>JALGPY010000006.1:74894434-77639434 GCA_023055425.1 Linanthus parryae | reverse complement strand
CCACTAATTGTAGCTTTCGGGCAGGAGAAATCTACATATCAAGGAAGTGCCAAGCATCCCACTACTTCAAAAATAGAAATCAAGTCATACGCTACCATTCAAGGAGACAAAGACAAGCTCAGAACAAGAACTAGCAGCGTGAAGTGTTACAAATGTCAGGGGCTAGGACACTGCGCGTGTATTCGACAATAAGAAAGTTATGGTTCTTCGAGAAATTGAATATGAGGAAGAACAACCAGATTCAAAATTTTCATTAGATGAACATGAATAATTTTCGACTAAAGGAGATTTGTTAGTAGCCAGAAGGTCTTTAAACATCCAAAACAAGACCAAGGAGAAAGAACAAAGAGAGCATTTGTTCCAAACACGATGCCTTGTACATGAAAAAGTTTGAAGCCTCATTATCGATGGAGGAAGCTGCACTAATGTGGCTAGTGAAAATATGGCCAAGAAGCTTGGTTTGAAAGACAAGAAACATCCAAACCCATATGATCTGCAATGGCTTAACGATAGTGGTGAAATAAAATTAAGAGTCAAGTGGTTGTGCCTATATCCATCGATAAGTATGAAGATGAGGTATTATGTGATGTTTCACCAATGGAGGCAAGTCATATACTACTAGGATGACTGTGGAAATAAGATCGGAAAATGTTTCATGATGGCTTCACTAATCGCCATTCCAGCGAGTTCAGAGGAAGGAAACTTGTTTTGGTTCCCATGGCACCACAACAAGTGTACCAAGATCATCTTTGACTAAATCACAAGGAAGACATCGTAAAAAACAATCAAACTTCTTTGCTGGTAAAAAATAAGTTAAGCAATCTTTGTTTCTAATCAGCCTATGCTATTGTTTGTTTACAAAGAAGCTCTTATGAGCTCATCTAACATTACACTGGTTATACCCAGTGAGATTAAATCTCTTTTATTGGACTATGAAGATGTGTTCACTTAAGATGGTGCTAAGGGCTTCCACCAATTGGTGGAATAGAGCACCAAATCAACTTTGTTCCCGGAGCTTCATTGCCGAACAAACCTGCTTACCGTACCAATCCCGTGGAGACCAACGAGTTAAAAAAACAAATTGATGAGCTAATGGAAAGGGGCATATTCGTGAAAGCATGTGCCCATGTGATGTTCCCATCTTGTTTCCAAAGAAACATGGTACATGGGGCATGTGTGTTGATTATCGAGCAATCAACCAAATCACGATGAAGTATCGACACCCCATGCCTAGGATAGATGATATGTTGGATGAATTGTATGGCTCTACTTTGTTTTATAAAATTGACCTTAAAAGTGGCTATCACCAAATTAGAATGAAAGAGGGTGATGAGTGGAAAACAACCTTTAAAACGATACATGGGTTATATGAATGGTTAGTGATGCCATTTGGGCTGACAAATGCACCTAGTTCCTTTATGAGGTTGACGAATCATGCTCTTAGGGATTTCATTAGGAGATTTGTCGTGGTTTATTTTGATGACATCTTAGTATATGGAAAAAATCTGAAAGAGCATACTAATCATATGAAATATGTTCTTGAAGTGCATAGCAAAGAACAACAGTTTGCTAACTTGAGTAAGTGCACTTTCTGTACTAATAACATTGTGTTTCTAGGTTTTGTTGTAAGTGAAAATGGTATTAAGGTGGATGAAGAGAAAGTCAAAGTTTCTAAGGATTGGCTCAGTACAAAGACCATAGGAGAACTAAGAAGCTTTCATGGACTTGCTGGATTTTATTGAAATTTCGTGAGGGACTTCAGCACCATAGCAACACCACTCACGAAAAATATTAAGAAGGATGTTGGATTCAAATAGGGAGAATCACAAGAACAAGCTTTTCAAACACTTAAAGATAAGCTTTCTAACTTACCTCTCTTGATTGTTCCAGATTTTCTTAAAACCTTTGAGATCGAATGTGATGCCACTGGTATTGGTATAGCAGCTGTCTTAATGCAAGAAAGGAGACCTACATATAGCCTACTTTAGTGAGAATCTTGGAGAGCAACACTAAATTACCAAACTTACGACAAAGAGCTTTATGCTTTGGTCCGAGCTTTGAAAACATGGCAGCATTACTTGTGGCCCAAGGAGTTCATTACTCACACAGATCATGAGTCTCTTAAACACTTGAAAGGCCATCAGAAGCTCAACAAAAGAAATGCAAGGTGGGTAGAGTTCGTTGAGACATTGCCTTATTTCATCAAGTTTAAAAAAGGTAAGGAAAATATAGTGGCCGATGCACTGTCCCGAAGGTATACCTTAATCTCAACTCTTGATACCAAACTATTAGACTTTGTGCAATTGAAAGATCTATATGACAAGAATTGTGATTTTCAGGAAAAATACAAAGCTTGTGAAGAGTTTGGGTCTGGACGCTATTTCTAACAAGATGGTTTTCTATTCTATGATAACCGTTTGTGTGTGCCTAATTGTTTTGTGAGGGATTTTTTAGTCAGTGAAGCCCATGGAGGAGGCTTAATGGGACACTTCTGAATTGCCAAAACTCTTAAAGTAATGCAGGATTATTTCCATTGGACACACATGAAAAGAGACGTGTAGAGGATTTGAAATCAGTGTGTACATGTAAACAAGAAAAGTCTAAGGTTCAACCCTACGGTTTGTACACTCCTTTAACTATTCCTACTCATCCTTGGACTCACATATCTATGGACTTTGTGTTAGTATTGCCTAAAACCGAAGCTAAAAAGGATTCAACCTTTGTGGTTGTTGATAAGTTTTCTAAGAATCGCACATTTCAGAGCTTTTCATAAAACTGATGATGCATCTAAAGTAGCTGAATTCTTCTTTAAGGAAATTGTGAGATTACATGGCATGCCTAAAACAATGGTGTCGGATAGAGATACTAAGTTTTTAAGATATTTCTGTAAAACAGTGTGGGCAAAGCTAGGTACGAAATTGTTGTTTTCAACTACTTGTCACCCACAATCTGATGGGAAAACTGAGCCTTAATCAAGAAGAATTTAAAAAATTGGGAAGCATGTTTACCACATATGGAATTAGCATATAATCATGCTATGCACTCTGCTTCTATATATTCACCATTTCAGATTGCTTATGGTTTTAACCACTATCTCCTTTGGATCTAACCTCTTTACCTTTGAGTGAAAGATCCAGTCTTGATGGAGAGAAAAAGTCGAAGCTTGTTAAACAGATCCATGATGCAGCAAGGAAGAACGCTGAGGGGGAAACTAAACAATATGCAAGAATGAAAACAAATGCATAAATGATATGGTCTTTGAAGTTGAAGATCTTGTATCGGTGCACTCGAGGAAAGAGCGCTTCCCGACTGAAAGGAAATCCAAACTAATGCCACGAATTGATAGCCCTTTTAAGATCACCAAAAGAATTAGCAACAATGCCTACCAACTTGATCTTCAAGGTAAGTATAATGTCAATTCAAGATTCGATGTAGCTAACTTAATTTATTTTGTTGCACATCAATCAGATTTGAGGAAAAATTGTTTTCAAGAGAGGGAAAACGTGCCCAATGACATGGAGCAAATGAACTACGGACGTGCTTGATGAAATTAAAGATGAACTTGTTGTGCCAGCTGGTCCAATGACTCGGTCAAGAGCTAAGAGGTTCAATCAAGCTATTGGTGGACTACTTAACTAAATGCAGACTCAATACGTCCAAAACAAAAATCAAGGAAATAAAATCACTTTGATTTTAATTCAAACTGAATGATCTCAACAAATGGGAAACGTGCTCAATTTTACTCTTTTTACCATGTCAAGTTTTTATCCCAATGCATTTGTTTTACAAGGTTTTTAACAAGGCAGCTATGTCACTTTCATCATTGCCCATTTGTTAGATCAACTCCAAGGATTGTCGATAATTCAGCCATCAATTTGAAGAGCTCGGGTAAGGGATAAATGCAGTCAATCCATATTTCAAAGATAGGTACGTTGATTTAATGTTGTCTATTCCAGGTAGCATTAATTCTCCTTCGAACAAATAAATTGTAGTGGGCTGAATGTAAAAAGCAATCAATGAAGTTATCTTTTACCATAAATCTCTTTGTGAGCTTTTCTTTTTTGTTCGTGAGTTTATCCAACATAACCTGATCTTTTGGAGAGATTCCAAAGATTGTTGATTCTTTTGGTGTGATTCCAAAGGATCAACCGATTTATCAATGGTACTTCCGCACTCCCTTGTGGCGCCATCACTCCACCTTCCTTGATTCCACAAGGAATATCCCGTTTTCAATCTTCTAATTGCAGATTCTTGGTACGGATCGTATCAAGAAGCAACGGCGATGGTCTTATGGTTGATTCGTGTTGCGTCTTTGCACCGGTTGAGAAATTACATGGAGTTTTGGAGGAGAAGTGGTTCACTGGTGGTGCGGCTGGATGATTGTGCAACTGTTGGTGCATTGAGAACCAGCAGAGAGGGATTTAGTGTTCCATATTGGAACGTTGGTGCCTCCTCAACGGCGAACCAGACAAGGAGGTTAATCACAGCAAACACAAATCACGATAGTTTATTTCATCAGCCCAAACTCATACCAGTCCCCCTTACAAAACCCAACCTAAAGATCGAGGGCCTCGTAGAGAGAGGGCACAATGGAGGATATGCGATGTTCAATAGCTCCAGTGCCGTGCAAATTGAGTTCAAATCTAGAACAAAAGGTCAATGTCTCAAATCAGAACCGAACCCAACCACCCTTTAGACCCGAAGCCTATGAAAACAAAGCCACAAGAAACATTAATGTACACACCCACAGATGAATTACCCTAAAAATGTCTGGGGCAACAAAATAAACAGAATACAACCCACCAAAGGCAAAAATAGCACGCAAAATTGGTGCTAACAACCACTTATTCGTAGGAATAACAAGGATCCACCAATAAAATGAACCAGGAAATCCCCCTCCCTCTCCTCCAACCAATTGAGAAACCCATGGAAGGGGAGAAAAGCTACAAAACCTGACGAGTATTGAAGTGAAAGGTCAGAGCAACTCCTCTACTTCCAGTCCTTCAGCGTTATAACCAATTTGATTCCATTTTCCCTACTCCATCCATGCACTCTACACCACCCCTAGCAGTATTTGATGCTCTATCTGAAATTAACCCACCTCATTTATCCTGTTCTAACTTTATGTTTTCGTGCTTAAATTCCCAAATTTGTATGTCTCTCTTAGTCTTCCCTTAGGCCACAGTATTACAAGTCCAAAAATCATAAAATTTCCCTTCTCCTATTCACCATTCCTGTGAATACGCTCTGATACACCTTTCCTAATCCAATGAACCATTCATATTCTTTCCTCTTTTACTATCATACTAGTCCTTGAGTACTATAAATATTTCTACTTCCTTCCTTACTTAGTTCTGTAGTCTCCTTGTCCCTATATCATCCACAATTATTTCCCATGCCACTCCTTGATGCAACCAGTCCGGTTTAATTTTCTCCAAAGTTTTCCTCCTTGAATCTCCAACTAAGACCACCCATGAACAAGGTACTTCGTATTTTCAAAATATTGTGATCCACTTGACCTATAACACTTAGAATTTACGCGGTACACTTCCTCATCATCAGATACCCTAATCCCCGCATTTCTTGACCTTAGTACGGTCCCCCTTATGTATAAAGCTTTCAGCATCCTCCCACAACCTGAAAAATTACAATCCCCTACATTACCATGACCCATGACTCTGTATATAACACCTCAAAAAATTCTTCAAATACCCAACTTGTCGTTCCCATTGTCTAAACTATTCTCGCTTCCTTATAACATCTAACAGTACTCAGCACCAACCTCTTCACCCGACACAATCCTTCCTAGTTCAATTTTATCCCGAAATTATCCCCGAGAAAATTCTTACCCACATGATCACTCCATAACCCCTTTTTCTATACGCCCTTCAATATCCCAATATACTCTCATTCCTATCCCATTTTGAAAGATTCTACCACTATGTAGTGATATATATGTAACCTTAATTACTTCACATGCGTATCTTAACCATTTTTTAATTCGGTTCCTAAGAATGTATCATCCATAGGTCAGGGATGCCTGACAAGGTGATCCAGCTACAATATTGTCATTTAAATCAACAACTTCCATTCCTTCCTAGTTAAGGAATTTACCATTAGTTTTTTTTAAGAAAACATCCTCTTATAGTCACATGCCGGACTCTTGGTGATAAATCTACATTAGAGTTATCTATTAGAATTTCCTATCGGTTTGCGTGCGAAAATGGAGAATTTAGAGTCGTTCTGAGTCGTTTTGAGCGAGAATTGAGTATGTGAGCGTTTTGTGCATTAATTGTGAAGTTCGGGCATTTTCTATCTCGTTTTACGTGTTATTTATCATGTCTTGTCACATTTGATCTTCGCGGGGTGTTCGTGTTGTGCTTTTCAGGAACGGAGCACGCTAGGAGCATGTGGATAGAGGAAACGAACTTCGGAAACTAAGGCGAGTTCGAGAATTGGGAAGGAAAGCAAGATACAATGATTCGAGTGCTAGAGAGGAACATGAGCATGTGGAGAGCTCAAAATGGAGGATCAAGTGATGGGTCGATGCTCGGGAAGTAATTCGAATGCATGCGCTACGAGGGGACGAAGTTCCGATTTTCGCCAAGTTCATAGGAGGTCGCACGACCTCACTCATAGGTCGCACGACCTGAGAAGGATAGGACAGAGAGCAGTATAGTTCGACGGAGGTCCTGCAAGACCTGATCAGAGGTCACAGGAACTGGTGGAGATTTGCCAGAGGTCGCACGACCTCAATCTCAGGTCCCAGGACCTGCGGGTCAGAAGGCAGCAAGCAGCGAACACTTGTGCAGGTCTTGCAAGACCTATTCAGAGGTCACACGACCTCCTCGTGCATTTTCCAGAGGTCGTACGACCTGGAAGGGAGGTCGTGCGACCTGGGTCTGGCAAAAATTTTCTCAAACTTTGCGGGAACTTTTCATAATTAACTCTAATTAGTCCCAAACACTTGGGAACGTATTTTAGGCTTGGCTAGGTCGTTTTTGAGGTATTATACGGTACAACAACGTTCTTGGAGCATTGGGGAGCACTTTGGAGCTTAGATTTCATCCGTTTGGATTTCTTTATCTCTTCTTCTTCAATATTCTTAGCGTTTTGTTGATGAAAAACATTGAGATTATGTTAGAACTCATGTCTAGCTAAGTTTTATTATCGGGATCCTCGTTTGGTAGCTAGGGTTCTATGAAATACACGTTTTGATGTTTCGATTCATGTTTTAACTTAATTAGATACGTGATTATCTTCTTATGAGTAGTTTATGTGATTATCGTTATCTCTCTTGCGTTTGACGTCGCCTAGGATTGATCTCAATTAGTGTTCACGTGGTAACTCCGTAAACGTTAGTCGGAAACTTGAACTATTCACCTAGTTTTATCATTGTTTGGTAACCCAATAATGTTTACTAGGATCAAAAAGTAGAATTATGAGAATTAATGCATGTCTAGGATTGAATTGAATTTGGTAACTCGGTTTGAATCGATTCCAGGCATAGATTGCTTGCTTGGTAACTCGGTAAGTTAAAAAGTGCTTGATTAACATGAGTAACATATTATTGTTTTGTGAATTAAAACGGATATTCGTAGTAACCTCAGTGATCTAGTAGAGGAAACCCCGTATTTGTCTCAATATTATCTCTTAAATCATCTCTCGCGTTGTTCAAAGCGTGAATCAATAATTTAGTTCGTCTTTTGATTAGTAGAATTAGAACAATCAAATCAACTTGCTAGCCCACATAAGGTTATTTATTCTTAACTAATTTATGAGAAGTCTCTTGGGACACGATAACCCCTAATCTTATCTATTACTTCACTCGACAACCGTACACTTGCGGTAGGAGCGTGTCAAGTTTTTGGCGCCGTTGCCGGGGACTTCGGCTAAATTAGTTATAATTCCTAGCCTTAGGGATTTTAATTTTCTGTTTATATCTAATACTCACCTACGTATTGTGTTATCTGTGATTTCAGGTTAGCTTGTTCGATGCATGTCCCGTTCTAGAGACGAGCCTTTACACCCTACACTTGAAGACCCGGAATCCCTGTTACGAGAACAGCGTAGAGACAAGAGGAAATCAATATAAGTTTCCATGGATGCTGAAACCAGAGCTGAATTTGAGAGAATCCACAAGGGTATGCAAGATGCGGAAGCAGCTAGAGTTGCAGCTGTGGAAGATGCTCGAAATAGAGCAATGGAAGCTGAGGAGCTCAGAGCTCAGTTGACCGAGATGCAAGCTGCTATGGCTCGCTTACCCTCAAAATCCACAACCACGTCTTGGTGTGGGGGTACAAGTGAGAAACGATGGAGGTAATAATAACAACGGGGAGGGAAAATAATAATGGAGGAAATATGCATAGGACGTGGCGGCACAGGTGAATAATGATGAGGAGGATGAGCGACCTTTGGTGGATTACTTCAGAACTACACCGGAGTGGTATCGACCCATTATTGGCAAGCCTCAGATTAACGTTGCGCATTTACAAATACGCCAACCACTGATTAACATGGTTCGGGATGAGTGCTTATTCACTGGAGCCCCAAGTGATGATCCGCATCAACACTTGCTCAATTTCGAGCAGATTACCTCCACTATGTATGATCAGAGAGTTCCACTCAAGATGATAAAGCTCATGCTTTTTCCCTTCTCCTTATCGGGAAAGGCAAAGACATGGCTTATGGAACATCCAGCAGGCAGTATCGCTACATGGGCAGAGTGTTGCAAGGAGTTTCTCAGGAAATATCTTCCGCCATCCAAGGTTTCTCAACGGATGGCTGATATAACAAAATTTGCACAACAGGAAGATGATTCTCGGGGAGACACATGGAGAAAGTTCAAACAGCTCCTTCGCAGATGCCCCACTCACGAAGAGCCATGCTACAAACTTTTATATTAATTTTATAATGCTCTAGACAGAGAAACTACAAACGAACTGGATATGATGGCTCAGGGAAATTTTATGGGCCTTGGACTACAGAGATGTCGGGACTGCTGGATAATGTGGCAAAACGTGAGTCTACGAGGTCTGAAATTCGTAGAAATTCAAAATCTGATGGGGCACTGGTGAACAAAATTGAGACTATGGTGGCTTAGAAGTTTGAACAACAAATCGCAATCCTGACCTCGGCTTTTAACAGCATGAATCCATCAGCACGAGTGACGTCTGTGGGAGAGATGGTCGCGGACGAGAATCAAGGATATGGGATTGAAGACGTTAATTACATGGGTCCACCACGACAGCAGTTGTGGCCTACTACGTACCATCCCAACAACCGCAATCACCCAAATTTCAGCTATGCCAACCTAAACAGTGGGTTATATGCACCAGGTCAGCAACCGACTTCTCAGTATCAAGCTCAAAGACAGGTTCCACAACAGCAAGCTCCACAGCAAGACGAACAAGAGACAAACGCTTTATTGAGAAAGCTTCTTGCAAATCAAGACAGAATGGAGAGCATGATTGTCTCTATGGAAGCTACAATGAAGAGCCACGAGACGCAGATTGGACAGATAGCCAATCAGGACACTAGGCTATGCTTCCATTATCACTCCACCAGTACAGCTGAAGGCGACCACAACTCGCAGTGGGATCACCACTAAGGATCCTCCATATACTACCCACGCGCGAGCTGAGGCGACAAAGGCCACTGAAAAGGTGTTGGATGAGATTCCCGTGCCTACCGTGATTCCCCAATCAAAGGACCTGGTGAGGAATTCGGATGAGAAGCAGAAGCCAAAAAAAGAATATAGTGTGCGTGTGCCATATCCAGCGGCAATAAAGAGGAATGATGAGGAACACTTTGGGAAATTTCTGAACATATTCAAACAGTTGCATATTAACATTCCTCTTGTGGAAGCACTTGCTCAGATGCCCAAGTACAAGAAGTTCTTGAAGGAGATCTTATGGGGCAAGAAGATCATTGACCCTTAAGCCACGGTGAAATTGACAGAGACATGCAGTACAATTATTCAGAGGGATATTCCCAAAATGAGAGATCCAGGCAGTGTTATCCTAGAATGCACTCTTGGGGAAGGATATCACACACATGGGCTCTGTGATTTAGGCGCGAGTATCAATCTCATGCCATTGTCCCTATTTCATAGATTGGACATTGGTGCACCAACCCCAGTGAAGATGGGTCTGCAACTGGCAGACTAGTCAATTGTGACAACAAATGGGGTGATTGAGAACTTGCTTGTAAAAGTAGGTGCATTTGTTTTTCCAGCCGACCTTGTGATAGTGGACATCAAGGAGGATCACGATGTGCCACTTATCTTTGGAAGACCGCTTTTGAAGACAATGCGCGCAAATGTGGATCTAGAGACTGAGGAGCTTACTATTAAGGCTCTAGATTCATCACTTGTGTTCAAGGCATTTGTTCCGGGGAAGGGGAAGAACAAGTTGGCTATGATCAAGTTTAGAAAAGATTGTGTGGATCCTACTCTTGGGTTGCCTACAGTTTTGCAGCCCAATCCACACGAATCTGAGGAGAAGCCAAATCTGGTGCATGCGCGTGATGTGATGCAGAAAATTAAGGGCAATGAATTGAAGGAGGAGGCACGTCGTGCTAGACCTCCTTAACATTCTTTGAGGTAACTGGTTCGGGTCGTCGACCTTAAATTACACGGCGCTTGTTGGGAGGCAACCCAACCTATTTATTACGTTAATTTAGGGAGTTAGCTTTTAATACAGTTGCGTGTGTTTTGTTTATTTATTTTGGAGAGATGAGAGAGAGAGAGAGGGGGACTAACATTTGTTTCCAAGTGACATATTTGAGCAGGATATGGGAGATTCGACCCCGCTGTGCCATGGCACATATGACCTTTAGAGGGACTCGTGCATACGAGTTGAGGATTCTCAATGCGCAGATTCATGAAGAGGAGAGCAGTCGACCCCGTTGTGCGAGTACACACTGACCTAGTGGGAGCACAAGTGGTGTCACACTGTGCTTGGGGACTACTGTACACGATTTCTTTCCCACCCTTGAGGTGGTTGTGAGTATTTCTTCCCTCTAGCTAAATTTGTGTTAGTTTTATATGTCAGCTTCATCTCATCTACTGGCCTTTCACATTGATTGCTGAGTCTTCTTGCATAATCTCTAAATTCGTTGAGGACAACAAAGCATTCAGTGTGGGGGTGATTTATCTGTTTACTAGCCAATGTGTTTGCATAGCCAGTTACATGTAGGATGTGTTTAGATTGAGTCAGTATAGTGGTTTATGTTATGTTTTTACTTATATTGTCGTATTGTGTAGGATAGATTGATATTTGGTTTGCACTTTTAAATAATTGAGTATACCCACCAACAAAGTAAATTGTGTAGAGTCAATTTTTTTCGAGTTAAGGCCTTGCATATAGAGTTAGGATTTTATGAAGAAAAAAAATTATGAAAATATAAAATTCAGAAAAAAATAAGAAAATTGAAAATTTTGAGAAAAGGTAATTGAGATAAGCATATACTTGGTTTGTTTAGTGAGATGTGAAAACTTTAGGGATAGGGTGTGAATTTTGACCGAGAGACATTTTTTGTTCCCCCTAGTAAGTATAGAGAGAATCTCGTTACGGGAATGCCTACCTATTTTCAAACTAAACTGAATTTTAAAAGCTAAAGAGTGTGTTTTTTTTCTAAAAGAGCTGAGCTTGGTGTTTGCTAAACAAGCCGGACGTTCATGTTGTCCGTCTTAGGTAGTCGCCAGCCCGCCTCGTAGTGGCACACAAAATAGCTGTGCGAGGACGTGTATTAGAGCACTCACTGCTTTTAGATCTTACCTTGTAGGACCACTTGATACCTGATTGATCATTGGATTCATTGTTATCCTATATGACCTAGGGAGACAATTCTTGACCTTCATCATTTATCGTTAGAATCACCTTTCTAGAGCGTCACGAGGGAGCAGTAGTTGAGGGGGTTTGTTGAGGGAGTACTTCATTATATATTTTTGTGAGTTCTGCAGATCGCATGTGCTTCATTTGATATCTACGAGGGGATGCGAGGGTGAGTGAGTTGGCTTGCACACTAAGGTGTGGCGGTGTTCCATGTCATTACACCATGGACACAGTAGTGGAGAGTCTGAGTGTGTGACGTCTAATCCGCACAAAATGGGTTGGTTGTACTTAATTGGTGGAATGTGCTACATACTGGATTTCTATCTTTTCGGTGTAGGAGGTTCGGTTGGATTAGGCACATGACATATCTTGTTTGACTACTTGAGAGGGGGATGTGACTGCATTCTAGTGTGGGGGTGTCGACATTGGACTACGGACAGAGATATTGTACTTTGGACGACTCCACCTCCACGCACGTGCTTTGATTGGCTTGCAGCTTTGTTTGGTGACACCATGTATTTTATTGAGTTAGGGGGAGATGAATTTTATTCATGATACGCATTCATCGGTTCGTCTATTTCCTCCTCCTAACATGATTACTATTGCTTGATTCTTGAAGGAGGACCACTCATATTTATTAGATTGTATTGTTTTATTGAGAGAAAAAAAAAGAAAAAGGAAAAAAAAGAAAGAGAAAAAAAAGGAGAGGAATAAAGAAATACAGTTGTGCTTATTGGAAATCGAGTGGTGAAAGTTCTTAGTTCCATATTGAAGATAAAGACTTGAGTTTTGCGCATTATTTGATTTGATGGCCACGGGATTGACATGGTATCGGGGTTTGAGGGGATTGAGGGCCGGAGTCGGTTAGATTCGGGTTGTGGATTCCTATCATCAGGGTGAGGGTGTGTGAGATATGGGGTTTGGTGAGATTATGTGACGCTTTAGAATTTTTGCTTCATACAAGTTATATCCTTTTTATCGTTAAGCCTCATCATATTTGACCATTAGCGGAATAGGAGCTCGGACTATGAACGTGGCTTAGCCTTGGTTAGCCTCTTATTTTATCAGCACACATGAAGAGGTAGATTATTCTTCATAGTAAAGTTAAGCTTTCTATACTAACTATGGGGAATTACTTGTTGTCGAGTTTAGTTGCGGTTCACACCTCTTGCCTACTTTTTCATCATCCATGAGCACTGTTCTATGTGTATTGAAATTGACTGATCTCACAAAAAGTATGCACTTTTTGTTTTATGTTTTAAGATCGAGTCTAGATTTGCATTTGCATCATCTTGCTGCATTGTAGTGTCGTGATTCATGTTAGAGTCGTTTGAGTCATGTTGGCTAATAGACATTTAGATGCAATAGATGAGACTTTGCTCGGGACGAGCAAACGATAGCGTGGGGATATTTGATAACTCTGCATTAGAGTTATCTATTAGAATAATTTCATATCAGTTTGCGTGCAAAAATGGAGAATTTAGAGTCGTTCCGAGTCGATTTGAGCGAGAATTGAGCATGTGAGTGTTTTGTGCGTTACTTGTGAAGTTCAGGCGTTTTCTATCTCTTTTTACGTGTTATTTATCATGTCTTGTCACATTTGATCTTCGCGGGGTGTTCGTGTTGTGCTTTTCAGGAACGGAGCACGCGAGGAGCAAGTGGATAGAGGAAACGAACTTCGGAAACTAAGGCGAGTTCGAGAATTGGGAAGGAAAGCAAGATACAATGATTCGAGTGCTATAGAGGCACATGAGAAGATGTTACGGGCATTGAGCATGTGGAGAGCTCATAATTGAGGATCAAGTGATGGGTTGATGCTCGGGAAGTGATTCAAAGTCATGGGCTACGAGGGGACGAAGTTCCATTTTTTGCCAAGTTCATGGGAGGTCGCACGACCTCACTCAGAGGTCGCACGACTTGAGAAGTATAGGACAGAGTGCAGTATAGTTGGACGGAGGTCCTGTAGGACCTGACAGAGGTCACGGGACCTGGTGGAGATTTGCGAGAGGTCGCACGACCTCAATCTCAGGTCGCACGACCTGCGGGTAAGAAGGCAGCAAGCAGCGAACACTTGTGCAGGTCTTGCAAGACCTATTAATAGGTAACACGAACTCCTCCTGCATTTTCCAGAGGTCTAACGACCTGCAAGGGAGGTCGTGCGACCTGGGTCTGGCCAAAAAAATTCAAACTTTGCGCGAACTTTTTATAATTAACTCTAATTAGTCCCAAACACTTGGCAACGTATTTTAGACTTGGCTAGGTTGTTTTTGATGTATTAGACGGTACAAAAACGTTCTTGGAGCATTGGGAAGCACTTTGGAGCTTAGATTTCATCCGTTTGGATTTCTTTATCTCTTCTTCTTCATTATTCTTAGCGTTTTGTTGATGAAAACATTGAGATTATGTTAGAACTCATGTCTAGCTAAGTTTTATTATCGGGATCCTCGTTTGGTAGCTAGGGTTCTATGAAATACACGTTTTGATGTTTCGATTCATGTTTTAACTTAATTGGATACATGATTCTCTTGAGTAGTTCATGTGATTATCTTTATCTCTCTTGCGTTTGACGTCGCGTAGGATTGATCTCAATTAGTGTTCACGTGGTAACTCCGTGAATGTTTGTCGGAAACTTGAACTATTCACCTATTTTTATCATTGTTTGGTAACTGGATAATGTTAACTAGGATCAAAACGTAGAATTATGAGAATTAATGCATGTCTAGGATTGAATTGAATTTGGTAACTCGGTTTGAATCGATTCTAGGCATAGATTGCTTGCTTGGTAACTCGGTAAGTTTAAAAGTGCTTGATTAACATGAGTAACGTATTATTGTTTCGTGAATCAAAACGGATATTCGTAGTAACCTCAGTGATCCAGTAGAGGAAACCCGGTATTTCTCTCCATATTATCTCTTAAATCATCTCTCGCGTTGTTCAAAGCGTGAATCAATAATTTAGTTTGTCTTTTGATTAGTAGAATTAGAACAATCAAATCAACTTGCTAGCCCACATAAGGTTATTTATTCTTAACTAATTTACGATAAGTCTCTTTGGACACGAAAACCCCTAATCTTATCTATTACTTCACTCGACAACCGCACACTTGCGGTAGGAGCGTGTCACTTGGCTTAACAAACATATATCCTCAAGTAATATCATGATATTCCATATAGATTTATCCCATGCAGGGTCCATACCAACCCCTTTGTCATATTTCAGGATCATTCCGCTAGGAGACCATCCACATACTGTTTCCTCATTCATTATTCTTTCTTAAGTTTGTGCACTTTTCTTAACACATAAAGCAATGCAACAATGTATGAATATCAGTCTTAGATTCCAACTAGAGAGTCATATTTTGCCCAAATATTCACATATAGCACTCTTGTCAGTGCTTTCCCCAACCGTCCAATTCTAGTTTTAGTCTTCTTTCCTATACAGTTTTAATTCTAAAAACACTATTAACCTATTAGTTAATTTTTAGTTCCATCTTTTCACAGAAACGATGCTCTGATAAAATTTGTAACACCCCCATCCTAGAGTGCTAGACAACTACACTTGGATTCCCTAGAATCTCCGGAGGTATCCTCCGCTAAGCACATAAATGCTCAGCAAAGAGTCTAATCCTAACGGTTCTATTACAAGACATAATTAAAGAAACTGAAACTTCAGAAGAAACTTACTATTATAGCTTGCATATACTAATGGGACAACCTCTAAGTCATGGTCTATGTTGATGAATGGAAATTGCATGTTTTAGTAGGTTAATGTGTCTCTCATAGCTTGCCTTTAATGTGTAATTTATGCTTTATATCCCTAATTCTGGACTTATGCTTTGTTCTTGTAGTTTTGGGTATTTTCAATTATTTTCTAGGTTAAAATTCAAATTGTAGCTCAAGTGATGATCTAAGGATTCGCTTAGGAGGGCCAAGAGACGTAAAGAAGAAGTTGGAAGGGCTTATGTTGAAGAAATCAAGCGAAAATGATGCCAAAATTGAAGAAAACGCAAGTTAGAGGCCAAAAAGTGAAGTCAAGAAGCCAATAGACAATTTATAAGACCAAAGTTGTAGTAACCCGCATATTTTGTTGCACGTTTATGTTTTAAGCGATATTATTATCTTCTAAATGTGTGTGTTAATGTTAATATTTTATTAAGTATGCTAGACTTTAAAGAAAATATTTTCAAGAATGTTATGTTTGTGCCAACTTGTTAGTTAGTATTAAATGTATAGTTGCCCCAAAACTTTATGTAAATTTGTAATTGTGTTCCAAATTTTATGTTTTTATGCATCAATCTCTCAATTAATGGATTTTACATAATTTACCCCAAGCTAGCATGTCTTCCCAAATAATGTTGGTATACCAATATTTCATCCATTCAACTATCAATTACAATATAATATTATTCCTCATCACATGCATAGCTCTATGAATACCCCCATATCCCATCATGTCACTCTCTACTACTCTCCATGCCTCTCATGCTCTCTCTCACTCTCTTCAACACTCAAAGCCCCCTCAAGAACACCATTCCCGGTTTTGAGTGTTGACCCTCACAAAACACCCTCAAAACCCCATTTTCTAGCTCTCAATTCATGAAAAACTCAAGCTCAATGATATACTACGCATTGGGGGTGTCTTTTCCTTCATCTTTCTCATGAATCCAAGCACCTCCAACCTCCAAGCTCAAGACTAATCTCTAATTTCTCTCAATACATATAAGTAAGCACTCTTCTCTTCTTTATGTGTTAAATTTGTAGATAATGCATGTTCTTGGCATGAAATTGCTTGATCTTGAGTTGCATGTGTTATTTGATCTTTAATTTATAACTTTTAAACTTGATCTTCCTCATCTCCAAGCATGCTCCATCATTTTCTTGGCTAGATCATCATATGGTACTTGAATGTTGCATATTTCATAAAACCCACATTTGAACATTCATGCATGTCATAAAAAAATGTTTGTTGCTCGAATCATGTGAGAAAATGTTTTAGTTAGTGATATGTACATGATTTAGACCTTGTGTTAGTTTAATTTCAGATTTTTGTTGAATGATTCTTGCATGCAACAAGTTTTGAATTATAGAGAACCATAAAACTCATGTTTTTAGCTGATTTTCACAAAATGGGGGAAATTACTTAAACTTTTCAGAAAATTATGAAAACCTTACAGTCTGTGTAAGTTCATGTGATATTTCTACAATAAAAATTTCAGAGACTTTGGGCTTGTATTTAATTTTTAATCGGCCAAAAACCAGTTCTGTTTTAATACTCTGCTCAACCCCATACCAGTGAGGTTTTTCATACATTTCATGTACTTATTCTACTCCAACAGTTACCAAATATGGATATGTTGTTCCCACAGATTTTATTTACTTCCAGTTAAAATTTCATAATTTTTAGAATTACTATGAATATTTTATAAATTTATTTGCAAGACCGCTTTTCAGCCTCTATTTTACACCTAAACAACTTTTAAATTTAATGTTTAAAAATACTTAAAAGTTTTCATAATTTTTGATATTTTATATGTTCTCATTAAACTCTTTATCTATGTTATGTCAAAATTTGGGGTCCTAAATAAGTAGTTTAAGTCACCAATGAACTTCCAAACTAGCGATAGTTACATTTTGCTTATGAGCATAATCTAGAAGTTTATCAAGTTTATTAAAGCTAGTTTATGTAAGCTCATTTTTATTTCATAGTATGTCATATTGCATTTATGTGTTGCATTAGACATGTTATATGCATCTAATAATAAGTATAAGGTTCTAGATATGAATATGTGAGAAGTTAGTTCATCTTGCATTGATAAGACTAGTGTCGTTTAGCTAAGTGATTTGAGAATGTGCTATGTTTGGAAAGATTTTGTGCCAAGTGATTATATGCTATGTTTGAAATAATTTCGTGCTAAGTGCTTATATGTATGATTTGTATCCTTCTTTGCTATTTACGTGATGTTGGAGTTGATGCTTATGTGCTAATTAAAAGTTTATGGAACTTGGACTAAAGAATCTTAAGTAAATGGATTAAGCTCGCAAGGTGAGTTACCCTACCTCCCGAAGTTTGTACCGAACCTCAAGTTTCTTACAAGCTTATGTATGTTCATGTTTCCCTATTATGTATGTATGGATGCTTTCGAAACAAGTAAACGTTCTATGCCCCATGGATGCTAAGAAAAATAAAGGATGATTCATAAGATAAAACACGGTTTCAGAAAGTCCACGGTACCGGAGTGAAACCCCCGGTCGGGTATAGGCAGGCTACGGCCCTTTTGACGGGGCAATATAAGCAAGCAACGCGTCGCCTCACGAGCCATCGCGATGGACATGTCCCTATGTTACGTTATGTTAATTCACGAAGGTTACACAGGTCATAAGATAAGAAACTAAGAAAACACGTTTATGTATGATAAGGTCTCTACGCGAGAACAAGCAAGGTTCCTACTTGGAACAATACGATTTCATATGATACAAGTTATGCTTTACGTTACGCTTTCTTTATGATAAAAGTTATTTCTATGTATGCCATGATCTTTCAAGTTTCACAAGTATATGTATGTATGACTATGGATTATGTTCATGATGCTCCATGGGAAAGTTAGCCTCTTTTTATTTTCTAAACCTACGGAGGGTCGTAAATGTAACTCACTGAGCTAGTTGAGCTCACCCTTTCACGTTACCCTTTTTCAGGTTTTAAGGACACGTAATAACTAAGGAGTAGCAAGGCATTAAGTTTATATGTGTTGGCGTGTTGGCTTGAAGATGCTTATTTGCTCATATGTTGCAAATATGTTAGATAACTTGAAGCGATTATGTACATGTTTGTTATTTGTATTAAGACTGTAAATGTTGTGTAAGTAGGTATATAAGACCTTCTATGAGCCTTGTATGATACCTAGAACACTTCCCGGTTTATGCTATGTTTATGTTAAGAGTCGAGAGGACTAAATGATATTGAATTTTCAAGTTCCATCTTTCTTTTCTTTACAAGTGAAATTGTTTATCATGACGACCCCAAGTAATTTGTCAATTACGCGTCCGCAAAGTTTTTGAAGAAATTTAAATCACGACTTTAAAAATAACTCGTTTAGCCTCTCGACGAGTCGAGGCCGCACCGGCATGTCGCGCCCTCCTCGCGTTAACGTAAGGTTTTATCATCGCTAATCGGGGTCGGCGGGAGGGGGATATGACAAAAGTGACATCAAAGGGGCTTGTTTGAAGTAAACTTAACGGAATGTGGGCCTAACTAGAGTTTACTAAAGTTATTAAAGGATTTAATGAAATAGATATAATAGAATAGGGTCATTTGCTCACTTAAAGGGAAGATGGGGGCCATTTTAGAGCCCCCATCAAACTCAGGGGGAGCCAAATGCAATATCCTCTAAATAGCTAATAACCAGCGTCCCTCTTTCTCTCTCCCTGATGCGTCAACACAGAGCAACAAACAGAAAATCCATGGCTGAAGAGACGAAGCTTTGACGAAGCCCAAAACCGCCTCAAATCTTCTCCAAAACGCTTGAATCCGGTACCAAATCGCTCCCCAGCCCAAGCTCTTTCTACTACAGCCCTTAATTCGGCCCAAGAATTATCCAATCAAGAAAACCCAAATTCTAGGGTTCATGGGAAGCTACTGTAAATCAACGATTGAGAGCTCTTCAGATCGATTGGAGGGAGGAGATGAACCTTGGAGGCTACGAAACCCATCTGCAAATATAATTCAAGATTGAAGAAACTCTCGGGCACTCTCTCGACCCATCCGGTTCTACAACACAACGAAGAGTTCTATTTTCTCCTCTCTCTCTCTCTCTCTCCAATTTCACCCAGTTTTGGGTTGTTCTTGAGCTAGAACACAGAAAGAGGAAGAGAGGGAGAGAGGAGCGGCGGTTTTTGATTCATTTTGGGGCTGATTGTGCATTGAATGTGATGCCTCTAGTATTGGTATAGAAGTTGTCTTAATGCAGGAAATGAGACCTACATATAGCCTAATTTAGCAACACTAAATTTGTTGGAATAGATGCCCTAGAGGCAATCTAGTTTAGTATGAATTTGTAATTGGCTAGAAAAATTCATTTATTATTTATTGGATATTTAATATAATGAAGTCCTTAGATTTACAATCGTGTTGTTTATCTTAAATATCCCTAGTCAAGTATAATGATTAAATGGGACAATCATATATAGACTAGTATGGGGTTGGATTGATATGGAGATATCACGATCCAACACATAGGTGTGCATTACGGAATGTCGCACTGGATTGACCCATCACCGAGAAGGCTACATACACGTTATGTTGAGTCACAAGTGCTTCTCGGGTACAATGGTATTGTCATCCTTAGACTTGAAGTCACTAGATATTCTAGTTGTGGATCATTGTGATCTTGGTAGCGTTAAACGCTACACCGTAACTGGGTAGTTATAAAGGCGTGTACTGGATACAATGAGAAGCAAGCTTAGAGATCGTAGTGAACGTAGAGAGGATTTGCCCCTCCCACATAACGGGAGCAAATATCCTAGGCCACTCGAGGATAGTGCTTATAGAATGTCTGGCCAGACTCAAATAAATCAATATATGGGATATTGATGTTATTTGCACGAATAAGGCTATTCCATGGATCGAGAAACTAGGGATTGGATATACGAGTGTGACTTGTATGTCTCGTGTCCAATCCGGATATGGAGGCAAAGGGATGAGACAATTACTTGTACAAGGTTGTCTAGATGACTATTCTATTAGTTGGCTAGAATGGATGTTTTGCTAGAAACCGCTCCATATTAGCAAAGAGTTGCTACCAACTA
Organism: Linanthus parryae; assembly: GCA_023055425.1. Lineage (NCBI taxonomy): Eukaryota > Viridiplantae > Streptophyta > Magnoliopsida > Ericales > Polemoniaceae > Linanthus > Linanthus parryae. The sequence continues at coordinate 77,618,796 of JALGPY010000006.1, read as the reverse complement.
GATAGAACCTATGGGGTCACACGCTATATAGAGTTGTACTAGATTTGGGAATTAATTAATTGGAATAATTAATTAGAAGGATCACTTTGCAAACCCTTGCAAACTTAGTAGGGACTAATTTGCAAGGAAGGGACTAAATTGAATTCTAGTAGGACTAGAATAAGTCCTTTAGGTAGTTAACAAGGAGTTGTTGGACTATATAAAGGACCCTCCTTCCTTCCTTCCTCATAACTTATGCTCTAAAGAGAACATAACAAGAGTGGGAGAGAACAAAGGAGAGAGAGAGCAAGCAACAAGGAGGACGCCGCCCCCTTGCCGCCGCCCCTCGTCCCCGATGCCACAAGAGGGCCGAACCCCCTCTTTGTGCCTCGTTTTGCGTGATTCCTTCACCCTCCTCTCATTCCGGGCTAGCACCAAGGAGATTGGAGATCTAGGATCAACTCTAGGCGTGGATCAACTATAGAGAACGTGACACTATTCGCGTTTGAAGTCATCAAGGAGAACCCAAAGGTGTGTTTATGATTTCTTACCTTCACTATCGTTATGCATCTAGACTTGTGATCCTTGGAGGGTTTTGCATGGTTGTTTGTTTGATTATGCTTCCGTTTGCGCGATCCATGAATCAAAACCCTACAGTGGTATCAGAGCCACAGGTCATAGAGCATAAACGTAGTTTATGTGTTACATTCTTGTTGTTTTACACCTTAATTTGTTGTTTATCGCGTAAAACAAGACAAATCAAGCATTGGATGAAATTTGTCAAAGAATTAATCATAACAAGACTCAATTTTTGCATTGGATGCATGAATTGATGAGTTTGAGAAATTTTAGGATCTTAGATCTAGGGTTTGGGCATCCTTGGGGATGAAGGACTTCTCCCAAAACAAGGAAACAACCAAACTTGGGCTCCAAGCAAGGAGGTTGTTTTGGAAACAACCTCCACAAGGAGGTTCGGCCCCCTAGGGGACCGCCCCCTTGCTTGCCGCCCAAGCTTGGCACCCTATGGGGCCGGGCGGCCCTAATCCGCGGGCCTAGCTTGCGGGTTTTGGGTCGGGCCGGCCCTAGGGCTTTATGGTTCACTTTGTTTGGGCCCGGGCAATTGGATTGTTGGGCCCATGGACCGTTTTAACCCTAGAAATCCTAAAATCAATTAAAATTGACCAAGCGCGTTAAAATTGGATTTTAACTGTTTATGTGCAAATCGCATGGTGATTGGATATGGCCTTAGGATGTGGTTTGATGTGGATGTTTAATTTTATGTTTTGGTTTTACGGCCGGCGTGCCATTTTTTTTCTCAACTTGTGAGATTTATTTTATTTAGTATAGATATTAGCTAGTGCTAGATAAAGTAGATTGTTAGCCAAGATTGAAGAAAAGAAGCCCAAAGCCAAAGAAGCCACAAAAGATGGAGCATGGAGCATGGAGCACACCACATGACTATGAAGGATGGACCAAAAGATCAAGACGCATGGAGATGTGTTTGTTTAGGGTTCATAGATAATTCCATTGGCTTGGAATTATCTTAGTCTAGAAAAGGCCATATCCACATCACGTTTAATTTCTGTTTTGTGGTTGTTTATTTATTTTCTTATTATTTGTGTGGTTGGTGTATGGATGATGCATGCAATTAGGATAATAAGATAATTAGACAACCCGGATCTATTATTTGGAGTTGTGCCCAAACTCAAATAGATAGATTAGTTGATATTGATCAACAAAATAATTAAAAATTGAATTAAAAATCCCTCAAAATTCAATATTGTGTTCTTGCCTTCTCGTTATTTAAACACTCATTATCATCATTATTTATCAAGTTCGTGCGTGCCAAAGCATGGCGACTTGGTTCATAATGATGGAATGCGATGGCACGTAACAATGTGCAATTGTTTAGATAAGAGGTTTAGCACAACTAGGCTATTAATTTGATTAAGAAACCTAGAGGCAATCAATTGGGATTATCCATATGGATGGATAAATAAGGAGTTATTTGCCCGATTGAACCAAGAGTTGCATAAGGGATGCAATTGGAATTGTTCCTACCTAAGAAGTAGTCGAATTATGGGTGACTTGCCAAAGCAAGCTCATAAGGAGATGAAAAAGATGGATCTTGGCCCACTAGAAAATATAAGGATATTTTCCGCATTAATATCTTGAGGGTTATTAATCCGTAGAAAAATAGTGGGAGCTATATTTAATAAACTAGCCATTATTAAATATAGTCAAAAATTCACAAATACTAAAACTTGCGTATTTTCCTTTTGTAGAATTCCAAATGGCAAACAACTCATCGAGTTCACAACATTCCCTACGATCTGTCCTTGAGAAGGACAAGCTCTCTGGAACCAACTTTCTTGATTGGTACAGAAACTTGAGAATTGTTCTCAAGCAAGAAAAGAAGCTGTACGCAATAGAGGAGCAAGTTCCAGAAGGTCCAGAGAATCAGACACCTGCTGCCTTAAAGGCGTATCAAAAGCGTGTTGATGACGCTAATGATGCGGCCTGCCTAATGCTTTGCACCATGACCTCTGAGCTTCAGAAGCAACATGAGAACATGAATGCTGTCGATATGATCGAACATCTAAAGCAGCTCTTCCAAGAGCAGGCGAGGGTAGAGAGGTATGAGGTCTCAAAGGCACTGTTCAAATGTCATCTGGCAGAAGGGAACCCGGTGGGACCCCATGTACTCCGAATGATCGGGTACTTGGAGAATCTCGCCCGGCTTGGGTTCCCGGTCGGCCAAGAGTTGGCAACGGATCTCGTGTTGCAATCGTTGCCTGAAAGTTATGGACAGTTCATTATGAACTATAACATGAACGAGATCGTTAAACCACTGCCAGATTTGCTCAACATGTTGAGGTTGGCTGAACAGAGCATCAACAAGGGTAAGGGCAAGGCCATTATGATGGTGCATAAAGGAAAGGGCAAAAAGTTTGCATCTTCCTCCAAGGGCAAAGGCAAGTTAGTTGCTAAGTCCAAGGAACAAGCCATTAAGCCTGTTGGTGGCATTGCCAAGGTCGTGACTAAGGGTGAATGTCACTACTGTAGTCAACCTGGACACTGGAGGAGGAACTGCCCAAAATATCTGGAGGACAAGAGGCTTGGAATAGTGATTCCACCACCACCAGGTATTTTTGTTGTAGATGTCAATTTAACTGTCTCTACATCATGGGTATTAGATACTGGATGTGGATCTCATATTTGTCGAAATATGCAGGATCTAAAGAGAAGTAAAAGATTGGCTAAAGGGGAGGTAGATCTGCGCGTTGGGAATGGAGCAAAGGTTGCTGCGTTGGCCATAGGCGTGTGCGAGCTATCTCTGCCTTCAGGATTAGTTTTAGAATTAAATAATTGCTATTTTGTGCCTGCTATGAGCAGAAACATTATTTCTATTTCTTGTTTGGACAAGGAGGGTTTTATTATTTCAATAAAGAATAATTGTTGTTCCTTTTATTTAAATAATATTCACTATTTTAGTGCGCAATTATTTAATGGACTTTATGTCCTTGATCTAAGCAATCCTGTCTACAACATTAATACCAAGCGGATTAAAATAAATGATTTAAATCCTGCTTATTTATGGCATTGTCGTTTAGGCCACATAAATGAGAAACGTGTATCTAGACTCCATAAAGATGGATTACTAGACCCATTTGATTTTGAATCATATGAGACATGTGAGGCTTGTTTATTGGGAAAAATGACAAAGTCCCCTTTCAATAAGAAAGGTGAGAGGACTAGTGAGCAATTGGCGCTCATACATACCGATGTGTGTGGGCCATTTGCCACGCCTGCCAGGGGTGGTTACGTCTACTTCATTACGTTTACTGATGATTACAGTAGATATGGATTTGTGTACCTTATGAGGGCAAAATCCGAATCCTTTGAAGTGTTCAAAGAATTTAAGAATGAAGTAGAGAAGCAACTTGGCAAAAGTATCAAGGCTCTACGATCGGATCGTGGAGGAGAATACTTGAGCCAAGAGTTTGACGACTATCTTAGAGAGTGTGGGATAGTGTCCCAACTCACTCCACCCGGAACGCCACAATGGAATGGCGTGTCCGAGAGGAGGAATCGAACCCTATTGGATATGGTTCGGTCTATGATGTGTCAAACCGATCTTCCATTATCATTTTGGGGCTACGCTCTATTAAGTGCAGCTTTCACCATTAACCGTGTTCCATCTAAATCAGTCATGAAGACACCATATGAGATGTGGAGTGGGAGGCGTCCCACACTGTCGTTCATGAGGATTTGGGGCTGCGATGTCTATGTAAAACGTTTACAATCAGACAAGCTAGGGCCTAAATCGGATAAGTGTAAATTTGTGGGGTACCCTAAGGAAACTAAGGGATACTACTTCTACAATCCAACCGAGAACAAAGTGTTTGTTGCTCGGACCGGCGTGTTTCTAGAAAGAGAGTTTGTCTCTAAAGAAGCAAGTGGGAGGAATGTAGAACTTGAAGAAATTCAAGAACCACAAATCACTGAACCGATTATGGAACATGAACAGGAATCACAAGCAGTTGTGGATCCACCTGTTCAGGTAACACAAGAGCTTCGTAGATCTAGTAGAGTGCGCCAGGAACCCGAGAGGTATGGACTTCTCGTAACTGATTCCGGTGACACGATGCTCATAGATGATGAGCCTACTACCTATGAGGAGGCCATGAATGGCCCAGACTCGCAGAAGTGGCTTGAAGCCATGAGATCCGAGATGGAATCCATGTACACCAACAAAGTATGGACTTTGGTGGAACCACCTGATGGGGCGCGGCCCATAGGGTGCAAGTGGGTCTTCAAGAAGAAGATCGACATGGATGGTAATGTGATTACCTATAAGGGCCGATTGGTGGCTAAAGGATTCAGACAGATTCATGGTATTGACTATGATGAAACCTTTTCACCAGTCGCTATGACCAAATCCATCCGAATCCTACTTGCGATTGCAGCATACTACGACTATGAGATTTGGCAGATGGATGTCAAAACAGCATTCCTTTATGGGAATCTCCTCGAGGACGTGTATATGATACAGCCGGAGGGTTTCGAGGATCCAAAGCAAGCCAACAAAGTCTGTAAACTGCAACGATCCATTTATGGATTGAAGCAAGCTTCTAGGAGTTGGAATCGACGTTTTGATGAAGTGGTCAAAGAGTTTGGCTTCATCAGAAACGAAGATGAGTCTTGTGTCTACAAGAAGGTTAGTGGGAGCTCTGTAGCTTTTCTGGTCTTGTATGTGGATGACATACTACTCATTGGAAACGACATTCCCATGCTGCAATCTGTGAAAGATTGGCTAGGAAAGTGTTTCTCAATGAAGGACTTAGGGGAAGCAGCCTATATACTCGGTATAAAGATCTATAGAGATAGATCTAAAAGGTTGCTAGGCCTAAGTCAAAGTACATATATTGACAAGGTGTTGAAACGGTTCAACATGCAAGACTCCAAGAAGGGGTTCTTGCCCATGTCACATGGAATAGCTCTTTCGAAGAGTGGTTGTCCTTCCAATGAGATTGAGAAGGAACGCATGAGTAGGATTCCCTATGCCTCGGCCATAGGATCTATCATGTACGCCATGTTATGTACTAGACCAGATGTGTCATATGCCTTGAGTATGACAAGCAGATACCAATCCAATCCAGGTGAGAGTCACTGGATTGCTGTCAAGAACATCCTAAAGTACTTGAGAAGAACTAAGGATGCTTTCTTGATGTTTGGCGGTGAGGAAGAGTTGCGTGTAAGGGGTTACACTGATGCACGCTTCCAAACCGATAGAGATGACTTTAGATCACATTCGGGATATGTGTTTTGCCTGAATGGAGCAGCGGTGAGCTGGAAGAGTTCCAATCAAGAGACGGTAGCTGATTCTACAACAGAGGTTGAGTACATTGCTGCAAATGGCGCAGCAAAGGAGGCTGTTTGGATCAGAAAGTTTGTTTCTGAACTTGGTGTGGTCCCTAGAATTGCGGATCCAGTGGAGTTGTTCTGTGACAACACTAGGGCGATCGCGCAATCAAAGGAACCCAGATCGCACCAGAAGTCCAAGCATGTGCTCAGGAAGTTTCATCTGATTCGAGATATTATCGATAGAGGAGACGTTCGGATATGCAAGATTCCTACAGATGATAATCTGTCAGACCCGCTTACGAAGCCTCTCACGCAGTGGAAGCATGAAGGGCACACTAGGAGTATGGGCATACGAGATGCGCCAGATTAGCTCTAGTGCAAGTGGGAGACTGTTGGAATAGATGCCCTAGAGGCAATCTAGTTTAGTATGAATTTGTAATTGGCTAGAAAAATTCATTTATTATTTATTGGATATTTAATATAATGAAGTCCTTAGATTTACAATCGTGTTGTTTATCTTAAATATCCCTAGTCAAGTATAATGATTAAATGGGACAATCATCTATAGACTAGTATGGGGTTGGATTGATATGGAGATATCACGATCCAACACATAGGTGTGCATTACGGAATGTCGCACTGGATTGACCCATCACCGAGAAGGCTACATACACGTTATGTTGAGTCACAAGTGCTTCTCGGGTACAATGGTATTGTCATCCTTAGACTTGAAGTCACTAGATATTCTAGTTGTGGATCATTGTGATCTTGGTAGCGTTAAACGCTACACCGTAACTGGGTAGTTATAAAGGCGTGTACCGGATACAATGAGAAGCAAGCTTAGAGATCGTAGTGAACGTAGAGAGGATTTTCCCCTCCCACATAACGGGAGCAAATATCCTAGGCCACTCGAGGATAGTGCTTATAGAATGTCTGGCCAGACTCAAATAAATCAATATATGGGATATTGATGTTATTTGCACGAATAAGGCTATTCCATGGATCGAGAAACTAGGGATTGGATATACGAGTGTGACTTGTATGTCTCGTGTCCAATCCGGATATGGAGGCAAAGGGATGAGACAATTACTTGTACAAGGTTGTCTAGATGACTATTCTATTAGTTGGCTAGAATGGATGTTTTGCTAGAAACCGCTCCATATTAGCAAAGAGTTGCTACCAACTAGATAGAACCTATGGGGTCACACGCTATATAGAGCTGTACTAGATTTGGGAATTAATTAATTGGAATAATTAATTAGAAGGATCACTTTGCAAACCCTTGCAAACTTAGTAGGGACTAATTTGCAAGGAAGGGACTAAATTGAATTCTAGTAGGACTAGAATAAGTCCTTTAGGTAGTTAACAAGGAGTTGTTGGACTATATAAAGGACCCTCCTTCCTTCCTTCCTCATAACGTATGCTCTAAAGAGAACATAACAAGAGTGGGAGAGAACAAAGGAGAGAGAGAGCAAGCAACAAGGAGGACGCCGCCCCCTTGCCGCCGCCCCTCGTCCCCGACGCCACAAGAGGGCCGAACCCCCTCTTTGTGCCTCGTTTTGCGTGATTCCTTCACCCTCCTCTCATTCCGGGCTAGCACCAAGGAGATTGGAGATCTAGGATCAACTCTAGGCGTGGATCAACTATAGAGAACGTGACACTATTCGCGTTTGAAGTCATCAAGGAGAACCCAAAGGTGTGTTTATGATTTCTTACCTTCACTATCGTTATGCATCTAGACTTGTGATCCTTGGAGGGTTTTGCATGGTTGTTTGTTTGATTATGCTTCCGTTTGCACGATCCATGAATCAAAACCCTACAAAATTACCCAACTTACAACAAAGAGCTTTATGCTTTGGTCCGAGCTTTGCAGACATGGCAGCATTACTTGTGGCCCAAGGAGTTCGTTACTCACACTGATCATGAGTCTTATTCTATTTTGCTATAGAATGTGATACCTTATTGGTATAGGAGCTGTCTCTGTTCCAACACCCATTAAGTCGCCTTTCAACGGCGAGAACATGGAACTGCATAATTAGCATTACTGAGCTTGGGCAACTGCGGCACCGGTACGGCTCTGGCTAATGTTACTGCTCTGTTCCCCAACCACCATGTCCTGGCGACGTCACCAAACGATCATCAAACTTCATGAATTTCCCCAGATGGGTGGTTGACGAAGGTGCGTAGCAAATAGGGGCAACTACAAAACAATACCCAAGGAATTGTCAATTCTATGGTGTTTTGGTTTGTAATTGTCCCTGTTTGCTACCCGCATCGGCCAACCACCGAGACGAGGCGGTTCATGTAGTTTGAGGAAACTTTGAATATCAACGTCAAGCCATAACGAATAGACAAGTGACATCATCCGGAGCCGTTACAGTGCCGCAGTTTCCCATGCTCTCTGATGCTGTTTCAAATTCCATGTTCTCTTGTTGAAACACGACTTCAAGGGTGTTGGACTGGTAATTATCAATTTTTGGGTTCGTTGCTAGTCACTATCTTTAAGGGCATCAATTAGAAACTCCCATCTTACACAATCATATCTCTTCATGAGATCAACTTTCAAAGCACACCTAGGTTGTGTAGTTTCACTATTTGGGTAATAATTTCTCAACAATTCTTGTTAATTAAATTTTTTATCAGAGATATACCTTCCCTTAATAAATGTTGACTGAAATCCATGAATGAGGTGAGGAAGAAATATTTTGATTCCATCTGCAAGGAGCTTTAATATACACTTGTAAACATTGTTGCAAAGTGATATAGGCCTTTAGTCCCTGTTGGTGTATGCCCTAGAGGCGATCTATATTAGTGCGAACATTGTTTTGGATAGACTATTCATTTTATTAGATATGGAGATATTACTATAATAAAGTCCTTATACTGCAATTTTTTATCTTAAAAGTGTCGTTAATCAAGTATAATGGTTGATATGACGATCATAATGCATAGAGACTAGTATGTGGGTATATTGATATGGAGATATCAAGTCTAACACATGGGTATGCATTAGGAGTAATGGCATACTGGATTGACCCGCCATGAGAAGGCTACATGGAAGTTATGTGAATGTCACAAGTGCTTCTCGTATGGATGATGGTGTTGTGGTCCTTTGACTAGAATTCACTAGACACTCTAGTAGTCAAATATCATGTTTTGATATCGTCAAACGTTTCACCGTAACTGGGTAACTATAAAGGCGATAATCGTCCATGATTTGAAGCAAGATGAGAGATGGTAGTGATGTATATAGGATTTTTCCCTGCTACATAACGGGACTATGTATACATGGCCACTCGATGAGTAGTACTTACAAATGCCTGGCCTGGCTCAGGTAAATCAATATACGATATTGATGTTATATGTTCAGATAAGTCTATTCCCGTGATCGAGAAACTATGGATTGGATATACGAGTGTGACGTTTGTGTCTCATTTCCAATCCGGATATTGTGAAAAAGGGACTATACAACACGGTAACATGGGTCACAGAGGTTTGTCAGATCACTGACTATTACTATTGCTTGGGTAACATTGATGTGTTTCTAGACACCGCTCAATGTTTGTAATTGTTACTGGCAACGTAATAGGAACCTTCAGGGTCATACACCAAAGAATTAGACTAGATGTAGATGTTGATTAGTTGGACTAATTAACAGCTAAAAGAATCAGGGATCAAAGTGCAACAACATGCATATTTAGTTGGACTAAATAGCAAATTGAACTAAAAACTTAAGTTAATCCAAGTTTGGATCTAGTTAGTAGTGGGGCAGTTTTTTAATTAATAAAGATTTATAAATTATAAAATACTAGTTCGGCCCCAATTATTCATTAGATTAAATAATTAGAGCAAGAGAGAGAAGAGAAAGAAGAGGTTTGACCCCCTACTCGACGGCAAGAAGAGATGTTGCCCCTTCCTCCTCCATTGTTGTTGCTAACTTGATTGGATCAAGTTTCCTGATTGCTCCTTCCCTACACTGCTAGAACAAACAGTAGAGGAAGATCCGAATGTTGATTCTACGGTGTGGATACCAGTAGAGGCGTGGACACTACTTTTGCGCAGTGATCTGTCAGATTAACAAGGTAACCTTTCTCTGTCATGTTATGATGCTTCACCTGTGAAACTATTCTTGCTTTGCTTCATCATGGGGCCATTCCCACACACTACTGGCCCTATGCCTTTACCACAACTGGCTATCTCATCAATTGTCTTCCCACACGAAGCCTCAAATTCCTCTCCTCGTTTCTAATCATGCAACAACCTAATGTTGACAAACTTCGTGTCTTTTTGTTGTCTCACTTATCCTTACCTTCGTCTGTACACCACTCATAATCCAGATGATCGGTTGACTCCTTGTGTCTTTGTAGGGTACTCCTTAACCCAGAGTGCTTATCTATGTCTTGATATCACCTCACATCATCTATACATGTCCCGTGATGTTAGGTTCGATGAGTCATCCTTTCCGTTTGCGCTACGCTCGCTCGTCACCTTTTCCACACCAGATCATCTTGGCTTTCCGTGGTTTCCTTCTTCCACCAGCATAGTTACACTGCCATCTTCATCTTCTTCTTCCCCATCAGTAGCTATACAATCGGCAATGTAATACCCCATAATTTTTGAAGGGGTATTTTGGTAATCAAATGATACTTTTGTAATTAAGTAAACGCGCATGTGCATTTTGCGTACTTATATTTATTTATTAAGTTGTCATTTTACGAGTATTTTATTCCAAGTTTTTTATGGGTATTTACATTTCTATGGGTTTTATGGGTACTTATAAAACAAGGGTATCTTGTGCATTTATAGTTTCTTATAGCAATTTTATTGAAAATTATACTTTTATTTTATAAAAAAAATATTTCTTACATTTTTAAATAACTATTTCATTTTCATAAACCTTTAATTTTTATTGTATATTATAATCTTTTATTTTTAACCTACACCAGGAGTGCTCCTAAAAAACCAAACTTATCTTAGTCATATCATATTTTTGTGTACCCAACACACTCAATCAACCACCATCAAAAGATTATCCCAAATCACCTTTTATGGTGCACCCCACCACACCATAACCATGTTCTTTCTCATCATATTCTACAAACAAAGCAAAGAACTCACGATTATTTTAAACAACTTCAATGGAATTTTTTGTCGCACCACCTTTCCTTCCCCATTCTTTTCCAAATTAATTAGATTGATTTTCCAATCAATCACCCTCCATTCACTCCAATCACCCATAATCAAATCAGCAAAAAAAAGGAAAACAATTTATTGTTTCCATACTCACACCACCACCTTCACCTATAAAAACACCATCCTCGATCATTCTTTTCACTCGCTCACAATTCTCTCTCACTCTCCCAACTCTCCCTCTCACTCTCTACTCACTATAAAAAAGCCACCGCCGCCGCGAATGACGCCGACAAAGCCGACCAACCCGACGCCGTCTATCTCTATGTATTGTCGCCACCTCCTTCGTCGTCACCTTTGTCATAGGTGGGGAGTTCTTGAAAGATACATACTACTAGTTCCTCTTGAACACCGTTCCCTTTTATTCAGGTAAGAACATATGTACAATGTCTTCAACTTTCAAAATATGCTTTGGCGTGAGTTATCATCAATCGTGACATATCATGTGTTACTCTTCAAATATTATGCGACCTATCTTAGTCGACTTTTATCAAGAAAATTTTTGGAAATAATGTTTATCTTGGAAAGAAATTGAATTTTTGAATTTAATGAACGATAATGGATATGGGGCGATGTAAAGAGGATGTGCATGAAGCCTACTACAGCCAAGGACGCTTATAGGCGATCCTGTTGGAATTGTGCCCTAGAGGCAATCAATTTATCGTGACAAATATATATGGACTTACTATTCATTATGTTATCGATATGGAGAAATATTAACATGAATGAAGTCCTTAGAATATAAATTTTATATTCTTAAATATCCCTAGTCGATTATATTGATTAACAGGACAATCAACTATAGACTAGTATGAGGTTGGATTGATATGGAGATATCACGATCCAACACATGGGTATGCATTAAGAGTAATGGCATACTGGATTAACCCACGAAGAGAAGCCTACATTAGATTATGTTAAAGTCACAAGAGCTTCTCGTTCTATATTGTAATCCTTAGACTTGAAGTCACTAGACACTCTAGTTGTGAATATCATGCTTTGATATTATCAAACGTTGTGCCTTAACCGGGTAACTATAAAGGTCGTTATCGGGAGTGATAGAAAGCAAGCTTAGAGGTCGTAGTGACGTAGACAGGATTTGTCCCTCCCACATAATGGGAGTAAATATTCATGGGCCACTTGAGAGATGGTGCTTACAGAATGTCTGGCCAGACTCACATAAATCAATATGGAGATATTGATGCTATCTGCAAGGATAAGCATATTCCCATTATCGAGGAGCTATGGATTGGATATACGAGTGTGAATAATATGTCTCGTGTCCAATCCGGATATGGAGACAGAGGGATAACACAATACATGAACATTGGGCACAAGGTTTGTAGGATGACTATTTCTATTACTTGGGTAACGTGGATGTCTTGCTAGAGGCCGCTCCATCTTAGTATTTATTACTACCAACTAAATAGAAACCTATCGGGTCACACTCCCTATGGATTAGACCGGACTTGTAAATAATTAATATGATTAATTAATTAGAAGGATCAATACGGAACTATTTGCAAACTTATTAGGACTAATTTTCAAGTTGGACTAATTCATGTATGGACATGATTAGGATAGGGGATTTTATGCAGTCAACAAGGAGTTGTTGGACTATATAAAGAGAACTTCCCACACTAATGCTCATAACACATTGAGTGGTAGAGAAAATCAAGGAGAGAGAGCAAATCCCAAGGAGGCCGAACCCCCTTGGGACCGCCCCTACCCCGTCGGCCACAAAGAGGGTCGAGCCCGTCTATGGTGTTCCTTGTGTGATCTTCTTCTTCTTCTTCCACCGATTCCTAGGTAGACAAGGTGTTGGAAGATCCGGTTTCAATCCTAGGAGTGGACTATCCATAGAGACGTGAATACTATTTCGTGTGAGAAGTCATCACAGGAGAACCCAAAGGTATGTAGGTACTGGAATCATTTACTATCGTTATGTAGTCTCTTCCTGTGATCCTTGGTGGGATTTGAGCAGGATTAATTTTATTATTCCGCTGCGTAACCTGCGTCAAAACCCAAAAGTGGTATCAGAGTCACAGGTCGTAGAGCATAACGTAGTTTGTGTGTTATGATTTTTTATTGTTTTACACTTTAATTATTGTTTATCGCGTAAAATTGAAAAATCAAGCATACTGATGCAATTTGTGAATATGATTCAAGCCAAATAAGATCTAATGTTAAATGGGATGTAAGGATTAGTGAATTTGGATTAGATAGGATGTGAAAATTTTGGATCTAGAAAATTAGGGTTTGGGCACAAGTTGGAAAAAGGTGTTTTTTAAACTTGGAAACAATTAAACTTGAGCAACAAGGAGAAAGTTGTTTTGGAAACAACTAAACTTGGAAAACAAGGAAGAAGTTGTTTTGGACTAAACTTTGGCAACAAGGAAGAAGTTGTTTTGGAAACAACTAAACTTAGGAAACAAGGAGGAAAGTTGTTTATGGAACAACTCCCATAAGAGGTTCGCCCCCCCCCCCCCTAGGGGACCGCCCCTCTCCTCCTTGACCGCCCAAGAAAGCCACGGCCAAGGGGCCCGGGCCTCCCTAGCGCAAGGCTAGGGGCCGGCCGGCCCCAAGGCCTTGTGGCGCTCCTTTAGGGTTTTGGCCATGTAATGATGGGCCCTCTTGGACCGTTTTGACCCTACTTCATCCAAAATCAACTAAAATTGACCAAGCGCGTTAAAATTGGATTTTAACTGTCTATGTGCTTTATGATGGTTATTGGATATGGCCTTAGGTTGTGGTTTAATGTGGATGTTTATTTTGTGATTTGTTTTACGGCCTGCGAGCTGATAAAATTAATGTAATAGTTAATTAGGTTTTACGGCCTGCGAGTCGGTCTTCTTCTCAACTTGTGAGATCTTTTTATTTAGTATAGATGCTAGCTAGTATTCGATAAAATAGATGATAGTCAAGATGGAGAAGAAGAATCCTAAAGAATTAAGAAAACCAAAAGATGAAGCATTCCACAAGGCTAAGGAGCATGGAGCATTCCACAAGCTATGGAGCATGGACCAAAAGATGGAGGCACATGGAGATGAGCTTGCTATTTTTGGGGTTCATAGATATTCTCATTGACTTGAGAGTATCTTAGTTTAGATGCCATATCCATATCACGTTTAATTTTGTTTGTGGTTGTTTATTTATTGTCTTATTATTTTATTGTTGATGTATGGATTATGCATGCAAAATTAATAATAAGATAATTAACAATCCGGATCTTTTATTTGTGAGTTTGCCCAACTCAAAATAAGTAGATCCGTTGATATGGATCAACGAAGCAATTAAAGCTACAAAAGCAAAATCCCTCACTGAAATATTGCGTTTTGCCTTCTCTTTCCTAAACACCCTTCATGATCAAGGTCTATTAAATTCGGGCTTCCCAAAGCAAGGCGTTATAATTCAGCTTGGTGTATTGCGAACGACACAAGCAAGTAATGTCTGATTGTTTAGGTAAGAGGTTGGACGCAACTAGGTGATTTTAATAAGATTAAAAACCTAGAGGCAACCAATTGGGATTATCCATGTGATGGATAAATAAGGAGTTATTTGCCCAACTGAACCAAGAGTTGCATGGGATGCAATTGGAATTGTTCCTACCTAAATAACTAATTTTGGGTGACTTGCCAAAGCAAGCTCAAAAGAAGTGAAATATGAATCTTGGCCCACTAGAAACTATAATGATATTTTCCGCATTAATATGGAGGGTTATTAATCCGAGAAAAATAGTGGGAGCTATATTTAACAATTTAAGTCCTTGTTAAATATAGTCAAACGTCACAACTCTTTGCATAAATCGGATTGTGTTGAATACCCATGGCATTAAACAAACAAAACGCGACTATATGTCCTTAGGAAGGACAAGCTGTCTGAAATAAATTTTCTAGACTAGATATCAAATTGACAATAATTCTCAAATGAAAGGAAAAATGTTATACATCGTAGAACATAAAGTTATCTTCCCACCGACTACCAAGACACACTAAAAGCTTAAGAAACATCAAAGAATGGTCCTTTGGATGTAACTTGTCTCAAGTCAACTCCCATGAACTCTGAGCTTTGGAAGCAAGATGAGAAATATAGAGGCGTATGATGTGATCATACATTAAAAGAATCTCTTTCAAGGAGCCAGCTTGACATGAAAGGTTTGAAGTGTTTCTCCACTTTGCACTCTCTTGCTTAGCACTCGTCATGATCAAGATGGAATGAGTTTGGTCTTGCAAAAGCAAGGCGACTTGATTCATCGAGATATGACGCGCCGACACAAGCTAGTAATGTGTGACTGCTGAAGCAAGAGATGAAGCGCAACTAAGCTACTTCAATAGAATTGAAGGCTTAGAGAATGGGAGTTATCTATGAGATAGATAAGAATAAATAGTTATTATCCAAAATGGACCGAGGATTGCATTGGATGCAATTATAGTTTTGTTCAAAGGTGATTTACTCAATACGATTGAGAATCGCTATACAAAGCACTCACAAATGGCTAAAGGTAAAAACATGTAAATCATTAACAGCATGGGGAAAGGCAAAAAGTTTGTACCGACCCCATGGGTATAGATCAAGCTTGTTGCTAAAACCAAGTTGCCTTATAGGTCCCATAGGTGGTGTGGAGAGAGACTGCTCAAAGTACCTGGAAGGAAATAATAAAGAAATTATGAATTCCAAATTAGGTAATTTTGTTATAGAAGTTAATATGTCTATCTCATCATCATGAGTATATAGTACTAGATAAGGATCTCACATTTATAGAAATGTGGAGGATCACATGAGATGTAGAAAATTGGATAAGGAAGAAATAAACCTACACGTAGGGCAATGAAGCAAGGGGTTACTGAATTAGCCGTAGGGAATTATTTATACATTTTGGAATTATCCATAAATTGGAAAAATACGTTTATGTCACTGCTTTGAGTAGGGACATTATCACAGTTTCTTGTTTTGACAAGAAAAAATCTTTTATTAAAATAATAGACAAATGTTGTTCCATATATTATAATAAAATGCATTATTGTAATGCCCTTTTGTCTAAGTTGATTGTATACCCTTGATCATTGTAATTCCATCTATAACATTAAAACCAAGAGGTTTTCATATAATGATATGAACCTCACTTTTCTTTGGCGTTGTTGCTTAGGCAACATAAATAAGAAATACATATCTAGACTCCATGAGTGGATTTCTGGACTCATCTTGATTATTGAATCATATGAGACATGTAAAACTTCTTTAGCAAAGATATGATCTATTGGAAATCATACATATTGATGTATGTGGGCCCCGAAGCACAAATGCTAATGGTGGTTTTCAGTACTTCATCATATTTACTGATGGGATCAGAGATATATGGATTTGTGTATGTTATGAAGAAACAAATCAGAATCCTTTGAAAAGTTCAAGGAATTCAAGAATGAAGTAGAGAGCCATCTTGGCAAAAGTATCATGGCTCTACGATGGGATCGTGGAGGAGAATACTTAAGCCAATAGTTTGAACATCTAAAGGAGTATGGGATGTGATCTCAACTCACTCTACCTAGAATACCATTATGGAATGGCGTGTCTAAGAAGAGACACCGGACCTTGTTGGACACGGTTCGGTCCATGATGTGTCAAACATAACTTCCAGTTATTTTTAACGGCCATGTTCTAAGTACAACAAATTTCTCCCTTAACTTTGTTCTATCTAAATTAATTATGAAAAATACCATATGAGATATGGATTAGGAAGTGTCCTAGTATATCATTCATAAAGAATTTCGGTTATGAAGTTTATGTAAATAGTTTACAGATAAACTTGAACCCAAGTCGGATAAATGTACTATGTGGAATATCCTGAGGAAACAAGGGATATTATCTCTACACTTCAATCGAGAACAAATTGTTTGTTGCTCGAACCGCTGTGTTTCTACATAGAGATTGTCTCTAAAGGAAACAGTGGGAGGACAGTAGAACTCGAAGGAGTTCAAGAACCACAAAAGAACATTGATCCTTTTGATAGAACATGAGAAGGATCACAAGGGGTTGTGGAGCAACCTACTCAGGTAACACAAGAACTTCGTAGGTTAAAAATGTCAAGAGGCTAGAGAAATATGGATTTCTCATGACCCCGTTGATGTATTGCTCATGGTGATGAGCCTATAACCTATGAGATGGCCACAAGTGGGCCATACTCTCAGAAATGGCTTGAAGCCATGATATGTGATATGAAATCCATGTATTCCAACAAAGTATGGACTTTGGTGGAAACCACCTGAAAGGGTAGGACCCATAGGGTGCAAGTGGGTTATGAGGAGACCAACATGGATGGTAATATGATTACTTTTAACGTAAAATTAGTTGAAAATGGTTTCCTATGAGTTCATAAGTATAGACTATGATGAAATATTTTCCCCAATTGTAATGCTTAAATCTCATTTAGCATCTTGCTTGTAGCAGTCTATCTATAGATTAAGTCAAGCTTCTCAGAGTTGGATTCTTCGAATTGATGATGCAATCAAAGGAGTTTGGTTCCATCAAAATTGCAGATGAAGCTTATGTTTACAAGAAGGTTACTAGGAGCATAGTTAAATTTGTGGTCTTGTATGTAGAGACATACTAACCATTGGGAATAATGTCTCTACTCTGCAATCTTTTTAAGATTGTCTAGAGAACTGATTTCAAATGATAGACTTAGGCGAGACAATCTATAAAGATCTATGGAGATAGATCAAAGTAGTTGTTCAGCCTGACTCATGGTACATATATTGACAAAGTGTTGAAATAGTTCAACACGTATGAATATGGATTCTTACCCATGTCACATGGAATTAGTCTTTGGAAGAACTAATTGTCTTTCTAATGAAATTGAGAAAGGACCGTATGAATGAGATTCACGAGATACGTCATGTTATGTACTAGGTCAAATGTGTCATATGGTATGACACAGAGATACCAGTCAAATCCGGGTGAAGTGTCACTGGATAATTATCAAGATTATCCTTAAAGTACTTGAGAGTAACTTAGGATGAATTCTAGGTAAATGGAGGATAAGATGCACAGAGGACTGAGTATATTAATGCATAAGATGCACTTACTCAGAATATCCAATCTCAATCAAGTTGTTGATAGAGGAGATGTGAATATTTGCAAAGTACCAGGAGATGTCTCTCTTACCTTGCGCAGTAAAAGAATGAGGGCCGCGCTAGATCAATAGTCATATGATGCAGGAGATTGACTCTAGTGCAAGTGGGAGACTGTTGGAATTGTACCCTAGAAGCAATCAATTTATCGTGGCAAATAAATATGGACTTACTATTCATTAGGTTGTCGATATGGAGATATATTAACATGAATGAAGTCCTTAGAATAAATGTTATATTCTTAAATATCCATAATCGATTATATTGATTAACAGGACAATCGACTACAGACTAGTATGGGGTTGGATTGATATGGAGATATCACGATCCAACACATGGGTATGCATTAAGAGTAATGGCATTGACCCACGACTAGCAGGCTACATTAGATTATGTTAAAGTCACAAGCGCTTCGCGAAGTTCTAATGGTATTGTAATCCTTTGACTTGAAGTCACTAGATACTCTAGTTGTGAAATATCATGCTTTGATATTATTAAACGTTGCGCCTTAACCGGGTAACTATAAAGGTAGTTATCGGGTGTGATAGGAAGCAAGCTTAGATATCGTAGTGACGTACACAAGATTTGTCCCTCCCACATAATGGGAGTAAATATCCATGGGCCACTCGAGGGATGGTGCTTATAGAATGTCTGGCCAGACTCAGATAAATCGATATGGAGATATTGATGTTATCTGCAAGGATAAGCATATTCGCAGGATCGAGGAACTATGGATTGGATATACGAGTGTGACTAATATGTCTCGTGTCCAATACGGATATGGAGACAAAGGGATAACACAATACATGAACATTGGGCACAAGGTTTGTCGGATGACTATTTCAATTAGTTGGGTAGCGTGGATGTCTTGCTAGAGGCTGCTCCATGTTAGTATTTATTACTACCAACTAAATAGAAACCTATGGGGTCACACTACCTATGGATTAGACCGGACTTGGAAATAATAAATATGATTAGTTAATTAGATGGATCAATACGCAACCACTTGCAAACTTAGTAGGACTAATTTGCAAGTTGGACTAATTCATGTATGGACATGATTAGGATAGGGGCTTTTATGCAGTCAACAAGGAGTTGTTTGAATATATAAAGGATACTCCTAGCTTCCTTTCCACACTAATGCTCATAACACATTGAGTGGGAGAGAAAAGCAAGGAGAGAGAGCAAATCCCAAGGAGGCCGAACCCCCTTGGGACCGCCCCTACCCTTGGTGGGATTTGAGCAGGATTAATTTTATTATTCCGCTGCGTAACCTGCGTCAAAAACCAACAGATTCTTCAAGTGATAATACATAGGATATTACATACCCGGCCCCCGTGGTTGATCGACATACACTGAGGTGATGCGGTCGCGGGGTTTTATACGGCGTGAAACTGTAGAGTACTATCTATGCTGACGTAGGTCACTGCGGTATAGGGGTGTTGAAACTTAAGGTCCTATAGTATGGTTCGAGCGGGGTATGCGTAGGGATACCTTCTAACGCTCTTGGTGAATTGGGAAGGGCGATGTCCCAAGACATACCTTTTATTTATTGCATCGTGACTTCTCTAAGGACATACGTTACCCGTTGGGTTTTCATGCCTCGGCCAAACAAATAAATGAAGGTGATACTCTTTATATCCGGCTTATTTCCATAGTTCTCTCAATCATGTATCTTTACACTCGCATTATTTTAAAGATTGTTATAATCATGTTTTTTCTAGCCAAAACTCTTGTTTTACTCATTGTAGTATGCGCTTACTCAGTTTTTACTGATAAACGTTTTTCTGCGTCGACTTATGCCAATTTTGAAACCGCGTGTTATAAATAAGCCAGCTGGGGTGGAACGCGCACAAGCTAAGGAGGAGTATCAACGCTAGCAAAAATATATATTAGTAGTTGTTTCATTTGAATCTAGACAATGTTTTATCATTTATGTACAACAATGTAAGGATGGTTTTCTCCTTTACTTTTTAAATAAATTATTTGGATTATCGTTAAGTTGTACTACCAGGAACCGTAGGATCCGGGTTGTTTCAGTTGGTATCAGAGCCGACGGTTCTAACGCTAGTGCGACTTTTCGATTTTCCATTTAATAAAGATTAAAAATATCTGGAAGTTTTTCAAGATTAAAATGGAAAAAGAATAACTAAAACCGGAAATAAAACTAAACGAGCCGGGGATATGGGATAGTGTAGTCCTTATTCTTTATTACTTGTCATTGTTGCCATATCATGTTGATTTATTTATCGGTTCGGGAACTTGTTGTTTCTTAGCGTTACGTTGATTATTTTCTTATTATGTGTTGCCTACTTTCATTGTGATCCATGTTACACTTAGACGCATTTACATATTATGCATAACGATCACTACTAGAAAAATCGCCACAAACGGCGCTTGCAAACAGCCCTTAAGAGGCTCAAAACCGCCTCTCTTAGCCGTTACGGAAATTTTTACGGCGCTTGTTATTGTTCCATTAAACTAAGTGTCGTTTGTACATTAACGGCGGTTCCAAGCGCCGTTTCGCCTCCCGGCGGCTGCCGCATGCGCCTTAAAAAGTAAAGGCGGATGCTTAAAAACCGCCTTTTATAATACATTTTTTTATTTTTTTAATTTGCTTCAGATTACAGCCTTCATTTACTTTAAAATTGAAATAATATTTTCTAATTAATTAAAGCTGAATTCTTTTTAAACAAGGTCCATCAAAATTTTGCAACATCTCATAGAAGTTTTTGATGGGGAATTTCTGCAGTTATTCTGGAATTCTTCAAACATTTCAGATTTACAAATTCTTCAACCATCTCATGAATCTTTAGATACAGAATTTTTAGGCTCATTCCAAATTATTCAAACATTTCAGATCGTTGGACGAAGAATAGAGGGATTTCCGATTTCCGATGAGAAAGAGAGATAGAAGCGGTGGAGACAAAGGAGAAGGGACGGAGAAAGAGAGGAAGAGAGAGTAAGGACAGAGAACCAGAGGGAAAGGCTGGAGAAACATATCGAGGGAGGAGGCGGAGAAACAGAGAGGCACGACGGAGGAGAGAGAGGGGGCGGACACAGATAAACAGAGAGACGGAGATCGAGAAACAAAAAGGACCGAGAAGGAGAGAGAGAGATGACCGACAGTGAGAGAGATAGAGGGAAGAGGATGAAGACAGAGCCATACCTGATACATATTGACAAAGGAGAGGAAGTGGTCGCCTATGAAACAAAATTTCCGACGGTAAAACACAACAGAAGATAGAGAGATAGATAGGCGGAGATAGAGGGAGAGACACAGAGATTGAGATTTGTGTGAGGGGAGACGCTCTTAGGGTTAGGAGAGGTGTTAGAAGTTTCTTTTATAGTGTAACTTTTCTAATCTAACGGCCCATAATGGATCTGGGGTGATAATTTTATTAATGGTGCTTTTAAAGCAACCGTCGCAACATTAACGGCGAGAAAAACGTAAAACGCCTTAAAACTAGCAGGGTTTACTTTAAAACCGCCCTATCCAGTAAAGTACACGGCGGTTCTATTATTTTTTCCGTACTTTAGCTTATACATAAGGCGGCTATGAACAAACCGCCTTAAATAATGGAGGTTTTAAGTAAACCGCAATAAATAAATTTTAAATACGGCGGACCAGGTTAAAAACCGCCGGGAATGACAGTTTTTCTAGTAGTGGATATCTTGTAAGTTATAGAAAGTTGTTGCGAGTATTGGTACTTGAGGACCTTTTTTAAGCTTCGGGACGACGCTTTGTTTTAAGCGTTAGGCGATGTAATACCCCATAATTTTTGAAGGGGTATATTGTTAATTAAATGATAATTTTGTAATTAAATCCTTTGGATTATCGTTAAGTTGTACTAGCAGGAACCGTAGGATCCGGGTTGTTTCAGGCGGTCCCTCCACCAACCACCGTAGTTGAACCATTTCCTATCGCTCCACCATCTTCCCAAACAGATATGAATGCACCTCACAGATGTTCAGGGAAGAACTTCGTTTTTCGTACATGTGACTCTTTACGGCACGAGCCTCACTCTTTTTACGCTTTCTTTTATGCTGACTGTGCAGCGAACAAGGATGACTACACTTCTACCTTTGGTTACATTGTGTATCTTGCGGCTTTCCCATTTCTTGGAGCTCCAAGAAACAACGAACTATTGCTTGCTCATCCACTGAGGCTGAGTACCATGCCGTAGCGCCTGCCTCTGCTGAACTTAGATGGCTTTGTTCTCTTCCCGCTGAACTTGGGGTCCCTTACCGTCTGGACCTGTCATATATTTTGACACTATGGGCACCAATTACGTCTGCCCCAATCCCATCTTTCACTCTCGCATGAAACATGTTACTCTCGACTTCCACTTTGTGCGTGAACAGGTTCATTCTGGCATTCCTAGGTTTCCCATGTTTCCTCTGCTGATCAGTTGGCTGATTGCCTCACGGAGCCACTATCGCGAGGGCCATTTCTTTTGTTGCGGTTCAAGCTTGGAGTCTCGTCACGACCCTCCATCTTGCGGGGTCATATTAGACAGATTAGTAATTAGTTATATTTAGTAATTGCCTAGCAATCCTTGTTTTAGTCTATTTATACTAGCATGTATCAGGCTAATTATTATTCAATACAATCACGATTTTTACAAGAACTTTAATGGATTCAGGATATAGCCATCATGAACATGGTTAATAAACATATAAAGATCTATGCTCCGCTTTCTAGACCTAGAGACCGGGATAAAGATACGATAAAATAAAGACTCAACTAGAGGGCTTATTGAAGACTCACTGCTCACTAAATTCTTTATATTTCAATTATAACCGCAAAATATCTAATGTATTGGAGATGCTTTGAGACTGGTTGAGAAAATAAGGGGCTACATCTAGAAAAACGATTGACAAATTTTTTTTGTCGAGACAACAGATCAAATAATGATTATTCTTACTTCTTCGATGTGGTTGTATTTGACACAACATACGGAACAAATAAGTATAACATGATTTTTGCACCAATTATTGGTGTAAACTGGTTAATATTGTATGGGATTAGAACTAAGAAGCAAGGTATCCATTGTTGCCTTAGGGGAGAAAATGACGGCTTCGTTCCAACAAAACTGAAGCACGCGCCTTCTTGATTTACGTGTCTTCTTTCACTTGAAAAAACTGAAGCAAGGTTCCGCCTTCTTAATTCGACACTTCAAATTCTCCATGTGCAGAAGCATTTCATTTTCACGTTCTCAGTTCTCTTTCAGGAAGAGTTGCTGAATAAGGGCTGATAGATGGAACAAAGGCGGTGATACGGTCAACCGTATCGTACGGGTATTATCATCTTTATTTATTATTTAAGATTAGTGTTAATTATCTATTTTATTTCGTTAATTAGTTATTTGTTTAATTAGATGTTTATTTAATTATTTATTTGATCCGGGCTAGGCTCGTTAGGTCTAGGGTTTAGTTTAGTTTTCTATTTAAACGATTGTAGTGTTCAGTTATAATCATGGAATAAGAATTATTTTATTGAGTTTCTTTCAGTTTTATTTCGTATTCGTAATTTTTCGTAGTGTCACGAACTACTGGTAAAGATTTGTAGCCTCTCTCAAACTAGTGGTACGATACTGGGTGTATCAGGCGGTCAATAGTTGATTTTGGTGATAGACGAAAGAGAGACAAAAAAGATTTGATTTTCTCCAAATGAGAATTGGAGGAAAGAGAGACAAGAAAGATTTGATTTTCTCCAGATATTTACCCTTAAAATATGAGGGAGACGGACGGACTTCATCCTCCGTTTGAAAATGACTTTTTTTTGTTTTTTCTTAATATCAGGTGTCAAAAATATTAATGGCGGACCTACATACCGTTCACAAGAGCGGTGCTATAGGACTTTTTTCCCTACCTGTATAAGCAGTTTAGGTTTTTTTTTTTAACTTATAATTTAGGAGTAATTTTGGCAAAATAAAATTTCTTTTGAAGCTTCAACGGTTTGTTTTAATCTACAGAATATATAAAATTTCAAAAAAAAAAAAAAAAAATCTACAGAATATATACTAGTAACGGCCGTATTAACATTTATAGTAGAAGCCAAAAAAGGTCCCTTGTTTTCGTAGGTAAAACATTTCTTGGACACGTTAAAGAAAGATAAGGGAAGGGGACCGTTTGGAAATGTGCAGAGTGCTTTAGAAATCACTAACTGACAAAATAGCAGAGCAAGAAATGTATGTTTGCCCTCCTTCATATCATCTATCTCCATCTCTCTGAAACGTTAGTTCTGGCAGGAGTTACGCAAAGAACACCACCATGGAAGTTTCAGTAAGAAAAGGAGGACTAAGGACTCTGCCTTTTGTAATAGGTGAATTTATATGCATCCTTGATCAGTCCTTTCTCCTTCATTATTTCTTTGTCTGTTAAAATATGCACCTAATACAGTGATCTTTGTTTCCTGAGTACTCTTTTTATTTCTGGTTCATTTATATGATCATAATAACCAGTTTCCAAAATCCACAAGATATATCAGTTAATTTGTTATTGAAAAGCTATAGAAAACTTTAAGAAATTGATGCTTATTCTTTCTCAAAATGACAGCAAATGAGGCACTTGAGAGGGTTGCCAGCGTTGGGCTTATTGTGAATATGATCTTGTACCTAAAAAGTGAGTATCATCTGAGCAATACAACAGGAACAAACATCTTGTTCTTATGGAGTGCCATTTCAAACTTCTTGCCAATCTTCGGAGCGTTTCTCTCAGATTCTTATTTGGGACGATTTCATGTCATCGCGATCGGGTCAATTCTTTCTCTATCAGTAAGAAGATGCTCTTCTCATTTATATCCAGCTCCAGGATATCTCAAATATTTTTCATCTGAAACTTTTGATTGTCTTACCGCAGGGAATGACCTTGTTATGGTTCACTTCCATTTTCCCCAAAGCAAAACCACCTAAATGCGAGCACAGTACCAACAATTGTCAATTCCCAGGCGCTGGTCATTTCGCACTTCTCTTCTCAGCATTTGCTCTCATGTCCATTGGAGCAGGCGGAATTAGACCGTGTTCTTTAGCATTTGGGGCAGACCAGTTTAACAAACCCAAGAACCCTAAAAATGAAAGGGTCCTGCAGAGCTTCTTCAACTGGTACTATGCCTCTGTTGGAATATCAGTCATTATCGCAATCACGATTATCGTCTACATCCAGACTAAATTCGGGTGGGAGATTGGGTTCGGCATTCCGGTAGGGCTTATGTTGATCTCTACGATTATGTTTTTCATGGGTTCTCCTCTTTATGTCAAGGTTAAGGCTAATAAGAGCATGATGACTAGTTTTGCTCAAGTTATAGCTGCAGCTATGAAGAACAAGAACTTCGCTTTTCAACCTGAAGAGTCGAATGTTCTCTACCTCCACAAGAAAGGATCTAAACTTGTTGCACCCTCTAACAGAATGCGGTACGTGTTTGTTTCCTTAATTCCCTGTACTACCCTGCCCTCCGGAAAAAGTAGTTAAATAACTTGAATGAATTAGAAAGTAGAGATAGAAAAAAGAGTACAATTCGTAATATATGTGGTTTGTGACATCCGGGTAACATGCCAAAATGGGTTATTTTTAGGATTTTGAACACGGCTTGCATTATTAAAAATTCAGAGAAAGACTTGAACCGGGACGGTACTGCCATAGATTCATGGAGCTTATGCACAGTTCAGGAAGTGGAGGTACTCAAAGCACTGATTAGAGTCCTTCCCGTATGGTCTTCCGGCATTGTAATCGCCGTAACCATCAGTCAACACACATTCCCGGTGCTCCAAGCCCTCACCATGGACAGGCATTTTGGCAAACACTTTGAGATCCCTGCAGGTAATTACCCTCTACCTCAACTTTTATTCAAATTAAATTTGTGTTGTATTGGATGGCCCTCTTATGTTTCGTTCAATAAAATGAAGGAATGCAATTAACTTGACAATACATAGTTTGGTGTCACGGTGAGGATACACAAATGTAGTTTATATGTTTGTGAAGTCACTTATTTTACTACTTGAACTAATTGGTTTCTATTGATGCGAATTCTCACTTCAGGTTCTTTTGGAGTGTTCGGTATTTTGACACTAACATTATGGGTGGCGATTTATGACCGTCTCATTGTACCCTGGATATCAAAATACACCAAGCGCCCACGGGGTTTGAGCCTCAAACAACGGATGGGTATCGGATTGGTCATCTCCTGCCTTGCAACTACAGTTGCAGCTATAGTGGAGAGTAGACGACGAGTAGCGGCCGTGAAAATGTCGGCGAAGTGGATTATTCCACAGTATTGCTTGATAGGTTTATCTGAGGCTTTCAACGCCATTGGACAAATAGAGTTTTACTACTCCCAATTCCCCAAGAGCATGTCAAGCATTGCCGTGTCCCTTTTAGCACTTGGAGTTGGCTTTGGAAATGTCTTCGGAAGTCTCATTGTGAGTATTATCAATGGTGTGACTAAAAAGGGAGGACATGCGAGTTGGCTTGGGAATAACCTCAACAAGAGCCACTATGACTATTATTATTGGATTCTGACCATTTTGGGTGTGATGAACTTCTTCTACTATCTCTTGGTTTCCTGGAATTATGGTTCTGAGACACAAATGGTTTGGGATGAAGAAGAAGAAGAAGCAAGTATCAAAGATGGAGAAGTTGTCAATTTGTAATAATCTCCACCACAGTACTTTGTCCGAGTTTGTAACTTTCTGAAACACAAATGGCTTGAGCTTGCTGATAAAGGAAATCTCTCATTGATCTTTATTGCAGACTCAATTGAGTTTTATATATATATATATATATATATATATATATATATATATATATATATATATATATATTATGAATGTTGAGTTTGTTTTAATCAATTTCGGAGTCCTGAATCTTGATTAATCACATAGATGATCAATTTATCGGGTCAGGTAACAGTTAAGCTTACGACTTGTATGGATGCAAATGGATCTATTTAAGAGCTAATATCATATTGCAGCATGCGATATCCATAAGCAACAAATTATGGTTAGGAGAAATGATTTTGGCCAAAGTGAAAACCAATACCAACTGCTATATAGTATGGACGCTATATAGTATGGACGCTTAAGGGCATTGTCCGTAATACTAATGCTAGTATGCAAATGCCTAAGGTGTGTATATACTTTTTAGTGTTCAATCACCTGAGGAGGCAAACAATAGACTCGCTTGTTTTTTATCAAACTTCTGGAGGTGGAAGACAACAAAGAGAGAGAAAGAAGGAGAAAATAAAAAGAAGATGATGACGAGAAATATCGTTCATAGCTAGAAGGAGAGGACCACATCGAGGCTTAAAGGCAAGGACGGACAAACAGCTATTCACCGATAACTACCAGCGAGGCCACGACACGTGGCTTAGGTAGATCGGTGGAAACAAAGAAAGATTAACGGTCCAGATGCAACTGGACTTATTACAAATATTAGAAGATACCACAAAAGTTTAGTAAGCATCAAAAACACCCCCTCCATATATAAGAACTCTAATACCCCCTCTCAAGTAGGATGTGGGAGACTTCCCAATCCTAACTTGGAGACCAAAGAGGTGAAAAGTGGCCCAGAAGGGGGCTTAGTGCGCACATCTGCTAACTAAGAACCAGAAGAAACATGTTGAAGAGTTATAGAATTCTTTTGCAGCAGGTTCCTCACATAGTGACAGTCCATTTCAATGTGTTTTGTGCGACCATGGAACAATGGATTCTGAGCTATGTAGATGGTTGAGGTGCTGTCACATAGAAGGAGAGGTTTCTGGGAACAAGACAATTGAAGTTCTTGCAGAAGATGAAGCAGCCACTGAATCTCACAACACACCAGAGTAATTGCTCTGTGTTCAACTTCAGTAGTGCTTCTAGTCACAACTGATTGTTTCTTGGATTTCCAAGAAATTAGCGAATTACCCAAAAAGACAAGATAGCTAGAGGTGGATCTTCTTGTATCACGATAGCCTCCCCAATCAGAGTCTGTGTAAGTTTTGAGATGCATAGAAGAGACATTATAAAAACATAAACCATAGCTAACAGTCCCTTTTAGATACCTCGGAACATGATGGAAGGCCTTTATATGGTCTTCGGTAGGCTTGGAGAGCAACTGACTTAGTTTGTTGACAGGGAAGCAGAGATCTGGTCTAGAGTGGCATAAAAATAGTAGCTTGCCCATTAATTTTCTGTATGTGGATGCCATGTCTGAAGTGAGGGGAGTTCCACCATCACTCTATAAATGTTGATTCACCACCATAGGAGCTACAACTGGCACACCATTCAAATGTTGGGGTTCATCCAAAATTTCTAGAGCAAAACTTTGTTGATTCATAAAGAGCCCATTAGACACTTTGGTGAAAACAAAACCCAAGAATTAGTGCAATGAGCCAAGATCCTTGAGTTGATAAACTTTGTTGAGTTGCTCCCTGATGCTAGTCATAGCATTGACATCATTCCCCACTAGGATCAAATCATCAACATAAACAATAATTACTATAAAGAGTGGTGAACTGCGCTTAACAAAAAGTGTGTAGTCAGTGGTGCATTGAGTAAAGACAAGTTTAGATAATGAGGTACTAAGATTAGTAAACCACTGCTTAGAAGCTTGCTTTAAGACATGTAAGGCTTTCTCTAATTTGTAAATTGGGGTACCTTGGACAGAGTGAGGAACAACATATCCTTCAGAAAGCTGCATACAGACCTCTTCATCCAAATTCCCATGAAGGAAGGCATTATTAATGTCTACTTGCATCAATATCCGCTCATTCATGACAGCATTAGCAACCAAACATTTTCAAATTGGCAATTTTGCAACAGGATAGAAAGTGTCAATGTAGCCAATACCTTCAACTTGTGTATAACCTTTAGCCACCAGTCTGGCTTTATGCCTCTCAATGCTTCCATCTTCATAATGTTTGACCTTGTATACACATTTTCACCCTATAGCTTTCTTGTCTGAAGGAAGCGTAGTGATTCTCCAGGTTGTTGGAATAGGTGCCTAGAGTCAATCTAGTTTAGTATGAACAATAAATTTGGCTAGAACTTTCATTGTATAATTTATTAGATATTTAATTTAATGAAGTCCTTAGATTTACAATGTTGTTGTTTATCTTAAATATCCCTAGTCCTTATAATGATTAATAGGATAATCATCTATAGCCTAGTATTGGGTTGGATTGATATGTAGATATCATGATCCAACACATGGGTATGCATTAGGAGTAATGGCATACTGGATTGGCCCATCTCCGAGAAGGCTACATACAAGTTATGTAAAGTCACAAGTGCTTCTCGTCCTGACAACGGTATTTTCATCCTTAGACTTGAAGTCAACAAATGTTCTAGCTGTGGAATATTGTGTTTTGGTAGCGGCAAACGCTACACCGTGATTGGGTAGTCATAAAGGCGCGTATTGGACACAATAGGAAGCAAGCTTAGATATCGTAGTGATGTAGATAGAATTTGTCCCTCCCACATAACGGGAGCAAATATCGTAGGCCACTCGAGGGATAGTGCTTATAGAATATCTGGCCAGACTCACTTAGATCAATATAGGATATTGATGTTATTTGCACAAATAAGGCTATTCCCAGGATCGAGGAAGTATGGATTGGATATACGAGTGTGACTTGTATGTCTCGTGTCCAATCCAGATATTGAGACAAAGGGATGAGACACTACTTGCACAAGGTTTGTCATGATGACTATTTCTATTTGTTGGCTAGAATGGATGTCTTTCTAGAGGTCGCTCCATATTAGTAAATAGTTACTACCAACTAAATAGAACCTATGGGGTCACACGCCATATAGGGTTGAACTAGACTTGGGAATTAATTTATTAATATGATTAATTAATTAATTAGAGGGATAAAATTGCAACAACTAGTTAACTTAGTAGGACTAATATGCAAGTTGGACTAATTCGAACTTGAGCAGGATTACGAGAGGGCCTTTATGTAGTAACAAGGAGTTGTGGACTATATAAAGGATTCTCCTATCTTCCTTCCCTACAACTTATGCTCATAACATACATTGAGTAGGAGAGAGCAAGACAACAAGGAGGTCGAGCCCCCCTTGCGTCTGCCCTACTTGTCGACCACAAAGAGAGGGCCGCCCCTCTCTTTTGATGCTCTGTTGCGTGATTTCTTCAACCTCTTTCATTCCTCCTATCTAGCACAAGGCGTTTGGAAGATCTAGATATCAACTCTAGGCGTGGATCAACCGTAGAGACGTGATACTTTTCGCGTTAGAAGTCATCAAGGAGACCTCCAAGGTACATAACACAATTCTTTTACCATCGTCATGATTTCCCTTTCTGTCATCCTTGGAGGGTCTTGATCAGATAAATATATTGTTTTTCTGCTGCGTATCCATGATCAAAACCCTACAGTGGTATCAGAACCACATGTCGTAGCGCATAACGTGGTTTATGTGTTATGTTTTGTTGTTTTTCACCTATAATTGTTGATTATTGCGTTGAAACGACAAATTAAGCATATTAGATGCAACTTGAATTTGATTCAAGACAAACCAGATCTAATTTAGCATTGGATGTATGAATTTGTGAGTTTGAATCACATAGGATGTGTATTTTGGATCTTGACGGCTAGGGTTTGGGCACATTCTTGGAAAAGGGTTTCTTCAAACATGGAAATAACTAAACTTGGGAATAAAGGCAAGGAGTTCTTTTGGAAACAACTCCCTAAGGAGGTTCGCCCCCCCCCCCTAGGAACCTCCCCCACTTGCCTTGCCACCCAAGCTAGGGCACGACCAAGGGCTCGGGCCGGCCTAACGTGCGGCCCGGCCGCGCATGGGGCTCGGCCGACCGGCCCAAGGCCGCGCTTTGGTCCTTTTTGGGCGGTTCGGCTATATTGATAGTGAACCCATTGAACCGTTTTAACCCTAGCACATCCAAAATCAATTAAAATTGACTAAGCGCGTTAAAAATTGGTTTTATCTGTTTATGTGCAATTTGCATGGTGATTGGATATGGCCTTAGATGTGGTTTATTGTGGATGTTTTAATTTTATATTTTTTTACGGCATGCGAGCTGATCAATTTGATGTATAATTAAAAAGGGTTTACGGCCTGCGAGCCGGTATTTTTTTCTCAACTTGTGAGATTTATTTTATTTAGTATAGATGTTAGCTAGTACTAGATAAAATAGATGATAGCCAAGATCGAAGAAAAGAAGCCCAAAGAATTAAAGGATCCACAACATGGAGCATGGAGCATTCCACAAGGCTATGAAGGATGGACCAAGAGATGGAGGCACATGGAGATGCGCTTTCTATTCTAGGGTTCATAGATATTCTCATTGGCTTGGGAATATCTTATTCTAGGAGGTCATATCCACATCACGTTAATTTCTTTTTGTGGATGTTTACTTTATTGTCTTATTATTGTTGTTGGTGTATGGTTGATTCATGCAATTTGATAATAAGATAATTA
This sequence comes from Linanthus parryae, assembly GCA_023055425.1. Classification (NCBI taxonomy): domain Eukaryota; kingdom Viridiplantae; phylum Streptophyta; class Magnoliopsida; order Ericales; family Polemoniaceae; genus Linanthus; species Linanthus parryae. The sequence continues at coordinate 77,587,196 of JALGPY010000006.1, read as the reverse complement.
ACAATCCGGATCTTTTATTTGGATTTTTTCCCAAACTCAAATAAATAGATCAGTTGATATGGATCAACAAAATAATTAAAAGTTGAAAGAAAAATCCCTCAAAACTGAAATATTACATTTTTCCTTCTCGCTTACTTAAACACTCATCACAAAATCGATTAATTAAGTTCGTGTGTGTCAAAGCAGGGCGACTTGATTCATCATTATAAGGTGCGATGGCACAAATAGTGTGCAACTGTTTGGAGTAAGAGGTTGGACATAACTAGGTTATTTTAACAAGGATTAAAAACCTAGAGGCACTCAATTGGGATTATCTATGTCATAGATAAATAAGGAGTTATTTGCCCAATTGAACCAAGAGTTGCATAGGATGCAATTGGAATTGTTCCTACCTACATAACTAACTTTTGGGTGACTTGCCAAAGCAAGCTCAAAAGAAAGTAAAATATAGGTCTTGGCCCACTAGAAAATATAATGATATTTTCCGCATAAATATCCTGAGGGTTATTAATCCGTAGAAAAATAGTGGGAGCTGTATTTAATAATCTAACCATTATTAAATATAGTTAATTGTTCACAAATACTAAAACTTGCGTATTTTTTATTTTGTAGAATTCCAATGGAAAACAGCTCATCGAACCCATCTCACTCCCTACGATTTTTCCATGAAAAGAACAAGCTCTCCAGGACCAATTTTCTAGACTGGTACAGAAACTTGAGAATCGTTCTCAAGCAAGAAAATAAAATGTACGCTCTGGAGGAGCAAGTTCCTGATGGTCCGGAAAACAACACTCCTGCAGTCCTAAAGGCGTATCAGAAGCGTGTTGATGATGCTAATGATGCGGCCGGCCTAATGATTTAAACCATGTCGTCTGAGCTTCAGAAGCAACATGAGAACATGAATGCAGTCGATATGATCGCACACTTGAAGAAGCTCTTCCAAGAGCAGGCTAGGGTTGAGAGGTATGAAGTTTCCAAAGCATTTTTCAAATGTCATCTTTCAGAGGGAAACCCCGTGGGGCCGCACATGTTGCGTATGATCGGCTACTTAGAGAGCCTCAGCCGCCTAGGGTTTCCGGTGGGTCAAGAGTTGGCCACCGATCGTAGGGAGTGAGAGAAAGGAAAGGGCAAAAGGTTTGCCTCTACCTAGGACTGCAACTCGGGCGGGCTGGACGGGTTGGTACCCCTGTCCAAGCCCGAGCCCGAGTTCTATTGTGGATGCCCAAGCCCAGCCCGACCCGGGTTAAGAGCATTATCAACCCGTTCGAGCCCAAATTCGTATAAATCAATTCGGGTTCGGGTTGAAATTGGGCTAGTACATTAAACTTAATAAAATTTTTAAAAGAAAAAGAGAGTGATAAATTGTTGGCGAAAAACAAATCAACTAGTTCAAGAACAAAATAATGATTAAAAACATCGCTAATAATCAAGATAAAAGTAGCATATTTATGTTAGATATGCTACATAATTCTTTTACAATAAAATATTTATAGGTGGTGGTCATGTAAATCGGACAATTCGGGTTAGCCCGTCGTTCGATATTTGTGCCCAAACCCGACCCTAATTGCAATTCGGACTGAGAAGTTATGTCCAAGCTCGTCCAAATTACCAAAACTATGTGCCCGGAGCCTATTTAAGTTCAGGTTGGGCTCGGGTTAGTCGGGTTCAACCCACCCGAGTTGCACCCCTACCTCTACCTCCAAGGGAAAAGGCAAAGCAGTTGCCAAAACCCAAGGAAACTGCCCTTAAGCCTGTTGGTGGCATTGCCAAAGGTGTGACTAAAGGTGAGTGTCACTAGTGCAGTCAGCCTGGACACTGGAGGAGGAACTACCCAAAATATCTAGAGGATAGAGGCTTGGAATAGTGATTCCACCCCCACCAGGTATTTTTGTTATAGATGTCAACTTAACTGTCTCTTCATCATGTGTATTGGATACTGGATGTGGATCTCACATATATGTCGAAATTCGCAGGACCTAAAGAGAAGTATAAGATTGGCTAAAGGGGAGATAGACCTGCACGTTGGGAATGGAGCAAGAGTTGTTGCATTGGTCGTAGGCGTGTACGAGTTGTCTCTGCCTTCAGGATTAGTTTTAGAATTAAATAATTTCTATTTTGTGTCTGCTATGAGCAGAAACATTATTTCTATTTCTTGTTTGGACAAGGATGGTTTTACTATTTCAATAGAGAACAATTGTTGTTCCATTTATTTTGGTAGTATACACTATTGTAGTGGCCAATTATTTGATGGATTGTATATCCTTGATCTAAGAAATCATGTCTATAACATTAATACTAAGAGGATTAAAATGAATAATTTAAATCATGCTTATCTATGGCACTGTCATTTAGGCCATATAAACGATAAACGTGTATCTAGACTCCATAAGGATGGATTTCTAGACTCATTTGATTTTGAATCATATGAGATATGTGAGGCTTGTTTATTGGGAAAATGACAAAGTCCCCTTTCAATAAGAAATGTGAACGGACTAGTGAGCAATTGACACTAGTACATACTGATGTATGTGGGCCATTTGCCACGCCTGCCAGGGGTGGTTATGTCTACTTCATCACATTTACTGATGAAGTAGAAAAGCAGCTTGGCAAAAGTATTAAGGCTCTACGATTGGATCGTGGAGGAGAATACTTGAGACAAGAGTTTGACGACTATCTTAGAGAGTGTGGGATAATATCCCAACTCACTCCACCCGGAACGCCACAGTGGAATGGCGTGTCCGAGAGGAGAAATCAAACTCTATTAGATATGGTTCCATCTATGATGTGTCAAACTGATCTTCCATTATCATTTTGGGGCTATGTTGTATTGAGTGCAGCTTTCACCACTAACAGCGTTCCATCTAAATCATTTATGAAGACACCACATGAGATGTGGAGTGGGAGGCGTCCCACAATGTCGTTCATGAGGATTTGGGGTTGCGATGTCTATGTAAAATGTTTACAATCAGACAAGCTAGGGCCTAAGTCGGACAAATGCAAATTTGTGGGATACCCTAAAGAAACTAAGGGATATTATTACTACAATCCAACTTAGAACAAAGTGTTTGTTTCTCGGACCGGCGTGTTTCTAGAAAGAGAATTTGTCTCTAATGAAGCAAGTGGGAGGACTGTAGAACTTGAAGAAGTTCAAGAACCACAAAGCATTGATCCTACCATGGAACATGAACATGAACCACAAGAGGTTGTGGAGCAACCTGTTCAACTAACACAGGAGCTTCGTAGATCTAGTAGAGTGCGCCAGGAGCCAGAGAGGTATGGACTTCTCGTGACTGAATTTGGTGACACGATGCTCATAGATGATGATCCTAATACCTATGAAGAGGCCATAGAAGGACCTGACTCTCAGAAGTGGCTTAGGCCATGAGATCCGAGATGGAGTCCATGTATACCAATAAAGTATGGACTTTGGTGGAACCACCCGAAGGGGCACGCCCCCTAGGGTGCAAGTGGGTCTTCAAGAAGAAGATCGACATGGATGGTAATGTGATTACCTGTAAGGGCTGATTGGTGGCTAAAGGATTCAGACAGATTCATGGTATTGAATATGATGAAACCTTTTCACCAGTAGCAATGACCTAATCCATCCGAATCTTACTTGCTATTGCAGCATACTACGACTATGAGATTTGGCAGATGGATTTCAAAATAGCATTCCTGTTTGGGAATCTCTTAGAGGATGTGTACATGACACAACATGAGGGTTTTGAAGATCCAAAGCAAGCCAACAAAGTTTGTAAACTGCAACGATCCATTTATGGATTAAAGCAAGCTTCTAGGAGTTGGAATCGACATTTTGATGAAGTAGTCAAAGATTTTGGCTTCATTATAAACGAAGATGAGTCTTGTGTCTACAAGAAGGTTAGTGGGAGCCCTGTTTCTTTTTTCGTCTTGTATGTGGATGACATACTACTCATTGGAAACGACATTCCTATGTTGCAATATGTTAAGAATTGGCTAGGAAAGTGTTTCTCAATGAAAGACTTAGGTGAAGCAGCTCATATACTCGGTATAAAGATCTATAGAGAAGATCTAAATGGCTGCCCGACTTAAATCAAAGGATATATATAGACAAGGTGCTGAAGCGGTTCAGCATGCAAGATTCCAAGAAGGGATTCTTGCCCATGTCGCATGGAATCACTCTTTCGAAAAGTGGTTGTCCTTCCAATGAGATTGAGAAGGAACGCATGAGTAGGGTTCCCTATGCCTCGACCATAGGATCCATCATGTACACCATGTTATGTACTAGACCATGTGTCATATGCATTGAGTATGACAAGCAGATATCAGACCAATCCAGGTGAGAGTTACTGGATTGCGGTCAAGAACATCCTAAAGTACTTGAGAAGAACTAAGGATGCGTTCTCGATATTTGGAGGTGAAGAAGAGTTGCGTGTAAGGGGTTACACAGATGCAAGCTTCCAGACCGACATAGATGATTTCAGATCACACACGGGGTTTGTATTTTGCCTGAATGGAGCAGAGGTGAGCTGGAAGAGTTCCAAGCAAGAGACGGTGGCTGATTCTACAACAAAGGCTGAGTGCATTGCTGCGGATGGCGCAGCAAAAGAAGCTGTTTGGTTAGGAAGTTCGTTATTGAGCTTGGTGTGGTTCCTACCATTGCGGATCCAATAGAGTTGTATTGTGACAACACAGGGGTGATCGCGCAATCAAAGGAACCCATGTCGCACCAGAAATCCAAGCACGTACTCAGGAAGTTCCATCTTATTTGAGATATTATCGAAAGAGGAGACGTTAGGATATGCAAGATTCCTACAGAGGAGAATCTGTCAGATCCACTTACGAAGCCGCTTGTTCAGCGCAAGCATGAAGGGCACACTAGGAGCATTGGCATTAGAGATGCACCGGATTGGCTCTTGTGCAAGTGGGAGACTGTTGAAATAGGTTATCTAGAGGCAATCTAGTTAGTATGAACAATAAATTGACTAGAAAATTTCATTGTATTATTTATTGGATATTTAATATAATGAAGTCTTTAGATTTGCAATGTTGTCGTTTACCTTAAATATCCCTACTCCATTATAATGATTAATAGGACAATCATCTATGGACTAGTATGGGGTTGGATTGATATGGAGATATCATGATCCAACAAATGGGTATGCATTAGGAGTAATGGCATACAGGATTGACCCATCTCCGAGAAGGCTACATACAAGTTATGTAAACTCACAAGGGCTTCTCGCGGTGACAACGGTATTGTCATCCTTAGACTTGAAGTCACTAGATGTTTTAGTTGTGGAATATTGTGTTTTGGTAGGGTCAAACGCTACACCGTGATTGGGTAGTCATAAAGGCGCGTATTGGACACAATGGGAAGCAAACTTAGATATCGTAGTGATGTAGATACAATTTGTCCCTCCCACATAACGGGAGCAAATATCCTAGTCCACTCGAGGGATAGTGCTTATAGAATGTCTGGTCAGACTCAAATAGATCAATATAGGATATTGATGTTATTTTCACGAATAAGGCTATTCCCTGGATCGAGGAACTATGGATTGGATATACGAGTGTGAATCGTATGTCTCGTGTCCAATCCGGATATTGAGACAAAGGGATGAGACACTACTTGCACAAGATTTGTCATGATGACTATTTCTATTTGTTACTGGCTAGAATGGATGTCTTGCTAGAGGCCGCTCCATATTAGTAAATAGTTACTACCAACTAAATAGAACCTATGGGGTCACACGCCATATAAGGTTGAACTAGACTTGGGAATTGATTAATTAATAATTAATTAGAAGGATAAAATCGCAACAACTTGCTAACTTAGTAGGACTAATATGCAAGTTGGACTAATCTGAACTTGAGTAGGATTAGGAGATGGCCTTTATGTAGTAACAAGGGTTGTTGGACTATATGAAGGATGCTCCTAGATTCCTTCCCTACAACTTATTCTCATAACATACATTGAGTAGGAGCGAAGGAAGGAGAGAGCAAGACAACAAGGAGGTCGAACCCCCCTTGCGTCTGTCCTACCCGTCGGCCACAAAGAGAGAGCTGCCCCTCTCTTTTGGTACTCAGTTGCGTGATTTCTTCATCCTCTTCCATTCCTCCTAGCTAGCACAAGGCTTTTGGAAGATCTAGATCTCACCTCTAGGCGTGGATCAGCCGTAGAGACGTGATATTTTTTGCTTTAGAAGTCATCAAGGAGACATCCAAGGTACATAACACAATTCCTTTACCATTGTCATGATTTCTCTTCATGTGATCCTAGGAGGGTCTTGATCGGATAAATTTTTTTTTTTTCCGCTGCATATCCATGATCAAAACCCTACACATGTGCCATTTCTTTTCAAGTGCAGTAATTTATGCTTTCATTGTTGTCACTCAATTTGGGTTTTAGGCTGCCTCTTGGAAGGACTTGGGTTCTCTGTGACTTATGGATTGAGCAAGAAAAAGATTAGTAGAAAAGTGATGTGGGGGAACAATATAAGGTGCCACATCATAATTATTAGCTGAAGCTGCTTTTTGGAGAACAAAATCTCTGAGATGGCTAGGTTGTCTCACTTGTCTCATTCATTTTTAACTGAGGGGTCTGGAATAGGAGTGATGAGAGAATCTATGTAGCTTGGTTGATGGGGAACAATAGGATCATGAACTGTTGATGTAGGTGGGCTATTGGAGGAAGAGTGGTGAGGTGCATCATCCTCAACTGTTTGGGGAAGACAAATGTGTCAAGAAATGTGGTGCTTACACGTTTAGAGCCCTGGAAAGGAAAGATGGTCTCATGGAATGTGACATTTCTTGATAAAACGAACTTTTAATTGTGCAAATCATAAAGTTTGTAGCCTTTGACACCAAATACATATCCCATGTTGCCCCAGTGTCTATGATCCAGGTGTGGGATTCACTTTATCAGCTATGTAAGAGGTCCACAGAGAAAAGGATATTGATATACCATCCATGAAATGAATATGTCCCTGAGAAGACATGTTGTTGGGTGAAGGAATTCTGTTTGGATGCTGGAAAGGACTATCCAAGCCAATGACATTGGAAATGGAGTCATATGGTGAGACAAACTAGCTGAGCTGGGTGAAGTAGGAGGTGTGTGAGCATTGAGAGATATTTGGCTATTTAGAAGACTAACCAGTTGTTGGCATTGTGCTGGTGAGAGAGAGATGGTAGAGGAGCTGTTATTTTCTAGTGATGACTCACTAAGAACACTGTGATCTTTAAATGTCTTGAATTTAAATGTGGTTGATAACCATGTAATTTATAGCACTTGCTCTTGACATGCCCAACATCGCCTCAATGACATACAAGCTTCCTTTTGGAACATGGAAGAGTTCTAGAAAAGGGTTGGGAATTGGAATGCTGAGATTGGGTTTGTCTAAGGTGCTCATTGAAGCCATGATGTGGGCTAGCATTAGAATACATTGCCAAAATGGGTGTAGAGAGCAAACCAGACTTGCCAACAGATATAGCATGTTGCCTCTCATGTTGAATTGTTTTGGGTGTAAGCTTGGTTCAAAGATGGTAGAGGTTACATTAATTGTATATGCTCTCTCACAGCCTTACATGGTCCATTTAAAAACATCAAAAACTACATGATACACTCCTCCTCCCTTCTCTGCCTCATCAAGTTGAAAGCTCCACAATTACATTCAAAAAGATATTTGTAATTGGAATGTTCATCCCACAAGGTTCTCATTTTGGTGTAATGCATAGTTACACTATTATCTCCTTGGTTGAGATTATCCACCAACTTAGTCAATTGGAAAACCCTAGGATGATTTCACTGTGAAAACCTCTTCTGTAAGTCTACCCAGATCTCTCTAGATGTAGTTCAACCAACCAAGTTAAAAGATGTTTCTTAGAGACTTAATTTAATAGTCGTGAGATGACCATACTGTCACACCTCCTCCAAATTAAGAAAATCTCAGATGTAGCCTCAGGTTGAAGCAGGCTACCATCAATAAGCTGCAATTTTTTCTTTTCATGCAGTGCTACTTTCATTGAGTTCTCCCAATATTGGAAGTTCTCACCAGTAAGCGATTGAGAGACTAAAACAGCTCATGGATTCTCAGAATTAGCTAAGAAGTAGGGAGAGGTAGAGAAATCATTACCAGCATCCGAAGCCGTCGGAGGAACCGGAGAACTGACACGGTTATGCCGTAACGCCATTTTAGACCACCTTCAACAAGAATAGGATTCACGCCACTCGATAAATAGCAAATCTTCGTATCCTCAGAGAAATTCGATCGACAAGAAGAAAGGAACAACCAACCAATCTCTGATACCATATCAAAGTTCTAGAGTTAAAGGACAACAAAGAGAGAGAAAGAAGGAAAAAATACAGAGAAGAAGATGATGACGAGAAATACCGTTCATAGCTAGAAGGAGTGGACCACATCGACCTTATAGGCAAGGACATACAAACAGCTATTCACCGAGAACTACCAGTGAGGCCACGAAACGTGGATTAGATAGATCGGCCAAAACAAAGAAATATTGATGGTCCATGTGCAACTGGACTTATTACAAAATATTAGAAGATACCATAGAAGTTTAGTAAAAAATCAAAAACACCCCTTCTAGATATAATAACTCTAATATTTTTCTTGTAGATGATTGTTTGCTTCTCCAAGCCATCCTCAGCTAGCTAGAATCAACTTTAGATCATTTCTGTTGTGACCAACGATTTAGTCCGGGGAAATCTTCGATGTTCTTCAGTCCCAATCTGAGAGAATGTCTAGGTGAGAGTATATGTAATTTTATTGACATCTCAGAAGAAATTACTTGAATCTTTATTTAGGCCTTCCCCTGCATTACAGAAGAATAAGAGATGTGCTTGCCAAGGGCTATGGGAAAAATACTGAGGGAAAACTGGCCCGTGGAATTCAAATTGTCTTAATAAAGCATGTAGCTAGGCTCAGTCTTATCAAGGCGCGTGTCCGCCCATATCTAGTTAATATGAGTTCGGTCTTCCAGGTGCCTTCCTCTTGTGCTAAAAAATTGAAAAGGAAGATTCTTATTTATGGAGGAAGCTAGGATATAAGAAGCCAAACGAGTTAGTTCCACTCTCAATTATCTGTAAAGCAAAGTGAAAGGGGGATTGGGTATCAAAAGTCTAGACATGATCAATAAATATTTTATTTGTTCTAGATTTTAGCGAACCCTCAAGAATTTCAATATGCTCCCTTCAAAAATTCTAATCGCATTATTGTAAGCTATGAAACACTATATGCTCATATTGCCCTCTAACGCCTCGTGGGCATGGAAAATAATGCTAGCAAGTCGACATCTAATTGAAAACAAATTTTCCCTGCATATAACCAATGGTAAGAGTATTTGGGATGGAAGTGATTAGTGGATTCCGATACTAATGGTCACTTGGGATGAACTCCTTAGAGCAAAAATTCGGTCCCTAAAAGTCACTAATTTCTCTGTGAATCACCCAAATGGGAGGGGATGGAATTACAACAAGGTCAGAAGATCCTTGATATCCATAGTTTTCGGCTGGATGTTCCGGGTAGTATGATTCAGCCTCTTGCTAAGAACATCAGTACACTGCTAGTTCCCGACATCGGCATTTGGAAATTCTAGATTCCCCAGTCTTGAAGTCAACATGTCTTTGCAATCTCCCCAATATCCGGCATGATCCCGTTTGGGAAAATCTTTGGAGCTAAAAATATAGAAAATCATAGGCTCGTCTTGTTGTATGTCCACACTAGTCCCTTCCATACAAGGCCCTTTAAACTTGCATTCGTCCTCTGATTTAGCATGCCCAATTTGCAGTAAAACGTGAAAACTATGCAACATATTTTCTTTTGGGGTTTTGACATTCAAACGCAGCAGTATAGTAAAAACTTGAGCCTAAAACCCACCAAGGACCCATGTGAATAAGCATAATAACCGGATTTAGAAGTTACCTCAGCCGCACTGACTGGTGATAATCATGTACGCTGAAGGTCGCAACGCCTCTACGGTATCCACACGAATGACCTAGTTGGACCCCCTATTCGCCGGTGCTTGCTTACTGGTGGAAGATGAATGATCACGTCTCCCGAAATCTGATGGACTCGTACAACTCAAACATGTCTCTCTCCCTCTCTCTCAAAACTCTAATCATTCCATCTTATACGAATAGTAGGTGAAAGCATAAGAACCCTAAATGTGATGCACGATATTATAGGGATAAAGAGAATTCGACTTGCCCTTTAACCTAGCAAGTAGGATTAGTGTACATAGGTCCAAAATCCATATCTTCTCTTTAGACTTAATTATGATAAATTACTTCTAGTTTAACTAATTCTAATGTGTGACCATGTACGTTCATAATTACGTTGGCAGTAATAATTAATCACTTTTAATAATTACAAACACTTAGATCTAACAATACATAAGTGCTACCCAAGTAATAGGAATGCCATTAGTCTGAAGAACCTATATAGCCATTTTTATTGTGTCGTGTAATTCATTTGTCCATATATCGAGATTGGGCACAAGGCATGGAGTCTCATCCTTGTACATCCAATCTATAGTTTCTCAATTCCATGAGTAGACTTAAACAAAGAAATGATACCAATATCTCATATATATTCATTTGAGCACGACCATGCATTTCCTTAAGATACACTCATCGTGCGGCCATTGATATTTACTCTTGTCATGAAGGAAGGACAACTCATATCTACATCACTCACACCCCTTAGCACGGTTCATAACATATCCAATTAACGAGTTTATAATCACCTTGTTATGGAATAATGTTTGACGATATTAAAACATGTCACTCTTCGTCTAAGGAATCTAGTAACTTCAAGTCATTGGACCACAACACAATTGTCACTATAAGAAACATTTCTGACACTCACATAACATTCCATGTCCAAGTTTTAAAAACCGGACCGGTCATCGAACCGGTGAGGCACCGATTCATGGTCGGACCGGTCGGACCGGTGGTCGGACCGGTTCAATCGCATATTTATTTAATAATATATATTTTTTATTTTTATACAAAAAATAATAAACATAATGAAAAATAAGCAAAAATAACAATCGAACAAAATATTATTATATTTTTATACACTATTTGAAAAAATATATAATTGAAAAAGTACCTAGATAACTTCATTATGACTAGCATACTGATCAAAACACAATGATCCTCACATAATCAATGTTCGTAAACATACTTTTAATAATGAAATCATATATTTCTTTAAATATATTTATTAAGTTAGATAATTTCGTACAGAAAAGCTTTCCAAATAGTAGTAGACTAGTGGACTACTACAAGTTCCTAGATAGCATTAATCCGTTTCAACAAAAATAAAAAATAAAAAAGTGTCCTAGATAGCAGACTAGTAATTGAAAAGGGGATTCAAAGAGATAAGATTTTATCTTAGTGTTCGTGGATAATAGAGTAAGTTCTCTCTCTCTCATCTTCTTCTCCCTCAGGCGGTTTCTGGCAAGAGTAAGTTCTCGTCCTCTCTCCCTCTCTCTTTCTCATCTTCTTCTCCCTCAGGCGGTTTTGGCCTTGTGAGATACAAGTATCTGCGAGACTGCAACAACAGAGCACAACTCTCATGTCTGCAAGGCTCGGATCCATGAAATCTTAAGTTCTATATGTCAAACTCATCCACAGATGCCTGAGCTGGCGATCCCCTCACATCTGAACAGAGTCTCGTAGAAGAAAGTCTTGATTTTCTGTTTGTTTTCAAGAGTAAGCAGATGGCAGAGATTATTGCATAAACCGCTGAAACCGGTTAAAACCGGCCGGTTCACCGGTTCGGTTCAGAACCGGCGGTTTTGACCGGTTTGGTTGCATCCCCGGTCCAATTACCTGACCGGACCGGCTATGTACCGGTTCACCGGTTCAACCGGTCGAACCGGCCGGTCCGGTCCGGTTCTTAAAACTATGTTCCATGTAGTGTTCTCATGGCTGGCTGATCCAATACGTCATTGTTCGGAATGCATACCCATGTGTTTGACTTAATATCTCATTTCAGTCTACCCAATACTAGTCTGCTTGCATTATAGTCGCCATCTATATTATAAATTAGTACGGTTGACTTTAAAATGTCTTTTATACCGTTAGATTGAATTAACTCCATCCCTTGGATCATACCTACCACCCACTTAACTACCCATTACTTAACTACCCACTTAACTACCCACTCTTTTTATCATAATTATAAAAAAGGGCTTCCTTTGTTCCTGATTATTTAATACAATTATTCAGGTTGTCTTCGTTTTCTGCCCAATGTTTGTAGTGAAAATACTCATTTTATTTATGACATTACAATAGGTGAAAAAGAGGAAGAATAAATCACGCAACACGAGGCAACAAGGAGGGTGGCGTCCTCCTTGGTGGGCGACGGGGTAGGGGGCGGCGGTAAGGGGTCGGGTTCGGCCTCTTGCTTGCTTGCTCTCTCTCCTTTTGTTCTCTCCCACTCAAGTTATGAACAATAGGCTCATAAGTGCGGGAAGGAAGGAAGGAGCATCCTTTATATAGTCCAACAAATCCTTGCCAACTACCTAAAGGACCTATTCTAGTCCTACTAGAATTCGGTTTAGTCCCTTCCTTGCAAATTAGTCCTACTAAATTTCCAAGGTGTTGCAAAGTGATCCTTCGAATTAATTAATCATATTAATTAATTCCCAAATCTAGTTCAACCCTATATAGCGTGTGACCCCATAAGTTTTATCTAGTTGGTAGCAGCAATTTACTAATATGGAGCGGTTTCTAGTAAAACATCCATTCTAGCCAACTAATAGAATACTCATCCGACAAAACTTGTACAAGTAATTGTCTCATCCCTTTGTCTCTATATCCGGATTGGACACGAGACATAAAAGTCACACTCGTATATCAAATCCATAGTTTCTCGATCTTGGGATTAGCCTTATTCGTGCAAATAACATCAATATTCCATATTGATTTATTTGAGTCTGGCCAGACATTCAATAAGCACTATCCCTCGAGTGGCCTAGGATATTTGCTCCCGTTATGTGGGAGGGACAAATTCTATCTACGTCCACTACGATCTCTAAGCTTGCTTCTTATTGTATCCGGTACACGCCTTTATAGCTACTTAGTTACAGTGTAGTGTTTGACGATACCAAAATCACAATAATCCACAACTAGAATATCTAGTGCCTTCAAGTCTAAGGATGACAATACCATTGCACCACGAGAAGCACTTGTGACTTAACATAACGTGTATGTAGCCTTCTTGGAGATGGGTCAATCTAGTGCGCCATTACCCTTAATGCACACCCATGTATTGGATCATGATATCTCCATATCAATCCAACCCCATACTAGTCTATAGATATTATACTGGACTACGGATATTTAAGATAAACAACACAATTGTAAATCTAAGGACTTCATTATATTAAATATCCAATAAATAATACAATGAATGTTCTAGCCAAAATAAATTCATAATAAACTAGATTGCCTCTAGGGCATCTATTCCAACAGTCTCCCACTTGCACTAGAGCCAATCTGACGCATCTTGTATACCTATGCTCCTAGTGTGCCCTTGATGCTTCCACTGCACAAAGCGGCTTTGTAAGTGGATCTGACAGATTCTCATCTGTAGGAATCTTGCATATCCGAACGTCTCCTCTATCGATAATATCTCGAATCAGATGGAACTTCCTGAGCACGTGCTTGGATTTCTGGTGCGACCTGGGCTCCTTTGATTGTGCGATCGCCCCAGTGTTGTCACAGTACAACTCAACTGGATCCGCAATACTAGGAACCACACCAAGTTCAGAAACAAACTTTCTGATCCAAACATCTTCCTTTTGTGCGCCATTTGCAGCAATATACTCAGCCTCTGTTGTAGAATCATCTACCGTCTCTTGCTTGGAACTCTTCCAGCTCACCGCTGCTCAATTCAGGCAAAACACATATCCCGATTGTGATCTAAAGTCATCTCTGTCGGTTTGGAAGCTTGCATCCGTGTAACCCCTTACACGCAACTCTTCCTCACCGCCAAATATCAAGATTTCACCTATTGTAATGGCATAAATAAAATGAGTATTTTCATCTACAAACATGGGCAGAAAACGAAGACAACATGAATAATTGTATTAAATAATCAGGAACAAAGGAATCCCTTTTTTATAATCATGATAAAAAGAGTGGGTAGTTAAGTGGTGGGTAGTTAGTTAAGTGGGTGGTAGGTGAGACCTGATGGCTAAGGTTAATTCAATCTAACGGTCTCAAAGACATTTTAAATTCAATCGTCATAATTTATAATATAGACTAGAGTATTGCCCGTGCCCGAGGGCACTATCCCTAATTGCATAGTTTTTGAATTTATACGTATTTTTAGTTTAAATAAATTTAGAGGTGTTATCCAAAAATAATATTTACAAATGTGGTGGAAAAAGAAAAAGAACAACTTCCAAGTATGAGATGAGCATTATAAATGGACATGAGAATCACTCACAACCAATCTCCTATTAGTTAGGGATGCAGTTGAGAAAACCCCTCTCCTATTAGTTAGGGATGTCCAAAGAGAGTGGATAGTTAAGGATGTCTAAGGAGAGTGGGTAGTTAGAGATGTAATAAGTATGTGAGATCTAATGGTGGGGATGGGGTTGGTTTAATCTAACGGTTGAAAAATCATAAGTTAGTTAAACCATTCTATATTATAATATAGACTAGAGTATTACCCGTGCCCGAGGGCACTATCCCTAAATTGGATAGTTTTCCAATTTAGAGGTGTCTTTTTAAAAATGAATTTAGAGGTGTTATCCAAAAATTATTTTGACAAATGTGGTGAAAAAAAAAAAAACTTCCAAGTTAGAGATGTAGTAATTGAGAAAAATCTCTCTCTTATTAGTTATGGATGTCCAAACTCCAAAGAGAGTGGGTAGTTAGGGATGTCAAAGAGAGTGGGTAGTTAGAGATTTAATAAGTAGGTGAGATCTAATGGTGGGGATGGATTTGATTTAATCTAACGGCTGAAAATTCAAAAGTTTATATCAATTCCAGTGGCAAAAGTCTAATGGTGGGGATGAATTTGATTTGATACTCTAGTTTACCCATAAAAGTTTATATCAATTTCAGTGGCAAAAGTGAAAAAGTAAAACTCTCTCTCTCCTCTCCCCTGCCATTTTCTTCTCTCCCGTCGTCTTTCTTCTTTTTCTCGTTCTCTCCCTCGCACAGCAGCCACCACCCCATTACCTCTTCCATCACCACCGCCACCGGTTACTGCCTCCACCACCGCCACACTGTCGCGACTCCCGATCAACCGCCAGAACGGAATTCAGATCCGGTAACCGCTGGATGAGTCTCTCGAGAGGGTAGCTTCTCAACTGTTGGGAGGCGATTCCGTTATTTGGCTTCTTATAATCTCGTCTCAACTCTTTCGATTTATCGCCTTTGTTTTTGTAGAATTTGTGGAACCAGAAAACATCACGTCTTGTGAAGCAATAACCAGCTGATTAGGACAGGCGAGTATTTACTTTTCCTTTCTAATTTCAGCAATTTCCCTCTTAATTTGACGGAGTTTCTAACTTTCAGCACAGAGGGATCATAAATGGAAACTTCGCCCAATTCGAATCTGTCCTCGCTTCCTGAGGAAACCTCCGAAGAACATAAACAACCACCCCAAAACAATCTCACTGATGATTCTTCAGTTTTCTCTTCCAGACCTGATCGCCCACCTATCCAGTGAGTTTTGTCTATTCATTTCCTGCTGTTTCTTATTTAGTTTTTCTTTTCAGATACAAACTTACATGTATGTATGAATGAAGCTGCATTATGTGGAGTGCTGGGTTTTTGAGTGCCGCAACTCTTTGGCTGAGTGATTAACAAGTGATGACTGATGACCTGGTTGGAATTAAAAATTGTTCTCCGAACTATGGAAGATTGTCATTCTGAATAAGCCTTATTATTGACTAGTTCTATTCCAAGCAATTTTGGGTGATCAAAATATTCATCCCTAGCTTTCTTGGGACATTGCATTTTCAAGGGGAAATATAATGGAATTCAAGTAGAATAGCTCTTCTAACTTTTCATTTTATGTTTTTCCATTCCCTGTTTAGTCAGGCTGGAAAAGTGACAATGTACTTTCCCAAAAGTTTTAAAACTGATTAACTTGAAGTGATTTTTCATTTCCTATATTTCTTTCCTTAGAGAATAGACATCATATGGGTAGTAAATAGTGAAACCAGGTTTTACAGGCCCAGAGAAGGTGTGGTTCTTGAATTCATTTCTTGGGGATATTCGTGGTTCCTTTACGGATTAATATAGGCAATGGTGGGAGGTTCAGGTTCAGGTTACTTCATAATTCCAACTCATGTTGCCTCAATTGGTAAAGAGGAAAAATGAAGTGTATAATCTGTCTTTGAACTTTGTCGGACACTATTGGCTTAGGGTGAGTTTGGTAAGATGGGTTTTGGTAAAAAAAAAAGGGTTTATAGATTATGGATTATACTTAGGGTTTTTTAAGATCCGTTTTAATACAATGAGTTTGGTGATGGTTTTCAAACTAAATAAAAAACTGGAAAAATGTGTTTGGTGGTACTTTTCAAACTAGATGCAGTATATTAAATGGCATATGTATCCTTAGGTGGTAGTTTTTATGACAATCTGAAGAGGCCCTCAAACAACAAATCGAAGGACAATTTTATCGAATATTAAATATCTAAATATACTTTAAAACCGGCATTAAAAACACGACATAGCCTCACATTCATTGAATTAATCATGCTGAACAAACAAAAAACATTTGTCTCTTATATTGTCTCCAAATTCTTTGAACAAACATTCACTAGACACCAAAAGAAAATCTGAAACTACCTCCAAGTCATGTACTACAAAGCAGATTTTTGCCAATATTGGTTAGAACTTCCCAAGCTGATTCATTTATGTTATAGCATTTTTTTTGGCAATGGTATTATATCTATGACGTGCTTTCTGCCCAAGTTTTTGATGATGGAGGTGTAGAGATAGAGAAGAGAAACGACATACTCTAGAGGCGGAGAAAATGGAGATGAAAAACCCAAATACGTTGATGATAAATGACCTAAGGATAGTTTTGGAAATAAGAATAGAGTGTGAGGGCAATGAAGTCTTTTCAAGCGAAAGAAACAATCTAAAAGAAAAACCACTCAAACTTGTTTTTTTTTCACATGACAAAAGTTCAAAAAAAAAAAGTTTAAAATCTGGATTTTAAACCTGCAAAAACAAATACACTTAACAATCTGTTTGGGTTTTAATCCAAAAACCATAATAATCCACTTTGCCAAACGCTTAGTTCCATCCTCCTTTTTGTGCAGAACATGTTGCACGGGTGCTTCCTGGAGGCCGCACACCCGCACCGGGTGCTTGGGTGCTTCGCGGGTTCTTTGTGGATAAGGCGTGCTCATTTTGAAAGTCTTAGTTGAGAGGTCTTCTAAAATAGAACTATAATTTAACCCAAAAAAACGTGCATATGTGAACATTTCTTATCCTCGGATTACTCGTCTCTCTACACTACAAACAACGACATGAAGAGATTATATTGTTGATATAGTAAGTTTGTATTATTGAATCCGTGTATGAATTTATGTTTGATTATAATTCGGATTAGTATTATTGTTGTTTTTATATGAGTATAATGGTATAACTAATAATATAAAATAAATATATAAACAAAGTCGCCGCACTCCCGCCGCACCCACACCCTTGATTTTTAGGAACATTCCTCACCCGCACCGCACCCGCACTACACCCGCACTTTTGCTACATAGAACATTATTTCGAAGCGAGTTTTTGTCCACGAAATTCAAGAGGTCCTAAACTTCCCCTAAAGAGGGAACACACTTGCGAGGAAAACTGACGTTTCTTTTTTCATTTCATTTCCTTTCTATTTGTATACTGTTACGAGAACAAGACTATTTTCCTGGTACCATCCTGGAGCATTACTTGCTTTTGGTTTGTGTTTCCAATGTCTTAAGATTGGGAAATAACTTAAATTTTTTCTATTTTCCTTCTTCTCCTTTTTCATTTTCTTGTGTACCTATTACACTATAGGATTATGTGGTTTGTGGGTTTGCAACTTGTTTTCAAGATGTTACACAAAAATAGTACCTCAGAGTAGTACATCTTATTTTCTTGAAGGACTCTTGTAAAATAAGTAGAAACATCTGATTTTTGTCTTTTTATACTTGCATGCCTGTTATACCCCAAGGTGCTCAAAGATGGCGATAAGCATCTCAGCCATTTTCGAATTACAAAATAAAAAGACCTACTGCTAGTTTGATAGTATCAAATCCATTCAAATGAAGCTGTTGCAATTTCATGGGGCTAGTTTGAAATGTTTCCATGAAGGGGATTTCGTTCACCTTATTGGAATTTGTTTCCCGAGTAATGGCATGAGTATTTGTTTACATATTTATTGTTTAAGGTTCAATTTAGTTTCAAGTATTACCACAAATGAAATCAGATTTCAATTATATAAGGTATTGTATATCAATGTGAAGCCGCTTTTAAGAATTAAAGTACAGATCTTGGATGTCCTCAAAAGTAACAACAATGCAAAGAACTGTGCAGTTGAAATTGAAATTAGGTGTTTAGGCATCCAGATACACGCCCACACAAGACCTGTCTAGTTCACTCTTCTTCTTTTTAGAATTTTTCTCAGGTCTGGATCTAACGAATCAGTTGATACCGGATAACAATTGGCTTGTAACTTTAGTCGGATTTACTACACAAGTCTCCAGAATCTAGTTTTATGTTACCTATATTACTTGTGAAATAGATATTTCCAGTACATAGGCATGTCTCAAGTTGGTTACAGACTTACAGTGCGTACATTGTTCTTAGTCTTCGAGTTTTCAGTCTTTCCGTCTCCCTTGTAGGACTTCTTCAGAGAAATATTCACCTCTGGACTGGTCGGGATACTTTGACCAAGAAGATGATATTTGTATTCCAAACACTAATGATGTAAGCAGATTATTTACCTATGCATTTTGTATTACCCAGGCATGACGTTACTTATGTCTTTTCCCTTGTACATTCCTTTCTAATAGAGAAACTTATGGCTGGTTTTTCATTACAGGTTTTTCACGTTTACAAGGCAGGATCAGATGGACCGGTTATTTTCTGCCTGCATGGAGGTGGTTTTTCTGGGTATGGTTCAATTTATATTGAATTTTATGTTTAATATTGTGGACCAGTACATATTACCATTTGTAGATTGTCATGAAATAAAAAACGTATAGCTTTGTACATTAGGATCTTTGAACCAACAAATGAAAACCTACTTTCTTGTCAACCTTTTTGGAAAGGATGAAATGTGAGAATTAGATTGTACCCACAGGTCCATTTTTTATATTATTTAATACAGTCTCAGCTAAGTTTTTGAGGATGAAGTAGAGATTTTCGCAAAGGTGATACCTCGTCATATGTTAATTGTTGTTCACAATGAAATATCTAAGGCTTATGATACAGAAGTTGGAGGAGGGTCTTATTACGGGTTTCAAAGTCGAAGGGGTTGATAATGAAGAGGTTCCAGTAGCAGACTTGTCTTTTCTGGATGAGTTGGTATTTTGTGGACCATATTAGTAGGTGAGATGTCTTAGTTGTATTTGTTCCGCAATGGTGTTGGCTGGTGAAGACTGTGACTGTTTGGGAGTGTCAGGGATATGTTTGTTTTTATAATGAACTTAAGTTCTCAACAACCATGTATAGCATGAATAGGGTGCCATGAAATTGGTGGTAACTACTATGGTTCTGTGGGGGCTTATCTATGGTTCTGTGGGTGTCCCTGCCTATCATTTTATGCGAGAAAAGTTATATTTTCTGAACTATTTTCTAAGCCTATAAACTTAATATTGATTTTTTGTACTGCTATCATTCTTTTATGTGCAATCTCTTCCCGTTAAATGGAATTCATCTCCACTATGGAAATAATAGAAATGGTTTTGTTGATATTTCTCTCTCAAAACTCATCACATTTTAAATATTACATTAAATTCTTTTCAGGCTTTCGTTTGCATTGGCAGCTAGTAAAATAAAAGAGAAAGCAAGGGTAGTAGCCATGGATTTTAGAGGACACGGAAAATCAGTGACAGAAGATGAACTAGACCTATCAATTGAGGTAAGCATTCAGAATTTATTCGATATCACTGAAATGGATAAGTATGATATGTTTATTTATTTCGCTTTTCAATCCATTAGCCCAACAGTTGGTGGTTTCCTATGGTTTCAGACTCTCTGCAACGATGTTATTGCTGTTTTGAAGACAATGTATGGAGATTCTCCACCTGCGGTAGTGCTTGTTGGCCACAGGTAGTGAGGCTTTCAGATTTTAGTTTGGCACTCATATCATTTACAACATCATGCTATGATCTATTTCACAAAGAAGAAGTGTCATTTAGGAAGCAAATTTTTCCTGGCTGAAATGGAGTCTCAAGTACTTGAGTATATCTGTAACCTATTATGAGGTTCATCTACAGTGTTAAATTGAAGATTTAGTGGACATGAGAATTGTTGGAGGCATTAGAGGTTCTGAGAAATTGGAGGGGAAGTGGTAAACCAACGCTACTCCAATAGGTTTAGGACCTAATCTTAATTAGTCGTGATTAGTATTTACATTTATAGTCTCTATCTCAGTTTATATAACTCGCTTGTATTAGTTGATTATTAATTCAATACAATCTTCAGTTCATCATGGTATCAGAGAGGGTTACGAACCCTAGCTCCTGAATTCTTTTTCCGTCCACGAGGATCGACCAAAGTCGTTCCCTCTTCGTCGTCGGTAACAGACCCTCAACGGCGCCAAGCACGTTGCCCAAATCACTGCCAGCAGACACCGCAAGGCTCGTCGTCCCTGGTCGGACGATGACCCTATCTGGGCAAGTGCTGTTTCTGAATCCCGACCGTTTTTCAGCGTCGCCCAGTTGCGCAGTTAGTTGCGCCGCCAGTAGAGTCTCTTTGGCATCACCTGCGTTGTCCAAATCTCTGGCATCCAGCGCCACTTTTTTGGTCTCTGCCTCAAGTCCGCTGCTTGCAGCCCACAATCGCAGAGTGCAATCTGCGTCGTTTTCATTAAACAGGTTCCACAATCTGATTTGTTTATCTTCCTTTGCTTTGATTATAATGGCTCCTAATAACACTGTTCTAGATCCAAATAATCCGGCAAAACCACTGGTGGTGGTTATCGGCCCACCCACTCTCATCGAACTGGATGGGACGGATTTTTTAACCTGGAAAGTTCAAGTACAGGCTCTGCTCACTGGTCATGGTGTCTTCGGCCACGCCGATGGTTCCAAACAACCTCTGTGCCCTCTGCTTCAACAAGCCACACGACACAAACCCAGTTGCAATCCGCTGCTGAGTCCACCCTCACCTCTGGTACAACGGTTACGGATTAGCTTCAGGCGAACCCCACTTATGTGTCTTGGTTTCAACAGGATCAGCTTGTTTTTGCTTGTTGGTCAGCACTTTGGTTCAATCGATCCTCTCACTGTGTTTGACATCTGGACCACTCTCCACAACATTTATGACCGTCCCACTCGTGGTCACATTAATCAAGTAAAGGAGCATCTGAAAAATTCTTAGCAAGGTTCCCGCACGCTTCAGCCGAACCCCGCTTATGCGTCTTGGTTTGAGCGGGATCAGCTTGTTTTTGCTTATTGGTCTGCACTTTGGCTAAATCAGTCCTCTCACACATCATTACTACTCAGACGGTGTTTGATCTAGAGACATTTATGCCCGTCCCACTCGTGGTCACATTAACCAGGTAAAGGAGCATCTGAAAAATCCTCAATAAAGTTCCGGCACAATTTCTGCTTTTATACACTTTGTGATACATACAGTTTTGGGGAAACCCATGGACGAGTCAGACATCGTCATCGTTGACAAAATTCTAGATGGCCTCAATGAACTCTACTTTCCCATTGTTGCTGCAATCAAAGCAAGGGACACCGACATTGGCTTCGAGGAGCTTTTCGAAAAGCTTACCCAACATGTGCAGTTTGTCACTCGAGTTCAGCCGATTGCATCTCTGTCTAATCCGACATTGGCTAACCCTACATTCGGTCCTCCTCACAAGGGCCGCAGTCGTGGTCGTGGCAACAACACTGAACCGTCTCATCAGCCCCCTCACCAGGCACCACAGTATCAGCAGGCCCAGTTTTCGCCATAGTGGCCCTCTCGTACTCGCACCTCAGTTGGCAGCCCCAGTCCTCGCATGCCAATCCAAAGCAACCTCGTTCGTTTCAAGGTTTCTGTCAAGGTTGCGGTGAGCATCACAGGACTCGTCAGTGTTCCAAGTTTGGTTGGATGCTTCAACAGTATTATGACTCCGGGACTCCTCAGGCTATCGCCCAGGCCCACTCTAGTCCAGCCTATTCTGCGCCCAGCACTCCGTAATCTCCGCTTGCACATGTGGCCACGACACACTCAGGGTTGCAACCTATTCCATCTTGGCTGCTTGACAGTGGTGCCACTCACCATATTACAGCTGACATGGCCAACCTCTTGCCTCATCAGCCCTATGCGCGTGGCGATGACGTTATGATTGGTGGTCCCACAAGTCTACCTATCACTCACACTCGTTCGCTATCTTTATCCTCCTCATCTCATACTTTTAAACTTAATCATGTTTTACGTGTTCCAGCTATTAGAAAAAAAAATCTTATTTCAGTATCTATGATTTGCTCTTCCAATAATCTATTAGCTGAAGTCTCATTTGTTAGTTTTGTCTTGAAGGATCGAACCCCACGGGGGCGTCTATTCCGACAGGTCCTGTTAAAGATGGAGTCTATGAGTGGCCAGCTTCCACTCCATCGCTGGCTCTCGTCACTGAGTCTCGTTCATCCCTTCATTCATGGCATCGGCGTCTTGGCCATCCGACAGAGTCTTTCTTCCGGCAAGTAGTTTCCAAATTTTCTCTCCCTTTTAGTAGCACCACATATTCTGAGTCCTGTAGTGCATGTCAATGCGAAAAGAGTCCTAAACTTCCTTGTCATAATTCCAGTATTAAATCTTCTAGGCCCCTTGAGATCGTTTTCTCAGATGTTTGGACCTCTCCTGTTGCGTCTCATGATGGTTTCAAATATTATGTCATTTTCGTTGATAATTTTAGGCTCTACACCATGCAACAAAAATCACAATTACATGACATCTTTGTCCGCCTTCATGCACTAGTGGAGAAATATTTTCTCTCTTCCTCTCAAAATGCTGGGGGGGGGGGATACATTGGTCTTCCAGAACGCCGTCATCGTCGAGACTGGCCTCACCTTACTTCATTATGCCTCTGTTCCTCTCCAGTACTAGCCCTAGCGGTCTACCTTATCAACTTCCTATGCGAAATCTCAAGTTTCGCTCCCCGTTTGAAGTCATCTTCCACCAGCTTCCCAACTACAACAAACTTCGAGTTTTTGTCCGTCTCTGTTACCATTATCTCCGCCCTTACACCTCACATAACCTAGAAGATCGGTCCACTCCCTGTGTCTTTGTTGGATACTCTCTCACCCAGAGCGCCTATCTCTGTCTTGATATTACCTCCTATCGTCTTTACGTCTTGCGACATGTTCAGTTTGACGAGTCATCTTTTCCGTATCTCTCTTCCTCCTCGGGGTCGTCGACGCAGTCTAATGATTCCCTTTCCCTGTGGTTCACTCCTAGCACGAGTATTCTTACCCTACCTTCTCCTGTCACTCCTTCCCCATCCTCACCACCTCTACCATCACCACACCACCCATTGATCCATCCGCTCCTCACTGATACTCTGGCTAGCACTTTGTTCGTCGCTCTAGAACACCAGCCGAACCTCTCTCTGTAGTTGAGCCTCCGTCTATCTCCCAGACTGTAGTCCCTAAGCCTCTCGTCTCGCATCCTATGGTCACCCGGTTGCGAGATGGCCCTCTTCGTAGCAATCCTAGATACACCTTCCATGCTACCATTTCTCCGTCTCATAAAGATAGTGAACCTACCTCTATTATTTAGGTCCTGCGACCCCGCAGGGAGAGCTGCGATGGCAGCAAAGTTAGATGCCTTGGTTCACAATAATACATGGGACCTTGTTTCACCAGCTCATTCTACTAATGTGGTTGGGTGCCGGTGGGTGTTTCGCATCTAGCGAAAACACGATGGTTCCGTTGACTGGTACAAGGCACGCCTGGTTGCAAAAAGTTTTCATTAGAGGTCTGACATTGACTATCATGACACCTTCAGTCCAGTGCTCAAGCCTTCCACCATCGCTTAGTTCTCTCTATTGCCATCTCGCAGTGCTGGCCCATCAAGCAGCTACATGTGAACAATGCTTTTCTACAAGGTTCTCTTCATGAGTAGGTCTACATGCAGCAGCCCCCTCGCTTTGTGGATCGAGATCGTCCCTACCACGTCTGTCCTCTCAACAAGGCGATTTACAGCCTCAAACAGGCCCCCAGAGCATGGCATTCCGAACTTCGCTCATTTCTTCTTGATCAGGGTTGTGTTAATTCCCGTGCAGACACGTTACTGTTCATCTATCGGCATTCTGCCACCATTTTGTATCTCCTAGTTTACGTGGATGATATTGTCATTACTGGATCTGATGCCTCATCGGTTCAGCAGTGTATCCTGGATTTGTCTCGTCGTTTCCCATTGAAAGATCTCGGCAACCTATCATACTTAGGATTGAGGTTTTACAGCACTCCACGAGTTTGATTTTATTGCAGCAGAAGTATATTCTTGATCTTCTTCACCGTTTGGGCATATCATCTGCCTCTTCAGATACCTACGAATACTTTCGTTGCTCTTACCGCTAACAGTTGTTCACCTCTCTCCGATGCAACAGAATATCGGATGACAGTGGGTAGTCTGCAGTACCTCTCATTTACTCGTCCCAATATATCTTTTGTTGTCAATCGCTTGTCTCAGTTCATGCACATGCCCACCACCACTCACTGGAATGCGGTGAAACGTCTACTGCGGTATCTTCATGGCGCATCTGATCTTGGCTTGGTACTCCGTCGTGGTCCCCACGCTCTCTATGCCTTTTCGGATGTTGACCGTGTAGGCGACAAGGACTACTATACCTCCACCTCGGTTTATCTAGTGTACCTCGTGGCTCCCCCATCTTTTGGAGTTCCAAGAAACAGTGCACAGTTGCTAGATCGTCTACTAGAGCTGAGTATCGTGCATTCGTGCAGTTGCGGATGGTTTCGTTGAGATTCGTTGGCTCTGCTCTCTTTTAGTGGATCTTGGTGGTCCCTTGACCTCCGCGCCAGTTGTTTACTGTGACAACATGGGCACCAACTACGTCTGTTGGAATCTTGAGTTTCACTCTAGCATGAAACATGTTGCTCTTGATTTTCACTTTGTTCGTGAACAGGTTCACGCTGGCATTCTTATAGCGTCTCATGTTTCATCTGCAGACCAACTTGCTCATTGTCTCGCGAAGTCTCTCTCTCCGAGGTCCTTTCCTTGGGCTGCGGTCCAAGCTTGGAGTATCGACCAGATCCTCCATCTTACGGGGGCGTATAGGACCTAATCGTAATTAGTCGTGATCAGTATTTACACTTATAGTCCCTATCTCAGTTTATATAACCTCGCGTGTATTAGTTGATTATTAATTCAATACAATCTTCAGTTCATCGATAGGTACATGGAGGATTGGCACTCGGGTTCTCCTCACATGCTGATCCACAATCTGCAATTTATGTTGCACCAGTTTGAAATTTCTATACATTTGGGTTTTATGCTGTTTCCAAGTTTGGACAGCCAATGACAAGTTAATTAGTAAACTCATCCAAAAACACTGCCTAATGAATTAACCAAGCAGACTACAATTCGGAGCTACTTGAGGTGCTTACGTCGGAGTAGCTATACCAGATTTAACTTAAAGAATTGGTCGGAAGATGCAACATTTAGGAGTCAGTATACAGATACTTTTGTGCCAAATAGGCCTAGATAACTATGCTGAACTATTTACTCAGAAGAAGTAGGAGTTTCCATTCTCCTAATTTTAATTATTCAAATATGAACTTTGTTTGTTAAGAACTAATTAACCTCTTTGGCGCTCATATGTGACCTCAAAATTTTATTTCTCCCTGTCCGAGTCTCAAACTGTTTACAACTTTTATGCAGCATGGGAGGCTCTGTTGCGGTTCATGTTGCTGCAAAGAAGGCATTATCTAGCTTGTATGGGCTCGTTGTTGTGGATGTTGTAGAGGTATATTTTTCAACTGGATATCTTTTCAGCAACACCACGATGTTCCCATCTCTTAATCAGATTGTATTGTTGCTTTACTATGAATAACGTGGAATTTCAGGGAACAGCCATGGCATCACTAATGCACATGCAGAAAATTCTGGCTAACAGAGTACAACACTTTAAAACCATTGAGAAAGCTGTAAGTTTTATCGCGGATCACGTTGAGGCTGTTTAAGAAAGCCTTTATTTTTTCTAGGAACTACTAAGTCTTGTTTAGCTTATTTCCAGTTATGTTGTTCAAGTGTGACATGATAATTTTCACATTTATAAAAGGTATAAATATGTCTCCTGGCACTTAACATGGTAATGGGAACCATCTTATGAGTTAGGAATGAGAATTTCAGGTCAATGGGGCTCTTAAAAGGTTGCCAGATGTGGCACTTTTGTGTGCCCCTTCATCAAAAATTTGATAAAGCGGATCAAACATAATATACCTTATGACCAAAAAAACTTTTGGAAACACTCTTCATAAATGCTCTCCTCTCTCTCTTTTAACCTCTGGTTGTGACATTTTGGACTCCCACCTGTCTCATCTTCCTCTCCCTGCTTCCCTTGCCACTTTGAGGGTTTTTTTTTTTTTTTTTTTTTTTTTTTTTTTTTTTTTTTTTTTGCAGTCGAATGTCCATTAAATGGATGTAGTGCTCCTGTAGCCTCACTTCGTTAGGAGTAGAGACACTGTTATGCAAGGACATGTCCATGCAACTCTAAAGCCACTGATTAAAGACATGGTCTGGCGTTCAACTGGATGTCCTCTTGAAGTCATTTGTGCAACTATTATAACTTCGGCACTATGCAAAATTGGTAATCCCTGGCTTGGTTGATCCCAGAAAATTCGCACTACACAAAAATTCTCTTCTAATTACATCAAAGTGTGGGCCAAAGATGGTTTTTATTTGATTATCCATTACGTCCTCTTCGAAGGGACTTCTGATTTCCTAAGAAACCAACAGCTATCTCAATACTAGTTTGACTATCCCATCAAGATCTCCATATCTCTGAAATATATAAGTGGCTTATTAGGTGTTCTTTTTAATGCAAATTCATGTCCTGTGGTTGTTGATAATCTAACTCATCCAAGTTTGTCCATTGAGCAGTTTAGGCGGTTGACCACTATAAACTTTGCCAATCGGGATGAATTCCTGGAGGAGAAGCATGTGGAGGCTGTGGTGTAGCTTTCATTTACTGAACCAAAATTGTTTTGGAACCCTAGGCTAGTAATGATATGGAAAGCTGTTAGAAGCATGGAGTTAATTATGATCTTTTTCTACTGATTCCTAACAACTAGTAGCTGAAATTGTTTTCTGAAACAAACTCAGCGTTGAAGTGAAATATTGATTCTTTGTCAAGATGTGTGTTATTTCCACCAAAAGCTGTTTTCCTTATATGTAAAGTGGTGCTATGAGAAATATTGAGTCTGCTTGTATGTCTTACTTATTGTACTATTCTTTGAATAGATTGAGTGGAGCGTCAGAAGTGGTGCTCTGAGAAATATTGAGTCTGCTTGTTTATCCATCCCTAGCACATTGAAATATGACGATTCCAAAAAATGGTTAGTTGATCTGTTAAGAGCACTCGCAAGCTGTGTTTGATTGTCTTCATTTGTGACGTATGGAATTTTTTTCTAATGTTTGCACTAGTTGGTGATCTTTTCATCTAGTTTTACTGAGTAAATTGTTACTTTCTGCTTCTTGGTGCAGTTATATTCACCGGGCAAGGCTAGAAGAAACAGAGAAGTACTGGAGAGCTTGGTAAGAACGCTTCAGCAATTGGTTTATCTGCAAATCTGAGCATAAGTTCAAACTTAGTGATTCTGGTCATACTGGACATAGATCTCGATATTCAGATGTACTTGACTGCTGACTGAGTTGAGAAACAGCTCTATTAGATCGGCAAATTATCAACCTTAAGAATGCCTTTGAAAATTGTGAAATTAATTAGTAATATAACTAAGATGGTGGTTTTAAAAAACGGTTTCGGCGGACGTGTCGGTCGTGTGTAACGGAACCGGCCCATATCGAAGAGACCATAACAGGAGTCAAGACTTGAATGTGTGAATCTTTCACAGGCGTATAGGCCATTTTACACCGTTTCTGGCCGAAAACAGTGTGTCAAGGCCGTTTTTTGGCCTAAAACACAGGCGTATGTGCATATATAAAGAAAGTAATGGATGAGGCAATAAACAATATTTTTGGATTTATGGGTTTCACACCCAGGTAAGTACCACTGGTGTAGGATGCGAATACATTAGGATTTATAAAATGAAGAATGTTCAGGGAGTAGGATAATAGGACGGGGAAGGATTTTTGAAATTTCAAATTTGCTTGGGAGATAATTGTGACGCCGGGCTACTTTTCAAATCTTAACAAGCATTTTGTTGAAACTTCAGCGCCAACAACCCTGTCTAGTTCTGTGTCCAAGAGTTCACATGGAGTAGCCATACAATCAGAGGTTTCTTCCTCAACACCTATGTTTACTGACTTGTTCATCCTTGGTGCTAGTATTAATTTTTCTTTTCCCAGTAAGATGTGTATTTTCAGACCCTGTACATCATATTCCCAAATCTATGTTCTACCGAAGAGTTTGTAAAAGGTTGAGTGGCAAAACATCATACGTAACCCTCGTTGTTCGTGCTCCCCATGGTGAACTTTAATGCATTTGTCAAATTTGGTATTAGTTAACCGTGACGGGGACGCTCTCAGTTATTTTCCTCCGTTATTGTCTGTTTTTAAAAGATAATTCATCTGGTAATTTCCTTGCTTGCTTTTGCAAGCACACATGGTAGTTATCATAAGATGTATTACTCCCATCTAATCATCTAAATCATTAAAACGTACGTCATTAATAGTACCGAAAGGATTAAAGACCTCCTCTTCCGCCAACAATGTTACATGTTGAGCCTTTTGTCTCCAGATGAAGCACTTATCCTGTTTGGGCAGTAGTGACCATATTGGCGAGTGAAATTTGTGGATTTCCTATTGTGGAGGCCATCTCTTCCGATCCTTCCTTTGTTTGGTAGCCACTTGAACTATATGTATCATGCTATCAAGTCTGCTTGGTGCTAGTCCACAAGAAATTTGAGGTTTAACCCTTGCTGGTATGTGGAATGATCTCATAATCATAGGAACTCTGATCTAGAAGCTACTCTGAGGTGTTCAAGGACATGTACAAGGAGCAGCTTCTGAGTTGGAGGAGAGACAAGAAAATCCCGCAGAATAATACGTTTACACCAATTGTTGGAGTTAAGTTAGTACAGCTTCAATTTGGTGATGGATGAGGTTACAAGGAGTATCCAAGATGATATCCTGTGGTGCATTATCTGCAAACGATATAGTTTTTGATTGATGAAACAAGGAGTGAGCTAAATTAGAATTATGGCGGCAAAATTTACAAGTTATGGATGGGACCAGGTCAAAGTGTAAGGAGTGTAGCTGCAGTGGCTACTTTTTTGGGTTTGCAGGGGGGGGCTTCTATGTGGTGAAGGAGTTATTGTCGATGATGTTACCCATATGATAAAAGTAGGGTTGGCAAAGTGCATTTTGAGTGTTGTGTCAGTATGATGCTTGCTAGGTTGAAGGGTAAGTTTTATAGAACCCGCTTTAATGTTTGGTGAGTGTTGGTTGATTACAGAAAAATATAATAAAAAAATGGGTGTAGCAGAAATGAGATTGCCAAGAGGGATGAGTGGTTTAACTAGGAAAGTTAGGATATGCAATACCACAAGTAGAAAGAATTTAGATGTTACACCTATAGAAGACAAAATGAGAGCTTTGTATTAGGTGTTGGTCATGTGTATCGTAGGCCGCTGGGTGCCAGGCTCAGGAGAAGTGATGCAATTCATATCGGCGGTGGTAGACGAGGGAGAGGGAGACGAAAAAGAACCTGGGTAGAGACAACAAGACACAACTTTGTCAAATTAAACCTCATGGAGGAATTGAGTTTTTGACAGACCCAACAAGAGAAGTCAGCTCCATGTCGCCTACCCCGGTTAGACTGGGAAGAAATGCTTGTTGTTGTGGTGGTGGAATGGACCAATCACTGTTTCTTCTCTTTTTTGAAAGATGAAACTTTGTCTTTTGTTTTACATTTATGTTTCTTATTTCCGTTTACAAATATACCATGTACTATTGTTGGATGGAAACACTTAGAAACATCCCCTCAGCTGAACGTATCAATGAATGAGATAAATGATACTGTTTACCTCACACACACACACACAATCAGCTTTTACCCCATTTTCTTCCCGAGATTCTTGCATGCATTTTTTACAAAGTTGTTGCTTTCTCCCTGTCTCTCTTAAAGCACAACTTGAAAGTGATTCCGCTCATTTTTTTCTTTAGTCACTCACTAATGTATGGCAGCTCAGCTTTTCTTTTTTCATCCCCTAGAATCTGTAGTTATTTGATTCAATTTCATGTATTCCAGGTATGAAGGTCTTTCAGAGAAGTACCTCTCATGTCCCGTGCCGAAGCTCCTGCTCTTAGCCGGAACAGACAGACTGGACAGGTTTTGTCCCTTAAACTCTAAAGAAAGAAATCAATGTATAATACACAATTTAAATGATTGGCATCTTCGCTGTTCTTCCGTAACGAGATAACGGATCAACAAAACTTTAATTGGTTTTGAACAATAATGATCTTTCACGGTTTTTGTTTATAGCCTCCTATTAGATATTAAGAGATTTGATAGATACTGCAACTCTTGGATAGAATGTTTGAACAGAAAGATCCATTTCATAATGACTACTGGTTCTCCGTCATCTCAGGCCATTAATCGATAGAACAAAGTTTAATTTCCTTACTAGTTCGAAAGATTTTATTTTTTATTGGCAATCTACAGCAATTGCACCTAGTACGTCAAGTAAAAGAATCATTGAAATAAGTTAAAAAGGAAGAAAAAAAATGTCGAGCTATGTTAAACTGAAATTTAGCCATATATTTCAGTCATATGACTATTCATATATTCTTTCAGATGACTGCAGTAGTGTTCGTAGGTAGATGGATTCAATATAGAGCTCGGCATTAAGAAAAAGACCCTGCAACATTTCGGTTTTCCTGCCTCCAGTTTAATTTGCAACACTTCACCTACAGAATTGAAATGCTCTGCCTCTGGCAATTGATTTATGGGTAAAATACAAAAACCACCCTCTATTTATGGGGAAAATACATTTTACCCCCTGATTTATGGGGAAAATACCTTTTTCACCCCTGCCAGTGGATGGAGCTAACGGAATGGGCTAAATGACATATTTACCCTGATTATGAAGAAAAATTACACTGCTATATAAACATTTTCTTCTCCTTATCCCCTCATTTGTAACCCTAGCCTCTCCCTCTCTTGTCTCTCTATCTCTCTATCTCTCTTATCTCTCACGGTGGTGAAAGAAGAAGAAAAAGAAGGAGATGGTGGTTCTGTTTCCCTTTCTCTCTCCCGTCCTCGGTTTGGGCGTGCAGAAACCCCCATCGTTCTCTCTCTCGAATTGCCCAAGTTCTTGTGCGGGGCAACAATGACAAACTTCGGAGGAAGGTTGTGTGTTGTCTGGGAAGGAAAAGGGAATAACAAGGAAATGGAGGTTATGTGTGCCGAGATTGAGGTCTGGAAGGATGGATCTGGGGACTTGTGTGGTTCGATTTTGTGGTCTGATGGGATTCTCGTGGCTAGGTCTTTCTGCCTCTCCTTCCTTAATTTAACCCACCACCGCCTCTTTCTCTGCCTCTGTTTCCACTCTCCCTCCTTTCTAATGCTGTGATTGTGGCTCCGTGGTGGTGCTGGAGGGAACGACGATTGTAACTCAGGGCTTCGGGTTTTGCTTCAGATCGAGACTAGTTAGGGTTTGTGATTTGAAATGAGGGATTTGGCCGGAGAGATGGTTATTGCAGAGAACGACGGTGGATAACTCCGGCAGAGCTCCGATTGAAGAAGGGATAGTTCGCAGTCGTTGATTCAGGTTCTTCTCGGCATCTTGAAGAGCTGATTCAGGTTCGTACAAGATAAGTGGTTAAAAGGTTCATGTTTAGGGTTTTTTGGGGGTCTGGGTTTGATTTGGGGGTATAGTTTTGTCCACTATGTGGGTTTCGTTATTGGGTTTTCTTGCTTTGGGTTTGATAAAGTTGTAGTGGTTGTAATGGCAGTGGTGGTGGCTGAGTAGGTAGTGTATTAATGTTCAATTCCATTTCGTGGATTATGGTTCGGTTTGTGGTTGGTGCCAGTAGTGGCGAAGAAGACGTTTGTGAGAGTATTAGTGAAGAGGACGGTGGCGGGGTTGGGTGTCCTCGGCCTGGAAATGTTGGGACTTGGGTGTGGCTGGTGTAGTGGAGGTGGTGGTGGTGGGGATTTGGTGGTAGTGGAGGTGGTGCTCAACAACACCAAGAACATCAAGAACACTATAATAAACACAAAAAGGGTGGTATTTGTCCACAATTTGTGAGAGTAAAATGGTCACAAAAAGTCAGTTTGCACCGCTCCACTAACGGATTGTAACAGAAGGGTGGTATTTGTCCACCCTCCATCCACTGACAGGGGTGCAAAAGGTATTTTCCCCATAAATCAGGGGGCAAAATGTATTTTCCCCATAAATGGAGGGTGGTTTTTGTCTTTTACCCTGGATTTATTGATCCAGATTTTTCTGTTAGAAAAATTGAAATAGCTGGCACGCCGTTGGTCTTATCGCCTTCCTCAAAACTTATACTACCTGGACTCATTTATCTTCTTCTGCTCATATTTTTGTGCAAATCCCTTGAGCATATTTTATTCTTCTTCCCATTTGAACCTGGACTTTGAGACAATGTGGGGTTGCTTCCAAATTTTGAGTTACATCGGTAAATTAAAGACAATATGGGAAAGGAAATAGAGGGAAAGGTTAATTTAGACCAACATTCTGTGAAAGGTTAATTTAAAAAATGTGATACGCGGACAAGCTTGCTAAGATGAATACATACATCTCCTCCATCTGTTAGTTGTGCGTGTTTTGTGTGTGTTTCTTTTTAGAAAATATCGAATTGCAGGGATTGTTGTTAAGACAAGTTCTTCACTCTGAATTTCACTCTAATGCTACAGAGCTCTCACTATTGGTCAAATGCAAGGGAAATTTCAAATGATAGTTGTTCGACACACTGGACATGCAATACAGGTTCAGCTCGGTCAATTTTGTTAAATCTCTTTTTGCTGGTGAAAACTTTCTTTATTTAGTTTAATATATATTTTCTGAACCTTTTATATTCCCATGTCATAGGAAGATGTACCTGATGAATTCGCCACTCTTATTCTCAATTTTGTCTCTCGTAATCGGATCGGACCCAAAGGTGTCGAGGTTAGTGATCTTCCGCTGATATATTTTCTTACATGATGCTGTAACTTATAGGAGATTGCTTTTTTGCTTTGAGGATCTGGTTAAGCCCATCCAATCCACCACCATTTCTACCTTTACCAAAATAAATCAATCAATGCAGAAAGGAGAACCCCTTGACTGTTCTTCAGTGTTACAGCTCTGGGGTTTAGTGCAAAATTAATGCATGTGTAAGGCGATTTGAATTCTATTTTGTTCTAGGTGAGAGTTGATCGGCTGCTATTGTTGAGTTTCAAAACTGTCTGCAGGATAAAACAGTACTGAAGTAAAAAGTTAGTCAAAGTGTGACGAACAATGCTGCAGTTAAAAAGAATCGGAATAACTAGATCAGAAGGTTCACTAAGTTAAATGGACAGGAATATGAACGGGTATGACTTCGTAGACTAAATTTAACTTAGTGAGACCCCAGCGGTATCGATGATGATGAATCGCATAATAGGTATGAATCGCTACAAAACGTAAGATTCAAGGCTCTTGAATTGGGACTCAGATTATTTCTGTTCTAATTAAGATTCACCGAGGGATTCGCATCATTTCATGGATGAATCGAATCGAATCGAATCAAATATTAAGAATCTAATCGTAAGATTCTGAAAACTATGCTTGTGTATATAAATCGAAAATGCAGCTCCTGATACATTCCATCAATCAACATGTGGTTTTAAACTTACAATTAACCTCCCTGTTAAGGCTTCCACCAACGCCTACTGGATCGGGCAAGATTTGGGTGTGAAGAAAATTGAATATGTTAAAGTGCGTGGATGGGATACTATTTTTAGGTGTAAATACTCTGTTTATTCATGTCTGAGAAACTCACCTGCAAAAACTTTTCATAGCAAGACTCGCCGACCCACCCTCTCCTCTCTCTACTGCTGCAAATCATCTTCCAATGAATAATGCATAGAAAAGAGAAAGTGTAAATCTTCAGATGTGCAACAGAAAGATTGCTAGGGGTGATGGTCAAGGCGGGTTTGCAAATCTGCCAGGGATGTAGAAATTGAATTTGATTCTGCATCTGCTCTTTCTGGGAGTGTCAGTTTCAAGGAGTCCGTCGATGAGATCATCATCACGTGGCGGAGTTAGCTTTATCCGGTCCATCGAGTCCTATATCTGTTTTCCGCCAAACTCATCTGGCCTTGATCCAGTCCTCACTGTCACAGATGAACGGTGCGAAACTACCCCCTTCTTTGTGATCATTCATTGACTCGTGAACGGTCATGAAGGTCTTTGGATGAGTTTTGATTTTCATATTCTGAGAATCTCTGTTCTTCTCGTTTTCTTCGATTAGTTTTCTGGTGATGATCGGGTGTGGATGGGAAACCTGCTTGGGTTGTTTCTGCGGGGACAGGTTTCTGTGGGGTACACCTGGGTCCAGTTTGGGCGTGCAACAGTCCCCGTTACCATCCTGAGTAATTAACACTTGAAAAGTTAGTTGTTGGGCAATTAATTACATGGTAACTTAGATAGTTGGAATGCCAAAGTGTGACCAACATTTCAGAATGGAGGAAGTAACTTTTCTAATATTATTATTGTTCATGGGTAGTGATTCTTACACTAGAAAAAAGTTTCTTACGCTATTATTCGACTCTGGCAAACAATTTTACCCATTTTAATATGATTTCACTACTGTAAATTTATGACAGCAAGCAATGCACACTTCACTAGGCCTCCTTGGTACTCACCAATTCATGACTATCTCTTCTAACTCCTTTCATCTTTCTTGTCTTGGAGAAATTCTTGTTCCATCTCTCAACATTTTTACGGACTTTCAAATCCGAAGCCACTGCTGCCTGCAAGAACGGCATCATGACAAAGAACTGTGGTTAATGGCTTATTGCCGGTGGCCTTTCAAGTTCATTCTCATAGTAATTAGACTCTGAAATATTGACTGGTTCTTTTTGTGATCTCACATTCCTTAAATATTGGATATTTTCTAAAGTTGAACTGTGCGAAACTTGATGGATATACATACTTTGATTTTTGGTCATGATCGGAATCAAATCGGGGTTTTGGTTAAACTTTCATCTGGGTTTAAGATATGGGTACCGAATCAGAAGAGGCCTAACATCTTCGTTGGGGACGCCGTTGCTGGTTCGCCTCCAATTCCAATGAATGCCACTTTCATGATTCGGAACATACAGTACAAGAGGTGCCTTGACCCATTCATCGGATTTATCCATGCTTCAATTTCTCCTCTTTCTCAAACTGATCTTAGTGTAATTAAAGTTCTAAATTTTACTAACCAGGAAGAATATTCCATTTGATTTGTTAGATAATCTTTGTTGCTCGGAAAACACCACGGCTTTTGTTTTGAGATGATGAGTTCGAAACTGAGGGGCATGGGGTGTCAGGCGGTGGAGAAAGGAGTGGGAAGAGAGAGGGTACGAGAATAATGATTGGTATTAGGTGAATAATTTGCAGAGTCAGATTCTAACAAAGTGCGAACACGTCTTGACCACCAAAATAATAGTGTTACTGTGTTAGAAGTTTTTCTAGTAGTGTAAGAATCACCACTCTTGTTGAACTATCAACTCTCTATATGTGAATCACGAGAGGGACACAAAAAGCAACGGACATGAGACAAGGAGAACAAGGGTGGGGTAGAAATACACCATAAATAAAATGACTATCCTATTCATTTCAAATTTTATACACGAAAAAGACACTTTCACCCCCTCAAGTTTGATGAAAGACACTTTCACGCTTTCCCGTTTGGGAAATGACTGCCCAATTTCAGGGCATCTACAATTAGTGATTGTGATACCTGTAATCTGAATGTGGGGTCCATAACTTTTTTGGACAAGCTTGCTCTTCGGGAGTATGAAATGACACAAAGTGTTATGAAGTTTGACATGCAATTTGAGATTTTCTTTGTATCAAACCCGAGGTGCTGAAAGTTTCTTTTTACCTTAACTGCTATAAAAAAAGATAATGCAGTATTTGATGGATATAAAACTTTATGGTTTAATCCATATGGCTTTTTTAATCTCTTTTGGGTTTCTAGTTATGTTAATAATTTCAGTGTTTTGCTCCAGGGCTTTAAATATAGTTTTGGGTTTCTAGTCTTGTATACTGGAATGTTTGTAGTCTTCCAGTTGTCTGAATCATTCTTTGCCTTCTTCTAGTCTATTTTTTTTTTTTTTTCTTTCTCAGCTGCCGAGCTTTCTGTTGCATTAATCTGTATGCACCTTCAACTAAATTGGCCTTATGTCTATGATTACAGATACCTGGGATACGACGACCATTACAGCAATCCTGAATCCCTAATCCGAATCTTAGATCTGAGAGGCCCTTTTTAGTGAGATTATTATGTCGGGGGATTTCAGCACTCAGCTTTACAGTAATCCCTTTAATGGGTTGATATTGAGATTATTCTAGTATGAAAATGTTTTGCTATCGGCGGGGAGTTCATGTGTTTTAGCAGATGTATTATGCTACTTTTTCCAAGATGCGATGCCAAATTGCAAAAGCAGCGTCCTTGAGCTCTACTCATTGTCCACTATATTTCCGAACTAGCAGTTGTGGAACTCACAAATGTTAGTTTCTATACAATGCGAAGTCAACAATGTCATTAGGAACTAACTACTCTTTGTTCTATATATATATAGTGGTCGTGTGCAACACGAATGAATATGAAATTGTTTGTTGTATAGGTGTGTTTTTCTTGACATTTGCATGTACGAGACTGATGCTGTGTTAACAACCGGTACCATTGCCACTGACACCACAACTTATTTTTCCGGTACAAGTGAAGAAAATTACAGCAAGCACTCCCAAAACTCCCTTGATCTGCAGTCAGAGCAGCCTAAACAAAATCGAGGAGGGGAACTAAAAGTAATCCTAGCCAAAGAAGCAAAATTACACTGTCTATTGGTTAGCTTCTTTTCAAACATGAGAAAGTGTACTTTGAGTTTCCAGCAGCAAACTTATAATGGCAAGGATCAAACACCAAAATGGAGAAGTCTTTGAGGCACAATTCACCAATTTAACTGCATCTTTGGAGTCAGTTTCAACAAACACTTTAAAGTGTTGCTTCTGTTTGATCATCTTCAAACCTTCTAAGATTGGCCTAAATTTCACCATGAAGTAAAGAAGTGCAGCTAATATTCTCTTGATATCCACATTTAATATGGACGCTGTCACGCTGCCACATTCCACTTTTTTTCAACAGAAATTGTAGGATTCCATTAAAGTAAAGCCAAAAGGCAAAGTACAACCAACTCCAGATTACAACCAGAACTCCATGGGAGAAGAAGACTCAAGAGAAAGCTTAGCATTACAATGGGCATAATTGTTGAGGCTTCTACTGATAAAAGAGAAAAAACAGTGATCAAATTCAGCAGCTAAAGATCTACAGTCATCAATGATTGCTGCTATTGAGGAATTTGGCAAGGAGAGATTTAAAATGGAGTTAATCACAGACTTGCAATCTGAATAGATGAAAATCACTGAAAAACCTTTTCCTTTTGCTGTGATTAGAGCACATCTAACTGCTTCTGCTTCCAAAACCAAAGGATTTGACTTTCCTCCAACAATTTTGCTGATATTTCCCAGCAGCTTGTCATCCTTATCTCTGAAAACTGCTGCAACACTGCCAATATTTCTTCTATGATCCACAGCAGCATCAGTGAAGATATTGACACCATTAAAAGGTGAAAAAAAATCACTAGGGGTTTGCAGAAAGGCTTTCTCAGTAGAAGTGTTATGACAATCATATTCATAATACTTAGACACAGCCTTTGAAGCAACATGATCAGCTCTCCACCTCAGATTATTGAAAACAACATCATTTCTAGCCAACCACAACTCCCAACAAATTGTGACAAATAAACCCAGAGCTGTTAATTTATCAGATCTGCTTTTAATTTCCATATTAACCCAATCCCACCATTGTAATAAAGAAAGATTTGAATCAGAAAAGCTAATAAATCTTAAAGTAGAAAGTTTCCATACTAATTTTGCAAAGGGGCAATCTCTAAATATATGCAACTCAGTTTCCAGCTCATCACCACACCACTTGCATATATGATTGACATTGCAGCCTCTGAAATGGAGAGCAACAGAACATGGAAGACAGATTTGCAGCAACCTCCAGCAGAAGATTTTAACCTTTGGAGGAATTCTCAAACTCCACATTCTATCCTAGTGATATGAACTGAAAGAACTAGAGGCTGAATCTGGATTTGAGGTCTCTTCATGCAAGCTTCTAATGAACTTGTATGCAGACCTTGTAGTGAATAGGCCATTAGAAGAAAAATGCCAATTTCTCTTATCTTGGCAAGACGAAGAACCAACTGACAAAGATAAGATCAAAGAGGCTTCTTCATCATTAAACATGCCCCTAACAAGATCAACATTCCAGCTTATGGATTCAAAATTAATCAGCTCAGAGACAAGGGTGATAGAGCAACCAGGGATTTTAGCAGAATCCACAAAAAAATTGCTTGATCTTGGGAGCCAAGGGTCCTCCCAAATTCTGATATTAGCACCATTGCCAACCATCCATCTCCATCTTTGCTCAATAATTTTTCTTCCTTCAATCAAGCCTCTCCAACACCAAGAGCAGCCCTGAGGAACTTTTGCTTTCCAAAACTCATCATTAGGGAAAAATTTCCCTTTGAAGACTTTCTTGAAGATAGATGAGCCATTACTTACAAGCCTCCATGCCTGTTTGGCAAGCAAAGCCAGATTAAAGTTGTGAAGCTCTTTAAAGCCCATACCCCCTAAAGCCTTGTCCTCACAAAGTTTGGCCCAACTTCTCCAATGAATTTTAGATTCATTTTGATCTTTTGCACCCCACCAGAAGCTGGCCATTAATGAATTAAGCTCATTACAAAGAGCTTTGGGAAGCAAAAAAACTGATATTGCATAGGTGGGAAAGCAAACAAGACAGATTTGAGAAGCACTTCTCTACCACAGAGCTTAGAAAGGATTCTTTCCACCCACTCAATCTGCTAATAATCTTCTACTTCAAGAACTTGAGGGTGTGACATTTAGATCTTCCCAAGAGGGATGGAAATCCCAGGTAGGTGCTGTCTTTGAAGTCTTTAGAGATTCTCAAATAGTGTTGAATAAAGTTTCTGAGAAGAGTGCTTGTGCTTGGACTGAAAAAACATTGAGACTTATCCCTGTTGACAGCTTGTCCAGAGGCCTGCTCATATAGATTGAGTACTGTATTGATAGCACTACAATCAGTGAGAGTAGCTTTGCAAAAAATAATAGAGTCATCAGCAAAGAGAAGATGACTAACTGAAGGACATGACCTTGAAAGCTTAATACCAGAGAACCATCTTCTTTCTTCAAAGAATCTCAAAGTAGATGAGAGACCCTCAGCATACAAAACAAATAAAAATGGAGACAAGGGATCACCTTGTCTGATGCCTCTAGGTGGATGAATCAAATTACTAGCCTTACCATTGATAAGAACTTTGAAGCAAACTGACTTTACACAAGCCATGATCCAGCCAATCCACTTAGAATGAAACCCCATTTTCTTCAAGACCCCTTCAAGATAGCACCATCTAACTCTGTCAAATGCTTTTAGCATGTCAAGTTTGATGGCCATCCAACCGTGTCCACCTCTTCTGTGATTTTTAATCCAGTGAATAATTTCTTGAGCAACAAGAATATTATCACTAATAAGCCTGTTTTGTACAAAACCACTCTGGTTTTCTGAGATTAACTTGTCCATAAAAGGGGCTAGCCTATTGGCTAAGGTCTTAGACAGAATCTTATATAGCACAGAACAAAGACTAATAGGTCTGTAGTCTTTGACTGTGCTAGGATTGCTGACCTTTGGTAGAAGGACAATGTGAGTGAGATTCAAACAAGATAGGAGTTTTCCATGTTTGTGAAAATCATGGATGGCTTCACAAATTTCTTTCCCCACAATATTACAATGAGCTTGAAAGAATTTTGCTGTAAATCCATCAAAGCCAGGTGCTTTGTCAGGAGCCAATTCAAAACAAGCTCTCTTGATCTCATCATCAGAAAAAGGGGCAATAAGAGACTGATTCATCTCAGAAGAGACTCTTCTTTTGATATTATTGGTAATAAAACCAATATCTGAACTAGAATCATCAGAGAAGAGATCTGAAAAGTAATTGTGGAACTCATTAATAACTTCATTCTCATCTTCAATCCATTTTACACCCTGAGAAAAAACTCCATTGATTGTGTTTCTTCTTCTTCTTCCTTTCACCAGTGCCTGAAAGTAGGCTGTGTTCTTGTCTCCAGCAGCTAACCAACTTTGTCTAGACTTCTCTCTCCATAACTTCTCTTCTTCTGTCCATAAAGAACTGAGCTGCAATTCAGCCTCATGCAATTCATCCATATCCACTTCAGCACCCTGCTTTCTGAGATCAGAAACTTTAGATTCTGCATTTCTGACTTTTGACATTAGGCCTTTATCCACCAACTTGCTCCATTTTCTAAGTTTCTGCCTGCAGTTCTTCAGTTTAGTCTTGACTTTAAACCAAGGTGTACCCTCCACATTGCTTGCCCATCCAGATTTAACCACATCACAAAGATCATCATGATTCAGCCACCTGGAATCAAAACAGAAAGGCTTGTGGAAAGTAGAAGCTGAAATTGGATGAGTGTCAAGAAAAAGTGCCACATGATCTGAGCCAGAGCAAACATAATGAGTAACTTTAGCTTTAGGAAAGCAATTAATCCAATAAATAGAAGCTAAAGCTCTATCAATTCTTTCCTCAATACCATATTCACCCCCTCTTCTATTCCACCATGTAAAAGGATAACCATCAAACCCCAAATCCACTAACTAAGAAGCATTCAAAAAATTATTAAGAATGCTACATGATTGAAGTGTTCTAGGAATTCCTCCTCTCTTCTCACTAGGGTCTGATATATCATTAAAATCTCCCCAAACTAGAATATTAGAGTGGCAATGATCCAAATAAGACTGAATAGTATCAAGCTGCTGCTTCCTACAATGCTCATCAGTGCTTAAATACAGAAAGAGGGCTTGAAAGATTGAAGAATTGCAGGAAAGCTCAATATGAATGAAGAAATAAGAGTACTTTAGAACTCTTACATTGGTTGATCTTGACCACAAAACACCCAATCCTCCTGAAATACCAGTCGCATCAACCCAAAAACTATTGTTGAGACATCTACTTTGATATTTTTTTGCCATGAAGGTACTCTTGTGCTTGGTTTCACTGATGAAGAACACATCTGGAGAAAGAAGATTCGTCATCTTCTTGAATTGCTGAATCGTCAGGGTTCTACCAGCACCCTGACAATTCCAAGCTATGAGTTTCATGGCTGGGAGGGTGGGACCAATCAGGGCTGGTCACCTCCACCCGTGACAAGATTATCAAACTGCTTCAATTTCTTCCCTTCAAACAAATTAAAATCCTCACCTTCAATCTCCATGTCAGTAACATCGTCCTTTCTCTTCTGCCTGATACGATCCATTGTCTTGCCCCTTTCAGAGATATGCTTGGTTCCAACCTTCTCCCTTGCCAATCTCTTCCATTTTCTGCTTTCTGGCTTCGAAATATCATGATTTTGCTCTGCAGTTCAGATAGAATCCAACTCCTCCACTGGGGTTGCTGGGATTGAATTCCCAATTGGGGACTTAGGGTTAGAGATATAAACATTCTCATTTCCATAACTGATCAATTCGGGTGAAACCGAATAAGATGGTGGGTTGGGGTTTGATTAGGCTTGAGAGCTCAGGCTGCTAGTTGGGCCTTGGAGCTCAGCAGCCGGCCCAGTGGGCTCAGAGACACTCTTTGCTTTTTAGGGTTTTATGTGGATTGGACGGAAGTGGGCCCGTCAACTCAGCTGGTTGGGCCTTGGAAACAGCTTCCTTAAGACATTTTGGTGGGTTAAAATTGAAATTTGAAAGCAATTTTCTTCCCGCCTCAAGCTCATCCTCGAGAGCTTTGGAAGTTGCTTCAATTAAAGCTTTGTCTGACACGCCTTTATCCGTCTCTTCGTCTTCCCCTTCGTTATTGCCTTCCCCAGGTATTGAAGAAAGATCATCGACTTTCCCGCCAATGGAGGGAAGCTGTAGCGACGCCGGGCGACCCGGTGGTAGAGACGCCGGAGAAGACATGCTCTGTTTCTTATCATTTGCTGCCACTTTAGCCGCCGGTGATGCAGCTGAAGACCACAGAATCTCCGGTGGTTGAGCCCTCATTTCTGCTCCAAAACGACTATTCTTAACAGCTCCGGATTCTTGGTCCTTCAGTTTTCTTCCACAGTGCCACTGATCATGTCCGATAATTCCACAATACTCACAGTAAAGCGGAAGTCTTTCATATTTGAAACTGACTGCAAAACTCTCCCGAGCAGAGACTTTAACATTTGACCCCTTCTTAAAAGGCTTTGTGATATCAATTATAACCTTTACCCGGACCAAATTTACCTTCCGGCGAAGCTCGTTTCGGAATTTTAACATCAAGAAGCTCTCCCAGCTGGCTTCCTATATTTCTAATAGCTTTCTCTGAGAAATATAATGGCGGGATGCCCCAAACTTGAATCCACAATGGGGAAAAACCAAAGCTTAAATCTTCAATACTTAGCTCCTTATTCCATCGAGAGAGAACCAGGAGTTGGTTGTTAAAAGTCCATGGACTACCATTCATAATCCGATTAATAACCTCTTCGTCTTTGAAGATGAATCTGAAAACTCCTCGTTTGATTTCCTCAGTCAAGAAACCTTCTGGTCTTCCCCACACCGTGGCTAGAGTAGAATGTAAACCTGTGAGATTCACCGGCTTATGAGTAAGAACCTTACCCACAAGAC
The DNA here is from genome assembly GCA_023055425.1 of Linanthus parryae. Lineage (NCBI taxonomy): Eukaryota > Viridiplantae > Streptophyta > Magnoliopsida > Ericales > Polemoniaceae > Linanthus > Linanthus parryae. The sequence goes on along the minus strand of JALGPY010000006.1, from coordinate 77,543,863 downwards.
TAAGAGCACACTCCAGTAGACGTTCTGAGACTATCTCTTCGTCCAGAACTAGATTGAGACCTTCATCCTCACCTTGAGAGATCTCTATTGCATCGAGGCGTTTGGAGATCTCTAGCTCACAGTATTCATGAGCTTCTCCTTCTTCCTCTGAGTGACTATTTGATGACATGATTTCCGGTATGAGAAAGGTAATGGATGAAAAGAAAGGGAAGACTAGAAAAAGAAGAGAATTTTGAGAAAAGCAGTCGAGATTAATCAAGAAATAGGACTCTTGCGAACAAGAGACAAGAACATGCAAAGAGCATGACACTTTCTCTCTCTAGAAAGATAACTCTTCCACATTCCACATTTAACTTTAGGTGACTAGTAGGAGGCTTTTCCAAAAAAATGAGAGTTGGCTTTTGCACCAAAGAGCCAAGAGAGAGCTAAATTCCCTGAATTATCCTTCTAGCTTGATTCAACAAAGACCGTTTGACCTCCGTAGGCATTTGGAATTGGGAATCATGAGTCTTCTTGTTATGCCAAAATCAAACTTGTGAACAAATATTAAGAAACAGAATAGACCAGGAAATACCTTCAATCAATTCACATCCCTTCTTCTTGGCACTTAGATTCCACAAAACCCAATTAGGAGCCAGAGAGACCAAAGAACTCCTCCCACCCATTATGAGGGAGAAATTCTTCCCAAATTGCAGCTGTCTGCTGACAATCCCTTACAACATGTATAGAATGCTCACAAAGGTGATCACAAAAAGGGCAGACAGAGTCAGTGGTAATGCCCCTAGTCGAGAAAAGTTTCTTGTAGCCAAGTTGCCATGACTGAGTAGCCAAATAAATGTTTTCCATCTTTGGAACCCTTTACATTTCCAAAGACTCTTCTATTTTCAGCATCTGAATAACCTTCTTGAATCTCACCATAACCAGTAGCAACTGAGTAACTACCCTTATTATTCTTAAGCCAAACAAGTTCATCTACCCATAAGAAGAGGAATCAATGAAAATACCTTGGAGTAGCTGCATAATATTCAAGGGAGCTTATGTTCAAGAGTACCCCAATGCCAACCTTCATCTACACTCCAAAATTTAGAGACTTTCTTCATTAAATCCTCGTTACTGAGAGAACATAAAGCCACATCACATAAACTAACCATTGTTCCAACCAAAATAAAGCAATTGAACCACTAGTGATGGTAATGCCAATACCTGATTAACAGCAGAAAAACTCCTATGAATATGCTTCCAAACTTTTGAGCAATGGTTCCTTGGCTGAGAAGTCAAAGAAGAGGGAGTGATAGTGCCATACTTTGATTGTAACTAGAGAGCCCATAGAGGCTTATTCCCACTGAGCATCCCCCATCCCGTCTTAGCCAGCATAGCTAAGTTAAATTTCTCAAGTCTTTTGTAGCCTAACCTGCCTTGTCTCAAGGAAGACACTCAGTTCCCCAATTGATAAGAGAGAGTTTCTCCTTTTGAGCAGTACCCCCCAATAGAGATCTTCTGTAATCTCTATCAATATCCTTCAATTTTTTAGCAGGTAGCAGAGTAGTCCGCATAGCATAAGAAGGAAGAGCTTGTAGCACTGCGTGTATTAGTGTAGCTCTCCCAGCTAGAGACAGTTGGGAAGCCTTCCAGCCAGTAAGCTTCCTTAAACCGTTATCCAAAAGAAAGTAATACTTAGCATGACCAGCTTTGTTATGAATTAAAGGCATTCCCAGCTGTAACCTTAAGTCCTAAGTAAGAGTGATACCATCTAGCTGGCTAAACTCTCTTGGTCTTGGCCTAGACACACAAAGACTTACAAAGAGCTTGAATTTCTCAAATCTTATAGACTGTCTGGTATCCCCACAGAATTCATTTAGAACTTCTTTCATAATATTGATTTGTTTAGTAGTTTCTTCTCCAAATAAGAGAAGTTCATAAGTAAAAAAATAAATGGGAAATAGCCAAGCCACTTCTTGAGCATTTAATGTCTTTCCACTCCTTCTTGTCTACAGCTGATTGGATTTTCTGATCTAGCACCTCCATGGTGAGAAGAAATAGATAGGGAATATGGGATCCCCCTGCCTAATCCCCCTCTCGCGTTTGAACTCCTGTTATTTCTCTGTAGGGTTTTGATGCAGGTTACGCAGCGAATAACAAAAATTAATCCTGCTCAAACCCCTCCAAGGGTCACAAGCAACTATAACATATTAGAGTAGAAACATGAAGACCTTAGTTTGTGTGATCACGATAAAAATTGTGTCTTGTCTCTACGAGTATCCACACATTGATTCTTCAACTGGAATCCTTCCCACCGTTTAGTGCTAGAAACAGAAGAAGGAGGCAAAGGATCACGCAAAACAGAGCACCAAGTCAACGCCTAGGGAGGCCAACGGCAAGAAGGGGGCGGATGGATTGGGGCCGAGCCTCTTCCGTGTCTCTCTCCCCCTTCCTTTGTTATGTTCTCTCAATAATGACTTGTGTTGAGAAAATAACAAGCTAGAGTTCCTTTATATAGTTAATAACTCTTTATTAACTGCATAATTTCGCCAATACTAATCATGTCCTTACCTGGATTAGTCCACTTGCAAATGAGTCCTACTAACTTTGCCTGTGGTTGCGTTATGATCATTTTAATTAATTATTCCAACTAATTAATACCCATATCCAGTTCAATCCATATGGTGTGTGACCACATAGGTTTCTACTTAGTTGGTAGTAACCATTACAAACATGGAGCGGTGTCTAGCAACATATATATGCCATCCAACTAACAGAAATAGTCAGTGATCCCGACAAACCTTGTATCCAATGTTACCATGTTGTGTTATTCCTTTGTCTCTATATCCGGTTTGGACACGAGACATAATTTTCACACTCGTATATCCAAGCCATAGTTTCCCGATCCTGGGAATAGGCTTATCCATGCAGATAACATCTATATCTCCATATTGATTTATTTGAGTCTAGCCAGACATTTCATAAGCTCTACCCCTCGAGTGGTCGTGGATATTTACTCCTATTATGTAGGAGGGACAAATCCTATCTACATCACTGCCATATCTGATCTTGCTTCCTATCATGCCCGATAGCTATCTTTATAGTTACCCATTTACAGTGTAACGTTTAATAATATCAAATCATGGTATTTCACAACTAGAGTATCCAGTGACTTCAAGATTAAGGATTACAACACCATTAGCACTACGAGAAGCACACGTTGACATAATCTAATGTAGCCTTCTCGTGGTGGGTCTATCCAGTATGTCACTACTCCTAATGCATACCCGTGGGTTAGACTTGATATATCCATATCAATCTACCTGCATGCTAGTCTATAGTTGATCGTCTCGTTAATCAATATAATGGACTAGGGATATTGAAGATAAACAATACACTTGTAATCTAAGGACTTCATAAATTAAATATCTCCATAAATAATACAATGATTTATTCTAGCAAATAAAGTTCATACTAAACAGATTGCCTCTAGGGCATCCGAAACCAACAGTATCCCTGATTGCCTCTAGAGCCAATCTGGTGCATCAAGTATGCCTATAGCCCCAGCGTTCCCTTCATGATTTCGGTGAACTAACGGCTTTCTGAGAGGATCCAAAAGATTATAATCTGTTGGAATCTTTCATATCTTCACACTTCCTTGATCGACTATATCTCAAACTAGATGGAATCTCCTAAGTACATGCTTTGTCCTCTGGTGTGACCTGGGTTCCGTGTCTTGTGCAATCGCCCAAGTGTAGTTACAATACAACATAATGGGATCCACAATGCTAGGAACCACACCAAACTCAGTAATAAACTTCTTTATCCAAACAGCCTCCTTTGTGACGCCTGAAGCAGCAATGTACTCAGCTTCAGTTGAATCAGCATCTGTCTCTTGCTTGGAACTCTTCCAGCTCACAGCTCCTCCATTTAGGCAAAACACATAACCCGACAGCGATCATTAGTCGTCTTTTTAGGTTTGGCAGCTTGCATCAGTGTAACCAGTTACACTCAGCTCTTCCTTACCTCCAAATATCAAAAACGCATCCTTAGTCCTTCTCAAGTACTTAAGGATGTTCTTGACAGTAATCCAGTGACTCTCACCTGGATTGAACTGATATCTGCTTGCCATACTCAACGCGTATGACATATCTGGTGTAGTACACAACATATCATACATGATAGATCATATGGCCGATGCATATGAGATCTTACTCATGCAGTCCTTCTCAATCTGATTGGAATCCTTCGTAAGGGTGATTTCATGCGACATGGGCAAGAATCCTTTCTTTGATTTCTTGCATGTTGAACCGTTTCAACACCTTATCTATATATGTAATTTGGCATAGGCCGAGCATCTTCCTCGGTCTATCCCTATAGATCTTGATACCCAGTATATAAGTTGCATCCCCTAAGTCCTTCATTGCGAAATACTTCCCCAGCCAATCTTTGATATATTGCAGCATAGGAATGTCGTTTCCAATGAGTAGTATGTCATCCACATACAAGACCAGAAACACAACAAAACTCCCACTAACATTCTTGTAAACACAAGGCTCATATTGGTTCTTGATGAAGCCAAACTCTTTGACCATGTCATCAAAACGTCGAAGATAAGTCCTAGAAGCTTGCTTCAATCCATAAATGTATCGTTGTGGCTTACAAACCTTATTTGCATGCTCTGGATCCTCAAACCCTCACGTTGTGTCATATACACATCCTCGAGGTGGTTTCTACAGAGAAACGCTGTTTTGACATCCACCTGTCAAATCTCACAGTCGTACTAAGCTACAATCGCAAGTGGGATTCGAATGGACTTGGTCATCACGACTGGGGAAAAGATCTCATCATAGTCAATACCATGAATTTGTCTGAGTTCTTTAGCCACCAGTTGTTGAAATAGATGCCCTAGAGGCAATCTAGTTTAGTATGAATTATTTGTGGCAAGAAATTCATTTATTATTTATTGGATATTTAATATAATGAAGTCCTTAGATTTACAATTGTGTTGTTTATCTTAAATATCCCTAGTCAAGTATAATGATTATTGGGACAATCATCTATAGACTAGTATGGGGTTGGATTGATACGGAGATATCACGATCCAACACATAGGTGTGCATTAGGGAATGTTGCACTGGATTGACCCATCTCCGAGAAGGCTACATACACGTTATGTTGAGTCACAAGCGCTTCTCGCGGTGCAACGGTATTTTCATCCTTAGACTTGAAGTCACTAGATATTCTAGTTGTGGATTATTGTGATCTTGGTAGCGTTAAACGCTACACCGTAACTGGGTAGTTATAAAGGCGTGTACTGGATACAATAAGAAGCAAGCTTAGAGATCGTAGTGGACGTAGATAGGATTTGTCCCTCCCACATAACGGGAGCAAATATCCTAGGCCACTCGAGGGATAGTGCTTATAAAATGTCTGGCCAGACTCAAATAAATCAATATGGGATATTGATGTTATCTGCACGAATAAGGCTATTCCCATGGATCGAGAAACTATGGATTGGATATACGAGTGTGACTTGTATGTCTCGTGTCCAATCCGGATATAGAGACAAAGGGATGAGACAATTACTTGTACAAAGGTTGTCAAGATGACTATTCTATTAGTTGGCTAGAATGGATGTTTTGCTAGAGACCGCTCCATATAAGCAAATAGTTGCTACCAACTAGATAGAACCTATGGGGTCACACGCTACATAGAGTTGAACTAGATTTGGGAATTAATTAATTGAATTAATTAATTAGAATGATCACTTTGCAAACCCTTGCAAACTTAGTAGGGACTAATTTGCAAGGAAGGGACTAAATTGAATTCTAGTAGGACTAGAATAAGTCCTTTAGGTAGTTAACAAGGAGTTGTTGGACTACATAAAGGACCTTCCTTCCTTTCTTCCCACATAACTTATGCTCATTAGTGAACATAACAAAGAGTGGGAGAGAACAAAAGGAGTGAGAGCAAGCAACAAGGAGGCCCGACCGCCCCCTTGCCGCCGCCCCGTCCCCGTCGGCCAAAGGAGGCCGAGACCCTCCTTTTGGGTCTCGTTTTGCGTGATTCGTTCTTCCTCTTCCTCTTCCGGGCTAGCACCAAGGACTTGGGAGATCTAGGATCAACTCTAGGCGTGGATCAACTATAGAGAACGTGACACAATTCGCGTTTGAAGTCATCAAGGAGAACCCAAAGGTGTGTTTATGATTTCTAACCCTTACCATCGTTATGTCTCTTGACTTGTGATCCTTGGAGGGTTTTGCATGGTTTTATGTTTGTTTATGCTTCCGTTGTGCGATCCATGATTCAAAACCCTACAGTGGTATCAGAGCCACAGGTCGTAGAGCATAAACGTGGTTTATGTGTTACGTTTAGTTGTTTTACACCTTAATTTGATTGTTTATCGCGTAAAACAAGACAAATCAAGCATGGGATGCAATTTGTCAACAATTAATCATAACAAGATCCAATTTTTCATTGGATGCATGAATTGGTGAGTTTGAGAAATTTTAGGATCTTAGATCTAGGGTTTGGGCATCCTTGGGGAAGAAGGAGTTCTCCCAAAACAAGGAAACAACCAAACTTGGGCACCAAGCAAGGGAGTTGTTTTGGAAACAACTCCCTCAAGGAGGTTCGGCCCCCCTAGGGACCCCCCCCCCCCTACTTGCCGCCCAAGCTTGGCCCCCCTAGGGGCCGGGCGGCCCTAACCCGCGGGCCTAGGCTTGTGGGTTTTGGGCCGGGCCGGCCCTAGGGCCTTGTGGTTCACTTTGTTGGGCCCGGGAAATTTGATTGTTAGGCCCATGGACCGTTTTAACCCTAGAAATCCTAAAATCAATTAAAATTGACCAAGCGCGTTAAAATTGGATTTTAACTGTTTATGTGCAAATCGCATGGTGATTGGATATGGCCTTAGGATGTGGTTTGATGTGGATGTTTAATTTTGTGGTTTGGTTTTACGGCCTGCGAGCTGATCAATTAATTGTAAAAATTAATTAGGGTTTTATGGCCTGCGTGCCATTTTTTCTCAACTTGTGAGATTTATTTTATATAGTATAGAAGCTAGCTAGTGCTAGATAAAGTAGATTGTTAGCCAAGATTGAAGAAAAGAAGCCCAAAGCCAAAGAAGCCACAAAAGATGGAGCATGGAGGATGGAGCATTCCACAAGACTATGAAGGATGGACCAAAAGATCAAGACGCATGGAGATGTGTTTGCTTTAGGGTTCATAGATTATTCCATTGGCTTGGAATTATCTTAGTCTAGAAAAGGCCATATCCACATCACGTTTAATTACTGTTTTGTGGTTGTTTATTTTAAATGTCTTATTATTGTGTGATTGGTGTATGGATGATGCATGCAATTAGGATAATAAGATAATTAGACAACCCGGATCTATTATTTGGAGTTGTGCCCAAACTCAAATAGATAGATTAGTTGATATTAATCAACAAAACAATTAAAATTGAATTTAAAATCTCTCAAAATTCAAGTATTGTGTTCTTGCCTTCTCGTTATTTAAACACTCATTATCATCATTATTTATCAAGTTCGTGCGTGCCAAAGCATGGTGACTTGGTTCATAATGATGGAATGCGATGGCACGTAACAATGTGCAATTTTTGTAATAAGAGGTTGAACACAACTAGGCTATTAATTTGATTAAGAAACCTAGAGGCAATCAATTGGGATTATCCATATGGATGGATAAATAAGGAGTTATTTGCCCAATTGAACCAAGAGTTGCATATGGGATGCAATTGGAATTGCTCCTACCTAAAGTAGTCGAATTATGGGTGACTTGCCAAAGCAAGCTCATAAGGAGATGAAAGATGGATCTTGGCCCACTAGAAAATATAAGGATATTTTCCGCATTAATATCTTGAGGGTTATTAATCCGTAGAAAAATAGTGGGAGCTATATTTGATAAACTAGCCATTATTATATATAGTCAAAAATTCACAAATACTAAAACTTACGTATTTTCCTTTTGTAGAATTCCAAATGGAAAACAACTCATCGAGTTCACAACATTCCCTACGATCTGTCCTTGAGAAGGACAAGCTCTCTGGAACCAACTTTCTTGATTGGTACAGAAACTTGAGAATTGTTCTCAAGCAAGAGAAGAAACTGTACGCAATAGAGGAGCATGTTCCAGAAGGTCCAGAGAACCAAACACCTGCTGCCTTAAAGGCGTATCAAAAGCGTGTTGATGACGCTAATGATGCGGCCTGCCTAATGCTTTGCACCATGACTTCTGAGCTTCAGAAGCAACACGAAAACATGAATGCTGTCGATATGATCGAACATCTAAAGCATCTCTTCCAAGAGCAGGCGAGGGTAGAGAGGTATGAGGTCTCAAAGGCACTGTTCAAATGTCATCTGGCAGAAGGGAACCCGGTGGGAGCCCATGTACTCCGAATGATCGGGTACTTGGAGAATCTCGCCCGACTAGGGTTCCCGGTCGGCCAAGAGTTGGCAACCGATCTCGTGTTGCAATCGTTGCCCGAGAGTTATGGACAGTTCATTATGAACTATAACATGAACGAGATCGTGAAACCACTGCCAGATTTACTCAACATGTTGAGGACGGCTGAACAAAGCATCAACAAGGGTAAGGGCAAGGCCATAATGATGGTACAGAAAGGAAAGGGCAAAAGGTTTGCCTCTTCCTCCAAGGGCAAAGGCAAGTCAGTTGCCAAGTCCAAGGAACCTGCCCTTAAGCCTGTTGGTGGCATTGCCAAGGCCGTGACTAAAGGTGAGTGTCACTACTGCAGTCAGCCTGGACACTGGAGGAGGAACTGCCCAAAATATCTGGAGGACAAGAGGCTTGGAATAGTGATTCCACCACCACCATGTATTTTTTGTTGTAGATGTCAATTTAACTGTCTCTACATCATGGGTATTAGATACTGGATGTGGATCTCATATTTGTCGAAATATGCAGGATCTAAAGAGAAGTATGAGATTGGCTAAAGGAGAGGTAGATCTGCGCGTTGGGAATGGAGCAAAGGTTGCTGCGTTGGCCATAGGCGTGTGCGAGCTATCTCTGCCTTCAGGATTAGTTTTAGAATTAAATAATTGTTATTTTGTGCCTGCTATGACCAGAAACATTATTTCTATTTCTTGTTTGGACAAGGATGGTTTTATTATTTCAATAAAGAACAATTGTTGTTCCTTTTATTTAAATAATATTCACTATTCTAGTGCGCAATTATTTAATGTACTTTATGTCCTTGATCTAAGCAATCCTGTCTACAACATTAATACCAAGCGGATTAAAATAAATGATTTAAATCCTGCTTATTTATGGCACTGTCGTTTAGGCCACATAAATGAGAAACGTGTATCTAGACTCCATAAAGATGGATTACTAGACTCATTTGATTTTGAATCATATAAGACATGTGAGGCTTGTTTATTGGGAAAAATGACAAAGTCACCTTTCAATAAGAAAGGTGAGAGGACTAGTGAGCAATTGGCGCTCATACATACCGATGTGTGTGGGCCATTTGCCACGCCTGCCAGGGGTGGTTATGTCTACTTCATTACATTTACTGATGATTACAGTAGATATTTTGTGTACCTCATGAGGGCAAAATCCGAATCCTTTGAAGTGTTCAAAGAATTCAAGAATGAAGTAGAGAAGCAACTTGGCAAAAGTATCAAGGCTCTACGATCGGATCGTGGAGGAGAATACTTGAGCCAAGAGTTTGACGACTATCTTAGAGAGTGTGGGATCGTGTCCCAACTCACTCCACCCGGAACGCCACAGTGGAATGGCGTGTCCGAGAGGAGGAATCGAACCCTATTGGATATGGTTCGATCTATGATGTGTCAAACCGATCTTCCATTATCATTTTGGGGCTACGCTCTATTAAGTGCAGCTTTCACCATTAACCGTGTTCCATCTAAATCAGTCATGAAGACGCCATATGAGATGTGGAGTGGGAGGCGTCCCACACTGTCGTTCATGAGGATTTGGGGCTGCGATGTCTATGTAAAACGTTTACAATCAGACAAGCTAGGGCCAAAATCGGATAAGTGCAAATTTGTGGGGTACCCTAAGGAAACTAAGGGATACTACTTCTACAATCCAACCGAGAACAAAGTTTTTGTTGCTCGGACCGGCGTGTTTCTAGAAAGAGAGTTTGTCTCTAAAGAAGCAAGTGGGAGGAATGTAGAACTTGAAGAGGTTCAAGAACCACAAATCACTGAACCGATTATGGAACATGAACAGGAACCACAAGCGGTTGTGGAGCAACCTGTTCAGGTAACACAAGAGCTTCGTAGATCTAGTAGAGTGCGCCAGGAACCCGAGAGGTATGGACTTCTCGTGACCGATTCCAGTGACACGATGCTCATAGATGATGAGCCTACTACCTATGAGGAGGCCATGAATGGCCCAGACTCTCAGAAGTGGCTGAAATCCATGAGATCCGAGATGGAATCCATGTACACCAACAAAGTATGGACTTTGGTGGAACCTCCCGATGGGGCGCGGCCCATTGGGTGCAAGTGGGTCTTCAAGAAGAAGATCGACGTGGATGGTAATGTGATTACCTATAAGGGCCGATTGGTGGCTAAAGGATTCAGACAGATTCATGGTATTGACTATGATGAAACCTTTTCACCAGTCGCTATGACCAAACCTATCCGAATCCTACTTGCGATTGCAGCATACCACGACTATGAGATTTGGCAGATGGATGTCAAAACAGCATTCCTTTATGGGAATCTCCTCGAGGACGTGTATATGATACAGCCGGAGGGTTTTGAGGATCCAAAGCAAGCCAACAAAGTCTGTAAATCGCAACGATCCATTTATGGATTGAAGCAAGCTTCTAGGAGTTGGAATCGACGTTCTGATGAAGTGGTCAAAGAGTTTGGCTTCATCAGAAAACGAAGATGAGTCTTGTGTCTACAAGAAGGTTAGTGGGAGCTCTGTAGCTTTTCTGGTCTTGTATGTGGATGACATACTACTCATTGGAAACGACGTTCCCATGCTGCAATCTGTTAAATATTGGCTAGGAAAGTGTTTCTCAATGAAGGATCTAGGGGAAGCAGCCTATATACTCGGTATAAAGATCTATAGAGATAGATCTAAGAGGTTGCTAGGCCTAAGTCAAAGTACATATATTGACAAGGTGTTGAAACGGTTCAACATGCAAGATTTCAAGAAGGGATTCTTGCACATGTCACATGGAATCACTCTTTCGAAGAGTGGTTGTCCTTCCAATGAGATTGAGAAGGAACGCATGAGTAGAATCCCCTATGCCTCGGCCATAGGATCTATCATGTACGCCATGTTATGTACTAGACCAGATGTGTCATATGCCTTGAGTATGACAAGCAGATACCAATACAATCCGTGTGAGAGTCACTGGATTGCAGTCAAGAACATCCTAAAGTACTTGAGAAGAACTAAGGATGCTTTCTTGATATTTGGCGGTGAGGAAGAGTTGCGTGTAAGGGGTTACACTGATGCAAGCTTCCAAACCGACAGAGATGACTTTAGATCACAATCGGGATATGTGTTTTGCCTGAATGAAGCAGCGTTGAGCTGGAAGAGTTCCAAGCAAGAGACGGTAGCTGATTCTACAACAGAGGCTGAGTACATTGCTGCAAATGGCGCAGCAAAGGAGGCTGTTTGGATTAGAAAGTTTGTTTCTAAACTTGGTGTGGTCCCTAGCATTGCGGATCCAGTTGAGTTGTTCTGTGACAACACTGGGGAGATCGCGCAATCAAAGGAACCCAGATCGAACCAGAAGTCCAAGCACGTGCTCAGGAAGTTTCATCTGATTCGAGATATTATCGATAGAGGAGACGTTCGGATATGCAAGATTCCTACAGATGATAATCTGTCAGACCCGCTTACAAAGACTCTCACGCAGTGGAAGCATGAAGGGCACACTAGGAGTATGGGCAAACGAGATGCGCCAAATTGGCTCTAGTGCAAGTGGGAGACTGTTGGAATAGATGCCCTAGAGGCAATCTAGTTTAGTATGAATTATTTGTGGCTAGAAATTCATTTATTATTTATTGGATATTTAATATAATGAAGTCCTTAGATTTAAAATTGTGTTGTTTATCTTAAATATCCCTAGTCAAGTATAATGATTATTGGGACAATCATCTATAGACTAGTATGGGGTTGGATTGATACGGAGATATCACGATCCAACACATAGGTGTGCATTAGGGAATGTTGCACTGGATTGACCCATCTCCGAGAAGGCTACATACACGTTATGTTGAGTCACAAGCGCTTCTCGCAGTGCAACAATATTGTCATCCTTAGACTTGAAGTCACTAGATATTCTAGTTGTGGATTATTGTGATCTTGGTAGCGTTAAACGCTACACCGTAACTGGGTAGTTATAAAGGCGTGTACTGGATACAATTAGAAGCAAGCTTAGAGATCGTAGTGGACGTATATAGGATTTGTCCCTCCCACATAACGGGAGCAAATATCCTAGGCCACTCGAGGGATAGTGCTTATAAAATGTCTGGCCAGACTCAAATAAATCAATATGGGATATTGATGTTATCTGCACGAATAAGGCTATTCCCATGGATCGAGAAACTATGGATTGGATATACGAGTGTGACTTGTATGTCTCGTGTCCAATCCGGATATAGAGACAAAGGGATGAGACAATTACTTGTACAAAGGTTGTCAAGATGACTATTCAATTAGTTGGCTAGAATGGATGTTTTGCTAGAGACCGCTCCATGTTAGCAAATAGTTGCTACCAACTAGATAGAACCTATGGGGCCACACGCTACATAGAGTTGAACTAGATTTGGGAATTAATTAATTGGATCAATTAATTAGAAGGATCACTTTGCAAACCCTTGCAAACTTAGTAGGGACTAATTTGCAAGGAAGGGACTAAATTGAATTCTAGTAGGACTAGAATAAGTCCTTTAGGTAGTTAAAAAGGAGTTGTTGGACTATATAAAGGACCTTCCTTCCTTTCTTCCCACATAACTTATGCTCATTAGTGAACATAACAAAGAGTGGGAGAGAACAAAAGGAGAGAGAGCAAGCAACAAGGAGGCCCGACCGCCCCCTTGCCGCCGCCCCGTCCCCGTCGGCCAAAGGAGGCCGAGACCCTCCTTTTGGGTCTCGTTTTGCGTGATTCCTTCTTCCTCTTCCTCTTCCGGGCTAGCACTAAGGACTTGGGAGATCTAGGATCAACTCTAGGCGTGGATCAACTATAGAGAACGTGACACAATTCGCGTTTGAAGTCATCAAGGAGAACCCAAAGGTGTGTTTATGATTTCTAACCCTTACCATCGTTATGTCTCTTGACTTGTGATCCTTGGAGGGTTTTGCATGGTTTTATGTTTGTTTATGCTTCCGTTGTGCGATCCATGATTCAAAACCCTACACCAGTCGACCCTTATAGGCAACTACATTACCATCCATGTCGGTCTTATTCTTGAAGACCACTTGCACCCTATGGGCCTAATCCCATCGGGTGGTTCCACCAAAGTCCATACTTGGTTGGAATACATGGATTCCATTTCGGATCTCATGGTCTCAAGCCACTTCTTTGATTATTGCCCTTTTATGGCCTCTCCATAAGTAGTAGGCTCATCTTCTATGAGTAATACGTCACCGGGCTCAGTAACGAGAAGTCCATACCTCTCTGGCTCATGACGTACCCTACTCGACCTGCGGAGTTCTTGTGGTACTTGAACAAGTTGCTCCACAACCGTTTGTGGCTCCTGTTCATGTTCCATTGTCAAATCACTGCATTGTGGTTCTTGAATTTCTTCCAGTTCTACAATCCTCCCACTGGCTCTTTTAGAGATGAACTATGTTTCTAGGTCACGAAATTCCGAGCAACAAACACTTTGTTCTCGGTTGGGTTGTAGAAGTAATATCCTTTAGTTTCCTTAGGATATCCCACAAAACTTACACTTGTCTGACTAGGGTCCGAGTTTGTCACTCAGTAACCGCTTTATATAGACGTCGCAACCCCAAATCTTCATAAACGACACTATGGGACGCATCCCAGTCCATATCTCATATGGTGTCTTCATGACTGATTTGGATGGAACACGATTAATGGTAGAGCAGCTGTCATTAGAGTATGTCCCCAAAACGATATCGGAAGATCTGTTTGACACATCATAGACCGCACCATGTCCAACAAGGTGTGGTTCGTCCTCTCGGACACGTCATTCCATTGTGGGGTTCCGGGTGTAGTGAGTTGGGACAAGATCCCACACTCTCTAAGATAGTCGTCAAACTCTTGGCTTAAGTATTCTCCTCCACGATCCGATCGTAGAGCCTTGATATTTTTGCCAAGTTGCTTCTCTATTTCATTCTTGAATTCTTTGAACATTCAAAGGATTCGGATGGCCTTCATAAGGTGCACAAATACATATCTACTGAAATCATCAGTAAATGTAATGAAATAGACGTAACCACCTCTGGCAGACGTGAGAAAAGGTCTACATACATCAGTATGTATGAGTGCCACTAACTCACTAGTCCTCTCACCTTTCTTATTGAAAGGGGAATTTATCATTTTCCCATCAAACAAGACTCACATGTCTCATATTATTCATAATAAAATGAGTCTAGTAATCCATCCTTATGGAGTCTAGATATGCGCTTCTCATTTATATGGCATAAACGACAGTGCCATAGATAAGTAGGATTTAATTCATCAATTTTAATCATAATAGTATTAATGTTATACATGAGATTACTTAGATCAAGGATATACAATCCATTAGACAAAGGCCCACTACAATAGTGGATACTATCAAAATAAATGGAACAACAATTGTTCTTTATTGAAATAGTAAAACCTTTCTCGTCCAAACAGGAAATAGAAAAATTGTTTCTGCTCATAGCAGGCACATAACAGCAATTGTCTAACTCTAAAATAAGCCATGAAGGCAGAGATAACTCATACACGCCTATAGCTAATGCAGCAACTCTTGCCCCATTCACGGCGCGCAAGTATATCTCCCCTTTAGCCAATCTTCTACTTCTTTTCAAATCCTGCACATTTCAACAAACGTGAGATCCATATCTAGTATCCAACACCCAAGATGAAGAAATCGAAAGATTGACATCTTAAAAAAAAAAAAAAAAAAAAAAAAAAACACAGGTGCTGGTGGAATCACTATTCTAAGCCTTTTGTCCTCCAGATACTTTGGGCAATTCCTCTTCTAGTGTCCAGGCTGACTACAGTAGTGACAATCACCCCTACTCACGCCTCCACCAGGCTTCTAAGCAGTTTTTTTTGGATTTTGCAACTTTCTTGCTCTTTCATTTGGAGGTAGAAGCAACTGACTTGCTCTACCTCTTATTGACCATCATTATGGCCTTGCATTTGCCCTTGTTAATACTATGTTCAGCGGTCCTCAACATATTGAGCAGGTCTGGCATAGTCTTGTTGATCTCATTCATGTTATAGTTCATGATTAACTGACTATAACTATCCGAAAACGATTGCAGGATGAGATCAGTGGCCAACTCTTGGCCGAACGGGAATCCTTACCTTTCGAGATTCTCCATGTATCCGATCATACGGAGTACATGAGGCCCGACTGGGTTCCCCTCTGCGAGACTACACTTGAACAGTACGTTGGGTACTTCGTACCTCTTATGTCGGGCCTACTCTTTGAAGAGATGCCTCAAATGTACGATCATATCGTACTCATCCATCTTCTCATGTTGCTTCTGAAGCTCATTGTTCATGGTGCACAACATGAGACATGTCACATCATTATTGTCATCTATAATCTTTTGATGTGCCCCTATGGTAGCTAGAACAGCATCGTCAGATGGTGGTGCTGGAACGTGTGCATCTAAGATGTACAGCTTCTTTTCTTGCTTAAGGACAATCCTTAAGTTTCTGTACCAGTGTAGGAAGTTGTTCTCTGACAACTTGTTCTTCTCAAGGACAGATCGCATGGATGGTGTCGACGTTTGATTGTTGTTTGCCATTGGAACTCTACAAAATGATAAAAATGCAATTTTTGTATTTTGAACAATTAACTACATTCAATCATTGCTAGATTATCAAATATAGATCCCACTATTTTTCAACGGATTAATAGCCCTGACCATCAATGCGGAAAATATCATATATTTTCTAGTGGGTCCAAGATCCATATTTCACTTCTTCTTGAGCTTGCTTTGGCAAGTCACCCAAAAATTAGTTATTTAGGTAGGAACATCCTTCCAATTGCATCCTTATGCAACTCTTGGTGCAACCGGGCAAATAACTCCTTATTTATCTATCTCATAGATAATCTCAATTGCCATGCCTCTAAGTCATCAATCCAATTGAAACTACTTAGTTACGTCTAACCTCTTATTTTAACAACTACACATTACTTGCTTGTGTCGCCACATCACACAATGGTAAATAAAATTGCCTTTCTTTGGCAAGCCCGAATTTAATAAACCCTGATCATGAAGGGTGTCAAAATAAGAGAAGACCAAAACGTAATATTTCCTTTGAGGGATTTTAGTGTCATTGCTTAATTTATTTGGTTGATCTCATCAACATGATCTACTTATTTGGATTGGGCAATCCACAATAAAAGACCATTCTTGTTTATTATTATCTTGTTACGTTTTGCTTGTATCAACCATACACCAAAATAAATAACAAGACGTAAATAATAAACATCCACAAAATAGAATTAACGTGGAATGGATATGGTCTATAAGACTAAGATATTACCAAGACAATAATAATATCTATATGCCCTAAAGTGACAAGCTCATCTCCATGTGCCTCCACCATAGCCGCGCGTCCTATGTGTGCAAGTCCTCCATTGTCTTTGTGGCTTCTTGGTTCTTTGGTCTTCTTCTCCATGCTCTTGGCTATCATATAATTATCTTATTCTAGCTAGCATATAAATTAAATAAATAAATAAATAAACCTCACATGTTGAGAAGATGATGAGCTCGCAAGCCGTAAAACCTAATTAACTATTACATTAATTTGATCAGCTCGCAGGCCGTAAACCAAACCACAAAGTAAACATCAACAACCTATGCCATATCCATCCATCATGCAAGAAAGAACATAATACAGTTAAAACCAATTTTTAGCGCGCTTGTTCAATTTTAGTTGTTTGAATTGGGTAACTAGGTTCACAAAGGTCCAAGATACCCACCAACACACTTGGCCGAGCCCCAAGGAACCGCCACAAGCCACTAGGCTACTGTCCTTAGGCCGCACGGTCGGACCGTGCGCTTAGGCCGGTTGGGCCATGTGACCGTGGCCTTGCTTGGGCGGCAAGGAAGGGAAAGGGGCGGACGGCTAGGGTTTCGGCCCTAGCCTCCTTCCTCATTCATTCATTGTTCCCCAAGTCTAGTTGTTTCCATAATTGGGAAAAACCTCTTTTTCTCCAATTTTGTACCCGTGAACCCTAGTTTTTCAAGAACCCAATTTGACACATCATATTTGTCCGAAATTGGCTAACTCTATACGACGATAATAATTTGCCCAATCCCTATTGAGTCATATTCATATTGCATCTATATGCGAATTTCAATTTTCGCGTAAAATAACAGATACGGTGCAAAACTGAAAAACAGTAACACATTATTTCATGTTATGCGCTACGACTCATGGCTCTGATACCACTGTAGGGTTTTGATGCAGGTTACGCAGCGCAATAACAAAACTATAATCCTGCTCAAACCCCTCCAAGGATCACAGGCAAGCAGTCATTACATGATTAGAGTAGAAACATGTGTACCTTAGTTTGTGTTATCACTACGAAAAATTGTGTCTTCGTCTCTACGAGTATCCACACCTTGGATCTTCAACTGGAATCCTTCCCACCGTGTAGTGCTATCAACGGAAGAAGGATGCAAATGATCACGCAAAACGTAGTACCAAGCCAACGCCTAGGGAGGCCGACGGCAAGGCGGGGGCGGACGGGTTGGGGTCGAGCCTCTTCCTTGTCTCCCTCTCCCCTTGCTTTGTTATGTTCTCTCAATAATGACTTGCGTTGAAAAAATAACAAGCTAGAGTTCCTTTATATAGTTAATAACTCTTTATTAACTACATAATTTCCCCAATATTAATCATGTCCTTACATGGATTAGTCCACTTACAAATTAGTCCTACTAATTTTTCTTGTGGTTGCGTAATGATCCTTTTGATTAATTAGTCCAACTAATTAATATCCATATCCGGTTTAATCCATATGGTGTGTGATCCCATAGGTTTCTACTTAGTTAATAGTATCACAAACATAGAGTTGTGTCTAGCAACACATTTATGCCATCCAACTAACAAAAATAGTCAGTGATCTCGAAAAACCTTGTTCCCAATGTTACCGTGTTGTGTTATCCATATGTCTCTATATCCGGATTGGACACGAGAAATAATTTTCACACTCGTATATCCGATACATAGTTACTCGATCCTGGGAATAGGCCTATGCATGCAGATAACATCAATATCTCCATATTGATTTATCTTAGCCTGGCCAGACATTCCATAAGCTCTACCCCTTGAGTGGTCGTGGATATTTCCTATTTTGTAGGAGGGACTAATCCTATCTACATCACTGCCATCTCTAACCTTGCTTCTTATCATGCCCGATAGCTATCTTTATAATTATCCAGTTACAGTGTAACGTTTGATAATATCAAAGCGTGATATTTCACAACTAGAGTATCCAGTGACTTCAAGTCTAAGGATTACTACACAATTAGCACTACGAGAAGCACTTGTGACTTTGACATAATCTAATGTAGTCTTCTCGTGTTGGGTCTATCAAGTATGCCATTACTCCTAATGCATACATGTGGGTTAGACTTGATATCTCCATATCAATCTACCAACATGCTAGTCTATAGTTGATCGTCCCGTTAATCAATATAGTGGACTAGGGAAATTTAAGATAAAAAACACACTTGTAATTTAAGGACTTCATTATATTAAATATATCCATAAATAATACAATGATTTATTCTAGAAAATAAATTTCATACTAAACAGATTGCCTCTAGGACATCCAAAACCAACATTCTCCCCATCCCACATAATATTAAAAGAGGCAGAGGTGACATAATCCGTAGCGAGACCCTTCCAATTATCAGGGATTCAAATTTGAACAAAGACAACAAATGCGTGATCATTTAACTCTATCATAAGCTTTAGCCAAGTATATCTTCACAATTAAACCTCCTTTACTCCCCTTCATTGTCTTCAAACGATGATAAAGCTCGTGGAACTTAATAATATTATCACTGAAATGCCTCCTAGGAAGAAAACTGTATTGCAAGAGATGAATTAACCTTTGAAGTATAGGCCTCAATCAATGAGTAAGGACTTTAGTAATAAGCTTCAAAGTCACATTCCATAGAGAGATGGGCCTAAAGTGAGAAAAAATAGTGGGATTCACATTCTTTGGAATCAAATTAATATAGGTACCATTAATTTTATCAGGTAACCTACCTTCCACAACAGCCTCATAACCATGGTGACCAGAGAAGAACCCACCAAAGACCACTAGTGTTGATAGAAAATGGGTTGTAGACCATCAGGCACACGAATTTTATAAGGCCCCATAGATAACAATGCACTCTTTAACTTCTGCCTCTGTAATAGGGAGTTTAAGCCGATCAAATCAGCAGTGTCCAATCTCCCACCATTCCAACAAAAAGAGACAGAAATAGCAGGATTACTGTCTGCAAAGATAGATATAAAGTGTGCAGTGACTTCATGTTTGAGTAATGGAGCATCATCACGCCATTCCCAGAAGATAGCTTGATCATGAGAATCTTGCCTCTAGCTCGTCTAGAAAACAATGCACTCTTTAAATTTTCCTCTGTAATAGGGAGGTTAAGCTGATCTCAATCAGCAGTGTCCAATCTCCCACCCTTCCAACAAAAAGAGTCAGAAATAGTAGGATTGATGTTTGCACAGATAGATCTAAATTTTGTAGTGACATCTTGTTTGAGTAATGAGCATCATCACACCATTCCCCATAAGATAGCTTGATCATCACAATCTTGCCTCTAGCTCTTCTAACAATCAGGAGGGGGTGGTGGTCAGAGCATAACCTGGTAATGTGTTTCACAATGGCTGCAGGAAATATATTCCTCAAACTAGAGCAGCTTAAAGACTTGTCCAATCTTTTCCTTATAATCCTTCCACAATGTCTAGAGTTAGACCAGGTAAACTATGGCCCAAAGAACCCAATATACAAAAATTGAAAATCATTAAGACTTTCAATCATCTTTTGGAGTTTATTGGAGTTTATAGACTTACACCCCCTGCCCATTTCTCAGAAGCATGAGCCACTTGGTTGAAATACCTTGCTAAGAGCCAAGGGAGAGAATGAGAATTACCAATTCTCCCACAAAGCCTCTCTGGAAAGAGGTACAAGGATAGCAAAAAAACGGCTAAAAACTGCCAAGCAGCTTGGTGAACTCTCTTCACTAAGCCAGCCACCACATGTGAAGAGCTAGCAACCACTTAAACATCTACCTCAATAGAATTCCAAAATTACCAAATCTCACAAGAGAAACCCATATCTTCAACATGGACTCTATCAAAGCTAAACCTCCGGCAAAAGGAGTGAGCATGACACTAGAGACCCTAGGCTCCACAATGACAAGAACAGAAGGCAGATGAACCCTACACAATTCTAAGTTAGAATTGTGTAGAATTTCTAACAAAGAATGTACCATATCTGGATTGCAAAACCCCTACAATTCTAGCTTAGAATCTTCATAGAAGGGTTTGATAGAGTTTTTTCGGTGAACTGGCTATCCTGTAATCAGGATCCATTCGAGCTGATAGGTCTTTGAGTCCTTGAATCAACATCCTTCCTTATAGAGGCAGTGAGAATCGCATCTGCGCTGTCCAAACCGGTTCCACCGGAGGCGAAAACCATTTTTGAATCCCAAAGTGAACCAAATCGATTGTTGGAGCAGTTACCACTTGAACTTAAGGGAGTTCTGGGATTCATACCATCACCGTGTCCTCTTCTGAGTGGAGAAGACGGGTGATTACCTCCATTCCTGACTGGAAGCTTGCCTTTCGTCGTCCTGGACAAAGGAGGAAATTGTTTTTGATTTTTACTCATCGGTTTCCGCCGAGTTGGGGATCTTTACGATTAGGGTTTACTTTAACCCCATTCCAACGCTGGCAATCAGACGTGTTTCCATTTAATCCTCCTTGATGAGGTGGCTTCCTTTGATTTGCTAGGCCAACCAAAAATGTGCTGGCCTGAGGGTAGAATACACTATTATGACGTACTCCCCTAAGACAATCATCACCGTTTGATCGATCATGATTTATTTGTGGATTAAAAGGAGGTGGTGCAACCGAACCACCGAATCCCTCCTCTCTCCACGTGCCGGATTTTTATTCCATTTTTCTTGGGTTGGGCAAGCATCTAGGACCCAAAGGTACTTTACTCCATCACTGGCGACGCAGGTTCATCCACCAGACCGCCCCTCATGGCATCAACCGGCGCAAAAACCAACGGAGGACCCATAGTAGGGAAGTCGTCTTTTGAATGACCGTAAAATCCACATTCAAAATAGACAATGCAAAGTCTCATACTCCACTAGCACCTTCGTTCCACTGACCCGAATTGCAGGGAGCGAACTCCGACCAATATCTACGTCCACATAGGTCCGGGAAAACTTGCCCCTCTCCGTCGCAAGGGTGAATTGATCATCACACAAAGCCGTCCCGCAACTCGCTCCAATGTCCATAAGAGTATCATTAACAAATTGGTCCACCGGAAATCATCTAAGTCGAATTCAAATCAGAGTCGTTAAACGCACCCGAGCATACGAATCGAAGTGAGGTTTCCACTTTTGCACCGTCAAATACTTTCACTGAATCATGTATAGACCACCATGGAGAACTCGATCGTAGGTCCTCCTTACAGTACAACCTCACACTGTAAAAGCTATTTTTCATATCTAGTAGCTCTAAACATTTCTGAAGCTTTCACTAAACTTCTAACCTAGATAGAAGAAGGTAATACCCTTTGATCCTTGCCCAGGACCCTGAGAATTTATTCAACACAATTAAAAATGAATACCGAATGTCGGCACTTCAAATATTTTATATAAGACTACAAAATAATGACTATATATTGTTAATGTGAACTAAAAAATTATCCATTTATACAAGAAAATACTAAATATTTTGTTAAGAAAAATTTATTAGTTAAGAACATAAACATGATTAAAAATGTCACTTTTAATTACTAGAAAAATAATAGATTCTTGATAAATGCGTTATATAAATTATTGTCCAAAGATGACGTTTATAATTAATGAGTACACAAATAGGACAATTCGGTCTAGCCCGTCGTTGAATATGTGTACCCAAGCCCAACCCTATTTGTAGTTCGGGTTGAGAAATTTTGCCCGAGTCCGTCCTAAGTACTCAAGACATGTGCTCTAGCCCGACTTTAATCCGGGCTGGTTTCAACTTGGTCGGTTCAGCCCGTCAAAGTTCCAGCCCTATTAAAATGTATACTGAGAAGTTTATTTGCTTGGTCGAAGAAAAAAGAAGTTTTTTTGCAGGAAAAAGACGTTAACAAGAAAAACAGACTGGTCCCAGTTCGACATTGGTAATCTAACTCCAGAAAAATACAAATAACTCCGCCCCTCATGAATACCACTCTGTCTCTGCTCTTTGTTTCCATCCTGATTTTTTGACTCGTATCTGAGTCACTTGGACCGGGTGATTTTGATAGCAAAACGATGCAATTTTTTAATATTTTTTTCACTGTATTATGGAGAATCTTTTACACTACAACACTATGAAAAGATTATCAAAAAATTGAATTATTTTGATATCCAAATTACTGAGTCAAAGTGACACAGTAAATATTGATAAAAGTCGGGATGAGGAGAAAGAGCAGAGAAAGAGCGGTAAATGATAGATGTCAAAATTTAAATTGAAACAATGTTAGAGCAAAAACATACCACTCCGTCCCACCTCTAATGCATCATTTCCTTATTTGGACCTCCACTCACCTTTAAAAATTTCCTTTTTTGATAACCTTAAACTGGTTAAATGACAACAATACCCTCATTAATAATCCACATGTGATATGATTTTTTGACAATGATGTGTAATTGTTTCTTCCTTATGAGGACAAAGCAGTAAAATATCATCATTTTTGTCTTTAGTCCCACCTCCAATTGTGCATTAGAGGTGGGACGGAGTGGTATAGTGAATTGGGACGAAGTTTTAGTACAAATTTTGTTGGGTAATTTTCACTCACACCCCCTCAGTTTTGGTCAATCTTCACTTACAACTCTTCTAGTTTGAAAATATTCACTTACACCCTTAATGACTACCAAACTTTATTGTCACTTACACCCTTATGTGTATTTATTCTATTATTTGGTAAAGTAACTTTCCAAATTCAGTTTTTTAGACAAATCTACCCTTGAAAATGTTGTAAGTTCAATTCACCTTTAATTTTGTAAATACTGCCACGAGTTAATCTTAATTTTTGCTTGTAGTAGCTGCACCATATTCAGAAATGTGTATGAAACATGAGATATAATACAAATATTTTGCATGTTTTAAGAATATACATTAGACTGGATTAACCTTCGCAGCCTCCGTAAATGTAAGTTTGTCCGAAAAACTGATTTTGAGAAGTTACTATAAGAACTGACATAGTGAATACATAGAAAGGGTGTAGGTAACATGTTTCGTAGTCATAATGGGTGTAAGTGAAGTTTTCCAAACTAGGAATGGTGTAAGTGAGGGGGTGTAAGTGAGTTTTACCCAATTTTGTCGAGGAAAACATGAGAATTCTCCTTATAAAGGGGCCAAAACCCTTGCCAGAACCCTAGCAAGAGAGAAGAAAATGGCATTGACTAAGGCCAAATGTGCTGCGAAATGGTTCAGACAGTATGGATCATCATCCTCTTCGTCGTCCATATGGAAATCGCTGTCGGATTTGCAAACTCCTTGTTGTAGCCGCTCTTACGCAGTAAAAGCAGCAGCTTCATCGTGGAATGGTGCTGCGAAGAGAGAAAAAGAAGCGGACGACATTGACCACCCAGTTGATGATGTTCCTACAGCCGGTATCAGCCGCCCTCTTTCTCAAGTCCTCAAGGAACTGAACCGAAAAGTTCCCGATTCCCACATCAGTGTTCGCACCGAAACTAATGGCTTCGCTATCAAATACGTACCCTGGTACACCCCCTTTCTCTCTCTCTCTCTAATTCACTTGTAATTTTCATATGCACATGACCTGTTTGTAAAATGTCCCATGGGAGTCCTATAATTATTATTTTGTCTATGTTTTACTTGCTAGCTGCCAACGCCAAGGATCTCATACATTAACTAGTGGTTCATAAGCAAAACTATCTCCCAACCCAAAATATTAGCTGGATATGCTACAGCTGCCTAATCTAGGTTTTGTAATCACTCTCAAAGCGCAAGTTCACTACTGGGCAGTGGGCAGTGCGCTAAATTGCTAACACTGAACTTTTAATTTTCTATGAAAAATGGGGCTGTTTCATTAAATTTGGTGGTCGAAAGTGTAATAGAAACTGTTGGACACTTAAGACGTTTCAGAATCTGAGAAGAAGGAGAAGAAGAAACAGAAAGTTAAAGCAGTAATCAATAATACACGGTACTTATCGCTGCAATAAGTCGGAGAAATCAGAGACAATCTCGAACTTGGGCTCGATTTCCTTAAGGCGATATTCGCTCCCTTTAGGTGCCGTTTTGATCCGGAGCGAAAGCCTCCCAGGATAATTGTCTCTCACTGTGTAATCAGGTAGCACCGCCTGATTACACCCTACGAACCGTCAAAATGGAATGATAGCACTCAGGAATGGAAGTTTGGAAAGTCTCTGGAATTGGGAATTTTCGGAATGACTGAAACAGGGAAGGGTGCTCTGCTTTTAAAGAAGCAGAGATACCCGTTGGAACGGTTGGGTCTGTTCACGAACGGTTACGAAACCGTTCCAGAACAGTTGGAAAAAACAAAGTTCAAAATTCTGGTAAATTACGGCTGAGAGCAAATAAATTTGGGCCAAAAAATTAATTGGGCCTGAACCTCATAACAAGCCCAGCCCAGCCCACACACACAACGCACCGCGCCACGTCACGGCCCGTGCCCGAACCCGAGCCGAGCCGGCCGGACGGCGGCGGCGGCGCGTGTGGTGGTTCGGACCATAGCTAGGTCCTCTCTCCTACACAAAATGTGTATCACCCAAAGGGCGTTCCCTATAGTGCAATCTTGAACTATATTAAGTGAACAAGATTGTTCCACCCTCCAATGTGGGATGAATTAATTTCCCTCTTGGAGTACTATCTTAGAAGCCATCTTTACCCATGAATTTTTCATTCACCCGGTCACGATTTTGGATGAAGTAAAGTTGTAGGATGTTCACCTAGCTCTAAGGTATCCATAGCAACTTTCGGTTTCAAGAATCGATTAGCCGATTCTTCAAAATCTTCTTCCAAAGTCGTGTGAAAAACCGGGTTTTTCAACAATCCCCCACATGAATGATAAAATTGGCATAAGAGCCGGAATATCAAATAGGAAGAAAGAGTGCCATCTAGCGAACAATAATCGCATCGAGAAGGTGGCCTGAGACCTTGAACGTTCTCTAGTGGAATACTACAGGGTATACTGGCTTGTCAGTGGCGAATCGCCTTGAACTGCTTGCCGTAGTGTATACCTAGTCAATAGTACCCACACGGTTATTATTCTTTCCATATCAGGTTCTCATGATCGTGTCCGTTTTGGCCATGGAGCACTTAATCCTGGTTTCGTGAGTGGTCTTAGAGAATTTAGCCTCGTCATTCTCCTAGAACCGGCCCCCAGTTCCCACTCATATAGGTGAGTCTCATAAAGAGTATCTTGCCATACCCCACTTCTTTTTTATTCAAGATATGAGCTCATTAAAAGCCAAATGCTTATCCTTAACCAATGCAAGTGTCACTCGGTGTCGCCCTAGGAATGGGTTTGGAAATATAAATTTCCTTACAGTGACTAATTTTGCACAGTAGTTAGGTTGTCCCTTTGAACCTAGTTCTTGGGATCTCCAATCATCTAGGTTGGGTTTTCCGCTACGTGCAACTCGGTGAGATAGGCTTTAATCCCATTCCCCTTGACTAACTCAAGACTTGCTCCCTTGTTAACCCCTTTGTTAGGGGATCCGCTAAGTTGTCCTTAGACTTCACATAATCGATCGATATTATTCCGTTTGAGAGCAATTGCTTAATGGTATTATGTCTTCGACGAATGTGTCTAGACTTACCATTGTAGATACTACTTTGTGCCCTTCCGATAGCCGACTGGCTATCACAATGAATGCATACAGCCGTCATTGGTTTGGGCCACATTGGAAGTTCTTCCAGGAAGTGTCGAAGCCATTCTGCTTCTTCGCCTGTCTTATCCAACGCAATGAATTCAGATTCCATGGTGGACCTTGCAATGCAAGTCTGTTTGGAAGATTTCCATGATATAGCTGCACCTCCTAGGGTAAACACATACCCACTCGTGGATTTAGAATCCGTTGTATCGGATATCCAATTGGCGTCACTATATCCCTCTAAAACCGCAGGGTATCTAGAGTAGTGTAGTCCGTATGTTGAGGTGTACCTCAAATACTTTAATACACGAGTCAATCCCTTCCAGTGATTATTACTTGGATTACTGGTATATCGACTTAGTTTGCCAACCGCTTGGGCGATATCCGGTCTGGTGCAATTCATGAGGTACATTAGGCTACCAATCACTTGAGCATACTCGACTTGTCTTATACCTGCACCATGGTTCCTGGCGAGATGGAGATTAGGATCAACAGGAGTCCTAACTATCTTGCCATCATTTTTGTCGAATTTCTCAAGTATTTTTCCAACATAGTGCGATTGAGATAATGTGTATCCGTTAGTTGTCTTAGTGATTTTCATCCCTAAGATAACGTCAGCGATACCCATATCTTTCATATCAAACTTAGTTGTCAACAATTTCTTTGTTGATTTAATGATAGTTGAATTACTTCCCATAATCAACATATCATCGACATACAAGCATATAACGACATATTCGTCACGTGTAGACTTGGAGTATACACACTTGTCACATTCATTAATTGTGAATCCGTTTGATAGCATAGTGTTATCAAACTTTACATGCCATTGTTTTGGAGCTTGTTTCAGTCCATAGAGAGATTTAACTAGTCGACACACTTTGTTTTCTTGTCTGGGGACAACGAAACCTTCCGGTTGTTCCATATAAATCTCTTCATCTAATTCACCATTCAAGAAGGCAGTTTTTACGTCCATTTGGTGAATTTCAAGGTCATTTATAGCTGCGAGAGCTATAAGAGTACGAATAGACGTAATCCTGGTCACAGGTGAATAGGTATCGAAATAGTCAATACCTTCCTTCTGTTTATACCCTTTAGCTACAAGTCTAGCCTTGTATTTTTCAATTGTTCCGTCAGTTTAAGTTTTCGCTTAAATATCCACTTGCAGCCTAGTGGCTTACAACATGGAGGAAGATCCACCAATTCCCATGTGTGATTTTGAAGTATTGATTCAATCTCACTATTTACTGCCTCCTTCCAATAGGTTCCCTCGGAACTAGACATTGCCTCCTTATAGGATTGAGGTTCGTTTTCTATCATATACGTTAGAAAATCCGGGCCATAATCCTTAGTGATTTTTGCCTGTTTACTACGCCTAGGTTCGGCTTCTTCTTCGGACTGTACGGGTGTAGATTCCCGAGTTCTTTTGTTAGAACTTTCTACATCCTTCTTCTTATATGGAAATACGTCTTCGAAGAAAGACGCATTACATGACTCAAAGATAGTGTTTACGTGTATGTCCTCGATTTCTGATTTAATAACCAAAAATCGATATGCACTACTATTTTGTGCATAACCTATGAAAACGCAGTCCGCCGTTTTCGGTCCAAGTTTCACCTTTTTAGGTTCTGGTATTGCTACCTTTGCAAGACACCCCCACACTTTTAGGTATTTGTAGGATGGTGGCTTTCCTTTCCATAACTCGTATGGAGTTTTGCCAATATTCTTTCGCGGAATCCTATTTAGGATGATATTGGCCGTTAGGAGTGCTTCCCCCCACAAGTTCTGAGGTAAACCCGAACTAAGTAGTAATGCATTAAGCATTTCTTTCAAAGTTCTGTTTTTCCTCTCGGCTATGCCGTTTTGTTGTGGTGAGTATGGAGCCGTGGTTTGATGAATAATTCCGCTTCTAGACAAATGTCTTTTAGCGGACATTCATATTCACCTCCTCAGTCGCTACGCACCAAGTTTATCTTCTTCCCCAATTGATTTTCTACTTCATTTTTATAGTGCTTGAACATGTCAATTGCTTCGTCTTTACTCCGAAGGAGATAGGCGTAACAATACCTTGTGCAATCATCTATAAACGTAATAAAGTATTTCTTTTCTCCCCTTGTTTGTAGAAATTTTAAGTCGCAAATATCTGTATGGATCAATTCAAGGGGAGTAGTCGATTTTCCATCAATTGATCGGAAGGGTTTCTTAGTTAATTTTGCTTCAACGCATGTTTCACATTTGTGGGATTTGTCGATTTTTGCACTAGGAATGTGTTCCATAGACATTAATTTGCGAATCGATTCAAAGTTTGCATGACCAAGCCTACTATGCCATAAAGTAGATGACTCCAACAAGTAAATAGAATCGGCATTCTTATTCATAGCCATTTTTGGCGTCACGGTCATTACATTAAGTTTGAACATGTCGTCGCTAAGGTAACCCCTGCCTACGTAAGTACCATTCTTAACTACTACAATTTTTCCGGACTCGAAAACAATCTTGAATCATTTCTTAACTAGTACAGATTCCGAAACCAAATTCTTACGAATTTCCGGCACATGAAGTACATCGTTGAGCACCACCATTTTTCCCGAAGTCATTTTTAGGATGATGGATCCTTTCCCTTCCACGGTGGATGAAGATGAGTTGCCCATGAAGAGTTGCTCTCCGTTTTCCACTTCCTCGTACTTGTGGAACATCGCTTTGTCGGAGCATATGTGGCGTGTGGCTCCGGTGTCAATCCACCATTCCTTTGGGTTGCTGCCGATCATGTTTGCCTCCGACACTACCGCAGACAAGCGGATTCCATCGTCGTCGTCTTTCTTTTCAGCCATGTTTGCCTCGGTTTTGTTCTTGGGAACCTTGCGCTTCTTCTTGCACTCGCTTCGACGATGGCCAGTTTTTCCGCAATTGAAGCACTTTCCCTTGAACGCCTTGTCTTCCCCATTGCCGTCGTGAGCCTTCCGTTTGTTCTTGGAACCTTGCTCCACGATGTTGGCCTTGGCTTGCACAATTCCTCCTTTGTCTGAGTTGCGGTTGTCTTCTTCGATCCTTAAGCGGACGATGAGTTCCTCCATTCGGATTTCCTTGCGCTTGTGCTTGAGATAATTCTTGAAATCCTTCCATGATGGAGGGAGTTTCTCAATCATACAAGCAACTTGAAATGACTCACTTAGGGTCATTCCTTCAGCATGAATATCATGAAGGATAACCTGCAACTCTTGAACCTGACTTATTACAGTTTTGGTATCAACCATAGAAAACTTGAGGAACTTAGCAACTACAAATTTCTTTTGCCCCTGCATCTTCAGTCTTATACTTTTTGTCTAGAGATTCCCAGAGTTCTTTTGCGGATTTAGCAACACTATACACATTATACAGAGTATTATCTAATCCGTTAAGAACATAATTCTTGGCCAAAAAATCTGAATGTTTCCAAGCGTCCACTGCGGCGAGTGTTTGTTTGTCTGCATTCTCCGGCAGTGGTGGAGCGTCTTCTTTCAAGAACTTCGCCAAGTGCAGGGTCGTCAAGTAGAACAGCATCTTTTGTTGCCATCTCTTGAAGTCATTTCCAGTAAATTTTTCTGGACGTTCCCCATGATTCCCAATCGACACCATTGAAGGTGTTGAACCTGTAGGGGCTGCCTGACTAGTGCTCGTCTCAGGAGTGTTGTCAGCCATCGCTGAAATTTGCAAAGCAAATTATCAGTCTCAAATTACAGTAAACTTTCTGTTACAGTGTTGTTTAATAAGTGCTATTGAAAACTCGTTAAACAACAATCTGTGAGTACTTTAGAAACTCTCAGATTACATAAACTGTTGTAACTAACAAGTACTATTGAAACTCGTTAATTACAGACAGATTGTCTTAGAATCCAGAAGAGTATCGCCTTAAGATTGTTGGACACTTAAGACGTTTCAGAATCTGAGAAGAAGGAGAAGAAGAAACAGAAAGTTAAAGCAGTAATCAATAAAACGCAGTACTTACAGAGGTTGGAGAATCGCTGCAATAAGTCGGAGAAATCAGAGACAATCTCGAACTTGGGCTCGATTTCCTTAAGGCGATATTCGCTCCCTTTAGGTGCCGTTTTGATCCGGAGCGAAAGCCTCCCAGGATAATTGTCTCTCACTGTGTAATCAGGTAGCACCGCCTGATTACACCCTACGAACCGTCAAAATGGAATGATAGCACTCAGGAATGGAAGTTTGGAAAGTCTCTGGAATTGGAAATTTTCGGAATGACTGAAACAGGGAAGGGTGCTCTACTTTTAAAGAAGCAGAGATACCCGTTGGAACGGTTGGGTCTGTTCACGAACGGTTACGAAACCGTTCCAGAACAGTTGGAAAAAACAAATTTCAAAATTCTGGTAAATTACGGCTGAGAGCAAATAAATTTGGGCCAAAAAATTAATTGGGCCTGAACCTCATAACAAGCCCAGCCCACACCGCACCGCGCCACGTCCGGCCCGTGCCCGAGCCGGCCGGGACGGACGGCGGCGGCGGCGCGCGCGTGGTGGTTCGGACCATAGCTAGGTCCTCTCTCCTACACAAAATGTGTATCACCCAAAGGGCATGCCCTATAGTGCAATCTTGAACTATATTAAGTGAACAAGATTGTTCCACCCTCCAATGTGGGATGAATTAATTTCCCTCTTGGAGTACTATCTTAGAAGCCATCTTTACCTATGAATTTTTCATTCACCCGGTAACGATTTTGGATGAAGTAAAGTTGTAGGATGTTCACCTAGCTCTAAGGTATCCATAGCAACTTTCGGTTTCAAGAATCGATTAGCCGATTCTTCAAAATCTTCTTCCAAAGTCGTGTGAAAAACCGGGTTTTTCCAACAGAAACTTGTATTGCATGATGGATGGAACAGTCCTTTTAGGCTTGTAATGAATTACCACATTTGTGAATAAGCTTATTATTGCAAGATTGTTTCACCATAATGTAAAAATTCATTTTGCTCTGAACTAATGCTTGGAATCCTGGATTTGTTCAGCTAGCATATGATTTAGTTTGGGCTTTTGAAGTTCATTCTTGTGAAAAAGGTAGTTCTAATGAGGCATGGTTTGTCGTACTTAAAAGAGAATTTAGGCATTTTGGTTTCTCAATCATTTTGTGCGTCTCTTCTCTTATTACGCTTGATTTTTTTCATTTTCAGAAGGTGGCAGTAAATGCAATTATATTCGCATCTGAAATAGGATCAGAAAGGTTTTTGAAAACTTACTTATGCAATGGGTTAGTACAATAGCTATCTGCAGTGATTAGGTTTCGCAGATGATTATCTCGATAGGAAAATTCGGAGATCTAGTAATGGTTAATGAGATGATGTGGTGAGAGAGTATACGGTTGGTTGGATTATGGGGCAAGGATAATGAGGTTAGCTGTCCATCTCGAATTTCTGTTGGCTTTTTACTTGGGTGACAAACACTTGCACTGTGAAGGGATATCAATACTAGAAATGTTAGACATGTGAAGCAAATCAAGCAATTACAAGCCAAATAGATTTTTCATTACAAGAATTCATAATGTTGAAATGGAGATATTAATACCCAACAAAGTTCCCATGTCTTACCGTTACTCAGTATATGGGGGCCCTGCTCTGTGTGCAGAACTTTTGTTTCCTCTGTGATGGCTGCCTACTTAAGTTCAACCAGAAAAATTGACATATACCGAAGAAGACTTCTTATTAGGAAAATCTTACGAGTGTAAACCTAGAATTAGCTCTCGTAGAGTTTTAACCTTGTACCCTGTAGGGAATTCGACAGTACATGGACCTACCAACCAACATCATTAATCACTGGGTTGACTTTTCGGGTTTTACTCTTCCTTTAGGACAGTGAAGTTGTTGTGTAGGTCAACTTTTATTTCCTACTTTGAGATGATAACCGAGTGTTCTTATTATTCTTGCCAGGCATATTGTGAACAGGATTATGAACTTGCACGCTCCAGGTATGTTAAGTTTATTCCTCTTGTTTAGGGGGTGTTTTATATTCTTAAAAGATCAGAGAATTGAATTCCTTGTGCTTATTGCTTCAAATTCTGCAATCTATCATAGAATGGTCTGGCGAAGTTCGCAGCATCATCTACTCAGCTGATGGAAAGTCCGTATCTGTTGTTTACCGTGTAACTCTCTATGGGACTGATGCTGAGGTATAATTTTTGAGCTTTGGCTTCACAAATTGTTCACAATTATATCATTGCCCACAGCATATGTTTTGGTTGTATTTATTTAGTTATTTGTAGTTAGCTGCTTTTGCACTGGTTCTTGTTCCTAAAAAGTAGTGTAGATGATTATGTTTCCAAAGTATTTGCGCTTGACAGTCAGATGGCTGTCATAAGTATCTACCACTAAAGCCTCTTCTACGCTCGTATCCCCATAACTCTAAGGAAGCTGTGCAAACCTGCAGTGCTTGAGGTAGGTGTTTGTGTAAACTATGATATGGGTCCACAACTTATTCTTCTTTTCACATAAACCCAGTTGTTCTATGTCTATACTACGAATCAGCTCATGAAAGAACAAAAACATGTTTCCTTCATTCTCATCTTCTTTCTTTGTATAATCCTCTGTTCTCCCTCTTTTACCGTCTTCTCTTAGGGCATGTTTGATGCAAGGATAAAGAAGGGGTACAGTAATAATAGTAATAATAGTACCAGTAGGGGGTAATAACTGGTGTTTGATGCAGAGATAATTTCAAAGGGGATTCAATCTACCCTTATTATCTATACCCCCTATATGCCTAAAATCTAATCCCACCATGTAGGTGGGATTGAATACAAAAGTTTTACTACCCCTATTTATACTGGTGCAAACAAACATGTCACATAATCCTTCCTATATAATTAATACTCCCTTAATATCAATACACCCTATAATACTGTAGGGCCCCCTGTACCCCCAATTTTTAATCCCGACATCAAACGTGCCCTTAAGGTAAAATGTATTTGGACATGAAGAGGATCTTGTAAGGAGAAGTATGCTCTCAAGAAACAAGCTCATTAACCATTGTCTATAAATCTAGTTGGGGTTATCTGTTGGAGCCAAGATTTAATAGTGGCTGTAACTGTTACGTAATTCTAGATTCTGTCTTTGGATAAACATGATTATTCAATTCAATTATAACTTGTAATCTGATTTTTTGAGCTAGAATATCTGGATAGAGCCTATTGACATGGAAAAATTTGGTGAATTAACTGGCTCCCCACCATTACTTTTGAACCCAATATAACACCTGTACACAATGTCAAAATCAAACACAAAGTATAAGTTAACCGGGTGCCCTGTGGGCAGGGCGGGTCCTTGGTCAGAAAAAAACCTGGAAATATCGGCTAATAATCCTGTTCACCTTAACACCCTAGATTGAATTTAAACCAACATGAAGTTCTATCCATCCACACAAGGCCATTTTGTAATGATGAATTTGGCCGACCTTAAAAATCCCCATTACAGCCCACATTTGCCAGCCCATTAAGCGAGATTTGAACTTAAGCCCATCTGACGTAGATTAGAACCCACGAGGCAAGTTTACTAAACATCATCTATTCCACCCACCTTTTTATAAGGTAAATGAAAGTAAATCAAATCACAAGCAGCGATGTGGGACAAGGATCACCACTTCATTTCTTTTCTTCCTCCAGAGTTTTTGTTTTAGCTCAAAAGAAATTTGCAGTTGATGGTTTATACACTATTTTGGACATAATGCATAGCTAAACAAGAATGAGAAATCCTCACTCCTTTAGGCTGTGCCTGATTCTACTTTTTTACTCTGATCATTATAATCTATAATTCTTTATTCATAGAACATTCATTGCTTAGTTACTCTGTTAATGGATCAACTGTATTAATGATGTTGGTTTACAATATAGTATTTTATGAGATTCTTATTTTACATTAAATTAAAGATATATGTATCATAAATTAAAATATTATAGAGATGCTCTTGCGGCGCTTTCATTCGTAGCTATTTTGAGATTAGGTGCTTTTGTACTCCTGCATCAACACTCACTCCCGCTTCAGGTGACTTATGTTGTGATGAAATCTCATGTCCACCTTGGAGTTCAGTGGTGCATCTTGCCATATGTTTGAGGTTACATGTGGTAGGGAAAGGGAACTTCTCAAGATATGTCGATATGTTCCTTTCTTCTCTATGATAACAAGACTACAACGTCACGGTGAACATACAGTGCAGCCAGGTAGTTACGTCAAAGTTTCACGATTACCTTATCTCACACAACTAGTTTAAACTTCAGTGCTCGGGAATTTGCAAGATCAGGGAGATTATGGGGGACATTCTTGAATTATGTGAATTTTCTTCGGAACCATCACAATTTCATACTTCAAAAAGTAATTTCCTCCAGAGGGCGGTAGAAATAATGTGATGTGTTTTTTTGCCTGTAATACCATTAAGAAGGTCTCTCTTATTGAATGCACAAGTCACATGCATTTTGAATTTGAAAAAAATACTGAAGGGTGCTTTATGATCTAATTTATTGTGATACCATCCAAGCCGGTGATATCCACCTTGTAATGTGCTTCTTGCAACATACACTTTAACTTTGACAAACTCCTATGTAGTGAATTGTCATCTTATATTTACTGGTATCTTCACCATATTTTAATTTAAACTCGAGAAAGGGCAACAAAATGCATGGAGTTCAAATTTGAGAACTTTTGATATTTCATTTATCTGCTGGACAAGCAGCTAACACGATTTCACTCACTTATTTGCTTTAGGACTCCTCTTAGAGTTATGCTAATATCTCGAAGTCCTAGAATCCAGGGGACCAATCTAGTTTGTCCCAATGAAATTATTTATGTATGATGCAATGTAGATTAAGGTATAGAAGGAAGAGTTGTGAATATCTATGTGAATGCTTAATCTTATCATATGAATAGAAGTACTCATATCTGACACTTCCAAATTGTGAACTAATCAGAATTAGAAACATGTAGCTCTCTAGGTTTTTGCATGCCTAGTGATATTATATAAACAACTTGTAACCAAGAACTCCAGAAACATGAATACAGTAAAAGTGGATTCAAAACATGATTTCCTCAGTTAGCTATGAACTGAAATCTGGAACCACCTGTAGTAATACTATCCTACAGAAATACAACGTACACTCAAATGCGAAAGCAATTGATTATTTTGTTGTCTTCTTTAAGAAATCATACGAAATAACATGGCTGTATATGGTAATTAATCCAACCCATACAGAGAATGAAGCTCCGCTAGTCACTGTTTAATGCAGATATACAAGACAGTTGTCTGTTGATAAAATTTTGGAAAGAAGAAAAGAAATCTGTACGGAATTATATTTGGGACCTCATTGTAAGTTTCACAAGAGATAAAGGATACCTTGAAGTGCCAATTTAAGTTAATAATCTTTGAAGAGAAACATTGAATGAGTTCGAGTGAGAACTGATGGCCAAAGCTATGATCTTGCATCAGGAAAAGTTATAGCTGCCACTGCCTTGTCTTGTTACAGTAGTTTCTCTTTTTTTTTTTTTTTTTTTTTTTTTTTTTTTTTTTTTGAGAAGTTTGTGACAGTAGTTTCAAGTCTCCAAGTTAAGTGAATACCATCAGATATGAATGTTCAGTTGAATATGAATGTTGTTGTCTTTTACAAGTATCGGTGTCTTCACCTTCATCGGCTGGTAAATAGTATTAATATTAAATGTAGTTTGGTGCCATTGCCTAATCTTCTCATGTTTCCTTTATCCCTTTTTGACAAGAAGATATACAGAGAGTCCACTGGTACTGCTGCTGTATCTGATACTAGCTATGGAGATCCTGTGCAAAAGGCAGAAGCAATGGCATTTCGACGGGCTTGCGCTCGTCTTGGGCTGGGACTTCATCTCTATCATGAAGATATGTCATAATTCCTACGTTTGCAATTAGCACGTGCTAACCAATTTTGGTATAGTTAATTGTTAGCGCGTGTTCTTTATTATGTTCGTCCAGAAAACACTTATTTGTAAGTGTGTAAAATGTTATTGTAAACTATGATTTAAGAAGCATCACCCCTTGGCTCCAAGTTTGCATTCTCCATGGTGAAGGGCATTTGTACTCTGGTACATGACTGTAGACTGGTTATCTTTACTTTTTTGCTTGCAAGGAAAAGAATACATTCTCAAAAAAAAAAAAAAAGAAAAAAAAAAAAAGAATACCTCTTTTAATCTCTGTGGTCTTAAAACTGGAGAAGTCTCCTTCTAAGAGCTGATCTTAAATCTTAATAATTCGGAAGTGATGCTTGCTGGTAGAGAATTAGAGCTCCCTTTGATTGGGAGGGTAATGCATGTAGCCTGTACGTGCTAGTTGTAGTTGATATTTCCATTCAGCTTTCTAATTACATCAAAAAAAAATGGATATGAGCAACTAGAATGGGTCTTTATGTTCAATGCAAATGGGTTGGGTTGGGTTGGGCCGTGTAAAGAAGCAAATGGGTTGGGTTGGGTTGGGCCGTGTAAAGAATAGAAGTACCTTTGTGATGGGGAAAGGAGATTAAGGCAAGGAGATTAAGGCAGGGCAGTTATTCTTATACTAGTAGAAAAGTTTCTTACACTGGGATTTAGTTGAGGAACGAGGACAACCATACCCCTTCTAGTAACTCACCACACTAGTTTGCTCTTCTACCAGCTTTATTCTCATGCATCAATTGTTATCTTCTCTTACCCTACTCCATTTTCTCCCGACCTTCATCTCATCCAGAGCATCTTTCCCAAACTACTTAAATCCTTGGGCCATTTGAGCATTAGAACCCATACAAAGAAAAGTCAAAATAATCTACCCAAAAAAAAGTCAAAATAAAGGGAAAGCCCAACCTCATCCTGTGTCGAGAGGAATGAACAATGGCGAAAGAGCAAATGCTGGGAAACCCTTATTTCGACATTTCCCTCACGAACGTGTTCAATTGATTTGTCCATCTAAAAAGGAAATCACATATTTTCAGAATTGATGAGGAAATTCAAAGGAAGAAGAGCCTATCAAACTACGATATTATTGTTGAAACAAAATTGCTGAGGGAAAAACCTAAACCGAGACTAAGAACAGAGCTAGAGTTTATCTTCAAAAGATGAGAATTTCCGTCTGTTCGCCGGAACTGACAATGGGGTAACTGAAGTGGGGCTCTACAAGCAACATGGTGATAAAGAGGAACAATATGAGATCTGGAGTGATGTCCCATTTTCACGCAAAGCCCTGTTTAAGACATTTGGTAACAAGTTGAAGAAGCAGAGCTGGAGCAAAAGCAGAAAAGAAAAGATGAATAAATACAAGCTAAATTAATGCAACTCCAAGGTGAGCAAAATACAAAATCTACCTATGATGAATACAAGAAGGAATTTCACCAGAACATGAAAGTGCTTGATGATTAAATAAAAATGGGGTAAAGGGTTGTGCTGGCTGGCCCAAAACATCCAGAGGCCCAATGGTGATTCTAAGATAGAACTGTCAGGGGATGGGGAGACCCCTGACAGTCCTGAACCTCAGAGGGTTAGTGACAGCTCATCTTTCCCAAATCGTGTTCTTAATAGAAACCAAAAAGAAATAAAAAATGAAGTAGACATAATAAGGAGAAGAATCCAGTTGGATAATGTATTTTGTGTTGATCACTTGGGTATTTGAGGGGGTCTAGCTCTATGGTGAACACATGGGATTGATAATCATGAGATTGGTTTTGTTGATGAAAGGATGGTCCATTGTAAGATTACTGCCAATTATGTGAGGAATGGCGCACCTTCATCAATGGTCATCCAAAAGGCCAGAGAAAGGAAATATCTTTGGAGAGAAGTGTATAATCTTTCAAGGACAATGTTGGACCCTTAGTTTTGATAGGAGATTTCAATGAGATAGCAAGCGCAGAGGATAAGCAGGGCGGAATTCTAATTTTAAACTCAAGTAGAAGAAAGAAGGAAGAATAATGGAATATTGGTGGAAGGAAATTGTTGAGGGCGGTACCAAACATTCAATGATCTCCCAATGATGATTGTACTAAGAAAGTTGAAGTTCGGTGAAGGAAGATTGAGAAGATGGAACTCATAAGTTTTAGGGAACAACGAAAAGAAAAGAAACTCCTTCCAAAATTACCTTATAAGGTATAACCCCGCATTCGGAGTTACATTCTATTTGATATTATGTCGTATTGCTTGTTTCTCGAGTACATTGTGATGATAGAATTGGCCGTTTAGATGACATACTTGAGAAATTGAGCTTTATGTACTTAATTGATAGTCTGCGCATTTATCGCGTTGATTTAAACTGTTATATATCGCATATCTTGATAGTGTTCATGTTGTGTATTTCAGTTAAGGGATGCTCGGAGATTGAACAGGAAGCGAGAACGAACTTTGTAAATGATAAAATCACGGGAAAAATGGCCAAGGAAGAAAGAGGGAAGGAGTTGCAGAGGATAACAAGGCAACATGATGTCCTAGGTATTCGTACGAGCACTAAAATGTTCGCAGGAATTACTGAAATGAATAGGAAACGAAGACTTGCAGCCGAGAGTTTGAGGCTGGACAAGAAATTGTGCGAACAGACCAGCAATTTGCACAAACATAACGAAATCCAGAACTGCATAGAAGCACCAGGAGTTCCCATGAACAGTCATCTCTTCGCACAAACGCAACCCTCTTCGCACGAGGACAAGATAATTCGTACAAACATATCTATGTTCGTACAAACAGGATCATGTTCACATGAGCAACAATAGGGCAGTTGTAATTACCTGAATTGGAGCTTGCTGAATTTTCTCCTCATTCTCGAGTTTTTGGTGTTTCTGGGTTGCTCTCACTTTTGTGTTTCTGCTGGGTTTCTATTTAGAACCCAACTGAAATTAGTTACAGATGGTGTATTGGTTATGTTTTGGTGGGAACAATTACGTAATTGGCTTTCTTTGACCTATGCGATGTACTGTGTGATAACTTGTGTAATCTGACAGTAAAAATATGAAATATGTAATGATGCAATCTTAAAAAATGTGAGTACTAGATTGTGTAAAATGTGAGTGAAAAACCTGCACGTGCTCTTATTGCCTTCCTCTTCTTGTATTGAACTTTCCTGAACTCTATTGCATCCATTACAATCTTGGGTCTCTTGTTGCCCACATACTTAGGCTTCATAATCATTGGCACACCTACACTGTCACTTGCCTTCATGCTTGTCCAGATTGTCTAAATGGTATTCAAACGGACACCCCATTTGGTGGCTGCTTCTTTAAGAATCCCTTTCGAAGCCACCAATTTTTGAAGTATCAAGAACATCTGTTTTATTGTTGTATTGTAGCAAAAAATATTTGATATTTTCTTTTTCTTCGACATGTAACCTTTTGGATGCTTTTGAAAATGCAGGTGGAAAAAGGTGAAAGGCATAAAGAAGTTGTGGTGATGAAAAGATGAAGTCCCCAAGTCCCTAGCAGATTTACTTGCAGCTTGTATTTATCTGAATTGGAGCTTCCTGAATTTCTCATCCTTCTTTGTTTCTTGGAGTTTCTGGGTTGCTCTCACTTTTGTGTCTCTATTGGGTTTCTGCTAAGTTGGGTTTCTGCTAAGAAACCAGTAGAAATGAACAATCTGTTGTAATGCTATGTATTTATAAGATACTTTGAGAGGACTTTGTTATTGGAGGGAGACTTTGAATTATTTATTGTTTGTGGTTTCTTTTGGGTTTTTGTGAGAACAATTAGATTTTGGTTAACTTTTGGACTGTTGTGTTTCCACTCACAACTTCAGCAACTTATCAAGGGCTTTTAAGCCATTTCCTTCCGGTTCTTAATAAAACACTTTCTTCATTTTTTAAGAAACAAAGGGAACGGAGAGAGTACTAGTTAGACACAAGTTAAGACAAATGGGAGGAGTTGTTTATTGATTTTAGAGAGGAAGATCACTGATTCACTCTATTGGATCTACTACTAGTACTACTAGTTAGGGATTATACAAGTGAAGTGAGAGACGGACCACACTACTACTAACAACATTAATAAATTTCAAATTTTATACTTCCTACTACTAATATTCTATGACAAAGTTGACATTTAACAATTACTCTAGTACTACTAGTTGGTACAAGTACTTCACTAATAAAATCAGTAGCAGCATTTATTACATACAGATCGAGTTAAGTATGCTAAGCCAAGAGCCAGAAGTTCTTCTGCCATCTGGTGCTGATTAGGTAACCACCCATCCCTTTGCTTTGCTTCCTCACTCCAATGGTCAAGCACTCCACTGAGTTTATGCACTTCTCCACAAACTCCTCTGACTTGCTCATCCCACACAAACTACACCCACAAAGACATTGTGCATACATGATGAGTTAGTCCTGGTGCATGTTGTATACCATATCAAAACATTTGATATTACAATAAATCAACTGATCAGTCTGAAAGAAACTCGCGCCCAGACTCTCAATTCTTATTGAGAACATGATTCGAACTCCCACACTTTAGCCCTACGTAGCTCTAGGACTTTTTGTCAACTGAGCTAAGTCAAGAGGAAGGAAAGACACCACTAAAAAAATAATACTATCTCCGTTTCTTCTCTATCACACCGGTTTTTACCACTATTCACCGAGTCACTTTGACCCGATGATTTGGGTAGCAAAAACGCTAGAATTTTTTTATAATATTTTCATGTTGTTGCAGAGTAAAAGTTGCTCTATAACACGGTGAAAAAATCATCAAAAAAAAATAATAGTTTTGCTATCTAAATCACCCGGACAAAATGACACAGATACGAGTCAAAAAGTCAAACTGGTACTATAGAGAAGAATCGGAGATAGTAAATCCCTAAGAAAAATTGACAACAATATAAAATTACTAAAAAATAAAATTACTTTTAAGGCGCATGTCTAAGATTATGTCAGTTTAAAATTATTGGAAAGGAACAGATGACTTACCAACTGAGGAGGGAAGAGGGCTTCCTCTGTCCCAAGACAAGCACAGACACCTCAAGCTTCTTCACTTGGCTCATCACTGTTTCCAGCTTTGGACCTTGTATCACCAATGCCTCTACCTCCACCTGTTACAGATTCAAACACATCAGTCTAATCACAAGTAGTACCAATTGAATCCAAAAGAAAACAGAGCTCTTAATACTCTTCTAATCACACACTTTTACAGATTGAACTTTTTCTTTGTCTGAGCAAAATCAAAAAGAAACAATTAACAAAACATAAAGCAAAATCATCAGGAAAAAAAAGGTTAGGGATGTGACAATGAAAGTTATCTTCCCGCCCTAAAAAAGCACTAAAAAGAAAGAAATTGACGGTTCACTCTATATCACATTATCACCTCTTCCTCCCCAATTTTCTTTTTATTACGTCTCACATTTTCCTACTCGTTTTGTTATTTTTTTAACCCAATTTGTAAACTGATTTGGGCCACATTTATGGGACACTTACCCTAATCTAACACAACCCAACCCACCTAAACTAACCCAAGCAAACACTTCTACAGCCGATCCTCTCAAACCGATGTTGACTGATTCTGGTGGTGCGGTGGTGTTTTTTTTAATGTTCCAATTATTTGGTTAGTACAAACCCCTCTTTGTAAATTAACCTTCAGTTGAGGGATAAAAATTTTGTTCTTGGTTTATGCTTTCTGTAAATTAACCTTCAGTTGAGGGGTAAAATAGTACAAAACCCTCTCAGTAAACGAAGCACCCTTCCTACCATGGGGAGGAAAAGGGGGGTGAGACAGATTGGTAACTCAAAGGAGAGAAAACCAGAGCACAAAATGATTGTACAACACAGTGAGAAATAAAATGCCTATTTCAAGAATTGCAAAAATTACCAAATTGGATGCAAAAAAATACAGTGAGTTGAATTGAGATACCTCAGGCTTGCAGGCCTTGCAGAGAGAGCCAAGAGAGCTAGCAAGATAAGGAGAGGAAGCAGAAGAGTGTTGCTCAGATGGAGGAATGATGTGGAGGAGAGTGAGGAGATCACCCTTGTTGGTGACATGAGTGAGTGCCCACATCATGGCATGCTTTGAATCTGAGGACTGATCCACCACCACCATCACTCTCTTCTTCATCACCAAACCGCCACCATTGTCTCCACCGCCACAGGCATACATGTTGAACCACCTCTTTGAAGATGATGATGATGTCTGCCAATTGTTGTCTCTCTCACTTAGCTGCCTCAAGAATGACCCTGAACTTGACATTGTCACAGAGGAGTGTTGCAAATTGGCCTCCTTCAGATGGTGAGAGGAATTGGATTAGAGGAATAGAGGGAAGTGGGGTGTTATTATATTATTACAGAGAGAGAGAGAGAGTGTGGAGAGAGGTGGTAAATGGGTAATGAATGTGGGGGGTGATGGAGATGATGCAAAGCTATGGCTTTATTGGACTTTTTTTCTTCCAATGCAGGAGATAGAGGTCACGAGAATCACTGGCAAGTTATGGACTCTGCCAAAAAGAAAAAAGAAATGAGTAGTAGTATTGTTCAGAATAGAGTCTCATCTTTGATGATGAATGGGTGGATTCTCTGATCAAATTGTTCTTACATCTACTCATACTAGTATTAGATTAGATTCCTCCAACCTTTTTCTTAATAGGCAATCATTGCTCAATTTCCACGGCCTTTTATTATGAGTTTAAGGTTAAGCCTTTTATTATGAGTTTAAGGTTAGTAACCCATCTTTGGTTG
Source organism: Linanthus parryae (assembly GCA_023055425.1). NCBI lineage: Eukaryota > Viridiplantae > Streptophyta > Magnoliopsida > Ericales > Polemoniaceae > Linanthus > Linanthus parryae. The sequence goes on along the minus strand of JALGPY010000006.1, from coordinate 77,500,906 downwards.
TCCTTAAAAAAAAACATCTTTAGTTAAGTTTTAGCATATACAGTTATTTTTTTTTTCATCAGCCGGGTTTGAACCCGGAAGCTCATGCAGGGGATTCCAACGCTCTACCACCTTAATTGCTTGACGTTAGTTTCTATTTAGATTAAGTTTTGTATAATTAAATAAAATGGGTTGACAACGAGATCATTTTTAACTTTCTTAACATATTTTAGTATTATATTACTAATTCATATATCTGCTTTTTTGTGACATAATAACTATTTATTTTACAATGAAATTTTATATAAAATGTTATTCTTTATATGACAAATAAATAAAACATAATGAAATGCAGTTATCAAAATTTTCTCCATAAATACAAAAAAGTTATCATCAACCTTGGAGATGCTATTAGGGTGCGTTTGGCACATTAGTTTTTTTTTTTTTTTTTTTTGGTGGAAAAACCAAATGGTTTTTATTTTCTGTTTGGTTGAGGTGGTTTAAAATCTGGTATTTAAACCAGTTTTTTTTCAAGTTTAGGCATGTGGAAAAAAACCATATTTCTGTGGGTTTTTTCCAGTTTTTTTCCTACTTCTTGGTAACCCCATAATCCCCTCACATATTCTTGATATTACGAAACTCATATCTAAACTTTCTTAATTTTATCCTTCAAATATTAGAGAAATTTTTATAAGTAGACAACTTGAACCTTCTTCTCACAGTATCATGTTTGCTTTAATGGTACCAATAACATTTTTTTGAACTTTGTTGAGTATGAAGTTTGATTTTTTCGTTAACTTTTTATTAAATTAGTATGAAAATTTAAGTTTCTGGATGACAAAAATATCGTTAATTTGTTCTTCAATTTATTAAATTTCATGAAACCGTTGCAACATATGAAATCATTTACTTTTTGCCTCACATTTGTTGTTCTTGAATCTATAAAGGAAAGATAAATTGTGGGTATATTTGTCGTTTAATCTGCATCATCTAGTTTAAAAACCACTACCAAACACATTTCTCCAGTTTTTAATCTAGCTTAAAACCAGTACCAAACACACTGGTTTAAACAAAATCTCTAAAAAAAACCCAAAAAATTTCCAGCACAATCTAAAAACCAGTTTTTTCATCAGAACTCATTCTACCAAACTCACGCTTAGTGTTGACGGGATGAAGTTTGTGGGCTAGGAGCTAAACCATACTTCAGGTGAAGTTTTTTATTTTACATTTTCTGGGTATGCAATTGGTCAAGCAAAGTTCTGAAAATTCCTCTTCTGTCTATCACGTCCAAAAGAAAGCACTCAAGAACTAATCTGACCCATAATTAGCCCCAACCAGATCATTTTTGTACAGTAACTGGACAAGGGTAGTAAAGTAAATTAATATGATACGTCACCTTACAAGTACAAGTGTATTGATTTTGCTTACCACTCCGTCCCAGCTCTTTCTACCCAAGCTGACTTTTTGACTCGTATCTGGGTCACTTTGACCGGGTGATTTTGATAGCAAAATAATACGATTTTTTGATAATTTTTTCACCGTATTATAGAGAAACTTTTACTCTACAATACCATCAAAAAATTATCGAAAAATTGAATCGGCTTGCTATTCAAATCAACAGGTCAAAGTGACCAAGTGAATAGTGACAAAAGTCAGTTTGGGTAGAAAGAGCTGGGACAGAGTGGTAGCTCCTTTCTCTCATTTCATTCATCACTGAGTCAGTACTGTGCCCCAGAGATCCACAGTAAAGAATCCATGAAAGCTGACACAAGTTATGACCACTACCCCACAAAATAAAACATAAAAACAAAAGATCAAAGTTTAAAAATTGGATTTGGAGTATAAAGTTGGAGAAAGAAAACAAATGAAAACGTCTGGAACGGGGCATCGTGAATTAGGTTGAATCTGGAGTACTCTTCATCCTCTGGGCCTCTTCGAATTATTGCACCCGAGCAATCCGCTGCTGAGTTCATCATCATCAGTCTTCCCTCTTCTTTTGGGTAAAGTTTGTTTGTATTTTTGGCCTTGTATGAGTAATGGTAATATACTCGAACCAACTTTGGTATGTTTTTCTTCCTAGTGCATTATTTATCGGGTCACTGTAAGAAGTTAATTTGGTTAGCAAAGCGATGCAAAAATCTAAATTTTTTCATGCTATTCTAGAGTAAACTATTTACCGGGTCAAATTGACCGTCTAAGAGTAAGCTAAGAAAAATATGACGAACAGCGGTAGCAATGAACTGGGGCAATTAAGTGAGTGTGGGCAATGACTATGTTACCCCCTACACATATAAATATGTTAACAAATAGTAAAAATCATCTTTCAATAATACGTAGCAATATAATATATATTTTATTATTACTATAACTATCATAATTGGTAGATATAATACTTTTGCTAATTTCTAAGAGATTGATGAAGATGCTAGATATGTTACGAGGTAGCCCCATTGGTCTACAAGGATTTGGGATGGATAGAAATTTTTGAAACGAATGTAAATATAAGGAACAAAGAGGCGTGGAAATGTTGGAGATCTTCCGATGTCCTGTGAGATAAATCAAGAATACGACATTGTGGTTCATTCACATTTGTCGCACATGTGCGTATAGAGAGAGATGTTTTTTTGTTAAGTTTGAATGCATTTAACAACAACAACAACAACAACAGAGATCAAGTGTTATGGTCCTTATACTATAACTCCCACTACTTATGTTGTAATAAAGCTTGTGGCGACATAGATCAAGGGTTATGTGGCTTCGCCATGGGACCGAAAAACTAATTTTTTTCACCAACGAGCTACATCCCGAAGGTCTCGAAGCAGCATAACCGGTATAGAGAAGAGCAATGGGGAATGGGTCGAAAGTCATGTCTCATATACCCTTATATGCCACTTTCCGAATGTCTACTAGTCCACACTGCCAACAGTGGATGAGATTGAGCCAATTCTGATGTACACTGTCAAGATGCTCTTGGATGCTGACAAACAGTTGTTTGAAGCGGAATTTTCAAGTAAGGAAATCGATGAGACTTTATATCCGATGCTCCCTAGTGAGGCTCCAGGGCTGGATGGTTTCAACGCGGGATTTTTTTTTATCAAAAATATTGGTTTACAACTGGTAGTGATGTTACCAAGGAATGTCTGGACATTTTGAACAACAACGAAAGTTTGGAAAGCTATAATTATACTCTTTATCGCATTGATTCCTAAGATGAAACAGTCGTGTAAATCAAGTAAGTATCCACCAATCAGTCTTTGCACTGTTTTTTCACAAAATCTTAGCAAAAATTTTGGCTAACAAACTCAAAAGAAGTTATCTCTAAACTTATTTCCGAATTTCAAAGTGGTTTCTTCCCATGAAGATTTATCACAAATAATATTAAGGTGGTTTTCCGTGAATAATGATGTTGAGCTTCAAAGATGAAATTTGAGTATGTTTCTTCAGCTTCTGAGCGTATTTGGATATGATCTCGGGTGTGGTTGTTGTGTTGCGCATGAACATGTCTGGGAGACTTTGGGGATAGCTTTGACGAGACTCGATGAGGAGAAAGAACCAAGGTTGGAGGGAAAAAAAGGAAATGAAGCAGGAGCAGATGAAGCAGATGTGTGTTCAAACGCACAACCTTGCATTCAAATGCACATGTGCGTTAAATCACTTTCAGGAGATAGGCTGCTGAAGTTTGGCTAAGGCATGGAGCGAAGGAGTGTGCGTTCAAACGCACACCTGAGCTTTTGAACGCACAACAAGGATGAACCAAGATATTTTATGGGCAGGGCTTTTCAGCAAATTTCCAAGACTTCTATGATAACTTGAGCTCTATAAAAGAGGATGTACAGGCCACTTGTAGGGCACCAATCACCACTTATCAATTATCATCACTCATTTTCTCTGGAGGGAGTCTCAAGCACGGAGAGGGATCAACTGCACTACTTTTGTTTGATTCTTCTTCCCTATGTTTTTTTATGATGCACTGTTTGAAAGTCATTTTTCTCTCAAAATTTGGACCCTAAAGTAACTGAAGTGTTCCCAACATGCCATTTAAATAAGGGTAAAAGACATTTTCTACCCTGCGATTATCGATTAGATACATTTTGACCTCTGATTTATCGCTAAATATTTTTTGAACCCCTGTCAGAGTTAAAAACTAACACCACACTAAAGGAGGGGCTAAAAGACAAAAATAAACCTGAAAAGTTACGAAATTACGTCACTATAAAGCTCACTCCCTTCCCTTCTATCCTCATTTCCTAACCCTAGCCACCATCACTCTGTTCTCTTTCTCCCATTTCCCGTCACTTCCCTTAGCATCCTATCTCTTTCATATCTCTCTCTCTCTCACGGTTGAATGGTCGAGAACGAAGGCTCCAACTAGAGCTCGCCGCCGTCGAGTCTAGGAGGACCACCTGATTCGGTTTATGGGTTCGATTCTTCGTCCACCACCGTTGTACCTGGCGCCATGACACGATCCAACCGCAAGTTTACGGCTGTCGTGTGTAGTAATATCCGGTAATCCGGGTTGTCGAACCCAAATGAGTTTGTTAAATCAGTTATTACGTCTAACCTTATGTGAGCAAGTCGCAAAGTTGAGTGATTTTCCAAAGTCTACTAAAATGAAAGAACAAATATCTCAATTACTTATGAGTTTCTTCACAATTAACGAAGATAAGAATTGCAAGGGGTTTTCTTATAAGAGAGACGAGTGCTGGGAATTCTACTTGTGGACCACTAGGGACGCTATGAATGGTGTTTAGATCTTTGGAACACAAATACTCTACTCTTATCAAACTAGCAACCTACGAACTACCGAGTTACCAAGAAATTTGCTTACACTTATGATCAATTTATACCGAGTTACCAAGCCTACTTCATTTACAAGCATGCATCATTTTTCATTAATCCGCTCTTTGATCCTAATTAACGCTACCCAGTTACGAGATAACGATACGACTAGGTGATTATCTTGATTTACCGACTAGCTCTCATGGAGTTACCACACGACTTTTAATTAAGTATGCTCCTAGGTTAGCTACTTGCAAGAACAATGAGATTCAAACACAAGATGATCATAATAAGAGATAACGCATATATTTAATCCGAAGAACGTATCACAATCTCAAAACATTCATTCAAGAAAACCCTATATTTCCAATAAGGATTCCCAGCAAATAAGAGTTTAGCTAACACAAATCATGATCAAAACAACAAGTTTCATGATCATAAACAAAAACTAGGAAGAAGAGAGAGTAGAGAAAGCAAATGAATGACTCCGGATCGCTCCCAAGCTCTCTAGATCGAATACCCGATGAAAACTAAGCTAAGTCTGAGAAAAACGACATATTTCTCATAAGAATACATTTTCTAATGACTTAGCACTAATTACCAAAAGTCCTCGGGAATTTCCAACGATTTTTGCAACCGAAGTAGGTCGTGCGACCCACAGACTAGGTCGTACGACCTACAAGAAACCCAGCACTAGGTCGTGCGACCTAGTTAGTAGGTCATGCGACCTAATGAAACTCCCTAATTTTCTCCAGCTGGGTCGTGCGACCTAGTGACTAGGTCGTGCGACCTAGTTGATACTTTAGCCAAATTTTGCCTTCTTCCGTCTTGTCGCGCACGCCTTACAATCACTTCCCGAGCCTTGTATCATCACTCGATCCTCCATTATGAGCTCTTCACGTTCTTCAAGGCTCTTCACTTCATCTCTCGTGCTTGTCTTGCACTCGAATCATCATCACTCGCTTTCTTTCTCAACTCTTGAGCTAGCGTTAACTTCCCAAGTTCGTTCCCGCTCTTCCTCTTGTTCCTCGCGTGCTCCATTCCTGAAAAACACAACATGAACACACCCCGAAGATCAAATGTGACAAAATATGATAAATATCGCAATAAATGATGTAGGAAAACTCCCGAACTTCACATTCAACACATGCAATGCTCAAACTCTCAAACTATACCAAAACCGACCCGGAATAACGCTAAATTCTCCATTTTTGCTCGTAAAACAATAGAATACCGATACAATATATAAATCCATTCCGGGGTTATCACGCCATGAACCATCACTATCTCTCTCCCCTTTAATGGGTTCTCGATCTAGTGAAGCGAAGACCGTTCGAACCGACGAACGACGCCATGGACGGTGGCCAAGAACGCTATTGTTATTGTTATTTGGTTCTGGCGGTTGGGTCGAAGCTTGGGAATCTCTTTTGTTCGTTTGGCCGGATGGTTTTTCCGAAAAAATCCTATTTCGAAGGTGGGTTCTTCGATTTTTGACATGAACTTGTTGCTCTGTTTTGATTCAAATTCTTTGGTATTTTGTGTTCTTTGTGAATGATGGCTAATTTAGTCCCCTTTTGTGGTGTCTGGAAATCTCTTTGCTCTAGTTCGTAGCCAAGAGCTTGTTCTGAAAATGTCATTACTTTTTTAGTGGGGGTTGTCCTTAATCGATTGTTCAATAGATGTAGGCATGCGCCTGTATCTATTAATTTCCTGCAACTCCTTTTGGAGTGCTCATGTGGTCTCGGTACCTGGAACTGGTGAATTTTCCCCTTTCTTCGATAGTGAAGAATTAGATATGTTGAAATTAGGGTTGAGAAATTGCTACTTTCTTGGTTGGGCAATTAGTTTTGCAGCCATGGTAAGTGCAATCTTCTTTGCCTATTTTCAATTATAGATCTGAGCCTCTTCTTAAAGTTGCTTGTTTGTTTTTGTTGTTGGTTGTTTTTTTTGTGTTGGAGTTGCTAGTGGTGGTGTTGGTGGTGTTTTGGTGGTTGTGGAGGTGGTGTTCAAGAACATCAAGATTTTTTTTTGAATCGTTTAGTTTGATTGTTACAAACTTATTTTTGTTGTTGTTGTTGTTGTGTTTTTGGTGGTGGTGGTGGTGGTGTGGGCATTTGGTAGTCGTGGGGATTGGGTGGTAGTGGAGGTGGTGCTCAAGAATACCAAGAACATGATAAGTGAAGAATAAACAAAAAAAAGTATTATTTGCCCACAATTCGTAAGGGTAAAATGGTCACAAAAAAGTCAACTTGCACCCCTTCACTAAGGGATTGTAACAGAAGGGTGGTATTTGTCCACCCTCCATCCACTGACAGGGGTGCAAAAAATATTAAGTAACAGACAAAAACCACCCCTTGAGTACGGGTGATATACAAAAACAACCCTCATGTTCGGGGATATACAAAAACCACCCATGTCGAGACAAAAACCACCTCTGTCAGTGGATGGACGTTAGACAAAAAACACCCTTCTGTTACACTCAGTAAGTATGGGGTGCAATAGGACATTTTAATGACCATTTTGTCCTTAATTTTGTTTTTGTGTTTATTTTGTTCTTGTTTTTTGTGTTCTTGACCACCACCTCCACCACCACCACATCCCCACTACCACCCCCGCCACAACCACAACCACCACCGATTCGCCACCAACAATTACACCACCACCTCCCCACAACCTGCACTCATTACACACTACCGCCACAGCCACTGCAATTTCCACCGCTACTACCACAATCGCCGCCACAACTATCTGCCGTCACCGCCACAGCCGCCTCAAAAACCCATATTCCACCATCATATACCACCATAAACAGCAGCAAAAAGGGTATCACCACCATCTGTGCCACTACTACTACAATCACCGCCACACAAAAAATCTCAAATCAAATTCATCTTCAGACTACGATTAAAAGCCTCGTGAACCCAGAGGAAGTTGAAGACCCACCATATAAAACCCAGGAATTCGAAACTGGATCTTCATGAATCCAATCGTACCCTTGATTCTTCATACTCCATTGATTTCGTTCAAGCCCACCTGATTCGATAACCAAACTCTGCCCTTTATCAAATCCGGATGGCCAATCCAACACCCAGAACCACCCGAGACCAATAAGGTCGTTGATTTAACCACCAATAGCCGCATATTCAATCCATCCTCGCCATTAATACTAGCGAGTCAACAACAGTGAAACCCAAACCCACCTGAATCCGATTCCTCCTAATGCCATGAAAGCCGGCGTGAAATCTTTAGTTATCACCAAATACAACCAAATTCATTTGGGTTATCCTCAATCAAATTCGAAACACCAATCGGAACTCAGACCGAGTGGAACCCAAATCGAAAAGGGATAAACCCTGAACATGTATCTTCTCGGTTTCCAATAGACTCCAAAACGAAGAAATTGAACCCTGTAATCAAATTCCGAAATTGAAACTTGTGATGCTCCAAATCGAAACCCGCGTTGCAGCAAAGAGAGAGAGGGGGGGACGAAGGTGGGTGAGAGAGGAAGAATAGAATTTACCAGAGTGAGAGAAGAGAGAAGGAAGAGAGAGGAAGGGCCGACCTCCAATCGAACCTCTGAATCGAACCTCCAATCAAAGCTTTGAATCGAACCACTGCAAATGACCCAACCTCTGAATCGAAGAATGGTATGAATCGAACCGCAGAACCTCCAGATCAAAGCCGTGAAGCACCCTAAAGCTTCAGAAACGACTTCCAGATTGAAGTCGGAGAAGGAAGAGGCGGCCGCTGGGTTGGGGTTGGAGAAGGGGACGACGGATGGGTTACAATCTCCCTCACTGGTACGTACTCTGCTCGTGATCCTCCGTTGTCGATTGAACCAGAGAAGACAGCGGTAGACGATGACGACGGCGATGAAGAACACAAGGTGAAGCAAGAGATGGTGAAGAGCAGAAGAGGAAGAGGAGGAGGAGTAGAGAGAGTTAAAAGAGGGGTTTTTAGGGTTAGAATGAGGGGTGAGGAGAAGAAATAGTTTTATAGCAGTGTATTTTTTCTTGAAGTTGAAGGTACATATGTATTTTTACCCTCCGTTAGTTGCCGTTGTCACCGTTAGCTGACATGGATGGTTTTTATATATCCCCGAACACGAGGGTTGTTTTTGTATATCACCCATACTCAAGGGGTGGTTTTGTCTTTTACCCAAACATATTTAATGTTAAATCAGGGGATAAAATGTATTTAATTGATACTCGGAGGGTGGAAAATATCTTTTTAAGACACTTTGCTCCCTTCACTTTTGAAGATGTTGGAATAGATTTCCTAGAGGCAATCTAGTTTAGTATGAATTTATGACTAGAACATTCATTGCATTACTTATTGGATATTTAATATAATGAAGTCCTTAGATTTACAAACGTGTTGTTTATCTTAAATATCTCTAGTCGAGTATAATGATTAATGGGACAATCATCTATAGACTAGTATGGGGTTAGATTGATATGGAGATATCATGATCCTACACATAGGTGTGCATTAAGGGTAATGGCACACTGGATTGACCCATCTCCGAGAAGGCTACATACACGTTATGATAAGTCACAAGTGCTTCTCGTGGTGCAATGGTATTGTCATCCTTAGACTTGAAGTCGCTAGATATTCTAGTTGTGGATTATTGTGATTTTGGTAGCGTTAAACGCTACACCGTAACTGGGTAGTTATAAAGGCGTGTACCGGATACAATAAGAAGCAAGCTTAGAGATCGTAGTGGACGTAGATAGAATTTGTCCCTCCCACATAACGGGAGCAAATATCCTAGGCCACTCGAGGGATAGTGCTTATAGAATGTCTGGCCAGACTCAAATAAATCAATATGGGATATTGATGTTATTTGCACGAATAAGGCTATTCCCATGGATCGAGAAACTGTGGATTGGATATACGAGTGTGACTTGTATGTCTCGTGTCCAATGCGTATATAGAGACAAAGGGATGAGACAATTACTTGTACAAGGGATGAGACAATTACTGGATCGAGAAACTGTGCCATTTCTATCCAGAAGTGCAATTACAATGGCACAGAAGAATAGACATTATGGGCTACTGGACGAAAATGGCACATGAGAGACAACTTGTCTTTTCTTTTTTCCGTTACAGGGAGATATGTGGAACTGTTAATTTGTCAGGGAGTATTCTGGTATTTCTTCAAAAGTGAAGGGAGCAAAGTATTTTTAACCCTTAAAATAATTATACCAAGCAACTACGGTGGTAGCTCAAGTTGTATAGCGTTGGAAACCCCTGTACGTGGTCACGGGTTGAAATACGATTGACGAAAAAAATCAATTTCTCCAAAAAAATTATATTAAGACAGTAATATTTCTGTAAACCGGATACTTACATAACACATATATGATCAATTTTTACTTGCATACCATATGGTTTTATGGTATTAAATTGTGTTTCCATCTCCTTCGATTTCTAGCTCAACCACTAGCTGAAAGACCCCGAATGGAGTAGCGTGGTTCAGACCTACAACTCCGTTCCCTCTCTTCTTACCCATTGTGCCTTTTTGACTTGTATCTGGGTCACTTTGACCAAGTGATTTTGATTGCAAAACGATGTAATTTTTTGATAATTTTTTCACTGTATACAACACCATGAAAAAATTATCTAAAAATTGTATCATATTGCTATCCAAATCACCAGGTCAAAGTGACCCGATGAATAGTGACAAAAGTCACAATGAGTAGGAAGAGAGGGAACTGACTAGTACCTCGCTGGTGTGAAAGTAATAACAATGTTAAGGTGGAAATAGTATCTTAGAGGAACTGTTGGGGCTATATTGTAATATTCAGTATTTCAGTATAGCTACTGTATAAATACTGAATTACAGTTGTTATGTTAGCTAATGAGAATATCACTTTCCCAATTTCTTCTCCGATCTTCTCTCTAGGGTTTCTATTTCTCTTCCTCTTCACATGGTATCAGAGCCATCGATTGGGCCGATTCTCGTCTTCGGCTGCTCCGATTCATGGCGTCCTCTTCTTCTCCAGCGACGATAGCTCCGAATTTACAGTTCTTCATCACCAATTTTCACCATCTCGTTCCGATTAAGCTCGATTCTCAGAATTACGGTGTCTGGCGATTACAGTGTGAAAGTGCTTTGACGGCGAGTCTTCTTCTTGATCGTCTTCTCGTCAATTCACCTCCGTCTCGTGAAATTGCTGATTCCTCGGGCTCCATTGTTACCAATCCTCAGTATCAGGTTTGGCTTGTTGAAGACTCTTATATTCGCAGTTGTCTTTTGGCTACTTTGAGTTCTTCAATTCTTGTGCAAGTGAAGCATCTCTCTTCTGCATTCTCTCTTTGGAAATTTCTTGAGGATAAATTCACTCGGTTGAATTCTACTGATGTGTATAATCTCCGGTGCAAACTACACAGTTTGAAGAAAACTAGTTCTCAATCTGTTAAGGATTTTTTGGCTGAGATTCGCACAATTTCTGAACAATTAGCTATTGCTGGTTCTCCGATTAATCATGCAGATCTTGTGTTCTATTCACTTCAAGGATTACCTGCTGAATTTAATTTTGTTAAGCCAGTTATTCGTAATCTTCCTCTTAATTTGGACATTGAGGAAGTTCATTCTCGGATTCTCTCTGAGGCTGTACATGTTGATCTCGAGCATCAGTCTTTATTATCTTCTACTGCTTCACCTATTTCATTGGCAGCTACATACACTTCTCATGGTTACAAGGCTGTGGCTAAATCCTCAAAAGGAGTGTCATCTGGTTATTCAGGAAACTATTCAGCTGAACCTCACTTTTCTAAACCTAGATTTGGCTCTTCTGGTTCTTCTAGACCTTCTGTTCAGTTTTAGATTTGTGACAAGACTGGGCATACAACTGCTACATGTTGGCATAGGTTTAAAGAGGATTTTCAACCTAGAGCTCTCATGGCACAGCCTCCTAGGTCTCATTGGATTCTTGATTCTGGTGCTACCACTCATCTCACTTCTGATGCTTCTTATCTTCATCATGTGGCTCCTGTTTCATCTAAATCAAGCATACTACTGGCTGATGGTTCTTCAACTCCTTCTCTCTCTACCGGTGATGGTTTGTTACCTACTCCTCATGGTACCTTCTTTCTCAATAATCTTCTTCATGTTCCTACACTAGCTCACAATCTTGTCTCTGTTCAAAAGCTTGCTCAAGACAATAACTGTTTAGTAATATTTGATGCTACTTCTGTGCTGGTTCAGGACAAGCTCACTCACAAGTTTTTGTATCAAGGGACAGCTACTAATGGCTTGTACACTATTGTGCCAGCTTCTCCATTCTCTACTGCTTCCTCTACTGTTTTCTCTGCTGCTACAAATGTCAATTCCACTGTGATGACCTGGCATGCTAGGCTTGGTCACCCTGCTCATGATATCTCAGCCGCTTTCTTTAAGAAGTTGGATCTTCCTTGTGTTCTAAAACAACATTGCAATGCCTGTGCTTTGGCTAAGTCTCACAAACTTCCTTTTCTTTCTACTGTATCTAAGCATACCACTCCTCTTGCTCTCTTACATATGGATGTATGGGGTCCTTCTTCTGTGATTTCCAGTTCTGGCTTCAGATTTTATTTGCTTATAGTGGATGATTACAGTAGATACTCTTGGCTCTTTCCTCTTGTTGCCAAGTCTGATGCTACTTCTGTGATCCAAAACTTCTTTATTCAAGCTGAAACTCAGTTCTCTCTTAAGATCAAGAAGGTTAACACTGATGGTGGTGGTGAGTTTTGTAACAAAGTTCAAGATTCCTTCTTTGCTTCTCATGGTGTTCAGCACTTGGTTACTTGTCCACACACTCCCCAACATAATGGAGTGGTGGAGAGAAAGCACAGACATATAACTGAAACTTTGAGGGCTCTTCTTAGTCATGCTTCTGTTCCTCCACAGTATTGGGTTGATGGAGTTCTTACTAGTGTCTATCTCATAAACAAAATGCCATTGCCAGTTCTATAATTTTCTTCACCTTATGAGTTACTTTTTCACTCTCAACCATCTCTTCACAGCATTAGAGTGTTTGGGTGCCTTTGTTATCCATGGATTAGACCCTACACTACTAATAAATTACAAGACAGGTCTGTGGCTTGTGTCTTCTTGGGTTATCATCAGCCTACTGGTTACAGATGTTTGGATCCCATTACAGGGAGAGTTTATGTCTCTAGACATGTCAACTTCCAAGAATCAGTATTTCCTTTTGCCACAGCAAGTGTTACACCAATTTCTGTTTCTCAAGCTGCAACTAGTTTTCATGATCTGGATTTTTCAACTACTGTCTCCTCTTTGAGAGACTCTGCAGACTTGACCACCTCTTCTCACTTTCTATCTGGTTCCAGTAATGTCCCTGGTGTTGGTATCTCTTCTCCTTCCTCCTCTACTGCTGGTCCTGTGACTTCTGCTCCTGTAGCTCCAGTTTCAGCTTCTATTTCTCCTTCTGCTGCTGTGAATACTCACCCTATGGTTACTAGGCTCAGGGCTGGTGTCACCAAACCCAGGCAATTCTTTTCTTTGCTGGTAGACACACACACTGAACCAACATCTGTGAGTGAAGCCAAGGCTCATCCCTCTTGGTTTAAAGCAATGATGGATGAATATCAGGCCTTACAAGTTCAGAAGACATGGGTTTTGGTGCCTCCTCCTTCAGATAGAGCAATTGTGGGATGTAAATGGGTTTTTAAACTCAAGAAGAACTCTGATGGTACTATTGCAAGACACAAAGCTAGGTTGGTTGCTAAGGGCTACAGCCAACAAGAAGGGGTTGATTACACTGAGACTTTTAGTCCAAGAGTCAAACCCCAAACTATCAGACTTGTGCTCACCCTAGCTAATCATTTTCAGTGGCCTCTAAGACAGTTTGATGTCAATAATGCCTTTCTACGTAGCATTTTGGATGAGCCTGTCTACATGAAACAACCTCCAGGTTTTGAGGATTCTACTCATCCCTCCTATGTGTGCTCCTTGCAGAAGGCTCTCTATGGCCTTAAACAGGCTCCTAGAGCCTGGTATCAGATGTTGTACAAGTTTTTGCTAGCTATGGGGTTCAGCACTTCTCCCACTGACACCTCCTTATTTTACAGACACCCTGAGGGCAAATGTGTCATTATGTTAGTCTATGTAGATGATTTAATCCTCACAGGGAATGACTCTGCTTTTATCTCTCACCTGGTCACAGAAATGCATCTTCAGTTTTCCATCAAAGACTTGGGGTCTCTCTCTTATTTTCTGGGCATTTCATTCATTCCTACAGCTTCTGGCTTCTGCTTATCTCAAGCTAAATATGCTACAGAAATTTTGACTAAGGCTGGCTTTCTGGAATGTAAATCTGTCTCTACTCCAATGTCTCTCAGAACTGAGGTGTCTCCTGACTTAACCTCTCTATCTGATCCTTCATCTTTTAGAAGTATTGTTGGATCTTTACAATACTTAACCATGACCAGGCCTGATCTGTCATTTGCTGTCAATTTTGTGTGCCAAAGAATGCATCTTCCCACTGTTGCAGATCAAAAAGTGTTACACAGAATTTTGAGGTATGTGAAAGGAACCTTGGATCTTGGTCTTGTTTTTCAGAAAAGTGCTCTAGATCTTGTGGCTTACTCTGATAGTGACTGGGCTGGTGATACTCTTGATAGAAAGTCTGTCACTGGATCTTGTATTTTTCTTGGTTCAAATTTGTTGTCTTGGACCTCCAAGAAGCAAGCCACTGTTTCTAGGTCTTCTACAGAGGCAGAGTTTAGAGCTTTAGCTCACACAGCCTCAGATCTTCTCTGGTTGAAGATTTTGCTGACTGAGCTTCAAGTTTCTCTTGTGCAAGTTCCCAGGTTGTTATGTGACAATATGGCAGCAATTAATCTCACAGCAAATCCAGTGTTGCATAGCCGGACCAAGCATATGGAATTGGACTGTTACTTTGTAAGAGACAGAGTGGCTATTGGTGATTTTGTGGTTGCTCATGTGCCTACTGAGCTACAATTGGCTGATCTTCTTACTAAGCCTCTGTCTTCTGCTCGATTTGGTGCTCTCTCTCCTCTTCTCTTGGTGTTCATTCCATACCTGTGCAATCTGCAGGAAGTTCTTCTTTCTCACTTCCTTCAGATTGAGGGGGAATGTGAAAGTAATAACAATGTTAAGGTGGAAATAGTATCTTAGAGGAACTGTTGGGGCTATATTGTAATATTCAGTATTTCAGTATAGCTACTGTATAAATACTGAATTACAGTTGTTATGTTAGCTAATGAGAATATCACTTTCTCAATTTCTTCTCCGAACTTCTCTCTAGGGTTTCTATTTCTCTTCCTCTTCACAGCTGGTGGGGTCAACCTCCATGCGGTCAAGTCAAACAGAAATTTCATCGTCATGATCACCATCAAGCATACCAATTGTTTCACCTCGTTCTAGTGTGGTTTTTGTTCGGCTTCAAGTTGTAACTTTGAGGATATAACTGAGACCATGCATTGTACTAAACGTGTCAATTAAAATAGTCCTTGCAGTACCTTGTCTGAAAGAGTGTTTTTTTAGAAAAATGTCTGAAAGTCTTGTTTGAGCAAAATAATGCACATTTCTCTCCATGTTATGGGTCTTGTGACAGAAATTTATCCATCTCTCAATGACTGTTCCCTCTTGGGAAATTGAGCGGACTTTTGTTTAAACAGTTACGAGAAGAAAGTGACGATAATGCAGACGAAGCAACATCACCTCGTGAACATTATTGCGTTCATCATCATTCATGAATTGGGTGGTCCATAGTTATTTAATTATTTGGTGAACCCAACAGTGCTTCATTTCAATGATCTACGGGCCAGTGTTGTTTCTTCTTCCTAAGTTGTCGGTGTGTAAATGGCGCCGCGTGCACAAGCTCTAACCTCCTTTAATTTTTGTGGTATGGACTATGGAGTATGGACTTGTAGATAAACTGATAATATATTTACATGACAATGACTTGGTTAGAAGAATGATAAATGTTGTATTCTCTGGTGGTGGAGTCAGAAAATAATGAAGAAATAGGCACTTAAACGAATATGGATAATTAAATGTCATTTCTTTGAAGGGCACCAAATCGCAAAATAGAAATAAAAAAGCCGATCTTATATGGGAAGCAGTTGACCCTAGGTATCACTGGGGTTGGGAACCCGCAACTATAAGTTGTGGTCATTGGCGGGTTTAGGTGGGTCCAGGCGGGCCTTATTGGGCCGAGGTAAATTTTACCAAGCCCAGCCCCGTCACAGCCCATACATTAACTTGAAGGCATGAGCCCATCAAATACATAATTTCTAAGACCAAAGTTTAACTTCGACATGTTATTATATTTTGTTTTGAAATATTAATGTCAGTTTTTAGAGTTACATTATAGAGCCGGGTTCGAACCCGAGACTTCATGTAGGGACTTCAAACGCTCTACCACTAAACTAGCATCCATTCTCGAAATATTAATGTCATTTTAAGTATTATGTAATTATAATAGAAATTTTATCTTAAGAATTTATAGTACGAATACGTTCATTCTAAATAGGAAACTCTACATTTTGATAGAAACATTAACAACAAAAGACATCATGACTCAAATTATATTATTAATATTTTGAGAAACAAATTCTATTATTATCCAATCATCAGTATACAAATATATATATATATATATATTTTAACTTTATATATATATATATATAAAGACACACACACACAAATTCATGATAAGGGGTTGATTATTTCAAATCACATATATAAATTTGAATTCTAAAAAAAGGGATACACATGTATATATCATATTAACACATGCATACATTTTTCTATTTATTTTGCACAATGAGCCAAGCTGGGCTCGGCGATCTACTTCTAGGCCTCGTTTGGGTAGCGGATAAGATACAGCGGATATGGCTTATGCTGGGATACGAGGAAGGATATGTATGCTGTCGGATAAGGCCTGATATGATATGCTGGCTTACTGTGTTTGGGTGCTGCAGGATATGAGGCAGGATAAGAAGCAGGATGTGAATTACCATGTTTGGGTAGTGCAGGATAAGAAGCAGGATATGTTCCAAATGTCTATAATACCCTCAGTGCAGTGATTTTTTATAAAACAACTGGTATTGTAAATTGATGCCTGAAATGTATGAAATGTTTGTAAATAACAATGTCTTTTTGCAGACAATGATCATTCTCGCTTGAAAAAAATTACGTAAATGATTGTTGTCATATAATGGAATAATTTAATGTAATATTGATATTGGCACTCTTCCCACGAATTGATATGTCGGTTTGTCGACCAACAAACATAATGTAGTAAGTATATTTGCGATTCATTCCTAAGTTGACAAGGGAGTATTTAGTACGTTAACACAAAGTAATCATAAACAATTCAAAGTATTTTTAGATCAAAGAGAAACATTTTAAATAGTATTGCGTACGGGATCCGAATACAAACGTTTAGAAAAGCGACGACTAAGATTACTACGACAACAACAACTAAAATGACCATGTAATATTAAGTTATCCGAATGTAATCTCCAAACATGCCAGACGCTGAAATGGTACGGTGCAAACTTCATCAATGAAACTACCCAATTCCGGATTTCCCTACAAATGTTATGTAATGCCTGCGAGCACAACAAACTCTTCCTCTTGCGGCCCATCAATGAAAAGTACCGCTATTTGATTAACGAGTGGACCAAGCACTGCGAGCACACAAACTCATCCCTAAGTTCAGATTTATTTTGAGGCTCGAGCCCAAATATTTTAAGAAACCTTTGAGCCTAAGACTTAAATTTTAGGGTTAGGTCAGACGGCTTTTCGGACCACACCTTTAGAGCAACTCCAAGAGAGAGAGCAAACCACATTTTGGACCAAAATATGCTCCACATCAGGGAAAACACAGTTTCAACAGAAGGAGTATCTTCTGGAGCAAAACTAAGAACAGTGAAATGGAGGATCAAAGCTGGGACACACTGTTCGAGGAGCAAAAAATATATATATTGATTTTTAATCAAAAAATGGTTTCTCCCTCAATTTCAAACAATCCAACAAGTATATTTACAGAAGTCTAATCCTATACTTTAAATATGATCATATACTATGAAAGTTTCAACTTTCTCATCAACTGTTCAAACGGTAAGTATTTTGTAATTAGGGTAGGCCACTAGATTACTAGTAATTATATATTTAGCTCGTTAACTTTAGGGTTATTTATATAAATTTACTAGTTTTTTTAGTATAAACCTTCTTCTAGTATATTTATTATTTCAAAACTTATAAGTTAATATTTTTAGCAAGTAAACCATGTAGAAAAATAGTAACATGTTTAAAGAAACATTACTTAATTACTTTAGACTATTTATGAAACACCTCATTTGTTGTATATTTGGTTGGTATGATCTTTGCGTTTTCTTGTGCAATAGATATTTGCATCATTGCATCGTGCATGTAGGTATAATGTTCTCGCTGGGAGTTGCTGTTTTACGCTTCGAGGACGAAGCGTTGTTTTAAGGGAAAGGTGATGTAATACCCCTATATTTAGTAGGGTATTTTTGTGTGTATTATTCTTAAATTGGGGTTATTGATATTGTTTTTAAACTAGGGTATGTACTTGTAGTTTCTTAAACTTAGTTAGGGGGTTAAAGTGTCATTTCTCAAAACCTAGGTAACGACCCACTTCCCCTCTCACTCTAATCGATCGGAACAGAACAACGATTCTTCCTCAACCATGTTCACCAACGGTCATCACCTTCTTCACGCATGTTCTCCTCAATCTCTATATCCAGTCCACATAAATCAACAACCTCTTCCCTCTCTTAGGCACCTCCATCTCACTCTCTTGCACTCTCTGTTCTTGTCGAAGCCAAGAAACCCACTCCCCGGTTTTCTCAATACACCACCATCACCGCCTCATCTCCTGCAAATTCCGGCGAATTGACCACCACCACCAGCTCGCCTTTTCCCCCTCTGCCCTCCGACGAAACAGCAGGACCAACAGAGCCTCCGTTGGCTCTGTTTTGTGCCGACCCGGTTTCGACCCGATAAAGGCCGACGCAAACCCGTCGCCCCCTGTGCCTCGCCGGACTCTCTCTCAACCTCGATTTCATCCCCCTCGCACCGGCGACCACCGCCAGTAGCAGCAATTGCAGCGGCGACCCTCCGATCTCCGCCGTCGTCTCCATCGTCGCCGTCGTCGTCGTTCTTCACATCATCCTTTCAATCGGTAAACACATGTTGACCCCCTCTTATTGTTCTCATTCGTTCACGATTTCATGATTTCATGATGTCATTAAGCTTCTGTCAAGCCTGTAGTGTGGGTAATCATGTTGAATTTGTGAGTTTTGTCACTGTGAAGGGAAGAGGAAGAAGATGGATTAAATTGAAACGGTTAAAGGTGATTTGGGGGGTGGTTGTTGTACTTTCTGAAACTGTTGGGAGGTTTTGTTATTAACTCTAAACTATTTCTTTTAGTTATTATTCTTATATTAATAATTAGTGTTTGTTATTAATTCAAATTAATTAGTTTCCTTAAAAATGAAAATAAATATAAGTTCTTATAGTATGATTTTATAAGAAGAGTTTTGTTCATAAAAATAAATATTTTTGTATTAAATAAATATGGTATTTCTTAAACGTTATATAGTTTTATATTATGTGTTTATTGTAAGCTTTTATTGTATAAATATATACTGTTTTAATAAGTATAGTTAAATTTTGTTCAATACCAATATCAGCTTTGATCATTATTACTCTTTTCTATATAACTAGTTAAAAATAGATTCTTTAAGAATATAGCTAATTGGTTTAAAGTTTATCTCTATTATTTTACTTTATTATTATTATTATTATTATTATTATTATTATTATTATTATTATTATTATTATTATTATTATTATTATTATTATTATTATTATTATTATTATTATCTTTCTTTAATATAACAACTTTATAAATTAGTATACTTTTCTAATATTGGAGTCGTGTAAACAGAATTGGAAACTTGTCGGGGAAATATTCTTTGCATTTGCTTATAGGGCATAATTGCATTTGTTGTATGAGTTTGGTCACGTGTTAATATTAGGATTATTTGAATATTGTAGATTCCGAGTTCGTAGACGATCAGTTCTTTGACAGTCCGTACTACGAGTACTAGTTCCGTGCTTGCTTGTGTGTGTGGAGCTTTCTTCAATCCAAGTAAGTATATGCACAACATCTTTAAATTATCAAAATGTGTTGTTTCGTGTGCGTTATCTCAAATGTAAATTCGATTTCCGCTTTACAATACTTTGAGCCTTTCTAGTGATTTATCATGAACGGTTTTGCAAAGCATGTGGTTACTATCCAAAGTGTGATCTTTTACCCTCGTGAGATATTGAACAATAATTGTACGATAATAGAATTGGGAACGGAGTACAGAGGATGCGTGTGAAGGCTACGACCGGGGACACATGTGCGTTGATTCCCCTAGGGTACATACCCTCTTATTTATTGTGAAAACTAGGAGTACTACCTATGCATGTTTGGGTCACAACTGTATAGGGGTGTCGACACTTAAAGTCTCACTAGTTATTTTAGGGAGAATCGGGATGGACTGTCATATCCGTAGAAGCACCCTACTTTATTATTATTCCATCGTGACCTCTCTGTCCACATCTAACCTGTTAGGGCTCGTGTTATGCCTCAACCAAATAAAGAATAAAGTTGTGGTTATTGCTTATCATCCTGCTTATACTATCGTGTTAGCCAAAAACTCCGTCTTTACGTGTTGTAGTATACTTACTTAGTTTTTACTAATTAAAATTTTTTTGCAGTCGGCTTTGTCTATTGTAAAACCCGCAGGTTGGCATTGAGTTGGGGAAAACGCGCACACGTGTTGAAGCTTAGGAGTTTAGCAGCAATAAAGTTTAGTTTTCATTTCATCGCGTAGACATTTCAGACGTTTATTTTTGTTTATTTCCTTGTTTCCAAACGTTGTTGGAGGGTTTCTCCTTTTTATATATAAATAATGTACTTGGAATTTCGGTTGAATTGTACTAGCTGTGAACCGTGATCCTCCGGGCTGTTTCAGTTGGTATCAGAGCGGACGGTTCTAAGCTAGTGCAATTCTCCAAATTTCTCTAATAAAGATAAATTAAACATTTTAAGAATTTTCAAATGAACTTTAAAATCCACATAGGACAACCAAAAATGGTAATAAAATTAAACAAGCCGGGGTTTGGGATAGCTTAGGTATTTTCCCTTTTTGTCTTCTATGAATATTTTAGTTCCCTGTTGATTGAAGATTCCAATGTGGCATATGTGTATCAATTCATGTCTCACCATGTGAATATCACTGTGATGTTATTTAACATATGTCGATATTTTCTTTATTTGGTTATCTATATGTCTATAGTTGATTTTCGTTTCGAATATTGAGTGCATACGTGGATTAGAACCTTTCTGAGACTGTTTCTTCTCTTTTCTCAGATGGCCGCCCAACCCACACCTGCCCCACCAGCACTACAGCCTGAGGATTCCCCGCTGCTCATGACATACTTAGGACCTCAGGAGGAAATGATCGATTACTTCATTCGTGTGCACGAACGCTGCAACGATCGGAGTTTCTCGGCGTTTGGAGATGACCGATTTCGAAACCGATTAGTGGTGAGTCACTGTATCCTCAATGGACTTCCCAACGTGCAACCATGGCTGGCAACAAAGGATGAATTCGAAGTGTTAGTGCACGAGGGTGAAGATGGGAACTTGGTACCTAACGATGTATTTTGGAAGCATAATGGCGTTTACATGTTTCGACTCCGCAACCTATATGGTAGGTTGCAAGAAGCGGCTGATCGACTCGTACAAGAGGAGAATGAAGAACCGGAAGAGGAGGAGTCTGATGAGGAACCCGAGTCAGATCCGGAGGACCAGTGGAATAGGAAGCGCAAGAGGAACAGATTCCCGAAGAGGAGGAAGTGCCCGATCAGGTTTTAGGGGAATATGGAGCAGGTAGACAGCCCATCCCTGCTTCTAATGACCTCACCGATGCACACCGAACAGAGCTTGTGATGTACCAGCCCGGTCAGGAAACCATTGCACAGTACTGTGCCTACATGATAGATATATGCGTTGCATGGGGGCACTTCGATGACCGACAGAGCCATCTTTTGACTATATGCTACTTCATACTCCGAGGATTGCCTGATGTACACCCTTGGAGAAGCCTGAGGCATCAATACCGTGACCTACTCGTTTGGAACGCGTGGGGCGAGGCTGTACCTAACGAATCTACGTACAAACATCGCGAGCAGGACGTCTACGAGATCGACCCACTTAAGATTCAAGGACGACTATAAGACTTAGACCAGAATGGGGACCAGGAGAACATGGATGTGGGCCATGATAACATGGATGTGGGCCAGGAGAACATGGATGAAGACCAGGAAGAAGAGCATGTTCAGGAAGAAGAGCACGATGAGTTTATAGATGATGAAGAGGAAATAGGTGAAGACGAGATCGACCTTCCAGAGACTGGCTCTGAGTGCCTGAATGACGTTGAGGAGCCCTAACACACCCAACCATTCACCCCTTAGTTGCATTTTCTATTCTTCATTGCATTTTTTTCCAAGTGAGAACGATTAGGATTAAAATTTTGATTCAGTATGTCTTTTGTTGGATTAATTGGATTTCTTTGTGGATTATGTGGTATTTGAATCAATAAATGCATGGTTATCCTATATTTTTCTCTCATGTGTATGGTTGGATTAGAATTTTATTAAGTAAGGTTATATTTAAGAAGGTACAATGCAATATTATACCAAGAGAAGTGCAAGGGAAGTAGGAACGATGAGTCAGGGAACCCAAGGAAACCAACCGGCTCCATTTCCAGAACAATATGACCCGATTCGGTTCCTGAACCTGGAACAAACGACCCTAGCCCTAACCCAACTCCTGCACAATCAACAGGCTGGGGGAGGTGACGTGATGAGTAAGCTTGCAGAACTCCGCCCTGACTTCTTTTATGGGACGGACGACCCGACCACCCTAGAGAATTGGATTCGCGACTTCCACAAGGCACTGATTCCCGTGCGTTGTCCCGAGGACCGACGCATAGAAGTGGCGGTCTATTACTTTAAGAAAGAAGCTGATAACTGGTGGACTTCCGTCTCAGCCGACTTACTCGCCCAGGAAGGCTTTGGATGGGAGCAATTAAAGGAGGCTATGCGTGAACGGTTTTACCCCGACCATGTGAAGTCGAAGAAGTTTGAAGAGTTTTTGCACCTGAAGCAAGATGGAGCTACCTTAACTGCTTACTTTGAGAAATTTATGGAACTCATGAGGTTTGGACGGAAAATTGTACCCACAGAATTACGGAGGATCCGCAAATTTGTCGAAGGTCTGGACTTCGAAGTTCGAAGGGAAATGGGACCCACACGATTTAACTCGCTCATGGAGTCTTATGGAGCGGCTCACGATATGCAACACATGTTGGATAGTAATGCCGAAACAACAAAAAATGGAAGACCGAGACACCAGCTGCAACCGGGTTCCAGAATCACGGTACAAGAAACAACGCCGAAGATAAGAAGTTTCGTCCCAACCCAAACCCCTCCAACCAGTTTGGAAACCCAGACCAAGGTGGACAAGGCCAAGTAAGAGTTTTCAACTGCACGAGGTGCGGCAGAAACCACCCAGGAGTGGATTGCCGAGGAAGGAAGGTTAATTGTCTCTACTGTGGCAGGCTGGGTCAAAGCAGGTATGAGTACCAATCCAGGCCCAACAACAACAATGGTGGAGGTTATGGAGGCAACAGTGTGAACCGCCAAGGAGGAAATGGTGAGTACAACCGTGGAGGTAACTACTACAACGGTGGTAATCAATATGGCGAGAACCAGCAAAACGATCAACAAAGTGGAGGTTATCGCAGTGGCAACAATGGAGGATACAACCATGGCAGGAACAACAACAACAACAACAACAACAGTGGAGGTGGCTACAACAGAGGAAACAATTGCCAAGGTGGGAATGGTCAAAATAACCGACCCCAAGGAGGCAATGCCGCATCAGCAACAACAGTAGCTACTCTTACTTCACCAACAACTACAGCACCATCAGCCACAACCAATAGCGCCACGGGAACTATCAATGTCATGAACCCGACTCAAGCGGAACATGCCAATGCAGCAACTGGTACATTCCTAACCATCTCACCACAATATTATTTACCTGATTCAGAAGCATGTTCCTCTTTATCTCGTCACCTTCAGTCAATGGCCTAGGATTACTTACTCCTATCTCGCCTATCTGTCTCGATCTCGAATTTCATTGTCTTGTGACACCCCGTACCCTAGACTAGCTAACCTAGCTAAAAGACCACCTTAATACCTGGTTTAGTGACTTAGGAAACCCATATCGAGTGTAACTTGAGTGACGGGGACGTCACTCTCTTTTAAGTGGAATGTGATGAAACACCCCATTTGTTGTATATTTGGTTGGTATGATCTTTGCGTTTTCTTGTGCAATAGATATTTGCATCATTGCATCGTGCATGTAGGTATAATGTTCTCGCTGGGAGTTGCTGTTTTACGCTTCGAGGACGAAGCGTTGTTTTAAGGGGAAGGTGATGTAATACCCCTATATTTAGTAGGGTATTTTTGTGTGTATTATTCTTAAATTGGGGTAATTGTTATTGTTTTTAAACTAGGGTATGTACTTGTAGTTTCTTAAACTTATTTAGGGGGTTAAAGTGTCATTTCTCAAAACCTAGGTAACGACCCACTTCCCCTCTCACTCTAATCGATCGGAACAGAACAACGATTCCTCCTCAACCATGTTCACCAACGTTCATCACCTTCTTCACGCATGTTCTCCTCAATCTCTATATCTAATCCACATAAATCAACAGCCTGTTCCCTCTCTTCGGCACCTCCATCTCACTCTCTTGCACTCTCTGTTCTTGTCGAAGCCAAGAAACCCACTCCGCTGTTTTCTCAAAACACCACCATCACCGCCTCATCTCCTGCAAATTCCGGCGAATTGACCACCACCACCAGCTCGCATTTTCCCCCTCTGCCCTCCGACGAAACAGCAGGACCAACAGAGCCTCCGTTGGCTCTGTTTTGTGCCGACCCGGTTTCGACCCGAGAAAGGCCGACGCAAACCCGTCGCCCCCTGTGCCTCGCCGGACTCTCTCTCAACCTCGATTTCATCCCCCTCGCACCGGCGACCACCGCCAGTAGCAGCAATTGCAGCGGCGACCCTCTGATCTCCGCCGTCGTCTCCATCGTCGCCGTCGTCGTCGTTCTTCACATCATCCTTTCAATCGGTAAACACATGTTGACCCCCTCTTATTGTTCTCATTCGTTCACGATTTCATGATTTCATGATGTCATTAAGCTTCTGTCAAGCCTGTAGTGTGGGTAATCATGTTGAATTTGTGAGTTTTGTCACTATGAAGTGAAGAGGAAGAAGATGGATTAAATTGAAATGGTTAAAGGTGATTTGGGGGTGGTTGTTGTACTTTCTGAAATTGTTGGGAGGTTTTGTTATTAACTCTAAACTATTTCTTTTAGTTATTATTCTTATATTAATAATTAGTGTTTGTTATTAATTCCAATTAATTAGTTTCCTTAAAAATGAAATAAATATAAGTTCTTATAGTATGATTTTATAAGAAGAGTTTTGTTCATAAAAATAAATATTTTTGTATTAAATAAAAATGGTATTTCTTAAACGTTATATAGTTTTATATTATGTGTTTATTGTAAGCTTTTCTTGTATACATATATATTGTTTTAATAAGTATAGTTAAATTTTGTTCAATACCAATATCAGCTTTGATTATTATTACTCTTTTCTATGTAAGTAGTTAAAAATAGATTCTTTAAGAATATAGCTAATTGGTTTAAAGTTTATCTCTAATATTTTACTTTATTATTATTGTTATTATTATTATTATTATTATTATTATTATTATTATTTTTATTTTTATTATTATCTTTCTTTAATATCACAACTTTATAAATTAGTATACTTTTCTAATATTGGAGTCGTGTAAACAGAATTGGAAACTTGTCGGTGAAATATTCTTTGCATTTGCATATAGGGCATAATTGCATTTGTTGTATGAGTTTGGTCACGTGTTAATATTAGGATTATTTGAATATTGTAGATTCCGAGTTCGTAGACGATCAGTTCTTTGACAGTCCGTACTACGAGTACTAGTTCCGTGCTTGCTTGTGTGTGTGGAGCTTTTTTCAATCCAAGTAAGTATATGCACAACATCTTTAAATTATCAAAATGTGTTGTTTCGTGTGCGTTATCTCAAACTGTAAATTCGATTTCCGCTTTACAATACTTTGAGCGTTTCTAGTGATTTATCATGAACGGTTTTGCAAAGCATGTGGTTACTATCCAAAGTGTGATATTTTACCCTCGTGAAATATTGAACAATAATTGTACGATAATAGAATTGGGAACGGAGTACAGAGGATGTGTGTGAAGGCTACGGCCGGGGACACATGTGCGTTGATTCCCCTAGGGTACATACCCTCTTATTTATTGTGAAAACTAGTAGTACTACCTATGCATGTTTGGGTCACAACTGTATAGGGGTGTCGACACTTAAAGTCTCACTAGTTATTTTAGGGAGAATCGGGATGGACTGTGATATCCCGTAGAAGCACCCTACTTTATTATTATTCTATCGTGACCTCTCTGTCCACATCTAACCTGTTGGGGCTCGTGTTATGCCTCAACCAAATAAAGAATAAAGTTGTGGTTATTGCTTATCATCCTGCTTATACTATCGTGTTAGCCAAAAACAACGTCTTTACGTGTTGTAGTATACTTTCTTAGTTTTTACTAATTAAAATTTTTCTGCGGTCGGCTTTGTCTATTGTAAAACCCGCAGGTTGGCATTGAGTTGGGGAAAACGCGCACACGTGTTGAAGCTCAGGAGTTTAGCAGCAATAAAGTTTAGTTTTCATTTCATCGCGTGGACATATCAGACGTTTATTTTTGTTTATTTCCTTGTTTCCAAACGTTGTTGGAGGGTTTCTCCTTTTTATATATAAATAATGTACTTGAAATTTCGGTTGAATTGTACTAGCTGTGAACCGTGATCCTTCGGGCTATTTCAGGGTATCAGAGCGGACGGTTCTAAGTTAGTGCGATTCTCCAAATTCATCTAATAAAGAGAAATTAAACATTTTAATAATTTTCAAATGAAATTTAAAATCCACATAGGACAACCAAAAATGGTAATAAAATTAAACAAGCCGGGGTTTGGGATAGCTTAGCTATTTTCCCTTGTTGTCTTCTATGAATATTTTATTTTCCTGTTGATTGAAGATTCCAATGTGGCATATGTGTATCAATTCATGTCTCACCATGTGAATATCACTGTGATGTTATTTAACATATGTGAAAATTTTCTTTATTTGGTTATCTATATGTCTATAGTTGATTTTCGTTTCGAATATTGAGTGCATACGTGGATTAGAACCTTTCTGAGACTGTTTCTTCTCTTTTCTCAGATGGCCGCCCAACCCGCACCTGCCCACCAGCACTACAGCCTGAGGATTCCCCGTTGCTCATGACATACTTAGGACCTCAGGAGGAAATGATCGATTACTTCATTCGTGTGCACGAACGCTGCAACGATTGGAGTTTCTCGGCGTTTGGAGATGACCGATTTCGAAACCGATTAGTGGTGAGTCACTGTATCCTCAATGGACTTCCCAACGTGCAACCATAACTGGCAATAAAGGATGACTTCGAAGAGTTGGTGCACGAGGGTGGAGATGGGAACTTGGTACCTAACGATGGATTTTGGAAGCATAACGGCGTTTACATGTTTCGACTCCGCGACCAATATGGTAGGTTGCAAGAAGCGGCTGATCGACTCGTACAAGAGGAGAATGAAGAACCGGAAGAGGAGGAGTCTGATGAGGAACCCGAGTTAGATCCGGAGGAACCAGTGGAACAGGAAGCGCAAGAGGAACAGATTCCCGAAGAGGAGGAAGTGCCCGATCAGGTTTTAGGGGAATATGGAGCAGGTAGACAGCCCATCCCTGCTTCTAATGACCTCACCGATGCACACCGAACAGAGCTTGTGATGTACCAGCCCGGTCAGGAAACCATTGCACAGTACTGTGCCTACATGATAGATATATGCGTTGCATGGGGGCACTTCGATGACCAACAGAGCCATCCTTTTGACTATATGCTACTTCATACACCGAGAATTGCCTGATGTACACCCTTGGAGAAGCCTGAGGCATCAATACCGTGACCTACTCGTTTGGAACGCGTGGGGCGAGGCTGTACCTTACGAATCTAGGTACAAACATCGCGAGCAGGACGTCTACGAGATCGACCCACTTAAGATTCAAGGACGGCTATAAGACTTAGACCAGAATGGGGACCAGGAGAACATGGATGTGGGCCATGATAACATGGATGTGGGCCAGGAGAGCATGGATGAAGACCAGGAAGAAGAGCATGTTCAGGAAGAAGAGCACGATGAGTTTATAGATGATGAAGAGGAAATAGGTGAAGACGAGATCGACCTTCCAGAGACTGGCTCTGAGTGCCTGGATGACGTTGAGGAGCCCTAACACACCCAACCATTCACCCCTTAGTTGCATTTTCTATTCTTCATTGCATTTTTTTCCAAGTGAGAACGATTAGGATTAGAATTTTGATTCAGTATGTCTTTTGTTGGATTAATTGGATTTCTTTGTGGATTATGTGGTATTTGAATCAATAAATGCATGGTTATCCTATATTTTTCTCTCATGTGTATGGTTGGATTAGAATTTTATTAAGTAAGGTTATATTTAAGAAGGTACAATGCAATATTATACCAGGAGAAGTGCAAGGGAAGTAGGAACGATGAGTCAGGGAACCCAAGGAAACCAACCGGCTCCATTTCCAGAACAATATGACCCGATTCGGTTCCTGAACCTGGAACAAACGACCCTAGCCCTAACCCAACTCCTGCACAATCAACAGGCTGGGGGAGGTGACGTGATGAGTAAGCTTGCAGAACTCCGCCCTGACTTCTTTTATGGGACGGACGACCCGACCACCCTAGAGAATTGGATTCGCGACTTCCACAAGGCACTGATTCCCGTGCGTTGTCCCGAGGACCGACGCATAGAAGTGGCGGTCTATTACTTTAAGATAGAAGCTGATAACTGGTGGACTTCCGTCTCAGCCGACTTACTCGCCCAGGAAGGCTTTGGATGGGAGCAATTAAAGGAGGCTATGCGTGAACGGTTATACCCCGACCATGTGAAGTCGAAGAAGTTTGAAGAGTTTTTGCACCTGAAGCAAGATGGAGCTACCTTAACTGCTTACTTTGAGAAATTTATGGAACTCATGAGGTTCGGACGGAAAATTGTACCCACAGAAGTACGGAGGATCCGCAAATTTGTCGAAGGTCTGGACTTCGAAGTTCGAAGGGCAATGGGACCCACACGATTTAACTCGCTCATGGAGGCTTATGGAGCGGCTCACGATATGCAACGCATGTTGGATAGTAATGCCGAAACCAACAAGAAAAGGAAGACCGAGACACCAGCTGCAACCGGGTTCCAGAATCACGGTACAAGAAACAACGCCGAAGATAAGAAGTTTCGTCCCAACCCAAACCCCTCCAACCAGTTTGGAAACCCAGACCAAGGTGGACAAGGCCAAGTAAGAGTTTTCAACTGCACGAGGTGCGGCAGAAACCACCCAGGAGTGGATTGCCGAGGAAGGAAGGTTAATTGTCTCAACTGTGGCAGGCTGGGTCAAAGCAGGTATGAGTGCCAATCCAGGCCCAACAACAACAATGGTGGAGGTTATGGAGGCAACAGTGTGAACCGCCAAGGAGGAAATGGTGAGTACAACCGTGGAGGTAACTACTACAACGGTGGTAATCAATATGGCGAGAACCAGCAAAACGATCAACAAAGTGGAGGTTATCGCAGTGGCAACAATGGAGGATACAACCATGGCAGGAACAACAACAACAACAACAACAACAACAACAACAGTGGAGGTGGCTACAACAGAGGAAACAATTGCCAACGTGGGAATGGTCAAAATAACCGACCCCAAGGAGGCAATGCCGCATCAGCAACAACAGTAGCTACTCTTACTTCACCAACAACTACAGCACCATCAGCCACAACCAATAGCGCCACGGGAACTATCAATGTCATGAACCCGACTCAAGCGGAACATGCCAATGCAGCAACTGGTACATTCCTAACCATCTCACCACAATATTATTTACCTGATTCAGAAGCATGTTCCTCTTTATCTCGTCACCTTCAGTCAATGGCCTAGGATTACTTACTCCTATCTCGCCTATCTGTCTCAATCTCGAATTTCATTGTCTTGTGACACCCCGTACCCTAGACTAGCTAACCTAGCTAAAAGCCCACCTTAATACCTGGTTTAGTGACTTAGGAAACCCATATCGAGTGTAACTTGAGTGACGGGGACGTCACTCTCTTTTAAGTGGAATGTGATGAAACACCCCATTTGTTGTATATTTGGTTGGTATGATCTTTGCGTTTTCTTGTGCAATAGATATTTGCATCATTGCATCGTGCATGTAGGTATAATGTTCTCGCTGGGAGTTGCTGTTTTACGCTTCGAGGACGAAGCGTTGTTTTAAGGGGAAGGTGATGTAATACCCCAATATTTAGTAGGGTATTTTTGTGTTTATTATTCTTAAATTGGGGTAATTGTTATTGTTTTTAAACTAGGGTATGTACTTGTAGTTTCTTAAACTTAGTTAGGGGGTTAAAGTGTCATTTCTCAAAACCTAGGTAATGACCCACTTCCCCTCTCACTCTAATCGATTGGAACAGAACAACGATTCTTCCTCAACCATGTTCACCAACGTTAATCACCTTCTTCACCCACGTTCTCCTCAATCTCTATATCCAGTCCACATAAATCAACAGCCTCTTCCCTCTTTTCGGCACCTCCATCACACTCTCTTGCACTCTCTTTTCTTGCTGAAGCAAAGAAACCCACTCCCCTGTTTTCTCAATACACCACCATCACCGCCTCATCTCCTGCAAATTCCGGCGAATTGACCACCACCACCAGCTCGCCTTTTCCCCCTCTGCCCTCCGACGAAACAGCAGGACCAACAGAGCCTCCGTTGGCTCTGTTTTGTGCCGACCCGGTTTCGACCCGATAAAGGCCGACGCAAACCCGTCGCCCCCTGTGCCTCGCCGGACTCTCTCTCAACCTCGATTTCATCCCCCTCGCACCGGCGACCACCGCCAGTAGCAGCAATTGCAGCGGCGACCCTCCGATCTCCGCCGTCGTCTCCATCGTCGCCGTCGTCGTCGTTCTTCACATCATCCTTTCAATCGGTAAACACATGTTGACCCCCTCTTATTGTTCTCATTCGTTCACGATTTCATGATTTCATGATGTCATTAAGCTTCTGTCAAGCCTGTAGTGTGGGTAATCATGTTGAATTTGTGAGTTTTGTCACTGTGAAGGGAAGAGGAAGAAGATGGATTAAATTGAAATGGTTAAAGGTGATTTGGGGGGTGGTTGTTGTACTTTCTGAAATTGTTGGGAGGTTTTGTTATTAACTCTAAACTATTTCTTTTAGTTATTATTCTTATATTAATAATTAGTGTTTGTTATTAATTCCAATTAATTAGTTTCCTTAAAAATGAAATAAATATAAGTTCTTATAGTATGATTTTATAAGAAGAGTTTTGTTCATAAAAATAAATATTTTTGTATTAAATAAAAATGGTATTTCTTAAACGTTATATAGTTTTATATTATGTGTTTATTGTAAGCTTTTCTTGTATACATATATATTGTTTTAATAAGTATAGTTAAATTTTGTTCAATACCAATATCAGCTTTGATTATTATTACTCTTTTCTATATAAGTAGTTAAAAATAGATTCTTTAAGAATATAGCTAATTGGTTTAAAGTTTATCTCTAATATTTTACTTTATTATTATTGTTATTATTATTATTATTATTATTATTATTATTATTATTATTATTATTTTTATTTTTATTATTATCTTTCTTTAATATCACAACTTTATAAATTAGTATACTTTTCTAATATTGGAGTCGTGTAAACAGAATTGGAAACTTGTCGGTGAAATATTCTTTGCATTTGCATATAGGGCATAATTGCATTTGTTGTATGAGTTTGGTCACGTGTTAATATTAGGATTATTTGAATATTGTAGATTCCGAGTTCGTAGACGATCAGTTCTTTGACAGTCCGTACTACGAGTACTAGTTCCGTGCTTGCTTGTGTGTGTGGAGCTTTTTTCAATCCAAGTAAGTATATGCACAACATCTTTAAATTATCAAAATGTGTTGTTTCGTGTGCGTTATCTCAAACTGTAAATTCGATTTCCGCTTTACAATACTTTGAGCCTTTCTAGTGATTTATCATGAACGGTTTTGCAAAGCATGTGGTTACTATCCAAAGTGTGATCTTTTACCCTCGTGAAATATTGAACAATAATTGTACGATAATAGAATTGGAAACAGTGTATAGATGATGCGTGTGAAGGCTACGGCCGGGGACACATGTGCGTTGATTCCCCTAGGGTACATACCCTCTTATTTATTGTGAAAACTAGGAGTACTACCTATGCATGTTTGGGTCACAACTGTATAGGGGTGTCGACACTTAAAGTCTCACTAGTTATTTTAGGGAGAATCGGGATGGATTGTGATATCCCGTAGAAGCACCCTACTTTATTATTATTCCATCGTGACCTCTCTGTCCACATCGAACCTGTTGGGGCTCGTGTTATGCCTCAACCAAATAAAGAATAAAGTTGTGGTTATTGCTTATCATCCTGCTTATACTATCGTGTTAGCCAAAAACTCCGTCTTTACGTGTTGTAGTATACTTACTTAGTTTTTACTAATTAAAATTTTTCTGCGGTCGGCTTTGTCTATTGTAAAACCCGCAGGTTGACATTGAGTTGGAGAAAACGCGCACACGTGTTGAAGCTTAGGAGTTTAGCAGCAATAAAGTTTAGTTTTCATTTCATCGCGTAGACATTTCATACGTTTTGTTTTTGTTTATTTCCTTGTTTCCAAACGTTGTTGGAGGGTTTCTCCTTTTTATATATAAATAATGTACTTGGAATTTCGGTTTAATTGTACTAGCTGTGAACCGTGATCCTTCGGGCTGTTTCAATTTATATAGAAATGTTTCTCAAAAAAATTATATAAAAATGTAATTAATAATAATAATAATAATAATAATAATAATAATAATAATAATAATAATAATAATAATAATAATAATAATAATAAATAATTTGGTCCAACGACAAATTTTGCTCCTAACTTTTGGAGCTCAAGCAAAGAAATTGAGGAGCAAATTTTGCTCCATGACCAAATTTGGTCCAATGACAAAAAAAATCTCCATCTCTTGGATATCCTTTTACAATCCTGCCCTAAAGCCCCTAACCCAAGCCCCTCTGACCCCAAAAAAGAGGGGGGGGGGATCATTCAAGACTTTACGCTCGTCCAAGCTTAGCAAGAGATGAGATCATACCTGGCCTGCTTATATACACAAACACACACATACCTGGCCTGCCACTCCTTTTAAAATTCCCGCTTGGTCCCAAGTCCCAACTATCTTAAAAAATCCCCAAAATGCTCGGCCCAAACTAGCCCCATAAATGCTCAACCCGACCCCAACCCGCTAAAACATTCCCCTTTCAGCCTCGGCCTCGCCCCTTGACACCACTACTTAACTTAGTTCGGCCTCAAGTAGCTTCGCCCCTGGTCTTTATTAGTTTGACCAATCTCATATGATGCTCCTCAAAATATCATATCAGTTCGAGAAGATAAAGTTTGTAGAGTTACAACACCAATTTAGTGCACTAATATTACTTGCTCTTTGGCTATAAAACTACTCATTAATGAATTTCTAGATATTTATCACGGGATTTGATTGATATTTGAGATGAAAATGTTGATGTTCGCTCAATATTATAGACACATCTATTAGACATGCTCCTTTATAACACACACACACACACACACACACACACACACACACACACATATATATATGCTTTTGTTGATTCAAGTCTTCTAAGTGTGTTTTTGGAAGTAATCATTTAGAGTGATGAAAGACAAAGTTTCTCTAAGTCTTCAAGGCTCCAAGGCCTTGAGATATTAATCAAAGAACTCTGGTGTTACAGTTGAAATACTGTGAAGAATGTTCAGAGCTCCAAGGCCTTGAGATATGCCTTGAGCTGCTGACAGTTTTCACAGACCTAACTTGATTCTCTCTTGCAGGATTTGATCTTTGTTATTATGATTGTTTAATGACTTTTACAAGTCTTAAATTGGTTTGTGTTGGTTTATATGATTTTTTCGTAATCAGGTTATTTATTTGATTCAGTTTTGTTCATAAATTGAATATCCAAACAGACTTAGTGTTGTTATATATTTGGATTTTGTTTTTTTGCTGTGTTTAATGTTGTTGCATGTTTTTCAAACATGCAATATTATCACAACAAACTCCAACGGATATCTACTCAGAGCTATTTTGAATTGCAGTTAGAAAGGATGAGGATTTGCAGGAACAGAGATCCTAAAATCTCTAATTCAGTTGCTGGAAGTAGATAAAAAGCTGGTTTGAATTTGAAAGACATATAGAAGCTTACAGAACACAAAAATCAAAGGAAAATAAGGAGAGATACATTCTTGGAAGGTCAAACCATCAATCCTCACAACCTCAAGCTTCAATCAAGTGCTTTCAGAAGATCATTCATTCCAGTTTTCTTGAAGAACACATCCAGGCTTTCCCAGCTGATTCTTCTACTGTGTTCTTCTATTTTTTACTTTAATCTGCTTATCTTTTGTATATCTTTTACCTCACAAAACCTAGTGGTTAGTTGTTCAAGTGAACAACAAGAAGTTCTTGTTAGCTCAACAGTTAGTAGCTGATACTAGATAGGTTTGGAACTACAAGCTGTATAGGTGTAAGGAAGTTCACTTAGGCTTGAAGATCTGGGGCTGTTTATGTGTGAGTAATAAGAAGTGTTTGCCCAATCCTGGTGGGATTAGATCCCTCAGGCAGAGATTAGGTCCATTGGGACTAAACTCTGTAAATTGTCCTGTGTTCTTTACTTTACAGTTTAGCTATTTCTTCTTGCAAGTGATCTAAATCAAACTAGGATTTACAAACTATTTATAGCTGGTACTAGTTCAAGGCCTTGAAGCTTTCTTTTATACTTAAGAAGTTTCTGACTAATCTTGCAAAATCTCAAGGCCTTGAGATTTCTGTCATTTACTTGCATCACTTAGTTAAATTATGTGTTTTAGCAAAAAGTTTTCATACTCTATGCAACCCCCCTTCTAGAGTATTTTGGTCCTGTATTTAGTCTACATTACAAACTTTCAATTGGTATCAGAGCTTGGTTCACTACTATAGATCTAACAATCTTGTGACTACGAGTAATGTAGGAGATGGTGTCTTCTCTCAAGGAAGGGCAGCAAACAGACCTCCATTGTTCTGTGGTGACAACTTCATGCACTGGACGACATTGATGAAGATGTTCATCATGGATCAAGACATGGAATTGTGGTCAATAATTCAGAATGGTCCTCATGAGTATTTCACTACTATTGATGGAGTTAGATGCATCAAGTCTGAGGAAAATCTCTCAGTTACTAAACTGGAAAAGGTATCCAAAAATTACAAGGCTATGAATCTGTTATATTGTGCTCTCAGTGCAGATGAGTTCAACAGAGTGACAAATTGAAAAAGTTCCAAAGAAGTATGGGACAAAATGGTTGTGACATATGAAGAAACAAGTCAATTCAAACAGACCAAGATCAATATACTTCTGAGGCAATATGAGCTGTCCAAGATGAACTCAGATTAAACTATCAAGGAGATGTTCAAAAGATTCACTGATGTGGTGAACATTCTGGAGTTATTGGGAAAAAGTTTCTCAAATGAGGAAAATGTCAGGAAAATTCTGAGAAGTTTACCAAAAGCCAAGTGGGAGCCAAAGACAACGACTATTGAGGAAGCTCAGGATTTAAGTCTTCTTCAGCTAGATGATCTACAAGGAAAACTGCTCACACATGAGATGTCTATGAAAGATGTAGAAGGTGATCTGAGTGAAAAAATCAAGAATCTAGCAGTCAAGGCTAAAGACAATGAAAAATCTCAAAGCCTTGAGACTGAAGATGAGCATGATGATGAAGAGGCTTTCGCATTGATCTCCAAGGCCTTGGCCAGGATTCTCAAGAAAAAGAAAAACTTTGGAAACAAAGACTACAACAGAGATAGATCAAGACCTTCAAGCAGCAAGGATTACAAAGGTAAGTCCTCATCACATTCACATAAAACTAAAGTAATGAATTGCTTTAAATGTGGTGATGCATATCATTTAGTAAGTGATTGTCCACAAAAGTAGAAGAACAGGAACTTTCAAAAGAAAGACAATGACAACAGAAGGAAGAAAGCAATGATGGCCTCATGGAGTGATTCTGATTCATCAACTGATTCAGACAGAGAAGAAGAACAAGCAAATTTATGCTTCATGGCTAAACATGATGAAGAAAAGTCTTCATACATACACATTGAGGAAATGGTAAAAAACCTTCTTGCTAGTCCTTCTGATGTACTTCCTGAAATTCTCAAGAGCATGTTTTTAAATGAGGAAAGTTATAGAAATGAGATTGCTTCTTTAAAGGTTAAAGTTCATGAGCAGGTAAAAGAAAATTGGATCTGGTTTTCACCAACAAGACTATTGAAGTTTCTAAGACAAAAATTAAAAAGGACTTCAAGGCCTTGGACAGGAGATTCAAAGCCTTGAATGCACAGATAAAAGAGATTGTTGATCTAAACACTCTCTTAACTGAAAGGTATGTTGATCTAAAGACTCATTCACAAGATTTAGAACAACAAATCTGTTCTTTAAATGAGAAACTTCAAGAGTCTAAAAAGGTTCTAACCAGTTTTACAGGCTCAGAACATAATCTGAATCTCATTCTTGGAGGAAGTCTGAAATAAATGCATAAAAGTGATCCAAATTTTCCAAAGAAAAGTCAAACTACTTTTTTCAAATCTGGTAGCAGACATTCTCCAAAGTGTCATTACTGTGGAAAAATTGGTCATATCAAATTAACTTATCCCTTCAGAAGATCAGAACCTCATATTCTGAGGAACACTTATCCTTATCATCTTAAGGGACAAGTTAAGCAGATTTGGGTCCCAAAAGGAATTAGACCACCAAACATAGCTGATTCTGAGTATGACTCAAAGTTCTGCACTTGGTCTAACAGCCTGTTTAGGCAATGATTTATTTTTGCATGATGTCACCAAGGCCTTGAAGGATCAGAAATGGATATTAGACAGTGGTTGTTCCATACATATGAGTGGAAAGAAGTCTCTTTTTACTGAGCTCACAGAGAAATCTGGTGGAACAATTACACTTGACGACAAGACAAAATGCAATATTATTGGTATAAGTAGTATTGGTAATGGTTCTACCAACTCTATCTCTGATGTTTATCTTGTGGATGGACTAAATATAATCTGTTTAGTATTTCTCAGTTATGTGATAAAGGTTATAAAGCTGTATTTGACAAGGAGAAATGTGCGGTGCAAGATGAGAAATATGGAGATTGCATACTCACTGCTCCTAGATCATACAATCTATATGCTATGAGTACTAACAATATTGCAGGTGATAAGCTAAAATGCCTCAAGGCATTGAAGGAAGACTCAAAGCTTTGGCATAGAAAGCTTGGGCATATTAGCATACACACCTTGAATAAACTCATCTCAAAGGACTTTGTAAGAGGATTACCATCACAAAAATTCTCAGATGTTGAGATTTGCAAGGCATGTGTACAAGGTAAACAAACAAGAAGCTCATTCAAGCCAAAGAATATTGTAAGTACTTCTAGACCCTTACAACTTATGCATATGGACTTGTGTGGTCCTATGAGAGTTCAAACTCCAAAAGGTAAGAGGTATATGCTTATTGTAATAGATTATTATTCTAGATTTACATGGGTTATGTTTATTAGAGACAAAACTGAAGCTTTATCTTAATTTTGTAAATTGTGCAAAGAGCTTCAAACTATGAAAAATTTGCATGTTGCATCTATTAGAAGTGATCATGGTATGGAATTTGATCATCTTGACTTTGATTTATTTTTTTCAAAGCATGGCATATCACACAACTTCTCTGCACCTAGAACCCCTCAGTAAAATGGAGTAGTTGAGAGAAAAAATAGGACACTTGAGGATATGTCTAGAACCATGCTACTTGAAAGTAATTTGCCAAAGTATTTGTGGGCAGAAGCTGTTAATAATGCATTATGTGCATAATAGATGTTTGATTAGGCCTATTTTGAAAAAGACTCCTTATGAACTGTTAAAAGGCAGGTCGCCTAGTGTTTCTTATTTCAAACCTTTTGGTTGTACTTGTTTTGTGCATAATAATGGTAAAGACAATCTTGGTAAGTTTGATGCTAGAAGTGATGAAGGTGTATTTCTTGGATATTCTCAACTAGCAAACCTTATAGAATTTTCAATAGAAAACCAAGATTGTGGAAGAGAGCATTCATGTGGTTTTTGATGAAAGTACTAAGGATTCTTTGAGTGAAAGTTTTGCAGATCTTAATTTGAACAAGCATGAGGCTGATGATGACATTGTGAAAGAAGACAAAGGTAAAACTGAAGTACAGAATCAGTCAGTAGAATCTCAAGGCCTTGAACCTCCAGCAGAGCCAAAATCTCAAAGCCTTGAGACTGAAACTGAAACTTTCTATGATGCTCCTTCCACTGCTTCAAGAACTCAAAGCCATGAAGGAACATATTCCTGGACACCAATGAAGAAGTTTAAGTATCTTGCAAATCATCCAGCAGACAATATCATATCTGATCCAACTACTGGAACTCAGACAAGTAGACAGTTGAAGAACTTATGTGCTTTTAGTGCTTTTGTATCACTGATTGAGCCTAAGAATGCAAAAGAAGCACTAGAAGATGCCAATTGGATCATCGCAATGCAAAGTGAGCTGAATGAATTTGAAAGAAACAAGGTATGGAATCTGGTTCCTAGACCAAAAGAGCAATCAGTTATTGGAACCAGATGGGTGTTCAGAAATAATCTTGATGATAATGGCAAAGTGGTAAGAAACAAAGCCAGATTTGTGGTACAAGGATACAATCAAGAAGAAGGTATAGACTATGAGGAGACATTTGCTCCTGTTTCCAGGTTAGAAGCTATTAGAATACTTCTTGCATTTGCATCTCACAAACACATAAAGCTTTATCAAATGGATGTCAAATGGGCTTTTCTAAATGTTTATTTACAAGAAGATGTTTTTGTAGCTCAACCTCCTGGTTTTGAAGATGAAAAGTTCCCTGATCATGTTTACAAATTAGACAAAGCTCTTTATGGCATAAAACACGCTCCACAGGCTTGGTATGACAGGCTCTCAAAGTTTTTACTTGACAATAATTTCAAGAGAGGTCTTGTAGATAAAACTCTTTTCATTAAACATCATGAAACTGAATTGTTATTGGTTCAGATCGATGTAGATGATATTATTTTTGGTGCTACTAATGATGCTCTTTCAAAAGAGTTCTCTAGTCTAATGTGCAGGGAATTTGAGATGAGCTTAATGGGAGAACTTTAACCCTTTCCTCATTGAAAGCATGTTGGATTTCAGTGGCCATTTTAATAATCTCAATTCCACAAGTTCAGGTGGGAACGAGTTTATTTCAAAACTCTTGATGTTTCTTTGTTTCCAAATGAACCAGAGCACCACCAAGAATACATCTTTTCATAGCAATCCCTGAAAAACAGGGTTTTTTTCAGAAAAATCAAATTGAATCCAAGCAAGTAACTCAGAATTCTACTTCTCTCAATCCATTCAGGGCTCTTGAAATATCTCCAGATTTCAAGAGAGTGTTCACATTCTCTGAAAATATGGTTCTGGCTTTCAAAGCAATTGTTACGCCTGGGAAAGTTCCCATCAGTATCCATGCCGCTGATGGCTCTATGTTCATTTGAAGGAAGTCTTTGAAGCAATATTTTCCACATAAAGCTTTTGAGTTTTTGTGCTCTTTTGAGCTTCCAGGACCAGCTCCAAGAGTTAACTCCATCATCAGCACAGTTAGGAGTTTATCATAAGCTGAAGATATGCTAAAATCAGCATTAAGAGACAAGGTCCAGCTGAGTAAATCCTCCTGATTACTAAACATAGGAGTAGTGTGATTCCTGATTTTCTCTACAACATTATAGGGCAAATTTTCAGACACAGTAGTTAAGTCCCAAGAACCATCTGTTCTGAGTACATTCTCCACTTTGGTGTTCTTCACCCGATTGGGATCAATAGCACTGTTAGTGAGTGGGCCATCACCAATCCACCAATCATGCCAAAAGTGGATAAGTTTTCCATTTCCCACTTTTTACTTAACGTGATTTTGCAAAAAAAATTATTGGCAATGATACTTCTCCAAAAATTAGATGCTCTTCCAGTTTTCTTCCAAGAAAACATAGAGTTCTTTGAGAGGTATTTTAACTTGATCACTTTGACCCACAGAGCCTCCTTGTTTTTAAGGATTCTCCAGCCAAGTTTTGATATGTAAGCGCAGTTCAAAAGTTTGGCCTTTTTGATTCTAAGCCCCCCCCCCCCCAAAAAAAAAACAAAAAATTTTTACACACATTGTCCCAATTGACAAGGTGTAGTTTCTTCTTTTCCACAGTCACCCCATAGGAAGTTCCTATTAATTCTGTCAATTTTCTTGCACACAGAAGTGGGAAAAAGAGTTGTTTGCATTCTGTATGCAGGGATGGAGGAAAGAGCAGCCTTTATGAGGGTAGTTCTTCCCAACAAGGACATGTGGCTAGCTTGCCATCCAGCATGTTTTTTAATAAACTTGTCAAAAATTCCTTTGAAACCATTGTTGGTAACTCTTTTGTGGAGAATGGGAGCCCCAAGATAGTTCCCCAAATTGCTAGTGAGGGGAATTCCACACTGTCTACTAAGTGTTGGAATAGATGCCCTAGAGGCAATCTAGTTTAGTATGAATTTATTTGTGGCTAGAAAATTTATTTATTATTTATTGGATATTTAATATAATGAAGTCCTTAGATTTACAATTGTGTTGTTTATCTTAAATATCCCTAGTCCAGTATAATGATTAATGGGACAATCATCTATAGACTAGTATGGGGTTGGATTAATATGGAGATATCATGATCCAACACATTGGTGTGCATTAAGGGTAATGGCGCACTGGATTGACCCATCTCTGAGAAGGCTACATACACATTATGTTAAGTCACAAGTGCTTCTCGCGGTGCAATAGTATTGTCATCCTTAGACTTGAAGTCTCTAGATATTCTAGTTGTGGATTATTTTGATTTTGGTAGCGTTAAACGCTACACCGTAACTTGGTAGTTATAAAGGCGTGTACCGGATACAATAAGAAGCAAGCTTAGAGATCGTAGTGGACGTAGATAGAATTTTTCCCTCCCACATACGGGAGCAAATATCCTGGGCCACTCGAGGGATAGTGCTTATAGAATGTCTGGCCAGACTCAAATAAATCAATATGGGATATTGATGTTATTTGCACGAATAAGGCTATTTTCATGGATCGAGAAACTATGGATTGGATATAGAAGTGTGACTTGTATGTCTCGTGTCCAATCCGGATATAGAGACAAAGGGATGAGACAATTACTTGTATAAAGGTTGTCAAGATGACTATTCTATTAGTTGGCTAGAATGAATGTTTTGCTAGAAACCGCTCCATATTAGCAAATAGTTGCTACCAACTAGATAGAACCTATGGGGTCACACGCTATATAGAGTTGAACTAGATTTGGGAATTAATTAATTTGATTAATTAATTAGAAGGATCACTTTGCAATCCTTGCAAACATAGTAGAGACTAATTTGCAAGGAAGGGACTAAATTGAATTCTAGTAGGACTAGAATAAGTCCTTTAGGTAGTTGGCAAGGATTTGTTGGACTATATAAATGACACTCATTCCTTCCTTCCCACACTTATGTTATAATTTATCATAACTTGAGTGGGAGAGAACAAAAAGGAGAGAGCAAGCAAGCAAGAAGGAGCCCCCCCCTTGCTCGCCGCCCGTCCCCGTCGGCCACAAGGAAGCCGAACCTCCTTGGTTTGGTCTCGTTTTGCGTGATTCTTCTTCCTCTTCCTCTTTCCGGGCTAGCACCAAGGATGGGAAGATCTAGAAATCAACTCTAGGCGTGGATCAACTATAGAGAACGTGACACAATTTGCGTTTGAAGTCATCAAAGAAGAACCCTAAGGTGTGTTATTGATTTCTTCCTTTACCATCGTTATGTCTCTTGACTTGTGATCCTTGGAGGGTTTTGCATGGTTTATAATTGTTTCCGTTGCGCATCCATGAATCAAAACCCTACACTAAGAGCTCTAGCCTTATTCTATCCACATTAGGAGACGCAAACAATTTGGATTTTTTAAGTTCACAGTGTGTCCAGAGAGATCACAGAAGTAAGAGAGAGTGTCCATCACATCCCTACACACATCAGAGTCTGCTTTGGAAAAAAACAGGATGTCGTCGACAGACATGATGTGTGAAATAGTAGGACCCTTTTGGGAAATTTTAATTCCCTTCCAAGTGCTTCCTCCACCCTACTTTGAATAATGCTAGAGAGTCTATCAATACATACGACAAAGAGATAGGGGGACAGAGGGTCCCCCTCTCTTAGTCCTCTTTGAGGTTCAAAGCCCTCAAGCCTTTTTCCATTCCAAATAATATAGAGAAGTAGAACTAACACAGTTCATAATAAGCTTAATCAGACTGTCATCAAAACCATAACATATCAAAGTGTCATGCAAAAAAACCCCAGGAAAGCTTATCATAGGATTTTTCAAGATCAATTTTGAAAATCATATCTCCTTTTTTTCCTTTTCTATTCATAGCACTATTGAATCACTTCTTGTGCAATGATCAAATTATCAGTAGTAGTCCTTCCAGGGATAAAGCTGCTTTGCATATTGCTAACCAGTTTATCCATAAAAGCTCTTAATCTTCCAACAATTGTCTTAGTCTTGTAAGTGACACTACAGATACCAATAGGTCTAAATCGACTCATCGTAGAGGGAGATCCACTTTGGGAATCAATGCAATGAGGGTTTTGTTGATAACAGGGGGAATGGTGCAGCAATCAAAACACTTGTTAACAAAATCCACCATATCATTGCCAATAGTTTTCCAATATTTTTGAAAAACGAAAGCATGAAACCCATCACTTCCAGGAGCTTAAAAGGGTTTCATACTCTTCTCCACCTCCCAAAGCTCTTTAGAGTCTGTTTTGGCAGTCAAAATATTAATCAAAACAGAATCCACCTTTCCAAAAACTCTTCCATCACAAGTATTATTAAGGTTGTACTCTGTAGAGTTCACGTCCTCAAAGAGTTTCACAAAATAGTCCCTAACAATCAAGGATAAAATTCTAGGGTCCTCCACCCAAGTACCATCATTGTTTTTTAAGGTTTGTTGTGGATGTTTAATTTTTGTGGTTTGGTTTACGGCCTGCGAGCTGATCAATTAATTGTAATAATTAATTAGGGTTTTATGGCATGCGAGCTATTTTTTTCTCAACTTGTGAGATTTATTTTATTTAGTATAAAAGTTAGCTAGTGCTAGAATAAAGTAGATTGTTAGCCAATATTAAAGAAAAGAAGCCCAAAGCCAAAAGGAGCCACAAAAGATGGAGCATGGAGCATGGAGCATTCCACATGACTATGAAGGATGGACCAAATGATCAAGACGCATGGAGATGTGTTTGCTTTTAGGGTTCATAGATAATTCCATTGGCTTGGAATTATCTTAGTCTATAAAAGGCCATATACACATCACGTTTATTTATGTTTTGTGGTTGTTTACTTTATTGTCTTATTATTTTGTGGTTGGTGTATGGATGATGCATGCAATTAGGATAATAAGATAATTCGACAACCCGGATCTATTATTTGGAGTTGTGCCCAAACTCAAACAGATAGATTAGTTGATATTGTTCAACAAAACAATTAAAAAAAATTGAATTTAAAATCCCTCAAAATTCAAATATTGTGTTCTTGCCTTCTGGTTATTTAAACACTCATTATCATCATGATTTATCAAGTTCGTGC
The DNA here is from genome assembly GCA_023055425.1 of Linanthus parryae. NCBI lineage: Eukaryota > Viridiplantae > Streptophyta > Magnoliopsida > Ericales > Polemoniaceae > Linanthus > Linanthus parryae. The sequence goes on along the minus strand of JALGPY010000006.1, from coordinate 77,456,991 downwards.
GTGCCAAAGCATGACGACTTGGTTCATAATGATGGAATGCGATGGCACAAGCTAGTAATGTGCAATTGTTAAAATAAGAGGTCGAATGCAACTAGGCTATTAATATGATTAAGAAACCTAGAGGCAATCAATTGGGATTATCCATATGGAACGATAAATAAGGAGTTATTTGCCCAATTGAGCCAAGATTTGCATAAGGGATGCAATTGGAAATTGTTCCTACCTAAAGTAGTCAAATTGTGGGTGACTTGCCAAAACAAGCTCACAAGGAGATGAAACATGGATCTTGGCCCACTATAAAATATAAGGATATTTTCCGCATTAATATCTTGACGTTTATTAATCCTTAGAAAAATAGTGGGAGCTATATTTGATCAACTAGCCATTATTGAATATAGCAAAAAATTCACAAATACTAAAACTTGCGTATTTTCTTTTTGTAGAACTCCAAATGGCAAACAACTCATCGAGTTCACAACATTCCCTACGATTTGTCCTTGAGAAGGACAAGCTCTCTGGAACTAACTTCCTTGATTGGTACAGAAACTTGAGAATCGTTCTCAAGCAAGAGAAGAAACTGTACACAATAGAGGAGCATGTTCCAGCAGGTCCAGAGAACCTAACACCTGCAGCCCTATAGGCGTATCAAAAGCGTGTTGATGACGCTAATGATGCAGCCTGCCTTATGCTATGCACCATGACTTCTGAGCTTCAGAAGCAACACGAAAACATGAATGCTGTCGATATGATCGAGCATCTGAAGCAGCTCTTCCAAGAGTAGGCAAGGGTTGAGAGGTATGAGGTCTCTAAGGAACTGTTCAAGTGTCATCTGGCAGAAGGGAACCTGGTGGGACCCCATGTACTCCGTATGATCGGGTACTTGGAGAATCTCGCCCGACTAGGGTTCCCGGTCGGCCAAGAGTTGGCAACCGATCTCGTGTTGCAATCGTTGCCTGAGAATTAAGGACAGTTCATCATGAACTATAACATGAACGAGATCGTGAAAACACTGCCAGATTTGCTCAATATGTTGAGGACAGCTGAACAGAGCATCAACAAGGGTAAGGGCAAGGCCATTATGATGGTGCAGAAAGGAAAGGGCAAAAGGTTTGCCTCATCCTCCAAGGGCAAAGGCAAGTCAGTTGCCAAGTCCAAGGAACCTGCCCTTAAGCCTGTTGGTGGCATTGCCAAAGGTGTGACTAAAGGTGAGTGTCACTACTGCAGTCAGCCTGGACACTGGAGGAGGAACTGCCCAAAATATCTGAAGGACAAGAGGCTTGGAATAGTGATTCCACCACCACCAGGTATTTTGTTGTAGATGTCAATTTAACTGTCTCTACATCATGGGTATTAGATGTGGATCTCACATTTTTTGAAATGTGCCGGATCTAAAGAGAAGTAGAAGATTGGCTAAAGAGGAGATAGATCTGCGCGTTGGGAATGGACCAAAAGTTGCTGCGTTGGCCGTAGGCGTGTGCGAGCTATCTCTGCTTTCAGGATTAGTTTTAGAATGAAATAATTGCTATTTTGTGTCTGCTATGAGCAGAAACATTATTTCTATTTATTGTTTGGACAAGGAAGGTTTTATTATTTCAATAAAGAACAATTGTTGTTCCTTTTATTTTAATAATACTCACAATTTTACTGCGCAATTATTTAATGTACTGTATGTCCTTGATCTAAGCAATCCTGTCTACAACATTAATACCAAGAATATTAAAATAAATGATTTAAATCCTGCTTACTTATGGCACAGTCGTTTAGGCCACATAAACGAGAAACATGTATCTAGACTCTCTAAGGATGAACTACTAGACTCATTTGATTTTGAATCATATGAGATATGTGAGGCTTGTTTATGGGGAAAAATGACAAAGTCCCCTTTCAATAAGAAAGGTGAGAGGACAAGTGAGCAATTGGCGCTCATACATACTGATGTGTGTGGACCATTTGCCACGCCTGCCAGGGGTGGTTACGTCTACTTCATTACAATTACTGATGATTACAGTAGATATGGATTTGTGTACCTTATGAGGGCCAAATCCGAATCCTTTGAAGTGTAAAAAGAATTCAAGAATGAAGTAGAGAAGCAACTTGGCAAAAGTATCAAGGCTTTACGATCGTATCGTGGAGGAGAATACTTGAGCCAAGAGTTTGACGACTATCTTAGAGAGTGTGGGATCGTATCCCAACTCACTCCACCCGGAACGCCACAATGGAATGGCGTGTCTGAGAGGAGGAATCGAACCCTATTGGATATGGTTCGATCTATGATGTGTCAAACCGATCTTCCATTATCGTTTTGGGGCCATGCTCTATTAAGTGCAACTTTCACCATTTACCGTGTTCCATCTAAGTCAGTCATGAAGACACCATATGAGATGTGGAGTGGGAGGCGTCCCACACTGTCGTTCATGAGGATTTGGGGTTGCGATGTCTATGTAAAATGTTTACAATCAGACAAGCTAGGGCCAAAATCGGATAAGTGTAAATTTGTGGGGTACCCTAAGGAAACTAAGGGTTACTACTTCTACAATCCAACCGAGAACAAAGTGTTTGTTGCTCGGACCGGCGTGTTTCTAGAAAGAGAATTTGTCTCTAACGAAACAAGTGGGAGAACTGTAGAACTTGAAGAAGTTCAAGAACCACAAATCACTGAACCGATTATGGAACATGAAAAGGAACCACAAACAGTTGTGGAGCAGCCCGTTCAGGTAACACAAGATCTTCGTAGATCTAGTAGAGTGCGCCAGGAACCCGAGAGGTATGGACTTCTCTTGACCAATTCCGGTGACACGATGCTCATAGATGATGAGCCTACTACCTACAAAGAGGCCATGAAAGGACCAGACTCTCAGAAGTGGCTAGAAGCCATGAGATCCGAGATGGAATCCATGTACACCAACAAAGTATGGACTTTGGTGGAACCACCCGAAGGGGCGCGGCCCATAGGGTGCAAGTGGGTCTTCAAGAAGAAGATCGACATGGATGGTAATGTGATTACCTATAAGGGCCGATTGGTGGCTAAAAGATTCAGACAGATTCATGGTATTGACTATGACGAAACCTTTTCACCAGTCGCTATGACCAAATCCATCCGAATCCTAGTTGAGATTGCAGCATACCACGACTATGAGATTTGGCAGATGGATGTCAAAACAGCATTCCTTTATGGGAATCTCCTCGAGGACGTGTATATGATACAACCGGAGGGTTTTGAGGATCCAAAGCAAGCCAACAAAGTCTGTAGGCTTCAACGATCCATTTATGGATTGAAGCAAGCTTCTAGGAGTTGGAATCGACGTTTTGATGAAGTAGTCAAAGAGTTTGGCTTCATCAGGAACGAAGATGAATCTTGTGTCTACAAGAAGGTTAGTGGGAGCTCTGTAGCTTTTTTGGTATTGTATGTGGATGACATACTACTCATTGGAAATGACGTTCCCATGCTGCAATATGTTAAAGATTGGCTAGGGAAGTGTTTCTCAATGAAGGACTTAGGGGAAGCAGCCTATATACTCGGTATAAAGATCTATAGAGATAGATCTAAGAGACTGCTAGGCCTAAGTCAAAGTACATATATTGACAAGGTGTTGAAACGGTTCAACATGCAAGATTCCAAGAAGGGATTCTTGCCCATGTCACATGGAATCTCTCTTTCGAATAGTGGTTGTCCTTCCAATGAGATTGAGAAGGAACGCATGAGTAGAATTCCCTATGCCTCGACCATATGATCTATCATGTATGCCATATTATATACTAGACTAGATGTGTCATATGCCTTGAGTATGACAAGAAGATACCAATCCAATCCAGGCGAGAGTCACTGGATTGCAGTCAAGAACATCCTAAAGTACTTGAGAAGAACTAAGGATGCTTTCTTGATATTTGGCGGTGAGGAAGAGTTGCGTGTAAGGGGTTACACTGATGCAAGCTTCCAAACTGACAGAGATGACTTTAGATCACAGTCGGGATATGTGTTTTGCCTGAATGGAGCAGCGATGAGCTGGAAGAGTTCCAAGCAAGATACGGTGGCTGACTCTACAACAGAGGTTGAGTACATAGCTGCAAATGGTGCAGAAAAGGAAGCAATTTGGATCAGAAAGTTTGTTTCTGAACTTGGTGTGGTTCCTAGCATTGTGGATCCAGTTGAGTTGTACTGTGACAACACGCGGGCGATCGAGCAATCAAAGGAACCCAGGTCGCACCATAAATCTAAGCACGTGCTCAGGATGTTCCATCTGATTCGAGATATTATCGATAGAGGAGACGTTCGGATATGCAAGATTCCTACAGATGAGAATCTGTCAGACCCGCTTACAAAGCCGCTTACGCAGTGGAAGCATGAAGGGCACACTAGGAGTATGGGCATACGAGATGCGTCAGATTGGCTCTAGTGCAAGTGGGAGACTGTTGGAATAGATGCCCTAGAGGCAATCTAGTTTAGTATGAATTTATTTGTGGCTAGAAAATTCATTTATTATTTATTGGATATTTAATATAATGAAGTCCTTAGATTTGCAATTGTGTTTTTTATCTTAAATATCCCTAATCCAGTATAATAATTAATGGGACAATCATCTATAGACTAGTATGGGGTTGGATTGATATGGAGATATCATGATCCAACACATAGGTGTGCATTAAGGGTAATGGCGCACTGGATTGACCCATCTCCGAGAAGGCTACATACACGTTATGTTAAGTCACAAGTGCTTCTCGCGGTGCAATGGTATTGTCATCCTTAGACTTGAAGTCGCTAGATATTCTAGTTGTGGATTATTGTGATTTTGGCAGTGTTAAACGCTACACCGTAACTGGGTAGTTATAAAGGCGTGTACGAGATACAATAAGAAGCAAGCTTAGAGATCGTAGTGGACGTAGATAGAATTTTTCCCTCCGACATAACGGGAGAAAATATCCTAGGCCACTCGAGGGATAGTGCTTATAGAATGTCTGGCCAGACTCAAATAAATCAATATGGGATATTGATGTTATTTGCACGAATAAGGCTATTCCCATGGATCGAGAAACTATGGATTGGATACACGAGTGTGACTTGTATGTCTCGTGTCCAATTCGGATATAGAGACAAAGGGATAAGACAATTACTTGTACAAAAGTTGTCAAGATGACTATTTTATTAGTTGGCTAGAATAGATGTTTTGCTATAAACCGCTCCATATTAGCAAATAGTTGCTACCAACTAGATAGAACCTATGTGGTCACACGTTATATAGAGTTGAACTAGATTTGGGAATTAATTAATTGGATTAATTAATTATAAGGATCACTTTGAAATACCCTGCAAACTTAGTAGGGACTAATTTGCAAAGAAGGGACTAAATTGAATTCTAGTAGGATTAGAATAAGTCTTTTAGGTAGTTGGCAAGGATTTGTTGGACTATATAAAGGACACTCCTTCCTTCCTTCCCACACTTATGTCATAATTGATCATAACTTGAGTGGGAGAGAACAAAAAGGAGAGAGCAAGCAAGCAAGAAGGAGCCCCCCCTTGCTCGCCGCCCGTCCCCGTCGGCCACAAGGAGACCGAACCTTCTTGGTTGGGTCTCGTTTTGCGTGATTCTTCTTCCTCTTACTCTTTCCGGGCTAGCACTAAGGATTGGAAGATCTAGAAATCAACTCTAGGCGTGGATCAACTATAGAGAACGTGACACAATTCGCGTTTGAAGTCATCAAAGGAGAACCCTAAGGTGTGTTATTGATTTCTTCCTTTACCATCGTTATGTCTCTTGACTTGTGATCCTTGGAGGGTTTTGAATGGTTTATTATTGTTTCCGTTGCGCATCCATGAATCAAAACCCTACATTAAGAGCTCTAGCCTTAATTCTATCCACATTAGGAGACACAAAAAATTTGGATTTTTGAAGTTCACAGTGTGTCCAGAGAGATCACAGAAGTAAGAGAGAGTGTCCATCACAGCCTTACACACATCAGAGTCTGCTTTGGAAAAAAAACAGGATGTCGTCGGAAAACATGATGTGTGAAATAGTAGGACCCTTTTGGGAAATTTTAATTCCCTTCCAAGTGCTTCCTCCACCCTACTTTGAATCATGCTAGAGAGTCTATCAATACATAGGACAAAGAGATAGGGGGACAGAGGGTCCCCCTCTCTTAGTCCTCTTTGAGGTCCAAAGCCCTCAAGCCTTTTTCCATTCCAAATAATAGAGAGAAGTAGAACTAACACAGCTCATAATAAGCTTAATCAGACTGTCATCAAAACCATACAGATCAAAGTGTCATGCAAAAAAACCCAGGAAAGCTTATCATAGGCTTTTTCAAGATCAATTTTGAAAATCATATCTCCGTTTTTTTCTTTTCTATTCTTAGCACAATTGAATCACTTCTTGTGCAATGATCAAATTGTCAGTAGTAGTCCTTCCAGGGATAAAGCTGTTTTGCATATTGCTAACCTGTTTATCCATAAAAGCTCTTAATCTTCCAACAATTGTCTTAGTCTTGTAAGTGACACTACAGATACCAGTAGGTCTAAATCGACTCATCGTAGAGGGAGATCCACTTTGGGAATCGGTGCAATGAGGGTTTTGTTGATAACATGGGGAATGGTGCAGCAATCAAAACACTTGTTAACAAAATCCACCATATCATTGCCAATAGTTTTCCAATATTTTTGAAAAACGAAAGCATGAAATGAAACAACCCGGGATCTCGGTTTAGGGTTAAAGAGACAATCGATAACCAAAAGTAGAAATATAGTTACGAATATTACATTTTATTTAAGAAATACAACAATCTTGAGAAGATAAGTTTACAAATATAATGTGTTTGAAATAATCTATGTGATCTACTCTAACTTAATCTAAACTTCTTTGTCTCGTTCCGCGTTCCCATCCCCCACCTTGAGTGATGACCTGTGGTTTGAAAATGGAAAAAGCCGACGCAATTTTGAAGAAATGATCAGTAAAAATTGAGTAAATACACACTACGACATGTAAAGCAACAAGTGGCACAGAAGCATGAGCTGAAGCAAATAAAGAGATTTGAAAATCAATGAGCAAAAGAGCTGGTACAATTCGGAACATTTATGAGTAACCGCGTAGCGAGAACCATCATCTTTAAAACATTTATAAACCACAAGTAGTCAACATATTCTTAAACAAGTAGAATATCAACAGTAAACAAGTCCATTTGACCTGATAATGATATTAAATCACAAGTAGCCAAAGATTTTCAAATCATTTGATTAGATTAGGCAATCAAGAGCCACAAACAACATCAATAGAGTAATCAAATTTTCTTTCAATTCCAATTTAACCGTTAAGTTTAGCTGACGCATGTCTAGAGCCACCAGCAGGATCGATGTAGACAGAAGGATCACGAAATAATCACTAAGGGTTCCTTCTAGGGTCTATCAAACCCTATTTCACCCGAGCGTTACCCATTCGTCAACCCCGCTCATAACATTAGCTAAAAGGCCTTAAGTGTCGACACCCCTATACCGTAGTGACCCTTACAAGTATAAGTAGCACTCTATAGCTCTATAAACTCATTGGCCTCAATATCTTGATACCTTTTGGATCATCGGAGGCGGATTTGTGAACATTAACGTTCTATCCAATAATAAGAAGCATTGCTTCAATGGTCTTAGCCATAAGAAAATGGAGGATCGCTTGACGCCTCTCATTAATAACAGTACTCTGTACATCGTCCTAAGTCTATTAGAGGTATTTTATTTTTTCTCTTTCACATAACCAGAATCAGAATATCAACATTTCACAAGTAATTTCCGAGAGTTCTCAAAGGAGATGAATAGAATAGTTTAACAACATTCGAGTGGAAAACATGCATTCTCATACTTTTTCATATAAAAAGCATTCATTTGAAACATCGAACGCATACGCACATTTTGATATGAAAAGGTCGTACATATGTACTTACCACTGAGATTAAGCACAATTAAAATCAAGAAACTAAGCCTAGCACTCCGACGACAACCGCTCTCTCCTACGAGGTCGATGTCTACAATCACACGTATGACGTACTCGTTAATTTACACATGCATAATAACAATGAAAACCTACATGTCACATAGTCGTATATGTCACTAATGAACATATAAAGATGTTTAATTATCAAAATAATTCCAACAAAACACCTAGAAGTTCAAAAATTCAAGTTTTCTAAAAAATGTGAAACTACAATTCTGGACAGAATTGTAGCTCTGACTTTGGAGCCATATTTACCATGTCAAATCATCTCCTAAAATTTTGAAATTAATGTATGATGAACCTACATGTGTATAATTTCAGAAACACCAAGAAAATCATGCATAGCTATTACAAAACTCAATGTACATAAATAATAAATACTGCTATGCAGAGACAAGTTTGGAAGAAAGTTTCAACTTTGAAGAACAATTACTACTACTTGGAGAATACGAAAGATGCCCATATTCTACATAATGAATACCTTGTGTGTCTAGTTGCATCAAAAGAAAGATTGGGTGCCATATGTTTCTGGAAATGATATTTTTAACAAAAATAGCAAAACTTGTCCAAAAAAGGAGTTTCGGAAAACTTGCAACTTAAAATGAGCATATCTCCCTAACCATAAAGGCTACGGAGTTGAATTTTCTTTCAAAATGACCCTATTTGAGTCTAGTTTCAGAATATGAAATATTTAAAAATTTCACAGAGACAAAATATAGAGATAATATACGTTTTTCACAAACTGGTCAGATTGTATGAACATGCAATTTGTTCAAAAATCAACAAGAATGGTTCTAATGATACATGCAACTTATAAAGACTTGATTTTCACCCAAATAACATCATTTTAAGCATGAATTAATAATTTTATATGCTCTTGACACAAATTATCATAGTGTTCTTGACATGCAAGAGCAACTACCAAGAAATTTACAAAGTGCATATGGGTTTTAGTTTGAGTTTCATGAAATATAGAACATTCAAGTGTCAAAATCATGATCAAGCCAAGAAAATGAAGAATAAAGTTTGGGGATGAAGAAATCTAAGATGAATTTTCATAAATCAATGCTAAAAATAGACATGCAAGGATGAATTGAAGTCTAGAAGAAAAGTTTACCCCAAGATTCAAGAAGATTGTGAGCAAAATAGTGAAATTGGTCTTCAATCCATGAGTAGAATGGTGTCAGTGCTCCCCTCCATGACCATACTAAGGTTGAAATCAAGTTTTTCATGATTTGGGGACAAGAAAAATGACTTTTGATGAAGTTTTTGTGAGGTCAAGCTCCAAAAACGGGAATGAACATTGAAGAGAGGTGAGAGAGCTTGTATGAATGTTCATTAGGAGGGAAGATGTAAAGGAATGAAGTTATGGAGGTTTGAAGTTATTGAGTTGATGGAGATGGGAGTTTTTGTGATGAAGTATGTATATTTTGTGTGTAATGATGATGATAAAACCATATTATAATGGGAGTTGACCAAGTTGGTGGGTGAGGGATTAGGGAGCAATTAAAATCTCCCAACAAGTTAAATTGGGATAGAAATGAGAAATGTCAAAAGTTAAGGGGCGAAATATGAATTTCATAAGTTGATGGATGAAGTTGAAGTATAAAAACCAAGAGTAAAGAGGGTGAAATTATAGTTTTCAATTACTAGCTATCACACAAATAAGTTTCATAGATAATAAAATGTCCAAATAATTTTAAATACAACACTTTTATATAAATGTCAAAATCCACTTTTAGAAAACTACAAGTATTTCCCAAGTATACAAAATAAGTTCCATATAGTATTATCCGAGTTTCAAAAATTACAAAATAGCCTCAAAATGAAATTTTATATAACCATAGATGTCCAATGGTACATTTATACTCTAAAACTAATAACAAGTTTGAAATATAAGTTTACTGAAATTCTCTAGTACTTTTGCAAAATTACCAAATAACCCTTAATTAAAATACGGGGTATTACATGAAACCCATCACTTCCAGGAGCTTAAAAGGGTTTCATACTCTTCTCCACCTCCCAAAGCTCTTTAGAGTCTGTTTTGGCAGTCAAAATATTATTCAAAACATAATCCACCTTTCCAAAAACTCTTCCATCACAAGTATTATTAAGGTTGTACTCTGTAGAGTTCACGTCCTCAAAGATTTTCACAAAATAGTCCCTAACAATCAAGGATAAAATTCTGGGGTCCTCCACCCAAGTACCATCATTTTTTTTAAGGTTTTGTAAAATAAAAAATTCTTCCTTATAGCAGCACAAAGATGGAAGAACTTAGTATTTATTTCCCCTTTAACAAACCAGTCTCTTCTTGATTTTTTCATCCAAATAAACACATCTTCTTTTAAAATGTCATTGAATTTTTTAATCAAATCAACTTCAAGAAAAAACATATTATGGGATAATTTCTTAGATTGGGCACATTGAATGCCTCTAAGTCTTCCAAGTAACCATCTCTTTCTTTTAAACACATTCCCAAATAGATTTTTATTCCAATTCATGGATCTATCAGCAACAGTGTCAAGCTTATGAGGAACATCTATATCACTTTCTCAGGCATTTTTAACAACCTCAACATAGGTATCATTGGTTGTCTACATGGCTTCAAATTTTTTTTTTTTGTTTTTTTTTTTTTTTTTTTTTTTTTTTTTTTTTTTTTTTTTTGCAAAGTAGGGGATTTAGTGTTACCTTCAGTGTCCACCATAATCGGCGAATGATCAGAATAAGTTCTGGGGAAGACAGTCACATTGAAATCCAGAAATATTCCATTCCATTCCCCACTGCTCATAGATATATCCAATCTCTTAAGAGTATTAGCAATCCCTTCTCTGTTATTGGTCCAAGTCAGGGCAGGCCCAAAGCTACCAAGATCCTCAAGATTGCAGTTGTTGATTTGGTTATTAAACTTCGGGATTCTACCATCATTTTTGGCTTTGATCACCTCCTATCATCCACGGTTTGTCCACGGTGCTAGCCATCTCTTCCAGGCCCTCCCATAATTCCTCTCTGTTCGCCGGAATAGGGCTGGTGTAGATAACATAGAGAACCCATTCGAGGTAATTGGTTCTTCGAACAATGGCATTCATACTTTGAGTGGTTTTGTTGAAAATCTCAACGTCCACTCTTTTGGTGTCCCAGAACATCCATATGCCACCTGATCTTCCAACGAGGTCGACAAAGTCAACACCTTCGAAGTTCTGATTGCGAAAGAAATTTCCCATACTTGCAATTCCAAATTTGGTTTCAAACAGTGCAAAAACCTTAGGATTATGGCCTCTGCATAAATCTTTTAAATTTCTCTTAAAATCGTCGGAGCCAGTGCCACGACAGTTCCAGAAAATTACCTTCATTGAGAAACAATCAGTAAGTGAGCGTTCCTCCCTGGGAACCAACCTCCTTATCTCGTCCAAAACTTGGAATTCTCCCCCCCCCCTCCCATGCTCTTTCTCGAGTTCATCAATGTTTTGGGTTTCCTTTCCTATTTTAGATCTGTCATCGCCATCTTCATCCAAGATTTGCTGAGATACCATGGAACCTCTACGTGAATAGGTTCCCTCATGTGTTCCTCCATGTTGAATTTGTGACATGTTATCCCCAATCGTTTGATGATTGTGTCATTCCTTTCGATTTTCATTTCTTCCCAGAGCAGATCCATTAGGTTTCTCCCTAAATTTTCCGAAGGTGAACGTGGTTGTGGTCGGCGCCTCACAGGAAGAGAAGGTGTTGAGATTGGAATCTAGGGTTTTATATCCATCCGTTTTCCCTTTTGTAATGGTTTTGTTTCGTATGAGATGAGATCGGTTAATGGAACAATCTCCCGATTCGGTGCCTATATGATAAGGTTTATCTGAAAAATAAGAAATTTCCATTTCGCCCTCGATCTCTTTTCTCTGGACATCGCATTATGGATTCCCCCTATCTTTCTTCCAGGGCTATTATTTTATTTTCCCTCTTTGTGACTCGTATGGCTCGTTCCCTCTCCCGAAATATCGTGTGGATTTTCCGAGTCATTGGCCAAGAAAATCAAACTAGAAAATCTATTATTTAGAGATGGCGGGTTAAGGATTGGGCCAGGAGACTTACTTGGACCTTTTCCTTTATCATGTGAAAGTGTGAGTATGCATATGTATAAGCAGCTAAGATACTCTAGAAGGGGGGGGGGTGAATAGAGTATGCCAACTTTTTGCAAAACTTGCTAGGAATATGAAAACTTGTGCAAACAATGAAGTTCAAGGCCTTGAAAGCTAGTTCAAACCTTTAAAGAAATGCAGAAAGTATAGAGAAAGTATGCCTTTTTCAAGGCCTTGAAAACAAGTTCAAACCCTTGAAAAATAAACAGTTGTGCTGCAAAAGCTATGAAAGTAAATGAACTGAAAATGCAGAAGACAAGTGATTTATAGAGTTCAGTCCACTTGGACCTACATATCTACCTCAGGGATTAAATCCCTGCAGGATTCTCAACTCAATTTTTATTAATCAAAATCTAAGCCCTATAACTCAAGCCCAGAGAGTTCCCTTACTCTGTTACAGCTTGTGGTTTTCCCTAACCTCTCTAATACATGCTCTAGCTAACTGATTAACTAAGAATTCTCTATTGTGAACTTTGAACAATCCTTGAGAATATATGTAGAAATAATACAGAAATGATCTACCAATATAGCTCTATACAGAAGAACACTAGGAGTAGAAAACTGCAGTGAGATGCAGTGAACTTCTGTGAATGGATTGGAAGAATGATGAACTTCTTTGATGCTTTTAAATCCAGATCTCTTTCTATGTATTTGCCCGTTGAAAATTGTATGTTGTTGCTTCGGATTTGAGCTCTATTTAAACTTCAAACAGCTCTGCAAATCTCCCAGATTTTTAGCAACAAACTTCCTATTTTGTAGGCAACAGATTTTGACAGCTTTGAAATCTTCTCCAACGGTTGGATGATCACAATATTTAGAGATCTTGTTGTAATCTTTCATTTAAACACCATGAGAAGCTTTCATACTCGTCTGATTGATCACAGGACCAAAGTGTCCAACTATTTCCAAATCTGCAGCAATTTATTTTAGGAAACAATCCTGCAAAACTTAGAAACAAAATTTCCTGCATAATCAAAGTCAAACAGATGATGTCTTATGATCAAAACATGTTATAAAAATTTGTATTTCATCATCTAATAACAGAGAATCAAACATATGAAAGAGAGAGAGTAAATCAATCCCGAGAGTTTGCAGAAACCCCCTCCCCCCCCCTGAGAATGTGCATAAGGTTCAAGCAGCTTCAAGGCTTTGAATCCAGTTTCAAGGCCTTGGAAATAGCTAAACTATTTCAAGCCTCTGAGACTGATTCAAGGCTTTGAAAGCTGGTTCAAGGCATTGAAATAGCAAAGCTATTTCAAGTCTTGCACACCTGATCTTTCAATCTCCCCCTTGATGAAAGACAAAACCAAATTTTGTTTGATCCTTAGTCTCTGCAAAATCAACTGACTAGATCAAAATTTAAAACACAGTATTTCCAAAAAGATCCAACTTATTCATAACATAAACTTAAACAGTTCATCAGATAAACCAAATAAACCTAAGAGCTAAAAACCTAAAATTTTCTCCCCCTTTTTGAATTTCATCAAAATATAGAAGATGTTGGATCAAGTGTCTGAAAAATCTTGAAAACTTAAAAGAAAAACTTCTAAGAAGAGAGAATGGGGAAGAAAGAATAGGCAGGATTAAGGATTTTTATCATCATATTCATCCTGATCTCCTTCATCTTTCTCATTGTATTTTTCATCAGTCTTGTCCTGCTCTTCCTATTCCTCTTCGTTCCCACCAGTAAAATTTGCTTCTTCTGTCTTGTCCTTTGCAGCAGGCTTTTGAGATTTCTTTTTCTTCTTCAAGGTGATCATCAGTTCATCTGAGTCAGGGCTATTGGCTTCATCTTCTGCCTGTTCTGCTACCTGCTTTCCCTTGTATGAGACTGGAGTAGCATCTTTTAGGTCTGAATATGCTCACTAGGCAAATCCTTGTCAGAGTCTCCTTTCTCTGATCCTTCAGCATCCTCAGGAACATCAATCAAAGTCATGCTTCTGAAGATGCTTTTCACCATGTACTTGACTTTCCCAAAATCACTCTCTAGTCTAAACACATTTGCTTTGACATCCTCCATGTCTAGCTCTAAACCATCCTGTCTCTTATTTTTTGTAGGCTGAGAAGCCTGAATTGAAGTGGGAGTCAAGGTCTTGGCTTAGAAAACTTCTTTGCACCAAGTTCTTCTTCAGTCAAGTCTGAGTAAAGTTTCCAAACTTTCTCTTTTGTCTTCACAACTCCAATGTTCTCAAAGGCTTTCTCATTGAGTACCCCAAATCCAGATGTGACTGATTCCTCTCCAGTAGTTGGAATCTGAAAGTGTTAAAAGAACAAAGTGAGCAAGTTTGCATAGGGTAGAGGGTGAATAAATTACTATTTTTGGAAGATCAATCTCATAGCCATGCATAACTAGATACATGATGTGCAGCATTCTCTCAGTCGCCAACTCTCTAGAGTGATCTCTGGGAAAGACACATCTCACCAGTATGGTATGAAGGACTTTGGCTTCAACATTCAACACAGAATGTGTTAACTATTTGGCTGAGGTTGAGATGTTTGGAAGAAAGAACTATTCTTTGGCCAGCTTCAAGGTTTCTGACTTTGGTGGATGGTTGCTAGTATCATACCTCTTTGGACACCCTAACACATTGGCAAACTCAGAGTGATCCAATTCAATTACTATCCCAGCAATTTTAGATTTGATCACCAAGTGTGCAGTTCTCTTAACTTGGGTCAGGTTCAGGTAGAAGAGTTTGGTGAGTCTGGGATTGGCTAATTCTCTAGGATTCAGAATACACCACAAAGAACTCTTCTTCAATATAGAGATGCACTTAAGTTTCATGTGTTCCAACACATGTTTATTAACCAAACTGCAGAAACCAATAGATCTTAAAGCAAAACCATCTAGCCGCTCACCTTTAGAGATGTTTGAGACAAACCAAGTCTCATATGGTGCTGTGTTCTTTGTTGAGGCTTGTAATAGATATGCAATTCCTTCTCCAATTGTCCTTATGGCTGTGCTTCTGTCACCTTTCCTTTCCCCTTTTCTTCCTGAGTTGCTTTCTTCTTCACCTTCTTTGAATTGGTAGGCTCTGTTTCTGGTTGTTTTTCTGTAATAGCTTTCTGCTTCTTTTGCTTTTCTGAAGAGGAGGTTGTAACCTTCTTCACCTTATTTGTTGGTGGAGGAAGATCTTGGACTGCTTCTGCACTGGGAGTTCTTGAGCTAGAGTCCCCACTGACCTCTTGAACCTCTTCCACTGCTGCTTTTCTTTTCTTCTCTGAGACAGGTTTTCGAACCTCCAGCCATCTTGATTCTGTCTGAGGCTCTTCTTGTGGTCATTATGGTTTGGGAGAAGAATAGAAAGAGGTGGAGTGATACGGAGTGAAGGAGAAGAGAAGAGGATAAATACTGAAAGAGTTTGAGTTTCAAAAGGAAACTAGTATCTCTCTGATTCTCACAAGATTTGCAATGATCAGAGAGATTTCAAAAATTTTATTCCATTGGAAAATAGAATATACTAATACTATTTTTGGCTAGATCAAATTTTTGAAAAGGGTAGGGGCTATATTAGGCAAATATCTACAAAGATATCACCCAACATAGAATGATCCAAGATTATTGACTATCAGTGTAGCAGACTTATTTTCAAGGCTTTGAAAAGGCTTTCAAGGTATTGAAAAATTGTAACACTCTAACAAGTAAAAATCAAGACTTTGAAATGATTTTCAAGGCTTTGAAACTCAGTTCAGACCTTTGGAAACACATACAACTTACCTTTCTTACCTGGTGATACCCCTAAACCAATGCATTCTTATTTAGCATTCCCAATCCAGTCTTAGAACTGAGAACCTTTCATCTGCTAATGGTTCGGTGAAGATATCTGCAATTTGCATGTCAGTAGCAACAAATTCAAGAATAATATCACCTTTTTCAGCATGATCTCTGATGAAGTGGTGTTTGACATCAATGTGCTTGGTTCTTGAGTGTTTCACTGGATTCTTTGTTAATTTAAATTTTACTAGTGTTGTCACACTTAATAGGTATGCCCCTGAAGTCAAATCCAAGGTCTCTTAGCTGTTGAGCAATCCATAACACTTGTGAGAAACATGCTCCTACATCTATATATTCAGCTTGAGCTGTTGATAGAGCAACTGAATTTTGTTTCTTGGAATGCCAACTGATTAATGATGATCCAATGAAATGGCAATTTTCTGAAGTACTTTTTCTATCAACTTTGTAGTCTGCAAAGTCAGCATCTGAAAAACCATTTAAATAGAAGTTAGAATGTCTTGGATACCAAAGCCCTAAGTCGTTGGTACCATTGAGATATCTGAATATTCTCTTCACATCAGTCAAGTGTGATTCTTTTGGATCAGATTGAAATCTAGCACACATACACACACTAAACATAATATCTCGTCTGCTTGCTGTCAGATAGAGTAATGATCCAATCATGCCTCTATACTCTTTTACATTGACACTCTTACCAGATTCATCCTTGTCTAAGGATAGTGTAGAGCTCATAGGAGTCTTGGATTCCTTACATTGAGTCATGCTATACTTATTTAGTAAGTCTCTTGTGTATTTGCTTTGATGCAGAAAGATTGGTTGGAATAGATGCCCTAGAGGCAATCTAGTTTAGTATGAATTTGTAATTGGCTAGAAATTCATTTATTATTTATTGGATATTTAATATAATGAAGTCCTTAGATTTACAATCATGTTGTTTATCTTAAATATCCCTAGTCAAGTATAATGATTAATTGGGACAATCATCTATAGACTAGTATGGGGTTGGATTGATATGGAGATATCACGATCCAACACATAGGTGTGCATTACGGAATGTTACACTGGATTGACCCATCACCGAGAAGGCTACATACACGTTATGTTAAGTCACAAGTGCTTCTCGGGTACAATGGCATTGTCATCCTTAGACTTGAAGTCACTAGATATTCTAGTTGTGGATCATTGTGATCTTGGTAGCGTTAAACGCTACACCGTAACTGGGTAGTTATAAAGGCGTGTACTGGATACAATGAGAAGCAAGCTTAGAGATCGTAGTGGACGTAGAGAGGATTTGCCCCTCCCACATAACGGGAACAAATATCCAAGGCCACTCGAGGATAGTGCTTATAGAATGTCTGGCCAGACTCAAATAAATCAATATATAGGATATTGATGTTATTTGCACGAATAAGGCTATTCCATGGATCGAGAAACTAGGGATTGGATATACGAGTTTGACTTGTATGTCTCGTGTCCAATCCGGATATGGAGGCAAAGGGATGAGACAATTGCTTGTACAAGGTTGTCTAGATGACTATTCTATTAGTTGGCTAGAATGGATGTTTTGCTAGAAACCACTCCATATTAGCAAAGAGTTGCTACCAACTAGATAGAACCTATGGGGTCACACGCTATATAGAGTTGTACTAAATTTGGGAATTAATTAATTGGATTAATTAATTAGAAGGATCACTTTGCAAACCCTTGCAAACTTAGTAGGGACTAATTTGCAAGGAAGGGACTAAATTGAATTCTAGTAGGACTAGAATAAGTCCTTTAGGTAGTTAACAAGGAGTTGTTGGACTATATAAAGGACCCTCCTCCTTCCTTCCCTACACAACTTATGCTCTAAAAGGAACATAACAAGAGTAGGAGAGAACAAAGGAGAGAGAGAGCAAGCAACAAGAGGGACGCCGCCCCCTTGCCGCCGCCCACTCGTCCCCGACGCCACAAGAGGGCCGAGCCCCTTTTTGGTGCCTCGTTTTGCGTGATTCCTTCACCCTCCTTTCATTCCGGGCTAGCACCAAGGAGATTGGAGATCTAGGAACAACTCTAGGCGTGGATCAACTATAGAGAACGTGACACTATTCGCGTTTGAAGTCATCAAGGAGAACCCAAAGGTGTGTTTATGATTTCTTACTTTCACTATCGTTATGCATCTAGACTTGTGATCCTTGGAGGGTTTTGCATGGTTGTTTATTTGATTATGCTTCCGTTTGCGCGATCCATGAATCAAAACCCTACAGTGGTATCAGAGCCACAGGTCATAGAGCATAAACGTAGTTTATGTGTTACATTCTTGTTGTTTTACACCTTAATTTGTTGTTTATCGCGTAAAACAAGACAAATCAAGCATTGGATGCAATTTGTCAAAGAATTAATCATAACAAGACCCAATTATTGCATTGGATGCATGAATTGGTGAGTTTGAGAAATTTTAGGATCTAAGATCTAGGGTTTGGGCATCCTTGGGGAAGAAGGAGTTCTCCCACAACAAGGAAACAACCAAACTTGGGCTCCAAGCAAGGAGGTTGTTTTGGAAACAACCTCCATAAGGAGGTTCGGCCCCCTAGGGGACCGCCCCCTTGCTTGCCGCCCAAGCTTGGCGCCCTAAGGGGCCGGGCGGCCCTAACCCGCGGGCCTAGCTTGCGGGTTTTGGGCCGGGCCGGCCCTAGGGCTTTAAGGTTCACTTAATTTGGGCCCGGGCAATTGGATTGTTGGGCCCATGGACCGTTTTAACCCTAGAAATCCTAAAATCAATTAAAATTGACCAAGCGCGTTAAAATTGGATTTTAACTGTTTATGTGCAAATCGCATGGTGATTGGATATGGCCTTAGGATGTGGTTTGATGTGGATGTTTAATTTTGTGGTTTGGTTTTACGGCCTGCGAGCCGATCAATTAATTGTAATAATTAATTAGGGTTTTATGGCCTGCGTGCCATTTTTTTCTCAACTTGTGAGATTTATTTTATTTAGTATAGATGTTAGCTAGTGCTAGATAAAGTAGATTGTTAGCCAAGATTGGAGAAAAGAAGCCCAAAGCCAAAGAAGCCACAAAAGATGGAGCATGGAGCATGGAGCACACCACATGACTATGAAGGATGGACCAAAAGATCAAGACGCATGGAGATGTGTTTGTTTAGGGTTCATAGATAATTCCATTGGCTTGGAATTATCTTAGTCTAGAAAAGGCCATATCCACATCACGTTTAATTTCTGTTTTTGTGGTTGTTTATTTATTGTCTTATTATTTGTGTGGTTGGTGTATGGATGATGCATGCAATTAGGATAATAAGATAATTAGACAACCCGGATCTATTATTTGGAGTTGTGCCCAAACTCAAATAGATAGATTAGTTGATATTGATCAACAAAATAATTAAAATTGAAATAAAAATCCCTCAAATTTTAAAATATTGTGTTCTTGCCTTCTCGTTATTTAAACACTCATTATCATCATTATTTATCAAGTTCGTGCGTGCCAAAGCATGGCGACTTGGTTCATAATGATGGAATGCGATGGCACGTAACAATGTGCAATTGTTTAGATAAGAGGTTGAACACAACTAGGCTATTAATTTGATTAAGAAACCTAGAGGCAATCAATTGGGATTATCCATAAGGATGGATAAATAAGGAGTTATTTGCCCAATTGAACCAAGAGTTGCATATGGGATGCAATTGGAATTGTTCCTACCTAAGAAGTAATCGAATTATGGGTGACTTGCCAAAGCAAGCTCATAAGGAGATGAAAAAGATGGATCTTGGCCCACTAGAAAATATAAGGATATTTTCCGCATTAATATCTTGAGGGTTATTAATCCGTAGAAAAATAGTGGGAGCTATATTTAATAAACTAGCCATTATTAAATATAGTCAAAAATTCACAAATACTAAAACTTGCGTATTTTCCTTTTTGTAGAATTCCAAGTGGCAAACAACTCATCGAGTTCACAACATTCCCTACGATCTGTCCTTGAGAAGGACAAGCTCTCTGGAACCAACTTCCTTGATTGGTACAGAAACTTGAGAATTGTTCTCAAGCAAGAGAAAAAGCTGTACGCAATAGAGGAGCAAGTTCCAGAAGGTCCAGAGAATCAGACACCTGCTGCCTTAAAGGCGTATCAAAAGCGTGTTGATGACGCTAATGATGCGGCCTGCCTAATGCTTTGCACCATGACCTCTGAGCTTCAGAAGCAACATGAGAACATGAATGCTGTCGATATGATCGAACATCTAAAGCAGCTCTTCCAAGAGCAGGCGAGGGTAGAGAGGTATGAGGTCTCAAAGGCACTGTTCAAATGTCATCTGGCAGAAGGGAACCCGGTGGGACCCCATGTACTCTGAATGATCGGGTACTTGGAGAATCTCGCCCGGCTTGGGTTCCCGGTCGGCCAAGAGTTGGCAACCGATCTCGTGTTGCAATCGTTGCCCGAGAGTTATGGACAGTTCATTATGAACTATAACATGAACGAGATCGTTAAACCACTGCCAGATTTGCTCGACATGTTGAGGACGGCTGAACAGAGCATCAACAAGGGTAAGGGCAAAGCCATTATGATGGTGCATAAAGGAAAAGGTAAAAGGTTTGCCTCTTCCTCCAAGGGCAAAGGCAAGTCAGTTGCTAAGTCCAAGGAACAAGCCCTTAAGCCTGTTGGTGGCATTTCCAAGGTCGTGACTAAGGGTGAATGTCACTACTGTAGTCAACCTGGACACTGGAAGAGGAACTGCCCAAAATATCTGGAAGACAAGAGGCTTGGAATAGTGATTCCACCACCACCAGGTATTTTTGTTGTAGATGTCAATTTAACTGTCTCTACATCATGGGTATTAGATACTGGATGTGGATCTCATATTTGTCGAAATATGCAGGATCTAAAGAGAAATAAAAGATTGGCTAAAGGGGAGGTAGATCTGCGCGTTGGGAATGGAGCAAAGGTTGCTGCGTTGGCCATAGGCGTGTGCGAGCTATCTCTGCCTTCAGGATTAGTTTTAGAATTAAATAATTGCTATTTTGTGCCTGCTATGAGCAGAAACATTATTTCTATTTCTTGTTTGGACAAGGAAGGTTTTATTATTTCAATAAAGAACAATTGTTGTTCCTTTTATTTGAATAATATTCACTATTTTAGTGCGCAATTATTTAATGGACTTTATGTCCTTGATCTAAGCAATCCTGTCTACAACATTAATACGAAGCGGATTAAAATAAATGATTTAAATCCTGCTTATTTATGGCATTGTCGTTTAGGCCACATAAATGAGAAACGTGTATCTAGACTCCATAAGGATGGATTACTAGACTCATTTGATTTTGAATCATATGAGACATGTGAGACTTGTTTATTGGGTAAAATGACAAAGTCCCCTTTCAATAAGAAAGGTGAGAGGACTAGTGAGCAATTGGCGCTCATACATACCGATGTATGTGGGCCATTTGCCACGCCTGCCAGGGGTGGTTATGTCTACTTCATTACGTTTACTGATGATTACAGTAGATATGGATTTGTGTACCTTATGAGGGCAAAATCCGAATCCTTTGAAGTGTTCAAAGAATTCAAGAATGAAGTAGAGAAGCAACTTGGTAAAAGTATCAAGGCTCTACGATCGGATCGTGGAGGAGAATACTTGAGCCAAGAATTTGACGACTATCTTAGAGAGTGTGGGATCGTGTCCCAACTCACTCCACCCGGAACGCCACAATGGAATGGCGTGTCCGAGAGGAGGAATCGAACCCTATTGGATATGGTTCGGTCTATGATGTGTCAAACCGATCTTCCATTATCATTTTGGGGCTACGCTCTATTAAGTGCAGCTTTCACCATTAACCGTGTTCCATCTAAATCAGTCATGAAGACACCATATGAGATGTGGAGTGGGAGGCGTCCCACACTGTCGTTCATGAGGATTTGGGGCTACGATGTCTATGTAAAACGTTTACAATCAGACAAGCTAGGGCCTAAATCGGATAAATGTAAATTTGTGGGGTACCCTAAGGAAACTAAAGGATACTACTTCTACAATCCAACCGAGAACAAAGTGTTTGTTGCTCGGACCGGCGTGTTTCTAGAAAGAGAGTTTGTCTCTAAAGAAGCAAGTGGGAGGAATGTAGAACTTGAAGAAGTTCAAGAACCACAAATTACTGAACCGATTATGGAACATGAACGGGAATCACAAGCAGTTGTGGACCCACCTGTTCAGGTAACACAAGAGCTTCGTAGATCTAGTAGAGTGCGCCAGGAACCCGAGAGGTACGGACTTCTCGTAACTGATTCCGGTGACACGATGCTCATAGATGATGAGCCTACTACCTATGAGGAGGCCATGAGTGGCCCAGACTCGCAGAAGTGGCTTGAGGCCATGAGAACCGAGATGGAATCCATGTATACCAACAAAGTATGGACTTTGGTGGAACCACCTGATGGGGCGCGGCCCATAGGGTGCAAGTGGGTCTTCAAGAAGAAGATCGACATGGATGGTAATGTGATTACCTATAAGGGCCGATTGGTGGCTAAAGGATTCAGACAGATTCATGGTATTGACTATGATGAAACCTTTTCACCAGTCGCAATGACCAAATCCATCCGAATCCTACTTGCGATTGCAGCATACTACGACTATGAGATTTGGCAGATGGATGTCAAAACAGCATTCCTTTATGGGAATCTCCTCGAGGACGTGTATATGATACAGCCGGAGGGTTTTGAAGATCCAAACCAAGCCAACAAAATCTGTAAGCTGCAACGATCCATTTATGGATTGAAGCAAGCTTCTAGGAGTTGGAATCGACGTTTTGATGAAGTGGTCAAAGAGTTTGGCTTCATCAGAAACGAAGATGAGTCTTGTGTCTACAAGAAGGTTAGTGGGAGCTCAGTAGCTTTTCTGGTCTTGTATGTAGATGACATACTACTCATTGGAAACGACATTCCCATGCTGCAATCTGTGAAAGATTGGCTAGGAAAGTGTTTCTCAATGAAGGACTTAGGGGAAGCAGCCTATATACTCGGTATAAAGATCTATAGAGATAGATCTAAGAGGTTGCTAGGCCTAAGTCAAAGTACATATATTGACAAGGTGTTGAAACGGTTCAACATGCAAGATTCCAAGAAGGGATTCTTGCCCATGTCACATGGAATCACTCTTTCGAAGAGTGGTTGTCCTTCCAATGAGATTGAGAAGGAACGCATGAGTAGGATTCCCTATGCCTCGGCCATAGGATCTATCATGTACGCCATGTTATGTACTAGACCAGATGTGTCATATGCCTTGAGTATGACAAGCAGATACCAATCCAATCCGGGTGAGAGTCACTGGATTGCTGTCAAGAACATCCTAAAGTACTTGAGAAGAACTAAGGATGCTTTCTTGATGTTTGGCGGTGAGGAAGAGTTGCGTGTAAGGGGTTACACTGATGCAAGCTTCCAAACCGATAGAGATGACTTTAGATCACAGTCGGGATATGTGTTTTGCCTGAATGGAGCAGCGGTGAGCTGGAAGAGTTCCAAGCAAGAGACGGTAGCTGATTCTACAACAGAAGCTGAGTACATTGCTGCAAATGGCGCAGCAAAGGAGGCTGTTTGGATCAGAAAGTTTGTTTCTGAACTTGGTGTGGTCCCTAGCATTGCGGATCCAGTGGAGTTGTTTTGTGACAACACTGGGGCGATCGCGCAATCAAAGGAACCCAGATCACACCAGAAGTCCAAGCACGTGCTCAGGAAGTTTCATCTGATTCGAGATATTATCGATAGAGGAGACGTTCGGATATGCAAGATTCCTACAGATGATAATCTGTCAGACCCGCTTACGAAGCCTCTCACGCAGTGGAAACATGAAGGGCACACTAGGAGTATGGGCATACGAGATGCGCCAGATTGGCTCTAGTGCAAGTGGGAGACTGTTGGAATAGATGCCCTAGAGGCAATCTAGTTTAGTATGAATTTGTAATTGGCTAGAAATTCATTTATTATTTATTGGATATTTAATATAATGAAGTCCTTAGATTTACAATCATGTTGTTTATCTTAAATATCCCTAGTCAAGTATAATGATTAATTGGGACAATCATCTATAGACTAGTATGGGGTTGGATTGATATGGAGATATCACGATCCAACACATAGGTGTGCATTACGGAATGTTGCACTGGATTGACCCATCACCGAGAAGGCTACATACACGTTATGTTAAGTCACAAGTGCTTCTCGGGTACAATGGCATTGTCATCCTTAGACTTGAAGTCACTAGATATTCTAGTTGTGGATCATTGTGATCTTGGTAGCGTTAAACGCTACACCGTAACTGGGTAGTTATAAAGGCGTGTACTGGATACAATGAGAAGCAAGCTTAGAGATCGTAGTGGACGTAGAGAGGATTTTCCCCTCCCACATAACGGGAACAAATATCCAAGGCCACTCGAGGATAGTGCTTATAGAATGTCTGGCCGGACTCAATAAATCAATATATAGGATATTGATGTTATTTGCACGAATAAGGCTATCCCATGGATCGAGAAACTAGGGATTGGATATACGAGTGTGACTTGTATGTCTCGTGTCCAATCCGGATATGGAGGCAAAGGGATGAGACAATTGCTTGTACAAGGTTGTCTAGATGACTATTCTATTAGTTGGCTAGAATGGATGTTTTGCTAGAAACCACTCCATATTAGCAAAGAGTTGCTACCAACTAGATAGAACCTATGGGGTCACACGCTATATAGAGTTGTACTAAATTTGGGAATTAATTAATTGGATTAATTAATTAGAAGGATCACTTTGCAAACCCTTGCAAACTTAGTAGGGACTAATTTGCAAGGAAGGGACTAAATTGAATTCTAGTAGGACTAGAATAAGTCCTTTAGGTAGTTAACAAGGAGTTGTTGGACTATATAAAGGACCCTCCTCCTTCCTTCCCTACACAACTTATGCTCTAAAAGGAACATAACAAGAGTAGGAGAGAACAAAGGAGAGAGAGAGCAAGCAACAAGAGGGACGCCGCCCCCTTGCCGCCGCCCACTCGTCCCCGACGCCACAAGAGGGCCGAGCCCCTTTTTGGTGCCTCGTTTTGCGTGATTCCTTCACCCTCCTTTCATTCCGGGCTAGCACCAAGGAGATTGGAGATCTAGGAACAACTCTAGGCGTGGATCAACTATAGAGAACGTGACACTATTTGCGTTTGAAGTCATCAAGGAGAACCCAAAGGTGTGTTTATGATTTCTTACTTTCACTATCGTTATGCATCTAGACTTGTGATCCTTGGAGGGTTTTGCATGGTTGTTTATTTGATTATGCTTCCGTTTGCGCGATCCATGAATCAAAACCCTACAAGATTCCCTTCTTCAATTGATGTATTTGAAGTCATAGGAAGAAGTTCAACTCTCCCATCATGCTCATCTCAAATTCCCTGCTCATAAGACTTGAGAATTCTCTGCACAATTGATCATTAGTAGCTCCAAACAGTATATCATCAACATATATCTGAACTACAAGTAGATCTTTCTCATGAATCTTAATGAAAAATTCTTGTATACTAAACCTCTTTTGAAATCATTTTCAAGTAAAAAATTTGACGATCTTTCATACCAAGCTCTTGGAGCTTGTTTCAAAACATAAAGAGCTTTCTCAAGTTTGTAAACATGATCTGGAAACTTGTCATTTTCAAAACCAGGTGGTTGTGCAACATAAAATTCTTATTGCAAATAGCCATTCAGGAAAGCACACTTCACATCCATTTGAAACAGTTTCATGTTATTGTAAGATGCAAATGAAATCGAAATTCTAATTGCTTCTAACCTGGAAACTGGAGCAAAATTTTCCTAATAATCAATACCTTCTTCTTGATTGTAACCTTGAGCAACTAACCTTTCTTAGTTTCTGATCACATTGCCACTTTCATCCAACTTGTTTCTGAATACCCATCTGGTACCAATGACAGACTGGTTTGAAGGTGCAGGAACCAGGTTCCAAACCTTATTCCTTTCGAACTCATTGAGTTCACTTTGCATAGCAATGATCCAGTCTGCTTCTTGTAAAGCTTCTTTCACAGTTTTTGGTTCTACAAAGAAATAAAAGCATTAAAAGAACATAAGTTCTTCAACTGTGATCTAGTTTGTGTACTAGTGGTTGGATCTGATATGATATTATCAGCTGGATGGGATAAGAGATATTTGAATCTCTTACTTGGAAACCATGGTTCAGGTTCTCCATAGATCTTCTCTGGTCTTGAAGTAGTGGCTTTGTCACTTGAATCATTCTGATCATCTTTTTCAAGGCTTTGAGTTTTACTTTCAAGGCCTTGAGCACCATTTTAAAGGTCTTGAAAATTTCTTCTATTCTCTTCTGAATTCTTGAATCCTAGTGGATTCTCAGTCTCTTCCTCTGATTCATGCTTGTTCAAATTCAAGTCTGCAAAACTTTCACTCAAAGAACCATCATAGCTTTCATCAAAAATAAATGAATGCTCTCTTCAACCAGTTTGGTTCTTTTATTGTAAACTCTATAAGATTTGCTATTCAGAGAGTAACCAATAAATATACCTTCATCACTTCTTGCATCAAACTTACCAAGATTGTCTTTTCCATTGTTATGGATAAAGCAAGTACATCCAAAGGTTCTGAAGTAAGAAATGTTTGGCTTTATCCCTTCGAATAGTTCATAGGGGGTCTTCTTCAGAATAGGCCTGATCAAGCACCTGTTCAATATATAGTTTGCTGTATTCACAGCTTCTGCCCAATAATGTTTTGGCAGCTTGTTCTCAAGAAGTATTGTTCTTGACATATCTTCAAGAGTCATGTTCTTTCTTTCAACAACACCATTTTGTTGAGGAGTTCTTGGAGCAGAAAAGTTGTGAGAAATACCAAGCTTATCACAGAATAAATCAAATTCTAACTGATCGAATTCTCTACCATGATCACTTTTGATTGAAGCTACAAGTAGGTTTTTCAAGTTTTGAAGTTCTCTGCAAAGTTTTGAAAATTCAGAGAGTGCTTCAGATTTTTCTTTGAGAAACATAACCCAAGTATATCAATTAAATATTATATACAACAACTCGCATATACCTTTTACCTTTTGGGGTAGGAGTCCTCATAGGACCACAGAGATCCATATTAAATAATTTAATATGTCTAGTTGTACTTACAAACTTCTTTGGCTTGAAAGAGCTTCTGTTCTGTTTGCCTTGTGCACAGACTTTGCACATTTCATCTTCTTTGAATTTGATGGATGGCAATCCTCTTACCAAGTCTTTGGAAATCAACTTGTTCAAAGTGTGCAAACTGATATGACCAAGTTTCCTGTTCCAAAGCTTTGAATCCTCTTTCAAGGCCTTGAGACACTTCAAACTCTCACCTGCAACTTTGTTAGTCTGAAAAGTATAAACATTGTTTAATCTAGAGGCTGTGAGAATGCAATCTCATGATTTCTCATTTTTCACCACACACTTCTCTTTATCAAAGATAACTTTGTTTCCATTATCACAAAGCTGAGATACACTAAGAAAATTAAATTTCAATCCTTCAACAAGATACACAT
Organism: Linanthus parryae; assembly: GCA_023055425.1. NCBI lineage: Eukaryota > Viridiplantae > Streptophyta > Magnoliopsida > Ericales > Polemoniaceae > Linanthus > Linanthus parryae. Next base: position 77,429,632 of record JALGPY010000006.1, on the reverse strand, counting down.
CAGAAATGTAGTTTTCATAATTTGTACCAACTTTTCCAATACCAAGGATATTGCATTTACCTTTGTCACCAAGTGTTATTGAACCTTCTGATTGCTCCTTCAATTCTGAGAATAGAGATATCTTTCCACTAATGTGTCTTGAGCAACCACTATCCATGAACTGTAGGGTTTTGATTCATGGATGCGCAACGGAAACAAAAATAACCATGCAAAACCCTCCAAGGATCACAAGTCAAGAGACATAACGATGGTAAAGGAAGAAATCAATAACACACCTTAGGGTTCTCCTTTGATAACTTCAAACGCGAATTATGTCACGTTCTCGATGGTTTATCCACGCCTAGAGGTAATCCTAGAATCTCCCAAGTCCTTGGTGCTAGCCCGGAAAAGGAAGAGGAAGAAGAATAACGCAAAACGAGACCCAGAAGGAGGGTCTCGGCCTCCTTTGTGGCCGACGGGATGGGCGGCGGCAAGAGGGGCGGTCGGCTCCTCTTGTTGCTTGCTCTCTCTCCTTTTCGTTCTCTCCCACTCTTTGTTATGTTCAATAATGAGCATAAGTTATGGGAAGGAAGGAAGGAAGGTCCTTTATATAGTCCAACAACTCCTTGCCAACTACCTAAAGGACTTATTCTAGTCCTACTAGAATTCAATTTAGTCCCTTCCTTGCAAATTAGTCCCTATTAAGTTTGCAAGGTTTTTCAAAGTGATCCTTCTAATTAATTAATCCAATTAATTAATTCCCAAATCTAGTTCAACTCTATATAGCGTGTGACCCCATAGGTTCTATCTAGTTGGTAGCAACTATTTGCTAATATGGAGCGGTTTCTAGCAAAACATCCATTCTAGCCAACTAATAGAATAGTCATCTTGACAACCTTTGTACAAGTAATTGTCTCATCCCTTTGTCTCTATATCCGGATTGGACACGAGACATACAAGTCACACTCGTATATCCAATCCATAGTTTCTCGATCCATGGGAATAGCCTTATTCGTGCAAATAACATCAATATCCCATATTGATTTATTTGAGTCTGGCCAGACATTCTATAAGCACTATCCCTCGAGTGGCCTAGGATATTTGCTCCCGTTATGTGGGAGGGACAAATTCTATCTACGTCCACTACGATCTCTAAGCTTGCTTCTTATTGTATCCAGTAAACGCCTTTATAACTACCCAGTTACGGTGTAGCGTTTAAAGCTACCAAAATCACAATAATCCACAACTAGAATATCTAGTGACTTCAAGTCTAAGGATGACAATACCATTGCACCGCGAGAAGCGCTTGTGACTCAACATAACGTGTATGTAGCCTTCTCGGAGATGGGTCAATCCAGTGCAACATTCCTTAATGCACACCTATGTGTTGGATCATGATATCTCCATATCAATCCAACCCCATACTAGTCTATAGATGATTGTCCCATTAATCATTATGCTGGACTAGGGATATTTAAGATAAACAACACAATTGTAAATCTAAGGACTTCATTATATTAAATATCCAATAAATAATAAATGAATTTCTAGCCACAAATAAATTCATACTAAACTAGATTGCCTCTAGGGCATCTATTCCAACAGTCTCCCACTTGCACTAGAGCCAATCTGGCGCATCTCGTATGCCCATACTCCTAGTGTGCCCTTCATGCTTCCACTGCGTGAGCGGCTTTGTAAGCGGGTCTGACAGATTCTCATCTGTAGGAATCTTGCATATCCGAACGTCTCCTCTATCGATAATATCTCGAATCAGATGAAACTTTCTGAGCACGTGCTTGGACTTCTGGTGCGATCTTGGTTCCTTTGATTGCGCGATCGCCCCAGTGTTGTCACAGAACAACTCGAGTGGACCCGCAATGCTAGGGACCACACCAAGTTCAGAAACAAGCTTTCTGATCAAAACAGCTTCCTTTGCTGCGCCATTTGCAGCAATGTACTCAGCCTCTGTTGTAGAATCAGCCACCGTCTCTTGCTTGGAACTCTTCCAGCTCACCGCTGCTCCATTCAGGCAAAACACATATCCCGACTGTGATCTAAAGTCATCTTTGTCGGTTTGGAAGCTTGCATCAGTGTAACCCCTTACACGCAACTCTTCCTCACCGCCAAATATCAAGAAAGCATCCTTAGTTCTTCTCAAGTACTTTAGGATGTTCTTGACTGCAATCCAGTGACTCTCACCTGGATTGGATTGGTATCTGCTTGTCATACTCAAGGCATATGACACATCTGGTCTAGTACATAACATGGCGTACATGATAGATCCTATGGCCGAGGCATAGGGAATTCTACTCATGCGTTCCATCTCAATCTCATTGGAAGGACAACCACTCTTCGAAAGAGTGATTCCATGTGACATGGGCAAGAATCCCTTCTTGGAATCTTGCATGTTGAACCGTTTCAACACCTTGTCAATATATGTACTTTGACTTAGGCCTAGCAGTCTCTTAGATCTATCTCTATAGATCTTTATACCGAGTATATAGGCTGCTTACCCTAAGTTCTTCATTGAGAAACACTTCCCTAGCCAATCTTTAACAGATTGTAGCATGGGAACGTCGTTTCCAATGAGTAGTATGTCATCCACATACAAGACCAGAAAAGCTACAGAGCTCCCACTAACCTTCTTGTAGACACAAGACTCATCTTCGTTTCTGATGAAGCCAAACTCTTTGACCACTTCCTCAAAACGTCGATTCCAACTCCTAGAAGCTTGCTTCAATCCATAAATGGATCGTTGCAGCTTACAGACTTTGTTGGCTTGCTTTGGATCCTCAAAACCCTCCGGCTGTATCATATACACATCCTCGAGGAGATTCCCATAAAGGAATGCTGTTTTGACATCCATCTGCCAAATCTCATAGTCGTGGTATGCTGCAATCGCAAGTAGGATTCGGATAGATTTGGTCATAGCGACTGGTGAAAAGGTTTCATCATAGTCAATACCATGAATCTTTCTGAATCCTTTAGCCACCAATCGGCCCTTATAGGTAATCACATTACCATCCATGTCGATCTTCTTCTTGAAGACCCACTTGCACCCTATGGGTCGCGCCCCATCGGGTGGTTCCACCAAAGTCCATACTTTGTTGGTGTACATGGATTCCATCTCGGATCTCATGGCTTCTAGCCACTTCTGAGAGTCTGGGCCATTCATGGCCTCCTCATAGGTAGTAGGCTCATCATCTATGAGCATCGTGTCACCGGAATTGGTCATGAGAAGTCCATACCTCTCGGGTTCCTGGCGCACTCTACTAGATCTACGAAGCTCTTGTGTTACCTGAACAGGTTGCTCCATAACCGCTTGTGGTTCCTGTTCATGTTCCATAATCGGTTCAGTGATTTGTGGTTCTTGAACCTCTTCAAGTTCTACATTCCTCCCACTTGCTTCTTTAGAGACAAACTCTCTTTCCAGAAACACGCCGGTCCGAGCAACAAACACTTTGTTCTCGGTTGGATTGTAGAAGTAGTAACCCTTAGTTTCTTTAGGGTACCCCACAAATTTACACTTATCCGATTTCGGCCCTAGCTTGTCTGATTGTAAACGTTTTACATAGACATCGCAGCCCCAAATCCTCATGAACGACAGTGTGGGATGCCTCCCACTCCACATCTCATATGGTATCTTCATGACTGATTTAGATGGAACACGGTTAATGGTGAAAGCTGCACTTAATAGAGCGTAGCCCCAAAATGATAATGGAAGATCGGTTTGACACATCATAGATCGAACCATATCCAATAGGGTTCGATTCCTCCTCTCGGACACGCCATTCCATTGTGGTGTTCCGGGTGGAGTGAGTTGGGACACGATCCCACACTCTCTAAGATAGTCTTCAAACTCTTGGCTTAAGTATTCTCCTCCACGATCCGATCGTAGAGCCTTGATACTTTTGCCAAGTTGCTTCTCTACTTCATTCTTGAATTCTTTGAACACTTCAAAGGATTCGGATTTTTCCCTCATAAGGTACACAAATCCATATCTACTGTAATCATCATTAATGTAATGAAGAAGACATAACCACCTATGGCAGGCGTGGCAAATGGCCCACATACATCAGTATGTATGAGCGCCAATTGCTCACTAGTCCTCTCACCTTTCTTATTGAAAGGAGACTTAGTCATTTTTCCCAATAAACAAGCCTCACATGTCTCATATGATTCAAAATCAAATGAGTCTAGTAATCCATCCTTATGGAGTCTAGATACACGTTTCTCATTTATGTGGCCTAAACGACAGTGTCATAAATAAGCTGGATTTAAATTATTTATTTTAATCCGCTTGGTATTAATGTTGTAGACATGATTGCTTAGATCAAGGACATAAAGTCCATTAAATAATTGCGAACTAAAATAGTGAATATTATTTAAATAAAAGGAAAAACAATTGTTCTTTATTGAAATAATAAAACCATCCTTGTCCAAACAAGAAATAGAAATAATGTTTCTGCACGTAGCAGACACAAAATAGCAATTATTTAATTCTAAAACTAATCCTGAAGGCAGAGATAGCTCGCACACGCCTATGGCCAACGCAGCAACCTTTGCTCCATTCCCAACGCGCAGATCTACCTCTCCTTTAGCCAATCTTCTACTTCTTTTTAGATCCTGCATATTTCGACAAATATGAGATCCACATCCAGTATCTAATACCCATGATGTAGAGATAATTAAATTGACATCTACAACAAAAATACCTGGTGGTGGTGGAATCACTATTCCAAGCCTCTTGTCCTCCAGATATTTTGGGCAGCTCCTCCTCCAATGTCCAGGCTGACTGCAGTAGTGACACTCACCTTTAGTCACACCTTTTGAAATGCTACCAACAGGCTTAAGGGCAGGTTTCTTGGACTTGGCAACTAACTTGCCTTTTCCCTTGGAGGAAGAGGCAAACATTTTGCCCTTTCCTTTCTGTACCATCATAATGGCCTTGCCCTTACCCTTTTTGATGCTCTGTTCAGCCGTCCTCAACATATTGAGTAAATCTGGCAGTGGTTTCACGATCTCGTTCATGTTATAGTTCATGATGAACTGTCCATAACTCTCGGGCAACGATTGCAACACGAGATCGGTTGCCAACTCTTGGCCGACCGGGAACCCTAGTCGGGAGAGATTCTCCAAATACCCGATCATACGGAGAACATGGGGTCCCATCGGGTTCCCTTCTGCCAGATGACACTTGAACAGTGCCTTAGAGACCTCATACCTCTCTACCCTCGCCTGCTCTCGGAAGAGCTGCTTGAGATGCTCGATCATATCGACAGCATTCATGTTTTCGTGTTGCTTCTGAAGCTCAGAAGTCATGTGACACGTTCCAACTGCAAGTGCACAGCCGTCGTGTGTAGTAATAAACCGGAAATCCGGGTTGTCGAACCCAAGGGACTTTGTTTAAATTAATTACTATTCTAAACCTTATGTGGGCAAGTCGCAAGTTGTGTTTTTATCTAATTCTAAGAAAATAAATGCAATATTCTCAATTAACCAAGTGAAGTAATTCACGATTAATAAAGAATGATTAATTGGAGGTTTTTATCAATAAGGGAAAAGTACCGGGAATTCTCTAGGTTCACTAGGTTGTTCTAAATTTATGTTTTGATTTGTAAAACAACCACGTGTTATTCACTATTAATCAAGCAACGTTGAACTTATCGAGTTACCAAGCAAGTCCACTATACTTAGGTTAAACTAGACCGAGTTACCAAGCCTATTTTAGCTTTAAGCACGCATTAATAACATAATTCTACTTTAACGATCCTAGTTAACGATGCCGAGTTACCAAACATTGATACGACTAGGTGGATTATTCAATTTACCGACTAGTTATCACGGAGTTACCGCGTGGAAACTAATTGATTCTATCTCTACGTTAGCTACTCGCAAAGATAATAAGATTAAGAACGCAAATAATCCATAATAGTGAATAAACACGTGAGATTAAGCTAAAGCATGCATTACAATCATCAAAACATCAACTTTAGATCAAACCCTAGCTACACCAAACGAGAATTCCCAGCAAAAAGTGTTTAGCTACTCATATTCATAATCAAAACGACGATTATAATGAGTTTAAACATAAAAATCAAGAAAAACGAGAGTTTAGAATCCAAACGAATGATCCAAAAGCTCCTAAGCTCTCTCCAAGGCTTCTTGATCTCCAAAGATGTCTCTAATCTCCAAAACTACTGAAAAAGTCGACCTAAAAGCCTTAAATATGTTCCCATAATAATATTACAAAGTTTGGATATAATACGAAAAAGCCCCAAAAAAACTGCTCTGTCCCACGATCTCTTCGCACGAAGACAGTTGTCTTCGCACGAAGAGTCTTCGTACGAAGACTTCTGCCTCTTCGTGCGAAGGTCTTATTATGTAGATACTGCAACTGTGTTTGAGAAGAGAAATTTGCAAGGCTGAATTTTGGCTAAGTATAATGTCTTCGCACGAAGACAAATGTCTTCGCACGAAGACTTCTGTGTCCAGCCCTCTTTTTGCCTCCTTTGACTTTTCTCTTCCATTCTTTGACTTTCTTCTTCCATTCTTTCTTCCCTTGACCTTCCTTTGACTTTCTTTGACTTTCCTCTTCTGTTTGACTTTCCTTTGACTTTCTCCTTCCTTTTGACTTGCCTTTGAGTTCCTTGTTTCCGAAGTTCGCTTCCAAATCCCGCACGATCCTCCAAGCCCTGTTTTCCTGCGAATCACAACACGAAAACACAACCCGCGATCATATCACAATAAAAGCTCAAAAATCTAAAGAAACGCCCGGATTTAACAAGTATTGCATATGAACTCACATAATCACATTTACGCTCAATTTACTCAAAAGACGACAAATTCTCCATTATAAGCACGCAAAACGTAGAAATAAAAGGCATAAAATAACTCCGAAAACGGAGTTATCAACTACCCCCACACTACCTTTTGCTCGTCCCGAGCAAATCTCCCAAGTCAATTCCATCTCTCTCAAGTCAAAACTTTTCTCACTTTCCCGCAATTCATCCAACTTTGCATACTACCCTACTTACTCATTGCATAACTTCCCTACGCCAATTGCATACTATCACCTTACATTGCATACAAAACCAAGAACTCTTGCATACTAATCCGAGTAGAACCATTCACCAACCATCCTTCCTACTAGTCGACACGACTCGATTATACACAATGCACCTATATGCAAATGCAATATTCACAATGCAAGTATTGAAATACAAATTTTTTTCTTTTGTCTTTTGTGAGATTGGGCAATCTCCATTAGCTTAAACCGATTCACACGAAGCGATGAGAAATCTAGACACAAGGAATGATTCGAAATCAAATTCGTCAACATGAATTCCCCCTAGCTAGTATAGAGAACCTAACTTTACTAAGTACAAGAATGCAATACCTTTTCATGTGTGCCACAAAATAAAAGGCTACGCTAGGCTAAGCCACGTTCAAGGTCCGAGCTCCTAATCCGCTAACGGGTTTAAAATGATGAGGCTTTAGGGACAAATAGGATAAGAATCAAATACAAGTCCTAAAGCGTCACATTCTCACAAATACCATAGCTCACACACCCTCACAACAATGATGGAAACCAAGCCCGAAACTCACCATCTCCGGCCCTCGATCCCCTCACACCCCGGTACAATTACGATCTCCGCGGCTATTGTCATGAATGATGCATAAGCCAAAAATCTCCCGTTCGTGAACTAGTCGCTTCTCCACTCGCTCTTCCACAAACTTTTCATTCTTCCTTTATTCATCTCTCCTTTTTTTTCTCTATTTTCTTTTTTTTTCTGATTTTTTTTTTTTTTTTATATATATATCTCTTTAAATCCTACACAATTCCTTCAATATCTTTCACGAGTGGACTTCCAAGTGCCAAGCTAACATATAATCGTAAGGAGAGACAATATCCAAATCAACACGTATAAATCACAAATCAATGTCTCTCCCTATCTCAATAAAATCCTCGGTGTAACCAACAAAGCCGCTAACATAAAAGAGCATGTGTGGGGATGGAGTCGTCGCAAGCGCAATCTCAATGTCCGAAGTCAAATGTCGACACCCCCACACTCGAACGTAATCCTGTCCCCTCTCAAGTAGTTGATCAAATATCTGTCTTGTGCCTAATCCAACCAAACCTCCTACACCATGATGAGTAAGATCCGGTACCTAGCACGATCCACATATTAAATTCCCCCAACCCAAGTTTTGTGTGTATTAGATGGTACACACTCACGGCTCTCCTCACTTGTGTCCATGTTGTAATGCCATGGAACACCGCCACACCGAAGTGCGCAAGCCTACTCTCACTCACCCTCGCATTCCCCTCGAAGATCACAAATGAAGTGCATGTGATATGTAAGACTCACACAAATATAGCATGAAGTACTCCCTCATCGAACCCCCTCAACTACAACACCCTCGTGACGCACTAAAGCGGTGATTCTAACCAATCAATGCTGAAGGCCAAGAATCGTCACCCTAAGTCCAAAGGTTGTCAAAGAATCCATGGTTCAAATACGGGTTTACTAGTGGTCCTACAAGGTAAGTTCTATAAGCAGTGAGTGCTCTAATACACACCTCGCACAGCTGTTCTGTGTGCCACTACGAGGCGGGTTGGCGACTACCTAAGACGTACACAAGAACGTTCGGCTTGTTTAGCTCACACCTAGCTCAACTCTTGTAAGAAAATTAGGCACACACTTTAAATTTGAAAGAATTAAGTTCGTGTGTAAAATAGGCACGCATTCCCGTAAAGAAAGTTTCTCTATACTTACTAAGGGAAACTCACATCGTCACTCTCGATCGCAATTCACGCCCTATGCCTAAAAGTCTCACACTTCTCGATTTTACCGAATTTTCAGCTTTTTTCAATTGCCCTTTCTCAAATTCTTAATTTTTTTTTGGTGTTTTCACATTTTTAGTTTTTTTTTTTTTTATACCTACACTATATGCACGGCTAACTCGACTAACGACTCAACAATGGTGGGTTGACTCAAAAATACCAAAACGTGCAAAAAAGATGAATAATAAAAAGAAAAATAAGGACATAACCAAAAATCTCTAACTACATGCTGACACTGGCGATGCAAAGACACGACACTGACTAGTAAAAAGGATTCAACCACCCCCACACTAGAATGCATCGTTGTCCTCAACGATAACACGAGGACTCAACAATTCTAGCACGAGGGCACACTCCACTACTCGTCATCTTCCTCATCCTCATCATCTTCTTCCTCCTCATCTTCTTCTTCTTCTTCATCCTCACTCGGCGGGACCGGATACTCAAATTCATCCTCCTGGAACCACGGATCCGCCGTCGGGACCGGTGGAACAAACTCCCCCGCCGCCTGACCACTAGACTGTATAACCCACTGGCCCACCATCTGGATTAAACCTCCCAGCTTCACCTGATTGTCCCGAGTGTGGGCAAACTGGCGTCTTCTCTCTAGTCTATCCCGGGCCATCTCCTCTCGCAGGTGGTCGTAGGCAACCTGGTTGTCAAACCTAGAGGTGTTCATCCTCCTACCCTTTCCCTTCTTCCTCGCCGTCTCATCAAACCTATGCCACTTCCTAGCAGTAAACGCTTTCAAATCCATATCTCTCCCTATGACTACTTCGGTAGTTTTGGCTAGGTGAGTGATCAAGCAAGTATGACCGGGGCCCAATTTGTTCGTCCTTGACACCCTCTCAAGACAGTTCTCCCAAATCAGTTTGGGGATATTAATTCTAACCCCGGTGTAAAGACAAAGAGCCCAGACAGAGAGGCGGAAAGTGTAACTAGGGTTTCGTGTGATTCCCAAAACCCAGTTTTCTAACAATTCACAACACCACCTAGCCTCCGGCCTATAAAACTTCTTCTCGGCCTTCCAATGAATCACCTCCCCTTTCCTGTCCCATGGATCAACCCCCTTCGCAAAGCAAAAAAGCATTTAAACGAGACCAAAGGTTCTCACTACGAAGAACCGTCTCTAACCCACAACCCTCTTTCAAAGCGGGGAAACCCATGGCCAATGCGATAGTCTCTGGCGTGAAGACTATCCAATTGTTCCGACAGTACACAAGACGAGGATCTTGACTCTCACCATCCTTTGCATAATGCAAATTGAACAAAAAATCTCGCGTAATATGCGAACTAGACGGCCCTACTAGCTTAAACCAATTGGCAAGCTTCTCGCGCTCAAAAATTTCCTTAATTGCTTGAGGCATGTCCTCGTGCAATGGAAATACCTTTTCGGGCTGCCCGTTCTTGGTCAAATAGGTATCTTTACGAGAGTCAATGTGGGCCTCGTAAGTGACAAAACGGTAGCTATCATAATATCCTGGCGCAATACTACGCTCTTTCAAATTAGCTTTAGCCGTTCGTCGGCCAACAATACCCGGTTTAGCCGGGAAAGGGGCAGTCAAGATGGCATATTGGGGAGTAGGCGGAATCTCTAATTGAGGATCGCCCGACCCCGATGCTTCTTGCGAAGAACCCTCTCCCGTCTTCCGTTTCTTTCCACCCGCCATTTAGAATTCAATTTCAAGTAAAAGGAACAATTCAACTATTGTGCACGTGAACAAGAAGTGTATACTAAACGAAACACGTAGGCACGTAAGCAAATAATTCCTAGGACTTTACGCAATCGCCCCCAAATACGCTTCTAAGCGCAACAAAATATAATCGGGCTTTTACTCAATGTGCCTAGGACTCGAATATGAAATACGAAGTTTAGATAGTACCTACGCGTCCGGAGCAAGTCTTACGGACGCAAAAATTCCACAATTTGACAACCCCGGGCTGATTTTGATGTCGCCGGAAAAATTTGTCGAAACCTCGAATTGTTTGATGCTCCGTACTCCTTGCGTAGTCCCCGTTAGTGTTTCCTTCTCGTCCGTAAACTGAATCAAGCCCCAACTCGTCCAATTTCTCAATTCTTCTTCAAAACCCTAGCTTCTTCTTCCTCTGATTCCTCTCTTGTCTCTCACTCTCACTCAAAACCACTTCTGGAATCTTGTTCTCCTCTGAATTGCGAGCAAAACCCTAGGTGGGTTGTTGAATTTGGTGAAGAATCAAGTGTGTGGTGATTTGCGTGTGAGGTCGCGGCTATGGAGGAGTGAGCTGTTGAAGATGGAGAATGAGGAAGAAGCTCGATGGCTGCTGGTGATGAAGCTTCATATTGTGCAAAATGTCCTCTTTGCCCTTAAGAAGTGGCTTCAATCCTTTGCCCGTGCGTGGCCAAGTCTGTCTTTTTGCGCGATGTCTTCGTGCGAAGACATTTCTCTTCGTGCGAAGAGTCTTCGTACGAAGACAAATTGTCTTCGCACGAAGGTCTTCTCACATAGATACTGCACCTTGTTTTGAGAAGACAATTTTCAGACTTGAAATTTTTTCTAAGTATAGAGTCTTCCTACGAAGACAATTGTCTTCATACGAAGACAATGCTGAATCGTGCCAAAAACATCCTTTTTGTCAATTTTTCGCGTCTTCGATCGTGCCTTTGCTTTCCGAAGGATCTCCTCGTCCTCGAGACTCCCTTTTTACCTTAAAACACTCCCAAAATCCGGGGAATATTTTTTTTGTCAATTTCACGCGTTCCAAGGCACGTTTTGCATTTCCGGATGCTTTTGGCCTCGTTTTACTTGCTAAAACATCCTTTTTGGCGTAACTTCCTCATCCGGACTCCGATTTGCGCGATCCACCTGTCTACAGAAAGCCCTCGACCACCCCCACACGTTGGCATTGTTCAATTCTCATTTCAGTCTGTCCTCCAAAATTTCACCTCGTAATCCGTGCCGGCGTGATAGCTTTCTCCGTTCACTAATCAAATTCTTGCGCAAATCAAGACGGGGAGTCCGGGAACATGATCTTCCCCAGGTGCGTGTGTTGAATAGATGCAGAAATGGCTTCTACCTTCAATTCCTTCATTTCGGATCCCGATACGCGTATTCAGCTGCAAATCTGGACTTTTTACTCTGTTTCGCACGTGCGCATCAAGAAGGGGGATCCGAAATAGGCCTTTCACCTCGTACTCCTGCACATACTCATTGGAAATATTAAATCCACTCTCTCGCACCTCTCAATAACATCAACCCGAATAAAAAATCTACAAAACAGTATTAAAACCTATCCTAAAGCAATAAATAGGTTGGGTTGCCTCCCAACAAGCGCTTTGTAATTTAAGGTCGACGGCCCGACCCAGTTACCTCAGAGATGTTTCAAGTTGCGGGAGTTGCATGAAGCCATTCAATGACTCCAATGAAATTTCCGTCCACATACGGTTTCGCTCTCTGACCATTCACCTTAAACCTGTTCCCATTTGCATCCTCTACCTCAAGAGATCCCCATGGATAAACTGCAGTAATCGTGTAGGGACCACTCCACCTAGATTTCAGTTTCCCTGGAAACAGCTTTAGTCTTGCATTGAAGATCAATACTTTCTGTCCTACCTTGAAGTCTCTCGGGATGATGTGCCTGTCGTGCCACAGTTTTGTCCTCTCCTTATAGATTTTCGCACTTTCATACGCCATCAATCGAAATTCTTCAAGTTCAAGTAGTGCTTGCTTTCGTAGCTCACCTGAGAGCTTAGCGTCCAAATTGATCTTCTTCAAAGCCCAGAATGCCTTGTGCTCAAGTTCCACCGGAAGATGACACGACTTCCCAAACACTAACTGGTAGGGAGACATGCTCAAAGGAGTCTTGTAAGCAGTCCTATACGCCCATAAGCTATCGTCTAAATGCAGAGACCAATCCTTGCGTCCCGGGTTGACTGTCTTCTCCAGAATCCCTTTTATCTCTCGGTTAGAAACTTCTGCTTGCCCATTCGACTGCGGATGATAGGCCAGTGATATCTTATGCGTCTTTACCCCATATTTGCTCAAGACATTGGCAAAGACTTTATTCACAAAATGCGATCCTTCATCACTGATTATGGCTCTGGGAGTTCCAAACCGTGTAAAAATGCTCTTCCGCACGAATCTCTCTACAGTAGCTCCATCGTTTTTGGGGCAAGCCATTGCCTCCACCCACTTGGTCACATAATCCACAGCTAACAGTATATAAAGATTTCCAAGTGAAGACGGGAATGGTCCCATGAAATCGATGCCCCAGACATCAAAGGGCTCTACTTCCAACACGAAATTTTGAGGCATCTCGTTTCGGCTGGAGATATTGCCGGTTCTCTGACATCGATCACATTGCTGCACAAATAGATGAGCATCTTTATGTAAAGTAGGCCAGTAAAATCCACTTTGCAATACCTTTGCCACAGTACGCGCTTTGCCAAAATGTCCTCCGCAATTCAATTCGTGGCAGTGTCTAAGAATGTCCAAAGTGTCTGGCTCAGCTACGCATCTTCTCAACACATTGTCAGCTCCCAACCTAAACAAATAAGGGTCATCCCAGAAATAGTGTCGTGCATCTGCGAAAAATTTCTTTTTCTGATGGAACGTCATGTCTTTCGGGACAATTTTGAGCGCCTTCAAATTTGCCAAATCCGCAAACCAAGGCACAGCTGCTACCACTACCATAAGTTGTTCGTCTGGAAAGTCTTCTCTAATCGGCACATCTTCTTGTTTTTCGTTATCCAGTCGTGACAAATGGTCTGCAACAACGTTCTCTACACCCTTTTTGTCCTTTATCACTATGTCAAACTCTTGCATTAACAATACCCATCGGATCAATCTAGGCTTTGCATCCTTCTTAGCAAGAAGATATTTGAGGGCTGCATGGTCCGTGAAAATAGCCACCTGAGAACCCACAAGATATGGACGAAACTTGTCCAATGCGAAGATAATAGCCAACATCTCTTTCTCCGTGGTGGCATAATTAACCTGTGCAGTGTTAAGAGTACGACTAGCATAGTAAATAACATGAGCTACCTTGTCTTTCCGCTGTCCCAGCACTGCTCCCACCGCGTAATCGCTGGCATCACACATAAGTTCGAACGGTAGAGTCCAGTCTGGAGTGGCTATAATGGGAGAACTAATCAGCTTTTTCTTGAGCAAATCAAAAGCTGTCTTGCAGTCTTCATTGAAATCAAACACGGCATCTTTCTCAAGCAAACCAGATAAAGGCTTTGTGATTTTCGAAAAGTCCTTAATGAAGCGCCGATAGAAACCTGCATGTCCCAAGAAACTCCGTACCCCTTTGACAGACGTAGGGTAAGGAAGCTTCTCAATCACCTCAATCTTCGCCCGGTCTACCTCTAAACCTTTACTGGAGATCTTGTGCCCCAACACTATTCCCTCGGTCACCATGAAATGGCACTTCTCCCAGTTAAGCACTAGGTTGGTGTCAATACATCTGTCCAGTACCCGAGCTAGCTGCTGGAGACAGTCTTCGAACCCATCACCATAAAGCGAAAAATCATCCATGAAGACTTCAAAATTTTGCTCCATCATGTCTGAGAAGATAGACATCATACACCTCTGAAACGTAGCTGGGGCATTGCATAGTCCAAAGGGCATGCGTCTGAATGCAAACGTCCCATATGGACAAGTAAATGTCGTCTTCTCCTGGTCAGCTGGCTCAATCGCTATCTGATTATACCCAGAATATCCATCCAAAAAGCAGTAGTGTGAATGGTGAGCTAGCCTATCAAGCATCTGGTCCACGAATGGGAGGGGAAAATGATCCTTCAAAGTGGCATCATTGAGTTTGCGGTAGTCCATGCAAACTCTCCACCCAGTAACGGTCCGTGTGGCAATTTGATCACCTTTTTCCCCTTCCACCACAGTTATACCTCCCTTCTTGGGAACACATTGTACCGGGCTAGTCCACGTGCTGTCGGAAATCGGATAGATGATACCTGCTTCCAACCATTTAAGCACCTCTTTCTTCACCACCTCCTGCATGTGAGGGTTGAGGCGGCGCTGAAATTGAACTACCGACTTCTTGTCTTCCATGAGCCTGATCTTATGCTGGCAAACTGTGGGGCTGATCCCCTTAATATCTGCTATTGTCCATCCCATAGCTGCTTTCCTCTTCTGTAGTACCTCGAGAAGCTGCTCCTCCTGTTCCCTGTCTAAACATGCAGATACAATCACAGGTAAAGTATCATTAGATCCCAAGTATAAATATTTCAAATGAACAGGTAAAGGCTTTAACTCTAAAACAGGAGCAGTAATAAGAGAAGGAGTAAGAATCTTCCTGCTTCCCTCATTAAAGAGGGGTAATGGTGGGCGCCAATGAACATCTAAGGCTTGCTCTTTCTCGCTGGAATCAAATAGAGCAAGCTCCTCATATAGTTGCTCCAACAAAATATCGTCCTCCTCGTCCAGCGTGTATGCCTCCACCCCAAAGCACTGCTCGCTCACCGCGTATGCGGGAAACTTCATAGCTTCAAATACATTGAAGGCCACCTTCTCATCGTTGATCTGCATAGTCAGCTCCCCATTGGCCACATCAATGATAGTTCTCCCAGTGGCCAGGAATGGACGGCCCAAAATAAGAGGAACATCATCGTCGGCCTCCATGTCTAAGATCACAAAATCCGCTGGGAAGATGAGTCCTTCAACTCTCACTAATACATCCTCTAAAACACCCCTGGGGCGTTTTATTGTGCGATCAGCCATCTGCAAGCACATCCTTGTAGGCTTAGGATCTCCCACACCAAGTTGCTCAAAAACCGATGTAGGCATCAAATTAATACTTGCACCAAGGTCACATAATGCCCTCCCATGAAATGCGTCTCCCAATGTGACAGGAATGATGAAACCGCCCGGATCTTTCATCTTCTTTGGTAGCGCTTTTTGCACAACGGCGCTACACTCCTCATTTAGAGTCACGGTTTCAAAGTCATCCATGCGCCTCCTATTAGAAAGGAGGTCCTTGAGAAATTTGGCATATTTCGGCATTTGTGAGATGGCCTCTGCAAAAGGTATATTAATGTGCAGTTTCCTGAAGATATCCACAAACTTCTTGAAATGCTTGGCATCCTCTTGGCTCTTCAATCTTTGCGGGTATGGCACTCGCACACTGTATTCCTCCCTAGGCTTCTGTTTCTCATCCGACTTCCTCACCGTGTCCTTTGATTGGGGACTCACGGTAGGCACGGGAATCTCTTCATCCAAAGCTTTCTCAGTGGCCTTAGTCGCCTCAGCTCGCGCGTGGCTAGGATATGGGGGGTCCTCAGTAGTGATGCCACTGCGAGTTGTGATGGCATTTAGCTGCTCGTTAGGAGTGATGGTATTTGCTGGAAGCATGCCTGGTGGAAGCTTGATATTTTGATTGGCGATCTGCCCAATCTGAGTCTCATGGCTTTTTATTGTTGCTTGTATTGAGACAATCGCGCTCTCCATCCTGTCGTGATTGGCTAGGAGCTTTCTCAATAGAGCATTTGTCTCTTGCTCTTCTTTTTGTGGAGCCTGCTGCTGTGGAGCTTGCCTTTGCGCTTGATATGGAACATTAGGTCTCTGACCGGGTGCATATAATCCACTGTTCGGATTGGCATAGCTGAAGTTGGGGTGATTACGATTGTTGGGATGATAGGTGTTAGGCCATTGCTGCTGTCGCGAAAAATTCACATCTTCAACACTGTTATCATATCCCTGGTTTTCATCTGCTAGTAATTCACCCATGGGCTTCTGTGTCGGAGGGTGCATACCGTGAAATGCTGAAGTCATGGATTTCAGCTTTTGTTCCATCGATTCAATCTTGTTGACTAAGGATGTATCCCCCGGTTTGGAGTACCTACGCGTTTCCGATCGTGTAGTCTCTCTCTTTGACGCGTTGTTTAGCAAATCTTGA
Organism: Linanthus parryae; assembly: GCA_023055425.1. Lineage (NCBI taxonomy): Eukaryota > Viridiplantae > Streptophyta > Magnoliopsida > Ericales > Polemoniaceae > Linanthus > Linanthus parryae. The sequence goes on along the minus strand of JALGPY010000006.1, from coordinate 77,412,915 downwards.
GCTCGCTGTGCTCCAAGTCCCATAAAATTACCTCCAGCTAGCATATCTAACTGGTCAGCCGTCTCTTTGTCTAATGCAGTGTAGAAATAATGGAAGAGCTTGTGCCATGGCTCTCCATGATTCGGACATCTACGGAGAATTCGGCTGAACTTCCTCCACGCATCTCCCAACGAGCTGTCTTCATCCTGAGTGAATTTTGCAATCTCTGCCATCTGCTGCGCGACTCTGGATGGTGGCAAATACTTCCTCAGAAACTCATGACAACAATCCGCCCATGTCACTATGCTACCAGCTGGCAGCTCCATAAGCCACTTCTTGGCTTTTCCAGATAAGGAGAATGGAAATAGTAAAAGCTTAACTGTTTCATCTGGAACTCGCTGATCGTGCAGGGTTGATGTGATTTGCTCAAATACCAGCAGATGGTGATTGGGGTCATCTCCTGGAGCTCCGTTGAATGCGCACTCATCACGAACCATGTTGATCATATGTTGGCGCAACTCGAAGTGTTGGGCATTGATCTGTGGCCTGACAATGGTAGGCTGATAACATGCTGGAGTAGTCCTGAAATAATCCACCATCGGGCGTTCTTCATTCTCAGCATTGTTCTGCCTGTTGTTTTCCCCATTATTACCATTGTTGTTCCCACCGATGTTCGCCACTTGTGCCCCCACACCATGACGTGGTTGTGGATTTGGGGGGACCATGCGATCCATCCTTGCCTGCATCTCAGCCATTTGAGCTCTCACCTCCTCAGCTTCTGCGGCTCTTTGTGCAGCCTCCTCTACAGCTGCAGCTCTAGCTGCTTCCGCATCCTGCATACCTTTGCGGATCCTCTCAAACTCAGCTCTCGTTTCTTCATCCATAACTACTGAGCTTGAATTCCTCTTGTCTCTACGCTGTGCTTTTAATAAGGATTCCGGGTCTTCAAACGTTGGATACAAAGGCTCGTCTCGAGAACGGGTCATGCACCGAGTAAATCAACCTGAAATCACGAAACACACAAAACGTAGGTGAGTAACGGATATAAACAATAAATTAAAATCCCTAAGGCTAGGAATTATAACTAATTTAGCCGAAGTCCCCGGCAACGGCGCCAAAAACTTGACACGTTCCAACTGCAAGTGCACAGCCGTCGTGTGTAGTAATAAACCGGAAATCCGGGTTGTCGAACCCAAGGGACTTTGTTTAAATTAATTACTATTCTAAACCTTATGTGGGCAAGTCGCAAGTTGTGTTTTTATCTAATTCTAAGAAAATAAATGCAATATTCTCAATTAACCAAGTGAAGTAATTCACGATTAATAAAGAATGATTAATTGGAGGTTTTTATCGATAAGGGAAAAGTACCGGGAATTCTCTAGGTTCACTAGGTTGTTCTAAATTTATGTTTTGATTTGTAAAACAACCACGTGTTATTCACTATTAATCAAGCAACGTTGAACTTACCGAGTTACCAAGCAAGTCCACTATACTTAGGTTAATCTAGACCGAGTTACCAAGCCTATTTTAGCTTTAAGCACGCATTAATAACATAATTCTACTTTAACGATCCTAGTTAACGATGCCGAGTTACCAAACATTGATACGACTAGGTGGATTATTCAATTTACCGACTAGTTATCACGGAGTTACCGCGTGGAAACTAATTGATTCTATCTCTACGTTAGCTACTCGCAAAGATAATAAGATTAAGAACGCAAATAATCCATAATAGTGAATAAACACGTGAGATTAAGCTAAAGCATGCATTACAATCATCAAAACATCAACTTTAGATCAAACCCTAGCTACACCAAACGAGAATTCCCAGCAAAAAGTGTTTAGCTACTCATATTCATAATCAAAACGACGATTATAATGAGTTTAAACATAAAAATCAAGAAAAACGAGAGTTTAGAATCCAAACGAATGATCCAAAAGCTCCTAAGCTCTCTCCAAGGCTTCTTGATCTCCAAAGATGTCTCTAATCTCCAAAACTACTGAAAAAGTCGACCTAAAAGCCTTAAATATGTTCCCATAATAATATTACAAAGTTTGGATATAATACGAAAAAGCCCCAAAAAAACTGCTCTGTCCCACGATCTCTTCGCACGAAGACAGTTGTCTTCGCACGAAGAGTCTTCGTACGAAGACTTCTGCCTCTTCGTTTGAAGGTCTTATTATGTAGATACTGCAACTGTGTTTGAGAAGAGAATTTTGCAAGGCTGAATTTTGGCTAAGTATAATGTCTTCGCACGAAGACAAATGTCTTCGCACGAAGACTTCTGTGTCCAGCCCTCTTTTTGCCTCCCTTTGACTTTTCTCTTCCATTCTTTGACTTTCTTCTTCCATTCTTTCTTCCCTTGACCTTCCTCTGACTTTCTTTGACTTTCCTCTTCTGTTTGACTTTCCTTTGACTTTCTCCTTCCTTTTGACTTGCCTTTGAGTTCCTTGTTTCCGAAGTTCGCTTCCAAATCCCGCACGATCCTCCAAGCCCTGTTTTCCTGCGAATCACAACACGAAAACACAACCCGCGATCATATCACAATAAAAGCTCAAAAATCTAAAGAAACGCCCAGATTTAACAAGTATTGCATATGAACTCACATAATCACATTTACGCTCAATTTACTCAAAAGACGACAAATTCTCCATTATAAGCACGCAAAACGTAGAAATAAAAGGCATAAAATAACTCCGAAAACGGAGTTATCATCATGGTGCATAGCATAAGGCAGGCCGCATCATTAGCGTCATCAACACGCTTTTGATATGCCTTTAGGGCAGCAGGTGTTTGGTTCTCTGGACCTTCTGGAACTTGCTCCTCTATTGCGTACAGTTTCTTCTCTTGCTTGAGAACAATTCTCAAGTTTCTGTACCAATCAAGAAAGTTGGTTCCAGAGAGCTTGTCCTTCTCAAGAACAGATCGTAGGGAATGTTGTGAACTCGATGAGTTGTTTGCCATTTGGAATTCTACAAAAGGAAAATACGCAAGTTTTAGTATTTGTGAATTTTTGACTACATTCAATAATGGCTAGTTTATCAAATATAGCTCCCACTATTTTTCTACGGATTAATAACCCTCAAGATATTAATGCGGAAAATATCCTTATATTTTCTAGTGGGCCAAGATCCATATTTCATCTCCTTATGAGCTTACTTTGGCAAGTCACCCATAATTTGACTACTTTAGGTAGGAACAATTCCAATTGCATCCTATATGCAACTCTTGGTTCAATTGGGCAAATAACTCCTTATTTATCCATCCATATGGATAATCCCAATTGATTGCCTCTAGGTTTCTTAATCAAATTAATAGCCCAGTTGTGTTCAACCTCTTATTTAAACAATTGCACATTGTTACGTGCCATCGCATTCCATCATTATGAACCAAGTCGCCATGCTTTGGCACGCACGAACTTGATAAATAATGATGATAATGAGTGTTTAAATAACGAGAAGGCAATAACACAATATTTGAATTTTGAGGGATTTTAGATTCAATTTTAATCATTTTGTTGATCAATATCAACTAATCTATCTATTTGAGTTTGGGCACAACTCCAAATAATAGATCCGGGTTGTCTAATTATCTTATTATCCTAATTGCATGCATCATCCATACACCAACCACACAATAATAAGATAATAAAATAAACAACCCCAAAACAGAAATTAAACGTGATGTGGATATGGCCTTTTCTAGACTAAGACAATTCCAAGCCAATTGAATTATCTATGAACCCTAAAATCAAACACATCTCCATGAGTCTTGATCTTTTGGTCCATCCTTCATAGTCACGTGGAATGCTCCATGCTCCATCTTTTGTGGCTCCCTTTGGCTTTGGGCTTCTTTTCTTCAATCTTGGCTAACAATCTACTTTATCTAGCACTAGCTAACTTCTATACTAAATAAAATAAATATCACAGGTTGAGAAAAAATGGAACGCAGGCCATAAAACCCTAATTAATTATTACAATTAATTGATCAGCTCGCAGGCCGTAAAACCAAACCACAAAATTAAACATCCACATCAAACCACGTCGTAAGGCCATATCCAATCACCATGCGAATTGCACATAAACAGTTAAAAACCAATTTTAACGCGCCTGGTCAACTTTAATTGATTTTAGGATTTCTAGGGTTAAAACGGTCCATGGGCCCAACAATCAAATTGCCCGGGCCCAAAAAGATGAACCACAAGGCCCTAGGGCCGGGCCGGCCCAAAACCCACACGCCTAGGCCGCGGGTTAGGGACGCCCAGCCCCTAGGGCGGCCAATCTTGGGCTGCAAGCAAGAGGTCTCTGATACCTCTGTAGGGTTTTGATTCATGGATGCGTAACGGAAACAAAAATAACCATGCAAAACCCTCCAAGGATCACAAGTCAAGAGACATAACGATGGTAAAGGAAGTAATCAATAACACACCTTAGGGTTCTCCTTTGATGACTTCAAACGCGAATTGTGTCACGTTCTCTATGGTTGATCCACGCCTAGAGTTGATCCTAGAATCTCCCAAGTCCTTGGTGCTAGCCCGAAAAAGGAAGAGGAAGAAGAATCACGCAAAACGAGACCCATAAGGAAGGTCTCGGCCTCCTTTGTGGCCGACAGGATGGGCGGCGGCAAGAGGGGCGGTCGGCTCCTCTTGTTGCTTGCTCTCTCTCCTTTTTGTTCTCTCCCACTCTTTGTTATGTTCAATAATTAGCATAAGTTATGGGAAGGAAGGAAGGAAGGTCCTTTATATAGTCCAACAACTCCTTGCCAACTACCTAAAGGACTTATTCTAGTCCTACTAGAATTCAATTTAGTCCCTTCCTTGCAAATTAGTCCCTACTAAGTTTGCAAGGTTTTGCAAAGTGATCCTTCTAATTAATTAATCCAATTAATTAATTCCCAAATCTAGTTCAACTCTATATAGCGTGTGACCCCATAGGTTCTATCTAGTTGGTAGCAACTATTTGCTAATGTGGAGCGGTTTCTAGCAAAACATCCATTCTAGCCAACTAATAGAATAGTCATCTTGACAACCTTTGTACAAGTAATTGTCTCATCCCTTTGTCTCTATATCTGGATTGGACACGAGACATACAAGTCACACTCGTATATCCAATCCATAGTTTCTCTATCCATGGGAATAGCCTTATTCGTGCAAATAACATCAATATCCCATATTGATTTATTTGAGTCTGGCCAGACATTCTATAAGCACTATCCCTCGAGTGGCCTAGGATTTGCTCCCGTTATGTGGGAGGGACAAATTCTATCTACGTCCACTACGATCTCTAAGCTTGCTTTTTATTGTATCCAGTACACGCCTTTATAACTACCCAGTTACGCTACCAAAATCACAATAATCCACAACTAGAATATCTAGTGACTTCAAGTCTAAGGATGACAATACCATTGCACCGCAAGAAGCGCTTGTGACTCAACATAAAGTGTATGTAGCCTTCTCGGAGATGGGTCAATCCAGTGCAACATTCCTTAATGCACACCTATGTGTTGGATCATGATATCTCCATATCAATCCAACCCCATACTAGTCTATTGATGATTGTCCCATTAATCATTATACTGGACTAGGGATATTTAAGATAAACAACACAATTGTAAATCTAAGGACTTTATTATATTAGATCCAACAAATAATAAATGAATTTCTATCCACAAATAAATTCATACTAAACTAGATTGCCTCTAGGGCATCTATTCCAACATGAACCACTTCTGTTCTTTGACATTGGTGACAAACTGAAAACACCAATCACTGCCTTACCCAGCTGTTAGACCAAGTGTGGAATTTGGATTCATATTCAAGGATCAACCATGTTAGGTGGCCTAACTCCTTTAGGAACCCAAATCTGCTTAACTTGTCCTTTGAGTTGAAAAGGAAAAGTGTTCCTTATAATGTGAGGGTCTCTTCTTCTAAAAGGACAAGTCATCTTAACATGACCACTTTTGCAGCAGTAATGACATGTATGAGAAGTTTTGTTTCCAGCTTTCACAAATCTGGTATTGTTTCTTCTTGGAATGTTTGTATTGAATCCAATACCAGCTTTGTGAACAGACTGTGAACTTCCTCAAAGAATCAAGTTCAACTTGTGTTCTGATCCAGCAAGCTTGACTTTGACCAATGCTGATTCTTGGAGTTTCTCAGTAAGAGTAATCTTTTTTTTCTCTAATTCATCAACCTGATATATTAGATTAACAAGGCTTTCACACACTGAGGAGTTTTCAGTGACTACTTCCTTGACATGTGTTTTCAAGACTTTGAAACTAGTTTTCAAGGCCTTGAAATCACTATCAGTTTTCTTCTGAGAGATTTCAAGATTCTGATTTAGGCAAACAAGTTGTAATTTTTCTTTTGCTTGCTCATGAACTTTTTCTTTCAAAAGTCTGATCTCTTTCAGATAATCTTCCTCATTTAAAAGCATTGTTCTGAGATATTCTGAAAGAGCTTCTTTTTTGTTTTGAATCAGACAATTCACCATTACCTCAATGTTCTTTTCAGAACTTTCATCATTCTTGGCCATGAAGCATAGATTGGCATGTTCTTTTTCAGATTCACCAGAGCTGTCTGAATCACTCCATGAAGCTGTCATGGTTTTATTTCTTCTGTCATGATCTTTCTTTTGAAATTTCTTGCTTTTATTGTGTGGAAATTCTCTTATCAAGTGTCATGCATCACCACATTCAAAGCAGTTCATCACTTTTGATTTGTTTTGTGAGGAGGACTTACCTTTGTAGTCCTTGCTGCTGGATGATCTATGACTTTTTCTGTTGAAGTCTTTGTTTCCAAAGTTTTTCATCAATTTGAGAATCCTTGTCAAGGCTTTGGAAATTAAGGCAATTGGATCTTCATCATCACCATCCTCAGTTTCAAGGCTTTGTATTCTCTCATTCTCTTTGGCTTTTAGGGCTAAGTTCTTGACACCATTTGGGAGTTCTCCATCAACTTAATTCATAGATATCTCATGTGTCAGGAGCTTCCCTTGTAACATCAAGTTTTAAAGTTGAGATATTATGAGCTTCTTCAATGGATGTGGTCTTTGGTTCCCATTTTGCTTTTGGAAGACTTCTGAGAATCTTCCTCACCTTATCTTCATTGGAAAAATATTTTCCCAGTGAGTCAAGGTTGTTAACAATATCAATGAATCTCTTGAACATGTTTCTGATGGACGCATCTGCATTCATCTTGAAAAACTCATATTGTCTGAGATAAATGTTGATCTTGGTTTGCTTGACTTGACTGGTTCCTTCAAAGGTAACCACAAGTTTATCCCAGATTTCTTTAGCAGTTGTGCATCTAGAGATCCTGTTGAGTTCATCTGTACTTAAAGCACAATATAAAATGTTAATAGCCTTGTAGTTCTTAGAAAATTGCTTTAATTCAGAAGAGGAGAGTGAGTCTTCTTTTTTGGGAGTTTTGATCCCATCTTTCTCTGTGTAGAAAGTATGAGGTCAATTTTGAATAAGGGTCCAAAACTCTAGATCTTGATCAATAATGAACATTTTCATAAGAGCTTTCCAGTGAGCAAAATTTTCTCCACATAATAGAGGAGGTCTGTTAGCAGCTCTTCACTGTGAGAAACCACCATAACCTGCAGTAGTCCTGATCACCAGATGGTTCAATCTTATACAGTGATACAAGCTCTGATACCAACTGAAAGTGTGAGTATGCATATGTATAAGCAGCTAAGATACTTTAGAAGGGGGTGAGTCGAATAGAGTATGCAAACTTTTTGCAAAACTTGTTAGGAAGATGAAAACTTGTGCAAACAATGAAAGCCTTCAACCTTTGAAGAAGATGCGAAAAGTATAGAGCAAGTATGTCTTTTTCAAGGCCTTAAAAACAAGTTCAAACCCTTGAAAAATAAACAGTTTTTGTGTGCTACAAAAGCTATTAAAGTAAATGAACTGAAATGCAGAAGACAAGTGATTTGTAGAGTTCAATCCACTTTGACTTACGTATCTACCTCAGGGATTAAATCCCCGCAGGATTTTCAACTCAATTCTTATTAATCAAAAGCTAAGCCCTAGAACTCAAGCCCAGAGAGTTCCCTTACTCTGTTACAGCTTGTGGTTTTCCCTAACCTGTCTAGTACTTGCTCTAGCTAACTGATTAACTAAGAATTTTCTATTGTTCACTTTGAACAATCCTTCAGAATAGATGTAGAAATAATACATAAATGATCTACCAATATAGCTCTATACAGAAGAACACTAGGAGTAGAAAACTGCAGTGAGATGCACTGAACTTCTGTGAATGGATTGGAAGAAAGATGAACTTCTTCGATGCTAGTCAATCCAGATCTCTTTCTCTGTATTTGCCCGTTGAAAATTGTATGTTGTTGCTTCGGATTTGAGCTCTATTTGAATTCAAACAGCTCTGCAAATCTACCCAGATTTTCAGCAACAAACTTTCTATTTTGTAGGAAACAGAGTTTGACAACTTTGAAATCTTTTCCAACGGTTGGATGATCACAATCTTCAGATATCTTGTTGTAATATTTCATTTAAACACCATGAGAAGCTGTCATACTTGTCTGATTGATCACAGGACCAAAGTGTCCAACTATTACCAAATCTGCAGCAATTTATTTTAGGAAACAATCCTGCAAAACTTAGAAACAAAATTTCCTGCATTAACAAGGTCAAACAGATGATGTCTTATGATCAAAAACATGTTAGAAAAATTTGTCTTTCATCATCTAATTGTTGGAATAGATGCCCTAGAGGCAATCTAGTTTAGTATGAATTTATTTTGGCTAGAAAATTCATTGTATTATTTATTTGATATTTAATATAATGAAGTCCTTAGATTTACAATTGTGTTTTTTATCTTAAATATCCCTAGTCCAGTATAATGATTAATAGGACAATCATCTATAGACTAGTATAGGGTTGGATTGATATGGAGATATCATGATCCAACACATGGGTGTGCATTAAGGGTAATGGCGCACCGGATTGACCCATCTCCGAGAAGGCTACATACACGTTATGTTAAGTCACAAGTGCTACTCGTGGTGCAATAGTATTGTCATCCTTAGACTTGAAGTCGCTAGATATTCTAGTTGTGGATTATTGTGATTTTGGTAGCGTTAAACGCTACACCGTAACTGGGTAGTTATAAAGGCGTGTACCGGATACAATAAGAATCAAGCTTAGAGATCGTAGTGGATGTAGATAGAATTTGTCCCTCCCACATAACGGGAGCAAATATCCTAGGCCACTCGAGGGATAGTGCTTATAGAATGTCTGGCCATACTCAAATAAATCAATATAGGATATTGATGTTATTTGCACGAATAAGGCTATTCCCATGGATCGAGAAACTATGGATTGGATATACGAGTGTGACTTGTATGTCTCGTGTCCAATCCGGATATAGAGACAAAGGGATGAGACAATTACTTGTACAAGGTTTGTCGGATGACTATTTTATTAGTTGGCTAGAATGGATGTTTTGCTAGAAACCGCTCCATATTAGCAAATTGTTGCTACCAACTAGATAGAACCTATGGGGTCACACGCTATATAGAGTTGAGCTAGATTTGGGAATTAATTGATAGGATTAATTAATTAGCATGATCACTTTGCAACACCTTGCAAACTTAGTAGGACTAATTTGCAAGGAATGGACTAAACCGAATTCTAGTAGGACTAGAATGGGTCATTTAGGTAGTTGGCAATGATTTGTTGGACTATATAAAGGATGCTCCTTCATTCCTTCCCACACTTATGAGCCTTTAGTTCATAACTTGAGTGGGAGAGAACAAAAGGAGAGAGAGCAAGCAAGCAAGAGAGGCGCACACCCCCTTGCCGCCGCCCCATCCCGTCAGCCCAAACAAGGAGGCCGATCCTCCTTGTTTCCTAGCGTTGTGTGATTTCTTCTTTCTCTTCCTCCATTCCGGGCTAGCACAAAGGATAACGAAGATCTAGAATTCAACTCTAGGCGTGGATGAACTATAGAGAACGTGACACAATTCACGTTACAAGTCATCACAGGAGAAACCCTAAGGTGTGTAACTTGATTTCTTCCATTACCATCGTTATGTCCCTTGTCCTGTGATCCTTGGAGGGTATTGCATGAATTATATTAGTTATTCCGCTGCGTATCCATGATCAAAACCCTACAGGGGTATCAGAGCCACAGGTCGTAGAGCATAAACGTGGTTTATGTGTTACGTTTTGATAGTTTTACACTTTAAATTTATTGTTTATCGCGTAAAACAAGACAAATCAAGCATATGATGCAATTTGTCAATAATCAATCATAACAAGACCTAGTTTTTGCATTGGATGAATGAATTAGTGAGTTTGAGAAATTTTAGGATCTTAGATCTAGGGTTTGGGCATCCTATGGAAAGAAGGAGTTCTTTCCAAACAAGGAAACAACCAAACTTGGGCACCAAGCAAGGGAGTTGTTTTGGAAACAACTCAGAAAGGAGGTTCGGCCCCCTAAGCGACCGCCCCTCCTTGCTTGCCGCCCAAGCAAGGGACGTCCTAGGGGCCGGAGCAGCCCTAGCCCGCGGCCTAGCCGCGTGGGCTAGGGGCCGGCCGGACCAAGGCCTTTGCAGTCCTTCTTTTGGGTCCGGGCAATTTGATTTTTGGGCCCAATTGACCGTTTTAACCCTAGAAAATCCTAAAATCAATTAAAATTGACCAAGCACGTTAAAATTGGATTTTAACTGTTAATGTGCAAATCGCATGGTGATTGGATATGGCCTTAGGATGTGGTTTGATGTGAATGTTTAATTTTTGTGGTTTGGTTTACGACCTGCGAGCTGATCAATTAATTGTAATAATTAATTAGGGTTTTATGGCATGCGAGCCATTTTTTTCTCAACTTGTGAGAATTATTTTATTTAGTATAGTTGTTAGCTAGTGCTAGATAGAGTAGATTGTTAGCCAAGATTGAAGAAAAGAAGCTCGGAGCCAAAGGGAGACACAAAAGATGGAGCATGGAGCATTCCACATGACTATGAAGGATGGACCAAAAGATGAAGACGCATGGAGATGTGTTTGCTTTTAGGGTTCATAGATAATTCCATTGGCTTGGAATTATCTTAGTCTAGAAAACGCCATATTCACATCACTTTTTTTTGTGTGGTTGTTTATCTTTATTGGCTTATTTTTTGTGGTTGGTGTATGGATGATGCATGCAATTAGGATAATAAGATAATTAGACAACCCGGATCTATTATTTGGAGTTGTGCCCAAACTCAAATAGATAGATTAGTTGATATGGATCAACAAAAACGATTAAAATTGAATTGAAAAATCCCTCAAAATTCAAATATTATGTTCTTTCCTTCTCGTTATTTAAACACTCATTATCATCATGATTTATCAAGTTCGCGCGTGCCAAAGCATGGCGAATTGGTTCATAATGATGGAATGCGTTGGCACAAACAAGTAATGTGCAATTGTTTAAATAAGAGGTTAAACACAACGAGGCTATTAATGAGATTAAAACCTAGAGGCAATCAATTGGGATTATTCATAAGGATGGATAAATAAAGAATTATTTGCCCAATTGAACCAAGAGTTGCATAGAGATGCAATTGGAATTGTTCCTACCTAAAGTAGTCAAATTATGGGTGACTTGCCAAAGCAAGCTCATAAGGAGATGAAACATGGATTTGGCCCACTAGAAAATATAAGGATATTTTCCGCATTAATATCTTGAGGGTTATTAATCCGTAGAAAAATAGTGGGAGCTATATTTGATAAACTAGCCATTATTGAATATAGTCAAAATTCACAAATACTAAATTTGCGTATTTTCCTTTTTGTAGAAATCCAAATGGCAAACAACTCATCGAGTTCACAACATTCCCTACGATCTGTCCTTGAGAAGGACAAGCTCTCTGGAACCAACTTCCTTGATTGGTACAGAAACTTGCGAATCGTTCTCAAGCAAGAGAAGAAACTGTACGCAATAGAGGAGCAAGTTCCAGCAGGTCCAGAGAACCAAACACCTGCAGCCCTTAAGGCGTATCAAAAGCGTGTTGATGACGCTAATGATGTGGCCTGCCTTATGCTATGCACCATGACTTCTGAGCTTCAGAAGCAACACGAAAACATGAATGCTGCTGATATGATCGAGAATCTGAAGCAGCTCTTCCAAGAGCAGGCAAGGGTTGAGAGGTATGAGGTCTCTAAGGCATTGTTCAAGTGTCATCTGGCAGAAATGAACCCGGTGGGACCCCATGTACTCCATATGATCGGGTACTTGGAGAATCTCGCCCGACTAGGGTTCCCGGTCGGCCAAGATTTGGCAACCGATCTCGTGTTGCAATCGTTGCCTGAGAATTATGGACAGTTCATCATGAACTATAACATGAACGAGATCGTGAAACCACTACCATATTCGCTTAATATGTTGAGGACAGCTGAAAAAAGCATCAACAAGGGTAAGGGCAAAGCCATTATGATGGTGCAGAAAGGAAAGGGCAAAAGGTTTGCCTCATCCTCCAAGGGCAAAGGCAAGTCAGCTGCCAAGTCCAAGGAACCTGCCCTTAAGCCTGTTGGTGGGATCGCCAAAGGTGTGACTAAATGTGAGTGTCACTACTGCAGTCAGTCTGGACACTGGAGAAGGAACTGCCCAAAATATCTGGAGGACAAGAGGCTTGGAATAGTGATTCCACCACCACCAGGTATTTTTGTTGTAGATGTCAATTTAACTGTCTCTACATCATGGGTATTAGACGTGGATCTCACATTTTTCGAAATGTGCCGGATCTAAAGAGAAGTAGAAGATTGGCTAAAGAGGAGATAGATCTGCGCGTTGGGAATGGACCAAAAGTTGTTGCGTTGGCCGTAGGCGTGTGCGAGCTATCTCTGCTTTCAGGATTAGTTTTAGAATGAAATAATTGCTATTTTGTGTCTGCTATGAGCAGAAACATTATTTCTATTTCTTGTTTGGACAAGGTTTTATTATTTCAATAAAGAACAATTGTTGTTCCTTTTATTTTAATAATACTCACTATTTTAGTGCGCAATTATTTAATGGACTGTATGTCCTTGATCTAAGCAATCCTGTCTACAACATTAATACCAAGAATATTAAAATAAATGATTTAAATCCTGCTTACTTATGGCAGTGTCGTTTAGGCCATATAAACGAGAAACGTGTATCTAGACTCCATAAGGATGGACTACTAGACTCATTTGATTTTGAATCATATGAGACATGTGAGGCTTGTTTATTGGGAAAAATGACAAAGTCCCCTTTCAATAAGAAAGGTGAGAGGACTAATGAGCAATTGGCGCTCATACATACTGATGTGTGTGGGCCATATTCCACGCCTGCCAGGGGTGGTTATGTCTACTTCATTACATTTACTGATGATTACAGTAGATATGGATTTGTGTACCTTATGAAGGCCAAATCCGAATCCTTTGAAATGTTCAAAGAATTCAAAAGTGAAGTAGAGAAGCAACTTGGCAAAAGTATCAAGGCTCTACGATCAGATCGTGGAGGAGAATACATGAGCCAAGAGTTTGACGACTATCTTAGAGAGTGTGGGATCGTGTCCCAACTCACTCCACCCGGAACGCCACAATGGAATGGCGTGTCTGAGAGGAGGAATCGAACCCTATTAGATATGGTTCGATCTATGATGTGTCAAACCGATCTTCCATTATCGTTTTGGGGCCATGCTCTATTAAGTGCAGCTTTCACCATTAACCGTGTTCCATCTAAATCAGTCATGAAGACACCACATGAGATGTGGAGTGGGAGGCATCAAACACTGTCGTTCATGAGGGTATGGGGCTGCGATGTCTATGTAAAACGTTTACAATCAGACAAGCTAGGGCCAAAGTCGGATAAGTGTAAATTTGTGGGGTACCCTAAGGAAACTAAGGGTTACTACTTCTACAATCCAATCGAGAACAAAGTATTTGTTGCTCGGACCGGCGTGTTTCTAGAAAGAGAGTTTGTCTCCAAAGAAGCAAGTGGGAGGATTGTAGAACTTGAAGAAATTCAAGAACCACAAATCACTGAACCAATTTTTGAACTTGAAGAGGAACCACAAGCAGTTGCGGAACAGCCTGTTCAGGTAACACAAGAGCTTCGTAGATCTAGTAGAGTGCGCCAGGAACCCGAGAGGTATGGACTTCTCGTGACTGATTCCAGTGACACAATGCTCATAGATGATGAGCCTACTACCTATGAAGAGGCCATGAAAGGGCCAGACTCTCAGAAGTGGCTAGAAGCCATGAGATTCGAGATGGAATCCATGTATACCAACAAAGTATGGACTTTGGTGGAACCACCCGAAGGGGCGCGGCCCATAGGGTGCAAGTGGCCCTTCAAGAAGAAGATTGACATGGACGGTAATGTGATTACCTATAAGGGCCGATTGGTGGCTAAAGGATTCAGACAGATTCATGGTATTGACTATGATGAAACCTTTTCACCAGTCGCTATGACCAAATCCATCCGAATCCTACTTGCAATTGCAGCATACTACGACTATGAGATTTGGCAGATGGATGTCAAAATAGCATTCCTTTATGGGAATCTCCTTGAGGACGTGTATATGATACAGACGGAGGGTTTTGAGGATCCAAAGCAAGCCAACAGATTCTATAAGCTGCAACGATCCATTTATGGATTGAAGCAAGCTTCTAGGAGTTGGAATCGACGTTTTGATGAAGTATTCAAAGAGTTTGGCTTCATCATAAACGAAGATGAGTCTTGTCTCTACGAGAAGGTTAGTGGGAGCTCTGTAGCTTTTCTGGTCTCGTATGTGGATGACATACTACTCATTGGAAACGATGTTCACATGTTGCAATCTGTCAAAGATTGGCTAGGGAATTGTTTCTCAATGAAAGACTTAGGGGAAGCAGCCTATACACTCGGTATAAAGATCTATAGAGATAGATCTAAGAGACTGCTAGGCCTAAGTCAGAGTACATATATTGACAAGGTGTTGAAGCGGTTCAACATGCAAGATTCCAAGAAGGGATTCTTGCCCATGTCACATGGAATAACTCTTTAGAAGAGTGGTTGTCCTTCCAATTAGATTGAGAAGGAACGCATGAATAGGATTCCCTATGCCTCGGCCATAGGATCTATCATGTACGCCATGTTATGTACTAGACCAGATGTGTCATATGCCTTGAGTATGACAAGCAGATACCAATCGAATCCGGGTGAGAGTCACTGGATTGCAGTCAAGAACATCCTAAAGTACTTGAGAAGAACTAAGGATGCTTTCTTGATATTTGGCGGTGAGGAAGAGTTGCGTGTAAGGGGTTACACTGATGCAAGCTTCCAAACCGACATAGATGACTTTAGATCACAATCGGGATATGTGTTTTGCCTGAATGGAGCAGCGGTGAGCTGGAAGAGTTCCAAGCAAGAGACGGTGGCTGATTCTACAACAGAGGCTGAGTACATTGCTGCAAATGGCGCAACAAAGGAAGCTGTTTGGATCAGAAAGTTTGTTTCTGAACTTGGTTTGGTTCCTAGCATTGCGGATCCAGTTGAGTTGTACTGTGACAACACTAAGGCGATCGCGCAATCAAAGGAACCCAGGTCGCACCAGAAATCCAAGCACGTGCTGAGGAAGTTCCATCTGATTCGAGATATTAACGATAGAGGAGACGTTCGGATATGCAAGATTCCTACAAATGAGAATCTGTCAGATCCGCTTACAAAGCCGCTTGTGCAGTGGAAGCATGAATGGCACACAAGGAGAATGGGCATACGAGATGCGTCAGATTGGCTCTAGTGCAAGTGGGAGACTGTTGGAATAGATGCCCTAGAGGCAATCTAGTTTAGTATGAATTTATTTTGGCTAGAAAATTCATTGTATTATTTATTGGATATTTAATATAATGAAGTCCTTATATTTACAATTGTGCTGTTTATCTTAAATATCCCTAGTCCAGTATAATGATTAATAGGACAATCATCTATAGACTAGTATGGGGTTGGATTGATATGGAGATATCATGATCCAACACATGGGTGTGCATTAAGGGTAATGGCGCACCGGATTGACCCATCTCCGAGAAGGCTACATACACGTTATTTTAAGTAACAAGTGCTTCTCGTGGTGCAATGGTATTGTCATCTTTAGACTTTAAGTCGCTAGATATTCTAGTTGTGGATTATTGTGATTTTGGTAGCGTTAAACGCTACACCGTATCTGGGTAGTAATAAAGGCGTGTACCGGATACAATAAGAAGCAAGCTTAGAGATCGTAGTGGAAGAAGATAGAATGTGTCCCTCCCACATAATGTGAGCAAATATCCTAGGCCACTCGAGGGATAGTGCTTATAGAATGTCTGGCCAGACTCAAATAAATCAATATAAGATATTGATGTTATTTGCACGAATAAGGCTATTCCCATGGATCGAGAAACTACATATTGGATGTACGAGTGTGACTTGTATGTCTCGTGTCCAATCCAGATATAGATACAAAGGGATGAGACAATTAATTGTACAAGGTTTGTCAGATGACTATTCTATTAGTTGGCTATAATGGATGTTTTGCTAGAAACCGCTCCATATTAGCAAATTATTGCTACCAACTAGATAGAACCTATGGGGTCACACGCTATATAGAGTTGAGCTAGATTTGGGAATTAATTAATAGGATAATTAATTAGAAGGATCACTTTGCAACACCTTGCAAACTTAGTAAGACTAATTTGCAAGGAATGGACTAAACCGAATTCTAGTAGGACTAGAATGGGTCCTTTAGGTAGTTGGCAAGGATTTTTTGGACTATATAAAGGATGCTCCTTCCTTCCTCCCCACACTTATGAGCCTTTAGTTCATAACTTGAGTGGAAGAGAACAAAAGGAGAGAGAGCAAGCAAGCAAGAGAGGCGCACGCCCCCTTGCCGCCACCCCATCCCGTCAGCCCAAAAAAGGAGGCCGATCCTCCTTTTTTCCTCGCGTTGTGTGATTTCTTCTTCCTCTACCTCCATTCCAGGCTAGCAAAAAGGATAAGGAATATCTAGAATTCAACTCTAGGCGTGGATCAACTATAGAGAACGTGACACAATTCACGTTACAAGTCATCACAAGAGAAACCCTAAGGTATGTAACTTGATTTCTTCCCTTACCATCGTTATGTCTCTTTTCCTGTGATCCTTGGAGGGTATTGCATGGATTATATTTGTTTTTACGCTGCGTATCCATGATCAAAACCCTTCACTAATAACAGAGAATCAAACATATGAAAGAGAGAGAGTAAATCAACCCAGAGAGTTTGCAGAAAACTCCCCCTGAGAATGTGCATACAGATTCAAGCAGTTTCAAGGCTTTGAATCCAGTTTCAAGGCCTTGAAAATAGCTAAAATATTTTCAAGCCTCTGAGAATGATTCAAGGCTTTGAAAGCTGGTTCAAGGCCTTGAAATAGCCAAGCTATTTCAAGTCTTGCGCAACCTGATCTTTCATCATGTCTAGTGGGCTTTCCTTTTTGGGTTTGAGCTTTGTGATCCTCATTCTTCTGTTGTGAATTTGGGCCCTCCTCTTTATTTTTGGTCCATTTAATTTTCGGAAATAGCCATTTTTCATATTCACCCTTTATCTCCTTCGAATTTTTGCCATCGGTCCCTCTAATTTCTTTTGCTCCTCTTATCGTTTTTGTTAGACCGTTGTCCTTACCGTTGTCGCTTCCATTGATATTTATGTTGATGTGTGTATTGTTCCTTTCGACTTCATCTATTTTGTTTCTGATGTCATCAGTCGTCTCCGTCATATGTGTGGATTCCGTCTGGTTTTCCGGCTGACTTTTGTTGAAAGGGCAGTTTGCCTTCCGATGATTTATCCTGCCACAATCAAAACATATAGTATGAATCGATTCGAACTCAACTGGAAATTTTTTCCACCTATTCGATATTTAGGCACCAGTGGTTTGTTCAGATTAACCTCAATACATAATCTGGCAAAATTTCCCCCTGAGTCCGGCGATGGAGTTAAGATAACCTCTCAGGGGTTTTCCAAGAACTTTAGCAATGATAATCAAGGAGTCGCCATTAAAATTCTCATATGGAGGCCCAGGCAATCTCACCAAAATTGCAGTAGAGATTGCGGAGGCTTTCGATGGTGCAAAGTTAGGCACCCTGATAACTCTCTTTTAGGAGTTATTATTATACTTTCTTAGTACTTGTATTAGTCTTATTTTACATGATTTAGATGATATATGTGCACAAATATGTGAATTTGACTATTTATAAGCCTAAGAGTGAAAAGTTGTGTTTCTAGCTTATTTGTGCATGTTTTCTCTCATATTTGCTATGATAATTGCACAGGTTGTTTAGTGTTGTGTATCTCAGATAAAATAGGTGCAATGGAGCTTATGAGATGCTTGGATATGCTTGGAATGGAGCTAGATGAAGAGGAGAAAAGGAGACGCAAAAACGAAGAAAAGTTGGAAAAGTCACACAGGACCAGCATGCACTCTTTTCGATGCCCAGGAAAATCTACAAAGAATTTTGAAGCAAGGCTTGCGGCATTGGAAAGTAGACATCCGTAGCTTTCCAACGGTATATGGTAGGCCCGAAGACGAGTCCGTATGAGGGAGATACAGCCCGCGCAAAATCAGCAAATAATTCTGTCCGGGAATTACAAAGTAGAGGGGCTGAAGTGCAAATTCGGCATATTTTCATTAAAAAGCGTGCCCAGCTTGTAAAAAACGGGGAGAACGACCTAAGATCAGATTATTGACATATCTTTGAAGTCTTGGGAGCTAGGGAAGAGGGGAGACAAAGCTTGAAGTTTGGAAGATCATCAACATTGAAGATTCAAGCGTTTGATCATCTTTTCTTCTTCTATTCTTCATGAACTTCATTATTTTGATCATGTTGAACCATATTATGTCTAGCTAAACATCTTAAGCTAGGTGATTGATGGAAAACTAGGGTTTGTTGGATGATTTTCCGGATTTTGAACTTGATGCATGCTTTTGCTTAAATTCTATGAACGTTCTTGTTAGCTTATCTATTCTTGTACTTATTTATTAATGTTCTTGGCTTGATCACCCGTAGAATATTACTTGTTGATAGGGTTGCACGAAAGTGAACTCATTGAGACGTGTTAAAGAATAGTTTAGGTGATCTTGTAGTTTCTTGAGACTGAGAGGAGATAGAAACTTGATTAATCGCGTGAGGGTAGTTTCGATTGATTGTGTTAGAACTTAGTGAATTCGGTGGACCGATAGGACCCGGTGAACGAAGCCTAACAAATTAATTAGATTGTAGTAGTAGACGGAGGTGGACCGAGAGGACCCGAAATCTATTATTTACACAAATTCACGTGAGATCGAGAGAAGATCGTGATGAGCATTACCCGATATAACTAGAACGTGAGTAGAGTGTTTCATGCATAATTCCGGAAATCATTAACAACCCTAGGGACCATCAATTGCCTAGTTCTTCTTTATTAATCGTATTACGTCACAATTTATCTTCGTTAAAAGTGAAAATTCTCTAAAAATATTTAGTTAGTTGTCATTTAATTTTAGTCGCTTGTTTGTGGGCGACAATTTTATAAAATCCAAACCCTTTTTACCGGTTACTTAGATATCGTAAAGTTAATTTCTAGTTAGCTGGTAATCGTAAATTCCCTTGGGTTCGATACTCGGAGTCGTAAAATACTCCACTTACTACTTGACCGTGCACTTGCGTATACACGCGCTAGTAATTCGCGTCAAGTTTTTGGCGCCGTTGCCGGGGAATTTAGCGGTTTATTAGTTTAGTAGAAATTGATTTAGGATATCTCTTTTACTTTTTGTTTAATTAGCTACTTGTTTTCTCACTTGTATTTGAGTCTGCTTTTCAGGTCATCAGTGTATGTCCAGGATCCCTAGAGAACTTGTGCCCCCACTTGAAGACCCAGAGCAGTTATTCAGAGATCAGAGGAGAAGACAGAAACAGAGCACTATGGGTGATCAATTGACCAACGCGCAGCTCAATGAGAAAATGGAAGAGTTGGCGAAACTGTTGAATGATCGCAACGCCCAGACACCGTACAACAAGTCTGGGCAGGCTATTGTGGAGAAATTCCAAACGTCCACATATGGACACAATCCGGCAATTGTAGTGCCAGACATACAGGCTGAGCATTTTGATCTCAAGCCAGCTACGATCCAGACAGTCACCAATCAGTTTCAGTTTTATGGGAACAAGGATGAGGATCCCAACGATTTCATTGGGAAGTTCAATGCTTATATCAAGACTGTGAAGTATAAGAACGTGACTCCAGAGGCATTGAAACTTATTCTATTCCCCTATTGTTTGAAAGGTGCAGCTGAGAAGTGGCTTGAGTCGAGAGCTCCGGATTCAATCACTACATGGGCTCAATGTGTGGATGAATTCATGGCAAAGTTTTACCCAGTTCAGCGGGTGATTCAGTTACAAGGTGATATCCTTGGCTTTCAGCAGCAGGCCCATGAGACCGTGGTAGAGGCGTGGGATAGATTTATGCATTTGATCAGGAAGTGCCCAAATCACGATTTTGGGGACTACAAAATTTTGCAGGTCTTCTACCATGGCTTAGAACGCCATAACCAGGAGCTAGTTAACAGAGAAGCTGGAGGCAATTTTCTGTACTCTGTTGACAAGGAAGGAGCATATGCACTTATGAAACAGCTAGCCAAGCAGGATACGCAGTTTTATGATTCTAGAAGACTTTCGGCATTGCCTGAGGCGAAAGATAATGAGTGGAAGGATGGGATCAGCAAGATGGTGTCAGACTTGGCCAAGCATGTGTATCGGGATAAGAAGCCAGTTGCAAGAGTAGAGGAGCAGGAATTTGATTCAGCCTTGGCCCAGATTGCAAGTGAAGATGTGAACTTTGTGGGGGCACAAGGACAGCGGCAGAATTGGAACCAAGGGAACTACAGACCAGGCACAAGAGATCATCCAGGTTTCAGGTATGGGGATCAGTCTGGAGCTATATACGCACCTGGGTTTCAGCACATGCCACAAGCACCAGTGTCGCAGGCTCCACCACCGGCTGTTGTAGCGCCAAACCCAGAGATTTCTGTACTCACTAAGGCATTGACACAGCTGAGTAACAACATGAACGATATGACCACGACGGTCAATGCTATGTCTTCTGATTTGCAGGCTACGAAGACTTCTCTTCGTGCACTAGAGGTTCAAGTTGGGCAAATTGCAACGCAATTATCTGCTAGAGCACCTGGTTCTCTACCGTCTGACACAGAGAATGTGCGCCAGGTAAATGCCATTACCACTCGCAGCGGGGTTTCGTTGACTGATCAACCATACCCGAGCCATGCCAGAGCTGAAGCGTCAAAAGCTAATGAGCATGAGGTCTTCGATTCTGAGAAGACACCTGTCATGGTCCCCCAATCAAAGGGCATGACTCCACATGATGATGAAAAGTCCAATGAGGTATTACCACCGCCCTCTTCTTCTAAAGATGTACCTTTTCCATTGAAAACTAGAAAGAAGAAGGATGACTCTGATGAGTACAGGAGATTTCTCAATATTTTCTCCAAACTGCACATAAACATTCCGTTGATTGAGGCGCTGCAGAAAATGCCTAAGTATGCGCGGTTTATCAAGGATGCAATCTATGGGAGAAAAGCTATGGATAACTTTCAGACAGTGAAACTGAATGAGCAGGTGAGTTCATGTGTCTTGCATGGGCTACCCAAGAAGAAGAAAGATCCGGGCCGTTTTGTGATTGAGGCTACACTTGGTGGGGCATATACAGGCAGGGCTCTATGTGATTTGGGGGCGAGTGTCAACCTGATGCCGCTCTCAGTATTTAAAAAGCTAGGTGTGGGGGAGCCTAGTAAAACCTGGATCAATCTGCAGTTCGCAGATAATTCGTCCAAGAAGGCCATTGGGGTGGTAGAAGACTTACTTGTGAGGGTTGGTAGTTTGATCATGCCAGCTGATTTTGTGATCCTTGACATGCCAGTTGGTGACGTTCCGATCATTCTTGGTAGACCCTTTCTGGCTACTGGTCGGACTTTAATTGATGTGGAGAATGGAGAGTTGATCATGAGGGTCAACGATACTGTGGAGACCTTTCAGGTTTTCAAACCGACTCCTCAGTACACTTATGAGGTGAAGCCAGACTTGCCATTTCCTGTGAAAGTTGTGCGTGGAATTTCAGAGCTGACACAAGGAGATCCGCCAGATCCTAAGGGTAAAGAATCGAGTGTGCAGGCGCACGAGGTAGTCATGAGTATCCAGCGCCAGAAGTTGGATGCGACACGACCTGCCAAACCACCTTTCTGAGCTTCATGAGGTAACTGGGTCGGGCCGTCGACCGTAAATTACAAAGCGCTTGTTGGGAGGCAACCCAACGTATTTTATGCATTAGTGTAGAGAGTGCGTTTTAAATACTGTTGTGTGCGTTTTTACATTCCGTTTTGTTATCTGAGGGGTGAGAGAGCGAGAATTTGACATTTGAATTGAGTCTCCGCAGGTTTACAGGTTATTACGAGATTCGGACTCCCCTTCTTGGTGTGCGTAGACTCGCATGGAAATGCGCGCATCGGAGTGCGGACGTAAAAGAAAGGCGGAAATTAAACGAGAAAGATGTGATCACGAGGAGATTTCCGAGGATGTGGGAAGCGTGTCACGAAAAATTGGCTCAAGAACAAAAAGAGGAACATGAAATTCAAGCTAAGGATCCTGGAAGATCAAGCAAAGGAAACGGATAAAAAAAAAAAAAAGAAAAAGAAAAAAAAGAGCAGTTCCAGCCCCAGACTGGTCTTATGATCAGCCAACTGGTCGTAGGACCACTTTGTACTTAGTCAAAATAGGGAGGACTCTCAAAACACAGCTTCTGCTGGTCGCAGGACCAGTACCAGTGGTCGTACGACCAGTTACGCGGGCGGGATTTTAGTTATTGTCCGGGGGTATTTTTGGTAATTCAGGCAACAATAGTGATGTTCATCGGGGAAATCAGGGGGGTTCTTCTTCCTCACTAACACAGACCCACCCAACCCCTCTGCTCATCCCGTCGCGGCGCCGGCGTTTCTCTTGGGTTCCCCGTCGCGCCTCCGGCCGCCGGTAATACCGGCGGTCTCTCTTCCTCAATCCGGCGGCTTCCCTTCACTCAGGCGACCCCCGAACCACCACCAGCCCATCCTCTGTTCCCCGTCGAACAGAACCCAGACACCACAAACCCAATCAAGCCCTCTGCCTCCAATCACCTCCCTACACCCCAGCAACCCATCGCCGCCTTCTTCTCCACCCTCTCAACCAACGCAACACTTCCCCTAACCCTCACCGCCTCCACCATTGAACCAGGCGATTCTTCGCCATGGATTCCGGCCACACGGTCAGCCAAAACCCGAACAACCCAATCCCCGAAACCCAGGCCACCTCTCTCCCAATTCAGCCCTCCATGAACTCCTGCAATCCCGCCACCACCATAGCCGGCCACCAACCCCTGAACTCTTCCACCTCTTTCGATCAATTGAAACCCGCGACCCGAATTCCAGATCCACGAAGCACCACGCAGCAACCGTCACACTTATTCAACATCGAATCAACCTACAATCCTAATTCAGCCGCCTTTACCCACCGTCGGCCATTGATTTCGACGGAGAAACTCTTCTCCTCTGTTCTCTGTCGAACAACACTCAGACACCTGTTGAAGCTCCACCTACAAGCCAGAATTCACCGACTACCAGCAGCACAGTACCGCTATTCAAGAAAGCCCAGAACAGAGAATCCCATCAAAAAGAAAAAATAAACTGTGTTCGTCGCTTACCAATTCCCAGCAGGGGGTGTTTGAGAAGGTAAAGTTCTTTTGTGGCTGTGTTTATGAAATTGTTTGGTGAGGTTGGAAAGAATCTGTGGTCACAGTGGGAGAAATTGACACAAAAGAGGGTCCGAATAATGAATATGTGTGCACTGGAAATTGAGTGGGTCGGAAGCATTATTATGGTCAATGTTGATTCTCAAATTGCAAATTGAGAATACTGAAGTCCATGGAGTAAACTGTTCACACTACTACGTTGCTACATGGTTGTGAAGATGATCCGATGAGGAGGATAGCTTGCTTGGGATGTCAGCAGCTGATATGGATTAGTCCGAGTTCGAAATCTGGACGTGAAATTTGACGAAGACATCGACCCCGGTGTGCTACTTGCGCACTCGACCGCAAGGGAACTCACATAACGAGTTCGGGGATTTTTCGTTCTCTTTTCGTCAGCAGCAATTGATCAGTCGACCCCGGTGTGTTTCGCACACTCGACCGCAAGGGAGCTTGCATTGTTCCGTACAATGTTTGCTTGGGGATTGTTCTTGCTATCTCAGTCAGCACTTATCGGATTTCGTACCCGACCTTGTGTCGGTTGTGAGTTTCTTTTCCCTCTCTTTACTTATCGTTTAGGCACATCGTACTTGCTCTAGGGTTTTATTCCGACTACTTTGTCACGGTGCTTAGTCGCCGCTTGGATTAGCTGTTAGAATCTTAGGGAATACTTGAGTACTTGCTTAATTTCGGTACACACAACTTGTCACGTGCACGTAGCTTGAATTATCTCTAAATTTGTTGTAGCTACCTTCTTGTGCCGTGGCTTTGACTCCGAGTAGAACCACCGCCCCTCGCATTTGAATGCTGAGTCTTCTTGGTTGATCTCTAAATTCGTTGAGGACAACGAAGCAGTCTAGTGTGGGGGGATTTTAGCTATTTGCTAGCCAGTTAGTGTCTGCATCGCCATGTCTGCATATAGTTGTTTGTGTCGTATTGTGTCTAATTATCTAGTCAGTGTCGTGATATTGTGATAGTATGTCATATTGTGTTGTGTTAGTCGTGTATATACTTGTTGAGTTTGTGTTTAATATTGCACATTTTCTTATTTGAGTCTACCTACCCTATTGACTGTTTTGTGTAGTTTCGTTCGTGTCGGCTTGCATGTAGTGTAGGGATTATATGAAAAAATAAAAAAAAAAATCAAAAATTGAAAAATCCAAAAAAAAAATGTTTAAAAAGTGAAAATTTTGAGAAAAGGGCAATCGAAAGAGGCTAAAGTTTGATAAATCGCGACGTGTGAGGATTTTAGGCGTAGAGCATGATTTGCGACCGAGAGTGACGACGTGAGTCCCCCCTAGTAGGTATAGAGAGACTTTCTTTACGGGAGTGCCTACCTATTTTTTACACTTACGTGATTTTCAAACTCAAAGTGTGTGCCTATTTTCTTACAAGAGCTGAGCTAGGTGTGAGCTAAACAAGCCGAACATCCATGTGTACGTCTTAGGTAGTCGCCAACCCGCCTCGTAGTGGCACACGAAACAGCTGTGCGAGGTGTGTATTAGAGCACTCACTGCTTTTAGAACTCACCTTGTAGGACCATTAGACGCCCCAATTTGAACCTTGGATTCTTGCTAGCCTTCGGACATAGGGTGACGATTCTTGGCCTTCATCACAAATTGATTAGAATCATCACTTTAGTGCGTCACGAGGGGGTTGTGTAGTTGAGGGGGTTCGATGAGGGAGTGATTATACAGTTCGTTGAGTTCTACATCTCGCTTGCACTTCATTGATTATCTACGAGGGGATGCGAGGGTGAGTGAGTAGGCTTGCGCACTTCGGTGTGGCGGTGTTCCATGCCATTACATCATGGACACAGTTGTGGAGAGCCATGAGTGCGTGAATCTAATACGCACGGAATTGGGTTGGGAGAACTTAATTGGTGGATCGTGCTAGGTGCCGGTTTCGATTACTTTGGTGTAGGAGGATCGGTTGGATTAGGCACGAGATACATTCATCTTCGGGACTACGTGAGAGGGGATATGGTGACATTCGAGTGTGGGGGTGTCGACTTTTGACTCCGGACATTGAGAGTGAGCTTGCGACGACTCCGTCCCCACACATTTACTTCATTGATTTTGCGGCTTGTGACATGGCCTTTGATTGAGTTAGGAGGAGATGATATTTTATGTGATATTCATTCATCGACTTATGTGTTTCCTTCTCCTAGCATATGTGATTGTTATTTGAAGACCACTCGGATATTATTTGTGCATTGTGATGGTATTTTGAGAAAAAAAAAAAGAGAAACAAAGATAAAAAAAAAACAAAAAAAAAAAAAAAACAAAAACAAAACAAAACAAAAAAAAATTAGAGAAAAAAAAAAGAAGGGAGAGATGAAATAAAGTTTGAGTGGAATTGAATTGGAACGAGTGGTGGAGCTACTTTGACGACGATGGTTCACGTTTCATGCATGACAAACGACGATGGCCACGGAGATCACTAGTGTACCGAGGTTTGAGAGAATTGAGGGCCGGAGGTGGTGAGCTTCGGGTTTCGGTTTCTATCATCGTGGTGAGGGTGTGTGAGATGTGGGATTTGATGTGAGAATGTGACGCTTAGGACTTGATTTCGACGAGATTATCTATATGTCCCTAAGCCTCATCATGTGAAAACCGTTAGCGGATTAGGAGCTCGGACCTTGGATGTGGCTTTGCCTAGCGTAGTCTCTTATTTCGTGGCACACGCGAAGAGGTAGCGTACTCTTGTACTTAGTAAAGTTAGACTTTCTATACTAACTAGGGGAGAGTCGCGGTGTCGAGTTTAGTTTCAACTCATGCTTTGTTCCTAGGATTCTCATCACCTCATGATAATCGACTTAAGCCAATGGAGATTGCCCGATCTCAACCAAAAAGATAAAAAGTGTATTTTGTGTATATATGTGTTTGTGTAGGATCGAGTCGTAGTTTGCATTTGCATCATATTGTTGCATTGTCGAGTCTTGTGTCGTTTGCGTCTTGAGTCGGCTAGTAAATAGTGGTTTTACTCGGGACGAGCAAAAGGTGAGTGTGGGGGTATTTGATAACTCTCTTTTAGGAGTTATTATTATACTTTCTTAGTACTTGTATTAGTCTTATTTTACATGATTTAGATGATATATGTGCACAAATATGTGAATTTGACTATTTATAAGCCTAAGAGTGAAAAGTTGTGTTTCTAGCTTATTTGTGCATGTTTTCTCTCATATTTGCTATGATAATTGCACAGGTTATTTAGTGTTGTGTATCTCAGATAAAATAGGTGCAATGGAGCTTATGAGATGCTTGGATATGCTTGGAATGGAGCTAGATGAAGAGGAGAAAAGGAGACGCAAAAACGAAGAAAAGTTGGAAAAGTCACACAGGACCAGCCTGCACTCTTTTCGATGCCCAGGAAAATCTACAAAGAATTTTGAAGAAAGTCTTGCGGCATTGGAAAGTAGACATCCGTAGCTTTCCAACGGTATATGGTAGGCCCGAAGACGAGTCCGTATGAGGGAGATACAGCCCGCGCAAAATCAGCAAATAATTCTGTCCGGGAATTACAAAGTAGAGGGGCTGAAGTGCAAATTCGGCATATTTTCATTAAAAAGCGTGCCCAGCTTGTAAAAAACGGGGAGAACGACCTAAGATCAGATTATTGACGTATCTTTGAAGTCTTGGGAGCTAGGGAAGAGGGGAGACAAAGCTTGGAGTTTGGAAGATCATCAACATTGAAGATTCAAGCGTTTGATCATCTTTTCTTCTTCTATTCTTCATGAACTTCATTATTTTGATCATGTTGAACCATATTATGTCTAGCTAAACATCTTAAGCTAGGTGATTGATGGAAAACTAGGGTTTGTTGGATGATTTTCCGGATTTTGAACTTGATGCATGCTTTTGCTTAAATTCTATGAACGTTCTTGTTAGCTTATCTATTCTTGTACTTATTTATTAATGTTCTTGGCTTGATCACCCGTAGAATATTACTTGTTGATAGGGTTGCACGAAAGTGAACTCATTGAGACGTGTTAAAGAATAGTTTAGGTGATCTTGTAGTTTCTTGAGACTGAGAGGAGATAGAAACTTGATTAATCGCGTGAGGGTAGTTTCGATTGATTGTGTTAGAACTTAGTGAATTCGGTGGACCGATAGGACCCGGTGAACGAAGCCTAACAAATTAATTAGATTGTAGTAGTAGACGGAGGTGGACCGAGAGGACCCGAAATCTATTATTTACACAAATTCACGTGAGATCGAGAGAAGATCGTGATGAGCATTACCCGATATAACTAGAACGTGAGTAGAGTGTTTCATGCATAATTCCGGAAATCATTAACAACCCTAGGGACCATCAATTGCCTAGTTCTTCTTTATTAATCGTATTACGTCACAATTTATCTTCGTTAAAAGTGAAAATTCTCTAAAAATATTTAGTTAGTTGTCATTTAATTTTAGTCGCTTGTTTGTGGGCGACAATTTTATAAAATCCAAACCCTTTTTACCGGTTACTTAGATATCGTAAAGTTAATTTCTAGTTAGCTGGTAATCGTAAATTCCCTTGGGTTCGATACTCGGAGTCGTAAAATACTCCACTTACTACTTGACCGTGCACTTGCGTATACACGCGCTAGTAATTCGCGTCACACCCATTTTCTAACAGTCAAATAATGATCAAAGAGGACCCAAGGTCCCACAGTATAGACTTTCAAACGATCTTCTGGGGATTCAAATTTGAAGATGAAGTAATTTTCTTCGATTTCGACAGCGTCAAAACTTCCTTTGATTCCCCATAAACCTTTGACTCGACTCATAAGAGTCTTGTATCCAATAAACTGTCCTAAGAATTTCACAATCAAACAGTCCATAATTTTCTTCCTCAGGTGATGTTTGAGGTTTTGAGGAAAAATAACCTCATGGATGTTTCTCATCTCCTCGATAATTTCAATTTCGCCCGTCTCCTCATTGGAAATAACATCATCACTGTGAATCTCGCTTTCCTCCTCATAGTAGAGGTTTTCATTACTTTCACTGAAAAAACCCTTAGATTTCAAGGCTGTACTCAGGCCATCCTTGAAGCAGTGCGATTTGACATTGAAAGCTTCAAAGGCTCTCTTCTCGTTTTAAATCGAAACAAGGTTAGCAAGTTTTGAACCGTGGTTCAATATTTCTAGATTAAGATCTAGATTATTTTCCAGAGAGCTTGAGATGCTTTTGATTTTCTTGATGGTATGTTTACCAGACCCCATATCGATTGGGGTTGAAGGATTAACCGTGGGGTAAGGAGGAGTTATATTCCTTCATCTCATCATATTCGACCTCAATTGTGGTGGTGAATTCCTTCATAGCACTAGCCATGGAGAAAGAAAAAAAGGGGGGGGGGGCACAGAAAACAATTCAAAGCAAAATATTTAGGGAGAGAATTTGTGTATATTTGATAAAGAAATGCTACACCATCCTAATCTCGCCTCCCAACTAGCTTCCGAATGTGCCTCATCATACCAAGATATTTTTTAGGAAACATCAAACCAGTATCAACAAGAAGGAGGAAGTCGTAAATGAGAGAGTGATATTAATACGGATGTTCATCCGGAAGGTGACACGGCTCCGAGACGAGGAGGACGAGCTCCACACCCTCCGGGTTATCTCAAAGATTATGTTCGGAACTAGTATTTTGTAACACCCCTAAAATGACCAAGCCGCAAGCCCGGGGGGTGTCACTTCGTAACCGATAAGAAACTCGGATACAAGGACATTTAAAATTGGATCCAAGGAAAAACATCCATAAAGTCTTAAAGTAATACTTTATTGAAATTCTAATATTTGTGCCTTATGAGTGACGTGTTTGAGGCGCAACATTTAAACTTTAATAAGTACTACTTTGAAACTTGGTGATTGATTTGCACGATTCCACTTTTAAATGTCCTTGTTCATCTCGGGTAAGGAGTGACACCCTCCCGGATTTTTGACTTTTCAATTTTGGGGGTGTTACATTTAATTAGTCGTTAATTAATTTTATGTTGTTATGAATTTTATTCAACTTAGGTGGAGGGTAGCGTATTAAGGTGTTGTCGATTGTTTTTCAGCTTTAATCGAAGAAAATTCAGTTTCTCGGTTAAAAACCCTAGTGTTATCTGTGTTTTGTGTGCCCAATCGATAGAAATTGGCTATCAATTGATGCTTTCATTAACGTTCACCAGTTCAATTGGTTATTTCTTGGCAAACAAATAGATGACGATTGAGAAATTAAGCTAGTAATTACGCCAATCGATAGTGAGTTTCACGGAACAGGTGGCTCAATTGAACACGAGGGTTGGCGATTTGGATCTAGGCTTGACATCCGTGGAAACACGCCTGGACAAGCTGCAATAAGTGTTGTTGCCTCCAATACAGGGTACGAAACCCTCCTCCACAGCACCGCCTCCAACTCTCTTGGCAGTGGATCATCGCCTGTGTTGGAATAGGTGCCCTAGAGGCAATCTAGTTTAGTATGAACAATAAATTGACTAGAATATTCATTGTATTATTTATTGAGATATTTAATATAAAGAAGTCCTTAGATTTACATTTGTGTTGTTTATCTTAAAAATCCCTAGTCCATTATACTGATTAACAGGACAATCATCTATAGACTAGTATGGGGTTGGATTGATATGGAGATATCACGATCCAACAAATGGGTATGCATTTGGAGTAATGGCATACTGGATTGACCCATCTCCGAGAAGGCTACATACACGTTATGTAAAGTCACAAGTGCTTCTCACGGTAACAACGGTACTGTCATCCTTAGACTTGAAGTCACTAGATTATCTAGTTGTCGAATATTGTGTTTTGGTAGCGTCAAACGCTACACGTGACTTGTTAGTCATAAGGCCGCGTATCAAACACAATAGAAAGCAAGCTTAGATATCGTAGTGATGTATATAAATTTTTTCCCTCTCACATAACGGGAGAAAATATCCTAGGCCACTCGAGGGATAGTGCTTATAGAATGTCTGGCCAAACTCAAATAAATCAATATAGGATATTGATGTTATTTAAACGAGTAAGGTTGTTCCCAGGATCAAGGAAGTATGGATTGGATATACGAGTGTGACTCGTATGTCTCGTGTTCAATCCAGATATTGAGACAAAGAGATGAGACAATACTTGCACAAGGTTTGTCGGATGACTATATCCATTAGTTGGGTAGTATGGTTACCTTGCTATAGACCGCTCCATATTAGTAAATAGTTACTACCAACTAAGTAGAAACCTATGGGGTCACGCGCCATATGGATTAAACTATATTTAGGAATTAATTAATATAATTAGTTAATTAGAATGATCAAATCGCAACAACTTGCTAACCAAGTAGGACTAATATGCAAGTGGGACTAATCCGAACTTGAGTAGGATTAGGAGAGGGCCTTTATATAGTAACAAGGAGTTGTTGGAATGTATAAAGGATGCTCCTAGCTTCCTTTACAACACACTAATGCTCATAACATAAGTTGAGTAGGAGAGAAGGAAGGAGAGAGCAAGACAAAGAGAGTCGCCTGACCCCCTTGTCCGCCCCCTACCCGCCGGACAAAGAAGAGAGTCCGCCCATCTCTTTTGGTGCTCTGTTGCGTGATTTCTTCTTCCTCTTCCATTCTTCCTATCTAGCACAAGGATATTGGAGGATCTAGATCTCAATCCTAGGCGTGGATCAACCGTAGAGACGTGATACTTTTGGCATTTGAAGTCATCAAAGGATACCTACAAGGTACATAACACGAATCATTTACTATGGTTATGAATTCTCTTCATGTGATCCTTGGAGGGTCTTGATCAGATAAATTATCGTTTATTCCGCTGCGTATCCATGATCAAAACCCTACAGCCTGGAAGCCTTGGAAGCCCGACAAGAGGCCACCAGGGTCGCTCTAGCGGCGCTCCAGGACACCCCGAAACCATCTCTCCCGACGACGAACTCACATGCCCTCTTAGCCGCCCAAACGACGGCACCCGTTCTCTTTCTGACGACCCCAGCAACGGCTTCGTCACCTCTCTCCAACCCACGACAGCAGCAGCTATGTAGGCTTGCGCTACTGCTTTGCTCCATGAGCCTTTCATTCTGCACGACAACCTTCAACCATAATTGAGTTTGGACCCCCTGGGTACAATCTGATCCAAACCATCAACGAACCCAACCCGAATCTGTGTTCCCTTAACCAACATTTATGGTTCGTCTTTCGTCGATCGCTACGGACAAATTTTGATCAACAATTAGGTGTGCATTCCGCGTTTCAACTACCCGTCTTGGGTAACCGACTGTCTATATTTGCAACGGAGGCACGCAATCAGAAATTGCGCGTCGACGCACCACGATTTTGAGGTACTGATCCTCATAATAGGCTTTGTCAAGTCGAACAATATTGTCAGTATTTTCATATTCCACCCGATGATCGGCTTCAGTTAGTGGGCGTTTTATTGGACAGCCAAGCCGCCATTTAGTTTCGGTATCGGCAACGCAGTTCTGGTTTTCGTACCTGGAATGTTGTTTTGGAGGAGCTCACGGTTATTTTTTACCCCAAATTCTATCACGATTTATTTGGACAATTGTCCAAGTTGAAGCAACAAACAACCATTCTTTCTTATCAGCCTGACTTTGAAAAGCTGCTGAATAAAGTTGAACCCACATCCGATCGCCATCTTAATTATATATTCACTTCGAGTCTCAGGCGAGAGTTGGGATTACGTAAACCTCAGTCGTTAGCTGAGGCCTTTTCGTTGGCAGAGGAGTTAGAAGCAATCAAATCGTTGTTCGTGGCACCAGCGACATCCGCAGCAGCTCAGCCTCGTGCCACCACATTGACCACTCCTGCTTAACCTTCACCCTCTGTCGCGTCCACACCGCCAATTAAGAGGATCACGTATGCCGAGCGAGAGGAACAACAACGTTTGGGATTATGTTTCAACTGCGATCAGTAGTATTTCCGCTACTACAAGTGCGATGGCAAATTTCTGCTCTTGGGGTGCGACGACACAGATCCCGATGACATCGTCACTACAACCAATGCGACGAGCCTTTTCTCCATGGTTAGTAGTGATCAAGCGGGCACCTTACGCCTTCTGAGTCACATCGGGGGTCCTGAGGTATCGGTACTCACAGGCGGTGGTTCCACTGAAAACTTCATACACCCTGATTTGGCAGTGCGACTACAGTTACCGATCCAGACTACACATCCAATAAAAATCATTGTGGGTAATGGGGAGTACCTCCATTGTTATTTACATGGTTGGACAAGTCGATCTTCTCATGTAGGGACACACATTTCCCATTGACTTGTTTCTGTTGGAGCTAGGTGGACCACTGGTTGTTTTGGCTATTCTATGGCTAGTACAGTTCAGCGGGACGGAGACAAATTATGGGTGGGTTTGGTGTGGACTTTTTGGATTTTTAGTTGTCTTTTAAGATGGTGTGAAAAAAGTCTGTGACACAAAAGTTCAAGAAAAAAGATGTATGAGTTTGGTAAAAAAAGTTGGTGCTGTTAAAAAGTCAGTGATGTGACAGTTTTGTTGTTGAGTGAAAATACCATTATACCCTATTGTGTCTATTTATTAACTTATTTAATAACTTTTACAAACAAACCAACACTACTACATTATAATTTAGTAATGCTTATTCTTTTAAAAACAAGTACTAGTTTCTAATGTCTAGTATAGTAAGGTGAAAATACAAATAAATAATTATATGAATGTCATAAAAACAAACGTACATAAATTGACATATTTGAAGAAAAATTATAGCGTTCATTACATAAAAGTGTCGGATTACATTAAGAATAACTACCAGCACATGCCATTACAATTTAAATGATAAACGATAAACTTATGTCGCCCTTGATCCCCTAGTTAGTAGTGTTAATTAAAGTATAGAATGGTAAAAAATGTAACTAACAAGAGGGTGTAATTATAATTGAGGATGGAGGATAAAATTGTCATTCTAATGATTTCAGCAAAAAAAGACACAAAAAATCTCCCCAACCCCAACTTTTTTCTTCCACCCACTTTACACTACAAATCCAAAATCCAGAGTCCAAAATCTGCTCAAAAAATCCCATATCAAACCTTTAGGAAAAGTCAGAAAAGCCAAAAAGTGGATTTTGGATTAAAATCCACAAAAAATCCCACACCAAACCCACCCTATGCCACCATGAAAATGTCATTCCAGCATGGCGACTCTCTTGTGGTTTTGCAGGGGTTAACGGAAGCAGCTCGGGGTTGTCATCGATCTTATTTCCGCCTTGAAAACAAGGCGTTTGTTAAGAGGGGGGGGGGGGGGGAGTTGATACGGATGTGCATCCAGTAGGCGACGCGGCTATGAGACGAGGAGGACGAGCTCGACACCCTCCGGGTTATCTCAAAGATTTTGTTCGGAACTAGTATTTAATTAGCCGTTAGTTTCTTTTATATTGTTATGAAGTTTATTCAACTTAGGAGGATAGTAGCGTATTAAATTTGTTTTAGGGGGTGGGTGTGTCTTTTACATTTTTATTGCACTACAAAGGTACAGTCAATCGTTTTTTAGCATCAATCGAAGAAATTCAGTGTTTGGGTTAAAATATAGTGTCTTGTGTGTGTTGTGTTGCCAATCAATAGCAATTGACTATCAGATACACCCGGAGATATATGAGAGCTAATTGCGAGATTGATTAGATGGTGTAGCACTTATCTAGACTAGAAGTTGGTCAAGTTTACAATTGGTTTATATTATCTGAAAGTACAGACCCTATAACTAGAATAAATCTGTAATGGGCTGCTAGTCTACAATTCTCATTAGGGATGGCAATATGGTCCGATCCGATCTGTGATCCGAGCGATCCGGGCCGAATGGATCGGATCCGAATCCGATCCAATTGAAAATGGATCGGATTTGGATCTGGAAAGTCAGATCCGATCGGATTTGGATCTGGATTTGGATCTAAGGTCAGATCCACCGGGTTCCGACCCGATCCGATCCGACGTATATGTGTGCTTTACAAATATATTCATATTACCTCCCAACTTTCACTTCCAAGAAGAATACATTAGTAATTCCAACCTACAAAGCTATATCTGTTGTGTTTTAGGCTTCATAACTTGCGAACACGCCTTAGCGTATGAAATACTGTTTATTTCTTATGTTATTTTTTGTATTTTATTGCAAAACTAAGCCGAATCCGATCCGAATCCGATCCGACCACGTATTATATGGATCTACGGATCGGATTTGGATCAGCTGGATGAAACCCGATCCGATCTGATCCGAATCCGGTGATGATCCGAACGGATCTGGATCGGATCTGGATCCCATTTCTCCTAGTCGGATCTGGATCGGATCTAGCCTGATCCGATCCAGATCCGACCCGTTGCCATCCCTAATTCTCATCAGAGGTCACCTGAGTGTTGTCTTTCGGCCTGTGGATTTGTGATCCTATGTTTTGACATGGTTAATAGACAATATACCTAGAGAGCCCAATGGCCCGGAGATGAAAGTACAGACGAATAATCTTGCCTGCACATTTTAGATTTGGGTGTGTACTCTCTTTTGGATTTTAATTCAAAAATCTAGCTTTTCGAGTTTTATACTAATTTGGTATGGAATTTTATGAGTAAATTTTGAATGTTGGCTTTTTAGCATCTAGTGCAAATTTGTTGCAAGAAAAATTGTGTGTGATGATCATTTGGTGAATTTTTTCCTCAAATCATGAAAATTATCATAATGTCCTCAATTCTAGTTATAATTATATTTGTTGTAGCTGTCTACTCAATAGAAGAAGGGTGTAATGATAACTTTCACCGTACAACAAAAGTGTTGTCACTATTTTCTTAGCAGTGCAATTTCTTTTACTAAACTCGTACATTTTTTCTTTAACTTTCGTGTCACAGATTTTTTATACACAACTTTTCAAGACGGCTTAAAATCTCAAAATTCCATACCAAACCAAGCCAATAGTGGGCCCACAAACCGTAAAAGAATGAATTGTGTGTGTTTGGTGCACGAGTAGACAAGTGAGGGTAGGTACGAATTATTGAGTGTACATGACATACGATAGCGTGAATAAATATTATGTTTGTAAGAATATAGAGAGTGAAATTTTACTTTTAACAAAAAATTTATTCGAAAAGTTTGTTTTATATTAATTATCAAAGCTACATAAACATTTCAACTTATAAAAAGAATGGCACAACCTTCCAGAAATTTTTCACGCCATTTTTATTTTAAAAAAATAAAAAGAATAATTATGTATGATATTTAGGCATTTATCAGATTCTACATCATTTTTCTTTATCTGATTTATGTTCGGTTCTTTGTCTCTCTAGCATGTCTCATCCGGAAAACCACCCATACCATTAATGGATCTTTCTTAGTTAGGAAGCAAAGCACAATTCAATTGTTTCAATCAAACTTACTTGCAAGTCTCATTATGTTTCGTTGTTCTTGCCAAACTATGCAATTTTTCTTGCGACCACACCTAATTGGATTCTTAAATTCTCAATCACCTTCTCAACCTTTCATAAAAACCTTCTCCACCCAGCAAACAATTATTCTCTTATGACAAAATCTAGAAAGCTTTTTCTGGGGCGGATTCCGATTTTCTCAAAGTTTTAAGCTACATTTTACAAACGTACAAAAGTATTCAGACCTCTCTGCAGTAAAAGGAAAATGAGGGAGTTTTATGACAATTATCAAATATTTAAGTGGGGTATACAAATATGCTTTCCAATCCACTGACA
The DNA here is from genome assembly GCA_023055425.1 of Linanthus parryae. Classification (NCBI taxonomy): domain Eukaryota; kingdom Viridiplantae; phylum Streptophyta; class Magnoliopsida; order Ericales; family Polemoniaceae; genus Linanthus; species Linanthus parryae. The sequence continues at coordinate 77,376,443 of JALGPY010000006.1, read as the reverse complement.
GCGATATTAAATGAAATGACCAGACTACCCTCGTATGCCACTTTTCATTGGCGACCGTGCATAAAAAAAAATGGGTAAAAGACAAGGTCCACCCTCTTTAGATGTGTTATATACAAAAACAACCTTATTGTTCGGGAATATACAAAAACCACCCATGTCTGAGATAAAAACCCCCTGTCATGGATGGAGGTTGGACAAATAGTACCCTTATGCTACAATCAGTTAGTATGGGGGTGCAATTTGTCTTTTATATGACCATTTTGACGCTACTTGTATTTTTGTGTTTATTGTGCTCTTTTTGTGTGTGTTCCAAGTGTTCTTGACCACCATTCTCGGTGTTCTTGAACACCGCCTCCACCACCACCCTCAAATCCCCACAAGCAAAACTACCACAACCACCACCACCAATACAACAAAAAAATAGCTAACCAAACTAACAACGAAGAACAAATTTTAACAAGAGGCTCAGACCTTTAATTGAAAAGAGGCATCGAATATTGCACCTACCATGGCTGCAAAACTACTTGCCCGCCAAGAAAGAAGCAATTTCTCAACATCTAAATTCAATGATAAATCCATCATCGCCATCGGAACATATCAAGAACAGTGGTAAAGATAACCCCCAAGAACGAGTTTCAAAAACCCATAAATTGAGCTTAAAAGGACCACAATCAAACAGATTCAGAGCCAATCCCAGGAGGAAAAAGAATACAAGCAAACAATTTGTTTCTTTGGGATCTCATTTAACAGTGAACACACATCAAACAACATATGCAAATTGAATGGGCAAAGTCAGAATATGAGACCCATCGAGCAATCGGGGCCACCTCGAGGGAACCAGACCAACAAAGATTTGAGGGTGGATCGAACACCGGAATTTAAAGAGAAGAGAGCATCTCCACCTCCAAGCACAACCCAGATGAACAAAACGCAGTCTCTCTAAATCGAAGGAGTCATGGAGAAACAAATTAGTAAACGATTTTGGGGTTTCGAACCCTCCAATCGATCCGGGTTCTAAGCAATTTGGTGCATCGGGCCTTCAAATCAAATTAGCGTGCTAGAGATCAGTGTGAACCAAGACCCACCAATTCTTGAACTTACCCAAATTTGAAGAGTCAGAATCTAAGACCCATCGGAAACAGACTTGCACAGAGCAGATCTAAAACCCAAAAAGATGAAATACGAGAAAGGGGTTTTGATCGAAAACCGGCAAGTAACGATGATCTCTAAGAACATAAGAGAAGCACATGGGTGGTTGGTGGTGGGTCGGTGAGTGAGAGGGATAGAGGGAGGGACAGAGGTGGGTTGGTGGTGGAGATTGTAGAGAGAGAGAAAAGATGGGCTGTTAGTGTTAAAAATGAGGGGCGATGAGAAGAAATAGTTTTATACCAGTATAATTTTTCTTGAAGGTGAGAGTATATATGTTTTTTGCCCATCCGTTATTTGTCGTCATCTGACATGGATGGTTTTTGTATATCTCCGAACAAAAGGGTTGTTTTTGTATATAACCCATAGATAGTGAATTTTGTCTTTTGAGAAGGGTGTGGAAGGACAAAATAGTAAATTGAGAAAAAGAAACCCTTGTCCGAGACCGAGAAAATCTGACCATTGTCTGATAACACAGTCACACACACACTCTCCTCTGTTCTCCCATCTTCTCCATCTCTCTCCTCTGTTCTTGCCCATTTTGCAGACACAGCCTCTAAACCCTAGAAAGCAACCTCAAATTTGAAAAAACCCAGGTTTCCATTGTATCAAAAATCCAATCTCCGAAACACCCATCTGCAGACTCTCTCCCTCTCTCTCTGTCTCTGTCTCCCTAATGTCGAATCGGCGAAAACCCATCTCGTTCCTCATCCTCTGCCTCTACATCTCCCTCAACAATGTCGCTCCCGTGACCTCAAAATCAACAATCGAGCCCTGCACCTCCGCCGACCCATGCTCGGCCATGGTCGGCTACACCCTCTACACCGACCTCAAAGTCTCGGAAGTCGCCTCCCTCTTCCAAATCGACCCAATCGCTCTCCTCACCGCCAACGCCATCGACATCTCCTACCCAGACGTCGAGAACCACATCCTCCCTTCCCAGCTCTTCCTCAAAGTCCCCATCGTCTGCTCATGCGTCGACGGCATTCGCAAATCGACTTCCACACATTACAAGACTCGGCCTCTCGACACACTCGCGAACATCGCCGACTCCGTTTACGGTGGTCTCGTCTCGGCGGGTCAGCTCAAGGAGGCTAACTCGGTTTCGGACCCGACGGTGCTTGATGTTGGGCAGAGCTTGGTTGTTCCGCTGCCCTGTACTTGCTTTAACGGGACTGATAATGGGTTGCCCGCGGTTTACATGTCGTATGTGGTGGAAGCGGCGGATAGTTTGGCTGGGGTTGCGGCGGAGTATTCTACTACCATGTCGGATCTCATGACTGTTAATGCGTTGGGAGGTTCGGCGATTAGCGCCGGCGATATACTTGCTATTCCCTTGTCTGGTACTACTTGCTAGTTTACGCTTCAATCTTAGTGTATGTATGAACTGATGTGCATTTGCAGATTGTGAAGTTTCATTGTTGGGTTCCTTCGTATTTTAGGGTATATGTAGTTTGAGGTGGTTGATCGGTGTAGCTGGCCTAAGTTGAGTCAAGAAATGACTAGAATTTGGTGGCCATTGTGTTTTTATTGAATTATATTGAAAGTTCTTGTGCTTCTATTTGGGGGTTAGGGTTTAGGGTGGGAATAGTGTAGGTAGAGTAGTAGGAGGCTGGTGAAGTGGGGTTAATTCATGTTAATATGTGGTTGAATCAGTTATATGTTAACGAAGTTCGTACTTAACAACAGAAATTAGCTAGAAGACAAGGGTTTCTGTTGCTTATGTTGGATTTCATCTTACCTTATTTGCTTTTGGAGTGGTGCCCGATCAAGGACAATAGAATTTTGTTTGCTTTTCATGTCTACTCCACATAATCGGACTTATGTATTTGTGGTGCATTTGATTAGTATAGGTTATTAAGTTTCTTGGAATGTGGGCATCTAGTGAAGAGGAGTTTTATTCATGTAAATAAAGTTAAAACAGTGTTGTTAACTTGGATTGCTATTGGTTGGTGCCGATTCGTAAGATAAAAGGCTCAAAATGCATTTGATGTCGTTATCCTAATAGATCAACTTAAGCGTCCCACATTTGCTTATTTTGGCTACTTGTGTGGCGACTTGTCGTACATCTAGAAGTTCATGTTTACTTATTTTGGATTTCGTTTTCCTTCTTTGCATATTGAGTAGTTGTTCTTATTCCAAAACTTCAAAACTCCCGTTTCATTAGATGCATAGTGCATTTAATGAAACTTACATGTGGCACGTTTGCTTAGTTTGAGTTTCTTGGGATAATATTGGAATGATAGTTTCTCTGATGTTTGTCGCACATTGCTTGTGTGTCCAGCTTGTGCGTCCAACTTTCCAAGATATGCCGCAGATTTCGGTTTGAGTGTGCCAAACGGAAGCTACGCTATATCCGCAAGTCACTGTGTGCAATGCAGTTGTGCAGCAGGAAGTCGCGAGTAAATAATCTCCCTTTTATTTTCTTTATTTGCATAGCGTAAGAACTTGGTCCCAAATTTATTTTGTCTTACTTGTGAACTTGGCATTGTGGTTATTTTTGTGGTGCAGCCTGTACTGTATGCCGGCTTCCTTGGCGGTATCTTGTTCGAGCATGCAATGCAAAAACAGCAACCTGATGGTGGGCAACATTACATGGCAGCAGAGCGCCGCTGGTTGCAATGTCACTTCTTGTAACTATGGTGGCTTTGCAAATGGAACCATCATCACTACGTAAGAAGAATATGAAGCTTTCTCTCAAAAAAAGAAAAAAAAATCCCTCATTTGTGTTCAGACCTAATACTCCTACTTTGCTTTGTTTGCGATGCAGGCTGTCAACATCACTTCAACCTCGGTGCCCTGGTAAGACTTGATGAATTATAAGTATTTATTAGTCCGACAATTAAGAACATTGAGAGTCCTTTGTGATGAGTAGAAATTAGATTGTCCTTTTATGTGTCCTTGTGCTTTGTATGGGAGTCAAACAAGAACGAAATGTTTCTTTGTCGTGTGTTTCCAACATCCCTCAGAACTTGGTTGTAAACAAGATCAGGGCCGTCTTATGATGATCCAATGGGGATATGTTATCCATTAGATCATCACTGAACGGTCCAGATCTTGGTTAAGTGGATCTGCGTGTACCAGACAGGTTGAGAGAGGACTGGCGGGCCTCGTCCGTTAGGAATCTCCATCTGTCCTGGCCGGCCCGGCCCACGGGACCGGGCCATAAATGTGGGCTGGTTCAGGGCGGTCTAGTCCTGAACTGTGTGCGTGTGTATATATAAATATATATATAAGCTTTGAGGTGTGGGGGGCTGGGGGCTATAGCCCCCACTCAACTTTGTTAATTTGTAATTTTACCCTATCAAATGTCTACTAAATACAGTTAGCCCCCACTGAATTTAATTAATATCCTTTTTGCTTCTGCTTTTTTCACTAACATCTTATGTTCTTAAGATTTAGCCCCCACTAGCAAAAATTCCTGGATCCGCCCGTCTGGTGGGTTATATTGTTCAGCCGCCCGTCCCAGCTTACTATTAGTATCAGTTATTCAGTTTACTTTCTATGTAAAATGCCAAATTGGTTATAAATCATGGTAGCAAGCACGAGAAAGAGATAGCGGCGCAGTAGGGAATTTTTTGCTCACTCCCATTTTTCTCTCCAATCCTTGTTGATTACATTTTCTGACTGCATTACCTTCTATTTGTTCCTTCTTCTTCTGACTAGTTTGATCATTCGCACTTGGGATTTCTGCTGTTCCTACAAGAGCATAGCTCGCTAATGCACTATCGATTACTACTGAATGTTGTACTTTTTGTGTACTTGGTGCAGGGCCAAGGCAATTTCCTCCGCTTATTGCCCCGCCTTCTACACTAAGCAGTGGAGGATCAATATTTTCTCCAGCCCCCGCACCTTCTCAGTCAGGTGGTGCTGGAAATTTTCCTGGGATATGGCCTGGGATTGGTCCCCAAGTAGGTGGAAATCCCCCGCTGGGTGCTCCAGGATTTACCAGCGGTAGCTCCTCAGTGAGTCCATTTATTGGAATCCTTCTTGGGCTATTATGTCTTCATTCTATGTGGTCGTCGACCTGGTTGTAGTTTTGTTGGAATTCTAGCTAGTTATCTACCTGGAGATTGTGATGTTTGTTGCTACCACTTTGATTTTGCAGGGGTATTATTATTTATCGGCTAAGGTAGGGTTAGGGTTCGAACAGTTCAGCATTATGTCTGTTTATTCTGCTGGTTTTACATTGTTGTGTATTGTTGCAGCAGTTAGTTGTTGCCCCTTCTGTAATCTATCGTAGTTGTGATTATTGGTGGTTGGAACTCTTATTAGGATTTGTACCAAGTGGTTGCAATTTTTTGATTTCCTAAGGTTGCTGGTAATATTTTTGTTGAGAAAAGTTGAAAAACACCAATCATATTTTGATTTGGTACATGCCTTAATGAGAGCATGTTTACTAGTGCACTCTTGCCGTGCACCACATTGATTCTTATAGCTTCAAGATCTGCTGAAAATCATTATTCACCATTGCACTAAGCATATGTTGCGTACTGCATATGCACGAAGTGTCTCGAGGGGAACAAGCTGCGCATTGCATTGCGGTGCCCACCACACTGCTTAGGACCCATTAAAGTTTCTCCAACACCTCTCTTCAACATATAATCATATGCTATGCATCAATTTGTACAAAAAATCCTTGCCTCTGCTCCAACGGGTGGAGGAAACACACAAAAAAGTAAATAAGCATTATCACCAGGGCGGTCTCTGGTTCTCCATTAGTCCAATTTATGGCTTGCCTAAGACCTCAATAATGAGTAGAGCCCCGTCTTTTAAATTTAAGTAATTCTACATGCATATTATATGTTCAACACGTTCTTCAGTTGGTCTCCAGTTCACTGTTTGTTTTCTCACTAAATTTTCTTTTTGACTCGTATCTAGGTCGCTTTGGCATGATGATTGGATAGTAAAATTATGCAATTTTTGAATTATCTTTTTATGATGATGTAGAATATCTTATACTACCTCCGTTTCTTCTCTATCACACCATTTTGACTTTTGTCACTATTCACTGGGTCACTTTGACCCGGTGATTTGTGTAACAAAACGATCGAATTTTTTGATAATTTTTGCATGGTGTTGTAGAGTAAAAGTTTTTCTATAACACGGTGAAAAAATCATAAAAAAATTACATCATTTTGCTATCCAAATCACCCGGTCAAAGTGACCCAGAAACGAGTCAAAAAGTCAAACCGGTGTGATAGAGAAGAAACGGAGGTAGTACTTTACAACACCATGGAAAAATAATTCAAAAAGCATCATTTTGCTATCCAAATCACCAGGCCAAAGTGGCCAAGTGAATAGTGGTAAAAGTTAAATTGGGAAGAAAAGGAAGAAACATAGTGGTAATTCTGAAAGAACATATCTTTCTTTTCAAATAAGGCCTCGAATGTTGAATTCGCTTTGGGCTTTCAAAAACTAGAGATGACCATGAATATCTTATCTCCATAGTCCCAGTTACTAATCTTTCGTTGCATGTGGAAAAAAATAGTCCCAGGACAGAGACATACATTACCAAGGGGTAACACTTGGCCTCCTGAGTTCCACTAGCACCTCTAATTTTTTAGATTTTAATGAAAACCCCTTACAAGATGTACTGTCTTGCCCCCCGAAAATTAATAACTATTTGTTTTGCCCCTCTCTATCAGTTCTGGCCCCAGCTGACTTGATTTCCTAGCTCCGCTGCTGGACTCCCAGTACATAGAACCTCTGTCCCAAATCCCCTACATATGCACATGTTCTTGTATGCCCTCACTAATTCAATTGTAAGCACTGCAACATATAATGATAGCATTAGAAACTCAACGATTAACCTTATGAGCAAGTTTACTAATGTTGTCCAGTGTCCACGATGAGCTTGAGTGTACATGTTCCTTCTGTTGTTTAATACCCTACAGATGTTTTAACCATATTATCCCCAACATGAAGGGGAATACACTAATGGGAACCACAATCCTTATTATGATTCCTCCCTTGCAATAAAGATATATAATTGAGAAATGTTCCAGGTATCAATGAAGAGAAGAGGCTTTCATGAGACCGGAAAATGAGCAAATGGCTGTTGATAAGCCAGGCACAATCCTTATGTCTCCTTAAGCGCAACATTCAGAAACTTCGGTGGTTGCCTGGTGCTTTGTTGGTTCTTCAGGAGTGAGCTCCCTCTCCGAGAGCAAACGTCTCACTTCAGCTGCAAGTCCCTTCACATGGTCGTCAACGTTTCCTGGGTATAACCGAAGGAGGAAAATTTAAAAAGGAAAAATCTTAACAAGAATTGTGTACTCTTTAAAGTATGAGGATTTTAAGATGTACCAATTTGTACAAGGGCTTTTTCGAGTTGAAATAGATAGTCTCTGTTTGGTCCTGAAGGCCCTTTTGCTTGAATAATCTGTCTGCAGATGGTGAAAATAAGTACTCATCAAAAAAAGAAGACCAGGGGAATTCTCGTGAACAGAAAACACTTACTCGGCAATTTGCTCTAGTGGTGCAGGGCCTAAGTAGTTTGGATTGAGATTCTTGTCTGGAGATGCTATATATCTAAAACCAGTTGAACAATTAGTAGGTTTTTGTCGCACTTTGACAATGTATACAAAGAATTTATGTATCTACCACTTACACCATCACTCCAGAAATGGACGGAGAAGAAGACGTTGAGTCCTGGATCAAATGTTAAGAAATCTCAATTCCTTGTATGTATATGAAATAGTTGTTTTTTCATGATATGTGATGTGATGAGCAGCGAGGTGCATTGAACATTCACGTTTGCAAGTGAAGACAGCAAGGAAATACAGTGAATAATTGAACTTACAGTGAAGAAATCGACATAGGCTTTCTGGTCATATTGCTTCTCCCTCACTTCTAAATGCTGATGCAAAAAAAAAAAAAAAATAAAAAAAATAAATAAATAAAAGGTATGAAGAAGCGTAATTCTTTGGGGTAGCCAGTAAACACAAAGAAAGAGCGCATCTACACGTTTTCATGGCCTCTTCCACTTTAAAGAGTAGGATGTGGACGTTTTGTAGCTAATAACACCAAACACCCTTATAAGCAGTTATTAGCAGAGCTATATGGGAGCCAGTGGTTTGAAACCCACGAAATCAAGAACTTGACAAGACGTAGGGTGAGTTTGTGTGAGCTTATTTTGAAATATGAAGTAACTTTAACTTAAAGTCATGTTTGTTCGGACTTATATGCTGTTTTATTAGACCTCAACTGAAAAGTTCGTAGCGTAAACTTTTCTAGAAAATAAGTTAGGTATTTGGAACTTTTGCATTTATTTCTGAACTTAAATCAATCCATACCAAGAACAATTTTTCTCTCCAACTTTGGGTGAGTTTGGTACGACTTTTAGCAACTTAAGTTGACTTATAAGTTTATGTCAAAGACAAAAAAGATGAACAAATAAGTTAGGTGTGTTTAGTGAAAAAGATGTTTAAAGTCCAAAAGTTCAAAAAAAGCTTAAAAAACCCAAACTTTTTCTAGACTAAATTTTAACACTATGAACTTATAAGTCGAAACCCAACTTTTCAGCTTATAAATCCATAACTGAATTATAAGCTGCTTATAAGTCATTCCAAACTCGTTGTCATGAACTTTCTGTTTTCTTGCACAAACTCCAAAGTCGACCTGTGAGCTCAAAAGCTGACACCAAACTTGCTCATAGTCTTTTGAGCTTATCAATCGGCTAGAATTCATTCCCAGCATCAAAAGGAAGATAACATGACTCCACATTAAACTCCATGGTGTTTTTTGGTGGGAAATGAATCACCAGATCTTTCAACGCTTAGCATCTTTAGAGAGATAATAGCATGCTGTTCTGCACTGGCAAAACAGATTCACAATAATATGCAGGAAAGGACTTGTGCTCACTGAAGATTGGCCTGATTGAGTTAATACAAGTAGGTATTTATCAACACATAACATATTCGTAACTGCAAGTATGCGAATTGTATTAAAAACGGATGCTTCAAGGTACTAATAGCAGCTATGACACAGATGGACAAACTACACACTTGGTTCAACCATATCAACGAATGATACCTTGGTCTAGTATCGTATCTGTAAACTTGTTTTCATCTTATGAATATTAACTAGAATCTAAATAACCTTTTGCAGATCAAACTATAAATGAACTGTGATAGAGATGGCTCAGTCGCGGGCCTCATGGTCATGTATATTCTAATTCCAGATTCCATGAACAAATGACTGATCCAACAAAAATGTATATGTAGTTCCAAGAAAAAAGAACCTTACCTCGAATGCTATCTGTTTGTCTTCCTCCCCAGTCACCTTGTACGCCATGCCCCACTAGGACCTCAAACAAACAAAAAAAAACTATTTATCAACATCACAGCTTTTTTAAAAGCTCGCAACTAAGATATAAAACAAACATGATCTCACTTAGACGGGGACTAGTGAAGTGAGAAAAATTAGCGGAGGATGAGCTACAACAAGTAGGAGAAGAGAAATAACAAGAATCACTCGACATCATCAAGAGTCAGAGACCATGTGACCCTGTGGGCAAGATCCGATTTACTATGGTACTCAGTAAAATGCAGATGCAAAATGGCACTTACCAATGCACAAAGAGATGATTGCATAGAAGATCATATATATTTTAATGCTGTATGGTTTTTAATTACCACCACACCACACAGTAGAAAATTAGAAATTTACTGTGTTAACTTAATGGAGCAACATTCGATAAGATGATCATACAATACAACTTTAATTTAACATGTAGATGAAAAAAATTTAGAGTCCTACAAAACTCCATGTAGAAGGCACTGCTATAGTGCTAGGGTATAGAAAACCATCATGGAAGAATGTTGCCTAATGGACACAAACTTACTGAACAAGAGTCAGACCTCACCAACATTAAATTGAATTTCGGTCTCTCTGGTCAATAGAACACAGAGGGGCATCACATCAGACATTGCCAAATAAAGGTGCAGTGGGTGTTAATGCTTGGTTACTTGGATAGATTAGCAACCTAATAGAATGCAAAGTTTCCTCATGTATATAAATGTTATTATTTACTAAAACTTAGACAACCGATGTCATAGTACTCTGCATTTGCCAAAACAGCAATGCAAAGAAGTAAGAGAGACAATCTATATACACTGCTGGGAAATTTTAACTACTTTCCTTTTGTAGTATATTCATTTCCCTTGCTGCTGAGACTCTTCAACGTAACCAAATATCGTTTGTATTGCTTTGCATCTTAATTAACTGTTTCTGAATGATACTTATGTTTTGGAATGTATTATCCAGATACAGTTAACTACATAATACTAATTAAAAAAGAAAAAAAGAAAAAAATTGTTGCATTCGTCCATGATTTAACAACCAGTTAAAAAGGGAAGTTCCTACCTAAGCTACCTGGAACACGGATCATTGCGGGGAGTAGGGATGGGGCTCATGATGCACTTTTTCCATACGATAGTGGTAGACTCTGGATATTTTTGTAGGAATGTCACTATTTTTTATGTATTGAAAATCACTGGGCGCCCCAATTTCTACAATATTTTCAGTCAACACTCTAGTTATATACACATATTAGTAGGTATAGCTGCGGTTCACCGTTCCGGAACGCTAGAGTACGATGTTTCGGAATGTGTGATCCAATGTGCCCGGGGTATAAGTGATTGTGGTAACACAGGTTATTACCTGCTGCTGAAATCGCTAATAAGCAGGAGGAGGATGGGATATAATAGAATCAACAGGAAGCTATTGTCAAAGTTCATTCTCTTGCCCATTTTAGTACTGTTGGAATTCGAAGTTTCTGGAATATGTATGGATTTAGACTGAGCACCAAGAGGACGGGATGATTCACACGATGAGTGTATAAAAGCAATACACAATTCACTGCCAAACACACCTTTACTTAGCCAATTGTACTTGTACTGGTTCCGTTTAACTGGGGTAATTTTAAGAGGCCTAAAAGGACGTCAAGCATCATATGGGCTACATGTTCGTGTAGCTAAAAGTTGTATGGGTTGATCGCCCAAAATTCTTAAACAATAAGGCGTTGATCTTCACACTATACACGATGTAAAATAAAACGGAGTAGTTACTAGTTCACTAGTCCGAAGAATGCACAAGCCTTCTCAATAGCAATGCATTCATATCGGTACAATCAATTTTGCACTGTGCTGTCAATTAACCCTGAAGCTAACTCTTCTGCTAAAAGCATTGCAATTTTGAACACAGTCAAGTAATTCAGTAAAATCATTTTCAATCTCAATGATCACATATACACAGTCCCTATTAATAAAATTGTACTAGTATTTTTTCCACTAAATCAAGAGAAGACAGATCACAGAAGGATAGTATATGAGAAGAGACTTACACAAATTTCACCTTCAGCAGGTTCCAAAGTGACTGTTCTTCCTGGGTATTCTGGTGTCCCTCTGTGGTCAGTACTTCCTGCAGAAAACCCAAAAGTAAAAATCAAGACTTCTCTCTGATGAAGCCGAGAGAGCGAGAGAGAGACAGAGAGAGACCCTGGTAAAATACACGGCGATAGCCTTTGATGAAGCCGACGAGGCGATCATCGTAGGGAAAGCCAGCCTTCCATATCAGTGAGCCGTACCCAAATACCCACATCACCATTCTCAGCCGCGATAACTTCTTTCCAATTTCCTCGGGGACGGAGACGGCGGCGGTGTCGATTCTTCAACGAATTACAGGGAGAAGGAGAAGGAGAGATTCGAGTGAACGGAATGACATTTCTTGATTGGCCCAAATTGTAACTTTTTTGGCATCAGAACACCTAAATGTGAACTACGCCTACATATTCCTTCTTATTCCATTTAGACCCCAACTCTAAGATGCTCAAAGTTTCAAACAGGCCCCTAAGAAACCGAATTTGAGTTGCTACGGTGTGACGTGCACACAGCCTGGAGTCACACTACACTACAGGTAACTCACACATTCGGGGTGCACCAGTGTCCATCAAAGACAGGTGGTCGAATTACTTGAGAGGGGTTACATCAGGGAGAGTAAGAGTCCTTGCGCAGTACCTGCCCTGTTAGTTCCAAAGAAGGATGGTTTTTGGCGCATGTGTGTTGACAGCAGAGCCATCAATCGGATCACCGTGAAGTACATGTTTCTCATTCCGCGGCTTGATGATATGCTAGATCAACTGTCCGACTCTAAGGTTTTCTCAAAAATTGACCTCAAGAATGGATACCATCAAATTCGGATCAAGCAAGGAGACGAGTGGAAGACCGCGTTTAACACACAAAATGGGTTGTACGAGTGTATGGTAATGCCTTTCGGTCTCCAACGCGCCCAACACATTCATGCGGTTCATGCATCAGGTTCTGAGGCCTTTTATGGGGAAGTTTGTGGTCGTTTATTTCGGTGACATTCTTATTTTACAGTCCTACGTGGGCTGTCCATTTTGATATCTGCGAGCTGTCTTTGAAGCATTGAAGGCAGAGAATATGTTCATTAACAGGATGAAGTGTTTCTTTTTCACTACTTATGTGCAATTTTTGGGATTCATAGTGTCTACTGATGGTGTACATGCAGATCCTTCGAAGATTGAGGCAATTGTGGACTAACCTAGGCCTCAGACACTCCACGATGTGCGCAGTTTCCATGTGTTAGCGTCATTCTATCGCAGATTCATCAGGAATTTCAACACTTTGATTGCACCCATCACTAAGTGTCTGAAAGGGTGTGATTTCAAGTGGACGGATGAAGCAGATGCCAGTTTTAATTAGGTTAAGAAGAAGATGACAGAGGCACCAGTTCTGGCACTCCTTGATTTTGACAAGATGGTCGAGGTTAACTGTGATGCTTCAGTTTGGGCATTGGAGGTGTTCTAAGTCAGTCAGGGCGTCCGATTGCGTTTTTCAGTGAGAAGTTGTCCAGGTCCAAGAAGAATTACTCGATTTATGATCTGGAGTTCTACGCCATTATTCAGACATTGAAGCATTTTCGTCATTACTTAGTGCAGAAGGAGTTCGTCTTGTTTACCCATCATGAGACTTTGAAGTACATTAATGGGCAACACAAGTTAAGTAGACGACATGCCAAGTGGGTGGCCTACTTGTAGAAATTCACCTTTGCCTTGAAGCACCGGGCATGAAGTTTGAATCGAGTAGCCGATGCTTTGAGTCGTCGTAATGTGCTTCTTACCTCCATGAGCAACCAAGTCCATGGGTTTGAAGCATTTGCAGAGGTGTATGAGGCTGACCCTTCCTTCGGGAAGATCTTTTCTGAGGTAACTTCTGGTCAGCGCCATGATTTTGTTTTGTATAATGGTTATCTGTTTCGGGGACAGCGTTTGTGCGTTCCAGATTGTTCTTTGCGGCAGCAGATTATCAAGGAGCTCCACCAGGAGGGGCACTTTGGTCGAGACAAGACGTTGGCTCTTGTGTCTGCTGACTTTTATTGGCCAAAATTGAGTGCAGATGTGGCACACTATGTGGACTGTTGCTATGTGTGTCAGCATTCGAAGGGAGTTCTCATTAATACATGTCTTTACACTCCTTTACCTGTCCCTGAGGCGCCTTGGTTTGATGTTAGTATGAATTTTGTGCTTGGCTTACCCCGCACACAGAGAGCGGCAGATTCTGTCCTTGTTGTTGCTGACAGGTTTTCCAAGATGACACATTTTGTACCATGCAGGAAGACAATGGATGTCGTGCGGATAGCCCACCTATATTTAAGATAAATTGTGAAGCTACATGGAGTGCCGCGATCCATCACCTCAGATCATGACACGGAGTTCATGAGCCAATTCTGGAAGAGCCTTTGGGAGAAATTGGGTACTCAGTTGAACTTTAGCAGTGCGTATCACTCATAGCTCGCAGATAGAGTTAGTTTGGGACACCTTTTTACCATTGGTTCTGACCCTGTTGAGATTGATTTTGCTTATTTTCAGTCAGTTTTCCACTTGATACAGGATAGAGGACGCTGAGAGCATAATTGATATATTTGAGTAATTTTATGCATAATTTTGTTTATTTGGATATGATCGCGGGTACTTGCTTTCGTGTGCAGAAAACAGGTACCAAGAAATGCATGAAAGAGGCTTGGAATGGAGGCAGCATATCAAGAAGTCAGAGGAGAAAAACGCAGAAAAAGACTTAAGTCTGTGCGTTCAGACGCATCAAGGAGTCAGAGGAGAAAAACGCAGAAAAAGACTAAGTCTGTGCGTTCAGACGCACAACGTGCATTCAAACGCACATCACAGTAAAGCAGCAGAACACAGGGAGAACAGACAGAAAAACGGACCAAGTGTTGTGCGTTCAGGCGCACATCCTACGTTCAAACGCAGGGGACTTCAAAATTCAAAATGTCAGAAAAAAGAAGTGATCAACCAGAAGACCAAATGTGTGCGTTCAAACGGACATTGTGCGTTCATACGCACAATCCAGAAAGTCAACGGAAGTCAGAGGGAAAATTCAAAAAGTCAAACATCAGAATTGTGAGTTCAAACGCAAGGGATGTGCGTTGAAACGCATGTGTGCGTTCAGACGCAGAGAGGGTGCGTTCAGACGCACGTCAGGACTTCCACAAGCTTCCAGAATGGGTTTTGACAGGGGCATAACAGGAATTTCAGGCATCAGTTTCAGAGAATGTGGCAGTATAAAAGAGGCGTCCCAGCACAAAATTAGGTTACTCATCATCATCACATAAGACAGTATCAGAGCCGGCAGTTTGGAGCAGAGCAGAGATTGGAGCAGCTTCAGTATTGAGCAATAAACTCGTTTGATATTTGTTCTTTTTCTTTTAAGAAACAATGTTTATTAATAATGTACGCTAGCTAAACCTTTTACCTAGGATCTCGGCGAACCTAGGGTTTATTAATTCAGCGATGTGGTTTGTTTTGATTCTCAGTTTCATGACTAGTATGAAGTCTTAATACAGTATTGGATTTTTTATTATTCTGTCTTCGATTTTATATTTATGCATGAACGACCTGATCACCCAGGAGTGCTACAGACATGATCTGGTGCGCGAGAGTGTCCAGTGAGAGTTAGGAAGAGAAGACAAGATTTAGTACTCTTCCTTGATGGAACGAGAGGTGAAGAGAATCAGGGACTAGCCCAGAAGCATTAGACCAACTGCTATAAGTTTAGGGGGAGACCGAGAGGAGAACCTGTAACCCTAGCCGACTTAGAACAAACATGCAGATTGAGGTGAACCTAGGGGATCAGAAAATCTACAGGAGAGTGATAGATGCATGAGACCGAGAGGAGATTGTATCATTGGTATGTTGGCATAAACAATACCGCTGTTTGTTTGTGAAATCAAAGTAAACTATAAAAGCTGAATAGTAACCCTAGGGGATCCTGGAGCCTAGATCTTTAACTCATCACTTTTCAGACTCAGAAAAATTCCAAGAAAATTTACATCAAAAATAGTTTCTTTAATTACTGTTTTTTTACTGCAATTTCAGTTAGTAAATCACACACAACTATTCCTAATTTTTATAGCTTCGCGATTAGTTTGGGTTTCAAAAGTTAAAAAATCGTCCTGTTCTCGTGGGTTCGATAAACTGAGTCACAAATACTTTACTCTATATTACTTGATCGTACACTTGCGAAAAAGCACATAGATTTACGCTATCAATCACTAGCATACCAATGGAAAGACCGATGTAGTGAATCGCAACCTAGAGAATCTTCTTAGGTGTTTGGCAGGTTCCAAGCCAAAGCAGTGGGATTTGGCGCTTGCTCAGGCGGAGTTTGCTTATAACAGGTCAGTGAGCAGGACCACGGGGATGAGTCCCTTCCAGATTGTCTATTGTCAGAACCCGTCAGGGGTATTAGACTTGGCTCATATTCCACGTGTGGGGCGTGTTCATCCCAAGGCTGAGGAGATGGCATAACATTTAAAGAACATTTAAGACCAAGTGAAGAGCAAGATTGAGGAAAGCAATAGCAAGTACAAGGCCCGAATAGACAAGCATCATCGTTAGGTACTTTTTTTTATGTTGGTGATTATGTATGGGATGTATTGACTCGTGATCGTTTTCCTGTGGGAGAATACAATAAATTGAAGGTTAGGAAGATTGGGTCTTGCGAGATTGTGCAGAAGATCAATGACAATGCTTACCGGTTGCGGCTTCCTAGTCACCTGAAGACGTCTGACGTGTTTATTGTCAAACACCTCAAACGGTGCTTTGTGGATTCTGATGACGAATGAGTGAACTCGAGGACGAGTTCTTTCCAACCAGGGGAGACTGATGAAGGAGAGGATGAACCAAACGAGGCCGAGCTGTCAGACGCGACTAATTTGGCACTTCTCTACCATGAAATGGAAGACAAGCGCAAAAGATGAGAAAAATTGTCACTTTTGATCACGCCACACTGTTTTGGGCGTAACTTGGGCTACAGGGATCAGAATGACAATTATAACCTGTTTTGGAAAGCTCTCGGCAATGATATTTGACCAGTCAACGGAAGCTTCGAAGATATTTTTTTGCTATTTTTGGTAGTTTTCCTTTTACATATTTAGACCTCATTTAAAGCCCATTTTGGGTCAAACTTTCACCTGCGTGTTTCTTTCAATAAGGCCTACACTTTCGGGCCAGTTTTAGAATTGTGCTATGTTTGGCAAATTTGCCTTTTTCAGCTATTTATACCCGATTTGTGGGTAAATTTTGGTTAGACTTTGATATTGATTATTTCTCAACTCTAGAGAGCTTCGTGCCATAGTTTCTTTGCTCTTTGTCATTGTCGATTCCGTTGTGATCACTCGCTTGGTTGTTTAACCCCGCGTCACACGGGTACCCAAATTTTGATTTTCGAGCAAGTAAGTACCTTTCCGTTAACTTTCCGTTAATATTGGACGAAAAAAATTTAAAAATACTATTTTACCCCTTATCTTTACCTCCAACCTTTTATTTAAAATACAAGTTTACTAAGAAATTAAAAAAAAAAAACGATATCTGTAAAATAATGCAATATATTTCATTAAAATTATACATTTTCACATCATTTCAAGATATGAAATATGTTTTTATTAACATATATCCCGCCAATATTAAAATCCTTAACCTTTTTTGAACAATTTTGAAAAAAAAATCTCAAACTTAATGATTTCACATGTATGTTTTTATTTAAACAATAATGTACGAGTATCTTTGTACATTTAACAACTGGCGCAAGAGTTGACAACTCACATTTTTGAATAGTTTTTTATTGTAATGATTTGTAGATTCTTGAATTGTTTTCTATTTTAATGATTTGTATTTTTCATGCAAATGTACAAAAGAGTATTGTATACAATGCACAAAGATACTCGTATGATATTATTTTATTAAAAACATACATTTGAAATTATGAAGTTTGAGATTTTTCTTTTAGATATTGTTAAGAAAAAGTTAAAGATTTTAAGATTGACAGATATATGTTAATAAAAACATTTTTCATATCTTGAAATGATGTGAAAATATATAATTTTAATGAAACATATTGCATTATTTTACTTATATCAAATTATTTAATTAATATTTTATTATTTTTAGTTTTTCTTTTAGATTTCTTAGTAAAAAAAATTGGAGGTGAAA
Organism: Linanthus parryae; assembly: GCA_023055425.1. Classification (NCBI taxonomy): domain Eukaryota; kingdom Viridiplantae; phylum Streptophyta; class Magnoliopsida; order Ericales; family Polemoniaceae; genus Linanthus; species Linanthus parryae. The sequence continues at coordinate 77,358,766 of JALGPY010000006.1, read as the reverse complement.
ATAAGGGGTACAATTTTTCTTTTGACCACATAAGGGGTACAATAGTATTTTTACATTTTTTCTGTCTAATATTAACGAAAAGTTAACCGAAGGCTACCTACTTGCTCGAATTAAAAATTGGGTACATGTGGTGCTCGATTTTGAAATTTGGCTACTCGCTTGCTTGTTTTTGTAAAATATGGGTACCTCCGGAGCAATTTAGCCAAAAAAAAAAACTATTTGTGCATTGAATAATCTTGATATACAGAGAAAGATATTTTATAAATTAACTAGAATATAAATTAAATTATTATTATATATTATATTCAATGTATTAGTTAACATAATTGAAAATATTTTGAATTGTTTGAGATCCGCAAATTAATTAGACCCAATCGGCGAAACTATGGATCGGATCACGATAAAAAATTTCAATCCGTGAACCTTGGGTAGAATTTAATTCAATCCCAACTCAAACCGATCCGATCCGTGATTTTAATTAACTAGGTATGTTTATTCTAAGTCACCAAACAGGGAACGACAGTGTTAAAATGTAAAAAAAAAATGTATTTGAAAAGTTTATTGTTATTGCCGTGCAAAGCACCACATAAATTAATATTAACTAGGTATGCCTACATGAGACTATAGCTTTCCATGTTGAGGAATGAAATATGTTAATGTGTATATATATTTCTCATATTAGATAGTTGACCTTCCATGTATAGATAGCTAATTGATCTTTACCTTTACTATTATCATCTATGTATACCCACGATGTATCTCCTCACAGATTAAGATGAATGAACAATTCTTCTTCCCACTTTAGATTTCAACATGGTATCAAAGCACTAAAAGCTCCTGGCATTTTTTTTCGATCGAACAAGAGAATCAAACTCTGTTCTTTCACCTTCTCTGCAAACAACTTATTTGGTCGTTTTCCGGCGACCTTATTACCTCACTACCAACACAGATTGATTCGCAGTCAAAAGGCGAGCACTCTGCGATTCGATCGATCTCATTCCGGCTTTGCACACGCCCGCACGCTCTACCTCTCCGACGTCGCTCTCGCCTACACCGTCTCACGCGCCCGGATCTGGTATTCGGTTCGCCCGATCCTGATTCCGCGTCAGCTCCGCTCCAGCCGCACCGCATCACTGAGCCGTCTCCAACCGACAAGCCGACGGCTACCGAATTAGCCGAATCTCTTCGATCGGCTTCCGCCCGAGCCGAACCCATCCGCGTGGCTTAGCTGCCAATCCTTCAGCCGCGGCTCCACAGACCGGCCAACCGAGGTTTGACCAACCGGTTCTACCTTTTTTTTGGACTTTTTGGACCGGTTCAGACCGGTTCTCGAGGTTTTTCTACCTTCTGAATTCGTTTTTGAACTCTGTTTCTGCTAGAAAATAATCCCCTGCACAGTTTCTTCATTATTTGGAGTTATATTACTTTATTTTGGTAATTCCTTTGAGATTTCTGACAACTATGGACAAGATTGCTGTATCGCAGCCGGATTTGACTGTACTAGATGGGTCTAACTACATTTTATGGTCCCAAGAGCTCTCAAACTTCTTGAGGGGCCGCAAGTTGTGGCGTAAGGTCAAAGGTGAGATACCTAGGCCGGCTCCCAAAGATGAGAAAAAGCTCACACCTGAAGAACAAGATGAACTTGAGGGTAAACAAGAAGAGTGGGATTCCGTTAATGCCCGAATCATCACATGGATTCGTAACACATCTGTTCCCTCCATTCGCAATTAGCTAGGGCGCTTTGAAGTTGCAAAAGAAGCATGGGATTTTATTTCATCTCGATACACTACTGTTGACCTCTCTCATCAATATCAACTGATTAAATATATTGGCAACATGCGACAAGAACCAGGACAGTCTGTTCACCTTTTTGGCTCAGATGCATATTGCATGGGACCAGTTGGCTCAGTCTGAACCCAAGTGGAAATGTGCCGATGATGCTAGTCTCTACTTGACTTACAGAGATCGCTTCCGCCTTATTCAGTTTCTTATGGCACTGAATGATGCATATGAGCCTGTCCGCGCCAGCCTTCTTCACAGATACCCTCTCCCTACCCTTGATGGTGATGTTGCTGAGTTACTATCTGCAGAGACTCGTCTAGGTCTGACCCGCTCACCAGTTCAGCAAGATATGGCGTTGGCTATTCCTCGTGTGCCACAAGTTCATTCCCGTGCTCCTACTACACACTAGTCTTGCAAATACTGCCACGAGGACGATCACATAATCACTACTTGCCCGAAGCGGTATTGTCGTAATTGTACTCAGCATGGACATTTTGATATTGATTGTACTAATCCTGCAGCACCAAAGGCGTCTGGTCATCAAAAACCTAATAATGGTTCTCGTCGTGGTAGTTCTTCTTCTCGAGGTGGATATAAGGGCAAAGGATCATCACACTCTGCTGCTGCTGCCTCTGATTCTTCAAACCCGGATAGTTCCCATACCGCTATCTCCAACGACGATCTCTCTTCCATCCTCAAACAGGTTTTGTCCATTTCCAGTCCTCAACCAGCTCTATCAGCTGCCTCAGGTACTCCTTGGTATTTTGATTCAGGTTGTTGCAACCACATGACATCTCATTCATCATTATTCTCATCCAAATCATTGCCTACTCATGCCCCCACCATTCACACTGCTGATGGGTCACACATGCATATCACACATCATGGTTCCATATCCACTGAAAACTTGTCTCTTCCTGATACTTATTTGATTCCCAAACTTGCATTGAATCTTATTTATGTGGGTCAACTTTGTGAACTTGGTCTTGATGTCCATTTCTCTCTTAATGGTTGTCGTGTACAGGACCCTCAGACAAAGGAGATACTTGGGACCGGCCGTAGGGTTGGAAGATTGTTCGAGCTCACAAACCTTCACCTTCCGCTGCATCTCCTTCAGTCTCACCACTCTATGGCATCTACCGTATCTTCTCCCTTCAGTTTGTGGCATTCCAGATTAGGACATGTTTCTTTTGGTGTATTGAAAACATTGATATCAAGTGGTCAATTAGGCTCTATTAAAACTGAATAGTTGAACTGTTCCTCTTGTCAATTGGCCAAACAACCTGCTCTACCCTTTAATAAGAGTAATTCGTTTTCATCTGCACCTTTTGATTTAGTCCACTCTGATATTTGGGGTCCCTCTCCACATGCTACTATGGGTGGTTCTCGATACTTTGTGATATTTGTTGATGATTTCACTCGCTACACGTGGCTCTATCTTTTCAAAAATCGCTCTGAGTTGGCCCAAATCTACCTTGACTTTGCTTCTATGGTTCAAACACAATTCTCTTGCCATGTCAAAATCTTTAGATCTGACAATGCTGCAGAATATCGAGATAGCAAATTTCTTTCTACTCTTCGCCGCCACGGCACTCTTCCTCATCGCTCTTGTCATGGAACCTTCCAACAAAATGGTCGTGCCGAACGTAAACATCGGCACATACTTGACACTGTTCGGTCACTTCTTATCTCCTCCTCGTGCCCTGAACGCTTTTGGGGTGAAGCTGCTTTAACTGCGGTTTACACTATCAACCATGTACCTACCCCTACCATTCAAAACATGACCCCGTACGAGAAATTGTATGGAAAATCCCCTGACTATTCATCTCTTCGTGTGTTCGGATGTGTCTGTTTCGTTCTTCTCCAACTACATGAACACAACAAACTAGAACCTCGCTCTCGCATATGTTGCTTCCTGGGGTATGGTATTGAACATAAAGGCTATCGATGTTGGGATCCTGTGTCGAAACGTCTTCGTATCTCTTGACATGTTATCTTTTGGGAACACAAGCTATTTTCCACCATTTCTTCGTTCGACTCCTCCACCACTGTAGACCACCCTTCCATGACAAATCCATCATATGATCTTTTCTCGGATGACTCCGCCACTGGGTCCCTTGAGCTGGAACATGACGATCCTATATCTGACAGCCCTACGCCACCAACAGCTCTTGCGTCTGACGGACCTGCTCCCACTGTTGACGATCCTACTACAGCAGATTTTGTGCCCCCTATAGGTGATGTTACATCATCTTCCCCACCTTTACCTGTTCGCCATTCTACTAGGGTTCGTAATCCTCCCTCTTGGATGCATGATTATCACTGCTCTTCAGCTATTATTTGACACCATGAGCCTAATTCATTTCATGAAGCTAGCACTAACTCTCTATGGCAGCAAGCAATGAGTGATGAATTAGATGCCTTAGCCAAAACCCATACTTGGGATTTGGAGCCTCTTTCACGTGACAAGACTCCTGTTGGTTGCAAGTGGGTTTATAAAATCAAGACCCGTTCTGATGGTTCTGTTGAGCGATACAAAGCTCGTCTTGTTGCTAAGGGCTTTTCACAGGAATATGGAATTGACTATGAGGAGACTTTTTCTCCGGTTGCTCGACTTACGTCTGTTCGCACTCTGTTAGCAGTAGCTGCTCTTCGCCATTGGTCTCTCTTTCAGATGGATGTTAAGAACGCTTTTCTTAATGGAGATCTTACAGAGGAGGTTTACATGAAACCACCACCCGGCCTTGATGTTCCCCCTCATATGGTGTGTCGTCTTCGTCGAGCCCTATATGGACTCAAGCAAGCCACCCGTGCTGGGTTTGCCAAGTTCCGCGCCACAGTGACTCAACTTGGCTTTACTTCCAGTCCTTATGATTCTGCTCTCTTTATACGCAGCACCGCACATGGAATTATCCTCTTGTTGCTTTATGTTGACGATATGATTATCACTGGTGATGATCTTGCAGGCATCAATGAGCTTAAGGAATCCTTGAGTCACCACTTCGAGATGAAGGATTTGGGACCTCTCAGTTATTTTCTCGGTCTTGAGGTTACATCTACTACTGAAGGTTACTCTTTATCTCAGACAAAATATGCCTCCGACATTATTTCTCGAGCAGGAATAACAGACCAAAAGATTGCCTCCACCCCTTTGGAGCCCAATCTTAAGCTCACTCCCTCCGATGGAGAACTTCTCAGAGATGCTACCCGATATCGACAGTCGGTTGGCAGTTTGGTTTACCTGACAGTTACTCGCCTAGACATTGCTTATGCTGTTCATCAGGTCAGCCAATTCATGTCAGCTCCGCGCTCAACACATTTCTCCGCTGTTCTTCGAATTCTCCGGTACGTCAAGGGTACTATATTTCATGGACTTCGCTTCTCATCACACTCCACTCCAGTGTTACGAGGCTTTGTCGACGCTGACTGGGCAGGTGATCCCACTGATCGTCGTTCCACTACAGGCTACTATTTCTTCTTAGAGGATTCACTTATTTCTTGGAGGAGCAAGAAACAAACCGTTGTTGCTCGCTCCAGTACAGAGGCATAATATCGAGCATTAGCTGATGCTACTCAAGAACTTATATGGCTCCGATGGCTTTTAGCCGACATGGGTGCTCCACAGACTTCTGCGACTACATTTTGTTGTGACAGTTGTAGTGCCATTCACATTGCCCACAACGACGTGTATCATGAACGCACCAAACATATTGGGATTGATTGCCACTTTGTCCGACAACACCTTCTTGCAGGCAATATTCATCTTCAACACATTGGTACTTTTGGACCAAACTGCTGATATTCACACAAAGGCTCATCCCCCAGGGCGCTTTCAAGACTTAGTCTCCAAACTTCAGCTCGACACTTCTCCACCAGCTTCAGTTTGAGGGGGGTGTTAATGTGTATATATATTTCCCATATTATATAGTTGACCTTCCATGTATAGATAGCTAATTGATATTTACCTTTTGTATTATCATCTATATATACCCACGATGTATCTCCTCACAGATTAAGATGAATGAACAATTCTTCTTCCCACTTTAGATTTCAACAAAATAAAAGTTCAACTTCCTTGAGTGAGGTTGAACTTAACATAGAGTGAGGTAAGGACATACCGCGGTAAAGAGTTGTTTGTGTTATTTTATTTGAAATTTTAATTTGACTTGGTTTCGAACAAGCTTGTTAACTTACTATTGAGACTAATTGTTGAAAAAATACAGATTGTTAATAACAACACGTTCTAAAATTTTGAGAAAGGGGATTATAGGCAAATTCGAGGTGAAAGCGTATGCGAATTGGGTGCGGGAGCGAAGCCCCTCGTAGAAATTGAGGTGATCTAGTGTCTATCTTGTAATAATCCTCCAAAATAACTAGCTACCCAAAATCTCTCCCTTCAGACCAAATCGCATAACATAATTTTCTTTGGAGGGGAATCATGCACATCACATAACTGGTTCGGTATGTTCATTTAAATAATACCATTACCATGCCTAAATAGAGTCCAACAAACATCAACTTATGATAATTGTATACAATTATTTACAAAATGTCTATTCAAAATCAGCTTCCGAAGCTTTCTCAAAAAAAAAAAAAAAAAAAAAAAAAAATCAGCTTCCGAAGCAGAAAGTAAAACGAGCAATAAAACACAGTGGACAATAATCGTTAGATCGCAAACATAAACGGGAGCTTAGTATTGAAATAACTACCAAATTAAAAGCGACCAAATTTTACTTGGTCCACTTGTTACATTATAAAGAGCCGATAACACTTCCAAGAGTTCAAATCTTGATACTACTAGTATATGAAAGAAACACCGCACAGAGACACTCTGGTTTCTCTATACTCTGACCGTGATCTTGGCAGGAGCCGTTCCATAGTCGCGAGTAATATCATCACTAATGTTCAACCTGTTACCATCTGCAACAACTGGCAATTCATAGATGCCGTTTGCTTTATCATTCTCGGCTGTCAACTCGTTTTCGGAGCTACACTGATCTTTGCTCTTACCCCACACCACGGAGTACAACCCGAACACGATAATCGCAGCTCCAATTAAGCTGATATCACAAACAAATAATCAACATCAGGGGTGGATTGGGGCTAAAATGAAAATTCTTAACAAAACAGGGGTAAAATTAAAATTTTGTAAAATTGAGTGGTGACTGTGATGCATTATTTTGGGCTAAAATGAAAATATAAACTAAAACAAATTTTGAAGTCTGAGCGACTTGTATCCATGTAGCTCCGCCTTTGATCTAACATGTCAGTCTAAAATCGGGACTGTAACTTCTTGCACTGCCACACCATTCTTAAACTGGCCCTAAATTCTATTTTATACTACAAGTTGGAAAATTTTGTACCTTCCAAGATGAACTTTCTCAGCTAGAAGAATCACGCCAAGAACAGCGGTGATGATCATGCAGAGAGGACTGAAAGCTGTAACGAAAACAGGACCTCTGAGGCGATTCACAACCCCTTGGACGTAATACGCTATTCCAGAGCAAACTATCCCCTGAAATCCATTCAATTTTACTTTCATTGAGACATTTTCACAAACATTTTTTTTGCTTAACAGACAAGTGTTACAGTGAAATGCCTCAAAGAGAAACAACCAATTTTAAGTACGACGACTTACAGAATAAGCAGCAGCCAGTAGCCTATTGTCGAAACCAATAGCCCAAGCGCTCATATCACGTTCCATTATTAGTCCCACGGCACCTCCTTCCACCATTCCCATCAAGCATACTAGAGCCGTCAGCGACAGCTCTGCCGGATATTCTTTCAGTGTCATCGACTGCTCAAACCAACAAGTGGCGAGTTAGAATTTATTTAAGAAAACAGATTGCCGTTTGGAAATGATGGGTGTTCTATAAAGTTATTACAAGAAGTGCTATGAGAAAACTTCTGTAATAATTTACTTAAATGTGCTTGAAAAATCTCTTTTTGCATTTCTGTTTGCTAAATATTGTTTTAGACTTCCTGTAAGTGTAAAAATGACAGACACGATAGTGTTTTAAACGTTATATATGTGTAATTTTGGAAATTATTGCTATCACATGGATAAAATGTCTATTAATAACATTATGAAAAAACAATTCCGAAAAAACAACACCCTCACTTGCTTCTCAAAAACTGAGGGGGGAGATTGCTGTCCAATAAACAGATAAATAATAATTTACTGAATACATAAAATACTGCATAATAAAACATATTCTAGAAAGCAATTTTTTTAACAAACAAGCTCAAAGTTCGTAGTTTTGTAATAAAACTCACTTGCAAGATGAAGAAACCAGACCATCCGGCTGTGCAGGTGAGGAGCATGATGGTTCCTTGGACCCAATGCTGATCGGTCGAACCACCAGCAGTGTTTTGGTGCTGGTTACCTACTCCTGAGCCCAGGAAATCAATGATGGGGCCTTTGTACAAGGTCATCACCGTTGCTCCGGATAATGTCACCACAGTACCGATTACCTTGGCTATACTAGGTAGCTTTTTGAAGTTAACCTTCTCCATCCTGATCACGGAAAGGGCGTGTTACAATCTTTTTCATTTATCGACAAAAATCAAAAACTCTTTTTTGAGAATCAGTAACCAACAAAAAGAAATTTTGAATGGCTTTCGTGTAAGTCATAGCTCAGTTTCATTGGAGTTTGTTGAGTCTTTCGTGTAAGCAACTTTGCTTTACAGGTTATAGGCCACTACAAAGGTTGTTACAAAAATGGATAAAAATAAAGAAAACTTTATTGTTTTGTTAGGCTTTTATTATTAGTATCAAAATACTGACTTTTGAAATAATAGTATCGGCTTTAAGATCTAAAAGAATAACAAGTAGTATTGGAATTTCCCTGATCTTTTTTTTTTTCTCAAAAAAAGTTAACAGAAATTTACCTGAAAATAATTGCTAATATAAAAGTGAGGCCAGGTAGAACATTAACAGTTGCAGAAGCGAATGTTGCTGATGTATATTTCATACCCAAGAAATACAAATTCTGATCGATCACTGGCCTGCATAATAAAAACCCAATGAGCTCAGAGAGAGAGAGAGAGAGAGAGAGAGAGAGAGAGAGAGAGAGAGAGAGAGAGAGAGAGAGAGAGAGAGAGATTATTACTCTAGTAAGGCGAGAGCCATAACTTTGAGGAACACTGAGAGTGTCATCTTTGGCCTTATTTTCCTGCAGACATGCAATTAGAGGGATTCAACAACTCGTTCATAGGTATAAATTTTTGGAGTAGTTTTGAACATTTTTCCAAAGGCTCCAATAAAAGAAACTAAGAAGTTCAGTTTCATTTCATTTTATGGAGGAAGAAGTTCAGTTTCATTTCATTTTGGCACTTCATTACTTAGAAGTAATATGAGTCGTGAAAATATGCCTCACACATGTTTCAGGAAAGACCATGTATTGGAAACAAAAAGCTCTTACAACTATGTAACTGACGTTAAGTTTTATTCTGTTTATGCGTACAATATGATTTACCTTTCGAGAACCAATGCGAAGGGAGCGATGACTACGGTGGCAACTGCATGACGATACACCACAAGTACCCAATGGCTCATACCATGTTTCAAAGAAACCATGGTGATGATATACATGCCTGCATATCCAAATTGCAAGGACACCATAGCCAAGTATGGCCTTATTTTCATCAAGAATAGGCACAAGGTTGCAATTGCCCCTTTCCCTTCCATTGTTTCTCTCCCTCTCAAACTTTGGTTTTCTCTCCAACCACAAAATAGCTTGTGAATGGGTACACTTAACATGAGATATGTTGCCCCTTTATATACACAGGAAAAAGCTAGCTATAGAGTTATTGCATCATACACTTCTACATGCATTAGCTAGCAATTCAATTCTCACATAGATTCCATTATTATCCATTAACCAAAGTCTATTTAGAATGGGCCCACCTTAAGCAACTAGAATCCTTCTCAAATAGCGCTTAATCATGTCACAATAACGTATAATGATGAAAAATAATATGCGTCAGCAGAATAACCATATCAAATATTGATTTTACAATTCGTGTTATATGGAGTAATTAACACAATATGTAAAGTGAGCTGTGAAATTTTACATGCCACTACAAAACTGAATGAAATAGACAATTTTGCCACCGTTAGTATATGTATCGCATTGTCAACGAACATATACTACAAACGAGTTATATTTCAAAAGTAAATGAGAATATTATAATTTCTAAAGTCTTTGAAGTCTCTGCGAGTGTGAACTCTTAACTACTTGAACAATTCAGTTCGTCAAATAAGTAATTTTTGGATAGACACATGTCAAAGGAAGGGCTAGATAAAAGTATTGTTTTAACGACGAGAACACCACTAACTACCACATTATTCATGTGAAAGTGTTTTAAAGGAAGATACCAATCACTCTAATTACAGATACGATCCTATGTTTTGATGGAAGTGAGGATTAATCAGAGTTTAATGATGATCAAATGGTTTTAGTGTTAAGTGGGTTTGGCTGATGTTCGTGTAGGGTCTGCCAATGTGGTGTTTGTGGGTGGCAGGAAGAAGAGTGGACACCATCTTTTAAGTAAGAGATGTTATTCGATGTTCTAAGAGGGGTCTTATACTGCTTTAACCGAACAATACAACCGCATAAAATGCTCACATAAGCAATTTCTAACGTGTTACCCGATGTCGTGTTTTTTTTTCTGTTCTCATAACATGATTTTGATACAAGGAATAATTCTTTTCCTAAGCTTATGGTTTCATGAACTCGATAATGTGAGAATCTATAGGGTTCCACCTCAATACCAATTGACAAAGACGGGAGTAACCCAGAAAACTTATTATTTATTTTCCTTTTTCTTGAATGTCCAATGTGGGACTTCTCAACACGCCTCCTCACGTGTGGCATTCTTTGACCTACACGTGAAACTTTTGTCTGCGGGTGGCGGTGAGCACGCATCATTGGTAAAATATTTTGTCACTATAGGGTCTCAAGAGATTCCACTAAATACTAGTAGTATTTTGTGGAGAATATCAGACTCCCCGATAGTGGGTGAATGAATTTTCAGAGTTAGAGCATATATATATTCGCGATGACATTTTATTGTCCGATTTATTGAACTTTTTTTTTTCCTATCGTTAAAATGAGATGCTACATACGTACAAGACACATGATGTTTTTTGGAGGATAGATTCCATCCATGTTAATTTTTCCATGAAAGAATATGGTGATACTGTATATATAGATATTGAGAATCGACTTAAATAGTGTAAGAATCACATTCAGTGTTACACTATAGCTATGCATGTTTTTCTTAGAAAAGAAAGTAAGAGAAAAAGAAAAATCACAAGTATGATGTTTCTTTTGGCAAAATTGCATTTGTGGTATTCATAGTTTGGATTTTATGTGAATTTAATTTTCATATATTTTTATAAAATATATATTTTGCCCCGTTTTGACACCCATGCGACAAATCTGCACACATTATACTGCTCCCTTCTCTACAAAAATGCGACATGTGGAGTATTTTTTTTTAAACTTTCTTGTTTGTCGTGTACCGAATTTAAACACATGATCTCATGCAGGAACTTTTAAACGCTCTATCATTTGAACTAGCACCCAGTTGCAGAAGTGCATACTTTACAAATTAAGTCAAAAATATTTGAACGAAACAATAAAAAGATGGCAATATGTATCATAAGAAACTCATTATAAGTGTTACAAAATAAGAAACACACCCATATTTTAGTTTACGAATGTATAACTAGTCTACAATTATACTCGTAAGTTTTGAAACTCGAATTATTCTTACCTCGTATATTTAACACAAATTTTTAATAATATATCTATAACAAAAGATCGCTTGTATATAATGTACCACGTTCTATTTTTGTATTGTATTATATTAACTATGCTCACAACTCTCTTTTATATGGGGTAATATCATTTTTTTAACACCCGCCTCATCCCTCCTCTTCCCTTACTATGTCATAGGATGTAAGCAAAAAGATGGGAGAGGAAGTAACAAACTGTCCCTTCCTTTATCCCTTACCCAAACGAGATATTAGGGTATGAAATGACATAACTAAGGAATGTAAGGATCGCGAAGTTTGACTCCCATAAGGAAGATAGTATCATTTCCCGAAGGCAAAATTGCATCGGAGGTACTCATATTTTGTAAAAATCGACAAGTGGGTACCCAAATTTTAAAACCATACACCACAGGTACTCAAATTTTCAAAATTGTGCACCGAAGGTACCCATCCGTTAAATTTCCGTTAATACTGGACGGAGAACTATAAAAAGACTATTGTGCCCATTATTTTCACCTCCAAATTTTTTTAAAATACAAGTTTTACAAACAAATCTAAAAAGATTAAAATAATAACATTTAAATTTAATAATTTGATATATATAAGATAATGCAATATATTTCATCAAAACAACATATTTTTACATCATTTCAATATTTGAAATATGTTTTTATTAACATAAATTTGTCAATCTTAAAGTCTTTAACTTTTTTTAACATTGTTTAAAATAATCTCACAATTACATAATTTCACGTGCAATTTTTTAATAAAACAATAACATACAAATATCTTTGATAATTTTACATGTAACCTTCCGTTAACTTTCCACTTCGAGATTTTTTAAAAATGCACAAAGATACTTGTTTGTTATTGTTTTATTAAAAAAATAACTATGAAATTATGAAATTTTAATATTTTTTTTTAAATTATTAAAAAAAGTTAAATACTTTAAGATTGACGGATACCAGTCCGTCCCAGCTCTTTCTTCCCATCTGACTTTTTTGACTCGTATCGGGGTCACTTCGACCGGGTGACTTGGATAGCAAAATAATACGATTTTTTGATATTTTTTTCACCATATTATAGAGCAACTTTTACTCTACAACACCATGAAAAAATTATCAAAAAATTACATCGGTTTGTTGTTCAAATCACCGGGTCAAAGTGACTCAGTGAATAGTGACAAAAGTCAAATTGGGAAGAAAGAGCTGGGACAAAAGTCAAATTGATGAAATATATTACATTATCTTACATATATCAAACTATTAAATTAAAATTTTATTATTTTAATTTTTTTAGATTTGTTAGTAAAACTTGTATTTTAAAAGAAGTTGAAGGTGAAAGTAAGGGGCAAAATAGTCTTTTATTGTTTTCCATCCAATATTAACGGAAGGGTACCTTCGGTGCACGCGATTTTGAAATTTTAACTACCCGTGGTGCACGTTTTTGAAATTTAAGTACCCACTTGTCGGTTTTTGTAAAATATGAGTACCTCCAGTACAATTTTACCTTTCCCGAACTAGAAGGGATGAGAGTGTGTTTGTGTTGGACCTACCCTTTATTTAAGATGACTCCAATAGTCTTTCTATGATAAAAGCATTCAGTAGACAAATGTGATACCCCTCTGTGCTAACCAAATCAGAAAAAAGGAATTTAATGGTGCTTTCTCTCTCAGATTCCATGTTGGAGATCATTTAGATTCCCACCTCACAACTAGCAATATGGTATTATTTAGCTGTGGAATCACTTACAGTAATGGCCTATATTGTCAGTAAAAATAAAGGGTGCTGATGATTACAGCAACAAATATTTATAATTATAGCACAATATTTCCTTATATGACTTTTTTGTCCCTGATTAATATTAATTGTATTGGGTACTGGAGAGAAACTTTTTCGACGTGCGGAAAGGAGAGGAATAAACAATCTCTGCGCTCTCAATCTACAAGAAGAGGAACAAAAGGAAATAAGATAAACATGAAAATTCAAACCACAAAATCAACTTAACATAACTCCGATTCTTCAAATTCGTGAAACTCTTGCATCAACAATATCAGCATGAGTTACAACCCAGATTCGTCCTTAAATTCCTTCGTTTTTTCAGCTTCTCTATCTCTAATTCACTATGTTCGATTATGCTCCCTCTCTCTCTCTCTCTCTGAATTCGTCCAGTTTCGAGCTTTAACCGACAAAGCCATGCTTTCGCAGCCCACATAATCAACAGCAAGCCTTCCCATTGGAAGTTGGAACCTAAAACCCCTAAATCACCGCAATCGCTTAACCCCATATCAATTCCTCAAATCGAATGATCGATGAGAGAGGCTAAGAAGAGGGAACTCCCAAATCGAAATACCCAGGTTCGCTTTAATAGTTTCAATTTGAGTTCGGGTTTTTGCGAACTCTGCACCAATCGAAGAAGAGGCGAAGAAGCGGGACGCCGGTGGTCCTACTGTCTGCACGGTTGCATTGGGGGTTGTTTCCACGTTTTTCCCCCCCAATGTTTCCACACACATTCAAGATCATTTATCGGTGATGAAATATATCATTTTTTTTACGAAAACGGTAGTTTCCATTAAAACGAAAGGCTATCACAGCCAATACAAGACCAGAAAATATCTGGCAAATAAACAGAGTGGTACAGCCCACCAACTCTGAAGAGAAACACATGCCCTAGAAAAGAGCAAAAGATAAAAAAAAGAAAATCTACAGTGATATTTCCTATAGATCTTGAAAATTGACTACTACCACGCTTCCACATGCTGACTTCTGAGATTCCCAAAACAAAGGAAGAGGAAGCAACCGGAGTAACCGGTTGCGCCTCTGGCCACCGAAGCACCACCGGGAACTCAAAGCAGGATGACAAGAAAAGCTTCAAAACATCTATAGCATTGTCCTGCAAAAACCTCCTGCAACAAACATTCAATCGCCACCAAATAACGATTTCTTGCAGAAACTTCAATGATAATTCTTGTAAAAAGCCTTCCTTGAATAGATCTTCTCCATAACATCATCATTGAAAAAGAAAACACAGCCGATTCAAACAGAAGATGGACGTCATGAAGAGATCTAAAATAGAGTAATAGATCTAAAAGAAAAACTCTGAAGAACACCGGAAAATGGTGAAGGGGCAGACGTGATAGGTAGGCGGCACAAACAGAAAGCGTCACCACCTCCAACGATTGGGAAACAACACAAACCTCCGATTAAAGCCCCCAAACGAAGCTTTGAACCCAGATCTGAGAAAAAGAAACAAGAAATCGCGAATCAAGGAGAGGGGGATCGCCGCCGCCAAGGGGAGTGGCGGCGGCGGCGAGCCCGTCGGCAGATTAAGCAAAGACCACAGAGCCTGGTTTTGAAAGGACTGTAGAAGAGAGGGGTAAGGAAGAAACTCAAATACTTGCCGGAGCAAGTCCGATAAACTCACGGGGGAGTACTTTTTACTCTCTAACTTTCTCTCTCTAGAGAGACAATGCAGAGAACGTAATGAAAGATACCATTTACTAATGGCATTAAGAATATCGTAAATATTTACAAAAAACAGAACCTTATCCATGTATTGCCAACCATTTCTGTTATTCTTTTTGACCTTTGCAAAACCTTTCGAATTAATTATAATTAGCAAACAAAAATATTACATAATTATAATTCGCAAAGTTAATTTTACATAAAAAGGAAATACATAGTTAACAAATACATAAAAATAGCAAATAATAGTACTAAAAAAATGAACACACTAAAGATAATTTTATTTTGATTTCATCCGATTTGAACTCTCTCGGTTGTCGTAGTTCGAATCCATTAAACATAGGGTAAAAGACATTTTTCACCCTCCAATTATGGAAAAAGACATTTTGCCCCCTCATTTATGGCAAAAGACATTTTTCACCCTTGTCAGAGTTAAAAATTAACACCAAACTAACGGAGTGACAAAAAGACCTAATTACCCTCAAGATTAATGTAAATTACACACTATAAATTGAAATTCTCCACCTTCTCCTCCCGGCTCCCACTTCTAACCCTAGCAGCCTCCTCCTCCTCCTCTCTCTCTCTCTATCCCTCTCCCTCTCTTCTCTTTCGATTTGCCCTCTCTCTCTCCCTCTGCCTCCTCCACGGCCTTCACCCTTCTGCAACGCCACCGGCCACCGCGCGACAAGATCTCTGATCGGAATCAAAGAGAGCGCTTCACCGCGCAGAGAGAGAGAGCTTCATCGCGCAGAGACCTCCTCTGCCGCAAGATCTCCTCCGCCGCCTTCACCCTCTGTCGTTTCCCAAACGTTTCCAATCGTCGACTTCTCTCGGGTCAATTGTTCGCCTTTTCTTCTGATTTTGCAAATGGGTCTCTGTTATCTTTTGGGTGTCGGCGGCAATTTTGGGTTCTATTGTTTCTCTCACGCGGATTGATTTCTGGCTCTGGTCTTCGTTCGCCGACTCTTTTCTAGACTTGGGTTTGAAGTGGAATTCCCCGGTCCAATTGGTTCTGGGTTTCTCACTCTTGTGCGGATTTGAAAACGAAGCTAGCCCTGGGTAACTTCTCATCACCCCCACACCGGCGATGGAGCTAGCCCTGGGTAACTTCTTGGTTTCTTCTTCCTTTATTCATCGATTCGTTGCTGGTCAAAGAACACAAAGAGTTCGGAAAGCGAGATTTTTCTTCTGTTGCTTCGTTGTACAAGATAGCGTAGAAAAAAATGGGATTATTTCTTCCTAAAGGTTGTTTCAGCTTATCAGTTTAGCGTCCAATTGAAAGTTATCATCTCTCTCCGTCATGAGTAGCTACAGAAAGTTCATACTGATTGACCTAATTTTCTGTTTTAGGTAAAATAGTATGGTTTCGTGAACCCACCTCTGTTAATCGGTGGCGGTTGAAATTTGATGTTGTTGTTGAAATTGGTTGTTGTTGTTGTTGGTGGTGGTGGTGGTGGTGTGTTAGTGTTGGTGGTGGTGGTGGTGGTGTGGTGGTGGTGGTGGTGGTGGTGGTGGTGGTGGGGATTTGGTGGTAGTGGAGGTGGTGGTGATGGGGATTTGGTGGTAGTGGAGGTGGTGCTAAAGAACATCAAGAACATGATGGTTCAATAACAAACAAAGAAGGGTGTTATTTGTCCACAATTTGTAAGGGTAAAATGGTAAAAAAAAATCAATTTGCACCCTCCACTAATGAATTGTAACAGAAGGGTGGTATCTGTCCACCCTCCATCCGTTAACAAGGGTGCAAAATGTGTTTTTCCATAAATCAGGAGGCGAAATGTCTTTTCTCCATAGTTAGAGGGTGGAAAATGTCTTTTACCCTTAAACATATTTTACCTGGAACATCACTCACTGACTCACGTTATAATCTGCAGTCTCCACAATCTCTGTCCCCACTGTGGTCCTCACCATGGAGTTAATTATGCTTCATTTTTCGATGGAGTTTAGATCTCCTCTACTGAAAATGTAATTAACAAAGTCAGGCTAATTAGTTGAAATGAAAAAATATTATTATACTTGAAGGCATAAAAATTGATATTATTTGTGCTCGAATTAAATTGATCGAAAAAAATGGTTGAAATAATATTTATATTATTTTTCAGCAATTTTGGTGTTAACTGGTTGGAGGTTTAAATTTGGAGTTAGATTTGGAGTTATAAATTATTTGATTTTTCAGTGTAGAGTTTGAGTAAACCGGATGGACATTAGCATTTTAAGTTTTTCAAAAAAATTAGAAATTGAGATGTGGAGGTCGATCAGTTAGAGACCGCTATATTTAATTTGTATAGCTACAAATAAAGAATAGAGAAAAATTAAATATTATGTTCCGAAATGCTCTGGGAGAGCCTACCTTGATCGGAGATGTTGTGATATGTTAATATATTACATATATTATTCCGTATAATACGTTTATAGTATTAATATTTCTTGTAGTACTATCTTTAGTTCATGGCTGTTTTATTGTAAGTTGGATTCATGCTACATTGACATAATTGTAGAAATAATTTTGTAACATGGTGAAACTAAAACCTAAAACAATGGCGAACCCTCATATATATATATATATATATATATATATATATATATATATATATATATATATATATATATATATATATATATATATATATTGTAGCAAATTAGTGCTAGCTCAAATAGTAAAGCTTTAAAAACATCTGCTCGAAGTCTTGGGTTCAAAGCCCGCGACAAAACAGGTAAGTCTAAAAAAAACCTAAAAGATATTTGACAACTAATAGAAACTACTACCAACATTATGACTAAAATTTTCCCCAAGTCCCATACCGATCGATGGATAGGCTTTGAAAATCAAGTGGCCACAGAGTTTAGAGGAATTCGAGCCGTACAATTAAGTTTTTCCCGAAAGTTATCCTTTCACTTTATTTTTGTGTTGGCGTGATGTTTCTTTTGCTAATGTTCAACTTCATCTTAAAGTTGGTGACCTCACCATTTCATGAATAATTACTTTATTTTATCATTATTATTTCTCTTCTCTTTCCTCTCACTATCAAATTTTTATTTCTGCTTGGAATCTTTTTATTTATAGTTTATTTACATTACACTATTCTTTTTTCGTATAGTGAAAGAAAACATTTGCTTTATTGCTTAACCGTTTCTTATTTAACAAATTAATGTTTAATTTTTTTCAAATATCCTATTATTCGATGAAAATACTCTCAACATTCATAAAATATTTCATTTTTTAAACAGATAAATGCATCACAACAATCGGATAACTTTTGTTTCGACGGAAACAATTGAATAACTTTTGCAGGGCCAATACGAGATTATATATTTTTTAATTGGTTTACATATGACTGCAATAATATATATTCAAGATACAGCTAGCTTTATTCTTACAATGTTTTCCACATGTTTGATGTATGATCCCAAAGTACAAACATAAATATCTAAGAAACATACTGATGCTGCAAAGGTTTGAAGAAAAAAGTTTTATAATCCAATTAGCAAGTAAGCTAATTCTCTTTATCGTGAATATCTGGAAACCTGTCGAGGTTGCAAAGGTTTGAAGAAGAAGTTCCATAACCAATTGGGGAAGAAGCTTATTCTCTTTATCGTGACGAAACAAAACTATACACTCTAAGTGCAGAAAAGTTATGTAGAATTTAAGCTCTCAATACATAGTTTACCTAAAAAACAAGAAGAGAACTGAGTGTCTCCCAGTAGAGTTGAGATGACAACGAAACCCATATGATTGTTTCTACGCGAAAACAACACTTTGAGACGTGTGTGCTTTGTTAAACCTAACTTTTGTTTTGTCTTCCAATTGATGTTATTTT
This sequence comes from Linanthus parryae, assembly GCA_023055425.1. Taxonomy (NCBI): domain Eukaryota; kingdom Viridiplantae; phylum Streptophyta; class Magnoliopsida; order Ericales; family Polemoniaceae; genus Linanthus; species Linanthus parryae. The sequence continues at coordinate 77,339,915 of JALGPY010000006.1, read as the reverse complement.
GAGCTAAAAATCAATTAACCAAGTACGCGGAGAAAAGTTATGTAGAACTCGGGCTTTCAAAACATAGTTTATCTAAAAGGGAGATGAATTGAGCGTTCCCAATAGTATGCGTAAAATGATACCATAAAATTATTGTTTTTCCTATGCGAAACACAACTTTGAGAGCTACTGCTTCCTTAAACTTAAATTTTCTTCAGTCTTCCAATTGATTTTGTTTTGAGCTAAAAGTCATTTTCTCGTTTAAGTGGAAATAAATCACTAAGCAGATTTTGAGCTTTTCTTATGTCTTCCATTTGATTTTGTTTTGCGCTAAAAGTCATGTTCTCAATTAAGTGGAAAGAAATTGAGAGTTCCAAAAAGATACTCATACTATTATTGTCTTCGTGATAACACAACTCAGAGGGATGCGTGCTTAATAAATCTACCACTCTTCGTCTTCCAATTGATGTTATTTTGAGCTAAAAACCCACTTCTCAAGTAAGAGGATACGTTATGTAGAGCGAGCTTTCAAAACACAGCTTCCTCTAATAATAATATTGTTTGGTATTTATAGAGAAATAGTGTTCAAATTTAGAAAAATGCATTTGTTCTTCGTGTATTTTCTTATACTCTATGTGGTTAAATACATAGTTACTCTTAATGACTACAACAAAATATTTTTTTTAGATTACCGTGAAGCAAAGCAAACCCTTAAGTCTCAAGTCTAGACTATTAGGACAACCCTTAGAGTAATAACAAGATAACAATTACGCGTCCATGTACGATGTACACAACAAAACAAGGAAATGCCGAATGATTTTAAAAAAAGAAATTCAAACAATATTTTTTTGGAAACATAGACATCATGCATGTACTTATTCTAATTACATCTACCATTTATTTTCTATACTTGATATCTATAACAATAGGTTGCTAGAGACCTAAGAAATACGTGAATATATTAGATTGCGTGTTAGAAAGACATGACTATATGAGCGAGTACTTAAGTTGTAGCCTCACCATTTATGGCAATGTGTACAGCGGAAGTCAGGGATGCGGCAAATGAGTGTTGTGAATGTGACGACACTTTCTACATCATTTAAGGTTGGCAATTTTGCATCTTTCTGAACTGTGATGACGATAACAACAATGTCAAAGTCATTATCCAAGTCTTTTAGATAAGAATTCTAATTAGTCAGCAGACTCATTGCCAACAAAAAGGATTTTGATTTTGGCAAGCTTAAGGTATACGTGTTCATACAGCCTTGCGAGGCTGATTGGTGGATGAGATCGGGGTGTTAAAATTTTTAGGCTTAATTACTTATTGCAGACTCTAATTTGTCGAAACCGTCATATTGCAACACACGATTCCAGAACTAGTAGATTACATCACCATTTGCAAAAAACAACATAAGTGTCAAACAGGAAATAAAATTTAATCATCAAATTCAAAATCGACGAATGCGTTTTTGTAAACTGCACATCGTCTGTCATACAAACATGTCACATTGTGTGAAAGAATTCTCTCCGATTATGTTAATTTTGCAATGAAATTTCATTCCCAGTTTGACATTGACGTCTTTTCTGTAAATGAAGGATGCAATTAGCTAGTTTTAGAATTTGGAATTACAATGTGATAGTTTCGACAAACTGGGAGTATGCATTAAGTAATTAAGTCAAAATTTTATCTGAAAACATTTGAAAATCTATACATCTTCACTGATTCTGGATGCTGTAATGTTGGCTTTCTTTGGATTCAAAAGGCTTGATTAATGCTTTGATTGAATCAGTTGGAAGATGACTTTGATTGTACGTTTGATTTTTTAGAATTACCCGTGTTACTTAGGATTTGATTAAATATAGTTCACATATTTTTTTGAGACTTACATATCTGGCAGTTTTATTTAGGATTGAATTAAATATAGTTCATTTTTTTTTAACTTACATGTTTGTCTTGTCGTCTAATGGATTCGAACTTAGGACATCATGCAGAGTTTTTAAATGCTCTACCACTTGAACTAGCACAAATTTTCTAATCCTTTTATTAATTAATAATGTGTTTAGTTGTTCGGGACTAATTTTAATATTTGTACTAAATAGTGAAAAGATAGTCTTTAATATCCTAAAGATTTTTAGACAGAAAACTCCCTCACAATTTCGCCTCGCTGACACTTAGTGCATGTTTGGTATCGCCGATTTTAATCCAATTGGATTAAAATCGGCCACTTTTCACCAATTTCATTTGTTATGCATGCAAATTTTAATCTGATAATCTGCAGATTAAAATAATCTCTGTGCAATTGTGGAATCTCAAAAATTGGGGATTATGCAGCTGAAAATCTCTGAAAAATTAATTTTGATTTTTTTTAACATTAGCATGATCACAATTCAGTTATAAATATGTGTATTCAATAATTTGACTTTAAAGCTCTTTACATTTTGTTAAATTGATCAAGTTGGTGATCTATAATTTCAGCTCATACCAAACAGATTGTGATTCTCAGTTAAGTTGGATTTTCTTCTCAGAGTATTTTCAGCTGATTATTGAGATTTTCAGCTGGTACCAAACATGCTCTTAACTACATGCAGTATTGGTTTTACCACTTATCGTCTTTGTAGTTTGTAAAATTGCGATACTTGGTTCAAATGGACTAACACCGTTAACTTTCGTTAGATAAATGAATGACATTTTACTATTTTAATTCTTCAAAAGGGACAATGTGGTCTTTCTCATTTGTTTTTCTTTTTTCTTTTTCATTTATCTCTTTTCCAAATTTATTTATCTTCTTTTCTTTTTTCTTCTTCTTATTCTTCATATTTATCTAGCATAAGTTAACGGAGTTAGTATATTTTGATGTAAGTGTCGCAATTTTACAAATTGCGGAGACAATAAGTGGTAGAACTAGTACTGCATGTAGCTAAGTGTCAGCGAGGTAAAAATGTAATGTAATTTTATGTCAAAAGTTATATCTTAAATATTCTAAATTAGTCCCTTGTCACATGAGGACATGAGGATGTCGGTTGGATTAAATTATTTGTACCTAAATGGGTGAATTATTAATGCAAGAATTCAAACACATCATTATTTGTAGTTTAACTAATCCAATCATATTCGTAATATTTAATTCAGTCCAGTTCAATCCGGCTAGTCCAGATAAAAACGTGTCATAAAACTCTTGAGAAGGTTAGGACTCAAAACTAAGGGTCCATAATACTGTTCCAAATTAAGGAGTTCATAATAAAAAAAGAAGAGTTTGAGTGTTCCAAAATAGAGTATATCATGATAGCGGAACCCATAATATTGTTTGTACGCGAAAACGCAACATTGAGAGGTACATGCTTCGTTAAACTTAAACCTAACTCTTGTTTTTGTTTACCAATTGACGTTGCTTTGAGATGAAATTCATTCACCTAAGCTTTAACTTTTGTGATGTACGTAGGTTCGTGAAATGAAATAGATCAACGCGAGAAGGTGGTACACCTAAAAAAGGCATTTTGGTTGGCTCACTAGCTCATTAGGTTCCTTTTATTTTCAACTTTAATAAACTTTTTTTTATCATTTGTTTTAAACATCATTAATTGATTTACGATGGATGCACTTGAAATTGAATACCTTATTGTAGTGATCTGGTCAAAGCAATTTCCAACCATCTTTTTGGTCAATCAAATCAAGTGCCTGCTTAATCATGCATGCACGTATGCAATTATTGTTTCACGTAGAAGCTTTTGGACATGTTTAGTATATTTAATCATTTATCATGCAAAATTTTAACTTTATCATCTATATGTAGCATATTAAGATATGAAAAATATTATAAAACAAGTCTCTAATTGACAACTTACACGATAGCATACAGTATATTGCATTGTAAACAAACATGGCACATAACGATCCCAAACGTAATAATGTGAGTCGGCCGCTAAATCACTCTGTGTATTCGGGATTCCATTGAAAATGGAGCAATAAATGAATATATGAGATCCCAATATCGTTTCAACTTCAAGACATTTCTTATTTTGTATTTCAACATTTTCTTATTATTGTGTTTTAGACTTTAGCATTGTAAATTTCGCCAAGTCAAAGTAGCAAATAAAGGACTGCGAAGGAGCGTGCCAGTACAGGCAGTACTGTGCAGACCAAAAATGAAGTATGTAGGCTAGTGCTTCGTCAAAGACTAGTTAAATGGCGTTTAGTATAAATATAAAGAGAGAAATTTAGAAAATAATGTTGCAGTAAATGTTAACGTGTTATTTTAGTTTTCTTAATTTTAACTTGATATATTTAATTTTTTTTAAAAGTAACAAGTTTAATTAGTTTTGATTTAGTTTGATTACAGAAAATTATAGAATGCCAACTCGCTAAAATAAAATATTTTTTTGGATCAAAAGATAGCTAATCGTGTGTATCATTACTGTGGATGCTCTAACAGGTGAACCAATTAAAATAGGCACAAGATCTAAAAGTGCAAAACATATTTCATGGTATAGTGCTGAAGATCATATGTTTTAATTCAACTTGTATAATACTTACCACATCCAAGTGCCCAATACCTTTGTTATATATGTATATCATCTATTTGTAAAATAAGATATTGCACCACTTTAAAGATATACCACTCTGTCCCAGCTCTTTCTTCCCAATTTAATTTTTACCACTATTCATTGGATCACTTTGACCCGATGTTTGGATAGCAAAATGATACAATTTTTTGATAATATTTTCATGGCATTGTAGAGTACGGGTTGCTCTATAACACGGTGAAAAAATTATCAAAAAATCACATCGTTTTACTATCCAAATCACCCGGTCAAAGTAACTCAGATACGAGTCAAAAAGTGATATACTTGAACCCAACTTGGACAAGGAAAGCACTAGATGTTTAAGTTATTTTGTGGTATTCATATCTAGGTATTGGTCACGCTACATTAGTTAGACACGGATTATTTTGCAACAAAACATGATAAATTATTACTGCATTATTGATGTATGATTGTTCGGGGGAATTATTACAAAATTTTAAGTTGGAGAAATTAAAGAAAGTGATGTGTTGGATGTCACAAAATCCATTATTGAAATTCAAATTATAAAATTATAATTGATGATAAGTATAGCATATAATCTTTTGTGGCCTTATAATATAACCCAACACTCTTGGACAAACCCGTTACGGTCAAGTGTGCATGATAAAATAGAAAAAATATATTCGAAAAATACAAAGAAACCAGAGAAAATTAATGCATCAAGTGCACAAAAGCTAAGAAAAGCAACATAGTAGTATAAACTTAAGACTTAGTTGATTATGTTTATTGCCCTTTTGCTTGTAGTTGTGGGCTAGTCGTGAGCTAGCAAAAGACCACAATCGCTTTATTGATACCACTCCGTCCCAGCTCTTTCTTTCCATCCTGACTTTTTGACTCGTATCTGAGTCACTTTGACCGGGTGATTTGGATAGCAAAACGATGTGATTTTTTGATAATTTTTTTACCGTGTTATAGAGCAACCTTTACTCTACAATGCCATGAAAAAATTATCAAAAAATTGTATCATTTTGCTATCCAAATGATGGGGTCAAACTGACCCAATGAATAGTGGTAAAAACTAAATTGGGAAGAACGAGCTGGGACAGAGTGGTATAACATCCTAGCATTTTCAAAAGTGGTATAATATATATAAACTGTTGTAGTCAAAGTTGATTTCATACGTATCTCTACAAATTAAAGGGTGGCGCATTAATTAGACCATTTGTTTCTTCTTTATACTGGTAACGATGACCAGTGGCGGAGTCAAGAAATCAAGTCAGCCTAGGCAAGATTCGTGAAGTCAAAAGTCAAAGTCAATAGTCAAAAATCGTTATATTTCATAAGCAACTATACACACAAACATCAAACTAATAATGGACACAATAATCACAAGTCACAATTTGTTCTTTTTTTCGAGAAGACAATGAGTTTTTAATGATAAATGGTAAATTGACAAAACAAGGAATGAAAAAAAAATTATTGACTGGGAGGATAATCGAACCCGAGGAGACAATGAGGTTTTAATGATAAATGGTGTAGATACTGCTTTTCAAACAGGCGGATCTTTACCACGTGGCAGCCATCCAGTACACCTAGCTGTGCTCCATACACACCGGATCACCACCCGTGCTGATCCACGTGGGGGTTACGAGACAGGGCCCCCGCGCACCATAACACGAGACTTGTAGGGACTTAGTGGTTTGGAGGCTAGGGTAAGGCCCGTCGCGCGCATGTGACAACCAAGCTCGTGCGCGACCTCTGGTAACTGACTGAGAGATCCTAGGCTTACGTGTCCCATTAATGCGCCTGATCTCATAACGGTCTCCGATACTTGCAGGCAGATGCGTAACGGTTCCTATATACACAGTCGAACGTGCCGTTGGGGGTCTATCTTTAAGCCGCCATTTATGGTGCATTAACCCCTCAACGGTCACTTCCCCACTATATATAGGATCGTTAGCTCTCCGTTGCGACACAAGTCATATACTGGTCCAGTACCACAGCTTACTGTCTCTCTCTCACAAGCAGTTACTAGTGCTTACCCTCTCCCTACACACACTCTACAATTCTCTGTGTTTTCATTCTCTACTTGAGGTGTATACTTGGATATCTCTCGAGGATTTCCTTGTACACATTTTGGTGAACCTGATATGAACCATCCACCTTCAAGTACTTTGAACCTACTCATAATGCCCTCGGACCAAGACGTTCGTCATGGGGACCAATCTCCTTCCAATGAGGAGACCTCAGAAGAGGATGGACTGCTCAACACCACTCCCAAAACCCGAGCGCAAGTTGTCGCTGAAGGAGAACCCTCTTTGGAATCACTCCAGGCTACAATACAAACTCAAGCTCGGGCTATGGAGGCCCAATCTGAGCAAATTGCTCAGATCATGGCAATCCTGGGAAAAGTGGCCCAAAATGTTGTCCTGGGGGCTTCTGCGCCCTTGCTGTCAACTTCACTGCTCCCGCCAGGGACAGTGTCTACTTCAATAGTGCATGTCTCTGCTGCCCAGATTCCTTTCCCGGGTGGCCTGGCCATCCCGGCGACACGATTCTCATCAGTTTCATCCCTGATGGCGGCAGGGAACCCCGCCTCAAATCCCGCATCATCTTTCCATACAAACGAAGCCCTTGGAAGCCATGGGCCTCCACCTCCGCCTCCTTACAATCCCAGTATGCCTTACATTCCGGGTTTCGGACCAACAGCTTCATCCTATGGGGGAACACCTGCCAGCATGGCGACCCTCGAGCAAAGAATTGACAGTATTATTGCCAACCAAATCTTTGCGGACACTGTCATCCCCAGGGTAGATAATGCACCTCCCATTCCGCGGGATATCTACCTGATGCAAAATCCTACTGGATACAAGGCACCCAAGTGGGAGAAGTTTGATGAAGTCAGCGGGAACGCCCACGAACACGTGATGAGGTTCGTGGATATGATGGGCCCATACGCAGCTGATACTCGGTTACTCATGCGTGAGTTTCCTAAGTCTCTGGGAACTGTCGCATACAAGTGGTACAGAACCCTCGAAGCGGGATCTGTCAAAACATGGGAAGAGATGGTGAAGAAATTCTATACAAAGTTCTTCCAAGTTGATGAAAGGGTCACCACCATTCACCTTTCACGAATGTACCAGAGTTCCGATGAGGAAGGGGTCGCCTTCATCAAGAAATTCAGGGCCAGGTCCCTAGAATGCATCGACGAAGTCTCGGAGGGCCGTCTGGTTGAAATATGCCTGCAAGGCATGCGCGATGAGTATAAAGGTATGTTGATTAACTTGAACATGCCTACTTTCTCGAAATTGATTGATTTCACCAGGAACGTTGAGCCACTGATAGAAAGGATGTGGAAGAGACACGTTAGCGAGCATGCGACGGCGAATTCCAGCTTCAAGGTCGGCAGGTTCAGCTACAAGCGGCCGCGAGACACTAACGTCCATGCGGTATCACCGTCCAACAAGCAACAACGACCCGTGCCACAGGAGGCACCGTCACTGCCCTGCTCGATTGAGGATGCGATCGACCTCTGCAAAAGATGGCGGAAGGACGGGATCTTGCCACCCTTCGAGCGCAAACCTACGGGAGAACATTTCAGAGATCCGAGGTGGTGTGAGTGCCATGGTCAAATATCGCACTCAACTCAGGAATGCGAAAATCTCGGGCGGATGGTGGAAAGGAAAATAAAAGAGGGCCAACTGTTCATAGACGAGCCGACCAAAGATGTACGTAAGAAACCCCTGCCATCTCATGCGAGGCAGGAGTCTTAAGGGAAAGAGGTCGCTATGATCTCAATTACAGGCCAGGAGTAGGTCATAGACATGGAAGTCACGATAGTCGCGAAGATCCATGAGGAGGAGGACTACAGTACTGAGACGGAGGATTCGCGAGCTGAGCGAATGAAGAACTCCGCCAAATTTGCTAAGTTCTTCGATGAAATGGGCTTCTCGCCTAACTGCAGGCACGAAATGACTAAGGCCATCCTCAGAGTGGCAGAGGACTATAGGGAAGAGTTAGTAACCTCGGAAAGCGGGGTTATTAGGGCCATTCGACAAGGGGGGCCCATTATGACATTCGATGAGTCATACAAGAGGACTGCTGCAAACCATCAGAGACCACTATATGTGACGGCTGTCATCAATCACGTGGATTTTAAAAGGGCATTCGTCGACGGCGGAGCCGCGGTGATAGTCGTCCCCCTTAGCACCCTGGAGACGGCAGGAATCCCCAAGCATAAGATAGTTAAAAAGCCGTCACCACTAACAGGATTCGGTAGCGATTCCTGGATAACCCTGGGGTGGATTCGCTTGGGGATCCAAATCGGGCAGATTAGCTGTTCTGCCAAATTCCATGTTATCGACGCCAACAAAACTTACCACGTGATTATTGGGCGAGCATGGATTCACCGCTTTGACGTCGTACCTTCGACAGCTCACCAGGTGATGAAGTCCATCTGGAAAGAAAGGGTGGTCACAATACCTGCTTCTGTGAATCCTTTCAATCTGGAGGAGGCACACTTATCTGAGGCGGTATGGTTCACGGAATTGGAAGAAGGGCCACTTCCGGCCCCATCTCAGCCAGTTCCTCTGCCCAGATGGGAGGACATCCAGGGTCAGTCACCAGCTGGAGTAATGGTGACACGGGAGGAACGAGAGAAAAACAGCCCACGGGGAAGGAGGCCCCTGGAGTAGCTAAAAACGTCTATACCTTGAAGAGGGTTATAAAGCATGATGAAGACGGCAGACAAGTGGGAAGTTTTTACTCCAACAGGAAGAAGTGTTACCGCGTCTAGAAGTGTCCTAAAGGTGCGCTCTTGTTATCAACTGTTAAATGCAGTTAAAAGTTTATCAATTGTTCTTATTTCATTAGCTGTTTGTTCGTACCTGTTATGACCAGTTTAAAGCCTATCTCAAAAGATAGCAGCGATACAACCTAGCACAAGTCTATCTCATATGATAGCAGCTAAACGCGAATAAAGCCTGTCTGCTAAGATAGCACAAGCCTATCTCATAAGATATCAACCAAACGCGATTAAAGCCTATCCGCTACGATAGCACAAGCCTATCTCATATGATAGCAGCCAAGCGTGATCAAATCCTATCTGCTAAGATAGCACAAGCCTATCTCATATGGTAGCAGCCAAACGCGAATAAAGCATGTCTGTTAAGATAGCTAAAGCCTATCTCACATGATAGCAGCCAAACTAAAATCCTATCTCATATGATAGCAACAGCAGCCTATCTCACATGATATGCGACCAGAGCCTGCCTCTTGAAATAGCAGAATTGGAAGCCCATTCAAACGAATGGTATACGAGTTTATCTTGTCGAACCAATAGCTAACGCTCAAACGCGAAATCATGGCCTATCAAACATAGTAGCTGAAATATGCGCAAAAAGATACAAGTCTATCTTATTAGACAAAACAGCCAAAGGGCGAAGTACAATTTATCTGTCTAGATAGCAGCAGAAAGCAAACTTTCAAGAAGCAAAGAGATCACAAAGAAACATATCCCTAGGCTAAAACCCTAAAACTAAGGGCCTAACAATGGAAGGCTCGTCGTCATCGTCGACGTTCTCGACCAGAATAGAACCCTTGTCACTACCATGGAAAGATGCCAGATGAACTTCAAGGAATGGACAAGGGAAGCAGCTTAGGGAATGAATCCCGTTTACCACTCTCGGATCCAAGTTTTGGTGGCAAATAGTTCTCGAACGGAGAGCCACCAAGGCAACATCCCACTAATTACACTTCAATTCAATAATCGATGAGGGCGAAGTCTTTGCCGGAATCCCACCAGGGGGTGGTACCTGCAAACATGATAAAGGGAAAAACTCCTTCTTTCTGGCAAAAAAGCCTGTACTGCCGATCTTCATAAGGACTGGATGAATCTGGGGCCCCGGCTAACGTACCCTTGGGAGACATTCCTATAGCACAACATACCCCTATGGGTTCATGGAACTTGAACTCAGGTGAGTGAAAGGACAGAGGAATGCAGCGGAAAGTGCAGCAAGAACTCTGACTCAGGGAAGAGGACATCTTTTCAAATTGCAAAGACCCAGAAGGGTAGCAGTGATGAAAAAAAAAATAGCAAGGAAGAGGGAATTTATATAGGACCCAAGGAGGACTCTTCAGTTACCAGTAACGCCTCGAAAACCGGACGAGAATCAATGGCATTACTAAAAGCCTACGACGGTATAGTAGCTCTAGGCAATAATGAAGGGATAGTCTACTATGTGACAGTCACGCCTTATCAGGATGCCACGCTGGCACGACGATTCAGGCGATCATGATGGCTCCTTGGAATTTGAACCGTCATCAAGACATTGAGTATCGCAATCTTTTCCAAGTATGGCAGATGGTGACATGCACGCACCAGCTTATTTTCCCGCAATAACGGCAAAATATCAAATAAAGGTATAAGCCAAAATTCCCTGGTGGTAGCAGGAAGCGTGGGTAAGCCTATCTCATATGATAGCAACACGCGCGAGATAATATGAAAGCCTATCTCACAGGATAGCAGTCATACGAGGGATTACGCAAGGCTTACCCTTTTTAGTTTGCAGCCGAAGCCATCTCATTCGACTAAGGTCTTCTCCTAAACAAAGGGCAGATGCTATCTTATTCAGCTAAAGTTCTTACCAGAGCAATGGCGGAGACCCTATTCGCCTGCAGAAAACAAGGGATACGAAGCCTAGCATTTATGTAAACAAAGACATAAGCTAAAGCATGCAAAGGAGGCATTCCATAAAACCGCGCATAAACACACGCGCACCAAAAGAGTGGTCACAGAAATTCAAAATATCCAAGCATCAAGGCCACAAGAAAGAGTATCGAAATTATATTCGAAGAGGATTCTAAAATGGCGGATCAACAGTACTACTGCTTCATTCCTTAAGAAAGTCTTTCAAGAGGGAGTCCTTCGCTGATAACTTAAGCGAGTTTGTTGCAAGCTCTTCGATGCGCGCTTTGATCTCCTCATGATGCTTCAAAGAAGCTTCATACTCCTGGGCCATCCGTTCATACGCTTATCTACGCGCGTTAAGGGCCGCTGTCTCCTCTCTGTAAGAAGCATACTCAGCCCCAAGACTGGCAGAGTTGTGAACTTTGATTAGTCTCTGCACGAGAAAGTCCAAGTCTAGTCGTCCCGCTGCAGTCTCTTGAAGTCTCTGAAAGACCGCGAGAAGATCTTGGGCACTAGCAGCAGTGGTGCTTTCAGGAGTAGTCTTATATAATCTCTCAAAGAGAGAATCCATCTCTCTAAAAAGATTCCCTCTGTCTTTTGGTGCCAGCTCTAGCACTCGAGCGAATGCATCAGGAAAAGTCACGCGCACTTTCATCAGTCATTCTAAACAGTCTTGATCAATATCTGCGCATAAAGGCGGGATAAAACAATCAGAAAGATGCGAGCCTAGGAGTCAGAGTAGTATGAGAAGGGGGGAGAATGAGCTTACCGGTCCCTTCCACAATTTTCTGAAGAGGGGCAATGGATACTGCTACCCGCAAGCCATCACGAATTTCTTCAGCTAACTTTTGATCCACTCTGACCTCGCGCGCAAAGTATGGTTCAGGAATTATAAAATTCCTTGCAGATACAACGGGGGTTGCAACTTCTGAGCCCCACACTTCAAAGGGATTCTCAGAAAAGAGCGAGTCCAAATCAAAGCCTCCTGAAGGGCCATCGCTTCTTGCCACACTTGGTGCAGGGGATGGACTCAGATTGGCTACCTCAACCTCCTCAACGTTCTGAGTGACGGGAGGATCGATCTCAGCAGGAGCGGCGCGTTCAACGGGCACAGTGACGCGTGCGACTTCTTCGGTATCCCTCTTGGATAACACTTCAGTCTCGACGTTCATAGTCATTGTGGCCTGCTCAGGACTTGTCCCTTGCTCGATATTAGCTTCATCCAAAGAAAGAGGTATCGCTTCGGCAGAAGGAGCAATAAAATCTTCCTGCACCGGTAGTGCTTCCTCTTGCTCGATAACGAGCCCTGCACCTGGATAACCCTCAACCGTTGGAGTTTCCTCCATCATTATTTGCCTTGGAGAGCCTTCACCAAACGTGTTGCCAGCAGACTCAGGAATCACTATAGCACTACGAACTCGACGGTGTATCAAAGGGCAAGGGTCAGGTTCTGCAAAAAATAATATGCCATTATCGCACCCTCAGGAGGAAGAAGAATAACAACTGTAACAGAAGGATAAGCTAGAACAGAATGACAAGACCTCTACAGGTGTTATGAGCGGTACTTCCCCACTTATATGGGGTACCCGCGCAATCGTCATGTTGAAAATTATCATCAAAACTCTTCAACCTAGCATGGCCTTCTCGGGATTAAAAAGATTATGCACCGAGAGTAAAAAGATAGGGGTATCACGCGCATTTAGAGCAGTGGCCTACCTGAAGATTCCTCACACTGATCCCTTACCCATTTACGGATGTCACAAATGGGCACGCCATGGTATAAAGCGCCAGTTACGATGTCATAGTTTGATAAATCAAACTTAAAAACTGTACCTTCTTCGTCTTCATCGTCGACAAGTTCATGAAGTGCTACCTGCGCCTGGTGTAACTCATCCAGAGTTTTTGAAGTAGCACGAGAGGGGCGTGAACGCCCGAAGCGTGTGCGCGGTCTTCACGTCTCAGTTCTTTCTTGATTAGCAACCTCAGGGATGCTCTGTCTCTTGGCAAGCTCAATGCGCTCTGCCTCTGATAACTTCTCTTTCAGGGATCTTTCCTCCGCCATATGTCGGGACTCTTCAACGGCTTCCTCCACAGTCATGATTGTCTTTCCTTTGAGTGGGCTATCGTCATCATCTAAATAAAGAAGACAGAAGGGGGTAAAACACAATCGAGGAAAATTTAAATAAGCAAGGATATTTTCGGCCAAACCTTCTTTCTCCAAGGCGACAAAGTCTAAGACTGGTTCTGAGCGATTTCTTCTTGGAAGAAGCGGGTTTCTTTTTTCGCTGGAGAGGCCTTCTTGGGATCTGGCTCATTCCGCGCGCGCTTCGTTTGCCGAGATGGCAGATCGTCAGTCGTAGGAGAATCGGCACTTCTCTTTTTCATCTCTTTAAGAAAAGGCGCAAGGAAGGCCTCAAGTCCATCCGAGATCGCACTCCTTATCCCTTCTCCCATGCCCAGCACTGGAGGGATGGCGTCGTCAGCATACCTTTTCTTTGACCGACAAAGGTCAACAAGTCCCCTGTTGCGATCCCCTGAGGCAAAGCGCCTTAAGCAACACTGTTGAGAAAACGACAAGGTATTAAGAAACATGAGGAATAAGAAGACTCAAATAGAAGAAAATATATAAAGAGTGCTGCGATAAAATCAATACCGCTTGAAAGTCTCTCGCGTACTGAGCTCGCGAACTAAGGGAGTCCTGCATGACAGCAGTCTTCTTCTCATCCAGGATTAGTTGTGGACATAGATGGTCTGCATCTAACAGCGTGTAGTACACATATGGGGCCCAACCCCGGGAAAGATTAGACTTGAAAGGGTAATACTTGGACAAGGGTGCAAGTGCTGTGGGAACTTGCAGCTGAGTCCGCGGGCTTGTCAGACGACGGACCTGAGATTTCCAGAAGGCCACCCAACTAGCTGTTACCCTTCATGTTCTACTTTTGGAGGGATGCACAAGGGGGAGTTCAACGAGAAGCAACTCACGGCTCCTCCCAAAAATGATCCCGTCATAGCAGTCCTTAGCAGGGAGATCGGACCACATGGGTGGCGCAATGGTGTCAAAACCCAGCTGAGGGGCTACACAGAGGGGGTCAAAGTGGACTGTTATGGGTGCATATCTGCAAGACTCGGTTCCAGGAGCGTAATCTGCCAAAGCATGCAAATAAGCCCTTCTAATCCAGTTCACGTACTGACTATAATGACGGGGTCCGCTAGTAATGTGCCAAGCGCGGAGAGGAGTATCAATCTCGGGATACATGTACCCCTGAAACATGATATTGTCCAACTCCTTAACATAAGGACGGGCCACGAAGGAGCTATCATCATCACAGACCAAAGAGAATATACGGCGAGCATTCTCGGTGTTAAACCAACGCCATGATCGGGGACACAAGAAGGCTTCCTTGCATCTCGGAGCACTCCACAACTCGACAGCAGTGGGTACGGGGGCATATGAAGGCCACCGCTCAAAAACCCACAGAGTCAAAAACCAATGTTGGCAAAGCACATGACATTAGCCCTGCCTTGTGACTGCTCAACATTCGCCACTGCCAGATCGAGACGATAAAATAGGGAGCCCAAGACAAGGGGTCCAAGGGAAACCCTCTTAACAAGATCAAGATTCACTGCAAGTGGAAGGACATGGATAAAAACCCCATCTCGCGGACTACCATCTATGAGGAAACGCGACAACCAGACACAGAGGAAACCACACAAAGAACAATCACACCCTTGTCCTACAGTGGAAATGGCCTCGCCTGGAGTCTCCTCCTGGATTTGCAGGATAATGTGAGGTTTGGGGAAGTCCTTGAAAAGGAACATGATCCACTTAGACCATATGTTCTTCGTGCCAGCAGAAACAATCATGAAAGTATCAGAAGGTTTTATCGCCTCGGGAGTCCATTTCGAAGCAGCCTTCCTCAAAGCCGCGGTGCATTCCAGCATCTGACGGAAAAGAGAAATTTCCTCATCGGAGCTAAGTGCTTCCAAAGGATCAAAGGCTCCCATGCTTGGGAGCATAAGCAGGTTCTCCGCATCTTTCAGATTAGGTATGGCCTCACGAGAGGAGAAGTGGAATGTGTGAGTATTTGGTGAATATAGCGAAAAAAGGACCTTTAGCATGTCCTGGTCAGCCTCAAGATTGAAACCCCTGGTCGCGTGAACGACATGATAAATTCCAGCATCCATCAGCACCACTCCGTGATTGTCAAGAATATAATCAGTCCACTCGTCCATCCAGTCCAGTTTCTCCAAGAAAGCTTGGAAGAGAACATCATTGTAGGGGTAAAGGCCGGTCTCGATGCCGCATCCCTGAACATCATGAACCTCTGCCAAATCCCACTCCTCCCTGTCTGAACCTGGTTTCATTTTCAAGGTTTTGACTGAAGAGGATGCCTCAAGGGCGTACCCTTGGATGGGGGCCAAGTAGAAATCATCACCCCCAGAGTAGGGGGCTTTTCGCCATAGCTCACTCGGTAGTTTTGAAACTCCAATAGCCTTTTTGGGAGCAATTTCTGTAAGAAGGAAACAAGATCTCAATGTTTGATTTACATGCAGAAGGAAAAATGGGGGGAAAGGGGACTGTAAGAAATTGACTTATTGAATTCGATTTCAGACACAACCAAGAGGTTGAGGTTCAAACCAAATTACCTTGTTCACGCTTGAGCACTCGGACCGCCCTGGAAAAGTTGTCAAGGATTTGATTACAAACTTGACGAAGGACTCAGCTTCCTGTTGAGGGAGCTCTCTCTCTCATGCATACGAGCTCAAAAGTGCAACAATGGAAAAGTTGCAATCGAAGGAATAGTAGGGTTTAAATAAACCCTTGTAGAGTCACGAATGTTGATGAGTCAGGAAACGCTTGAGAATCCGGAAGGTTTGACGTTTGATTTATCCCACCCTCGAAAATAGGCGAATTTAGATGAACATTGATTAACTCGACAGAGTCCACGCTTCATCAAAGGTTAAACGGAACTTCCCAAAACCCTAGGCAATCATGGCTATGACTGGGGGCTATGGGGATTCGAATTCAAAATTCAAAGGGTCTGCGTGAACTTCACGCACAGTTGATTTTGCGCGACTGCACAACAGAAGAGCGCGTGACAATCGCGCTCAAGGGGGCTATTGTAGATACTGCTTTCCAAACAGGCGGATCATTACCACGTGGCAGCCATCTAGCACACCTAGCTGTGCTCCATAACACTGGATCACCACTCGTGCTGATCCACGTGGGGGCTACGAGACAGGGCCCCCGCGCACCATAACACGGGACTTGTAGGGACTTAGTGGTTTGGAGGCTAGGGTAAGGCCCCTCGCGCGCATGCGATAGCCAAGATCGTGCGCGACCTCTGGTAACTGACTGAGAGATCCTAGGCTTACGTGTCCCATTAATGCGGCTGATCTCTTAACGGTCTCCGATACTTGCGGGCAGATGCGTAACGGTTCCTATATACACGATCGAACGTGCCGTTGGGGTTCTATCTTTAAGCTGCCATTTATGGTGCATTAACCCCTCAACGGTCACTTCCCCACTAGATATAGGATCGTTAGCTCTCCGTTGCGACACAAGTCATATACTGGTCCAGTACCACGATTACTGCCTCTCTCTCACAAGTAGTTACTAATACTTACCATCTCCCTACACACACTCTAAAATTCTCTGTGTTCTCATTCTCTACTTGAGGTGTATACTTGGATATCTCTCGAGGATTTCTTGTACACAAATGGTAAATTGACAAAACAAGGAATGAAAAAAAATTATTAACTGGGGGGAGAATTGAACCCGAGGAGACAATGAGTTTTTAATGATAAATGGTAAATTGACAAAACAAGGAATGAAAAAAAATTATTGACTGGGAGGAGAATCGAACCCGAGGAGACAATGAGGTAAATTGACAAAATAAGGAATGAAAAAAATTTATTGATTGGGAGGAGAATCAAACCCGTGTAGTGGGATTTACAAACTACAACAACTAACCACTTGGGCAACTGGGTAATTTTATATTATAGGGGGGACAAAATTCTATATTTCTTTTGGTTTAGTCATAAAAAAATCTATAAAACTAGTAGTACTTGTAGAATTTTTTTAATTTCAGGGGAGGCAACTGCCCCCACCCCCCCCCCCCCCCCCCACACCCACCCCCCAACATAGGTCCGCCCTTGACGATGATCATCACTTGTCTTGTTTTATTAATCTTCTCTACTAAAGAGTAATAACAACCGAAATTTGATATTTTTCATGTTTATTAAGTAACACGCAATTGTTCATTAGCATTTTTTTGACATGTTAATTAGCATATTATCAAACTTACCGAGTTTAGTATACGTTTTGAACAATTTTCACTACAACAATTTTGATATGTTACGACGAGTTTATTTGGTAAGAAGCTTCAAGTCAGTATTAAGCATGATACAAAATGTTTTGTGCTTCTCTTTATCTTAGTCGTCTTACACCAATAGCACAACTACATTTTATGTCATCGTAAGAAAATTCCCATGCTTTCTAAATATACCGTTATAGACGATCAAGATGTTCTTGTTTAGTGAGAAATGAATATGTAGAGAGAAATCGTGTTTGTGTATCTCATCTGTGTAGAAACTAAGTCTATATATAGACTATACCTATTTGCAGACTAACCCTTCTAAAGTTTTGCGATGTTAATCTCTTTAAGTTTACAAAAATTATTGAGCAGCCCCCTTTGAGCGCAACAGGTAATATTTCTCTTGCAAAAAAAAATTCATTGGTGGTCAAAATGTAGACAGAAGAAAGACTAAAGGGACATCACTGTTTTTTTTTTTTAGACTACATCACTAGATTCTTTTTACATGAAAGAAGAGTAGAATAAGGATATATTTCTTTTTTGGTCACAACAATTCCAGAACAAAATGGATAGTAATAACTCAAAAGTGACGATGTCTATGCACTACAAATGTTTTCCAACTTCTATATTATATTGGCTACCTTTTGATTGAATAATATAGCATCTCTTATTGGTTTGACCCTAATAAATTGTTTCATCGCTAAGGCAGATGAAGAAGTGGAAGACGGTAAGGATTCTTCCCCACCCCCACTCTTCGACAATCAAAAACATAATGAAGGTTGTTTGAGAACTGGAGAACTCGGGCGTCGTCTATTTTTTTATTAAAATGTGAAGGATTGACAGTGCTGGAATTAAAGTGATGATGAGATAAATAATACTAGTATTAATAGTACTAGGTCAAATTTAAGACTGTGATTGTTTTTGTCTAGGATAGACATGTAGGGTTTTGTAACGGATTTCGCAGCGAAATTTAAACAATAAAAGATCAGCACAAGACCCTCGGAGGATCACAAGAAGAGAATTCATAACGATAGTAAAGGATTCATAACAAGTACCTTGTGGTTCTCCTGTGATGACTTCAAACACAAATAATGTTGTGTCTCTACGATTGATCCACGCCTATGATTGATATATAGATCCTACAACTCCTTTTGCTAGCTAGGAATGATGGAAGAGGAAGAAGAAATCACGCAACGGAGACCCAAAAAAAGGCACGACCTTTTCTTTGCGGCCGACGGGTAGGGGGCGGAACAAGGGGGCGGTTGGCCTCTTTGGTCTTGCTCTCTCCCCTTGCTTTCTCTCCTACTCAAGTAATGTTATGAGCATTACTTGAAGGAAGGAAGCTAGGAGAACCCTTTATATAGTCCAAAAACTCCTTGTTTACTACATAAAGGCCCTCTCCTAATCCTACTCAAGTTCAGATTAGTCCCTCTTGCAAATCAGTCCTACTAAGTTAACCAGTTGTTGCACATTGATCATTCTAATTAATTAATCATATTATCAATTCTCAATAGTTCAATCCATATGGCGTGTGATCCCATAGATTTCTACTTAGTTGGTAATAACTATTTACTAACATCGAGCGGTGTCTAGCAACACATCCATTCCACCCAACTAATAGAAATAGTCATCCGACAAACCTTGTGCAAGTATTGTGTCATATCTTTTTCTATATATCCGAATTGGACACGAGATATACAAGTCACACTCATATATCCAATCCATAGTTTCTCGATCCTGGGAATAGCCTTATCCATGCAGATAACATCAATATCCCATATTGATTTATCTGAGTCTGGTCAGACATTCCATAAACACTATCCCTCGAGTAGCCACAGATATTTTCTCCCCTTATGTAGGAGGGACAAATTCTATCTACATCACTACAATATCTAAGTTTGCTTCATATGGGGTCTGATACGCGTCTTTAGGGCTACCCAGTCACAATGTAGCGTTTGACGCTACCAAACACAATATTTCACAAGTAGATGATCTAGTGACTTCAAGTCTAAGGATGACAATACCGTTGTCACCACGAGAAGCACTTGTGACTTGCCATAACTAGTATGTTGCCTTCTCGGAGATGGGTTAATCCAGTATGCCATTACCCCTAATGCATACCCATGTATTGGATTGTGATATCTCTATATCAATCCAACCCGATAGTAGTTTATAGATGATTTTCCTGTTAATCAGTATAATGGACTAGGGATATTTAAGATAAACAACACGATTGTAAATCTAAGGACTTCATTATATTAAATATCTCCATAAATAATACAATGAATATTCTAGCCAATTATTGTTCATACTAAAATAGATTGTCTCATGGCATCTATTACAACAAACTCCCACTTGCACTAGAGTCAATCTGGTGCATCTCGTATGCCAATGCTCCTAGTGTGCCCTTCATTCTTGCGCTGAACAAGCGGCTTTGTAAGTGGATTTGACAGAGTCTCATCTGTAGGAATCTTGTATATCCTTAGTTCTTCTTACGTACTTTGGGATGTTTTTGACTGCAATCCAGTGACTCTCACCTGGATTGGACTGGTATCGTCTTGTCATACTCAACGCGTATGACACATCTCGTCTAGTACATAACATGGTGTACATGATGGATCCTATGGCCGAGGCATAAGAAATCCTACTCATGCGTTCCTTCTCAATCTCATTAGAAGGACAATCACTCTTTGAAAGAGTGATTCCATGCGACATGGGCAAGAATCCCTTCTTGGAATCTTGCATGTTGAACCGACATTTTCAATAACTAGTATGTAGCCTTCTCGGAGATGGGTCAATCCAGTATGCCATTACCCCTAATGCATACCCATGTGTTGGATCGTGACATCTCTATATCAATCCAACCCCATACTAGTCTATAGATGATTGTCATGTTAATCAGTAAAATTGGCTAGGGATATTTAAGATTAACACCACGATTGTAAATCTAAGGCCTTCATTATATTAAATATCTCCAGAAATAATACAATTAATATTCTAGTCAATTATTGTTCATAGTAAACTAGATTGCCTCTAGGGCATCTATTCCAACAAGACAAAGTATCATTACTGAAAAAGACTAATTTACCCGTATGCTAAGGCTCTTCCCTATCTAACTTTTTTTTTCGGTCGATCCCTACCTCAATTCTCAACCACCCACCCACCCACCTAATCTCTTGATTGACTGAGATTGATAACTCCGTGGTGGAGTTATATTCTATACTGATTCGCTGCTAATTTGTGTGTGTTCCGGTGCAAAATGATGAGTTACAAGCCAAAATATGAGAAAATGAGCATAAATGAGTTTTAGAGCTTAAACGTAAAGTACGGGCGTTTCTTGCATTGTTTTACGTGTGATTTGATGTATTTTATCACATTTTATCTTTGCGGGTGTGTTCTTCTTGTGATTTTCATGAATAAGACACGCGAGGAGCATTTGGATAGAATAAAAGAGCTTCGGAAGACAAGAAGAATGAAGAGAAGAGAAATTAGAGGAGAAAAAGTGACCAACCTTCACTATTTTGATAATATCTTGAATTCTACGCGAGCTGCTATAGTGAGACCGGTGTCAAATGAAAGTAGACTCAAATATCTTTCCAACGGTAGGTCACAGAGCTTAATAAAAGGCCGGACGAGAAATTTATGGTTCGTCGAAAACGACGCAAAAACGAAGAAAAGCTGGAAAAGTTCACTGGACTAGTGTGCACTCTTCGGGCTGTATCTGGAGTTACATTTGAAATTTTTGAGGAAAGCTTACTCCATTCGAAATTAGAAATTAATAGATTTCCAAAGATATAAGATAGGCCCAAAACAGAGTCCGGATGAGGGAGAAAAGGCCCGCGCAAGATCAGCTTATGAAATCTGTCCAAGAATTACAAACTAGAGGGGCTGAATTGCAAATTCGGACAAAATACATTAAAAATCGTGTCCAGCCCTACACATCACGTGTTTTAGGATCTAGAGGCAGTTTAGACTGCTGGAGACAAGGAAGAACACGTTGGAGGAAGGCTTGGAGCTTGGAATTCGTCGTGAGAGCGAGGATTCCACCGTTTGATCTCTCTTCTCTATCATTTTTATTGTATTTTTTCTCATGATCAACGTAATATTGTCATTGTTGATCATGTATCGCAGTAGCTAAGTTTGATATTGGGATTTCTCAATGGTAGCTAGGGTTTGAAGCTGTTTTTGACGAATTATGAGTTTGATTCACGTTTTGCTTAATCTTAATTGATGATGTTCTTGTTTGCTATGTTTAATTCATGCTCTTAATATATCTTACTATTGTGAGACGTTGCAGTAGGTATATCATAGGTAATCGGTTAGTGAAAGCAACGAATTACCCGGATAATTGAATTAAACACGTAGTCATAGGTTAGAGAAATCAACCACTGACTGTGAACGTTGAGTAGAATTAGATGATCGTCATTATATGTTTTATGAATAATTAGAACTTGGTAACTCGGTTGTAATTTTACATAGGCATGAAAAGCTAGCATGGTATCTCGGTTAGCATTATTGCTCGTTTGGTAAATTAAATCATCAGATGTGTTTCAGAACGTAAATCGTGAACGGTGGAAATTTAGTGAGCCTAGAGACAATCATGATATTTTTCTCATCACTTTACTCACTTTATAAATAATTGCATTTTTATTTATTTTTCTTAGTTATTAGAAAACTCAAATTGTTTTCCCACAAGAATTTAATCATCCTAATTGATTCACAACAAGTCCTCTGGGATTCGACAACCCTATCTTACACATTTATTACTAGAGCGATAACTGTACACTTGCAGAGATCGTACCAAGTTTTTGGCTCCGTTGCGGGGGACTTCGGTTGAATTGACTAGAATTATTAACTTTAGGGATTTTAATTTTTGTATATATTTATTTGTTAATTTCACCTACTTCTAGTGAACAATTTTGCAGACATATTGGTGATCATGTGGGGACAAATTTCTATGGGAAAGCTCCAGCCTATTCACCGTACTACTCTTATGGAGATATGTACACCCATCCTCCTTGCAATCAAGAAGATAAGCAGATGAAAGAAATATTGAAGCTCATGATAGCTAAAATGGACAAAATGGAGGAAGCGATAACGGTGATGGAGGAAACTGTCATGCGTCATCAACAGCAATTGGATGAATTGGCATTGGCGTACAATGACGATGGGCCAAGCAGCATCATTCCTGAATTAGTTGGGGAGTGCAAGAGGAAGACAAAGAAGCCCCAGATGTCTATAATACTGTTCATCATGAAGTAACCGATCCTCTGGTTGCTTCAGACTCAGATTCGGACTTAGATTGGGATGACATTGTGATGCCAATACAACTTGTGCCTCGCATAGTTCCGGAGTAGTGGAATGAGTGGGAGAGTGTTGACATCGCAATCTTATGGCCTAATGTTATTGAAGCTTTTTTTGTTGAAGAACAAGCTCACGAGTGCGCCAAGGATGTGATTTTTACACTCGTTGATGATATGTGCCTAAATGAAGCATGCTGAGTATAGGGAATTATCGCACGAAGATGACGACATACCCCAATTATATGCAGTTCATGAATTGCCACACATGATTCTAATAGAATAGAAAGGAAAGGAAACAGAAAAGTCAGAACTCAGTGTTGTAGCCGTTCCACTTGAGATGTTACATTCAAAGGACCAATCCTCGAAGACTGTGGTATTGAAGAATTGGAAGAAGATAAATAAGAGGAAAGGTAAAATGAGGCACGTGGCGGTTAACGAATTTACTAGTAGACCGAAGAAGTTCAAAAAGAATAACTTTTTCGATGCCGTCTTCTACAGCATTTTCTTGTCATTGTCAACTGAAAGCTTAGGTTGTACAAGACTTGAAATAGATTGGCTATTTCAAGGCCTTGAATCATCTTTCAAAGGCTTGAATCAGCTTCAGAAGCTTGAAAATAGCCAAACTATTTTCAAGGCCTTGAAACTGGATTCAAAGCCTTGAAACAGCTTAACCTGAATGCATATTCTCAGAGGGAGTTTTTCTGCTAACTCTCTGATTTGATTGACTCTCTTTACTTCATATGTTTGATTATCTGTTATTAGACGATGAAAGAAAAATTGTTGAACATGTTTTTAATCGTAATATATCATCTGTTTGACCATGAGAATGCAGGAAATTTTGTTTCTAAGTTTTGCAGGATTGTTTCTTAAACTGAATTGCTGCAGATTTGGAAACACTTGAACACTTTGATCCTGTGATCAATCAGACGTGTATGACAGATTCTCATGGTGGTTAAATGAAAGATTACAACAATATCTCTGAAGATTGTGATCATCCAACCGTTGGAGAATATTTCAAAGTAGTCAAACTCTGTTGCCTACAAAATAGGAAGGTTATTGCTGAAAATCTGGGGAGTTTGCAGCGCTGTTTGAAGTATTCATAGAGCTCAAATTCGAAGAAACAAGATACAATACTCAACGGGCAGATACAGATAAAGTATTCTGGATTGACAAGCATCAAAGAAGTTCTTCATCTCTTCCAATCCATTCACAGAAGTTCACTGCATTTCACTGCAGTTTTCTACTCTTAAGTGTTCTTATGTATAGAGCTATATTGGTAGATCATTTCTGTATTATTTCTACATCCATTATCAAGGATTGTTCAAAGTGAACAATAGAGAATTCTTAGTTAATCAGTTATCTAGAGCAGGTACTAGACAGGTTAGGGAAAACCACAAGCTGTAACAGAGTAAGGGAAGTCTCTGTGCTTGAGTTCTAGAGCTTAGCTTTTGATTAATATGAATTTTGTTGAAAATCCTGCAGGGATCTAATCCCTGAGGTAGAGACGTAGGTCCAAGTATACTGAACTCTATAAATCACTTTTCTTGTGCATTTTTCAGTTCTTTTACTTTCAGAGCTTTTGCAGCATACAATTAATGTTTATTTTTCAAGGGTTTGAACTTGTTTTCAATGCCTTAAAAAAGGCTTACTTTCTCTATACTTTCTTCAAAGGCTTGCACTTGTGTTCAAGGCCTTGAATTTCATTGCTTGCATAAGTTTTTCATCTTCCTAGCAAGTTTTGCAAAAAGTTGGCATACTCTATTCACCCCCCCCCCCTTCTAGAGTATATTAGCTACTTATACAACTTCATACTCACACTTTCAATTGGTATCGGAGCTTGTATCATTGTATAAGGGTTAATCATCTGGTGATCATGAGTACTGCAGGTGATGGTGGCTTCTCACAGGGAAGAGCTGCTAACAGACCTCCTCTATTCTGTGGAGAAAATTTTGCTCACTGGAAAGCTCTCATGAAAATGTTTATCATTGATCATGATCTAGAGCTTTGGACCATTATCCAAAATGGACCTCATACTTTCTACACAGAGAAAGATGGGATCAGAACTCCCAAAACAGAGAGTCACTCTCCTCTTCTGAATTAGAGCAATTTTCTAAGAACTACAAGGCTATTAACATTTTGTATTGTGCTTTGAGTACAGATGAATTCAACAGGATCTCTGGATGTACAACTGCTAAAGAAATCTGGGATAAACTTGTGGTTACCTTTGAAGGAACCAGTCAAGTCAAGCAAACTAAGATCAAAATTTATCTCAGACAATATGAGTTGTTCAAGATGAATACAGATGATTCCATCAGAGATATGTTCAAGAGATTCACTGATATTGTCAACAACCTTGACTCACTGGGAAAACATATTTCCAATGAAGAAAAGGTGAGGAAGAATCTCAGAAGTCTTCCAAAGGCAAAATGGGAACCAATAACCACAGCTATTGAAGAAGCTCATAATCTCTCAAATTTACAACTTGATGACCTACAATGGAAGCTCCTGACACATGAGATATCTATGAACGAAGTTGATGGAGAACTCCCCGATGGTGTCAAGAATTTAGCCCTCAAAGCCAAAGAGAATGAGATAATTCAAAGCCGTGAAACTGAGGATGGTGATGATGAAGATCCAATTGCCTTAATTTCCAAAGCCTTGACAAGGATTCTCAAAATGAAGAAAAACTTTGGAAACAAAGATTTCATCAGAGAAAGGCATAGATCATCCAGCAGCAAGGATTACAAAGTTAAGTCTTCTTTACAGAACAAGTCAAAAGTTATGAACTACTTTGAGTGTGGAGATGCAGGACACTTGATAAGAGAATGTCAACACAAAAAGAGCAAGAACTTTCAGAAGAAAGATCATGACAGAAGAAAGAAAGACATGATAGCTTCATAGAGTGATTCAGATAGCTCTAGTGAATCTGAATCTAAAGAAGAACATGCCAATCTATGCTTCATCTCCAAGCATGATGAAATTTATGAAAAGAACATTGAAGTAATGGTAAATTGCTTAATTTCAAAACCAAAAGAAGCTCTTTCAGAATATCTCAGAACAATGCTTTTAAATGAGGAAGATTATCTGAAAGAGATCATGCTTTTGAAAGAAAAAGTTCATGAGCAAGCAAAAGAAAATCTACAACTTGTTTGCCTAAATCAGAATCTTAAAATCTCTCAGAAGAAGACTGACAGTGATTTCAAGGCCTTGAAAACCAGTGTCAAAGCCTTGAAAACACAAGTCAAGGAAGTAGTCACTGAAAAATCCTTAGTGAGCGACAACCTTGTTAATCTAAGACATCAGGTTGATGATTTAGAGAAACAAAAGATTACTCTTACTGAGAAAGTTCAAGAATCTGAATTGATCAAAATCAAGCTTGCTGGATCAGGACACAAGTTGAACTTGATTCATGGAGGAAGTTCACAGTCTGTTCACAATGCTGGTATTGGATTCAATCCAAACTTTCCAAGAAGAAACAATACCAGGTTTGTGAAAGCTGGAAACAAAACTTCACCCACTTGTCATTACTGCTGTAAAACTGGTCATGTTAAAAATGACTTGTCCTTTTAGAAGAAGAGACCCTCACATAATGAGGAACACTTTTCCTTTTCACTTCAAAGGACAGGTTAAGCATATTTGGGTTCCTAAATGGGTTAGACCACCTAACATGGTTGATCCTGAATATGAATCCAAATTTCACACTTGGTCTAACAGCTGGGTAAGGTAGAGATTGGTGCTTGCAGGTTGTCACCAAAGAACATAAGTGGTTCATGGAAAGTGGTTGCTCAAGGCACATGAGTGGAAATAGATCTATATTCTCAGAATCAAAGGAGCAATCAGAAGGTTCAATAACACTTGGTGACAAAGGCAAATTCAATATTCTTGATATTGGAAAAGTTAGTACAAATTTTGAAAACTTTATTTCTGATGTTTATTTGGTTGAAGGTTTGAAGTTTAATTTGCTTAGTATATCTCAGCTTTGTGATAATGGCAACAAAGTTATCTTTGATAAAGATAAGTGTGTGGTGCAAGATGAGAAATCAGGAGATTGCATTCTCACAGTCTCTAGATCAAACAATGTTTATAGTTTTCAGACTAACAAAGTTGCAGGTAAAAGTTTGAAGTGTCTCAAGGCCTTGAAAGAGGATTTAAAGCTTTGGCATAGGAAACTTGGTCATATCAGTTTGCATGCTTTGAACAAGTTAATCTCCAAAGACTTGGTAAGAGGATTGCCATCCACCAAGTTCAAAGAAGATGAGTTATGCAAAGCCTGTGCACAAGGAAAGCACACCAGAAGCTCCTTCAAGCCAGAGAAGTTTGTAAGTACAACTAGACCTATTGAATTACTTCATATGGATTGACACGCTCCAAATGCAAGTGCACAGCTGTCGTGTGTAGTAATAAACCGGAAATCCGGGCTATCGAACCCAAGGGACTTTGTTTAAATTAATTATTATTCTACACCTTATGTGGGTACGTCGCAAGTTGTGTTTTGTTCTATTTCTACTAAAATAAAAGCGCAATATTCTCAATTAACCGAGTGAAGTAGTTCACGATTAATAAAGAATGAATTTTAGGGTTTTATTTGTAATATAAGGGAAAAATACCGGAAATTCTCTAGGTTCACTAGATTGATCTAAAATTATGTTTTGATTCGTAAAACAACCACGTGTCGTTCACTATTAATCAAGCAATATTAAACTTATCGAATTACCAAGCAAGTTTACTATACTTTAAATCAAAACAAACCGAGTTACCAAGTCTATTGTAGCTTTAAGCATGCATTAAAACCATAATTCTACTTTAACGATCCTAGTTAACGATGTCGAGTTACCAAACATTGATTCGACTAGGTGGATTATTCAATTTACCGACTAATTCTCACGGAGTTACCACGTGAAAACTAATTAAGTTTATCTCTACGTTAGCTACTCGCAAAGATAATATGTTTACAAACGTAAATAATAAATAATAATGAATAAACACGTGAGATTAAGCTCAAACATGAATCAAAATCATCAAAACATGATATTTAGATCAAACCCTAGCCACACCAAACGAGAATTCCCAGCAAATAACGTTTAGCTACTCATATTCATACTCAAAACGACAAGTCTCATGAATTTAAACATAAAAATCAAGAAAAGAGAGGAGTTGAGAATCCAAACGGATGATCCAAAGCTCCTAAGCTCTCCCAATAGCTTCTTGATCTCCAAAAGATGTTTCTAACGTGAATAACTACTGAAAAAGTCGGCTTAGAATGCTTAAATACGTTTCCATAATTCTATTACAAAGTTTGGATAAACTACGAAAAAGCCCTGGAAAAATTCTGCAATCCAGCGAAGTCTTTGTACGAAGACATTTGTCTTCACACGAAGAGTCTTCGTACGAAGAAAAATTGTCTTCGTACGAAGGTCTTCTTATATAGATACTGAGAGCTTGTTTAGGAAGACTTTCTACAGACTCCAAATTTTGGCTAAGTAAATTGTCTTCGTACGAAGACAAATGTCTTCGTACGAAGACCCTCTTTTCCAGCTTCTTTTCTTTGACTTTTTCTTTCCTTTCTTTGACTTTCCCCTTTCTTCCTTTGACTTTCCTTTGAGTTCCTTGCTTCCGAAGTTCGTTTCCATCTCCCACATGATCCTCCAAGCCTTGTTTTCCTGGGAATCACAACACGAAAACACAACCCGCGGTCATATCACAATAAAAGCTCAAATAACTAAAGAAACGTCCGGATTTAACAAGTAAAGCATATGAACTCACATTATCACATTTAAGCTCAATTTACTCAAAAGACGACGAATTCTCCATGTTGAGCACGCAAAACGTAGAATTAAAAGGCATAAAATAACTCCGAAAACGGAGTTATCATGGATCTCGGTGGTCCTATGAGGACTCCTACTCCAAAAGGTAAAAGGTATTTGCTAGTTTTTGTACATGATTTTTCAAGATACACTTGGGTTATGTTTCTCAAACAAAAATCTGAAGCACTCTCTGAATTTCAAAGCTTTGCAGAGAATTTCAAAACTTGAAAAATCTACCTGTAGCTTCAATCAGAAGTGATCATGGTAGAGAATTTGATCAGTTAGAATTTGATTTATTTTGTGATAAGCATGGTATCTCTCACAACTTTTCTACTCCAAGAACTCCTCAACAGAATGGTGTTGTTGAAAGAAAGAACATGATTCTTGAAGATATGTCAAGGACAATGCTTCTTGAGAACAAGTTGCCAAAACATTACTGGGCAGAAGCTGTGAATACATCAAACTATATTTTGAACATGTGTGTGATCAGACCTATTCTGAAGAAGACCCCCTATGAACTATTCAAAGGGAGGAAGCCAAAAATCTCTTACATCAGACCCTTTGGATGTACTTGTTTTATCCATAACAATGGAAAAGACAATCTTGGTAAGTTTGATGCAGAAGTGATGAAGGTATATTTCTTGGTTACTCTCTGAATAGAAAATCTTATAGAGTTTATAATAAAAGAACCAAACTGGTTGAAGAGAGCATTCATGTAATTTCTGATGAAAGCTATGATGGTTCTTTGAGTGAAAGTTTTTCAGATTTAGATTTGAACAAGCATGAATCAGAGGAAGAGACTGAGAATCCACTTGGATTCAAGAAAGGCTCAGAGGAAAATAGAAGACATTTTCAAGACCTTGAAAATAGTTCTCAAGGCCTTGAAAATACAACCCAGATCTTAAAAAAGATTATCAGAATGATTCAAGTGACAAAGCCACTACTTCAAGACCAGAAAAGATCTATGGAGAACCTAAACCATGGTCTCCAAGAAAGAGGTTCAAATATCTCTCATCCCATCCAGCTAATAATATCATATCAGATCCAACCACTGGTACCCAAACCGGATCACATTTTAAGAACTTATGTTTTTTTAATGCTTTTATTTCTCTTGTAGAACCAAAAACTGTGAAAGAAGCTTTACAAGAAGCATACTGGATCGTTGCTATGCAAAGTGAACTCAATGAGTTTGAAAGAAATAAGGTCTAGAACGTGGTTCCTGCACCTACAAACCAGTCTGTCTTCAGAAACAAGTTGGATGAAAGTGGCAATGTAATCAGAAACAAAGCAAGGTTAGTTGCTCAAGGTTACAATCAAGAAGAAGGTATTGATTATGAGGAAACTTTTGCTCCAGTTTCCAGGTTAGAAGCAATTAGAATTTTGCTTGCATTTGCATCTTACAAGAACATGAGACTGTTTCAAATGGATGTGAAGTGTGCTTTCTTGAATGACTACTTACAAGAAGAAGTTTATGTTGCATACCACCTGGTTTTTAAAACGACAAATTTCCAGATCATGTCTACAAACTTGACAAAACTCTTTATGGTTTGAAACAAGCTCCAAGGGCTTGGTATGAAAGACTGTCAAAGTTTTTACTTGAAAATGATTTCAAAAGAGGTTTAGTAGACAAGATTCTTTTCATTAAGACTCATGAGAAAGATTTATCTGTAGTTCAGATATATGTTGATGATATATTGTTTGGAGCTACTAATGATCATTTATGCAGAGAATTCTCAAGTCTTATGAGCAGGGAATTTGTAATGAGCATGATAGTCAATTAACTTAGATCATTCTATGTTGGGTGATATCTCTGTAGATATTTGCCTAATATAGCCCCTACCCTTTTCAAAAATTTGATTTAGCCAAAAATAGTATTAATATACTCTATTTTCCAAGGGCATAATAATTTTAAAATTTCTCTGATCTTTGTAAATCTTTTTGAGAATCAGAGAGATATTAGTTTCCTTTTGAAACTCAAACTCTTTCAGTATCTATCCTCTTCTCTTCTCCTTCTCTCCGGATCATTCCATCTCTCTCTTTTCTTCTCCCAAACCCTAATGAGCACAAGAAGGGCCTCAGACAGAATCAAGATGGTTGGAGGTTCAAAAACTGTCTTAGAGAAGAAGAGAAAAGTAGCAGTGGAAGAGGTTCAAGAAGTCAGTGGAGACTCTAGTTCCAGAACTCCTAGTGCAGAGGCAGTCCAAGATCCTCCTCCACCAAAGAAGAAGGTGAAGAAGGCTACAACCTCCTCTTCAGAAAAGCAAAAGAAGCAGAAGGCTATTACAGAAAAGCAACCAGAAACAGAGCCTATCTGTTCAATGAAGGTGAAGAAGAAAGCAACTCAGGCAGAAAAAGGGAAAGGGAAGGTGACAAAAGCACAACCAGAAGGACAATTGGAGAAGGCACTGCAGATCTATTCACAGGTTTCAACAAAGAACACAGCACCAGATGAGACATGGTTTGTCTCAAACATCGCTAAAGGTCAGTGGTTAGATGGTTTTGCTTCAAGATCTATTGGTTTCTGCAATTTGGTTAATAAGTATGTGCTGGAACACATGAAACTCAAGTGCATCTCTATGTTAAAGAAGAGTTCTTTGTGGTGTATGTTGAATCCTAGAGAAATAGCCTACCCCAGACTCACCAGAATCTTCTACCTGAACCTAACCCAAGTTAAGAGAACTGAACACTTGGTGATCAAATCTAAAGTTGCTGGGATAGTAATTGAACTAGATCACTCTGAGTTTGCCAATGTTTTAGGTTGTCCAAAGAGGTATGATACTAGCAACCATCCACCAAAGTCATAAACTTTGAAGCTAGACAAAGAAGAATTCTTTCTTCCAAACATCTCAACCTCAGCCAAACAGTTAACACATTCTGTGTTGAATGTTGAAGCCAAAGTCCTTCATACTATACTAGTGAGATGTGTCTTTCCCAGAGAGCACTCCAGATATTTGGTGACTGAGAGAATCCTGCACATCATGTACCTGGTTATGCATGGTTATGAGGTTGATCTGCCAAAACTAGTAATTGAACACATGCTCTTTAGCCTAACCAGTAAGAGGATTCACCCTCTACCATATGCAAACCTGCTCACCTTGTTCTTTGAGCATTTTGAGATTTCTTTTACTGGAGAGGAATCAGTCACATCTGGTTTTGGGGAACTCAATGAGAAAGCCTTCGAGAAAATTGGAGTTGTGAAAACAAAAGAGAAAGTTTGGAAACTTTACTCAGACTTGACTGAAGCAGAACTAGGTGCAAAGAAGTTTTCTAAGCCCAAGACCTTGACCCCCACTTTAAGTCAGACTTCTCAGCCTATAGACAATCAGAGACTTGATGGTTTGGAACTTGACATGGAGGATGTCAAAGCTACTGCTTTTGGAATGGAAAGTGATATGGGGCATGTCAAGTACATGGTGGAAAGTATCTTCAGAAGCATGACCTTGCTTGATGTTCCTGAGGATCCTGACGGAACAAAGAAAGGAGATTCTGACAAGGATTTGCCTAGTGAATATTCAGACCAGGAAGAAGCTACTCCAGTTTCAGACAAAGGAAAGCAGGTAGAAGAACAGGCAGAAGATGAAGCCAATAGTCCTGATTCAGATGAGCTGCTGATAACTTTGAAGAATAAGAAATCTCCAAAGGCTGCTGAAAAGGACAAGACTGAAGAAGCAACTGTTGCAGGAGGGACTGCAGAGGAACAGGAAGAGCAGAACAAGACTGATGAAGAAGACCGTGAGAAAGAGGAAGAAGATCAGGATGAAGATGATGATCAAACTCCTTAATCTTGCCTATTCTTTCTTCCACATTCTCTCTGCTTTAAAGTTTTTCTTTTAAGTTTTCAAAATTTTCCAGACACTTGATCCGACATCTTCTATCTTTTAGATGAAAGTCAAAAAAGGGGAGAAGATTTTAGGCTTTAGTTTCTAGTTCTTGGGATTATTTAGTTTCTAGTTCTTAGGATTATTTGGCTTTATCTGCTGGACTATTTATGTATTTTTGTTGATTTTTGAATAAGTTGGATCTTTTTCGAAATATTGTGTTTTTAAATTGTGGACTAATCAGTTTATTTTACAGAGACTAAGGATCAAACAGAATTTGGTTCTTCCTTTCATCAAGGGGGAGACTGAAAGCTTAGGTTGTACAAGACTTGAATTTTTTTTTTTCTAATACAAGACTTGAAATAGCTTGGCTATTTCAAGGCCTTGAATCAGCTTTCAAAGCCTTGAATCAGCTTCAGAGGCTTGAAAATAGTTTGGCCTTGAAACTGGATTCAAAGCCTTGAAACTGCTTAACCTCAATGCATATTCTCAGAGGGAGTTTTTTCTACTAACTCTCTGATTTGATTGACTCTCTTTCCTTCATATATTTGATTATCTGTTATTAGATGATGAAAGACAAATTGTTGAACATGTTTTGAATCGTAATATATCATCTGTTTGACCATGATAATGCAGGAAATTTTGTTTCTAAGTTTTGCAGGATTGTTTCCTAAACTGAATTGCTGCAGATTTGGAAACACTTGAACACTTTGAACCTATGATCAATCAGACGTGTATGACAGCTTCTCATGGTGGTTAAATGAAAGATAACAACAATATCTCTGAAAATTGTGATCATCCAACCGTTGGAGAAGATTTCAAAGTAGTCAAACTCTGTTGCCTACAAAATAAGAAGGTTGTTGCTGAAAATCTGGGGAGATTTGCAAAGCTGTTTGAAGTATTTATAGAGCTCAAATTTGAAGCAACAAGATACAATACTCAACGGGCAAATACAGAGAAAGTATTCTGGATTGACAAGCATCAAAGAAGTTCTTCATCTCTTCCAATCCATTCAAAGAAGTTCACTGCATTTCACTGCAGTTTTCTACTCTTAAGTGTTCTTCTGTATCGATCTATATTGTTAGATCAATTCTGTATTATTTCTACATCCATTCTCAAGGATTGTTCAAAATGAACAATAGGGAATTCTTAGTTAATCAGTTAGCTAGAGCAGGTACTAGACAGGTTAGGGAAAACCACAAGCTGTAACAGAGTAAGGGAACTCTCTGTGCTTGAGTTCTAGAGCTTAGATTTTGATTAATAAGAATTGAGTTGAAAATACTGCAGGGATCTAATCCCTGAGGTAGAGACGTAGGTCCAAGTGGACTGAACTCTATAAATCACTTTTCTTGTGCATTTTTGAGTTCATTTACTTTCAGAGCTTTTGCAACATACAATAACTGTTTATTTTTCAAGGGTTTGAACTTGTTTTCAAGGCCTTGAAAAAGGCTTACTTGCTCTATACTTTCTGTATCTACTTCAAAGGCTTGAACTTGTGTTTAAGGCCTTGAATTTCATTGCTTGCATAAGTTTTTCATCTTCCTAGCAAGTTTTGCAAAAAGTTGGCATACTCTATTCAACCCCCCCTTCTAGAGTGTATTAGCTGCTTATACAACTGCATACTCACACTTTCATCAACTTATGCATGCTCGCTTGAGAAGAGACAAAGAGAGAAGCAATGGTGGAAGAAGAAGAAGTGGAGAGAAAAACCTCGTTAATCATATTTGAGGTAACTAGGTCGGGTCTTCGACCTTAAATTACAAGGCGCTTATTGCGAGGCAACCCAACATATTTTCTGCTTAATTTAGGGAGTGGGTTTTTAGTACAGGTGTGTGTGTTTTTATTTATATTATGTGGAGAGATGAGAGAAAGAGAGAGAGAGAGAGAGAGAGAGAGAGAGAGAGAGAGACCAATGGTGTTTTCATAGTGACATATATGAGCAGGTTATGGGAGAGTCAACCGAGGTGTGCCATGGCACACATGACCGCATAGGGGCTCGTGCATGCGAGTTGGGGATTCTCCAAACACATATTTTAGCAGAGGAGCACAGTCGACCCTGGTGTGCGAGTACACATTAACTGTATAGGATCATGGTGGCACCACTACCAATGCTTGGGGATTGTTTTGCAAAAATTTCGTCCCCTCCCTTGAAGCGGATGTGAGTATTTCTTCCTTTAGCTAAAATTATGTGTCTCTATTGTATATGTAATGCTCCATCTCATCTACTGGCCTACGCATTTGAATTTATGAGTTCCCTTGCATGATCTCTAAATTCGTTGAGGACAAATCAGCATTCAGTGTCGGGGTAGTTTAACTGTCTACTAGTTGATATTTGTCTTGCATAGCCAGTTACATGTAGGATGTATTTATATTGTATTGTGTGTAGAGTCAGTGGTTTGTGTTACGTTTTTACTTATATTGTAGTATTGTGTAGGATAGATTTATATTTTGTTTGCACTTTTACATAATTGAGTATACCCACCAACAAAGTAAATTGTGTAGAGTCAATTTTTTTTCCGATTCAAAGCCTTGCATATAGAGTTAGGATATTACGAAGAAGAAAAAAATGAGAAAACTGAAACTTTTGAGAAAAGACAATTGAGAGAAGCACAGGCTGAGATGATTTAGTGAGATGTGAAAACTTTAGGCATAGGGTGTGAATTTTGACCAAGAGTGACATTTTTAGTTTCCCCTAGTAAGTATAGAGAGAATATCATTACGGAAATGCCTACCTGTTTTAAACACATAACTGAATTTTTGAAAAGCTAAAGTGTGTGTTGTTTCTCTCTTGCTAGAGTTGAGATTGGTGTTTGCTAAACAAGCCGAACGTTCATGTTGTCCGTCTTAGGTAGTCGCCAGCCCGCCTCGTAGTGGCACACATAACAGCTGTGCGAGGATGTGTATTAGAGCACTCACTGCTTGTTAGATCTAACCCTGTAGGACCACTAGCAAACCCTCAGTGATCATTAGATTTATTGTTGGCCTCTTTGACGTAGGGAGACGATTCTTGGCCTTCATCGTATATCGTTAGAATCACCTTTCTAGAGCGTCACGAGAGAGCAGTAGTTGAGGGGGTTCGTTGAGGGAGTACTTCATTACATATTTTTGTGAGTTCTGCAGATCGCATATGCTTCATTGGATATCTACGAGGGAATGAGAGGGTGCGTGAGTCGGCTTGCACACTACGGCGTGGCGGTGTTCCATGTCATTACACCAGGGACACAGTAGTGGAGAGCCTGAGTGCGTGACGTCTAATCCACACAAAAATGGGATTGGTTGTACTTAATTGGTGGCATGTGCTAGGTACTGGATTTCTATCATCTTGTTGTAGGAGGATCGGTTGGATTAGGCACGTGACATATTTTATTTGCTACTTGAGAAGGGGATGTGACTGCATTGTGGTGTGGGGGTTTCGACATTTGACTACGGACATAGAGATTGTGCATTGACTACTCCACCCCCATACACGCTTTGACTTTGACGGTTTGCGGCATCATGCGCTTCATGGAGTTAGGGGGATATGAATTATTATTGTGATACTTATTCATTGTTTTGTTTATTTCATTCCCGCAACATTTTTACTATTGCTCGGTTCTTGGAGGAGGACCACTCGTACATTTTTATTTGTATTATTGTTGTTTTATGAAGAGAAAAAAAAATAAAAAATAAAGAAGAAAAAATAAGAAAGAAAAAAATAGAGAGAAAAAAAGTAGAGGAATAAAGAAATACTGTTGTGCTTATTGGAAATCGAGTGGTGGAATCTCTTGTTCCCTTTGAAGATTGATTGAGTTTCGCACATTATTTGCTTTGATGGCCACATGATTGACATGGTACCGGAGTTTGATGGGATTGAGGGACATAATCGGTGAGATTCGGGTTGTGGATTCCTATCATCATGGTGACGGTGTGTGAGATATGGGGTTTGGTGAGCTTATATCCTTTTTGTCCTTAAGCCTCATCATATTTGACCGTTAGCGGAATAGGAGCTCGGACTATGAATGTGGCTTAGCTTTGGTTAGCCTCTTATTTATCGGCACACATGAAGAGTTAGTTTTGTCACACCCCTCTCCCGTCGACCCCGATTAGCGGGAGGGAAGTGCGACAGGCGTCGGTGAGGCCTTAACTCATCGAGGGGCTAAACAAGTAAATTATGAAAAGTAGCTTTAATAATGATGTTTTTTTTTCTCGTTAGCGGAAGCGTAACTAAGAAAACGTTTAGGGGTCGTCAAGGATAAAAATGAGAAAATTGATATGTGAGATAAAAATAACTATTGTTTCGGATGAAAAGTTCCAAAACTTGTACTTGTAAATAAAAGATTATTTAGCCCGCTCGACTTGTGACATGACAGAGCATAATTCGAGGGTAACGAGGGATATCAACAAACTTGGTCCATGAGTCATACATAGTTCCACTTTATACATAGCCAAAAGCCTCCTTAGGCCAAAATATGCAAACATAGCTTATACATTTAAAACAAAGTTCATAGATATCCTACACGACATAACTTAGATATCCAAAACAAAGCAGCCACACCTCATGCAAGTTAATCACTCTAGGGCGTTCTCGGTCTCCTTGTTACATGAAAAAAATAAAGTCCCAAAAGGGTGAGCTCAACTAGCTCAGTGAGTTACGGTTACTTCCCTCCGTAGGTTTGGAAAACGGAAAGGCTAAACTTATTCCGTGGACATGAATTAAATCGTTTCACAAACTTCAGAATAACATTATTTCATATAAATTAAAAGCATAACATGTGTAACTGAGAACATACTTGCATGAATCATACTAGTTTTTCTTAGGCCCGTGATAACCATCATGACATAACATAACGTAGGGACATGTCCAACACGACGGCTCGTGAGGCGACGCGTGCCTGTTTATATTGCCCCGGCAAAAGAGCCATAGCCTGCCTATACCCGACAGGGGGTTTCACTCCGGTATCGTGGCCTTTCTGAAACGTGTCTTGAGTCATAAAGAATTATCTTAAATCGTTTATTGTGTCCATGAGTTCATAACAATCGTTTGTGAACACAAACCATGTCGCATATAAAAATTGAACATTTATAACTTGGAGCATTTTATCATAAACATTGAAACATGAAAATCATATCATGGGACCAATTTAAAACGTATACATATCGAAACAATAAGTGAGGCTGGGTACAAACTTTGGGAGATAAATTAACTCACCTCGCTATGCCCGAATTAGTCTCAACTCTAAGAATCTTACCGCGAAGCTTAGCTAGGTCCTAACTTGATCTAGATACACATAACACAAGAATATAGAAGAATAACATAAGTGACGCAAATCACATATACTTTCTAGTACTACATGCATTGCAACCTAGGGGACTCATAACGCGCCACTTAAAAAAACTATAGAATTTACTAACTAAAATGGTAAAAATATCTTATAAACATAATAAAATATAATTTGGACCCAAACTTAAAGTTTGTAAAACTTATATGAAAAAGTTTCTACATTTTACTTGTAGGCAAAGTGTAACCATCGATAGTTCACAAATTCATATCTAATTCAAAATAATTATCCGAGACTCGAAATTTTTAATTTACATAGATAAAGAGTTCACCTATAACATACCGTAATATCAAGAATTATAAAATTTTCTAAATATTTTTAAAGATAATATTTCGGATTAGTTTTAGTACAAAAACATTGGCTGGTAGCAGGCTTGGAAATAAATTCATAAAATATTCATATAAATTCCAATAATTATAATTTTTTTACAGTAGATAGATAACATGTTTGAGAACAACACATCCAAATTTGGTAAGAATTGAAGTGGCTAAAGTACATGAAATTGATGATTTACCGGACTGGTTCAGAGTTGAATAGAGTATCAAAACAGACCCAGTTTTTGGTGGATTAAAAATTCAATTTAAGTCAAGTTGTTATGAAATTTTTACTGTAAACATATCACATGCAAATACACCAACTGTAAATTGTTCATAATTTTCTGAAAAATCTAAATATTTTTCCTAATTTTGTGAAAATGGACTCAAAACATGAGTTTTGTGATTTTTTGAAACTCCAAAATTTGATGCATGAAGAAATTACTCTACCTAAACATGAAATTACACCAAAAAGAATCTAAATCACCTAATTACAACTAGTCATAACATATTCATTCATGATCCTAAAGGTGATTACCCATTAAATTTGATTTTGTTGACATGCATGGATAGTCTAGATGAATGGGAGTGAAAAAAAATTAAACCCACGAGATGAATTTACCTCAAGTGATGATGGTGAGGTTGTTGTTGAACCTCCTAGCCTCCTAAGATTGAAATCCTAGCTCAACTTGATGGTAATTATGAAGAAAATGAGGGTTGATCTCTCAATTGTTGGGGATTTTGAGAGAATTTAGGAGTTTTGCTAGAAAATGAAGAAGTTCATAAGAGAAGAATGAAGAGGCCGGATGGGTTTTGTAGGAGTAGGAGATAGTGGAGAAAGAATTGGGAGGAAGAGAGACATGTGGTGTTGTGGGGGAGTGACAAGTGGGAGAGTTGTTCATGCACATGGGGGGAGTGATTTGGTGCAACAATGGTACCATTCTACCACTCCATGAGTTTCTAAATTCGACACGTATAGACATGTGGTTACGCGTGTGGCAAAACTACTACGTAGTACTTGTACAATTTCAACACACTATCATACATACTAAACAATTTTTAATTATTCACATAACACTCCTCCAACTTATTTCTTGGTTATGCATAACACCAAAGAAACTTAACAATTAACAATTTAGCACCTACATGAACATTTTATCAAAAATAGTTATTTAATCTAATTGGACACATAATAATAGTAATACTATTTAACTAAAACGATTAATAGCAATTAATAAATAATTTCATAACTTAAATACTTGGGTTACCACAAGTTTATTCTTGATAATAAAGTTAAGCTTTCTCTACTAACTATGGGAAATTATTTGTTGTCGAATTTAGTTGCGATTCACACCTCTTGTCTAACTTTTTTATTACTCCAGAAGCACCGGTCTTATGTGGATTGAAACTGTCTGATCTCAATAAAAGAATGAAATTTGTGCTTTATATTTTAAGATCGAGTTTGGAATTGCATTTGCATCATATTGCTACATTAGTAGTGTCTTGAGTCATGTTGAGTCGTTTGAGTCTTGTTGGCTAGTAGACAGTTAAATGCAGTAGATGAGACTTTGCTCGGGACGCGCAAATGGCAAGTGTGAGGGTATTTGATAACTCCGTAGTTGGAGTTATAATCTATACTGATTTCACTGCTAATTTGTGTGTGTTTCGGTGCAAAGTGATGAGTTTCAAGCCAAAATATGAGAAAATGAGCATAAATGAATTTTAGAGCTTAAATGTAAAGTCAGGGCAATTCTTGCATTGTTTTACGTGTGATTTGATGTGTTTATCACATTCGATCTTCGCGGGTGTGTTCGTTTTTTGATTTGTTGGAATAAGACAAACGAGGAGCATTTTGATAGAAGAAACGAGTTTCGGAAGTCAAGAAGAATGAAGAGAAGAGAAATTAGAGGAGCGAAAGTAACCGACGTTCACTATTTTGATAATATCTTGAATTCTACATCAGCTGCTACAGTGAGACTGGTGTCAAATGAAAGTAGACTCAAATAGTTTTCCAACAAGAGGTCACGAAGCTCAATAAAAGTCCGGACGAGAAAGTTATGGTCCGGAAAAGATGACGCAAAAACGAAGAAAAGCTGGAAAGTTCACTGGACCAGTGTGCACTCTTCGGGCTGTATCTGGAGCTACATATAAAATTTTGAATCAAGGACTACGACATTCGAAAGTAGACATTCAGAGCTTTCCTACGATATAAGATAGGCTCAAACCGGAGTCCGGATGAGGGAGAAAAGACCTGAGCAAGATCAACTTATGAAATATGTCCGAGAATTGCAAACTAGAGGGGCTGAATTGCAAATTCGGCCAAAATACATTAAAAATCGTGTCCAGCCCTATTCATCACGTTTTTTAGGATCTAGAGGCAGGTTAGGCTGCTGGAGACAAGGAAGAACACGTTGGAGGAAGGCTTGGAGCTTGGAATTCGTCATGAGAGCGAGGATTCCATCGTTTCATCTCTCTTTTCTATCTTTTTCGTTGTTTTTTTATCATGATCAACGTAAACTTGTCATTGTTGATCATGTATCGCAGTAGCTAAATTTGATATCGGGATTTCTCAATGGTAGCTAGGGTTTTGAAGCCGTTTTTGGCGAATTAGGAGTTTGATTCACGTTTTGCTTAAACTTAATTGAT
This sequence comes from Linanthus parryae, assembly GCA_023055425.1. Lineage (NCBI taxonomy): Eukaryota > Viridiplantae > Streptophyta > Magnoliopsida > Ericales > Polemoniaceae > Linanthus > Linanthus parryae. The sequence continues at coordinate 77,299,207 of JALGPY010000006.1, read as the reverse complement.
GATGTTCTTGTTTGCTATGATTAATTCATGCTCTTAATCTATCTTGCTATTGTTAGACGTTGTAGTAGGACGATCATAGGTAATTGGTTAGTGAAATCAATGAATTACCCGGATAATTGAATTAAGCACGTAGTCATAGGAGAGAAATCAACCACCGACTGTGAACGTTGAGTAGAATTAGATGATCGTCATTATATGTTTAGGGGTAATTAGAACTTGGTAACTCGGTTGTAGTTTGACCTAGGCATAGAAAGCTAGCCTGGTAACTCGCTTAGCATTATTGCTCATTTGGCAAATTAAATCATTATCTGTGTTTCAGAATGTAATTCGGTAACGGTGGAAACTTAGTGAACCTAGAGACAATCCTTATATTTGTCTCATCACTTTACTCCATTTATAAATAATTGCGTTTTTATTTATTTTTCTTAGTTATTAGAAAACTCAAATTGTTTGCCCATAAGAAGTTAATCATCCTAATTGATTCACAACAAGTCCTCTGGGATTCGACAACCCTATCTTCCATATTTATTACTAGAGCGATAACTGTACACTTGCAGAGATCGTACCAGAGATGCACAGAGGTTTCATCGAAAAAAAAGATAGAAATACACAGAGCAGATAAAGATGGAAAGAGAGATTGAGATCACAATTTTGGTCCCTTCTCTCTTCTGTAAACGACTGCACACCCTCAAAATTCAATCGTTGAGCCGATGATTTTTGGAACAAAATCAAGTTACCTGATCGGAGTCCATGGCTTCGTGGTGGGTTTATTCTCCGACTGAGTTTCGTTCCTTCTTCTAATGTTGAAGATTTCGATGACTTGTTTGAAAAACATGTTTGAATTGATTATCATCAAGCAATATACGGGAGTTGATTGTAGGCTTTCAAATCCTGGGCAAAACACAGAGGTTTGATCGGAGAGGGTGATAGACGAATGGGACACAGATGGCGTAAGGCAACAAAATAAGTAAAGAGAAAATGTATTGGTTGTCATTTCACTCCTAAGCCGCCTCAATACCTAAGGTATGAGGTATGGAATAAGCCCATGTTTGAGGGATTAATGGGTGGGCCCGGCTTGGAAAAAATAAGCCACACGTCTCAACAAACAGAAGCTTGGATTGGGCTGCTTCACTAATAGTCCAATCCTTGGATAAGAAAAAAGATAAACAGGCCCTCGGGGTATTATATCTGGCAAGAGTACACCTCCATGCCAAACGGGTTTAAATCCTCTACCACTTGAGATAGCACTCATTTGCAAGTTGTATGATTGGAGAAAGATAAAATGGGCTTTTGATGACCAATTAATAAATCAATAGACCGTTTAAGTTTCCCCTAGAAAGATGGATTCATCCATAACCCCTCAAACGGGTTAGTCTAACAGGCTTAACCGGCCCATGTTTGCTAAGCCATCGACCCAAAACAAAAACTGGTTCTGAACTCTCTCTCGAGAGAGATGGCTCTGGCGGTGGCATTCGCCGGAAGACCATCGTCGTTGTCGCTGGTGACCCTTGCTCGCCGACGGGTCTTCTACCCATTTACCTCCTCTTCGTTCTCTACGAAACCCATTTCTTCTTCTTCTTCAGAGTCGAGAAAGCTAATTCTCTACTCAAAGCCAGGATGCTGTTTGTGCGATGGCCTCAAAGAGAAACTCCAGGCAGCTTTCTTACTCTCGGGACCCCAATCCCTCAACGACGTTGATCTTCAGGTTTCAATCTTGATTTCTCTATGTGGGTCTGGGTTTGTGGAATGTGGGTTTTGTGTTGTCTGATCTTTTTTGTTAATTTGGTTTCCAGATAAGGGATATAACAACGAAACCTGAGTGGGAGAGGGCTTATCAGTATGAGATACCTGTGTTGGCTAGAGTGCTATCTGATGGAACTGAGGTCAGTAATTAAACCCTATCTGGGATTTGTGATTTTGTAATTGGTTTATGAGATTTGTGTGAATTTGTTGGAAGGAGGGTCCTATAGTTTGAGTGCTTAGTACCAATTAGCTAAATTCTCAACTAACTCTGATTATGGTTTCAACTCTTGATAAATGTTACACATCCAATCCTTATCAGACACTAGTTAAAGTTATAGTTAACTCCTGACTATGCATCTCTTCAGTGATTTTCATATTGGGACACCTTCCATGATTACTGACTGACTGAATGCCTTCTCTCGGCGAGTTGGTAGTTCAAACTCTTCTATAGTGGCTGAATGCGAGAAATATGACACAATGACCACATGTGGCTGATATTGCTCCTTAGTAAACACTAATGTGTCCCTCCTTGTTTTTGCCGTACCGTGTGCGTCACATTTCTAAGCTGGGGATATCAACTCAAGTGATGATTTTATCGGCCCCTTGTGGTTTCTGTATGCCCGCATTTGGAGGGATGATTCGGATTGCTATTAAGCTTTTTTTTGAGAGAGTTGATGGGTAGGGAACTATATGTTCTTCACTGTTGGTTGGATGGTATGAATGGGACGACTGAATAGTAAGCTCTTTGTAACCTTCGTTACCTGGTACACATGAAGCTTAAGTCACCTTTAAAAATTCAAGTGCTGAATAGAACGTGTCTAACACATTATATGGAATTATATATGGAATCAAATATCTTCACTCAGTAGAGTAGACAAAGATAAGATACAACCTGGAAGAAGACGAAAACTGTCATCTCAGGATGATACAGACTATAAGTAAGGATGATGGCATATAAGTCATATCGCGCATATAGGTGTGTTGGGTGAACCGGGTCCTTGTATCTCATATGGTTGTCAAACTCCCGATCCGGATCTTACGATGCTACGATTTTACGATCCTTGAAGGCATAGCCGATCCCGATCCCATGTAAACTCCCAAACTCATAGGATCTCATGTAGAATCCCGATTCTACTAGTGGAATCCTAGAATCTCATACAATTTTACGATCCGCACGACTCTTCAAAAGGACCTTTTAGATATTCACAAGACATAATGGTTCCGAAGTTTACTGGACTCTTGTTTCTTTAGGTGCTATGAACCCGACTTGAGATGTTTTTATGCTACGTACCCATAGATTAAGAGTTTACACCATATATTAATCACTCTCTATGAGAGAGAAGGAGCGGAAATCGCTTTACTTAGTTTTTCCACATGTTTAGATCTTACCTACAGTCTGAAATATTTTCTCTTATTACTATCAACTTTGTGATCAACTCATCTTTGATCAAACACGTCCTTTTGGTCTGTGATTTACACTTTCAGCCTCTGAAATTTGTGCTAAAAGGAAATGTGAAGTTCCAAGTAAATGAATTCATTTGTTTCTTCTTATTATTATTTTTGTAAAATAACGGTAACGAACAATGTTTGAGTAGTTATGGCATTAAGATTTACTAATTCCTAGAGAATTGCCGAATCTTACGATTCTCCATGGTATATTAAATCTTGAGTTTATATATTAACATTTTTTTGACTTAAAGAACCTGTAAATAAGTCAATTAAGTAGAAACAGGATAATAAAAAAATAAAAAATTACGTTTTGGTAGGATCTTACTATCCCGATCTGATCCTACGATCCCCTATCCTGTGGGGCACTCTACGATCCTACGTAGGATCCCGATCCTGAAAACATAATCATATTCTTTATCCGAAGGATTAAAGATTGGAAAAGGTAGTTATTGTATAAATGCTCATTTTGTCTAGTTTGCTCCATTATATTAATAGGTAAGTTAGGTGCTCTTGGCTATTAGCTACCTTGGAACGCGGCTGTGTCACATATGTTTCTATGTCTCTCGCTCCCCTTTGTACTTCGGCTTCTGATCCAGTACATATGATAACTAGTAATTGTATGTGACCTGAGCTTGAAATTGTGAGCTTGCTATAGCAGTTAGGTCATCATATTATACAAACATTTTTGGTCACTCATGTATACAAACTACTATTAAATCCAGCTCTATCAATTTTTACTCTGGGAGCTGATCTTGGAAAATTCTCTTATATCTACGCACAGGGATCTTATTATCTTAGTCGGCTCAGCAGTGATAATCTCCTTGAGTATTATTGGAGGTCTACTCAACTAGCCAGTGACTAGGTGTTCACTTACAGATGCCTACCGTTGCATTTACTAGTTATCATCCTGATTCCTTTCAAAGTATTATGCAACTACTGAATCCGGGGATTAGAGGCATTAGCAGTGGCGGAGCCTCGAATTTATTTTTGGACTTGGTGTGTGTGTGTGTGTGGGGGGGGGGGGGGTACTAACCCAAGTTCAAATTTTGATGTGTCGTATAGAATATCGGTTACGTTGCTTGTATTTCAATATAAGAGAATCTGCATTTGTACGTGTTCAAAAGATGCGGCACCCTCTAAAGTTTCGCAACTTCAAATTTGATGTGTTGTATGTTAACATCAGCTAAGACTTCAAATAATTACTTCATCATTAGTATCATAGCAAAACATCCAGCTATTCATCACAAACGACGAGACTATGTTGATCAATAAAACACCAATCCAAGTTATTTCAACCCTCGTTCCCTTTTGAAACATCTTGTTGTTCTCTGGGAAAAAATCAGGAGTTTCATCTTGGGCAAGTTAGCCACAATTTAGTAGATTAAGAATCAAAGTTTGGATCCCATTATCAATGAAATTGCCAGATTTTTCCTTAGTACGGATTGATGTACCCTAGTCAAATTGAGCTATAATTAGAAAATCTATACTGTAAATTTATCTATCTAAGAACAAGTATTGTATATGTGGCATTGTTTAGCAAACTATAGAATGATTTGGAAATACTTAACACCTAGAATGTTAAAAACAAGGGTAAAAGACAAAAACCACCCCTTGAGTATGGGGTATATACAAAAAAACCCCTCGTGTTCGGGGATATACAAAGACCACCCCCGTCAGTTAACGGTGACTAACGGAAACTAACGGAGGGGCAAAAAGACTTATGTACCCTCAACTTCACGAAAAATTACACAGCTATAAATCTTTTCTTCTCCCCACCCCTCATTTCTAATTTTTAACCCTAATAACAGCCCCCTTTTCTCTCTCTCTCTCTGCTCCTCTTCTTCCTCTTCTCTTCTTCACCATCTCTTGCTTCACCCTCTGTTCTTCATCCCCGTCGTCATACTCCGCCATCTTCTCTGCTTCAATCGACAGTGGAGGATCAGGAGCAGAGTACGGACCGGAGAGGGAGATCGTAACCCAGCCGACGCCTCTTCCTTCTCCGACTTCGATCTGGAAGTCGATTCAGAAGCTTTAGGGTGTTTAACAGCTTCGATCTGGAGGTTCAGAGGTTCGTTTTACACCATCTCCGATTCAGAGGTCGGGTCGATTGCAGAGGTTCAATTCACAGCTTCGATTGGATGTTCGATTCGCAATCTTCGATTCAGAGGTTCGATGGAGGTCAGGTCCCCATCGTCGATGCCGTTGTCTCCATCTGAGAGAAACGGGTTCCTCTCTCTTTCTCTCTTTCTCTTTCTTCCGTAACTTCTTTTCTTCCTCTCACAACACAACACCACTAGGCGGCTATTGGGTTTCACTGTTTTTGGCTCACCAGTATTAACGGTGAGGATGGATTGAATGGCGGCTATTGGTGGTTGAATCAACGACCTTTGTGGTCTCGGGTGGTTCTTATTGTTGGACTGGCCATCAGGATTTGATAAAGGGCAAAGTTTGGTTATCGAATCAGGTGGGGTTGAACGAAATCAATGGAGTATAAAGAATTAGGGGTACGAGAGATTCGACTTCCGAATCTGTGGGTTTTCTTTGGTGGGTCTTTAATCGAAGTCTCAATGTGGTTATGGGGGCTTGATTGGCCTAAAATAACAGAGGTGAGCAGACAACATGGCTGGGTGTGTTTAGAGGGAAGAAGATGAATTTTATTTGAGATTTTTTTGTGGCGATGATTGTAGTAGTAGTAGTGGCAGAGATGGCGGTGATACCCTTTTTGTTGCTTTGTTTGGTGGTATATGTTGTTGGAATCTGGGTTTTTTAGGTGGCTGTGGCGGTGATGGCGGATAGTTGTGGCAGTGATTGTGGTAGTGGCGGTTGGAGATTGCGGTGGCTGTGGCGGTACTGTGTAATGAGTGCAGGTTGTGGGGAAGGTGGTGGTGTAGTTGTTGTTGTTGGTGGTGGTGTTGGTGGTGTAGTTGTTGTTGTGGTGGCAGTGGTTGTGGTGGTGATGGGGGTGGTGGCCAAGAACACCTAGAACACCCAAAAAAGAAAAAAATAAAACACAAAAACACAAATAAGGGCAAAATGGTCATTAAAAGGTCATATTGCACCCCCATAGTTACTGATTGTAACAGAAGGGTGTTTTTTGTCTAACGTCCATCCACCGACAGGGGTGGTTTTTGTCTCGACAGGGGTGGTCTTTGTATATCCCCGAACACGAGGGGTTTTTTTGTATATACCCCATACTCAAGGGGTGGTTTTTATCTTTTACCCTAAAAACAATGAAATTATAGTTCTATACCTCACATATTCTTTCACCTGAACCCCCTATTTGGAAATAGCAAATCAACAGTTGTCAATTCTTAGAGAACTTCATCCAGGTAGGCACATAATGCTGTAGGCGGAAAGAGCAAATTGCAAAATATAAAGAGAGCTGGTTTGGTTCGTTTTTAACTTCACCAGCGATCTTTCTGAGTTCGTGCCCTTGAACTGTTCCTATGATCAAGAGCGGCCGACTAAGCTTTAAGACAAATCGAGATGCCATTAACATTCACGAGTGACGAGTCGTTGGTGGTATCACGGTAGGATTTCAAGACCTTCGAATTGTTCCCACACTCCTCTGTTCTGGAGAAAGAGAGGGTCAGGGAGGTAATGCTCGTAAGACAGATGTGAGAATGAAAATCAGCTTAAATACCAAGTGTCGTTATGTTATTTTAATTTTTAAGATGCTTCAGGGCTTTTGTAAAATTTCTTGTAGTGACCCAGTTAAAAAATTGGTAATATTTTAGGGTCACGACTAAAAATCTATTGTGGCACTTTTATTATACAATACAAGCAGAGGCACCTATGTAGCACTGAAATGGGGACAGGGACGGGGATGAGGTGAGATGGGGACGCCGCAACGGCAATTTTCGAATCTTGCAGGAACTAAACGCCGGGGGAACGGCTATTTTTTTATTCTTCTTTTACATGACATGTTTATATACTAAATAAATTACAGCTAAATAAATACAATAAATTTCCTAGAGTATTTACCATCGTACAAAATTTAAAACAAACAGTTCCGTCTGACAACCAAAACCCTAGCCCCACAACAGTCTGAGCCAGTTGGAAGAAAAAGAACAGAAAATGATGCAGGTGCTCTTCATGCTTCTGCCTTCTCAAGAAATGCATCCCTCATGCATTCTTGGAGTTTCCGCCCAGTTCCGGGAAGTGGTATGTCACCCTACATGGAGTTCAGCACAGGCCAACTGGAGTATTAACTAGGTATCAGTATCGCACACACACCCACGTATCAAAATGGAAGGTATGTAGATTTGACTACCCAATCTGAGTACCTACCAGGGTTACCACCGCCGGCACTATACTCGAAGCTGATCACCAGCATACCTAGACTAGAATTGAGTACCGCCATCACTCAAACTCGGCACCTCTCTCTCTCTCTCTAAGAAGAAGAAAGAGATGTAATTTCTCTTCAATCAAACTTGCATAGGCAACGATACCCCCGATCAGGGGCGGAGGCAGCACACGGCCGCATAAGGCACGTGCCCCACCCCTGTTTCAAGAAAACTACACTTATATACCCTATTTTAAGAAATTATACAACTTTGCCCCAGGTAAAATTATAAAAAGGCCCTACCCCTTCTTAAAAAATACAAAAAGGCCCTACCCTATTTGAAATCCTCCCTCCGCCCCTGCCCCCGATCAGTTACAGTGTGTTTGGTTGAAAAATTTCCAAGGAACTTGGAATGTGGAGATGATGGTATCATGGTATTATGAACGATGTACTAAATTATTTGTTTATATAATAATCCATCATTAGTTGATAGAAGTGAATTTCTTTTGAGCTAAGCTATGGACCGAGTAAGAAACAACGATCTAACAATCTAAGTTTATATTAATCGAATTATAGGTGGCCCGTTGTATTATATACTTATATTTGTCCCACAACCCGTTTCAATTTTTTTTTAGACCCTACGTTCTGGTATTCCACTTCTTCATCTTTCAATTTCAGCTGCCCATTAGGTGCCTCCGACGGTTGACATGCTGATCCTTGTGGGTCATTGGGATACATGCGTCAGTCAAACTAGGTGGTGCATTGTGGTGACAGTTTGAGAAGTGAGGTGCTCGTGATCGATTTTGTGGTGGCGAGATCGCGCTCTGGACCATGGTACGCATCGTGGCCGGAGTTGTTGCAATTGTGGATGTTCAAGTGGTGGTGGTGGTGCTTATTGGAGGGAGGGCGATGGTGGTGGTTATGTCGCCCATTAACAGTATTGGAAGTGGCGGCAGCGGCGGTTGTGGATGCAGTAGTGGTTGGCGAGTGGTGGCGCCTCGGTGATTTTGTTGCCAACGGTGGTCCAAGTGGTGGCAGTGGTGGTGGTTGACTTGTGGTGCTGGTCGGGATGGTGGCAGCAGCAGTGGTGATATGGCCAGCAATGGTGGTCTAAGTGGTGGTGTGTGAGTGGTATTGATTGGATTGGTGGTGTTGAGCGTCGTGGTGGCAGTGACGATGGTCTTGGTAGTAGCCATTTCTTATTATAGGAAAGGGACATTCAGAGGGACAAAACTTCGAATTTCAAATGACACCTCCTGTTGTGCCATGAAAATTTGTAATTAGGAGGGTCAACATTCCGATTTCAAGTGACGCTATTCAAAATTCCACCTTGAGTCTATCCAGCCAAGTCATTGTAAAATGCTAGGATTTTACATCCAAAGTCTAGTGAAATTTGTCATTCTTCATCCAAAATCCTAACACTCCATTATCTATTGGATGGAATTCCTTCATTTTTTTTTTCTTCTGATTTTTGGGTAAGTACTGTATGAATTCCGTGCCAAAGCTTATTGTACGTTTTGCCTTTTGGAGGAGACATTTAGGCTCTGTGTGGTTGGTGGTAAAACATCTTCCTGTAAAATGTTTTCCCCTTGTTTTGGTGTTTTGCTGCTGTTTGGTTGGAGGTAAAATATTTTTTTGTAAAATGTTTTCGCTCAAATGATGTAAAATGATTTATAAATTTCAAATCAGTAAGCCATTTTCCGGACAGTGAAGGAGCACAACAACAACTCATACTAACACCTCCACCACCAATAACCACCAATACCAGCTACCTCCACCACGACCCATCACCGCCACCCACCTACAACGCCACCTATCGCTGCCACTGCCGTCACGGCTGTAAACCAAACACGAGAAAATAATTGCAGAGAAAACTTTTTCACACAAAATAGTTTACGCATAGAATATTCTCCCTTGTAAAACATTTTACTGCAAACCAAACAGAGCCAGTGGATTTTGGAACTTGTGGAGGTAATGCAACGTGAAAAATTGAGTAAACAAGATGTGTGGTGTATCTAATTAAGCCTTGAGCAAGTACAGTAGAACAATGTGTTCCAACTATAGACGTGAGTTAGATAAAGGGACTGTCGTAGTATCAATGAATTTTTTGTCATACTTCGTCTCTACCTTTTCTCTAAGGAATCCTGCTGAAGGTATCCTGTAAAATCGTGCATGTGTGCAAGTTCCGAGTGGCAAGAATGCAACAAAACCACCAGATCAAGATTTTAGTGTTTCTGGTCTCATTTATCTCATGACCACCATGGAACTTGTGCAATCACTTTGATGATTCAGTTTATTTGATTGTGCGGGTTTATGTAGTTTGACTTCTTCTGGAAACAGAAAATGAGAACTAGAAGACTTGGCAGAGTTTGGGGGAAGTAAGTGAAAGTTCAAATTTACATTTCTGAGCCAAGAATTTTAATAACGGTATCAGCCGGTGAATCGGAAACTCGCGGAAAACGGTTTTCGCCCGTATCGGAGAAATCGTAACGGGAATCAGGAACGAGACACGTGAATGCTAAAAATCATTAAGAAATGCACAAAATTATTGTTAAAACATTACCCTTTAATCATATAAGTCAAACCAAACATAACCTAACAAGAAAGGCACAAACAAACAAGTCCTAACACTCCCACTTACCTACTTGCAGTCAAATACTCAAGCAGTAAGTAGTACTACTGAGGTTTTTTTTTTTTTTTTTTTTTTTTTTTTTTTTGAAATATAGTACTACTAAGAGATAAGATTAAGAAAAAGAGATAAGATTGTACGGGGTTAACTCACAGCCACACACACTCACGAGTCACGACACACAGAGAGAAAAGACGGCGACACGAAGAATCCAGAACGGCGACGCGAAGAACAGGGACCTTCTCCGGCTTCCGTTTCTTGGGCTTTCACCCGATGGAACACTAAAAGTATGTGGTTCGACTACTTTGGCCCAGGATTCGTCTTCTTCTTCCTCTGATTTCCAGTCCGATATTATATCGAAACGGGGCGTATCCCCTGGAATCCGAGCGATACGGGACGTGTCGGGTGTTATGGCTGTGACTCTGGTTCAACCGTACCGTATCGGTTTCGGTGACCACCGATTCCGTTCCGTACCGGGCGATACGGTACGATATCGACCATTATTTGAATCCTTGTTCTGAGCAGTTCCTGGAGGAATTACTTTTATGTTTTCAACATACATTTTTATACTTGAAGTCTTGAGCACGCTTAGTAGACAAAATAAAACTAATGGTCAAACTTGCATTATTAAGTAGCTCTGAGTTTAACCCCTATTATCTGTTCACAATATGCCAATTTAGGGGTTGCGCCTGAGGCCCTTGAAATCTTGCGGGATCACTTAAATCGATTTTGTGTAGCAGAAACAAGCAGATGATCCAGGTCTCGACTCTGTAGTCTATTCAGGTTTCTCTTTTCACTGATGCGAGCACCTTGGAGTTCTGTATAATTACTTTGGGCTTTGGAGAAAATTTCATTGACAAGCATTGTTGAATGAAATAGTCGCCTTGGGAGTGAGTGCAGTTCGACATTTTGTGGAAATGTACAAGTCTCTAATCTTATTTGAGTGTTGGGATTGTAATGATGAAACCATACAATTAGTTATTATAGATAGGTACAGCAATTAATATAACCATTAAGCCTAATAACATTTGGCCCTCCCACTTCTATGCGATTACGAGCTGTTGCATATAATCCTTGCTCTTCTTTATGGACGAATCTTACAGGCGCTTTAAATTTTGTTTTCAACCTCTCTTCCCAATTGGTAATTTTGTCCTTCCCTCTCTTGCTCTTCCCCGCGGTGATTCTGAGATCAATTGGCTATACACATGCTCAAATCCGAGTTCTGACAAATTTAACTCATAATGAGAATGGATTAACATGAAAGTAATTCCAAGCTTGTAGTTTTCTTATTCACATCTTCGTACGCCGGATAATCAACGCTTCACTGTTAACGGGGATCAAAATTTCCCTGTCAAGTATTTGTTATCTCGAATGGCTTAGATTTGTGAATAGAATTACTTAGGGTGCCAATATCAAAGTAACACCAACCAATTTTCTCTTGCAGGAGATTCTTCCTAGATTGTCTCCTCGGCTGGGGGTTGAGCTCGTGCACAAGAAAATAGCAGCGGCACTGAATCAATGAGATAGATTTTCACAATGTTCTATACTACTACATATACTAACAATGTACTCCATTATGTAACATTTCGTCTTTGATTGAACATATGTAACATGCATTTCCCCTTCCGTTTTCAGTACCATCCTTGACTCCAGAAAAAAAAAAAAAATCTAATGGCCGTTTTACTGCTGTTGCATAGACATCCCTCTTGTGCCCACAAAAAAACACTTGAAAAATACCTACTCATTTCGTCCCCAAATTAATGTCATGCTGTTTTATTTAACCATTTTGAGGTGATGATAACTCAAAATGGCACAAACCACATTATGGTGTTTATTGCGAGGATGATCTTAGCCATTCAGTCATTTCAAGGAGATGTCAATGATGAGGTTATATGGCCTTATCTTTTGCAAATGACTTATTTTTGTCAAAATTACTAGAGCTTTATATTCGGTTCAACCGAACCGGTTAAGCCAAAACCGGTCAGTTCACGGTTCGGTTCTTTGACTTCAGGGGTTGTTTCTGTTCCGTTCAACCGAACTGATAATTTGGGATATTCGGAGTCGGACCGCAACCGTAGACCGAAACCCATGGGTTTATTCGGTTCGGTTCCGGTTTCGAACCGATTTTGGGCTTTTTTTTCCTTGTTTTTTAAGCAGTCGTGCTGTTATGACCGAAAAACGGTTGAAACAGTTCGGTTCCGGTTCGGTTCCTTAACGGCTCCGGCCCCGGTTTCGGTTTCGTAAAACATGCAACCGAACCGTACCCGTTAGATATCCGGATCAGGCTCGGCTTCGGTCCCCCTTCCACAGTTCGGCTCACAGTTCCTTCCCGGTTGGTTTAAATCGAAACTGTCGGTTAAACCGAACCGGCGTGCAGCTCTATGTATAACCTTGGATGATACTGAGCTGCATAAATGTTTGGTCCTGCATATGAATCTGCGCGCAGCATCATGTGAGACCATGTATGGTGTGGTTAACGATGCCTGAAAGTAGTAAGTTCAAATGTGGGGATTGGGGTTCAGATATTTGATGCAAATTTGAACTCCTCCGGCATAAGAGATAAATTTTATTTCCAACTAGCACTTCCAATTAGAAACACAAGGGCATCAATGGACGGAGGTAGCATATGACACCATAAACCACGTGTCGCATCCCAGGCTTGACTAGTACTCCCCAAATTTTGATAAATATGTTTAGTTATACCTTTGATAAAATTACAAAAATGTACCACATCTACTTAAAAGGTGTCTTGAATTTTTTTGTGCCCTACTATGTTTCAAATCCTCCCTCCGCCCTGCAACGGGCTTTTCTCCCATATTTCCATTTGTCTTTATTGCATACAATGCATTTTCCTCGCGTTTTTTGTTTATTGACGTTTTTTTTTGGTCCAAAAGTATATTGTATAGAAATTAAAAAGAGGGCAAATTACATCTCTAAGGCAACTTCCCTTAGAGATTCAACATCACGTATACACTATCACCCTAAACGTTATTATGCGTTTCTTTTTTTCTTTTTTTTCCTCTTTTTGTATGATATGAGAAGTCCAATAGCTTGCAAACTACACTAGAGAGGTAAATCAGTCTGGAAAAATTGCAGTTGACAAGTTCACAGTTAAGAAGACTAATTTGCAGTCATTGGGTTACCCCAATATTTGAACTCAAGACCTCTAGAAAACTAGAAAAATGCCCAAAACCTTAAGAATGCAAGCCCGACCAACTCAACTACACCCCGAAGGTTTTACTTACCATTTTAACAATACTATCAGTCGCACTATTAGCATCTCTTGGCACCCACTAAAATTTAATATTTTTGAATTGGACTAGTGACCAAATATCATTAAGGATAATCCCACACTCCAGAGGCCGAGTCTCACATTTGGTGGCCTCAATAAGAGCTCTATTGTCGCCTTCAAGAATGATAGCATTCTGCTCAAAATTATGGGTTTTTCGTAGTGCTAATCTCAAAGCCATAACTTATGTTACATTTAGCACCGAACAAGCCACGTCAGAGCTCAACTCTGTCTATATAATCTTTGACAATCCAAGCTTAAGTGAGCTATATGAGAATTAGAATCCCATCCTGCATCAAAAGTGTACATCAGATTTGGCACATGAAGAGGACATCACTTCTTACTTGCTGTTGTTTCCATTTTCTTCTTATTTACAGGATCACCTCAACGGAGTAACTTGTTAGAGCATGTTCGGTTCAAGCTTTAAAACCTCAATAATCTGATGAAAATAACCAAAAATGAATAAGCTGGTTGAAATTATCAGTGAACACTGTTTGGCATACGTTGAAAATTTGGAATAACTTAAAGTGCATTTGACAACATTTGTAGCTTTTATTACCAAATTTACGATTTTTTTTAATTGAACTTATGGGTCTAAGATGTTTTGCGTTAACACAAACTTATTATTCATGCATAAAATATGGGGTAGAGTATGGAATTTCAGAAGCTACACATAAAAATCTTCAAAATTGGAAATTAAATTATCTGCACATCGTTAGCCAATTTAAATATAAAATCTGACTCGAAACAAATGAAATTAAATTTTTGACAGTGAGATTAAAATCTCCAAACAAACATGCACTTAGAGCATCTCCAAGAGAAGGAGCAAATGCACTTTTAGAGCAACAATTAGTCCAAAACACCAAAAACTCACCTCCAACAGATGGAGCAAATGGAGGAGCAAAAGTTAGGACACTTATATGGAGCAAAATGAAGACAAACTGTTCATGAGGAGCAAAAATAAATATATTTTTTTAATCCAAAAATTTGATTTCCTTGTATAGAATAATAATTAAAAGTTGCAGACGCTAGAGCTATTATAGAGAAGTGCGAAGCTCGGCATGGAATTGGATTTGAAGCAAATTCAAATTGAAACAGATTTTCTCTCTCTAGCTAGAGAGATGCAGAAGAGAGAAATGGGGAAGGACTCGGAAGATAAGACAGAAGTAGATCGGTGTCTCGAAGAAGGAGCACATTATCTGCAGTCAACGAACAGCCACCGCACAATTCACATTCCAAGAGAGACTAATAAACCGGCGCATCTTTTGCTTCGAAAGGATTAGGCTTGGTTAATGAACAAACATGGAAAGCCCAACCACCCGACTGGGCTGAGGCAACTTTGTACAATGATGTTTTAAGGCTTAGTGCCCCATTGATTTAGTAATCCATTGGATTTTCTCTAAAAAAAATAATAATAATTAAGAATTGGGAGGATATGAGTTTAAGCGGCTTAGGCTTGTAACTGGTGTATTGTGCTACTAGTTGAATATTATTTACATCTTTAATTAACTTGTTTTTTTTTGCTTTATTTCATTAACTTAAAACTAGTTTTAATTTGTACAATTTTGTGACAATTTTCTCTCATGTGACTAATTGGTCGTCACAATTTTTTATTTGAATAAATATTGTGTATATAATAATGCACAAAAGTTATTTAAAATATAAATAATATGATGGTAGGTAGTTAATAATATAATAAAATATTTGTGCTGAAACGAATTTTGCTCTCACTGTTGGAGCTCAAACAACAAAACGGAATAGCAAATTTTAATCCAAGACTAAATATGGTCCAAGAACACAAAAATATCCTCCTCCTTTTAGAGATGTTCTAACTATCAAGAGCTTGCCATTCACACAAGAACTTCTTACACTTCAACATGGCAGCTTGAGGTTGTAACTTGGATTTGTTTGATACTACATCATTTGTAGTTAACCATATGTGCCAACAACCATAAATAGTACCAGTGAGACAGGCTTGGTCTACTTCCTTCTTGCAAAATATTTTATTCAAATACAAGTGACTTTGTTCCGTCCAATTTATTAACGGCGTTATCGATTTTAGGTTAAGTGTCACGGAATAATAAATCGCGATGAGTAGGTATAGAAAACTGAAAATACATAATGATTTTGTGTCACAAATTTAACCGTGCAAGTATGTTTTATGACCTTTACTAACAAAAAAGGCATTGATTCTTACAAAGCACTTTTTACTTCTTACAAAGCTACTCATCCATTTTATAGTAGAAGTGACCAATTTAGCCCTCACTATTTTCTCATCACATTAATTACTAAACATGTCTCCTCTGACTTTTGACACAAACCACATAAATCAACACCACCGTCGCCACCACTGCTACGGCCTACGGCGAACAAATCAGCGGCCACTGACTCCTCCCATGGCAAGCAACATAAACAACTCCTACAAACAGCATCCGTTCGACCCAAGCCTCGTCGCAGCCCCACCACCAACAAAATAGCTTTAGGTTTCTCTCTTTCTCCCCTCTCCTCAACTTTCAGTGTTGACCCAACCTTCAAACGAAACCGGTTAAAACCCACAAAAATTGAGAGATCCTACCGGTCTCTTTCAATCACATTAAAATTAGATCCGACCGAATACCTATTCTAATTGTGACCCAACCTTGTTCTCTCTGCCTTATAGTTCTCAATTCTAATTCTGACCCAACCTTGTTCTCTCTGCCTTATAGTTTTCAAGTAATTAAATGAAATGTCGAACAAATGAAATTGACCTTGAATTTACATATAAGGCATACCGAGAATGAAGTTGATTTTCGTTGGAGTGGTCTGTATCAGAGGCAATTGGTTGTCCAACGGTTTGACTGTTGGGTTCCAATTTTCATTCGAGGGCGGTGAACAGATTGTAAACTATATGAAGAGAAGATGAATGAAAGCCACAATCTAGGCTACTGATCTGTTGCAGTATATATAGTTTGAATACAACAACAATAGCTCACCTAACTCCTACACTTCAGGGACGTAAACTATCAAAGAGATAAACATACCAGATATTAAGGAATATCTAACAAATCCAGGATAACTATCTAAACAACCTGATATTGATAACTATCCTAACAACCTCTGTTATGCCCCCTCAAGATGGAGCTCTTGTGGAGAGTCCAATCTTGATTTTCAGGTTGTTGAAATTAACTCCAGATAATGGTTTCGTTAGAGCATCAGCGAGCTGATCTTTTGCAGAAACATGTGCAACACGCAGAGACCCGGACTGAACTTGATCGCGTATAAAATGGAAGTCAATGGCGACATGTTTCATTCTTGAGTGGAAAATAGGATTGGAGCAAAGATTAGTTGCCCCAATATTATCACAGTAAATCACAGGTGAGTGTGGAAGAGGGACGCCAAGTTCGCTTAAGAGAGAGCAGACCCAATTGAGTTCAGCTGCTGTATTTGCAACGGATCGATACTCGGCTTCAGTGCTGGAACGTGATTCCGAACGCTGCTTCTTCGAACTCCATGAGATTGGATTACGGCCTAAGTAGACAATGTAGGCACTTGTGGAGGTATAATCGTCCTTGTTACCACCCCAGTCCGCATCCGAAAAGGCGTGTAAAGAAAGTGGTGAGTCACGATACAAAAGTATGCCTTCATTAATAGAACCACAAAGATAACGAAGAAGCCGCTTAACAAGAGCCCAATGTTCTGAAGTTGGTTGATGCATAAATTGGGACAACTTATTGACAGAATATGCGATATCTGGCCGAGTGAGTAATAAATACTGTAAACTTCCAACAATAGCACGATATTCAGATGGATCAGAAAGTGGAGAACCTGATGTCAATGTGACTGGTGGTGACATGGGAAGAGGTGTGGAAACTGGTTTTGCTTCAACCATCTTTGCACGAGTAAGAAGATCCAGAATGTATCTTCTCTGAGATAGCAAGATACCAAGTGGATGTTGTATAACTTCCACACCTAGAAAATAAGAGAGTTTGCCCAGATCTTTCAAAGAAAATTTGTGAGATAATACATCCACAAATCTTTGAATTAAAGCATCGTCATCACCAGTAATCACTATGTCGTCAACATATACCAATAGATAGAGAACATGACCTCCAGTGTGTAGAACGAATAGAGAAGTATCAGCCAGCGAGTTATGAAAACCTGAAGCAAGAAGAAAATTGCGAAGCTCGGTATACCAGGCCCGTGGCGCTTGCTTCAGCCCATAAATCGCCTTACGAAGTTTGCAGACAAAGGACGGATTATCAGGATCAACAAAGCCCTGTGGTTGTGACATATATACATCTTCACAAAGATGACCTTGTAGAAATGCATTATTAATATCAAGCTGACGAAGGGACCATCCACGAGTAATAGCAATACTAAGAACAAGACGTATTGTGGTAGGTTTAATGACCGGGCTAAATGTATGAATATAGTCAATACCAGGGCGTTGATGAAACCCTTTTGCTACCAGCCGAGCCTTGTACCTATCGACGGAACCATCAGAGTGTCGCTTAATGCGAAAAATCCACTTACAGCCAATGATATTGTGACTAGTACTTGGTGGTACTAGCTCCCATGTCCCATTGCGAACAAGGGCGTCGTATTCGTCTGACATTGCCTGCCGCCATTTCTTGTCTTTAAGTGCTTGTTTCACAGTGGTAGGTTCCAGATCTATGGAAGGGGATAATTGAGTGGACAGGTTCAACTTCTGTATTGGTTTGGTAATGTTATTTCTGGACCTTGTAACCATCCTATGTGCCGGAGTAGGTTGCGAGGTAGATGGAAGGGAAGTGGAGGAGCGCCCAGGTGACAAAGGGGTTCTGCTTGTGGCAGATGGGAATGGATCAGTAGATGGTACTGGCACTTCGCACTGGGGCTGCATAATGTCTTGAACTTCAGATGGGGCGGTACTCGTTGGCTTTGTTTCCGACAACGGGACAATGATTGGAGGAGGGAACCATGTGGAAATGGTGCTATGGTCTGGACGAGGAGACTGAGGTGATATTGATTTAAAGGGGAACACCGACTCCACAAATTTCACATGTCTAGAGACATATATTTTTGAGGTGGACGGATCAAAACAAAGATATGCACTTTGTGTGAGAGAGTAGCCGACAAAGACACAGGGTTTAGAACGAGCGTCTAATTTGTGACATGAATATGGGCGTAGCCAAGGGTAGCACAAACAACCGAAAATTCGAAGTTTTGCATAATTTGGTGTAGTGCCAAAAATCTTTTCAAAAGGAGATGAAAGATTAAGAGTTGGAGTTGGCATCCGGTTAATGAGATACACGGCGGTAGCAAGTGCACGTGACCAGAAAGTTGAAGGCAGGGAAGCATGGGAAAGCAATGTTAAACCCGTTTCGACAATGTGTCGATGCCTTCTTTCAGAATAGCCATTATGTTCGGGTGTATGTGGTGGAGTGGTGAGATGAGTGATTCCATTTGTGGCAAGGTAGCTGGCTAAGGCAAGATATTCACCACCATTGTCCGAATAAAGCGTACAAATCTATTATAACGAGAAATGATTCGACATAAAATAGAAGATGCTGGATGACCTAATCTATGATGCCACTCTGATGGTGTCGTTTTCACGCTGGAAAAGGCTAGAAGAGGGGAATTTGTCTTAGGAGATGGCCACTCATACACCCCATCTTTCGTCCCGCCTCTCAAGAGAGTTGCCCCCGTGCGAAGTTCCTTCACAAGAAATGAAGATGGTAAGAATTCAATCGACACATTATTTGAGAGACAAAATTGAGAAATGGAGATCAAATTCTTTTTCATGCTAGGTACGCAAAGAACATTATTCAGCTGAAAAGAATTATCAGAGGAATGAAGAGAAGTTGAACCAGTGTGAGTAATGGGAAGTCCTGTGCCGTCACCAATCATGATATCGTCAGAACCTGTGTAAGGTGTATGAAGCGAGAGATTATTCAAGTCGGCAGTGACATGATGAGATGCACCACTATCGAGTAGCCATTTTGGAGTGTTAGAAGAACTATGCGAGGAGAAGTGGGCTCGAGGCTGCCAAGGCGTTGGAGAGGAGGTCGTCGGACCACTTGTTGTGGTTGACGGCTGAATGGGAACCACACGAAAAGATGGACACTTCCGTGCTGTATGCCCTTGAAACCCACATATTTGGCAGTAACCAAGGTAAGGGCGAGATCCTCGTTCCGTACGACCAGAATTAGATCCTGTAGAAGATGCAGGATATCGACTAAGGTTTGGTGATGAGCGCCATCCGGTGTGATTGTTTCCTGGAGATTGTGCTCGAGGTTGCCCATGTATGGTGGTGTTATTTCCTGTACGCCAACCATTATTCACCTTGTTTGTTGGATTTGCCGATGCTGGAAAATGCGTAGGTTCCGATTTAGCTTCACAAGCAGTTGCTTCAAAGTTTAAAAGCTTCTCATGGAGCTCCTCGAAACTAATTGCAGTATCTCGAGCTTGAACGGCACGGACAAGTTCTTTGAAGTCATCACCAAGACCATCAAGAATCTTGTCTATGAGATCTTCTTCCTCCATCGGTGCGCCGAGAATGGCTAGCTCATCGGCACGTGCTTTCACTGTTTGCAAGAAATCAGTGACGCTCTGGGAGCCTTTGGTTACATTTTTCAATTGACCTTTCACCTGCTTTATTCGTCCTCGAGACGGCTTGGCATAGGTGTTTGACAAAATTGTCCATGCTTCTTTAGCTGTTGTGGCTCTAGCAATGAAGGGAATAATAGTTGGGGAGAGTGATCCTACAATGGCATTAAGGATCAATTGGTCTTGTCGAACCCATATGGTGTGAGCAGGGTTCACTGTTGTGACATTGTTGGTTGTAATGGTTGCAGGTGGAGGTGTTTTTGATCCATCTACATATCCTAGAAGATCATATCCAGTAAAGAGGGTCTGGAATTGAAGCTTCCAGGATATGTAGTTGTTGCTGGTGAGTTTGAGTGGAGCTTGAGCTGCGACATTGATGGCTATCAAACTGGTATTTGATTCATTGGTGTTCTGAATGGTAGGTATAGTGGTAGACGAATTCGGGGAAATAGTGGCCATAGTTTGAGAGACTTGAAGAGGAATAGGAGACTGAGAGAAGGAAAATCTTGTTGAGTGTAAAATGGCTCTGATACCATGTAAACTATATGAAGAGAAGATGAATGAAAGCCACAATCTAGGCTACTGATCTGTTGCAGTATATATAGTTTGAATACAACAACAATAGCTCACCTAACTCCTACACTTCAGGGACGTAAACTATCAAAGAGATAAACATACCAGATATTAAGGAATATCTAACAAATCCAGGATAACTATCTAAACAACCTGATATTGATAACTATCCTAACAACCTCTGTTACAGATTGGCCGAGTTGGTGGAGGAGATGGTGGTTGTGGCGTTTTTCTGGGTGGGTGTATTTGATTGAGTGATTCGGCTAGGATTTTGCCCAGTGGTGGTTGAAGTGTGTGTGTGGCTGTAATCGATTGCGGAGATAGCTGGGATGTGAGTGAAGAAGAAGATGGTGGTGTTCGTGTGAGTGGCGATGAAGTGCGTTGAGGTTAATAGAGAAGTTGTGATTGTTTAGCTTGTAGACTACTATGTTTAAGAGTGGAAATGGAGCTGACCAGTGATTGGAATTGGGTTCTGTGCTCAATTACTGCTCATGGAAGAGATGTTAAGAAGAATTTTCAGCGAGGGTAAAATGGTCCATAACGTTACTTGTGCTCTGTAAGAAGAAAAATTGCTTTGTAAGAATCATTGCCCAACAAAAATTTATCGAATCTCCGATCAACCAGTTGACGCCACAGTTCAGTAGCAGTTCACAGTGACCAGCAGAGCAAGCAAGCAGCCATGTCGCACCACCAACGCCGCCGTTCACTCCTCCCAACCCTCACCCTCTTCCTCTCCCTCTCCACTCTCTCCGCCACCACCACATCCTCCAACCCAGACTCAGAATCACCCGTAACCCGCTTCCAGCAATACCTCAGAATCAACACAGCCCACCCAACCCCAGACTACCCCTCCGCCGTCTCCTTCCTCAAAACCCAAGCCACCTCAATCGGCCTCCAAACCCAACTCCTCGAATTCGCCCCCCAAAAGCCCCTCCTCCTCGTCACCTGGCCAGGCTCATCCCCTTCTCTCCCTTCCATCCTCCTCAACTCCCACATGGACTCCGTCCCCGCCGAGCCCTCCAAGTGGCTCCACCACCCCTTCTCCGCCGTCCGATCCCCCGACGGCCACATCTTCGCCCGCGGCGCCCAGGACGACAAGTGCATCGCCGTCCAGTACCTCGAAGCCATCCGCGTCCTCAAAAACCATCTCGGTTTTGCACCAATCCGAACCGTACACGTGTCATATGTCCCCGAAGAAGAGATTGGTGGGTTTGGTGGGATGGCTAAGTTTGCTGTGTCCAAGGAGTTTGATGAATTGAATGTTGGGTTTGCTTTAGATGAAGGTCAGGCTTCCACTAATGATGATTATAGGGTGTTTTACGCCGATAGGGTGCCGTGGAATTTGGTTATTAAAGCGGTGGGGGTTCCGGGGCACGGGGCTAGGTTGTATGATAACACTGCCATGGAGAATTTGATGAAGAGCATTGAGGTTATGACTAAGTTTAGGGAGAACCAATTTGATTTGGTTAAGGCTGGTGTGGCTCCTAATTCGGAAGTCGTTTCGGTCAATCCTGTGTATCTGAAAGCCGGTATAGAGACTTCTACTGTGAGTTGCGCTTTTGGGGTTTGCATTTGGTGTGCGTATGTATGTATGTATGTTGCATTTTGATTGATGCGTATGGTTTCGCTGGTTCTGAATTGTGCAGGGTTTTGTGATGAATATGCAACCGTCGGAGGCAGAAGCTGGGTTTGATATTCGTTTGACACCTACAACTGATCCTGATCTTCTGAAGAAAAGGATAGTGGAGGAATGGGCACCGGCTAGCAGAAATATGAGCTTTGAGGTGAACACTTACAACTTCATTTTAATTATTTTTTAGTACTATTTTACAATAGTTGAACATTAGAATACAGCCTTCTGGAGTTGGGCGATAGCTTTGCATATTGACTTGGTGTCATATGTTTCGTGGTTAAGTCACGAGGTCTTTTGTTTGGTTTTAAGCAAGTTTTTGGTATAAGGCGATGTAATGCATGCAAACTAATAGGATGAAATAGGTGGTGCGGACCTTTCCTATTGTTGATGTTACATGTTTCCAAAACCAATTAAGCTGGAAGCACAAGGTCATTCCATCCTAAAAGTTCTCTTATGACATGACCAAGATACTTATTTTGTTTTTCTTCTCGGTTGTGTTAACAACCCCACAATTGGACTTTGCTTCTAATGCATTCTCGATTCACGAGGTACTATCGTCAATATTCACAAATGCATCAAGATGATTTACATGTCGCACGCCCAGTATTTGAAACCATGTGCTCAAGTAGTTTACGATGCTTGTGGAATGATCAGAACCAAAATGCAAAAGTGAAACTTGAAAGGTTCAGGATGACTCGCAGTGATATCTCCCTTATTCGCAGTTGGATTTTGATAGATTGGAGATTTCCGGCTCTGGAACTTTATCATGTGGTTTTTGGTCATGTGAATCTGGTTTAAAGGGCCTTGTTGGTGAGGATTTGAACTTCTGTTAGGTGTGAAACGGGGAAGGAGACGCTGATATTGGTTTGATGTCACCATCCTCCCGACTAACCATGTTTGTGTGATTCTCTTGTTATATGCAGTATGGGACTAAACATAGGATTGACAGGAAAATGGTTGGAGGATTCTATAATAAGTTGCTATGGAGTGTCGGTGATTGTCCTGTTAATTGGTGATTTCTTTTAGCTATTGGAGTGTTGGTGGTTGTTCCGTTAATTGGAGTTTTTTTTTCCTGCTAATGTGGTAATGGTGTGGCTCACGATACACCGAAGGGCTTGTGTGAGATGAAACTGCATGGGCCGGGTCGCAATAATTCTCTGCTACTATAATAAATTGAGATATCGGATCAAGCTTGGAAACAGCAAACCGAACTGAACCGTGCTAATTGGTTAGGTATCTAAACCAAATTGTCGTGAATGGTTTGATTTAGGTTTGGGAAGGCAGTAAATGGTTGCTTTAGGTTTCGGATCCTCCCACATCTGTTAACCCGAACCAAACCGTGCAGTCGATTATATCACTCTGATTGAGTGTGTTTGGTACAACCAAGAATTAGAACAATACATTAACCACATTTTCTAATAGGATTTCTCGTTGTCATTGGATATTAGAGATATGCATTAATTATTTGCTTTAGTTGAGAATTACTATTAAACAAGCTTCCTCATTTAAAAATGTTATTTTAACACCATGGTTCTAGAGAAAAAAATAAAATAAAAATCCACCGATACCCTGACAACTGCTTAACTTGATTTCTCCAGTCAGAAGTCAGAACCTCCGGTGAATAAAACTTGCAAGGGTGATCATTATCTGTGATGGTTTGGTATAAAGCTTGTTGCTTACTTGTCCCAAACAATGCTACAACGATTTATGGGAGAGGTGTAAGGTGATTCGACTTGTCCTATATGCCCCACATCCAATTTCAGGGTTAGTAAGCACTTGTCAGCCTGCCTAAATCAGTGTACCCTGCACTCAATACGTTTTCTGTCCCAGCATGGAAGTGCTCAAAGAAACAATGCCAAGACAACCGAAATAAAAAAGACGGTTGGGAAACACTGATTGGATTGACCCCAAATCAACATTGCTACGATTTAAAACATGATTTCCAGACGTTATAGGGTTCTGTTCACACCGCGAGAACAATTCCAAACAGTTGTGCTATCGGTGAATACCATTGTGTGTTCACTTATCTCAACCATGTTCTGAATTGTCTGTTAAGGCCTCGTAAGTTTTACCAGCACATTGAGTATTTGCACCTTCATCAACTTCTCATTATCGCAGAAAGGCAGGCTATTATGAAAAGGTCACCTTCTCTTGGGTTCATTATAAACTTTTCAGTGGTAAAGTACAATTTTTGTCTCTGTTTCACAAGTATGTCGGGATAAAATATACTTGAAGTGAGAATCATCCTGAACTTGATGTTTGTTGTTATTATCATTATATGGGTATGTGAGGTGTGTTAGATACCAGTGTATGACCCGTGCCCGAGGGCACTACCGGGTAGAAGGCAACGTGGACGTGGACAGACTCATTTAAGTCGAACACCTCATTGGATATCGAAGGTTAGAGAAAACCTTATTTTTAAGGGTCAATTACTTATTATCCACCTCCAGTATAGGGTAATAATCCATGTACCCCTCCCAGTTTGTATTTTGAAAATTACCCATCTCCGGTTGTCGAATGTAAACAATCAACAACTGGGGTAAATTTTTGGCAGATTTTTTAACTCCGTTATGGGCATAATTGCCAACAAAAAATAAGATATTGTTATTAAAAAGGAAACAATACAGAAAATGAAAATATAAAGAAAAACGCTAAAAGAAATAAAGTTAAAGAAGAAGAAAGAAGTCTGATGAAGAAGAAAAAAAAATGGGCGGAGGAGAAGAAAAAGAAAGAAGATAAGAAGAAGAAAAGTCTCTCAAGGAGTTTCCATGAAGAAAAAAGAAGACGAATAGGAGGAGTTTCCAAGATGAGCCTCCCCCCCTCTCTTTTCGATTACCCAGAAAGATGGTGTTCGGATCTGGAGAAGTTGCCGTGCCGCACAGCCGTGAGAGCTTCTTCTGAGATTTTTGTTTGAATTGAAACAAGAATTTTGTTTCTAATCAAGCTCTGTTTGGTTACACTAAGGATGGTGCTAGGCATCGGAACTATTAAGTTTGAGTCGTTGCAGCAGCGGGGTGGTTGTAATGGTCGCCGGAATTTCAGTTTTATGGTGGCGGTGTTGGGGTCGTCACCGGATTCTGGGTTTATGGTGGCGGTGGTGGGTTGGTGTTCTTCATGTTCATATTTTTATTAATTGGACTAATTTACCCCTCAAAAACTGTCTACTAGTGGAAAAAAATTGACGGAAGTTATCCCAGTTGTTGATTGTTTTCAATCATCAACTGGAGGTGGTAAAAATATAGTTTTGAAACTGGTGGTGGGAAGTGAATCATTACCCCTAACTGGAAGTGGTTAATGTGTAATTGACCCTATTTTGAAGGTACAATAATAAGATGTCAAGGTAGTTATGCACATAGCAATGCATAAAACTGAAATTAGTAATTACCTGCCTTTGGCAGTCTATTGGGGCATTTCTTGGTACTTCTGGAATGACCAAAACAAACAGCAGAGGACAATCAATTTAAACTGCGAGCAATTCTTCTAGCATCCTGTGGCCAAGCTTCTAGGAAACGTTGCTCCTAATTTCCAAACAGCCATGCACATACCGGCTATCACCTGAAGCATTTTCTATTTGTACTGATTTTGTAATATCAAAGATAATAGCCCAAAAGTTTGGGTTAGCAAAGTAGAGTCCTATTGTCTACAGCAAATGTCAGAATTGCCACTCCTGTTTATCATCAGTCTGTCATCATAGTCATCAATTTAGAGTGTACCTGTAATGAGCATCAGAAACAAACCATTGTAAAGAAAAAGATAGCCTTTCTTATCGCGTTGTTAGGGTACAATCTTACACATAGTTGTAGCAAAGCATCTACTCAGGATAATAACTTAAGTACCTGATCCCTGGATTCCGAACTCTCAACCCCAATCCTCTAGATCTGTGTAGCTAGGAACAAAAAGTTCAAGGAAATTTAAAAGACTTATTGCCAATCTACATACATCATCACAAATTAGCTTCATAGCACAAATAAATAACGTGGAATTAACGTTCATAGCACAACCATTGTAAAGAAAAAGATAGCCTTTCTTATCGCGATCTGGATCTTAGGATCGTACGATCCTACGATCC
The DNA here is from genome assembly GCA_023055425.1 of Linanthus parryae. NCBI lineage: Eukaryota > Viridiplantae > Streptophyta > Magnoliopsida > Ericales > Polemoniaceae > Linanthus > Linanthus parryae. The sequence continues at coordinate 77,272,970 of JALGPY010000006.1, read as the reverse complement.
TGAGGGCGAGTGACGTGCAGGATCGGCTAGAAAATCGTTTTCTCATAGGATCGGGTGGGATCGCGCGTAGGATCGGTTACTGTGGGGTGTTTGCTGTCACAAACATCATATTGCAGGTAGGTTTAGTGTCAATGACCCCTAGAACAAATATGTCTTACCTCCTAACAAGAGCATCATATTTATATTAATGAAGATTGAAAAAACTCAAGATCCGGAATTTCTGAATCCTGATCTCAAGAGAGTCAAGACATGATAACCTAATATGCAAAACTGAATAATCAAGACTATTGATGATTCCCACTGACCTAAAAAGATAATGGCAGCTGGAATTTCAGATGGTTGGCATAAACTTAGGGATAAAGTAGATGGCTTGATAAAAGCAAGGGACTTTCTATCTCTGGTTCACATTTAGATTAGTCTGAGATGATAGGAGGTTTGCTTGCATTCCTTCTATGAAGTCTTTCTAAGTTGGTGTAGACATTTTTATACAAAGTTTATTTTAGTTGTATCTTGTAGAAGGTTCTATATGTTCACAAAAATGTTATAGGAATGGGAGCCTTGGGGAATTGTTGAATTACATCACGTTTGATATAGGTTTGGAATTGGATGTACTTGATTATCATGGATACTGATTTAGGGACTGGGTATTTAGTGTTTGATGAATTTAGTTTGGTTTGGGGTAATTCATGACGGTTAGAGAAAGTTTCTGATGAAGTAGAGAAGTTCTAACAGGGTAGGTGGTGTTCGGAGTGGTGTGTACCTATCATGGGGGTTTGGCAGTGTTGGGTTGTCTGTTAAGGTGATTGAGGAGTAGTGGTTTGGCAGTCTTATGCTGATAACAGTGGTGGCATTAGCTGATTTATAGCGGTGGCTGTCTTGGTGGTTATGGTGATTGGTTGGCATTGATGGGGATGTTGGCTGCCAGCAAGGTGGTGGTAGTGGGTCTTGGTGATGGTGGTGAATGATGTTGGATGGTAACTCTTGAATGTATAACTCTTCTGTTGGTGTTTATGGTTACTTTTTTATTTTATGAAGGTGATTAATTAAGGCCCGGTAACTGAAACTCACATAAGAAGGTGTCCAAAGCACGGTAATGTGAACAATAAGAGCATCTCCAACCACACTCCATTTCTCCATATCTAGTGATTTTTTTGAAGATTTTAGCCTCCAACCTCAAATCTCCATTTCTCCATTTCTACAAAATTATGGAGATTTATTATAGGCCTCCAACAATGTTAGACCAAAAATTCTCCATTTCTCCATCCCCCCCATCCCCATTCTTTAGAGGTAGAAATGTTCCTCCATTTCTCCAAAAACATCTCCATTCTCCACTTTTTCCTCCTTACAAACATATGTATTACATATAATTACTATTAACAACATTATAAGTCGACATATGTTAACTATTACGAGTAGAAAAGTAGAATTATATATTTATACTATTCTATTTTTACACTTCCACATAATTAATTATTATCATAAAAGTGAAAAATGAACACATAAAAACATTATTAAATGAAAATATTATACACAAACAAAATAAGTAAAGATATTAGGGCATCTCCAATAGCTCATGCAAAAGCCATTTTTATGCAAAATATAAAGAAAATGAGGAAAAAATGAGCTCCAACAGACAATGCATATCCCCATGCATTTTGCAGAACATGCATCTTCCTCTTCATTAATAGCTAACAAAAATGTAGGGATGCAAAATTTTGTGTCTATCTCTCTCATCTCATGCATCCCTAACATGTATATTTTAACTTCTCATAACTACAAAATGTATAAATTGCATTTTACTGCTGGAGCAAAACTACAAATGCATGTCATGCAAAATTTAAAACATGCAAAAAATACATTCTACTATTGGAGATGCCCTTACATGAAAGTGGCGAGAGATTACTTGAATCTTCTTTCACAGCGTTGAAATATTATTTTCGAGCCTTGAGTTGATTTTTATGTTTCTGCATGGCTAGCTTTTCTTTGTCACTCACCATCATTTCCTTTTGCTGATTTTCCAGTAGTGCGTTGCTCTTTGAAACACTATTTATCATTTCATTTCACATAAGATCCTTGTCATTATTATTTTTGTTTCTTAAATTCCATATGTTGCTCTCTTCTTTGTCATTATTAATTTTGTTTCGTATCTATTTTGTAGAATAGTTAATGGATTTGGATAATGTCAATGTTTCATTTTTGCATATTAACAAATGTCTCACAACTCACTAAGTAATATAACTTTATACATACACACACGTATATCCGCCGCACCCGCAAACACATCTGCACCTATGCTTTTTAGGTTGACATTGACATAGTTGGATGACCACTTAGTAGATTTTCCCTTTCCCTTTGAAGTCACTTTAGGTTGAAGGCTGAAGCTTGCACTGTCCCGGCTTTGTTATTTGTTGACATGTGTGATGCTTAAGCTGTTGCTTCAACTTTGGTTACCATTTCCTTCAGTTTCCCTGATTACTAACGGTCGTAAATCTTGTGTTCATGTATATATTATAGCTAAGGGAGAAAGGACCGCTCAGAGACTACTTGGGGAGACCCATGATGACAGCCACTAACGATTCCAACCCTTGGTGGTCTGTCTTCAGTGAAGCCATTGTAGCTGCCGGTGGAAGACTTTCAAAGCCTGAAATCCTGGCTTCAACGACTGATGCACGCTTCATTAGGCAGAAGGGAATTCCTACTCTTGGTTTCTCCCCAATGAAGAATACACCAATCCTGCTCCATGATCATAACGAGGTATGATGTATTTCATTTAGGCTCTGTTTGGTTCACAGTAAAATGTTTTACAAGGGAAAATATTCTGCGCGTAAAATATTTTCGGTGAAAAAAGTTTCTCTGCAATTATTTTCTCGTGTTTGGTTGACACTTGCCAAAACAGTGGGCCGTGACGACAGTGGCAGTGATGGGTGGCGGGGAAGGTGGGTGGCGGTGATGGGCCGTGGTGGAGGTAGGTGGTAGTGGTGGGTATTGGTGGTGGAGGTGTTTGTATGAGTTGTTGTTGCGCTCCTTCACTCTCCGGAAAATGGCTTACGGAATTTGAAATGTGTAAATCATTTTACTCCATTTGAGGGAAAACATTTTACAGGAAAATATTTTACCTCCAACCAAACAGCGCTAAAACACCGATAAGGGAAAACAATTTACAGGAAAATCTTTTACCACCAACCAAAGGGAGCCTTAGTTGCTTTTCAACTTAGCTGTTGTTGTTTGATTGTTTTTTCTGATGATGGCAATTCTGTTCCAGTTTTTGAAGGATACGGTGTTTCTGGAGGGGATCAAGGTATACATCTCTATAATCAAAGCTTTGAGTTCCTTCCAGGAGGCGACTGTTTCTGTATAATCAGCTGATCAATGGCGTGGAATTCTGTTCTTCAGCAAGGTAGAATTACTACGTTGTATTATATGCTTAGTGTTTCTCTATAATCGAGTTTTTCATGATTGATTATTTCAATAACAGTTTCCAATGTGCAATGGAAAGATGGAATCTGAGTAGAAGATCAGATATCAGTTGTGTTTCATGCCAGCTTCATTGGTTACTGTCTGTTTGTTTTTGTCTTACCTGTACAAGTTCTTGAAACCAGATGTTTTATGACTGATTCTCTTTAGCAGGTCGAGTTTTGGTCCACGACTACAATTGAAGTAAAGGGATAACGTTAGCAGAAAATTGTGGTTACATTCATTTAGAGGTCAAATTTATGATTTTAACCACATAAATATACTATAGATCAATTAACTGAGCCAGTAAAATAAAAAAAATAAAAACAGAATTAGGGTTAATTGCATTTTGCCCCCTTGTGGTGAGGGGGTGTCGAAAATGAGCTCGTGATTCATCCTATAAATTCAGATACGTTTTCTTATTCTGAAAACGATGGAGCACTAAATGGAGCACGATTCTAAATGTGATGTCTAGTTTAAAAGGTTAGAACTTGGATTGATGATGAGCTTGATGTTCACTCTCTCTCGAGGATCAAACCTTGAGACTCCACCTGCCTTTAAATTCTGATGCATTAGATAGGCTAGTTAGATTCCTTCCAGAAACAAAAGAGAACTGCTGGCAAGTCATTTTTCCAGTTTATCAATTCATGGAATTTCTATGTTACCAGTTGCTGCTGATAATGGCCGTTGTTGTCCACAGCGATACACATGAACGGCTATGATTTTGATAAACCGTTTTGTCCATGCTGGTGGATCATCCAGGGCTCTCATTCATGAGCCAGTCTGGCTCGAAGAACAAAGGTTTGAAATTGAACACAGGAGTAGCATATAACCCTAGGCGCAATGTACTACTAGGTGAGCCATTAAACAACATTCACAGATAAATTGTACTCCTATGCCTTGTTTGGGTAAGGTATAAGGAGAGGGGCATGAGGATATATTGCACATCTGTGGTCTTTTATCTTGTGTTTGGGTAAGTTATACGAGACAAATATAACTTATCCTACCTTATTCCACTCTCATTTCCCCCCTCAAAAGGTGGGTGTTGAGATGACCAGGGGCGGAGCCATGTAGGGGCACGGGGGGGCACGTGCCCCCCCAAAATTTTCCGAAAACACTAGAGAACTCTTAATTTATAAAGAAAAAATAACCCAGCCTCCATACAAATAATAAAGTGCCCCCCTCATTTCGAATGTCCCTCTAGCACAGCTGGTCAAATTCTCGCTCTACCAACAAATCGGCGGAGGTTCGACTCTCTCAGTGCATGTTTTTAATTTTTTTTTTCACAAAAATTAAAAAACATTGTAAATAGAACGTCCCTGGGGTGATTCGAACCCTTGGGACTGAAGTCGATAGGTAAGAGTTTAACCAACTGTGCCAGAACGCTTTCAGTAACGATTTAGATACTTAATACTATTTATTTTGTAAAAACAGTACAAATTAATTGTGCCCCCCCTTCGAACAATTCCTGGCTCCGCCACTGGAGATGACTTTAATGTCCTTATGTATTTGAAAGGAAGACCCAAATAAATATGTCACAAGGTATTATATATGTAGATATGTGACATATTTTGCCGCATATCGTGCCTTAAGCAAACACTTGGAAGAAAATCTCATATTCTGCCTTATTCCAGTATAATCATATCCCTTTTTTCTTAAAATAAGGCCGTAATATACTGTACAACCTCTTCAACCCCTACCTACATATATCAATGTTTAGGGATTAGTATATCTCTTTCCTTCGTGGAACCTTCTGTATGTGTTAGGGGGGAAGGAATGAGATGAGGAGGGGTATGTTCCCCACATCACATGGGCATTGCCCCCACCCTCTTCATCGTCTACATATCCTTCAACAACCCCTTCTCTTTAGGTATTACTAGCCCATTCTTTTCTGATATCATCCATCCTCAAACTAACAAATGAATAAGCTGATTTCATCACTAGTTATACTCTCTACTTTGAATATTGGTTGGTCCTACATAGGGCAGTGAGCCATTATTAGAGTACTACTAGTAGTAGTAAATACTAGCATTAACTGTCCTTACGACGACCAAGGTACGTGCCTGCGTACGGAAGCAAATGATGGGACTGCATCGGGTACCAGTAGTACTAGTAGTTCAAAATCGAAGCAGCTAGCTCCAGCTTGGATGATCTCTCTGTATCACTTCCATGCATGCACGATAATAATTTAAAAACGGACCCCATGAATAGCGTGGTGGAGAGTCAAATAAAGCAGGTAAATTATTTGCCTGACTTCCATGCGTGTGTTTGGATGAGATAGATCATGAGAGATTGTAGACGCACTCTATTTATGTGTTAACATGAATGAACCTGTCTTCATATGATAAACTAGTGAGCAGCTAGCTACGTAGTAATCATAGCCGTATGCCTTCATATGAAATCAACAAGCCGTTTGCTAATTTCTGCTGGCTGGTCATGGATTAGAACTAGCTCCATGGTGTTCGATATATAGTTAGTTATTATACTTGGCTTGTTTTGGCTCTCCATTTCAATTTGCCACAGCTGAATGTTTGACGTGTCCGTCTTTTAACCATGCACGTACACTAACTAAAGATGTTTTTTTTAGAACACAGTTGTTTCTTCATTTTTTTGTTTTTCAATAACATTTTCAACCACCTTTTTCATTTAGATTTAATTATTAATTACACCCGTTGTTTGAGATGATTTTCCGCTACTGCTAAACATATGCCCTTAAAAGTGTTAAAATCCCACCTGAGTCCTGTATTAGCTTTGCTAATATTTCTTGTCCTACTCAAAAGTCTCCCTCAGAAAATATTCAGACAGTGACTCAAGGGAACAGAAACCCACTGCGTTAACCTCGCGTAGATAATAATTAATTAGTAGTTATAATATGTGGCACGCCTGGTGAAGGTTTACACATTAATTAGATCTCCACAGAGTGTAAACAGATCGACGAGAGTCAAATTTGAGAGAAGAAATTTATAAAATAGGACAAACAGACCCATAACGTAAAAAAGCTGTATTGTTTGACTTCATACAGCTGTAAATATATCTGGGGTCTAAGTTCATTATTACTCGTCCCGGTAGTTTCTTTTTATCTGTTGCATATAGGCTTCTTGTAGTCGCATATTTAGTTGTGGAGGAGATATATGATGTAATGCACTTGTGATTTACAGCATCAAAGAACACAAAAACTTTAAATTATTTTCAGAATTCAAGGAATTGATTGGTCGACGTCTGCAAGTAGGCAGGCAGTTACTTATTGTTTTCAGCCTGGATTTAAGGATGCTGCTTGCGCCCAAGACCAAGTCGACTATTTACAGTTTTATTATACTAATACAACTTACATCCTCTCTTGGTAAAAGACAGCGACATGGAATTATAATTAAGCAAAGTCTGAGAAACTACACACTTCACTTGTTGAAACACGGAGAAGCAACTCATTAAGGGTAGCTTCTATGGTTTACTAGTAACCCTCTTTTCTGGTTAACTGTCACGAACACGTGAATTGCAACTTGATAAAATTATACCTATGTTTAAGAGGCGGAGCAAGTATATTTTTTTCGGGATAAAATCCCAAAGGTGAGAACAGTATATCTCTAATTTGGCCTTAGATTCCTATCTGTCTTCATTTGGAACAAAACTACACTTATATTACCAGAATTTGCAAGGCGACGTTGCCAACCAAAAGTCCAAAACTATACAAAGGACATGAGGTCTGCATAGGATGAACATGTAAGATACATGGGCAAAACTACTGAAAATACTAAGAATCTAAGCAAACAAACAAGCCCAAAATCTTATTCTTGGAAAACCATAAAATAAGTCTCGGGAAAAGGCCAACCGACTATTGTCGGTGGCGTTAGGTCGGTGGCGTTGGTGAAGCAGAACCACCAATTGGTGGAGGTAAGGAACCTTGGGAACCTTCGACAATTGGCCTCAGCGAGGACAGCGGCGGCGGAAGAGGAGACCAGCTGGAAACTCCATGGAGCGACCGACAGAAGCATCGGCGATTTAGTCGTTGTGGCAGTGGAACTGAACCATTAATAACTTGGCGGTGGAGAAAGCGGACGGCCCAGGACGGCAAAGGAACTCCATGGGTCGACCGGAAAATTCAGTGGCAGTGGAGTCGGTGGAAATGAACAGCCAGTTAATGGGGAAAAAAACAGCAAATGTGAACGCTGAAGAAAGCACTGAGAAACCAGTCCGATAAAGCCCATCAATTTAATGATATATCAGTGATGTAAAGCAAAATAAATGGCATGCTCCATCTAGCTCTGCCTTTCAGGATGAACCAGTTCTTGCTAGAATCAGGAATGCTTTGGAGTCTCTTGCGTTTTGCTCCATCACCAAAGTTCAGCGTCATGAAGTGGCCGAAGCTCACAAAGCGGCCAAATGTGCTTTGTTAGATAATCATCCTATATAACTTATTTTGTAGTTTGTAGTTGTGTTCTTCTAGCCGGTTTTTGTCTTGTTGTTTATCGTTTTTTGGGGGTGTTTTCTCCTGTCCCGAACAGTGACTTGTTCTCTTTGTATGGTGGTTTATCTCTTTCTATGCGATGATGACGATTTCAACAAAAAAAAAAAAATGATATATCAAATTATCATAGGATAAAACCCATCAATTTACCATGCATTTCTTACATGCCATTTGAGGCACAATTGGAAAGCAGTTCTGGTTCTTAATACTATCAAATTCGAACTAATGAGGCATTGCTTTGAGGTTCAACCGTCGAACCGGTGGTTCAACCAATAGAACCACATATTATAAAGTAACAGAAATATAACTCGAAAACCTGAATTTGACCAACATATAATCAAATTACATGAAATTAATATCATTTAAACGATGCAGATATGCGATTTTTAATGATTTTAAAATTTCAATTTTGGTAAAAAAGCACACGCAATTACATTCTCGAGTTTAAAATAGTTACATTCTGAACATTTAATACGATAATTGATTAGCGTACGCTTAGTAGCATTTGGCCACGAAATTTCAAAGATAACTAGAACAAATTTGACCAGTAAAATATAAACTTTTTAATCTAGAGTTTGTATAGTATTGTAATATCATTAGTATTAGTAGTATTTATGTTGAAGTAAAAAAAAAAAAAAAAAAAAAAAAGAGAAGTAATTTCTAAAAAAAAAAAAAAATAGACAAGTAAGGTCAGCTGGGTAGATCTAAATATCTTAGCCTGGACTTTAATAACAAACAGGTTATCTGACCTAGGGAAAGTTGCAATTATCTCAGCTAGTTTTTCAATTCTACGGGGTAGCTACAGAATCAAAATTTTCCGAAAAATATGAAAATTGTTCGGTTTCGACTTGCCCGGTTCACTGGTTGGGCCATCCAGCTGACTTTGTGCACCGGTGACATGACAACGACCAAATTGGACTAGCCTAGCCCATTTTGAGCGGCTCCACTGGTCAAACCGCCGGTCCGTTTTAAAACGTATGCTATTAAACACTGTTCTTTAATCTATATGCTATAATACATATGAAAAGCAAACATTATTAGCTATTTTTTGAGTTCTAAGAACATAACTAACGATGCATACTAAACTAATTATCTCGATTAATGAGATACTGGATGATGAAAGTTCCTTCACATTTCCAAGAAATTGACCCGAACGTTAACAATCAGAATCATATATATACTTCTGTCATCCACTGATCGAAAGGAAACCAAAAATATTCGATTTTTTTTGTTAAAAAAATAGTAGTATTATTTGAAACAATCCGTGTTTCTTAACATTATGATATATATGATTCCTTGATTTAATTAATTAAAAAATTGTGGTCATTAATTAAATTAAATCATGTTTGAAGTTGTACATGTTCCGATGTCTGGAAATAGGAAGGAGAGTTTCAGAAAGAAAAAGAAATAGGAAGGAGAGAGGAGGGAGGGAGGAGATCTCTGTACGGATGGATTGAAGACAAGATTCTTGTCCCTCATGTGTTCATCTTCATCGATCATCCCAGAATGCATTCTGGCCTATATTTATCTATCTGGACTGTACGGTTCGTGTTTTCATACATATACACGCATTACTATGTATGATAAAGCCTAGGTAAAAGGTCGACATAGTTCAAACATGGAGGAAATATTTGCCTTGCACCATTCAAGTAGAAAAAGAATCTTCACGTGTTCGACTCAGCCCCCGTCTTGCGTTTCGATCGAAATAATTTTTCTAAATTCGACGAATGTCTTACTGCATAATAGAAATAGATATAAGTCTTGTTTAAATATGAGATTGTGATATTGTAGATTAATACAGTCTCATATCTTCTCTACGTGTTAGGGGAAGGAATGAAATGAGGAGGGGATGCTTCTGGGATGTCTCGCACATGGGCTCTTCATCATCTATCCTTGAACAACCCTCAATGTTATTTTTGTACTTGCTTGCCCATTCTCTGATCGGATCGATCACTAGTTAGTTACTCCTACGACTACTTTGATTGGTCCTACCAATGCAAAGAGCCACAAAGGAGACTTTGCATTATTCAATTGCAAGTAATCTCAATTTCCTTACAACCAAGGGTACCTACGTACGGAAGTTATAATGATGGACCCTTCGTACCAGTACTTGAAACAGCTAGCTCCAGCTTGGATTCTCACTTCCATGCATGCATACTATGCATAGAGTGATAACTAAAAAAAATAAAAATGGGCCATGTGTTCTTCTTCTGCTTTTAGTTCTGTTATTGAATTGTGTGGAGGAGTTAAGGCAGGTGGATTCCTCAAACTTCCCATTTATGACTGTTTGATGCTTGTTATCTAATCTACGTAGTATATGTTCAATTCCTCCTAAATTTTTATGCGAAGCTTCTTTGTAATGGGTTATAACTCTTGGTGTTTGAGAGTTAACACTAACAGTAGTTCATCTTTGTTGCTTGCTGTTTCATCTTTCTGAATCTGTGCTTTTTTGCCAATTTGCAGCACCAGAAAATTTAAGCCGATAATCTGCAGATAAAATTGGATTCAGAGAGACAGTTGTAGAATTTCCAAAATTGAAGATTTCTTAGATGAGAATCTCACAAAAGACACTTTTAAAATTGCGTTTCTAACATCAGCGTGATCAAAATTCATTTATGATTGAGTGTATCCAAGTATTTGACAATAAAATTTGAAACTGTGTACTTTATTAATCTTCAATATTGTTAATATTTATCTCACGTTTTGCCGACTTTTAACTCCTTACCAAAATGCGGACTATGTTGATGAGAAGAGCAGAAACCACCAACTTCTATGTAAGGAGAGGAGACTTTGTGCATACACCCTTACTACTTCCACAAGGGAACAAAACCCTAATAACATTTCCTTATTTTCAATGATCTGACTAATATAAACGTAGGATCTCAAAACCCGAAAGAAGAGTGGAACTAGTAATAAAAGAACGAAGAAAAGTTGAGATTAACTCAGGACACGAGAAAACGCAAAATGAAAAGTTAAACTACATTTGACCAATGTAGTTAAATTATCTAGCACAGTTATTATGGAAAGATTACATAGTTATTAACTCTTGGAAGGTGGAACTCCACAGAGTGTAAACGCACAAGAGTCAGACTGAAAGAAGAGTCAAACCGACCCATAACGTTAAGAAGTTGCTCCTTTGACTTCATTATTATTGTGTAATATATCTGGTCTGGGTTTAAGCATTTTATTACTGCTACTCCTAGGCTAGTTATTTCTTCATTTCTTCTTATAAGCGTCTAGCTAGTAGTAACATTTAGTTCTGGAGATCATATATGATCAAATACTGATCACAGAGTCAAAACTGTTTTGTAGTACTAGCTAGGAACATGGCTAACAATGCATCGATAATTACCTACTAAACTAATTATGTTGCTTTAATGAGAGAATGGAAAGATGAAAGTTCCTTCAAACTTCCAAGAAACTGACCCGAAAGTAAACAATGAGAATCATATAAACATTTCTATCACCCACCGATCCAAACTTAGAATGTCTCGGAAAAAATAGTAGTCATATCTGAAATAAATAGCCTGCTTTTTTTTTTCTATTAACATTAGAGTCTGCTGTCTCTTAATTAATTAATCGTGGTTATTAATTTAAATTAAATAATGTTTGAAGTTGTACATGTGTTCCCACGTCTGGAAATAGGAAAGGGAGAAGAGGGAGGGAGAGCTCCGTACGGATTGACGACAAGATTCTTGTCCCTCGTGTGTTCATCTTCATCGATCACCCCAGAATGCTTTTCCTATATTTCTCTATTATCTATCTGTACGATTCTTAATTTCATACCTATGGATTCATAAATGTATATGCAGTACTTTCCTTTATGTGAACACATATACTATACCAACGTATGATATCAATACCTAGGTAAACACTTTGCTCAAAACAAAAAGAAACCTAGGTAAACATAGTTCACACATGCGGGAGCTCCTCATCGTGCCCCATAAGAGTCTAGAAAGAATATACCTGAAATGAGAAGATGTTGTGTGTTTAGTTCTTAGGACCCAGTTTGGGAACGATTATGCTGCCACTTATATAGTTGATTTTCAGCAACAAAATTAGCTTTTAGTACCTTAGGTGAAAACACAAATTTTGACTTTTGGGACAACAATGGCTATCCCACGGATGCTTCTAGTCCTAGAATTATCTTTAAAATTTGTCATTTTATTTTCTCGTAGGAAGATTCAAAATATCTTTTTCCTAATACGAGATCACTTTATAAATCTTTCATCATGTTTACATTTTATCTGAAATTCACAACAGCTTTTTCACCGCAATTCTTACATAGCAGTTTTTCATGCTGCCATGGAATTCTTGAAGTTGCTCTTGTTGGAGCTATCGGTCTGTGAAAAAAAAGCAATTAATGCATGACCGTACATATTATTGTGTGATCAATATCTCCAAAACCAATCTCAGGTCACATATAAAGGTGGAGTCCATGGAAGGCAACGGTAACTCATCCCAATGAGGAATTGCAAACAATACAATTGTTGGCAGGTCTTGTGAGATTGAACTCTCAGCGTTATGTCAAAATTTCTGTTGTACGTTATTGCTAAATCTCACGACAGTAATTACTTTAGCAAATGTTTAGTCAGTCGCCTTTTTTAAAACTTAAGGTTTCAAGTTTAAACCGGAAAAACTACAAACCCAACAAACTAAACCAAGTGCGGAAAACAAACTTGTTAGGATATATAAATAACATGGGTTATAGTGATATTATGTGTAGATCATAATTACAAAAGACATGTATAGTGTATGAATATGATTTTGATTTTTGAGTATTTTTCTCATTAAGTGTAGAGTATGTGAATAAGAATTTCCGTACATGTTTTTTCACAAGTGAAATATTGGTTTATTCTTCTTCTCTCATCTTTGTAACATGGTATCAGAGCTGATACAATCTTAAGGTTTAATTTTTAAATTCAATCTTTGTTTCCGTCCATCAGAAAACTCCCACGCATCGAATCTCTAAACAACTACGTTACAACCATCTTAAGATTGTCGGATACCCTCACCTCCGCTCGCATTCAACTCGGGATAAAAATCCAACCCAAATCTAGAAATTTCATTGCGAACGCATTTTCGACGCACCATACACGCAGTCCAAAGTCTTCTGCTTCACCATGCATGCACCACGCTCCAGGCACACATCAGCTGCCTTGCTGCACATGCACAACTTACTGCTCAAGCACGACTTCCTTTAGCATACGGCTTGTGCGTCAGCCGCTGCTCTAGATATCGGCTCACGGCTTCCTTCCCACTAGAGATTGGCTTCGTTAGACCTCTCGAGACACCCTATTGGCTTGACTTTGAATTTGACCAAAGCGTTTGATTTTAGTATTTTGACCGGCTGATTTGGCTCATTTTTTGCTCAAGACTTCGTTTCTTTAAGATTTGTTATCTTTTGTGTTGTTTCTTAGTAGTTTCAATTGGTCGTTTCTTTTGCCAACCTGTTTTTTGCTTCTGCTTTGATTCTGGGATCAATTTTGTCTAATTCTTCAGTTTTTTTACCTCTTGATTCGAGGGCCCATTTGGTCGAATTAAGACTATTATTGTTGGTTTTTGGTATTTTTGGCTATTTACCTACGTTATTGAATCTCTGTGTTTTATTTTGTGACCATGTTGTTATCGTACATGCATAATTATTGTACTTGTTATGACAAGCCACCTCACGAACAATGAACAAATAAAGAAGAACACGAGTATTTTACGTGGTTCGCTAGCAAAATATTTGCTAACTACCTCCACGGCGTAAAAACACTCTTTATTCACTTAAGAGGAACAAGACTACAAGAATGTTTTGCATACCTAATAGTGTGACTACTAGGTTCTTTATCTAGTGCTAGGAAATCCCTAAAGTTTCCAAATCTGATTTGGAAACAATCTTGTTTCCTAACTAATCCTCCACCGCCTTTGACTTCCAATGTTTCTTAATCAAAGTTGGAAACAAAGAGTTTAGCCGCCTTTGACCAATTCAAGGCAGCAACTCAAAAAATCTCCACCTTGACTTGAATTGTCTCGTCAACAGCAGCTGCTCCTCTTCTCGTAAATAAAGCTACGTCTTCTCCGCACCCAATGTCTCTCGTCACAAAGACTCACTGAACCCCCACCGGGTCCGACATGCCCCGAAGGGAATCACTGGCTCAAGATGTTAAGCAATTCCTGACAATGCTGGAACTTGCTCTCCGGAACCGGCTTGGTGAACATATCCGCGGGGTTGTCAGCAGTCCCCACCTTCATCACCTTGATCCTGCTCTCGTTTCTCAGAAAATGATACCTGACGTCGATATGCTTGGTCCTTTCATGATGAACCTGGTCCTTAGTCAAGCAAATCGCACTCAAGCTATCACAGTAGACTATCGCCTGATCTTGATGTAGCCCTAGATCATTGACCATTACCTTTAGCCAAATTACCTCCTTTGCTGCTTCCGTTAGATCCATATACTCCGCCTCCTGATAACGCCCAAATAGGGGTTATCTTATAGCTCGGTTTTTGTGCATTTGTGCCGGAAAACTCACGTTTTAGCCAATTTTCACCCTCGGAAAGCCTCGGTTTTAGGAACGAGACAGTTATTTGCTCTTTATAAATTTCTGCATTTTCCGTACTTTTATTGGATATGATCGCGGGTGTGTTCATGTTGTCTATGCAGGAACAGGGCCCGGAAATGCAGCAGGAATGGATCGGGAATGCAGCGGGAGGCAAACAGAGGCAGAAAAGAGCATCCTGCCTTGCTGTCTGCGTATAATACGCAGACCCTGCGTAAAATACGCAGGCAGCAAGGAGGGAGAGGGGTTTTGGACAGTTTTTCTTCCCTGTCTGCGTATTATACGCAGCCCCTGCGTATTATACGCAGCCAGGGGGAGAAAATACGCAGAAAATACGCAGAAAGAAGAAGATGGAGGCACAGAAGGGTCCCTGTCTGCGTATTATACGCAGGGCCTGCGTATTATACGCAGACAGCAAGCACAAAGTGGAGAAAAAGCAGCAACAGAAGACTCTGTCTGCGTATTATACGCAGCAGGCTGCGTATTATACGCAGACAGCACAAAAACTGAGGCGGTTTCGGGCAGTGGCAGTTTCGTAAATAAAGACAAGTTCCAGAAACTTCGCCAGCACTATATAAAGACTCGTCCAGACTCGTTTTGAAGACACAACACACAAGACAATTCATCCAAGGACAAGTCTGAGCATCCCGGGAGAGCACTGAAGCACTCATCCAGATCCGAAGACTTAGTTTGATCTTATTCTCTCTTTTAAATTCAGAAACTTTGTTAATTAGTTATGTCGTTTAGTAGCTAAACCTTTTACCTAGGTTCTCGGTGAACCTAGGGTTTCGTTTTCAGACATTATTTCTGCAGTTTGAGTATGAATTCATGATTACGTTATCTTAATTCAGCAGTATTATCAGTTATTCTGTCTTTGATTATATCTGTTTATGCATGATCGGAGTCGCGAACCAGAATTGCTATAGACCCGAGCCTGTAGGTGAAAACGTCAGGTTAGGGTTAGGAAGAAAAGACAGGATTTAGTACCTTACCCTGATAGACCGACCAGAGAAAGGGAGATAGGGCTAGCCAAAACGTATAGACCAACTGTTAGAGAATTTGACCCGGGCCATCAGGACAGGTTAGAAACCCTAGCAGACTCATAACGAGACTGCAGACTTAGGCAGCTTAACAGGAACCCAAAAGTCTGCAGGATCGTGACAGCGTGTGGAATCTGAAAGGTTACTGCACAATCGGTACGTGGCACGGATAATTAAAACTGCTGAGTGTTTTCATATCAAACCGAAGAACATAATTCTGAAGAAACCCTAGGGGATCCTGGACCTAGTATTCCAAACCCTAGATTTACAACTTTAAAGATTTTCAGAAAAACGTCACAAAAAATATTTGCGTTTTATTTGTTTATTTTTAGTTTATAGTTAATCACAATCTTAAACTACTCCTCCTTTTACACTCTGCAAATTAAAACTGATTTCTCGAAAAAACCCGAAATAGTCCTCGTGGGAACGATCACCCGAGCTTAACCACACCCGGTATTACAAGATTCGTATACTTGCGAACAGCACGTTAGTTTGCGCATCAAGTTTTTGGCGCCGTTGCCGGGGACTTTTTAGGGTTAATTTAGTTATCAGAATTAGTTTTCGGAGTTTTATTTTTCAGTTTCGTTATTTTTCTTTTATCTCACTGCTTTTTGAATCTGCGTTTTTCAGGACTGTTCAGTTGATGCCCAGATTGGCTCGCAGTTTGGTAACACCACTCGACAATCCGGAAAAGCTGTATACCGAACAAAATCGCAGAAACCGAGAAGGCAGGATGGCAACCAACCAGAGAGATCCACCCGAGAACACCGAAGCCGGTGGTCAGGAACGAGAGACACGTACCCCAGCCCAGATGGCTCGGTACATTGAGGAACTTGTCACAGCGGGACAGACTCATGAGATTGGTCAAACGGTGCCCGAACCACGGTTTTGGAGACGCGAAAATCCTGCAGGTTTTCTACCATGCCCTAGACAGGGAGAACGCCGACAGGATTGACAGAGAGGCCGGGGGAAACTTCTTGTATCACGTGGACAAAGAAGGAGCGTATGACCTGATGAAGCAGTTGGCCAAGCAGGATACCCGACTGTTTGACGATCGCAGGATGGCGGCTAGAGCCGAACCCGCAGAGGATGACCGGATAGACAATCTGGCCAGGATCGTTCATGACTTGGTCACGAAAGTTTACTCGGATAAAAAGACTGTTGCAGCAGTCGAAGAACCTGATCTGGACGCAGCCATTGAGGAGCTAAGGACCGAAGACACCAGCTACGTACAACAGCAGTGGGACCCGAGCCGGTACCGACCGGGTACGAGAGACCATCCCGGTTTTCGGTACGGAAACCCGAACGCAGCAATTTATGCAACGGGGTTCCAGCACAGGCCACCAGCTCAGCAGGCTGTCCCGGCCCAGCAGGCTCAGTCAGTCCCATCTGCGCAGCAGTACGACGCCCAGATGAAAGAGATCAAGTCCATGTTCCAGACCATGGAGTCCCGGTTCAAGCACATGGACGCCCTGACAGCCGACATGCAGACGACCAAAACGTCACTGCGTGCTTTGGAGGTACAAGTGGGGCAGTTAGCACAACAACTAACGAAAAGACAGCCAGGAAACTTGCCCTCGAATACAGTGAATAATCCACGTGCTCAGATCAATGCTATCACCACTCGGAGTGGAGTAGCACTACAGGATCCACCGTATCCTAGCCACGCACGCGCAGAAAAGTCGAAAGAAGTAGAACGCAAACTGTCTGGCCAGGATAACAGCTCAGTCGACTGCCCCCAGCCAAAGGGCTCGGTTGAGCAGGATGCAGTGCAGAATGAGACAGATGCAGAAACGGTACCTGTCTCCAAGGAGGTACCATACCCCTTGAAGACACGAAAGAGGGACGATAGCAAGGACTACGCCAGGTTTCTCGAGATGTTCAAGCAGCTGCAGATTAACATACCTTTTGCCGAGGCTTTGGCTAAGATGCCCACTTACGCCAAATTCCTCAAGGACATCTTGTATGGGAGGAGGCGAATGAGCGATTTCGAGACTATAAACCTGACGGCAGAAGTGAGCAACTGTGTGAAGAATGGGCTACCGAGGAAGAGAAAAGATCCTGGCAGTTTCGTTATACCGGTCACCCTAGGTAACGCTTACACAGGAAAGGCTCTGTGTGACCTAGGGGCCAGCATCAACCTGATGCCATTGACGATTTTCAAGAGTTTGAAAGTCGGGGAGCCCCGGCCCACCAGAATCATGCTGCAGATGGCAGACAGGTCCGTAAAACAGGCTTATGGAGTTATCGAGGATATTTTGGTAAAGGTCGGTGAGCTCATTTTTCCAGCAGATTTCGTGATCCTGGACGTGGAGGCAGGGGAGGTACCGCTCATACTGGGCAGGCCGTTTTTGGCCACTGGAGAAGCTATGATAAATTGCAAGAGCGGGGAACTGACCATGCAGATTAACGAGGACAAGGTTAAATTTAATGTTTTCAAAAATCTGCAACTGCCAAATTATTATGATCACGAAGATATCTTTGCCATAGACGTAGTTGATGATGGCTGGGAAAACGAGGAGATGGACCAGTTATGGGAAGAAATTGATAGCATGTACGGAAAAGAAAAAGAGATGACTCGGTGCGAGCAAGCCATGAGAGTCGAGGACTGGACCACTTTGCACCGGGACGAAGATGGCGGGCAGAAGATGATCCTGGTTCCGTCACTCAAGGAACCACCTGCACTCGAGCTTAAACCGCTCCCGAACCATCTCAGGTATGCGTACATTGGTAATAATAATACTCTGCCCGTAATTGTTTCTTCTCTTCTATCTCAGGAACAGGAAGAGAAACTGCTGGAAGTATTGCGAGAGCACAAAGAAGCAATCGCCTGGACGATTGCAGATATTAAGGGGATCAGCCCCTCCTACTGCATGCACAAGATCAGGATTGAAGAAGGCAAGAAACCGGTGATTCAGCCCCAGCGGAGACTGAACCCGAACATGAAGGATGTTGTGCGCAAGGAGGTCATGAAGTGGCTGGAAGCAGGAATCATATACCCCATATCAGACAGCACTTGGATCAGCCCGGTCCAGTGCGTGCCCAAAAAGGGGGGTATTACGGTGGTGCAGAATGAGGACCAGGAACAGATTGCGCAGCGCACGGTTACAGGCTGGCGGATCTTTATGGACTATCGGAGGCTAAACGATGCAACATTGAAAGACCACTTCCCGCTACCATTCATGGACCAGATGTTGGACAGGCTAGCCCATCACGCCTATTACTGTTTTCTGGACGGGTACTCCGGGTAAAACCAGATTTGCATAGCCCCGGAAGATCAGGAGAAGACAACGTTTACCTGCCTGTATGGTACGTTTGCGTTCCGGCGCATGCCATTCGGGTTGTGTAACGCTCCAGCCATGTTCCAGAGATGCATGATGGCGATATTCTCCGACATGATCGAGAAAAATCTGGAGGTCTTTATGGACGATTTTTCACTGTTCGGGGACAGTTTTGACGACTGCCTGCACCACCTGGGACAGGTCCTGATCCGATGCAAGAAGTCGAATTTGGTGCTGAACTGGGAGAAGTGTCATTTTATGGTCACCGAGGGGATCGTGCTGGGTCACAAAATTTCCAGCAAGGGACTCGAGGTGGACAGGGCCAAGATCGAGGGGATAAAACAGCTCCCATATCCGACAACCGTAAAGGCGATCAAAAGTTTTCTGGGACATGCAGGATTTTACCAGAGGTTCATCAAAGACTTTTCCAAGATCACGAAGCCACTCTGCGCTTTACTTGGAAAAGACGTGCCCTTTGACTTTGATGCAGCTTGTCAGCAGGCCTTTGACCATTTGAAGGAGAAGCTGACCACAGCCCCGGTTATCACTACACCGGACTGGTCACTTCCGTTTGAGCTAATGTGCGACGCAAGCGACTTTGCAGTCGGTGCAGTTTTGGGGCAGCGGAAGGACAAGGTGTGCCATGTGATATATTATGCAAGTCGGGTACTCAACGATGCCCATATCAACTATGGAACTACTGAGAAGGAGTTGCTTGCTGTGGTATATGCCCTGGATAAATTCAGGCCGTACTTGGTCGGGTCAAAAGTCATCGTTTTTACCGACCATAGTGCCCTGAAATATCTGCTGGACAAGAAGGACGCAAAGCCGAGACTGCTGAGGTGGGTGTTGCTGATGCAGGAATTTGATGTGGAAATCCGGGATAAGAAGGGAGTCGAGAACGTAGTAGCGGACCACCTGTCCAGGCTTGAGAATGCTGACGTGGACCCGGTACCGATCCAGGAAAATTTCCCGGACGAGCACATCATGGCAGTCAAACTGGGGAGACCGTGGTACTATGCTATAGCCAACTATCTGGTGAGTGGCACGCTTCCCGAGGACCTAACCCCGTCACAGCGGAAACGGTTTATTTCTGAGAGCCGGCAGTATTTCTGGGATAACCCGTATCTGTTCAAGCAGGGAGCCGACAACATTCTGAGGAGGTGTGTTCCGACCCACGAGGCCTGGAACGTGATCAGGCACTGTCACTCGGCTCAGTGTGGGGGTCACTTCGGAGGGACCCGCACGGCACACAAGGTACTGCAGTCAGGTTTCTTTTGGCCAACACTTTTCAAGGACTGTCATGATTATGTACAGGGATGCGATAGATGCCAGAGGACAGGGAGTACGTCACATAGGGACGAGATGCCTTTGACTATTTGGCAGGAGGTTGAACCCTTTGATGTATGGGGGATTGACTTCATGGGGCCGTTCCCGTCTTCTATGGTAAATCTGTACATACTGCTGGCAGTGGACTATGTTACGAAGTGGATCGAGGCGATAGCGTGTCAGAAAAACGATGCAGCGACAGTTGAGCGTTTTTTGAAACGCAACATATTCACACGATTCGGGACCCCCAGAGCAATGATCAGCGATGAAGGGTCACACTTTATTAACAAAGTGTTTGCCAGGGTACTTAAGCAGTACGGGGTATCGATCCATAAGGTATCACTGCCTTATCACCCCCAGACTAACGGGCAGGCAGAGGTGTCAAACCGAGAGATCAAGGGCATTCTCGAGAAAACCGTAAATCTGGGCCGGAAGGATTGGTCGATGAAACTGGATGATGCGTTATGGGCATACAGGACAGCTTTCAAAACACAGTTGGGAATGTCACCATACCAGCTCGTGTTTGGGAAAGCGTGTCACCTCCCGGTTGAGCTGGAACATAAGGCCTATTGGGCTATCAAGCTGCTCAACATGGATGAGAGTCTGGCCGGAGATAAGAGAAAGATGGCGCTGCTGGAATTAGAGGAGTTCCGCAGGACGGCATTTGAGAGCGCCAAAATTTATAAAGAGAAGACGAAGAAGTGGCATGATCAGCGTATCACGCCAAAGCAGTTCAACGAAGGAGATAAGGTACTTCTCTATAACACAAGAATGAGGTTCTTTCCGGGAAAGTTGAGATCTTGTTGGTCGGGGCCGTTCATCATCAGGAAGATATTCGCATGGGGCGCATTTGAGCTAGAGAATCCAAAAGACAACTCAAGCTTCAGGGTGAACGGAAACCGAATCAAGCCATATCTCGAGAACGCCGAAGTCGCCAGGGTAGATCCAATCTACTTCGACGACCCGTGAACGAACCTGAGGTAAACTGGGTCGGGCCGTCGACCGTAAATTACAAAGCGCTGGTTGGGAGGCAACCCAACGTAGTAAGTTTAAATAATTATTTTTTATTTTAAGTTTTGAATTTTGAGAGAGGTGAGATGAGTGGGTATTTAATGAAAATTCAGCATGTGCAGATACAGAAGAAGCAGACGAAAAGAAACAGAAAGGAGAGAGAGAAAATTACCCCCTTATACCCACAGTGTCAAAATAACCGAGGTGAAGAAAAAAAATAATTATTAAAAATTATTTTTCTCTGCTGTCTGCGTATTTTACGCAGTTTTCTGCGTATTATACGCAGCCAGCAAGGAAAAATTGACTTTTGAAAATTTTTGAAAAATTATTTTAGCTGCTGTCTGCGTATTTTACGCAGGTTTCTGCGTATTATACGCAGCCAGCAGCATAAACTGTATTTTTCTAAAAAAAAAAAATGAAAAATTTATTTTGCTGCTGTCTGCGTATTTTACGCAGCTTTCTGCGTATTATACGCAGACAGCACCAAAAACTGATTTTTTTGAAAAAAATTGAAAAATTATTTTGAGAACTTTTTGTGTATTTTACGCAGGTTTCTGCGTATTATACGCAGACAGTTCTGAAAAATAAGTTGTTACAAAAAAATAAATAAATCAATTCTGAAAAATATATTTTTTTCTACTGTCTGCGTATTTTACGCAGCTTTCTGCGTATTATACGCAGCCAGCACTGAAACATCAATTTTTGAAAAAAAAAAATCAATTTCCCCCCTGTCTGCGTAAAATACGCAGCTTCCTGCGTATTATACGCAGACAGCGGAGGAAATTGCAATTTTTTTTTTTACTTTTTTTGATCACCCGGTACCCCTGTTTGCGTAAAATACGCAACATATACGTATTATACGCACAAAATAAGCAGTTTTTGACCATTTTAAGCCAGGGGCATTTTTGTCATTTTGGCACTTAGGGTTTAAAAGAGGGGGTCCGACCATGGGGAAGCCATTGTTTGCTTGAAGCTTTCTCTCTCTACCTCAATTCCTCTCTAGCACCAACACACCAATTTTTCAAAAGTGCTTGGAATCAAAAATTGAAGGCATTTATGGAATACCCTCGTCGCAAGGAGCACGGAGCTACTCTCGGTTTTCAGAAATTCCAACCGAGCTAGTGTGGGGGTGGAAGGAAAGTGAAGGGTGTTCTTGAGGAAAAATCCCAGATTTGTTGAGTTTGAAGCCAAACCGGAAAATTTCACAGAAGGGAACGTTGAAGAGGAGGAAGAAAGCTACGTGTGGTTGTGCCCGGCGAAGTCGACTTTTCCGGCGACTTTTCCGGCGGCTGCCTGGCGGCTTTCCGGCGATTTTTCCGGCGATAACCTTGCCGGATTCTGCACTTCACCCCCGTTGTGGGAAGGTCCAATTTTTTACTCTCTCTTTAATTTTTCAGTTTTAAGCACGACCCGTAGCCGGGTCATTGTTCTGAAATTTTTCTCGGTTTCCGTGCCGTGTGGACCTCTGGTAGATTTTAGGGGGCTTATTTGCTGAGACGCACTATTTCACGCGCACGTACTCTAGAATTTTGTTTCTGCTCGTTTTTGCATTTTCATGGCTTTAGTCAAACCTGTCATTGACCCGAACCGTCGGCATGAGCCGATTGATATCCCTGTCAGCGACATCACACCGCATAACTTTGACAGTTACCGGTTCGTGACCCACCATGCCCATGACTATTATCTGACCGGTACAAAACCGAACTATAGGTTGGCTAAGGACCACCGTTTCGAGGTAGATGATGATAGGATGCCGATCTAGATGGTGAATTTTGCCAGTCGAGCAGACATTTTTGGCACTTCACTAGCTGGGTTTGAGGGTACGTCGAGTTCTAGGCTGACTAGGGAGTTCTTTTGCAACCTTATGCATGCTGGCGATGCCGAGAACACTGATGTGCGGAGGGTCTATTGCCGTCGTGACTATATCTTGCTGACCCCCGACTCTATTAGGCAGGCTTACGGGATTCCACCATCCCAAGAGCCGTGTGCATACCAGCTAGCTATGAGTAACCCTCCTTCAGCTGGGGAAATTTTGAGGGTTCTGACAGGTGGAAACGCGGGGGCCCACTTTGAGGAGGAAGGAAACGTGGGGCTGAAACTGCACTCGGGATTTTTGTGCAAACCTGCCAAATGGTGGGCTGACTGGGTGGTGAACCGCATTGTGGGGATCCAACACTTTACCTACCTAGAGAATGAGTCGACCCTGATAGTGTACTGTCTGATGATGAGGAGACGGATTGATATAGCTCAGCTCATTTGGGCTTATATTCAGGAGAGGAATGCCGCAGCGAGCCGGAAGGGACTCGGGTATAGCAACCTGATTATCCAACTGGCTCGTATTTATCAGATTCCTCTCTCCGAGCACGAGGGTGACTGGACACCTCCTCTTCTTAAGGCCTATAGGAAGATTAGAGGGGGAGGTCTGGGACCGAATGACCCAGTCATCGACCTTGATGCAGACCCTATGGAGGAGGATGAGCCTGCCCCTGCCCCTGCCCCTAGGAGGCGATCGACCCAGGACAGACCTACTCGGGGGACGGGAGCTTCTACACTTAGGCGTTCTCAGTCCACCCATGA
This sequence comes from Linanthus parryae, assembly GCA_023055425.1. NCBI lineage: Eukaryota > Viridiplantae > Streptophyta > Magnoliopsida > Ericales > Polemoniaceae > Linanthus > Linanthus parryae. Next base: position 77,249,271 of record JALGPY010000006.1, on the reverse strand, counting down.
CCACGGGGAGCCGAGCCAGAGAGCCGGGCCGAGTCAGAGAGCTAGACCTAGTACGAGAGGTACGAGAGGTACGACCGGTCCACCGCCACTTTCGGTCATGAACCGTAGGTTGGCCCGAGTTGAGGAGGGACTTGAGGGGTGCCGTGCTGGCCAGGCGTCTTTAGGTGAGAAGGTGCTTAACAAGTTAGGGAAAGTTTTCCGATACCTAAAGCACCTCAAGAAGACCACAAAGAAGATAGCCAAAGACCATGGCGATGCGATTACTGCACTCCGAGAGGAGCAGCGAGAGGCAGCCCGCTGTTGGAATAGATGCCCTAGAGGCAATCTAGTTTAGTATGAATTTGTATTTGGCTAGAAAATTCATTTATTATTTATTGGATATTTAATATAATGAAGTCCTTAGATTCACAATCGTGTTGTTTAACTTAAATATCCCTAGTCAAGTATAATGATTAATGGGACAATCATTCATAGACTAATATGGGGTTGGATTGATATGGAGATATCACGATCCAACACATAGGTGTGCATTACGGAATGTTGCAATGGATTGACCCATCACCGAGAAGGCTACATACATGTTATGTTGAGTCACAAGTGCTTCTCGGGTACAATGGTATTGTCATCCTTAGACTTGAAGTCACTAGATATTCTAGTTGTGGATCATTGTGATCTTGGTAGCGTTAAACGCTACACCGTGACTGGGTAGTTATAAAGGCGTGTACTGGATACAATGAGAAGCAAGCTTAGAGATCGTAGTGGACGTAAAGAGGATTTGCCCCTCCCACATAACGGGAGCAAATATCCTAGGCCACTCGAAGGGTAGTTCTTATAGAATGTTTGGCCAGACTCAAATAAATCAATATAGGATATTGATGTTATTTGCACGAATAAGGCTATTCCATGGATCGAGAAACTATGGATTGGATATACGAGTGTGACTTGTATGTCTCGTGTCCAATCCGGATATGGAGGCAAAGGGATGAGACAATTACTTGTACAAGGTTGTCTAGATGACTATTCTATTAGTTGGCTAGAATGGATGTTTTGCTAGAAACCGCTCCATATTAGCAAATAGTTGCTACCAACTAGATAGAACCTATGGGGTCACACGCTATATAAAGTTGTACTAGATTTGGAATTAATTAATTGGATTAATTAATTAGAAGGATCACTTTGCAAACCCTTGCAAACTTAGTAGGGACTAATTTGCAAGGAAGGGACTAAATTTAATTCTAGTAGGACTAGAATAAGTCCTTTAGGTAGTTAACAAGGAGTTGTTGGACTATATAAAGGACCCTCCTTCCTTCCTTCCTCATAACTTATTCTCATTAGTGATCATAACAAGAGTGGGAGAGAACAAAGGAGAGAGAGAGCAAGCAACAAGGAGCCGACGCCGCCCCTTGCCGCCGCCCCTCACCCCGTCGGCCAAAAGAGGGCCGAGCCCCTTTTTTGTCTCGTTTTGCGTGATTCCTTCACCCTCCTCTTATTCTGGGCTAGCACCAAGGAGTTTGGGAGTTCTAGGAGCAACTCTAGGCGTGGATCAACTATAGAGAACGTGACACTATTCGCGTTTGAAGTCATCAAGGAGAACCCAAAGGTGTGTTTATGATTTCTTACCTTCACTATCGTTATGCATCTAGACTTGTGATCCTTGGAGGGTTTTGCATGGTTATTTGTTTGATTATGCTTCCGTTTGCGCGATCCATGAATCAAAACCCTACAGTGGTATCAGAGCCACAGGTCATAGAGCATAAACGTAGTTTATGTGTTACATTCTTGTTGTTTTACACCTTAATTTGTTGTTTATCGCGTAAAACAAGACAAATCAAGCATGGGATGCAATTTGTCAATAATTAGATCATAACAAGACCCAATTTTGCATTGGATGCATGAATTGGCGAGTTTGAGAAATTTTAGGATCTTAGATCTAGGGTTTGGGCATCCTTGGGGAAGAAGGAGTTCTCCCAAAACAAGGAAACAACCAAACTTGGGCTCCAAGCAAGGAGGTTGTTTTGGAAACAACCCCCATGAGGAGGTTCGGCCCCCTAGGGGACCGCCCCCTTGCTTGCCGCCCAAGCTTGGCCGCCCTAAGGGGCCGGGCGGCCCTAACCCGCGGGCCTAGCTTGCGGGTTTTGGGCCGGCCCGGCCCTAGGGCCTTATGGTTCACTTTGTTGGGCCCGGGCAATTGGATTGTTGGGCCCATGGACCGTTTTAACCCTAGAAATCCTAAAATCAATTAAAATTGACCAAGCGCGTTAAAATTGGATTTTAACTGTTTATGTGCAAATCGCATGGTGATTGGATATGGCCTTAGGATGTGGTTTGATGTGGATGTTTAATTTTGTGGTTTGGTTTTACGGCCTGCGAGCTGATCAATTAATTGTAATAATTAATTAGGGTTTTATGGCCTGCGTGCCATTTTTTTTCTCAACTTGTGAGATTTATTTTATTTAGTATAGATATTAGCTAGTGCTAGATAAAGTAGATTGTTAGCCAAGATTGAAGAAAAGAAGCCCAAAGCCAAAGAAGCCACAAAAGATGGAGCATGGAGCATACCACATGACTATGAAGGATGGACCAAAAGATCAAGACGCATGGAGATGTGTTTGCTTAGGGTTCATAGATAATTCCATTGGCTTGGAATTATCTTAGTCTAGAAAAGGCCATATCCACATCACGTTTAATTTCTGTTTGTGGTTGTTTTATTTATTGTCTTATTATTTGTGTGGTTGGTGTATGGATGATGCATGCAATTAGGATAATAAGATAATTAGACAACCCGGATCTATTATTTGGAGTTGTGCCCAAACTCAAATAGATAGATTAGTTGATATTGATCAACAAAAACAATTAAAAGAATTAAAAATCCCTCAAATTCAAAATATTGTGTTCTTGCCTTCTCGTTATTTAAACACTCATTATCATCATTATTTATCAAGTTCGTGCGTGCCAAAGCATGGCGACTTGGTTCATAATGATGGAATGCGATGGCACGTAACAATGTGCAATTGTTTAGATAAGAGGTTGAACACAACTAGGCTATTAATTTGATTAAGAAACCTAGAGGCAATCAATTGGGATTATCCATATGGATGGATAAATAAGGAGTTATTTGCCCGGTTGAACCAAGAGTTGCATATGGGATGCAATTGGAATTGTTCCTACCTAAAAGTAGTCAAATTATGGGTGACTTGCCAAAGCAAGCTCATAAGGAGATGAAAAGATGGATCTTGGCCCACTAGAAAATATAATGATATTTTCCGCATTAATATCTTGAGGGTTATTAATCCGTAGAAAAATAGTGGGAGCTATATTTAATAAACTAGCCATTATTAAATATAGTCAAAAATTCACAAAAACTAAAACTTGCGTATTTTCCTTTTGTAGAATTCCAAATGGCAAACAACTCATCGAGTTCACAACATTCCCTACGATCTGTCCTTGAGAAGGACAAGCTCTCTGGAACCAACTTTCTTGATTGGTACAGAAACTTGAGAATTGTTCTCAAGCAAGAGAAGAAACTGTACGCAATAGAGGAGCATGTTACAGAAGGTCCAGAGAACCAGACACCTGTTGCCTTAAAGGCGTATCAAAAGCGTGTTGATGACGCTAATGATGCGGCCTGCCTAATGCTTTGCACCATGACCTCTGAGCTTCAGAAGCAACATGAGAACATGAATGCTGTCAATATGATCGAACATCTAAAGCAGCTCTTCCAAGAACAGGCGAGGGTAGAAAGGTATGAGGTCTCAAAGGCACTGTTCAAATGTCATCTGGCAGAAGGGAACCCGGTGGGACCCCATGTACTCCGAATGATCGGGTACTTGGAGAATCTCGCCCGACTCGGGTTCCCGGTCGGCCAAGAGTTGGCAACCGATCTCGTGTTGCAATCGTTGCCCGAGAGTTATGGACAGTTCATTATGAACTATAACATGAACGAGATCGTTAAACCACTGCCAGATTTACTCAACATGTTGAGGACGGCTGAACAGAGCATCAACAAGGGTAAGGGCAAGGCCATTATGATGGTGCATAAAGGAAAGGGCAAAAAGTTTGCCTCTTCCTCCAAGGGTAAAGGCAAGTCAGTTTCCAAGTCCAAGGAACAAGCCCTTAAGCCTGTTGGTGGCATTGCCAAGGTCGTGACTAAGGGTGAATGTCACTACTGCAGTCAACCTGGACACTGGAGGAGGAACTGCCCAAAATATCTGGAGGACAAGAGGCTTGGAATAGTGATTCCACCACCACCAGGTATTTTTGTTGTAGATGTCAATTTAACTGTCTCTACATCATGGGTATTAGATACTGGATGTGGATCTCATATTAGTCGAAATATGCAGGATCTAAAGAGAAGTAAAAGATTGGCTAAAGGGGAGGTAGATCTGCGCGTTGGGAATGGAGCAAAGGTTGCTGCGTTGGCCATAGGCGTGTGCGAGCTATCTCTGCCTTCAGGATTAGTTTTAGAATTAAATAATTGCTATTTTGTGCCTGCTATGAGCAGAAACATTATTTCTATTTCTTTTCTGGACAAGGAAGGTTTTATTATTTCAATAAAGAACAATTGTTGTTCCTTTTATTTGAATAATATTCACTATTTTAGTGCGCAATTATTTAATGGACTTTATGTCCTTGATCTAAGCAATCCTGTCTACAACATTAATACCAAGCGGATTAAAATAAATGATTTAAATCCTGCTTATTTATGGCATTGTCGTTTAGGCCACATAAATGAGAAACGTGTATCTAGACTCCATAAGGATGGATTTCTAGACTCATTTGATTTTGAATCATATGAGACATGTGAGGCTTGTTTATTGGGAAAAATGACAAAGTCCCCTTTCAATAAGAAAGGTGAGAGGACTAGTGAGCAATTGGCGCTCATACAAACCGATGTGTGTGGGCCATTTGCCACGCCTGCCAGGGGTGGTTATGTCTACTTCATTACATTTACTGATGATTACAGTAGATATGGATTTGTGTACCTTATGAGGGCAAAATCCGAATCCTTTGAAGTGTTCAAGGAATTCAAGAATGAAGTAGAGAAGCAACTTGGCAAAAGTATCAAGGCTCTACGATCGGATCGTGGAGGAGAATACTTGAGCCAAGAGTTTGACGACTATCTTAGAGAGTGTGGGATCGTGTCCCAACTCACTCCACCCGGAACGCCACAATGGAATGGCGTGTCCGAGAGGAGGAATCGAACCCTATTGGATATGGTTCGGTCTATGATGTGTCAAACTGATCTTCCATTATCATTTTGGGGCTACACTCTATTAAGTGCAGCTTTCACCATTAACCGTGTTCCATCTAAATCAGTCATGAAGACACCATATGAGATGAGGAGTGGGAGGCGTCCCACACTGTCGTTCATGAGGATTTGGGGCTGCGATGTCTATGTAAAGCGTTTACAATCAGAAAAGCTAGGGCCTAAATCGGATAAGTGTAAATTTGTGGGGTACCCTAAGGAAACTAAGGGATACTACTTCCACAATCCAACCGAGAACAAAGTGTTTGTTGCTCGGACCGGCGTGTTTCTAGAAAGAGAGTTTGTCTCTAAAGAAGCAAGTGGGAGGAATGTAGAACTTGAAAAAGTTCAAGAACCACAAATCACTGAACCGATTATGGAACATGAACATGAATCACAAGCAGTTGTGGATCCACCTGTTCAGGTAACACAAGAGCTTCGTAGATCTAGTAGAGTGCACCAGGAACCTGAGAGGTACGGACTTCTCGTAACGGATTCCGGTGACACGATGCTCATAGATGATGAGCCTACTACCTATGAGGAGGCCATGAATGGCCCAGACTCGCAGAAGTGGCTTGAAGCCATGAGATCCGAGATGGAATCTATGTATACCAACAAAGTATGGACTTTGGTGGAACCACCTGATGGGGCGCGACCCATAGGGTGCAAGTGGGTCTTCAAGAAGAAGATCGACATGGATGGTAATGTGATTACCTATAAGGGCCGATTGGTGGCTAAAGGATTCAGACAGATTCATGGTATTGACTATGATGAAACCTTTTCACCAGTCGCTATGACCAAATCCATCCGAATCCTACTTGCAATTGCAGCATACTACGACTATGAGATTTGGCAGATGGATGTCAAAACAGCATTCCTTTATGGGAATCTCCTCGAGGACGTGTATATGATACAGCCGGAGGGTTTTGAGGATCCAAAGCAAGCCAACAAAGTCTGTAAACTGCAACGATCCATTTATGGATTGAAGCAAGCTTCTTGGAGTTGGAATCGACGTTTTGATGAAGTGGTCAAAGAGTTTGGCTTCATCAGAAACGAAGATGAGTCTTGTGTCTACAAGAAGGTTAGTGGGAGCTCTGTAGCTTTTCTGGTCTTGTATGTGGATGACATACTACTCATTGGAAACAACATTCCCATGCTGCAATCTGTGAAAGATTGGCTAGGAAAGTGTTTCTCAATGAAGGACTTAGGGGAAGCAGCCTATATACTCGGTATAAAGATCTATAGAGATAGATCTAAGAGGTTGCTAGGCCTAAGTCAAAGTACATATATTGACAAGGTGTTGAAACGGTTCAACATGCAAGATTCCAAGAAGGGATTCTTGCCCATGTCACATGGAATCACTCTTTCGAAGAGTAGTTGTCCTTCCAATGAGATTGAGAAGGAACGCATGAGTAGGATTCCCTATGCCTCGGCCATAGGATCCATCATGTACGCCATGTTATGTACTAGACCAGATGTGTCATATGCCTTGAGTATGACAAGCAGATACCAATCCAATCCGGGTGAGAGTCACTGGATTGCTGTCAAGAACATCCTAAAGTACTTGAGAAGAACTAAGGATGCTTTCTTGATGTTTGGCGGTGAGGAAGAGTTGCGTGTAAGGGGTTACACTGATGCAAGCTTCCAAACCGATAGAGATGACTTTAGATCACAGTCGGGATATGTGTTTTGCCTGAATGGAGCAGCGGTGAGCTGGAAGAGTTCCAAGCAAGAGACGGTAGCTGATTCTACAACAGAGGCTGAGTACATTGCTGCACATGGCGCAGCAAAGGAGGCTGTTTGGATCAGAAAGTTTGTTTCTGAACTTGGTGTGGTCCCTAGCATTGCGGATCCAGTGGAGTTGTTTTGTGACAACACTAGGGCGATCGCGCAATCAAAGGAACCCAGATCGCACCAGAAGTCCAAGCACGTGCTCAGGAAGTTTCATCTGATTCGAGATATTATCGATAGAGGAGACGTTCGGATATGCAAGATTCCTACAGATGATAATCTGTCAGACCCGCTTACAAAGCCTCTCACGCAGTGGAAGCATGAAGGGCACACTAGGAGTATGGGCATACGAGATGCGCCAGATTGGCTCTAGTGCAAGTGGGAGACTGTTGGAATAGATGCCCTAGAGGCAATCTAGTTTAGTATGAATTTGTATTTGGCTAGAAAATTCATTTATTATTTATTGGATATTTAATATAATGAAGTCCTTAGATTCACAATCGTGTTGTTTATCTTAAATATCCCTAGTCAAGTATAATGATTAATGGGACAATCATTCATAGACTAGTATGGGGTTGGATTGATATGGAGATATCACGATCCAACACATAGGTGTGCATTACGGAATGTTGCACTGGATTGACCCATCACCGAGAAGGCTACATACATGTTATGTTGAGTCACAAGTGCTTCTCGGGTACAATGGTATTGTCATCCTTAGACTTGAAGTCACTAGATATTCTAGTTGTGGATCATTGTGATCTTGGTAGCGTTAAACGCTACACCGTGACTGGGTAGTTATAAAGGCGTGTACTGGATACAATGAGAAGCAAGCTTAGAGATCGTAGTGGACGTAGAGAGGATTTGCCCCTCCCACATAACGGGAGCAAATATCCTAGGCCACTCGAAGGGTAGTGCTTATAGAATGTCTGGCCAGACTCAAATAAATCAATATAGGATATTGATGTTATTTGCACGAATAAGGCTATTCCATGGATCGAGAAACTATGGATTGGATATACGAGTGTGACTTGTATGTCTCGTGTCCAATCCGGATATGGAGGCAAAGGGATGAGACAATTACTTGTACAAGGTTGTCTAGATGACTATTCTATTAGTTGGCTAGAATGGATGTTTTGCTAGAAACCGCTCCATATTAGCAAATAGTTGCTACCAACTAGATAGAACCTATGGGGTCACACGCTATATAGAGTTGTACTAGATTTGAAATTAATTAATTGGATTAATTAATTAGAAGGATCACTTTGCAAACCCTTGCAAACTTAGTAGGGACTAATTTGCAAGGAAGGGACTAAATTGAATTCTAGTAGGACTAGAATAAGTCCTTTAGGTAGTTAACAAGGAGTTGTTGGACTATATAAAGGACCCTCCTTCCTTCCTTCCTCATAACTTATGCTCATTAGTGATCATAACAAGAGTGGGAGAGAACAAAGGAGAGAGAGAGCAAGCAACAAGGAGCCGACGCCGCCCCTTGCCGCCGCCCCTCACCCCGTCGGCCAAAAGAGGGCCGAGCCCCTTTTTTGTCTCGTTTTGCGTGATTCCTTCACCCTCCTCTTATTCCGGGCTAGCACCAAGGAGTTTGGGAGTTCTAGGAGCAACTCTAGGCGTGGATCAACTATAGAGAACGTGACACTATTCGCGTTTGAAGTCATCAAGGAGAACCCAAAGGTGTGTTTATGATTTCTTACCTTCACTATCGTTATGCATCTAGACTTGTGATCCTTGGAGGGTTTTGCATGGTTATTTGTTTGATTATGCTTCCGTTTGCGCGATCCATGAATCAAAACCCTACACCCGCCATGAGGGCCGAGAGGTGCCATTGCCTATTATCTTCCCTCCCTCCTATTCCAGTGACTACACTACCAGCTGGTCGGACGAGGCGAGCTCGAGTGAGCATGCCACAGAGCCGGTCCCACACCCACCTAGCATTCGGTCAGGATCCCGGACACAGTCCCGACAGTTATCGAGCTCACGGTCCCGCCAGTCGTCGAGCTCGCACCCACGACAGTCTAGTAGTGCCAGGTTCAAGCAGACCAGCAGCTCACCCAGCAGCATGTCCGGTTCATCCGAGACCGGGTCAGACCCGCCGTATAGTCCAGACGAGTCAGTGCCATGAGGGCATGCCACCTCTTAGTGTGGGGGTGGGAGTCGTGTCTGCATAACCCGGTCTGCACGTTTTTTCATATTTATTTGCAGTTTTTATGTTAATTTTTTGAGTCAGCATATTTTCTTTATTTGAGTCGACCCACCACATCATTCTGACCTTGCATTGTGTATATTTAAAAAAAAACGAAAATTTTCAGAAAAATCCAAAAAAATTAAAAATAAGAAAATTTGAGAAAGGGCAATCGAGATAACAGAAACTGGGAAGAAATCGAGATTAAACCCTTTGACAGAAAAGAAAGTTTGCACCGAGGTATAGTAGATAGGTGAGAGCCAGTGACCCTTGGAAACCGCAAGTAGTTATCACCTGAGCTAAGGATCCGACTAGTTGCCACACCGTCGTCATCTAGGTAGTCGACAACCCGCCCACGGGCGCCGTCACGGTCATCGCATCTTTCGGTGGAGTGACTGGCTATCAAGGGACCTCACGTCCTGTTTCTTACCCCTAGGTCCAACTAGTAAACCCGTTTGAGGCCATTTACCCCTTTTATTCTTAGCCACTATAGCCTAGGAAGCCTTCTTTGAGACCTCATCAGTCGATTAGTTGGCTATTCTACGAGTTATGACGGAGGGAGTGAGTTGGGGAGGGTTTTAGATGGAGCACTTCATGACATATCAGTTTTGGGACAGTTTTGACATTGACACATTTTTCGAGGGAAGGACAGGGTGAGTGAGAGGCGACAGTGCATTAATTTGCGGAGGTGGATCACTGCATTACATAGTGACCACAGGAGGAGTTAGTCGCGTGCGAGACATCTTTCCGCACACAATGGGGTCAGGGGGTTGTGAGGTTAATTGGTGGTTGTGCCGTTTTTCTACATCTTTGGTGATGAGGAGGTTCGGTGGGACTGCACAGTATTATTTCGACTACAGGATCAGCGCTTCAGGATTAGTGTGGGGGTATTCCATATGAGGACATCTTTCATACCCCACAACGATAGTTTATTTTTACTCACTCAGCTTTAGTCAGTTTATTTATTGTTATTCGTGTATTTATGTGTATATAGAGTCTTATTATGAAAAAAAATCAGAAAAATATATAGAAAAAAAAAAGAAAAAAAAAGAAGAAGAAGAAAAGAAAAAAAAATGATCTAGTTTTGCAGTTTTTCAGTTATTTATGTTGTTATTGAGTCAAAAAGCTGAGTGAGTAGCACAATTTTCGAGACAGTTACACCGCTTCACATTTGTGGCCGCGAGAACGGCGAAGACACACCGGGGGACAGGAAGATTGATATGGCAGAGACTTAGGTGTTTCGGGCAGTTTTTCGGGAACTCGGTGAGGGGTGTGAGTTTGGGAAATTGTGAGAATGTCATAACGAGTAGGATCATGCCGTGCCTTACACATACATATATCCTACCTGTTAGATTTAGAACCTTGATTCGGAAATAGCTCGGATGGTCGGTTAACTAGGGATTCGCTCAGGTTGATAGCAAAAGTAGCAGTACTCGGGTCCAGTGCTTAAATCCACCAAAGAAATCTGTTCAGACTTACCGATCGATTGCAGGGAAGTATTTTCTGGAAAAAGGGTGAGATTTTGAGGACACTCGGCTATGTTTTTGAGATTGCCCAATCTCACCAAAAAAATAAATTGTTTAGTACTTTTTGAGTCGTGTATATTGAGTCTGTGTATATTCTATCTGAGTCAGTCTTTCTATCGAGTCGTCTGGTTATACGGTTCAGGTTGAAAGAGTATGCAATTGCAGAGAGTATGCAAAGGTAGTGTATGCACGACAGGGTCGGTTTTGCAAAAACCGAGAGGTATGCAAGCAGGTTGGTATGCAAGGGGATTGCTCGGGACGAGCAATATTTAGTGCGGGGGTATTTGATAACGCTTAAATAGGGGTTATCTTATAGCTCGGTTTTTGTGCATTTGTGCCGGAAAACTCACGTTTTAGCCAATTTTCACCCTCGGAAAGCCTCGGTTTTAGGAACGAGACAGTTATTTGCTCTTTATAATTTTTTGCATTTTCCGTACTTTTATTGGATATGATCGCGGGTGTGTTCATGTTGTCTATGCAGGAACAGGGCCCGGGAATGCAGCAGGAATGGATCGTGAATGCAGCGGGAGGCAAACAGAGGCAGAAAAGAGCATCCTGCCTTGCTGTCTGCGTATAATACGCAGACCCTGCGTAAAATACGCAGGCAGCAAGGAGGGAGAGGGGTTTTGGACAGTTTTTCTTCCCTGTCTGCGTATTATACGCAGCCCTGCGTATTATACGCAGCCAGGGGGAGAAAATACGCAGAAAATACGCAGAAAGAAGAAGATGGAGGCACAGAAGGGTCCCTGTCTGCGTATTATACGCAGGGCCTGCGTATTATACGCAGACAGCAAGCACAAAGTGGAGAAAAAGCAGCAACAGAAGACCCTGTCTGCGTATTATACGCAGCAGGCTGCGTATTATACGCAGACAGCACAAAAACTGAGGCGGTTTCGGGCAGTGGCAGTTTCGTAAATAAAGACAAGTTCCAGAAACTTCGCCAGCACTATATAAAGACTCGTCCAGACTCGTTTTGAAGACACAACACACAAGACAATTCATCCAAGGACAAGTCTGAGCATCCCGGGAGAGCACTGAAGCACTCATCCAGATCCGAAGACTTAGTTTGATCTTATTCTCTCTTTTAAATTCAGAAACTTTGTTAATTAGTTATGTCGTTTAGTAGCTAAACCTTTTACCTAGGTTCTCGGTGAACCTAGGGTTTCGTTTTCAGACATTATTTCTGCAGTTTGAGTATGAATTCATGATTACGTTATCTTAATTCAGCAGTATTATCAGTTATTCTGTCTTTGATTATATCTGTTTATGCATGATCGGAGTCGCGAACCAGAATTGCTATAGACCCGAGCCTGTAGGTGAAAACGTCAGGTTAGGGTTAGGAAGAAAAGACTGGATTTAGTACCTTACCCTGATAGACCGACCAGAGAAAGGGAGATAAGGCTAGCCAAAACGTATAGACCAACTGTTAGAGAATTTGACCCGGGCCATCAGGACAGGTTAGAAACCCTAGCAGACTCATAACGAGACTGCAGACTTAGGCAGCTTAACAGGAACCCAAAAGTCTGCAGGATCGTGACAGCGTGTGGAATCTGAAAGGTTACTGCACAATCGATATGTGGCACGGATAATTAAAACTGCTGAGTGTTTTCATATCAAACCGAAGAACATAATTCTGAAGAAACCCTAGGGGATCCTGGACCTAGTATTCCAAACCCTAGATTTACAACTTTAAAGATTTTCAGAAAAAAGTCACAAAAAATATTTGCGTTTTATTTGTTTATTTTTAGTTTATAGTTAATCACAATCTTAAACTACTCCTCCTTTTACACTCTGCAAATTAAAACTGATTTCTCGAAAAAACCCGAAATAGTCCTCGTGGGAACGATCACCCGAGCTTAACCACGCCCGGTATTACAAGATTCGTATACTTGCGAACAGCACGTTAGTTTGCGCATCACCTCCGTGGTGGAAAAAGTCACCGTCGGCTGTAGCGTCGCCTTCCAACTCACAACAGATGCTCCCATAGCAAATACATAGCCTGTCATTGATCTGCTACTATCAATATCCCCTGCATAGTCCGCATCCGAGAAACCATCTACCAAGATGTCTTCACTAGCCCCATAACATAGGCAAATTTCTGACGTACCCTTAAGGTACATGAATATGCGCTTCACCGCCTGCCAATGGTCCCTACCCGGATGAGCCATAAAACGACTAACCACACTAACAGCGAATTCTATGTCCGGTCGAGTGCAGACCATAGCATACATGAGACTTCCCACTGCGCTAGCATATGGAACCTTGGACATGTATTCCTTCTCCTCCTCGGTCTGAACGGCGTACATTCCTAGCTTGCTATTAGTTGCCATAGGAGTATCTATAGCTTTAGCTGATAACATCCCGAATCTTGCCAAGATCTTCTTGATGTATCCCTGCTGTGATAAGAAAAACTTCTTCTTCTTCCTATATCTATAGATCTCAACTCCCAATATCTTCCGAGCAGCTCCCAGATCCTTCATCTCAAATTCCGCACTAAGGGACCTCTTCAGTTCTCTGATGTCCTTGATATCTCGAGTTGCAATCAGAATATCATCCACATACAGAACTAGGTAAATACGTGATCCACCATGCAAATCTTTGTGGTACACCCAGCAATCATACTCGCACTTGTGGTAACCAATCTTCAACATGAAGCTGTCAAACCTCTTGTACCATTGCCTCGGTGACTCCTTAAGTCCGTAGAGAGATCTCTTCATCTTGCACATGTGGTTCTCTCTTCCGGGAACTTGGAACCCTTCCGGTTGGCTCATGTATATCTCCTCTTCCAACTCTCCATGTAGAAAAGCTGTTTTGACATCCAATTGCTCAAGCTCTAGGTCGTGGTGTGCCACTATTGCTAGTACCACCCGGATAGAAGTATGTCTGACCACCGGTGAGAAGATCTCGTTGTAGTCAACTCCCTCTTTCTGACTGAACCCTCTTGAAACTAGCCTTGCCTTATACTTGATGCCCTCTCCAGATGCAGTTCCTTCCTTTCTTCTGAAAATCCACTTGCAACTGACTATCTTCCTTCCCGTTGGAAATTTAACAAGCTCCCAAGTCGAGTTCTTGCTAAGAGACTCCATCTCTTCTCCCATCGCGGCAATCCATTGTGCTGACTCAGAACTAGATATAGCGGCCTTGTAGGAGGATGGCTCGTCCTCTACCTCTTCCGCTACCTGTAATGCATATCCCATCATACCATCATCTTTGTATCTTGCCGGAGGCTTTATGACTCTCCTTGGTCTTCCTTCAACAATAGTTTGATGAACCGGTTCCTATGGTGTAGACGCATCCTCACTATCAGACTCTTCTGCTTCTTCCTCTTCTGCTTCTGGCAGCGGTGTAGGGATTTCGGAATCCTTAGGATCGGTATGATCCGACTCTCCCTCCACCTTCTTCTTTGCACCTCCAAGCTCCACTTCCACGGAGTTCTTCAACATATGAGTCTCATCAAAAACTACACTTCTGATAAGTATAATCTTGTTGTCTGCCCATATCTTGTATCCCTTCACACCTGTTCCGAAACCCATGAATACTCCTTTCTTAGCTCTTGGTTCTAGTTTGCCATCATCAACTTGATAATAGGAAACACAACCAAAAACTCTCAAATCCGAGTAATCCACTGCATTACCGGAACAGACTTCCATAGGAATCTTGCATCCTATACCTGTGTGCGGGCTCCGATTTATGAGATAGCATGCCATGGGAACTGCCTCTCCCCAGAAATCCTAGAAAGACCTGCATTCGAAAGCATGCACCTTGCTTTCGCGAAAAGTGTCTGATTCATTCTCTCGGCTACACTGTTCTGCTGCGGTGTGTGCCGAACGGTGCGATGGCGTGCTATTTCCTGATCCTTGCAGAATCCATCAAACTCTCATGAACAAAACTCTAAGCCATTGTCCGTGCGCAACCTCTTCACCTTCTTTCCCACCTGATTCTCTACTAGTGTCTTCCACTCCTTGAATCTTGCGAAGGCTTCACGCTTGTGCGTCATCACGAATATCCAAGTCATCCTGGAGTAATCGTCTATGATGCTCAGAAAATACCTATACCTGCCAATCGCCTCGACTCGAGATGGACCCAGCAATCCGAATGGATATAATCAAGAGTACCTTTCGTTCTATGGACCGCCTTAGGGAACTTGCTACGCTGTAGCTTCCCATACACGTAGTGCTCACAAAACCCTAGGCTCTTGGGCGCATGCCCGGTGAGATAGCCTTTCTTGTGAAGTTCCTGCATTCCACTTTTACTCATATGACCGAGCCTCATATGCCACAGCTTGGTTAGATCAGCTTCCTTAATCTCGGATGAGACAACTCCAGCAGAACCTGTGATCGTCGAACCTTGCAACATGTACAAAGTCCCATTCTTGACTCCCCTGAGAATCAACTTAGAACCCTTGCAGACTTGTAGATCTCCACCTTCACCTTTGAAACTGTATCCCTTGCTGTCGAGTAGACTCAAGGAGATCAGATTCTTCTTAATATGTGGTACATGCCTGACTTGCTCTAAAGTACATAACTTCCCTTCATTCGTCTTCAATCGAACTGAGCCGCTCCCAATCACCTTACAGACGGCTCCGTTTGCCATGTAGACAGACCCTCCATCCGTTTGGTTGTACGTCGAGAATAGCTCCCTGTTAGAGCAAATATGATAGGAAGCTCCGGAATCAAGGACCCACGCATCCTGAGAGTGCGTGACAACATCCGCCATTAGAACGTAATCATCCTCAGACGAGTTACCTTGTTCTGCTACGGCTGCGGATCCATTCTGCCCCTGTTGACCTCGTTTCGGGCAATCTCTCTTCCAGTGCCCCTTTTCCTTGCAAAAGGCACAGACATCCTGGGGTAACTTAGAACCTGAGAACTGTTTCTTCTTGTTCTTCTTACCCTTCTTGCTTCCCCCCGTTGCCATGAGTCCGGAAGCATGGTCCTCTATACCTGTGTCTGCACCCTTATGGCGCAGTTCCCTAGCATGGAGCGCCGATCTCACCTCCTCTAGGGATAAGTTGTCCTTTTTCACAATGAACGACTGCTCGAAGTTCTCCTATGATGGAGGTAACGAGATTAATAACAAAAGTACAGCATCCTCATCCTCCACCTTCTCGCCAATATTACGCAAATCTAACAGAATTGTGTTCAATTGATCAAGATGGTCCTTGAGGGCCGTACCTTCGAGCATCCGCAGGGTGAAGAGCCTTTGATTTAGCATCAACTTGCTAGTGATACTCTTCGTCATGTAGAGACTCTCCAACTTGAGCCAGAGCTTTGCTGCTTCCTTCTGATCTGCGATCTCGATGATCACGTCATTCGATAAGCACAGCATAATCGTTTCGTGTGCCTTCTCCTCCATCGCCTTGAACTCCGCTGATGCAACATTCATGCCTCCCTTGTCCGCGGTCAAAGGTGCCCACAAGCCTTACGATTTGATCAAAGCCTCCATCTTTATCTTCCACAGACTGAAGCTGTTCCCTCCTGTGAACCTGTCGATCTTCAACATCGATCCGGACATCGTTCTTGGTGGATATTGAACTCTAGTCGCGTGCTCCACCTAGATCGCAAAACCCTAGCTTTGATTTCACCAAGTTGTGAAACCCTAGCTTTGCTCCGCCTTGATCTTGATCTCGAAACACCGCCAAACCCGAGCTCTGATACCAGTTTGTTATGACAAACCACCTCACGAACAATGAACGAATAAAAGAAGAACACGAGGATCTTACGTGGTTCGCTAGCAAAATATTTTCTAACTACCTCCACGAGGAAAAGCACTCTTTATTCACTTAAGAGGAACAAGACTACAAGAATGTTTTGCATACCTAATAGTGTGACTACTAGGTTCTTTATATAGTGCTAGGAAACCCTAAAGTTTCCAAATCCGATTTGGAAACAACCTTGTTTCCAAACAAATCCTCCACCGCCTTTGACTTCCAATGTTTCTTAATCAAAGTTGGAAACAAAGAGTTTAGCCGCCTTTGACCAATTCAAGGCACCAACTCAACAGTAATTACTTTCATAAGCGAGTACACTAGGTTCCTTATTGTCCTATCCGTCGCTACTAATATTCTGGATTGCATAATTTGGCTCACTACTTATTTAACTGTCCTAAGCATCCAAATTTGTATGCGAACTCCAATCTTCTTGTTGTTGCTCCTCTAGATCATCTGGTCACATCTCAAAGACTTCAGAGTCTGAATGCACTGTTACTACACCGTCTTTCGGATATGATATTCACTTTCCACTTCCCTCTCTAACACCTCTATTGAGAAGTCTTGATACTATGACTCAGGTTGCCTTAGTCATTGGAATTATGGTTATACAATATTTAGTTATCAATATCAAACATATGCCCTAGGAATTTTCACTATTCATAGAACTGACGATACAATTATGTAATCCACTCACACAAATCATGTTTCCTAGGGTAATTGTTGCTCGTGGATACTCTCTTGATTCATGATCTCATTTCGAATATGATATTTGTCGGTCAAAACTGCGAACATGGACTTGATGTGCTTCAGGTTGGTGACATGCACAAGATCCTTAGACAAGGAAGATTCTCGTAGTTGGTTGCGAAATTTCTCGTTTATATGAGCTCACTAGTATGAAGCTTCTGCTTTCCTCTTTGATGCAGTGTCCTACTTCTATAAGATCACGGGTATCACTTTCGCTTAGTCTTTGACATTATAGGCTTGGTTATACTTCTTTTGGTGTCTCAAGTAAGCTTGTTTCTAGTTGACATGTATTTTTGGTTTAACGTGAACATTTTGAATATCATCCATGCCAATTAGCAAAACAACTAGCATTGACTTTCAGTAAAATTTAGTAGATTTCTTCAGTTTCTTTTGCCTTATTCATTCTTATTTTTGGCGTCCTTCCCCCTCGTGTGTCTATGCGAGGGTTTACATTTTTTTTATCGTTGCTGATGTCTTCACCCGGTATACTTCGATATACCTCATGAAGAAACGTTCTAAACTACCCCTAAACGCATATTGAATTTGCTGCAATGGTAAGACCCAAATTTTTGCCCAGTCAAAGTCTATGGGGCTTACCATGGGTTCTTGTGGCTGTTCGTAGTCAAAGAACCCTTCTACAACATTTATGTCCAGGTACTTATCAACAAAATGGTTGTAGCAATCTTAAGTATCACCGCATACTTGACTATGTGGGTGCTCTTTTCATATCTTCTTTTTGGTATAAACATTTTAGGGGGAAACTTCTCTTACTGTTGTCTACACTATAAATTCTGTCTCCAAACATACATAATATGACACTGTACGAGAAACATTGTGGTGTGGCCCCAATTACGATTCACTTCATGTATTTGGATGTATTTGTCTCGATTCTCTTAAAACCTCATTAACACAATAAGGTAGAACCTCCTTATCACATACTGTTTCCTCTATTATGGTATCACAATGGGTTCCATTGTTAAGGGCCAGTCTCCAAGTGCCTTCGCATTACCTGGTCATGAGGTCTTCTGGGAAGACAAAATACACTCGAGCATCTCCTTTATCATTCATGAACCATGGTGGATAATAATTCCTTCAGTGAACCAACTTACGAAGTCTTCTTTGACGAATCTCCGACAAATTCATTTAAGCTCTTACATGACATACCTACAATACCGTAACTAGTTCCAGAGAAAACTTCTTCTTCTGGCCAATCCACGATCATTTTGATGAGCATTACGTTGACGCTGAGCTTCCTGCTCAGCTCAATCGTATGAGGATGGTGCTGATAATTTTGAGAAACTAGTTGTGCCCCTAGATGAACCTCAAATTAATAATCCCATCGACTTTCCAGATGAGTCGATCGAACTTCATAGATCCACTAAAGAGAAGGCCACACTAGCTCAATTTTGTGATTACGTTATTAGTACAATTATTAAACAACCGGAACCACAGTCGTATTGGGAGGCAAGAAATGGCCCACATTGAGTAAAAGTCTCGAGGAGATGTAAGGTTCCTTGGAGAAGACTAAGATATGGTTCATTTACCCAGGTTAAACCATAGTGAGGTACAAATTAACATATAAGATTAAGACTCGTTCAGATGTTTCTATGAAAAGTTACAAGGATAGACTTGGGATTTGGATCATTTACTCCAGTAAAACTGTTGTGATTGCATATGAATGTGTAAGGATAAGATTTGTTGAGATGGTTCTACTGAAAAGTATAAGGCTCGCTCGGTGGAAATGGGTTTCACACCAAAGTATGGTATTGACTATGAGGAGAGATTTTCTCTAGTTCCACTCTTATAGTCATGGCTGCTCAAAGACGTTCGTTTTTATTACATATTGATGTTTAGAATGCATCTCTTAATGATAATCTTACAAAGGAAGTAAATATGCAACCTCCACCTGGTCTTGAGGTTTTCGAGTCACATGTATGTTGCTACCTCGCTAGTTATATGGTCCGAAGCAAGCCCCTTAATTTGGTTTGACAAGTTTTGTTCTGTTGTGCTCAAGGTTGTGTTTTCTTCCAATGCATATGATTGAGCTCTCTTCATTCACCATACGAATTGTGGCATTATCCTTTTGTTGTTCTATGTTGACATATTACGATAATTACTAAGAATGGTCTTGTTGGTATTACTAGATGAAAGAGTCATTGAATCACCACTTTTAGATGAAAGACTTGAGGTCCCCCAGTTATTTCTTAGGTCTCGAAGTCACTTTTGATGCTGATAGATACTCTCTCTCATTGTCTAAGTATGCATCTGACATTTTTTTTTTTGCAGAACTACCATATCAAAATGTCTCATCCACCCTATTGAGCCCAATCTGAAGCTGACTCCCTTAGAGGGTGCACCTCTCGATCCCACTCGTTGTCAACATACTGTTGTTAGTCTGGTTTATCTCACATTCCCTTGACTCGACATAGCTTATGTTGCTCATCTAGTTTGTCAGTTTCGAACTGCTCCTCATTCCACATATTATGTTGTTCTTCAGATTCTCCTGGATGTGAAAGGTACTCTATTTTGTGGTCTCTACTTCTCTGCTCTCTCTACACCCACACTGTATGACTTTGCGGATGCTGATTGGGTTGGTGATCGACTGTTAGACGCTCAACTACATGCTATCGTTTCTTCTTAGACAACTCGCTTATCTCTTAGTGAAACAATAAGAAAATTATCGTCGGTCGTTCCAGCAGAAAGTCGAGTAGTGTCCATTGGATGGTACCACTCAATAGCCCATTTGCCTTTGTTAGTTATTAGCTGGTATGAGAATGTCACAGTCCTATGCTACTACGATATGTTGTGACAACCGTAGTGCCTCGCTCACAATGATGTTTTTCATGCTTAGACTAAATACATGGAAATAGGTTGTTATGATCAGCAGAGTTGTATGAATATCTGCTGTTTGAAATGACGAAGTCACATACTTCAGAACTGTGTCAGCTATGAGATGATGACCCGTAAAGTTGACTATGCTGATCATAACAACTTCAGTTTAAGGTGGGGGGGGGGGAGGGGTTAGGATTTGTAATTATATGGGTTATAGTAATATTACATATGGATAGGGATTTAGATCATATATACAAAAAACTTGCGCAGTCTATAAATAGACCCATATCTCTATTCTATAAAACAACATGATTTAACTAACTTATAGCTTTCAGCCTTGGATTAAATCATACTCAGCTCTTAGATCTCACCTACCACCCTCTTAACTACACACTACTTAACTACCTACTTAACTACCCATTATTTGAAAATTTAACCTCTCTGTCGGTTTAATTTACGCAACTTATCAAAAGTGTGTAAGAACATGACTTGATGGATATTATAAAAAATTACCGGAGATGCTATTTTCATCTTCTCCTCAAACAAAATCGATTGTGAAATGTATATTTGGGTAGTGCCCTCGGGCACGGACAATCGCCTAGTCAAGTTAAATACCAGTTTTCTCTTCTTTTTCAGTTTTGTAGCAAAACCTAACCAATTTGTACCCACATACGCCGATTCAAACTAAAGCTACTAAATCAAACCAAGACGGTCAAACCGGTATGCAAAGAGGTCGTGTATGCGAAAATATAAATATGTATTTTCTCATATAAAGATTCATATTCTCTTATTTCTTGTCTGGCTTTTAAGTAGATTAGAGAACCTAAATCGCAAAGAGAATATAAAGTTCGGTTTAGGTTTGAGTTTTTGCATCCCAACCAAACAGAATCATTTACTTCTGTATATGAAACATCTATTTATGATTTGCGAAAATGTGAGTAACAAGAGGGTGCCCAAGTCATGAGGGTGGCCTGGCTGGTATCTCCCAAGGATAATACTAAGAGCTTGTTTGGTATCCGTTTAAAAACAAGAAAAACAGTGGGAAAAAAACGTACCGAAAAAACACGTTTAAAAACAGAATCAAAAAACTGTTTGGTATCCGTTTAAAAACAGTGTTTAAAATCAAAAACACGTTCGGCAACATTACCAAATTTCAATGTCAATTTGCTTAAAAATCGTTTTTACGTACAATACCGACATATATTTGATATTTGTTGCATCTCATCATAGTTGAAATGTCTGTAAACACCAATAGTATGAAAAAAAAACACCAAAAAAACACCACATTTGCTGTTTTTTTAAACAGCTGTTTTTCAACATGTTTTTGTTTTTAAATAGACAGAAAAACATGCATACCAAATGCGTTTAAAAAAACAACCCTGTTTTTAATCAAAGTTGATTAAAAACAGGAATGCCAAACATGCGCTAATAAGTCAGAGATTTTGTGGTTGTACCGTACCAAATGAGAATCTCATTTAACACCTTCATTGTTCCCCCATTCAGGAAGAGAGAAAAATGGAAAAGAAATGGGAGATATTTAAAAAAATGTCAATTATTCATGAAACCGTTCATGTGAAACCGTTCGTGGTCTCTTTAATCAATTGGAATTGTTTTTAACTCTGTACCTTTGACACTTGATAGGGAGAGACTTTATTTTTATCCAAAGATAAATAGAGACTGAGAGAGACCGAGGACGCGGTTTTGGAGCAGCGAGCCAGAGAAGCACCAGCTGTAAATTGTTCATTCTTCTTCTTCTACTTCATCCATCACTAACTACGTAGTACAAATAAAGATCCATATATATCATCAAATTTTCTGCTACTGATACTGTTAAATAGCGCGTGTTTCTCTCTCTCTTATATTAAATAATTACTTCTAATTAATTAACCCCAAGTAGTGTTTCATTTTAATGTTCTTGTCCCTTGTTAAATACTATAAACTTGATTAGTACTTACTAGTTTAATCTAATGGATACCCTAATCTAATTGTATATTCTTGTTTACATATTGTAGTATCCTGCTAGAGCCAAAGCACACTCCAAATCTACACAAGCCTTCTCTGTCTCCCTCATACTGCAGCACAATCCTAGAAGTTGCCTTTTTCCTATGTTTCTCTCTCTCTCTCTATCTAAATTTTGCCAATTACTACTTCCTGAATTTTCCGTCAACGCTAATCCAACTTAAGCCCCTAAGAGCATCTCCAACAGTTTATGCAGATGGGTTGTTTATGCAAAATTTACATATTTTGTGTAAAAATTATAATCCAGCAGAAGAGGCATCCTGTCATGCAGAATGCAGGACATGCATCCACCTCGCCAAATTTGGCGAGAACTGTCCCATCGACATTTTGATTCTTTAATTTAACTTACGTTTCCTAATTTTCTCAATCATTTCTCCTATATTTTCTACATAGTTGTCCCTCAAATATCTCTCCCATCTCTACGTTTTTTTAGGGTACGATTTATTTGTTTTCAAAAGTGAAGTGTAAAGGGAAAATACAATTTATAATGTTTTTGCATAGTTACTGTTGGAGAAGAAGTGTGAAATTATCATTATGCAAAATGCAAAAGTACAATTTTTATGTAAAATTTGCACATTACTGCTGGAGATGCTCTAACATCCCATCTCTAAATTGACCATCATGTCCTGGGGCGGAGGTACATGAGGCCCATCACTCTAGCAGGGGTTACACGCCCCTGCTTATGCTCACTCTATTTTTACCTTTCCTCTTTTTTGCATTTATACTCGCTTGAAAGTCAAAAGTTAAAAACTCTTGAGTTACTCTCTTATTTACTTTAGTGTCTCTCCCGGCTCGCCCCATGATCCTATCCTCGAATGCATATTTGTTTTTCTTGATTAGTCGGATTGCTGTTGTTGACTCATGCTCGCTTAAATACCAGCATAAACTCTGTAAATTGGCTAGTAATAATTTGAGTAGAAAAAAGTGGCTAAAAATCCTGAAAATCAGAAACTATTCGCTCAACATTTGTACGATGTGAGACAATCTTCAAATTTAGATACTAGACATCATGTGCTCACTCATTTGATGTGTCTATGTTCTTAGAATTAGTGTCCTAATCAGGTGTATTCTTACCAAAAACAGTTTTTTCTTACTTTACCTTTTTACTCACCCTTGTTAAAATTATACTAATATTTCCACTTCCCAATAAAAGTACTGTCGAAAGAGAAAATGACAAATCTGTCGAAAACATTCTTTATAATAAACGTGGCGGAGGAAGTATATGTTCAACTCAAAACATATCGCATATTTCCAGCAATACATGAAAGTCATATTCGTGTGTGACGCCACACAACTTTCACAAATGTCACTGTCATGGTGCTTTATTGTAGTAGTTAGCATAAGTATATTTATAGTGATCACTTGTGTAATTTAAGTCAATAACTGTATTGAATAAGCAACGTAAATTGGCTTGTGAGGCTTCGAGGATGGTCACTCACGAATGAGTGATGGATTCCAGAATGGAGATGGAGATTGGCAGTTGTTTTTACTATGCTACTGAGCTGTACTATGTGCCTTCTTCTTCATCTAATTTTTCTCCTCTCATGGTCAAATCTGTAGAACAAGTCATGGAATATATATTTCAATCACTCTCAGGTCTCGTGTGACTGAAACTTCCCAAATAGTAGCCGTGTTATTAATTTTAACTCCAAAACACCTCATGTGGTGGGGTTACAATTCAATTTGAAATACTACTGTTTTATTGCCATCGACATCTTATCCTCCAGTGGCAGAGCTATAAATTAGGAATAATGGGACAAATTTGTAAGCAAATTCAATAGCGGGGGTATTATTGCAACAGTTCGAAATTAGCAGTTATGCTTCTGTAGTTAACAAATATAACCAAAATGTTAAAATTAGAGGTAAAATTGTAAAAGTGAGGTTTTTAAATACTCATAAGCCGAACAAATTTACAATAAAAATAATTTGGCAAGTCAAGAAAACCATTTACAAACTGAAACATGCACTTAGAAAACGATAGATAATGAAGTTTTCTCTTAATTAAATGAGTCTCGATAACCGGAATAATATTATTTAGCTAATTTGGCCCATAATATGTTATTGAAAATTAACAAGTCGAGGTTCGAGGAATTCAGATACATGATACATTATCTAACATCGTACAGCTTAAAAGCATAGTAAAAACAACTGCCAATCAGAGTCAACATACATTTCAAACCTTGAAAACTATTTGTGATTAGATGAAAATCATGGAATATTTTCACCGAAATATCATTGTTTTTTTAGAATAAAATATCATTTATATTTACTAAATTATTTCTTTTTTGCTTAATATTTTTCTTGAGATTTTAAAAGATGTGAATTTAAAAAAGTGAAAGGAAACAGAGTAGAAAAGTGACTTTTCAATAACACGCAATTATTTTTGTGATTTCTATTTGAAAAAAGAAAGACGCTTGAAAATTGAAATAAAGCATGGATGGGTTAAATTAAACTGGCAGCATACATTTCCATGTCATCTGTTGAGGTTTAGCAGTTTGAGAACAGCGCAGTAATCTAATATCTAAAACTAAAAAGCAAACTAGTCAAACTATTTAGAGAATGGGACATGTATATGTATATTCTAGGAGAGCCCACTATTTTAATGAAGCAAGAAAAAAACTGGATAGTATCTGGCATGCACCCATTTCCATGATGTGTAGAAGAAACTAAGCAAGAGAAGTAGAGAACCTTACTATTCCTTGACTAAGGGGATATGCTACCCCTTAAAAAATACCCACCACCCCTCTATATATACACCACCCCATCACCTCTCCACCCTCTCACCATTCATTCATTCTCTCACAACTCCAAAAAGAACACATCCAAAACCAAACACACAAAGAGAGCAAAACCTAGCCAAGAAATGGTGAAGACTGAGTTGATGAAAGCAGAGCAAAACAGAGCAATGCCAACTCCAAACTCATCATCATCAATGAAGAGGAAGTACAAGGGAGTGAGAATGAGAAGCTGGGGTTCATATGTGTCTGAGATCAGAGCACCAAATCAGAAAACAAGGATATGGTTGGGCTCATACTCAACCCCAGAGGCTGCTGCTAGAGCCTATGATGCTGCACTCATCTGCCTCAAGGGCACCTCTGCAAATCTCAATTTCCCCATTAGTCCCTCAAACTATCACCTCCTTTCACAAGACACCATTCTCTCCCCAAAGTCCATCCAGAGAGTTGCTGCTGCTGCTGCTGCTGCCTCCAACACAAACACAAACACTTTCCTCACTGACAACAACAACCCTAGTACTAGTTTTTCTAGTACTACCTCCTCATCTTCGCCGTCGTCTGTTTCTGGTTCATCCCCAAGCAATCACATTGAGGATGACTTCTCATTGGTGTCTTCAGTTTCATCATCCTTTGATGCAATGTCTTTGATCAATGCTACATCATGGGTTCACTTCGATTCGCCCAAGTACCTCGATATGCTTGGGGAAGGGGCGTTTTTCGATCCGACGATGATCGAAGACGTCTACGAAGAAGCCGATATTCCGCTATGGAGTTTCTGTTAAAACATCACATCAATTTTATTGGGGGTTCATACTATTCATTCATTTTGGATGATCTTCAGATAATTTTGGTTGAAGACATCTGTTGCTGACAGTGACTAATAATATTCATATGTATGACTAGTGTAATGATGAAAATCAGGACAAGGAATAAGTTCAAAACTAAGGGAGTGATCAATTTTTTCAACTCCCTCATGTGGGATTTTATTATTCTATAAATGGCATAGTAGTACTAATAATTATGTAATTTTGCTGAAAGTATTGTGTAATAAAATGACACTATTCTTTAACTCATGTGATATCTCTTTTGTCTTATGCTCCCTCTGTTTCATTTATTTTTTATGTTCCCATTTTTTCTATTATTCATTTGGTCATTTTGACTCGGTGATTTTTTATGGTGATGTAGAAAAAAATTTAATCCACAATATCAAAAAAATTACATCGATTCGTTATCCAAATCATCGAGTCAAAGTGGCCCCATTACGGATGAAACCTTCAAACCAAAAAGAAAGAGAAAAAAACAAAAGATATTAGAGAGAAGAGCCAACGGGTTGGCTGAAAATATGTGGTAGCCATTGAAACAGTAGAGAGCATAACACGGTGAAGGCCCGATTCTCAGAAAAAAAAAAAAAAAAAACAAACAAACAAACAAACATGGTGAAGGCCCTTGTACCTTAAAAGCCCGTTAGGATTTCTGCAAATAAAAGTAATGAAATACAGACAACATAGCAACAAAACAGAAAAGAGAATTAATTTTATTTATTGTATCGGAACGTCTGGAACAAGATGATAAATAACACATATTCTAGCATGTGTCTGTGTCTTCTAAGGACTTGAACTCGATGCCTAATAAACTAATAAGTATTTGGGCTTATCCAAAGCCCAAACCACAATGAAGCTCAGTCTATTTATCAAGCCCATTATCCAAATTCTCATATAATCTAATAAGCCCATATCTATAAGGGCCTCTTTGCTATTTCTATAAGTCAACCTAATTCTATTTATAACTAACTCTTTCTCTCTCTAGGTTTTTAGGGATGAGATTTTTCCGGGTTTAGTACCCTTTCATCGCCGTGGGCGTTCTTTAATAGAGTTGTGTCTCTAGAGTTTTTCTTCTTTCTTTGTGTTTATCGTCCGGGTTTAACCCAAATCTATTCGTCTTTTAGATTTGAAGAGACAGGCCTCTTTCGTTATATCAATTTCCTTCCAATCTCTAGGGTCTGTTTTCTTTGTTTATGCTACAAATCATGGTTCTGCGTTTGGATATTGATGATAGTCAAGAAGCAGTCTAATGATTACACCAATTTGTGCTCATGGGGAAATATTTCTGTGGGAAAAGCATAAGCAAACGTACTATGAAGAAGATCCTGACGGGAGCAGGTATACTACGAGCCAGAGTGGAGGTGGAAGCCCCGTTCGCGGAGGAAGTTCTGGAATCTAACATTTTTGCTTTCGAATTCGCTGAACGAGAAGACTTTGAACAGCTTAGAGAGAAATCACCCTGGCTCCTAGCAAATCATCTTCTCAATATCAAAGAATAGGAATTGGGGAAAAAGCTAGAAGCCAAGGCTCTCCTCTACTGTCCTTGTGGATTCAGGTCCGGGGAGTTCCACCGGAGAAGAGGTCGGAAAAGAATGCTAGGAAGATTGGAGGGACGATTGGAACTGTGATGGATTGAGAAGGATTAACACCATGTATTGTTGGATTAGACGCTATTTCAGATTAAGGGTTGAAATCAACACAGAACACCCATTACCGAGGGGTTTTATCCTTGAAAGCAAGACAGGAGAAGATCGATGGGTGAGTTTCAAATATGAGAAGATCGGGAACTTTTGCTATAGATGTGGTCGGCTAGGACATGTCGATTTCAACTGCTTATTTGTGGGTAAAGAGGAGGTCAAAAATCCTGGTACAGCTCTGTTGGAATAGATGCCCTAGAGGCAATCTAGTTTAGTATGAATTTATTTGTGGCTAGAAATTCATTTATTATTTATTGGATATTTAATTTAAGAAGTCCTTAGATTTATAATTGTGTTGTTTATCTTAAATATCCCTAGTCAAATATAATGATTAATGGGACAATCATCTATAGACTAGTATGGGGTTGGATTGATATGGAGATATCATGATCCAACACATAGGTGTGCATTAGGGGTAATGGCGCACTGGATTGACCCATCTCCGAGAAGGCTACATACACGTTATGCTGAGTCACAAGCGCTTCTCGCGGTGCAATGGTATTTTCATCCTTAGACTTGAAGTCACTAGATATTCTAGTTGTGGATTATTGTGATGTTGGTAGCGTTAAACGCTACACCGTAACTGGGAAGTTGTAAAGGCGTGTACTGGATACAATAAGAAGCAAGCTTAGAGATCGTAGTGGACGTAGATAGAATTTGTCCCTCCCACATAACGGGATCAAATATCCTAGGCCACTCGAGGGATAGTGCTTATAGAATGTCTGGCCAGACTCAAATAAATCAATATGGGATATTGATGTTATTTGCACGAATAAGGCTATTCCCATGGATTGAGAAACTGTGGATTGGATATACGAGTGTGACTGGTATGTCTTGTGTCCAATCCGGATATAGAGACAAAGGGATGAGACAATTATTTGTACAAAGGTTGTCAAGATGACTATTCTATTAGTTGGCTAGAATGGATGTTTTGCTAGAAACCGCTCCATATTAGCAAATAGTTGCTACAAACTAGATAGAACCTATGGGGTCACACGCTAGATAGAGTTGAACTAAATTTGGGAATTAATTAATTGGATTAATTAATTAGAAGGATCACTTTTCAAAACCTTGCAAACTTAGTAGGGACTAATTTGCAAGGAATGGACTAAATTGAATTCTAGTAGGACTAGAATAAGTCCTTTAGGTAGTTGGCAAGGATTGGTTGGACTATATAAAGGACCTTCCTTCCTTCCTTCCCACACTTATGATTCTTTAGATCATAACTTGAGTGGGAGAGAACAAAAGGAGAGAGCAAGCAAGCAAGGAACCGCCGCCCCTCCCTCGCCGCCGCCCTCCCCGTCGGCCCCAAGGAGGCCGAACCTCCTTGGTTTGGTCTCGTTTTGTGTGATTCTTCTTCCTCTTCCTCTTTCCGGGCTAGCACCAAGGAGTGGGAGATCTAGAAATCAACTCTAGGCGTGGATCAACTATAAAGAACGTGACACAATTCGCGTTTGAAGTCATCAAAGGAGAACCCTAAGGTGTGTTAATTGATTTCTTCCCTTACCATCGTTATGTCTCTTGACTTGTGATCCTTGGAGGGTTTTGTCATGGTTAATTATTGTTTCCGTTGCGCATCCATGAATCAAAACCCTATAAGCTCTGAGCTCCGAGCAGAAGCAAAGATGGCTGAGGCAAGAAGAGAAACCCTAAATTCTCGACGTGATGGTAGGTGGGGAACGAAGTACTAGGCCAAAAGAATGTCACAAGCTATGGCGGCGCGTGCTGAACAGGTGATGAACGAAGAAGAAAGGCGCGTGGAGAATCAATGTCTTAAGGAGGATATTCGCAAGGATGATTTGGAATCGGTACGAAAATGGTGTGATGGCATGAACAACGAAGCAGAAGGGAACACGTGGCAGCAACTCGTTAATTGCGAATCTTGCCAGCACAAAGTGGATGAGCACGAGAAGGAAGCTTCCTATTCAAAAGAAGTGGGATGGGCTGCGAAGTCAAGGCCCAATGATTCACAATACTTTGTAGAAGAGCCAGAGGACAGCCCAGAACGTGAAGTCCAACACGTTAAAAATTTTGAGCTAGAAGCTGAGAAGGGCCTTACACAACCCTCAATAGTAACACTCACTGATTTAGAGTCCGGCCCAATCACAAAAGGCCCAAGTCATAATGAGGACACAATTTAGCAAGAAGACCCAATCTGCAACAATCCATTTAGAGATGTTCAGCTTGCAACAATATTCAAAAACCTCTTCTCGATCAAAAGGAAAAGGCTGGAAGATGATGCGAACCTGAACGTGAAGAAGATGCGACTCGAATTAGGAAAGGAATTGGGAGATTCATCATAGGAAAAAGAGAGTTGGGAGATTGCTAAAGAAATCAAGAGCAATACTGATTACATTTTAGCAGTACAACAGGAAAAGAGGAACCGGAAGCTCAGAAAATCAAAAGGGGCAAAGAGGCAAACAGAGCAACACTTATGTCTTTTCAAGGTAACTCTAACTCTACTGAAGAAGTTTCTTTTGCAAGTAATTTTGCGAAAGCCATGGCAAATTTTGGGAAATTGTTTGAAAAGCAGGGCTGCGGGTCTGACCCTAAACAGACCCTTGGTGAACCATGAGAGCTATATTTTGGAACTGTTAGGGGCTGGGGAATGACCTGAAAGTTCGACACCTAAAGGAAATTAATTTCCAGGTTTGAACCCTTTTTATTTGTTTATTGGAAACGAAAATGGTGCTTCAAAAAATAGGTTGTCTGCAACAAAAGCTGGGGTTTGCTAATAAATGGGAAATTGACCCAGAAGGCAAATCAGGAGCCACTGTGTTATTTTGGAATGATGGTTTAAATTTTTCTTTGAGTACAAGCAACAAGAACATTGTGGATATCTTGCTACTAAAGGATGGAGGAGAAGTGGACTGGAGAATGACATTTGTGTATGGGTGTCGAGAAACCCAAAATAGAAGTTCTATTTGGAACCAGCTGGGGTCTCTTAATGTTAATGTAAGTTTGCCTTGGGTGTTCTTAGGGGACTTTAATGATATTTTGTGGAGACATGAAAAACAAGGAGCCATCCCTGCTAATCAAGGCAAAGTTCAAAACCTTCAAAATTTCATGCAATTGAGTGACATGACCGAAATAAATCTCAAGGGTTGCAGATATACATGGTGTAACAACAGGGATAACAATTTGATTATGGAAAAATTGGATAGAGTGATTGCTAACATCCCTTGCAGAGTTATGTTTCCCAATGCTGATGTTGTGGCTCTTCCTCCTATAGGGTCTGATCATAGTCCCGTGGTGCTCCTGTCAGAAGGTTCCACTCCCCCATTAAGATCTTTCAAATTTGAAGCTTTCTAGGTTGATCACCAAGAGTGTGAAAAAGTTGTGAAGGAAGCTTGGAATCACAGCAGCCAAGATTGTATTCAGAAACAGACCTCTTGCTCAAAAGCTTTATGGAGATTGAGTAAAAAGACAATTCAAAATCCCAAAATTCAGATTAAGAAACTCAAGGAGAAGCTCACAACACACTTGAGCAACCCTTTAGTTAACAAGACAGGACAAGAGATCAGAACAACCAAGGATCAGATTGCCCAGCTCATGTTACAAGAAGAAAAATATTGGGCTGCAAGGGCTAGAGTAAAAAGGCTTAAGTGGGGATAGTAACTCAAAGTTCTTTCATGTCTCTACTCTGCAGAGAAGACACCACAACAAGATTTCAAGAATTAAGGATTCTGTTGGAAATCGGGTAACCTCTAAGAAAGATATGCACTCTATCTTCCTAGAGAATTTTCAGAAGCTGTATCAATCTGAAGGGACAAGGGACTATACCAACACTCTGATTTTGCTAAATCCTTTCATTACAGAGAGGATGAACAACAGTCTAAAGAGCCAAGTGTCTGAGTAAGAAATCAAAGAAGCTGTATTCTCTTTGGGAGCTGATAAGGCACCAGGGCCTGATGGTTTTCATGGTGTCTTTTATCAACATTACTGGCATTTGCTGAAACAAAATATTATGACTATGATTCAGAAAGTCTTCAGAATATGTATTATTCCTCAAGATCTAAACAATACAGTTAGCAATGATCCCAAAAATTCAGAGTCCTAAAGAAGTTAGCCAGTTCAGGCCAATTGCTTTATGCAATTTCTTGTACAAAGTAATATAAAAAATCATTGTGTTGAAGCTGAAACCTTTACTCAAAGATGAGATTGCTGAAGAACAGAGTGCTTTTATAGCTGGGAGGCAGATTCAAGATAATATTATAGTGGCACAAGAACTCATTCACTACATTTCTAAGAAGACGAAAGGGAAGCATGGTATGTTTGTTCTCAAGGTTGATATGAACAAATCCTATTATAGGATAGAGTGGGACTTTCTCCTAGTTATTCTAAAACAAATTGGCTTGAATGAACTTTGGATTAGTTTGATAAAGAGTTGCATCTCTACTGTGAAATACAGAATCAAAGTGAATGGGGAATTGTTAGCTGAGATCTCCCCTTGTAGGGGGATCATACAGGGAGACCCCATGTCCCCATATCTCTTCATTCTAGTGGCTAACTGTATTATTAGAATCCTCAAGAGAGCTGAAAGTTCACTTGATTATAAAGGAATTCAAATGTCAAGAGGGGGTCCCAACTTACCCATCTTCTGTTTGCATATGGTGCTTTGTTTGTGGGAAGGGCAAACAAAGAGAATGCCCTCTTGTTGGAAAGTTGTCTCGGACAATATTGTCAAGACTCTGGTCATCTTGTAAACAAGAACAAATCCAGCATCTTTTTTAGTCCCAATACCTGTGAAGACACAAGAGAAGAGATAGACAATATCTTGCAAGTTAGAATCTCTCATCATGCAGGGAAATATCTGGGACTTCCTTTAAGCTGGGGAAACTCAAAGAAAGAATATGAAGAAGAGATTTTCAAGAAATTTGACTCCAAAACTACAGGTTGGAAAGCAAAGTTTTTGAATCAAGCTGGCAAAGAAGTTATCATAAAAGCAGTTCTTCAGGCCATTCCATCATATAGTATGTCTATCTTCAAGCTCCCTCAAAAGTTCTTCAATGCTTTAAGGAGTAATATCAACAATTTCTTCTGTAATAATGCTAATGGGGACGTAAGAAGTCACTGGCTGAATTGGAAGGACTTGGATTTAAAGATATATCTACCTTGAATTCATCTTTATTGGCCAAGTAAGCTTGGTGATTCATCTCCAACCTAATGCTCTATGGGTGAGATCTCTCACCTCTAAATTCTTCAAAATAAGTTCCTTTCTTAAGGTTAAAAAATATAGTTACGGATCAATATTTAGACAGATAGATGGGTCACAAAGATGGAGCTTGTTATAAAGAAATCTGATCTTGCCACCCCCAGTGTCCATAGAGTTACTGATCTTATCTTGTCTGATCCTACAAGCTGGGACAATACTTTACTTGAATAGAATTTTGAACTACATTCAGTTCAAAAGATTTTGAATACCCCCTTGCCAAATAATCTCAAAATGGACACTTTTATATGGCCACACACTATCAAGGGTCAATACACAGTCAAGAGTGGTTATTTTTCCATTAGAAGACCTTTACAAGAGGGAGAAAGTTCCTCAAGTCAGCAAGGAAGCAACCTGTGGAAGCTAACCTGGAATTTGAAGGTGCCAAACAAGGTGAAAGCTTTTATCTGGAGAGTTTTCCATAATAGTATTGCTACTACTATGAAACTTTTTCAGAAAAAAGTCATCAACAACCCAGCTTGTCCAGTTTGTGGGGTGGTTGTGGACTCCATCTCCCACCTTTTCCTGTTTTGCAGTTGGGTGGAGGAGATATGGGTCAATGCCTCTTTTGATATTTCAAATTGGAACCCCCACATGGCAGCTGAAGTCTGGCTAGGAGATCAATTGGAAAAAGGTGACACTTTCCAAACTCTCTGCTAGTTCTTTTGTTCTGGCATATTGGAAAGCTAGGTGTGGGAAAGTTTTTCAGAACAATCCCCCTTCAGCTATCATGGTTTATAGAAAAATAAATGGTGGAAAATGCTGAGTTCTTCTCCTCTTTGAAGCCATCAAAGAGTATCCAAGAACAATCACATTCTGCTCCAATTTCACCCATAAGATGGAAAGCACCTCCTGCCGGAAAACTCAAAATTAATAGTGATATTGCTTTTGATCAAGAAATTCACAAGGGGTATATTGGAATTTTGATTAGAGATCATACAAGGAATATGATGATGGCATATCATTCTAGTTGCTATTGTGAAGATCCCTTAACTGGAGAAGCACTTGCTGCTAAAAGTGCTTTCACCTTGGCAGAAAATCTTAATCTGAGAGATTTTTTCTTTGAATTTGATTCCAAAACGCTTATTCAGATTCTCACCAAAAAGGAAATCCCCCCTGGAGAATCAAAGGCATAGTTGAGGATATTGAAGAAAGTGAAAGAGATCGTAATTGCTGTTTCAGTTTCACCAAACGGGAAGGAAATGTTGCTGCCAATTGGATTGCTCAAGCTTAGAAGATTAGAAAGCTTCCTAGGAGCTGGGCTTATATGCATCCTGTTGATTTTTTGCCTATTTTGAGTTCGCACTCGTTTTGGTGCAATTCATCTGTTTGGTTTTTCTAATACAAGCGGTTTTCCCGAAAAAAAAAACTAATTCTATTTGGTGGAGTACAATTGTGATACAACTACTCTCTTGTAAGAGCTGAATTATTTCACCTATTGTGGATATTTTTACTTAGTCACCTTCTTCCAGACGTTACGATCTATTTAATATAATTAAATATCTTTTCTATTTTGTTGCTATTTTCTCTGTGTTTCAATACCTTCATCTGCAGAAACCCTAAACGGGCTTTTATGGTATGAGAGCCTTCACCCTGTTGTGCTCTCTACTATTTCAATGGCTACCACACAATTTTTAGCCTAACATTCATAAATGTATGCCACACAAACTTGACAGCAGCAACTATGTGATATGGAAACACCTGCTCACGTCCCTTATACAAACTTAGACGCTCTTTGGTTATCTTAATGACTCTCTTCCATGTTCGCCACAGATACTCTCCGCCACCGACATATCTGTTTCAGCAACAGTCAATCCTGCCTTTTTTTCCTGGCAGATCCAAGATCAGGTTATTGTAAACTTGACCAAAACAGGGGTCGATCTGGACATCGTAGTGGTTTTGGACAAAACCCTCTTTCTAACAGTGGTGGTCGTATCTCTTCCTCTTCTTCCAATATCAACAACAACTATTACTATTTTGTCAACAAATCCTCTAGTGGTGGCTCTAACAGAAATGATAAGCCTCCAATAAATTACCAGATCTATGGAAATGAATGCCATTATGCGCTTGACTGTTGGCATAGAATGAACTATGCATATCAAGGGCTTACCCCTCCTGAGAAAATATTTGCTATGGCAGGAACCACCCAATCTCAAGTGACACTTCCAAATTACTAGCTCACTGACACCGGAGCTTCACATATGACCAGTGAACTAAGGAATCTTTCACTCTTAGATCTGTATTATGGAAAAGAACAAGTAACCATTGGTATGTTGGAATAGATTTCCTAGAGGCAATCTAGTTTAGTATGAATTTATTTTGGCTAGAACATTCATTGTATTATTTATTGGATATTTAATATAATAAAGTCCTTAGATTTACAATTGTGTTGTTTATCTTAAATATCCCTAGTCCAGTATAATGATTAATAGGACAATCATCTATAGACTAGTATGGGGTTGGATTGATATAGAGATATCATGATCCAACACATGGGTGTGCATTAAGGGTAATGGCACACCGGATTGACCCATCTCCGAGAAGGCTACATACACGTTATGTTGAGTCACAAGTGCTTCTCGTGGTGCAACGGTATTGTCATCCTTAGACTTGAAGTCGCTAGATATTCTAGTTGTGGATTATTGTGATTTTGGTAGCGTTAAACTCTACACCGTAACTGGGTAGTTATAAAGGCGTGTACCGGATACAATAAGAAGCAAGCTTAGAGATCGTAGTGGACTTAGATATAATTTGTCCCTCCCACATAACGAGAGCAAATATCCTAGGCCACTCGAGGGATAGTGCTTATAGAATGTGTGGCCAGACTGAAATAAATCAATATAGGATATTGATGTTATTTGCACGAATAAGGCCATTCCCATGGATCGAGAAACTATGGATTGGATATACGAGTGTGACTTGTATGTCTCTTGTCGAATCCAGATATAGAGACAAATGGATTAGTCAATTACTTGTACAAGGTTTGTCGGATGACTATTCTATTAGTTGGCTAGAATGGATGTTTTGCTAGAAACCACTCCATATTAGCAAATTGTTGCTACCAACTAGATAGAACCTATAGGGTCACACGCTATATAGAGTTGAACTAGATATGGGAATTAATTAATATGATTAATTAATTATAAGGATCACTTTGCAACACCTTACAAACTTAGTAGGACTAATTTGCAAGGAAGGGACTAAACCAAATTCTAGTAGGACTAGAATGGGTCCTTTAGGTAGTTGGCAAGGATTTGTTGGACTATATAAAGGAAGCTCCTTCCTTCCTTACCACACTTATGAGCCTTTAGTTCATAACTTGAGTGGGAGAGAACAAAAGGAGATAGAGCAAGCAAGCAAGAGGAGCCGAACGCCCCCTTGTCGCCGCCCCCTTCCTGTCGTCCCAACAAGGAGGACGCCACCTCCTTGTTGCCTCGTGTTGCGTGATTTCTTCTTCCCCTTTCTCCGTTCCGGGCTAGCACAAAGGAGAAGGAAGATCTAGATCTCAAATCTAGGCGTGGATCAACTATAGATAACGTGACACAATTCACGTTACAAGTCATCACAGGAGAAACCCTAAGGTGTGTAACTTGATTTCTTTCCTCACCATCGTTATTTCTCTTGTCCTGTGATCCTTGGAGGGTATTGCATGGATAAAATTTGTTTTTCCACTGCGTATCCATGATCAAAACCCTACAGTGGTATCAGAGCCACAGATCGTAGAGCATAAACGTGGTTTACGTGTTACGTTTTGATAGTTTTACACTTTAAATTTATTGTTTATCGCGTAAAACAAGACAAATCAAGCATATGATGCAATTTGTCAATAATCTATCATAACAAGACCTAGTTTTTACATTGGATGCATGAATCAGTGAGTTTGAGAAATTTTAGGATCTTAGATCTAGGGTTTGGGCATCCTATGGAAAGAATGAGCTCTTTTCACACAAGGAAACAACCAAACTTGGGCACCAAGCAAGGGAGTAGTTTTGGAATCAACTCCCAAAGGAGGTTCGCCCCCCTAGGCAATTTGATTGTTGGGCCCCAAGGACCGTTTTAACCCTAGAAAATCCTAAAATCAATTAAAATTGACCAAGCGCGTTAAAATTGGATTTTAACTGTTTATGTGCAAATCGCATGGTGATTGGATATGGACTTAGGATGGGGTTTGGTGTGATTGTTTAATTTTTGTATTTTGGTTTACGGCCTGCGAGCTGATCAATTAATTATAATAATTAATTAGGGTTTTATGGCCTGCGAGCCATTTTTCTCAACTTATGAGATTTATTTTATTTAGTAGAGTTGTTAGCTAGTGCTAGATAGAATAGATTGTAAGCCAAGATTGAAGAAATGAAGCCCAAAGCCAAAGGAAGCCACAAAAGATGGAGCATAGAGCATTCCACATGACTATGAAGGATGGACCAAAAGATGAAGACGCATGGAGATGTGTTTGTTTTAGGGTTTATAGATAATTCCATTGGCATGGAATTATCTTAGTCTAGAAAAGGCCATATTCACATCACGTTTTATTTTGTATTGTGGTTGTTTATTTACTGTCTTATTTTTTTGTGGTTGGTGTATGGATGATGCTTGCAATTAGGATAATAAGATAATTAGACAACCCGTATCTATTATTTGGAGTTGTGCCCAAACTCAAATATATAGATTAGTTGATATGGATCAACAAAAACAATTAAAGTTGAATTGCAAAATCTCTCAAAATTCAAATATTGCGTTTTTGTCTTCTCGTTATTTAAACACTCATCGTCATCATGATTTCCCAAGATCGTGCGTGCCAAAGCATGGCGACTTGGTTAATAATGATGTGGTGCGATAGCACACCTCGTGTGCAGATTGTTTAAGTAAGAAGTTGGACGCAACTACGTGTTTAATAGGATTAAAACCTAGAGACAATCAATTGGGATTATCCATGCGGATGGATAAATAAGGGGTTATTTGTCCAATTAAACCAAGAGTTGCATAAGGGATGCAATTGGAATTGTTCCTACCTAAAGTATTCAAATTATGGGTGACTTGCCAAAGCAAGCTCATAAGGAGATGAAACATGGATCTTGGCCCACTAGAAAATATAAGGATATTTTCCGCATTAATATCTTGAGGGTTATCAATCCGTAGAAAAGTAGTGGGAGCTATATTTGATAAACTAGCCATTATTGAATATAGTCAAAAATTCACAAATACTAAAACTTGCGTATTTTCCTTTTTGAAGAATTCCAAATGGCAAACAACTCATCGAGTTCACAACATTCCCTACGATCTGTCCTTGAGAAGGACAAGCTCTCTGGAACCAACTTCCTTGATTGGTACAGAAACTTGAGAATTGTTCTCAAGCAAGAGAAGAAACTGTATGCAATAGAGGAGCAAGTTCCAGCAGGTCCAGAGAACAATACCCCCGCAGCCCAAAAGGCGTATCAAAAGCATGTTGATGACGCTAATGATGCGGCCTGCCTTATGCTATGCACCATGACTTCTGAGCTTCAGAAGCAACACGAAAACATGAATGTTGTCGATATGATCGAGCATCTGAAGTAGCTCTTCCAAGAGCAGGAAAGGGTTGAGAGGTATGAGGTCTCTAAGGCATTGTTCAAGTGTCATCTAGCAGAAAGGAGCCCGGTGGGACCCCATGTAATCCGTATGATCGGGTTCTTGGAGAATCTCGCCCGACTGGGGTTCCCGGTCGGCCAAGAGTTGGCAACCGATCTCGTGTTGCAATCGTTGCCCGAGACTTATGGACATTTCATCATGAACTATAACATGAACGAGATCGTTAAGCCACTGCCAGATTTGCTCAATATGTTGAGGACAGCTGAACAAAGCATCAACAAGGGTAAGGGCAAGGCCATTATGATGTTGCAGAAAGGAAAGGGCAAAAGGTTTGCCTCATCCTCCAAGGGCAAAGGCAAGTCAGTTGCCAAGTCCAAGGAACCTGCCCTTCAACCTGTTGGTGGCATTTCCAAAGGTGTGACTAAAGGTGAGTGTCACTACTGCAGTCAGCCTGGACACTGGAGGAGGAACTGCCTAAGATATTTGGAGGACAAGAGGCTTGGAATAGTGATTCCACCATACCAGGTATTTTTGTTGTAGATGTCAATTTAACTGTCTCTACGTCATGGGTATTAGATACTGGATGTGGATCTCACATTTGTCGAAATGTGCAGGATATAAAGAGAAGTAGAAGATTGGCTAAAGGGGAGATAGATCTGCGCGTTGGGAATGGAGCAAAAGTTGATGCATTGGCCGTGGGCGTGTGCGAGCTATCTCTGCCTTCAGGATTAGTTTTAGAATTAAATAATTGCTATTTTGTGACTGCTATGAGCAGAAACATTATTTCTGTTTCTTGTTTGGACAAGGAAGGTTTTATTATTTCAATAAAGAACAATTGTTGTTCCTTTTTTAAATAATATTCACTATTGTAGTGTGCAATTATTTAATGGACTCTATGTTCTTGATCTAAGCAATCCTGTCTACAACATTAATACCATGAGGATTAAAATACATGATTTAAATCCTGCTTACTTATGGCACTGTCGTTTAGTGCATATAAACGAGAAGCGTGTATCTAGGCGCCATAAGGATGGATTACGAGGCTCATTTGATTTTGAATCATATGAGACATGTGAGGCTTGTTTACTGGGAAAAATGACAAAGTCCCCTTTCAATAAGAGAGGTGAGAGGACTAGTGAGCAATTGGCGCTCATACATACTGATGTGTGTGTGCCATTTGCCACGCCTGCCAGGGGTGGTTACGTCTACTTCATTACATTTACTGATGATTACAGTAGATATGGATTTGTGTACCTCATGAGGGCCAAATCCGAATCCCTTGAAATGTTTAAAGAATTCAAAAGTGAATTAGAGAAGCAACTTGGCAAAAGTATTAAGGTTCTACGATCGGATCGTGGAGGAGAATACTTGAGCCAAGAGTTTGACGACTATCTTAGAGAGTGTGGGATCCTGTCTCAACTCACTCCACCCGGAACGCCACAATGGAATGGCGTTTCAGAGAGGAGGAATCGAACCCTATTAGATATAGTTCGATCTATGATGTGTCAAACCGATCTTCCATTATCATTTTGGGGCTATGCTCTATTAAGTGCAGCTTTCACCATTAACCGTGTTCCATCCAAATCAGTCATGAAGACACCACATGAGATGTGGAGTGGGAGGCGTCCCAGACTGTCGTTCATGAAGATTTAGGGCTGCGATGTCATGTAAAACGTTTACAATCAGACAAGCTAGGGCCAAAGTCGGATAAGTGTAAATTTGTGGGGTACCCTAAGGAAACTAATATCATTTATATAATTCATATGCATCAATCAACATGATCTGATATATCTAATCTGGAATTGAAAACAGTTAGAAACAGTCATACTAACACTTGTTGTTGCAGATAAACTGGAATAGTCATATTAGTATAAGCTGACACTTCTTGTTTCGATATTTATGGGCATATCTTACCAAAAAACTGCCAACGGTTTCCACCTCATCTCTAAGTAAGTACGATTCAGAAAATTCCATAAGCAAGGTTTTGCGTATACAAACATGTGGCCACTCTAGTTGCACTCAAGGTCAATGCACATGCAAATCACACTTTGCTTTGTGATCCTCCTTCCAGCATGAGCAACGTAGGCTCTCTTTAGTACCTCATCACTAGAAGATCTGATTTTACTTTTTCAGTTAAGAGTGTCTGACATAAAATGCTTGCTCCTACTGTCCCGGATCTTCAAGCTTTGTACATGATCTAGAGATATGTTAAATGTTGATTTGGGGCTAGCCTCCAAGAAATTACCTCTGCAGCTTTGTGGCTTCTCATATTTTGACTGGGCTAGGGATGTGTCAAATAAGAAATCAATTTATGAGACTTGTCTCTATTTGGGTCCTAATATACCTAGCTGGACTTCTAAGAAGAAAGAAACAATGTACATATCCTTGACTGAATCTGAGTTTAGAGATTGGGTAGCCACAAAATATGATATGTCTTGGCTCAAAATTATGGTGATTGGGTTGCACATTCCTCTTAATTCTACTGTGATGAAATCTATGCACTCAGTCTAGCTTCTAATCTGTGCTTCACAACAAAACCAAAAATATGAAATTTGATTTTTACTATTTTACTTTATTTTTTGAGAAGATTTAGATTGTTATTTTGCTATAGAAAGGGTGCAGAAACAACAATTAGTTGTAGATCATGTGGTTACTAATTATCAGCATATTTCTTCACTAGGCCTCTCACCACACCCAGATTCTAGTTTTTGAGACACTCATTAGGTGTAGTTGTTTGTGTCTGTTATGAATTGGTGATCAAAACCCTATCTTGGATTGGCGAAGCAACGAGCAAATGAGGCAAATAATTGAAATTGCAGCATTCGGGAAAATGCAGAGGTCGTGCGACTTGCTTGGGCAGGTCGTGCGACCTGGGTGGGTAACCTGCTCAGGTCGTGCGATATGGTTGTGCAGGTCGTGCGACAGGGACTAGGTCTTCAAATTTTTTGGAATTGTTTCCTTCTTCGTTTTGGAAACGTTTGGACGATATTTTGGGCACAAGTCAGTATGATAGGGCTATATATGGGTGTAGGACTCTTTTATTGACAAGTGTGGTTGAGTGTGGTGTATCGTTGATTGTAATTGGCTCTCTCATCAATAAATTGGGTTGTTTTGGCCGTGGATGTAGCTAGTCTCAAAACTAGTGAACCACATTAAAATTTGTGTGAATTGTTCTTCATCTCGTTCTTCGTCTAATAACTCTTTTTGTCCCCAACAACTAGCATCGTGCTTCCGCGAGCGTACTCCAACAAATGGTATCAGATCCAGGTTGTTGGGTTAGGGTTTGTTGGTGAGGAGTGATGGCGAATTCGTTTTGGATGAAGATCAATCGTTTTGATGAGGAGGATATTGTTGATACACCCACCACCAAGTTCCTTATAGGGAGAACTATTGAGTTCCTTGTTGTGGGAGCTATCAGGTTCCTTATTGTGGGAGCTATCGGGTTCTTTGTCATGGAGCATCGGGCACATTCCAGCGCAAATTTTGAGGTTCACGTGCAATTGGCGCTCCGGCGCAATTGGGCTTGCAATATGGAGCATTGGGCGTGGGGATCTCAATCGGGCTCATCTGTCGCAAGAACTCGTAAGAGTTTGAACATCGGCATGGAGCAATCTTGTTCGGACCGCTAGGAGAATTCAAGTCAAGGTGGAGACGACTCGAATCAACCGGCGGATTTGCCTCGTGGCATAGAGCAATTGACGTGTCTTGTTTGCACGCGATTGGTTGGTAGCATGTTATTAGGCGTGGATGGGGTTGGTTACATGTTATTGGGCATGTATTGATTGACGGCGTGTTATTGTGCACGCATTGGTTGATTGGAACGTTATTGGGCGTGTCTTGATTTGCGTCTTGGTGTGGTAAGTATTGGCGGCACAATTGGCATGACTTGTTTGATAGACACTTTTGTCATGAAGTGTCATTGGCGTGACGTTGTGGAGATGCATTCTGCCATGGTGCATTAGGGTGTGTTGATTGAGACACACAAGTCTATGCGTTTTTTTGTGACGCAAAGACACGCTTGTTTTGGCGCATAGTGGATGTATTCTAATACCGCAACTTTGGAAAAATATTTTATCGGTTGATTGGTTGATCGTTTCGATTTAGGTGGAGCTCTTCGAATTTGATTGTTGGAGGTGCAACCACAATTGACGTGTTCGTTGAAAGGACGAATGGCGATCGAAGAAACAATTTGGGGAATTGAGTGGAGGAGTTCTTGATCATCAGGCGCATCCACAATTGGATTGATGACGAGCTTTGGATTGGTTGCTAGGGAGTTTTGATCAAGGTGGAGATTTGTTATGAATTGGTTGATCAAAACTCTAGCTTGGATTGGCGAAGCAACGAGCAAAGGAGGCAAATAATTGGAATTGTAGCACTCGGGAAACTGCAGAGGTCGTGAGACCTGCTTGGGGAGGTCGTGCGACCTGGGTGGGTGACATGCTGAGGTCATGCGACCTGGTTGTGCAGGTCGTGCGACCTGGACTAGGTCTTGACAATTTTTGGAATGGTTTACTTGTTCGTTTTGGCAACATTTAGACGATGCTTTGGGCACTAGTCAGTGGTATAGGCCTATATATGGGTGTAAGACTCTTCTATTTGACAAGTGTGGCTGAGTGTGGTGTATCGTTGATTGTAATTGGCTATCTCATCAATAAATCGGGTTGTTTTGATCGTGGATGTAGCTAGTCTCAAAACTAGTGAACCACGTCAAAACCTGTGTGTGTTGTTCTTCATGTTGTTCTTCATGTTGTTCTTCGTTCATCGCCTCTTCTTGGTTCCTAACAAATGGTAACTTGCTTCCGCATCGTTTTTTAACAGTTTCAATATTGCCCAAGCTTCTAGGACTTATGTATCCTCAGCTTGGGGAGGGAATAGGGCAATGAAGTGTAAGGGATAAAATGTTATTCTTGATATATTAGAATGTAATAGTGTTAGTAGTGCAATGATCAAATGTATCAATACAGCAAATCTTTCAGTTAGTTGGTTAGTTAGCTGATGTCTAATATATACAACTTGTGTATTGAAAGATATGTATTGAGAAATGCATTGAAACTGTTCATCTTCTTCAACTTGTCTACCTCTTTTTCTCTCTTTTTGTGATATTATTCTCAGATACAAACCCGTTAATATAGGTACTTCCGTCACCCCTGGTACATATAGCATGTATGGCCTTATTTTCTCTATTTCGAAAAGAACCGGAGACAAAGCAGGACCCAAAGTAATGGGTCCAACTGTAAGCAGTATGTCAACTTATGGCTGATAGAGAGAGTTGTATTAGAATATGTGTCCGCCTAGAAATTGCATGAGCGATATCTAGCAGTGGGACGAAAAAATCGTGAGTTGTCTCTAAGAGCATCTCTAATGGGCTAGGCAAACCAGCATTATCAGGCAAAATTTAAAGCAGCTGGACAAAATTACAAGTCCAATGAGTTATGCATCTTATAATGCAAAATACAAAATAGGCATCATCATCATCGCCAACTTGGCGAAGTTTATTCGCTCCCCATCTTAATTTTTTCTACTTTTTAGGGATGTGCTTACTTAATTCAACCATGTCTCCTATAATTCTCAACCACTTCTCCGAGATCTCTCTTTAAATTTCATCTACTCGTGAATTTGTAGCTAATAGCATTGGAGTGCATGGTCAAAATAAAAATGTAAAATCATATTTTAGATATAATATGCTTATTTTTTTACATAATACCATTAGAGATGTTCTAAGAAAATACCCCAAAGCAGCAAAATATTTATGAAGGTGAGGTGGGGAGGGTCCAGACTGAAGTGGTTGAATTGGGTTTACTATACATATGGGACTTGTGTGGCAAGATGATAACTCCGGCCCAATACTACCACAGTAGTCACAAGTTAATAGAAGAAACCAGACCCCACATGTAGGGATGGCAACGGATCGGATTCGGATCGGATCCGCCTATATCCATATCCGGATCCGATCAATTTAAGTGGATCCATATTCGATACATATCCGATCGGATCTGAAACGGAT
Source organism: Linanthus parryae (assembly GCA_023055425.1). Taxonomy (NCBI): domain Eukaryota; kingdom Viridiplantae; phylum Streptophyta; class Magnoliopsida; order Ericales; family Polemoniaceae; genus Linanthus; species Linanthus parryae. The sequence continues at coordinate 77,205,233 of JALGPY010000006.1, read as the reverse complement.
TCGGATCGAATTCGGATCGGATTTAATTTGTAATATCCGTATTCGATCCGACAATCCGTATATCCAGAAACGGATCTGATTCGGATCCGGGTTCGGATCCTGAGCTATTTTTTTACTTTCATATAAATACAAAAAAAATTCAGAAAAATACGAAAAAACAACCACATAATAAAAATATGCCTAAAAAAGTAGAAAAATATACTCAAAATATTTTACCAATATGACAAACGCAAATCTATCAAGATATATAGATTTTTCTTAATGTTTCGTGAATTTTTTTAAGACTATAAAACATAATGTGTAGTAATTTGTGTAATGTATTTATATATATGTATGTATATATATATATATTTTTTTAACTCTAAGAGTATTTTCGTAAAATTGTGTGTGTTCGGATCCTTTCGGGTCGGATATCCATCGGATATCCTAATGTATTCGGATCGGATATCCATCGGATATCCTAATGTATTCGGATCGAATCCGGATACGGATCGAATTCTGATTTTAAATATCCATATCCGATCCATTTTTTCGGACTTGATCCATTCGGATCGAATCACTCGGATTTTGGATCGGATCGAACCGCATTGCCATCCCTACTCACATGTCACAAGTTATTAACCCCAAAACAGAAATGGTCACAAGTGTTTTTTCTTGGTAGATAAAGAAATCTACTCTAACCCACGTCTAGGGGGGCTCGAACCCGAGCCAACGATCTTGCTATAAGGCTCCTTAACCAACTGGGATAGCCGTCGAGCTCAAAATGGTCAAGTTATTAACCCCAAGACAGAAGTATTATGTATTTTCGAAAAAAATACTAAGAGAAGTGGTGAGCGTTTTATATTCCACAGAGCAGTTAGACTTGGGCTAGAGTTATCTCTCTAGCAATGAGTTTTCGGTGTGCGCCTTGCCTAAGCAATATCTTCCAAAGAAGAAAACACACACACAAAAATATCAAGGTGGGCTTAGGAGGGTCTCGTGAAAAAGGCTCTCTGATAGAATTGGGTAAATAAGAAATTGACTTATGTAGCAAGACGTAATGTTATCAGCCCAAAACTCCTATGTTAGTCCACAAGGTAATTGAAGGAACCAAAGAGCATTACGCTTTTCTGTCCTGCTGGGCTCACTCATAACCCAATTGTGAGAAGTTACAAGCTCAAAATTGAAATGGGCTTTTAAGTCTCAAAAGCTCAATGTTGGTATGGGTTGGGACTTGGGAAGAACGTAACACTATTTTTAGATTTTCCTTGCAACAGCAGTAGTCTAGTATTCCGTCCGTTCCAAATTTTTAGTCCTCTATTCCTTTCATGGCAGTTCCAAAATCGCTGCCCACAATGTTTCTAAAAAAAAAAAGAAAAGAAAAGAAATCGCTACCCACTCCCACTTTCTTTTCTTAGCTCATGATACCGTAATTCTCTAATTTTGGCCCCGAAAAATAAACGTGACATCGTCAAACCGTGAAAAAGTGACATTCTAAGTGAATTACTTGACAAAACATTCAGTGAGAATGTAATGATTGCTGTGCTTCATAAATTTTGCATTCCTCACACACGACTTAAATTATGAGAAACATGGAATATGGGTGAGTTTGGCAGAGTGGTTTCTGGTGGAAAAACTGGTTTGTAGATTGTGGTGGAATTTTTTTGGTTTTTAAACGAAATTCTGTTTAAACCAGTGTGTTTGGCAGTAGTTTTTAAACTAGATTAAAAACTGAAGAAATGTGTTTGGTAGTGGTTTTTAAACTAAATGATGTAGATAAATGACAAATATACCCTCCACTTGTATTTTTCATTTACAGATTAAAGAAGAACAAATGCTATGTAAAAAGTTCACGATTTCGTGAGCTTCAACTATTTCATGAAAGTAACAATTTGAAGAAGAAATTAATGGTATTGTAACATCTAAAAAACAAATTGTCAAACTTGGATTCAACAAAAAACTAACAATTTCATGAAACACAGCAAAAATTCAAGACTTGTTTCATGAAATTAAAGTATGAGCAACTTTGTGGTCATATACTTGAATTGCTTAGTGTTAGAATAGGATAAACACATTATAAAAAAAAGGATAAACACACAATTAACATAAAAATAATAACACCAAAGTGAATAAGTCTAATAAAGAGAGTGACCTAATGATACACTTGGAAATATAGGGAAACTATGAGGGTAATATGGACTTAGCAAGAGTTAGAAAGAAACTGGAAAAAAACCACCAAAACATGGTTTTTTTCTCCACCCCAAAAGCTGAAAAAACCCAGTTTAAAAACCAGTTTTTAAACTACCCTAAACAAACACTTTAGAGAAACTAAATGGTGGAAAAACTAAAAACCAAAAAAAACCATTTCACCAAACGCACCCTATATCATAAGAGCAACTCCGACAGAAAGAGCAAACCACCATTTGGACCAAAAAATACTCTACATTAAGAAAAACACAGCTCCGGCAGAAAGAGGACAAAACCCGGGACTTACTGTTCATAGGAGCAAAACATAAAAGACTGATTTTAATTAAAAAAATTGATTCCACCCTCAATTTCAAACATAAATAAACATTACTTAGTTACTTAAGACTAAGTATAGTGGCAAAAAACATTACTTAGTTACTTACAATAGTGACAAAAAAACCCAAATAATTTTTTCATTAAGTAAATCAAGTATTTTAAGTAAACGATTAAAATATTATATTAATTACATATAATTTTTTTAAATAAAAATTACTTAGTTACTTTAGACTAATTAATATAGAAATATAACTAATTAATAATAATAACAAAAGTAATAAAATACAATAATTTAGTCCAAGGACAATTTTTAATCCTCACTGTTACACCTCAAGCAACAAAGACAAATTTTTATTCTCTATCTCTTGGAGTTGCTCTAAAATAAATAGTCAATTTGACTTTTAGAGTTTGAACTCTGATGAAAGACTTGGCTACTTTGAGTCATTACATATGAGCACCATCACATCACTCTAGACTCGTACTTCAATTACTAATTTGTGAATCACTGGCGGCACTCAACACGTTTATTTGAGTTTCGGTGCACGTTTGGGGCAAATACAAATAAAAAATTGTGTCTGTTTCCCCATTTTGTGTTTGAGAGATTAATTCAATTTTAATAATAGAATGAATGAATGTTGTCAAACACACATAAGTTTCGATTGAACTTAAAAAAAAAAGTTTCAAATTATACTTTTCAGCCAGACTATTTGTACGGATTATTTTCATTAAATCATTGAAATCTTTAGCTAACACTCTCAAATAGGCAGGCACTTAAAGAAGAGGCAGCCTCTTAAAGAATTGTTCTTATTTTCTAAAGAAATAGATCCCCTGATGTCTCAAAAAAGTTGTTAATCCAAGTCCATATAATGTTTGTTGATTTAGGTGAACAAAATTAGCTATAGCCTCCCTTATAAAAGTAGCTATAACTACAACACCAAGTTAAGGTTTTGATGCATGACCATATCATCCCACATCTACAGTTCTTACATTTGAACAAAAGGTGAAGAAAACGTCATCATTGGCGACCACACACTTGTTCTTAACTTAATCCGCATTAGACCGACCTTGTACACAAAAGTCAATTTAGGTGAACAAAATTAGGTGACTTAATCCACTGGAACTCCTCCATCAACATTTGCCTCACATGAATGTGTCTCTTTTATAGTCACTGAGGGTGACAAATTGAGGAAAAAGAGAAAAAGTCGTTCTCCTACATTCTAGTAATGTTGGAGTATTTAAAAAAGGCCTTGAATGTACCATTAGTGTACCTTGAAGAAATGGGCCAATTCTTCTACACAACTCTGACATTTTCAGGGTCAAGTAGTCAACTTGGGTTACTTCATCTTTCTGACCAATTCACTGTTCCTAAATCTTGGGACCAAGTTTATGAGGAATGACATTAAATGATTTGTTTTCCAGGTTTGAATGTTGGGTGTGCCAATGTTTTAAGATTTTCGGAGCCTTTATTAAGAAGACTTTGACCATGTTTTGGTTGAAGAAGTGTACCACTTCAACTTTTTTTTTTTTTTTTTTTTTATGACTATTTCGGATCACTTTAACCCGATAAATAGTGAAGCAAGAAGCAAGAAAAAAAAAAATCACCTACTTGTCTTGTGTCCATCAAGAAAATACAATTTAAGAAAATGCTATTAAAAAAATGTAGCAATGTGGTAGCATTTAATTTGACTGATGAGGCGAGCAAACAAAGAACAGGATGCTCACGATACTATACTCGCTAGGTCAAATATTATATGCTTCTCATTCAACATATATACGCGACTTTCAGACAGAAAATATGTTGTTTGATTGTTTGCGAGAGTACTTATTTGTCAGTTTTCTTTTTCGTATATAGAGCATTTATGTTGAGGGATGCCAATAGCGTTGGATAATGCCCAAAGTTTTATATACTTATATATGTTAGTTTTTTTTTTTTTTTGAGTAGAAGAGCATAATTTATATATATATATATATATATATATATATTTTTGAGTGAAAAGCACTTTATAAACCAAGAAAAAAACGCTAGCTATAAATTACAAAGAGAATCCCGAAACTTCCCACATATTCCTATGAGTTGATCAGTTTTCTTTGTATTCTCCGTTGAGTCTTCTTTGGGTTAACTATTGTGCATCTGTGTTCTTTCCTCGTTCTAGAAACCGCCATTGGATCTGCTCAACCTTGTCCTTGTTGTCTTCGATTTTCTATATGATATTCCTCACCACCGATCTTCTGTGTTCCAGATCTTGGTTGTTTTGTAGGATTTCAACTAGGATCTGAGCGTCTCCTTCAGTGGTGGCCTTTGAGATGCCATGGGAAATGATAAGATCAATTGCTCTTTATGCAGCTATTGCTTCGATCTCAAAAGCATTGTTTCCCTCATTGAGCTTGATTTGCTTCTGCCGTGATGATTCTTTCCGTTGGATCTCGGATGAGGACCCCAATCCCAGCCTTCCGCCGCTGATATGACCATGCTCCGTCAAAGGAGACACGGTAGTCCAGATTTCGGTTGGTGCTCGGAACTGGGTCTAACGTGCTTTGTTCGGATTGATTGGAGAGGTGGCCGATGATGTCCTGTAGATACGCAGCGGCTGAGGTTGCAAGAGTTTCCAGCGGAGTCTTCTTTTCATCAAAGATGACTCTGTTTCTGTGAATCCAAATACTCCACAATCCGACACAGGCACGAATCTTATCCGGAGTTGAGCTTCTCAAGAAGAATCGCCGGATCCATCCTTGTCCAATTGGTAAGCACAGTTTGTTTGTTCCTGTGAACATTTCCCAGAATTGTTTTGTAATTGGACAATGAAGAAATAAGTGATCTGAGTCCTCATTTGCTTCCTTGCACACTCTGCACTTTAAATCAACAAGAATATTTCTTTTTGCCAAGTTAATTGATGTCGGCAAAGAGTTGTTATGAATTTTCCACACCAAAAACAACAACTTTCTAGATTTTTTCAGCTTCCAAAGATCCACTAAGCATTTCTCCTCAACTTGATCTCCAGTGTTGCTCAAATTTTCTGTTGCTGTTGTGGCTTTGAGTGCTATCTCGTACCCACTTCTGACTGTGTACATTCCAGAGTCTGTAAAATGCCATATGGGATTCTACATATATCAAGGATGTCAGTGGGGAAAATTTGTGGTCTCTGCGTTTCTCCTATATTCCAATTTTTAGCTTGTTGGTCTATGATCTCACACACCATATGATTTGTTCCACTGGGACTGGAAAGTGTGGTGAAGGGGTCATCCTCGGGAAGTGATCTGAGAAGATAGAAGTATTGTTACCATTCCCAATATGTTTAATCATCCCCTTTTTTAGAATTTTCTGGCCCTCCAGAATACTACCCCATGCGTAGGAGGGATTTCGTCCCAAATCAGCCTCTAGAAGATGCTTCCCAGTGTGATACTTGCTTGCAATAATTCTGGCTGTAATATTGTGCAGAACTTCAACTAGACGCAACGCTTGTTTCGCCAACATAGCTCTATTGAAGTCAAGTATGTCCTTAAAACCCAACCCTCCGTACTGTTTTGGTTCTTTAAGTTTATCCCAAGCTATCCAGCAAATACTTCTTTTCTCTTATTGATTCCACCAAAAATTCCGCATGGCTTGTTCAATTTTTTGACAGGAACCTATCGGGGGTAAAAAAATAACTCGTCGCAAATTTAGGAATGGTCTGGACTACAGCTTTGAGGAGGACTTCTTTTCCATCTGAAGAAAGGTATTTTTCTTTCCACCCTTTTGTTTTGTGCAAAACTCTATCAAAAAGGTAATTAAAGGAGTTGCTTTTGTTCTTACCAATGGTAGTCGGCGACCAAGATACTTATCGTGCTGATTTTCCTCAGGAACACCACAAATTGCGGTTAGAGCTGCTATGTCGTCTTCTTTGATATTTGTTGAAAAGAGCGCCGCTGACTTTTGAAGATTCATCTTTTGGCCCGAAGCCTCTTCATAGTTTGTAATGGTCAGTAGTAGAGTTGTAATACATTGATTATCCCCACCTGTAAAAAAGATACTGTCATCAGTGAAAAACAAGTGGGAAACCATAGGGCCTCCTCTAGAAGCTTTGACCCCCACTAAGCGATTTGCCTCCACCTCTGCTGAAATTGACCTTGATAAGCCTTTACTGCAGATCAAGAAAAGATAAGGGCATATGGGACATCCCTGTCGCAAGCCCCTCTCAGGTAAAATTCATCCCTTAACTTCTCCGTTAATATAAGCGATGAATTGAACCGAACTGATGCACTTGTGGACATTAGTACACAATCTGTTCCCAAACCCCATACTCCGCATAGCAGCTAATAAGAATTTTCATTCAACTCGGTCATACGCTTTAGTCATATCAACTTTCAGAGCAACATAGCATTTACGACCTTTAGCGCGAGTTTTCATAGTGTGAATCACTTCAAAAGCAGCTACCATATTTTCTATACTTTGTCTACCTAGAACAAACGCACTTTGAGCATCACTTATCAACTTGGGTAAGATTTGCTTGAGTATATTGCCACCACTTTTGCTATTAATTTGTAGATTACCGTACATAAGCTAATAGGCCGAAAATCGGCCGGGCTTAAGAGTTGTTTGATCTTGGGTATTAAAGCAGTTAAATTGATATTCAACTCTCCCATATCCTTGTCGCCATTCAAAATAATAAGGCATTCATTTGTTACCTCCTCGCCTATAATATTCAAGTGTTTCTGATAAAAAAAGAGCGGGATAGCCAACCTTGCCATGAGCTTTGGGGAAATTTCCTCGGCGTTATAAGGAGCTTCCAGCAGCTCATCGCAGAATTTGTATTAATAAAAGATATTACATACACTGAGAGTAAAACCAAATGGTTATAACTTATGAAATGTTAGAAATTATAATAGCCTAACGTAACACCAAACTTGAGCACACTTTGACATCCATTAGAAAAAAGAATAGTGCAAAGTAATAGACCACACATGTTTTTTATTTGAATTGGTCTTGACATGGAGATATAGGCATCATTTGAGATGTACTTGTATCATGTATTGCTTGTTACAAAGGAATAGCAACTCTATTAGCTAGTAAAACTGTAGAACAGTAGAAGTAGATCGAGTCTTAATTTTATTTGTCATTGCAAAAATTTAAATAATCGCATAATTTACATAAGAAAACAAACCCTTCAGTTGTAGATTGAAGCAATCCACTAGTCACAACGCATTTTACGCCATACTTTTCATTACTACTCCAGTATTTCATCCGTCTCATTTACATTGACATACTTTTTGAAAGGAAAGTCATAAAATGATTGTCACATTTTTAAAAAGTTGTAACTCTTTTCATTTACCTCCCTACGTATTTTCTATTTTTCTTGATTATTCAAGTTAAAAGAAACAAACATTTCAATCAGTCGGTCTGGTATGCAAAACGTAAGACATTTGCTTAGGTCTTGAGTTCAAAATTGGCATTTGTACTTGGTTGTTTCAGCTACAAGCATGTCGACGAGTGTTGGCTTGGGATGATTTAATTATTTAGTGTAGTTTATATCCTAATGCACAAGATTAAGAGTGCATCTTGTTTTTTTTTTGCGGTACCAAAAGAACTTTATTAATATAAAACTATGCAAATACATAGGCGAACAAGACATCGACTAACACTAAACGGAGACACAACCTTCATATAGGCAAGATACTAGCAAAGAAAAACTAAACTCAAAGATAAGCCCAATGATAAGGGGACACATGAAACTTATCCCCACCAACGAATGTTCACCCAAAATAGTCTAGGGAAACCGGAGAGTACAAGATTACATTACATAGCAAAAGATGACACCAAAAGAGATCAGAACATATCCAAAGAACCACCTACGCATCAATGAATGGGATCACAGCCGACATTAACTCATCATCAGGGATTGGGGGAAGTCCTTCACCAGCAGCTTCTTGATTAGCATTAGCTCCAACAGCATCTCCTGAGGCAACAACTTGATCACCAGACGAATCATGAGCCGAAGAAGAAACAAAAGTTGAGCTATCCTCCATGAAATTAAATGGAAATAAGATCCCGGTCAATGAATCTTGAAACGAGACATGCCCCACAGTAAACAAAGGAAACTAGGTGGTTCGATCAAAATGAATTCTTGTTTGTTTTGACTAATTATAAATGACTTGATAATTCTAATTCAAATTGACTAATCCGTTCTATTTTCTACATTCATAGGAGTGCATCTATGCTTCTTCTTTACGAATATGATATTAGCTTTTGCATGAGCCAAACTTGCTGGAGGCAACATGGCAAGAGGAAAAGCATTAGAAACTTCCACTAAGGCTTGAGGCGCAAGGGGAGCAAACTGTGGATCAAACTGAATCTGCCCAGGCTTCCAAGAGAAATTTCCTTTCTTTACTTCCACTTCAACCCATTGATTAGCAGCTGAACATAAACTAGGATATTAGCAAATCGAAATAAATTTAGCAAAAGCTTCGGTTTGGTAATAAACTTGTTCTGCAGAGGGATTTTGCTGCTCAAATAGTCTTTTGTTTCTGGTAATCCAAAGGATCCAAAAGATTGCTGGGATTCAATGCCAGTTTTGAATGGAGCAACGAGCCCTCCTTTTCCTTAACCAACGAAGGATCCAATGTTGAAAATTAACAATATTAGAGTTAGGTTTGTAAGTGGTGGAAATAGGAGCTCTCTCCCAAAGTTGCTGAGCCACATGACAATGAGTGAAGATGTGTTCAGGGGTTTCAATGAGATTATGGCAGTGGTTACAGTTGGGGTTAATAGAGTGGATTCTATAGTGAATGTTAGCTAAACAAGGCAAAGAATTAGAACAAATACGCCAGAGAAGATGAAGTAAATTAGCAGGGAGACCTGATTTCCATAGTCTTTTCCAATTTAATTCATAAGAGTTGGAATGGCATTGAATACGTTTGACAGAGAGAGTATGAGAGGAGTTGTTGTAATTTTGAAGAAAATAGGCTGATTTTACAGAGAAGACTCCATTGGAGGTAGACTTCCAGAAGGGGGTGTCCTGGTTTTCATTAAATCTTATAGGGATTTGACTTATTCTAGTACTGCGCCAATGGGGGGAAAATATTATTCAGAAGACTGACGTTCCATCCCTGGCTATTCTGTGTGATTAACTGAGCCACCTTCTTGATTCTGCTATCTGGGTCAGTTTGCTTTAAACAGTCACCTATAGAGTCTGCAGGAACATCTGGAATCCATCCATCATTTCTCACCATAAGAGATTGACCATTGGCAACTTTCCACTGCAGCCCAAGGGAGAGAGTATTTCTTCCTTTACAGATGTTTTTCCAAGCACAGGAGGCTATGGAGGTAGACTTAATAGAAAGGAAATTTTGCCTTTTGCACTACTTAGAAATGAAATAGGAACTGAAGAAGGTAGTAGGATCTTTAACAAGTTTCCAGCAGTTTTTAGCAATAAGAGCATTATTGAAGCATTGTAAGTTTTTAAAAGCCAAACTCCCATTTTGGGTTCTGTTGCACAAAAAATCCCAAGAGATCCAATGAATGCATCTTTTATAAGCTGAACCTGCCCAGAAGAACCTTGAAAGAATGGATTGGATGGCCTCACAATCTTTCTGAGGGAAGATGCATACAAACATTGGGTAAACTAGATAGCTATTGAGAACAGACTTAATAAGAGTTGCTCTTCCAAAAGAGTTAAGGAGGAGGCTTTGCCAACCCGCACATTTCTCATTGATTTTAAGAATAGTAGTTTTAATAAGCTCTTTGTTAGATCCTTTTTTATCTAGAAAAATACCTAAGTATTTTCCTGTTGATTCATGGGGGGTTAAACCTAAATTGGTAGAGAACTGTCAGAGTCTGAGCAGTTAGGACTAAAGACAAGAGAAGACTTGTCAAGGTTTATGGCTTGCCCAGATTCAGAGGCAAAAGTATAAAGAAGGCTCTTTATATTTTCGCTAGTATTGGGTTGGATCTTGAAAAACAGTAGAGAGTCATCAGCAAACTGAAGGTGAGAAATGGTTTTATTTCTAGAAAAGGGAATGCCTTGAATTAAGTTGTCAGATTCAGCCATATGAAGAGATCTAGATAGTACCTCAGAACAAAGATCAAATAGAAAGGGGGATAATGGATCTCCCTGTCTTAGACCTCTATGAGGAATAAAACTGTGTGATTGAGATCCATTGATGATTAACGAGTAGGAGACTGTGGTGACACATTGCATGATGAGTCTAGTAAAATGGGTAGGGAAGTGCATTTGAAACATGACTTGTTCAAGGAAGTCCCATCTTACTCTATCAAAGGCTTTGGAGATATCAAGCTTAAGAGCCCCAAGCTTTGGTTGTTGATCAGTTTTGGCTTTATGAATGGTATGAACTAAATCTTGACCAACAAGTATGTTGTCTTGAATGAGTCTCAGGGGGATGAAACCATTTTGATTTACAGAAATTAGAGAAGGGAGGACATGTTTAAGTCTGTTAGCCAACACCTTAGCAATGATACGGTACAAAACATTACAAAGACTTATGGGTCTAAAGTCTCCTACAGTTTGGGGGTTATTAGTTTTAGGGATTAGTACAATGTGAGTTTTATTGATCTCTTTAAGTAGATGACCAGAGTTAAGAAAAGAGAGCACAGCAGATGTAATAGACGTGGATAACAGGGGCCACTTTTGTTGGAAAAAAGCTGGTTGGAAGCCATCTGGCCCGGGTGCTTTTAAGGGGGACATTCCAAAGACCGCATTAGAGATTTCAGATGCAGTAAACGGTTTAGAGAGAAAATTTTGCTGATCTGGGCTAAGAGTTTTTGTGATATTAAAAAGGAGGGAGAAGGAGAAAAGATTATCATTTTGTTGCAAAAGCTCAAAGACACTAGGAGAGGGTTGAGAATAGATTTGTTTAAAATGATCAAAAAACTTCTGCATAATAGAAGGTAAATCCGAGATAAAAGAACCATCATTAAGTTTGATATTCCAGATTGAATTGAAATTTTTCCTAACTTTAGTGTATGCATGGAAAAACTTCGTGTTTTTATTGCCTTCTTGAAGCCATTTGCATCGAGCTCTGTGGGCCCAGAAGATTTCCTCAGAAACTAGAAGATCATGCAGTTGCTTGTGAAAAGCAACAAAATTAGAAGCAGCAATGGGATCAGGTAAGAGGGTTTGATAGTAAGCAATATTATGCTTGGTCAGGGAGATTTGGTTAGCCAAGGAGGGCCTAGACATAGCCCAGGTTCTAAAAGCTTTCAGCGTGATTGAAAGAAGCTTGACCACTCTAAAACAAGGAGAGCCTCTAATAGGAAGCCTCCAAATAAATTGTAGGAGATCCTTAGTTTCTAGGCACTTAAGCCACCACATTTCTAATCTCCTAGGCGGGTTGGTGCGGGAAGAGGAGGATTTGTGAAGTTTGAGAATAAGGGGAGAGTGATCAGAGACTCCAGTTCCCAAATTGTGTAAAGCAAGACAAGGGAATAGAGTAAGGAAATCAGAATTACACCATGCTCTATCTAGCCTCTCAAAGGTAGGGGTAGAATCAAACCTACAATTTGACCATGTAAACCAAATGCCAATGTTTTTTACCTCAAACAAACCCCAATGATGAAGGTGATTCAACAATTGATCAGCACCTCTAATAATAGATGCACAAGGTCCGGACTTATCGTGAGGAAACAAAACTTAATTAAAGTCACCAATAATAAGCAGAGGACAGTTAAAGGGTAACACATCATCAAACTGGTTCCAAACTACATCTCTTTTCTCAAAGTTAGGATGACCATAAACCAGACCAATGAAACAGGACTGTGAGGATGAGTTGTGAAATTTCATTTCAAGCAGAATAAGATTACTAGAGGACCACTTGGGGATGATGGTGAAGACATGAGAATGCCATGCACACCATAGTCCTCCACTAGAGCCAATAGGGTCAACAAAGCAGTGATTGTCAAATCCTAATTTCCTAAATTTATGTTTAATGAAAGAAGTTAGCTGTTTAGTTTCAGAGAGGAAGATGATTTCAGTTTTAAACCTACGGGTCAGCGAGAAGATCTCACGAATTGCAGAGTCCTGACCCAAACCTCTGCAATTCCAACTGAGAAGATTCATGGCTCTCTTGGGGTTGTTATGGCACAACCACCCGAAAGCCCAATTTAGGTTTTTTTTGCAGAAATGAGTGAGATCAAGAGAAGATTCATTCAAAACTCTACATCTTTTTTTAAATTTGAATTTGAAAAATTGATCAGAGAAGGGGTTGAAATTAAATTGCGCAAACAAATCATAAAAACTAAGTGTACCTTTGATAGCCTCTGGCTTAGGAGAAATCTTCTGCCTCTTACCCTTCCCTTTGAGATCAGAGGATTGTTGCCCACCTGTGTCTTTCTGCTTTGCCATCTTTTTTAGTGCTGAAATTTGCAACATTTTTGGTTTGGATTGAGTCTTCCCTTTGCCTTTCCCTGTCATTTTCTTGTTGACCAAGTTCTTCTCCAATTCTTGATCTTTCTTTCCTACACTCCTCTTTCCCCTGGACTTCTTTGGCACTGATGGACCACTCTCTTTTAGCATCTTGTCAATATCCACCAGATCCTGTCTTCTCTGTGTAGTCTCTGATTCAGGTTCAGTGGTTACAGTGGGGGAGAAATCAGGGGCTTTTATGGCAAAGCTTGCATGGTTCAACTTTTTGAAGGTAGTTGGGAGTTGTCTCACCATATTCGTCTTTGGTAGAGAATGAGAGGGAATGGAACAGGGGAGAGATTGGGTTGTAGGGTTCTGCGAAACCTGATCTTGGGACAGAGGTGTGGCATTTATAGTACAAATAGGGGGAAGATTACAGAGCTCCTGCAACAAAGAGTCTCCTTTTTGAAACCCCAAATGCATGCGTCTATTTAATGCCTGCTCGGTAAACCAATCGGCGTGGAAACTAACTGCGTCTGTTGGAAAGTAGAGAAATTCAAAGCACCGCTTGGGAAACATGCATGCATTTGTGAGGCTAGTGGAACGGACTGTGAGTGAAACTGAAGCGTTTGAAGGGATCCAGGCTGATGGTCTTCCGACTTGGAATTTCCACCTATATAAGAAGGGCCACTTTCAATTCTGGGTTTTTTGGAGAATTCATTGAGGAAAGGTTCGGAAGGGGGGGTAAAGAAATTAGCAGAATCAGTTGATGATGTGGAGTGTTCCGAGAGTTGAGTGTTGGGTGGAACAGGGGGTCCTTGGTTGGGATCTTGTAGGGTTGGGACATCGTGAAAATCATATACAGGAGTGACACTGGTATCAAATTTCATTGTTCGAAACGGTCCATGTTTAGAGTGGAGTTTGAGCAAGTGAGTAAATATTTTTCTTTGGGGGTTCACATAGAAAGGGTAGGAGGAAAGATGGTGGGATTGCAGGTATCTGGCTTCCAACTTCTCCAGGATTTCCACCAGGTTAGTATTGCATCGTTTATTATCATGACCAATGCATCCACACCTGTAACAAACTTTGAAAATTCTTTCATAACTGAAAAAAACTCATTTCTTCTCCTCTTCTCCTGGTACATTCACATAAGCCCCAGGGGTTAAGGCTTGATCCAAAGAGATTCTGGCTTTAATTCTTAAACCATGCAGTGCTCTAACTCTATCAAATGACCAGTCAACAACTATTAGATCTCCTGCTAAATTTCCCAATTTTTCAGCCGTATCATGATCAAATCCCTCAAGAGAAATGTTTGGAACTTGAAACCAAAGATCGGCCTTAGAAAAATCAACCTCAGAAAGAGCTTGGTTATTTTTTCTTTCCTTGAAAATCAAAGATAGGCCATGCATGGAGATGAGAGACTCATTGAGAAAAAAATCTTTGTCTTTAGGGTTTTGAAAATGGAAAAGATATACATCTACCTTCTTCTCAATCCAAACTGACCCAAACGTTTTCCATGCTTTGCAGATCGCTTGCTGCATGACAAGAGGGGACATATATGTTTTACCTATGAATTTGGCTACCAGTGCGTGTTTCAGGATTTCCCGAAAGGTGAAGGCTCTGGTAGGATTCAATGAGACCACTGAACCCCTTTCATCAAGTCTTTCATCCATGGAGTCATTGGAAGATGGACTACTAACATCAAACTGAAAGGGATTAGACATAGGAAATGTTAAGGAAGAAAATGAGCAAGAAGAGATCTACAAGATAAAATTTGAACTTGATCAATTCAAACAATCCATAAACACTAAATATAAGCAAAGAGATGAGAACCTGCAGGAAAATATATGAAAAGATTTGATTAGCAACAAATAATAAGTAAATAAACTAGCATCAAAAGGAACCAATGCATGCACAAGGAAATATTTCGAAATCTCGAAAGTGTGCAACAATGGAACTAGCCGTGAGTTACAATGCAGTAAATGATGACTGTATAGGCCGTAGGGGTATGGAGTTGCATCACACGAGAAGAGGAGTAGGGAAGAAGGAGAGAGGAGGGAAAGATATGAGCATAGATGAATTTGATTGGGAGCTGCTGCCAATCAACTAGTGCAAAACTAATGCGAAATTACGGAAGACGAAAGGTTGATTTGGAATACTGTGTTGATGATTGTGGCTCAGTGAGCAGTGGGAGAGGCTCTGGGGAGAGAGAGCAAAGTCGAGAAGCTTTTCAAAGCATTTGGTCATCTAGAGTGCATCTTGTTGAATCAATGTGCTTTGAATATACTCGAGGGCTTAGCAAGGAGTTATAGGCGAAACGGTGGATCAACGGACGACAAGAAAAAATGTTGCAGTAAGTTCGGCGGAAAGTAGGTTCCACAGGACATGTGACAGGTGGCAGGACCTATGCACACGTCCCACTAGACCTGTGACAGGTCACATGACCTACTGCACATGTCTCACATGACTTGTGTCAAGACTGACAGTTTCTAGGTTGTGTCGTTATGCGTTCTATGGTCGTTTTGAGATGTCTTTGGCACTAAGTCCATATATGTCTATATAAGGGGCCTAAGTTGTGTCTAGACATTGTGGTTGTATTGGTATTCGTTTCTCTCAATAAAATTGGAGTTTTTGGTCGTGGAGGTAGCTAGTTCATTATTAGTGAACCATGTTACATCGATGTGATCTTGTTATTTTATATTGTCATCGTTCTCTTGCTCGTTCTAGATCATAACACAATCGGTGTACAAAAAAAGTTCTAATAGAAAATCGCATTAATTACTCATATTCATACAACCCAACACACACAGTTAAGAAAATCACTGAATACCCTTTGAGGTGTAGTTGAGTTCGTCGGGTAAGTTAAGACTTTGGACATTTGCCTTGAGGTATTGAGTTCAAACCTTGGGTCAACTCAAGGGCTGCCTATTGACATTCTCAACTGCAAGTCTGTCAGCTCGGGTTTTCTCAGAGAAAGTTTACCTCTCTAGTGTTGTTTACAGGCTATCGCACTAAGGCGGATGTTTATCCATTACACACCCTTAGAATAGTTGACGCGGGTTTAAAAAAAAAAAAAAAAAAAAAAAAAAAAAAAAAAAAAAAAGCCAGTGAGTGACAGGCATGTGATCATTTTGATATATACAGCATTACCGGCTCCCTATCTAGCTAAGTTGTGTAGGCCAAGTCTCCAAAAATGCTGGCTAGAGTAAATCTAAAGGCCAAGTCTCCAAAAATGCTAGCTAGAGTAAATCTAAAGCTTAAAGAAATACTAGTAGCTAGCACAAGACCTGGCCGTGGTCTTATGGATGAGGTAGCCTCTATGATTGGTTCTTAAGTCACACACACCACAACCAATGCGTGCTTAAGTTAAAATAAAAGGGAGTAGCAAAAGGCAACACTTTAGGAGATTGTTTAAAAGGAACTAATGTCAGAGCTAGAAATTTGAAAAAGTAAATCTTAATGAACAGTGGGCATGTTTGGAACTTTGGATTGGGTGGTTTTTTGTTTTTTCAAACTAAAAACCTGTTTTTTCACAAAGATAAGAATACGAGCCTACTCTTAAAGGGAAAGGGTTGAAAGGGCTCGAACCCGAGCTGGCTCCCTTAAGGCCTGAACCACTTGGACAACCACCACTTTTATTTTATTTTATTTTTTTTAAAAAAAACCCACTCTATTTAGTTGGTCACGTTTTCTATTTAGTCTTTTTTGCTAAGTCAGTCCTCATGTCTTGCAAATAGGATCATATTTTTATTAATTAACATGCTGGTTAGGTGGTGCATAATCGATACTCTTGTTGAAACTGATGGAGCGGGTGCGCTTAATAAGAAAAGAATATTGGTTCAAGTACGAAGGATAATGCGATAGTTACTCATTCATGGCATCAATCAACCAGGGCGCTGGATTTGAGCTATAGTTTTATTTTTTCATAGTCGGTATGGTTACTTCTTCGTAGCATAATTTAACCCATGCGATGGATTTGAGCATTAGTTTTGTTTTCATTAAGATACAAAACCTATGTATAACTAAACATACACGTCGTCAACTCCAAATTTCGTATTTTTATTTCATAACCCTGAAACCTGAGTATTATCAAAACAGACCTCAGCATCTGCTTTGTATTATCCACTCCAAATCCATGTGGGAGCAGTTGAGAGTTGAGACTTAGAGAAAGGGATCGCGAGAGAAATGAGAATTCCAAAAGAGAAAAAGGAGAAGCTAGTTCCATTTGAATTTGTTTGGAAAGGAACAGATGATGGAAACTGGGACAATCTCTATATAAAGATGTACTAGTAGCATGTATTAAAAGTTGGTAAGACACGAGTACTATTTTTTATGACCAGCCCCAACTCTAGCAATGGCTACTATTAAATTCTTAATTGCTGAAGTGTACTTGGTCAAACTATATCATGTGTTGGGAGCGTATGTCGTATTGGCTACTCAGAGTCCACGGGTCGAGTGAGTTTGTAGGACCATGTACACAAAAATGTTAAGATGAATATTTTCATTAGCGATTTTCGGTGTTATGGTTTGATTTTCTAACATGTAGCTAAATCACTTTGACTCGGTGATTTTTTTAGGAAATGAATCGGTGATTTAAATAGCAAAACGATATGACTTCTTAAAAAAAATCGATTGTGTTCGAGGGTAAAGAAGACGACAAAAACAATTCTCAAAAAAAAAAAACAAAAAAAAAAAAACTCTGGTATTTTTGTATGTACATCGCATATTTACCTGGACTAAAAGTCAATTTGGTGTCAACTGATAATTTAAATAACAAGTAAAAACTTGTACCCTAGTTTTCAGCTCCTAGTTTTTCGGAGGCGATCCGAAAACCCTAGTTCTTGAAAATCGGCGGTAACGGCGGCAAGGACGGAAGGTTGCGATCGGGAAGCATGGAAGGCACTGAACATCTGTCGGAATACACAGAGAAGGAGAAGCAAGTTCTGATCTTAGAGGAGTATTGGAAAGAAGGTGAAGAGAATTTTAAAGCATGCTTACTTCGGTTCTTCGCCACGGAGGAACCGATAAACACGAAGGCTATGAGAGCCATGTTCCGACGCATCTGGAACCGAGGCAACGAGGTAAACGTTATTGAAGTTGATACAAACACGTTTCTCTTCGTTTTCCCAGACCAGCCATGCTTGGATAGAATTTTTTCAGGGGGACCATGGATCTTTAATGGGAGTATACTATTGCTGAAACCATGGAGGCTAGATGATCCGTTACAAGGAGTTGAATTCAGCACAGTAGATCTATGGGTGCAAATCAGTAATATACCGATTCATGTTATGAAACCGGAGACGGGAAAAAGAGACATCAATCTAGTTGGAGAAGCCATTACTACGGACCCCAGAATTGAAAGTGAAGACGGGATAAATTTCATAAGGGTGAGAGGGAGATTTCCAATCAATGAACCCCTACCTAGAGGGGTTCACATCCAAGGAAGAGATGATTTAATTTGGCTGGATTTCAAATATGAAAGGCTGCCTTCCATCTGCCAGTGGTGTGGTCTTATGACACATGAAGACAGCAGCTGTGATGCAAAACCCTCGGACAGTAGCGAAGGAAAGGTACCAGGATATGGGGAATGGCTGTTATGTCACCCTAAGCAACAGAAGATTAAGAAGGAGAAGACCGAGAGAAACATGGACAGTACGGAAACAAGAAGGGACGTGCCAGAAGCAATAAAAATCCCAGAAAAACCAGTGAATATGGTCGATAAAATGATGTTTGATGCTTCTGAAGATCTTGATCCAGAGTTCACAGCCACAGGAAATATGGAGGTATCAACCGAAACGCAAGCCATCGAGAGTTTGGCGACATATGACCCTTTTGGGCTCGACCCAGCCATCATGAAGTATGGAAGTGTTCAAGTCTTGAAGAGGAACAGATCCAGAAGTGACAGCAGACCAAACTCAACCCCAAACAGAGAAGATCGGGGAGAAACCCCTGATAGAACAGAAACGCAGAAGTCAATAAAGGAGAGGATCAACGAACTGAATGGACCGGGGAAGACGTCAAATGCAGGCAGATGGAAAGAGCAAGCACGTAACAGAAGTGCAAACTCTAGGGGAGATCAGGTAAACCCTTGTAGATACTGCTTTCTGAGCTGACAGATCTTGGCCACGTGGCAACCATCCAGCACACCATATTGTGCTCCACACACACTGGATCACCAGCCGAGCTGATCCATGTGGGGGCTGCGAGACAGAGCCCTCGCATACCACCGCACGGGACTTGTAGGGACTTTGTGGTTTGGAGGCTAGAGTAAGCCCTGTCGCGTGCGAGCCAAGCCCACACGCGACCTTTAGTAACTGTTTTGAGAGATTTATGGCACGAGCTCCATAAACCCGGTCAATCCGGTCAAACCCGGTCAACCTCGTAACGGTTCCGGTATTCGCGCACCACGTGCTGTAACGGTCCCTATATACTCGGACGAACGTGCCGTTATGGTTAAGCTAATTAAGCCGCCATCAATGGGCGCATTAACCATACTACAACGGTCATGTTCTTCAGTATAGATCGTCAACCTTTCCATACAAAGGAGAACACACTGGCCATACGCGGAAGCTCTGCCAAACCTCTGTCTCTCTCTCAGACATTGCTACTGCCTTGCTCTCTCCCTACACACAACCCCTCTCTTCCTGTGCGATCCCTGATCCACTACATACGGTGTACACGGAGGTCTCCCCGCCGGAATCTCTTGTGCACAACCCTAAACGAAAAGAATCGGACACTGTGTTCAGTCCAATTGCAACGAAAGTCTCTGAGAAAGAAGGGCACAAGAAGGGGCGTCAGCTAGATATGAATGTTTTGCCGGGAATAACATAGGGAAACACCATGGAGACGGACCAGGAAGAGGGAGAAAACTCACCATCAGCAAATAACAAGGCAGTGGCTGCGATGCAGCACTGCCAATCATCATGAAGCTTCTAAGTTGGAACGTGCGGGGTATCGGGAACCCTAGCACGTTCCTAACTCTTCGCGAGGAAGTGAGGAGTCAAAATCCCGACATTATTTTCCTCATCGAAACCCGTCTTGATATAACGAAGATGAAGAGACTACAAGATAGACTTAACTTTCAAAATGGTCACCATGTTAGTTGTGTGGGACTTAGTGGAGGGTTATCTCTAATGTGGTCACATCAAGTTTCAATTAAGATTGAAAGAAGTTCGAGATTTCACATCTCAGCTTGGATTTGTGACGAGGAAAATAATAGAGATTGGTTACTTACGGGTTTTTACGGAGACTCATCAGCAAGTCAAAGAGTCAATTCATGGGATCTCCTTGAAAGGATCCAACCAAACCCTAGACGCCCTTGGTGCGTTGTAGGGGATTTCAATGCAATTGCTTCGGCAGCAGAGAAGGAAGGAGGAAGGCAAGTTCGGTTCTCACAAGTAGAACCATTCATCAGAGCTTTGGACAGATGTGGTCTGAGAGACCTAGGTTATGATGGGGTGCCATTTACATGGTCTAACAAACACAGTGACGGAAGCATAATCCGCGAAAGGCTAGATAGAGCCTTAGCGAATTTTGACTGGAAGGAGAAGTTCAGTAGTTCGATTGTAACACACAGAGTGCTAGCAAATTCAGACCACGTGGCCTTTCTTCTTAGCATCAAGCAATCAGAACAGATCCCTTTTAAGGAAAAAAGACTTTTGTTTGAAGCTTTCTGGTCCTCGCATCCTGGATGCAGAGATCAGATTGAAAGTTGCTGGGTGAGTCAAAGCAATTTATGTGGTCAATTACAGGAAGTTTCAACCCGCCTGAAGGCTTGGGAAAGAACCCAATTTGGCAACGTCAGGAAGAGAATTGCTTTCTTCCAAGCTAAACTCCGCTGGCTGTGGAATCAATACCAAAGTCCCGAAATCTTACAGGAACAACAGAAGGTCCAAGACGAACTAAACAATCTTTTTAGACACGAAGAAAGTCTGTGGCGGCAGCGAAGTAGAGCAACATGGCTCAAGCTTGGGGATCGTAACACAAGCTTCTTTCACAAGAAGGCTTCAAGTAGAAGAGCACGTAATAGAATTATCGGCCTCAAAGACGAGGAAGGTAACTGGATTTCTAGCTTCGAAGGAATGGTGGATCAACTTCAACAGTATTTTGGCAGTATTTTCAAGACTCAAAGGCCTTCTATGCAAGCCATAGAAAACATGACTCAATGGACGCCTGAACTTATCAATCAAGTGGATCGTTAGATGATGGAAGCAGATTTCTCAGAACTGGAGATTCGCACAGCCCTAAAGAGTATGCATCCTCAAAAATCCCCAGGTATTGACGGCTTCCCGGCTTTATTTTTTCAAAAATATTGGAATATAGTCGGAACGGACGTGGTCAAAACTTGTCTTAACTTTCTTAACAAAGACGGTGATCTGGGTAAATTGAATGAGACAGTCATCACGTTGATCCCCAAAGTTAAACAGCCACAAAGTCCAGTGGACTTCAGACCAATAAGTATGTGCACTACTGTGTATAAAATTATTGCGAAAGTTATTGCCAACAGAATCAAGGGTCTATTGGATAAAATTATCGGAGATACCCAAAGTGCCTTTGTGCCGGGTCGTCAAATTTCGGATAACATCCTAGTGGCTTTTGAAGTTATGCATACGATGAAAACAAGAGTTAAAGGCAGAGAAGGTTATGTAGCTCTTAAAGTAGATATGTCAAAGGCCTATGATAGAGTCGAATGGCCTTTCTTGAAAGCCATGATGCTGAAGTTGGGTTTTGGTAGCAAGATAACTGATCTGATTTTGAAGTGTGTTAACTCAGTGCAATATACTTTCAACCTTAACGATTCGACAGTTGGAAGAGTTATACCTGAACGGGGTTTGCGACAGGGTTGTCCCCTATCCCCGTATTTGTTCCTGATTTGTAGTGAAGGCTTGTCACGTGCTATCTCAGCAGCAGTCTCGAACGGGTGGCTTCACGGTGTGAAAGCTTCTCGTAGCGGACCAACCATCTCTCACCTTTTCTTCGCAGACGATAGCATATTTTTTACAAAAGCTAAGCATGAAGATATAACCACGCTTTTACAGATTATTACATATTATGAAATGGCATCAGGCCAGAAAATTAATCTAGACAAATCTGCGGCGTTATTTTCAGCTAATGTACACGCTGATATCCAGAAATCTATCAGTGCTGCTTGTGGAGTGGTAGCTGTCGAACAACATGAAATGTATTTGGGGCTGCCTACAACAATGGGGAGAAAGAAAAAAATCACTTTCAATCATCTGCTAGATAGAGCTCAAATCAAAACCAATGGGTGGAAAGAAAAGCACTTATCTATAGCAGGAAAAGAAGTCTTGCTCAAGTCAGTGGTTCAGGCGATTCCAAATTATGCCATGTCATGCTTTATGCTGCCAGCAGGAACAAGTCAGCGGTTAGAGCAAATTATGAGAGAATTCTGGTGGGGAAATGGTACTAAACGTGGTATAAACTGGTTAAACTTGGAGACCATGAAACTACAAAAAGACAGAGGGGGAATCGGATTTAGAGATATGGAAGATTTCAATAGAGCTCTGCTAGCAAAGCAGAGTTGGCGTATTCTCATTAATCCCAACAGTCTAGTATCAAGAGTTCTGAAACACAAGTACTTCAAAAATAAAAATTTCTTGGAAGCAGATATAGGCTCTGGGCCTTCCTTTGCTTGGAGATCAATCTTCGAAGGAACAAAGCTGTTGAAGAAAGGGTTAAGAAAAAACCTGGGAAATGGGACTTCAATCAGAATATTCAGCGACCCCTGGTTACACCGCCCTCCAAGTTTCAAAGTCATCACCGTCAATACTGCATAAGAAGATCGAAGAGTCAGTGAGTTTATTAATCAGAACAAACAGCGGGATCGTCAAAAATTGAATCAGTACTTACTTCCAGTGGATGTAGAAGACATTGTCAGAATTCCTATTCCAGTTGAAGATAAACAAGACGATTGGAGCTGGTTTTATGAAGATAATGGTTGTTATTCGGTTAAATCGGGGTACGAGCTCCAAAGAACCATCTCAAACAGCTCAACACAACAACAGAGCTCTAGTAATAACCATAAATGGTTAACTAAACTTTGGAAACTAAAGATTCAAAGAAAAATCATTTTTTTCTGCTGGAGAATTTCAAGGAACATCCTCCCAACAAAGGATCGACTGAGAATCAGAGGGATCCCAGTTGATGATAAGTGCCAATTCTGTGAAACAAGAGAAGATCTTAGCCACGCTCTAATATTTTGCCCATCAGTACAGCAATTCTGGACTAAATTGTTTTCCCAAAATTTGATAATCAAAATTAGGTATCTGGAGAATCAATCCAATTGGTTTGAAGATTGCTTTAAACAACTCTCCGATCAAGACAAAACAAAGTTTTGCATCGGCCTTTGGACAGTTTGGAACAGCAGAAATGAATCAATTTTCAGAGGATCCCCAAGAACTACAAAGCAGATACTGTTCAAAGTAGAGGCTTGTAGGGTTTTGATTCATGGATCGCACAACGGAAGCATAATCAAACAAAAAACCATGCAAAACCCTCCAAGGATCACAAGTCAAGAGACATAACGAGGTAAGGGTTAGAAATCATAAACTCACCTTTGGGTTCTCCTTGATGACTTCAAACGCGAATAATGTCACGTTCTCTATAGTTGATCCACGCCTAGAGTTGATCCTAGATCTCCCAAACTCCTTGGTGCTAGCCCGGAATAGGAAGAGGACGATGAAATCACGCAAAACGAGACCCAAAGGAGGGTCTCGGCCTCCTTTGGCCGACGGGGACGGGGCGGCGGCAAGGGGGTCGATTCGGCCTCCTTGTTGCTTGCTCTCTCTCCTTTTGTTCTCTCCAACTCTTATTATGTTCACTTAATGAGCATAAGTTATGTGGGAAGGAAGGAAGGAAGGTCATTTATATAGTCCAACAACTCCTTGTTAACTACCTAAAGGACTTATTCTAGTCCTACTAGAATTCAATTTAGTCCCTTCCTTGCAAATTAGTCCCTACTAAGTTTGCAAGGGTTTGCAAAGTGATCCTTCTAATTAATTAATCCAATTAATTAATTCCCAAATCTAGTTCAACTCTATATAGCGTGTGACCCCATAGGTTCTATCTAGTTGGTAGCAACTATTTGCTAATATGGAGCGGTCTCTAGCAAAACATCCATTCTAGCCAACTAATAGAATAGTCATCTTGACAACCTTTGTACAAGTAATTGTCTCATCCCTTTGTCTCTATATCCGGATTGGACACGAGACATACAAGTCACACTCGTATATCCAATCCATAGTTTCTCGATCCATGGGTATAGCCTTATTCGTGCAAATAACACCAATATCCTATATTGATTTATTTGAGTCTGGCCAGACATTCTATAAGCACTATCCCTCGAGTGGCCTAGGATATTTGCTCCCGTTATGTGGGAGGGACAAATCCTCTCTACGTCCACTACGATCTCTAAGCTTTCTTCTTATTGTATCCAGTACACGCCTTTATAACTACCCAGTTACGGTGTAGCGTTTAACGCTACCAAGATCACAATAATCCACAACTAGAATATCTAGTGACTTCAAGTCTAAGGATGACAATACCATTGCACCGCGAGAAGCGCTTGTGACTCAACATAACGTGTATGTAGCCTTCTCGGAGATGGGTCAATCCAGTGCAACATTCCGTAATGCACACCTATGTGTTGGATCGTGATATCTCCATATCAATCCAACCCCATACTAGTCTATAGATGATTGTCCCATTAATCATTATACTTAACTAGGGATATTTAAGATAAACAACACAATTGTAAATCTAAGGACTTCATTATATTAAATATCCAATAAATAATAAATGAATTTTCTACCCATATACAAATTCATACTAAACTAGATTGCCTCTAGGGCATCTATTCCAACAGTCTCCCACTTGCACTAGAGCCAATCTGGCGTATCTCGTACGCCCATACTCCTAGTGTGCCCTTCATGCTTCCACTGCGTGAGAGGCTTCGTAAGCGCGTCTGACAGATTATCATCTGTAGGAATCTTGCATATCCGAACGTCTCATCTATCGATAATATCTCGAATCAGATGAAACTTCCTGAGCACGTGCTTGGACTTCTGGTGCGATCTTGGTTCCTTTGATTGCGTGATCGCCCCAGTGTTGTCACAGAACAACTCCACTGGATCCGCAATGCTAGGGACCACACCAAGTTCAGAAACAAACTTTCTGATCCAAACAGCCTCCTTTGTTGCGCCATTTGCAGCAATGTACTCAACCTCTGTTGTAGAATCAGCTACCGTCTCTTGCTTGGAACTCTTCCAGCTCACCGCTGCTCCATTCAGGCAAAACACATATCCCGATTGTGATCTAAAGTCATCTCTGTTAGTTTGGAAGCTTGCATCAGTGTAACCCCTTACACGCAACTCTTCCTCACCACCAAATATCAAGAAAGCATCCTTAGTTCTTCTCAAGTACTTCAGGATGTTCTTGACTGCAATCCAGTGACTCTCACCCGGATTGGATTGGTATCTGCTTGTCATACTCAAGGCATATGACACATCTGGTCTAGTACATAACATGGCGTACATGATAGATCCTATGGCCGAGGCATAGGGTATCCTACTCATGCGTTCCTTCTCAATCTCATTGGAAGGACAACCACTCTTTGAAAGAGTGATTCCATGTGACATGGGCAAGAATCCCTTCTTGGAATCTTGCATGTTGAACCGTTTCAACACCTTGTCAATATATGTACTTTGACTTAGGCCTAGCAACCTCTTAGATCTATCTCTATAGATCTTTATACCGAGTATATAGGCTGCTTCCCCTAAGTCCTTCATTGAGAAACACTTTCCTAGCCAATCTTTCACAGATTGCATCATGGGAATGTCGTTTCCAATGAGTAGTATGCCATCCACATACAAGGCCATAAAATCTACAGAGCTCCCACTAACCTTCTTGTAGACACAAGACTCATCTTCGTTTCTGATGAAGCCAAACCCTTTGACCACTTCATCAAAACGTCGATTCCAACTTCTAGAAGCTTGCTTCAATCCATAAATGGATCGTTGCAGCTTACAGACTTTGTTGGCTTGCTTTGGATCTTCAAAACCCTCTGGCTGTATCATATACACGTCCTCGAGGAGATTCCCATAAAGGAATGCTGTTTTGACATCCATCTGCCAAATCTCATAGTCATGGTATGCTGCAATCGCAAGTAGGATTCGGATGGATTCGGTCATAGCGACTGGTGAAAAGGTTTCATCATAGTCAGTACCATGAATCTGTCTGAATCCTTTAGCCACCAATCGGCCCTTATAGGTAATCACATTACCATCCATGTCGATCTTCTTCTTGAAGACCCACTTGCACCCTATGGGCCGCGCCCCATCAGGTGGTTCCACCAAAGTCCATACTTTGTTGGTATACATGGATTCCATCTCGGATCTCATGGCTTCCAGCCACTTCTGAGAGTCTGGGCCGCTCATGGCCTCCTCATAGGTAGTAGGCTCATCATCTATGAGCATCGTGTCACCGGAATCGGTTACGAGAAGTCCATACCTCTCGGGTTCCTGGCGCACTCTACTAGATCTACGAAGCTCTTGTGTTACCGGAACAGGTTGCTCCACAACTGCTTGTGGTTCCTGTTCATGTTCCATAATCGGTTCAGTGATTTGTGGTTCTTGAACCTCTTCAAGTTGTACATTCCTCCCACTTGCTTCTTTAGATACAAACTCTCTTTCTAGAAACACGCCGGTCCGAGCAACAAACACTTTGTTCTCGGTTGGATTGTAGAAGTAGTAACCCTTAGTTTCCTTAGGGTACCCCACAAATTTACACTTATCCGATTTAGGCCCTAGCTTGTCTGATTGTAAACGTTTTACATAGACATCGCAGCCCCAAATCCTCATGAACGACAGTGTGGGACGCTTCCCACTCCACATCTCATATGGTGTCTTCATGACTGATTTAGATGGAACACGGTTAATGGTGAAAGCTGCACTTAATAGAGCGTAGCCCCAAAATGATAATGGAAGATCGGTTTGACACATCATAGATCGAACCATATCCAATAGGGTTCGATTCCTCCTCTCGGACACGCCATTCCATTGTGGCGTTCCGGGTGGAGTGAGTTGGGACACAATCCCACACTCTCTAAGATAGTCGTCAAACTCTTGGCTTAAGTATTCTCCTCCACGATTCGATCGTAGGGCCTTGATACTTTTGCCAAGTTGCTTCTCTACTTCATTCTTGAATTCTTTGAACACTTCAAAGGATTCGGATTTTGCCCTCATAAGGTACACAAATCCATATCTACTGTAATCATCAGTAAAAGTAATGAAGTAGACATAACCACCCCTGGCAGGCGTGGCAAATGGCCCACACACATCGGTATGTATGAGCGCCAATTGCTCACTAGTCCTCTCACCTTTCTTATTGAAAGGGGACTTTGTCATTTTTCCCAATAAACAAGCCTCACATGTCTCATATGTTTCAAAATCAAATGAGTCTAGTAATCCATCCTTATGGAGTCTAGATACACGTTTCTCATTTATGTGGCCTAAACGACAGTGCCATAAACAAGCAGGATTTAAATCATTTATTTTAATCCGCTTGGTATTAATGTTGTAGACAGGATTGCTTAGATCAAGGACATAAAGTCCATTAAATAATTGCGCACTAAAATAGTGAATATTATTCAAATAAAAGGAACAACAATTGTTCTTTATTTAAATAATAAAACCATCCTTGTCCAAACAAGAAATAGAAATAATGTTTCTGCTCATAGCAGGCACAAAATAGCAATTATTTAATTCTAAAACTAATCCTGAAGGCAGAGATAGCTCGCACACGCCTATGGCCAACGCAGCAACCTTTGCTCCATTCCCAACGCGCAGATCTACCTCTCCTTTAGCCAATCTTCTACTTCTCTTTAGATCCTGCATATTTCGACAAATATGAGATCCACATCCAATATCTAATACCCATGATGTAGAGACAGTTAAATTGACATCTACAACAAAAATACCTGGTGGTGGTGGAATCACTATTCCAAGCCTCTTGTCCTCCAGATATTTTGGGCAGTTCCTCCTCCAGTGTCCAGGCTGACTGCAGTAGTGACACTCACCTTTAGTCACGACCTTGGCAATGCCACCAACAGGCTTAAGGGCAGGTTCCTTGGACTTGGCAACTGACTTGCCTTTGCCCTTGGAGGAAGAGGCAAACCTTTTTCCCTTTCCTTTCTGCACCATCATAATGGCCTTGCCCTTACCCTTGTTGATGCTCTGTTCAGCCGTCCTCAACATGTTGAGCAAATCTG
The DNA here is from genome assembly GCA_023055425.1 of Linanthus parryae. Lineage (NCBI taxonomy): Eukaryota > Viridiplantae > Streptophyta > Magnoliopsida > Ericales > Polemoniaceae > Linanthus > Linanthus parryae. The sequence goes on along the minus strand of JALGPY010000006.1, from coordinate 77,177,114 downwards.
GCAGTGGTTTAACGATCTCGTTCATGTTATAGTTCATAATGAACTGCCCATAACTCTCGGGCAACGATTGCAACACGAGATCGGTTGCCAACTCTTGGCCGACCGGGAACCCTAGTCGGGCGAGATTCTCCAAGTACCCGATCATTCGGAGTACATGGGGTCCCACCGGGTTCCCTTCTGCCAGATGACATTTGAACAGTGCCTTTGAGACCTCATACCTTTCTACCCTCGCCTGCTCTTGGAAGAGCTGCTTTAGATGTTCGATCATATCGACAGCATTCATGTTTTCGTGTTGCTTCTGAAGCTCAGAAGTCATGGTGCAAGGCATTAGGAAGGCCGCATCATTAGCATCATCAACACGCTTTTGATACGCCTTTAAGGCAGCAGGTGTTTGGTTCTCTGGACCTTCTGGAACATGCTCCTCTATTGCGTACAGTTTCTTCTCTTGCTTGAGAACAATTCTCAAGTTTCTGTACCAATCAAGAAAGTTGGTTCCAGAGAGCTTGTCCTTCTCAAGGACAGATCGTAGGGAATGTTGTGAACTCGATGAGTTGTTTGCCATTTGGAATTCTACAAAAAGGAAAATACGCAAGTTTTAGTATTTGTGAATTTTTGACTATATTTAATAATGGCTAGTTTATTAAATATAGCTCCCACTATTTTTCTACGGATTAATAACCCTCAAGATATTAATGCGGAAAATATCCTTATATTTTCTAGTGGGCCAAGATCCATCTTTCATCTCCTTATGAGCTTGCTTTGGCAAGTCACCCATAATTTGACTACTTTAGGTATGAACAATTCCAATTGCATCCCATATGCAACTCTTGGTTCAATTGGGCAAATAACTCCTTATTTATCCATCCATATGGATAATCCCAATTGATTGCCTCTAGGTTTCTTAATCAAATTAATACCCTAGTTGTGTTCAACCTCTTATCTAAACAATTGCACATTGTTACGTGCCATCGCATTCCATCATTATGAACCAAGTCGCCATGCTTTGGCTCGCACGAACTCGATAAATAATGATGATAATGAGTGTTTAAATAACGAGAAGGCAAGAACACAATATTTGAATTTTGAGGGGTTTTAAATTCAATTTTAATTTTTGTTGTTGATCAATATCAACTAATCTATCTATTTGAGTTTGGGCACAACTCCAAATAATAGATCCGGGTTGTCTAATTATCTTATTACCCTAATTGCATGCATCATCCATACACCAACCACACAAATAATAAGACAATAAATAAACAACCACAAAACAGAAAATCAAACGTGATGTGGATATGGCCTTTTCTAGACTAAGATAATTCCAAGCCAATGGAATTATCTATGAACCCTAAGCAAACACATCTCTATGCGTCTTGATCTTTTGGTCCATCCTTCATAGTATTGTGGAATGCTCCATGCTCCATGCTCCATCTTTTGTGGCTTCTTTGACTTTGGGCTTCTTTTCTTCAATCTTGGCTATCAATCTACTTTATCTAGCACTAGCTAACTTCTATACTAAATAAAATAAATCTCACAAGTTGAGAAAAAAAATGGCACGCATGCCATAAAACCTTAATTAATTATTACAATTAATTGATCAGCTCGCAGGCCGTAAAACCAAACCACAAAATTAAACATCCACATCAAACCACATCCTAAGGCCATATCCAATCACCATGCGATTTGCACATAAACAGTTAAAATCCAATTTTAACGCGCTTGGTCAATTTTAATTGATTCTAGGATTTCTAGGGTTAAAACGGTCCATGGGCCCAACAATCAAATTGCCCGGGCCCAACAAAGTTAACCACAAGGCCCTAGGGCCGGCCCGGCCAAAACCCGCAAGCTAGGCCCGCGGGTTAGGGCCGCCCGGCCCCTTAGGGCGGCCAAGCTTGGGCGGCAAGCAAGGGGGGCGGTCCCTAGGGGGGCCGAACCTCCTTGAGGGAGTTGTTTCCAAAACAACTCCCTTGCTTGGTGCCCAAGTTTGGTTGTTTCCTTGTTTTGGGAGAACTCCTTCTTCCCCAAGGATGCCCAAACCCTAGATCTAAGATCCTAAAATTTCTCAAACTCACCAATTCATGCATCCAATGCAAAAATTGGATCTTGTTATGATTAATTATTGACAAATTGCATCCCATGCTTGATTTGTCTTGTTTTACGCGATAAACTATCAAATTAAGGTGTAAAACAACTAAAACGTAACACATAAACCACGTTTATGCTCTACGACCTGTGGCTCTGATACCACTGTAGGGTTTTGATTCATGGATCGCACAACGGAAGCATAATCAAACAAAAAACCATGCAAAACCCTCCAAGGATCACAAGTCAAGAGACATAACGATGGTAAGGGTTAGAAATCATAAACTCACCTTTGGGTTCTCCTTGATGACTTCAAACGCGAATAATGTCACGTTCTATATAGTTGATCCACGCCTAGAGTTGATCCTAGATCTCCCAAACTCCTTGGTGCTAGCCCGGAATAGGAAGAGGAAGAAGAAATCACGCAAAACGAGACCCAAAGGAGGGTCTCGGCCTCCTTTGGCCGACGGGGACGGGGCGGCGGCAAGGGGGTCGGTTCGGCCTCCTTGTTGCTTGCTCTCTCTCTTTTTTTTCTCTCCCACTCTTATTATGTTAACTTAATGAGCATAAGTTATGTGGGAAGGAAGGAAGGAAGGTCATTTATATAGTCCAACAACTCCTTGTTAACTACCTAAAGAACTTATTCTAGTCCTACTAGAATTCAATTTAGTCCCTTCCTTGCAAATTAGTCCCTATTAAGTTTGCAAGGGTTTGCAAAGTGATCCTTCTAATTAATTAATCCAATTAATTAATTCCCAAATCTAGTTCAACTCTATATAGCGTGTGACCCCATAGGTTCTATCTAGTTGGTAGCAACTATTTGCTAATATGGAGCGGTCTCTAGCAAAACATCCATTCTAGCCAACTAATAGAATAGTCATCTTGACAACCTTTGTACAATTAATTGTCTCATCCCTTTGTCTCTATATCCGGATTGGACACGAGACATACAAGTCACACTCGTATATCCAATCCATAGTTTCTCGATCCATGGGTATAGCCTTATTCGTGCAAATAACGTCAATATCCTATATTGATTTATTGGAGTCTGGCCAGACATTCTATAAGCACTATCCCTCGAGTGGCCTAGGATATTTGCTCCCGTTATGTGGGAGGGACAAATCCTCTCTACGTCCACTACGATCTCTAAGCTTGCTTCTTATTGTATCCAGTACACGCCTTTATAACTACCCAGTTACGGTGTAGCGTTTAACGCTACCAAGATCACAATAATCCACAACTAGAATATCTAGTGACTTCAAGTCTAAGGATGACAATACCATTGCACCGCGAGAAGCGCTTGTGACTCAACATAACGTGTATGTAGCCTTCTCGGAGATGGGTCAATCCAGTGCAACATTCCGTAATGCACACCTATGTGTTGGATCGTGATATCTCCATATCAATCCAACCCCATACTAGTCTATAGATGATTGTCCCATTAATCATTATACTTAACTAGGGATATTTAAGATAAACAACACAATTGTAAATCTAAGGACTTCGTCATATTAAATATCCAATAAATAATATGAATTTTCTAGCCATATACAAATTCATACTAAACTAGATTGCCTCTAGGGCATCTATTCCAACAAGGCTCACCTGAGAGAGCTGGAGATTGAATCTCAAACTCGGGACCGCTCAGATCAAGCAATCAACACAGAAACTAACACATGCAGCTATGGCAAGTGTAGAATTCAAGTGGATGGAGCCTGGTCTTACATCAAAAAGATCGCCGGCTCCAGCGTAGTTATCTGGGATCATCACGGCGGTTTCAAGGCAGCAAGCTCAACAAAACTTCAGTGGGGAAATAGAGCGAAGGAGGTGGAAGCCATGGCAGTTGAACAAGGACTAGATCTGGCGATTAGGCTTAATCTCCAAAAGATCTATCTAGAGAGTGATTCAGAAACGCTGATTAATCAGCTATCAGATGAGCAAGCCCTCAACCAAGAGAGAAGCATCATCAGAGAGATTTGTCTGCGTATTAGAGAGAAGATGAAGAGCTTTCAAGAAAACAATCTGAGATGGGTGCCTCGAGAGAAGAACCGACAAGCACGTAAATTAGCTAGGCATGCGTTGAATGTTATCAACGAAGAGACGTGGCTCTCGGATAGCCCCCCGTGGCTACTTAATGAAGATGTAACGTAACGGCCTAGTTTTGAGTTTAATAATATTCCACTTCTCAAAAAAAAGATAATTTAAATAACAAGTTAAAAGTAATATGAGTAGAAATGTTATCTCAAACTTTAAAAAGCTGTATGCTAAGTTGGTAGCTCAAGTGGTAGAGCGTTGAAAGCCCCTGCATGAGGTCCTGAGTGCAAACCCGGTTGACGACAAAAAGAAACAATCTCTCAAGCTTTAAAAAAAGTTTGAAAAGGTGAAAATTCGTCAACTAAGCAAAAAAATTATAGAATTAGAGATAATCTACATAAATGAAGATTAAAGTAGAGATAATCTACATAAATGAAGATTAAACTATCTTCACATTTTCACCCCCAAAATATATTTTAGTCGGAAATGAAAGATACCATACCATTCCAAACACGAGTAATCAAAATGACTGTTATAACCAAACGTATCGAGAAAAGTAATGAAAACGAATAATAAGAACACACACGATTTAACGTGGTTCATTAGTATTATGAATTGGTGATCAAAACTTGACTTGGAATTGACGAAGCAACGGGCAAAATTGACAAAGGTAATGAAGCTACAACAATTGGGGATTGGAGGCGGTCGTGCCACCTGGGGGTAGAGGTCGTACGACCTGGTGGGCTGTTTGCAGGGATCGTACGACATGGTGGTCCAAGTGGTGCGACTTGGTTCGGGTTGGGCATCGTTTTGGAATTGTTTCCTTGTTCGATTTGGAATGGTTTGCACGTTGATTTGGGCACAAGTCATTAGTTTAGACATATATATGGGTGTAGGTCGTGGCTATTGATTAGTGTGGTTGATTGTATTGGTCTCTCATCAATAAATTTGATTGTTTGACCGTGGGCGACTGGACGTAGCTAGTCTCAAAACTAGTGAACCACGTTAAATCGTTTGTGTTCTTCATTCGTTTGTTTTTCGCTCTTCTTGTTCCTAACAAGTGGTATAGTTTCCGCACTCTTGTTTCTAACAATTTATTTTAAGACTAGCCACACCAACGATCAAACAAACAAATTTATTAATGAGATAGTACAAATTACAAGCCATACACAAACACTAGCCACGACCCTAGAATCTATCTACAGACCTAGGACTTGGTTTGTGCCCAAAGTAATACCAAAACAGACAAAGAAACATCGAAATTGCCGACCCAGCTAAAACATGCTTCTGCGAGCACATGGGGTGCTCATGCGAGCTGCTTGTGCTCGTGCCAGCCCTGCTCATGTTCAAGCGAGCTCCTGAAACACCCGCACTTTCCCGAATGCTGCAATCTTCGAATCCTCTTGCTCCGTTGCTTCGCCAATCGTTGCTAGGTTTGTATCATCCGATAAATCTCCACCTTCAAACATCCTATCAAACAAAAAACAATGATTAATCTCTCTTCAATCCAAAACAGGATGTGTCTCCCAATCCAAGCACGCTTGCCTAAACGAATGCACCTCCCAGAATTGAATCAAGTGCTCCACCCAAAATCAAAACCTAGACGTATTCCCTATTGCAAAATTGAATACATTCTCGATGCGCCCCAACAAACGCCAAACCGATGCTTCCCAATAAACGCCAGTGCCGATGTGTCCCAAAAAGCGCTTAACCAATGCACCATGGAATAATGCCAAAATTAGTTATCAATACCAATTTCATTTTAGCGGTTAGAGCCCCAACAATGTCATGCCAATTGCGCCACAACAATCCGCTCCAATGCACCTCAAACCAATTCTCGCCACAACCAATTTGCGTGCCACTCATGCTCCAATTTCTCCATTCCAGGATCCCAAATTGCCCCAAGAGGGCCTAGAGAACTAGATCATCCTCAGACGTCCCTCCACTGCAGCGAAACCTGCAGATCCTCGATTCTTGGGACACTCTCTCATCCGGTGATCTTTCTCCCTACAAAGCACAAACATCATGTGGTAATTTGGATCCTACATATCTTGTATACTACTTACATTTTCGTCCCTTGAACATCAATGCGCCAGAAGCATGATCATCTTTTCCTGCAGCCTTGTGCCTCAAAATCCCTCGTGTGAAGGGCATACCTAACTTCCTTTAGGGTTATCTTATCTTTTCTAATGATAAAGGACTGTACGAAATACTCGTATGATTGAGTTTGTCTAAGTGATCCTCTATATGCGTACCTCCCGACATTCGCACACTGAACAGTCGCTGCTTCAGCATCAACTTGTTGGCGAACGATTTTGTCATGTAAAGTTTCTCCAAATTTGACCATAAGCCAGCTGCCATCTCCTGATATGCGACACCGGTGATCACATCGTCCGCAAGGCACATTTACATCCACAGCCAAACGAACCAATTTATTGATGGGAGAGTGCCACTTACAAGCCACACAAAAAATAGTCAAACCCGTAGAATCTATTTATAGACCTAGGACTTGGTTTTTTCCCAAAGTAATACCAAAACAGACAAGTAAATATCGAAATTGCCGACCCAGCCAAAACCTGCTCGTGCGAGAACAACGGGTTCTCGTGCAAGCTGCTTGTGCTCGTGCGAGCCCCTCATATTCATGTGAGCTCCTGGAACACCCGAACTTTCCCGAATGCTGCAATCATCGAATGCTCTACCTCTGCTGCTTCACCAATCGTTGTTAGGCTATGAATCATCCCAACAAATCTCCATCTTGATTCAAACACCCAAGCAACCAAAAACAATGCTTCTTTCTTCAATTCAAAACCGGATGCATCCCCTATCAAGCACACGTCCCTAAACGGATGCACTTCCAAGAATCGATTCAAGTGCTCCACCTTAATCGTTTGAAGATATTTAGAATGCAACGGATGTGTCGTTAACGAAAAATATTTAGAATGCAACCATTTTAGTATATTTGACACAAAATTATAGTTTTATTATTCCTCGTGGAGAATTCTTTTGAGAGAAATTGGTTTTGTAGATTGTTGCAATTTCTTTGTACAATAATTATTATAATTGTGGATCAAAGTTTTTGTTTAATAATAGTAACGAATTGTTATTATTCGTGTATGTGTGTGTATCTATATATGATTTTTGACTGTATGAGTAAACATTCTTCTAACACCACTTATTTTTAGGTTTGGATAGTTCTTCTTGGGAAGTGCCTTGAAGCTTAGAAGATACTCAAAGGAGCAAAGAAGAGTGAAGCCCAATGTCTTCGCACGAAGACAAAAAGTCTTCGTACGAAGACAATAGAGTTAGCCAAAATCACAGCCTCTTCGTGGAAGTGCTCGCAGTCTCAAAGTGAGAAGATCTTCGCACGAAGAGACAGAAAGTCTTTGCACGAAGGCCTTCGCAGGTAGGGTCTTCGTATGAAGACAACAGGTCTTCGCACGAAGACAATCAGGGATGCGAAAAATAAGGATGGAATTATTTCCTTATGGTATCGGGGCGGTTTTGGGGGCTATAAAAGGATCACTTGGAGTCGTGTTAACGTGCGTAAACATCTTTGGACGTTCCTACTCATTGAATATAGGTCTTTCTTCCCCGTTGACGTAGTTAGCTCGATTTGGACTAGCGAACCAAGTAAATCTTGTGTGATTGCATCTTTCGTTATCGTAGGTGTGAGTGATCGTGAGAGGTATAACAATTTTTGTCACCCACACTACATACTATTTCCTCTGTTCTCTCTCTATCTTCCTTATTTGCTTTTTATCACTATTCACCGAGTCACTTTGATTTGGTGATTTGATAAGTAAAAAGATGCAATAATTTGATAATTTATGCATGATGTTGTAGAGTAAACATGAGTCTACAACACCATGAAAAAATTACCAAAAATTGTATCGTTTGGCTATCCAAATCACCGGGTCAAAGTGATCCGGTTACGAAATAAAAAGTCAAACTAGAAAGATAGATAGACAAGGAGGTAGTAGTAGTAGTATACAATTACACGTACAGCTAAATTAAGTTCCCCTGAAAACGATTTTCTTGAGCAATTTGACAAGGAGTTGAATAATTTACTAATGGGGCCATTAGACTTGACATGTTCTTCAAATTAGTACTCTGTTGACACAAGAGCATGGCCACAGTGTACTCCTCCCTACCTAAAGCTTACTTTGGCAGATAATGTTGAGAACAAACCAACAAACTAATTCTCCATCAAACCCCACTTGATCATCCAGTGGGAAAATTATTTGAAATACTACTGATTTTGTGTTCTCCTTGTCCTCTCCCATGAAATTGACAAGCCTTTGACATCAAATTCCCCCCTATAATCTATCCATTTTCTTCAAAATTTTAATGATAACAGTGCAAACCAGCAGTTACAAGTAACAACATACCAGCTGGTTCATGTAGGTCACACAAGTTACAGAATTGAAAGAAAAAAATTAACTTTTATTTAAGTAGTCCAAGAACAGGAGTCTTTTTAAGATTTTGAATGCGACACGCTACTAGTTGCTCATACTAGTATTACAAACAAATGAACCTTTGAGAGGTCCCCTAACAACAAATGTGGCAACTATGAACTGGAATCATGGGCAGCCCAACCCACAAATCTGGTCTGAAGCCATTTTTAGATAAGTGTGAGGCAAAATGTCCCCATCTCTATTATGAAGAGAGACATTCTGGGTTATTGCAGATTGATCAGATCAGAAAGCAGAGAATAATGGAGCTTCATCAATCTTCAACCCCACCAAAAGAACAAATTCCAAATCAACAGACAGATCAAAAAAGGTTTGTAACAACAAACAAAAACTCTGGAAAATTCATCTTCCATTGATGTACATATGAAGATGGGTCTATATACAACTTACATGCTGTGTGATAGGACAAAAGGTCAACCAAACTCTCTTTTTTATCCTTCTCTCAACCTCCGATGAGCTTGTGCTCACCGGGGCGGTTCATTCTAATAGTAGGTAGTACTAGTGATATTACATTAAAAGGTGAAGACCAAAAAAAATAAGTTAAAAAAAAAGTGAATTTATACATTTGCAAATCCGTCGCCTTGTTGTTATAGATCAGTGTCGCAAAATTTACCATCCATCCTGTTTTGAACTGCTTTCACGGCAGCAACTCTGGCGGAAGTGGCGGCTTTGTTTGCAGCCGAGACAGCCTTGTTTACTTGCTCGTCCACGCGCCGGAGGTTAATTGCATTCTCTGCTGCCTTTCTAGCAGCCTGAAATTTTGAACAGCAGAAATTAAGATTAATAAAATTAACCATCCAGCCAATGGGTTGTTTTCACTTTTCTTAGTCATTGGAAGATATCTAAAACAGAAGGGAGATGGCTGACTTTGAACTATATACTGACTTAGGTTTGATGGAATTTACCCTCCTTCATTTTCCTTTTATTACTCAATTTGAAACTTGGTCCAGAAACAATAAATATTTCTGACATAGGCAAGGACTTCAGGATGTTTCTGAAAGTTTTTACCCTCTTTCATTCTCCTTTTACCCATTTCAGAACTTGGTTCAGAGACACAGCAATAACTCTTAATTAGTTAAGGACTTGAGGAAGTGTAACCTAATAGATTTCACCCTCCTTCATACTCCTTTTACCCATTTTAGAACATGAGGATGTTTAGAAAAGTTTACCTGAAGTTGAAACCTAATAGATTTTCTTACCCACCTTCATTTTCGTTTTAACCATTTCAGGACTTGATCCAAAGACAACAATAATATCCCTGAAATGGTAAAAGGATGTTAAAAAAAAAGTTTTACCTGAACTGTCCTGAGAACTGAATCATTCTGTAGAGGCAGCGGAGTCTTGAGACTGCCCAAATCCCACTCACCACATCTTGTATCTCCATTTCTGAACGAGTACATGCCATAGCCTTGTTTGCGGCCTTCATGCCATGAACCCTCGTAACAGTGCCCATTAGCAAAATGGTAGACACCAAACCCGTGAATTTTGTCACCAAAGTACTCTCCAGCATACCGGTCTCCATTTCTGGAAAAAAATCATTAAAAACTTATCAGCTCTCCCATCAAATTTAGATGTCTTATCCCAAAAAAACCACATCTCTCAATTATTAATTTCCCATACCAAGCACAGAAGTAGGATAAACATTCATAATACATTGTTTTATTCTCAAGTAAAGATAATCTCTTTGGTTAAAGTTTCTCTATCGTGAACCAAGTAGGACAAAGTCATTAAAAGCTCAACTAGAACTAAATGCATTAATAGTTTTCCTTTTACAAGAGGGTTTGGAAGCATCAAGAGTCAGAGGCATAAATTTTCCAGAAAAGTGCAACTTTGATAATTAAATGATACAACCCACAGTTCTCTCCATTCCATATTTGTGTAACTGGACAAACCTCCAAAGCAACAATCAACATAAATAACCCCTTAAAATACAAAATGAGATATCAAATAGTGGTTGGTATACCCTAAAAAACATGGGTTTATACGAAACTAACAAAGCTTAGCAAAAACCATCATCAAAGAAGACAACTACAAAGGTTTATGGAAAATTAATTCTCCTTTCATTAACATTCACAAAAACAAGGGAAGCAACAACACTAGTAGAACCCATCAAGTCAACTCGTCTTTTCACAGTTTAACCAGGGTCGGCTACATGGATCAAACTTCTACGGTTCCTTAAGTTCAATTTGATTGAATCTTGTCACATCAAAATTCAAAATACAACACAATTCAAGACATGTGATCATCATCCACACATAGCAAAGAGGTAAAAAAAAAAACAAGCAATCAAGAGCCAAAACCAAGAAATTGAACTTCAAGTTGAAAGAAGACATACCTAAAATGGTAACAACCTAAGCCATGCTTGACCCCACACTTGAATTCACCATTATAGGAGCTCCCATCAGAGCAAGTTTGAGCTCCCATGCCATGGCTCTGTCCATTGAACCACTGCCCTGAGAATGTATCACCTGTGTAAAACCTATAAACTCCATAACCATGCCGGAGACCTTGCCGGTACTGTCCCCGGTACCGGCTACCCCTCGACCAGCTCTCGATCCCATAACCATCGTATCTCCCATCAACCCAATCTCCTTCATATCTGCCATTGACAAAGTAATTGTACACTCCACTCCCATTACACCTCCCTTTATGGAACTCCCCTTCGTAGAAATCCCCGTTGCTGTAGAATTCAACCCCCTCTCTTATCACCGCGTTCCGATGAACCATAGTTGACTCTCCGATGAACCATTTCACGGGCTTGTTGTTGCTATGATGGGTCTTGGAATAATAATAATCCCTATTTTGTTTGTTGTGGAAACGGAACACTTTCTTGAGGATTGCGAAGATGTGGTAGACCAAACCCTTGTTTTTTCCAGCGAGGTAGAGGGCGACGGCGAGGAAGGTGAGGGCTAAGAGGAGGTTTTCCGAGGTGGGTATCTCGTCTCTGGCGGAGTAGATGAAGAGGGTGTAGAGGGCGAGGGAGACGACGGCGAGAACCGGGACGACGAGGCGGTTCGGGGTGGTGCGGCGGGTTGGGGCTGAACCGGGTCTGTGCGGCTTTTGCTCCTCTATGTCCAGGTCCGGTGTGATCTCGTTCACGGAGGAGAGGCTCTGGATTGAGGATCTGATGGTCGGAGACGAGCGGAGGAGCGAAGACTTCGACCTCGTCAGCTTCGCCGGACTCTTCTGACGGTCTTCCATCAATTGGGTCTCAACTGATTTTTTATTTTTTATATTTTTTTTCCTTTCTCAATTTCTTCAGATTTCTTCTAATGGGTAACGCGATATTCGAATTGAATGAGCCGGCGACGGCGTCGTCATAGGCGGCGGCGCTTGTGGGTGGTGTACTAGCAGCAGCAACCAAAAAGCAAAAACAAAACACAAAACCAAACCACTGAAAACGAAACAGAACACACCAGAGAAGGACGACGAGAGAGTTGGGAAAGTGTTTTGAGAGAGAAAACGAAGAGAGTGAAAACGCGGACCGGGTTTCTGATTTATGTTGATTCGGGTGGTGGGACCCACAAGATAAATCGTAACCGTCCGATGGGTGTGTTGTGTTGTATCCGTTGGATTGGTTTTTCGTGGGAGTTCCCGGCATTTTCGGGAACATATGGTCGTCCGATCGAACTGCTGCCTCTTTTTTTCCACTGTTGCAAGGCGGCACGTGCCGGTCACGGTTTTTTTAATGGGTAGGTTTCGGCTGAGGAGGGTATTTTGGGAATTAAGTTACGTGGAGTGTGGCATCGCCGTTGGTTTTTGCATCATGATGTGCGACGGAGTTTAAGCCTTATCTATTTATCTTCTGAATGGGTGCATTAAACAAAGCTTTGGTGTTGCTTTTCTTTTTCTCTTCTTTGATTCTCAATGACAATGAGATTTTTGTGAATTTCATGAGTCAGAAAATCTTATCCTTATATATTGAATTTTACTAAAATAATTCATTTTGCTTAGGTTTATCCCCATCACATACATGAAATTCATTGATGTTCATTCCTTTAATGTAATTAGTTTGGATGAGGTTAAGTTAGATTAGTTGTACATAACTTACTACTATCACATTTTGTGACTATATTTTAATAAATATAGAGTCGTAGCACTCATCTAGACCAATGTTTCTAGTTATGCACAACATTTAGTAATTACACTTTTTGGTTTATCGTAATAATGTTAGTTGTACATACACTTACTAACACCGCGTTTTTTTATTTCCCATTCAATTAATGTATAATTCTAGCTCTTATCTATCTCAACATTGTTAGTTGTACACGAGTTCATGACAACGCATTTTGTAACTCCAGTTTGATAAATGTCCAGTTGTAGCTCTTATCCACTATAGTACTACTAGCTGTACTCAATTTAGTGACAACTCATTTTGTAACTCCAGGTTGATAAATGTATAGTAAGACCACCAAAAACTACTGGTTGTATACGAGTTAGTAATAGCACATTTCGTAACTCCAGTTTGATCAATGTTGTTCTAGCTCCAATCTACCCCTACCTCTAGCTGTCATAACTTACAATCAATGCACTTTGTAACTCTGTTTGATAAATGTGCAATCATAGCTTTAATCTACCAAAATTCTGTTATTTATACATGAATTACTTACAGCGCATTTTGTAACCCTCTTTTGTTAAATTTACAGTTGTAACTCTAATCTTCCCCAATACTGCTAGCTGTAGAAGACATAATGACAGTGCAATTGCTACTCAATTTTGATAGAAGGACAAAAGACACTACACGTCCTTGCAACATATCTGCCTCGCCACTTCACCCCTTGCAATTTCAATTTGGACACTAAATCCCTTGCAACTTCACATTGTCAGAGCAATTGTCCGGACGTAGGGGCAAATTTGTATGTTATTCGTTTTCTTCTCTCTCTCCTTAGTTCTCTCTCCTTTAATCTCCACCGGACTACCGCCCGCCAAAATGTCTAGACTCAAGGTAGTGCACGGATAATATATCATTTTAATTAAACGAACTTAATCTCAATCCAAATCATACAGTTTCATTTTAGTACTCTAGGTGTACAATGTTTGTTTTGATCCATACACCGCGATATTCGCCATCAACATGTATCGACTCAACGTGTTTAGCGACAACCCACCAATTTCCCGTAGGAAAAATCGAAACTACAAGATATTGTGTGTGAATCACAGGAATTGCCCAAGAATAGACCCAAACCAAATCCTGGTCTCCAAAACTTCTTCATCGTTATCGTCCCCGTTATCTAACTTTGTTTCTTCTCCAAGCCCATATTCCTTCAGCTTCATCCATTAACACCCTTTATCCCTCTATTTCAGTCTCGATGTTCTGTTCTCTCCTTATTGAGCAGTGTCAGGGTTGAATCCAGACGTTACGAGGAGAGTTGAAGCAAGGTCATCGAGGATAGAGAGGTTTGATAGGGTTCTAAAATAATTAATTGGGTGTTGAATCATCTTAGTAATGGTGGTTAGGATTCCGGTCTTCACTCGAATCGGATCATATCATGCCAGTTTTCAGTCGAGCAGACGGATGACGATGGTAATGTTGACGTTTTCTGGACTTGAATTGAGGGTTGGATAGTATACACTATATGTTCAATTTTTGGAATTTTGGCGAGAGAAACTGAGAGACCGAGAGATTTCATTGGTGTTGATGGGGAAATGCTGGAGAGAAAGAGAGAGGGATATGGGTTTTGTTGGCTGGTGTTGCATGCAGGTCGTGGTGTTGACCAAGACTAAAAAGTGGTGGTCGTGGCGGTGTAGTGACTAGTGTGGCTCTGGTTGTTGGAGGTGAAATGATTCGGGCGATAGAGAACACAATAGATGGTGAGAGAAAACAAGAATAGTAAGGATACAAAAATATGTATCGTAGAAGAGGGGCACATTTTCTAAAGTAGGTGTAAGAGGTTACCTAACCAATTAGAATTTGCAAGGGTTCAAGTGGTCAAGCATCAAATTGTGAGGGGTTCAGTGTTAGTTGAGTTGTAATGTAACCTACTTCAATACTAATAAATTTATTCTTATAGAAGAACTCCAATACTAATAATTTTACATGAATATTATGCAAATCATATTTATACAATTCTTTCTGGACCAATTATGTTTTAAATTTTGGAATAGTACACTCAATATTCCGCCACAACGAATCCCCATATAAATAAGTTATGTTTTCTCTTGAATTATATGTCATGTTATTATTAATAAATTAATTTTACATTCTTTATATTTAAGTGTGTACAAATCAAAATTATATGTTTAAAGTGCATTCTTTTGAAACACTCGTGAGTGAGTGTTGACATGATGGCCAAAACAACATGAACTTGTAGGATTTATAATATTATGTAACACGATACATACGATAATAAACAGGTTGATACTAGCTTGACACGTAAAAACCATTTACAACACGCATAAGTTTTAGTTTAGACAAGCTGCATGTTTAACTCTTATGCAAACCAAGACACAGTTGGACAAATTTTTAAATTTTAATAATATTTTATAAGGTAACTAGTATACATGTAAATTAATTCAATAAAAAATTCATACTTGAGTTATAGCCGTTTGTGCGAGTGTGTGATTCAACATCCCATATCCAACCGAGTGTTCTAAATTTCTCCATTCTCTTCATTCTATCCATTTAGCCATTTTGTTTTTCTCTTCTTTGATTTCCATGATAAAAAAATGTGTGTGTATTTTATGAGTCAGAGTATCTTGTTCGTGCATCAAAATATGACTAAAATAACTCTTTTTTTCTTGAGACTTATCATGATCACATATATGAATTTATTCATGTACATTCCATTGTTGTAATGATTTTTGGATGAGATTATGTTGTACATGACCTACTGATATTGAATTTCATAACTCCATTTTGATAAACATATAGAGGTATGGTTGATATGTCCGATTACTACTACTTGTACGCAACTTACTACTTGTCCATTTTGTATTGAAATACCCCTATACCCTTGAGTTGAGAAGTTGGTCTAAGCTTCGAGGACGAAACTCTTTTTAAGGGGGGATTGATGAAATACTCTGTTACGTAGATACGGGTATTTATGATATTATTGGGTGTTAATATAATATTACTATAAGTGTTGGATATTAATTTTTATATATTTAGGAGTTAATTTTTTAGTTATTAAAGACTTGGGCGTTTTGTGCATTTTTCCTAACTTAATTAATGTCTTTTAAATAAACTAGGGTGTAGTAGTTGCCTTTTACCTAAACCTATGGGAGAAAAGTGTCTTTAGGCAAAAACTTGACCCATCTTCTTCCCTATTATTTCTCCATGGCCGACCCTCTCTCTCTATGGCAGACCCTCTCTCTCTTCAGCTCCAACTCTACAACTTTATCTTCTTTCCACCCAAATTCGATCTTAATCCGCTACAAATTCGATAAATACATAAACTTTAGCAACAAGAAATCCATTTTCGTCCAAAATCATGTCCCAATTCGGAATCCAAGTTCAACCCAAAAACAATCATATTCAAGCCTATATAAACCCACCTCAACCTCATATTTTAATTCACACCAACCCAAAGAAGCACTCAAATCACTCTCTCTCTCTCTCTCCTACCCGACGGGCTGCCAACCCACAGCCGCCAACGCCACCGCCGTCGTCTCTTTGCGTTCTCTTTCCGGTAAATCTCAACCCATATTATCTTAATTCTTTCTCTTGGGTTGTTGGGTATTTTGAAAACCCATTGTTGGGTGGAGAAGAAAATAATATAGTTTTGGTGAAATTTTGGAAGAAGAAAGTAAATTGGTTTTGGTACCAAACTTTGGGGGGCTTATCTGCACAATCTAAAACCATATGAGTATCTATTATTAGTTACCAACCTTTGGGGGATTTTATTGTCTCTTTTCAAAATAAGTTTTACGGGGTTTTATATTAATTATATAAGTTAATTTTTTGTAAAGATAATATCATGGGGTTAGGTTTAATTGATTTCATTTTAATAAGAAAATGAGAAATTTATTACCTTTCAAGTTATACAAATTAACATAACCATAGCTATGTAGTTTTAATAGTAAACGTTAGGTTTATAAAATGGTTTTTTTAATAAAAAGTGGTTGTTCACCTTAGCAAATAATGGGTAAATTAATAAGGGGTATATGCATTGCATATAGGACGTTATGTGCAATATGTTGATGAGAATATTATTAAATTTGTAGGCTACGATTTCATTGACGAAGGATACGTCGAGAATTATTGGGAAGCGATTTGCTTTTGCTTGAGATTCAAGATAAGTAAACATGTCAGGCCTAGTGTGCCTAACGCCCTTTCGTGTTAAATGATTTCTTTCCTACTTGTCTCAAAATGAGTTTATGTGCTATGCGCTACTTGAACAACTTATTTCCACTTGTTGAATCGTTTCTCTGAAAACATCACAATAATCTAATAATTGATGATAACATAAAGTAGAAGAGTTGTGTGGGATTGTTATATGGTTACTATTGGCTTGGTTGTGCTTACTTCAGTCTCTCGTCAATTGATTTTATTTAATCCGGTTGCAATACCGGGATAGCTCCTTGTACTCATTCTTCTGGCCGCAAGAATCTTAAGGGGATGTCGACACTTAAGTTTTTGGATGCTTGCGAGATGGTTGATTTTTTTTCCCCGACACAACAAATTAACAATGTTATTTTGGATTTAATGGAAAGGATGGATGAATATAGGATTTTAGAATTTCCTAATTTAAATAATAAAATTGAAATCTCTTTTGTTTTCTTATAAGTGTCAATTTTTTTATTACCACTTGGTTTTAGTTAAATTACTACAAGCTACTTATTGATTTGTAAATTACTTCTTCATCGTTTTTACATGTTTTGGTGTTGCTAACTCAGTATTTGCTCTGAATTTTGGAACTGTGGTGTTCTCTTTTGTTTTCCGCACCACAGGTTTAGATGGGAGCTCGGTTTGACGGGAACGCGAATCACATTATATAGAAATTTTCACATTTATAATTTATTTAGAATTTCATTTAGTATTACAGAATTCTAGCTTTGGGTTTCAGTTTGGATAATGCCCGTGTTTGTGGAACAACAATTTGAGTTTTCAATACGTATTACTTTAAGATTTTATGGATGATCTGTTTTGAAACCTCCTAGTATCCGGGTTTCATCTCGGGTACGGAGTGACACCCTCGGGATTCCAGTTTGGTCAATTTGGGGGTGTTACATGTATAATTACTGATATCCCAATTTGTTAATTGTACAATTATTGATATCACATTTTGTATCATTTATTCAATAAATGTACAATTGTAACTTTTATCCAACTAGTTTTATGCGAGTTCATGTTGTGTTATCATTTTCATAGATGTATAATCACAGTTCTGATCGACATCAATACTATTTATGTGCATGATTTAGTAAATCGCATTTTATAACTCCTTATTGATAAACGTACAATTGTAATTCTAATAACCCCAACACTACTAGCTGCAAACGACTTGGTAATGTTGCATTTTATAACTCCAATTTGATAAATGTAGTTGTACCTCAAATAATGCTAATTGTACATAATTAGCAAGTTCTTCCTTTGTACATGCTAATTGGGTCCTTATTTCTCACGTCTAACCCTTTATTCATCTTTAGGGCTCTATATATGCACCAAAATCTCTGACCTCAATCTCTAATCAAACAACCTTTGTCTGAGATCTTCAATCTCAACCTGCTGATCTTTTAGCTTCTCAACCAGCAGTGAGTATTCCTCATTGGCTTGTCCTTTCCCAGATATAGTCCCCTTAGGCTTCACAAACTCCTTCTCAGCAAGTTCTTTCTTTGACAAATCATAATAAAATTTCCAATGCCATTTCCCAGTCTGAACTACTCTAATCCTCTGAAGCGCTGTCTCATCTATCAACCAAATCCTCCAGTAATCTTTTATTCTCCTTTCACAGATACATCAAAATATTCAAAGAAAAGAGGTAACGGGTTGGCATATGGAAGATGATGGTTTCTAGTCCTGGTTGCACAATAAATCATATGCTCCATAAAACCAGTTGGCAAATCTATCTCAAACCCTTGAGATATCAGATACATCAAAATCAGAACCTTATCAGTTACCAACTCCCTTGAGTTCTCCCTAGGAACTACACTTCTCATCAGAATTGTAAACAAGATTTTGGCTTCAAGGTTGAGCTCAGAGTGTGTCAACTGGTTTGGACCAGACGGAACACCTTCAATAAAGAACATCTCATTTGCCTTATCCAGACACTCTTTACTATTAGGATAATCTCCAACATTGTATTTCCTAGGAATGCCCAAGACTTTGGCAAAAGTCCTATGATCTAACCTCAAATCCACACCAGCCACTTTTGAAGTTAATACCATTCTATCATCACCTTCAGAAACCAAGTTCAGATAAAATAACCTAGTTAACCTAGGATAATCCTTTGAAATAGGATTCAACACCTTCCAAACAGCAGTTTCTCTTAACTTTCTCATACAGTCTATGTCCAATTTATCCAATAATTCATCAGAAATCATTCTACAGAAAGCTACCTTAGATGAAGCATACCCTTGCATCCAAACAGTTCTAACCTCAGAACCAACAAACCACTCTGTAGGAAGTACATTCTAACCTTGATATCCTTTCTTAGTTTCAGCAGCAACTTGCTTAACCCTAGTTTTCTTCTTGATGGTTTGGTCTTTTCTTGTCCTCCTTCAGTTGGTTTCTTCTTGCTTTCTTGAGTTGATTTCCCTTTTTCCTCTTCATCAGTCTTTTTATTTTCTCCCCCTTTCTTCTTCTCTGACCTAGGTTGATCACCTCCCTGAGTCTCTTGTTTTGGATCAACACTTGAGCCTTCATCTCCCTTCTCTGTTCAGGAATTCTTTGCAGGAGGGGTATCCTCATGCAAACTTTGAGTGTTATCTGAATCTGAATCAGAAATCACTATCTTTTCCTTCTTATTTGCTCTCTTCTTGGATCTGCCAGAGGGCTTTCCCTGTTGCTGAATTCTGGCTGATTTGCGCTCCATTTTAGGGTTTAGGGTTTTGAGAAGAGAATGTGATTGAGAGGAATTGAGAGAGAGAGAGTAGAGTCGCAGAAAATTGAAAGAGAATGAGAAGAAAAAGCCCTGACTTTCAGCTTAAGTAGGTTGAAAAGGATGAGTCATAAAAGGACTCTGCAATATCAACATGCAAAAATAGGATCTTGAAAAATCTGTTTGGGATATTTTAGAAAATTCTCTGAGTAATTCAAATATTATACACTTATCTAAAAAGATAAGATATAATATTTGATGATCTATTTTAAAAAAAAAATAAATACAGATATTATCAAGACCTGGAGAACAATCTCAAGGCCTTGAGATTTTCTGCAGTTTGAGAAACTTCAAAGCTTTGAGTTATACTTTCAAGGCTTCAGAAAGTATAATCTCAAGGCTTTGAGATTCCAGCACATAAACACATATAAGTACTAATACTCCCCATAAGCCAATGCATCCTTGTTTAACATCCCCAATTCAAGCCTTAGAGATGAAAACCTATCATCTGGCAAAGGTTTGGTGAAAATATCAGCAATTTGCATTGAAGTAGAGATAAAATTTAAAACAACATCACCTTGTTCTGCATGATCTCTAAGGAATCTCTCAGGAATTACAAAATTCCTTGCAGATACAATAGGACTTGCAGCCCGCGAGCCCCACACTTCAAAGGGATTCTCATAGAAGAGAGAGTCTAGATCAAAACCTCCCGTAGGATCTTCGCTCCTCGCCATGTTTGGTGCAGGAGATGAACTCAGATTGGCGTGCTCGGCCTCCTCCACACTTTGAGTAATGGGAGGATAAAGCTCAGCAGGAATGGCGTGCTCAGCAGACACAGCGTCACGTGCAACCTCTTTGGTATTTCTCTCGGGAAGTATTTCAGTCTCAACATTGATAGTCATGGCCACCTGCTAAAGACTTGTCTCTTTCTCAATATTAGTCTCATCCGAAGAAATGGGTATCGCTTCGGAAGGTGAGGCGATGAGATCTTCCTGCACTGGGAGTTCCCCCTCTTGCTCAATAATGAGCTTCGTGTCTGGATAAGCCTCAACCGTTGGAGTCTCTTCCATCAAGACTTGCCCCGAAGAGCCTGCACCAGACACATTATCAGTAGACTCAGAAATCACTTGAGTACTGCGAGGTCGACGGCGCACCAAGGGGGAAGGGTCAGGTTCTGCAAAAATAATATACCATTATCGCACCCTCAGGATGGAAAAAGAATAAAACCTCAAAAGAAGGATAAGCTGGAACAGAATGGCAAAACCTCTACTAATGTTATGAGCGGTACTTCCCCACTTATATGGGGTACCCGCACAATTGTCATGTTGAAAGTTATCATCAAAACCCTTCAATCTAGCATGACCTGCTTGAGGTTAAAAAGATTATGCACCGAGCGTACAAGAAGGAAAGGTATCACGCACGGCTAGAGCACTGACTTACCTGAAGATTCACCACATTGATCCCTTACCCATTTACGAATGTCACAAATGGGTACGCCATGGTATAAAGCACCAGTTACAATGTCATAGTTTGATAAAGCAAACTTAAAAATTGTACCTTCTTCGTCTTCATCACCAACGAACTCGTGAAGTGCTAGTTGTGCCTGGTGAAGCTCATCCACAGTTTTTGAGGAAGCACGAGAGGGGCGCGAACGCTCAGAGAGTGTGCGCGGTCTTCGCGTTTAAGTGCTTTCTCGATTGGCAATCTCAGCGATGCTTCGTCTCTTGGCAAGCTCGATGCGCTCTGCCTCCGATAACTTCTCTTGCAGAGACCTCTCCTCTGCCATTCGCCTGGACTCTTCAACGGCTTCCTCCTCCGTCATAACGGTCGTTCCTTTGAAAGGGCTATCATCATCATCTAAAAGAAAAAAGACAGAAGAGGGTGAAACACATTACGGGAAACTTTAAGTAAGCTGGGATATTTCAAGCCAAACCTTCTTTCTCCCAGGAAACAAAGTCCGAGATTGGTTCTGGGAGCGATTTCTTCTTGAGATAAGCAGATTTCTTCTTCGCTGGAGAGGCCTTCTTGGGAGCGGGCTCATTTCGCGCCCGCTTCGGTTGCTGAGCTGGCAGATCGTCAGTTGCAGGAGCATCGGCACCTCTCTTTTTCATCCCTTTAAGGAATGGCGCGAGGAAGGTCTCAATTCCATCCAAAATCGCACTCCTAATCCCTTCTTCCATGCGCAGCACTGGGGGAATGACGTCGTCAGCATACTTCTTCTTCGACCGACAAAGGTCCACAAGTCCCCCGCTGCGATCCCCTGAGGCGAAGCGCCTTAAGCAGCACTGTTGAGAATAACAACAAGGTATCAATAAACATGGGGAATATGGTGACTCGAATAGAATAAAATGTACAAGGAGTCTACAATACCGCTTGAAAGTCTCTCGCGTACTAAGCCCGCGAGTTGAGGGAGTCCTACGTGACTGTTGTCTTCTTTACTGCGGTCTTCTTTTCATCCAATATTAGTTGTGGACAAAGATGGTCCGCAGCTAACATCGAGTAGTACACATAGGGGGCCTAACCTCGGGAAAGATTAGACTTGAAAGGGTAATCATTGGAAAAACGAGCAAGTGCCTTGGAAACTTGCAGTTTAACCTGCGGGTTTGTCAAACGACGGACCTGAGCTTTCTAGAAGGCCACCCAACCAGCTATTACCCTTCCCATTCTAATTTTTGAAGGCTGCACAAGGGGAAGCTCTGCGAGAAGCAGCTCACGGCTCTTGCCAAAAACGATCACATCATAAAAGTCCTTGGCAGGGAGTTCGGACCACATGGGTGGCGCGATCGTGTCAAAACCCAGCTGAGGCGCCACGCGAAGAGGGTCAAAGTGGACAATTATGGGCGCGTATTTGAAGGACTCAGTTCCAGGGGCGTACTATGACAAAGCAGGCAAATAACCCCGTCTTCACCAGTTCACGTACTGACCATAGTGACGGGGCCCGCTAGTAATATGCCAGGCACGGAGAGGAGTATCAATCTCGGGATACATGTCCCTCTGAAACATGATATTGTCCAACTCTTTAACATAGGGACGGGCCACGAAGGAGTCATCATCATCACAGACCAAAGAAAAATTGCGGCGAGCATTTTTGGTGTTAAACCAACGCCAGGAGCGGGGGCACAAGAAAGCTTCCTCGCATCTTGGGGCGTTCCATAATTCGACAGTAGAGGGTATGGGGGCATATGAAGGCCATCGCTCAAAAACCGCATGGTCAAAAATCCACTGTTGGCAAAACACATGACATCAGCCCTGCCATGTGATTGCTCAACATTTGTCACTGCTAGATCAAGACGATAAAATAGAGAACCCAAGACAAGGGGTCCAAGGGCAACTCTCTTACCAAGAGCAAGCTTCACCGCAAGCGGGAGTACATGGACAAAAAATCCATCTCGCGGACTCCCTTTTATAAGGAAGCGCGACAACCAGACACAGAGAAAACCACACAAGGAGTACTCACACCCTTCTCCCGCAGTGGAAGTAACCTCATCTGGAGTCTCCTCCTGAATTTTCTGGATAATGTGAGGTTTGGGGAAGTCCTTGAAGAAGATCCACTTAGACCATATGTTCTTCGCGCCAGCAGAAACTGTCATGAAAGTATCAGCAGGTTTCATCGCCTCGGGAGCCCATTTTGAAGCAGCCTTCCTCAAGGCCGCAATGCATTCCAGCATCTAACCGGAAAGAGAAACTTCTTCATCGGAACTAAGTGCTTCCAAAGGATCAAAGGCTCCCATGCTTGGAAGCATCAGCAGATTCTCCACATCTTCCAGAGTAGGTGTGGCCTCACGGGATGCGAAGTGGAATGTATGAGTCTTTGGGGAGTATCGAGAAAATAGCCCCTTTACCATGTTCTGGTCAGCCTTCATATCGAAACCCCTGGTCGCACGAACGGCATGATAAATTCCAGCTTCCATCAGCACAGCCTCATGATTATCAAGAATATAATCAGTCCACTCGTCCATCCAGTCCAGCTTCTCCAAGAAAGCTTGGAAGAGAACATCGTTGTAGGGGTAAAGGCCAGCCTCGATGCCGCATCTATGAACATCATGAACCTCTAATATCCCACTCTTCTCTATCTGGCTCAGGTTTCAATCCCAAGGTCGTTCCTGAA
The DNA here is from genome assembly GCA_023055425.1 of Linanthus parryae. Taxonomy (NCBI): domain Eukaryota; kingdom Viridiplantae; phylum Streptophyta; class Magnoliopsida; order Ericales; family Polemoniaceae; genus Linanthus; species Linanthus parryae. The sequence goes on along the minus strand of JALGPY010000006.1, from coordinate 77,153,442 downwards.
GAAGAAGCTTCAAGGGTATGCCCTCGTATAGAGGCCAAGTAGAAGTCATCACCCCCAAAGTAGGGGGCTTTTCGCCATAATTCGCGGGGTAGTTCTAGGGCTTCAGTGGTCTTTTTGGGAGCCATTACTGTGAAGAAGAAGAAGACCAGATTTCATGAGGGACAGGAGCATGCAGAAGGAAAAAAGGGGGGAGAAGGAAGTATAAGAAATCGACTAAATTGATTACAAAATCCAAAAGGTGGAAGTTAGAACTACCTTGTCCACGCTTGAGTACTCAGATTGCTCTGGAAAAATTGTCAAGGATTTGATCGCAAACTTTGTCAAAGGACTCTTCTTCATGTTGTGGGAGCTCTCTCCGATGCATACGAACTCAAAAGTACAACAATGGAAAAGTTACAATCGAAGGAATAATAAGGTTTAAATAAAACCTTGAAAATTCACGGCTATTGACGTTTGATGAGCCTTGCAATGCTTCGATTGATGAGAAGGTTTAACGTTTGATCTATCCCTGCCTCGAAAATAGGCAAGTGTGGATGGCGATTGATTAACTCGACAGAAGCCACGCTTCATCAAAGGCTAGACGGCGTTTCCCAAACCCTAGGCAACCATGGCTGTGACTGGGGGCTATGGGGATTCGAATTCAAAATTCAAAAAGGCCCACGTGAGCTTCACGCACGATTGATTTTGCGCGGCTGCACAACAGAGCGTGTGAAAATCGCGCAAAAGGGGGCTATTATAGATTCTTCTTTCCGGGCAGACGGATCATCGCCACGTGGAAGCCATCCAGCACACCTAGATGTGCTCCATCCACACCTGATCTCCACCCGTGCTGATCCACGTGGGGGCTACGAGACTGAGCCCCCACGCACCATAACACGGCACTTGTAGGGACTTAGTGGTTTGGAGGCTAGGGTAAGGCCCGTCACGCGCATGCAACAACCAAGCTTGCGCGCAACATTTGGTAACTGATTGAGAGATCCTAGGCTTACATGCCCCATCAATGCGGCTGATCTCATAACGGTCTCCGATACTTGCGGGCAGATACGTAACGTTCTTATATACACTGTCGAAAGTGCCGTTGGGGGTCTATCTTTAAGCCGCCATTTATGGTGCATTAACCCCTCAACGGTCACTTCCCCACTCTATATAGGATCGTTAGCTCTCCGTTGCGACACAAGACATATTGGTCCAGTGCCATAGCTTACTGACTCTCTCTCACAAACAGTTACCAGTGCTTAATTTCTCCCTACACACACCCTACAACTCTCCGTTTTCTTATTCCATACTTGAGGTGTACATTTGGAGATCTCTCGAGGATTTCCTTGTACACATTTATATACTAATAAACCGATGTGTTCTTATTGAGGTTCGGTCAAACGAAGGTACACGACTGTGTACGAGAGAATCCTGCAGAGAGAATTCAATATACACCAAGAGTAGGGGATAGAAAGAACACATGAAGAATAGGGTTGTGTGTAGGGAGAGAGTAAGGCAATAGCACTGTATGAGAGAGAGACAGGATTTTGGCAGAGCTTTCGCGTATCTCAGGTGATTCTCCTTGTATGGAAGGGTTAACGATCCTATATATAACGGAGAACGTGACCGTTGTAGTGTGGTTAATGCACCCATTAATGGCGGCTTAATTATCTTAACCACAACGGCACATTCTTCCGCGTATATAGGGACCGTTACAGCACGTTATCCGCGTATACCGGAACCGTTACGAGGTTGCGGGTTGACCAGGTTGACCGGGTTTATGGAGCTCGTTCCATAAATCTCTCAAAGCAGTTACTAGGGGTCGCGCGCAGGCTTGGTTGTCGCTCGCACGCGACTGGACATACTCTAGCCTCCAAACCACTAAGTCCCTACAAGTCCCGTGTGGTGGTATGCGAGGGCCCTGTCTCGCAGCCCCCACGTGGATCAGCGCGGCTGGTGATCCAGTGTGTGTGAAGCACAGCTAGGTGTGCTGGATGGTCGCCACGTGGATAAGATCTGCTTGTCTAGAAAGAACTATCTACAATAGCCCCCTTTCTGCGCGTGAAGACGCATAGCCGGATAGGCTTCCATGCGCAGGAACCAACGTACGCGTCGCCGCCACGCACCGATTCAAATACACGCAAATTCAGCCCCCGTGCGTGTCATTATGACCCAAAATCCCTAGAGTCGTGTCGTCTGGTCTTTTAGGGTTTTAGGCATGACGTCAGCTTGTTTTGTGATTGCGCGATTCGACGGTGACGGTTGCGATTCGACCACTGAAAGGACGCAACCCTTCATTGTTTTTTTTGGATAAATAATGTGTGCTCTCCATTGTTGCAAAGCATCACTTCTTTCTATTAAAGTGAATGATACCCGGAAGCCTTCAAGAGCAGATTCAAATAATCAATCATCAATTCTTTCTTGTCAATCGTCTTCTTCAATTGTCCGCATCCAAGCAAGTTTTACCAAATCAAGGTTGGCCTTGCTCAATTCCATTTAATGTACTGATATATGCTTTGAACTGTATTAGATATGCAAACCCGTGACTATTTGAAACATGCCACTTCGTTGGAAACTGCAAGAGAGGCCTTGTTCTTTGAACTCAGAACTAATTTAATCCCCAGATTGTAAGGGTTTTGAATGTAGGGTTTCTGAAATTCCCAGTAATGTAAACGATTCTGAACTTTCAAACCCAAAATTGACACTGAACTGTTCATCTTCTCTTTGACAAAACATCGTTGCTTCAACCGAAAACTCGAACTGATTCCTGAAATTCGAACTGAAAGTGTGTGTATTTCTCCCCCCTTTTTTCTTGCTCTTTCGCAGGAATGGCGAAGACAAAAGGAACCAAATCCGTTAAAGAAGTCGAGGAGATACCTGATCTTCCCCAAACCCTATGGCGGAAAGCCCCCTATTTGGGCGGAAAAGACTTTTATCATGCTAGGGTTAAGGTGAAGAAGCTGCCGACTCCTGTTCCATCTGATGAGTTGCAGACATTGACCACACCTGTTAACGCAGCCCTGCTGGAATTGATCGATTCCAAGGATGTGGTTCGATTAGAGGTCGAAAATGGGTTTTTCCCCCATACTGCAATTTGTACCCAGGCGTTTGTTCAGAAATTGGACTTCATGGATGAGTGGATCGACTATGTGTTGACCAACCATGCCATCACATTGAACAATGCCGGTATCTATTTCGCCGTTCGTGCTATGAAGGGTGCTGCCGTGAAGTTGGACCAGTCCATGCTTCTAAACCTTCTCTCGCGTTACTCGCCTGCGACTCACACATTCCACTTTGCTGAGTTCAAGGCTGCTCCCACTCTGGAAGATGTACACATGCTGTATGATCTTTCTCCTGTTGGTGAGGTGGATCCTCTAAGCCCTTTGAGGAACGATCCGAAACTTGCTCTCTACAAGCAAATGGAGGAGTGCTTGTCAGAGGTTAAGAAAATTTCCACCCGGTGGACGTCTGCGAAGCCTCTTCCTGACTGGCAGCTAGTTGATACGTCTGCGAAGAACACTTGGGGCAAGTGGGTGCAGTACTTCTTCCGCGATTATGCGAGTAGTAGTATCACCAAGAAACTTCTGAGCCAGAACCCGAAAGCGAAGAATTATGTGAACGGGAAAGTTTATCATCTGACCTTGTGTGCTTTTCTCTGCGCTTAGTTATCGAGGTACCTTATTGATGGCCACCCTCATGATGGGGTTTTCTATCATGTCCTTCCTCTTTCTGTGAAACTGACCCTTGGTCAAAGAGTCGCACTTGGGCCACTAGTCTTGGGTACCCTGTACCACAGATTGGATCAACTGGTTGTAGCAACCAAGGACTCCTGCGGCCGCCTGGACGTGTTAACCTATGTTAACATCGCATTCTTGACCATGTGGGTTTTTGAGCGATGGCCCTCCTATGCTCCTGTTCCTTCTAAGCCCAACAAATGGTGTGTTCCAGGTGCGGAGGAAGAGCTTTCCAGTGGAAGGGCTGCGAGATGGTTTGGAACTCACTTTCCGAAGTGTACCTGGAGCCTGATATGCGACGATCGCAGCAAGTTTACAGCTAGGCCTTATGCCACGCGTATTGAAAATGTGTGCTGGTTCCCAAAGTTGTATCCTTTCAGGGCTGTTGCTTTCTCGGAAGATCTTATTTTTGAGGGTCATAAGCGTTTCCATGAGCGCTATCGCGAATTATTCAGCTGGTGTCTAATAGGTTCCCTTCCTGCTCTTGTGGAGTATGTTCGCGAGCTTACTCCTAGGTACGAGAGGATCACGGTGGATGTCGATCCTACTCGCGTTTCTCCCCAGTTTGGCTTTGATGCGGTGGCACCATCAATCTGGCCGCAGTCCATCATAAGGGGCTGCTACAAACGACTACTATCTGGCGAGTGCAAAACGATCTTAAGGAGAAACCTTCCCTTCGAGAAACCCCCAGGTAACCGCGCAGGTGGGTACTCCAAGAATTGGGTCGCCTATTGGAATACCCAGCAGGCAAGGTTTGAGACACAGTCGACCCCTCGGCCAAGCAGAGCTCCTGTTATCAAGAGAAATTCCTTCCCTTTCCTTCCTAACTGTAGCTTGGACGACTCCCAATATGGCTGCTACTCGTTGTTGGACCACGAGAATCACATGTGCCCCTCCACCATTCTTGAAGAGAAGATGGTTGCAGTTAGGGAAGGTGCTTCGCATGTCATCAAGTACAGCGAAGATTTTGCCAAGGTAAACAATCTCCTTTGCGCATGTCGAATTCCTTTATCTTGATATATTGAAACTTATAGTCCCTTCTCTTTTGTAGTGCTATGTGAGAAGGTTTGGTGAGCGTTCCAAGTCGCTGATCAACACTATTGTTGGTAAGAGAAGGCAGGGTGAGCCAATTCGGCTAGCAATGGGAATGGCTCCCGCAATTGAGGCCCGAATTCGCGAGGTCATGGACGTATTTGCTGACTCGCTGATAGACAACACTCCAGCCTTGTCTCCTCCCCGTAACGATCCGTCTCCTCCAAGGGCAAAGAGACCAAGGCAGAAGGGAATCACAATTTCTTCCCCTAGGAGTGCTCCAGCTTCCTCCCGTGCGAAGTCCCTTACTTCCATGGACAAAGGCAAAGGTGGCATGCCAAGCAAGGCGCGGAAAGAGCTCGCAGTGGAGACCTTTGTTCTGTTTGGTCAGGAGGAAGAGGAGGATGAGAGAAGGGAAGTGAGATAAAGAGATGATGATGAAGAAGAAGAGAGAGTCGAAGATGTCAGAGAAGAAGAGAGAGGTGAGACACAAGAGGAAGAGTCGGAAGGTATCTCAAACGTACTTATCTTCTCATTATCTCAACTCTCGCAATCTTTACCGAACAGTTTGTTCCTTTGCAGATGACGATGCAGAGACCATCAGCGGCCTTCTGGCCAAGAGGCAGAAGAGGGGTTCTCAATCTGGTGTTTCGAACGAAACCATAGACGAGGACATCCTTTCTGAGTCCAGGAGAACAGCTGCGGAGGCTGCTGAAAGAAGAAGGAAGCGAGAAGAAGAGGAGATTGAACGCATAAAGCAAAGGAGCTTGGAAGAGCAACATGTTGACGACTTGGTGCGTCAAACCGATGAGGAAGATGCGGTTGCTCAAGTTGATGAGGAAGATGCGGTTCAAGAAGAAGATGTGGCTGCTCTGGAGCAGGCTCAAGCGGACTTTGAGGAGATCGCAGGCGGCAATGAAGGTGAGATTTTTAATCTTGCGGTAACTTACCGAGACGTCATTGTTGGTGCATTAAAGCATGGCTTATCGAAAGCCGACATTCTCCGCTGGCTAGTAAGCAAGTGCGGTGAACCTTCAGGTAATCATTTGAACAGCGCTTGTGAACTAGGCTTAGTAACCCGATCATCATCATGACTAATTTCTTCGCACCCCAGGTCACGCTCACCTTAAGGATATGCTTAACGAAGACACATTAATAGGTCACGGTATCGCGTCCTTAGCATATGACGAAGATGCTACAATCCCACCTACGCGTGGAGGTGCTCGCTCTTGGTTTGTCAAAAATAATAAAATATTGTTTGACACAAGTTACCTCACATGGTCCTGTCTTGTATCGCAGGTAATGCTGGTGAAGCCGTGCTGGAACAGAGGAGTCAACCTTCTGCATCCTATATCCCAGTGCGAAGTTCTCATGTCGAGAAGCCTGTCGCTACTGCTGAGTATGCAGGAGAGCCCTTGGAGGATGTCATCTAAGTTTCTGATGATGCCGAAGCTAACACTGTGCTGATGGAGGAAGATACTAATGCTGCTGCTGAGGAAATAGAAGCAGATGATGTTGAGGCTGAGATTCGTGAGCAGATCGCGGAAGATGTAGGATCACGTGCGAATGTGAATGTTCAAATGAGTGCTCCTGAGTCTCACGAGCCTTTCGCATCTGAAGGTGTCCCTAATCGAGCAGGAGATTCTACTGTTGCCATTCCTCCAGTAGGGATTGAGCCTCCAGAGATTCCTCAAGCATGGAGCTTTTGGAGTTCGCAGGTAGGAGCTGCAATCGCACCTGGTGCGGCCTATACCCTTCCTGCCAATTATGAAGATCTAGAGCTTGCAGCTGATAGAAGAGCAATGGAACGAGGACAGTCTTCATCTGCCCCAGCAATGCGCATTCCTTCTTTGCGCGAGATCCTTGAAGGAACTGGTATGTTACCATTATTGTTGTTTGCATCTTGCACTCTTCATTTACAAGGTTCATAATCTAAACTTGATTTGACATTGTTTAGGGTTGAAGCAAGCTGATGTGGACTGGCTGGTTCGGATGCGTCTCTCCTATCCTCGATCTTTTGCGAGGTCTCTGGAGATAGAACCCTTTAACAGGAGGCTGTTCTTGACTGAAGCCATATGGATTTTGGAGCAGCTGTCTGCGGCTACACCTGCGACCATCTCTCCTCAGAGTGCGCAGTTGCTTTTCAGCATGTTCTAAGGCCTTCAAGCCAAAGTTCAGGGCAAGCTGGGCTTCGGGTACCTTGTCAACAGAGTCACCCAGATTCGCGCGGCTGTGAATTTGAAGCGCGGCTTCCATAACCTCGCAGCTGAGGGGCAAAAAGTAGAGAAGCAAAGGCAGAAAGCTGAAGAGGCTGTGAAGCTCTTCCATGAGATGAGCACCAACTACGAGCAGTTGAAGCGAGAAGTGGACCAAGTGACAAATTTGTCACTTCAGTTTTCTCCTGATGACTCCCTGATCAAAGACTTATTTTGAACAATAGCAAGTATTTGTTTTGAACAAAATGTTAAAACATTATTGTCAATGTTGCTAGGGTTTCCCCCTCTTTTTTTTCATTCAAGGCTTGAATGCCCGTTTTTCCCTTCCCGGGATTTGCTCGAATATCTTTGTGCGTATCAATTATGACGTCAGCTAGTGATATGTCCGCCTTGATTTTCGTGCTAATTGCTTATAAGATAAGCACGCTTTCCTTGGGAAGTCCATCCGTATCATGACCTTCCGTCATTAATTAGGATACGCCACCGAATCGTCGTAGCCTTTAGTAGGGTAATTGAATGTTGCCTTTATCAAGGCGTAAGTAATTGATTCTTGCCCCTTTTCCAAGCTTTGCTGACTCAACCAGGCAACTTAAGGGTCTCTGTTGGGTCTATATAAACCCTGCCTTGTACTGCTTGGGTTCTTCATCCCAAAATGTGGCTTGCCATGAGTCCTTACGACTGCTGGCTTCAATGCTCGTTCTTTGTTGACTCATGGCAATTTCAAGTTGTGAAACGTGAGTTTGTGCTTTGTGCCGTAGAAATAGCTTCCAAGATCTTCTTTACGAAACTTATTGATCATCATAGCTACCGTAAAGAGGATGCACATAATACCTCATGCTTGCTCGAAGAATTTTCTTCGTCTATTATGCTTGCAGGTCGTACTTTTGGCTGCCTTCCGGCGAGGTGCAGTACTATAGTGACATTCTTACCAACTCGTAATGAACGGTGGATTTCTCCTCTAGCTTTCCCGGAGGAGAACTTCTTGCCTCCACGTTCTTGAACTCGGGGTGGCGAGCCATTGTGCTCGTCTCCGTGGACAAGGAGCCTCTTGCCGCAGGAGTTGCTGCTTGCCTGTTATTCACCACCGCATACGCCTGAACAGGTGGTTCATCGGGCACATCTCTTGGGCAGAAGACCAGACAGAGGCCTTGTCAGATCCTGGGATCTTGAAGATGCATCGCGTAGCTTTTGTAGCGTTTGTAGGCCGTTCATTTTATAGAAAGACCCTACTTGCTACAGATCTTTGGTCGCAGACTATTATGTCGCATAGCCTTTGTTAGGACCAGTAGGCCGATCATTTTACAGTAAGGATTTCCTTTCTGTGTAACTTTTGCCTGTAGGCTGCTATCTAGATGAATTGTAAGTCATTTTGACTATGTAACTGGCTCAGTCTGAGCTTTCGCTTGTAAGCTGCTATCTAGACAGATAAATTGTAAGTCATTTTGACTCATAATAAAGCGCTTTGTATTATCTGCTGTTCTTGTTACAACAAATTGTAGTTTCGCATGCTTCGCCTTTTGTAGTGTCGTATTCGCACTTTGCGTTGTCGCTATTATTTTCTATCCAATAGATAGATTCACAGATTATAAAAATCATTCATGAGAGCTGCTATCTTAGCAGATGAGCCTTTAGATCGTTTGAGATCACAGTTGCATAGTTTTGTTATCTTGGCAGATAAGCTTGAGGATCACTCAAGATCAGTTTTAAGTATTGCTGCTATCTCGGCAGATAGGCTTTGAATCAATTAAGATCGTGTTTGCATAGTGCTGCTATCTAGACAGATAGGCTTGAAGATCACTTAAGATCATATTCGCATAGTGTTGCTATCGCGGCAGATAGGCTTGAAGATCACTTAAGATCATATTCGCATAGTGCTGCTATCGCGGCAGATAGGCTTAGGATCAATTAAGATCGTGTCTCAAGTATGGTTGCTATCTCGGCAGATAGGCTTGATATCAATTAAGATCATGTTTGACTAATGCCGCTATCTCGGCATATAAACTTTCACTATTGAGCAATAGAGAAGTAAATGAAGCGATAAAGACAGCTGAAATCATAAAATTCTTCCCATTTGGGTTAAGTCTTTTATTATAAAACACTCTCATATGGGAGAGGTGAGATGACAATTCCCTCATATGAGAGAGAAGACGCATGAGTCTTATGAAAATACAAAGCATAAAGTAGGCATCGTAATCTAATGCATGTAATGAGAGGAGTTAAGGATAATACTTCTTAATCCAACGCATGTTGATTGAGCTTAGGGTTGAGGCCGTCCCATGTAGCCTTTGTATATTGCAGTAGCCACTGTCGAAGACTTCTTTGACTTCGAAGGGTCCTTCCCAGTTGGCTGCGAATTTTGGGTGAGCCGCCTCCCGCATGCAGTGGTCCGATGCGCGCAAGACCAGGTCTCCAACTGCGAAATCTCGACGTTGGACTGTTTTGTTGTACGCACGAGCGATCCTCTCCTGGTATCGTTTATTAGTTCGCTTAGCTTGCTCTCGCTTTTCTTCCAATAGGACCAAGTCATGATCGCGCTGATTCTCGTATAGTGCATGGAAGGCCAACCTGGCAGAGTTGATTTTCACCTCCGCAGGTACTACAGCTTCAGCTCCATAACATAAAATAAATGGGGAGACTCCTATGGGAGTCCTCGGAGAAGTTCGATACGCCCACAAGGCTATGTTCAAAGAATCAGCCCATTTCTTGTGGTCGACCGCAACCATCTTGCTCAAGATTCTCAACAACGTCTTCCTGGTTGCTTCCGCTTGACCATTCCCTTTCGGATAATAGGGGGTAGAACATATCTGCCTTATGTTGTATTCCGCTAGCTTCGCAGTTACCTGGCGATTGACGACGGGGGTACCATTATCCGAGAGAATTGTGTTAGGAATTCCGAACCGGTATATGATGTTCTCTTGGATGAATTGGACTACAGCAAGCGCATTTGGCGTTTTCAGTGGTATTGCTTCTACCCACTTAGTGAACAACTCGGTCGCAGTGAGAATAAACTGATTCCCATGCGAGGCTGGTCGGATAGGGCCAACAAAATCCAGAGCCCAAGTATGGAACGACCATGGTGTGCCCAACGCATGTAGATCTACGGCAGGAGCATGCACTGACGTCGCATAATTGTTGCACCAGTTTCTGTACCAAAGTTCGGTAGGGAAATAGGTTTACCTCCTTTAAACCGTACTCGCCCGAGGCTTGTTTGACGATTAGCTTGGAGTCCCCCATAACCGTCAAATTGCTTACTTCTAGTGCCCTTGTCGCGCGAAGACCTGCGATGAGAGCTTCATACTATGCTTCGTTGTTGGTGACTGCAAAGTCAAGCTTTGTGGACATCTGTATGACCTCTGCATCAGGTTTGGTCAGGACTATTCCGATTCCTCCACCCTTCCTTGTTGACGATCCATCGAAATGAAGCGTCCAATAGGGCAATTCAACTGCGTATATCTCGGGTCCCTCTAATTCTTCTTCGATCATGGGCTCGTGACTGTTATCAGGAAATTGTGCCAGCAAATCCGCCACGGCTTGCGACTTGATCGTCCGCGGTCGAACGCACGTGATGTCGTATTGAGAAATGGCCATATACCATTTTGCCAGTCTTCCACCAGGGGAAGTGTGAGTCAAGAGGTACCGTATGGGATCACTCTTTGTAACCACTACCACTTTGTGCGAGGCGAAATAGTGCTTCAGCTTTTCTATTACAAAGAATAAGGCAAGGCAATGACGCTCGATGTCCGTGTACCTTGATTCTGTTGGTTGCACAATGCGAGAAATGTAGTAGATCGGCATTTCTTGCCCTTCATACTCCTGAGCCAAAAGAGCCCCTATAGACCTCTTCGTCGATGTTAGGTACAACAAGAGTGGTGATCCAAGCTGTGGCGCGATCATTACCCTTTTTGACGTCAACAAGTCTTTTAGCTTTCCGAACGCGGCTTCATGTTCTGTGGTCCAGTTATACACAGTATTCTTCTTGAGCAGATCACTGAAACAGAAGGTTATTTCTGCGATCGCAGTGATGAACCTTCGCAGGTAAGATAATTTCCCCAATAATGTCTTCAAAGCACTCTGATTGGGCGGCGCCGTCATGCTGGTGATGGCTGATACTTTTGCGGGATCAGGCTCAATGCCTTGGCGATGTATTACACATCCCAAGAATTTCCCCGAGGTTACTCCAAACGCGCATTTCATGGGGTTCATCTTTAGCTGGAACCTTCTGCATCTATCGAAGACCTTCCGCAGATCCTCCAGGTGGTCCCTTTCTTCCTTGGATTTGATGACCAGGTCATCAACATAGAATTCTACTTCTTTATGCATCATGTCGTGGAACAGAGCCATCATGGCTTGCTGATAAGTCGCACCTGCATTCTTGAGTCCAAAAGGCATAACCGTGTAATTGAAGACTCCCACCGGAGTGATGAACGCGGTTTTCCGTGCATCTTCAGGGTCCATCTTGATCTGGTTGTACCCGCTGAAGCCGTCCATGAAGCTGAACATGCGATGACCCGCGGTCGAATCAATGAGTAGATCAATGTTGGGAAGCGGAAAATCGTCTTTGGGACAGAAACGATTAAGGTCTCGAAAGTCCACACAGATGCGAAGCTGCCCATTCTTCTTCACCACAAGCACGATGTTAGCCAACCATGTAGGATGGTGATTCGGCTCGATGAATTTAGCAGTCAGCAGTTTGACAATTTCTTGCTTGATTTTCACGTTGATCTCCGGCCTGAAGCTTCTTGTGCTCTGGTTTATCAGTTTGGACCCTGGGATTACATCTAAGCTGTGCATGGTGATGCTCGTATCCACGCCAGGCATCTCATCGTATTCCCATGCGAACACATCCCTGTACGCGGTCAGCAGCTGTAGAAATCTTTCTTCTTCCTCGCTCGTGAGATCTGCACTCAGAAAGACTGGTCTCTTCTTTTCTTCGGTTGGGCTTAGGAATACCTCCTTCAGCTCCTGCTTTTGCGGTTTGGGCTTGTCCTCCATGAATTCAGGCGCTTCTTTGAGCTTTTCCTCCAAAACGCCTGGTGTTGGTTTGTCCAATTCCATAACCTGCTCGATTTGGTTGATTTTCTCAGGGATATCCCCATGCTCACGTGGGGGTATCCCAGCGCACCTTCATATGCGGTAGCATTTCTTCCCGTTAGCGTAGAAGCTTTCTATCTCTTTGCCTTCGGGATCATGCTTTGCTATCCTTTTCAGGGTGTAAACATTCTTTCTTTGGTAGGCAATCCGCGGTGCCTCTTTTCGCGTAGACGGCTTTTCTTTGGACTCCTCCCTTGTCACCATCACTCCTGCAGGTGACTGATCTTTGATGTCCTCCCATCGAGGCAAAGGAGTGGGGTTAAACGCCCCCGGCGTTTGCTCATCTGCCATCTCAGTGAACCATAATGCCTCGGTGAGGTGCGCCTCATCCAGATTGAAAGGATTTATGGAGGCTGGTATCTCCACTATTCTGTCATTCCAGATAGCTTTCATCACCTGGTGAGCTGTTGAAGGGACCGCATCGAAGCGATGAATCCAGGCCCGGCCAATGATCATGTGATACGTAGTGTTTGCATCGATGACATAGAATTTGGCTGAACACTTGATTTTGCCAATCTGGACACCCAGACGGATCCATCCTATCGTCATTCTGGAGTCGCTTCCGAATCCCATCAGCGGGGATGGACGCCTGACAATCTTCTGCTCCGGGATTCCTGCTAGCTTCAGAGTGTTGAGCGAGACGACGTTAACTGCCGCTCCTCCGTCGACAAACGCTCTTTTGAACTCCACACCATTGATTACTGCCGTTACGTACAAAGGCTTCTGGTGGCTCACATCTGTCTTCTTGTCGCTCGCGGAGAAGGTTATGACCTTTTCTGTAGAGCGGGATGCCCTCACGACCTTCCCGTTGGAGATCACGATATCTTCCTCGTAATCTTACGCTATCCTCAGGATCGCCTTTGTCATTTCCTTCCGGAATTTCTCCGAAAAGTTCATTTCATCGAAGAACCTGCTGAATCCGTGCGACCCCTTCGTCCGATCGGCACGTTCGTCCTCCGTGTCTATGTTGTAATTCTCGTCATTGTGAATCTCGGCAACGATGGGTAGACCATCCTCCGCAATCTCTTCGAGGTCCATGATTGCGATCATGGCAACCTCTTTGCCCTTCGGCTCTTGCTCCGCGTGGGCAGCCAGTGGATTGTTTCGCACATCCTGCCTCTGGTCGCTGACAATCAACTCGCCATCTTTCATCTTTCGGCTCACCATATTTATGAGCTTCTTGCAGTCAGCCGTGGGGTGCATGACCTTTCCGTGACATTCGCACCACTTTGGGTCCCTCATCATCTCCTTGGAGGGTATCCTTTCGAGCGGCGGCAAAATACCATCTTTACGCCATTGTCTGCACAAGTCACTCGCTTCCTCTACCGAACATGGTAGAGGTGGCGCATCGAAGTTTGCGACCTTCGGCTGCTTTTGGGGCGAGACCGTATTCACTTCGGCCTCACGTCCCCTATTGTAGCTGAACCTCCCAATTTTAAAGGTAGTCCCGCTCGGGGATCTCTCTGGGGCGTGCTTCTTTTTCTGCCTCTCCACTATAGGCTCTATGTTCTTTGTGCATTCGATCAGCTTCGAAAATGTAGGAGTTTGCAGGTTGATAAGCATACCTTTGTACTCGTCTCGCATGCACCGCATGCATATTTCCACGAGTCTGCTCTCAAGCACCTCGTCTCTGCATTCCAAGGACTTGGCCCTGAACTTCTTGATGAATGTCACTCCATCCTCCTCGCGCTTCTGGTACATGCGCGAGAGATGAATCATTGTCACCTTTTCTTACATCTGGAAGAATTTGGTATAGAACTTCTGGACCAAATCGTCCCAGGTCTTCACAGATCCAGCTTCTAGTGTCCTATACCTCTTGTAGGCCACGTTCCCCAGAGATTTCTGAAACTCGCGCATCAGCAACTTGGGATCAGCCCCATATGGCCCCATCACATCAATGAAACGCATGACATGCTCGTGGGAGTTTCCTTTGACATCTTCGAACTTGTCCCATTTAGGAGCCTTGTACCCGGCAGGGTTAGGCATGAGGTAGATCTCGTGTGGGATAGGTGGATCGTTGTCAACCTTCGGGATGATAGTATCAGCGAATGGTTGGTTGGCTAAGAAAGTTTCCATGCGCCGGTGCAGCGAAGTCATGCACTCTGGTGCACTTCCTCCGGCAGCAGGAGGAGGGGTTGTCGCAGTTGGAGGCGACACATACGCCGCGGAAGGGCTAGGAACGTACTGTGAATTCGCATTGCCCTACATCGCCGGCAGAGGAGGCAAAGGGTATTGTGAGGACGAATTGGATGCCAGGGTTGGCGGTTAAGGAATATGAGCGGTAAGAGGCAATATTTGAGCTGTTTGCCCCTGAACTAAGGGTAACTGCACCGTTTCCGGTGGAGTTTGAAGGTTAGGGTTAGGTGGTGTGGTTGATACTCCCAACCCTTGAGTGGTGGAAGCTCCTCCTCCCTGAGAGACGGCAGTGGCTGATGCGGGATTTGGGGCGAGAGTCCCCAGGATAGCCATTATTCGTTCCAGCTGCGCAGACTGAGCTTTGAGAGCCTTCGCCTGATTCTGGATGGTAGCGTCCAAGGCCTCTAACGTTGGAGCCTCACCGGAGGCCTTAGGAGTGCGGCGAGTCTCCTCTCCTGAGGTGGTCTCTGTGGAGGGCGATCTGTTACTGACATCATCTTCATGAGACATGGTTGCTTGCAGTGGTAGGTTCACGTCGGGTTCACCAAATGTGTACGAGAGAATCCTGCAGAGAGAATTCAATATGCACCAAGAGTAGGGGATAGAAAGAACACATGAAGAATATGGTTGTGTGTAGGGAGAGAGTAAGGCAATAACACTGTATGAGAGAGAGAGAGACAGGATTTTGGCAGAGCTTTCGCGTATCTCAGGTGATTCTCCTTGTATGGAAGGGTTAACGATCCTATATATAACGGAGAATGTGACCGTTGTAGTGTGGTTAATGCACCCATTAATGGCGGCTTAATTAGCTTAACCACAACGGCACATTCTTCCGCGTATATAGGGACCGTTACAGCACGTTATCCGCATATACCGGAACCGTTACGAGGTTGACCGGGTTGACCAGGTTGACCGGGTTTATGGAGCTCGTGCCATAAATCTCTCAAAGCAGTTACTAGAGGTCGCACGCGGGCTTGGTTGTCGCTCGCGCGCGACAGGACTTACTCTAGCCTCCAAACCACTAAGTCCCTACAAGTCCCGTGTGGTGGTATGCGAGGGCCCTGTCTCGCAGCTCCCACGTGGATCAGCGCGGCTGGTGATCCAGTGTGTGTGAAGCACAGCTAGGTGTGCTAGATGGTCGCCACGTGGCTAAGATCTGCTTGTCTAGAAAGCACTATCTACAGCGACTTACATACATCTCATTTTAACTCTAGTTTGATAAATGTTAAAGTCCTACATTTAATCTACCACAATGTTGTTAGTTGTGTGTGACTATTATGAAAATCATTCTTTTCCTTCTATCATTCTCATAAGCTCAATCTTGTTAAATATTATCCAAAAATTATACATGTCAAAGCTTACTATTATCAAAATTCATTTTTGATTCCCAATTTTTTTACATGCAAAAATATGATGGCATTATTCGTGTTGAATTTTTACGGTTATAAACTTAAGTTAGCCATAATTCAAGTAACATTTTTTCTATTTGGAAACATTTTAATAAACTTCTTGACAATGAACTAATCCACAAATTGACAATGCACATTAATTGAAATACCTATGTGTTGACATTTGTGGTCTAATTTTCAATTATTTGGTCATTCTTTTCAGATGTGAATATGGTCTTTACAATGTTGCGGTATTGTGGAATTTGAATCCACTGTATAGAGCCGATTTGGTGGTTGGATTATCCAGTGTTGGAACTCATAAAAGGATCTTAATCATAGAACTTCACTTTTCAAATACATTTGTCATGCATTCCTAAAGCTAATTCAAAACTTTGAAGTTTCTAAAACTCAATTTTTAAATGAATTACTTAATTGTTTACTTATAATACGAGTGTTATCACTCAGAAGTGTTACGACAGTTTTCTTTTCCAGTGATTTCTTATTTTTTAAAACCCCGAATGTGAGTGTCAGGACTGGGAAGCTAGATTCTACACTTTAATAGTAGCTACCCGAACAATAATATATTGTGTAATGTAAGTAATATGTTTGTTGATATAAATTGGTCTTTCCTGATTTCGTTATGTCATAAATGATCTTGGGTTAACTCATTGGTGAACATATTGGTACTTTCATCGAAGGACACTCCCTTGAGTCCGGGGATATGTTGAGATTATCCAGCTCAGGATGGCGGGACTGTTACAGGCCGGTGACTTACCATAAATCCTGGGACGATCATTCCTGGCCACGGGCCGAATGATGATTTATACTAGTAAGTTAGTAATACAAGCAACAATAAACAACGAGTTAGTATTTTATATCATTCAGATTCAAATTGAATTGAAAATATTCGGCGAAACTCGTAGATTGTTGGATCCATCAAACACGATGTCGTGGAGATCAATTTCATTGTGCCACTTGTTAAAATCTATTTCAACCTAATTCACTCTAGTAAACAGAAGATGTCGATCCTAGCTTCTTCGTTTTTGAAAGAGTAGTAGGTATATTGACCAAATTTGTGTCGAAGTACAAGGAAGGAGGCTGTTAGCCCAAAGCCCACAAAGCTACACTCTATACAGCCCATTGGCATCTTGGCTACTATATCTTCAATATAACCGAGTGGATATGAGAAATGAGAGGCCCTTCACCTATCTCTAAGCCCATAAACTACCATAAGTCGCCCTATTCGCTGACCGTCGGACCCAATTAACCCGACCACCGCTAAATCTCTCAATAAGTCTTCGGAATTTGTTCATGAACCATCCACCTTCATTATTTGCAGCCATCTCCATCTTCGTCCTCTGAATGAGCTCCTTTGAATCCGATTCCAGCAATATTGGTAGAGAATTTCTTGAATACCAGAGAAGAGAGAACTCCAAAGCTTTGGCTTCATTATCCACGGGCTTCCCCAAATAGGTCACCCGATCACTCATCGGTGCAATCCCATCGTCGTCTGATTTCTGAGAACACATCATACCTAGGCAATACTCTCCTTCTCATCCACAACCGCATTCGTTTTCAGTTTCACCAACGCAGGCGGTGGGGGAGTCCAAGTTTCCAAATATGGTGAAGGGGGATGTCGTCGTCTCTCTAGTGACTTAGATAAGTCGATGTCTCTTATGTAATTCTCAGCAGTTACAATAATTTTTCTTTTATCAAATCTTATATTTTCCAGTACTAATCAATTCCTTCTCCCCCAAATTATCCAGAAGATAAGGATGATTTCTTCAACTTAAAGAATCGAGCTCTGTCACAATGGTTCTCAACTTTCTCAGTGGGAACTAGCTCTGATCTGTAATACCCAAAACTGAGTTATCCCAAATCTCCCTTGTTGAATTGCATTTGAGAAAGGGATGCTTCATGTACTCCCTAAATCGCTCACAACAAGTATACCATCCACGAATCTTCATCTATCTTCTTATGAGGTTATGTCAAACAGGTAGGTAGTCGTTTATCTATTTATAAGCGAACATGTTGATCTTATTTGGTACTTTGAGCACCAAAATTTCTTGTGGAAGCCAACACCTCCCTCTACATTGGTACCCTCTGTTGCATCATTAACAACATTAGGATAACATAGTTCATATGCTACCTGGTATCCTTAAGCTACTGTTTAATGTCCATCTTTTGTGTGGCCCTAAGCTAGCTTATCATGCTCCTTTCTCGCGCACATAAGTGTTTGCACTAGGGCAGAGCACGAACCCGGTTGGGCGCGTGGGGGGTGTGTTTCTTACCCAACCCAATGATTGCAGGCTGGTCATATCTATACCCAAACCCAATCAAGTAGTTGACAAACCCAAACCCAATAGGGCATTTCAACTCGGACCGGTTCGGCCGGGTTCAGACGGGTTCAAAAGGTTGCAAATCGTTTGCAAAATTAAGTCTATAAACATGACATAATCAGCGCTTTGGGTGAGTGCGGACCGGTTTTGCTGGATTTTGCCGAAAATTTTGCCCCAACCCAAACTCACCCTAATTCTTTTTTTATACCGAAATCAAATCTAACTTATAACGCTTGATTTGTAGACGGTGTATTTTACTAAAATTTTCATGGGAAATTTAAAGCGGACCGGAACGGTTTTAAACGGTTTTACTAACTCCGTAATCATGATCAATAAAAGTTACTTCGGTTTGTATTCCTATAATCGTAGCCAATCGAGTAGCATGAACGGGTGCTAAGTTCGAACCAATTTGGGCAAATCAGTTTGGGTCGGCCGGTTTGGGCGAATTTTGCTTACCTGTAGTTTGTACAATGCATTGAGCCTCATCTTCTCAGAAAATTTGTTTGATTTTGTCACAGCCCCAGGGAACAAGTCACTAACCTTAGCCTCCAGCCCTAAGTAGGGGTAGCTATAAACTCTTATGCCTCCAACGGGAAACTACTTATGTTTGTAGATGAGAATTCTCTCTCCATCTCCAATTGTGGGCCTTGAACCCTTCAAAATAATCTTCCTTCCAACAAAATACTTCTCCATACGAATGATGGCTTGTAACCCAGTTGAGCTGAAAGGAACCCCCATGTACTATAGTATTTTCATTTTAATACATTTTCCACACATCACTCTCCAACCATGTTTCGCTAATAAGGCAAGGTTGCAAGCCTCTACACATCTGACACCCAATCCCCCTTCATCTTTCTTGAGGTAGATTTTTGTTCCTTTCATTTACACCAATGGATCTTCCTTTTCTAAGTAGAGCTACCCCCACCGGAATGCAATTATGTGTCTCTGCAGATCCTGACACATGGTATCTGGAAGCTTGAAGCTGCTCATCACATAAATGGGACATCTTGGACTGTAGACTTAGTTAGTACCTCCCTCCCGGCTGTGCTCAATGCCTTCTCCTTCCATCCCTGCAATTTCTTCAAAATTTTGTCTATCACATAAGCAAACAGAGCTTTCTTATCTCTTTCAATGCTTGTTGGTAATCCTACTTTGAGTGGCCAGTAACCATATCCAATATAAGGGCATGTCCAATAGTAGTAGGCAACTTTTGTATGTATTGAATTTTTGCTTGACATGCATTTGTAGTTTTGTTCAAGCTGTAAAATGCAATATATACATTTTACAGTTATGAGAAGTTAAAATATACATATCGTGGATGCATGAGAGGAGAGAGACACAAAATTTTGCATGCCTACTTTCTTCCTAGCTATTAATGAAAATGGGGATGCATATCCTGCAAAATGCATGAGCCTGTATGCATTGTCTACAACATGTCAATTTTTTATTATATTCTTTAAATTTTGCATAACACTAAATTTTGCATAGACTATTGGAGTTGTAAGCATAGTTATTAAACCCGGACCGGTCCGACTGGTGACCCGGACCCGGAACTGGTCCGAGTCACTACACGGTTCGTATATGCCACTGATCCGGCCAAATCCGGCGGGTTTGTGATCAACCCAGTGACCCGATCCGGATTAATTGGGTTGAACGGGTCCGGGTTCACTTGTTTGAAGCATCAACAAACAAATTGAAATGCTCGTTTAAACATTTTTATTGAAAGTTTGTCTGGTTTCATTCATAATAAATGTGAAAAACTGTTAAACAACACATGTTTTAAGCATCAACAAACTGTTGAAAGTTTGAGCTATTTTATGTCAACTTTTAATATATTTCACTATAAACATGTAATAGAATATTTTATTAATAATTTGTTACTGACCACCGATCCAACCAATGACCCATCGGTTGGACCGATGACCCAGTGACCCGGAATTTTTACCGGGTCAACCACAGTCCGGATTTAATAACTATGGATGTAAGTCATTTAAATCTTTAGATAAAATTATTGTGTATATCTATCTTTAGATAAAGTTATTGTCTTCAGAATTTAAAACACTATTGAAGTCAAACAAGTATGTAAAAATTATGGTATTTTAGAATACAAAATGCCGTTGGAGTCAGACAATAATGTCAGACAGATTACTATTGTTTCCAGAAAAATGATAGAATGAGTCAATCGTTATTATCCAATTGAGAAGTCACTTAAAAAGGGGGTGATATTATAATTCCACCAATTTGTCTCATTCTTTTTTTCTTCAACGCCAATTTGTCTTATAAGAAAACTACATTACTTCTTATTTCAATTAAAAATCCAAGATTAGTTCCTCTTAATTTAGTTCTTCAGCTAACAGGTTCCCTCCATTATTTTGGTACATGCATTTTTAAAAGGTCTCAAATTAGACAATCTAAGCTTCATTTGGTGTTTAACAAGTCCTATCTTTTTCTTAATATAATCTTTTAATCTGCTTAGATGACTTGTAATATTATTTCTCTTAAGAGGAGAGCATATATTTATAACTGAATAAATTTTATTGATATATCCCCTCCTACCGGACAATACATCCGCTACAAGTGATGTTAGTATATACAACTACAAAACCACTCTCCCGTCATATCCTTTTCCTATTTGTCTTCTCTCTTTTCTCTAGTCCATATTTATCGGACCCGTGTGTTGGGGATTAGTACCATATTGGAAACCTATGACATAAACATGTGAATTGGTGCATTTTATCATAAGACCAACATGCATGAGTAAATGACATGTACTGCTGATGTAGGCTGAAGGATGGTTGCTGTAACAATTAATACAAGTTCACCTGAATAGGACAATTGAGTAGACAAAAGAGAAGCTCTAACAGAAGAGGGTAACTTTCATGTGTTTAGGGGTTCTTGCCATAGACCAGACCAATGTGACCATCAAATATCATGTTACAAGCACCTGATGTCCACATTGCTGCCTGAAATAGTTGTACACCCGGAAAGCTAGGAAGGACATATGCCGATACTAGATGACACGAGATAGTTAATAGGCGCGCCACCTAAACAGAAGTTCGGCATTTAATTGTAGCTTTTACTCAACTCGATCACACATGTAACATTTTTCCTATGTTACATAACTTAGAACCATTCAAACAACAGTCACGAGACTAACTAGTCGATCATTCTAACATGTTGGTATACATGTCTCGTTTTTAACCTGGGTTTCGTGTAAGAGACAATAACAATGTGGCTGCTTTTGAGTTAGGGTTAAGAAATTGTTGAATACTAATATTTATTTGAATATGAAGGAAGATTCGAATGAAGAGGAATAACGCTCGATATGAAATTTGTCTTTTTCCTTAATTCCAAGGACAAATAAGTCATTTTTGTTGCCTATCTTTTTTATTTTTTATCAAAAAGGAGAACTTAAAAGGGATAGGAAATTTTTTATTGCCCGCCCATCCACATCTCCTACTTTGATATGTTTTCACCATAATCTTTCCACTTGACTTTAGGGATCACTTTGACCAACTAATTTAACTAAAACGATATAAGTACTATATTGTTAGCTAATATTAACACGTTTTCTTTGTATATCGGTAGCTAAATTACTTGGTCAAAATGACCCCTACAATCAACCGAGGAGTTTCTCGTGAAACAGGGGGTAATAATTGGAGGGGAAGAACATAGGAGGATTTGATATGCCTGTCATACGTCCCCAAACCAAACGCTAGTCATAAGTATAACAAATCCATTGTATACATGGCCCGAGGAAAACTGAACTTCCAATCATGTTCAGAAACGAAACATCTTAGTTTAGATCAACTTGGCATGTAATGTATACAAGTCTATTAGCACAAGGAACCCTAATTGTGGCAATAATTGGGGCGAAAACCATTGTTTATTCTAAGAGCAACACGTATGCGTCAAGCCATAAACGATATCAAACTACAATTAACAAGAATATCCAAACTCAATCATGCTTGCGAAAAACTGCAAACTGCAATTTGATTATTTAGAATTTTATCCAAAGTCAACCCCAAGGAACATTGCCAATAACTTACATTCATCGCACAAAAGATCGCGATCAAACAATCAATGCACTTGCATTTTTGAACGACATCACTTTCTCAGTAGCTTCTCCTTCATCCTCTCAACTGCACTCCTCAAAGTTCCTTCATCTTTGCAGAAGGTAAACCTCACAAGCTTCTTTCCTTCTTCCGGATTCAAGTAGAAAACACTAGTAGGAATCGCCACTACTCCAACTTCCTTGATCAGATACTCGCAAAAAGCAACATCACTCTCCAGCCCAAACGGCGTGTGATCCACCACGACAAAGTAGGTCCCACTCGATGGGTACACTTCGAACCCAACAGCTTTCAGTCCTTCAACCAAAATATCCTTCTTTGCTTGATAATCTTTCCTTAGTTCCTCGTAGTAAGAATCCGGTGTGTTAAGGGCTACAGCTGCAGCATGCTGCATTGGAGTGGAAGTAGCAAAAGTCAGATAAGAGTGTGCTTGCCTCACTCCCCAGGTCAGGTGTGAAGGGGCAATAGCCCAGCCGATTTTCCAGCCTGTCAAAGAGAAGGTCTTCCCTAACGAGTTGAGAGTCACAGTCCGCTCGTACATTCCAGGAAGGGAAGCGATTGAGATGTGATTCATTTCAAAAGCCAATTTGTCGTAAACCTCGTCAGAGAACACCAACACGTCGTTCTCAATGCAAAGTGATGCAATCTCATTGAGTTCTTCCCTGGTGAACATTTTCCCAGTGGGATTATGCGGCGTGTTCATGAGAATCGCTCTGGTTTTCTTTGAAATGCTGCGCCTGAGCTCATCAATGGGGATATCAAAGTTTGGAGGCTTTAAGGTTATGCATTTTATGTCGGCACCAGCCATGGATAGAGTGGCTTCATAAGAATCGTAGAATGGAGCAAATAAGATGACTTCATCACCTGGATTGATCAAACCTAGTATGGTTGCGGCGATTGCTTCGGTGCATCCTGAGGTGACTGTAACTTCCTTCTCTGGGTCCACCTGAAGTCCAGAATCTTTCTTGAATCTTGTGGCGATGGCAGTGTTCAGGTCAGGAACTCCATAGCCGCGGGCGTATTGGTTCTTTCCGGTCTTGATGGCTTCAATGGCAGCTTCTTTGACAAAATCTGGGCCATCAAAGTTTGGGAAACCTTGTCCGAGGTTTATTGCGCCGTGTTTGACGGCGAGCATGCTCATTTGCGTGAAGATTGTGGTTTTGAACTTCTCTAAGCGCTTTGCAACCTGGAACAAGAAAGTGCAGACTGTTCAATGTCATGTAACATACCACCCAAAATAATTCCTTTCATTTAAAAGTACACTCAGCAGAAGAAAATCATGCATGAAAAGGAAAATTTCAATACCAGAGCAGGAACAAAAAGTTCAAAGTAGTAGCGAAATTTCTCAGCCTAAGTTAAAATAGCTAACAAATGTGTTTTGTTTCCTACCAGAGCTTAGCTACAAGTCTACAACAGAACACCCAGCATGGAGCTGGGCTGTAAATTGTTTCACAATCAAAACACAGAACCATCAACGACAGTTTTACTCAAAGAATTATATCGTTTTGGTATTTCGAACAAGACTGGGAAGAAGTATGTCACGGACTCCAACAACATGGCACACAAGGAGATCTAGCCGAAGTACTGAAAAACGAGAAATTTGTAGAAAACATTAGATCCATGAATACCAACTTGTGTATCTAGTTGAAATGTTGAATCTTGAACAGTGAATAGTTTTCTGCCATTTTTATCGAAAAAGTTATTAAGTCAGAACTAGAAGTACCATTATCGTCTAAGGCTCTGTTTGGCTCGCAGTAAATGTTTTACAAGGGAAAATAATCTACGAGTATATATTTTGTGTGCAAAAGTTTTCTCTGCATTTATTTTCTCGTGTTTTGTTGACACTTGCCAAAACAGTGGGCCGTGACGGCAGTGGCAGTGATGGGTGGCGGTGAAGTTGGGTGGCGGTGATGGGTCGTGGTGGAGGTCGGTGATAGTGGTGGTTAATGGTGGTGGATGTGTTAGTATGAGTTGTTGTTGTGCTCCTTCACCCTCCGGAAAATGACTTGCGGATTTGAAATGTGTAAATTATTTTACATCATTGGAGGGAAACATTTTACAGGAAAATATTTTATCTCCAACCAAACAGCACCAAAACAAGGGAAAACATTTTACAGGAAAATGTTTTACCACCAACCAAACGGAGCCTAAGAGTCTTTTTGTTTGCGTGTTTGTTTAGGACTTCAGTTTTCTAATTTTGTAATTTTGTAGGCTAGAACTTCAGATGCACATCAGCTGAGTTACTGGACAGTGGTCTGTTTCAGCAATATAGTCTAGGAGTATGGCAACAACGAAGGCAGTGAATCTCCGGAATTGATTGCAGTGAACGAATAATAATCTCACAATCTCAGTTAACTCATAAACTCAGAAATCAATATCAGTCAACTCTTTATAAAACCAACTGAACTACTATCTGTGAGCTCCTAGAATGTCTCTAAAAGTCAATTAAAATCTCAAAATGTCCTACAAAAATCTGTCAGACAAAAGACTTTTGAATTTGTATCCCGTCAGCAAGAAACATTATTATAGGAAACATGGAACGTTTAGACACAGGATATTAAAGCGTCTTCCTTCCATTTACTTAAGTATTAAATGAGGGCCAACAGTGAGGGATGCAGGATATCTGACCCCAAGGATGACTAGCTCGAGATGGCCAATCAGAACACTATATGTGGTTATACTAGTGAGTTAGTAAAAATAACCCCAATGTCACCGCATGATATGCAAATTCCATACATGCTAATGCTGAGTACTGATGTTATGAAACTATCTTTGGGGATAAACTGAGATGTCTTTGGCTAGACAAGGATTTCAGATCAACCAAGGAGCATTGCCACACCTTCTCGACAGGTTAAAGATATGAAAGCCAAGCCGTAACTGTAATGTGATTTGAATTGATAGATTAAGCTAACTCAGACTGAAGCGGCAATTACTCATATGATTGGTTGAATCAGATACTGAGTAGCATCATTCAGAATACTGAAGCACGATCTGGAGGTGATTTGTACTAGTAAGAGTGTGCTTATGTGCAACTACGGACTCAAACAAGCCAAGCCATTCACAACCAGCTACTTGTTGAGCTTGGTATAGCATTGTTTAAACTCTACCTACTACTTACGGAGCTTAAGTTTCAGACCTAAGCCAAAATATTTCTTAAACTTAATATGTAAACAGGCTGAGGTATAACAATTTAGTAGCTAGTCTATCGCCCTTTCGTTTTGCCATAATGTGACCAATACTTGCACATTAACTAGGGTAAAAGACAAAAACCACCCTCCATTTATGGTGAAAATACATTTTGTCCCCTGATTTATGGGGAAAATCCATTTTGCACCCCTGTCAGAGTTAAAAACTAACACCACACTAACAGAGGGGTGAAAAGACAAAGCAACCCTTGAAATGTTGAGGAATTACACCACTATAAATGGCTTTCTTCCTCATTTCCTAACCATAATAACAACTCTTCTAAAAAAAACCTAATAACCTCATCTCTTCATCTCTCTCTTCTCCTCCCTTCTCTCCCGATCCGCTCTCTCTCCCCCCTCTTTCTCACCGCCTCTTCTCTCTCGATTTGAGAGATCCCTGAGCTACCGAAGCGCCGACCTCGATTGACGTCGGGAGATCCTTCACGGCGCGGCTCGCGACGTCGCGGATCACCTCTGTTTCCTTCTGGAGACCCGGCCCGAATTCCTGCAGATCGCGACGGTAGGTCTCGATCACCGACTCGGATCTGGTCGCCAACGTCTTCATTAGACCTCCGAAGCTCCATAGACCACCGTCTTCGTCGGCGTCTCCGCCGGAGTCTCCGGCGGAGTCCTCTGTGGGAGAGTTGTGGTTGGAATCGTCGCCGTCGCTGCGTTCGTCGGCGGATTTGGTCGGAGATTGGGGTTCGAACTCTGTCAAGAGAGGGTCAGGCTCGTCGGATAGAATCGATCTGAAGAAGTTCATGATCATAGAGGAAGGATTTGGGGATTTGGGGATTAGGGTTAGGGTTTGTTTCTGGAGATCGGAGACGGTGTAGAGATTGAAGCATACTTTTTTATTCTAATTGCATATACTCTCTCTTTGATCCGATGTGTCATTTTCAATTAGTATTTGTGTTTGTTTATGGTTTGATGGTTTTGAATTGTTGGTGTTGGTGTCGGAATCAGGGTTTGTGGTGGAGGATACGGTGGTGATGGGGCGGAGATGGTGGTTGTAGTGGTGGAGATGGTGGTAGCTTTTTTATCACATTTCTAGTTGGTTAATTGGTGATTATGTTTGGACTTTGCAGGTAGTAGCAATGGTGGTATGTAGCTTAGTTTTAGGTTTGTTTTCTGCTGGATTTTATGGTGGCAGTGGTGGTGGCAATGGTGGTAGCGATTTGGCGGTACTGGAGGTGGTGCTCAAGAACACCAAGAACATGATGAACACTGTATTAAACAAAAAAATGGTGTTATTTGTCCACAATTTGTAAGGGTAAAATGGTCACAAAAAGTCGCACCCCTCCACTAACGGATTGTAACAGAAGGGTGCTATCTGTCCACCCTCCTTCCATTAACAGGGGTGCAAAAGGTATTTTGCCCATAAATCAGGGGGCAAAATGTATTTTTCCCATAAATGAAGGGTGGTTTTTGTCTTTTACCCTATTAACTATAGTAAAATTACAATAATCATAAGATGTAACATGTAAGGTAAGTTCAATCAAATCTGAGTTTAGTTGCGTAACAGTGTTGTTCTTGTGGGACTCATAAGGCTTCTCTGCGTCTTCAATTTTTATTTTTTATCACTATCCCGTCAGATTTTTATGTGTTTGCCTCTCTCACCTTTGAAAGGTAGAAAAAATGGAAAGAGATGCCTCTAAGAGTTCAATGAGAACTCTTAAAGCAAACCTAGGGTCTGAGCCGAATCCAGAAAGCATACATGTGATATGTTTATATCACGAAAACATGCTTGGGTGGTTGGGTGGGTGGGTGGGGGGGGGGGGGGGGGGGGGGGGGGGGGAGGGTAAGTTCTCATCCTCTCAGGTCAGTTAAATTTAACAATTTTAGCTGTCTGCTTTTTGTTGAATTATAGTTAAATATGACCAACTAGCATTTACTTTCATAATTGCAGACTGACCCGATAATTTCCCACAAATCCTCCCCAAGCATTCTTTCTATTCTATCTCTGCCTCCAGAACCCTAGTGGCCTAACCTCACAGCCACCACCATCCACTACACCATTCAGCTACCACCACAACCATCAACAGTACCATCAGTCACCAACAGACAAAACAAAAAATGGTACCCAGATTCAGTTGAGATAGTGGAGTTCGGTCAATTAGGGACATTGGTGAGGGACCCTAAGCCAGCAGGAGTCGCAGGGAAGATGTGGCTTGAGGGCAGGATTATCTGAAAATACGAATATGGAGAGGTCGTAACGAAACTCAACTAACTCGGAAAGTATATATTCGAGGAAGGACAAAGAGTTAAATGATTCTGTGGAGAATCTAAAAACTGAATCTCCTACAGCTGATCGGATTTTGTGCAGAAATCTCCTCCTCATTAGATCTGGATGCCCCAACTTGGTGACATTTGGTGGTGCTTGTAGGTTTTGATGTAGTGGTGTTGGGTTTGCTGGAGAGTGAGAGGTTTTGGTTCTGTGAAACTTTGTTACTTGTTTGGTCATTGGTGGTGACAGACTTTAAATACGTCAACGACAAGAACAAGGAGTGAGTAAGTGCGTGGGTGGGTCAACCCATAAGATTTTGACTGTTCTCAGTTGTGAACTTGTGATTCAATCTGGGTGTTTTGGGGGTGAAAGCAGTAGCCGAGAGAGGTGATGAAGATGAAAATACGGGATTTCTGGTTATAAAATTAAAAGGGAACAATTGATAATACGTGATTACCTTTTTATTTTTGTATATTAGATATTTATAAACTTAATTTCTATATAACTAAACAGACAATTGACAAAAGGGATTAAGGGATTGTTACTTAAAGTCAACAAATGAAAATGGGTTTATTGGAAAGGCAGTAAACCATTGATAATTTTTTTAAACGGCTGTTGTTAAAAAAATTTACTGCTAAGGTAAAAATAAGGAATTAATTGTCAGATGACCTCAGTAACATTTAATTTGATTAAACAAAAAGAGAGGCCAACATTCTTTTTCTGTTTCTTAGATTCACATTTTTCATTTCTGTTTCTTAGATTCACATTTTTCATTAAACTTTGTATGTACATACCCATTGGTAATCTCTCCTCTCACCCTAATATGTGTCCAGGTTACCTTGCAAGTTAGAGCTAAAATGCCCAAACAAGTGCTCTCTGTTGATACAACACAATACAACTAACAATGATCTTACAATATCAGATAGTTCAATGACAACATTTGGTCACCATTCTAAAGTGGAATTGTATAAACATCAGAAAATCAAAAAATGGCCTCAAGCAGAGCGGAGCGGGCGATAGGTAATGGAATCAGATAGTTCAATGACATCTTCTAGTCATCGGACTCACATCTATAACGGCCAAAGCGCACCGTTTTCGGCAAAAATAAAAGGGCCTATACGCATAGTTTTTTGGCAATTGCAGAGTATACTAGGGTTGCATCTGTTGAGGAGAGTTTCTACAAACAGAAGGCTAGGGAGAAATGGATAAACCTGGGTTACAAGAACAATTTCTATATCTACAGAGTGGAAAAAACGTGTGTGAGAAACTGGGTTGTGGCTAATACAAGGAGCAAGGGGTGTTACTCACTGACCAGCAAGATGTAAAGAATGAATTTGTCAGCTTCTTTAGACAACGGGTCCAGAAGAGGAGGTTACCAGAACAGAAACACGGCAGATCATGCCTTTCATAGGAATACCCTTTCCATACAGCAGCAGGAACAATTGTGCACCATGGTGACAGCTTATATTATTACCAAGGCATTGATGTCTACCCAATCAGTTTCTTCATGAGTGCACGGAACGCTGTCAGTGATGAGGCTATAGGAGCTGTTATGGAGTTTTTTTTTTTTTCCACAAGAAGGATTCTCTTAGATCCATGACCACAACAGGTATAACACTGGTTCATATCCAAAGTCATTACCAACAGAATCAAGGATATACCGCCTAGCCTGGTACATCCTTCTCAATCTGCTTTTATAGAAGGTAGGAAGATATCTGATAACATATTCTTGTCACAAGAATTATTGAGAAACTATCACCTTGACAATCAGGACTGGATGCTTTTGATAATTGACCTCATGATGGCATATGACCATGTTAGTTGGTCCTTTCTGCCAAGTACCCTTCAATGTTTCAGTTTTCCTACTACCATCATCAGGTGGATAAAAGAGTATGTTTGCTCAGCTGCATTTTCTCTGTGTATTAATGGCGAGATGCATGGTTTCTTCATGGGTACAAGAGGCCTCAGACTGGGAGACCCCTTGTCCCCGTACCTCTTTGTGTTGTGTATGAAGATAATGTCTGGATTCGTCACAGTAAAGCCAATCTCTCTGGATTTACCTACCACTGGAGACGCAAGAATGTGTCGTGTATGAAGATAATGTATGGATTTTTCACAGTAAAGCCAATCTCTCTGGATTTAGCTGCCACTGGTGATGCAAGAAAGAAGTTATAACCAACCTCTGTTTTGCAGATGACCTCATGGTCTTCTGTAAAGGGATTGTGGAATACGCTAAACTGTTAAAGAATGAATAGACATGTTTAATGAGGTTCCTAGTCTGCACCCTGATCCTATGAGAAGTAATCTGTATGTTTCTGCTGTTGCAAATGATGTGAAGCTCGAGATCTAACAGCTGCTTCAATTTCCATTCCGATCTTCCTATAAAGTATCTGGGAGTCCCTCTCGTTACTACAAAACTCAAGTTCCATGACTGCAAGAGCATCATTGACAGAATTTTAGGAAGAATCAAGAGCTGGGTTGTTAATTATTTATCATCTACAGGTAGAGTTCAACTTTTAAAGACCATACTTTTCTCCCTCTAAATTTTTCGTCTTTTAGTTTTCATACTACCAACTAAAGTTCACAAGGACATGAAGGCAGTGATGAGGAAATTTTGGGGATAAGGTCAGAGATGGAGTGTGCACAATGGGGCCAAGATTTATTGGGAACACGTCTGCCTTCCCAATGCTAAAACATGGAACAAAGCAGCTATAGGAAAGCACGTGTGGAATTTGATAAAACCCAATAGCTATTCATATTGGTCCAAATGGGTTCATACACATCTTATTAAAGACAGATCAATTTGGAGAATCAAGTATCCTGGCAATGCTAGATGTAGAGGAAGATTCTAAGTCTCAAAGAAACTTTCATGATCCACATTAGACATAAAATTGGTAATGGTTCAAAAACCTTCTTGTGGTATGACAATTGGCTTAGAGGACGTCATATCCTTTCTTATATGAATGTCAGGATTGTGTATGAAGCTGCTCTGGATGTAGATGCCAAATTTATGAGTCAATGTACACCAAAATGGGTCGAAATGGCCATGCACAAATGGACACTACATAAGTGAAGTGGCTTCCATGACTGAGGAATTGCCAAGTTCAAGTGAAGACAAAGTGGAATTGCTTGCTGATAGTAGTGGTGATAACATTGTTGCTTCAGCCTGGCAACTGCTGAGAGAAAAAAGGCAGAAGGTAAAGTGGGCTGTGCTATGTTGGCACAGAACTATATTTCAAGATTTTCTTGCATCTTGTGGCTTGCTGTACACGACAGACTCAGCACCAAAGAAGACTGGCTCTGTGGGGTATTGGAAATGACACCACTGGCAGTCTCTGTGATATGGTTCCTGAATCTCACTCTCATCTCTTTATGGCATGTTTGGTTCTCCGGACTAGCCGGATTGGACTGGACTGGATTAGATTTTCCGGATAGGATTGGACTGGATTAGCTGAAATATAATTAATAATTTGTCTGGTTTATGTGCAGTATTAATCAGTATTAATGTACAAATAACCCAATCCAGTTAATACCTCATGTAAGAGGGGACTAATTAGGGGTATTTAACACCATCTTTTCATTATTTAGTACTGGTATTAAAATTAGTGCGGAACAACCAAACACAGTATTAACTATTACCTGGAGTATATTTAGTCCTATCCCAGCTAATACTGCTAATCCTAAAAAGCCAAATGTACCCTTAAGGAATACAGATAGATATGGGACTACTTTGATATAAATTGAGCCAGTCAAGCTCTTGGCATAGTTAAGTGGAAGACATCAGCACAATTTGGCGAAGGAACAGATTAAAGAGCATTTCCCACATCCCCCACCAAATCTGCTTTGCTGCTGGAGTTTACTAAATCTGGGTGGAAAGAAATAGCAGAACCTTTCAAGATAAAAAGGGCACAGAACTGTCAATCATTAGGAAAATTGCCATGGCTGTTCAAACTAAGTTGGATGTCATGAAGGCCCTCCATCACCACAGCATTATTGATTCCTGTAGGAGGTGAAGCATTGTGTAGTTGTGTTAGTTAGGCAGGCTAACTTGTAGTGTAGTTGTTAATCTCTCTTTCGTTTACTACACAGCTATATAGCTGGGGTTTCTCCCATGTAGTTGTTTGTTTTGTGTAGTTTGGCTCTGCCATCAAGGTGAAATCTAGTTTTACCTGGGGAATACCCCTTGTGAACCTGTATTACTATCTGCTCTCTTCTTTTTATACATTGAAAGTTGCCCCCAAAAAAGTACTCTATCATCATGGGCATTTCTTTGTTTTCTAGACCAACACTGACGTAGAATTAATAATGCCAGGACTAAGTGTGGTAGAAGATGATGGTTGATAACCACTAAAGGTTCACCCGTTACATTTCGAAACACAAAAGTTCCCAATTTACACAGCCCAAACAACCACCACCAACACCACCACCATCTATGCCATCATAAACGAGAGAGAAAACCAAACACCATAAGAAGATTATGACACCAATCAATCTCCCTCGTACCATCTAACAGAACAAAAAACATAGTCGGTGAACTAACACCATTACCAAGCAGAATTTTCAACAATCACTTGGTCAGCTGCACCACCATCAAATCATATACCATATCATACTAGTTGAAGTCAAAATTACTGTAAAAAGGCAAAAAAAAAATTGGTTCCATTCGCTTGTTTTGGTTTTTCAGTTAGACATGGAAAGCAAACGTGACGTATGTGAGACAGCTTGTTTGAACCTTCAATAACCTAATGGGGTTTCGTAGTAGTTGAACTTCAAGACAATTCAGAAATTAGTTCGACTTGAACTCAACTAAAACTGATTTGAGTCTTCATCAATAGTAATTTGTTTATGACACGCCTTTGTTTGTCCAACAAACAGCAAGCAAGGCAACAATCAAAAAATAGAGAAAGAAAATAAAAACACATAGCCACTGACAAACAAGAAGCAAGTATCAAATTCAACTCAATTCTGTGGTTCCAACATCCAAAAAAATGTATTTAAATTAGTACAAAATTGTACCTTCCTCATATTCATGTCCTCTAGTTTGAAGTTTGAACCAAGTGTGAGAATTAACTTAAAAAGACTGATCACTAAAATTCCACTCAATGTGAGATTGATTCTTGCATCCAACTCAACACAACTCTCATGATTCTATCCACCTCAAATATTCAGGCTAAAGGTTATTCAAAACATCCACTTCCACAAATATCGGAAAATTTCAAGCACTCTCTCTTTGAAGGATAATAAAATGCATAAAACCACAGGCTTTCAAGTCAAATCCACATACTATATCAGAAAATTTCGAAGCACAAATTACTCTCTTCGAAGGATAATCATAATAGGGATAGCTAAACCGGTTCAGATTCGAACCAAACAACCCAACAGAGAAATCCAATAAAATTACCTGCAAGGGCTGATGAGTAGAGTCGTTCGGAGTGGCAAGGGGCTCTTTCTGGGGGGCAACGGTGGACATGGTGACGGCGAAAGACGGGTTGACGGTGGTTTGAGTCCTAGCTCCGGCGACGCTTCTGCGGAGGTTATAGTGGAGGTTACGGAGGAGTGAAGATCCGAAGCTGAGTGGACTGCAATTGGGCATGTCAATTGGCGTCCAGGTACAATGAACTGCGACTGACATGAGCTAAAGTAAGTCCACGGGACGAGAGAGGGAGGTATCTAGGGTTGTTATGCAAAGCATATATTCCTAGTCTTCACTCTTTGTACCACGAGTTTACCTTAAAAAAAAACTCTTTGTACGGGTTTGGTGGTCAGGGGTGGTGTTCTAGTTAGATCACCATCTCCATCTAACCAATTTGCCAGCACGTTTGGTGTCGGGATTGAAAATGTGGAGTTTAGAAAATTTTATTGTATTATATGGTGTATTAATATTAAAAGAGTATTAATTATAGAGGTAGGATTATGTAATACATTTGTTTGTACGAGTATAAATAAGGGTATTAAGATCTTAGTATTCAATCTCTATTACATTGTGAGATTATATTTTAGCCATATAGAGAGTATAGATAATAAGGGGGGATTGAATTTTCCTTGAAATTATCCCTGCACCAAACACCAGTTATTACCCTCTAATGATATTATTATTATTGTACCCATTCTCTATCCCTGCATCAAATGTGCCCTTCATATATGCTTTCATAAATAATTCATGATTTCTATTTTTTTGTGACAATCCCTGACTTCTGATTTCACAAATTAAATATATGGATCATGTTTGAATGAAATATATTATTGAATTATGAGATACTACATTATTGGGTTGAGAGAAGAGTCTATGTGTCATACGAAGGAAATTCTTACAGAGCGATGACGGAAGAAACGACGTCGAAGTTAGTCGGACTGCAATTGACAGATAAAGAGGTAAAGAAGGTGGCCTTCAACGACGGGTATTACGAAGAGGCTGGAGAGGAGTTTAGTTTTTACTTAACTGGTGTAGAAACCCTAAACTGTGATACCATTGATGTGCCACGTGGCACCCTGAATAAGGGACACGTGCGCAGGCGCCGTGCTCCATATAGTACTGTAACACGTCCTTAGCATAATCGTATGCGAAGGAATGCGAGGTAGGGTCCTTCGCATATGTGTCGTACGCTTAAGGGACTTGGGGGTGTTAGCGGCTTGGAGGCTAGAGTAAGGATCGTGCCAAGTGCAAGACTCGCATGCGACCCTCGTATGTTATCCAGAGACATGCGAACGGACTGTCGTCCCCGAAATTGCGGATCACAATTCATACATATACGTGTCACGAGTCGTTCAATTAGGAGGACGTTAGGGTCCCGAGGGGTTCCATTACCATCGTGTTTACTCACCCACGTTCGTCCTATGGCCTGTATATATAGAGGGATATGTCCCGTTCATGAATACAACATACACAAATGATACAACACCAACGACGCTTCGGATTGACAGGTTCAGCTCAAGCAATCACTGTCTCCTCTCTGGTTAACATATGTGGCCTTGCTCTTACACCAAACCTACACTCACTATCGGTCCCTAATCAGGTTAACCAGACAACGTTTGTTTTGTTTTGCTGCCTACAGAAACACAGGCGAGCAGTCCCAGATCCCCCATTGTCTACAATTGGAATTTTTTTTACGGAGAACCCAATAAATACTATGGCCATGAAAAATCTACTTAAAAAAATATGGACAAGAGGGAGCTTCATCAGCATTTATGAGGTAGGAATGAATGTTTTCATCTTCAAGTTTCCAATTATAGTGAGCATAAACAAAGTAGTAGAAGGGAACATTGGCTATTTGATGGGCCTCTTTTGATGTTGAAATCATGGAAGCTACAAGATGATGTAGATGTACTTGTTTTGAGACAATGGATGTTTGGATGCAAGTTAGTAACCTCCCAACCCATCTTATTAAAGAAGAATTTGGCAGGAGCTGCCACTAATGTGGGTTAAGAGCTTGAAACTATTCCTAGGTTGAAAGTGAGAATCAAACCAACTATGTTAGGGTCTGAGTCTGTATGTCAGTCTTGGAGCCGCTTCCATGAGGATTTTATGTGGGAATCAAGAATGAATTTGTTTGGTTGGACTTCAAATAGTAGCGGATACTTAGGTTTGCTGTTGGTGTGGGGGGATACCACCAAGGAACTGATTATTTTCATGTCCCCCTGAACAGTGAATCTTGGGCCATGAAGGGCACAATAGTTGGCTATTGCATCAATTTCCGAAGAGGAAGAGATCTTTTACAGGAGCTAGCATGGATGGTAAGAATAAGGAAGCAACAGTTGATCCAGAAGCAGCGACTACGAAATTTGATAAAAAAAATGGAGCTAAAAGTTGTACGCTCCGTTCAAGTCAGGATGGGTCTTGGGACGAGGACAATGAGTAAGGGGAATCAACAAATGAGGTTGAGATGGTTTATAACCCGTTGGTCCAAAAGGAGAATACTGGAGGAGTATCAGACAGCATCCGCCTAAAGACCTTGGCTAAGTCGATGGGACAACAGATAATAGATGCTCAAGAAACTCAAGCTCCTGCGTCCAATCCGTAACACCCGACTTCCATGGACTGGAAATCGAGTCGGTGTTATTCAAATAAGTAGAATGTTTAATTATTACATAATTTAAAACTAAACTCCAAAGTTTGCCTCAAACTGGGCATAACAAAAGAAAGGGAAGTGAAATTGTATAAGTATTATTAAATAATAAAGCACTAGCCGAACTATGCAAGTCACGATCCACGCTCCCCAACGTTCCTAGCATCCAAACCTGTGAGTTTTAAAAAGCGCAAAAGCAGACCATAGTTTTCCAAACGTCAGCGAAAGCTGAGTAAACTAACACCCAAACATGTAAACAGATTTGGAGGGAAGAATTCGACAAGGAGATAAAAGCATTCTCTTAAATAATATTTTACAGCGGAAGTTATTCAAACATTTCTCATGTGTTCCAAGAATAAATTTCTGATATTCAATAGTGGCCCGTTGGATAGGGCTTTCCACAAAAACATGATCAATGATATTATCGACAAAATAGTAAGATGCCATAACTATGAAAGATCAAATTCATTATGTTATAACGGGATACCAATCAGAATCCGAAATATAATCTCCAGTCCACTTAATACCTTAAGTGTCGACAGCCCCTACGAGGGAAACTATTGTCCCAAGAGAGTAGTAAATAGGGACACCAAAGGAAAATTGTAACTGGGCAAAGTAAATAAATAAGTTTGCTAGGCTCACCCGCAGACGGCCGGAGCCAAGAAATAGAGTAATCAGATTCCCCGTACAACAGTTTTCGCTTTATTTATGATGCCTTTTAATTCGTGTGAGAGTTCAAGAACAGATTTTTAAAAACACAGAGGTTCAAAAACGATTAAAACACATAAAAGTAGTAATGACATAATATCAAAATTTGACATTTAAAACAGGTAAGACACGAAGGGAATGATAGGGGCACACAAGACTTGGCATATTAGCGTACCTCAAAGAAAATCATCAAATACGATTAGTAGCTCCTATTCGTAGATGAACCCCTCGTCTACAAAACCGTTTCCTACAAATTATAAATTCCTAGTCAACAACACATTTAATTGACACAAGTTTATGCAATATGTCCTATATGCTTAAGTGATATGTTCGAAATTGACAAAGTAAAGTTGAGCGTTTAATTTCGCTTATAAATCGTATTGTCATACTAGGTAGTTAATTAAATAAAATAAATAACTTATATCGTGTAATTGAAAATAAATTTTTATACTACTACATGTTGAAATAAAGCACAATTTGATAAGCATTTTATAAAAATATTTGTTATAGTAACAATAGTGATAGTGAATATGAACTTTTAATTTCATAAAAAATTTCTTGTGTAAGTACTAATAAAATTTATGTAAACAATAAAACTATATACTCACATTTATAGTATATAAATATGTTGTTGCCTATAATAGTGGAAGTAGTAGTAACTATCCTTTTTTTTTTCCATGTATATACTCCCTCCGTCCCACTAGATTCTTCTGGATTTCCTTATTTAGACGTCCCACCTGGTTCTTCCAGATTTTCTAAAATGGAAATCCCTTTATGTGAAAAATACCATCTTACCCCATTTTTAATGAGTGGTAACCTTTGCTGACTAGGATTTCACCTATAAATACTTTCACTTAAATGGACATTCGGTACTTTCAGCCCCTTTTTAATAAGGATAAAAGACACTTACCACCCCTGACTTTAGGGTTAAAGACACTCCGCTTCCCTTTGTTTTGGAAAAAGAAATTTTGCACCCATTTAACGGAATATTTTGTGGAAACTTAACACCTTTCTGTTATGTTCCGTTACAAAAGTCGTTGACTGAATTTTTTGGACCATATTACCCATGTGCGATTTTTTGAGACTTTTTACCCATTTTATCATGAAGAACACCAAGAACATCACATGAATACTAAACTTTGAAATTTAATCATAAACCCTGAAAAATATGAGATTTTCACCAAGAAATTTTGATGAAAAAAATTTGATACTTACTTTTCTAAATGAAAAATGATACGGGTCAGACCTATCAAATGCCAAACTGCAAAAAAAAACACACATTTTCCCATCCCCCATCTCTTTGGCTTAAAAAAACCATGAACAATGACCACCATCACCCAGAATCAACACCACCAAAATCACCATGAGTAGAATCTAAATCACAATAACATTTTCTAAATCACAAAAACAAACCTAACAACAATCAGAGTGTAGAAGAAACAGAGATCTAAAGCAACAAAAAATAAATTTAACAGTTTTAGAGAAAAAAATTAAGAGAGAGAATCGATCTATCGGAGGAGCAGAAAAAGAAGAAGAGTTAAGTAGAAGAACGAAGAGCAGGACGCCGTACCGTATGAAGGAAGCCTCCACCCTCGTCGAACCGCGCTGCCGAACGACGCCGACAGTGATTTCAGAGTGTAGATTGTAGATCTACGCGCTGTTCTTTGATCTCTTCTTCTTGTCTCCACGGCGGCGCAACGTTGTGGAGATCCTCGGCAGACAACGAAGATCGACAGGCAGAGATGGAGATGAGCAGATCGATGGTGGAAATGGGGATAGAGCCGATCGATCTCCTCCCTCCGTCTCTCTCTATCTTTCTCTTGTCTGAAGATGGGGATGTAGACTTCATAATCAACCCACCTGCCTCTGTTGTGCCGAAGCCCAGACCACCGACGTTTCCCCGGCTTCAAGTCTGTCGATTGATTGTGCTGGTGGTTGGGTGTTGAAGGAGGAGAGGAGATGAGAGGAAGAGTGGGGTGGTGTGTGGCTTTCTGATCGAGATCTTGAGAGAGGGAGAAGGAAGAGAAAATGAAAGAAATAAAGGAGAAGAGGCCGACAATTTTTCACAGTAAGAGGGGAAGAGAGAGAGAAAATTGGGAAGAGAGAGATTAGGGTTGAAAATGAATGAGAGAGGTGTTATGGTAACATATATAGCGGGTAATTTTATAACATCTCAAGGGTAAAATGGTCTTTTCCTCGTATAGTTAGTCAACTGTTAGCCTCCTATCCAAAAAAAGGTGCAAAGTGTCTTTTTCCAAAACACATGGTAGCGGAGTGTCTTTAACCCTAAAGTCAGGGGTGGTCAGTGTCTTTTACCCTTTTAATAAAGCAACTTTGAGATTTTTTGAAGAACCACCTGGGACGGAGGGAGCATACATACAGTACTTATAATATAGTATATAATGTAACTACTACTGCTACATATGTATAAACAAATCAGCACTACATACTCCCTCCGTTTCGCCAGATTCTTCAAAATTTCCTTTTTGGGCGTTTCGCCTGGTTCTTCAAATTTTCCAAATATGGAAACTTTGATACTGACAAAATACAACAATACCCTTGCTAAAAAAATTCAAACCCACATTTTCATTGGGCTTAATTAATCATATTTATTACTAAACGTGATTAATTAAGCCCAAATGTAATTTTGGGCTACTAATCATAACCCATCACCCATCAAACCCTAACTCTTCTCAATTCTTCTTCCCCCAATTCATTTCATCCATATCTTGCTCTCTCATATCCCTCCGCCTCTCTCTCTCTGTCACTCCGCCTCTCTCTCTCAGCCTCACGCGGAGAAGACGACGGGCTCGTTCACGACGGCAAGGACCTCGACGACAGTGGAAGCAGCGGGGGAGGCTGACCCAGGTAATACTCTTCCTATCTCTCCCTCTCTCTCTCTCTTCTTCTTCTTCTTCTTCTTCTTCTTCTTATTCTTCTTCTTCTCTTCTCTTTTCCTTTAGATCTACTCTATTTTCTTCAAGATCCGCTTGTTTCCGCAGATCTCTCTCGTGTGAAAGAACAAAAGAAGAGGAAGAAGAAGAGAGAAATACCAGATCTACAAGCATATCCTCGGCGACGTCGCCTTCATGGAAGAGGGACAAATCTTTGTCCTTCAACAAACGATCCCCCCCCCTTTTCTCTCTGACTCCCTTTCTCTCCGATTCACAAGGTGGAGCAGCCTATGGTGAGGCTTCGGCGTTCGTCTTCAAGGACGACGGTGGTGGCGAGGCGGCGACTGTGAATTCTTTCTCTTCTTCTTCTTATCTTGTTCTTCTCCACATTTTTCTTCAGATTTGTGAACATGCAAAAACAATTCAGAATGTGGTTTATTTTGCTCAGATCCATTCAGATCTGAGTTGATGATGCTATTCAATTTTATGGTTTGATGTTTGTTCATCTGGATGTTGATATTGTTCTTGTTCTTGCTGATATTGTTCTTGTTGTTGATGATGATATTGTTCTTGTTTTTGCTGCAATTAGGGTGAGAGAGACACTCAGTCAGAGGTAGAGATAGTGGTATTATTAAAATAAGAGGGGGTAAAATAGTCATTTTGAGTGTGTTTCTTAATTTTCGTGCCCATAAAGTTTTTGAAGTATATAGTGAAACGGAGGGAGTATATGTACTAGCAGAGAGAGATCTGAAACTGATGAAAGTAAAGAGAACCAAAACATAAGAATAGAGGACTGAACCGAATTGAACTTCAACAGAGGAAAATAAATTGATGTAGGGATTTGCCGGAGAAAAGATTGGCGGCGAGAGAGACAGCAAAGCACGGAGGACTGAACTGCGATGGTGGTTTGGGCCTTCGATTGGTCCGACTGCCCTGTTTGAACGGGGCAAATTCGGCGATGGGAAGAAACGCAGAGAGGGAGGGACGAACAGCGTGAATGGTGGTGGCGGTTTCCGTTGGTGGCGGTGATACTGGTGGTGACTGGTGACGCTCGGCAATTGAGGAGAGTGGTTTCCTGAGTGTGTTTTACAGGTGGAAGATTCAGAGAAATGGACCGGTCTGGGTGTATACCCGTTGTCGAATTGAAGACCGTTGGGAGTGGGGGAAAATGAGCTATAAAGAATTGGGAATCGAGGGAGGTGGCGGTGATCTGTTACCGCAAGTGAAGGAGAGTCTCTGAGAGTTGTTGCGCAGGTGGAGAGGGAGGTTGGGGATGAAGAAGAGAAATTATTTTGTGCGGCAAAAGTATGGTGAAGATGAGAAAAATAATTTGGGTGTCACATATACTAATATGTTAAGTCTAAAAATAAATTTAAATAAATAATTAGCTAAAGTTAAATATAAAATAAAATAGAAAATAGGAGGACAAAATGTAACAAACTTTGCAAAAATATTTTCCAGGACTTAAAATTTAAAAATATTAATTTGACCTTTCAATAACTCCTTAATAAGATTTATCCTACGTGCATTGTAGATTGTTATTTATGTGCGTTTTGGTGCAAAGTGATAAATTTCAGGCTTATTTGAGAAGAAAATGAGTTTTATGATGTTTTAGAGCTTAAACGTATAATTCGGGCGTTTCTTGAATAGTTTTACGCATGATTTGCATGATTTTGTCACATTTTATCTTTTCGGTAGTGTCTGTGTTGTGATTTACAGGAACATTGCATGAGGAGAGCAAGTGGAGAGAAGAAACGAGCTTTGGAAGTCAAGAAGAATGAAGAGAAGAGAAATTAGAGGAGCAAAAGTGACCAACTTCCACTATTTTGATGATATCTAGAGTTCTACAAGACCTTATAAAGTGGGACCGATTCCAAATAAAATAAGACTAAAAGGCTTTCCAACGGTAGGTTACGGAGCTCAATCAAAGGTCAGACGAGAAAGTTATGGTCCGGAAAAGACGACGCAAAACGAAGAAAATCTGAAAAAGTTCACTGGACCAGTGTGCACTCTTCGGGATGTATCGTGAGTTAAATATAAGACTTTGTATCAAGGCCTCCATTGGGAATTAGACATCCAAGGCTTTCTAACGATATAAGATAGGCCCAAACCGGAGTCCGGATGAGGGAGAAAAGGCCCACGCAAGATCAGCTTATGAATTATGTCCGAGAATTGCAAACTGGAGGGGCTAAATTGCAAATTCGTCCAAAATACATAAAAATCATGCCCATGCCTTAAAAAACGTGTTCTTAGACCTAGAAGGTGGAGTGTAGGCAGAGGGATACGCAGAGCACACGTTTTGAGAGCACAATTGGAGCCGGAGTTCGTCGTGGAAGCGAGAATTCTACCATTTGATCTCTTCTCTCTTATCTTTTTATCGTTTTGTCTCATGAACATTAAAAATCTTGTAATTATGATCATGAGCAGTAGCTAAGTACTAAATATCGGGATTTCTGAATGGTTGCTAGGGTTTGAGGCGAATCATGAGTTTGATTCACGTTTTGCAGACATAAATAAATGAATAGCCTGGAGCAGTAGCAGTGTTTATCGCCGTTGCTGGGGACTTCGGTTGAATTGACTAGAATTATTAACTTTAGGGATTTTAATTTATTTATTTATCTATTTATTTATTTATTTGTTTGTTAATTTCACCTGCTTCCTAGTGAATGATTTTGCAGACATATTGGTGATCTTGTGGGGGCATAATTTCTATGGGCGAGCTTCAGGCTATTCACCGTACTACTCTCATGGAGATATGTACACCCCTCCTCCTTACAATCATGAAGATGAGCAGATGAAAGAAATATTGAAGCTCATGATAGCTAAAATGGGGGAAGGGATAACGGTGATGGAGAAAACTGTCATGCGCCATCAACAGCAATTGGATGAATTGGCATTGGCGTACAATTACAATGGGCCAAGCAGTATCATTACTGACTTAGTTGGGGAGTGAGGAGAGGAAGCTGAAGAACCCCCAAATGTCTATGTCTATAATACTATTCATCATGAAGTAATAGATCCTCGGGCTGCTTCAGATTCCAATTCAGAATCACATTCGAACTCAGATTGGGATGATATTGTGAAGCCTATACAACTTGTGCCTCGCATAATTCCGGAGTCATGGCATGAGTGGGCAAGCTTATGGCATAATGATAGTCAAGTTGTTTTTGTTGAAGAACAAGCTCATGAGTGCGCCAAGGATGTGATATTTACACTAGTTGAGGATATGTGCCTAAATGAAGCATGCCTTGAGCATAGGGAATTATTGTGCAAATACGAAGAAGGACCCCAATTCTATGCAATTCATGAATTGCCGCCCATGATTCTAAGAGAAGAGCGAGGAAAGGAAGTAGGAAAGTCAGAACTCATTGTTGAAGCCGTTCCACCTGAGATGCAATATTCAAATGGCCAATCATCGACGACTGTAGTTTTGAAGAATTGGAAGAAGAAGAAGGAGGAGGAGGAAAGGTAGAATGAGGCATGTGGTGGCTAACAACTTCTCTTTCTTCTTACCATATGCATATCATGCATGCTCACTTGAGAAGCGACAAAGAGAAAGGCAATGGTGGAAGAAGAAAATGTGGAGAGAAAAACCTCCTTGACATTTTGAGGTAACTGGGTCGGGTCGTCGACCTTAAATTACAAGGCGCTTGTTGGGAGGCAACCCAACCTATTTATTTGCAGGGAATTAGGGAGTGCGTTTTTAATACAATTGTGTTTTGTGTTTTTATTTATATATTTGGAGAGATGAGAGAGAGAGAGAGGGACTGATAATGTTTACCAGGTGACATATTTGAGCAGGTTATCGGAGAATCTACCCCGGAGTGCCATGGCACATGCGACCTGTACATGGAATTGTGCATGCGAGTTGGGGATTCTCAAGGAGAAGATTTCAGTTGAGGAGAGCAGTCGACCCTGGTGTGCGAGTACACACTGACAGGATAGGAGGCATGGGTGGCACCACTACCACTATGCTTGGGGACTGCTTGCATGTTTTCTTCCCCACCCTTGAGGTGGTTGTTAGTATTTCTTCCCTCTAGCTGAATTTGTGTTAATGTTAATAAATATGTCATTCTCCAGCCCATCTACTGGACTTTTGCATTGAATTTCTGAGTCCTATGCATGATCTCTAAATCTGTTGAGGACAATGAAGCATTCAGTGTGGGGGTTGTTTAACTGTCTACTAGTTGATATTTGTCTTGCATAGCCAGTTACATGTAGGATGGTAGATCGCATTGTGAGTCAATATTGTGATTTATGTTGAGTTTTTATTTATATTGTTGTATTGTGTATGATCGATTTATATTTGGTTTGCACTTTTACTTAATTGAGCATACCCACCAAAAACTTTTTTTTTAGTGTCAAAAAATTTCGTGTCTGAGCCTTGCATATAGTTGGGATATTATAAAAAAACATCATACAAAAAAATTAAAAATGTGAGAAAAGGCAATTGAGAGAAGCATAGGCGGAGATGATTTAGTGAGATGTGAAAATTTTAGGCATAGGGTGTGAATGTTGACCGAGAATGTAAAATTTGAGTTTCCCCCAATAGGTATAGAGAGAATCTCCTTACATGAATGCCTACCTATTTTCAAACTAAATTAGAATTTTAAAAGCTAATGTGTGTGTTGTTTTTCTCCTAAAAGAGTTGAGCTTGGTGTTTGCTAAACAAGCCGAACGTTCATGTTGTCCGTCTTAGGTAGTCGCCAGCCCGCCTCGTAGTGGCACACAATATAGCTGTGCGAGGTCGTGCATTAGAGCACTCACTGCTTTTTAAATCTTACCATGTAGGACCACTAGATAACCCTAATTGATCCTTGGATTCATTGTTAGCCTCTATGACATAGGGAGACGATTCTTGGCCTTCATCATATATCGCATAAAATTACCTTTCTAGAGCGTCACGAGAGAGCAGTAGTTGAGGTGGTTCGTTGAGGGAGTGCTTCATTACATATTTATGTGAGTTCTACAGATCGCTTG
Organism: Linanthus parryae; assembly: GCA_023055425.1. Classification (NCBI taxonomy): domain Eukaryota; kingdom Viridiplantae; phylum Streptophyta; class Magnoliopsida; order Ericales; family Polemoniaceae; genus Linanthus; species Linanthus parryae. The sequence continues at coordinate 77,109,400 of JALGPY010000006.1, read as the reverse complement.
TGTTTCATTTGATATCTACGAGGGGGTGTGAGAGTGAGTGAGTTGGCTTGCGCACTACGGTGTGGCGCTGATCAATGTCACTATATCATGGACACGGTTGTGCAGAGCCATAAGTGCGTGACATCTAATCCGCACGAAAATTGGGTTGGTTGTACTTAATTGATGGAACGTGTTGGGTATCAAATTTCTATCATCTTGGTGTAGGAGGTTCGGTTGGATTAGGCACGTGATATATCTTATTTGACTACTTGAGAGGGGGATGTGACTGCATTCTAGTGTGGGGGTGTTGACATTTGACTACGGACATAGAGATTATGCTTTTACGACTCCACCCCCATACACAATTAGATTTGACCTTGGCTTCATGGCATATTGTACTTCATTGAGTAGGGGGAGATGAATCTTTATTGTGATACTTATTCATTTGATTGGTTAGTTCCTCTCCCTTGCATATTTTTTTGGCTTAATTCTTGAAGGAGGACCACTCATATTTGTTTGATTGTATTGATATTTTATTGAATGAAAGAAAAAAAGAAAAAGAAAAAAAAGAGAGAAAAAATGAGAGGAATAAATGAGTAAAGTGTGCTTATTGGAAACGAGGGATGGATTTTGCTGTTCCATTGGACGATGGTTTACGTTTCGTGCACGTTTCACCACGATGGCCACAGAGATCGTTATAGTACCGGGGTTTGAGGGGATTGAGGGCCGGAGACGGTGAGTTTCGGGTTGCGGTTTCTATCATCATGGCGAGGGTGTGTGAGATGCGGGTTTTAATGTGAGAATGTGACGCTTTAAGACTTATTACTTCATGTTTATCCTTTGTCCTCAAGCTTCATCATTCTAAACCGTTAGCAGAATAGGAGCGCGGACTATGGACGTGGCTTAGCCTTGGTTAGCCTTTTATTTTTGATGGCACACATGAAGAGGTAGATTGTTCTTTATATTAAAGTTAGGCTTTCTATATTAACTATGGGGAATTACTTGTTTTAGAATTAAGTTGCGATTCACACCTCTTGGCTAACTTTTTCATTAATCCAGGAGCACCGATTTATGTGGATTGGGATTGTCTGATCTCCCAAAAGAATGTAATTTGTGTTTTATGTTTTAAGATAGAGTCTAGATTTGTATTTGTATCATCTTGTTGCATTAGTAGTTTCTAGAGTCATGTTGAGTCCTTTGAGTCGTGTGGCTAATAGACATATAGATGCAGTAGATGAGACTTTGCTCGGGACGCGCAGATGGCAAGTGTGGGGGTATTTGTTAACTCCTTAACAAGAGTTATCCTACGTGCATTCTAAATTGTTATTTATGTGCGTTTCGGTGCAGTGATGAATTTCGGGCTTATTTGAGAAGAAAATGAGTTTTATGATGTTTTAGAGCTTAAACGTACAATCCGGGCATTTTTTGAATAGTTTTACGCATGATTTTGTCACATTTTATCTTTTCGGTAGTGTTCGTGTTGTGATTTACAGGAACATTGCATGAGGAGAGCAAGTGGAGAGAAGAAACGAGCTTCGGAAGTCAAGAAGAATGAAGAGAAGAGAAATTAGAGGAGCAAAAGTGACCAACTCTCACTATTTTGATGATATCTTGAGTTCTACAAGACCTTCTACAGTGGGACGGGTTTCAAATGAAATTAGAAATTCAAAGATATTTCCAACGGTAGGTCACGTAGCTCAATCAAAGGCCGGACGAGAAAGTTATGGTCCGCCGAAGACGACGCAAAAACGAAGAAAATCTGGAAAAGTTCACTGGACCAGTTGTAGATGGTGCTTTCCAGACAGACAGATAAGAGCCACGTGGCGGTCATCCAGCACACATAGATGTGCTCCATACACATCCGATCAATACCATGCTTATCCACTTGGGGGCTGCGAGACAGGGCCCTCGCGTACCAACCACACGAGACCTATAGGGACTTAGTGGTTTGGAGGCTAGAGTAAGGTACGTCGCGCGCGAACGACAACCAAGCTCGCCCGCGACCCCTGGTAAATGCTCTGAGAGAATTAATGACCATGTCCTATAAACCCGGTCGACCTCATAACGGTCTCCAATATCTGCGGACAGGTGCATAACATTCCCTATATATACGGTCGAACATGCCGTTACAGGTCTACCATTAAGCCGCCATTTATGGTGCATTAACCCCCACAACTGTCACTTACCCACTATATATAGGAAGGTTAGCCCTCCATGGAAAGAGTTCAGTTTTGAAGTTCTGCTTCTATGCTCTCTTGCCATCATTAAGCTGCCTCTCTCTCTTATAGTTGCTTTTGCTTATTCTCTCCCTACTCACACCCTACACTCCTCTTGAGGATTTCATTGTACACAATTTGGTGAACCCGACGTGAATCATCCACCTTCAAATCTCCAGTCAATCAATTTAGCAGCCATGTTTCTTGAGGGTAACCTTGGTGATGGTGACCAATCTCCTTTGGGAGAAGAAACCCAGAGAGACGAGACTCCCAACACAAAACCCAAAACCCAGACAACTACTGCGAATAATCTCTCTTTAAAGACACTACAAAGACACAATCCAAAGCCAGGCCAAGGTCATGCAGGCTCAGTCCATCCAGATCGCCCAGGGCATGGCGCTTCTGCGAGGACTTATTCAGAATACTGCCAAGGGGACTTCATAACCACCTATAATAACTGAGCTGCCTCCGCCAGGAGTAACCACCACCTCTACGGCGCGAGCGCCTGTCCCACTAAACCCACAATTCTCTCCCTAATGGTCCCATACCTCAGGCACCAGGACTCCAATCAGGCTCGTCCCTGACACCTGCTGGGAATTCCCTTCTTTACCCCACAATGCCTCCACAAGCGAATGGAGCCCAAAGGAGTTATGTACTCCAACCACCGCCTCCCTATGACCCGAACATGCCCTACATTCCGGGTTTCGCGGCGGTCCCATCGTCAACACCGGGAGGAAATACGCCTGCTAAAGTCGCGGCCCGGGAACACCACTTAGACAGCATCATCGCAAATCAGAGCTTTGCAAATACTGTCATCCCAAATGTTAACAGTGCACCTCCTATCCCGCAAGACATATATATGATGCCCAACCCCGCCGGATACAAGGCGCCCATGTGGGAAAAGTTTGACAAGGTTAGCGGAAAAGCGCATGACACGTAATAAGATTCGTCGATCTGATGGGCCTGCATGGAGTTGATACAAGGCTGCTTATGTGCGAATTCCCTAAATCTCTGGGGACTATTGCGTATAAATAGGACTCCCGAGGTAGGATCTGTCAAGACGTGGGATGATATGGTGAAAAATTTCTACACCAAATTCTTCCAAGTTGAAGAGATGGTTACCGCTATCCATCTCTCTCGCATGTACCAGAAACATGATGAAGAGGGAGTTGCTTTCATCAAGAAGTTTAGAGCCAAGTCCTTGGAATGCATCGACGATGTCTTAGAGAGCCGCCTGGTGGAAATCTGCCTTCAAGGAATGCGCGACGAATACAAAAGTATTTTAATCGATTTGAATATGCCTACCTTTTCAAAGTTTATTAACTGCACCGGGAACATTGACCTACTGGTGGAGAAGATGAAAAAGAAATACACCAGTGAACGCCGCCAGCAAGCTCTGGCTTCAAGAATGGAAGGTTCACTTACAAGTGTGGGCGGGATATGGATGTGCATGCAGTGTCATCCCCTCACAAGAAACAGCGACCTGCGCCTCGGGAGGCACCAACCCCTGCCTTGTTCAATCGAAGATGCAATAGACCTCTGTAAAAGGTGGTGGAAAGACGGAATTCAATCAGCACCGGAGCACAAGCCCTCTGGAGATCAACTGCGGGATCCGGGGTAGTGCGAGTGCCATGGGCAGGTCATGTGCCCAACAAAGGAGTGCAAGAAGCTAAGGTTTCTGGTGGATAGAAAGATAAAAGAGGGACAGTTGGTTGTCGATGAACCGACCAAGGATGTGCGCAACAACCCTTTACCATCACATGCGCGATAAGAGCCTAAGGGGAAGGAGATCGCTATGATCTCGATCATGGACCTTGAAGAGGTCTCGGATGCAGGGATCCCAGTGGTTGCCAAAATTTGCGAGGACGAAGATTATGGCATGGATACGAAGGATTCGCGTGCTGAGCGAATGAAGGGTTCCAACAAGTTTGAGAAATTCTTCGATGACATGAATTTCTCAAGCAACTGCAGGCACGAGATGATAAAGGCTATTTTAAGAGTGGCAGAAAACTATGGAGAATAGCTCGTTGCCTCAAATGGCAAAGTCGTCAGGGCCATGCGATCAAGTGGTTTAGTCATGAAGTTCGATGAATCGGACAGGAGGGAAGATGCAAGTCACCAGAGGCTGCTGTAAGTGACGGTCGTCATCAATGATGTCGAGTTCAAAAGAGCTTTTGTTGACGGAGGAGATGCAGTAATTGTGATTCCACTCAACACTCTAGAGCTCGCAGGAATCCCACATAGTAAGATTGTTAAGAAGCCATCACCATTGATGGGTTCAGAAGCGACTCCAGAATGACGGTGGGATGGATCCGCCTGGGAGTCCAGATTGGGCAGATTAAGTGTTCTGCTAAATTCCATGTCATTGACGCCAACACCACTTGTCATATGATCATTGATCGAGCATGGATCCACCGCTTCTGTAATACCCCATATTTTTTTTCTAAATATAAATTGACGTCTCTTTCGAAAAATTATAACAGTTATTTTCGAAATTTCATGTCGTGTGGGGAGGTATTTGTAATTCTAGATGTTAATAGCTAGTTAATAATAGGGGGTGTTTGTGTAGTTAGCAAGAACTATATAGACTAATAGCTTAATATAAATAAGTTAATAAAATAAAAACAAAAACAATTGTTTATCCACATTTTTCAACACCTGATGAATTTCTCCACCCCCAACATTGCTTCCCAAACCCCAACACCCTCTTCTCTCTTCCCCTCTCTCTCTCTCTCTCTCTCTCTCTCTCTCTTTATCCTGCTATTTATTTTCACTCTTCTTCACCTCCTTCGGCACCACACCCACCCCCGAGACAATCACCACCACTCCCAACACCATCACCTCTCCTCCCTCTCTGCCTTCCCTCCTCTCTATCGAGCACCACCAGGAGAAGGCAGCAGCAGCAGCAGCTGGAATCCACGACCAGCCACCACCGCCGCTGCTACCGGCGAGAAGACCCCGACGCCACCAACGCCATCACCACCTTCTTTCTCTCCACCCTCTGCTCATCCCTCTCCCCTCAATCTCTCCATTCCCTTTGTTTTTCCGGCAAGAACGCAGCAGCAACAACAGCGGAAATAGCCGCTGCCACCACCGGAGAACCCGCAGGAAAATATGGCCGCCACCACCACTACCGTCCATCTCTCTCTTTCCCTGCTATCTTCTACTCTCCCCCTCACTACCTTGCTCGACGAAGCCACCGGAGGACAAAACAACAGTAGCAACCGCATCACCAGCCAAAAACGTCGGCGAGAACTCCATTTTTTCCGGCGAGCTTCGAGCCCAAGCAAACCAGAGGCACCCGACCTCTTATACCTATCGCCCTAGCCTCCTGGAGGTCCGACCAAGTCTGTGGAGGTCCAAGCCGAAATCAAGAACAGCCAGAGAAACCCCAATGAAGCTCCATCTCCGACGACACCGACGACGACCTCGACCCGTCCCATTTCTTAACCGTCTCTCGCGATTTTTGGACTGGGTATGACTAAAATCTTCCCCTAAGTTGTTTTATATAATCAAAATCACGTTTTAAGGCTGCAAATTCATGTTTAGATTTGTTAGTTTGAATGTTCTTGATTTGGGAGTTAAAGTGTCATTTTCAGAAACTATTTGGGGGGGGGGGGTATTGTGTCTTTCAGAAACTTACGGGGATGTAGTTGACATTTCAGAAACTTTTGGGGTACTAAATGCAGTTTATAATTTTAGATTCATTTAAAAATTATTTTTTCTTAGATAATTATGTATAAATTAATAACTATATTTTTGGAGGTGAATATTATCGAAGAAAAAATATTTTTGGGTTATAAATAAGTTAAAATTAATACTTTCTTGAGAAAAATAACAAGGATCTAGAAATATATATAGGTTGTATATTTTTTGAGGTTGTATTAAGTTAGAAGCTCCAATTTTTAGGTGACGGTTTCGTAGACGAGACAACATCTAGGACGTGCTTGGATTTCGGTAAGTTAATATGCCTAGCGTTGCGTGCATTTCATTTCTTTCGTGTTATCGCGTGCGTTATTTTTGAAATACTACAATACGTGCTTTATGTGAATTATTTACTCGCTTCGGAATATTCTGCATTGAATTATCACATGAATAACGATAATCTAAAATAAGAGTCCGAACGACTCCGCTAGAAGAACAACTAAATCCTATTTTCGAAATGAAGTACCAATCAAATCCCGACTACCACATTATGCCTTGATTATCTAGTTCACGGGCCAAAAATTATCAAATATGTCGTCCTCCTTTCGTGTCCAAATGTTTATATGATTTTGCGTCTCAAAATGTGATTTGTGATATGCGTAATTGACCTTAGATTTTGACTACGTGTCCAAACGATTCCTTCAAAAGTGTATTGAGATTAATTGGTTCATTCCAGCTACCACTAATTATCAAACTTGGATTATCAAGGGGAAGTGAAAGAAATTATTTACTTGAGTATATTCCCCCCTAAGTGGTGCAGTTTTATGGGAGTATACCCCCCAAAGTGGGGCAGAACTATGGATATGTCACCCTTAACGGGGCAGTTTTATGAGAGTATACCCCCCCCCCCCTAAGTGGGGCAAAATTATGGAATTATCCCCCTTAATGGGGTAGTATTATGGGAGTATATCCCCTTAAGTGGGGCAGAATTATTGATTTAAAAAATATTCTATTGGAATTATAAACGGTAATTGGTTGAGAATGTCAAATAAAGAGTTGGATAATTTATACTGTCTCATTCTTTATCATGTTAGTGTAAGTTAATATGCCTTGCCTCGTGTGCCTTTCTTTCATTTCGCGTATCGCGTGTGTTGTTTGTGAAATGCTACCGTAAATGCATTATTTGAGTTACTTACTTGTTTTTGAAATACTCTCCTTGAAGTAACGTCTGAAATTGGTATCCAATCTAAATAACGAATTCCAAAGGCAAACATTTAAATTCTATCGTGAAATAACTTGAAACTGTGATTTCCAAAGACGGACCACGTCATTGGAAGTACGAATTTTGAAATCGTTGCCTCAGTTTTCCAAGAGTAAGACAGCGCTCACTTTTTGATCAAATCTGAATATATCTCAATCACACATCGATTATTATTTTGTGCCATACCGGCTTTTGTTCGGAGCTCCTTACACGATTCTACATCTTGAAAGAAAATTCGTAATTATGTAAAGTGGAAACCGTTGTGCGTGAGCTTGTGCCATATCCCTGATACGATACATTTCTGACATATTGTGATTGGTTACTGGTTATGAGATTCTGAGATTATGAGGCTCTGACCTCCTTTTTGATTAGTTATGGTTATGAGGCGCTGTGATGCGAACCTCCTGTGATTGAGTTATGTTATGTGGGTGCTTTTGCACATTGTGAGAAAGAGGTTGTGGATTGGATATGGTCACGCCCCGTATCAACTAGTTACTAAAATGAATTTCTGGACTCGATTCGTATCGATTCGATATCTTGAGATTAAAGTAATTTTGTTAATTGTTATGAACAGTTATTTCCCGATATGGACCTTATCTTTGGGTTGGAATACGAAATTTGAGATCGTTACGGAGTATGACACAACAAATCAATGTGAACGCTTTTCCTGCGAATATTTGATTTTTGTTTATCAGCGGATATGTTATTCCTGTAATATGCCTCATAATCTGTTTACGTGCTATGGGTGTTAGCTTACTCAGTCGTTTGCTAATCATTTTGTGTAAAAACTGCGTCGGCTTTTGCTATTTTAAAACCGCAGGTTGGCTATCAAGGTGGGGGAATGTTCACGACACCGCTGGATAGGAAAGCTTGCGGCTTAGAAGATCATGTAGTATCATTATATCACTGAAAAATGTATTTCTGACTTTTCAAATGTCATTGTTTGTATTGAAATTGTAATAAGCTATGTTTTGAAATGTTATCGATGGTTGTACTAGCTGTGAACCGACGATCCTTATCCGTTCTCAATGAGGCTCATCACCTCGGGCGGAGACATCTCTTTCCAAAACATGGGGCCCGACCGGCCTTGCGATTCGGGAGGATGTTGCAGTTGGTATCAGAGCCGACAATTCTAGGTTAGTACGACCCTTTGGTTTCAACTAAAAAGATTTTTCAAAGTTCAAATGGATATAGGACAACTAAAAATCGGTAATAAAATTGAAACACCGGGGATTGCGGGATAGCTTAAGTCTTTATATGCCAGGTTTGATGAAGTTGCTATTTGCTGTTATGTGATTATCCGTGGTTGGTATGTTTGTTGATACGATTAGTGATACTCATGGACCTTAGAACCTTTCCGAGACTTATCGACTCTAACTTCGAGGACGAAGCTTTCTTTAAAGGGGGAAGGATGTAACACCCCGTATTTTTTTCTAAATATAAATTGGCGTCTCTTTCGAAAAATTATAACAGTTATTTCTGAAATTTCATGTCGTGTGGGGAGGTATTTGTAATTCTAGATGTTAATAGCTAGTTAATAATAGGGGGTGTTTGTGTAGTTAGCAAGAACTATAAAGACTAATAGCTAAATATAAATAAGTTAATAAAATAAAAATAAAAAAACAATTGTTTATCCACAGTTTTCAACACCTGATGAATTTCTCCACCCCCAACATTGCTTCCCAAACCCCAACACCCTCTTCTCTCTTCCCGTCTCTCTCACTCTCTCCTGCTATTTATTTTCACTCTTCTTCACCTCCTTCGGCACCACACCCACCCCTGAGACAACCACCACCACTCCCAACACCATCACCTCTCCTCCCTCTCTGCCTTCCCTCCACTATGTCGAGCACCACCAGGAGAAGGCAGCATCAGCAGCAGCTGGAAGCCACGACCAGCCACCTCCGCCGCTGCTACCGGCGAGAAGATCCCGACGCCACCAACGCCATCACCACCTTCTTCCTCTCCACCCTCTGCTCATCCCTCTCCCCTAAATCTCTCCCTTCCCTCTGTTTTGCCGGCAAGAACGCAGCAGCAACAGCAGCGGCAATAGCCGCTGCCACCACCGGAGAACCCGCCGGAAAATATGGCCGCCACCACCACTACCGTCCATCTCTCTCTTTCCCTGCTATATTCTACTCTCCCCCTCACTACCTTGCTCGACGAAGCCACCGGAGGACAAAACAGCAGCAGCAACCGTAGCACCAGCCAAAAACGCCGGCGAGAACTCCATTTTTTTCGGCGAGCTTCAAGCCCAAGCAAACCAGAGGCACCCAAACTCTTATACCTATCCCCCTAGCCTCCTGGAGGTCCGAACAGGTCTGTGGAGGTCCAATCCGAGGCCAAGAACAGCAGGAGAAGCCCCGACGAAGCTCCATCTCTGGCGACACCGACGACGACCTCGACCCGTCCCATTTCTTCACCGTCTCTCGCAATTTTTGGACAGGGTATGACTAAAATCTTCCCCTAAATTGTTTTCTATAATCAAAATCACGTTTTAAGGCTTCAAATTCATGTTTAGATTTGTTAGTTTGAATGTTCTTTATTTGGGTGTTAAAGTGTCATTTTTAGAAACTATTTTGGGGGGGGAGTATTGTGTCTTTTCAGAAACTTAGGGGGATGTAGTTGATATTTCAGAAACTTTTGGGAAATAAATGCAGTTTTTAATTTCAAATTCATTTATAAAATTAGTTTTTCTTAGTTAATTATTTATAAATTAATAACTATATTTTTGGGGGTGAATATTATCGAAGAAAAAATATTTTTGGGGTTATAAATAAGTTAAAATTAATAATTTCTTGAGAAAAATAACAAGGAGCTAGAAATATATATATATATATATATATATATATAGGTTGTATATTTGTTGAGGTTGTATTAAGTTAGAAGCTCCGATTTGTAGGTGACGGTTTCGTAGACGAGACAACATATAGGACGTGCTTGGATTTCGGTAAGTTAATATGCCTAGCGTTGCGTGCATTTCATTTCTCTCGTGTTATCGCGTGTGTTATTTTTGAAATACTACAATACGTGCTTTATGTGAATTATTTACTCGCTTCGGAATATTCTACATTGAATTATCACATGAATAACAATAATCTAAAATAAGAGTCCGAGTGACTCCGCTAGAAGAACAACTAAATCCTATTTCCGAAATGAAGAACCAATCAAATCCCGACTACCACATTAGGCCTTGATTATCTAGTTCACGGGCCAAAAATTATCAAATATGCCGTCCTCCTTTCGTGTCCAAAAGTTTATATGATTTTGCGTCTCAAAATGTGATTTGTGATATGCGTAATTGACCTTAGATTTTGACTACGTGTCCAAACGATTCCTTCAAAAGTGTATTGCGATTACTTGGTTCGTTCCAGCTACCACTAACTATCAAACTTGGATTATCAAGGGGAAGCGAAAGAAATTATTTACTTGAGTATATTCCCCCCTAAGTGGGGCAGTTTTATGGGAGTATACCCCCCAAAGTGGGGCAGAACTATGGATATAGCCCCCTTAATGGGGCAGCTTTATGAGAGTATACCCCCCATAAGTGGGGCAAAATTATAGAATTATCCCCCTTAATGGGGCAGTATTATGGGAGTATACCCCCTGAAGCGGGGCATAATTATTGATTTAAAAATATTCTATTGGAATCATAAACGTTAATTGGTTGAGAATGTCAAATAAAGAGTTGGATAATTTATACTGTCTCATTCTTGATCATGTTAGTGTAAGTTAATATGCCTAGCCTCGTGTGCCTTTCTTTCATTTCGCGTATCGCGTGTGTTATTTGTGAAATGCTACCGTAAAGGCTTTATTTGAGTTACTTACTTGTTTTTGAAATACTATCCTTGAAGTATCGTCTGAAATTGGTATCCAATCTAAATAACGAATCCAAAAGGCGAACATTTAAATTCTATTGTGAAATAACTTGAAACTGTGATTTCCCAAGACAGACCACATCATTGGAAGTACGAAATTTGAAATCGTTGTCTCGGTTATCCAAGAGTAGCACACCGCTCACTTTTTGGTCAAATCTGAATATATCTCAATCACACATCGATTATTATTTTGTGCCATACCGGCTTTTTTTCGGAGCTCCTTACACGATTCTACATCTTGAAAGAAAATTCGTAATTATGTAAAGTGGAAACCGTTGTGCGTGGGCTTGTGCCATATCCCTGATACGATACATTTTTGACATATTGTAATTGGTTACTGGTTATGAGATTATGAGATTATGAGGCTCTGACCTTCTTTTTGATTAGTTATGGTTATGAGGCGCTGTGATGCGAACCTACTGTGATTGAGTTATGGTTATGTGGGTGCTTTTTCACATTATTAGAAAGAGGTTGTGGATTGGATATGGTCACGCCCCGTATCAACTAGTTACTAAAATGAATTTCTGGACTCGATTCGTATCGATGAGATATCTTGAGATTAAAGTAATTTTGTGAATTGTTATTAACAGTGATTTCCCGAGATGGACCGCATCTTTGGGTTGGAATACGAAATTTGAGATCGTTACGGAGTTTGACACATCAAATCAATGTGAACACTTTTCCCGCGAATATTTGATATTTGTTTATCAACGAATATGTTACTCCTGTAATATGCCTCATAATCTGTTTACGTGCTATGGGTGTTAGCTTACTCAGCTGTTTGCTGATCATTTTCTGTAAAAACTGCGTCGGCTTTTGCTATTTTAAAACCGCAGGTTCAGCATTCGAAAAAATGAAGAAGTTATTAGCATCTCAAAGAGTTATGATTGCACCTCAACTGGATCGCCTCTGCTGCTATACTTAACCTCAACAAAGAGATCCATTGGAACGTTGCTAGGTCAGGAGTTCGAGGGATAAGAAAGGCCAGTATACTACATATCGCGTATGATCCGGACCGCGGAATCCAGGTACACACACATTGAACGCCACTACCTCGCTTTATTCTTCGCTATTGAAAAGTTAAAGCACTACTTCGCTTCCCACAAAGTTGTTATCATCACAAAGAATGATCCTATACGTTATTTATTGGGACACTCGCCTCCTTGCGGGCCACTGTCAAAATGTTACATGACCATAGTATGACATTGTCTGTGTGCGACCAAAAGCAATCAAATCCCAAGCACTTGCAGACTTGTTGGCTCAGTTCCCGGATGAAAATTGTGAGCCTTTAGCAGAGGAGGAGCCCGAGATACACGCGATCAGCCACCATTATTGGAAGCTGTATTTTGATGGATCATCAACGAGGTCAGGAGGTGGAATGGAGTGGTGCTTATCAAGCCTGATCAGGAGGCCATTCATACGTCGACAAATCTAGACTTTGCGGTGACCAACAATGAGGCTGAATACGAAGCTCTGATCGCAGAATTGCTTGCAGCCAAGGCCTTGCAGGTCCATAATCTTGTTGTAATGGGAGATTCCAAGCTAATAGTAAAACAAGATTAAGGGGAGTACGCATTGAAGGAGATTAATTTGCTAAATTACAGATCGATAGTGCAGAAGCTGGTTCAGAAGTTCGATTCTGTCAGATATGAGCACACTCCCAGATCCGATAATCGACACGCAGATGCACTAGCTACCTTGGGGTCGAAGATCATCTCTGATAAATGCCCAGCAAAAATCTCGATTGAGGTTAAGGCAAATCCATCCTTAGTCAAAGACCTGTGCGAAGAGGAGTCTGAAGAGTAAGCAGATTGGAGAAAAACCATCATGCGCGCGATAGCCGAAGGGACGAGCAAGGAAAGGTGGGTTTCCACCAAAGGGTTTTGCATACATGATAGTCTGCTGTACTACAAAGGCCTCGGGGGAATCCTTATGCGATGCGTGATGGAGGAAGAAGGCTGAGCAGTCTTGCAGAAAACCCACCAGCATTCCTGCGGAGAAAATGAGATTTCCATGTACAGAAACGCACAAATATATGGGATACACTGGCCGCAAAGAATACTTCGCTGCTATCATACAAAGCAAATGCGAAAAGTGCGCGCTGATAAAAGACTCCTCAAAGGTTGCTGCAATCGAATATGAGGATTGACGGAAACCTACAATCGATTACCTACAAGTGGGAACACTACCATGTGACAGAAGCGAGGCTGATAAACTTAAGAGATTGGCAGCTCGATACGTCCTACAAAAAAATTTACTTTGGCGAAAAAGGACATAAATAATTTACTCAGGTGCCTGAATGGTCAAGAAGTCCAGGAGGTCACGGAGATGTCTCATCAAGTAGAGCACCAAGGGGGCGCGAAGTTATGCAGACAACTTTAAACTGTCGACTACTTCTTGCCAACCATGGAAGCTGATTGTCGCGCGAAAGTCAGCAGATGCCATCAATGCCAATTCCATGGCAACCTAGTTCGTGCTAAGTTCTTGACACCTTCTGTTAGCTCCCATCAACTTCATTCATGGATATTTCATGTGTCATCAGCTTCCCTTGTAGGTCATCAAGTTTTAGTGATGAGAGATCTTGAGCTTCTTCAATGGCTGTTGTCTTTGGTTCCCATTTGGCCTTTGGAAGACTTCTCAGTATCTTCCTCACCTTTTCTTCATTGGAAATAGGTTTTCCCAAAGAGTCAAGGTTGTTAACAATGTCTGTGAACCTCTTGAACATTTCTCTTTTTGATTCATCTGTATTCATTTTGAACAACCCATATTGCCTGAGATAGATGTTGATCTTGGTTTGCTTGACTTGGCTGGTTCCTTAAAGTGTCGCTACAAGCTTGTCCCAGATTTCTTTGGTAGTCTTGCAGCCTGAAATCCTGTTGAATTCATCTGTACTCAAAGCACGTTACAAGATATTAATAGCTTTGTAATTCTTAGAATATTGTTCTAACTCAGAAGAGGAGAGTGAGTCTTCAGATTTGGGAGTTCTGATCCCATCTTTCTCTGTAAAGAAGGTGTGAGGTCCATTCTGAATAATGGTCCAAAGTTCTATGTCCTGATCAATGATGTAAATCTTCATCAGGGCTTTCCAGTGAGCAAAGTTGTCTCCACAAAATAAAGGAGGTCTGTTGGAAGCTCTTTCCTATGAGAAACAACCATCACCTGCAGTACTCATGATCACCAGATGGTTAAATCTTGTACAGTGATACAGGCTCTTATACCAATTGAATGGGGGAGTATGCAGATGAATATGCAGCACAAATACTCTAGAAGGGGGGGGGGGGTGAATAGAGTATGCCAACTTTTTTTTAAAAAAGTAGAGGAGAAAAAGAGTTTTAGTTTTAGTGCAAAAGAGTTCAAGGCCTTGAACACAAATTCAAGCCTTTGGAATGAAATACAGTTGCAGTGAAACAAACAAGTCTTTTTCAAGACCTTGAAAAGAGTTTCTAACCCTTGAAAAACAGACAAGTTTGAATGCTGTAGAAACTATGAATATGACTGAACTGTAAATGTAAGAGACGAAGGATTTTTAGAGTTCAGTCCACTTGGACCTACGTCTCTACCTCAGGGATCTTCTCCCTGCAGGATTTTCAACTCAATTCTTATTAATCAAAATCTAAGCCCTAGATCTCAAGCACAGAGAATTGTCTTACTCTGTTACAGCTTGTGTTCTCTCTAACCTATCTAGTACCTGCTCTAGCTAACTGATTAACTAAGAATTATGTATTGTTCACTTTGAAAAATCCTTGAGAATGATGTATAGAAGTATTACAGAAATGATCTATCAATAAAGTACAATACAGAAGAACACTATAATAGAAAACTGCAATGAAGAATGCAGTGAACTTCTGTGTGTTGGATTGTGAGAGTGATGAACTTATTTGATGTTTGAGAATCTAGAATTGTGTCTCTATTTTTGCCCGTTGAGTGTGTGTGTGTGTGTTATTTTTTTATTTTTTTTTGCTTAAAAAATAAGCTCTATTTATACTTCAAAAAGCTCTGCAAATCTTCCCAGATTTCCAGCAACAAATCTCCTATTTTGCAGGCAACAAACTTTGACTCTTTGACATATGCTCCAACTGTTAGATGATCACAATATTCAGAGATATTAATGTGATCTTGCATTTTAAAAAATTGAGAAGCTTTCATGTAGTTTTGATTGATAACATAATCATCTTCTCCAACTGCATCCTTTCCTGCACAAGTCAGATTAGGAAACTATCCCTGCAAACTAGGAAGTAAAAATTCCCTGCAAAAACATAATAAAACATATGTCTTCTTATGTTCAAACATGTCGAATTAATTTGTCTTTCATCATCAAATAATAATAAATCAAGCATAGGGGTGAGAGAGGATAAATCAGATTAGAAGAATTCACAGAAAACTCCCCCTGATAATAAGCATACAGGTTATTCAGTTTCAAGGCTTTGTATCCAGTTTCAAGGCCTTGAAAATAGCTATCTGTGAGAACAGATTCAAGGATTTGAAAGCTGATTCAAGGTCTTGAAATAGTTTTACTATTTCAAGCCTTGTGCAACCTATGACCTTATAGAAAGTTTTAAGGAGGAGCAAGCTTTATGGGTCTCTTTTGAATCCAACTATGAATTTCATATTATTTGTTACTATTATCAAGAAGAAGTGGAAAGATAATTAAGCAAGGTGGAGATTTTTAAACAATCTCCGACATTGCAATGAAAATATTATGTTGGAATTACCGAGGACTTGGACACCCCTTGACGATTCAAGCTTTCAGATATTTGTTCCGCCAATAAGAATGATCTCTTGCTTTTGTTGGAAACAATAAAAGATGTAATCAACCTCTATTCTCTTGGTCACTCTCTTGGTTTCTCTTTGTTTTTTGGATCGGACTCCGTTGGTACCAAATGTGATCTTTGGTCAGCTTGGAATGGAAATGGCAATGTGTATCCTATGTATGCATGTAAATGGTTTTTGTATTAGGAAATTGTTGAACCAAATGGAAGCAAGTGGGTCTTATTTCTCTTCTGTTGTCATCCAAGTGTTTCTTCTCGTCGTGATGTTCTTCAACAACTTCAAGTTCACATTACAAATTGCTCTCTTCCTATGATTATTCTCGGAGATTTCAATCAAGTTTCACACTCATCCAAAAAATTAAGCAACAACAAACGAAAATGTCAAGGAATGGATCTTTTTGAGAATTTCCTTACCCAAAACTCTCTATTTGAGTTAGAAAATCGTGGCGTCTTCTTCACATGGATAAATAATTGACAAGGAATTTATCGAACCTATGCTCGCCTTGATAAAGTGTATGTATCTCAAGATTGGTTTCTATTTTTCCCAATGCTATTGTAACGACGATTTCAATCCAAAGATAGGATCACTGTCCATTTATTTTGGACATATATGGAGCGCAACCTATCAAGCAGAGGCCGAAGCGAATGGAATCTCATTGGCTCAGTCATCCTGCGGCTTACCAAATTATGTCAAAGGTTATGAATCTGAATTTATTAGCTCTCCAATAATTCAACTATTTCGTAAACAGGAGCTTGTGATGAAACATCTTATACATTGGCACAAGTTTACTAACCAAAGACCTGGTAATGGCGTCTCCAACCCTATGAGGGGAGGGGGAAAACCGTATAGAAGTATGGTTCATGTCCAACCCCATGGGGGGATGTGGAGGGGGAGGGGGTGCTATGGGGATACGTTTTTCTTTGGGTGTGGCATGGTTAGGGGAGATTTCCCCATGGACATCCCCTCCCCTCCCCTACATGGAGTGGTTAATTAATTAATATTCGACAATATTAATTACACTCAGTAGTTTTTTATAATTATATTATGTATCTTTTAGCATGATTAATAATTTTTTTTATTATTGAAAAAAAATTAATAACGTATTCACGATTTTTGAAAAATATATTTACGAAAGTCATCGTTATCTTATTGTTGAAAATTTAATAAATATTATATTTTATGCAGTTAACAATTATAGTTATTAAATAATCCACGATTTAAAAAACGTCAAATTCATAGAATCATAACGATAAACTTTATTATTATTATTATTATTATTATTATTATTATTATTATTATTATTATTATTATTATTATTATTATTATTATTATTATTATTATTATTATTATTATTATTATTATTATTATTATTATTATTATTATTATTATTATTATTATTATTATTATTATCATCGTTTTGGTATACACACACACATTGGTTTACAGTTTTGTATTTACTTTTTTAAACTAATAATTTATTTTAATTCATTAAATATATATTAAAAGTTAATTTTGTTGGGTGGGGGGGGGGGAATAAATGGGTAGTAGTTTGGGGGAGGGGGAGGCGGAAAATGGTGGGCCCGTGGGGGGAAGGTGACGGGGAAGGGGAGGTGAGGGTAAGGGGAAATGACATGGGTTGGAGATGCCCTAACAAGATTAAACTCCTCCAAGTAGCAATGTCTCGAATTCTAATGAAGATTGCCAATTGTTCAGACACATTTTCAGATGACTTCTCTGATCTTGCCAACAAGATGACCAAATCAGGAAATGTTTGGATTTAGCACTTCAAGATCAAGAAGATTATTATAAACAACAGTCAAAACAAAATTGGCTTCAAAAAGGAGACAAAAACACTCGGTTCTTTCATATGACTGCTAAAATTCGGCAAAATCCAAAAACTATTAGTGGCATCCAAACTCCTTCGGGAGATTTTGTTCCTTATCAAGATCGAATTGGATCTCATATTATGTCTCATTTTCGCGATCTTCTGCAACCGAGTCGACAACAATGTCAAACAACACCGCTTGATGCTTCAATTATCCCACAGTTAATTTCGAAGCAGCTCTCGAAACAACAAGCCAGAAAAATGGAGGAACCCTTCAGTGATGATGAAATTAAACTTGCAGTTTGAGATTTTGCAAAACACAAATCTCTGTGTCCGGACGGCATTATTATGGAGTTTTATCAATCTCAATGGACATAGTGGCATCTCATGTTATTAAAGCGGTTCGGCACACCCTTGATTCAGGTTATCTTCTAAAGGAAAGCAACAAAACCCTTATTGCTCTCATTCAAAAAATTCCTCATCCGGTTTGAGCTTCAGATTTTCGACCCATTAGTCTATGCAATTCAATTTACAAAATCATCTCCAAAGTATTATCTAACAGGCTAAAAAGTTGTTCTCCCCACCCTCATCTCGGAAAATCAAAATACGTTAATCAAAGGTCGTCTAATTACGGATAATATATTACTGGCTCATGAACTTCTGCACTTCTTCAAAAACCGTAAGAGCATAAAGAACTATTTCTACGGTCTTAATTTGGATATGAACAAAGCTTTTGATCGGATTTCATGGTCTTTCATTCAAGACTGCCTTGTTCAAATGAAATTCGGGAGTATCTTTATTCAGAATATTATGTCCTACATCACTTCTGTTTCATCTGCTATTCTTATTAATGGACAACCATCAGTTTTTTTCTGCCCAACAACAGGAATCTGACAAGGTGATATGCTATCTCCTTTTCTCTTCATTCTGGTTCAGGAAGCTTTCACAAGTCTTCTTCAATTCCTTGCTACTGATAAAGTATTGAAGGGGATCAAATATGGTCAGTCAGCCCCTCCAGTCAACCATCTTCTTTTTGCGGATGACACTTTTATATTTCAAAAATTCGATCTCTCTAGAGCTTGGCTTCTCAGATGGGGGTTACAAGTGTTCTGCAACCAATTAGGACAAAAAAATTAATCTTCATAAGTCGGAACTATTCGTCAGTCCTAGTATGACCTCACAAGATGCAGCTAATCTCAGTCAAATCCTGGGAATCAAGCTGGTTACAGCTCTAGGTAAATATTTAGGAAGCATCAAGGATTTCACTCTAAAATAAAGTGAAATCTTTGAGGGTATCCTAATTAGTTTCAGAAATCAGCTCAAAGCATGGAAGCTCAACTCCCTTTCATTTGCCGGGAAATGTGTTCTTATTAAATCAAGCGCTCTTGGCGCTTCCAACATATATGCTCTCGGTATTCATATCCCCTATATCATTTTTCTATAAATTAAATGAGCTAATTACGAAGTTCTTATCGTCCAATGGAAACAGCAAAGGTATAACGTGGTGCAAGTGGTCTCTTCTATGCAAACCTATCTCGGAAAGGGGATTGGGCTTCCGTGACCTTCACGTACAAAATCAAGCTCTTCTAGCTAAATATGCTTATAGAATTCTTCAAAACCCCTCTGCTCTTCTGGCGCGTATTCTAATGGGTAAATATGGTCGTGGAAAATCATTCTTACATTCGAATGCTCCATCTAACGCCTCTTTGGGATGGAAAAGCATCATGTGGGGAAATACATTATTACAAAAAAAATTGAGATGGAATATTGGCAATGGTGCATCTATGAACCCCTTCACTGACTAATGGATTTCAAAGTCTACCTGTACTCTTTCGCCCGATGTTAAAGTTTATTTCCCAAACCTCACGGTAGGAAGCTTTATCAATCAGATACACACGTGGAAGACCAATTTATTGAATAAATTTTTTGGGCCACTCCTAACCGATTTTTTTCCCTATCTATAATCCAAGTTCACCGCATCATGATAAATTGCTATGGACCTCCACTCCTAATGGGAAGTACTCGGTCAAATCTAGTTATATTGTTCTTAAAATCATTTTGATCCCTCCCTAACATATATGAACAATACCTCACTAGCACTATGGAAAGATATTCGTTTGATGAAGTTATAGCCCAAAACTACTCTTATCTTATGGAAAATGCTCTCCAATGCTGTACCAGATCTTCAGGCACTCAAACACTGTCACTTCCCAGTTGTTTCCACCATTTGCCCGCGTATGTGATACCCACGATGAATCACTGTTTCACTGTTTCTTTTTCTGCCCCTCATCACGGGCTATCTGGTTTGGTTCCAAATTAGGTCTTAGGATCCCTTCTAACCTGTCGCCTTCTTTCTCGGATTACTTATTTAAGCTCTTCACAACCATTACTTGTATTGAGGACATGATAGTCTTCCTCCTCACGATGCGACAGATTTGGTTACTTCAAAATGAAGTGGTAATGAACAATAACCGTTCCATTACTCCCAAAACTTCACTTGTATTACTTGGTCAGTTGACTTCTGATTCACAACTTGGAAACTATCTGAATATATCTCACTACTCTCTCAATAACACTGCTGGGAACCCACCTGTTACTGAATGGAGAATAGGAAACTACCATGTTCCCACAACTGTCTTTATGGTAGACGCGACTTGGAAAGATGAATTCTATGCTACAGCGGCATGGATGCAACTGAATCAGACAGTGGAAGACAAATTTGTCTTCTTCAAAAAAGAGTCAGCTTTACAAGCAGAAACTTTTGGAATCTCCAAAGCCGTTAAATGGATGCTCTCCTATGGATATGAAGATGTGGAAATTATCACTTACTCACTCAACACTGTCAGCAACATTCGGGGGGGGGGGGGGGGGAGGATCCAATTTTAGTATTCGTTCTTTGATTGAGGATATTCAGTCGGATTGTAATCGCCTCTGCTCAGTTGTAATTCGTTATGGTAAACGTCAAGAGATACAACGAATCCACAATAGGGTTCAATGTATCCAAACAACTTGTAACCGTTTTTTTAGGAAAAGACAACTTCTTATTACTCATGAGGTAAATCTTGGTTTGAAAGACCTATTACATCCTTTAAAAGAAATTGCACTGCCCAATTGGGTTCTGAGTTTGGCCAGACAGCCATATTTGGCAGTGTTAGTCCTTGTATTGGGAATTGGTGCGCCACTGAGTTGCTAGTACGCCCTATGTATCGAATTTTAACTTCCTCCAACTGTTGTATCGATTTTACAACCTCATCAATGTATAAGCCAGTTTCAGAGAGGTCTTAAAATCTTTCCTCTTTCCAATTCAGAATCTTCCTTACTACAACCTGCACATCCATTTCTAACTCAATTTTTCTGAAGCCTTGACTCTTGGCGAGACGAAGGCTATAAGCTACTGCGGCGCCTTCGACTTTACCAACTGATTTCACCCCTTGAAATTGGTGCTCATTCCGACGAGAAAACGGCTGTCTAAATCCCGTATCACAGCTCGTCCTCCACCCTGATCTTTATCCTCCTCCCACGCTCCATCGACATTTAACTTGACCCAATTCTGTTATGGAGGCTTCCATCTCACTTTTGGCTTTGCTTGAGGTGCACCGGCTTCCCTTCTGTGCGTTCCTCGGATCTCAGTTAAGTGCCACTTGATTGCTTTGACTAGATCTGATCTTTTTTTACTCACCTTTTGGAAAATTCTTTGGTTTCGCTCCTTCCATATAGCCTAGATTTTCAAGCAAAATAGTTGGATCTCTTCCTCTTTCATCTCATTGTACCGACTTGGGAGCCAATCTCCGAACTTGGGGGTTCTTGACTGCAGAATGTCTCTTCCAAAAAGTTGTATCCACAAATCCTTTGTATATTTGTTGGTCATAAAGAGATTTTTAGGAGTTTCAAAATCCACATTACACAGCGGACAAATACATGTTAAAGGAATTCCAAGTTTGGATAACTTTTCACCAGTAGGTAGTTAAGATAGACTGGCTCGCCACCCTGTGTAGAGATATTTCTTGGGAGTTTGATCCCCCAAAATTGAATATACCATTTGTCCACTGTGGTGCTAGCTTCCCCACTTGGATTTTAAACTTACATGTCCAGTTTGCAAGCCTCTTCATAACCTGATCTTGAATTATATTGGCCATCCTTGGAATGCTGCCATATAAGTCTATCGGGTCTCTGCGTCTTCGAGATGGGAATCTTGCAGATTTTAGTGACATCAATGGTCGCAAGATTTTGTTGTAGCTTCGGTAGATCCCAGTTCTTGTCCTCTGTGATGAATTCTTCAAATCTTGTTGCTTGCTGTCTTTGTAATGGACACATTGGCTTATACAAATAAGGTCTGTAAAGCCACGGGTACATGGCTGCATTGATCAGCTTGTCGTCACCAACCTGCCAACGCAGTCCTCTTTTGATGATTCATTTGCTGCTGAGAATGCTCTTCCAAGCAAAATAATCTGTTGGTTTTGATTTTGTATTGAGTGTTGTGGAATTAGCAAAGTATTTTGTTCTATATACTCTACTAAGAAGAGTATTGGTCTGGATAATTCGCCGTAGCTGTCTTCCAAACATGGCTTTGTTAAAGTTGTGAAATCTATGAACGCTAATCCTCCTCTATTAACCATTTTTTTCAAATTTTTCCACGAGATCCAATGGCCTCCACATTGGCCTTCTTTTTCCCTCACCCAAAGTTGCTTGCCATCGCTTCTATCTTTTCACAAAGTTGCTACGGAATACAGAAGCAGTTCATCGTGTAAATCGGAATTGCTTGAACTACCGCCTTTATAAGAACTTCATTTCCAACAGTCGAGAGACTAGATTGCTTACAGCTCTTAAATTTGCTTGCGACTTTTTCTAGCAAGTTAACGAAACTGACCATCTTCTTTCTGCCAATCGCTGTGAGGAATCCCAAGTACTTCTCGTGGGCTGTAGCTTGTTGTATTCCAAGAGCTTGGCTGAGGGTGGCCTTCTCTTGCTCCTGCATTTTTCCGCAGAAAACAACAGATGACTTGTGATAGTTCACCTTTTGCCCGGAGGTTGTCTCGTAACTTTGCAATAATTCATGTAAAACATAAACATCAATAGTTCTTACTTTTTCATCGACGATAGTATAGTTTTCACAAAAACTTGTAAACATTTTTGATTTTATTGAATGCTTCAGTTTCAAAAAGAAAAAGTATAATAAAAAGGAATCTCTAGTAATGATAATGAAAGAGAGAGATAAAGGACGGAGAGTGGTGCAAGCGACAATTGTTGGGCCGCCGTTGATTCTGGAATGTGGTTGTTGTATTTGGAGAAATCCCTCTCCTTCTTGACACATGTTTTCCTGAAATCGTAATTTCCATAAATGTTGGAATTATGATGTTAGTTGTAATTAGATAATAGTATATTCCATAATGTATATATGATTCTTGGAAATGTATAAGTGAACAAAAAATCATAGGGAAATGCTAAATGTCAATTTTTTTCTTCACTCTTCAAGTTCACCTCTTATGTGGATATTTTTGATTGGTGATGTAATTATAGAAATATCTTAAAATAAATATTACCAACAATCATATTTTGACATGTAAGAGGTGAACTTGAAGGGTGAAGAAAAAAGGGTGAAGCATAGCGGTCCTCAAAATCATACAATAGTTGAACATAAATCGATATGTATGGTAACATGTGATTAAGAAAAATTTAGAGTGAAAGTGATGAAGGAAATAGAAAGAATAAATATAGATGATATTTAAGCATCTACTGATGTGACATATGCCACGTGTTTTCTTTTTGAAAGGAAATAAACAGAGATAGTATTATTTTGAATAATAAGATAATATCTTTAAAAAAAATATAAGATAAATAAATTTTGATTTGAAACAGAAACAGAAACAGAATCAAATAATCTGTGCAATTTCTCAATAAAAAAAACCCAAAATCTATACATATAATGTTGGCTAAATATTGACCTTTAGATTGAAGACAAATCCAACGATTGTGACTAGAGGAGAAAAATAAGATAGATCAACTGGCTCATATCAAAATCAGAAGTGTACTCCAACTCCAACTCCAACAGCCAAACGCAGAATATTCCTTCTTACGTCTGCAATCTGTTTGACAAAATTAACAGAGGGTTCCTTTGGGGGGACACTGAAGTCAAGAAGAAGATGCATTGCATCAATTGGGAGACTGTTTGTCTCCTGAAAAAGAATGGGGGTTTGGGTATAAGAGGTATGAAAAATCAAAATAGAGCCTTGTTTGCTAAATTGGGATGGAATATCATTAATAATCAGGAGGGTTTGTGGGTTAAGTGCCTTAGAGAGAAGTATCTAACTAAGAACACTGTGTTTAACTGGCCTAGGAAAAGAGACAGCACTACTACTTGGAAAAGTATTGTGGATGCCATTAGACTCACTAGGAAATTCTATCAGTGGACTATTGGCAATGGTTGTGATGTTTCCATTTGGAATGACTATTGGGTAGGGGACTTCACTCTCAAAGAGACTTATCCCCATGTTCAGTTTGATGATAGCTTAACAGTGAATACCTTGATTGATTCTAACCGCTGTTGGAATCTTATGAGTTTAAAGAACATCATTTCTGTGGATCATTTAAATTCCATCTATGCTAAGGTCATTCCTTTGGATCCATCTACCAAAGATAAATTGAACTGGATGGGGACGGGTAAAGGTTCTTTCTCGGTTTCGGATGCTTATAACTGTATTGCTAGAAGTAATGAGTTCTCTTCTTTGGACTGGGCTTGGATTTGGAAGCTCAAAGTGCCCTATAAATTTTCTTTCTTTATCTGGAAAGTCAGACACTCTAAATTAATCACTAATGCTGAGAGATTTACTAGAGGTCTTACTTCGGATGATTCTTGCCCTCACTGTCCAGGTATCAGTGAGGATCAGAATCATATTTTCAGAAGCTGTCCGAATAGCGTAGCTATTTGGACAGTGATTTTCTCCCCCCAGTGGCTGGCCTCTTCTAGCCATGTTAGCTTTCTCCAATGGTTTGATGCTAATTGCAGAGAAAATAGTAATATTAGTTATACTCATACTATTTTGTTCTTGAGCGGGTGCTGGAATATTTGGATTAATCGCAATAACTTTTGCTTTAATCATACCATCACCAACGCTAGTGTGAGTAGAACTAATATTCTCCGTTTATCAAATGATATTTGCTCTGCTTTTGGCAACAGGAGAAATCTGGGGAGGGGAACTAATGGAGTTAATTCTAATTGGAGCCCTCCTTTTGCAGGTTCCTTGAAACTGAACACCGATGGGAGTAAGAAAGGCGAACATGGCATCGCTGGTTTTGGAGGTATTCTCCGGGATGAAGAGGGTCAGTGGGTTCGTGGCTACATGGGACAGATTGGTTTTAGCTCGGTGCTGGAAGCGGAGCTGTGGGGAATTCATAGGGGTTTGGTGATGATACATCAAATGAGCCTCCAAGATGTTACTATAGAGACTGACTCCACTGATGCTATCTCAGTCATCAACAAGGAGATCCCTCCTAACTTTCCCTTTGCTGTCATTGCTCGTGATATTCAAGTGCTTATCAATGGTTGTAAATGCAAGATTAACCATATCCCCAGAGAAATTAATCAACTCGCGGATGCCTTGGCTAAAATGGGAGCTAACCAGACCGAGACCTTGGTGATTTTGCAGGACCCCCCCCTTGAGCTGAACCAGATGTTAATCAGGGACATGGTCAACAAAGGCAGTAGTAGCTAGAGTTCTTGTTTCCTTTTGGTTCCTTTTGCTTTCTTGTCTTTTTTCTTTCCTGTTTGTTTGTTTTCAATGTATTCTGGACGATCAAAAAAAAAAAAAACAGCCAACCGTCCTAGAGACCCACTAGGTTAACAACTACGGAGGCATATGAAATTGAGACCAACATACAGGGTGCAAAGTGCTATAATCCGAAAATCAGAAAAAATCGAAATCAAATCCGATTGAGTGTAGAACTATAGTTTGTATCTGCGTCCGAGTAGAATTACAACTTCAGGGCACAACCGTCTCCTCACTACTATAAATCAATCCCTCCTCAAAGAACAGAATCTATTCAATCCCAATTCAATCCCACCCAAACACCTCCCTCTCTCTATATCAAAATCGGCGAATCTAGGGTTTCTCTACCTGGCGTCCCCACGACCATGTATTCCTCGTCACCGTTCTCCAGCTCTTCCCCGTCGATGATCAAAAGCGATTCCTTCTTGGTTGCCTGCGAATCCTTCTTCGAAAACATCGCCGTCTCGCTTTGTTGATCTTCGAGGCCTCACGATCCCTTTCTCGATCTCGATTTCGATCTCAATCCTGTCCCTCAGTTTCGCGATGAATTCGTTTATAGATGATTCCGACGACGACGTCGCAGAGAGGTCCCCGGACGGCAAATACTTGCGCTACCACGAAATCGTCGGCGAATGCGCCGGCAAGACGGCCTACAAGGGCTTCGACGAGAATCTCGGGAGGGAGATCACCTGGACCAAGATCGCCATCAGCGACGAAGACCTCGATTCGTCATCGGACCACGTCGAGTCGCTGAACAAGACGATGATGCCTTTGAGGCACGTCAACATCTTCAAATACTACGCCGGCTGGGTCGACCGAGACGCGAGAGTAATCAACATGATAACCGAGGCCTTCTCTTCGGGTAGCCTACGGAGTTTCCGCCGCAAGCACAGGGGCGTCGACATGACGGCGATCACCAACTGGCTACGCCAGATTCTCAGAGGTTTGTGCTATCTCCACACTCATGAACCGCCTATAACTCACGGAAAGCTTAATTTGGAGAATATATTCGTTAATGGACACACTGGGGAGGTTAAAATCGGTGACCTAGGGTTTGCGAATATGGTTCAGAAACAAGAAGAGAATGAGGAGAATTATAATGAGAGCGATGATGTGTTTCTGTTTGGGATTTGTATGCTTGAGCTAGTCACTTATGAATGTCCTTGTAGCGGTTACAATAGTACTCCGGCTGAAATTTATCAGGAGATTGTAGCGAAAGGTACACTTGCTAGAGTTAAGGACTCGCAACTCAGGCTTTTGATTCAGAAGTGTCTTCTTGTTCCGGTGTCGTCGAGGTTGACTGTGATGGAGCTTTTGGAGGATTCGTTTTTCACAAACCCTAGGGTGCCTCCGCGCGGCGGCTGCGCAATGCGGTTGGGTGGTGGAGCTCCGTTGGGTTCGGTCTTTGAGTTGAGTAAGTCCAGCAAGCAGCGTGAGTTCAGGTTGAAAGGGGAAAGAACTGAGGAGAAGTTACTTTCGATGAGGCTGCGGATTGCGGAAGGTGGTAGTAGTAAAAGTGGCGCGAAAATTATTGAGTTTGTATTCGACTTGGATGTGGATACTACTATTGCGGTCGCTAAGGAGATGATGGAACAGCTTGAGTTATCTGATGCAGACGCGAGGATGGTCGCCGGACTGATGGATGCCCTGCTCATGAGATTGGTGCCTTACTGGATGCTATCACTTTGCACTTCTGGTAATGTAAATAGTTCAAGTAGGAGTGATTCAGCTGTTACTCACTGAAACAGCCTTTTTTGTGATCTGGTTAATTAGTTTCAATTTTAAGTAGTCGGTACTTTAGTTTCAATTTTCAGTAGGAAAAGTTTCTTGATTGTTTTGATGATGACGAAACTCCTTTTATTCAATATGAGTTGTTACTAGAAAGATGCTTTTTAGTAGTGGTTTTTGGTGGTCACTTTTGAGAATACCACCCGTGCAATTATGATTATCTTGTTTTAATGTTGATTTATTTCTCTACAGATTATCTAGTGTTATGTCTACAATTTTATTGTTGATGTTGATACTTAGACGATTTTGCTACCTATGCCATTGAATAGAAGTTTTGTAAATCAAATTAGATAATCACTGCATGATACTGTTGATTTTGACAGGAGATTGTGGATTGAACTGTTATCATAAAATTGGGTTCCGAAGTTCTCTATGTTTCTTTTGACCCGCAGCAAGAATTTCCAATTAGAGAAAAGATAGAATAGCTTGAGGAGAACAGTTAATATGAACACAATATTTGAATCGTCCTTGTAGTATTCACTTTTTTTTTGTACCTATACAGTAGATCCTTACAATCATGGAATTGTGGTTCCATTTTAGGCATGGAAGTCTTATTTTCTTTTATGGCATATATATAAATGGGTGTTTGTCAATTTTATTATGAGATCTTGCAGTAATGATATTATGGTTAACCATTTCCGGATGCATTTGAATGGGGGTGTGTATGACACTCCAATCTTTCATGTTGAAAGTTATAGCGGCTTGTGCAGTTGTTTGCTGTGGGTGATATACTTATAGTAAGACTTAATTTCATAGAAGGTTTCACGATCTCGATGGGATTGTGTTAGCCAGCCTACCGCTGGTGAGATTTGATCTCATATTCCTAACTTAGTACTTCTTGTACCACCTTTTGGTACCATGGTAATGAAAGTCTGGATCAAATAATCCTGAGAAATATCTGCATAACAGATGGGAAAATTCACCAGTTTGAGCAGGTGTGATTGACTAAATCAGTTACCACTGGGTAGTATCTACGCCTTTGGCGCGGAAATAATGAAAATGGCAATGTTATCATGCACTTTCTTGTCTTTTCTGGAAGATTGCTACAAGGAGTTCATACAATTCTTTTGGCATGTAGTGAGAGGGTAATGTATCTAGTAAATGAAAATGACATCAGAGAACCAGAACTTTGAGAATATGGTTGACGTAACCTATATAAGATCAGTGGATAGCTCAAGAAGTATGCCATGCATGATTCATGGCTTAATTTTTGGCTGGTATTTCAAGCTTGTTCTTTTCGTATGCATGATTCATGTGTAGTTGTTTGCTGTAGATTACTTATAGTAAGAGTTAATTTCATAGAAGGTTTCTGGATCTTGATGGAATTGTGTTAGCCAGCCTACCGCTGGTGAGATTTGATATCGCATATTCTTGATTTAGTGCTTTTAGTACTGTCTTTTGGCATCATGGTAATGATAGACTGGATCAAATTAAGAAATATGGTCACAACAGAAAGGAAAATTTTCCAGTTTGAACATGTTTGATTGACTAAATCAGTTACCACTGGGTAGTATATCCGCCTTTGACGCGGAAATAATGAAAATGACAATGTTGTCCTGCACTTTCCTGTCGTTTCTGGAAGATTGCTGCTATAAGGAGTATATACCTTTCTTTTGGCATGGATTGAGAGGGTAACGTATCAAGTAAATGAATATGACATCACTGAACAAGAAATTTGAGAATATGGTTGACGTAATAAGATCAGTGAATAGCTCAAGAAGAACTCTCGACTGAAGTTAGAGCTCTGTCCAACACGAAACCATCTATTTCCGTGCTCACGCAATAGAGTTGTTTTTTTAAACTAACAATATCTCTTAAAGCTTACTTGCTTTTTTATCTTTCTGATTCCACTCTAGGCACATCATTCATGTTTTGTTTGTTTCCGGAAAAATATCAAAACACAGGGCTTTACTTCTTGATCTTATTTGTTTTTGCCAAGTTCTTGATCTTATTTGATCTCCTTTTCGTATGCATGATTCATGGGTTAATTTTGGCTGGTATTTCAAGCTTGTTCTTATAGTTCATGAGTCTGCTATGTCTGCTACAGTATGCCATGTAGCAGACTACTTAATTCCAAAGCACAGACTACATAATTCCATGCCATGTGTGGAACGTTGGTGTTTCCACCTAGGTTCTAGGTTGTTTGCTGAAAGTATTACTATAGTCAAATGTTCCCTGCATTGCTTTTGGGAACTACAAATAGTTACAAAAACATACTGGGCTTCTTTTCTTTTTGTAAAAGAATATCTTGCGCTTGTAAGAACATCCCTTTCTCGTGAGTTTGATTATAAGAGGATGGAGATGGGGTTCTGTTGATTCCTGAATAGCAGGATTCAGTCCCTTGGATTCCAAGATGTGTTTTCACGGAACGTGCAACAAAGATCCTGGAATCAAACTTCTATCAGCAAGCTGGTGCATTTATTGATGTCCAGACGACAGAGTTAGTGTAAAAAGGCAATGCGGTTGGATTAAACTTAATTGAGGACTTTGCAGGCTGCTGGCCTGATTCTATTCATATCTAACACGTAGCAAAATCAGACTAAGAAGAAAAGAAGGCAGGCTTCTGAACCACCTTTTTGTTCTGATGTTCATAACTGCTTGAGGTTGGTCACAATTTTCTACCCAGGAATATTTCTGTTTTCTGTCATCTAAATGTAACTGAAAGCTCTTGTTTCACTGTGCTGTTAGGCATCTTTGCAAAGTTGATGGAAGCTCAAAAGGACACTTAATGTTGATACTGCTGAATGGAGCTGTTAGACTGGGGTTCTTTGTTGGTTCCTTCCTAACAAAGTGTTGTTCAGGTCTAATTCCCTCGCCTGCTTATTTGTTTTTGTCATTTTTCATTCAAAAATTGTTTGGTTTTGGTGCTATATTTCAGATGCAAATTACTATCTTTTGGTTTCGTTCATTTACTGTGAAGTCACGTGGTACAAGTCATAAATCCAAATGTACTGCTAGTTTTTGTGGTTTAATCAGATTATCATTGTGAATTCCTTGATGGGTATACTTGTTTGGTTGATAAATTAAAATATTGCGGGGACTGTTTTCCAATGTTTGATTCAATGGAATTTCAATGACTGAGCATTCCCCAACCCTGTCCGAAAAATCTAAGCACTTGGCTAAAATCTGACGTCACTGCGTGAGAGTAGGGATGGCAACGGATCGGATTTGTATCGGATCAGTCAATATCCAAATCCGATCCAAGTGTGTTTGGATCGGATCAGATTCGGTTGGGATTTTGTCGGATTCAAAATGGATTAACCATCGGATCATAGCGAACATTTTTTTAGTTCATTTGACCTAAGACAATCATGAGCTATAATACAAATTGAAGTAATTTTAACTTTACAAATATATATTCAGCAATTTAATCATAAACAAAAACAAAGACATATCAAAACTGTGATGTTCATCAAAGTAAAGATAAAAATACATTTATAATTATATTACTGTAAATTATTGAATTTAATGGGTACAATATACTAATTGGATCGGATCTAGCGGATCAGAAAACCTCTGATCAAGTCCGATCCATTTGGAAACAGATCGTATATGCTCCATTAGGGTCGGATCATGCCGGATATCCTATATTTGATTGGATCCAATTGTCATCCCTACCTGAGAGTTCATTACTGGTTTTAGTATTCTGTCGTCCAAACAATCTCGCTATAATTTATACTCCAACTAAAGCAATTCAAGGAACGGTTCATTCTTGAATGGGCCTTGTTCGAAAAAGGAACCGAACAAGTCAAGCATAGAAGTCCCTCTACATCAACCTATTCTGCTCCTCCTTTTTCAGCAAACTAGAGTGGGCAGTGCCCTCGTGACACCAACTCAATAGATACAAAAATTGTTGCTTTCCAGTCACCCGCCTTGTCATATTCTTCATAATTTGTACAGTCTGTGGCGATAGTGGAAGTATCAGTCTGCCCATCGTCTCTTCATTATGTGAAAGAATTCGGGTTTACAACTACGTAAAGGTCCAGTCTAAGACGAGATAGGTAGACACCACTTTAAAACTCAGCCTGGCTGCAACTTGGAAATTCACGTATTCAGAGAAGAAACTCTTCCAGAATTCCATTGCATAGGAAGTATTCTCCTAAGACATCAATCTGCCGTTAAAATTGTGAAATTTTACCCTCGTAAATGTCCTCAGTGTGGGGGTGGAGCACTGGTTCGTGGGCGACCCGCTCTATGAATCGAACCGTTTCATGTTTGCTACGACCCGAAAAAGGAGACATGATTCGTGGAGTGAAGGCTTGGGCCGGCCCGGTTTAATAGGTCGTCTAATTATTGAGTTCTTCGGGTTCGTAGCAAGTATGCTGAGCGTTCTGATTTCGCTTGTAATTCTCTCTGAGATGTTTCGTCTGTTTTAGTGAAATCTCTGAAACTCCGTGGTCGTAGGCTGTTTTGCCGAACCACGTAAATCTGTGTGTTTAGTTCTTTCTTTCTGCATATATCATTTTTTCACAACACTCGGAAGACCATTTTCTCACACTAATAAAAGCCAGTAACCACTGGCTGACAATGCAATGTGAAATTATTTGGAGTTAGCAATGTATGCTGCAACTGCTGTTATTCATGGTATCAAATCAATGCCCTAAGTTATGAAGCAACCGATACAACCGATACCCAATCCTGGGAAACCCAGTTGTAGGCTTGTCACTTCCACTTTGTTAGAACTCTTAATTCTAATGAACACAGAAATATGCGGGTGAAGTAGTCAAGAGACTCAAGATTAGCTTCAGCTCATATCTTTAGACGTACACACTCTAAAATTATCAAAATAAATTCTGATCAAAGGTAACACCTACACCCAGTGTGATAAACCATGTAACAGACGGTTTCATAATAGCCTTAATTCGACAACCCCTATTTGCTGTCACAAAATCGGCAATAACTTTGACTGACGCTTCGTGAATTTCAAATCCCTCGGAGGATTTATTTTCTAGCAACATAATAGCCTTAATTCGACAGTCATTTGATTGATTTGCAGTAATCTCTTTGATGTTTCCTTTTCAGCTGTTTGAAAGAATTTAGCATTGCTGATTCAGTTAAGTTGAGGAAGCTACATAAATTATAATCATGGATAGTGCCATAGACACAACAACATCGTTCATTGTTTATGTAGATCTGGTGGATACCAGGATTGGATTGAGATGTTTTTCAATGAATTTAGTACGAAGAAACTGGGTCTGTGTCCTTAGAGCATGTTTGATCCAAGGATAAAGAAGGGATACAACCAATAGGAGGTAATAATCAGTGTTTGATGCAGGGATAATTTCAAGGGGGTATCAACCCCCCTTATTATCTACATCCCCTATATGCCTAAAATATAATCCCACCATGTAGGTGGGATTGAATACTAAAGTCTTAATACCCGTCTTTATACCGGTGCAAACAAACATGTTACATAATCCTTCCTATATAAGTAATTAATACTCCCTTAATATAAGTACACCCTATAATACTGTAGGGCTACATTTACCCCCAATTTTTAACCCCGACACCAAACGTGCCCTTAGTGTGAGAGTAGAAACTTGAGCCAATTGTTTGGAAAACTATAAACTTGTCAGATGGTCGTTACTGGGTACATGGGATGAATGCGGTACTCAAATTTGTTTCAAGATGAACAAATGGGAAGTTTAAAAAGAGACTGATTGTATGTTTGTTGTGAAGTTAAATGTGAGATACAGAGACTACTTGTTTGGTCAGTCAGGAAAGGCGTCGTTGAGTTAGCATGTCTTAGAAATTTGCTGGTTAACTTCTACATTCACCTACATCTTTTTCTATCCATGAGAAAACTGAAGGCGAATCCAATCATAATTGTCAAATCGAGATTCAGATCATGAAATGAAACTCCACTTTACTGAATTGCGAACCGAGTTGTGAATCGTAAGTTCCGTTCAAATCTTCTTAAGAATAAATCTGTAAGCATGTGTGAACAATACATTCATATTTCAAGAACAAGCAGACACAGGTTTTCAGAAAATTGCTGCCGTAATAAGTGATTAGGAGCCTTAAGCATCTACTATCCAAATTATAAAAAGGGAGACGATATAAGATGGTATGCATATAGAGCTAGGAAACACAAGATTCTAAGACGATGAAAAATGCTAGCATTAGCATAACTATTAGTCTTGGTTTTGAAAAAAAGTGTACTAGTTATTCTAAAACAAACATGTGTAACAAAACAGACAGAAATAGGAAAAGTATGACTTCACAGACTGTGACTCTTAACTTAATTAGGCCCCAGCTGCATCGATGATGAATCGCAAGAATCAGTTTGGATTGATACGGATCGTGAGATTCGGGCTCTTGATTCGGGATTTTGATTATTTTTGTTCCATTTAAGATTCAATGAGGGATTCACATCGTTTGATGGGTGAATCAAATCGAATAGTATGAATTGAAATTGTGAATTGTAAGATTCCGACAAGTGCAAATCCACTCAACAACTCAGTTTAGACTTGAGAAGAAGAGGGATACGAAGGCTATGCCTCTGTTAGATGGTGGTGCCAAGACCTCACACCAAATCGCAATTTGCGTTATAATTCGAATATTTTTCTATCGAATGAGTTTTATATGAAAGAAAAAGAACCATGTAAAATGAAATTGAGGCCTTAACATATAAAAACCCAATCAAAACCAACACGAGGAAATGAAGAGGTTGTATTCAGACAACTGAGAGTGTTTGCAATGAACCCATTTGGTACCGCTGAGCTCTTAGCTATAAAGGGTTGTCTTGTCTCCAATCCCGCGTGGCTGCCTATCGTAACCTAATGTAGCCATTTAGGTCTACTCATGAAGAAGCAGAGAATACATGAAAGGGAGAATTGATGAAGGAAGATGAGAAAACGAGGGGGTGGTATTCTGAGTTAGTAGTGTAATTGAGGGTAAAGTTGGGAAACAGTGCAAAATGTAGGTAGCCACCACAAGCACCAGGAAGCGAAACAAAGAACCGCTGTAGCCCAATCGACTGTCACCTCTCAGAATCATACAACCACAGCAGCTTATTTGGCAAGGGAGACCGAAAGGTAGAGATGACATGTAAAATTGAAATTCTTTTTTCTACTATATTTCTTCTTGGTAGACAGTCCTTTGGTGTTGGTGGTGTTGTAAGTGGCAGGATATTAGAAATTCAAACTTAAACATTCTCTCCCACTATTTTTGCCTGCATTTACATTGTTGCTGAATTGCGGCGTTGGTTTGGCTCCCAAACTAGTTGCGAGATTTTTTCCAATCTAGGGTTTGAAGGTTGGCCTTATCTGGACTTGACTCAGTGACTGGTTGCTCACTTGCTTCTCCGCTCTCTCCCAAAACATACTCAGATTTTGATCCCTTTTAGATTTGGGCACGCTGAACTTTTTGGTGTTTTGGTTGATGACATTTGGATCATTAATTTGAAATAAAAAACTTCTTTTAGGGTTTCGTGACTACATGTCTGTGACCTGGTATGGTTCAAGTACTAAACCAAAAGTGTAGCAATGTAGGAATAATAGGTCTGTAAATTGTTCTCCTAATGGCAGTATCAGAAGGAAAATGCCAAGTGACAGACTGAAAACCACAGGCAGGATGAGTGAATCGACCAAACCACATGTTTGTTTGTGTAGGAGTTGGGTTACTTTAGATTTTGGCTCATGCTTTTAGAATATCGTAGTCGTGTAATATGCTTTCGTAACCGATAATTGAAAGTTCCTTCTCTTGTTTAAACCAAAACTAGACCGCACTAGAGAAAATGGGAAGGAATTGGCAATAAGATGTGTTGGAGGCATGGTATTTGTTATTTGTTAAAGTTGTATGGATCATTTGGAGAAGTGCTGCAGCAATAAACACGGATGACACGAGGAGGTAATTGCTATTTGCGTTTAATATTCTTCTTCTGAGCTCTTATGTCTTAATGTTTTGTAGTAATATAATCTGCCTGTGGTAGAATCTGCTGTATAATGAATGCACATGGCAGCTTCTTTACTTGTAAGTTTCCTTTCCCGCGCATTGTTTGATCATTGAGGTTTGTATTAGTTAGCTTTCAGCGATGTGAATGGGTTGCCTAAATTTTAGGATTGACCCTGAATTGGATTTTGAAGTGTCAAATTAAGCTTGATTATTATGACCCGCTATGGGAAGGCCAGTACATCAGTATATGTGCATGTTGTTTACATATGGAAAATGTACACGGCATTTTGCCTTAGCAGACCATAGTTGTCAAAATCTTACGATTCACGATTCGTATCCTACGATTCGATTCACCCATGAAACGATGCGAAGCCCTTAGTGAATCTTTAATGGACAAAAAAAATATTTGAATCCCGATGTAAGAGTCCGAATCTTATGATTCAGTTGCGATTCAGACCGATTCTACGATTCTATCTGAAAGTCTAATTGAGTTTCAGCATCAGTCTAAGAAATAATATTCCTACATTACTTCCTACATTTATGTATATTTTGCAAAATGCATTTGTTTTAAATGACTAGTGCATTTTTCTCAAGTCCAAGGCTTATAGTTTTCTGTTATTTTCAATCTCCTTGGTATCATGTAGTTCCTTGCTCCACATGCCAGTGTATATTTTAATGATTCTTTTTCTTTTAGATGTGTGAAACTCCTAATCACTAGTTATAGATGCGAGTTTCCAATAATTTGAGCTTTCTTTTTGTAAGAAAATGAACATTTTGTTCAATAATGTTATAGCTTTATGAAATATTTTATTATATCTACATAAAAATATTGCAAGCTGAATCTTTACGATTCACGATTCGATTCGATTCACGATTCAGTAAAGGTGAATTTCGATTCACTATCTGAATCCCGATTTGACAACTATGTACCAGACTTTCCGATGTTTTCCCATGGAAGTGTTGATGAATCCATTATATCTTGACAGACTATAACCTTTTTGTTTATGGTTATCTTCACTCGGATTTGATGTTCAAGAATTTTCTATTGTGTGATGTCTGGATTTTCAAACCCTAGAAAGTCCGAATACAGGAACTTGGTGCTAGTGTGTGTTTTCCGACACTGCAAACCTGTCTATATGGGCAACCATGGGACATGGCTATATGTTATAGGGTTGCTTGTCTAAATTCGTCTGTTAAACGTGCTTCAAGATTTTAAGATTATTGAGCCTCATATGATTTGGCGCAGAATTGATATAGTTTTTTCTTTCTTCGAGATAGTCAACGCTAATTGGACCGGATAACTTTTTTCACTACACGACTCATGGAAAAGCTCATGAACTTTAATGGAATATAGTAGCAGTAGTAGTGGAATCGAGTCAGCTGAGGAGTGATTTGATCGTCTTTTTGGCACTGTGAGTACTGAGCCTAGACAGGATATGTTGCACCGGGGTTGAGTTTTCTAAGTTATTAGTTTAGAACCCTATATTCTGTTAGACAAAATACAAAAGATTTGTCGACTTATCTATTGGTCATATCTTGAATTTTTGCCATGAGTTAGCAGACTCTATTTGAGATGCAGATTAAACAAGTGGTGTGTATTGTAGCGTGTGTACTTGCTTGTAATGAGTACTGACATTGACATTTTTGGACATGCGGGTTACTTTTGAAGTAGCGCATTCGTATGCAACATTTTCGTTGAAGCATGCAGAATCACTTTTTTTCCGATGAATCACCTTTCTATTTTCCTTGATGTAGTCAAGAACATTATAATTGTTTGTATGACTATTGTGAGAGGGGAGCTAGGGAGTGAACCCTTGAACCAACACCTATGTCATTGATCAATCGACTTTAGGCATTAGAACTGATATAATCTCTTCGTAAAAGCAAATCAAAAATAGCAGAAAAAGTGGAACATCTTGCACTGTTTTTTTTGGAAGTTTTTTTTTTTTTTTTGAAAGTTTCTTGCACTGTTAAAGTCAACCGAGGACTTACCACTTCCTATTCTATTAAAGAAGAAAATGCCGAATTATTAATATATGCAGATAAGCTTACTTTTTTCAGTCCTTGTCTCACTGTTAAGGGGGCTTAGACCATGTTTGAACCATCTTTTGACATAGCCGGCGTCGAGTATGTGGCCAAGTGGCTGCTAAATGCTTCATTCAATAAGAGAAGAATTCAAGCTAGATTGGAAATGCAGGTCTAGAATTAGCCCGTGTGTTATTAGTCAATACTTTTAGCCTCTGTGTTATTAGTCATACTATAAGCTATCTAGGGGCATGCGGTAAACTCTTTTGGTAGCCTAGGTACGAGGGAATGAGTTGATTGCCTTCCGTAGGGGAAGCGACTTGAGAGAATTACGTCTTGCACTTGTGCCCACTGTTTTCTCAGGTTCTACCATTCGCAAACCCGGTTTTGGTTTTTAAAAGTTGCAGATCCACATGAGATGTAAAATATTCGCTTTTATCGACTTTTCTTCCCTTTTTTTGGGTCCAAAGTATATTGATTAGAAAAACACCAACCGTTTACTACTGTATTTCTAAGGCAACTTGCCTTAGACTATCAAAATCATTTAAGACCCTGTTACATTGTACTGTAGTAGATTTCTAACCATTTCAGTGATACTATTTTGGACAAAAAAAGTGATACTATCAGCTGTACTATTGGCCTATCTACACACCCATCTAAACTTAACATTTCTACTAGCAGCCAAAGACCAGATATCTTGAAAGATAATATCACAATTCAAATTTGAACCTTGTCTTGTGCTGCTTCAATAAGAGTTTTGTTGTCACCTTCAAAAATGATAGAGGACGATTGGACCAAATTTTGGGGTTGTCCAAAGAGCTAATCTTAATGCCAAGGCTTTTGCAACGATCACTCGATCAGTACTCCAACCCCAGTCAATAACAAGCCTGTGTTATCTGTAATCAGCCAACTGAGGTGAAGTATATGAAAAGAAGCATTCCAGCCTGCATCAAAATTACACTTCACCATTTCTTGTTCACAGGGGACTTCACATTCCTACTAACAGTGACATTGTTACCATTCTTACAAGGCTCATTGCAGATCAGGCCACAGTTTCTTGCATCTCAAAGTTGCAGTTTGAGGGTTCACCACAGTTTTGTTAAAAATAGCTGCATTCCTGGTTAGCCATATCTGCCAACAGTAAAAATAACACCATTAAGGAATTCTTGTCTGAGCTCCTTTTGTCTAAGCTTATTCACCACTTCAATGAGCCAGCTTTGCATATTCACAATGGAGAAACACATCTGAGGGTTAATTAAAGACCAACCCAAACTAAAATGGTTTAGTTCAATCACATCCAGAAAAGAAATGTTATTGGTTTTCCTCTTGCAACCCACAAATATCACACTTAGTAGAAGCCACACAAATCTGATGAGCATATTGGCCTTAAGTGAAAGAGAATTGTGACTCAACCTCCACAAAAATGGCAGAATCTTGGGAGGGAGCTTTGACTGCCATAAGCAGTTCCAGTATTCTTTAGAGAGAATGTTTCTTTTTACTGAAAAGGAAAATGAGAGGGAATATGCGAGACGTGAAAACTGAGCCCAACAATACCTGCTACTACTACAATAGAAGACAAAGCAGAATAATGTTTTCTTCAATGACACAAATGTGAATGAATATATAAGAAGTGGTGGTCTAGAATCATGAAATTTTATCACATGTTTAGTTCAGTCGAAGTATCATGAATAAAGGTTTTCTTCTAATTTGCTGCACTTGGAGTTGGGACTTATTTGGTGCATAGTTAAGCGAGTGTCCACAAAAATTTAAAATCAACTAATAGCAAATACGTTCCACCATAGTTTCACAAAATCTTTAAACATGGTTAAGAACCGGAATTAATAAAATTGCCTCCGAAAATGGCTGTACTCACTAATACTGTAAAGTTTAATTCATTCAACACCAAAGTTGTTCACAAATCTTTTCTCAAAAAAAAAAAAATTGTTCACAAATCATTATTTCAGTAACGTGCACGAAATGCCTTAATTAAGACATCTGAAAGTGCTACAATGCTCCTCTCTC
Organism: Linanthus parryae; assembly: GCA_023055425.1. NCBI lineage: Eukaryota > Viridiplantae > Streptophyta > Magnoliopsida > Ericales > Polemoniaceae > Linanthus > Linanthus parryae. The sequence continues at coordinate 77,070,332 of JALGPY010000006.1, read as the reverse complement.
ACACATCTGTCATGTATGTGAAAGCTATGAAAAATAAGAGTATACATTATAGACATTATCGTACGCTGACCATTATTTTTGCCTCAACTGGTGAAGCAACAAAAAACATACATGAACGATGTTTTAGCCCAGTGTCGCAGAACCCTCGTGAGTGAATGTGCTCTATAATGATTTAGCCCATTGGTCCAAAGACCAGAACCCTTATGGGTAAATTTGCTTAAACGGTGGATTTGTTTTCTGAGGGACTCGTGTGCGAGTGTTGGCGGAATAGATAAATAGATATATTTTTAACATAATTCCAACCAGCTGGTGCAAACTCTATGCACCAAAATAGGTGTAACAAACAGTGGGCTTTAGGCTGTACAAGATGGAAATGCTTTCCAAACAAAAGAATTTAAATCGTACTAAAACTGCACGTTGTCTTAACTTTAGGGGCCAGAACGAAATTCCGAATAGTTATAGCTTTAGCAGCCGACGACTGTCAGTCGTTTCAGAGCTTATATACGCCGACCACTTCAGCGGCGGAGCCCTAGGGTGTAGCCACAATCGTAATCTCAATTTCTGTTGCCGGAACCCTAAATTCAATTTATCCAGAACACATTCTTCACCGACCGACTCTTTTCTTCTTCCGTTATCAATCAATCAATCGTCTGTGTTCTAAACAACCATGAAGCTATTCGAAGATGACGATGCCTTGGGTGAAGACCTATCGAAGATCGAAGTCGACAAAGACTTCGCTCGCCGGTTCGAGTACAACAAGAATCGCGAGGAGTCACAGAAGCAGCAGGAGATGAAGAACAAAGGCCTCCTCACCACCAACGACGCCGACTCCGACGAAGACGATTCATCCTCCGATGTGTCAGTCGACGAAGATGAGCTAATCAGTTCGAAGAAAGATTTGCAGTTCCTAAACGCCTTGATTAAGGTCAAGAACCAACACCCAGATCTCAAAAACGCAGAAGCCAAGCTATTCGAATCAGACGACGACGTTTCAGAAGAGAATGGGGATAATAATAATAATAAGAAGAAGGAGAAGAAGAAGAAGGCAATGTATTTGAAGGATGTTACTGCAAAGCACTTGATTGAAGGGGGTGTTGAATTTGAGGATGTGGAGGAGAAGAAGGAGAAGAAGAAGGTGAAGAGCTATTCAGAGGAGCTGGAGGTGATGAGGAAGGAGTTTTTGGATGCAGCAGATGAGGCCTTTTATAATGAAGAGGAAGGCGAATTGTTGAAGGAGAAAGAAGGTAACATTTCTGATTCTGATGAGGATGATGATAGTGATGCTGGTGAGGTTGAGAAGAAGCTTGATGAGTATTTTGGTGAGAATGAGAAGTTGGATGAGAATGAAATGTTCCTCAAGGAGTATTTCAAGAATAAGATGTGGGTTGGTCCTGATGAGAAGGAACAAGACAATGTGGATATGGATTTGGATGTTTCAGAGGATGAAGAGGTGATTGTGAAGCAAGATGAGTATGAGAAGAGCTTCAATTTTCGGTTTGAGGAGAATCCCGGCGATAGGGTTCTCGGGCATTCTCGAGTTGTGGAAGGGTCGGTGAGGAAGAAGACGAATGCTAGGAAGAATCAAAGGCAGAGCAAGGAGGAGAGAATGGCTCAAGAAGAGTTCAAGAGGAAGGAGGAGTTGAAATATGAGAAGAACAAGAAGAAGAAAGCGATTAGGGATAAGCTTAACAAGGTGAGAGAGACTGCAGGATTCGGTGAAGAAGGGGCTTGCGTGTTGGATGAAGATGATTTGGAGAAGGAATTCGATCCTGAGGAGTACAATAAGAAAATGAATGCAGCATTCGGTGATGATTACTATAATGCTGCAGACCCTGATTTTGGGAGTGATGGTGATGATGAAGATGAAGATGGCGGTGAGTTGGAGAAACCAAACTTCGATGAAGAGGATGAGTTGCTAGGTCTTGAGAAAGGTTGGGAGGATGTGTCTGGTTCTGAGGATGGTTTCTCAGCTATTAGGAAGCGAAACTTAAAACGCAAGAAGGAAGAAGAAGGTAAAGGCAAGGAAATAGAAGGTGGTGTCGAGGAGGAAGAGGGTAAGCGGAATAAGAAGAAGAAGAAGCAAAAGTTGTCTGAGTTGGAGAAGGAAGTAATTCAAAAGGAGATGGATGAATACTATAAGCTGGACTATGAAGATACCATTGGAGACTTGAAGACAAGGTTCAAGTATAGAGATGTTGGTGCTAGAAGTTATGGACTGAAAACTGAGGAGATCTTAGTGCTGGATGACAAGGAGTTGAATCAGTATGTATCGATGAAAAAGATTGCACCTTATAGGGAGAAGGAATGGGTTGTGCCCAAGAACTTGAAGCACAAGCTGCTTCCGCGAGGAGAGACATCAAATGTCAAGAAGAAGATGAAGACTGATGATAAGAAAGCAGCCAAAGTGGAAGTTCATGTTGAAAATAACAAAGCACGAGAGGAAAGCTCAAATGGTGATGGGATCAAACAGTCTAGAAATAGCCGGAGAAAGGAGATCAAAGCTGAGTTCAAACTTCCACAGTCGAGGCAGATGGCTTATGGGAAAATCCCAGCTAAATCGAAGAAAAAGAGTAAGGAATAAGGACTCGATTTTTAGCATCTACAGGTGCCTTAAAGGAGATACTCCAAGGAGAACTTGATAGCAATTTATTTTTATGAGATTCATTTGCTTTGTTTCGATCCTAGCAGATCGACTTCTCTTTCCTTAAGTTACATTAGTGATATTTATCTTTCTTTAGATACTGAAGTTGAGCAATTTTGTAGTATTTGTTTTCTTCAGTCATCTCGTATTGTTGCTTACCTGGTTACACATCTTCAAGAATACATGTGAATAGAAATTTCAATCAACAAACAGAGGTGGGTATAGTTGCAAACCTGCCAAAGGAAATGTATTACAATGGAACTTAAGAAGGAACATAATCAATCTGCCAGTAGCCTTTGACTCCTGCATAGCCTTGCTAGGTAAGTTTGGAAAACATATTGTCTTTGGTAAATCATATTTAGATCCTGCAGTATGCGATAAGATTGAAGAATTCATTAATTGTACGCAAAGCATAGCCAGTAACTCAGTAAGTACTCTGCATTCTCCAATTTACTCGCCACACGAGTCGAAAAAGGCTCCAAATGGAGTATGTAAGGGTTACATACTTACATCCAAGTCCTGTAAGCATCAAATGGTCTGAGAATTATATCGGACTCATCAATGTGAGCAACTTTAGTATGTATTATAGCCTTATAGGCTACTGCTCCTTCGAATAATTAATAGGAAGTTCGACATTTTGTTATTCTGATCTGTTTTGCATTGCTTAATGTGTTTCCGCTTGATATTTTGTTTCTTCGTACACAAACCTCTTCAGGTATTGAGGCTGGCTTTAGAGGAACTAGCCCATGCATTGATCTTGCATGTTTGGCAGGTTCATAATGCAATGGATTCTGTTTAAAGGTCAAACTACTGCTCATATTTTGAGCTTTATGATAGAATCTTCTTTTAGAAAGCATAGGGAGAGAGGAGATTCTCCATACTTGATGCTGTTGATAAACTTCTCAGGCTTATTACTTCCCTCGTGAGCAACTGGGTTTGCAAAATTGCATTAATAGCTTTACCTACCTTCCAAACTAATTTTGACTAGTTGTTGGATTACCTAGCTGCAGACACCATTGGCACCTTCATAGGATTATGGCATTAGTAAGAGAAATCTACCAAGACGTCTCCTAAGATCTTAAGTGCTATATAAATCCCTAGCGTATCCTGTATGTACTTTCAGAAAACTTCCTTGTACAAAAAAGTGATTTGATGTGTCCTGCTTGGCTACTTGATTAAGAGGAACGTATGGATCGCTATACCAAAGTTCAGTCTCTTCTCTTCCTTTTTGTGGTTTAGACGAACTATAGCTGGCTCTCTTTTCGATTTCCTGATCTGGGAGAAGAGTACACTTGCACTAATGTGCCATTGAGCAGGTTTTATGGTAACCAGTGATGAGGATGCATTTCCTCCAAAAGCTTGTCGGTTATGCAGTTTATTGGCTCATTGAAAGTGCTTATACCGAGGTATAGATTTTTTTAATCTTATTCTAGTGGGGGGAGGTTTGTCTCTCCTTTAAGCTAACAATGGCTTCATGTTTATGAAAAAATCTACTGCATATGATCTGATAATGTACTGTTGTTACAGCCTACAGGTACGAGAACAGATAAATGAACTCCGGGGTAAACTTGGTTTCTCTTCAACAATTGGGAGGAACAGAGACAGGCTGCATATTTTCCAGGTAACTAGCAGATTCTATTCTCTGTATAGTATATATGTTGCTGGGCTTGACAGAAAGTAGAGTCACTGAATCACGTGTAACCAAACATTATGGCATGTGCATCTTTAATATTCGGTGGATTCTACCACAGAGAGCTTTCCTTAAGTGCTCTGGTCCCATGTATGGCAGTATTTATTATCTTATAATACTGATAGAAGGTTCAAGATCTGAGCATGTATACTTGCTCGTTTGAACTGGACGAGATTTTCAGTAAGTATATCTGAGTCATTCTAAATGAAAAGTTCTATGTACAAAATTGACAATTTGATATGACAGACATGAGAATGTATCATAGACTGGTAAGCCTTAGAATTTATGTGCAACGAGGAAGCTAGCTTTTGTTAGTTCTGCATTTCATTATCATATACCTATGTGGTCCATAACTGAAGAACTCCATTTTATTGTATCAGCTGGCTCATATGCAGCAGCGGCGTCTGAACTGAAATATTGAATAAAATAGCTAGGCGATCTACCCCATAGTTGGATTTCACATTTTCAGTCACAGTTGCGTTACATCTGCAGAGCACAGAACGTCCCTGAACTGCTTAAAGAACTTGGGTCTCTGTTTTCTGTCATAGTATCTTATTGCCACTGCAAATTGGTGCAGAAGTTGCTTATCATCACCAGATTCGCCAATCTGAAGTCAGCGATACCATTTTTTAATGCGAGTGGGGCGATCATTGGCAGAAAGCAAGAAATCAGGAAAATGCAAGAGCAATTTACAGGGTAAATCTTGCTGTACCTCTCTGCCCATTGCAAGTAGAGATGGAAGATGGAAGCTGCTCTGTTGGGTTTAAGTTGGGTGATTGAGCACTATTAGTTCAGTGTTCATGTTTGTACTTGATTTTTCTCCAGAAAAAAAAGGCAAGAGGATATTCATACCAATTTTCCTAACATTTTGCAGCAACCCAAGGTTGTGAAGGAACGAATTTTGACACGCGGTGACACTAATGATTTCGAGTAGGTGGTTTGCATGAAAGCTGCAAAAGTTTTGTTAATGTAGAATTGGATATCTGAACGATTTGCCCAGAGAAGAATGTTTGGTTCACTTTATTTTTCTGCTGCTTAGCAAAAGTCTTGGGATAGACACCACTAGTGATGACGATACTAGGCGAAAGAAACTGTGCCCTGCAAGAGAAATTCTGGGATATGAAGCCCTGGAGATATGATGAGGCGTCAACATATCACAACCCTTGAATCTTACTGCTCTTTTCTCATGGGTAAACTCACATGTTTTTGATACGGTGAGAAAAATAAGTAGTTAAAATCATACTAGGTCTGTTTCTTCTCGATTGTCCTATTTTGACTTTTTAATCCGTAACTGAGTCACTTTGACTCGGTAATTTAAATAGCAAAATGATACTTTAATTTTTTAACAATGTTTTTATAGTACTGTAAAGGAAAGTTAACTTTACAAGACAATGCAAAAATTATAAAATTCTTGTATTATTTTGCTGATCTAATCACTGGATCAAAGTGACTCAGTCAATAGTGACAAAAAGTGAAGTAGGCTGGAATAGATGTAGTAGTTATCAAACCCGGATTGGTGGTCACCGGTCCAACCGGTGGGTCACAGGTCGAATCGATGGGTCAATAAAAAATAAAGGCAAAATTGCACCAGAGGTACCCATATTTTGCCAAAATCGGCAAGTGGGTACCCAAGTTTTCAAATCATGCACCACATGTACCCAAATTTTCAAAATCATGCACCGGAGATACCCAACACTAACTGTCGTTAACTTTCCATCCAAATTGGATGGAAAAGTATAAAAGACTATTGTACCCATTATTTTCACCTCAAACTTTTTTTAAAATACAGGTGTTACTAACCAATCTAAAAAATTAAAAATAATCAAATTTTAACTTAATAATTTGATATATGTAAGATAATGTAATGTATTTCATCAAAATTTCATATATTTACATTATTTCAAGATACGAAATATATTTTTATTAACATATATCCGTCAATCTTAAAGTCCCTAACTTTTTTTAAACAGAAATATCAGAATTTCATAATCTCAAAATAGAAAATTAACGGAAGGTACATGTGAAATTATCAAAGATACTTCATACTTGTATGTTATTCTTTTATTGAAAAATCATGTGAAATTATGAAATGTTGAGTTTTTTTTTTAATTGTTAAAAAAAGTTGAAGGGATTTAAGATTGACGGATATATGTTAAGAAAAACAATCTAAAAAAAATATGTTATTGTTTTATTAAAAAATATATATGTGAAATTATGAAATTTTGATTTTTTTTTTGAAAAAAAATTAATAATATTTCCAAAAAAACAATCTCAAAATTTCATAACTTCACACATATTTTTTAATAAAACAATAACATATAAGTATCTTTGATAAGTTCACATGTACCCTCCCGTTGATTTTCCATTTTGAGATTATGAAATTTTGAATTTTGTTTTCAAAAAAAAAGTTAAAGACTTTATATGTTAATAAAAACATATTTCATGTCTTGAAATGATGTAAAAATATGTAATTATAATGAAATATATTGCATTATCTTACATATATCAATTTTTGAAATTAAAATTTTATTATTTTTAATTTTTTAGATTCGTTAGTAGCAGTTGTATTTTAAAAAAAGTTTGAGGTGAAATAATGGTTATAATAATCTTTTTATAATTTTCCGTCCAATTTGGATGGAAAGTTAACGGAAAGTTAACGGCAGTTAGCGTCGGGTACCTCCCGTGCACGGCTTTGAAAATCTGGGTTACCGTGGTGCACGATTTGAATATTGTTTACCCACTTGCCGGTTTTGGCAAAATATGAGTACCTCTGGTGCAATTTTGTCAAAAATTAATAATAATATATTATAGTACATATTATAGTGAAAATAATTAAAAATTGACATGTAAAAGATCAAATTATTATTTTGTTTTGTTTAACGGTTTTTGCATTTATTATGAATGAAATGACACAAATGTTCAATATAAATGTTTAATCGAGCATTTCAATTTGTTTTTTTTTTAGAAACAACATTTCAATTTGTTTGTTAATGCTTAAAACATGTAAACCCCGAACCGAGTAGTGACCCGAACCGGTTCAGTGGCCTATACGAACCGAGTAGTGACCACGAGTTTGACCGGGTTTGGCCAGGTCAGTGGCGTATACGAACCGAATAGTGACCCGAACAGGTTCCCAGTTCGGTTTGCCGGGTGACCGGTTGGATCGGCCAGGTCGGTCCGGGTTTAATAACTATGGTTAAAATGATTTTGTAGTTATTCAAAAGTAATCGTAAAAAATGAAACTAAAATCAACCCGCTCCTTCGTCCATCACAACAAAAAGAAATTGAGTCCAAATAATATTTTAGAATTTAATTTCTCATTTGTCATGCTCTCTATTTGTTCTTCACAGCCTTGTGATGTGAGATCAAATTAGTCTTTTGCAAATTGATATTTTATGAGGGTAGCTGGGATTTGAGCTGTATGGTTGGTCGTGTTCAGAAGTTGCTTGGGTTGGTGGTGGCTGTTGCAGGTGTAGGACGTGTCGAGGGATTAGTGTCTGGCGTGTGAGTTGTTTTATTTGTTGACATTGTTGCTGTGTCGCTGCAGTTGTTGGTCCTGTAAACAATCGTACACAACATACTGTTCTCTATGTTATGAAGTCACAATTAATGGCAAATAGCAAACTCTGCTTGGGTAATCAGCACTAAAATGTCGAATTTGTTCATACCAACGGTATATGGCACCATCCAAGTTGGTCGTATTTAATAGGCCATATATTCACATTGGGCTTACACAGTTCACTGGGCCAAGTTATTGAAGCCCAAAGCCTGCTCCAGCCTTAGCTGTGAAACCCAATAGCCATCGACCCATTGTATTAGGGTTTATTGTACCGTTGTTTTATGACCGTTAGATCATGACAGCTAGATCCAACGGTAGGATTGTTATGTATATATTTAGCCTCTTCGGATGATTAGGGTTTGTAACCTTTCATTATCATCAATACAACTTCTCTCTCTTGTTCGTCTTCATCTTCTTCTCTGCAATTCTATGAAGACTAATCAATAGTCTTTCATGGTATCAGAGCATGTCGATTATTCCGACACCTCCGGCTTCACCGCCACATTGGGCTTACACAGTTCACTGGGCCAAGTTATTGAAGCTTCAAAACACTCTACCTGGCGCCAAGCCATGGCAGGTGAATTTACTAGTTTACTTCACCAGAATACCTGGTCATTAGTTCCACCACCCCCAAATGCCAATATAATTGGCAATAAATGGGTGTTTAAAACAAAGTTTGACCCAGATGGGTCTATTGCACGATATAAGGCACGTGTAGTAGCTAAGGGTTTTCATCAAACCCCTGGCCTTGACTATGACGAGACCTTCAGTCATGTTGTCAAATACAGCACGGTTAGATGTATTTTAGCTTTAGCAACAAGTTTCTCCTGGCTCCTACACAATTGGACGTGAAAAACGCGTTTTTACATGGCTTCTCCGAGAAACTGTTTACATGTAACAGCCCTCTGGGTTTGTGGATCCAAATTACCCTAACTATGTTTGTCACTTGCACAAATCAATTTATGGTTGAAACAGGCACCTCGTGCCTGGTTTGATCGATTTACATCTTATCTTGCTTCTCTGGGTTTTGTTGCCTCTTACGCAGACACTTCTTTATTTATCCGCCATCACAATAACAAGATTACCATTCTTTTATTGTATGCGGATGATATAATATTAACCAGAAATGATATTTCCTACATTTCCTCTTTAGTTACAACACTAGGCACTTAATTTCACATGACAAACTTAGGACCACTTACTTACTTCTTAGGTTTACAAGTCAAACGTTCTTCACACGGTATTTTCACACATCAAGAGAAATATATTGTGGATATTCTCTCTCGTTTCAATATGTCTACTTGTAAACCATGTCTCACTCCTTTAGCTGCTGGAATTAAATACCATGTTCACCAAAGGGATCTCCTGCCTGATCCTACTATTTATCGTCAACTTTTGGGTGCATTACAATATCTAACATTTAGTTGTCCTGATCTTGCATTTTCTGCTAATCATTTATGTCAATTTATGCACTCCCCTACTGCTGTTCATTTAAGTGGTGCCAAACGGATCCTTCGGTACCTTCAGGGTACAAAAACCCATGGTTTATTTTACCAATAAGGCCATTTACCGATTCAGGTCTTCACCGATGCGGACTGGGCTGGTGACCCAACCGATCGGCGAAGTACCATTGGGCTTATTGTGTTTCTGGGCCCAGACCCAATTCATTGGGTTGCCAAGAAACAACCCACTGTAGCCCGGTCCTCAACCGAAGCTGAGTACCGTGCTCTTGCAACTGCTGCTGCTGACTTATCCTGGTTTCGTTATCTTTTTCTTGAACTTGGCTTTAGAATTCCTCGACCTCCTTGTATTTGGACTGATAATTACTCTGGTCTCTCTCTCACTGCAAACCCCTTATTTCATGCTCGCACTAAACATATCGAGCTTGACTACCATTATATTCGTGAAAAAGCTCTACGAAAGGAAATTACCGTCTCTTTTATTTCAGGGAAAGAACAAGTCGCAAATATCTTCACAAAGTCGCTGTCAACCCAACAATTTGAGCGCTTCAAGAATAAACTGATGGTTTGCTCACCACCATCAGTTTAAAGGGGGATAATAGCCCATATATTCACATTGGGCTTACACACTTCACTGGGCCAAGATATTGAAGCCCAAAGCCTGCTCCAGCCTTAGTTGTGAAACCCAATAGCCATCGTCCCATTGTATTAGGGTTTATTGTACTGTTGTTTTATGACCGTTAGATCATGACAGCTAGATCCAACGGTAGGATTGTTATGTATATATTTAGCCTCTTCGGCTGATTAGGGTTTGTAACCTTTCATTATCATCAATACAACTTCTCTCTCTTGTTCGTCTTCATCTTCTTCTCTGCAATTCTATGAAGACTAATCAATAGTCTTTCAGTATTATATTGCAGTTTACCGCCGTGATCAAATTAAGCCATCTCCATCCGTGTTGGAACGAAGACATTCATAAGCAACTGCTTTGTTGTTCAACTGCCGACAGTTGGACACGACAATAACTAAGCAAATTAGCACGTAGCAGCTAGTGCATTCTGTCAGAATTTGAAGTCATGTACTTTGTTATTTAATACACCCGACATCACACTCTACAATGATACAATCATGAGCGCGCATGGAGGTTGCAGCAAAAAAGCCCTTTACAGAAATAACATCTTGTAAAGTTACCAGAATTCATAATGTATTCCAAGGGGAAGACAAAGTATTCGTTGATTTGAATGTGCAGTACCACATTTTTGGTATTGTTGTCTTTGTAGCCTTAGTAACAGTGGCTGGGGGCGGGAGACCAACTTGGAATGACAGATGGTGCACTCTGAAGTTTCAACTAAGCTGTAGAAATGGCTAAAGCTGACCAAATAGAAATATAAGAAAATTAACACTCGATATCAATGCAACGTCTGATTCATTTGTAGTAAAAGCAATCATAGATTTGAGCAGCTCATACAGAGATTTAAGAACAAGGAGAATTACTTCAAATGTTAAGATCAATAATTACTAAACCTTAATTATGTTCAATTAATCAATAAAATACGCCTGTGGTACCACATTACTATACCATGGTGGTACTAAATATATTCTCCTCAACCCGTAAGAAAATGCATTGACGAATACAAACAATTCCCACGCACTAAGGGCCCCCTTCAAGATGATTATCAAGTGCTGCAATGTCTAATGTACTCTAGTGTCATGGACCGACTTATTTTACTTAATATTTCCTTGGTTTATGTCATTGGGTCTAGCCCATGACACACTAGCCTACTTGGGTTATTTATTCGTTGGACTTAGGATTAGCCTAACCCGCTTAGCCCACTTTGTAACATCTTTTTTAATAACTTCTACTATTTTAATGTAGCCCAAGTGTATAGGAAGCTCTAGAATGATGTATATAAAATATCTTAGGCTAGAGGATGGGGGAATGTTCTAGGCCATCAATCATAGTCGTTGGATAATAGGTCATCTAGATCATTCCATTGATAAGAGACTTGTATATATGGGGAGGAACCCATTTGCTCCAAATCATCAAAGCATTGTAATCATTCTCCAAAAAATACAAAACTCTCTTTCTCCAAGCTCATCGTATTCTTTCGGTTGTTCTAGGCTTACTTGAGTGGTTCAAGTGCCGTACGGGAGTGTGAAGAATTAAGCCCGTGACACTAGGCATAGTAGAACATGTTATGAGCACACATACCAAATACACTTTTCTAAAAACACACAATATCTAATATTTGTACGAAAGAACAAAGTATTTTAGCGCATGAGAGTAAACATGGCCTTCCGTGGATAGCATACTCCTCCGAATATCTTGTTATCGAAGCATGCTTTATTGAATTTCATTGGTCTAAACACCATATCGAGTTGCTTAAATTAGTAAACACAAGTTCTAATGTATCACACGTACAAAATAGACTATTTGACGACTCTACATACAAACTCAACCACCATGATAAAGAAAGACACCAAACATATAGAATAGAGAACTAATTACTCACTCCTAACAACATAAACATCATTATATTCTCAGAATATTTCCGTTATCAGTTCAAACTAAATCACTGCAACAGTAAATTTAATATATTTCATCAATTTCTCCTTTCAGGTAGTTCCCTTTGTTGCTCATGGTTATTAAAAGACAAATACTCTTGCAGATTCATAATAGTCACATACACTTCATCCTAAGCACATCTTATCAAATAGAATTACTATGACGGGCATGAGAGCGATACCATTTTTAGAGACAAGAAGCCTCTACTGAATCGGCATGGTATTCTGAATATTCTTAGTACCTTCTAGTTCCCTGCATGCCAGACAAGTTAAAATTTTAAAACTAGAATCAGAGCAAAAGTTCAATCAATAAAAATAAAACAAAACAATTTCCCGTCTTCTACATAATATGTACCCTTCCATTGTAAAAACTGAGTCAATTTTCCTCCTTTTTGCAAGTTTATTCTACGACTTCAATCTATTTCTCATTCCCTTATTATTTATACCACAAAAATTCAAACTACATATACTCTCTGCCCATTCGATTTCATTTCATACATACATACATACATACATACATACATACATACATACATACATACATACATACATACATACATACATACATATCATTTTGCTCGAAGTTTCTAGCTTTTCTATCTTAAACCCATATACTTAAATCAAAAAATACTGTGATGCTTTAGCAACTTCGCAAGTCAATTAACATTGGTTACGAAGGATCACAAATTCACAACAGATACAACGATATGAACGCAAACTTGTAAGTCTGTCTAACTTCAGATGTCTTTCCCTCACATTTGCATCTTTACAACGCAGACTCAGGCACAGACAATATAGAGGAATTACCAATCAGTTTCACAAAGATGCTCAACATTCCTCTGGAATATGGAATAAAATTAGGGGCATACAAGGTCTGCATACTTGAGGATGGAGATAGTCATGAAGGTAAGTGTCCACCAAATGGATTAGACAATACCCACAAATTTCCCAAACTCTTAGCATAACTGATAACTGCACCAACAGATGCACTGGTATGTGCTCCTTTAGTAGTTTATGTACAATGACTTTAGCAGCAGTAATATAGTATATTAGTCACATTGTGACTATTATATTCCCACACTGAAGATATAGAGGATTCTTAAAGTTATTTTTCTTGCTTGATGTGCTCCGCTAAAAATATAATACTTTGGCTAACAGGACGGCTTTCGGTTAATTGGTTATTCTTGCTAGCAGATGCAAGTTTAGTATTTCACTTTCGCTACATCATTGCGAGATTTCTTCATTGCGAAGTTTGATCTTGAAAAGTTTTAAATATATCAAGAGTTTCCAGGCACAATAACATCTCTATAGTGGTCTCGAGTTGTTGTGCTTTAGGTGTCGCCCCCTGTCCAACGTAGGATGGGACCTTGAAGAATGATTTTGTTGGCACCTCATATATGATTCCGTTAGAGCGAAATAATACCATGAAATGTCAATTTTGAGGATAAGGACATTATCATGCATGTTGAGGTTGGCTTTGATGAAGTGCGGCCAAGTTTAGTCATATCTGAAATGTAGCACAAGATTAATTGATAATCTTTCTTAAAAGAAACCAACGGTCACAAAAAATCACGGCTCAAAAAATTTCTATGCCCATTCCCCACGGAGACAAATTGAGATTTGGAAAGTGTGAAATCATGACTAACAGAAGCGTGATTTCTTTTCTTTTCTTTTCTTCTCTCACCAGTTCTTATCTATCTCAAGGGGGAAGCTAATACTATAAAACAAGTGCATTTTTCAAATTCATTATGCCTTGTATTGTCATCACTATCACCACTTTCTGAACAAATTTCAATCAGTGCCTCTTTCTGTACATGTGCCCTTAACATTCTGTTTTTCTTTCTTGAATCAACATAGAAAAATTGAAGTTTGTTTATACCTGAGCATGCTTAAATTACTATAATTACTAAAATACATCTCTTCTGCCTCAGTAATAAATTCCAACAACAATGACAATGCTCCAATTAAAGAAAAAAGTAGAACAACCAAAACCAATAAGTACCCGTTCTCAACCATTTGAGTAAGCTCTGGGTGCAGATACTTCTGGCCGAATGCTACGAAATATCTGTTTGACAGAAACAACGCATAAGAGGTCGTCATACGAAGCCAGAGATAAATAAAAATGGGTTCACAGGTTTTACCGATGAAGACGAGCCTCCAGAGGACACTCTTTGCCTAATGGTGCTCAGCATCATCGGTGCGATTGAATATTGTAATCAAAATATTCCAGAAGAGTCAGAAGTGGAACAATTTGAGTGATGATGCTAACAATCGAGAGTGGCTCATGAAGAAATAGACAAAATCCTACGACGAAACAGATATTGATGAAGCAATTGAAAATGAATTTAAGGACCTTCTATATGAAACATTGACTTTCATATGCATGTTCACCTTCTCTTCTTCTTGGAAGTAACAATCCCTAACCAAATATGTTAAAATTTCATCAGCGTATCTCAATTATAAGAGAAAGAGAAAATTTATAGCAAATTGATTAAAATTAAATAAATGTGGAGCCTGAAATACCAAAATGAGAAGTGATAAAAGCAATAGAAGCAAAAACACACGCGACATTGACCAGAAAAACCAGCATATTTACCAAGAAGACTGAGCGATAGACTTGTGAAGGCAGTCTCACTAGTGAAGCAATTGGCAGGAAGAAAAAGAAGCACACATTTCTAATGTTGAAAATTATGTCATTGTGGACCTCTTAATGCCGATAGGATTATACACATGAGTAAATAAAGACCAGTCCTTCAACCTGCACCAAATAACGGCACCATATGCGTCTGAGCTGTGAGTCTTCTGACTATTTAAAGAGAAATGCAACATTTTCTTACATAGAAGACGGAGTGTTGCTTGCCAATTCTAATCTTTATACAACGACTGGCTACAAGGTGTTATACCTAATCAAATTAGTAAGTAAAGGCAAAAAATAACCAGCTACCACTCTGTCCCAGCTCTTTCTTCTCAATTTAATTTTTACCACTATTCATTGGGTCACTTTGACCCGATGATTTGGATAGCAAAATGATATTATTTTTTGATAATTTTTTCATGACATTGCAGAGTAAAGGTTGCTCTATAACACGGTGAAAAAATTATCAAAAAATCGCATCGTTTTTCCATCCAAATCACCCGGTCAAGTGAATCAGATACGAGTCAAAAAGTCAGGATGGGAAGAAAGAGTTGGGACGGAGTGGTACATGCCTTAGAGTTAAACTCATGGAACCTTTCACTTTTATTTAGCAGCAAAGACCAACTCAGCATGCATCACATGTTCCGAAATCCAAGCCACTTCCAAAACTTAGACTTTCCGGGTGAAGTCTTAAAAAAGGTGGCATGTGACCGGAATGAACAATTAGTAAGAAAATACATGTTTCGCCGCAATTGTTTTTGGCCGCTACTGAATGAACCAAGTGTAATAACCCGTAGATTACTGTTCCAAAAAATTCTTTACCCGTACCACCGGATAAAAATGCTTAAGACTTGAAGGTGCCAGAAGTAATCGAAAAGTTTTATCATATACCAGATGTCAAACTCACAAATCCCCGATGTAGGACATGATATCACAATCCCACAACAATATATATGTTGTAAGAGAACTCCTGTTTCAGAGCTCTGTTACCAGTTTGTTATAACGTGGGGGTATTCGAGCAAGAACGACGAAAGCAAAATAAGAACGAGACAGATATTTAACGTGGTGCACTAAAGAATTCGTAACGAACCCGCTAACTACTCCACGGCCGGAACCCGATATTTTATTGAGAAGAGAACCCGATTACAGTGCACGCCGCCGTGGCCACAACAGCCACGGCGGCAACCCAAAAAAACCCACCAGACACACTCACCAAAAAGGAGCTCTCAAACTCACAAAAATCAACCCGTTTGTGTGTTGTGCTATGGGAGCCAAAGCTCATTTAAATACCCATGTGACTTGGGCACAAAGCAAAGCTCACTGCCCCTAACAAAGTTGGTAACAACAAAGTTGGTAACAACTTTGTTTCCAAAAGAAAACAAAACCTGACTTTGACTTGCCGACTAGAATTCAAGTCACATCCCAACAATATACATCCAATCCACAATATCAATCCACAATATCTCGATGTGGGATGGCATATTATAATCCCCCCACCTTATAAGCTCGACGTCCTCATCGAGTGTGCTCAGTCACGTATCGCCTTGGATGGCGGCGAACCGCCACAGAGCCCTTGCGGGACCAGGGTTGGCTCTGATACCATTTGTAACAACTCGTGGATTACTGTCCCGACAACTTCTTCACCCGTACCACCGAATAAATATGCTTAAGCCTTGAAGGTGCTAGTAGTAATTGACAAGGTTTATCATATACCAAAGGTCAAACTCACAAATCTCCGATGTTGGACATGATATCGCAATCCCCCAACCATATATACAATATCAATCCACAATATCTCGATGTGGGGCATAATATTACAATTCCCCCACCTTATAAACTCGATGTCCTCGTCGAGTGTGCTCAGTCACCTATCCCCTTGGCTGGCGGTGAACCGCCACAGAGCCCATGCGGGACCATGGTTGGCTCTGATACGATTTGTAACAACTCGTTGATTATTATCCCAACAACTTCTTTACCAGTACCACCGAATAAAAATGCTTAAGCCTTGAAGGTGCTAGTAGTAATCGACAAAGTTTATCATATACCAGATGTCATACTCACAAATCTCCGATGTGGGACATGATATCACAATCCTCCAACCATATGTACATCCAATCCACAATATCAATCCACAATATCTCGATGTGGGATGGGATATACAAATATTAAAATTCCGGGAATTCCAAAAATCCATATGATGAACGTGCTACGGGACCATGTGGCAGTTGTGTGTCAATGGTTTGGCATTAATATGAAAGAATTTATAATCGAAGAGTGCATGAAGTGGCAGAGCGGCCCATGGAGAAGTGACTCTCCCGTTGACTGGTGGCTTTATATCAAGCCAGATTTCTGGAGAATCTTCAAGGGCGTTAACAGTACCTTAGGGAGGTTGTATGAAACTGGTGCTCGCCACGATTTTTTATGCCTCGACTGCATTCGAATCGACGCTTTAGGGGTGAAGTTGTTGTTACCCGAACATGCGGCTGCACATGCATGCAAATGGGTTTTTGAAAGACTATTTGGATTTGGTGAAACTGATGAAATATGTTTAAAATATCCCTTTCCCAACATAAACTTGGATAGTGATGACTTTGGCCTTCTAGCAGATTTGTTGGAGTTCATGAAGCTTGGGAGCGAAAATTTTATGAAGCAATTGATGGATGTGAGCTTTGAGTTCATCATTGATATACCCTTTTTTTGGAGCTCGGAGGAAAGGCTTGCATTCCTCCGGAAGGTGGATTACTTCAATTATAGCCACAAAGATATGTGTCGTCTAATCCACCGAAATATGCGTTCTTAAGAAATGTTGTACAACATTATCTTGAAGAATTTGGGAAGATACATGATAAACAAAAGGTTATCAAAGTTGGTGAGTATTGGGTTCCAAATGAGCTTGAGATTGAGCGACTCGTTGCCCAAAGCTGCCCACACTTTAAGCGGCTTTATGAGTGGTTTCGCGATGAAATTTTTTCCACGTCATATCAGTGTGCTCCATATGTAAAAGATGCCATGAAGAGTATTAAAAAAGGTTTCCTTAGTAAAACGCGGCATCTTGATCTGATGGAAGGCGGCATTAGCAGCATCAAGTACTGGATGGAACAATGAGGTGATATTACTTGATTCACTGAAGCTCAATGTGGAAGGAATTTTTAGCTGTTCGGGTGTTAAATGGTAAAAAATCTCGCTTACAGATTCACGGAAGCTCAATCCGGAAGGAATTACCTGCCAGGCTGTTTTAGGGGGTGTTAAAATGGATTTGTTATATGGTCAGCGCAAAGGGGTTGTAAGTATCCAAGGATTTGATCTGTCATTTCAATTTCTATAGGTAGTGGATATGCTATTAAGTAAATCTTACTGGTAATGTTTTATATTTGTCGTTGTAATGGATTGAAGCATGTTTTTGATGAGTTTTAGGCTTCAGTGGACACATTTTTTTTACTGCGTTTATTAAGCAGGCTTGCACGCCACACGGGTCACAGTTGGTGTCCAAAGTGTAAGCGTGTTGGCTTGATAGCTGGGTTCGATACTGTGTTATGTTGGTCTGATGCAAGCACGTGGTGGGTTCGGGTCCGGTATTGTTGCTAGGAAGTGTACGTTCAGATAAATGCAGTTTATTCTAACTAAAATGCACATGTGCTCATTTTGCTTTATGTTGTTCAATCTGCGTGGCCTGAACTGTGCTCGCGTTCCTTTCAAGTCATCTAATCTATCTTCTACCAATTGTATCGCGTTCCTTTTAAGTCATCTCATATCTCTTCACCAATTGTCTTTCTAATGTCTTGGTTTCTTTTTAGAATGTTAACGTTTTTTATAACAGAATTAGCCAGTTGTAATATTTGAAGTTCTTATGGCTATTTTTGTCTTTCAGACATTACAGTTGGGATAAATGACAGCAGGGGTTTGGAAAGTACCTCAAACCACCATATTCTTAAGCCAAGTTGTTGGGACAGTAATCCACGGGTGTTACATATATTGTGGATTAGGTGTGTATATGACTGAGGGGTTGTGATATTATGTCCCACATCATAGATCTGTGAGTTTGACATCTGGTATATAGTAAACTTTATGGATTACTACTAGCACCTTTACGGCTTAATTATTTTTATCCGGTGGTACGGATAAAGAAGTTACTGGGACAGTAATCCGCTTGGGTTGTTACACCAAGTGGTTCTTCAATTAATCAATCAGTCTAGTGACATATGATCATTCAAGTGTATTATGGTTATTTTAGCATTCGTGGATAGCAAATTTGTCAACCAAATCGGATTTTCTTGATTGATTCTACTTTTGTTGCAATCGCATTTCATCATCCCATATTGTGTTGTTGATTTCTTTATTTTGTTTGTCTCTTTGCTGATGATTGTTCCATGTTAATCTCTGACATCACCATCTATCAAATCAATCAATTTCTCGGTACTACTATGATGGCATAAACTAAATCCTTACTGTATGTTCCAGTAGAGGACCCAAGAGTTTCGCTATTTGCCAGTCTGATCAATTGAGAATAAGGCCCGTTATTATCAAGATCTTAACAGTAAAAAACTTGACACGATCTCCGCAAGTGTACAGTCGTCGCGTGTAGTAATAATCCGGAAATCCGGGTTGTCGAACCCAAAGGCCTTTGTTAAATCAGTTATTATGTCTAACCTTAAGTGGTCAAGTCGCAAAGTTGAGTGATTTTCCTAAGTATACTAAAATGAAAGAACAAATATCTCAATTAATTATGAGTTTTTTTCACAATTAACGAAGACAAGAATTGCAAGGGGTTTTCTTATAAGAGAGACGAGTGCTGGGAATTCTACTTGTGGACCACTAGGGACGCTATGAATAGTGTTTTAATCTTTGGAACGCAAATACGCTACTCTTATCAATCGAGCAACCTACGAACTACCGAGTTACCAAGCAATTTGCCTACACTTATGATCAATTTAGACCGAGTTACCAAGCCTAATTCAATTACGAGCATGCATTATTGTTCATTAATCCGCTCTTTGATCCTAATTGACGCTACACAGTTACGATATAACGATACGACTAGGTGATAATCTTGATTTACCGACTAGCTCTCATGGAGTTACCGCACAAGTTCTAATTAAGTTTGCTCCTAAGTTAGCTACTCGCAAGAACATTGAATAATCAAGCACAAGATGATCATAAGAGGAGAACGCGCAATTTTAATCCAAAGAACGAATCAAAGTATCAAAACATTCATTCAAGCAAACCCTAGATTTCCAAAAAGGAATCCCCAGCAAATAAGTATTTAGCTACTACAAATCATGATCAAACTAGCAAGTTTCATGATCATGAACACAAAACTACGAAGAAGAGAGAGTAGAGAAAGCAAACGAATGACTCCGGATCGCTCCAAGCTCCCCCAAAGCTCCAAGAACGTTGTTGTCCTGTCTAAAATCCTCAAAAAACAACCTAACCAAGTCTAAAATATGTTCCCAAGTGTTTGGGACTAATTAGAATTAATTACAAAAATTTCCCGCAAATTTTGAGAAAATTATGGCCAGACACAGGTCGTACGACTTCCCTACCAAGGTCGTACGACCTCTGGAAAAGGGACAGGAGGTCGTATGACCTCAAATCCAGGACTTGCAGTATCCCAAGACCTGCTGAATGCTCCCTGATTTCTGATCCCAGGTCGTGCGACCTATGAAAGAGGTCGTACGGCCTCTGGAAAATTTCCACCAGGTCCTGTGACCTTCTTTTGAGGTCGTGCGACCTCTGTACCTTCTCAGAGCCTTCTGTGCAGCTTCTATCAGGTCCTGCGACCTCCCTTGTAAGGTCCTGCGACCTGCCTTTTTCTTGGCCAAATTCCACAATGCTTTCACTTGCATCTTTGGCCACCGAATCATCTCTCGAGCATCACCTCATCACTTCTTGAGCGTGTCACAACCTTCCGAAGTTCGTTTCATCTTTCCACTTGCTCCTCGCGTGCTCCGTTCCTGAAAAACAAAACACGAACACCCCGCTAAGATTAAATGTGACAAGACATGATAAATAACAAGTAAAACGGGATAGAAAATGCCCGAACTTCACAAGTAATTCACAAAACGATCACATGATCAATTCTCGCTCAAAACGACTCGGAACGACTCTTAATTCTCCATTTTCGCACGCAAACCGATAGGAAACTATAAGAATAGATAACTCTAATGCAGAGTTATCAAATACCCCCACGTTATCGTTTGCTCGTCCCGAGCAAATTTTCATCTAATGCATCTAAATGTCTATTAGCCAACATGATTCAAACGAATCTAACACGAATCACGACACTACAATGCAGAAAGATGATGCAAATGAAAATCTAGACTCGATCCTAAAACATAAAACACAAATTTGCTTACTTTTTGCGAGATCAGAAAATTTCAATATACATAGACCAGTGCTCATGGATGATGAAAAAGTTAGGCAAGAGGTGTGAACCGCAACTAAACTCGACAACAAGTAATTTCCCATAGTTAGTATAGAAAGCTTAACTTTACTATGACGAACAATCTACCTCGTCATGTGTGCTGATAAAATAAGAGGCTAACCAAAGCTAAGCCACATTCATAGTCCGAGCTCCTATTCCACTCACGGTTTAGAATGTTGAGGCTTAGGGAGAAAAGGATAATCATGAAGTAATAAATCCTAAAGCGTCACATTCTCACATTAAAACCCGCATCTCACACACCCTCACCCTGATGATAGGAATCCACAACCCAAATCTCACCGACTCTGGCCCTCGATCCCCTCAAATCCCGGTACAATAACAATATTCGTGGCCATCGTGGCGGAACATGCATGACCTGTAAATCACCGTCCAATGAAATAAGAACTCTACCCCTCCATTACCAATAAGCATACTTTAATAATATATTCATCTCCTTTTTTTCTCTCTATCTTTTGTCTTTAATTTTTTTTATTTTTTTCTTCTTTTTTTTCTCTCAACAACACATCCACAATATAATAGAAAAAATACACGAGAGGTCCTCCAACAATTAAGAAATGGTAAATATGGGGAGGAAATAAACAATACAATGAATGAGTATCACATGTAAAATTCGTCTCCCCCTAACTCAATGAAGCACGCGATGGCACCAAACAAACCGCCAACCAGTCAAAGCATATGTGTGGGCATGGAGTTGTCAAAAGCACAATCTCGATGTCCGTAGTCAAAAGTCGACACCCCCACACTAAAATGTAGTCACGCCCCCTCTCAAGTAGTCAATAAGATGCATGTCTCGTGCATAATCCAACCGATACTCCTACACCGGGATGATGAAAAGAAACGATACATAGCACGATCCACCAATTAAGTTCAACCAACCCCAATTTCGTGCGGATTAGATGTCACGCACTCAAGCTCTCCTCTACTATGTCCACGATGTAACGACATGGAACACCGGCACACCGTAGTGTGCAAGCCAACTCACTCACCCTCGCATCCCCTCAAAGATATCTAATGAAGCACATGCGAACAATAGGACTCACATAAATGTGAAATGCAGCACTCCCTCATCGAACCCCCTCAACTACTACTCCCTCGTGATGCTCTAGAAAGGTGATTCTAAACGATATGTGATGAAGGCCAAGAATCGTCTCCCTAGGTCAAAGAGGAAAACAATGAATCCAAGGATCAAGTAGGGTTTACTAGTGGTACTACAAGGTAAGATCTAAAAGCAGTGAGTGCTCTAATACACATCCTCGCACTGCTGTTTTGTGTGCTACTACGAGGAAGGCTGGCGACTACCTAAGACGGACGACATGAACGTTCGGCTTGTTTAGCAAACACCAAGCTCAACTCTTGTAGAGAAAAACAACACACACTTTAGCTTTTAAAATTTCATTTTGTTAAAAAATAGGTAGGCATTCCCGTAATGAGATTCTCTCTATACTTACTAGGGGGAACTAAACGTGTCACTCTCGGTCAAAATTCACACCCTATGCCTAAAGTTATCACATCTCACTAAATAAACCAGGTCTAAGCTTCTTTCAATTGTCTTTTCTCAAATTTGCAATTTTTTTTTATGGACTTTCTATTTTCTCATTTTTTTTCATAATCTCCTAACTCTATATGCAAGGCTTTGACTCGAAAAAAAAACTTGACTCTACACAATTTACTTTGTTGGTGGGTATACTCAATTATTTAAAAGTGCAAATAGAATGTAAACTACACAATTCGACAATATAAGTAAAAACTAAACATAAACCACAACACTAACTCACAATACAATCTAAACACATCCTATATGTAACTGGCTATGCAAGACATATTAGCTAGTAAACAGTTAAACCACCCCACACTTAATGCATCGGTGTCCTCAACGAATTTAGAGATGATGCAAGAGAAGTCAGCAATTCAAATGCGTATGCCAGTAGATGAGATGGAGCTGACATATATAATAAAATATACACAAATTTCTACAAGAGGAAAAAGATACTCGCAACCAACTCAAGGGTGGGGATGAAATATGCACCAACAGTCCCCAAGCACAGTAGTTGTGCCACCATGCTCCCACCTGGTCAATGTGTTCTCGCACACCGGGGTCGACTGCCTCCTCTGCTAAAATCCATGTCTGAAGAATCCCCAACTCGCCAACGCAAGTCCATGTAAAGGTCAAGTGTGTCATGACACACCGGGGTAGATTCTTCCATAACCTGCTCATGTATGTCACTAGGAAAGATCATTAGTCCCTCTCCCTCATCTCTCCAAATAAATAATTAACGCAACACAACTGTATTAAAAAAACTCACTCCCTAATCTAATGCATAAAATACGTTGGGTTGCCTCCCAACAACCACCTTGTAATTTAAGGTCGACGACCCGACCCATTTAACTCGGATATGTTAATAAGGTCTAGCACGACGTGTCCCACCTTCAATTTCTTGCTCTTGATCTTCTGCACCACATCATGTGCACTCACCACATTTGGCTTCTTTTCTGATTCGGGTTGATCGGGCTGCAAAACTGCAGGCAACCCAAGAGAAGGATCCACACGATCTTCTCTCAACTTGATCATAGCCAATTTATACTTCCCCTTGCCCGGATGAAATGCTTTGAACACAAGTGATGAATCTAGAGCTTTGATAGTCAGCTCAGTCTCTAAATCCACATTTGCGCGCATTGTCTTCAAAAGCGGTCTTCCAAAAATAAGTGGAACATCGCGATCCTCCTTGATGTCCACTATCACAAAGTCAGCTGGAAAGACAAATGCACCCGCTTTTACCAGCAAGTTCTCAATCACCCCATTTGCTGTAAAAATAGAATTGTCTGCCAGTTGCAGACCCAACTTCACTGGGGTTGGCGCAACAATACCCAATCTCTAAAATAGGGAAAATGACATGAGATTGATACTTGCGCCCAAATCACAAATCCCATGCGTATGATATCCCCCCCCCCCAAGAGTGCAGCCTATAAGGACAATGCCTGGATCTCTCATCTTGGGAATGTCCCCCTGTTATAACAGTATTACATGTCTCTGTCAATTTCACCGTGGCATAAGGGTCTATGCTCTTCTTGCCCCATAAGATCTCCTTCAAGAACTTCTTATACTTGGGCATATGAGCAAGTGCTTCTACAAGAGGAATGTTTATATGTAATTGTTTGAATATGTCCATAAATCTCCCGACGTGTTCCTCATCA
Source organism: Linanthus parryae (assembly GCA_023055425.1). Lineage (NCBI taxonomy): Eukaryota > Viridiplantae > Streptophyta > Magnoliopsida > Ericales > Polemoniaceae > Linanthus > Linanthus parryae. The sequence goes on along the minus strand of JALGPY010000006.1, from coordinate 77,046,148 downwards.
TTCCTCTTTATTGCCGCCGGATATGGTATTCGTGGCTCATAAGTAGCCGGATTTGGAGTGTTCTTGGGCTCTTCTTTCTTCTCAACTGTGTCCTTTGATTGGGGACTCACGGCCTTGGGTACCTCTTCACTCAATTATTTGTCTGTGGCTTTAGTAGCTTCAGCTCTCGCATGGCTAGGATATGGTGGATCTTGAGTAGTAGTGCCACTGCGATTAGTAATAGCTTTGAGCTGCTCAGTAGGAAGAATGGTATTATAAGGAAGTATACCTGGTGTAAATTTAGCATTCTGATTGGCTATTTTCCCAATTTGCGTCTCAAGACTCTTCATTGTGGCTTCCATGGAGACAATTTGGCTCTCCATTCTATCTTGATTAGCAAGCAGTTTTCTCAATAAAGCGTTTGTCTCTTGGTCCTTTTGTTGCGGAGCCTGCTGATGTGAAGCCTAATATGAAGGATTAAGCTGCTGACCAGGTGCATATAACCCATTGTTTGGGTTGCTATAGCTGAAGTTTGGGTGATTGCGGTTGTTAGGATGATAAGTGGCCGGCCACTCCTGCTGTCGTGGAGGACCTATGTAATTCACGTCTTCAATCCCATATCCTTGATTCTCATCCGCGATCATCTCTCCCACATACTTCGCTCGTGCTGACGGATTCATGTTGTTGAAAGCCGAGGTCATGACTGTCATTTGCTATTCAAATTTCTGCTCCAACATCGACTCAATTTTGCCCACTAATGCCCCATTAGATTTTGAGTTATGACGAGTCTCAGTTCTCGTAGATTCACGCTTCGCCACACTGTTGAGCAAATCTTGCAATCTCTGCACTCCTAAACCCATAAAATTGCCCTGGGCCATCATATCTAGTTCATTCGCTGTCTCACTATCTAGGGCATTATAGAAGTAGTGCAAGAGTTTGTACCATGGTTCTCCATGAGTAGGGCATCTCCGAAGGAGCTGATTGAATTTTCTCCATGTGTCTCCCAGAGAATCATCTTCCTGTTGCGTGAATTTTGTCATATCAGCCATCCGTTGAGAAACCTTGGACGGCGGGAGATATTTCCTAAGAAACTCCTTGCAACACTCTGCCCATGTGGCGATACTGCCTGTTGGAAGCTCCATCAGCCATGTCTTTGCATTTCCCGATAAGGAGAAAGAAAAAAGCATGAGCTTTATCGTCTCGAGTGGAACTCTCTGATCATACATAGTGGAGGTAATTTTCCCGAAATTGAGAAAGTGTTGATGTGGATCATCACCTGCAGATCCAGTAAATAGGCACTCATCTCAAACCATGTTGATCAATGGTTGGCGTATTTCGAAATGGGTGGCGTTGATTTGTGGCCTGACAATAGTGGGTTGGTAACCTTCCGGCGTAGTCATGAAGTAGTCCACCAAAAGACGGTCATCCTCTTCAGCATTATTTTACCTGTGCCGCCACATTCTGTGCATTATTCCCCCCATTTTTGCCTCCATTATTTCCATCGTTATTACCTCCATCATTTCTCGCTTGCACCCCCACACCAAGACGTGGTTGTGGATTTGGATGGTTCAAGAATGCCATTGCAGCTTGCATCTCGGTTAACTGAGCTCTGAGCTCCTCCGTCTCCCTTGCTCGATTAGCTGCACCTTCCACAACTGCAACTCTAGCTGCTTCCGCATTCTGCATATTTTTGCGGATCCTTTCAAACTCAGCTCTAGTTTCATCATCCATGGTAACTAAGCTTGATTTCCTCTTGTCTCTACGTTGTGCTCGTAACAGGGATTCCGGGTCTTCAGGTATTGGATGCAAAGGTTCGATTCTAGAACGGGAAATGCACCGTACCATCTATTCTGAAATCACAGATCACACACAAAACGTAGGTGAGTAACAGATATAAACAGAAAAATAAAATCCCTAAGGCTAAGAATTAAAAATAATTTAGCCGAAGTACCCGGCAACGGCGCCAAAAACTTGACACGATCTACGCAAGTGTACGGTCGTCGCGTGTAGTAATAATCCGGAAATTCGGGTTGTCGAACCCAAAGGATTTTGTTAAATCAGTTATTATGTCTAACCTGATGTGGGCAAGTCGCAAAGTTCAGTGATTTTCCTAAGTCTACTAAAATGAAAGAACAAAAATCTCAATTAATTATGAGTTTCTTCAACAATAAACGAAGACAAGAATTGCAAGGGGTTTTCTTATAAGAGAGACGAGTGCTGGGAATTCTACTTGTGGACCACTAGGGACGCTATGAATGATGTTTTAATCTTTGGAACGCAAATGCGCTACTCTTATCAATCGAGCATCCTACGAACTACCGAGTTACCAAGCAATTTGCCTACACTTATGATCAATCTAGACCGAGTTACCAAGCCTAATTCAATTACAAGCATGCATTATTGTTCATTAATCCGCTCTTTGATCCTAATTAACTCTACCCAGTTACGAGATAATGATAGGACTAGGTGATTATCTTGATTTACCGACTAGCTCTCATGGAGTTACCGCACAAGTTCTAATTCAGTTTGCTCCTACGTTAGCTACTCGCAAGAACATTGAATAATCAAGCACAAGATGATCATAAGAGGAGAACGCATAATTTTAATCCAAAGAACGAATCAAAGTATCAAAACATTCATTCAAGCAAACCCTAGCTTTCCAACAAGGAATCCCCATCAAATAAGTACTTAGCTACTACAAATCATGATCAAACTAGCAAGTTTCATGATCATGAACACAAAAATACGAAGAAGAGAGAGTAGAGAAAGCAAACGAATGACTCCGGATCGCTCCAAGCTCCCCCAAAGCTCCAAGAACGTTGTTGTCCCGTCTAAAATTCCTCAAAAATAACCTAACCAAGTCTAAAATACATTCCCAAGTGTTTGGGATTAATTAGAATTAATTACAAAAAGTTCCCGCAAAGTTTGAGAAAATTCTGGCCAGACCCAGGTCGTACGACCTCTGGAAAAGGGACATGAGGTAATATGACCTCAAATCCAGGTCTTGCAGAACCCCAAGACCTGCTGAATGCTCCCTGATTTCTAACCCCAGGTCGTGCGACCTGTGAAAGAGGTCGTACAACCTGTGGAAAATTTCCACCAGGTCCTGTGACCTCCTTTTGAGGTCGTGCGACCTCTGCACCTGTTCAGAGCCTCCTGTGTAGCTTCTATCAGGTCCGGCGACCTCCCTTGTGAGGTCCTGCGACCTGCCTTGTGCTTGGCCAACTTCCACAATTCTTCCACTTGCATCTTTGGCCACCGAATCATCTCCCGAGCATCACCTCATCACCTCTTGAGCGCGTCACAACCTTCCGAAGTTCGTTTCCTCTTTCCACTTGCTCCTCGCGTGCTCCGTTCCTGAAAAACAAAACACGAACACCCCTCGAAGATCAAATGTGACAAGATATGACAAATAACACGTAATACGAGATAAAAAACGCCCGAACTTCACAAGTAATGCACAAAACGCTCACATGATCAATTCTCGCTCAAAATGACTCGGAACGACTCTAAATTCTCCATTTTTGCACGCAAACTGATGGGAAATTATACGAATAGATAACTCTAATGCAGAGTTATCAGTTACTCAGGGTTACAGGAGACGACCACGACTTCCATTTTGTAGTATGAATTATCATACTCTCGAAAGTAAGAAGTCTCTTTAATAATTCATTCATCCTACAAAATACTTTTGGATAATTTTGTAGTCGTCTCCAATAACTTAATATAACTTGTTCTTATTTGATTAAGTTTTAACCTACTGCTGAAAAATTTTACTAGTCGATGTAGAAGTATCAATATTACACTTGCCTAATTTGTCAATGAGTGTCATGAAATAATGGAAGACAAATTTAAGTACCCACTAGCAGTTGGTACAATTAACACCTTGAAGGGTATGCTAGCTGAATATTACTTAGAGCTAGAAATCTGATAGTGTTGCGGCTATGATAATAATTGTGTATGGAAGAATGATGAGAATTGAGGTAGTAGTGTTTGTGGGAGATTAAACTTGGTTTAGCCCAATGAATAGAATGTCCAAGTGCTATATTCTTATTAGTTAGTAGTCCAAATATTTGTATCCCAATTGTATTAGTTAGCCCAAACTCATAGTTTGTCTAGATTCAGTGATATAGTGGAGATAATTCTAGAGATGAACTTATGTAGAATGTTGCAGAGAAACTCCTAGATATTTTGATGGAAGAAGTTTGTGAAAAGAATGATGACAGGAACATTCCTTCATCATCCTCCTATAAATATATTGAACCTCATTCATTTTCCACCAAGAAAAAAAATCAATTGAAGCTCCACTTTCACTTGTGGTTCCATACTCTCTCTCTAATATTTCAATCACTCGCCTCTTCCACCAAAATATCCTACTAATCTCTTCCTACATCCAACAGTGCTTGGGTTGGAACTGGAGATCATTGTCGTTACGGGTGAGTTGGATGTTTGATATTTTATTGATGGGTTAGTGATACTTAACCTTGGTTCAAAAGAAAAAATAGTTGTTGACCTAATAATAGATGAAAACATCATGGGTTTTGAAAACTAACTGCACACCAAAAATAAATCCACTACGATGACGAAGACAAAATTTTCAAAACCAAATCCAGTAATAGATAATTTATGGTTGGGGTTAATGATAGTTAAACTTTGATCAAACGAAAAGCTAGTTAATCCAATAATAGATGAAAACTTCATGGATTTTGAAAACTAACTGCACACCAAAGATGAAATCTACAACGACGACAACATTTTCAAAACCAACTCCAACAGGTAACAAGTCAACCAATATGATGTATTATAATAGCAATCAGTAGCTGCATTACCTTGCTCTCCACAACCAAGATGTCGTGCATAAGAATGGGGAAGTTGGAGACCAAGGGCATGCAGAAGAGCCCGACGAGGAGAATGATGGTGAGGGGCAGGGCGTGGAAAGAAAGGTAATGCAACTGAGGGAGCAGGGGGTGCTGCGCAGGGCGAGGGTGACATGAATGAAGGTGATGGTAATAAGAATCCGGCTCTAAATAAAGAGATGGGAATGAAGGTAATGGTAATAAGAATCCTTCTCCAAATCATGACCCAAAAAAAGAAACTGGAGAAGACTCAAATGAAGACTCAGAAGAAAAGATTGGAGTTCGCCGTAAGGGTTGCAGTACATTAATCTAGTCAATAACAGTAAGATGTTGGGTGTTTTTCTTTATGACCTTATTGTTTGACTTGACAACCTTGAATAAGAAGGGGAAGCAGCTTCCCCATTCTCATGCACGATATCCTGCACCACAAGTATTACAAATTCACATCACAGAACCTGGGATCTTGCTTTACCTAAGTTGTACACTTAAACAGTTTCCTACCTTATCTTTTGGTTCTTCATGTAGGATATCTGAACCTAATACATAGTGCTCTTATGTTTTGATATATGTCTTGCTAAGCACCTGCAAAATAATATGTTAAAGATCTGATAAAGAAATTCAAGGTCATATATATATATATATATATATATATATATATATCATTTCTTGAAGTTACAAAAATATTGTTCACACTTCACTGTCTATCTACTGTCCTTTTTGTATAGAAACCACTCGGTCAAAAGTAACTTAACAGAATCGATACCCTATCTTATTTTGTTTTTTTATCACTAAAATCAATTGTACGAGAAAATATACCATCAAAAACACGAAAACACATGAGTTTTCTATTTCCTATTCGATATGGAGAGCAATAGAAAAATACTTTGATATGATTTGTGAAGTTCACTTAAAGTCTAGCAAACAAATGTTACGCACATTATCAGTTTTGATAATGCTACTTGAGGGAAATTGATTTTCATGGTATTGTAAAAAAAAAGGAAATACCTGAGTCATCGATTCATGGTAGCCCACCAAGATTTTTCTAAACTTTAAGTTTTTCAGCATATGCGGAAGATGGACAACAATATCAATATCATTTGTAGGTACTGATCGCGAGTTTCAAGGCCTACGAGGGTATTCCTCCACCTTACGATGCGATTGTAATTGAACTTATCATTAGTCGATTCTTTTTTTTGTCATGTTAGCAATTCTGAAAGTGTCTCCTTGTGTTGTTGTTTGGGTTGCAGAAACACCAAATGCATTGTTCTTATAACTTCCAGAGATTTGTTGTTCAGAGCATGGAAGATGAATTTTATGGAATTGACTGTATCAGGTGAGCACTAACTTATCCTTATTTGGTGTTTCTAGCTTAAGCCAATAATAGGATTTCAACTATGATAGTATCTTAATACGATTGACTTGAGGAGTCCAAGAATGGATTTTGAACTTCACAGGCAAGTGTTGTCAACAACTGATGACTACTTTTCCACACTTGATACTGACTACTTTACCACACTTGATACTTAACTTGATTCTAATATCTGTAGTGTATGTGCCTCATCTCCTATTTCACAGTTTCTACTTTTGTTACTAGATGTAGCTATTAGGAAGGTAATTTGAAAAGTTTCCGTCAGTAGCGAAGCTGGCCCATTTTCTTCAACACTTCTCTTTGCAGATTGATAAGGTGAAAGCTTTCGTTCTTGTTGGAACAGGCGCGGGGGTTTCAAAGTGTTTTCTGATGGTGTTGAGGTTGTCATAGAGAAAGGTCACAGGAAGATAACCCCCTTGTACCTTATGCCATAACAATCAGGGGCTCTTCCCATACAACTCATTATCAAATGCTTCTACTATGCTGCTGCAAATCACATTTGACGAGGTGATGCTGACTTGATGGTTGCTAGGGGAACTGAAGCTGCTATTATTTTTATTGACTTGATGGCTGTTGGGGAAACTGACCCGACTCAAATGCTTGTGCTATTCATAGTTATTGTACTTTTAGTCTCCAATCGCTCTGCTCCCCAAACGCAAGTCGCTGCAAAGGTACCCCGTGTGCAAACCTAGTAAGTAATTCAGTTGTGTGTGGGGTCCTTTATGTCCTACATGTGGGAACAATGCCAAGATGCTAATGGTACCCACACGTGTAAGTTAGCGAGAACATGTAGAGGATAACTACATTTCCTTGGTTGTTCAAAGTTACTTTACTTCTACATATTCTTGATATGCATTCGTATAAATGTTGGGTTTTAGCCATTCAAACACAGTAGGTATAACAAAAAATTTGCCTAAAACCCACCAAACACTCATGTGAATGAACATAATCAGATGATTAGATATTTACTTCAGTTTCAATGAATTGTGAAGATCGGAAATGTTGAAATTGCAGCGCCTCTATGATGTCCACACGAATGATCTGAGTTGGACTTCCCTGCTAGCCTGTTGGAGGAAGATGAATGATATCATCTCACAAAATTTGGTGAACTCGAACAGCTCGAACCTCTTTCACTCTCTCTTAGAACCATAACTATTCTGTATCAGATACGAATAGCGCGTAAAAGCTTGAGATTCCTAGCCACAGGGCAAGGGTATTTATAGAGATGTGACTTGTCCTTTAATCCTAACAAGTAGGATTAGTTTGCACTTAAGGCCAAAATCTATCTTTGCTATTTAGTCCAACCCATGAGCAATGAGTTACGGTTTGATCCATTCATGTGTTACACCATGTAGGTTCCTAATTACGTGGCAATAATTATTAAATCGTATTTAATAATTACAAGCATTCAGCGACATCTAAAAATTTATAACTTTTACCCAAAGTAATAGGAATGTCAGTGATCTGACTAACCTCTATGACCAATTTTATCGTGTCATATAATCCCTTTGTCCATATTCCGGATTATACACAAGACATGGAATATCATCATTGTATATCCAATCTATAGCTTCTTGATTCATGAGTAGACCTAGGTGCACAAATGACATCGATGTATCATTATGATTCATTTGAGCATGTCCATGCATTTTTCTAAGTCACACTCATCGAGTGGCCATGGATATTAGCTCCCGCTAAGTTGGAGGGACAAATTCTATGTACATCACTCACACCCCTTATCATGATTCATAACATGTCCAATTATCAACTTTATAATAACTTTGTTACATCATGATGTTTGAAGATATTAAAACAACTCATTCCACATCTAAGGAATGCAGTGACTTCAAGTCATGGGACCACAACACCATTGTCACTATGAGAAATACTTGTGAAACTCACATACCATTCCATGTAGTGTTCTCATGGCGAGTTAATCCAGCATTCCATTACTCCTAATTTGTAGACGTGCGTCAAGACGATATCATATATTAATCTACCCACATATAGTCTCAATGCTTTATAGTCCTTCTAATTAACAATAATACTTTACTAGGGATATTTAAAAATACAGAATGTATTCAAAGGGCTTCATTGTATAGTTAACAAATGAATAAAATATCTTTGTCATTAAATAAATGTCGCGATAATCCTGATTGCCTCTAGGACATACATGAAAGATAAGTACGATTAGTGAATATGAAATGAGACATAAAGGAAAAACTACTAAGTAAGAAAATGAAAATAATTTACCTTGCTGTGATTGTTCTTTTATGAGGATTGATTCAGGTCCCACTTTTTGGAAAGATACAAGCACAAGTATCACACACACACACACTCGTTTGAAAGAGGTTGCGCAATGGTAATTGTGCAATAAGTGAAAAGACGGAATATACAGGAATCAAATTTAGAAAACAAAAAGAAGAGAAAAGATGAAGTGACCAGCCGACGCTGCTTCCAGTAGATCCGCGCCACCAGCCGACGCCGCTTCCAGCAGATCCGCTCCCGGCGCCGCCGCCCTCTCCTCCCGCCTCTCCCCCTCCTCTCTCCTATCCAGGTCCCTCCGGATGCCCTATTGCTGCCCGTTCAAAGGCCGCCACTGCTCTCCCCCCTGTAGTTTCAGCTGGTTTGGGGAGACGCAATACTTCCATTTGTCCGGCGTAGCACAGGTCATCCCTCCCCCTCCTCTCTGGAATAGGTTGCTGAGAAGGGGCGCTCATCCGTAGCTGTCATCCCCGCCGCCGTCCGTGTTTTGCTGGTGCTGCCGCCTGTTGTCGCCGCCGTCCGCTGCTAGGGTTTCTTTGGTTTAGTCAGGTCAATGGGCCTTGGAGGCTCCCCTGATGGGTTTGGGCTTCTTTAGGGCTGTTTGTTTGGGTTGTTTGTTCGGGTTTTTTGTTAGTCATGTAGACATAGGAGGCTCTTGATGTCCGCTGGGCCGATCTTGTTATTTTTGAGTTTGTTATGTGGGTGTCTTTGAGCTTAACCCACTAGATTTTTAGTTGTGCTCAGACGATTTTGTCTATTTATGCAGGTTCTTTTCTGTTCTTTCTAGGGGTATGCCCCGTTTTGCTTTGTATTGGTATTCTAATGAAGGAATTTCTTTCGTTGCTGGTGAAAAAAAAGGAAAAAAAAGAAAGAAGTGACTACACACCTCCCATGTAATGTACGTTGAAAGAAATGTTACTTTTGCAGAAGAGAAAATATGATGTGGGAAAACAATGATATATATATATATATATATTCGCATGCAAATAACGGATCACATGCTTATTTTGCGCCAATTTCGTACGTCCTTTATGAGATGACCAATGCGTGCATGAAATGACTAGTTAGTACCTACCCTGACACATGAGTAATTAAAATGAACACCAGACGAGGGAGAGTAACTATGGAAGAAGAGAAGAGGAGTAATCATGTCATGAGAGAAAATGAAATTGATTCCCGAAAGATAATTGTCCCGGTAGGAATTGATTCATTCTTTGGAATCTTTTCTTCCAAAAGTAATGGATGTTCATGCAGATTCTGAATGCTTTTTTTTCTACTTATTTTATTTTTGGGTATTATTTCTTTCTTTTATGTTTGTTGTGCTACTAATTAATCTATTTTTCTGTTTAAATGTAATTTATTTATTCCGACTACACTCTATATTTTCCTTTTGCTACTACGAAACATGCTTTTGGATAAACAAAATTTTCAAATCGAACATTTTATTGAACATGCCCACACCACATTAAAAAGGTACCAACTAAGTGAATACATTCTACTACGTTCTTCACCTGAGCGGTACCACTCCGTTCTACCACTCCGTTTCTTCTCTTTCTCCCCCTTTCTATTTTGGTACGTTTCTTTTCTTTCTCCCCCTTTCCTCTTTTGGCATGTTTAATAAAGCATAATGACCAATTTACCATTGTAATTATTCCCCACACTTCATTTCAACCTAACCCAACCCCACCCACCTACCCGTATTCTTCTCCAACATTTCACTATCACCACTTGTTTCTAGATAGGATAGAGAGAGAAACACTTCATATTGTTTCAACTTTCAACAGAGGGAAGAGAGAGAGACTGAGAGAGAGAGAGAGAGAGAAAAGAAGAAGAAGAAGAAAAAGAAGAAGGAAGAAGAAGAAGAAGAAGAAGAAGAAGCGGAAGAGGCAGAAGATCAAGGATCAAGGGGATGGTGGTAACATCACCAACGACGCTCTCGACGACGGTAGCATCATCGTTGCCGATCTCGACTGCGGTATCATCACAATCGGCGAGGATCTCGGTGACCAAGGTGTACATCTCTTATTTTCTCTCCCTTCTTTTTTTTTTTTTTTTTTTTTTTTTTTTTTTTCTGGCTGCTCCTATTTAGATCCATCTATTTTTTTCAGGATCTGTTATGGTGGCGAGGCGGCGGTGGCAAGGTGCTGTGGGTGCTTCAATATCCGGAGGCAGCGGCGTGGATCTTCTCATCTTCTTCCTTTTTTTTGTTTGATTTCATCTTTAAAGTCCATTCAACATCTGTACTTGTACGATTTCATCTGTACTTGATTTATTTATGTTTGGATCTGAAATTTAAATTGAGTGGTCTACTGGTGGTGTTGGTGTTGGTTAATATCAACGAGAGAGAGAGGAGGTGCAACAACCCCCTTATCCGGCTCGGGACAAGACCGGGAGGGCGATGCTTAATAGAAGCGGCGGAGATCAAAGGCAATACATTTCACAACACTTATTTATATTATTAAACACCAAACTTAGAGTATTACACGCTAGTTGATACTATTTCACAAAACTTATCTAACATTTATTAGACAGTACTGGTGACGTCCATACTCTAGATGAGTCTCGCGCCCCTTCTATCTTACAATCCAGCTCCTAGACCTGCGGTGGGAAGAAAAACAAGAACCGCAGTTTCCAAAATCAGCTTGAAATGCTGAGTGAGATACACCTTAGCATGTAAAACAAGGAAGATGAAATAGTTGATGATTCACGAGTTAATTAAAACAGTAACAGAGTACGAGTAAAACATCATCAGAGTCTGCAGCAGAAATAATCATTTAAGAACGTCCCAGAAACCAATCCATTTATCGAAATTATGATACGTTGCACGTTTCCAAACACAGAAGCAAGGATGTTCAGTTATTATCTCTTCTCGCTGTACCAGGGTAGACCAGTGACCACGGCAGACATACTAGACCTTAAGTGTTGCAACACCCTCCTAAGAGCGTCAATCAAAGGAGTGTTATCTAGATGCTGGACCCTAGCCAGAAAGGCATAGAGCCGGGGCACGCGAAGTCCCGCATTTTAGGGATAAAACCCAGGGGATCTAAACCCATAATGTAACTTCGGGGATTTAACCCGAATATATCTTTAGGGACTAAGCCCAGGGAATCATCACCCAATATAAGTAACTCCGGGGATCGAACCCGAATATATCTTTAGGGACTAAGCCCAGGGAATCATCACCCAATTTAACTGGTTCCGGTACAAGCGAATATTTCCACTTTGCATTATGAACAGATTATCTTTGTGTGACGATTTCAAAGAATCATTTCGAAATGTAGTCAAACTCAAATAAGCACGTGAGGCACAAAACGCATTTCGAGACAAGTATTAAAATCACATAATGACACGAATAAAGCTAAGGCTAGCTAGGCTAAGCATATAACTCACCTCGATTCCGTAGCGTCAGATCGTCTTAGTCGTAGTCGTTGCTTACGGGTTCGTCGCCTACAAATCGAAGCTTCTAAATCGTCACAATTCCGTATATAGCTCTACGAGTCTTATTAATAATAAATCTTAGCTTAGTCCGAACCCGCATATTAATTTCTTAACATTTATTTATTTAGTTATATTTTCTTATTAGCAAAACAACGGGTGTATATTTGAAAAATTACAAAATTTCATGTCTCAAAAGTCTTATTTATTTATAGGAGTTCTTTTTATAAAATACTAGTAAAAACTAATAGTAGTTTATATTTTTATGCAAAATAAACATTGAAATTACTGACTAAACGACATCGGATTGTTAAGAAAATCACTTCTAAATAATTGACACGACGTAACGCCATTTATAAGCTAGCAAAAGTTATCTTTTACGAGTATTTGAACAATCAAATTGAGAGTTAAACGGTTAAACGCAAAGTTTGTTTAGTTTTTAATAAAATATTACTATTTTAATTTTTAACGAATGACTCGTATAGTGTTTCAACGCCCGAATCACTTTTTCGTAACCGGGACGAAAACTATTATTTTTAGAAAATATTTTTAATCCAAAAATAACATTTTTATTTTTCGCGTATAATATAACGTTTAAATAAACTACAACTGAATCCCCCGGATTTACTTAAAAGTCAGCAGTAACCCCTCCTACTCACATGGCAGTTCTATTAAGAGACCAGTACTACCCACCAAGTTCTCAAAAATACAAGTAGCTACCCCCTTTATATGATCATCATGCTATAACCAGTTTAGAGAAAAGACATTTTCACCCCCTTTTAACATGAACATCAATTTCGTCAAGCTAAACATGGATTCGAGCATTCAATACTTGGTTTTTATTGTTTAAATGAAATCACGACGAGATTTAGAGCATACCTAGGCCAAGAATTGCCGGAATCGGTCAAGAAACGAGCTGTTTCGGGTTGACCGTCGAAGTGACCGACGGTGACTTTTCAATTCCGGCGACAGAGGCCTTCCGGGTTCTGTTTGAGCCTTCTGGCGAGCTCCTTGGAATCCTAGGAGTCGACTGGTAGAAACGATAGGATGTGGGTCATGCGTGGTGGAGCTTGGCCAAAGCTTGGCCGGCGTTAATGGTGGGTTGGCGGCGGCGGCAGCTGGGTTTGCTGCTGCTGCTGCTTTCCCTATGCTTTTCAGTCCCGAACAGAGAGGGATAGATATATAGAGAGGGAGGGAGTGAAGAACCGAGGCTGGGGAAGTGAGAAGATGCGGTGGTGGTGGCGTTGTTGTTTCCCGACGGCGGCAGCGGCAGTGGTGGCGGCCTTTGGCCGTTGCTAGCTGCTGTTGCTGCAGTCTCTGTTCTGCAGCAGAGAAACAGGGAGATAAAGAGGGATGGACAGAAATAGAGAAGAGAGTGAAAGGAGGGCAGTGGGGTGTTGAGGGTGGTGGTTGCTGGTGGTGTTTGGTGGTGGAGTTGCCGGAGAGAAAGAAGAAGATGACAATGGTGAAGGTGATGATGATGTTGTTGTGCACTGTGGGAAGAAGAACATAAATAGGGAGGCAAGGAGGTGGAAAAGTTGGCGGTGGCGGTGAGGATTTTTGTTTGCCGAAGAAAAGATCTGGATGAAGGAATTCAAATTGTAGAAGATGACTAGGAGGAATTATTGGGTGTGGTTGGAGTATTGTTTGCTAGAGACATTTGGTGTAGTACACTCGTGACATCTCGCGGTGGTCGTACCCGCGATCACCACTAAAAATAAAGAAATACACGCAATTTAACTAAGAATATTAACCCGAAAATTTATAAAATCTCACCCGTGTTTCTCAATTATATAAACACGATAAATTTGCCAAACTTTATTTTATCACAAGTTAATTACTATTTAGCTTTCAAATTCGCACCCGAATTTCTTAACGAATAAAATTTTAAATTCCGAAAATTTGTCAAATCACTTCTCGGATCTTAAAGCTGAATTATCTCGTCTCTAATTACCAAATTACCCCTGATAAACATACGGGGTATTACATCCTCCCCCCCTTAGATTGAGCTTCGTCCTCGAAGCTCGAGTCAGAACTAGGGTTTCATGTCCTTAAGTCACAGCTAATTGAGTCACCGCAAATGTTATAATGCCTGGCAGGCTATAAAATACAAGGACACACTACGAAATAGGATACGCATTACTCAGGCACGCATTACTCAGTCTGTTCCTAGTTCCCAGCAGGAAACGCTTAGACAAGTAACACAAGTATTAACATGAACCTTCCATATAATCATGTCTCTAACACAAGAAGCATTTCACAACCCGTAATCAGGATATAGCAACGAATCACATAACGTATCTGGTCGAGATACACAATGAAGAGTCCACAAATAGAAAGGTCAACCACAGGACCAGGATAGAACAAGGGCCCAACGTGAAACAGGATAGTGCCAAATAACACGTGGCAATGTACCATGCAAGAGGAAGTAAACAACAAATCCCCAAATACCCGGCTTTTCCGTATTTTATCTTTCCCTAAGTTCATTTCAGGTTACCCTACAGGTTTTAATTCCCTTGTTGGAAAGAACTGCTCTGATACCACCTGCAACAACCCCCTTATCCGGCTCGGGACAAGACCGGGAGGGCGATGCTTAATAGAAGCGGCGGAGATCAAAGGCAATACATTTCACAACACTTATTTATATTATTAAACACCAAACTTAGAGTATTACACGCTAGTTGCTACTATTTCACAAAACTTATCTAACATTTATTAGACAGTCTACTGGTGACGTCCATACTCTAGATGAGTCTCGCGCCCCTTCTATCTTACAATCCAGCTCCTAGACCTGCGGTGGGAAGAAAAACAAGAACCGCAGTTTCCAAAATCAGCTTGAAATGCTGAGTGAGATACACCTTAGCATGTAAAACAAGGAAGATGAAATAGTTGATGATTCACGAGTTAATTAAAACAGTAACAGAGTACGAGTAAAACATCATCAGAGTCTGCAGCAGAAATAATCATTTAAGAACGTCCCAGAAACCAATCCATTTATCGAAATTATGATACGTTGCACGTTTCCAAACACAGAAGCAAGGATGTTCAGTTATTATCTCTTCTCGCTGTACCAGGGTAGACCAGTGACCACGGCAGACATACTAGACCTTAAGTGTTGCAACACCCTCCTAAGAGCGTCAATCAAAGGAGTGTTATCTAGATGCTGGACCCTAGCCAGAAAGGCATAGAGCCGGGGCACGCGAAGTCCCGCATTTTAGGGATAAAACCCAGGGGATCTAAACCCATAATGTAACTTCGGGGATTTAACCCGAATATATCTTTAGGGACTAAGCCCAGGGAATCATCACCCAATATAAGTAACTCCGGGGATCGAACCCGAATATATCTTTAGGGACTAAGCCCAGGGAATCATCACCCAATTTAACTGGTTCCGGTACAAGCGAATATTTCCACTTTGCATTATGAACAGATTATCTTTGTGTGACGATTTCAAAGAATCATTTCGAAATGTAGTCAAACTCAAATAAGCACGTGAGGCACAAAACGCATTTCGAGACAAGTATTAAAATCACATAATGACACGGATAAAGCTAAGGCTAGCTAGGCTAAGCATATAACTCACCTCGATTCCGTAGCGTCAGATCGTCTTAGTCGTAGTCGTTGCTTACGGGTTCGTCGCCTACAAATCGAAGCTTCTAAATCGTCACAATTCCGTATATAGCTCTACGAGTCTTATTAATAATAAATCTTAGCTTAGTCCGAACCCGCATATTAATTTCTTAACATTTATTTATTTAGTTATATTTTCTTATTAGCAAAACAACGGGTGTATATTTGAAAAATTACAAAATTTCATGTCTCAAAAGTCCTATTTATTTATAGGAGTTCTTTTTATAAAATACTAGTAAAAACTAATAGTAGTTTATATTTTTATGCAAAATAAACATTGAAATTACTGACTAAACGACATCGGATTGTTAAGAAAATCACTTCTAAATAATTGACACGACGTAACGCCATTTATAAGCTAGCAAAAGTTATCTTTTACGAGTATTTGAACAATCAAATTGAGAGTTAAACGGTTAAACGCAAAGTTTGTTTAGTTTTTAATAAAATATTACTATTTTAATTTTTAACGAATGACTCGTATAGTGTTTCAACGCCCGAATCACTTTTTCGTAACCGGGACGAAAACTATTATTTTTAGAAAATATTTTTAATCCAAAAATAACATTTTTATTTTTCGCGTATAATATAACGTTTAAATAAACTACAACTGAATCCCCCGGATTTACTTAAAAGTCAGCAGTAACCCCTCCTACTCACATGGCAGTTCTATTAAGAGACCAGTACTACCCACCAAGTTCTCAAAAATACAAGTAGCTACCCCCTTTATATGATCATCATGCTATAACCAGTTTAGAGAAAAGACATTTTCACCCCCTTTTAACATGAACATCAATTTCGTCAAGCTAAACATGGATTCGAGCATTCAATACTTGGTTTTTATTGTTTAAATGAAATCACGACGAGATTTAGAGCATACCTAGGCCAAGAATTGCCGGAATCGGTCAAGAAACGAGCTGTTTCGGGTTGACCGTCGAAGTGACCGACGGTGACTTTTCAATTCCGGCGACAGAGGCCTTCCGGGTTCTGTTTGAGCCTTCTGGCGAGCTCCTTGGAATCCTAGGAGTCGTCTGGTAGAAACGATAGGATGTGGGTCATGCGTGGTGGAGCTTGGCCAAAGCTTGGCCGGCGTTAATGGTGGGTTGGCGGCGGCGGCAGCTGGGTTTGCTGCTGCTGCTGCTTTCCCTCTGCTTTTCAGTCCCGAACAGAGAGGGATAGATATATAGAGAGAGAGGGAGTGAAGAACCGAGGCTGGGGAAGTGAGAAGATGCGGTGGTGGTGGCGTTGTTGTTTCCCGACGGCGGCAGCGGCAGTGGTGGCGGCCTTTGGCCGTTGCTAGCTGCTGTTGCTGCAGTCTCTGTTCTGCAGCAGAGAAACAGGGAGATAAAGAGGGATGGACAGAAATAGAGAAGAGAGTGAAAGGAGGGCAGTGGGGTGTTGAGGGTGGTGGTTGCTGGTGGTGTTTGGTGGTGGAGTTGCCGGAGAGAAAGAAGAAGATGACAATGGTGAAGGTGATGATGATGTTGTTGTGCACTGTGGGAAGAAGAACATAAATAGGGAGGCAAGGCGGTGGAAAAGTTGGCGGTGGCGGTGAGGATTTTTGTTTGACGAAGAAAAGATCTGGATGAAGGAATTCAAATTGTAGAAGATGACTAGGAGGAATTATTGGGTGTGGTTGGAGTATTGTTTGCTAGAGACATTTGGTGTAGTACACTCGTGACATCTCGCGGTGGTCGTACCCGCGATCACCACTAAAAATAAAGAAATACACGCAATTTAACTAAGAATATTAACCCGAAAATTTATAAAATCTCACCCGTGTTTCTCAATTATATAAACACGATAAATTTGCCAAACTTTATTTTATCACAAGTTAATTACTATTTAGCTTTCAAATTCGCACCCGAATTTCTTAACGAATAAAATTTTAAATTCCGAAAATTTGTCAAATCACTTCTCGGATCTTAAAGCTGAATTATCTCGTCTCTAATTACCAAATTACCCCTGATAAACATACGGGGTATTACATCCTCCCCCCCTTAGATTGAGCTTCGTCCTCGAAGCTCGAGTCAGAACTAGGGTTTCATGTCCTTAAGTCACAGCTAATTGAGTCACCGCAAATGTTATAATGCCTGGCAGGCTATAAAATACAAGGACACACTACGAAATAGGATACGCATTACTCAGGCACGCATTACTCAGTCTGTTCCTAGTTCCCAGCAGGAAACGCTTAGACAAGTAACACAAGTATTAACATGAACCTTCCATATAATCATGTCTCTAACACAAGAAGCATTTCACAACCCGTAATCAGGATATAGCAACGAATCACATAACGTATCTGGTCGAGATACACAATGAAGAGTCCACAAATAGAAAGGTCAACCACAGGACCAGGATAGAACAAGGGCCCAACGTGAAACAGGATAGTGCCAAATAACACGTGGCAATGTACCATGCAAGAGGAAGTAAACAACAAATCCCCAAATACCCGGCTTTTCCGTATTTTATCTTTCCCTAAGTTCATTTCAGGTTACCCTACAGGTTTTAATTCCCTTGTTGGAAAGAACTGCTCTGATACCACCTGCAACAACCCCCTTATCCGGCTCGGGACAAGACCGGGAGGGCGATGCTTAATAGAAGCGGCGGAGATCAAAGGCAATACATTTCACAACACTTATTTATATTATTAAACACCAAACTTAGAGTATTACACGCTAGTTGCTACTATTTCACAAAACTTATCTAACATTTATTAGACAGTCTACTGGTGACGTCCATACTCTAGATGAGTCTCGCGCCCCTTCTATCTTACAATCCAGCTCCTAGACCTGCGGTGGGAAGAAAAACAAGAACCGCAGTTTCCAAAATCAGCTTGAAATGCTGAGTGAGATACACCTTAGCATGTAAAACAAGGAAGATGAAATAGTTGATGATTCACGAGTTAATTAAAACAGTAACAGAGTACGAGTAAAACATCATCAGAGTCTGCAGCAGAAATAATCATTTAAGAACGTCCCAGAAACCAATCCATTTATCGAAATTATGATACGTTGCACGTTTCCAAACACAGAAGCAAGGATGTTCAGTTATTATCTCTTCTCGCTGTACCAGGGTAGACCAGTGACCACGGCAGACATACTAGACCTTAAGTGTTGCAACACCCTCCTAAGAGCGTCAATCAAAGGAGTGTTATCTAGATGCTGGACCCTAGCCAGAAAGGCATAGAGCCGGGGCACGCGAAGTCCCGCATTTTAGGGATAAAACCCAGGGGATCTAAACCCATAATGTAACTTCGGGGATTTAACCCGAATATATCTTTAGGGACTAAGCCCAGGGAATCATCACCCAATATAAGTAACTCCGGGGATCGAACCCGAATATATCTTTAGGGACTAAGCCCAGGGAATCATCACCCAATTTAACTGGTTCCGGTACAAGCGAATATTTCCACTTTGCATTATGAACAGATTATCTTTGTGTGACGATTTCAAAGAATCATTTCGAAATGTAGTCAAACTCAAATAAGCACGTGAGGCACAAAACGCATTTCGAGACAAGTATTAAAATCACATAATGACACGGATAAAGCTAAGGCTAGCTAGGCTAAGCATATAACTCACCTCGATTCCGTAGCGTCAGATCGTCTTAGTCGTAGTCGTTGCTTACGGGTTCGTCGCCTACAAATCGAAGCTTCTAAATCGTCACAATTCCGTATATAGCTCTACGAGTCTTATTAATAATAAATCTTAGCTTAGTCCGAACCCGCATATTAATTTCTTAACATTTATTTATTTAGTTATATTTTCTTATTAGCAAAACAACGGGTGTATATTTGAAAAATTACAAAATTTCATGTCTCAAAAGTCCTATTTATTTATAGGAGTTCTTTTTATAAAATACTAGTAAAAACTAATAGTAGTTTATATTTTTATGCAAAATAAACATTGAAATTACTGACTAAACGACATCGGATTGTTAAGAAAATCACTTCTAAATAATTGACACGACGTAACGCCATTTATAAGCTAGCAAAAGTTATCTTTTACGAGTATTTGAACAATCAAATTGAGAGTTAAACGGTTAAACGCAAAGTTTGTTTAGTTTTTAATAAAATATTACTATTTTAATTTTTAACGAATGACTCGTATAGTGTTTCAACGCCCGAATCACTTTTTCGTAACCGGGACGAAAACTATTATTTTTAGAAAATATTTTTAATCCAAAAATAACATTTTTATTTTTCGCGTATAATATAACGTTTAAATAAACTACAACTGAATCCCCCGGATTTACTTAAAAGTCAGCAGTAACCCCTCCTACTCACATGGCAGTTCTATTAAGAGACCAGTACTACCCACCAAGTTCTCAAAAATACAAGTAGCTACCCCCTTTATATGATCATCATGCTATAACCAGTTTAGAGAAAAGACATTTTCACCCCCTTTTAACATGAACATCAATTTCGTCAAGCTAAACATGGATTCGAGCATTCAATACTTGGTTTTTATTGTTTAAATGAAATCACGACGAGATTTAGAGCATACCTAGGCCAAGAATTGCCGGAATCGGTCAAGAAACGAGCTGTTTCGGGTTGACCGTCGAAGTGACCGACGGTGACTTTTCAATTCCGGCGACAGAGGCCTTCCGGGTTCTGTTTGAGCCTTCTGGCGAGCTCCTTGGAATCCTAGGAGTCGTCTGGTAGAAACGATAGGATGTGGGTCATGCGTGGTGGAGCTTGGCCAAAGCTTGGCCGGCGTTAATGGTGGGTTGGCGGCGGCGGCAGCTGGGTTTGCTGCTGCTGCTGCTTTCCCTCTGCTTTTCAGTCCCGAACAGAGAGGGATAGATATATAGAGAGAGAGGGAGTGAAGAACCGAGGCTGGGGAAGTGAGAAGATGCGGTGGTGGTGGCGTTGTTGTTTCCCGACGGCGGCAGCGGCAGTGGTGGCGGCCTTTGGCCGTTGCTAGCTGCTGTTGCTGCAGTCTCTGTTCTGCAGCAGAGAAACAGGGAGATAAAGAGGGATGGACAGAAATAGAGAAGAGAGTGAAAGGAGGGCAGTGGGGTGTTGAGGGTGGTGGTTGCTGGTGGTGTTTGGTGGTGGAGTTGCCGGAGAGAAAGAAGAAGATGACAATGGTGAAGGTGATGATGATGTTGTTGTGCACTGTGGGAAGAAGAACATAAATAGGGAGGCAAGGCGGTGGAAAAGTTGGCGGTGGCGGTGAGGATTTTTGTTTGACGAAGAAAAGATCTGGATGAAGGAATTCAAATTGTAGAAGATGACTAGGAGGAATTATTGGGTGTGGTTGGAGTATTGTTTGCTAGAGACATTTGGTGTAGTACACTCGTGACATCTCGCGGTGGTCGTACCCGCGATCACCACTAAAAATAAAGAAATACACGCAATTTAACTAAGAATATTAACCCGAAAATTTATAAAATCTCACCCGTGTTTCTCAATTATATAAACACGATAAATTTGCCAAACTTTATTTTATCACAAGTTAATTACTATTTAGCTTTCAAATTCGCACCCGAATTTCTTAACGAATAAAATTTTAAATTCCGAAAATTTGTCAAATCACTTCTCGGATCTTAAAGCTGAATTATCTCGTCTCTAATTACCAAATTACCCCTGATAAACATACGGGGTATTACATCCTCCCCCCCTTAGATTGAGCTTCGTCCTCGAAGCTCGAGTCAGAACTAGGGTTTCATGTCCTTAAGTCACAGCTAATTGAGTCACCGCAAATGTTATAATGCCTGGCAGGCTATAAAATACAAGGACACACTACGAAATAGGATACGCATTACTCAGGCACGCATTACTCAGTCTGTTCCTAGTTCCCAGCAGGAAACGCTTAGACAAGTAACACAAGTATTAACATGAACCTTCCATATAATCATGTCTCTAACACAAGAAGCATTTCACAACCCGTAATCAGGATATAGCAACGAATCACATAACGTATCTGGTCGAGATACACAATGAAGAGTCCACAAATAGAAAGGTCAACCACAGGACCAGGATAGAACAAGGGCCCAACGTGAAACAGGATAGTGCCAAATAACACGTGGCAATGTACCATGCAAGAGGAAGTAAACAACAAATCCCCAAATACCCGGCTTTTCCGTATTTTATCTTTCCCTAAGTTCATTTCAGGTTACCCTACAGGTTTTAATTCCCTTGTTGGAAAGAACTGCTCTGATACCACCTGCAACAACCCCCTTATCCGGCTCGGGACAAGACCGGGAGGGCGATGCTTAATAGAAGCGGCGGAGATCAAAGGCAATACATTTCACAACACTTATTTATATTATTAAACACCAAACTTAGAGTATTACACGCTAGTTGCTACTATTTCACAAAACTTATCTAACATTTATTAGACAGTCTACTGGTGACGTCCATACTCTAGATGAGTCTCGCGCCCCTTCTATCTTACAATCCAGCTCCTAGACCTGCGGTGGGAAGAAAAACAAGAACCGCAGTTTCCAAAATCAGCTTGAAATGCTGAGTGAGATACACCTTAGCATGTAAAACAAGGAAGATGAAATAGTTGATGATTCACGAGTTAATTAAAACAGTAACAGAGTACGAGTAAAACATCATCAGAGTCTGCAGCAGAAATAATCATTTAAGAACGTCCCAGAAACCAATCCATTTATCGAAATTATGATACGTTGCACGTTTCCAAACACAGAAGCAAGGATGTTCAGTTATTATCTCTTCTCGCTGTACCAGGGTAGACCAGTGACCACGGCAGACATACTAGACCTTAAGTGTTGCAACACCCTCCTAAGAGCGTCAATCAAAGGAGTGTTATCTAGATGCTGGACCCTAGCCAGAAAGGCATAGAGCCGGGGCACGCGAAGTCCCGCATTTTAGGGATAAAACCCAGGGGATCTAAACCCATAATGTAACTTCGGGGATTTAACCCGAATATATCTTTAGGGACTAAGCCCAGGGAATCATCACCCAATATAAGTAACTCCGGGGATCGAACCCGAATATATCTTTAGGGACTAAGCCCAGGGAATCATCACCCAATTTAACTGGTTCCGGTACAAGCGAATATTTCCACTTTGCATTATGAACAGATTATCTTTGTGTGACGATTTCAAAGAATCATTTCGAAATGTAGTCAAACTCAAATAAGCACGTGAGGCACAAAACGCATTTCGAGACAAGTATTAAAATCACATAATGACACGAATAAAGCTAAGGCTAGCTAGGCTAAGCATATAACTCACCTCGATTCCGTAGCGTCAGATCGTCTTAGTCGTAGTCGTTGCTTACGGGTTCGTCGCCTACAAATCGAAGCTTCTAAATCGTCACAATTCCGTATATAGCTCTACGAGTCTTATTAATAATAAATCTTAGCTTAGTCCGAACCCGCATATTAATTTCTTAACATTTATTTATTTAGTTATATTTTCTTATTAGCAAAACAACGGGTGTATATTTGAAAAATTACAAAATTTCATGTCTCAAAAGTCTTATTTATTTATAGGAGTTCTTTTTATAAAATACTAGTAAAAACTAATAGTAGTTTATATTTTTATGCAAAATAAACATTGAAATTACTGACTAAACGACATCGGATTGTTAAGAAAATCACTTCTAAATAATTGACACGACGTAACGCCATTTATAAGCTAGCAAAAGTTATCTTTTACGAGTATTTGAACAATCAAATTGAGAGTTAAACGGTTAAACGCAAAGTTTGTTTAGTTTTTAATAAAATATTACTATTTTAATTTTTAACGAATGACTCGTATAGTGTTTCAACGCCCGAATCACTTTTTCGTAACCGGGACGAAAACTATTATTTTTAGAAAATATTTTTAATCCAAAAATAACATTTTTATTTTTCGCGTATAATATAACGTTTAAATAAACTACAACTGAATCCCCCGGATTTACTTAAAAGTCAGCAGTAACCCCTCCTACTCACATGGCAGTTCTATTAAGAGACCAGTACTACCCACCAAGTTCTCAAAAATACAAGTAGCTACCCCCTTTATATGATCATCATGCTATAACCAGTTTAGAGAAAAGACATTTTCACCCCCTTTTAACATGAACATCAATTTCGTCAAGCTAAACATGGATTCGAGCATTCAATACTTGGTTTTTATTGTTTAAATGAAATCACGACGAGATTTAGAGCATACCTAGGCCAAGAATTGCCGGAATCGGTCAAGAAACGAGCTGTTTCGGGTTGACCGTCGAAGTGACCGACGGTGACTTTTCAATTCCGGCGACAGAGGCCTTCCGGGTTCTGTTTGAGCCTTCTGGCGAGCTCCTTGGAATCCTAGGAGTCGACTGGTAGAAACGATAGGATGTGGGTCATGCGTGGTGGAGCTTGGCCAAAGCTTGGCCGGCGTTAATGGTGGGTTGGCGGCGGCGGCAGCTGGGTTTGCTGCTGCTGCTGCTTTCCCTATGCTTTTCAGTCCCGAACAGAGAGGGATAGATATATAGAGAGAGAGGGAGTGAAGAACCGAGGCTGGGGAAGTGAGAAGATGCGGTGGTGGTGGCGTTGTTGTTTCCCGACGGCGGCAGCGGCAGTGGTGGCGGCCTTTGGCCGTTGCTAGCTGCTGTTGCTGCAGTCTCTGTTCTGCAGCAGAGAAACAGGGAGATAAAGAGGGATGGACAGAAATAGAGAAGAGAGTGAAAGGAGGGCAGTGGGGTGTTGAGGGTGGTGGTTGCTGGTGGTGTTTGGTGGTGGAGTTGCCGGAGAGAAAGAAGAAGATGACAATGGTGAAGGTGATGATGATGTTGTTGTGCACTGTGGGAAGAAGAACATAAATAGGGAGGCAAGGAGGTGGAAAAGTTGGCGGTGGCGGTGAGGATTTTTGTTTGCCGAAGAAAAGATCTGGATGAAGGAATTCAAATTGTAGAAGATGACTAGGAGGAATTATTGGGTGTGGTTGGAGTATTGTTTGCTAGAGACATTTGGTGTAGTACACTCGTGACATCTCGCGGTGGTCGTACCCGCGATCACCACTAAAAATAAAGAAATACACGCAATTTAACTAAGAATATTAACCCGAAAATTTATAAAATCTCACCCGTGTTTCTCAATTATATAAACACGATAAATTTGCCAAACTTTATTTTATCACAAGTTAATTACTATTTAGCTTTCAAATTCGCACCCGAATTTCTTAACGAATAAAATTTTAAATTCCGAAAATTTGTCAAATCACTTCTCGGATCTTAAAGCTGAATTATCTCGTCTCTAATTACCAAATTACCCCTGATAAACATACGGGGTATTACATCCTCCCCCCCTTAGATTGAGCTTCGTCCTCGAAGCTCGAGTCAGAACTAGGGTTTCATGTCCTTAAGTCACAGCTAATTGAGTCACCGCAAATGTTATAATGCCTGGCAGGCTATAAAATACAAGGACACACTACGAAATAGGATACGCATTACTCAGGCACGCATTACTCAGTCTGTTCCTAGTTCCCAGCAGGAAACGCTTAGACAAGTAACACAAGTATTAACATGAACCTTCCATATAATCATGTCTCTAACACAAGAAGCATTTCACAACCCGTAATCAGGATATAGCAACGAATCACATAACGTATCTGGTCGAGATACACAATGAAGAGTCCACAAATAGAAAGGTCAACCACAGGACCAGGATAGAACAAGGGCCCAACGTGAAACAGGATAGTGCCAAATAACACGTGGCAATGTACCATGCAAGAGGAAGTAAACAACAAATCCCCAAATACCCGGCTTTTCCGTATTTTATCTTTCCCTAAGTTCATTTCAGGTTACCCTACAGGTTTTAATTCCCTTGTTGGAAAGAACTGCTCTGATACCACCTGCAACAACCCCCTTATCCGGCTCGGGACAAGACCGGGAGGGCGATGCTTAATAGAAGCGGCGGAGATCAAAGGCAATACATTTCACAACACTTATTTATATTATTAAACACCAAACTTAGAGTATTACACGCTAGTTGCTACTATTTCACAAAACTTATCTAACATTTATTAGACAGTCTACTGGTGACGTCCATACTCTAGATGAGTCTCGCGCCCCTTCTATCTTACAATCCAGCTCCTAGACCTGCGGTGGGAAGAAAAACAAGAACCGCAGTTTCCAAAATCAGCTTGAAATGCTGAGTGAGATACACCTTAGCATGTAAAACAAGGAAGATGAAATAGTTGATGATTCACGAGTTAATTAAAACAGTAACAGAGTACGAGTAAAACATCATCAGAGTCTGCAGCAGAAATAATCATTTAAGAACGTCCCAGAAACCAATCCATTTATCGAAATTATGATACGTTGCACGTTTCCAAACACAGAAGCAAGGATGTTCAGTTATTATCTCTTCTCGCTGTACCAGGGTAGACCAGTGACCACGGCAGACATACTAGACCTTAAGTGTTGCAACACCCTCCTAAGAGCGTCAATCAAAGGAGTGTTATCTAGATGCTGGACCCTAGCCAGAAAGGCATAGAGCCGGGGCACGCGAAGTCCCGCATTTTAGGGATAAAACCCAGGGGATCTAAACCCATAATGTAACTTCGGGGATTTAACCCGAATATATCTTTAGGGACTAAGCCCAGGGAATCATCACCCAATATAAGTAACTCCGGGGATCGAACCCGAATATATCTTTAGGGACTAAGCCCAGGGAATCATCACCCAATTTAACTGGTTCCGGTACAAGCGAATATTTCCACTTTGCATTATGAACAGATTATCTTTGTGTGACGATTTCAAAGAATCATTTCGAAATGTAGTCAAACTCAAATAAGCACGTGAGGCACAAAACGCATTTCGAGACAAGTATTAAAATCACATAATGACACGGATAAAGCTAAGGCTAGCTAGGCTAAGCATATAACTCACCTCGATTCCGTAGCGTCAGATCGTCTTAGTCGTAGTCGTTGCTTACGGGTTCGTCGCCTACAAATCGAAGCTTCTAAATCGTCACAATTCCGTATATAGCTCTACGAGTCTTATTAATAATAAATCTTAGCTTAGTCCGAACCCGCATATTAATTTCTTAACATTTATTTATTTAGTTATATTTTCTTATTAGCAAAACAACGGGTGTATATTTGAAAAATTACAAAATTTCATGTCTCAAAAGTCCTATTTATTTATAGGAGTTCTTTTTATAAAATACTAGTAAAAACTAATAGTAGTTTATATTTTTATGCAAAATAAACATTGAAATTACTGACTAAACGACATCGGATTGTTAAGAAAATCACTTCTAAATAATTGACACGACGTAACGCCATTTATAAGCTAGCAAAAGTTATCTTTTACGAGTATTTGAACAATCAAATTGAGAGTTAAACGGTTAAACGCAAAGTTTGTTTAGTTTTTAATAAAATATTACTATTTTAATTTTTAACGAATGACTCGTATAGTGTTTCAACGCCCGAATCACTTTTTCGTAACCGGGACGAAAACTATTATTTTTAGAAAATATTTTTAATCCAAAAATAACATTTTTATTTTTCGCGTATAATATAACGTTTAAATAAACTACAACTGAATCCCCCGGATTTACTTAAAAGTCAGCAGTAACCCCTCCTACTCACATGGCAGTTCTATTAAGAGACCAGTACTACCCACCAAGTTCTCAAAAATACAAGTAGCTACCCCCTTTATATGATCATCATGCTATAACCAGTTTAGAGAAAAGACATTTTCACCCCCTTTTAACATGAACATCAATTTCGTCAAGCTAAACATGGATTCGAGCATTCAATACTTGGTTTTTATTGTTTAAATGAAATCACGACGAGATTTAGAGCATACCTAGGCCAAGAATTGCCGGAATCGGTCAAGAAAAGAGCTGTTTCGGGTTGACCGTCGAAGTGACCGACGGTGACTTTTCAATTCCGGCGACAGAGGCCTTCCGGGTTCTGTTTGAGCCTTCTGGCGAGCTCCTTGGAATCCTAGGAGTCGTCTGGTAGAAACGATAGGATGTGGGTCATGCGTGGTGGAGCTTGGCCAAAGCTTGGCCGGCGTTAATGGTGGGTTGGCGGCGGCGGCAGCTGGGTTTGCTGCTGCTGCTGCTTTCCCTCTGCTTTTCAGTCCCGAACAGAGAGGGATAGATATATAGAGAGAGAGGGAGTGAAGAACCGAGGCTGGGGAAGTGAGAAGATGCGGTGGTGGTGGCGTTGTTGTTTCCCGACGGCGGCAGCGGCAGTGGTGGCGGCCTTTGGCCGTTGCTAGCTGCTGTTGCTGCAGTCTCTGTTCTGCAGCAGAGAAACAGGGAGATAAAGAGGGATGGACAGAAATAGAGAAGAGAGTGAAAGGAGGGCAGTGGGGTGTTGAGGGTGGTGGTTGCTGGTGGTGTTTGGTGGTGGAGTTGCCGGAGAGAAAGAAGAAGATGACAATGGTGAAGGTGATGATGATGTTGTTGTGCACTGTGGGAAGAAGAACATAAATAGGGAGGCAAGGCGGTGGAAAAGTTGGCGGTGGCGGTGAGGATTTTTGTTTGACGAAGAAAAGATCTGGATGAAGGAATTCAAATTGTAGAAGATGACTAGGAGGAATTATTGGGTGTGGTTGGAGTATTGTTTGCTAGAGACATTTGGTGTAGTACACTCGTGACATCTCGCGGTGGTCGTACCCGCGATCACCACTAAAAATAAAGAAATACACGCAATTTAACTAAGAATATTAACCCGAAAATTTATAAAATCTCACCCGTGTTTCTCAATTATATAAACACGATAAATTTGCCAAACTTTATTTTATCACAAGTTAATTACTATTTAGCTTTCAAATTCGCACCCGAATTTCTTAACGAATAAAATTTTAAATTCCGAAAATTTGTCAAATCACTTCTCGGATCTTAAAGCTGAATTATCTCGTCTCTAATTACCAAATTACCCCTGATAAACATACGGGGTATTACATCCTCCCCCCCTTAGATTGAGCTTCGTCCTCGAAGCTCGAGTCAGAACTAGGGTTTCATGTCCTTAAGTCACAGCTAATTGAGTCACCGCAAATGTTATAATGCCTGGCAGGCTATAAAATACAAGGACACACTACGAAATAGGATACGCATTACTCAGGCACGCATTACTCAGTCTGTTCCTAGTTCCCAGCAGGAAACGCTTAGACAAGTAACACAAGTATTAACATGAACCTTCCATATAATCATGTCTCTAACACAAGAAGCATTTCACAACCCGTAATCAGGATATAGCAACGAATCACATAACGTATCTGGTCGAGATACACAATGAAGAGTCCACAAATAGAAAGGTCAACCACAGGACCAGGATAGAACAAGGGCCCAACGTGAAACAGGATAGTGCCAAATAACACGTGGCAATGTACCATGCAAGAGGAAGTAAACAACAAATCCCCAAATACCCGGCTTTTCCGTATTTTATCTTTCCCTAAGTTCATTTCAGGTTACCCTACAGGTTTTAATTCCCTTGTTGGAAAGAACTGCTCTGATACCACCTGCAACAACCCCCTTATCCGGCTCGGGACAAGACCGGGAGGGCGATGCTTAATAGAAGCGGCGGAGATCAAAGGCAATACATTTCACAACACTTATTTATATTATTAAACACCAAACTTAGAGTATTACACGCTAGTTGCTACTATTTCACAAAACTTATCTAACATTTATTAGACAGTCTACTGGTGACGTCCATACTCTAGATGAGTCTCGCGCCCCTTCTATCTTACAATCCAGCTCCTAGACCTGCGGTGGGAAGAAAAACAAGAACCGCAGTTTCCAAAATCAGCTTGAAATGCTGAGTGAGATACACCTTAGCATGTAAAACAAGGAAGATGAAATAGTTGATGATTCACGAGTTAATTAAAACAGTAACAGAGTACGAGTAAAACATCATCAGAGTCTGCAGCAGAAATAATCATTTAAGAACGTCCCAGAAACCAATCCATTTATCGAAATTATGATACGTTGCACGTTTCCAAACACAGAAGCAAGGATGTTCAGTTATTATCTCTTCTCGCTGTACCAGGGTAGACCAGTGACCACGGCAGACATACTAGACCTTAAGTGTTGCAACACCCTCCTAAGAGCGTCAATCAAAGGAGTGTTATCTAGATGCTGGACCCTAGCCAGAAAGGCATAGAGCCGGGGCACGCGAAGTCCCGCATTTTAGGGATAAAACCCAGGGGATCTAAACCCATAATGTAACTTCGGGGATTTAACCCGAATATATCTTTAGGGACTAAGCCCAGGGAATCATCACCCAATATAAGTAACTCCGGGGATCGAACCCGAATATATCTTTAGGGACTAAGCCCAGGGAATCATCACCCAATTTAACTGGTTCCGGTACAAGCGAATATTTCCACTTTGCATTATGAACAGATTATCTTTGTGTGACGATTTCAAAGAATCATTTCGAAATGTAGTCAAACTCAAATAAGCACGTGAGGCACAAAACGCATTTCGAGACAAGTATTAAAATCACATAATGACACGGATAAAGCTAAGGCTAGCTAGGCTAAGCATATAACTCACCTCGATTCCGTAGCGTCAGATCGTCTTAGTCGTAGTCGTTGCTTACGGGTTCGTCGCCTACAAATCGAAGCTTCTAAATCGTCACAATTCCGTATATAGCTCTACGAGTCTTATTAATAATAAATCTTAGCTTAGTCCGAACCCGCATATTAATTTCTTAACATTTATTTATTTAGTTATATTTTCTTATTAGCAAAACAACGGGTGTATATTTGAAAAATTACAAAATTTCATGTCTCAAAAGTCCTATTTATTTATAGGAGTTCTTTTTATAAAATACTAGTAAAAACTAATAGTAGTTTATATTTTTATGCAAAATAAACATTGAAATTACTGACTAAACGACATCGGATTGTTAAGAAAATCACTTCTAAATAATTGACACGACGTAACGCCATTTATAAGCTAGCAAAAGTTATCTTTTACGAGTATTTGAACAATCAAATTGAGAGTTAAACGGTTAAACGCAAAGTTTGTTTAGTTTTTAATAAAATATTACTATTTTAATTTTTAACGAATGACTCGTATAGTGTTTCAACGCCCGAATCACTTTTTCGTAACCGGGACGAAAACTATTATTTTTAGAAAATATTTTTAATCCAAAAATAACATTTTTATTTTTCGCGTATAATATAACGTTTAAATAAACTACAACTGAATCCCCCGGATTTACTTAAAAGTCAGCAGTAACCCCTCCTACTCACATGGCAGTTCTATTAAGAGACCAGTACTACCCACCAAGTTCTCAAAAATACAAGTAGCTACCCCCTTTATATGATCATCATGCTATAACCAGTTTAGAGAAAAGACATTTTCACCCCCTTTTAACATGAACATCAATTTCGTCAAGCTAAACATGGATTCGAGCATTCAATACTTGGTTTTTATTGTTTAAATGAAATCACGACGAGATTTAGAGCATACCTAGGCCAAGAATTGCCGGAATCGGTCAAGAAACGAGCTGTTTCGGGTTGACCGTCGAAGTGACCGACGGTGACTTTTCAATTCCGGCGACAGAGGCCTTCCGGGTTCTGTTTGAGCCTTCTGGCGAGCTCCTTGGAATCCTAGGAGTCGTCTGGTAGAAACGATAGGATGTGGGTCATGCGTGGTGGAGCTTGGCCAAAGCTTGGCCGGCGTTAATGGTGGGTTGGCGGCGGCGGCAGCTGGGTTTGCTGCTGCTGCTGCTTTCCCTCTGCTTTTCAGTCCCGAACAGAGAGGGATAGATATATAGAGAGAGAGGGAGTGAAGAACCGAGGCTGGGGAAGTGAGAAGATGCGGTGGTGGTGGCGTTGTTGTTTCCCGACGGCGGCAGCGGCAGTGGTGGCGGCCTTTGGCCGTTGCTAGCTGCTGTTGCTGCAGTCTCTGTTCTGCAGCAGAGAAACAGGGAGATAAAGAGGGATGGACAGAAATAGAGAAGAGAGTGAAAGGAGGGCAGTGGGGTGTTGAGGGTGGTGGTTGCTGGTGGTGTTTGGTGGTGGAGTTGCCGGAGAGAAAGAAGAAGATGACAATGGTGAAGGTGATGATGATGTTGTTGTGCACTGTGGGAAGAAGAACATAAATAGGGAGGCAAGGCGGTGGAAAAGTTGGCGGTGGCGGTGAGGATTTTTGTTTGACGAAGAAAAGATCTGGATGAAGGAATTCAAATTGTAGAAGATGACTAGGAGGAATTATTGGGTGTGGTTGGAGTATTGTTTGCTAGAGACATTTGGTGTAGTACACTCGTGACATCTCGCGGTGGTCGTACCCGCGATCACCACTAAAAATAAAGAAATACACGCAATTTAACTAAGAATATTAACCCGAAAATTTATAAAATCTCACCCGTGTTTCTCAATTATATAAACACGATAAATTTGCCAAACTTTATTTTATCACAAGTTAATTACTATTTAGCTTTCAAATTCGCACCCGAATTTCTTAACGAATAAAATTTTAAATTCCGAAAATTTGTCAAATCACTTCTCGGATCTTAAAGCTGAATTATCTCGTCTCTAATTACCAAATTACCCCTGATAAACATACGGGGTATTACATCCTCCCCCCCTTAGATTGAGCTTCGTCCTCGAAGCTCGAGTCAGAACTAGGGTTTCATGTCCTTAAGTCACAGCTAATTGAGTCACCGCAAATGTTATAATGCCTGGCAGGCTATAAAATACAAGGACACACTACGAAATAGGATACGCATTACTCAGGCACGCATTACTCAGTCTGTTCCTAGTTCCCAGCAGGAAACGCTTAGACAAGTAACACAAGTATTAACATGAACCTTCCATATAATCATGTCTCTAACACAAGAAGCATTTCACAACCCGTAATCAGGATATAGCAACGAATCACATAACGTATCTGGTCGAGATACACAATGAAGAGTCCACAAATAGAAAGGTCAACCACAGGACCAGGATAGAACAAGGGCCCAACGTGAAACAGGATAGTGCCAAATAACACGTGGCAATGTACCATGCAAGAGGAAGTAAACAACAAATCCCCAAATACCCGGCTTTTCCGTATTTTATCTTTCCCTAAGTTCATTTCAGGTTACCCTACAGGTTTTAATTCCCTTGTTGGAAAGAACTGCTCTGATACCACCTGCAACAACCCCCTTATCCGGCTCGGGACAAGACCGGGAGGGCGATGCTTAATAGAAGCGGCGGAGATCAAAGGCAATACATTTCACAACACTTATTTATATTATTAAACACCAAACTTAGAGTATTACACGCTAGTTGCTACTATTTCACAAAACTTATCTAACATTTATTAGACAGTCTACTGGTGACGTCCATACTCTAGATGAGTCTCGCGCCCCTTCTATCTTACAATCCAGCTCCTAGACCTGCGGTGGGAAGAAAAACAAGAACCGCAGTTTCCAAAATCAGCTTGAAATGCTGAGTGAGATACACCTTAGCATGTAAAACAAGGAAGATGAAATAGTTGATGATTCACGAGTTAATTAAAACAGTAACAGAGTACGAGTAAAACATCATCAGAGTCTGCAGCAGAAATAATCATTTAAGAACGTCCCAGAAACCAATCCATTTATCGAAATTATGATACGTTGCACGTTTCCAAACACAGAAGCAAGGATGTTCAGTTATTATCTCTTCTCGCTGTACCAGGGTAGACCAGTGACCACGGCAGACATACTAGACCTTAAGTGTTGCAACACCCTCCTAAGAGCGTCAATCAAAGGAGTGTTATCTAGATGCTGGACCCTAGCCAGAAAGGCATAGAGCCGGGGCACGCGAAGTCCCGCATTTTAGGGATAAAACCCAGGGGATCTAAACCCATAATGTAACTTCGGGGATTTAACCCGAATATATCTTTAGGGACTAAGCCCAGGGAATCATCACCCAATATAAGTAACTCCGGGGATCGAACCCGAATATATCTTTAGGGACTAAGCCCAGGGAATCATCACCCAATTTAACTGGTTCCGGTACAAGCGAATATTTCCACTTTGCATTATGAACAGATTATCTTTGTGTGACGATTTCAAAGAATCATTTCGAAATGTAGTCAAACTCAAATAAGCACGTGAGGCACAAAACGCATTTCGAGACAAGTATTAAAATCACATAATGACACGAATAAAGCTAAGGCTAGCTAGGCTAAGCATATAACTCACCTCGATTCCGTAGCGTCAGATCGTCTTAGTCGTAGTCGTTGCTTACGGGTTCGTCGCCTACAAATCGAAGCTTCTAAATCGTCACAATTCCGTATATAGCTCTACGAGTCTTATTAATAATAAATCTTAGCTTAGTCCGAACCCGCATATTAATTTCTTAACATTTATTTATTTAGTTATATTTTCTTATTAGCAAAACAACGGGTGTATATTTGAAAAATTACAAAATTTCATGTCTCAAAAGTCTTATTTATTTATAGGAGTTCTTTTTATAAAATACTAGTAAAAACTAATAGTAGTTTATATTTTTATGCAAAATAAACATTGAAATTACTGACTAAACGACATCGGATTGTTAAGAAAATCACTTCTAAATAATTGACACGACGTAACGCCATTTATAAGCTAGCAAAAGTTATCTTTTACGAGTATTTGAACAATCAAATTGAGAGTTAAACGGTTAAACGCAAAGTTTGTTTAGTTTTTAATAAAATATTACTATTTTAATTTTTAACGAATGACTCGTATAGTGTTTCAACGCCCGAATCACTTTTTCGTAACCGGGACGAAAACTATTATTTTTAGAAAATATTTTTAATCCAAAAATAACATTTTTATTTTTCGCGTATAATATAACGTTTAAATAAACTACAACTGAATCCCCCGGATTTACTTAAAAGTCAGCAGTAACCCCTCCTACTCACATGGCAGTTCTATTAAGAGACCAGTACTACCCACCAAGTTCTCAAAAATACAAGTAGCTACCCCCTTTATATGATCATCATGCTATAACCAGTTTAGAGAAAAGACATTTTCACCCCCTTTAACATGAACATCAATTTCGTCAAGCTAAACATGGATTCGAGCATTCAATACTTGGTTTTTATTGTTTAAATGAAATCACGACGAGATTTAGAGCATACCTAGGCCAAGAATTGCCGGAATCGGTCAAGAAACGAGCTGTTTCGGGTTGACCGTCGAAGTGACCGACGGTGACTTTTCAATTCCGGCGACAGAGGCCTTCCGGGTTCTGTTTGAGCCTTCTGGCGAGCTCCTTGGAATCCTAGGAGTCGACTGGTAGAAACGATAGGATGTGGGTCATGCGTGGTGGAGCTTGGCCAAAGCTTGGCCGGCGTTAATGGTGGGTTGGCGGCGGCGGCAGCTGGGTTTGCTGCTGCTGCTGCTTTCCCTATGCTTTTCAGTCCCGAACAGAGAGGGATAGATATATAGAGAGAGAGGGAGTGAAGAACCGAGGCTGGGGAAGTGAGAAGATGCGGTGGTGGTGGCGTTGTTGTTTCCCGACGGCGGCAGCGGCAGTGGTGGCGGCCTTTGGCCGTTGCTAGCTGCTGTTGCTGCAGTCTCTGTTCTGCAGCAGAGAAACAGGGAGATAAAGAGGGATGGACAGAAATAGAGAAGAGAGTGAAAGGAGGGCAGTGGGGTGTTGAGGGTGGTGGTTGCTGGTGGTGTTTGGTGGTGGAGTTGCCGGAGAGAAAGAAGAAGATGACAATGGTGAAGGTGATGATGATGTTGTTGTGCACTGTGGGAAGAAGAACATAAATAGGGAGGCAAGGAGGTGGAAAAGTTGGCGGTGGCGGTGAGGATTTTTGTTTGCCGAAGAAAAGATCTGGATGAAGGAATTCAAATTGTAGAAGATGACTAGGAGGAATTATTGGGTGTGGTTGGAGTATTGTTTGCTAGAGACATTTGGTGTAGTACACTCGTGACATCTCGCGGTGGTCGTACCCGCGATCACCACTAAAAATAAAGAAATACACGCAATTTAACTAAGAATATTAACCCGAAAATTTATAAAATCTCACCCGTGTTTCTCAATTATATAAACACGATAAATTTGCCAAACTTTATTTTATCACAAGTTAATTACTATTTAGCTTTCAAATTCGCACCCGAATTTCTTAACGAATAAAATTTTAAATTCCGAAAATTTGTCAAATCACTTCTCGGATCTTAAAGCTGAATTATCTCGTCTCTAATTACCAAATTACCCCTGATAAACATACGGGGTATTACATCCTCCCCCCCTTAGATTGAGCTTCGTCCTCGAAGCTCGAGTCAGAACTAGGGTTTCATGTCCTTAAGTCACAGCTAATTGAGTCACCGCAAATGTTATAATGCCTGGCAGGCTATAAAATACAAGGACACACTACGAAATAGGATACGCATTACTCAGGCACGCATTACTCAGTCTGTTCCTAGTTCCCAGCAGGAAACGCTTAGACAAGTAACACAAGTATTAACATGAACCTTCCATATAATCATGTCTCTAACACAAGAAGCATTTCACAACCCGTAATCAGGATATAGCAACGAATCACATAACGTATCTGGTCGAGATACACAATGAAGAGTCCACAAATAGAAAGGTCAACCACAGGACCAGGATAGAACAAGGGCCCAACGTGAAACAGGATAGTGCCAAATAACACGTGGCAATGTACCATGCAAGAGGAAGTAAACAACAAATCCCCAAATACCCGGCTTTTCCGTATTTTATCTTTCCCTAAGTTCATTTCAGGTTACCCTACAGGTTTTAATTCCCTTGTTGGAAAGAACTGCTCTGATACCACCTGCAACAACCCCCTTATCCGGCTCGGGACAAGACCGGGAGGGCGATGCTTAATAGAAGCGGCGGAGATCAAAGGCAATACATTTCACAACACTTATTTATATTATTAAACACCAAACTTAGAGTATTACACGCTAGTTGCTACTATTTCACAAAACTTATCTAACATTTATTAGACAGTCTACTGGTGACGTCCATACTCTAGATGAGTCTCGCGCCCCTTCTATCTTACAATCCAGCTCCTAGACCTGCGGTGGGAAGAAAAACAAGAACCGCAGTTTCCAAAATCAGCTTGAAATGCTGAGTGAGATACACCTTAGCATGTAAAACAAGGAAGATGAAATAGTTGATGATTCACGAGTTAATTAAAACAGTAACAGAGTACGAGTAAAACATCATCAGAGTCTGCAGCAGAAATAATCATTTAAGAACGTCCCAGAAACCAATCCATTTATCGAAATTATGATACGTTGCACGTTTCCAAACACAGAAGCAAGGATGTTCAGTTATTATCTCTTCTCGCTGTACCAGGGTAGACCAGTGACCACGGCAGACATACTAGACCTTAAGTGTTGCAACACCCTCCTAAGAGCGTCAATCAAAGGAGTGTTATCTAGATGCTGGACCCTAGCCAGAAAGGCATAGAGCCGGGGCACGCGAAGTCCCGCATTTTAGGGATAAAACCCAGGGGATCTAAACCCATAATGTAACTTCGGGGATTTAACCCGAATATATCTTTAGGGACTAAGCCCAGGGAATCATCACCCAATATAAGTAACTCTGGGGATCGAACCCGAATATATCTTTAGGGACTAAGCCCAGGGAATCATCACCCAATTTAACTGGTTCCGGTACAAGCGAATATTTCCACTTTGCATTATGAACAGATTATCTTTGTGTGACGATTTCAAAGAATCATTTCGAAATGTAGTCAAACTCAAATAAGCACGTGAGGCACAAAACGCATTTCGAGACAAGTATTAAAATCACATAATGACACGAATAAAGCTAAGGCTAGCTAGGCTAAGCATATAACTCACCTCGATTCCGTAGCGTCAGATCGTCTTAGTCGTAGTCGTTGCTTACGGGTTCGTCGCCTACAAATCGAAGCTTCTAAATCGTCACAATTCCGTATATAGCTCTACGAGTCTTATTAATAATAAATCTTAGCTTAGTCCGAACCCGCATATTAATTTCTTAACATTTATTTATTTAGTTATATTTTCTTATTAGCAAAACAACGGGTGTATATTTGAAAAATTACAAAATTTCATGTCTCAAAAGTCTTATTTATTTATAGGAGTTCTTTTTATAAAATACTAGTAAAAACTAATAGTAGTTTATATTTTTATGCAAAATAAACATTGAAATTACTGACTAAACGACATCGGATTGTTAAGAAAATCACTTCTAAATAATTGACACGACGTAACGCCATTTATAAGCTAGCAAAAGTTATCTTTTACGAGTATTTGAACAATCAAATTGAGAGTTAAACGGTTAAACGCAAAGTTTGTTTAGTTTTTAATAAAATATTACTATTTTAATTTTTAACGAATGACTCGTATAGTGTTTCAACGCCCGAATCACTTTTTCGTAACCGGGACGAAAACTATTATTTTTAGAAAATATTTTTAATCCAAAAATAACATTTTTATTTTTCGCGTATAATATAACGTTTAAATAAACTACAACTGAATCCCCCAGATTTACTTAAAAGTCAGCAGTAACCCCTCCTACTCACATGGCAGTTCTATTAAGAGACCAGTACTACCCACCAAGTTCTCAAAAATACAAGTAGCTACCCCCTTTATATGATCATCATGCTATAACCAGTTTAGAGAAAAGACATTTTCACCCCCTTTAACATGAACATCAATTTCGTCAAGCTAAACATGGATTCGAGCATTCAATACTTGGTTTTTATTGTTTAAATGAAATCACGACGAGATTTAGAGCATACCTAGGCCAAGAATTGCCGGAATCGGTCAAGAAACGAGCTGTTTCGGGTTGACCGTCGAAGTGACCGACGGTGACTTTTCAATTCCGGCGACAGAGGCCTTCCGGGTTCTGTTTGAGCCTTCTGGCGAGCTCCTTGGAATCCTAGGAGTCGACTGGTAGAAACGATAGGATGTGGGT
Organism: Linanthus parryae; assembly: GCA_023055425.1. Lineage (NCBI taxonomy): Eukaryota > Viridiplantae > Streptophyta > Magnoliopsida > Ericales > Polemoniaceae > Linanthus > Linanthus parryae. Next base: position 77,007,795 of record JALGPY010000006.1, on the reverse strand, counting down.
CATGCGTGGTGGAGCTTGGCCAAAGCTTGGCCGGCGTTAATGGTGGGTTGGCGGCGGCGGCAGCTGGGTTTGCTGCTGCTGCTGCTTTCCCTATGCTTTTCAGTCCCGAACAGAGAGGGATAGATATATAGAGAGAGAGGGAGTGAAGAACCGAGGCTGGGGAAGTGAGAAGATGCGGTGGTGGTGGCGTTGTTGTTTCCCGACGGCGGCAGCGGCAGTGGTGGCGGCCTTTGGCCGTTGCTAGCTGCTGTTGCTGCAGTCTCTGTTCTGCAGCAGAGAAACAGGGAGATAAAGAGGGATGGACAGAAATAGAGAAGAGAGTGAAAGGAGGGCAGTGGGGTGTTGAGGGTGGTGGTTGCTGGTGGTGTTTGGTGGTGGAGTTGCCGGAGAGAAAGAAGAAGATGACAATGGTGAAGGTGATGATGATGTTGTTGTGCACTGTGGGAAGAAGAACATAAATAGGGAGGCAAGGAGGTGGAAAAGTTGGCGGTGGCGGTGAGGATTTTTGTTTGCCGAAGAAAAGATCTGGATGAAGGAATTCAAATTGTAGAAGATGACTAGGAGGAATTATTGGGTGTGGTTGGAGTATTGTTTGCTAGAGACATTTGGTGTAGTACACTCGTGACATCTCGCGGTGGTCGTACCCGCGATCACCACTAAAAATAAAGAAATACACGCAATTTAACTAAGAATATTAACCCGAAAATTTATAAAATCTCACCCGTGTTTCTCAATTATATAAACACGATAAATTTGCCAAACTTTATTTTATCACAAGTTAATTACTATTTAGCTTTCAAATTCGCACCCGAATTTCTTAACGAATAAAATTTTAAATTCCGAAAATTTGTCAAATCACTTCTCGGATCTTAAAGCTGAATTATCTCGTCTCTAATTACCAAATTACCCCTGATAAACATACGGGGTATTACAGGAGGACTCATAGAAGAGAGGGGAGGATAGAGACAGTACAGAGAGGAGGACAGTCAGGGGTAACAGAGTCAAAAAGACCAATTTTCTTAATTCTCGAGCTTTCTCCGAGGGGGAGAAAGAGAAGAAACGGAGTGGTATTACTTCTCGAGTTTCTTCCATTTTAGCCCCTAGTGGAAGGGGAGTTTACATAAAGTAGATTTGTGCCTCAGACTATTTTTCCCCTGTACTTCCCTCACCACCAATCTGCCTCAACCCTATCTCCCTCTCAAAATCAACAACACCACCAGAGGATGAAGGACAATAACCACAACTAGTTCACCAGCAACAACAACACCAAAAAAAAGATCCAACCAACAACAAAAAACCAAAATACATAACAAGAACAATAGAAGATACACAAAGTTTTTATTATAAGAAAACGGATCCAAACATAGTAACCAATTAACCATAATAATTGAATAATTTCAGCATTACATACAATTTTTTGGGTCAAAACATGACCAATTTTGGTCGACGGGAGAAAAGAGGAGGAGGATAAGAAGAAGAAGAAGATAGAAGAAGGAAGAAGAAGAAGCTCCTCCAACCCGAAGTTCCCAACAACACCACCGGTCCTCCAACTAGATCTACAAAATACACTTATATCAGAAAAACTACCAAGAGATCCGAAAAGAGAGAGACAGAGAGAGACGAAGGAGATAAAGCTGGAGGAGAAGAACAAAAATCACTGCCACCATACCACCGTCGTCTTCCGCCTCACCATATTGCGGAGCCGCCGCCCCCTGATTTGCCGAAGAACAGAAGCATCGATTTGCCGATGACCGCCCCTTCTTCTTCCACTGTCGAATCCACTTCTTCTTCCTCCTTCTGCTCTCCCTCTCTCTTTCTACCTTATCTCTTTCTCTCCCTATCCGAGAAATGTGAGGAGGTGAAATGATGGGTAGGGTCAATTGTGGAGGGGATAAAATGGTAAAGTGGGTTGGGGTGGGTCGGGTCAAATGAAATGTGTATTACTTTTTGTAAGGGTAAGTGGGTAATTTAGTATCATTAAATTTGCCAAAATAGGAAATGGATAGAAAGAAAGAGAACGTCCAAAAATGACAAAATGGATAGAAAGAAAGAGAACGGAGTGGTATGCAACACCAATCTCATTGGGTGCACGGGCGTGAATGATCACCGAAAATGGAACATCGAACAGTTCGCACATAATCGTTATGTTCCCTCTGATTATCTCCGGAACTACATCTTGTCGATTTGCGAAGTCCTGGAGGCTCTGAAAAGCATGATCACCTTCATGCCACGCTATCCATTTGTTGAAGTTCAATAATAGGTGTCCCATATGGTTCCCCAACCTAACATGGTTCCTAAATAACCATGTGCGATTGAGAAAAGCAACACTCAAGTTTTCATACTGTGCTCAATGAGGAAGACCAGCCATAAGGTCAACAGCCTTTTACACTGACAAAATGATCAATGAAAACCCTCAATTCCTCATCACCCTAGACCATTCGAAGAACATGAACCCTCATTCTCGCTTTTTGCGCAATTGTTGGAGGCCCTCCATTGTTCGGCCCTTATGCAAAACCAAAAATTTGCTACGTCAAAAGTTGTTGATGTCCCAAGTGAAAGTGGGGCGACAATTGAATATGCCCGTATATGATAAATAAATAAAAAAGGATAGAGGAATAATCAGTCAAAATAAAAAGACAATCCACACTGAACAAATACATTATCCGGGCACTGGTATTCACACTCAGGTGGAAAATTTCACCGGTGGACTCCTCTAACAATCTGATCTCGGGTTGATGCTTTGAGAAAAGAATATTAAGAATTGGCCGGTGATAAAAGAATCGCATACGCAAATACAAAGCATGTTTAGTCTATCAAATCTTAAAACCTATACTACCCTGCACATCATGAGAGGTAAAAATTATGTAAATAAAATTAATCACTTATGATAAGAGACAGTAATTGTGTTGAGGTGCCTTTAATTGTGAAAGTCAAAGGCGGTGAAAACAAATTGGACCAAGGGTTTGAATCATGGTCAAAGGCAGTAGGGTAGCTAAGGAAACAAAGTGGGGTGGTGAAGTGTATTTGTCCCACATTGTCAAGTGAGGTGATTCTCACCTCCTCACTAGTATTATATAAAGGAGCTAGTAGGCTCTCTACTAGATATGCAATACAAGCTGTAATTGTTCCTCTTAAGTGAATAAAGAGTGCTTTTCCGCCGTGGAGGTAGTTAGCAAATATTTTGCTAGAGAACCATGTAAAATACTCGCGTTCTTTTTTATTCGTTCTTCGTTCGTGAGGTGGTTTGTCATAACAAACTGGTATCAGAGCCAAGGTTGGCGGTGACGAAGATCAAGGCGGAGCAAAGCTAGGGTTTCACAACTTGGTGAAATCAAAGGTAGGGTTTTGCGATCTAGGTGGAGCACGCGACTAAGGTTTAAGATCCACCAAGAACGATGTCCGGATCGATGTTCAAGATCGACAGGTTCACAAGAGGGAACAACTTCAGTCTGTGGAAGATAAAGATGGAGGCTTTGCTCAAATCGCAAGGCTTGTGGGCACCTTTGGCCGCTGACAAGGGAGGCATGAATGTTGCATCATCGGAGTTCAAGGTATTGGAGGAGAAGGCACACACAACGATTAGGTTGTGCTTACCGAGTGACGTGATCATCGAGGTCGCAAATCAGAAGGAAGCAGCAGGTCTTTGGCTCAAGTTGGAGAGTTTCTACATGACGAAGAGTCTCACTAGCAAGTTGATGCTAAAGCAAAGGCTCTTTACTTTGCGGATGCTCGAAGGTACGACTCTCAAGGACCATCTTGATCAATTAAATATTGTCGAGAAGGTGGGCGATGAGGATGCCGCACTCTTGTTATTGATCTCGTTACCTCCATCATACGAGAACTTCGTTCAGTCGTTCATAGTGAACAAGGACGACTTATCCCAAGAGGAGGTCAGATTGGCGCTCCATGCTAGGGAAACTGTGCCATAGGGTGCAGGCATATGTATAGAGGACCATGCTTCCGTACTGATGGCAACGGGAGGAAGCAAGAAGGGTAAGAAGAACAAGAAGAAGCAGTTCTCAGGTTCTAAGTTACCCAAGGATATATGTGCTTTTTGCAAGGAAAAGGGGCACTGGAAGAGAGATTTCCCGAAACGAGGTCAACAGGGGCAGAATGGATCCGCATCCGTAGCAGAACAAGGTAACTCGTCGGAGGATGATTACGTTCTAATGGCTGATGTTGTCACACACTCTCAAGATGCATGGGTCCTTGATTCCGGAGCTTCCTATCATATATTCTCTAACATGGAGCTATTCTCTACGTACGACCAAACGGATGGAGGGTCTGTTTACATGGCAAACGGAGCCGTCTGTAAGGTGATTGGGAGCGGCTCAGTTAGATTGAAGACGAATGAAGGGAAGTTATGTACCTTGGAGCAGGTCAGACATGTACCACTTATTAAGAACAATCTCATCTCCTTGAGTCTTCTCGACAGCAGGGGATACAGTTTCAAAGGTGAAGGTGGAGATCTACAAGTCCGCAAGGGTTCTAAGGTGATTCTCAAGGGAGTCAAGAGTGGGACTTTGTACATGTTGCAAGGTTCGACGATCACAGGTTCTGCGGGAGTTGTCTCAGACGAGATTAAGGAAGTTGATCTAACTAAGCTGTGGCATATGAGGCTCGGTCATATGAGTGAACATGGAATGCAGGAACTTCACAAAAAAGGCTATCTCACCGGGCATGCGCCCAAGAGCCCAGGGTTTTGTGAGCAGTGCGTGTATGGGAAGCTACAGCGTAGCAAATTCCCTAAGGCGGTTCATAGAACGAAATGTACTCTTGATTATATCCATTTGGATTGCTGGGGTCCATCTCGAGTTGAGGCGATTGGCGGGTACAGGTATTTTCTAACCATCATAGACGACTACTCCAGGATGACTTGGATATTCGTGATGAAGCACAAGAGTGAAGCCTTCGCAAGATTCAAGGAGTGGAAGACACTAGTTGAGAATCAGGTGGGAAAGAAGGTGAAGAAGCTGCGCACGGACAACGGCTTAGATTTCTGTTCATCAGAGTTTGATGGATTATGCAAGGATCAGGGAATAGCACGCCAACGCACCGTTCGGCACACACCGCAGCAGAATGGTGTAGACGAGAGAATGAATCATACACTTTTAGCGAAAGCAAGGTGCATGCTTTCGAATGCAAGTCTTTCTAGAGGTTTCTGGGGAGAGGCAGTTTCCATGGCATGCTATCTCATAAATCGGAGCCCGCACACAGATATAGGATGCAAGATTCCTATGGAAGTCTGGTCCGGTAATGTAGTGGATTACTCGGATTTGAGAGTTTCTGGTTGTGTTGCCTATTATCACGTTGATGATGGCAAACTAGAACCAAAAGCTAATAAGGGAGTATTCATGGGTTTCGGAACAGGTGTGAAGGGATACAAGATATGGGGCAGACAACAAGATTATACTTAGCAGAAGTGTAGTCTTTGATGACACTCATATGTTGAAGAACTCCGTGGAGGTGGAGCTTGGAGGTGCAAAGAAGAAGGTGGAGGGAGAGTCGGATCCTACTGATCCTAAAGATTCTGAAATCCCTACACCGCCGCCAGAAGCAGAAGAGGAAGAAGCAGAAGAGTCTGATAGTGAGGATGCAACTACACCAGAGGAACCGGTTCATCAAACTATTGCTGAAGGAAGACCAAAGAGGGTCATAAAGCCTCCGGCGAGATACAGAGATGATGGTATGGTGGGATAGGCATTACATGTAGCGGAAGAGGTAGAGGACGAGCCATCCTCCTACAAGGCCGCTATATCTAGTTCTGAGTCAGCACAATGGATTGCCGCGATGGGAGAAGAGATGGAGTCTCTTAGCAAGAACTCAACTTAGGAGCTTGTTAAATTGTCAGCGGGAAGGAAGATAGTCAGTTGCAAGTGGATCTTCTGAAGAAAGGAAGGAACTACATCTGGGGAGGGCATCAAGTATAAGGCAAGGCTAGTTGCAAGAGGGTTCAGTCAGAAAGAGGGAGTTCACTACAACGAGATCTTCTCACCGGTGGTCAGACATACTTCTATCCGGGTGTTACTAGCTTTAGTGGCACACCACGACCTAGAGCTTGAGCAATTGGATGTCAAGACAGCTTTCCTGCACGGAGAGTTGGAGGAGGAAATATACATGAGCCAAACGGAGGGGTTCCAAGTTCCCAGAAAAGAAGAATATGTGTGCAAGCTGAAAAGATCTCTCTATGGACTTAAGCAGTCGCCAAGGCAATGGTACAAGAGGTTTGACAACTTCATGTGCGAGTATGATTGCTGCTTGTATCACAAGTTGTTTCGAAGTGAATCACATATCTACCTAGTTCTATATGTGGATGATATTTTGATCGCAACTCAGAATATCAACGAAATTAGAGAACTGAAGAGGTCTCTCAGTGCAAAATTTGAAATGAAGGATCTAGGAGCTGCTCGGAAGATATTGGGAGTTGAGATCTATAGAGATAGGAAGAAGAAGAAGCTTTTCATGTCACAGTAGGGATACATCAAGAAGATCTTAAGCAGATTCGGAATGTTATCAGCTAAAGCTATAGATACTCCTATGGCGACTAACAGCAAGTTAGGAATGTACACCGTTCAGACTGAGGAGGAGAAGGAGTACATGTCCAAGGTTCCATATGCTAGCACAGTTGAAAGCCTCATGTATGCTATGGTCTGTACTCGACCGCACATAGCATTCGCTGTTAGTGTGGTTAGTCGTTTTATGGCTCATCCAGGGAAGGACCATTAGAAAGAGGTGAAGCGCATATTCAGGTACCTTAAGGGTATGTCAGACATTGGCCTATGTTATGGGGCTAATGAAGACATCTTGGTAGCTGGTTTCTCGGATGCGGACTATGCATGGGATGTTGATAGTAGAAGATCAATGACGGGCTATAAATTTGCTCTGGGACCATCTGTTGTGAGTTGGAAGGCGACGCTACAGCCGACGCTGACTTTGTCGACGACGGAGGCGGAGTACATGGCTCTAACGGAAGCAGCAAAGGAGGCAATATGGCTTAAAGGTATGGTCAATGATCTAGGCCTACTTCAAGATCAAGCGATAGTCAACTGTGATAGCTTGAGTGCGATTTGCTTGACTAAGGACCAGGTTCATAATGAAATGACCAAGCATATCGACGTCAGGTATCATTTTTTGAGAAACGAGAGCAGGATCAAGGTGAAGAAGGTGGGGACAGTTGACAACCCCGCGGATATGTTCACCAAGCCGGTTCCGAAGAGCAAGTTCCAGCATTGTCTGGAATTGCTCAACATCTTGAGCCAGTGATGTCACGACCCCCTTTCCCGGACCCCGATTAGTGATGGGATCAAGGGTCATAACTGGCCGATGGGGGCCTCTTTTTGTATCAAGTGGGAAGAATAAAAAAATTAAACTTTTGAAATGAGAAAAGAAATAAAAATAAATCGTTGCGGAAGCGATTTGGAATACAGGGGTCTCATTTAGACATTGAGAAATTTATTTGAAAGCTTTCTGTAAAACAGTTTTAAAAGAAGAAAGAAGAACTTTTGATTCAATCCCACAAGACAGTACTAATCAGAGTACACATGAATAATTGAGCAGTTTAAATTAGAGACAACTTCAAATAACCAAACGGTACTTCTTTTATACATGATCGGTCAAACTATTACACAGAGTAGGACTAGGCGTACTGCCTATACATTATCTATCTGGCACGTGTGAGCATGCTATATACAACAAAACTGGACTGTAGATAAGTCTAGCTCACAACATGATACAACAAAACTATATTGCTATAGGTCTTCTAAAAGTATCCCGGTCTCTACTGATCTTCATCGTATCCATGTCCTAAAAACATTTAGTTTGAAAAGGGGTGAGCTGAAAAGCTCGGTGAGGGGATTACTCCTTCTTTTAAATGAAAGCAACTGAAACATGATTTTCGATCATCATTTGGCAATAATATAACTTCAGTAGAAAGAACAGTAAACATTTCATTTCAATCACTTTCATTTGGTTGAGATGCAGTGGGTAACCGTTGGGATCTATAGGTGATATATCCCCTTACCTTCCGTGTAAGTAGCTGGTAGGCGAGTAATATATCCGTAATTTGACATGTCTTGGCGCCATCATAGTGGCACGTCGCTTAACATTACCCAGCGATAAGGTCTCGTGGATAGAACAACAAAATTTGTCCAAAGCATCTCGTCAATTTATCATTTTAAACAGTATTTAGAAAATTGATTATAAAATAAAATTTATAAAATTTGTCATCATAACGACAGTTAAAATAATAAACCGTAAAGCAGTTTAGGCATTTAATAACAGAGGAGCATGAAAAGAACAGTTTAGCTGTCATTTTAACAATTTAGACAATTTATTTAAAAAACGTAAAAACACGAATATTTAAAAGCGATGGACAAAGTTTACTCACATTCGTAGCGTGACGGATATAGTTACAAATGAAGTAACTATAATGCTATGGAACGATATTTACCTATTTGGTACTTGGACGAGATGATGCAGACGAGATTTTCTTTTCTTTTCAAATTTAGGTGTGAGGCGTTTGGTGTAGGAAGTGAATGATTTAGGAAGATAGTTGGGTGTATTTATAGTGATAGATCAAGAGGTCATATACGTAATAGCTTACGATTTTGTAAGCAAGAAAACGTATGCACTTACCAATTCAACGTATGACTAATTAGTGGACAAGTTTTTACTATGCTGCCACCTCCTGATTTATTGCCAAGCAGACAACTCATGCACATAGCTTACTTGGAGTAGTCATCAAGCTAGAAGTAGTCAATCTCATGCTACAACCTATAGGTTCCTAGGTTCAGCCCACCATTTCCATGTTTAGTACTGGTACCACTCAATCCCAGCTCTTCCCCACCAATTTGACTTTTACCACTATTCAGTTGGTCACTTTGACTCGGTGATTTGGATAGCAAAGTAATGTAATTTTTTGATAATTTTTTTATGGTGTTGTAGAGTATAAGTTGATATATAACACGGTGAAAAAAATTATCAAAAAATCGCATCAATTTGCTATCGAAATTACCCGGTCAAAGTGACCCATATTCGAGTCAGATATTCAGAATGGTGGGCAAGAGCTGGCACTGAGTGGTACACAAGAGACATTTCTAGAAATTGAAACGTGTCAAAGTCACACTTTACACCATAATTGTGCATCTTTATCCTTAGCAAAAGAAAAATTGTGTTTTACCTTTAAAAAACTAGAGTAAAACGCAAATAGAGAATTTATTTCTTATTTATTTATTTATTTATTTATTTATTTATTTATTCTCTTGTTAGAATACCATTTGTTTTCTATCATGTCTATTGAAAGAAATTAATTAACATAGTACAAACAAACATGAAAACTAAGGTCTAACAAAATCCTTTAAGATATAGCACTCCGTTTCTTCTCTTTAGCCCCCTTTCTATTTTGATACGTTTCCTCTCTTGCTCCCCCTTTCCTCATCAGGCAAGTTTTTTGTTGCAAAAAGACTGTTTTACCCTCTACAGAATATTTCACTTGATTTGTTTATATTATTTTCAATCAACCTATCTAACCAAAACCCATCACAAACACAAAATTCAGCCAAATTTTACCCTACTCATCAACAAAACTTATCTCTTCATCTCTCCTCATAATTAACATTTCTTTCTCTCACTACCACTCATTCTCTTCCATCCGTTATTTTACCTCTGCTTATCTTCTTCTCCTTCTCCCTCACCACTCACCAACAACACCATCACCTCCTCCATCTTATCACCACTCACTGACCACAACACCACCACCTCCACGTCCATCTCCATCCGAGCAGAGAGAGAGACCCCGACGAGGCCGAGTAAGCCCACGAACATAGATGAAACCGATTTAGAAGATTGTTTTGGAAATCGACCCAAACAACGGTGCCTTGCAGTCTGGCCTCGCCGATGCTCAGTCGTCGTTGAGATCTCGTCCCTCTCCGTCGTCGTCGCCGTTTGGGGAAGCTTTTCGGACCGGAGATGTGGGCTAAGCTCACCGCCGATGCGAGATCTGGTGGTGTGAGATCCTACGGTGTTCGTCTTCAACCCGTACTCCGCCTGGTTTGAGATCCTCCGGTGACTCCATCTCCAGCTACCATCTCCGGTCAGAGCAGAGAGAGACGCCGATTTAAGTGTGGATCTGACCTTCTTCTTCTTTCTCTTCTTCTTAGTTTTGTAGTTTTTTTTCTTCGATCCGTGAATACAACTCTTGGATCTGTAATATTTTTGTTTAGATTTGTAATTTGATGATGTTGGTAGTGGTGATTGATTGGTGGTGATGGAAGAGCAGAGGTGGTTGTGGTGGTGGTGTTCTTGCTAGTAAAGGTAGAGAGAGAAAAAGAACTTCAGAGGGCATTTGGAAGAAGTGAAGGGGTATAATAGTAAAAGTCCATTTTTTCTTAATCCTTTTGCAAACCCAAAGGGGGCTAAACAGAAGAAACGGAGTGGTACAGTGGAGTACTAAACTTGTTAAGATTCACCTACTATTGTACTAATGTATCTTAGTGATAGATATAAATATGAACTTTGAAGAATTCTTTTAATTTTTTATATTTCTTTTTTTTTCTTTATAATAGGATAAAATAATGATATACCAATTGCAGTGACAAAATTCAATTTGCATTTTACTTAAGGATATAAACTTAGAAAAGTTACTACGAAGAAATGTAATTAATGTGTGGGTATTACAAGTGAGGCCCTTAGGGGCATGTCGGACCCGGTGGGTTCCAGTGAGTCTCTGTGACGAGAGACATTGGGTGCGAAGAAGACGTAGCTTTATTTACGAGAAGAGGAGCAACTGCTGTTGATGGAGAATTCAAGTCAAGGTGGAGATTTCTTGAGGTGCCTTAAATTGTGAAAGTCAAAGGCGGTGAAAACAAATTGGAACAAGGGTTTGAATTATGGTCAAAGGCAGTAGGGTAGCTAAGGAAACAAAGTGGGGCGGTGGAGTGTATTTGTCCCACATTGTCAAGTGAGGTGATTCTCACCTCCTCACTAGTACTATATAAAGGAGCTAGTAGGCTCTCTACTAGATATGCAATACAAGTTGTAATTGTTCATCTTAACTGAATAAAGAGTGCTTTTCCGCCGTGGAGGTAGTTAGCAAATACTGGTAAAATACTCGTGTTCTACTTTATTCGTTCTTCGTTCGTGAGGTGGTTTGTCATAACAAACTGAAATGAATTTTCGACCTCTATCCCTCCAAAGGAGAATTCGTTCCCCCATGGTTTATTATCATTTCACATTTTTTTGAATCACATTATCATTTCACATTTTTTTGAATCACATTGTCATTTTACATTTTTTTGAGGGAACTTATAATTTTACATTAACTCTTATCTAAAAAATTAGGGTAAAAGACAAAAATCACCCTTCATTTATGGAGAAAATACATTTTGCCCCTCGACTTATGGAGAAAATACTTTTTGCACCCCTGTTAGCGGATTGGGGTGGACGTATACCACCCTTCTGTTACAATCTGTTAGTGGAGGAGTGCAAACTGACTTTTTGTGACCATTTTACCCTTACAAATTGTGGACAAATAGCATCTTTTTTTGTTTATTCTTGAATTTCTTGGTGTTCTTGAGCACCACCTCACTACCACCAAATTCCCACCACCACCAACACCAACACCAACACCAACACCAACACAACAACAACAACAACAACAATTGAATGTCAGTTATCAAGCCAAACTAAAAAATGAGTAACTGCAAATCTACTTTCGGCACAGTAATATCGAATGAAAAAAAAATCAAATTCTGGGTTTGAACAGCACCTCCACCACCAACAACAACAACAACATCAATCACAAACCACAACTACATCCAATAGCAGCTCTTGTACCAATTCAAACCCTGATATTACCAATTCGCAACCCCTTCAACAAATACTTAACCAGATTAGAAAACAGCAACAACAACAATAGTTATTTTGCATATATAAGTCAGTCAAAAGCAGATTCAAAGATCACAAGAAACAAACCAAAATGAAAATAAGGATAAAAGAAACAGATCCACATCAACCTTCTGCAACTTTTTTTTTATTAAAAGAAACACCTGTAAATTTACATAGAAGAAGAAGAATAATAAGAAGAAGAAAGTACAGAGAAGACAAAATCAGCAAAGAGAACTCAAACCCTAACCTCTCAACCCACAAAATCAGCAAAGAGAACTCAAACCCTAACCTTCCAATCCTCCCCTCCCCCCAAATCCTCCCCAATCAGCCGATTCGAACCCCTCTGCCCACCCAACGGAGAATACAAGGTCGTGATCTACACCACCACGCTCCGCGGCGTTCGCCGGACGTTCGAGGCCTGAAACGTCGTACGGGCGGCGATTCACGGTGCCGTAGTGGCGGTATGCGAGCGGGACATCTCCATCGACACCAGATCTGGCGACGGTCTTGTCGCTGTTGGAGCAGATCGACGACGCGACCGTGGAAGAGGGAGGTCGACGACGTGGAGGAGGGAGGTCGGCGACGTAGAGGAGGGAGGTCGGCGACTGCTCTGAGAGCTGGATGAGGAGGGAAGAAGATGAAGAAAGAGAGGAGGAGGGGTAGAGACTAGAGAATTCTGTCTGGTTGAGAGAGAGAGAGAGAGAGAGAGAAATAGATGGCTGCTAGTTTAGAAATGAGAGGAAGAGGAGAAGAATTGGCTTATATAGCGATGTAATTTTCTTAAATCTTGAGGGCAATTCGTCTTTTCTTTAGGGTTTGTTTTTAACTCTGACAGGGTTCAAAAAGTATCTTCCCCATAAATCAGGGGGCAAAATGTATTTTCTCCATAAATGGAGGGTGGTTTTTGTCTTTTACCCAAAAAAATATATTTGGAGGACTGTTATTTCTCATACTAGGGGATTGCCCGTGCCCGAGGGCACTACCCCAAAAAACACCGTTTCACCTATTACAATGTCATAAATAAAATGAGTACGTTTATCCACAAACACGGGCATAAAGAGAAGACAACATACATATTTGTATTAAATAATCAGGAACAAAGGAAGTCTTCTTTTTATAAATAAGATGAATGGAGTGGGTAATTAATTAGAGGGTAGTTACGTGGATGGTAGGTGGGATCTAAGGGTTGGGGTTGATTCAATCTAACGGTTGAAATAAAGTCTACCGTTCTATTTTATAGAGTAGATTTTTTTCAGTCTCCTTCATCGTTGGGATAAAAAACAATTTTGCAGGAGAAGTAATAAAAGAATAAAGGGTAAAAGACAAAAACCATCCCTTGAGTATGGGGTATATACAAAAAAACCCCTCATGTTCGGGGATATACGAAGACCACCCCTGTTAACGTCGGACGTTAGACAAATAACACCCACCTGTTACAATCAGTTAGTATAGGGGTGTAATATGACCTTTTTTATGACTATTTTGCCCCTAGTTGTATTTTTGTATTTAATGTGGTTTATGTTGTTGGTGTTCTTCATCACCACCACATCAACCACCAACACACCACAAGAAACACCAACACCAACACCACCTTACACAACAACACCACCAGAAACACAACCACTGCTGAATGCCCACCGACACCACCACAAAATCAAAAACAAATATAAAATCAAGACTACAACAACGAACACAACAACAGCAACAACAACAATTTTATTTAGTAGAAAAGTGAATATCATCTATTCACAAGAACACCAACAACTGTGAATACAACAAAAAACTCTATCCTTCACAAGTAAACATCTCCACCAATTTCTGTTATATCCCTGATCTGATTGACACCCAGAAATCAAGAAACCCAGATCTCAGACTTAAGAAACACCCACAAATCAATTTCTCAGTTGCAGAAGTCCTAGACAGAAGAGACAGTCCGAACCCAACAAATCAATTTCTCACCTCCACATGCTTCCCTTATCCACTCCGAACCCAGAACCCCTAATCCTTCAAACCGATTGAGACCCAATTTCGAAGAAACCCAACAACAAACAAAAGAGACGGTCACTTGATTGCAGGCTTCGCACGAAACAACGACTCGCTGATTTGTTTTATACTTACCGCTGCCGGAGACAAGAAAGCGGATCTGGTTTCTTCTTCGCCGATTGACCGTGCCACGATGGTGATTGGTTCGTTCGTCAAATCCTCGCCGGAAAGTGTTGTGGTTTTCTTCTTCGCCTCTCTGTCGTCCCTCTCGTTTCGACAGCGACAGCGAACTCTCTTCTCGAAGACCCCCAGAAAGAGACAGGAGGCTGGAAGAGGGGCAGAGAAGGAGGAGGGGGACGACGAAGAGGGGGGAGGGAGAAGATGCAGGTAAGGAAGGAGAGGTGGTGGAGAAAGGTTGTGGCCGGTGGTGGAGGCAGCGGGGATGTTATTGCAGGAGGTCGCCGCCATCGCCGTCCGATTCAACCTCCATCGCCATCGCCGTCTGATTTGGTAGCGGTGGTAATCGATCCGTCGATGGTGGTGGAGGCAGAGAGAGAGAGGGGGGATGGGTGGGAGGGCGTCGATGGTGGTGGAGGCAGAGAGAGAGAGATGAGGAAGGAGAAAGGGGGAGACAGTTAGGTTAAAGTGGGGGAGAAGATGAAAAAACATGTATTTATAGTGTGGCATTTTTTGCCAAAATGAGGGTAAATATGTCTTCTTACCCTACTGTTAGTGTGCCGTTAGTGACAGGGGTGGTCTTCGTATATCCCCGAACACGAGGGTTTTTTTGTATATACCCCATACTCGAGGGGTGGTTTTTGTCTTTTACCCAAGAATAAAATAAGATGAACCAGTACCCACGCGTGAGTCGTCTTTGACTTTCATCAAACTGGAGTGTTGTAACCAATTACATTTCCGAATGATGATGTGTTATAAACTCATTGGCTAGAGAACGTGTAATACTCGTGGACACACAATATAGGATTATACTGCACCTTCACCGAAGACTGAAGTACTCCCCTGTGAATAAAAAACCGTCCTTTAAAGATCGAGAAATTAGCAGATCTGTCATCGCCATTGTATGTTAAATCTCGGAATCATCTTCCAGCGCGAGAAGACCGAAGAAGACCCTCATCGAACAGAAATAGGCTCCAATGGCTTACGTCGAGAAAGGTAACACCCCCCTCTCTCTCTATTGTCAATTCTAAACCCTTGGATTTGGGACACGAAAAGTCATTCACTTGATCTCTTTTCGAAATTTTGAAATTAGGGTTTCTGTTCGTGCGATAATGCAATTCTCTGTTGGTATCTGTTATTTGATTTGATTGAGGTTTTGTTGGGGTCTCTCAATCGCTTTTGTGTGATGTATGCGTGACTAATATTATTGGGGTTCATGTTGATGAATGTCACGATTAAAAATTATGTAGTCGCACCTTTATCTTAGTATCAATCAGAATTGGTATGTTTATGCCTATCTTCTCCAATCTCAATGATCTAAGGAAAACCCTAAACTTTAATTTTATAATCAGAATCCATGGTTTTGAATGGTTGAAGGAAAAAATAGAAGCCGGAGACATCATAGCTATTTGAAAACTGACTAGTTTTAAAATAATCTGCTGGAAAAGGTAAAATTGACATGATTTCACGGTCTATGTACCTAAAGCAGGATATACCCTGTGTAGTCAAAACACAAAGATGGACTTGTTTTTAAGGTGAGCCTTCAACACTTGAAAAAAAAAAACCAACCGATTTGTCCCTTGGCTCTGATACGAACACCCCCCATAGGGATCATATTTTGGTTTATTTTTCTATAGTATACTATGGTTGTGTTTGGCAACGAAGACATGACTACTTTAAGTGAAAGCACCTTGTCTCAGTAAGATTTTAGGTTGCTCTTTGTTCCTTACGTTCAAACATAAAAAGTCACTAACCTAGTGCATTGTAATCGTAATTTATCGACATTGCATTTTCTAATTCCCCAATTTCTTGTTCATAGTGCACCACAAAGGTTTTTGTTCTATAAAGGAAACTTCTATGGGCAATCAAGTTCGGCCTAAGCCGTTACATAATATTGTAAAACAAGCGCGTGACTGCTTTGGAGCACAAGGAGCCTCTATATCCTCATCAACTGAGGGTTTTGAAAAGCTTTGACCCTTTTTGGAGTGTGGTTGTTTAACGATCAATGTTTCTGTTTTTGTGAAAACAAGGTACTATAAGAAAACGATGACCTTGATTGTTGAACAATCACATTTTGCATTTACTACACCAATAAGGGTCAAAGATTTTCCAGAACTTGGAGTTGATGATATGGAAGCTCCCTGTGCTCCAAAGCGATAACACGTCCCAGATCGCTTGTTTTACAAAAATGTGTAACGGGTTAGGCCTAGTTCTGTTGTCAATAAAAGTTCCCTTTTTATGAAAAAAATAGCTCGGTGGTGCAGTTATAAAGTAAACAAGAAACTGGGTCATTAGAAAGTCTAAGGTTGGTAAATTTTACTGCACTAGGGTAACAACTCGTTGTGAAGAAAAAAAAAAAAAAAAAAGAAACCTAAATGATACTGAGATAACGTTGGTTAGAACTTGGATGTGTTTTCACCCAAATAACCCTGTTTTGGTTGCCAATCACAAACCACAAATATAGTAAGCTCTGAGATAAAACACCAACATATGCTCCTTTTGATGCCAGGGGAAAGTCTCAGCTTCTATATTAGTAACCAAAGATTGACATCTCGTGTTAAAGCGGAGTAAAAATCAATCGGTTGGTTTCCCATGACCAAAGAAGAGTGGAATAATGGTCGTGTTTGGGTGGGTGATAAAGATGGAGCATGAAAGGTGTCAAAGAATTTATTGCCGTAATTAGTTGATGGATGGATGAAGGAGCTTTAAACAGCTTAGGAGGCTATATCTTAGGGGCGCTGGATAGTTTACTGATGTGCAAGCCGGCCTTCACATCTCCTCGGTCTATGAAGCGTGGATGCTTCTCAGGATGTCTCACCAGCTTCCGGGCTTCATAGAGGTATCCAGCATCATTTCGCTTTCTTGAGAGGGGCCCGTTGATTGTTAAGTTGAAAGCTCTGTTTGTCGTTCTTGCCTGTATGGTCATCTTGCATACTCAGTTTAAGTTCGAGGTTCAGGTTGTATCGGTTCTAGAAGGAGGGACTGAGATATGAAAGCCTTTGCCTATTTCCGTCTTTAACCATTTGTGTGAAGTTCAGACTAGAGAGAATAAATGTTTAAAACTGCTACTGAGATTGTTCTGTCTAGACTCTTCAAAGGTTTATTGGTAGTAAGTCATGAATATGTAATTATTGGAGGCTTGAATTGTTTTTGTGCTTTGTGTTACAGCATCCGTCGTATTCTAGCATTAGATGCTTTTTGTTCATTTCAGGAAAAATATATTTTTTCTCGAATATTTTCTTAATGAACTGAAAATGGTATGCCAAACTTTTAAGTCTAGTTTTTCAACCTTACTAGCTACACAACATTGTAAATAGTCATCTTAAATTTAAGTTCTAGAATGTAACTAATTTATCATCTGGCATCGAGGATGCTATCTATCATGTTCATCCCGATTTTTTTCAAACCAAGCAGCGTGAGTAACACTTTGTCTAGCTTGAAACTGGTTCTTGAATGATGCAGACAAATTCCCCACATCAGAATAGTTTCACCTGCGCTGTCTTTGATGTAAATGACCATGAGGCACCTAAGTGCTGAAAAATTTGACATATGAGAATAGTTTCACGTTATCTTCTTCCCGTCATTAGTTGGATCATGGAATGTGGTAAGTGATGTAGGAAAGAACTAAGGTTAAGATTTGGGGATTGAATTTGCGCACGGAAGTTTCAAACGGCAACATACCAGCTGAGAGAAAAGAAGGGAAGAGGAAGAAGAAGCGAGTGCTTCACCCTCACAAGGGATTGGCTAATCACACAAGCACATTTGCAGTTCATTTCTAAAGTCTGAATAATGAAAAGATTACAATTTTTAAAAAAAGAGAACCAATACTAAAGCCTACTTGTTAAAATAGTAAAATAAATAAATTAAAATTACAAACTAGAGCCTAATGTAATGAAATAATTTCTAACTGGTCCTATCAAGCAGCTCATAATTCTCATATTGTCCAAACGACAAATCTGGAGCATCCATATGAAACCCTAGATAGCTTGGGTATGAAATCTTGAAATGCTGCTTTCTCTCATAGTAAGTGTTCAAGAAACCTAAAAGGGACAAAAACCTCTGCCCATTTAGGTACATCTTCATATGAAATGCCGTCTTATATTATATTATTCGGTTATTCATTGTACTGTTACGCAAGTATTTTCTTAACTTGATATTGCGTAACACATGACAATATTTTGACCCGTGGTCGTAAGAAAGGAACTCTTAAAATTAAATGGTCCTATATCCGAAGTGTTTAGCACTTAGCCTGGTGGTAACGACTTTGGTCAGGAGGTATATGATCCCCTCTTAAGGTCCAAAGTTCAGACAACACCGAGCCATACTGTCTGAATTTTCATGCGTGAAATACAGACAGATATGTACAGTCCCATCCTTCACCGATTTTAAATGCTTCACTTCGGCATGTTGCCTAAAAGGTAAACAAAAGGGAAACCAGCATGTCTTCTTTGTATAGTAAGATCTCTACAGAAGTTACAGAAAGCATAGATGTAGCCATCTTGGAAACCAATTTCCCTCTGAGGTTACTGTTGTAATCATTCCTACAAGAGCTTATCACTGTTGTTATGTTGGTCATATCGTTTTTAACTGTCAAGTTAATACACAGTGGACTGTAGTTTCTGGTAGTGGGGGTGCGACTGCATTCTCTTTACTTCTTGTTTCGTGCTTCACCCACACATTTGAAAATGAATCTTGGTTCTCTCAATAATGCCACCAAAAGCCAAATCATATTATGATAATTAGTGGATACTAGAAGTATACAAATCTATTTTTATGTAATATGCAAAAATATCCATCTACAGTTTTATGCACATCTCTTTATTAGTCTTTAATTCTTGGACACTTTTTAGTGGAGTCCCCTTCCAAATATCGTTGAATTAGAAGGCATTCGAACCCGACTTTTGGATAATTCCAACCTGACACCTGCAAAAATCTGAGTAAGTTTATCTCCACTTAGTGTGCTGCGTTGTTGGCATTCTACTTGTGCACGTACAAGTTAAAGAACACAACTTTGGTTTACTTGTTAGAAGTTGGGCCATTGTGCTCAGGAAAATTAAGAATCGGATTGGTTGACAAAAATCTACATATAGACTGAAATTAGAGAAAACCTAATTAATAAGGCTATGAACAATAATAAATGCCTGAAGCTTTGAATTTTTAGGACTGAAGATCACTTTGTTGAACAATATAAATGGCTGAAGCTGTGAAGATCACATTGTTGAACAATAATAAATAGCTGAAGCTGCGAAGATCACTTTGTGATTCAGATTATCATCCCCCACCCCCCCCCCCCCCCCCCCCCCCCCAAAAAAAAAAAAAAAAAAAAAAAAAAACTGTAGGGTTTAGATGGTGATTTCACCAACATGATGCTAAGTTACCCCGGACTGTTCGTTCTGGACACTGCAGCCGTGTCAACTCGACACTTGGTCTGGCCTCCACCACATAGCCAAGCTTTGATGGGTCATCAATAATAACATCTTATTGTCAAGTTGGTGGAGTTAACCAAGCTTTGATGGGTCATCAACAACATCTTACTGTCAAGAAGGCCTATGTCTTTCATGGATGGCTCGGTGGGTAGAGAGATCATCAATCCAGTGACAGCGTTCATGTATGTCTTCTTGAGGTGGTGTCGGGGTTCAACTGTAGCATCAACTAGTGTCGTAGGCGCAGTCATAATGCTGTGGGTGACTCTGAATAGAAGAGAGAATTGGCATGCTTAGTCTTTCCTAGGATGGCGGCTCAGGTAGAGTTAAACACCGAACCCCTAATGAGCCGCTTACAAGTTGTCTCAAACACAATTGAGAGGCCTTAGGCTTATGCTGGTACTTGATACCTCTAGGCTGCAAACCCTTTGTTCTTTAGAGATTAAGTGATCCATCAAAATCAACCGTGATTTTGGTTGAGGGATTGATATGGCCACGTCTATTGAAGTTTACCAGTCATTATGCAGTGGGTGGACTGTGATTACAGAAAGGTGAACAAATGGTGGTGACTGATGAGGAACTATATCTCTCTTAGCTCCCTGTCTATTGCTTTCTACTACATAGATTGATTTTACAGGTCATAACATGTAATGTGGAAAGTTTGTATGTGGTTGGATACGCTGCTTTATTCTATGAGTAGTAAACCTTTGTATTGTTCTCTTACTTCCTCTTTGAGACATCTATAAAGTAATTTGAATTAAAATGGAAGGTAGAGGGTAAGGTGAAATATATGATAGAGAGAAGAGAAGCTATCAAATAGGCTGGGCAAGGACATATTTGTCGAGATCTTTCAAGGGTATTACCATTATACTTTGTATTGTGCTGTATTGCGTGATTAGCATTGTTAGATGTCCTTATCAACGTAGGATCTCTCTAGTAATGTAAGGAATGGGAACGTACAAGGGCGGATATTACTGTGCAGGTTGTGTTGTTTCTGTTCTCTCAGCACATTGGGAAGTGTCATGTACTATACAATTTTGAATGTGCTCATCTTTCTGTGGTTGGATTTGCTCAAGGAGTGTGTCCTAGAGGAAAAGAATCAGTTCAATTTTAATACTTTTGTGAGTGATGTTAAGAGAATTTTGCTGACTCTCCCGTAGAGGTGTATATCTTTGGAAATTATGTCTTGGAAACTATTTATTAATGTTCACGATGAATCATTTTCCAAAAGTTGTGCTGATGGAGGTCTGGTAAAAGTGTCGTGGTGGTAGTTGTGGTTTGAGAGGGGAGGTCTATGTGAGTCTGAGACAGTGCTTTTATAGGAGTGCAGTTTTGAGGTATGAAATGATGTATTGGCTTTATCTTGGATTTATCAATTCTGATCCAGTTGGGGGTGGATGAGCTTGTGGATGGGTTTTCATCATTAATTTGTCCTTTTGTTATTTCATCCTCTAGTCTTGTTAATACTGCAATACACTGTTTCCGAGAAGGAAACGGTTTATTACCTCAGGAAGATTGCACGACTTGTGAATGTTTAATTTCTGAAGGCTTTAATGGGATTTTTTTCCAGGTGTTGTGAAATCCAAGCCATCCTTTTGGAGGTTGAAAACAATCACTGATTTCTTCCGGGCCATTTACACTTTCGTTGCAGCGTTCTTCCTGACAATGTTCTCAGTAAGTTTGCTATATATTGGTATCCTATATCCCCAAAGAAGTATTTTGGAGTTCCTAGTAGTTGCAGGTAACAGTGACTGTGCTTTTAATGTTTTATTATTTTCAGATGGAAAAAGCAGATGCTTATAAGAAGGGCTCGGCTTCTGGGAAGAAATGGGACGGTGGGGGTCCAGGAGGCCCTGGAAGTGGGCCGTATGGTGGTGGAGGTCCCCGCCGTCCTCCCAGTGGGATGGACAATGTTCGGGGAATCGATCACAGTGAGCCTCTCTCTCTCTCTCTCTCTCTCTCTCTCTCTCTCTTATTATCAGGCCAATATTTAATCAACTTTTTCTCTATTCTCAGGTTCTCTTCCTGCTTGTGGATCTTGCTGCGGCTGAAGCTTTGGTGGTTTATCTAGTCTGTCGTGTGCTGAAGACCTAATTGTCCAACTCCAACTTAGAAACCTGAGTTATGTGTAAATCTGAACTTGTAATGTGAATGTTATTAGAGTCGTAAGAAGCAATTGGTATGAACTCCCCATATGTCAAAAAGTCATAACTGTCCGAGTGAGTACGAATAAATACCTTGTTTATGTATGCCCTCATACTCGCGTATCTTTTGTTGTTTACTGGCGATATTTATTGTCAACCTTATCGGTCCAACCTAATTCTTCCTGATTTTTTGTGGGAGTTGTTGGTCTAACCAAGCCTGAGTTGGGATAGCATCCGCGAATCTGGAAATAAAACATAATGCGCTCGAATTAATTAGTCTCTGGATTACCGTCTGATTGTGGTCTTTGGAGTTTGACCACAAAAGAAGCAACTCCATTACGATGTTTTGCTTGTGTAGTTCATTTTCATACTAGTGAAGGGTTTTGTAAAAACATGGTATGGCAAGTTTACTTTTAGGCAGATCCTTCCAGAGCATCTATAACTTCGTCGAACTGGGCAATGTACTTTAAGAAATTTCGAATCCGTTCCAAGTTCTCTCTTCTAGCGCATCCATAACTTCGTCGAACTGGGCAATGTACTTTAAGAAACTTAGAATCCGTTCCAAGTTCTCTGGCCAACAAGTCAATCTTTATCTAGTTGTGCGATCCCAATTCCTATAGACTGCCTGTGAGATTGCTAAAATTTGACTGTCTTGTTTGTATGAATGAACTGGTCTCTTCAAAGACCGATTTCAATCCAGATTTGTAATGTCTGCGCACTGGGACACTCCCCAAGCTTAGTGATGCCCATTCAAGGATATGCTCAGTTTACGTCAACGTGGAGCCTGAAAAGCCCATTCCCATCAACAAGGACAAGGAATTGTGTTACAAGACCTACGGAGTTCAGGGAGTATCATCATTTTTGATTTTTTTTTGGTACAAAGGGGGGCTCAAAGGCCAGAAACTAACCCCATCTAATACAACCTATTTCCTCCCGATCCAGTTTAACAATATCCAAACACTGATCAGGTGGAGAACTCAAGGAATTTCTATCAGACCCACAATCAAAACAAAGTTTAGCTAAACTATCATCTGGCATATTAGCTTATCTATCAATTTGCTCACAGAACACTGAACCTCAGCTAGCAGAGAGATCTGATCTTCACAATCATTTGCCAATAAGGGGAGGTTCACTTGCATTCAACATCAGGTTCACAGTCTCAGCTGAATCAGATTCCATCACCAGAGCTTGCAACTTCAAATCAGCAACAACAAGAATTCCCTCCAAATTTAATAGAGAAAATGTTACAAATTGATGAGTGAGGGTAAAAAGGTCATGCCAACTAAAATTCGGTGCAACCATCAATAATGACCGTGTAAGAATCAATTCCCTTTTCTTATTAGTAGTTTTTCTATTTTTTTTTTTTTTTTTTATATTTTCTTTTTGATTCACCGTTTCCTTTCTATGATTTTAGTTCAGCACATATGGAAAATATATACATAAAGAATGACTCGAAAGGAAAATTTTAAGAGATACTACAAGTTTGAACATAATTATTTCTATTCTAGCTTTTATTAGTTGTCAATTTTCAGAGTTTCAGTTTTTTAAGAGACACACTATTGCCTTCCAGAGTTTAAGTTTTATCACATGAGTTATTCTGTCCGCAAGACCATGTAGCATGGCGCCAAATGAAAATCGAAATAGAAACAAATATAGACATAATTTTGGAGATGATTTCTCTTATAGTAGTTTTTTATTACTCTCTGCGTTTCATAATCACTATCTTTCTAAAATCGTAACTTTTTAACATGACATGCATTAATTGCGTTGAGTTTTGTGATGACATTTGTCCTTATTTCTTAATTTAGAACATTGATATAATTATTTTTTATTGGGCATCATTGTCAATAATATATATACACATACATTCTAATTAGTGGAAACCAGACCATGTCCAAAATTTCCTTAACCACCACATATAACTACTAGTAGAACAGCTTATTGGTGCCTCCACTTTTGTCTCACGTCCTCTTAGAAAGACTGATTCAAAACATCAATAATGTATATCTCAATTATTCAAAATCTCAAAGTCAACCAGCCTTAAACTGAGGTGCCTCGAACCTTATCAGAAAACCAATCACAAACCTTGTCTTTGAAATTCAAAAGAAGAAAAAAATGGTGGATGCAGAGAGGGTCCAAATCATTGCTGCCACCGCAGACACCATACCGCAGGAGTTCATTCGACCGGAGGACGAGCAGCCCCGTCTCACTACGCTCAAAGGCCCGGCACCCGAGGTTCCGGTGATCGATCTCTCGGAGGCCGACGAAAAGAAGCTTGTGGAGAAGATTGTAGATGCTAGCTGCAAATGGGGATTGTTCCAAGTTGTGAACCATGGCATACCAAATGATGTCATAGGGAGGCTACAAAAAGTTGGGAAAGAGTTCTTTGAGTTGCCACAAGAGGAGAAGGAGAAGATTGCAAAGCCACCTGGGGCTAAGAGTGTGGAAGGTTATGGGACTAAGCTACAAAAGGAGGTTCAAGGGAAAAAAGGATGGGTTGATCATTTGTTTCACAAGACATGGCCTCCTTCTGTCATTAATTACCAGTTCTGGCCCAAGAATCCAACTTCTTACAGGTACGGCTTCCTGGCTATTTCCCAGTTTTTCGCATTTACACAACACTAATCATTAACCTGCACCAAGGCGCACGTTGCACGCAATATGGTGGTAGCATAAACATGTACAAGATTAACTTATTTTCTACAATTACCAGCCTAATATGTCTCAATAAATTCACAGAGTAGTGATATCCTGCAGGTAGTGAGACGGAAATGAACTTATTGAAGATTATTTTATAAAAAGTCTTCAAAACCAAATTACTTCACTTTAGTACATATGTTTGTAGTACGAGGACAAATGATATATTTTTTACTGTCATTTCTATCTTCTTCGTTGAAATCGTGGTACGCCCTGTATGAAAATCCCCTTGACTAGTTGTACCCTAAGTCACCTAGAGCGGGAGCGAAGCGGGAGCGCGAACTGGAGCGGGAGCGGGAAAACGTCTAATTTTACAAGGATTGCATTTGAGAACGTCACGAAAGCGTCTATATATAATATTTATTTACTATAATTTTATGAAAAAAATTATTATTAACATATGATAATCTAATTTTACACATGAGAATATTTTGTATTAATAGGGTTGTCAGTATTCATTTGTCAAATAGGTTGTTTCAATAAGAAAGAATAATATTTAAATAGTTGAATTATCAAACTGACACATAATAAGTTGAGATTAATCATCAAGTATAGTCCAAACTAATGGTAAATTGGCTTTAAGAAGTAATTCGCCTACGAAAACGAGCTCTCTATTTTCTGGAGCGCTTTTAGAGCGAGGTTTGGTCTTGAAAGCGCCAGAGCGAGGTTTGGGAGCGGGAGCGATGCCCCTTCGAGAGGTTTTAGGTGACTAAGGTTGTACCTAAGCAGTTAAATAATTAAAATCAGCATGCAAGTGCCGATCCTTGAAACACCAAGAAATAATTTGTAATTTCCAATTTATTCAGTTTATCGCATGAATAATTTAAAGGAAGTAATGTGAAATGCCTTAAACAATTCGATATGAAAATTAACAATAACAAATGATAGCAGGAGATGTAAAATTCATTTCCGGAGTTGGTTTGCAAATATTAATATGCCCATCTAAGGCCAGCATCGTTTCTCCATCAAATTTTATAACTCCTAATTATTAGTCTTTTCTTCCCCTTAATGTAAATTTATTGTGAATTAACATTTAACTTCTATTCTCAATTAATATGAACCATTTTTCTTCTTCTTTAACTACGAAAATTAAAATAATTGAGTTTTAACTTGCAAAGTAGCATTCATGTGGCGACATTCAGTTTTTAATTGAGTATTAACATAGCAAGGGTAATCCATGCATGCCGGAAAAAAGTTGTGCTGGTATTAGAAGCACTCTCAAACTGACCCTTAATCCCTACTAGGATGATGGCTCAGGTACTGTCAAGCACCAAACCCTCACTAGCCGCTTACCAGTTGTCCCCAACACATTTGAAAGGCATTAGGCTTAGGCTTGCACTTGATACTTCTAGGCTGCAAACACTTTGTGATTTAGAGATTAAATGATACATCAAAATGGATGTGAATTTGGTTTAGAATCTAATAGTACGCGGAATGTCGGGTGTTATGTGTTATTAAACAGGGAGGCTACTGAAGAGTATACCAAACACTTGCACGGGATAGTTAACAAGCTGATGAGGACAATGTCAATTGGTTTAGGGCTTGAAGGTGACGAGATGAAGAAATGCGTAGGTGGTGAAGACTTGGTGTACATGATGAAAATCAATTACTACCCGCCATGTCCTCGCCCAGATCTTGCCCTTGGCGTTGTAGCTCATACCGACATGTCAGCCCTAACCATTCTTGTCCCGAATGATGTCCAAGGCCTCCAAATTTTCCAAGATGGTTATTGGCTTGATGTCACGTACGTTCCCAATGCCCTCATCATCCATGTTGGTGACCAGGCTGAGGTACACGATTTTACTAGTACTCAGTATATATTTCAGTTTTTTTTTTTGAAATAGTATATATTTCAGTTCGTTACAGTAATGTCTGCACAAAATAGATGATAATATTATGGTTATATTTTAATTTTTCTGATTCTACACTTAAGATTCTAAGCAATGGCAAGTACAAGAGTGTGCTTCACAGAACAACAGTGAACAAAGAGAAGACAAGACTTTCATGGCCAGTATTCTTGGAACCACCTCCAGACTTTGAAGTGGGCCCACATCCCAAGCTTGTTAGCAAAGAGAATCCTCCAAAGTATAAATCCAAGAAGTTCAGTGACTACTGCTACTGCAAGCTTAACAAGCTTCCTCAGTGAAGCATTGCAGCCAACATTGCAGTAAGCTTGTTAAATACTGAAGTGACCCGACAATATGTGTAAAGACAGTTCAATTAGACAATAGAATTCCTTCTTGAACATGATATCTTGTGATAACTCGATTTTTTGAGTTATAATCTTGGCATGTTTGCCAGAAATTCGACAGTACTATGAGTGATATTGAGAGAATTTCGACCATTTGTATGCATGATTGGTGAAAAATTAGCTTCATTTGCTTTAATAATAGTTTCCGCATTTTCATGCTTTGATTTGAATTGTTTTGATCTATAGAACCGCTTGGTAGTATTCTCTTTTTTTGAACACATACGGAGGCCTGATGGTTGAATTTGAAGAATTGATCAAACTTCAGAAACGAGGAAGGTCGGGAAAAGGGTCAAGAAATAGAGAGAAGGAAATTGACTATCCAGAATCCTCGTGCGAGCAGAAGAACAACTTGCACGAGCAAAAAAACTTGGAGAAATTTTGGATGGACTCGCACGAATATAAATTGCTCATATGTTTGTCGTGCAAAAAGTATGAGTCCTCTTGTGAGAACCCTGAAGTTATGAACGGCTGATTTTGGGCAACAATGCAATTCAGGCATTCTTAACTTTCAAACTCGTGCCAAGTGATAGAAGAACGACCTAGTAGTTGATACGTTCATACACTCACGTCTTGGAGCAGGTTTGGAGAGTTGAAAGCTTGGAGATTCAATCCCATGAAGATCAAAACCATTGGATCATTAAGATTTTGTATCGTTTGATTTTTCTTATTTTTTCCCAATATCTAGGCAGAATCAAGACAACACTCATCGTTTGATCATCAAAACTTGTTCCCAAAACCATTGGATCATCTTCTTTAGTTATTACCCTTAGTAGCAACTAGTAGAATCAATGTAAACAATGCTTCCCCAATTTTTAATTC
This sequence comes from Linanthus parryae, assembly GCA_023055425.1. NCBI lineage: Eukaryota > Viridiplantae > Streptophyta > Magnoliopsida > Ericales > Polemoniaceae > Linanthus > Linanthus parryae. The sequence continues at coordinate 76,980,418 of JALGPY010000006.1, read as the reverse complement.
TACTCTTAAACTTTATTTATAATTAGAATACACCTAGTGTATCTGTGGGATTGATAAGTTAGGGTTGGAACACTACCCTTATATTACTTGGTCGTGCACTTGTGGTAGCGTACAAGATTTTTCGTCATCTTCTATCAGAGGCAAGTTAGTAGAAAAAGGTTTGGACTGAGCCATACTTACTTTGGCTAGAAGATCACAAGTATATCTTGCTTGATTAATAAGAAACTCTGACAACTTGTGAAGTATTTCCAAACTCATAAACATACAACTTTGTCTCAATCAAGAAGACAATGTTAGGCTACTGCCTCCTCATGAGATCGTCAAGAGAACTAACGCTACATGGATTCCCAAGCCCCCGTATGTTCTATCTTATTGGACTCATGATCCTTGGCGGGACTGAGAGTCAGTCCTCGTCAACGCGGAAGATGAGTTCTTTAAGGCTCCCTCGTCCTGTAGTGGAATCCGTCTAACGAAAACCTGAGTATCATTCATTCCTGCCCATCCTTGTCCTTCCCTATGGGTTTGTTTAGTGGGCGCAATGCTTTGTTATGGGCTACCGTTGACGTTATTGGAGCTTGGCCACCTCCGATACTCGTCCTCCTCTACCCCATTACCGCGTTCCTCCATTCCGGCCACCTGAGCTTCTACCCCTGACCGAACTCTGTTATTGTTCCTTGGGATTGGGGCTAAAATTAGCTTCACTCGCCTTGCGCTTCAGTCCAAGTATTAAAGCTTCATCACCAACTGCAAGACTTTCCTTTGTCTACCGAGGTAGCAGCCGAACGTATAACCAAGTCTGAACTCATCGGGTTATCATACAGTACTAGGGCTGTCGGGTTATTTTTCAAAGTGACATGATCTTCCACCTCCATGGAATGCTCGGTATGGATCTTCTCTCCCTCTTCCTCATAGTCCGAGGACTCGTGCTGATGAAAAAATTCGTTGTTTCTAAGAGGGTCAGTTTCCCACTGCTGCTTCGGAAATCCTTCAAAATTAGTTTCTATCTTTCTCCTCGGTGGTGGACAAAATACAAGCCAATCTCCGTAGCCCTGCCCCTCATGCTGTTTCTCCTCCTTAATCTTAAATTTGCACTGTCTACCACGATGAATCTTGCGACCACACCATGCACAAACACTAGGGATATGTTGGTATTTGTAATCTAACCAAACATTTGTCTTCAAGAACCTTGATTTGATTAGTGCCCTTAAATAAATTAAATATTTACCCGACAACTTTCTGAAAATACATAAGCAACTCCTTTTAAAAAAAAGTAAAAAAAAAGCAACCCACTGATAACCAAGATTTCTGTAATTATTAATTCCTTAACATTTTCCTGTAAAATGTTTTCCCTTGTTTTGGTGTTGTTTGGTTGGCACTAAAATGTTTTCCTGTAAAATGATGTAAATGATTTACACATTTCAAATCCGTAAGCCATTTTCCAGAGAGTGGAGGAGCACAACAACTCATACTAACACCTCCACCACCACTACCACCTACCCCCACCACGACCCATCACCCCCACCCACCTTCACTAGCATTTCTGTTACGGCCCACTGTTTTAGTAAGAGTCAACCAAACACGAGAAAATAATTGCAAGGACTTTCCACGCGTAAAATATTTTCCCTTGTACAACATTTTACTGCAAATCAAACAGAGCCTCAATCTCACACTCATCTCACAAGAAAAAAGCCCTGGTCTCCCCGATGGTCGATCGAGTTCGTAGCCAGAAGGCCAGAACGGTTCCGGCGCTTCCTCTGCGCTTGCAACGGCGTCTTCGTCCCCCACTGTCCAGCCTCGCTCGGTCGCTCCAGCCCCAGATCGAGTTCGCTGGTACGAAATTTTAAACCCTAAACCCACTAACCCAGCATCCCCTTCGGCCTTCTCCTTCGCCTACCTTCTCATCCTTCACCTCTTTCTTCTTCTCTGATTTTGATATTAATTCACTTGATTAAAAGACATTGAACCTATTGAATATCCAATTGACTGGAAGTGTGCAATTGGGGCTTTGTTCACAGTGATAATATATGTGGTTAAATGAAACAAGTAACAACTACTAATTTATGCTTTCTTTGTTCATAGCCATGTTAAAATTTATTGATGCCAATTCAATCGAAGCTTCTGCAACCATGAATGTGAGTGATCCAACCTCTAATCAAGCTGTCCCTAACATGAATGAGAATGTACCTACTTCTAGTCATGAATCCTTTTAACTTTTTTACTAGTTGTCTGTGTATAAAATTAGGTCAACGGGGAATGCATAGAATTCTGACCCAGGAGATCTGAGTAAGAAAGAGGTACTACTCTGTCCCAGCTCTTGCCCATCATTGAAAATATTTGACTCGTATACGGGTCACTTTGACCGGGTGATTTCGATATCAAAATAATGCGATTTTTCGATAATTTTTACTAGTTATCTCTTTATAAAATTAGGTCAACTGGGAATGCATAGTATTCTGACCCAGGAGATTTGAGTAAGAAAAAGGTAGTAACTGAGGGAAAGAAGGAAGTTTAGATGATGATTTGGGGGTTTTCCCACTTAGATTGAGGTTACCTGGTGGGGGTTTTTTTTGATTACAGATTAACATGTGACAAGATAACCTTTATAGTTGTTGGGATTGACTGTTGTTACATGGGTGATCTTGTTGTTGAATTTGATTTAACAGGGTGTTAATCGAGGAGTTAAGATAACTTAAATGGACCTGTTAACCTTATTTAGCGATATTTGGATGTGTTTAACAAGACAACCATAGTGACCGCATGCTTTCACATTTTGTTACATTGATATGCTCTTGTTCTAGAGATGGCCAGATGATAAGAAGTTGGTAAAGTTTACAAAGAAATGACTGCAAATATCGCAGGGGTATGAAACAATTCTCAGAAGAGAAATCCAAGAGCATGTCAATGGTTAATGCTTACCACCCTTGGAGGGTGGTGTGTAGGAAACAATTCTAGAAATGTAAGGAATTGAATATAATGATTATGCGCGAGGGAAGGATTGCACATTATAATCTTTCACTCCTATAAGGTTGGAGTCTCTTAACTTCCGGATTTATGATGCAGGGAAGCTAGAAATCATTAATGTAGTATAAAGAAGATAAGGATCTTGGAGAGAGAGGAAGACTATACGCGATCATTTGTGTTTTCCTTTGTTTTGATTGCAGCAATGTGGTTGCTGTTCTGGTTAATTTTTCTTCTTGAGTTCCATTAGAAGTCTAGCTGGTTTGGACTCGTTGTCCGTGTCATGTTGATGTTCTGATATTTGTGTACTATATGAGATCACATTGACAAATTGTCTAAGTGAAGGGGAGCACATGTTTGATTTTTTGGTTAATGGAGTTTGTAGGTTGGGGTTAATAGTTACAAGAGTTGGACCAGAGTTGAGAAATTTATTCTTGAGGAATCCTAGTTTGTTTCCTCATTTGAGGGTGATTTGATTAGATATTGATTTCAGTGACATTAGTTTAACTTGTCGAGGGCTGATTTGGATTTATTGTCTCGTCAAGTTAATGTTGTGAATTCCGATACATGTGAACATTGTGATGAAAAGCAGAGAATTCTGAGGTGAGTGGGACAAGTAGTATATGCTTTGTTGGTTAGTAAGATGCATTTTCTGTTATGTCTTAGATTGCTGGCTATGAAATGTAAATGCAATGGAAGGAAAATAAGGCTTGTTGACGGGGAAAAGGAAATATCATGATATCGCTAATCTTATTTAGCGATATTTGGATGTGTTTAACAAGACAACCATAATATTATGCACAGTGACTGCATGATTTCGCAATTTGTGACATTGATATGCTCTTGTTTTAGAGATGGCCAGATGATAAGAAGTTGGTAAAATTTACAAAGAAATGACCACAAATATTGCAGGGGTAGGAAACAATTCTAGAAATGTAAGGAATTGAATATAATGATTGAGGGCAAGGGAAGAATTGGACATTATAATCTTTCACTCCTTTAAGGTTGGAGTCTCTTAACTTCTTGATTTATGATGCATGAAAGCTAGAAATCATTAATGTAGTATAAAGAAGATAAGGATCTAGGAGAGGAAGACTATATATGTGATCATTTGAGTTTTCATTTGTTTGATTGAGGCAATATGGTTGTTATTCCGGTTAAGTTTTTCTTCTTGAGTTCCATTAGAAGTCTAGCTGGTTTGGACTCATTGTTCGTTTCATGTTGATGTTCTGATATTTGTGTACAATATGAGATGGGCACTGACAAAATGTCTTAAGTGAAAGGGGGCACATGTTTGATTTTTTGGTTAATGGAGTTTGTAGGTTGGGGTTAATAGTTACAAGAGTAGGACCAGAGTTGAGAAATTTATTCTTGAGGAATCCTAGTTTGTTTCCTCATTTGAGGGTGATTTGATTAGATATTGATTTCTGTGGGGCAACCTCTCTCCTCACCTAAACTTCTTCTCACCTAAACTACTCATTTCGATCAAGTGGTTGGGGCTCTTGCCTCTTTCTTTGCCTCAATTCAAGTTCGACATTGTAATTGCAAAAAAAAAGAGCATCCAACTTTTTTCCCCCAAACAATTCTTCTTTCAATGGAGATAAGGTCAAAAGTACTCCAATTCCTCTCGCATTCAGTGGTATTACGCGTTAGACTTAACACTCTCACGGCCAATTTTTGCAACTCCTTGCAATTATCCCCATAACTCTCCCTAGTCCTACCATAGTCCTACCAATTAATAGAAGTATAAACGTGATACATTTAGTAATGAGTAAAATAATAATAAGATTTCTAAAATATAGAAAAAACAGAACATGTAGGTTTACCTGGTCGCTTTCCTTCTTTTGTTATTATGGTCATGCTCTCCCAAAAGAGACTCTCGACGTTCTTAATTTTCTCCATTTGCTCATTATTTAGCACTGTTGAGTGCACACCTAGAAATATTTTAGGAACAACCTTACAAAAGCCGTGTTTGACTTCTCTTTAAACGCTATAACTTGGATTATAGAAGTACCAACAATTATAAGAAGGAAAAAAAGTATTGTCCAAAGTGTTATAAACGTAATAAGAGTTTCATGTTGATATAAGTTATATAATAATAAAATTAAGCTAGGTTACCTTGGATTAAGATAAAACGCAACCGCATGTAAGGTCCTATCATAGTTATCAGAATTGTACAATGCACGATTCTAATTGACTCGGAATGAAAATGGATTCAAAATTGCATGCACAATAACACAACTGAATTGCATCTTTGAATTGTGAATCATTTGTATCACTGTCGTGCTTACATGAGTCTGGGTAAGGTATACGAGTTAGAGCTGAAATGGGATACTAAAATCTTGTTTCTCCTCTATGTTTCTTGAAAATTCGCGGTTCTTCCCCTTTGTTCAAGCCATAAAAGCCCTTAGACTGATTCTTCATGTTTTCAGAAATTAGGTTTGTGTAACCAATGGAGAAAGAGAGAGCTCTGTTTGTGGGTTGTTCTTTGTGAGAGATCTCTATGTTCGTCTACCGATATCTTGTCAGAATTCAAACCAAAACCTCAAAAAGTGGGTTTGTATGTCTTCTATTTCATAACCAGAAAGAGAGAGACATAGAGAGCTCTGTTTTGTTTGTTCACTTTGAAGACTTGGAGGAGGTTGATTTGCAAAGCCAAGTAAAAGGAGAGAAGGTGTTTGACTCTTTTTGCAGACTAGACAGTGAGAGGGCTCTGATGATTTTAGAAATTTGTTTATACAAGTGATATAATATAGACAAGCTAAGAGTGCTGTGACTGAATGTTTATATGAAACAACTTTTGAAGAAGATAATTTGAAAGTGAAAACGCATGGATAAGTTTGTGGTAAGAGGGAATAGTGATGGGCAACAGTTAACAATTATTCGAATCGTAAAGGAGAAAGATCAGATTAGTTGAGACACTTGTCAATTTTAAGATCCGTCGTCTTATAATACATATTCATCATTTTCATAACCGTTCAAGTAGAATCTGAGTACTTAAGCTATTATTTTATTTTTACTATATATTTATATTTTGTTGTGTTGAGAGGTTGTGATGAGAGTGGTAGAAAGTAGTACGTTGGTGGGGGTGTGAATTAATATTTTTAAAAAGAGAGGATGAGAAAAGAGAGGGGTTTACTGATGCATAGGGGGAAAGTGAGTGTAGTTTTGCGGATCTCAACATAAAACTAATAAACCCATCTAATGGGTTTTTGGACTTGGTAATGTATTGGGCTTGATCTAGTAAATACGGACTGCAGAGCCCAAAACCATGTGTTAACCAAGGCATCCATCGCATTCTTCCCACGCCCTTAGTGCTGCATTTCCAGCTGCTGCAGTTTGAATGTATAACCCTTAGAATGCTCTAGATAGCGGATGAAGATACACTTCTTTCCTCTAGGCCCAACTTCCAATCCTGATGGGAGTTGCTTCGCACATAAGCTCCGATCCCCATGGCCTAAGATGACGAAACTCGGGTCTCCTTTTAGTCCATATCTCGTAGGGGGTAGTGGCTACAGACTTGGTGGGCACCTGCTTGAGTATGTAGGCAACAGTCAACAAAGCGTCTCCCCAATAGGAAACTGACAAGTTTGGACGCGCCATAATACATCGAACCATCTCTAACAATATCCCATTCCTTCTTTCCGATACACCATTTTGCTGCGGTGTGTAAGGAATGTCTAGCTGCCTTCCTATTACATTTCCATTACAGAGCTCCTTAAACTGCACAAATAGATACTCGCAGCCTGGGTCTGTCCTAGGAGCCTTTATGCTATTGTCCATCTAATGGGTTTAAGTTGATTCTCCATTGCTTCTTGATTCCTCTCCTAGTTAGATCGCACGACCCCCCTCTTCCTCCTCTTAATTCTTCATCTTTTTGACCACTGCTGTTGTTTTGATCTATGGAATGGGAGTGTTGCCCGAGAGAGATCCATCTGAATACCAGAATTTTATTTAATGATTCTAGAGTTTAGTACTTCAAACTGAAGTGAGTATTTCACAAGTTCACGTTTAATTCACAGGAAAGGAGGTATTATCATATTGATTGAACGAATCAGGTGCTCCATGTTTTTGTCACTTCTACTGACTTTATTCTGCCAGTTACAAACAGAATTATTGTGCCCCCGTGAAACTCCCGAATTATCATACAAAAGAATTGTCCATATATGTGAACAGGGGAAGAAAATTAAAAAGTTATCTTCCCTTTTGCTAGGTTGTGATCAAGGTTTTAAAAAACGGAAGCGGCTGACGTATCGGTCGCGGTCGCGTGTAACGGGATCGGACTATATCGGAGGGACTGTAACGGAAAACGGGGATCAAATGTGTGAATTTTAGAAAACATTCACGGACGTTTTCTCCGTTTTTCCCGTTTTTCCAACACAAAACGGCCGTTTTTCCCGTTGTCCCTTTTTTTTGACGCGAAACGGCCGTTATTCCCGTTACCGATGCGAAACAGCCGTTTTTTGTGTGAATAAAATTCACAAGACGCATAACGGGGGAAAAACGGTCGCGCTCTCTGCCGTTTCCGTTACAACACGGCCGCTCCGCGCCGCTTTTGCCGTTTTTTGAAACCCTGGTTGTGATATCAAAATATTCACCCTTCCTTTGTATTGCAGGTTCTTCATCCATGGATGCCTTTGTCAAATCTTCCACCCGAGGTGCTCCACAGGTGCATCGTCCCGAACTTGGTGCCCGTGACAGATTTGCACTAAGTGCGACTAATAAGGCCTTTTTGAGTACCGTTCCTCTAGTTATATGACGTGGCCAGCCTCTTTCCATATTGGAGACAGTTGTTAAGTTGTGTGTTCCACCAGACTACAATCCTTGCACGAAAAAACCTACTCCCTATGTGATTCAGCTCTCAAGACTTTGGAGAAAACTTCCACACGGGTATTTTTTCGAAGACACTTCTGGTAAACTAATGAGCCTACTGGGTGGTGTGTCTTTGGAAGATTTTCTGCCGGGTTATGACATCTCTGTGGTATCCGGTGGGCTTTCAGTTTTGATCGGAGATGACCTTAGTAAAGTTGCGGAGTTTATTAACAAGAGGGACTTTCTTTGCCGATTTTGGAAAATGAGGATAGGCTGTCTTCCTATAACCTCAATACCAACATGTGGTTTGATTTTCCAGCCAAATACTCCCTACCAAAGACGTAGGACAACCTCATTTTGCAAACTGATGAACCAGATCCAACTAAACCTCGAATTCTCGGGCTGACTCGAACCTAAACTATCTGCACAATTCGCGGTAGTGTCTATGCTGTAAGGTGGGATGGTGTTGTGCTCAACATTCGGAGGAATATGAAAGTCATACAAACTCCTCTACCTCCTTCTTTAAATGGTTTGAACCCCCGACCTGTGGCGATGAGGTGGTGAAGTTTGTATGACTTGCATATTCTTCCGAATGATAAGCACGACACGGACCCACGTTACAGCATACACACTATCGCGAATTGTGCAAATAGATGAGATTCGATTCAAACCGCGAATCCGATGTTTAGTTGAATCTGGTTTTATAAGTTTGCAAAATGAGGATGTTTTGTGTCCTTGGTGGGAAGTATTCGGCTAGAAAATCAAACCACACGTTGGTATCAAGATTATAGGAAGACAACCTATCCTCGTTTTCAAAATTAGCAAAGGATGTCCCTCTTGGTTAGTAAACTCCGCAACTTCACAATGGTCATCTCCGATCAAAACTGAAACCCACGGGATACTACAGAGATGTCATAACCCGACAGAAAATCTTCCAAAGATACCACCCGGTAGGCTCATTAGTTTACCAGAAGTGTCTTCGAAAAGATACCACTGTGAAAGTTTTCTCTAAAGTCTTGGTTGGCTATTCACGGACTAGCTGTACCTACCGTTTTTTTTTAGGGTCAATATCCGCAATGCAGTTCATCCAACGATAAAACTAATCCGAATTGAGAGCTGAATCACATAGGGAGTAGGTTTTTTTCAAGCGAGGATCGTAGTCTCGGACACAATTTAACAACTGTCTCCAATATGGGGAAGAGGACGTATCTGTTATCATTGCACCTTTTGAGCCTCATTCTACAATGACATAGGCATGTCTTATAACTAACTCTTACTTACGCTATTTGTTGTGCCTTTTCATGGTTAGTGACAAATATAGTGTTTCTCCTGACGAGATGTTCATTCGAGGTAACCATAAGCTGTTATTGATAAAACAGATGATTCATGTGGTCAGTTTCGTTTTGTCAAGAAAGGTTTAAATTTTCTAGCTGTGTAACATAGTCACAATAGGGGTTGTAGTGCAACTTCCTGTGGTTTCTTGAGAAAAAAATGTTTCAGTACGAAATCCTTAACAGAGTTCTGTACGAGCTTGTGATGAATAACATTTTTGCTAGTTTTTAGATCCTAGTGACAATACTTTTGATCCTAGGGGTAAAATAATTCGTCATATAGGTCATATCTGTTGTACTGCCATTATATTTATGACCTGGTTACTCGGATGATTGAGCTTTAGGTATGACACCATGGTTGCACACAGAATGATGTAATTCACGTTGCCAATATATTCAGTGATAACTAATGGTGTCGACCCCAGTTGAATGTGGTCACCTCTTTCAACCAGCACCGTAGAATCTAGATCCACACCAGAAGCCTAATCAAATAGTTCCCTGGAGGGCAGTTATTATCTACAAGACATAGACACAACTATAAGTATGACTCTCAATTAGTTTTAACGAGTTTGCCTAGTTGATAAGTCTCTAAACTAACTGAGAGTTATTATGATAGTTGTTTCATTATGTCTTGGAGGTAGAAAGCACCCTCCAGCTTACCATTTTTTGGAGACTCTTGCTATGGATCTATTGGTGCTGTTGGTGGATATAGGTAACCAATTGAGATTGGTATGCCTCCATTATTTATAATCATTGAATAGATTGGCAATGTGGATTACATCACAAATCGCACAAAGTCTCGGTTATAATAGTATAATGAATCGTCCTCTTGCAGCGAACCCTTAGGATACTGTAGTCATTTGCCTTGTTGATCATGGAAATATTGCTTGCTGTATAATTGTCATCATTAGTCATTAGTTTAGAGAGGAAGGAAAGACTTGATGTCACTGTATATCAGTTTCCATACTCCCTCGTACATGTTGAACTCTTAGGTCCTTTCAGTGGCTACTCATGACAATGCCAAAGGTTAGGGGCCATATTACAATAGACGAGCACGTATGTCTGATTGACCATTTTGTTTAAGATATACTTGTAATTCAACTTTCGCAGTATGCAAAAGAATCATGCCAATTTGGGGCCAGAGAGATGCTCAGAACTGTTAGGTGCTTACTTATCTTCACAGTTTAACAGATGTTGCAGCCACCAACTTTTTCTCGCCCAGGTCTATTTCCTTGATCCATCATATTAAAGCCGTCTGATATTTTTCAAATTCTGTCCTACTTCTGTCACCACCTTAATTCGTCCGTCTCCTATTCACCTCTTCCCCAATATTCACCATGCTTGCCACCTTCATAATTGTATTAGGAATAAATGAACAATTCATTTAGAACAACACCAACTTTTATCTAGGAAGGTTAATCAAAATATTGATTTTTTTTTAAAATACCTTCCAATTCACATTTCAACATTTCTTCAAGGATTGTTCCTTTTTGCAGAATGGACATGATTAATTGGAGATATACAAAATCACACAGTTTATGTTTGTAATCACTTTCAGCCCTTGATATGCCAAATCCAAAAAGAAAAATCATTCTGCCTGTCCAGCATTTTCAGGAAGAAAACTTAGTTCTACCTTACCTTTCAGCCCTTGATATGCCAAATCCAAAAAGAAAAATCATTCTGCCTGTCCAGCATTTTCAGGAAGAAAACTTAGTTCTACCTTACCTGATAAATTAGGGATAAAATTCGGACAAGGAAATTTTGATGTCTATAACAATGTTTATGTTGTATTCATAAGTAAGAATGGGATTAGTGCTTATGGCGAAATACTTTCCAAACCTGCACTGGTCACTTTTGCAAACTTGACTGACAGAATTACTTGTCCAATCATAGACCAAGTGGTGAGTCGGGTATTCATGTTCCTATCCGTTGTAGTCATAGTACAGTCTCTCTCCCATGGCAATGTTATGAAGGGCAACGAAAATGACTTCACATTTAAGATAGTTTTTTCGAAGAGGGCAAGGCCATAAGAAGCCAAAAGGATCAACATCTTGATGGTCCTCAGTGATCGAGTTCTATAAGATTTTAATTAACAAATTTAAAAGCAGGAAAAAAACTCATATGGAGACCTCATGCAACCAGTTCCATGAGTATAGTGTTGCTACACTGTTTAATCAAATAGGAAATGTTTAGGCGAGAAATGCCTGGGGTGGTAGCGAAATACGAGTGATCGAGTTCTATAAGATTTTTAATTTTTTTTCCACTATAAGATTTTAATCAACAAATCATCTCTATCAACTGTTAACAAATATCTCTGAAAGTAAGAAAACATATCCCTTACTCTCGACCACCAGTTCTCCTTTTACTGTCAGTTTGTGGCATGCAATTGTCTTTGCTGGCTCACCTACTCAGCTCTAAGCCTGACCCCAAATACCACTTACTCTACCATTGACTCTTTCCTTCGCTGGATTTTCCCGTCGCGTCTGCTCAAACTCACTACTAGGCTGACTCCTTCCACTAATTCATCCGGTTCTATGTAATTACTATTTGGTCCTTTACGTGTGTAGCTGAAGCCCTTATATCAACATCTGTATGTAAAAGGGATTAATTGATGAAAAAATTATTTTTATATAAGTCTTTACGGATTCAAATGGGAACACATGAATCAAGGAAAGATAGTCGGCATGCTAAAAAAGAATCGTCGCAATGTTACAATAGCATTATTCATACAGGGAAATAAACAAGACAAATGACAGGAAGCAAACACGCTGAAGGTGAAGCGAGAAGAGAGGAAAAAAATAAAATCAATCGATAACAATACCACTCACAACAACTAACTAGCTAAAAGCACTTGGATTGAAAGCGGCATAGTTCTTCAGTTCTTTGTCACTTTCAAAACAACTCATCTCTTCTTCCGTCAAAGACACCGTTGCTTCTATTCCATTTCCATCTCTTGAGTTCATCAATACGATAAAGTTCGGCATCGGAATAGAACCTCCATCAGTCACCCACAGCGGCTTCCCCCACCCAAAATTGGCATCATAAAACGGCAACTTACACCAACTAGTTACGCGATACAACTGTATAGTTCCAGCATCCTTTGGGATCAATAAGTTCCTTTGGTGCATCTGAAGCTCCAAAGTCCCAGGAACACTTTCACCTTCTTTAAGTGCCTGAATGAAGTTGTTGCATAAATCTATTGTTCCACGTCTGAGGTAACTGGCCAAACAGGGCATGTCTTTTCCTTCAACACCAACTTCATGCACCGCAACTCCTACCAAATTCCCAAAACAATTATCAGGTAGAGGTGGCTGTAGCTTGGACCGCAGGTTTACTGCCCAAGTAAGTTGTGATGGTTTCTTCCACTCAGATTCCTTTCTTGACTGCATCGCAATTTTCCATATGAAGGCTGTGACTGCCTCGAAACGACTAGGGTGGGGGTTGTTTGTTTTAGTGGATATAGCCTGCAAGGCAGCCAATTCAGATGGGCCAAATACAAACCTAGAAGTTCTTACACTAGTAGGCTTGTTGTGGTTTGGTGGGATGATTTGTGATGAAGGTGGTAATGAATTTGTTGGGGGAAAAAGAGTGGATGCGCCAAAATCTGGTGTGGCTGGTTTAATGAAATTCCCAATGGCAGAATCCGCCCAACCAGTCATGAAGGAGCAGAATGTGAGTGCATCGGCAACCTTGTGACAGAGGTTCACACCTAGAGCAATTCCACCACATTCGAAGAAGCTCACCTGGATAAGAAGCAGCGGGCGTGATGTTAAATCTAGAGATCCGTCTTCGTCAGGAATGAGAAGATGTAGCTGTTTTGGGTCTGGCTTCTGAAGGACATCAACGAGGGAACCGTTCAGTACACGAGCTTCTGAATAATCAACACCCTCATCGTTACAACTGATGGTGATGGGGTCTTTGAGTCTTCCGGCAAATGGGTAGAAGCGAGTTAATGTTTCGGAGAGTGATGATTTCAGTCGCTGGGATATTTCATTGACATCACCAGGAGGACAAGTAGCTTTGTAGAAAAGGATTGTTGGTACATAAAGGTGAGCATGAAACTGATCCAACAAGGAAAGCTTGAAGCTTCCTTGATGATCAGGACTTGGAGAAGGAGATGATGGCTTAATTGTTTCTCTACGAATAACCTCAACTCTCAAGACTTTCGATTTTTCCATCTGGATGATATCTGCAGAGGATGTGTACTACAATCTTTCCACCATGACATATATATGGTACCATGTCCAAATGCTTTAAAAATTAAAACAACTTTGAAGGGGCAGTCAAGTACACAATAACTGGTTAGGTAAAGAATAAAATGTCACAACCAATCAAAACTGAACACAGAAGGGAAGTCCAGGATGTGAACTGAAAGCTGGCTCTCAATCAATTGACCAAGATACCGCAGGTTCTCTTATTATTTTAAAGTCATGTGTTGCATGCATATTCTTATTTATTTGAAGCAGATGTAACCCCGCACCAAAGGCGCCAGGCACAACTTCATTAAATATGTACCATGTCACTATTGAGAGTGATTGTATGAATGTTATGAAGATCTTCAAAGGATTGCTACAAGGACCAACATCTATGACACTACCAGATTCAAGATGGGATGTGTTGTATAAAGATGACCCGAATTTGTTGTTTTTAGAAGAAGGCTGTAAACAAATTAAATCAAGAACAAACTTACTCATTGATAATCTGTTGAATTCAGTCAAAAGTTGTTGAAGAACAGCCCTGTACATATAAATGATCTCCGTAAGATAATATTCGCCGCCCACTGTATGTGCCTTCAGGTTCCTGCAGTGGCGAACTGTTCCCAGGATAGAAGTTCTTCCTGTGTTGTAGAATAGCACAGACTGACTGCAACACACGAACGAGACTTGCTGACGAGAAAGGGTAATCTGTGTGAGACAGTTTGAATGATCTAGAATTCGGAATGAATTAACTGGAAGAGAATACTACCCTTTATGGGTATTAAGAGGGGGCAAGAACAGTTACAACCGTTTTGAATGGTTGTAACTGTTCATAAAACAGTTACAGTTAATTAACAAAATTAATAAACCAGCTGGGCTTATTTTTCTTAAATTTTGTGGGTTAAAAAGTTGGTTTTTGTCCCAAAAATAAATAGTCCAGAGCAAGGCCCAACAGACCCAAACTCAAGCCCACGCCATGACCCGGCCCGTGCCCGAACCCGAGACCGAGCCGAGCCGAGCCGGCCGGCCGGACGACGGCGGCAGAGCGCTCGCGCGTGGTGGTTCGGACCATGGCTAGGTCCTCCCTCCTGCACAAAATGTGCTTCGCCCTAAAGGCGTGCCCTTATAGTCGAAAGTTAAAGTATATAAACATTTCAATCCCTCTCTTCCTCAAGATGTTGGATGATTTCTTTGGAGATCATAAACCCAAACACAAACCCCCAACGTCGACGGTTTAGTGAGCATTCATCTCTTAATGGTTTCCAATGAATGAGTTATCGAAACGATCACCAAGTTACCCACTATACGATGGTGCAATTGGTGGTGTTAACAAATTCTAAGCAATGGCAAGTACAAGAGTGTGCTTCACAGAACAGCAGTGAACAAAGAGAAGACAAGACTTTCATGGCCAGTGTTCTTGGAACCACCTCCAGACTTTGAAGTGGTCCCACATCCCAAAGCTTGTTATCAAAGAGAATCCTCCAAAGTATAAAGGGTAAAAGACAAAACCACATTCGTTAGATGAGTTATATACAAAAACAACCCTATTGTTTGGGGATATACAAAAACCACCATTGTCAGCTAACGATGAGTAACGACTATTAACGGAGGGGTAAAAGACATATGTACCCTCACCTTCAAGAAAAATTACACTGCTATGAAAGCATTATGTCTTCTTTCACAGCCGTTCTTTTCTTCTTCCTCATCTGCATCTTCCTCAATTCTCAAACACTCTCCAATAATCTCCTTCAATCTCTCCAGCCCAAAGACTTCATCTTTTAAGTACCCATTTCACTCAAAGACTCTCCAATAGAGAGAAATCGTAGAAAAGCCCAGTTCAATGCGGCAAAAAAAAAATGGAAATTTCAAAGAATTAAGAAAAGTGAGATGGGTAAAAGAATGAAAAAGTTAAAAATGCGTCAATTGGTGAGCAAATGGTAGATGAAAAAATCTCAATAAACCCAAAAAGAGAGTTGCAGAGTGTATAGATAGAGATATTGATTCTTCTACAGAGGGAGAGAGAGATTTTTGCTTGCTTGGTTGCTTCACTTGAGGGGGAGGAAGAAGAAAGAAGATGATTAAGAGACAAAGAGCTGCCAAGGCTCTGTTCATCATCATCATCATCACAAGAAGCCAGATCTCGTCGTCGATCCGGAGCTCACTCGACTAACCCCTGAACTACGCACGGATCTATCTCGCCGATCTCATCCCCTCCACCGTCAATCGCATCATCTACTTCGACTCCAACCTAATCGTTGTCGACGGAATCGCCAACCTCTGGTCAATCGACTCAGAGAGCTCGCTAACTTGCTCTGTTGAAATGTGTTCATCAAGAATTCGAGATCTAGATTCTGAAATCACCACATTGGTGTAATTTAATTTTTAGGTAACGTTCGTAATCATAGTTTGTGGTTGGCTCCGAACCCAACTAAGAGATGGGGCGAATTGTTCTTCCTTCTCTACACTCCCTTCTGGCTCACTCTCTGCCTCGACATCGTCGCCCCCTTCAAGATCTACGAGGTCCGTTTGCTTTTCTTCTTTGCAACTTTTACATTCTTCTGATGATGACAATGAAACGCGAGGGGAGTGTGAATCAAAGGAGAATCAAAGGGGAATGAATAGGAAAGATACATAGTAAATGAGATTTGATGAAACAAATATTTCAGAAGATTTTATTTTTTATTTTTTGGCGGTGGTGGAGATTTGAGTATTGAGAGATGGTGACAGTGTGAAGATTTGGTGGTGGTTAGATTGATTTGTGGGTGGTGGTGGTGGTGGTGGTAAAGAACACCAAGAACAAGGGGTTTCAGTGTGATGCTGGTGGTGGCAGTGGTGGCGGCGGAGGTGGTGGCCAAGAACACGTAGAACACTAAGAACAAAATGAACACAAAAAACACAAATAAGGACAAAATGGTCATAAAAAGGTCAGATTGTACCCCCTCTCAATTGACATTAACAAAAGGGTGGTATTTCTCCAACGTCCGTTACTGACGTTTTGTCTCTGACAGGTAGTTTTTGTATATCCCTGAACAATAGAGTTATTTTTGTATATAACCCATCTAACGATGACAGTTTTTGTCTTTTACCCAAGTATAAATCCAAGAAGTTCAGTGAGTACTGCTACTGCAAGCTCAACAAGCTTCCTCAGTGAAACATTGCAGCCAACATTGCAGTAAGAAGCATTTTAGAAGGTCAAGTCTTGGTGCTCTCTGTTCATGACAGCACCTGAGCAGTTTAATCTTATGTACATTTTACGTAATTTTCGGAATAAAAAACGTTGTACGAGTACGTTTGACTTTGAGAAGTGATTAGAGACCTGACAATAAAGGCTCGTTTGTTTTTCGGCTTAGATGTGAGAGATTGGTAGTGTTGGGACTAATAGTGATGAGATTGGAAGTGCTCTAATTAAAGGTGTTAAAGATCATATACATATTTTTAGATTTTTTTCGTAATGTCTGGACCAGTTGATATAAGTTTTGTGTTTGGTAGATTGTAGGACTGGATGAGAGTAACCAATTATATTGACCAAATTACATTCATCATTAAAGAGAAGATAGAAAACAAGGACTAAAAATAAGAACAACTTGGACTTTCTACCCTAACCCATGCTAATGCCGGTATCCCCAGATATATACAATCCCCCCTTGAGGATACATAGTGATAAACTGGTGGGCCCATACATACGGTCTTCATGACACTTCTCTCACTAAACAGTGGGTTTGGCTCTTAATTTCATCCCACAAGAACAGTAGTTGCAGGTGACTTATCAGCTTCAGCACAGTGCATCTGGTTCTTTTTGGTTGTTTATTTGCTTATCAGGCAGCTGGATTAAATCCCATGAACACCACATGTCCAAAATTACTCATATTGTCTGGGGATTTCTCGCCCAGTCTAACCTGAAATGGCAACAAGAGGAAAATAATCATTTTGACAGAAAATACCATGATGCAATGTGCCTTTCAAATATCTAAGACTTATTTAAACTTCTACAAGATGTACAACTGTTGAAGCATGCATGAATTTATAACTGAAGTGATTAACATAGAAGGCAATATCAGGTCCGGTAAAAATTAAATACTAAAGTGACCCAACAATATGTGTAAAGGCAGTAAATTTAGACAATAGAATTCCTTCTTGAACATGATATCTTGTGATAACTCGATTTTTTGAGTTATAATCTTGAGATGTTGGCCAGAAATTCGACAGTACTATAAGTGATATTGAGAGAATTTTGACCATTTGTATGCATGATTGGTGAAAAAAATTAGCTTCGCATGCTTTAATAATAGTTTCCGCATTTTCATGATTTGATTTGAATTTTTTTGATCTATAGAACCGCTTGGTAGTACTCTCTTTTTTTGAACACATACAGAGGCATGATGGTTGAATTTGGAGAATTGATCAAACTTCAGAAACGAGGAAGGTCGGGAAAAGGGTCAAGAAATAGAGAAAAGGAAGTCGACTATCCAGAATCCTCGTGCGAGCAGAAGAACAACTTGCACGAGCAAAAAAACTTGGTGAAGTTTTGGATGGACTCGCACGAATATAAATTGCTCATATGTTTCTCGTGAAAAACGTAAGAGTCCTCTTGTGAGAACCCTGATGTTATGAACGGCTGATTTTGGGCAACAATGCAATTCATGCATTCTTAACTTTGAAACTCGTGCCAAGTGATAGAAGAACGACCTAGTAGCTGATACGTTCATACAATCACGTCTTGGAGAAGGTTTGGAGAGTTGGAAGCTTGGAGATTCAACCCGATGAAGATCAAAATCATTGGATCATCAAGATTTTGTATCGTTTGATTTTTTCTTATTTTTTCCCAATATCTAGTAGGAAAAAAATGTGTGTTGTTATGATTATGCGTATGAGTAGCTAAACTTCTTGCTAGGTTCCATGGTGAAACTATCGGACATTATGTCTATTTATAATCTTTGTTCTTAACTTTAATGGTTAAATGGGGTAGTTAACCATGAGAGTTAGCGATTAAGGTTGGCGAGTGAGAGCCATCATTACTCGGATTTGAATGTGAGATGAGATTAATCTTGAATCGTGAACAATCGAGATGTGACATCACTATGATTAGCCAATGAACACAGATTCGTTCGTTGCAACGAACCGTTAAGTCAGCGTTGGACCGGGATAACCGGACTACAGTGGATGTTCAACGAACTAGAATGAAGCAGTTAGGTAATACCAGTCCGTCCCAGCTCTTTCTTCCCATCTGACTTTTTTGACTCGTATCTGGGTCACTTTGACCGGGTGATTTGGATAGCAAAATAATACAACTTTTTGATAATTTTTTCACCATATTATAGAGCACCTTTTACACTACAACATCATGAAAAAATTATCAAAAAATTACATCGGTTTGCTATTCAAATTACCGGGTCAAAGTGACCCAGTGAATAGTGACAAAAGTCAAATTGGGAAGAAAGAGCTGGGACAGAGTGGTATATTGGTGGACAGAGAGGCAATTTATCAGTCGCCATGTAGCAGTGTGAGATACCAAAAGGGATTCTAATCGAATCAATTGTGTGGCATCAATATAATAATTTACTTAGTACTTTCAACCAAGACTTCAAGAAAACAGAAATGCTCTAGGGGATTCATTGGATGCCTAGTTCTTCCACCAATTGATAAACTCAACCAATGAAAATACCAAAAATATCATCTTCTTTAGTTATTACCATTCGCAGCAATTAGTAGAATCAATGTAAACAATACTTCCTCAATTTTTATTTTTACTCTTAAACTTTATTTATAATTAGAATACACCTAGTGTCTCTGTGGGATTGATAAGTTAGGGTTGGAACACTACCCTTATATTACTTGGTCGTGCACTTGTGGTAGCGCGAAAGATTTTTCGTCATCTTGTATCAGGGGTCTAGTGAGTAGAAAAAGGTTTGGACAGGGCCATACTTACTTTGGCTAGAAGAAGTATATCTTGCTTGATTAATAAAAAACTCTGACAACTTGTGAAGTATTTCCAAACTCATAAGCATACAACTTTGTCTCAATCAAGAAGACGGCGTTGGGCTACCGCCTCCCCACGAGATCGTCAAGAGAACTAACGCTACAAGGATTTCCAAGCCCCCATATGTTTTATCTTATTAGACTCATGATCCTTGGCGGGGCTGAGAGTCAGTCCTCGTCAACGCGGAAGATGGGTTCTTTAAGGCTCCCTCGTTCTGTAGTGGAATTCGTCTAAAGGAAACCTGAGTATCGTTCATTCCCGTACCATCCTTGTCCTCCCCTATGGGTTTGTTTCGTGGGCGCAATACTTTGTTATGGGCTACTGTTGACGTTACTGGAGCTTGGCCACCTCCGATACTTGTCCTCCCCTACCCCATTACTGCGTTCCTCCATTCCGTCCACCTGGGCATCTACCCCTGCCCGAACTCTGTTGTTTTTCCTTGGGATTGGGGCTAACATTAGCATCACTCGCCTTGCGCTTCAGTCCAAGTATTAAAGCTCCATCACCAATTGCATGACCCTTTCCTTTGTCTACCGAGGTAGCAGCTGTACGTATAACCAAGTCTGAACTCATCGTGTTATCATACAATACTACGGCTGTCGGGCTATTTTTCAAAGTGACGTGATCATCCACCTCCATGGAATGCTCTGTATGGATCTCATCTCCCTCTTCATCATAGTCCAAGGACTAGTGCTGATGAAAATCTTTGTTGTTTCTGAGAGGGTGAGTTTCCCACTGCTGCTTCGGAAATCCTTCAAACCTTGTTTCTGTCTTTCTCCTCGGCGGTGGACGGAGTACAAGCTAATCTCCATAGTCATACCCCTCCTGCTGTTTCTCCTCCTCAATATTAAATTTTGCACTGCCTACCATGATGCGTCATGCGACCACACCATACACAGACGTTTGGGACATGTTCGTATTTGTAATCTAACCAGACTTTTGTCTTCAAGAACCTTGATTTGACGTATGTACTAACATAAATTGACAGTGGCGGACCCAGGATTTCATCGAAGGGGGCACAACTCGGCTAGTAGCAAGTATTTGTACTCTTAATTAAACTATAGGCTAAATTGCACTGGAGGTACCCAAAATTTGCCAAAGCGAGCAAGTAGGTACCCAAATTTTAAAATCGAGCACCACAGGTCTCAAATTTTGGATTTTCGAGCAAGTAGGTACCCTTCCGTTAATTTTCCGTTAAAATTGGATGAAAAATTATTGAAAGACTTTTGTACCCCTTATTTTCACCTCCAACCTTTTTTTGAAATACAACTTTTATTAAAAATCTAAAAAAAGTTAAAAAATAAAATTTTAATTTAATAATTTGATATATGTAAGATAATGTAATATATTTTATCAAAATTACATATTTTTACATCATTTCAAGATATAAAATATGTTTTTATTAACACATATTTGTCAATCTTAAAGTCTTTTATTTTTTTAACAGTGTTTAAAAAGAATCTCAAATTTCATAATTTCCCACGTATTTTTTAAGAAACAATAACATGCAAGTATCTTTGTACATTTTATTCAATAGTCTCTTCTACAAATCATTACAATAAAAGCTACTCAAGAATGTCTGGTATCAACACTAATGTAAGTTTTTAAAATGAACAAAGATTCTTGTATTTTACTGTTTTATTAAAAAAAAATACATTGAAATTATGAAGTTTTAAGATTTTTCTTAAAAACTGTTAAAAAAAGTTAAAGACTTTAACATTGACGGATATATGTTAATGAAAACATATTTTCATATCTTGAAATGATGTAAAAATATGTAATTTTGATGAAATATATTGCATTATCTTACATATATCAAATTATTAAATTATTTTTTGAATTACTTTAGATTTTTAGTAAAACTTGTATTTTAAAAATAGTAGGAAGTGAAAATAAGGGGTAAAATAGTCTTTTATAATTTTCAGTCCAATTTTAACGGAAATTTAACGGAAGGGTACCTGCTTGCTCGAAAATCCAAAATTTGAGACCTGTGGTGCTCGATTTTGAAATTTGGGCATCTACTTGCTCGTTTTGGCAAACTCTGGGTACTTCCGGGGCAATTTAGCCTAAACTATAACAAAGTGTTAAATATTAAGAAAGACACCAGAAGCCTTCTAGGCGCGTTTTTGGAAAGAACTGGGCACTTATTTATTTGGAGAGGGAGCACAATTATTATTATTATTTTTTATTTTTTTATTTTTTACAAATCAGGAGTATCTAGTGTTTTTGGAAAATTTTGCGTCTCGGCCCTTGAAAATTGATTAGTGCCCTTAAACAAATTAAATATTTATCCCACAACTCTTTGAAAATACATAAGCAATCCACTAATAAATGAGATTTCTGTAAAAATTCAATTCATTAAATTACACTCATCTCACAGAAAAATGGCCCTGGTCCCACTCCTCTCTCCCCGATCGTTGATCGAGTTCGTAGCCAGAACCCAGAACAGTCCGGCCCTTCCTCTGCGCTTCCTCCTCCACCGTCCGCAGGTACGAAATTTTAAACCCTAGCCCACTAACCTAGTAACCCTTTCGGCCCTATGTCACCTAGAGCGGGAGCGAAAGCGGGAGCGTGAGCGCGAAAGCGACAAATTCAAAAAATATTGTATTTGAGAGCGGCTTGAGAGCGCATATATAAATTATATATTTAATATAATATTAGATATAAACATATCACATATTAAATTTTTGTATAATCTAGATTTTGTGGCAATAGATAGAAATCTCATATATAAAATTATAACCTCAGATATCGACAAATATAATGGATGTTCAGCTTGAGTGAGTATTAGTCGTGAGATTGACATGCGATAAGGCATAAGGCTACCTCAATAGGGGGTTGACTATGTCATTTAAATTGAAATTATAATTTGACTTACTTTCAAATGAGCTTGATAACTTAGTAGTGAGACCCATTGCTGAGGAAGTACGGAGCGTTGGTGAAAACGCGCTCTAGAATTTTGGGAGCGAGGATTAGAGGCGAATTCGAGCTGAAAGCGCCGGAGCGAGGATTGGGAGCGGGAGCGAAGCCCCTTCAGGAGGTTTTAGGTGATCTAGCTTCGGCCTTCTCCTTCGCCTCTTTCTTCTTCTCTGATTTTGAAATCAATTTTTTAATTAATGATTATGGAAGACATTGAACTTACACTATGTTTGGATTACATGATTTGGTGAGAAAGGAAAAGAATTGGTGAGAGAATGTTTTCTCATTCGTGTTTGGATTACATTTTAGGTGAGAATCCATGAGAATTCGTGAGAAAACACGAGAAAAGAAATCTCACATAATACAATTTTTCTTTCTCACCAAAAGTGATGAGATTTGGTGAGAAAAGAAACTAGACGAGTGTTAATATTTTCTTTGTGGCAAAATTAACCATAAACAAAATAAAATATTGCCTTATTATAACATTAATGAAGGTTATTTTGGTAATATCTGTAAAATAGTTTCTTTTCTTTTCCATTAATATGCTAAACAAACAAGGGAGGTGAGAAAGTATAACATTTTCTTATCATTTCTCAGCTAAGTAATCCAAACAAGTATGTGAGAAATCTAAATCATTTCTTATCATTTCTTTTCTCACATAAATTTAAGTTTCTCATCATTTCTTTTCTCACTTGATTCCCAAACATAGTGTTATTGAAGAACCAATTGACTGGAAATCTGTAGATAAGCATAAGGACTACTGAAATAGAACATACTGGTGCCATCTGCATGTCATCATTTCACGTTGGGCTTTGAAATCTAGACTGAGTAGAAATGTGTTAATGTTGTACATACTGCATGTTTATACTCAAATCATTTATGACGCAGGGGTATGTATTTCGCTTTCCAACGATTGGAACTTCACACACATAGATTACATAAATCACAATGAGGTCTCCACCTCCAAACATTTCAATTCAAAGGGTGCAAAGATTATATCGTCACTCTCTTTCATATATCCGGTCAGTCTAAATTTTTACTAGATAAAAAATCCTCAACTTTTTACTAGATGTCTCTGTATAAACTAGGTCAACGGGGAATGCATAGTATTCTGACCCAGGAGATTTGAGTAAGAAAGAGGTAGTAACCGAGGAGAAGAAGGAAGTATGGATGATGATTTGGGGGTTTCCTGGTTGTGGTTTTTTGATTACAGATTAACATGTGACAAGATAACCTTTATAGTTGTTGGGATTGACTGTTGTTACATGGGTGATCTTGTTGTTGAATTTGATTTAACAGGGTGTAAATCGAGGAGTTAAGAGAACTTAAATGGACCTGTTAACCTTATTTATCGATATTTGGATGTGTTTAACAAGACAACCATAGTGACCGCATGCTTTCACATTTTGTTACATTGATATGCTCTTGTTCTAGAGATGGCCAGATGATAAGAAGTTGTTAAAGTTTACAAAGAAATGACTGCAAATATCGCCGGGGTAGGAAACAATTCTCAGAAGAGAAATCCAAGAGCATGTCAATGGTTAATGCTTACCACCCTTGGAGGGTGGTGGGTAGGAAAAAATTCTAGAAATGTACGGAATTGAATATAATGATTATGAGCGAGGGAAGGATTGCACATTATAATATTTCACTCCTATAAGGTTGGAGTCTCTTAACTTCTGGATTTATGATGCATGGAAGCTAGAAATCATTAATGTGTAGTACAAAGAAGATAAGGATCTTGGAGAGGAAGACTATATAAGCGATCATTTAAGTTTTCCTTTGTTTTGATTGAGGCAATGTGGTTGTTATTCTGGTTAATTTTTCTTCTTGAGTTCCATTAGAAGTCTAGCTGGTTTGGACTCGTTGTCCGTGTCATGTTGATGTTCTGATATTTGTGTACTATATGAGATCACATTGACAAATTGTCTAAGTGAAGGGGACCACATGTTTGATTTTTTGGTTAATGGAGTTTGTAGGTTGGGGTTAATAGTTACAAGAGTTGGACCAGAGTTGAGAAATTTATTCTTGAGGGATCCTAGTTTGTTTCCTCATTTGAGGGTGATTTGATTAGATATTGATTTCAGTGACATTAGTTTAACTTGTCGAGGGCTGATTTGGATTTATAGTCTCGTCAAGTTAATGTTGTGAATTCCGATACATGTGAACATTGTGATGAAAAGCAGAGAATTCTGAGGTGAGTGGGACAAGTAGTATATGCTTTGTTGGTTAGTAAGATGCATTTTCTGTTATGTCTTAGATTGCTGGCTATGAAATGTAAATGCAATGGAAGGAAAATAAGGCTTGTTGACGGGGAAAAGGAAATATCATGATATCGCTAATCTTATTTAGCGATATTTGGATGTGTTTAACAAGAAAACCATAATATTATGCACAGTGACTGCATGATTTCGCAATTTGTGACATTGATATGCTCTTGTTTTAGAGATGGCCAGATGATAAGAAGTTGGTAAAATTTATAAAGAAATGACCACAAATATTGCAGGGATAGGAAACAATTCTAGAAATGTAAGGAATTGAATATAATGATTGAGGGCAAGGGAAGAATTGGACATCATAATCTTTCACTCCTTTAAGGTTGGAGTCTCTTAACTTCTTGATTTATGATGCATGAAAGCTAGAAATCATTAATGTAGTATAAAGAAGATAAGGATCTAGGAGAGGAAGACTATATATGTGATCATTTGAGTTTTCATTTGTTTGATTGAGGCAATATGGTTGTTATTCCGGTTAAGTTTTTCTTCTTGAGTTCCATTAGAAGTCTAGCTGGTTTGGACTCATTGTTCGTTTCATGTTGATGTTCTGATATTTGTGTACAATATGAGATGGGCACTGACAAAATGTCTTAAGTGAAAGGGGGCACATGTTTGATTTTTTGGTTAATGGAGTTTGTAGGTTGGGGTTAATAGTTACAAGAGTAGGACCAGAGTTGAGAAATTTATTCTTGAGGAATCCTAGTTTGTTTCCTCATTTGAGGGTGATTTGATTAGATATTGATTTCTGTGACATTAGTTTAACTTGTCGAGGGCTGATTTGGACTTATTGTCGCGTCAAGTTAATGTTGTGAATTGCGATACATGTGAACATTGTTGTGATGAAAAGCAGAGAATTCTGAGGTGAGTGGGACAAGTATTATATGCTTTGTTGGTTATTAAGATGCATTTTCTGTTATATCTGATTGCTGGCTGCGAAATGTAAATGCAATGGAAGGAAAATAAGGCTTGTGGACGGAGGAAAAGGAAATATCATAATTTGAGGTTCCTCTCCCTTGACTGTGGGGATATGGTGATTCTATTGTTAGATTTTATCCTCAATAGAGTTCCTCAGAAGTCCTTTTATTAATTTAGTCCCTTTGACGTGTTGATAGTGCTGGATGTCAATGACTTGAACTTTTTTGATTGACTGGGCTTCTTTGGCTCTGGTTTGATTAAAAACTAAAACACTTTAGCGAGATAACTTCTCACTATGTTGAGGTTGGTTGTTAGTATGTGTGGGTGTTGACTTTCATTTTATTCTTCAGACTTTGGTTGAGAGTTGCTAGAGCCGAATTAGGGGTACTGGTTCACTTTTGGCAAACTTTTTTGATATATAAGAACTGTGTCAACAAACACAAAACTTTAGATACTACTACCTCCGTTTCTTCTGTTTCTTCTTGGTTTGACTTTTCTAAGTCACTTTGACTTGGTGATTTGGAAAACAAAATGTTGTAATTTTCTGACAATTTTTTCATTGTGTTGTAGAGTAATGTTTACTCTACAAGATTATGCAAAGATTATCAAATTCTTATACCGTTTTTCTAATCAAATTAGCGGATCAAAATGACCCAGTGAATAGTGACAAATGAAGAAACTGAAGAAACAGAGGTAGTATATTGCAAGTGGTTGGGGCAACATCTCTCCTCACCTAAACTTCTTCTCACCTAAACTACTCATTTCGATCAAGTGGTTGGGGCTCTTGCCTCTTTCTTTGCCTCAATTCAAGTTCGACATTGTATTTGCAAAATAACAAGAGCATCCAACCTTTTTTCCCCCAAACAATTCTTCTTTCAATGGAGATAAGGTCAAAAGTACTCCAATTCCTCTCGCATTCAGTGGTATTACGCGTTAGACTTAACACTCTCACGGCCAATTTTTGCAACTCCTTGCAATTATCCCCATAACTCTCCCTAGTCCTACCATAGTCCTACCAATTGATAGAAGTATAAACGTGATACATTTAGTAATGAGTAAAATAATAATAAGATTTCTAAAATATAGAAAAAACATAACATGTAGGTTTACCTGGTCGCTTTCCTTCTTTTGTTATTATGGTCATGCTCTCCCAAAAGAGACTCTCGACGTTCTTAATTTTCTCCATTTTCTCATTATTTAGCACTGTTGAGTGCACACCTAGAAATATTTTAGGAACAACCTTACAAAAGCCGTGTTTGACTTCTCTTTAAACGCTATAACTTGGATTATAGAAGTACCAACAATTATAAGAAGGAAAAAAAGTATTGCCCAAAGTGTTATAAACGTAATAGAAGTTTCATGTTGATATAAGTTATATAATAATAAAATTAAGCTAGGTTACCTTGGATTAAGATAAAACGCAACCGCATGTAAGGTCCTATCATAGTTATCAGAATTGTACAATGCACGATTCTAATCGACTCGGAATGAAAAGGGATTCAAAATTGCATGCACAATTGAAAACATAACTGAATTGCATCTTTGAATTGTGAATCATTTGTATCACTATCGTGCTTACATGAGTCTGGGTAAGGTATACGAGTTAGAGCTGAAATGGGATACTAAAATCTTGTTTCTCCTCTATGTTTCTTGAAAATCCGCGGTTCTTCCCCTTTGTTCAAGCCATAAAAGCCCTTAGACTGATTCTTCATGTTTTCAGAAATTAGGTTTGTGTAACCAATGGAGAAAGAGAGAGCTCTGTTTGTGGGTTGTTCTTTGTGAGAGAGCTCTATGTTCGTCTACCGATATCTTGTCCAGAATTCAAACCAAAACCTCAAAAAGTGGGTTTGTATGTCTTCTATTTCATAACCATAAAGAGAGAGACATAGAGAGCTCTGTTTTGTTTGTTCACTTTGAAGACTTGGAGGAGGTTGATTTGCAAAGCCAAGTAAAAGGACAGAAGGTGTTTGACTCTTTTTGCAGACTAGACAGTGAGAGGGCTCTGATGATTTTAGAAATTTGTTTATACAAGTGATAGAATATAGACAAGCTAAGAGTGCTGTGACTGAATGTTTATATGAAACAACTTTTGAAGAAGATAATTTGAAAGTGAAAACGCATGGATAAGTTTGTGGTAAGAGGGAAAAGTGATGGGCAACAGTTAACAATTATTCGAATCGTAAAGGAGAAAGATCAGATTAGTTGAGACACTTGTCAATTTTGAGATCCGTTGTCTTATAATACATATTCATCATTTTCATAACCGTTCCAGTAGAATCTGAGTACTTAAGCTATTATTTTATTTTACTATATATTTATATTTTGTTGTGTTGAGAGGTTGTGATGAGAGTGGTAGAAAGTTGTAGGTTGGTGGGGGGTGTGAATTAATATTTTTAAAAAGAGAGGATGAGAAAAGAGAGGGGTTTACTGATGCATATGGGGAAAGTGAGTGTAGTTTTGCGGATCTCAACATAAAATTAATAAACCCATCTAATGGGTTTTTGGACTTGGTAATGTATTGGGCTTGATCTAGTAAATACGGACTGCAGAGCCCAAAACCATGTGTTAACCAAGGCATCCATCGCATTCTTCCCACGCCCTTAGTTCTGCATTTCCAGCTGCTGCAGTTTGAATATATAACCCTTAGAATGTTCTAGATAGCGGATGAAGATACACTTACTTCTTTCCTCTAGGCCCAACTTCCAATCCTGATGGGAGTTGCTTCGCACATAAGCTCCGATCCCCATGGCCTAAGATGACGAAACTCGGGTCTCCTTTTAGTCCATATCTCGTAGGGGGTAGTGGCTACAGACTTGGTGGGCACCTGCTTGAGTATGTAGGCAACAGTCAACAAAGCGTCTCCCCAATAGGAAACTGACAAGTTTGGACGCGCCATAATACATCGAACCATCTCTAACAATATCCCATTCCTTCTTTCCGATACACCATTTTGCTGCGGTGTGTAAGGAATGTCTAGCTGCCTTCCTATTACCTTTTCTTCACAGAGCTCCTTAAACTGCACAGATAGATACTCGCAGCCTGGGTCTGTCCTAGGAGCCTTTATGCTATTGTCCATCTAATGGGTTTAAGTTGATTCTCCATTGCTTCTTGATTCTTCTCCTAGTAAGATCGCACGACCCCCCCTCTTCCTCCTCTTAATTCTTCCTCTTTTTGACCACTGCTGTTGTTTTGATCTATGGAATGGGAGTGTTGCCCGAGAGATCCATCTGAATACCAGAATTTTATTTAATGATTCTAGAGTTTAGTACTTCAAAATGAAGTGAGTATTTCACAAGTTCACGTTTAATTCACAGGAAAGGAGGTATTATCAGATTGATTGAACGAATCAGGTGCTCCATGTTTTTGTCACTTCTACTGACTTTATTCTTCCAGTTACAAACATAATTATTGTGCCCCCGGGAAACTCCTGAATTATCATACAAAAGAATTGTCCATATATGTGAACAGGGGAAGAAAATTAAAAAGTTATCTTCCCTTTTGCTAGGTTGTGACTTGTGATATCAAAATATTCACCCTTCCTTTGTATTGCAGGTTCTTCAGCCATGGATGCCTTGTCAAATCTTCCACCCGAGGTGCTCCACAGGTGCATCGTCCCGAACTTGGTGCCCGTGACAGATTTGCACTAAGTGCGACTAATAAGGCCTTTTTGAGTACCGTTCCTCTAGTTATATGACGTGGCCAGCCTCTTTCCATATTGGAGACAGTTGTTAAGTTGTGTGTTCCACCAGACTACAATCCTTGCACGAAAAAACCTACTCCCTATGTGATTCAGCTCTCAAGACTTTGGAGAAAACTTCCACTCGGGTATTTTTTCGAAGAAACTTCTGGTAAACTAATGAGCCTACAGGGTGGTGTCTTTGGAAGATTTTCTGCCGGGTTATGACATCTCTGTGGTATCCGGTGGGCTTTGAGTTTTGATCGGAGATGAACTTAGTGAAGTTGCAGAGTTTATTAACAAGAGGGACATTCTTTGCCGATTTTGGAGAATGAGGATAGGCTGTCTTCCTATAACCTCAATACCAACATGTGGTTTGATTTTCCAGCGAAATACTCCCTACCAAAGACGTAGGACAACCTCATTTTGCAAACTGATGAACCAGATCCAGCTAAACCTCAAATTCTCGGGTTGACTCGAACCTAAACTATCTGCACAATTCGCGGTAGTGTCTATGCTGTAAGGTGGGATGGTGTTGTGCTCAACATTCGGAGGAATATGCAAGTCATACAAACTCCTACCTCCTTTAAATGGTTTGAACCCCCGACCTGTGGCGATGAGGTGGTGAAGTTTGTATGACTTGCATATTCTTCCGAATGATGAGCACGACACGGACCCACGTTACAGCATACACACTATCGCGAATTGTGCAAATAGAAGAGATTCGATTCAAACCGCAAATCCGAGGTTTAGTTGAATCTGGTTTTATAAGTTTGAAAAATGAGGATGTTTTGTGTCCTTGGTGGGAAGTATTCGGCTAGAAAATCAAACCACACGTTGGTATCGAGATTATAGGAAGACAACCTATCCTCGTTTCCAAAATTAGCAAAGGATGTCCCTCTTGGTTAGTAAACTCCGCAACTTCACAATGGTCATCTCCGATCAAAACTGAAACCCACGGGATACTACAGAGATGTCATAACCCGACAGAAAATCTTCCAAAGATACCACCCGGTAGACTCATTAGTTTACCAGAAGTGTCTTCGAAAAGATACCACTGTGAAAGTTTTCTCTAAAGTCTTGAGAGCTGAATCGCATAGGGAGTAGGTTTTTTTCAAGCGAGGATCGTAGTCTCGGACACAATTTAACAACTGTCTCCAATATGGGGAAGAGGACGTATCTGTTATCATTGCACCTTTTGAGCCTCATTCTACAATGACATACGCATGTCTTATAACTAACTCTTACTTACGCTATTTGTTGTGCCTTTTCATGGTTAGTGACAAATATAGTGTTTCTCCTGACGAGATGTTCATTCGAGGTAACCATAAACTGTTATTGATAAAACAGATGATTCATGTGGTCAGTTTCGTTTTGTCAAGAAAGGTTTAAATTTTCTAGCCGTGTAACATAGTCACAATAGGGGTTGTTAGTGCAACTTCCTGTGGTTTCTTGAGAAAAAAATGTTTCAGTACGAAATCCTTAGCAGAGTTCTGTACGAGCTTGTGATGAATAACATTTTTGCTAGTTTTTAGATCCTAGTGACAATACTTTTTATCCTAGGGGTAAAATACTTCGTCATAGGTCATATCTGTTGTACTGCCATTATATTTATGACCTGGTTACTCGGATGATTGAGCTTTAGGTATGACACCATGGTTGCACACAGAATGATGTAATTCACGTTGCCAATATATTCGGTGATAACTAATGGTGTCGACCCCAGTTGAATGTGGTCACCTCTTTCAACCAACACCGTAGAATGTAGATCCACACCAGAAGCCTAATCAAATAGTTCCCTGGCGGGCAGTTATTATCTACAAGACATAGACACAACTATAAGTATGACTCTCAATTAGTTTTAACGAGTTTGCCTAGTTGATAAGTCTTTAAACTAACTGAGATTTTTTATGATAGTTGTTTCATTATGTCTTGGAGGTAGAAAGCACCCTCCAGCTTACCATTTTTTGGAGACTCTTGCTATGGATCTATTGGTGCTGGTGGTGGATATAGATAACCAATTGAGATTGGTATGCCTCCATTATTTATAATCATTGAATAGATTGGCAATGTGGATTACATCACAAATCGCATAAAGTCTCGGTTATGATAGTATAATGAATCGTCCTCTTTCAGCGAACCCTTAGGATACTGTAGTCATTTGCCTTGTTGATCATGGAAATATTGCTTGCTGTATTATTGTTATCATTAGTCATTGTTTAGAGAGGAAGGAAAGACTTGATGTCACGGTATATCAGTTTCCGTACTCCCTCGTACATGTTGAACTCTTAGGTCCTTTCAGTGGCTACTCATGACAATGCCAAAGGTTAGGGGCTATATTACAATAGACGAGCACGTAGTCTGATTGACCATTTTGTTTAAGATATACTTGTAATTAAATTTGCAAGTATGCAAAAGAATCATGCCAATTTGGGGCCAGATAGATGCTCAGAACTGTTAGGTGCTTACTTATCTTTACAGTTTAACAGATGTTGCAGCCACCATGTTTTTCTCGCCCAGGTCTATTTCCTTGATCCATCAAATTAAAGCCGTCTGATATTATTTTGGAATTCTGTCCCTCTTCTGTCACCACCTTATATCATCCGTCTCCTATTCACTTCTTCCCCAATTTTCACCATGCTTGCCACCTTCAGAATTGTATTAGGAATAAATGAACAATTCATTCAGAACAACATCAACTTTTATCTAGGAAGGTTAATCAATTTTTTTTTAAATACCTACCAATTCACATTTCAACATTTCTTCTAGGATTATTTCTTTTTGCAGAATGGACCTAATTAATTGGAAATGTACAAAAAACACACAGTTTATGTTTGTAATCACTTTCAGCCCTTAATATGCCAAATCCAAAAAGAAAAAATCATTCTGCCTGTCCAGCATTTTCATGGAAGAAAACTTAGTTCTACCTTACATGATAAATTAGTTTTGATTGCTCCAGGATAAAATTCGGATAAGGAAAATTTGGTGTCTATAACAATGTTTATGTTGTATTCATAAGTAAGAATGGGATTAGTGCTTATGGCAGAATTCTTTCCAAACCTGCACTGGTCACTTTTGCAAACTTGACTGGCAGAATTACTAGTCCAATCAGAGACCAAGTGGTGAGTCGGGTAGTCATGTTCACTGGTCACTTTTGCAAACTTGACTGGCAGAATTACTAGTCCAATCAGAGACCAAGTGGTTAGTCGGGTAGTCATGTTCATGTCCGTGGTAGTCATAGTACAGTCTCTCTCCCATGGTAATGTTACGAGTACAAATGAAAATTACTTCACATATAAATATCATTGACACTCCACCTCACACGTTTAAAATTTCGTTTCTGCCTACCCTCCAAACTATGGTTATTGATGGCACAAATAAAGCAGTCAATATTTTCATGTTTATCAAGGAAGATGAAAACGCTAGCATATGGGCTTTATGCGTGAAGTGGAGTGATCGTACTATCTGAATGATTATGTTCTCGGTACTTGATGTAAACCCCGTAGCGAATACTTTCAGTGATAAATGGTTTGAGCCCACATCATCTGGGGTTACCAGACACCTTCCTGCTAACCAAATGTTGAAGGCTCTTGATATGGATCTAGTGCTGCTGACGGAAATAGATAACCAAATTAAGTTCCACCATTAGTTCCAACTGAATATATTGCAGATCTGGTTATAACATCAAGCACGAGAACATGATCATTTTGATAGTACGATAGCTCATCTTCTTGCGAGAACCCATACGACTACCTTGTCATCTGCTTTTTAAAGAAGGAACATTTGTCTATCATTTTATTAATGCCAATGTTGAAGCCCAATCTTAAATGCGGGAATAGTGTGAATGCAGAGTCCTTCCGTTCCTAACTTTTGAAATATGTTCTAATACAACATGCCCCTCAAACCTTTCTCTTACAAGCTCGTCTTAGTTTATATTATTAACACCTTCCCCACTTGCACACACACAAACACACAATATATTTCTTCACCAGTTTAACCACTCATCACTTTTGATACTCCGATGTGGCACTGTCTCACACATGTCCATCGTAGAAAATGGTTGCTCTTGACTTTCATAATTGAAAGGGACACACTCCCGAATTATTGATTCTTTCCGGATACAGAATATGATTTCTATGGTAGGAAAAATGGGGGAAGAGGTGAAGAAGAGAGATAAATATGGCATGTTTTTAGATGAAATGTCAAATTGAACTTCAAACATAAGCTGGTAGACCACAACCGCAATTGGATAAGGTCTGGAGTAGCATGACCGGATTTTTGTCCCTTTACTTGGAAGAAAAATAGACGGAGTTGGCCGAACGGACTCATCTGACACAAAGTGATATTAATGTGAGAACTTAACTATTTAGCAGTTTTGACTACATAGTAACATACCTTTCTTCGCTTTTGACTACATAGTACTCGTCTGTCCTGATAGAGATTAGACATTTGATTTGGTGGAAAGCACCAGTAAATGAATTCAGTAGTGCTGGATAGGTTCAGTCACGATATCACCATTTGGGCAATAAGATGACATGTACTGTATATTCCGATTCTGATCCTTTGAGAAGTAAAAATTTACATTAGGGTAATAGTTCATTGATGTTGCATTGATCTAGTTGAACAGTGAAAAATCCAAGTTCTTTGTTTCTCATCATGACACGGGCTTAACTGCATTCGTGACAAATGATCCTTTCCTACTAAACATTTCTGTCTTTAGTGAGTTCCTGGATGTTGGTGTCTGCCTTATGCCAATAGACGAACCCAGTGAAAGAGACTCCCTGTCTTGGCCATGGGAGGGAGCATCACCAATCTTTTTTGGTATCGTTTGGCCATCAAATTGACCTTTGTGCTATTTGGGGTCATTATCGAGCTCGTCTTAGAATTCCTCGAGGACCTGGGCATAACCCAACTTTCCGTTTTTGGCAATACACCCGTTTGAGGATTTTGGGCTATTTGAGGGGATCTAAGCTTTGGGAAAAATATACTTCCATCCCATATTATTTGGGTTTTTTCTCCTCGTTAGAAAGATCTTATGCCTATGGAGATTGACTTTTGGCGTCTTCTACCGCTTCAACCTCCATCTATGGTTACTTCATGCCAATTATGGAGATTGACTTTAAGATAGCTTTTTCGAAGAGGGCAAGGCAATAAGAAGCCAAGAAGATCAACATCTTGATGGTCCTCAGTGATCGAGTTCTATTAGATATTAACAAATATAAATGCAGGAAAGAAACTCATACGGAGACCTCATGCAACCAGTTCCATGAGTTTAGTGTTGCTACACATTGTGTTTAATCAAATAGGAAATGTTTTAGGCGAGAAATGCTTTGGGTGGTAGCGAAATACGAGATAGGAGTTCAGCTTATTGCAGGATTGGTCTCGGATAGATCGAACTCTGCAAATCAAGTTTGGGTAATTGAAAATTTGGCATCTCCCTCCACCGCCTGAATCATTTTACAAAATCAAGGTTGAGATAGCGATGTGAATCGAGACATACTCAACCTCGATTTTCACAAAATAATTCCGACGGTCGGCGACGTCTGATTTCACTAATACATACACTTGATTCCCCTGTCTATCCCTAAACTGCGACTTATCTTGCGCAATAGTCCGGTCTCGCTTCTCGATTTTTTCTGCTCACTCCTGAAGTGCTGCTGGACAGTTTCATTTCCTATCTGGTTGAAAAATGCTGAGAAACTCCACATTCATATGTTGTTGGTTGCACAGATCAGCCATATGAATTTCTATATTGCTTTTGTAGCTGTAGTTCTCGTACAGAACTCAATCTCGAGTGCAATCACAGTGTTGCTCTTCCAGACATCAGATCTGGAGAAATGGGGCCTGAGAGGTTTCACCTCCGGGATCATGCTGATGATGACGAATACCCCCTTTGAATCCAAAATCTTAAACCTCTTTAGCTATCCCCAAGATCACTGCACCGTTAATGACATGTTGCCCAACTGTCTGAAGCTAGAGTGCTCGATCTTAAGAAATTTGTGATTTCTGTTGTTTGAATCTTTATTTAGTCCTTCTCAAAAAAGATTGGAGATACAGTTCATGTCGCCTTATAGTTCATATGTTGATGTTGTGATTGAGCTTGTTATGCCCTTGCTGAGCTTATTTATGTTGGAGGGTGGCGATTGAATGGTGTTTTCCTCCAAATCAGACCTCTAGACCTCTCGTGACTAGAGAAAATGAACCTGATTCTCTATCAGGATTCACTTGAACTGTTCGATGATGGATGAAAAAGCGGGTGTTGATGAATCTATTCGAGATGCTGAGAGTCTTGGAAATAAAAGCACTGTTATTTTGTCCCAGAAACAGTTGAGCTAGGTGAAGTTGTTCTTTCACATATTTTGTTTTTTTCTTGTTCTGAAACAATCGATATATTATGCATACTTGAGTCATTTCATCAGCATTAATTAGCAGCTGAAAGTAGAAAATTCGGACCATCACACACATAGAAAATTTGGACATTATACTCACTTTTCAGTCTTTGAGCTACATTGAAGAGCTCCGTAGTCTGAGCGGCATAGGTTTGACATAAGAAAGTCTTGATCTTCCTTTTCACCGCACCCACAGTTTATTTAGCCTGCTTGTAGTCATTGTGTGTATTGTGTACAGTGGGTAAGGCTTTCTGCTCTTTCACCTCTTTTTGCAGGTTGAGAGCCCGGT
Source organism: Linanthus parryae (assembly GCA_023055425.1). Taxonomy (NCBI): domain Eukaryota; kingdom Viridiplantae; phylum Streptophyta; class Magnoliopsida; order Ericales; family Polemoniaceae; genus Linanthus; species Linanthus parryae. Next base: position 76,944,680 of record JALGPY010000006.1, on the reverse strand, counting down.
TCGTTCTATGATAAGCGGGGACTAAATGGTCATACTTCCGTGTAGGTCTGTTATTAAGTGCAAGGTAAAGCCTCACCCCCTTTGACTTTTTGAGCTACCTTTTGAGGTTGAGAACGCCCAAAACCACATAACGGTAACTTTTGCTTCGCCCCATCGATGATGAACTTGTGAATACATCTTCAATCCTAATCTCACCAAACCCAGACAAGTACATACTCCCTCCGTCCCACCCATTTCTTGAAAAAATGGGTGGAGTTGCTTTATTAAAAACGATGCGAAAAGTTATTAATACCCTTGTCTTTTTTCGGTAATTATACTGTATGTATCAGGAGATTAATCTCAATCTCTCTCTCTCCATCTATGGCTAATAACTAATCTACTTTGTTACCATCGTGAACACAAATTTACAGAACACATCTTTATGATGACAGCTTCAAACCAAATTAAACCAAGAACATATCTTTACAATATCAACAACAAAAATTTCTCCATTCATCTCTGCATCTCTCTCCGTCTAATGAATCTGACTTTTAACCTATCTAGAACATATATTTACACTATCAATAACACTTCCCATTCAAACCAAAAAGTAGATCCAAAATTAGATCTCAAATAAAAATACTCTCCAGTTGAATCTGGGCATTTAAACTATCAAGAACACATCTTTACATTATCAAGCAGAGTTGAAGAAGAAGAGATGAAGAAGAACAAGAAGATGAAGAATAGAGGAAGAGGAAGAAGAGAGACGAAGATCTACAGTTTTACCTTCTGGATTGACAAATCTACCGGAGATTCGTCGAATCCTAACAACCGTTGTGGCTGCCACCGCATGTATGCTCTGATTCGGTCTCCATCGGCTTCGATCTGCAGAAGAAGAAAAAGAAGAAGAGAGATAGAGAGATGGAGATGGAGGCGGCGACGGTCTTCTATCGTCGGCCTCTCTCTCTCCCCCTCTCTCTCCTCCTCAGTCGCAGTCGAAGCCGCCTACCACTTTTGAAGCCTGTCACCACTGTCGACCACAGATCGATCGATTTCTCTCGGCGAACTGGAAACCCCAACTCTTCTTGTTTATGTTTCTCTCTCACCATACCTCCCTCCCGATCTGTTTCTCCCCCTCCATCCGTTCGCTCTCTCTCTCTCTCTCTCTCTCTCTCTCTCTGTGTGTGTGTGTGCGCGCGCGCGCAGTTCATGTGAAGAGAAGGGAGCGGATAGGTTCTGTGGAAGATGAGAGGAAAGAGTGATCTTTACATAAATTAGGGTTATGAAATGTTTGGTTGGGCTTTTTTGGGTTGAGTTTGTTTAATTAGTCTTTTAGTTGTATTTAGGTCTAATTAATTTGGATCCGTTTGTTAATCTATTTAATTAGGTCGAATAAAAAGTGATATGTTGTTTTTTTATAAAGGGTAAGATGGTGATTTAGGGTGTAGAAACTTTCCATTTTAGGGAAGTTTCAAGAAATGGTTGGCACGTCTCAAAAAAAAAAGAAAAAGAAATAAAAAAAAATCAATAATTGGCTGGGACGGAGGGAGTATATGTTCAACTACTAAACGTTTGTTTTATACTCCAAGGGATATGTTCAACTACTAAACGTTTGTTTTATACTCCAAGACTTGTCATCACCAACAGGAACAAAAATGCTACAAAATGGTTAGTTGCTGCAAAATAAAGTCCAGATGCTGACCCGCAGATTTAAATATGACAAGAAGGTATCAAAACTTCATCAATTATTGGGTCAATCATATAAATATATGTTTTTTCTTCTAGGTAGCCTACTGCATCGCTCACATGACATTATTCATATTAGATTGTGGAAGAGAGAAGTTTGAGAAGATGAATAATAATGATATTTAACTTAGTTAATAAGCAGTACGTGAAGCCTAATATATGCAAAGTATGAGAAGTACTAAGTCCTAACTAGAATGAAATACCAACATGTAAACTCCAAGGAACTGGAGATAACATAAATCCTAACATGATAATCTAAAATACTAAAGATAGCGTAAGTAGTAACAATTTGTACATTGAAAATATTACTTCATGCGTTACAGCTAATTTACCATGGAGTTTGGAGTTAGTTGCTATAGATAGCCATGATATTGGAACAAGTTGCAGGGTGTAGATAGTGCTTTCTAGACAGGCAGATCTTAGCCACGTGGCAACCATCCAGCACACCTAGCTGTGCTCCACACACACTGGATCACCAGCCGCGCTGATCCACGTGGGGGCTGCGAGACAGGGCCCTCGCATACCACCACACGGGACTTGTAGGGACTTAGTGGTTTGGAGGCTAGAGAAAGTCCTGTCGCGCGCGAGCGACAGCTAAGCCCGCGCGCGATCCCTAGTAACTGCTTTGAGAGATTTATGGCACGAGCTCCATAAACCCGGTCAACCCGGTCAACCTCGTAACGGTTCCGGTATACGCGGACAACGTGCTGTAACGGTCCCTATATACGCGGACGAACGCGCCGTTGTGGTTAAGCTAATTAAGCCGCCATTAATGGGCGCATTAACCACACTACAACGGTCATATAGGATCGTTAACCCTTCCATACAAGGGAGAATCACCTGAGATACGCGGAAGCTCTGCCGAAATCCTGTCTCTCTCTCATACAGTGCTATTGTCTTACTCTCTCCCTACACACAACCCTACTCTTCCTGTGTCCTTTCTATCCTCTACTCTTGGTGTATATTGAATCCTCTCTGCAGGATTCTCTCGTACACATTTGGTGAACCCGACGTGAACTTACCACTGCAAGCAACCATGTCTCATGAAGATGATGTCAGTAACAGATCGCCCTCCACGGAGACCACCTCGGGAGAGGAGACCCGTCATACTCCTACGGCCGCCGGTGAGGCTCCGACGGGGGCTGAATTTGCGTGTATTTGAATTGGTGCGTGGCGGCGACGCGTACGTTTGTTCCTGCGCATGGAAGCCTATCCGGCTATGCGTCTTCACGCGCAGAAAGGGGGCTAATGTAGATAGTGCTTTCTAGACACGCAGATCTTGGCCACATGGCAACCATCCAGCACACCTAGCTGTGCTCCACACACACTGGATCACCAGCCGCGGTGATCCACGTGGGGGCTGCGAGACAGGGCCCTCGCATACCACCACACGGGACTTGTAGGGACTTAGTGGTTGGGAGGCTAGAGTAAGTCCTGTCGCGCGCGAGCGACAGCCAAGCCCGCGCGCGACCCCTAGTAACTGCTTTGAGAGATTTATGGCACGAGCTCCATAAACCCGGTCAACCCGGTCAACCTCGTAACGGTTCCGGTATACGCGGACAACATGCTGTAACGGTCCCTATATATGCGGACGAACGTGCCGTTGTGGTTAAGCTAATTAAGCTGCCATTAATGGGCACATTAACCACACTACAACGGTCACATTCTCCGTTATATATAGGATCGTTAACCCTTCCATACAAGGGAGAATCACCTGAGATACGCGGAAGCTCCGCCGAAATCCTATCTCTCTCTCATACAGTGCTATTGTCTTACTCTCTCCTTACACACAACACTACTCTTCCTGTGTCCTTTCTATCCTCTACTCTTGGTGTATATTGAATCCTCTCTGCAGGATTCTCTCGTACACACAGGGGTTCCCATTCTTTGTCGTCCTCAGGCGGAAAATATTATCAATCATCCTCCACTAACGACAGAAGGCTCATAGTTGGGTTTTTTATCTTTCTCAAATAGTGCTGGTGTGGAACCTTAAAAAAATACTGTTGGATCATGTTGCAAGTAACAGTATATCTTGAGTCAAACCTCGTTCCAGATGAATCAATAACACTTATGGAGGCAGCTTCACCCACCAGTCTAAAAGTTACTTTAAGCTTCATAAACATATGTGTACACTTTAGTACTTCTAGAAATATAAAGTGGTATTAAGGCTATAATAAACAATGTCTTTTTTTGAGAAAATATTTTGTCGTCAACCGTGTTTGAACACTCGATCTTATGCAGGGACTTCCAACACTCTACCTCGTAAGCTACCAGTACCACTATAGCTGCTAACAAACGCTATCCACTAATTCATATTAAAGCTAAAATTTTGGTGTAAGAAAAACTCTTTAAATATATATAGTTACGAATAGGTAGTAGTGAGCCATCTTTCAAAAAAAAAAGGGTAGTAGTCAGCCTATTTATACATTTGCTATTCTAGAAAAATAAATTGATATTGTTGTTATTATTATTTTTTAGAAATTATTATTATTATTATTATTATTTAAAGTTTTGGAATTTTCAATAAAATCACCAACATGGAGTTTGTCTGGAACAAAAACGCAGAAGAGCTGCCCTCTTTAGCAGGTGTTTGACATTATAGTTCGTCACAGAAAAAAAATGGAAGTTTCAACACTTCACAAAGAAACCATCAAGCCATCTTCCTCAACTCCTTCTCATCTTCGTATCTTCAAGCTATCCCTCATCGACCAGTTTAATACCCACGTTTACATGTCAGTGCTTTTTTTCTATGGAACACCCTCAACCGGTGGCCGAAACATTGCTGCAAGTTCACAACAATTGAAAGATTCTCTTTCAGAAACCTTAACTCGCTTCTACCCGTTTGCTGGTAGGTTGAGCGAAGACATGTCTATGGTCAACTGTAACGATGCGGGTGTCCCTTATGTAGAAGCTCATGCCAATGTTTCTATGTCAACCTTATTATATCAACCAAAGCTTGAAGAACTAAATCTTCTGATTCCAACTGGGCAAGTCGACAATGGATTTGACTTGGCACTGCTGTTTATTGTCCAAGCCACATTTTTCCGGTGTGGTGGAGTGTCTCTCTGCTTATCTTTTTTCCCATAAGATTGGGGATGCAAATACAGCTTTCACATTTGCTGAGGCGTGGGCTAGAATCAATTATGGCCACCCCGATCCGGTAGTTCCAGATCTCACAGCCCCATCTCGGTTCCCGGCACAACATCCTCTTCCAATCAAACCACCGAATTTCGATCTCAAACCGGATTCTTACACTGTGACAAGGTTAATATTCCAACCTCTCGTGTATTTTGATTTTGCGTTATTTGATAAATATGTCAAGTTCATTTGGGTAATTGACATGTTTATACTCGATACATTTCCAAAACCACAACAGCTTTCAGTTTAAGCTGATGTAGGAACCTTAAAGACATATTTAGAAAAGAAAATGCTATGTGTTAGTGTCCCTATGTAAACATCCCAACTTGTCATATTAACTACATTTACCAATCACTTAAAAAATATTTAATATAGTGGTGTGTCATGTTGTTGAGATGATCAAATTAGAAAATAATTGAGATGCTTATGTAAGTGCATGTTAGAAAATCCGCTTTAGACTAACTCTAAACAATGAAAATACATATTAACACTAGGACATGAAAACATATGTTGGGAAATATGATTTCATATGGCAAACGTCATACGAAAATACGTTAGATTGCAAGGTTAATATATTGAGGCCTCGTTTGGGTAGAGAATATGATATGCAGAAATAAGGCTTATGATGGGACGTGAGCAAGGATATGAAAGTTTTTTGGCCGATAAAACCTGATAAAATACGCTGGTTGTCTGTGGGTACTGTCGGATGCATGATATGATGCTGGATATGAAGTACTATGTTTAGGTAATATAGGATATGCGCTAAAATCACTGTAATACCTTATGTGATGTCTTATTGTTTTTAATGAAAGGGTCAATATATTAGCAGAAAGAGAGGTGACTAGTCCCAAAGAGAGTCTATACAACTTGTAATAAATATAACAACGGGATTCTCCACAAAACTTATACTCTGAGAAATAATACTATGAGCCATAACATTAGCCTCTCTATCAACAAACACAACCATGGACTCAGATGGTTCCACACACGCTTCAATTCTATTCTGCCATTTCCACAAGGTGGGTTTAGACCTCAGCACCATATCAAAATTGTTGAGTTGGTGCCTTGAATTGGTCAAAGGCTGCCAAACTCTTTGTTTCCAACTTTGATTAGGAAACATTTGAAGTCAAAGGCGGTGGAGGATTAGTTAGGAAACAAGTTGTTTCCAAATCGGATTTGGAAACTTTAGGGATTTCCTAGCACTATATAAAGAACCTAGTAGTCACATTATTAGGTATGCAAAACATTGTAATTGTTCCTCTTAAGTGAATAAAGAGTGCTTTTCCGCCGTGGAGGTAGTTAGTAAATATTTTGCTAGCGAACCACGTAAAATACTCGTGTTCTTCTTTTATTCGTTCTTCGTTCGTGAGGTGGTTTGACATAACAAACTGGTATCAGAGCTCTGAAACAGGAGTTCTGTTACAACAAACTGGTATCAGAGCTCGGGTTTGGCTGTGTTTCAAGATCAAGATCAAGGCGGAGCAAAGCTAGGGTTTCAAAACTTGATGAAATCAAAGCTAGGGTTTTGTGATCTAGGTGGAGCACGCGACTAGGGTTCAAGATCCACCAAGAACGATGTCCGGATCGATGTTGAAGATCGACAGGTTCACAGGAGGGAACAACTTCAGTCTGTGGAAGATAAAGATGGAGGCTTTGCTCAAATCGCAAGGCTTGTGGGCAACTTTGACCGCGGACAAGGGAGGCATGAATGTTGCATCAGCAGAGTTCAAGGCGATGGAAGAGAAGGCACACGCAACGATTATGCTGTGCTTATCGGATGACGTGATCATCGAGATTGCAGATCAGAAGGAAGCAGCGAAGCTCTGGCTCAAGTTGGAGAGTCTCTACATGACGAAGAGTCTCACTAGCAAGTTGATGCTAAAGAAAAGGCTCTTCACCCTCCGGATGCTCGAAGGTACGACTCTCAAGGACCATCTTGACCAATTGAACACAATTCTGTTAGATTTGCGTAATATTGGCGAGAAGGTGGAGGATGAGGATGCTGCACTTTTGTTATTGATCTCGTTACCTCCATCATATGAGAACTTCGTGCAGTCGTTCATTGTGAACAAGGACGACTTATCCCTAGAGGAGGTGAGATCGGCGCTCCATGCTAGGGAACTGTGCCATAAGGGTGCAGGCACAAGTACAGAGGACCATGCTTCCGGACTGATGGCAACGGGGGGAAGCAAGAAGGGTAAGAAGAACAAGAAAAAGCAGTTCTCAGGTTCTAAGTTACCCAAGGATGTATGCGCCTTTTGCATGGAAAATGGGCACTGGAAGAGAGATTGCCCGAAACGAGGTCAACAGGGGCAGAATGGATCCGCAGCCGTAGCAGAACAAGGTAACTCGTCTGAGGATGATTACGTTCTAATGGCGGATGTTGTCACGCACTCTCAAGATGCGTGGGTCCTTGATTCCGGAGCTTCCTATCATATTTTCTCTAACAAGGAGCTATTCTCGACGTACGACCAAACGGATGGAGGGTCTGTCTACATGGCAAACGGAGCCATCTGTAAGGTGATTGGGAGCGGCTCAGTTAGATTGAAGACGAATGAAGGGAAGTTATGTACCTTGGAGCAGGTCAGACATGTACCACTTATTAAGAAGAATCTGATCTCATTGAGTCTACTCGACAGCAAGGGATACAGTTTCAAAGGTGAAGGTGGAGATCTACAAGTCTGCAAGGGTTCTAAGGTGATTCTCAGGGGAGTCAAGAATGGGACTTTATACATGTTGAAAGGTTTGACGATCACAGGTTCTGCTGGAGTTGTCTCAGCCGAGATTAAGGAAGCTGATCTAACTAAGCTGTGGCATATGAGGCTCGGTCATATGAGTGAACGTGGAATGCAGAAAATTCACAAGAAGGGATATCTCATCGGGCATGCGCCCAAGAGCCTAGGGTTTTGTGAGCACTGCGTTTATGGGAAGCTACAGCGTAGCAAGTTCCCTAAGGCGGTTCATAGAATGAAAGGTACTCTTGATTATATCCATTCGGATTGCTGGGGTCCATCTCGAGTCGAGGCGATTGGCGGGTATAGGTATTTTCTGAGCATCATAGACGATTACTCCAGGATTACTTGGATATTCGTGATGAAGCACAAGAGTGAAGCCTTCGCAAGATTCAAGGAGTGGAAGTCACTAGTAGAGAATCAGGTGGGAAAGAAGGTGAAGAGGCTGCGCACGGACAACGGCTTAGAGTTCTGTTCATCAGAGTTTGATGAATTCTGCAAGGATCAGGGAATAGCACGCCATCGCACCGTTCGGCACACACCGCAGCAGAACGGTGTAGCCGAGAGAATGAATCAGACACTTTTAGCGAAAGCAAGGTGCATGCTTTCGAATCCAGGTCTTTCTAGAGGTTTCTGGGGAGAGGCAGTTTCCATGGCATGCTATCTCATAAATCGGAGCCCGCACACAGGTATAGGATGCAATATTCCTATGGAAATCTGGTCCGGTAATGCAGTGGATTACTCGGATTTGAGATTTTTTGGTTGTGTTGCCTACTATCACGTTGATTATGGCAAACTAGAACCAAGAGCTAAGAAGGGAGTATTCATGGGTTTCGGAACAGGTGTGAAGGGATACAAGATATGGGCAGACAACAAGATTATACTTTGCAGAAGTGTAGTCTTTGATGAGACTCATATGTTGAAGAACTCCGTGGAGGTGGAGATTAGAGGTGCAAAGAAGAAGGTGGAGGGAGAGTCGGATCCTACTGATCCTAAGGATTCCGAAATCCCTACACCACCGCCAGAAGCAGAAGAGGAAGAAGCAGAAGAGTCTGATAGTGAGGATGCGTCTACACCAGAGGAACCGGTTCATCAAAGTATTGCTGAAGGAAGACCGAGGAGAGTCATAAAGCCTGCGGCGAGATACAGAGATGTTGGTATGGTGGGATATACATTACATGTAGCGGAAGAGGTAGAGGACGAGCCATCCTCCTACAAGGCCGCTATATCTAGTTCTGAGTCAGCACAGTGGATTGCCGCGATGGGAGAAGAGATGGAGTCTCTTAGCAAGAACTCGACTTGGGAGCTTGTTAAGTTGCCAGCGGGAAGGAAGATAGTCAGCTGCAAGTGGGTTTTCAGAAGAAAGTAAGGAACTACATCTGGAGAGGGCGTCAAGTATAAGGCAAGGCTAGTTGCAAGAGGGTTCAGTCAGAAAGAGGGAGTTGACTACAACGAGATCTTCTCACCGGTGGTCAGACATACTTCTATCCGGGTGTTACTAGCTTTAGTGGCACACCACGACCTAGAACTTGAGCAATTGGATGTCAAGACAGCTTTCCTGCACGGAGAGTTGGAGGAGGAAATATACATGAGCCAACCGGAGGGGTTCCAAGTTCCCGGAAGAGAGAACCACGTGTGCAAGCTGAAGAGATCTCTCTACGGACTTACGCAGTCACCGAGGCAATGGTACAAGAGGTTTGACAACTTCATGTTGAAGATTTGTTACCACAAGTGCGAGTATGATTGCTGCGTGTACCACAAAGAGTTGCATGGTGGATCACGTATTTACCTAGTTCTGTATGTGGATGATATTCTGATTGCAACTCGGGATATCAAGGACATCAGAGAACTGGAGAGGTCCCTTAGCGCGGAATTTGAGATGAAGGTTGTGGGAGCTGCTCGAAAGATATTGGGAGTTGATATCTATAGAGATAGGAAGAAGAAGAAGCTTTTCTTATCACAGCAGGGATACATCAAGAAGATCTTGGCAAGATTCGGGATGTTATCAGCTAAAGCTATAGATACTCCTATGGCAACTAACAGCAAACTAGGAATGTACACCGTTCAGACTGAGGAGGAGAAGGAGTACATGTCCAAGGTTCCATATGCTAGCGCAGTTGGAAGTCTCATGTATGATATGGTCTGCACTCGACCGGACATAGCATTCGCTGTTAGTGTGGTTAGTCGTTTTATGGCTCATCCGGGTAGGGACCATTGGCAGGCGGTGAAGCGGATATTCAGGTACCTTAAGGGTACGTCAGACATTGGCCTATGCTATGGATCACGTGAAAACATCTTGGTAGCTGGTTTCTCGGATGCGGACTATGCAGGGGATATCGACAGTAGAAGATCAATGACATGCTACGTATTTTCTCTGGGAGCATCTGTTGTGAGTTGGAAAGCGACGCTACAGCCGACGGTGACTTTGTCCACCACGGAGGCGGAGTATATGGCTCTAACGGAAGCAGCAAAGGAGGCAATTTGGCTTAAGGGAATGGTCAATGATCTAGGGCTACTTCAAGATCAGGCGATAGTCTACTGTGATAGCTTGAGTGCGATTTGCTTGACTAAGGACCAGGTTCATCATGAAAGGACCAAGCATATCGACGTCAGGTATCATTTTCTGAGAAACGAGAGCAGGATCAAGGTGATGAAGGTGGGGACTGCTGACAACCCCGCGGATATGTTCACCAGGCTGGTTCCGGAGAGCAAGTTCCAGCATTGTCTGGAATTGCTCAACATCTTGAGCCAGTGAGGCCCTTAGGGGCCATGTCGGACCCGGTGGGGGTCCAGTGAGTCTCTGTGACGAGAGACAATTGGGAGCGGAGAAGACGTAGCTTTATTTACGAGAAGAGGAGCAGCTGCTATTGACGAGACAATTCAAGTCAAGGTGGAGATTTGTTGAGTTCGTGCCTTGAATTGGTCAAAGGCTGCCAAACTCTTTGTTTCCAACTTTGATTAGGAAACATTGGAAGTCAAAGGCGATGGGGGATTAGTTAGGAAACAAGTTGTTTCCAAATCGGATTTGGAAACTTTAGGGATTTCCTAGCACTATATAAAGAACCTAGTAGTCACATTATTAGGTATGCAAAACATTGTAATTGTTCCTCTTAAGTGAATAAAGAGTGCTTTTCCGCCGTGGAGGTAGTTAGCAAATATTTTGCTAGCGAACCACGTAAAATAATCGTGTTCTTCTTTTATTCGTTCTTCGTTCGTGAGGTGGTTTGACATAACAAAAACAGTCCAACACCTGTTTTGCATCAGCTTCAAAAGTGATGTTCTCACAGTTAGCATTCTTTGCAATTTTTATAGGAAGCTCCAGGGTTGAGAATTCACAGTTATCTACATCGTGATCAGAGAAAAAGACAGCAGTACCTTGTAGGATATTACCAAGTGATTCCTAACAACAATTAACAACACTAGCTAGCTCGTGAGCTGAGATTATTAGCAACACCTGCATCACAATTTGCTTTGAGTCTATTTCTTTGGGGAGGCATCCACGCAGAAGTCAGTTTGGGAGGGGTAGGCACCTTGTCTGCAAGAAAGCAGTAGGTGTGGTCTTGCCAATTTCTTGAAATGTCCTCAACAAGTCTTGGAATGCACACCTTCTCTCACTTGAAAAGAATTCTATTTTTCAACAACCAAAATCTTTTAAAAATAACCCCAGCCAGAATCAAGAGGTGAACATTGTTTTTGGAACATATATCAATCCAGTAGAGCCACCAAGAGCTTAGATCTAGATTCTCCCAGCTACTAGTTTTGATGCCTGCAATCTGAAACCACATACCTCTAGCCAGATGACAATGAAAATAAAGATTCATAGGGGTTTCCATATCACTGTCACAAATACAACACTTCTGCTCTTCAGCCCCCAAGGAAACCATATTTGACTTGGTAGGTGTGGACGGCTAGGTTTAGATAGGGTTATTTTGTCATAATAGTTTATTACACATTAGTCCTCCATTTATCTATATATATGTGTGGCTGATTACATGAATAATAGATCATTATCTTAACCCTAATTTACATTCTATATGGTATCAGAGTAGTGCGCCAGCCAAGGCGCAGTCGACGGTATCAACACCGATCGGCGTTGAACGATCCAAAACACCTTATTCTTCTCATTTTTTTTCCAGATCTTCCTCTCTATCCCACAAGAATGGCGAGCACCACCAGTTATCTTACCAATCCAAACAATCCCTCTCGGCCGCTTGTGGCAATCTCTGCAACGAGCGCCACGATCAAACTTCAGGCAACCAACTTTGCACCCTGGAAGCTGCACGTTCAAGCAGTGCTGCGCGGACATGGCCTCATCGGCTTCGTCGAAGGAACACACCCACCAATGTCTCCCTACCTTGAGACATCTGTCCTGGCGGGGCAAACCGCGGCTACGCCTACATCTGCTCAGGAAAAAGCTCCTGTCCAAGCGCCCGCCGACCAGTCAAACGTCGAAGTCGACTCCAGTACTGAGGCCTCCTCTCACGAGGAAACTGAAACCTTCAATCCTGAGTACCAAACCTGGTATCAACAGGATCAATTTATCTTTGCCTATCTCATTACAACCCTCTCTCCAACTTCCCAGGCTCACGTTTCCGGGCTCAAACGTCAGCGGATATCTGGAAAACCCTCCACAACATCTACGCCAAACCTTCCAGGAGCCACATCAATCATGTTAAGGAACATCTCAAACGGCCATTGCCGGGCAATCGGTCCATCTCCGAGTTCCTTAAATTTTTGAAACAAAAGGCTGATGAGTTAGCTATTCTGGGCAAATCAATGGACGCGTGTGATCTCACTGACCGAATACTGGACGATCTCAACGAAAGCTATACACCGCTGGTCAAAGCCATCCAAGCAAGGGATACAAACATTAGCTATATGAGCTTTATGAGAAGCTGACTTTTGCCGAACTCACCCTCAACAAAGAACAACTGCAAACTGCCGCCTCCCCTCCCGTATCATGTCACTGTCGGTCCATCTGGCAAAGGTCGCGGTTGTGGCCGCCCTCAGCCACAAGCTCCTGGCCCTCCAGGGTTTCCGTCATGGCAACCATCATCACCGGTTGGACTTGCACATGTCCCCAATACCAGGCCGTCGCCACCTGGGTTATACACTCCCAACAGTAACCGACCCCCTGCCCGCCCGTTTTTGGGATTTCGCTAAGGCTGTGGCACTCAGGCCATCGTTTCAAGCAGTGCCCCCAGTATGCATGGATGTTTCAGCAGCAATCTGGTAGTCAGTACAACCGAACATATCAGCCACAAGCTCCTTCACAGTCACTTAGCTCTTGGACCCCCCGTGCCCATGTCGCTGCTGCGCCACAAGGATTGTCCCCTACACCGACATGGCTACTAGACATAGGAGCCACGCATCACATCACTCCCGACATTGGCAACCTCTCTCTCCACCAGCCGCACCTGCAGAACGATGATGTTATGATTGGCGATGGTACATGGCTTCCCATCACCCATACTGGTTCGACAACTGTACACTCGTCCACTCATTCCTTTTCTTTATCTAATGTCTTATGTGTTCCCTCTATCAAACGAAATCTCATATCTGTCTCCCAATTGTGTACCTTTAATAATCTCATTGTTGAATTTTCTCCCACTGGTTTTATCTTAAAGGATTACAGTACGGGGGCGCCCCTTCTAACAGGCCTTCTTAGAGACAGTGTTTATGAGTGGTCAGCATCTCTTCCCTCCTCGCTGGCACTTGTCTCTGAGTCTCGACCCTCCTTTTCCGCCTGGCATCAGCGTTTTGGTCATCCAGCTGCTCCAATATACCGTCATCTCGTGTCGCAGTTTTCCTTACCAGTTGTTAGTTCTAGCAATCTTAGTTCTTGTAATTCTTGCAATTGAACTAAAACTCATAAACTTCAATTTCGTAACTCCAGTATTAGGTCATCACGACCGCTGGAAGTAGTATTTTCAGATGTCTGGACGTCTCCAGTTTATTCTATTGATGGTTTCAATTATTATGTTGTCTTTGTGGATCATTTTTCTAAATATATATGGCTTTATCCCATGGCTAAGAAGTCCCGGGTTCATGATATTTTAATAAAATTCCGAACCATTGTATAAAAGTTCTTCGGCGTCCCCATCATCACGCTCTATACGGACAATGGACGAGAATACCTTGCCCTGGCATCCTACCTCACCTCAGCTGGCATAACTCATCTCACTTCCCCACCCCACACTCCGGAGCATAATGGCTATGCCGAAAGGCGTCATCGTCACATTGTTGAAACCGGGCTCGCTCTGCTTCATCACGCTTCCATGCCCACTTCTTACATGGTGTATGCGTTCAAAACCGCAGTCTATCTCATCAACCGATTACCCAGTCGTGATCTTCACATAAAATCTCCGTATGACGTTATCTTCTAGCAGCAACCAAACTACTCCAAACTTCGAGTGTTTGGATGCCTCTGCTATCCATGGCTTCGCCCATATGCGTCCCATAAGCTCGATGAAAAGTCTCTTCCTTGTGTGTTTGTTGGGTACTCTCTCACTCAGAGCGCGTACATGTGTCTTCATATTCCCACTAATCGTCTCTACGTTACCCACCTCGTTACCCCCCTTACTCCCCTCTCCAAATGCAATACCACCAGCACCTCAGCCCAACAAGTTTCATGGCCTTCACTATACCCGTCGCCCTCGAGTTACCACTGACACCCCGATTTCGTCCCATCCTGCTCCGGTTCAGCCTTCCCATCCCATGGTAACCCGATCTAAGGATGGCACCTTGCCTACCAAGTCCAAAATGGGTCTCACTGCTAGGACTAACCTTGCTGCTCCTGATCCTGAGCCCGTCACTGCAACTCAGGCCATGCGTGATCCTATTTGGCGGTCCGCTATGGCTGCAGAATTTGATGCCCTAGTACGTAGTAATACATGGGAACTTGTGCCCCCATCTCCTTCTCAAAATTTGGTTGGGTGTAAATGGGTCTTTCGCACTAAGTATCTTCCGGATGGATCTGTCGAGCGCTGTAAAGCGCGCCTAGTGGCCAAAGGTTTCCACCAGCGATCAGGAATTGATTATCATGAAACGTTTAGTCCCGTGGTCAAATCCTCTACCATCCGCTTGGTTCTTACTCTGGCTGTTAGTCGCCAGTGGCCAGTTAGGCAACTTGATGTTAACAATGCCTTCTTGCAGGGCAAACTTCATGAGCATGTGTTTATGTCCCAGCCGCCGGGATTTGTTGATTCTGATAGGAGGGATTATGTGTGTCGTTTACGGAAGGCTATCTATGGCCTTAAACAGGCTCCGCGTGCGTGGTATGAGGAACTCCGTTCCTTTCTTCTTCGTCAAGGGTTCAGGAACTCCAGGGCTGATACCTCTCTGTTTATTCTCCGACATGGGACAGTAACTATCTACTTACTTGTATATGTTGATGACATTGTTATCACAGGCTCTAATTTGTCAGCGGTGCAGCGGTTCATTGATTTATTATCTCTCAGGTTCTCCCTGAAGGACCTTGGGAACTTGTCTTATTTTCTGGGTGTTGAGGTTCTTCCGCACCGCGATGGTCTTCTTCTCTCTCAAAGGAAGTATATTTCAGACTTACTGCAGCGGTTTGGTATGGCTGAAGCGAATTCGGTTCAAACACCATTGGATCCGTCGGTTCTCTTGTCTCTCTTTCAAGGAACGACACTTTCTGACGCTAAGGAATTCAGAATGGCAGTCGGCAGTCTTCAGTACTTGTCCTTGACTCGTCCCGACATTGGTTTTGCAGTCAATAAGCTGTCTCAGTTTATGCATCGTCCGACCACACTCCACTGGGATGCGGTCAAACGCGTCATGCGGTATCTTCGTGGAACACTGGATCTTGGTATTCTCATCCGCCGTAGTCCCTGCTCTCTTTATGCTTTCTCTGATGCCGATCGGGCTGGTAATCGTGATGATTTGACGTCCACTTCTGGCTACATTGTTTATCTTGGTGGATCCCCCATCTCTTGGAGTTCCAAGAAGCAACAGTCTGTTTCCCGCTCCTCGACGGAAGCTGAATATCGAGCCGTGGCATCAGCTTCTGCGGAACTTCGTTGGCTGCAGTCCCTTCTTTCCGAGTTGGGCATCACACTTACAGGACCTTCGGTCATTTATTATGATAATGTGGGCGCTACTTATCTCTGGTCGAACCCAGTTTTCCACTCGTGCATGAAGCATATTGCTCTTGACTTCTACTTCGTTTGTGAGCAAGTTCACTCAGGAGTGTTGCGTGTCTCCTCAGTGTCGTCTGCTGATCAGCTCGCTGACTGCCTGAAAAAACCTTATCCAGGTCTCTATTTCTGTCTCTATGTGACAAGATTGGAGTCTCGTCCCGACCCTCCATCTTGCGGGGACGTGTGGACGGCTAGGTTTAGCTAGGGTTATTTGGTTATAATAGTTTATTACACATCAGTCCTCCATGTATCTATATGTATGTGTGGCTGATTACATGAATAATAGATCATTCTCTTAACCCTAACTTACAGTCTATTGTAGGAATTACATTTTGGATAAAATATCGTATATTACAAATTGCTTATGAAAAATGTATAAAAATATATCAGACACATTAATACTACTTTTGAATTCGACAAACATCGTTCTAGAAAAAAAAAAGACATTACCAAACGGGCTCTAAATCAAATAACTCTACATCTTTGAATCCTGATTTATCAATTACATAATGATGTTCATTGTTGCAGAGAGAAATTATGTTGTGGAAGTCAGTGTTGTAATTTTGCTAAAAATCTTTTTTAATTTCTCTTAAATTTGATCACTGAAATTGTTCGGCGTTTTACAAGTATACGTATAAATTCCTACATGATGTTGTCATACTCACATCTGTACTAAAACACCTGATTGTGGGAGAACCAATTTGTTCCTTTTGTTACCAATATATTCCTAATAACTACGGATATTGTTTGTAGTAATTTTACCGGAGGGAGACCGAAAACTTAAAGGCTATAAGGTCGGAGTATTGACAAATATGTAATTATCTATGAGTTGCTAAATTCATTATGTGATCAATCAAGGTCACATTATTAAAGTGCTATAAACCCATTTGATTTTTTTTCAAGACAATCAAGATTGACAGAAACTTTGTACGCTATTTGATCATGGTGGAGCAGGAACACAAGTTAGCACGCCATAATTAAAAATAATAAAATTATGATTTAGAAACAATGAAATGAATAATCAGCCGCTTAAATGAGAATACGGCCGGCATACTTGGTCTCTTTTTTTTTTTTTTTTTTTTTTTTTTTTTTTAATCAGAGGCACCAAGTCCTACACCCCAAGGGGTTAGCAAGATGTACACAAACACTTCAAAAAATAAAATAAAAAATCAAAGTGGTAGTAAAAATATCAAATTAAAAAATCGAAGTGTCCTTTGGTTTTGTGGCAAGTAAAATTAGTATGTTTTTTAAGCTTTTTGAACTTCTAATGATGTTTCGGACCCAAAAAAAGAAACTTCACCTGACTTGAATAATTAAGAGAACTTTAATAGGATCTGGAAGCCTTCAAATGAAGTACATAATTTGATTATAAATATTTGTGTGTATATATATTACCATAAAGACCACCTGTATTATTTAAATTTGTGACACTTAACCAAATGCATTATCAATTTACCATGAAAACCACATGCATCATTCAAATTTGTGACACAACCTATTTCAGTTAGTCTCAGCTACGGAAAGTAATGGGAATTGTCTAAATGTTACGTAATGACGCATTTTCCCTGATTTAATGAAGGGGTATATGAATGATGGAAATGCGTCATTGCGTAACGTCTACACAATTCCCGTCACTTTCCGTAGCTTAGTCTAGGCTATTTGTCACAAATATGAATAATGCATGTAGTTTTCATGGTAAATTGATAATGCAGTAGGTTAAGCGTAACAAATTTGAATAATGCAGATGATTTTCACGGTAAATTGATAATGTAGTAGATGAAGTGTCACATGTTCACTAACGCAGATAGTTTATTGTAAAAAATCCTAGTCATTAATAGGAAATGTCAAACTGATATGTGCTCGATCATCTGCAAATCTTTATCTCAGATTTGTGTTTCATGCTTCAAAAGTCAAGGACCTTCAAGCTATTGCAGCTAGTCGAACTGTGCCTCATCCAAGCCGTGCTGAAGCAGTATCGGCCCTACTCTGGAAATGTTCGATTAGAGCAGCCAGATCGAGGTCGGGGTCTAGCTGCAAGAAGACATCATTCTTAACATGGCCAGTAAACATGCGTTCAAGGCTTGTACCTCCTCTTCCAGGTTACGCAATTGGGAACATAAACACATTCATTTCAGTCGACCAGGTCAAATGGAACAAGGAAAATGAGGATGCCGAGGAAGAGAAAGAGATCCTCCCTGCGTTGGTTTGCCAGCTAAGAAAACAACTCGTGGAATTCAACGACTTCATGGGAAAAGTTCAAGGAGAAGAAAGTGTTCCCGCATACCTAAGTTGGATCGGTGATTATACACAGAAGAAGGTAAAAGAAACCGGGAATGCAGATTGGTACATCCATAGTTGTCTCTGCAGATATCCATTTCAGGAAGTTGATTTCGGGTGGGGAAAACCGGTTTGGGTGAGCATTCCTCTTTCAGGTGCCCCCAATGCAACTTTGTTGACAAATACTCCAGATGGTCGGGGAGTCGAAGCATGGATTAACTTGGTTGAAGAAGATGTATTCTTACTCGAACATGATGCCGAATTGTTGGAATTCGCTTCTGTCAACCCAAAAATAAAGATTAGCTGTTCTCCCAAAAGAGCAACTTAGTGTCAGTTTCTGAAGATGTATGTTTGTTTGTTTGGGTTGCTTGATTACGCGATGCAGACACTAATCGGGAGTTTCTTCGGTTACCTCCTTCGTGGGGTCACGTATCTTGGTGGATAACACCATGTAATTTCAAATGATTCTATTTGCGGGCAGAATACTTTCATTCTACCTCCTACTATATTGGTTGCACAGATCGGCCATACGAGTTTCCACATTGCTTATGTAGCTGTCATTCTTGTACAGACCTCAATCTCGAGTGCAATCACAGTGTTGCTCGGTCTTTGATAAATTGTGATTTCTGTTGTTTGAATCTTTATTTACCCCTTCTCAATAAGATTGGAGATTGAGTTCACGTCACCTTATGTTTCATATGTTGATGTTTGTGATTCAGTGGTGTTTTCCACCAAACCCGAACTCTATGACTAGAGAAAATGGACGTGATTCTCTATCTGTGAATGAAAAACCCTAAAATACCCTTGAACTTTAAGTTAGTTAAAACCATAGATCACAGTTTCTAATATTACGAAAAACACCCACCTAGGGGTATGAACATCTATACAAACTGACGTTCATATAAAAGGACGAAGCTGAACATTAAGGATTTAACAGATTTTAAATTTAACAAGTTTGTGTTATGTGCTCACGTTCATATTGTATTTAAGAGGTAGAATGAAAGTATTCTGGTTGTATAGGTCTAGTTGTGTAGGTCTAGTTGTATGGTTATTTTGGGAAAACTTGAAAGGTACAACTCTAAATTGATTTGTATTTGGAATAAAGTTAATTTTGCTACGAGTCATTGATAACATTTTAAATACGTTTTGTTGCAAGTAAATTAACCCCAGCTGTATCGAGCCACCAAAACCCTCAAAAGCAGCAGATCGCAGGAGCATGAACCTTAAGAATGCGAAGGTTTCGTTAACATCATTTGGTTGGTTTCTAGAGATTTATTCACGAAAGTTTCATAGTGAACAAACTAGGAAGATAATCGAGAAGATGTAAGAGATGGCATTGAAGCAGTCCGTGGAAATTACATCACTGAAACCGCAAAAAAGAATGCATGTTTTGAATATGGAATTCAACTGTTCACAAATCTTAATGACCTTATTTCGTACGTAACCAGCACTTGCACTGCACGAAAATCAAACCCCAATTCCATACCAGACCAAGTAATAGCTATTAGTTATTCTTCCTTTGTTGCACCACCATGTTAACGTTCGAATTAAGTCCTCTCGCCTCTAATCCTCTTTGCGAGCTGAACATCCTTAGGCATGATGGTTACGCGCTTTGCATGAATCGCACACAGATTGGTATCTTCAAACAGCCCAACCAGATAAGCCTCCGCTGCCTCTTGCAAAGCCAAGACTGCATGGCTCTGGAACCTCAAATCGGTCTTGAAGTCCTGAGAAATCTCTCGAACAAGCCTCTGAAACGGCAGTTTCCTGATCAGCAGCTCCGTGCTCTTCTGGTATTTACGAATCTCACTGCATGCATTCGTTCATTGCACAAATTCAGCTGAGGATAAACACGACGAACCCCAGAACTAGGTTTTGAAGAAGAAGAAGAAGAAGAAGAGAAGGGGAAATTGAGTAATTTACCGAAGAGCAACAGTTCCAGCTCTGAAACGGTGAGGCTTCTTGACTCCATTAGTAGTGGGGGCTGACTTCCGAGCTGCCTTGGTGGCCAGCTGCTTCCTTGGAGCCTTGACACCGGTCGACTTCCGAGCAGTCTGCTTCGTACGAGCCATCTTAATCTGAATCACGTAAATTTACAATCCAATATATATCATTTATCTCCCAATAAATAAAAGAAAGCAAACGAAAAATAGAGAAGGAAATCACACATAAAAAGTTTAAGGAGCAAGGGAAGGAAGGAAAGTACCTCAATATAGATACAATGCTTTCACTAAAAAAAGACGGAATGCTCAATTAATTATCCTCTATTCTTTCTCAAAGTCTCTCACAAATACTACTACTCTCAAGAGATCGCTAGTGTCACCTATTTATAGGCTGCTGTTACTTGGAGATGAAGCAATGTTAGTAATAGCAAACAATCGTAATGGGATGCTAAAACAATTCATATGAAGAAAGTCAAATCAATTAGAATCCTATCATAATCACAATTTTTATTAATTACCAATTTGAGCATTACCAATTTGAGCAAAAATCCTAATATTATACTCCTACAAATTGACCGAGGATCTTTGATTGATTGAATAGATCAATTGATTTATCTAATTTACAGACCATATCAATGATGTGGCATATGCCAGATCAATACAATCCCAAAAGTCCCAAAAGTAATTGGAGATGATGGATACAAAACATTAAGTTGCCTAGCTCAACTCTAACCGTTGCCTCTCCCTCACTTTCCTAGGTTTCATTGTTCAGTCCTCTTCTGCTTCGGATCTGAACTTTCGTTTAATCTTCTGTGTGTTCAAAGAAAGCAAAGGTTCTTCCTTCACCAGTTAGTTGTCTCCATGGCCTTCAATACGCACTCCAATATTCTCGGACATTAACGGCCATGAAGGGTCATGAAGGGTTTTGGAACATCATTGCCGAAACTTGAGGTACTTCACCTGCTAGTTTTTCGACAAGTTGAGAGTCTAGCAAAAACATGCTCCGCTTGGAACCGAGAGATCTTTGGCCATGTGCTGAGGAGATGAAACATGATTCGTGAGCTCTTTTCCTCGACGGGCAAGCACAAGATGATGAAGTTTTAGCGGAGAAAAGTGCTCTAACCAAAGAGTACAATGAGCACCAGAAAAAGGGAAGGAATTATGTGGCGATCTAAAGTAATTGACTTCAACATGGGGATCACAAGACGAGATTCTTTCACGTCAAAAGTTACAATTCGAACAGCTAGAAACAACTTTCAGGGCATTAAGGTAATGGAGGATCATAGATCACAGAAAAAAATCAGGTGACGACAGTTCTTTCGGCTGAGATGCTGTCCACAACTGAGAGCATGGGTTTGGATAGAATTTTCACGGACGAGGAGGTTCACGAGACTCTCTATCAAAAAGTCCCAAACAAGGCTCCTGAGGAGGACGGGTATAACGCGGGTTTCTTCCAACATCATTGGAGTATTGTGGGCAAGGATGTGACATGTGAAGTTTTAAAAGTCCTGAATGATGGGAGTACGATCAAGGTACGTAATCATACACTTATTGCACTAATCCTGAAGACTAAGCAGTCAAGGAAACCTAGTGAGGCAGTGAGTAATGTCCTATTGTCTTATGTAATGTTCTGTATAAGATTGTGGAGAAATGTGTGGCCAATCGTCTAAAAAGTGTGCTCTCTAAAATAATCTCTGAGAATAAGAGCGCCTTCGTTTTGGGAAGGCTGATTTCATACAATATCCTTACGACTTTTGAATTATTCATTCTCTAAATACGAGGAAGAAAAGTAAGATTCTTGACACTGAAAGTGGATATGAGCAAGGCGTAAGATAGAATTGAGTGGAAATATTTGGAAGAAGTATGTTTTCATCTAGGCTTTAATGCACGGATCCGGTCTATAATTATGAACAACGTCTCGACACTCACTCGATTCTCAGAAAGGGATACCTAGTGGGTCACATTAATCGGGAAAGAGGGCTATGGCCTTACCTGCTTCTTCTCCTCTGCAGCGAAATGCTTTCGAGAGGAAGGAATGATTGCAGGGGTAACATTTTCTCTGGGAGGACCAATGGTCTCCCATTAATTTTTGTGTTGACGATTCAACTTTTTTACACGTGAAAACAACGATAATATTTTGTCTTTGTTACAGTTTCTACAAGACTATAAGAAGCTTCAGGATAACTTATCAATACCAAGAAATCTGAATTTTTCTTCTCCTCCAATGTTCTTGAAGCCGTAAGAAATAGTGCTCTAATGACACCCGAAATTCCTAAATTTGGTCAGCACGATCAATACTTGGGCCTCACTACTACTATGGGTAGGAACAAGAATGAAAGACAGTAATGTAGGTAGAAATACATGATGAATACTCTATAAGAGGGGGGGGGGTTGAATAGAGTATGGCAACTTTTGCTAAACGAGTGGTTTCAAAGAAGTTTGTGGCAAGAAGTGAATATTTCAGGCCTTGAAATGAAATTCAAGTCCTTGGAATCAAAACAGATAGTACAAAGAATGCTGATAGTTTTCAAGGCCTTGAAATGGTTTTCACGTCCTTGAACTGAAAACCTGCTTTGTGTAGCAAATAAGCTAAGTATAGAACAATAAGATAAATGCAAGAGACACATAGATTTATAGAGTTCAGTCCACTCGCTACGTCTCTACCTCGGCGACTTGATCCCTGCAGGATTTTCAACTCACTTCTTATTAATCAAAAGCTAAGCCCTAGATCTCAAGCACAGAGGGTTCTCCTAATCTGTTACAGCTTGTGGTTCTCACTAACCTATATAGAACCTGCTCTAGCTAAATGATTCAACAAGAATTATCTATTGTTCACTTGAACAACTCACGATAATAATATGTAAGAGGTATTATCTAAATGATATAAAAATATAGATCAGAAAGAAGAACACTGAGAACTGATGAAGAAGTTAAATATGCAGTGATCTTCTGATGAGTGATTGAGTGAAAAGAATCTCCTTCTGTGTTGCCCGTTAATCCTGAGAATGTCAGAGTATCTCACTTGGTAGAATTCATCATTAATGCGTGTTTAGGGATAATTAGAACTTGGTAACCCGGTTACAATTTAACCTAGGCATAGATTACTCACTTGGTAACTCAGTGAGTTATTATTGCTCGATTAGCAACATACATTTCATCTGTGTTTCACAAATCGTAGAAAGACGTCAATAGGAAAATCCTAGAAATCCCCCAAACAAGGTGTCCTTGTTGTTTCTCCCAATTTAATACTCAACATTTAAATATTTTCTTTGTATTTTCAATTATATAGTTTAGAAAACTCTCTCAATTGCTAGCCCACATAAAATTAATCATACTAATTAGTTCTCGACAAGTCCCTTAGGTTTGATAAACTCGGATTTCCGAATATTACTACACCCGGCAGCCATACACTTGCGGTTTGATCGTGTCAAGTTTTTGGCGCCGTTGCCGGGAAATTTGGTTGAATTATTTAGAATTGTTAGCTTTAGGTATTTTATATTTTCAGTTATATTCTTTACTCACCTGCGTTCTAGTATTGTTGGTATTTTCAGGTGATTCTCTTGGTGCATGACCCGTTTTCAAAACGTTCCATTGTACCCACAACTTGATAATTCATAAGCACTATTTCGTAGAGACTCGAGGAAATCAGTTCCAATGGGTGACCAAGACGTAACCGAGTTGGAAAGACTTCGCAAGCTTGCGGAAGATGCAGAGACCGCTAGAGTCGCTGCCGAGACCAGAGTGGCCAATTCATTGAGGGAAACTGAGTTGCTCAGAGCTCAGTTAGCTGCTGCACAGATATTAGTTGCTAACCCTCCGATACCTTCGATTCCACCTAATGGAGGCCAGCAAGTGGTTCAAAGGAACAATTGTCACATGAAGATGATCGTCCTTTAATGGACTACTTCAAAACTACATCAGCTGGATACCAACCTACCGTTGTGAGGCCACAGATTAATGCTGCTCACTTTGAATTGCGTCAGCAGATGATTGATATGGTGCGTACTGAGTGCCTATGTACAGGAGCTCCGGGAGATGATCCGAATGGCCACTTGCTTAACTTTGGGAAAATTACTTCAACATTGCATAATGAGGAAGTCCAAATGAAATAGTGAAGTTAATGCTGTTTCCTTTCTCTTTATCTGGAAAAGCTAAGACTTGGCTGTTGGAACTACCAGCAGGATCCATTACTACATGGGATGAATGTTGCCAAGAGTTTCTGAGAATGTATCTACCGCCATCCAAAGTTGCTCAGCTCATGGCTGATATTATAAAGTGTACTCAACAAGAGGATGATTCTCTAGGAGATACATGGAGGAAATTCAACCAACTCATTCGCAGATGCCCCACTCATGGAGAGCCGTGGTATAAACTCCTCCATTATTTCTATAATGCTCTAGATAGGGAAACAACACATGAACTAGATATGTTAGCTGGAGGCAATTTTATGGGCTTGAGAGTACAGCGATGCCAGGATTTGCTTAACAGCGTGGCAAAGCGTGAGTCTACGAGGACTGAGACTTGTAGGTACTCGAAATCCGGATGGGGCGCTAGTCAACAAGATTGAGTCAATGGTGGACCAGAAATTTGAACAGCAAATGGCAATCATGACTGCGGCCTTTCACAACATGAATCCATCAGCACATGTGAAGTCTCTTGGAGAGATGATTGAGGATGAGAATCAGGGATATGGGATTGAAGACGTAAATTACATGGGGCCTCCTAGACAACAAGTGTGGGGGTATCAGAATCATCAGCGAAATCAGCCTAACTGGTATGCTCAGCAGCCCAATATTCCTTATCAAGCTTATAATCACGCCACTCGGGAATAACAACAAGATCCAGACTTATACAACCTTATAGGAAAGATGAACGAGAAGCTGGTTTCTATTGAGGCTATTGTGAAAAGCCATGAGACACAGATTGGGCAAATTGCCAATCAAAATGCTAAATTGCCACCAGGTATGCTTCTTTCTAATACCATTTCTCCTACTGAGCAGCTCAAAAGCTATTACTACTCGCAGTGGTGTGACTACTCATGACCCTCCATATCCTAGCCATGCGAGAGCTGAAGCTACAAAGGCTACAAAGAAAGAATTGGGAGAAGAAGTGCCCAAGGCCGTGAGTCCCCAAT
Organism: Linanthus parryae; assembly: GCA_023055425.1. Classification (NCBI taxonomy): domain Eukaryota; kingdom Viridiplantae; phylum Streptophyta; class Magnoliopsida; order Ericales; family Polemoniaceae; genus Linanthus; species Linanthus parryae. Next base: position 76,919,569 of record JALGPY010000006.1, on the reverse strand, counting down.
CAAAGGACACGTCTAAGAAGAAATAAGAGCCCAAGAACACTCTAAATCCGGCTAAGTATGTTCTAGATGTGCCATATCCAGCGGCAATAAAGAGGAATGATGAAGATCATTATGGGAGATTTTTGAAGATATTCAGACAACTTCACATCAACATCCCTCTTGTGGAAGAACTTTCTCAAATGCCCAAGTATAAGAAGTTCTTGAAGGAAATTTTATGGGGCAAGAAGAGCATAGACCCTTATGCCACGGTGAAGCTGACAGAGACATGTAGTACTATGATACAAAGAGACATTCCAAAGATGAGAGATCCGGGCAGTGTCATTTTAGGCTGCACTCTTGGAGGTGGATATCATACACATGGTCTCTGTGATTTGGGCGCGAGTATTAATCTCATGTCATTTTCCCTATTTAAGAGATTGGGCATTGGTGCGCCAACCCCAGTAAAGATGGGTCTACAACTGGCAGACAATTCTATTGTGACAGCGAAGGGGGTGATTGAGAATATGCTGGTAAAAGTGGGTGCATTTGTCTTTCCAGCTGACTTTGTGATAGTGGACATCAAGGAGAATCGCGATGTGCCTCTTATCTTTGGAAGACCGCTTTTGAAGACAATGCGCGCAAATGTGGATTTAGAGACTGAGGAGCTCACTATCAAAGCTCTAGATTCATCACTTGTGTTTAAGGCATTTGTTCCGGGAAAAGGGAAGAATAAATTGGCGATGATCAAATTTAGAGAGAAAGATGTGGATCCTACACCTGGGTTGTCTACAATTTTGCAACCCGATCCACCCGATTCAGAAAAGAAGCCAACTATTGTCGGTGCACATGATGTGGTGCAAAATATAAAGAGCAAGAATATGAAGGAGGATGCACGTCGTGCTACACCTCCTTGACATTTTTTAAGGTAAATGGGTCGGGTCGTCGACCTTACAAGGTGCTTGTTGAGAGGAAACCCAACCTATTTATTTGCATTAGATTAGGGAGTTTGTTTTAATACAGTTGTGTTTTGTGCTTTTAGTTATTAATGTGTAGAGATGAGAGAGAGAGAGGGACTAATGATGTTTTCAAGTGACATATATGAGCAGTTTATGGGAGAGTCTACCCCGGTGCGCCGTGGCACACATGACCTTCATAGGGGCTCGCATTGGTGAGTTGGGGATTCTATAGACACTGGTTTGAGAAGAGGAAGGCAGTCAACCCCGTTGTGCGAGAACACATTGACTGTATGGGAGCATGGTGGCACCACTACTGTCCTTGGGGACTGCTTGGCGTGATTTCTTCCCCACCCTTGAGATGGTTGTGAGTATCTTTTTCTTTTTGCAGGATTTTGTGTCACTTTTAGTTTATATTTCAGCTCCATCTCATCTATTGACCTACGCATTGATTGCTGAGTCCTATGCATAATCTCTAAATTCGTTGAGGACAACAAAGCATTCAGTGTGGGGGTGATTTATCTGTTTGCTAGCCAAATGTGTTTGCATAGCCAGTTACATGTATGATGTGTTTAGATCGTATTGTGAGTCAGTATTGTGGTTTTTTTGTATGTTGTTACATATATTGTCGTATTGTGTAGAGTAGTTTACATACTGTTTGCACTTTTACATAATTGAGTATACCCACCAACAAAGTAAATTGTGTAGAGTCAACTTTTTTCGAGTCAAAGCCTTGCATATAGAGTTAGGATATTATGAAAAAAAATGAAAATCCATAAAAAAAATATAAATGTGAGAAAAGGCAATTGAGAGAAGCATAGATTTGGTTGATTTAGTGAGATGTGAAAACTTTAGGCATAGGGCGTGAATTTTTACCGAGAGTGTACAACTTGAGTTCCCCCTGGTAAGTATAGAGAGAATTTCATTACGGGAAGGCCTACCTATTTTTACACTAAATAAAATTTTAAAATCTAAAGTGTGTTGTTTTTCTCCTAAAGAGTTGAGCTTGGTGTTTGCTAAACAAGTCGAACGTTCATGTTGTCCGTCTTAGGTAGTCGCCAGCCTGCCTCGTTGTGGAACACAGAACAGCTGTGGAGAGCCTGAGTGCGTGACATCTAATCCGCACGAAAATGGGGTTGGTTGTACTTAATTGGTGGATCGTGCTAGGTATCGGATTTCTATCATCTCGGTGCAGGAAGATGGGTTGGACTAGGCACGTTACATATTCTACTTGTTACTTGAGAGGGGGACGTGACTACATTCTAGTGTGGGGGTGTCGACTTTTCACTACGGACATCGAGATTATGCTTTTGACGACTCCATCCCCACACATGTGATTTGATTGGTTTGCGGCTTTGTTTGGTGGCATCACTCGCTTCATTGAGTAGGGGGAGACGAATCTTTATTGTGATACATATTCATCAGATTGGTTAGTTCCTCCCCCTTACATATTTGATTGGCTTGATTCTTGAAGGAGGACCACTCATATTTATTTGATTGTATTAATATTTGATTGAGAGAAAAAATAAAAAAACGACATATAAAAAAAAAAGAAAAAAAAAAGAGAAAAAAAGGAGAGGAATAAAAAAATACAAGTGTTCTTAATGGAAAATGAGTGGTGAAGTTCCTAGTTCCAGATTAAAGATTGATTGAGTTTCGCGCATTATTTGCTTTGAGGACCACGGGATTGACATGGTACCGGGATTTGAGGGGATTGAGGGCTGGAGTAAGTGAGATTCGGGTTGTGTATTCCTATCATCAGGGTGAGGGTGTGCGAGATACGGGGTTTGATGAGTTTTTGTGACGCTTTAGGATTTTTTTGCTTCATAAAAGTTATATCCTTTTTGTCCTTAAGCCTCATCATATTTGACCATTAGCGGAATAGGAGCTCGGACTGTGAATGTGGTTTATCCTTGGTTAGCCTTTTATTTTTATCATCACACATGAAGAGGTAAGTTGCTCTTTATAGTAAAGTTAATCTTTCTATACTAACTATGGGGAATTACTTGTTGTCGAGTTTAGTTGCGATTCACACCTCTTGTCTAACTTTTTGATTACTCCAGAAGCACCGATTTATGTGGATTGAAATTGTATGATCTCCCAAAAAGAAAATAATTTGTTTTTTATGTGTTTAAGATTGAGTCAAGATTTGCATTTGCATCATCTTGCTGCATTAGTAGTGTCTAGAGTCATGTTAGAGCCGTCTGAGTCTGTTTGGCTATTAAACAGTTAGATAATGCAGTACATGAGACTTTGCTCTGGACGCGCAAATGGTAAGTGTGGGCGTATTTGATGACTCCATAGTTGGAGTTATATTATATATGTAAAATACTGTTATTTGCGTGCGTTCCGATGCAATTTGAAGAGATTTTGGCCGTGTTTGTGAAATATTAGTGAATGTGAGCTTTATGTGCGTAATTGTCGAATCCGGGCGTTTTCGTGTTTATTTTGAGCTATTTTTAAATCACATTTGATCTCGGTATGTTTAGTGTTGTTTGAATCAGTTACAGGAGGCTCGGATCATGGATTGGAGGTAAAAACGAACTTCAGCAACGCAAGAAAAAGCTCAAAAAATAGCCAAGAGAGTACAGCAGGGGAGGTAGTTGACATTTTATGAAGTTTCAGAAACTATATCTAGTTACCCCTATGTTGCAACACAGAGTTGCAACTCTAAAATCTGCTTGCAGCATCTCACTGTCACACCCAAAACTCAGACTACCGACCCACCATCACCGCTGCCTTCTCTCTCGGCCGCAGCAGCCACTTCTATGCCATTAACCCCGAACTTGAGCAGAACCCAGAACCACCTCCACCTTCGCTGTGTTCCGACCAAAGCAACCTCCAAAACACCAACCACAGACCCACCTTCATCTCCAAACTCCACCCAAATCTCCGACATAATCAACCAACATCGCGACCCCCTTCAACCACCAATTCTTCCCTCCACTCCTCTCTATGATTCAGACCCAATTCACAGAATCAACACCGCAACAACCACACCCGAATCCTCCATGGATTCCGTCCAATCCCCAACCATATGATTCTCCTGAACCTCTGAACAACCAACCACTAATCAACCGCCTAATCTCATCTCTGATTCCAATCGATCAACCCAATACACCATCCCCTCCATCAACAAGCCCTGCCTTCAAACCGAACCCAGCATCAGCTGGTTTTGGGGCCAGGTTCTTGGAAAAGCCGAGGAGAGTAGAACTAGGAGTCAAATCACAAGAATTGAAACCGAGTCTAGTTGTTGCTGATCGGAGAATAGGGATTGGCTTCGTAAAAACAGAAGGAACACTGAACTTATGGGGGCAAAGTGCAATTAATAAAAGTTTATTAAAAATAACGGGTTGCTAAGTATTAAAGGGGACCTGAGGATCAGTTTTGGAGAGGGGATGCAGACTGAAACAAGAAAAACACAGAGAACACACTCAGAAAAGGGGGAAAAGACACGGTTGGAGGCTTTGGAGGCACTCGGGAGCGCGGAAACGTCGTTTGATTTCTCTAAACTCTCACTCTCTATCGTCTATCATTAAAATTTATGGATTTTTGTATTGTTCTTGTTACGATGAGTAGCTAAACTACATAATCAGGACCCGAGTTTGGGGTTAGGGTTTTCACGTTGATTACGCGTTTTGTGATTTGAGATTCATGTTTTGCTAAACCTAATTGATGTTTTTACGTTTTCTATGATTTTTTTGTGATCTTCATCCCATCTAATTAATCAGAGACGTATTGTTATCTAGAACTTAGTTTGCAATTATTTGTTAACTAGGTAATTTTTGAAGCGGAAAAGCAAACAATCACCACTTCTTAGTGAAAGCAAGAATTGGGATCGTTAGAGTAGAATTCATCGTTAATGCGTGTTTAGGGATAATTAGAAATTGGTAACTCGGTTATAATTTAACCTAGGCATAGAATACTCACTTGGTAACTCGGTGAGTTATTATTGCTCGATAAGCAACATAAATTTCGTATGTGTTTCACAAATCGTAGAACGACGTCAATAGGAAAATCCAAGAAATCCCCAAACAAGGTGTCCTGGTTGTTTCTCCCATTTTAATACTCAACATTTAAATATTTTCTTTGTCTTTTCAATTACATAGTTTAGAAAACTCTCTCAATTGCTAGCCCACATAAAGTTAATCATACTAATTAGTTCACGACAAGTCCCTTATGTTGACTCAAAGACCCGTATTTTGGATAATAATAATAATCAGTTGTTTTGGTTAATCAGTTGTTTTGGTTAATCAGTTGTGTTCTTATATTACTGTGATTTTATGTGAATTGCTGACTATCTGTGTTAAAAGGGTTTATCTGGTATTATTGTTTATTGTATCTGCAATATGTGGTTATCTAATTCTTATAAAGAGTTACACGATTATTTACACAAGATTATGGGTTTTTGTCTTTCATAAAGGGGGAGATTCTTGACTCAAAGACCCTTGAATGTATTTTGGATGGTAACTGTTTTGAGTGATGAAAGACAAAGACATAAGCAGTAAAGCATTTTTGATGCTTCAAGGCTTTGAGATACTGACAGAGCTTCAAAGCCTTGAGAGTTTTTTTTATTCTGCTAAGTGTTCTAACAATTTTGTGTTGCAGATTGGATACCTGATTTTATAGATCAGATATTTGCTGCATATACTCGTGTTCCTCATATCTAACACAATTGCAAATAATCAGAACAGGGAGAATCCAAGTTTTCTGGATTTAACTTTGAAAATATGTGAAGCATGATCAGAGCTTCAAGGCCTTGAGATGTGCCTTGAGCTGCTGACAGTTTTACAGAATTTAGTTGATTCTTTCTTGCAGGTTTTGATTCTTATTATTGTGTTTGTTTATTGACTTCTAAGATTCTTAAACTTGTTTATCATGATTTATATGTGTCAGATGTTAATCAGATTACTGTTCTAATCTTTTAACAAGTTTTTATCAGAAACTGGAAAACCAAACAGTCATAGTACTGTTATATTTCTGGAATTTGTTGTTGTTGTGTTTTAATGTTGTTGCAGGTTTGTTAAACGTGCAAGAGCAATCTCAACAAACTCCAATGGATATCCACTTAGAGCTGTTTGAATTACAGTTGAAAACAGAAGGAGGATTTGTAGGAACTGAGATCCTAAAATCTCTCACTCAGTTGCAGCTGGTGGATAAAGAGACTGGTTTGAATTGTGAAAGAAAAAAAGGCTTGCAGAATACTGAGAGTAGTGTGACAAATTCGTGGGAGATCATTCATTCAAACACAAAGGAACTCAAGCTTCAATTCCAGATTTCAGAAGATCAAGTCATTCCAGTTTCCAAAAGAACACATCCAGGCTTCACTAGCTTATTTCTTCTACTGTGTTCTTCACCTTTTTTGTAATCTGTGTATTTTTTAAATATCTTAATCCTCACTAAACCTAGTGGTTGGTTGTTCAAGTGACAACAAGAGGTTCTTGTTAGCTCAACAGTTAGTAGCTGAAACTAGATAGGTTTGGAACCACAAGCTGTATAGGTGTAAGGGAAATCACTTAGGCTTGAAGATCTAGGGCTGTTTCTGTGTGAGTAATAAGAAGTGTTTGCCCCAATCCTGGTGGGATTAGATCCCTCAGGCAGAGATTAGGTCCATTGGGACTGAACTCTGTAAATTGCTTTGTGTTCTTTACTTTACAGTTTTGTTATTTTCTGATGCACACAACTCAAATCAAACTAGGGTTTATAAGTTGCTTAGAACTGGTAATAGTTCAAGGTCTTGAAGCTTTCTTTGTGCCTTTGAAAGTTTCGGACAGTTTTCTAAAATCTCAAGGCCTTGAGATTTGAGTTTCACACAAAGCTAATCTGTTAGAATCTGAGTTTTGCAAAAAGTTTCCATACTCTATTCAACCCCCCCCCCCCTTCTAGAGTATTTAGGTCCTGTATTTAGTCTACATTACACACTTTCAATTGGTATTAGAACCTGTGTCACTGATATAGATCTAACAATCTTGTGACTATGAGTAATGTAGGAGATGGTGGATTCTCACAAGGAAGGGCAGCCAACAGACCTCCATTGTTCAGTGGTGATAACTTCATGCACTGGAAGGTATTGATGAAGATGTTCATCTTAGATAAAGACATGGAATTGTGCTCAATAGTTCAGAATGGTCCTCATGAGTACTATACTACAATTGATGGAGTCAGATGTATCAAGTCTGAGGAAAATCTCTCAGTGCCTGAACTAGAAAAGGTATCAAAAAATTACAAGGCTATGAATCTGTTATATTGTGCTCTTAATGCAGATGAGTTCAAAAGAGTGTCAAATTGAAAGAGTGCCAAAGAAGTATGGCATAAACAGGTTGTGACATATGAAGGAACTAGCCAGGTTAAGCAGACCAAAATCAACATACTTCTGAGGCAATATGAGTTTTTCAAAATGAACTCAGATGAGACCATCAAGGAGATGTTCAAATGAATAATCAGGAGTCATTGGGAAAGAAGTTCTCAAAAGAGGAGAAGGTCCGGAAAATTCTGAAAAGCTTGCCAAAAGCCAAGTGGGAGCCAAAGACAACATCCATTGAGGAAGCTCAGGACTTAAGTCTTCTTCAGCTAGATGATCTACATGGAAAGCTGCTCACTCATGAAATGTCTATGAAGGATGTGGAAGGTGATTTGAGTGAAAACATCAAGAACTTAGCACTTAAGGCCAAAGACAGTGAAAAGTCTCAAAGCCTTGAGACTGAAGATGAGCATGATGATTAAGAGCTTTATCATTGATCTCCAAGGCCTTGGCCAGGTTTCTCAAGAAGAAAAGAAACTCTGGTAACAGAGACTATAACAGAGAGACATCAAGACCTTTAGGCAGCAAGGACTACAAAGGTAAAGCTTCATCAAAGTCACATAAAACTAAAGTAATTAATTTTTCTGAGTGTGGTGATGCAGATCATTTAGTAAGAGACTGTCCACAAAAGAAGAAGAACATGAACTTTTAGAAGAAAGATAGTGACAACAGAAGGAAGAAAGCCATGATGGCTTCCTGGAGTGATTCTGATTCATCAAGTGACTGAGACACAGAAGAAGATCAAGAAAACTTGTGCTTCATGGCCAAGCATGATGAAGAAAAATAATCAGATGTGCAATTACTGAAGACTTCTGCGGGTTATGAAGGAAGGGCGACCTAGGGACGAAAAAGAGGATCATTCACGCGCCTACTGAGAGCCACGATCAAGGAGGAGAGCAGGGAGACTTCATAGGGAACAACCTCAAGCAAGGAGAAGAGCCCAGATCGCAAGAATCATCACGATTTCTAGCGTTTGATCTACTTTCTCTCTACTTTCTTGTATGAAATATTTAGAAACCATGTTATCTTTTGCTATGAGTAGCTAAACTCATACCTATGCATCTATGGAAAGCTTAGGGTTTATGTTTTGAGGATGTTTTCCGGATTTTGGATGAACTTTCATGTTGGATTTTTGATTCTATGGAGATTGCTATGTTCTATTTCATGTTGAGTTCTTTCATTGACAAGGTAGAACTAGGATGTGTGATGTTGAGTATCTATTTCTCCATGTAATCATGAACTAGTCATAAAGATAATTCCTAGTAGTTAATTACTTGTTTATTGTGCTTAATCCTTAGTAACGTAGGAGTCATGACCCGAAATTACTACATAAATAGTGACTGTGTGAAAGCAAATCTACCCTAGTTGTGATGAATAAACAAAGACATTTTTAATCAATTAGACTGAGAAGTGAGTTGAATATCAATGGCTAGATGAGGGTAAATTCAGTAGGAAAGAGTGAATTGCGTGTGAATAGTGGTCTGATAGAACATTATCCCTTGCAATATTGTTAACCTACTAGAACACATAGGTAGTATACTTGGCCTGAGGGGGACAAATCATTACCATTGTGTAGAACGACATGAGACCGATAGGTAATTGTCAATGCTATTACCCAACTTAACTAATTATGAATTGTCGTGTTAGAACATGAAATCTGGAATCGTCAAAACTACCCTAGGTGATCTATAGATTGCATAGCTTTCTCTCCTCTGATATACATCAAATCATTTAATTTGCGTTATTTCATTACCATTGCTAGTCACTTGTTTGAGGGTGACAACACTTCAAACTACAATCTTTTTACCGGTTACTTAGGTAAATTGAATATAATTGATAACGTAGATATTAAGTAGACACCTTCCCTTGGGTTTGATAACTCGGAGTCCAAAATACTCCACTTTATTACTTGACCGTACACTTGCGCGGCAACGCGTATTTTACACGCGTCAAGTTTTTGGCGCCGTTGCTGGGGAAGGCATTGGTTACTGTTCTAATTTAGCGATTAGTTTAATTTACCTTTTTCTTTTTGTTTATGTGATTTCTGATTTGTTTTCTGAATTGTGTTTCAGGTTCTCCGTGTATGCACCAGATCTCTAAAGACCTTGTGCCCCCACTTGAAGACCCATAGCAGTTATTCAGAACTCCGAGAAGAGGTCCAAGACAAATCGCAACGGGTGAGCAATTAACTAACGCTCAACTGAACCAGAAGTTGACTGAGCTGCAGGAGAAGCTTGCTGAGCAGAAGAACCAGATGCCCTACAATAATTTGGGCCAAGATTTGGTGGAGAAATTTCAGTCAACTCAGATAGGACACAAGCTAGCGATTGTAGTGCCAACCATTCAGGCTGAGCACTTTGATTTGAAGCCTGCCACCATCACGACAGTGCATAATCAGTTCCATTACTATGGGAATAGGGATGAAGACCCAAATGACTTCATTGGGAAGTTTGATGCCTACATCTACACAGTGAAGTAAAAGAACGTCACTGATGAGACCATGAAGCTGATTCTTTTTCCTTATTGTCTTAAGGGTGCGGCGGAAAAGTGGCTACAGTCCAGGGAGCCAGAATCGATCACCACATGGGAGCAGTGTGTGGACAAATTTATGAGCAAGTTCTACCCCGCTCAACGTGTCATAGGCTTACATGCAGAGATCCTTATTTTTCAGCAGCATGCTAATGAGACGGTTGTTGATGCATGGGACCGGTTTATGAGGACGATACGCAAGTGTCCTAATCATAACTTCGGCGACTACAAGATTCTTCAGGTATTCTATCATGGCCTGGATCGTCCCAACCAGGATTTTCTGAACATGGAAGCAGGAGGCAACGTTCTTTACAGGGTTGACAAGGATGGAGCATATGCTTTGATGAAGCAAATAGAGAAACAGGATGCTCAATTCTATGACTCTAGGAGGTTGTCCAAGCTTCCTGAACCGAAGAACGATGAGTGGAAATATGGTATTACGAAGATGGTTTCAGACATGGCAAAGCATGTGTATCAGGATAAGAAGACAGTGTCTGCAGTTGAGGAGCAAGAGTTTGATGCAGCTTTGACTCAAGCTGCTAATGAGGATATCAGCTATGTGGGGGCACAGGGACAGCGCAACTGGAATCAGGGGAACTACAGACCAGAGACTAGAGATCATCCAGGATTCAGGTATGGAGATCAGTCCGGAGCTTCATATGTACCCGGTTTTTAGCACATTCCACATGCGCCAGCTGCTCAGGCGCCACCACCATTAGCTACAAGCCAGAATGCTGAGATGGTAGATCTCAATAATATGATGTATCAGATGGGAAAGAATGTGAATACCTTCACTTCTCAAGTGGAGACATTGGCAGCTGATTTGCACGTCACGAAGACCTCGCTTCGTAACTTGGAGGTGCAGATAGGACAGATTGCCACTCCGCTCTCAACTAGAGCACCAGGGTCTTTGCCATCCGATACAGAGAATGTGCGCCAGGTGAATGCCATCACTACCCGCAGGGGAATTGTTCTTGATGATCCCCCATATCCGAGCCACGCTAGAGCTGAAGCCTCGACGGTTAGGGAGCATGAGGTCTTTGACAAGACCCCTGTCATGATCCCCCAATCAAAGGGCATGACTCCACATATTGATGATGAGGTAACACCACCACTACCTTCTATGTCTAAGAATCTTCCGTATCCTCTTAAAGTAAGAAAGAAGAAAGATGATTCTGAGGAGTACACGAGGTTCTTGTCCATTTTCTCAAAATTGCATATCAATGTTCCTTTGATTGAGGCAGTCAAGAGGATGCCTAAATATTCCAAGTATATGACGGATGCAATTACAGGAAAGAGGGTAGTGCCAGACTTTGAGACAGTTGATTTGACTGAGCAGGTGAGCTCATGTGTGATGCATGGTTTGCCTCAGAAACAGAAGGATCCGGGAAGCTTTGTGATAGAAGCTAACTTGGTAGGAGCTTACACGGGACATGCCTCATGTGATTTGGGGGCTAGTGTCAATGTAATGCCACTTTTAGTCTTTCAGAAGCTGGGAGTGGAAGCTCGTTCCACATGGATCAACCTTCAGTTTGCTGACAAGTCTTGCAAGAGGGCATACGGTGTGGTGGAGGACGTGATGGTTAAGGTAGGGAATTCGATTATCCCTGCAGATTTTGTGATACTAGAGATGCCTGTGGGAGATGTTCCGATCATCCTGGGTAGGCCCTTTCTGTCTACCAGTCGGACTCTCATTGATGTTATAAACGGGGAATTGATCATGAGGATCAATGATGCGTGGGAGACCTTCTGGGTTTCTAAGGAAACTCCACAGCAGTCTCAAGAGAAGACATAGATGCCAGTAGCCGTGCAGTCAGTGCACAAGAGTTTTGAGGTCGTTCGTGGTGAGCCACCGGATTCAAAAGCTAAAGTTCATAGAGTTGTGTTGAGGATCCAGCAGAGGAAGCTGGACGAGAAGTCACGAGGTGTCAAGCCACCTGTGTAGGGGCACTGAGGTAACTGGGTCGGGCCGTCGACCTTAAATAACAAGCGCTGATTGGGAGGCAACCCAATTTAGGTAGTCGTATTTGTTTTTGTATTCTGTTTTTGATATTTGTACTTGATTGAGAGATATGAGAGAGAGCAGTTTAATGTTTTCCATGAGTGTGCAGGACACAGGTACCGAAGACCCTTCGGATTTCCCTTCTTAATGCGTGTGCATGACTTTGCACGCAAAACGAGGCTCAACGAGCAGTTTGATGATTGGATCTGAAAGAGAGGCTACTCAAGTTCAAGGATTAGCTATTTATTTAGTGATTATATTGGCAGCTCGTTGTGGCCAGGATATGCACGCATCGGAATCCGAAGAGGAATGAGAGAATCACAAGCTTAAAGGGACTTGATTCTCGTGCTAGAGAGCAACTTTGGTGATGATACGAAAATAATTCCCCGGATTTTGGGAATTTTTCAGTTAGCATTGGATTCTACATTCAATGACGAGTTCGTGAGCGCGAGAATCGAAGGAATCGGACATCGAACGAAGAAACTAGAGCAAAAACAAAATCCGGTGAGTCCCAAGGAATTTCGTGCCGAAATCATTTGATTTCACGCCGAAATACCCCTTCAATTCGGGCCGAAATGAAATGAGCCCACTGTTTTGGCATTTTAAAAACATTTCGGGCCGAAATGCAGTGACAGTGCCACTTTTTGGGGGTATTTTTGGTATTTTGGGGGTATAATTTGAAGCAAAAACCGGGTCTTAACCCTCCTAGACCCCTATTACGGATAAAAAACACCCTCCTTAATCTTCTTCCTCTCAAACTCTCAAGAACACCAACACACACAAAATCCAAAACATATTCAAATTCAAAACTTTTTGTTGGCTCGTTATTAACATTAAGTCTTGGAGTTTTGAGAGATAGTGCACGGTTTGAGTGTGGGGGGAAACAAAGAGAAAGAGCTCCAAGAAAAAAATTCCGATTCGCATACTTGGAGTCCGATTTTGGCCTTAGCTCAAGAAGAGACTAGTGACGGGGACACCGATGAGCTTAAGGAGGTACTCTTGCCTTCACTTGCTCGTGTTTACGAAAAATTTGGTACAATTTTTTCTCTCTCTGCTTTAATTATTGCTTAGGTACTCCTAGGGCTTAATTCTCTCGTAATTTATTCGTGTTCATTGCTTGTACCCTGGGTTACTTGGTGTAGTTCACGGCTAAAACTCACGAGCACTTGTTTTTCTTTTTCATATCACTATGTCTACATCTAGGAATGTTAATAAGAGGATACGGGGACTTGTTCTTGATGACCAACCAATCTTCAACCCTGAGGAAGATTTAGTTAGGAGTGAGGAGGAAGAAGTGAACGAGGGAGACGGGTCGGGGAACCGCCGTCAGGTTGCGCCGTCTCCAATTTGTTATGAGTTGAATCAGGTTATGCCACCACTCCCTACGATAGGAACTAGAGGTGCAGCACCTAAGGATGTAGACCTTAAGGCTATCTGCAGTACCAGATTCTGCAGCTTCAGGTTTGTTAGTGAAAACACCCACATTGCGTATTGCATCGACAAGTTTCTGAAGAGGGAAGGGACTTCTGAAAAACCCTTCACCCTACACCCTAAGATGCCCCAACAACTTAACGAACTCTTTAAGAATGAGAAGTTAGACAAATGGTTTAAAATCTGTCTGAAGTCTAGCTCTGACCTTGCAAGAGAGTTTTTAGTGAATGCGCGTTTCTATAGCGAGGGAGAGGGTAGGGATAGGAGGCACATATTTTGTCGGCGTGCTTATATAGTTCTCACGCCCGAGACTATAGCGGCTGCCTTGAACTTCAAGCCCCTAAAAGAAGGGACTTGTGCCTACCATGAGACTATCCGGCGAGCTAATGTTGTTGAGGTCGTGAGCGCCTTCTGCTTTAAGGGGGTGCCTGGGGCGGGATGGAATGAGAGACCCACCCTACGTGAGTAGAACGTTGCTAGGAGGGTCATGCATCCATATGTGAGGTGGTTGTGCAAACTTCTTGAGAACTCGGTTGTGGGCGTCACTGCTCAACCCACTTACTCCTTCCAGCTTTGCACCATGGCCTACTGTTTGTGGACCGGGAAGAGGATTAACATCCCGTACTTGATTTATTTCTCTATTATGGAGAAGACCGGTCCTAATAACCATAGATCTGCCGGCCACACTTGCCTTCTCCTAAAGCTAGCAAAAGCTGCTAGCTCAGATTTGAAGGGTCTAGTTTATGACCTATCTAAAAAGAATAATGGAGAGCGTAAGTGGGACAAGATACCCAACCCCCTGAGAGTCCCAGATCCTGTTGATCCCACACACCCTAGTGAGGCGAGTACCTCTAGTTCTAACTCTAGGATTGAGAGTCAGCTGACCATATTACACACTTGATAGAGAAGCAGAGAATGCAAGCAGATGTTGACAAAGCTAGGTTTAGGAGGCAGTTTGAGCACATCCGTAGTAGTCAGCGCCAGCTGGGCCGCCGTATGGAGTCACTTATCTATGACTGTGGCCAGCAGGGTGCATGGATTCAGGACTTGGCTGTGGCGGAAAATGTCCAGTTGCAGCACCCGCCTACCTACGATGGACTGTACCATTACCAGTCGGATGTATACCCAGAGTCGAGTTCAGACCCCCCAGTCGCTGAGGACGAGGGGGCCCGCTTTGACTAGACCCACCGGCCCTGCATTTGAGCATCCGAGTCCTCTTGATTTTATTCTATATTTCATTGAGGACAACGAAGCGCTTAAGTGTGGGGGAGTTTTTAGCTATCCGCTAGTTAGCCATTGAATAGCCTTGTTACATGTAGTTTAGTGAGTCGCGTTTGCATGTATGTGTCAGTCGGTTAGTTTTGCATGTGCGCATTTATTTCATGCATTGTATATATTGTTGCACTTTTATTTATTGAGTCCACCTACCCTGTTTGTTGGTTATTCGAGTTGGCCAGTTACATATAGTGTCGAAAAAATGAGAAAAAAATTAAAAATTAAAAAAATCCTGAAAATTGAAAATTGAATTTTTTTGAGCAAGGGCAATTGAAGAGAGTATGTATGGAGAGGGCTTAATGATAGTATTCCCTAGGTAGTATGAAAATCTGAGGTGAGGTAGACACGAGAATCTGGAATAGAAAGGCTATAGGGCCAATGCACTCGAGAATTGTGAGTAGCTGTCTCTCAAACTAGTTATCCTACTAGCGCTGCACCACCGTCACTTAGGTAGTCGTCAACCCTCCTCGTAGTGGCAACGGAACAGCTGTGCGAGTGATGTTATGGGGACCTCACGTCCCGTCTCCATCGCCTAGGTCCACTAGTTACCCCAATTTGATCCATTTACCCCTTTTATTCACAGCCTCTAGCCTAGGAAGCCATTCCTTGTGACTTTCATCACTAGTTAGAATGGTCCCTTCCTATGCGTCATGATAGAGGGAGTCGAGTTAGGGAGGTTCATTGAGGATGAGCTGATATTATACTTCTTGAGTGGATACATGTCGTCGTTTGAGGGGATGTGAGGGTGAGTTAGAGACAGCAGCATACTTCGGTGTGGTGGTGAGTCGTGTCCATACATCACGATCACAGGTGGAGTGCCGTAGTGCGTGACATTCTTTCCGCACGATATGGGGTGGGGTTGGTTGATCTTATAGGAGGACGTGCTTGTGCTTCATTTATGTTTTCTACATCTTAGGTGATGAGGAAGATTGGTTGGAAATAGCACGTTTATACATTGATTACCGGGTTCGAGATATGGTTTAGATTGAGTGTGGGGGTGTCGACATGTATTGATTACATCATTTTATTTGACACATTCCATCCCCACATTATCTATTGTGATATTTGATCTCCTTGGATATTGTTATTATATGGGTGGCTCCATGTGCTTATTGGTATGAGAATGAAATTGAAAGGAAAAAAAAAAGGAGAAAAACAGAAATTGAAAGTGAAATGGAATAGGGAGCTGAAAATTAAACTTCATGAAGACCGAGGAGATTAAATATGAGTTATGATCACTTCTTCACATTTGTGGCCGCAAGAACGGCATTCCACCAAGATTGAGGGAATGAGGGCCGGATTAGTTAGTTCAGTGGGGTTCCTTGGATTTTGGTGAGGGAGTGTGAGAATGGGTTTTCGTGCGATATATCATGACGTCTAGGACTGCGCTTCTAAATATCCTATCCTACCTGTCCTAAGCCATCAACAATTGAAACCCATGGATAAATAGCTCGGATGGTAAGTGCTAGGGATACGTTTGATGAGTGTGCGGAAGCAACTTATTTTGTGTTCGTGCCCCTTCTGTCTGACGAAAATGGCCGCAAGTTCCACCGATCACCAAAGTTATATAATCTTCTAGGGGATGTGAGAGCCTTATGTCAAGCCGGTTTGTTCTTCGAGATTGCCCAATCTCTAACAAGAAAAAGACAAAAATATGTTCTTTAATTCCTTGCATTGTACATACTTGAGTTGCATTGTATATATCATGTAGTTTGCATAGTCGTGTCTTTGTGTATTGTGTCGTGAGTCGTTTTGGCTAGCGGAAAGTGAAGTATGAAAAGTGGTGGGGTATGCATTGGTTTGGTAGTGGTATGTATGCAATGTCTCAAGTGTGAGGGTTTTGTGCTTCATTGTTGCTCGAGACGAGCAAGAGAGTAAGTGTGGGGGAGTTTGATAGCACCTTTTAAAGGCTATAATTCTTTAGCATTTACCACATGTTAATATGTATTTGGAGAGTGTTTTGAGCCTAATTTTGAAGATTATAGGTCGTTTTATCACTTGTTGCTCACCATGTGCTATATTGTTAGTCCGGGCGTTTTCTATTCATATTTCATTGTTATTTGTCAAATATAATCGCTTGGTATGTTTGTTCATGTTTTCTTGGCAGGAACGGATGCAAATCGGTTGATAGGTGGCATGGAACGAACTTCAGAAACAATGGGAGCATAAGTGGAGTGAAGAGAAGCCGAATTGGAGGAGCTTGGATGACCAACTTACACTATTTTCATCCTAGATGGAGTTCTACAACTGATTTGGGAGTGAGACTAGCGCCAAATGAAATTAGACTCAGAGAGCTTTCCATTGATAGGTCATGGTGCTAAATCCGAGTTCGGACGAAGAAGATATGGCCAATTGAAGTTAGGAGCAGATTTCAGGGGGCTATTGTGCAATTACTGAAGACTTCTGCGGGTTATGAAGGAAGGACGACCTAGGGACGAAAAAGAGGATCATTCACGCCTATTGAGAGCCACGATCAAGGAGGAGAGCAGGGAGACTTCATTGGGAACAACCTCAAGCAAGGAGAAGAGCGCGGATCGCAAGAATCATCACGGTTTCTAGCTTTTGATCTACTTTCTCTCTACTTTCTTGTATGAAATATTTAGAAACCATGTTATCTTTTGCTATGAGTAGCTAAACTCATACCTAGGAATCTATGGAGAGCCTAGGGTTTATGTTTTGAGGATGTTTTCCGGATTTTGTATGAACTTTCATGTTGGGTTTATGATTCTATGGAGATCGCTATGTTCTATTTCATGTTGATTTCTTTCATTGACAAGCTAGAACTAGGACGTGTGATGTTGAGTATCTATTTCTCCATGTAATCATGAACTAGGCTTAAAGACAATTCGTAGTAGTTAATTACTTGTTTATTGTGCTTAATCCTTAGTTACGTACGAGGCATGACTTACTACATAACTAGTGAGTGTGTGAAAGCAACTCTACCCTAGTTGGGATGAAGAAACAAGGACATTTTTAATCAATTAGACTGAGAAGTGAATTGAATATGAATGGCTAGATGAGGATAAATTCAGTAGGAAAGAGTGAATTGCGTGTGAATAGTGGTCTGATAGGACATTATCCCTTGCAATATCGTTAACCTACAAGAACACATAGGTAGTATACTTGGCCCGAGAGGGACAAATCATTACCATTGTGTAGAACGAAATGAGACCGATAGGTAATTGTCAATGCTATTACCCAACTTAACTAATTATGAATTGTCGTGTTAGAACATGTAATCCGGAATCGTCAAAACTACCTTAGGTGATCTTTAGATTGCCTAGCTTTCTCTCCTCTGACTTACATCAAATCATTTAATTTGCGTTATTTCATTACCATTGCTAGTCACTTGTTTGAGGGTGACAACACTTCAAACTAAAATATTTTTACCGGTTACTTAGGTAAATTAAATATAATTGATAAACTAGATATTCAGTAGACACCTCCCTTGGGTTCGATAACTCGGAGTCCAAAATACTCCACTTTATTACTTGACCGTACACTTGCGCATCAACGCGTAGTTTACACGGGTCATATATTGCAGTGTGTATTTCAAACCATTGAAAACTGTTTCAAGGCCTTGGAACAGACAAGCTGTTCCAAACATTTGAAACAAGCTACACTTACAATCTCCCCCTTGATGAAAGACAAAACCACAATCTTTTTAAGAACTGGGTGTCTGAAAAAAATATTCATTAGAGCATTGCAGAATAGCTATGATGATAAATTGTAATACATGTCACATCCCCCTCCTGCTGACCCCGATTAGCGATTAATAAACTTTTCGTTAACGGGAGGAGGGCGCGACATGCCGGTACGGCCTCAACTCGTCGAGAGGCTAAATAAGTTAATTGAAAAAGTCTTGATAAAAAAGTTTTCTTTTTGAAAACTTTGTGGAAGCATAAATTAACGATATACTTGGGGTCGTAATGATAAATAATTTGACTTGTAAGGAAACGAGAGTTGAAACTTACAAATCAATATTATTTAGCCATCTCGACTCATAACGTAAACTGAGCATAACATGGAAAATGTTCTAGGTATCACACAATGGCTCATAGAAAGTCTTATATACATAATATAAACTATTACATTCTTAAAAGAATTCATTAACATGTATTTCATAAGCTCCAAGTCATCTAGCATATTTACAACATAGGAGCACATAAGCATCATCAAGCCAACACGTCAACACATAACAAGTAAATGCCTTTCTACTCCTTAGTCCTTACGCGTATTTAGAACCTGAAAAAAGGGTAACGTGAAAGGGTGAGCTCAACTAGCTCAGTAAGTTACATCTACGCCCCTCCAGAGGTTTGAAAAACTAAAAGGGGCTAACTTTCCCATGGAGCGACATGAACATAAGGCGTAGTCATACATACATATACTTGTGAAACTTGAAAGATCATGACATTCACAAAGCGTAACATGAATCATAGAGAAAGCATAACGTAAAGCATAACTTGAGGCTTGTGAAATCGTATTGTACCAAGTAGGAACCTTGCTTTGTCTCACATGGAGACCATAACGTACTTGAACATGTTTGCTTAGTTTCTTATCTTATGGCCCGTGTAACCTTCGTGACTTAACATAACATAACGTAGGGACATGTCCATCGCGACAACTCGTGAGGCGACGCGTTTCCTGCTTATATTGCCCCGGCAAAAGGGCCTTAGCCTGCCTATACCCGACAGGGGGTTTCACTCCGTTAACCGTGGCCTTTTCTGAAAGCGTGTTTTATCTTATGAAACGTTCATTTTTCTTTGTTAGTATTCATGGAGGATAACATAAGTAGAAAGCATACATACATACATAGTAGGGACGCCATGAACATACATAATATTGTAAGAAATTTGAAGGTAGGTACAAACTTCGGGAGGTAGGGTAACTCACCTTGCGAGCTTAATCCCTTCATTTAATATTTCTTAGTCCAAATTCGACCAACTTAAGTGCGTGAGCATTAACTCCAACTTCATATAGATAGCAAAGAGTGCTTCAAATAACACATATAATCACTAAGCACGAGTTCAATCCAAGCATAGCACATAATCACTTAGCACATAGTCATTCCAAACATAGCACTTAATTGCTTATAAGCTAAAAGGTACTAATCTTATCAATGCAAGATGAGCTAACTTCCAACATACCATATACTTTAGAGCCTTAAACGTCTTATAGATGCATATGAGATGTCTAAGGCGGCACATGAATGCAATATGACATATAATGAACTAACACATTACTTACATACACAAGCTTTAAGAAAATATTATAAACTTCTAACTTAGGTTTATAAGCAAAGCGTAACTATCGCTGGTACAAAAATTCATAGGTGACTCAAAATAATTATTATAAACCTCAAATTTTGACATAACATATATAAAGAGTTTACTGATAACATATAAAAATATCAAAAATTATGAAAACTTTTAAGTATATTTAAACATTATTTTTCAGAGCTATTTAGGTATAAAACAGACGCTGAAAAGCGGTCTTGGGAGTAAATTTATAAAAATATTATTAAATTTTAAATATTCAAAAATTTTAACTGGAAGTAAATAACACCCCTGGAAAAAACATATCCAAATTTGGTAACCATTGGAGTAGAATAAGTATATGAAATCGATGAAAACTTTATCTGGTCTGGGTTGGACAGATTGTAAAAATAGCCCAAGTTTTTGGCAGATTAAAAATTAAATACAAGTCCAATGGCTCTGAAATTTCTACTATAGAAACATCATATGAAAATACACTAACCATGAATTTATCGTAATTTTCCGAAATAATTAAATATTTTTCTCAATTTTGTGAAAATAAGCTCAAAACATGAGTTTGATGGTTTTGTATAGTTCAAAACTTGTTGCATGCAAAAAATTTTATTCCAAGATCTGAAATTGGACAATCAAAATATCTGAAGCATATACATATATACCCAAAATTTTATACTTGCATGTGTGAAAATCATGAAGATGATGATGAATCAAGAACATGCAATCACAAATCCACCATGCTAACATACAAATGAGATGGTATGTTAAGATTGCATCTTAAAAATGATCCACTAACATGCAACTAAAGATTTTTTATAGAATCACAAGAATGGGGAGTGAATGAACAAAATCATGATGTAGATACAAAAGATGTAGAACTTACTCATACTTTCATGGTGTTCTTGATGTGGGTTATGTAGATGTGATGAAAGATGATTCATAGAACCTTCAATCTTGATGAAGATGCTCAAAACATGCTACCAACTTTATATACTAACACCCAAGATGATTTTTCTTCACTTAGAATCTCAAAATTTTGATGTTTGGGTCATGTTTTTGGTGGGTGAGAAACAAAACCGGGTTTGAGGCTATGAGGAGAGAAATTAGAACTTGCGGAACTCCATAGAGAGAGAAAAATATTGAGGAAAATGATGGGGAAGATGCAAGTAGTGCCTTATGTAGTCCCCAAAATAATAGAATGTGATGGTCACACCAAAATGAGTGAAAACAAGTGAGTTTCAAATCACATAATGCACACTATCTATTTCAATACAAATACTTGGGCTATGCAAAAAATTCAATTAAATCAAGAATGCTATATTTTATTTCCCATACAAATATTGCACAAAAGACCATAAACTTATTTAAAATACATTATAGTTACCAAATAAAACAAACATATAACTTGATTTATACTTCTATAACTTTTCTTAACAAAAAGTCTAGCATTCTTTACACGATATTTACCTTAACACACTCATTTAGGTATTACTAACATCACTTAAAAAAATTAAACATGTAACATAAATATGAGGGTTACTACAACACAAGCAGCAAAATTCAGCAAATTCCTACTGATCTAAACCAGATCTCTAAACTAGCAAAAATATCAATTAAACACCTAAATTTCTCCCCTTTTTTGACTTTCATAAAAAAAAATTAGAAAAATGTTAGATCGAAGTTATGAAAACTTAAAAGAAAATAGTTTTTAAAACAATAGAACTTTCCAAGACTTTCAAGAGGGATTCAAGGCCTTGAAAACGATAGAAAGAAGAGGCAAGAATCAGGGGGTTGGGTCTCCATCTCCCTTTGGCTCAGCATCTTCTTCTCGAATGTATTCTTCATCATCCTCGTCTTCTTTTTGTTCGTCTCTTTGAGCAGCTTCATCACCAGCATCACCAACGACTTCATCATCAAAATGGTCTGCCTCAATCACTATATCTAGAATGATTGCCTTATTTTTCTTCTTATTAAGATCGTTGATCAACATCCCTGAGTCTGGACTTTCAGCATCACTTTGTTCCCGTTTTCACCACCATGTTCTTGAATCACTTGTTTCCCTGTGTCCACTACCTCTGCAGGCTCATCTTGAGTAGTATGCTCACTGAATAATTCCTTGGTTGAACCAGCCTTCTTTGATCCTTCTGCAGCCTGAGAGACTTGCTCTTCCACATGGAGCACATTGATGCTTTTGAAGATTCTTTCAACCATATACTATACTTGTTTGAACTTAGTGTTAAACTCATACTATTGTTCCTTCAAATCATCCATATCCTTCTCTAGAACATCAAGTCTGTGAAACACCATGTGAAAACCCCGTTTTGTGACTACGGGTGTTTTTATGACTTTAGTGTAACTTTTATGAGTTAATTATAATTATTATTTTGGCTTGGGGTCTTTTTGATTTTTATCTAAAGTTTTTAGTGCCTTTTAAATAAACTAGGAGGTGGTTGTTGTATTTTTACCTAAACTAGGGGTGTGAATGTGTCTTTTCCAACAGATTAGTATCATATTTGACCCAAAACTTTATACCACCGTGATTATTTCTTCCCCAAAGTCACGATGATGAACTTTGTCCTCTGATCAATCGGATTTGGACTCCAAATCCTTCATTTCTTGTTGATTTCTCTCCAAAAATCATCACCACGATCACCGATCCTCTCTTCCTCTCTGTCTCTCTCTCTCTCTCTCTCTGTCTCTCTCTCTCTCTCTCTCTCTCTCGTGCATACCTCTCTCTCTCTCTCTCTCATGGTCTCTCTCTTTTTTCTCCTGTCCTTTGTGCCCTGTCCGAAAACAGTAGCAACGGCACAACCTCGTCCACCCACAGCCGCCGCCGCCCAGGTCAATTTCTCGTCCTCCTCCCACGTCCAGTGCTCTGTTTCTTTCTTCTTGTCTTTTTATTTTCAGTTTCTTCTTATCTTTCATGAAATCTCTTCTCTTTTCTTCTCCTTCTTCTTTGCCACTGATTTATATGGTGGCATTAGGGTCGTTTATGACCTATTGACTTCGGCAGCCCCTTCACCACGTCGCCGCCAACATCTCCGTCTCGCCTCTAAAACTCTCTTGTTTTCACCTCCTTCACTTGTAAATTGTTTTTGTTCGTCAATTTCATATTGTTCACACTCACTTTAGATTTTTAGTTGGTTTAATTCTTGTATTGTGTCAAGCACTATTCGCATTCGTAGCTTGATTCGTATTTATCATGTTTCACCCAAGAGCCCTAGTTGTGTAGGTGGTGAAATCAATCCCAAACAATAGGTTAATGAGAAAAAATCATTTTTGTGTGCATTGTCTTGCTAGAGCGAGTTGTAATCGTCGGGTAATTGAACTGGAGTTGAAATCGAGACCGTTAGACACTTAATTGGATGTCCTAGAGCTTTTGAACAATCTGTCCGGTCGCTAAAAAGGCGAATTCTCTCTCTATAGGTCTATTTTGGGTCGTTGAAAGTGCTGAAAATATCTTGAATGCTGGTGGGTTTAGTTTGAAGTGTCTAGACGTTGAAATTAGTTGGAATGTGGGAGTTTTAACACACGTTTTGTGATCTTGACACTAATTACATATGTTTGAGAGAATTTTTGAGTTACTTCTAGCAAAATATAAGTCTAAGTTAATTAGTTTCCATTTCTTTCAAAATAAATAGTTTAGTTGGGTATAGAATATGGACCGGCGAGTAGAACCGTGTCACTAGCATAAAACCACTCGTCATAAGAAATTGTGTATCGAGTTTACTTGGAATGTTGGGTTGGTGGTAGAACCCAAATCGTTGAGCGTCATTTGCATGTAGTATAGTTTAGCACTTATATTACTAAAATATTATAATTAATTAGAATATTGTTAACTTGTAGGCGACGAATTCTCGGACGACGGGTATGTTGAGTTCTACGAATGAGTGGTTGTAGTTTCTTGCATTTGAGGTGAGTAAACATGCCATGCCTAGTGTGCCTACCGCCTTTCGTGTCAAATTATTTATTTCTCCTATTGTCTCAAAATGAATTTATGTGTTATGTGAAATATGTGATATTTGAACACTTATTACCACTTGTTGACACGTTTCTCTGAAAACATCACAATGACCTAATAACTGATGATAACATAAAGTGGAAAGAGT
Organism: Linanthus parryae; assembly: GCA_023055425.1. Lineage (NCBI taxonomy): Eukaryota > Viridiplantae > Streptophyta > Magnoliopsida > Ericales > Polemoniaceae > Linanthus > Linanthus parryae. Next base: position 76,895,720 of record JALGPY010000006.1, on the reverse strand, counting down.
TGTGCGGGTGGTTACATGGTTACTTTTATCTTGGGCGTGTTGACTACGGTCACTCGTTCAATTTATTTCATTTAATCCGGTTGCAATGCCCCGGATAGCTCCTCGTACTCACTCTTTTGGCTGCAAGAGTCTTAAGAGGGTGACGACACTTAAGGTCCTGGATGCTTGCGAGATGGTTGGTTCTTTCCCCTGATCAACAAATTAACAATGTGGTTTTTGGACTTGGTGTTCATTAAGGAAAATGGAATAATATGTGGTTTTGGAATCCCTATCTTGGATAATGAACTGATTTTGGAAAATACAATGGAATTGGAAACTCTCATGTTTTCTTACAATCGTCAAACTTTATTTTCGCTGTGTTTAAGATAAATCACTACATGACAAGTTTGTTATTGTTTTATAAAATGCCTCATCATCATTTGACATGTTTGAGTGTTTATTTACTCATTATTTATTGCTGATTTTGGAACTGTGGTGTTCTCTTTTGTTTTCTGCACCACATGTCTAGATGATGGGAGTTTCGCATAGTGGGGAACGCAAATCATCCCCCAGATGTTTAGTCCTTTCATTTTATAATTAGAACTCTTTTGATTATTATTAATGCTTTAGTTTGTTAAGCGCCCATGTTTGAGGCAGCTTTTGAATTGTAAGAAAGTGTAACGTTTAACTTTTAGTTGAGTTTGCTTGGATCCACTTTTAAATGTCCTGGTATCCGGGCTTCGTCTCGGTTACGGAGTGACACCCCCAGGCTTTCGACTTGGTCATTTTAGGAATGTTACAGGTGGTATCATAGCGGGCAATCCAAAAAGGGAATTAAAACTTGTAGGAAAATTTAAAACGAACATAGGAAAAGGAATAAAATTTGACAAGCCGTTGGGAATTTGGGGTAGTATTGAATAGCTTCTAATATGTGTGTAAGATTTTAGGAAATAGCCTTAGGAAGCAAGTATACCTATCCACCCTCTCCTAATTAAGAGATTTAGCCCACCCGATTAGCTAGGTATATGAGTTTGAGGCTTTTCATTGGAGTTTGGGTTAGGTGTCTACGGTTTGGGTGATCAAAAAATTAGAAGATTGTGTTTTAAGTGTATGTTGGAGCTATATTTGATAATCCTTGTTATTGTTGAGTTCTCTAGAATATTAGTGCGTTTTGGGAGTCATATAATCGGAATATTTGAAGTATTGGGAGTATAATACTTATTTCATAATGGAGATCGTTTATATATATATATATATATATATATATATATATATATATTGTGATACATACGTTGTGGAGTTAGAGAGTGAGTATGACGAGGAGTAGGCGTATTGGGCCTATTTGTTTTTCTTAGAACTCTTGATTTATCTAGAGTTTTGTTTTGAATACGGCCATGATGCCGAACAATACCTTGAGGATTCTTGAAGTGATTTTTGCATAGCCACTTTCAGGCTAGAATTGAATTGTTTGCGATTTGCTTTAAGGACGAAGGTTAATACTCATGTTTTGAAGACCCGTTTTGGGAGTTTAATAAATTAAGTTTTTCAGATTTGGAGTATGATTTGAAAAATAAAGGTTGTCTTGTATTTCGTTATCGTTGATTAAGTGCATAGAAAGCGTTCATGGAGTTAGAATGCGAGAACAATGATTTTGGTAGTGCTTGAATCTGCGCAACAGTTGGTATTTGATATAGAAGACATTTTTAATCTTTGAGTTATTTTTCCATGAATTTTTCCCTGGTAGTAGACATGATCAGGAATATGCCATAAACATTTCAGCCCCAAATGAATTAATGAGGCTTAGATACGAATTTCAAAGTTTGTTGTTCAGTAGCAGAATTACAAAGTGACTAGCTGTAGTATTTTTTATGTTTACCTATCTTCCCGACCTTGGATGAATCTCAAATTTTATGGGGACTAGTAGACACATAGGGATAAATCTGGGTAAAAGCCTAGCCCATTTTCAGGAAGTTAAAGTTAGTTTATGACCTCGTGAAGTGAAAGTTTCTGTTATGGTGGTCTGTGACAGGAGCTGTTCTGTTCTCTGCATAACTTGAGTTTCAAACCTTATTTTGAGTTGATTCTTCTTGAATATGAAAGTAGACTCAGAGGGGATGTTGCACACCAAAATTCATAATTTTACTTGTCCGATTGACTATTTTTAAAATTTTAAAAGAAGGATGAAGAATAACATGTGATCTGCCTGTGTGCAAATGCAGGTGTAACTAATTGTTTGATGATCATTGTGTTATATTACTTTCTTAGTGGCTCATTATATGCCATTTATTTCTTTTTTTGCTTATAATATGATATTATATGATTGATACAATATGTTGTACGGTATAGGACAATAGACCACACTCATACAACACTAGAAGTAGTTTTTGCAGAAAGAGGGTTAAAGCTAGAACCCTAGTCGAACCGACGAAGGAGGGACCAAAATAACTTTAAGTACGAAGTATTTGAGCAAATACAATTCAAGAAAAGGAGCGGTCAAGGAGGATTAACGACCTCATAGCGAAGAATTGTGAAGTACCCGTGTGTTATATTGGTTACCAGTTTTGCAATAACGTTAAAGTAAGGAAGAGCAAGGTGTACTTATATTATGTTCAAGAAGAAGGTGAGAAGAATAATGTGTTTGAGAGATGTTTGGACCGTGAGTTCAATTTTGTGGTTTTATATACAACTTAGCTAGTTTATCGACGTTTAGACTTTTTGGTGTTTAGATGGAATCCCATTGTTGTTAATGTGGTGGGATATACTAAAATATTGGCATTATCTTGGGGTTCTATAAATTGTTTTTATACCTGGGAAGTTTAATTTTTTCTCATTGATGACAGCTTGTCACAAACATCTCATTTAGAGACTTACTTTCGGGGCTATAGTTTTGAGCATTTTACCATTTATGTTTGATTTAGATTCGGGCTTCAGAGTTTCATCATTGCAGAACCTGTTTTGGTATCTTAATACATTGCTTGAGAGTTTGATCTCCAATATTGTGTTGTCTCTTATAAATGTTGCAGAGTTTTGGGAATTCTTGGACCATTCTTAGTTGGAAACTGCTATCCTAGAAAGCGTTTTGAGAGTCGTGTCTTATGGTATCTTCGAATACTATAAATTATTTTAGAACTTACTTCGAATTTGTTAGGAAAAATGTAATTTTGGGTTCTAGTTGGAATAGTCCATCAAAGAATATTGGATTCTAGTCGTGTCTTATAGTTACATAGTCTTCATGGATCACCTTACTTTACTAGTGCTTGTGTCTCTTCTTACCTTGTCTCGTCTATATTTTGTGAAGGTTATATTTATCTTATTTCTCTCCTTTCTCTTCTGTATATGACATTATAAGAGTAAAGGAAAAAGTGGGATCACACATTTGAAACTGAAGTTTGTGTATCAGGGGCTAAGTTTTGTTCGTTATATCTCAGAATATTTGATTTGCCAAATACGGTATTTTGGGTCACTAGGCTGTTAATGTTTACAATAGAGGTACATGCTCGAAACTTTGTACTTATCTATCATTTTAGGAACCGGATGTTTTCTACTTAATGGTTTGTCCTTGGTATTATGAAAGTTGTTGGGTTTTATCACCTTTATTGTGTAAGGCGTAATGTAATTCATTTGTTCGTTTATTCACAATCTGAATAAGAGTATCGATGGTCAACCTTGGGAGATCTTAAGACCTTATTCCTCGTGACAAACAGTTTATGATGTTGCAGCGGTTATCATTTGAGTTATTGATTTAGGTTTTAGGTCGCTTTCTATTACCTTAGTATAACAATCAGACAAATTTTTGGTGTTGTCTAACTTATTATGATATAGTCTCACATTTGGGGTAGCTAGCATATACATTCAGCTGATGTTTATGATTGGAGTCTTGTCGTTAAATTATTGTTTGGATTATGGACTGGTTATTCACATCCAAGGTACTTTTGGAGTTCTATGCTTCTATTGGATTACTAGGTATCACAAGTCGTATTGAATTAAGGTTTATGCTAGTCCTTCCATGAGACATCTTACCCGACTCCATCAAAAAATGTGGACCGAGACCTCCTGATTCAAAATCGAGTGTTTGTCTGGTTTTCGATATGTATGATAGATGAGTGGGAGACTTTTGCAGACCAAGAATAGTGACCCATACTACGTAATTTCAATTATTGAGACCTAGTGAATGCTCGATTATTTTCGGGATAGAACTTTTTTTAGAGATATCAAGTGGGGGTATTGTGATCCATTGGATGAACTTCATGGGGCCCATATATGAAGTACATGTACCATGATTAGCTGTTAGTCAACCTAGATGACATGTTTGGAAAGATGCCTCCGTCCGAGGAGATAAACCCCACTAGATACGGAGCAGGATCGCCGGTTCTTAGTTAATACAACCATCGATAATCCAAATATAAGTTATTATACATTCATAATAAACCAGTGACATTGTCTGAGAAACATAAGTACATTACATTCGATATGAAAATTACTAGGTGATGTACTATACATCCTGATACTTTAGCCATCCGCGTTGTGAACGTCCCCCACCTTACTCGTAACCTGCGGGTTTTGAAATAGCACAAGCCGACCGCAGGAAAATTTTAATCAGTAAAAACTGAGTAAACTCATACTGCAATAAGTAAAACGAGTTTTTGGCACAAAGCATTTATAGATACGTGATATGTAGCAGAAATCCACAGTAGTTGTTATCATAATTCAATTTTTCCGTTCTCGTCATTAATTTGGCTGAGGCGTATTAGAGCCCAGCGGGTAACGAATGTCCACAGAGGGGTCAAGATGCAATATATATATATCACAATAGGGTGCCTCTCGGGATAACGTGATTCTCAATTCACCCGAGCGTTGTGGGAGCCCCTACGTCAATCCCCGCTCGTAATCATAACTATGAGACCTTAAGTGTCGACACCCCTATACCGTAATGACCCATACTGGTATAAGTAGTACTCTATAGTTTTCACATATAAATAAAACCCGGGTGCACGAAGGCTAACCACGGGGTAGGGTATGTAATCTCGTGGATTAGCACCCTAGGAGGATCGACTCACATGCGCCTCCGGCCTTAGCCTCCACACACATCCTCTGTACATCGCCCCAATTATGTTATAGTGCATTATTCACTGTCGTTTCATAATAATCACAACTGGTTCCAAACCATCATTTCTCAAGAGTATCATTTGATTCCAACTTGTCATCACATAAAAAATATCATTGGTTCAAGATTCATATTTTCCAACCGAATATTCAAAAGAGGATTCTCAAAACTCATTTCACAAACATTCGATTAATTCCAAGTATCGGGAGTTGTAACGAGATCATTTTCTACGCACACAAAATCACATTTGATAGTTAAAGTATTGCACATATGAACTTACCGGTAGCAAGCAGCACGACAAGAGAAGTCCGAGTACTCGTACTCGTTCTCGACAAACTCGTCGTCTACGAATTGAGTGTCTACAAATACGCAATAAGTTCTTATCAACACATAGCTTAATTACATAACGACTCTAGTCATGACTTATATGCAATGCGTGTCCTTGATTAATCTCCCAACCCCTTGTATTTATAAAAGCTTATTATTATTATTATTATTATTATTATTATTATTATTATTATTATTATTATTATTATTATTATTATTATTATTATTATTATTATTATTATTATTATTATTACTACTACTACTACTACTTCAACTATGCACAACACCATTCGATTAATTTTGCATGTATTTATTTTTATGTATATCTATATATATATATATATATATATATATATACATGTTTTAGGTAGATAAACTAATACTCTCTTCGGCTTTCTTATTATTATATACAAATCGGTATCCTTTTGTATTATGCCTACTATTTTTAAAAGATATATATATATATACATGGATTAAGTTACTTTATTTGAGAAAGATATCTAAAATTTTATTTCAAGTATTGATAAAATGGGTTATTAAATGAGTTTATTATTATTATTATTATTATTATTATTATTATTATTATTATTATTATTATTATTATTATTATTATTATTAAGTAATTATTTTAGAGCAAAGTAAATATGGAAACATGCTTATGATCCTTATTATTTTTATAATTTGAGTGCTAACCTATTACTTGGAGGCTTTATTGTTTTTGTTTTTGTTTTGTTTACACAACACCAATTAACACACATTTTCTTTTTTTTTTGTACATAGTTATAATAACAAATATTTATATATACTAATTTTTACTTGGACTTCTTGTTATGGACAAAATATTTTACCTATTTACTCATAGTGTAATCACATTCTTTCTACTATTTATAAAAGGTGATTTTTAAATATGTTTTAATAATTTATAACGAAGGTACTACGAGTGTTCTTCAAGTGATTTAATATTATTATTATTTTCAGAAAAACAAAAATTTATTTAATATTATTATTATTTTCAGAAAAATAATTTATTAGATTAATCTATTAGTTGATTTAGGACATTTTAAAACTACAACTAGTGTCCCAAACCAGTTTAAAGAAAAGACACTTTCACCCCCCTATCCCAAATAATTCAGTTTGCATGTAAAGACAATCATCTCCCACAGTTTTAGAAAAAGACACTTTCACCCCCCCAAACTTTGCTCTTCACGTATCTTTATTAACCCAATTCACCCAAATCAAATTTTTCCTAACAAGACTCGATTTTGATCATTGTAATGGAACTAGGATGCGATTTAGAGCTTACCCACGCGAAGAATCACGAAAAACGGTCAACGGACGAAGCGGGTCGAGCCTCCGACCGTCGGGTTCGGAGGTGGAGATCGCCGGTGATGGGTTCGGCGTTTCTGGGTTCGTTCGAGGCCTTCACTGGTCTCGTTGGACCTCCTGGAGGCGAGGGAGAAGGGTTTTAAGCGGTGGGTGCGTCGGTGGTGGTTGGGCCGAGCTTCACGCCGACGTTCATGGAGGTGGTGGCGTCGGGCGTGGCTCGGGCCTGGGTTGTTGCGTCTGATGATGCTCTGTTTTTGACAGAGAGGTGGGTGGCAAGGAGAGCAGAGCTTTGAGAGAGATGGAGGTGGTGGGTTTCGTTGATGGTGGTGATTTTTTGTTCTCGGTTTATTTCTCCGGCGAATTTTCCTGCGGTTTCCCGGCGTCTCTGTGTTGGCAGTGGTGAACTCGAGAGAGAGAGAGAGAGAGACTCAGATCAGAGGGATAGAGGAGAGGAGGGCTGTTGTGGTGGCGGTCTCGGTGGCAAGGAGAAGGAGATGGTGGTGGCCGATGGTGCTGTTCGTCGGGGAAGGCAGCGGTGGTGGTGCTATGCCACCGCTGCTGCTGCTTCTTCTCTCTTCGCCGGCGAAATCAGAGGGGAGTGAGGGAGCAGAGAGTTCGAGAGAGAGGGGAGACAAAGGTGAGAGGCGGAGGTGGTGATGGTGGCGTCCATGGGGTGTTCCCCGTTGGTGGTGATGGAGGGGGCTGTTATGGTGGTGATTGTGGAGTTGCTCTGTTTTGAGCAGAGGGAGGGTGAGAGATTGAGGGAGAGATGGTGATGGTGGCGGTGGTTTTGTTGTTTCCGAAGGCAAAGAAGAAGGGGAGGAGGTGATGGTGATGGTGGGGGATTGTTGTTTTTTTTTTTTTTTTTTTTTGTGATGAGTAGGAAGGAGCAAGGGGATTTATAGAGGAGGGGGTGATGGTGAGGGTGTTGTTGTGTGTTTCGGGTGAGGGATGAGAGAGAGGCAGAGAGAGTTTTTGTGAGTGTGTGGGTTTTGTGTGTGCCGTGAGAGAAAACAAGAGAGAGAGAGTGATGGAGAGAGAGAGAGAGAGACGGGAGAGTGTTGTGAGGGGGTTTGGGTTTTTTTTGTGTGTGTTGCCGTGAGGGTGGGGAGAAAATGAGAGAGAGGGAGAGAGAGAGAGAAATGTGGTGACGGAGAGAGAAAGAGAAGGGAGGAGGGTTTGTGATGGATGAAGAAGAAAAACAAACAAAAGTGTGTGTGTGTGTGTTGTCCGGGAGAGAGAGGAGAGAGAGAAATAAAAGAATTGTTTTGTGAGAAGAGAAAAGTATAGGAAGGGGGAATGGATGGTGATGTAAGGGGAGTGAGAAAATGTTGTAGGAGTATTATTTTTGATATGGGTATTGTTATTATTATTATTATTATTATTATTATTATTATTATTATTATTATTATTATTATTATTATTATTATTATTATTATTATTATTATTATTATTATTATTATTATTATTATTATTATTATTATTATTATTATTATTATTGTTATCATTATTATTATTTTTATTATAGTATATTATACGTATAAGTCTCGTATTATACGGTATAGGAATACGGTATTATTATACAGTATAAATATACTATTATTTATATTTGTTTATGTAAAAGACAACTACTCCCCCCCCTAAGTTTCCAAAATACATGCTTTAGCCCCCGAATTTATAATAAACATTTTAAACAAAATGCATAATCACCCCCATTAGATAAAATCGGGTATTTCAATTTAGGCTTGGGGGTCTTTGTGACTTTTATCTAAAGATTTTAGTGCCTTTTAAATAAACTGGCGGTGGTGGTTGTCTCTTTACCTAAACTAGCGGTGTGAAAGTGTCTTTTCCAACAGATTGGTATCATATTTGACCCAAAAATTTATACCACCGTGATTGTTTCTTCCCCAAAGTCATAATGATGAACTTTTCCCTCCTATCAATCGAATTTGGAGTCCAAATCCTTCCTTTCGAGTTGATTTCTCTCCAGAAATCATCACCAAGATCACCGATCCTCTTTTCCTCTCTCTCTCTTTCTCGTGCGTCCCTCTCTCTCTCTCTCACGGTCTCTCTCTGCTTTCTCCCGTCTGTTGTGCACTGTCCGAAAATAGCAACAGCGGCACAACAGTTGCAGCCGCAGCGTCGTCCAGCGACCGCCGCCGCCGCCCAGGTCAGTTCTCTTCCTCCCACGTCTAGTGCTCTGTTTCTTTCTTCTTATCTTATTATTTTCAGTTTCTTCTTCCCTTTCATGAACTCTCTTCTCTTTTCTTCTCCTTCTTCATTGCCACTGGTTTCCATGGTGGCATGAGTGTCGTTTCTGACCTATTGACTTCGGCAGCTCCTTCACCACGTCGCCGCGAGCAGCTCCGTCTCACATCTAAAACTCTCTTGTGTTCAGCTCCTTCACTTGTAATTTTTTATTTTTCGTTAATTTCATATTGTTCATTCTCAATTTCAGATTTTTAGTTGGTTTTATTCTTGTATTGTGTCAAGCACTATTCACATTCGTAGTTTGATTCCTACTAATCATGTTTCACCGAAGAATCCTAGTTGTGTAGGTGGTGAAATCAATCCCAAACAATAGGCTAATTAGAAACTATCTTTTTTTTGTGCATTGGCTTGCTAGAGCGAGTTGTAATCGCCAATTGAATTGGAGTTGAAATCGAGACCGTTAGACACTTAATTGGATGTCCTAGAGCTTTTGAACAATATGTCCGGTCGCTAAAAAGGCGGAATATGTCGCTATAGGTCTGTTTTTTTTATCGCTGAAAGTGCTGAAAACTGTCTTTAATGCTGGTGAGTTTAGTTTGTAGTGTCTTGACATTGAAATTAGTTGGAATATGGGAGTTTTAACACTCATTTTGTGATCTTGACACGAAGTACATATGTTTGAGAGAATTTGTGAGTTACTTCTAGAAAAATATAAGTCTAAGTTAATTAGTTTCCCTTTATTTCAAATAAATTGTTTAGTTGGGTATAGAAACTGGACCGGCGAGTAGAGTCGTGTCACTAGCATAGAACCACTCGTCCTAAGCAATTGTGTATCGTGTTTACTTGGGAATGTTGGGTTGGTGGTAGAACCCAAACTGTTGAGCATCATATGCATGTAGTATAGTTTATCACTTATATTACTAAAATATTGTGATTAATTAGAATATAGTTAACTTGTAGGCGAAGATTTCTCGGACGACGGGTACGTTGAGTACTACGACTTAGTCGATGTAGTTGCTTGCATTTGATGTGAGTAATCATGCCAGATCTAGTGTGCCTACCGCTTTTCGTGTCACATGATTTCTTTTTCCTGTTGTCTCAAAATGAATTTATGTGTTATGTGAAATATGTGCTATTTGAACACTTAAATCTCACTTGTTGAAACGTTTCTCTGAAAACATCACCATAACCTAATAACTGATGATGACGTAAAGTGAAAGAGTTGTGCGGGGTGGTTACATGGTTACTTTTGGCTTGGGCGTCTTGACTACAGTCACTTGTCCAATATATTTTATTTAATCCGATTGCAATGCCCCGGATAGCTCCTTGTACTCGCTATTTTGGCTGCAAGACTTTTAAGGGGCTGTCGACACTTAAGGTCCTGGATGCTTGCGAGGTGGTTGATTGTTTCCCTTTATCAACAAATTAACAATGTGGTTTTTAGACTTGGTGTTTATTAAGGGAAAATGGAATAATATGTGGTTTTGGAATCTCTATCTTGGATAATAAATTTGTTTTTTGACAATACAATGGAATTGGAAACTCTCAGGCTTTATTACAATTGTCAAACTTTATTTCCACTATGTTCAAGATAAGTTACTACATGAAAAGTTGGTTTCGTTTTATAAAATGCCTTGTCATCATTTTACATGCTTGGGTATTTATTTGCTCAGTATTTATAGCTGATTTTGGAACTGTGGTGTTCTCTTTTGTTTTCTGCATCACAAGTCTAGATAATGGGAGTTTGGCACAGCGGGGAACGGGAATCATCACCTAGATATTTAGTCCTTTAATTTTAAATAATTAGAACGCTTTCGATTATTAGTAATGCTTTCGTTTGATAAGCGCCCATGTTTGAGGCAACTTTTGAATTGTAATAAAGTGTAACATTTAACTTTTAGTTGAGTTTGCTTGGATCCACTTTTAAATGTCCTTGTATCCGGGCTTCGTCTTGGGTACAGAGTGACACCCCCCAGGCTTTCGACTTGGTCATTTTGGGAGTGTTACAGGTGGTATCAAAGCGGGCAATCTAAAAAGGGAATTAAAACATGTAGGTAAATTTTAAATGGACATAGGAAAAGTAATAAAATTTGACAAGCCGTTGGGAATTTGAGTAGTATTGAATAGCTTCTAATATGTGTGTAAGCTTTTAGAAAATAGCCTTAGGAAGCAAGTATACCCACACACCCTATCATTATTAAGAGATTTAGCCCGCCCAATTAGCTAGGTATTTAGGTTTGAGTCTTTTCATTGGAGTTTGCGTTAGGTATCTACGGTTTGGGTGATCAAAATTTGGGAGATTGTGTTCGAAGTGTATGGAGATTGTGTTCGAAGTGTATGTTGGAGTCATATTTGATAATCCTTGATATTGTTGAGTTCTCTAGAATATTAGTGCGTTTTGGGAGTCATGTCATGGAAATATTTGAAATATTGGGAGTATAATACTTATTTCACAATGTAGACCGTTTATGTGTTTTTTTTATGATACATACTTTGTGGAGTTAGAGACAAGTGAGTATGACGAGGACTAGGCGTATTAGACCTCTTTGTTTTTCTTAGAACTGCTGATGTATCTAGAGTTTTGTTTTAAATACGGCCATGATGCCAAACAATACCTTGAGGATTCTTGAAGTGATTTTTACATATCCACTTTCGCGCTAGAATTGAATTATTGGCGATTTTCTTTAAGAATGAATGTTAATACTCATGTTTTGAAGACCCATTTTGGATGTTTAATAAATTATTTTTTTCTGATTTGGACTATGATTTGAAAAATTAAGGATGTCTTGTATTTCGTTATCGTTGATTAAGTGCATAGAAAGAGTTCATGGAGTTAGAATGCGAGAACAATGATTTTGGTAGTGCTTGAATGTGCACACCAGTTGGTATTTGATGTAGCATACGTGTTTAATCTCGAATTTATTTTTCCATGAATTTTTTCCAAGTAGTGGACATGTTCAGGACGATGCCATAAAAATTTCAGCCCCAAATGGATTTGTGAGACTTAGATACGAGTTTTTAACGTTTGTTGTTTAGTAGCAGAATTACAAAGTGACGAGCTGTAGTATATTTGATGTTTACCTATATTCCAGACCTTGGATGAATATCAAAATTTTAAGGTAACTAGTACACACATGGGGATAAATGTGTGTGAAGGCCTAGACCATTTTCAGGAATTTAAAGTTAGTTTATGATGTCGTGAAGTGAAATTTTCTGTTCTGGTGGTCTGTGACAGCAGCTGTGCTATTCTCTGCATAACTTGAGTTCCAATATTTATTTTGAGTTGATTCTTCTTGATTACGGAAGTAGACTCAGAGGGTATGTTACACCAAAATTCATAGTTTATACTTGCCCGGTTGACTATTTTTCTGATTTTAAAAGAAGGATGAAGAATAATATGTGATTAACATGTGTGCAAATGCATTTGTAACTAATTTTTTGATGATCAGTGTGTTATATTATTTGCATAGTGGCTCATTATATGCCATGTATTTCTTTTTGCTTGTAATTCATGATGTTATATGAATGATACAATATGTTATGGAGTATAGGACAATAGACCACACCCATACAACACTAGAAGTAGTTTTTGCACAAGGAGGGTTAAAGCTACAACCCTAGTCGAACACGATGAAGGAGGGACCAAAATAATTTTAAGTACGAATTAGTTGAACAAATACCATTCAAGCAAAGTTAGTCTGAGCGGGCAAGGAGGATAAACGACCTCATAGAAAGGAATTGTGAAGTACCCGCATGTTATGTTGGTTACGAGTTTTTCAATAAGGTTAAAGTAAGGAAGAGTAAGGTGTACTTATATTATGTTCAAGAAGAAGGTGAGAAGAAAAATGTGTTTGAGAGATGTTTGGACCGTGAGTTTAATTTTGTGGTTTTAAATACTACTTAGCTAGTTTATCGACGTTTAGACTTTTGGGTGTTTAGATAGAATCCTATTGTTGTTAATGTGGTGGGATATACTAAAATATTGGCATTATACTTGGGGTTCTATAAATTGTTGTTATACCTGGGAAGTTTAATTTTCTCTCATTGATGACAGCTTGTCACAAACATCTCATTTAGAGACTTGTTTTCAGGGCTATAGTTTTGAGAATTTTACCATATATGTTTGATTTAGATTCGGGCTTCAGAGTTACATCATTGCAGAACCAGTTTTGGGATCTTAATACATTGATTAAGAGTTTGATCTCCAATATTGTGTCGTCTCTTATAAATGTTGCGGAGTTTTGGGAATTCTTGGACAATTCTTAGTTGGCAACTGATAAGTGTGTAATAATTTGGAAGTCAGCTTTAGAATACCTTTATGGTAGAATAATCGTTATGTTTGTTTTCTAATAAGAGTATTCTTTGACTCTTGTAGGTATGGATGTCAACCTAGTGAATCGAACAACGGAGGATTTTCAGCTGAGCCACCCAACAATAACACACTTCTTGGAGAGGATGTCAATAGGGGAGTTTATCAAAGAAGTATTGGATAGGTGTGAGCATTGGGTTTTCACTTTTGTTGGAGCATGGGTATTTAACAATCTCCTAGTTCATATTCATTCCATTGTGGAGTCTTTACCTGATGAGAATCATTGGATTTCGATTAAGAGACATATAATGATTTGGTTGATGAGGGAGGATGGTACCTTCCCAATCAAAAGTATTTGCATCAAGAGGCCAATGGATGCTAACGCCGCACTTCATGAAGTGTAAACTGTTGTTAGCTCATAAGCCTTGGGAGGAACCTATGGAGGATCCAGGAGAGGTGGTGGACTAAAGAGTTTGCGTAAACGATAGCAGTTTACCGCCCACCCTCTCCTAGAAAGCGTTTTGAGATTCGTGTCTTATGGTTTCTTCGAATACTAGAAATTATTTTTAGAACTTACTTTGAAGTTGTTAGGAAAAATGCAATTTTGGATTCTAGTTGGAATAGTCCATCAAAGAATATTGGATTCTAGTCGTGTCTTATGGTTACATAGTCTTGATGGATCACCTTACTTTACTAGTGCTTGTGTCTCTTCTTACCTTGTCTCGTCTATATTTTGTGAAGGTTATATTTATCTTATTTCTCTCCTTTCACTACAACAAATATGACATTTGTTGACAGTTTTTTTGTCGACAGACAGTTTTATGTAGCTAGTTGTGCGATTAGTCGACAATATTTGTTTTTGTCGATGCATATGATTTTTTTGTCGACATTTTGGTTTTTCTTTTATTCTACCCAAAAATTTAGTCAAAGATTGTGACTATTTATTTAAGTTTGACAACTAATTATATGGTGACAAACCCAATTGTCAACTCCTGCAAAAAAAAAAAAGAGGGTAATTAATTATATGGTGACATTTTGTGAAGACAATTTAAGGAGACATTTTCAACCGTTGATCAACTCACCTATTAATATTTGCACCATTGGATTAAACGTATACACATACGTAACCTACTAACCTCCAAAATCTACCCACTTCTGTACCTTAAGGCTCAAACCCTCATCTCCCACTTCCTCGAAGACGGAGTTGGGTTCTTCGCTGCCAGAATCAACGTCGGCCATCAGGTATTGTACCCTCACTCTCTTCGTAGTTTTCAATCGCTGGCCATCAGGTATACTCTCACACTTTCCCCTCGCCCTCTCTCTCTCTTCGAATCTGGTCGGCTATGCTCTCTCCCTCTCGATCTCTCTCCCACACCAAAAACATAAGTATGATTTGTTGGAGCAACAGGGGAAATTGAATGACGAACAGGGGAGATTGAATCTGGTCGGCTATGCTCTCGCCCTCTCTCTCTCTCTCTCTTCGAATCTGGCCGTCGCTGGTCGGTCTTCAGGCCGTCGACCACGTGCTCGGCTGCGCCACGCTTCCAGGCTCCAGCCGTCCATCGAAAGCCAGGTACGAACAGTATTGAATGACTAATTTCTGATGTTTTTCATTTCTCCTCCTCTCTTTTTAGAAATTGTATGTGTTTAAATACCCCCTTTGATACTAATTGGTTAACTGGGGTTTAGAATTTGTGATTTTTGGTACTAATTTCTGATTGGGTTGCCATTAGCTATAATTGAATGTTTAATTACTCTGTTTGTGAGTATTATGTGCAATCTGTTGTGTTGTTTACATAGGCAGAGTCTAAATCAGTGTTCCATTCACTGTCTCTGTGAATCTGGATTTGTAGATGTGTATGTGTTGGTTGTAAAAGGTACATATGAGTTGTCTAATCTCATTTGTCGTGCTCTTTGGATACATACATACTGTGTATGAGTTAATTTATGGACATGTTTTCGCTCATGGTTTCCAGGCTTAGTGTGTTTGCTACTTGGTTTTTCCTGTAATTCTGTCAGTAAGAAAAAGGATGTCCAAACTGTAAATCAACATTCTTCCCCAAAAGTTTTGTCGTAGCTTGTGTTATTGGTATGAACAATTTGTTCTTATGTGCTATTGAGACACTCATTGGTCGGTTTTGGGGATGCATAATACAAATTCACAACTACTAGAAGACATTCATTCAGAAGCATGAACTGATTTCACAGAGAACCCATAAATGACCGCCATTCAAATATTGCAGTGAAAAACTTTCAGAATTAAAACTGTGGATTTACTCACAATGTCGATGATGGGTTGCCAAAGATGCATTTTGCAGTACTAACTCCAGGTAAATTAGCACATTCAGCCACATGCATTTTATCAAACAGCTTGTGGGCAGTTGGAAAAAAGTTGGAGAAGATTAAAAGAAACTCTGCGAATCAAAAAGGTTCAGCACTGCGCAGCTACTCACCGAGTGCAGATTCCAGAGGATTCATTGTATCAAAGATCTATCTTTGCAGGGGCGGAGCCATGCCCTTCTCTCCCCCCCCCCCCCCAATTGAATTTACAATGAATTCACTATATGGTTTTCTTGGTACTCTTAGTGAATTAGTCCCGAACATTATGATAACTGGAAATAATGTTTGTTTCGAACTTTCATTTGCCTAGTCCCAAACATCATGTTATGTATTGTTGAGTTTCAACCTCACATATAGGTGGACATGTGGTATTTGTTTTCGAAATAAAAAATCACAAGCCCTTACTATCAGTTTTTCTGTGGTTGATTGCATGCTGTTTGTTCTCACATTGGTTTGGAGCTTTCAGTTTTTGAATGTGAGTGATACATCTTTTTCTTTGTTGTTTACTTTGTTTTGGTACATAGTGATAACACAGGATTGGTTTACTTTCTTATTTGAAATCCGGCAATGATTATCTTAACTTGTTTAGAGCATCTCCAATGGTTAGGTTAAAAAGTTAGTTTAGTTAAACCCCTGGTATGAGTTAATATATGGACATGTTTTCGCTCATGGTTCTATGATTGTACTTGGGGCCGGGCCAAAGTGGTTGGTTTTCTCCCAGGTGGTGCCAGCCTCCAAGCTGCATGACTCTGCATGACTCTTATGGTTCTGATGTAAAGAGATAAGAGGTATTAGGTAGGATATAATTCATTTAGTATTTTTCTTAGCTTTATTTAATTTTGGTGGTTTAGTCAGCTTGGACCATTTCTAGTACTCAGTTCATGTCATTAGGGTCACTGTCAATTTGTATATATTTGTGTTTGCTTATTGATTTTGTGTGGTTGTATTCTGATCTAAAGCTTTAGAAGGTTTGTGGTTTGTTAAACCATACAGCCACTATCTTATGATTCTTTTTTTCATTGTTTGCAGGTTTTAGCGTCGCTGGTATAGGTTCAGGGCATCGAAGGACCCAAATAAGTACTGGCCGGTGATTCTGGACACTTGATGATATAACAATTAGTAGCTGTTTTCTGGGCATTGGAGTCCTCTAGATGTAATAGTTTTTGAACTTTGAAACGCAAGCTGCTTCTTTTGTTATCTTAATACTACGACCCTTTAATTTGTACAACTCTTTAACTCGGCTAAGGATGCAAAATAGTTATTATGCGGTATTATTTTGGTTTTTGATGTAAAAAATCCCACTTTTGGAGGGTTGATCTTGGATTTGAGCACAGTTGTGCATATATGTTTGAGTAGTGTTGGAATTTCGGGTGCATGTCTGCATATTAGTAAAAATCCCCATTATTATTTTTTATTTGGTCGTGATACAGCCGACAAACACGTGTGTCGGCAGGAAGATGTAATCATATCTACTAGTGACAAACAGAATTTGTCACCTATGTACATAAAAGACCAAATTTACTTGTCGGTAGTTATACTAGAGACAGAAAAGGTTTGTTGTTAGATTTAAACTGTCGACAAAAACTGATGTCGCTTTTTTTTTTTCTGCCGACGTAATTGAGATTTGTCGGCCTTAATACTAACGACCGACTTGTAGTGACCATTTTCCGTCAAAAAATTATTTGTCGATAGAATTTCTACCGACATATTTGGCCTTTCTAGCGACAATTTTTGCTGTCAACGGAGGCAGAATTTGTTGTAGTGTTTCTCTTCTGTATATGACATTATAAGAGTAAAGGAAAAAGGGGGATCACACATTTGACACTGAAGTTTGAGGGTCAGGGGCTAAGTTTTGTTTGTTATATCTCAGACTATTTGATTTTCCAAATACGGTATTTTGGGTCACTAGGATGTTAATGTTTATGTTAGACGTACATGTTCGGAGCTTTGTTACTTATCTATCATTTCCAGGACAACCGCAACAAGAGTGTCAAGCTTGTATAGGTCTTATGGAAAACTCAACTCACATAAGAGGCAACATGGGAAACAGAGGATGATATGAAGAATAAGTATACTCACCTTTTTGACGAGGTATTCTGAGTTCAGAGGACGTCACTCTTCTAAGGGGAAGAGGATGTAATCCTTTGGGTTTTAATACAATACTCCTAACAGTATATTGCATATCATTCGTGACCTTAGGTTTGCATTTAGTAGTTATACCCTTGAGTAGAGACTCATCCTTAGTGGTTGTTGAGGAATTGGGTTAAGCTTCTAGGACGTAGCTCTCTTTAAGGGGGAATGATGAAATACCCCGTTTTGTGACTACGGGTGTTTTTATGACTTTACTATAACTTTTAGGAGTTAATTATAATTGTTATTTAGGCTTGGGGGTCTTTGTGACTTTTATCTAAAGTTTTTAGTGCATTTTAATTAAACTAGGGGGGGTGGTTGTCTTTTTACCTAAACTAGGGGTGTGAAAGTTTCTTTTCCAACAGATTGGTATCATATTTGATTCAAAAATTTATACCACCGTGCTTGTTTCTTCCCCAAAGTCATGGTGATGAACTTTGCCCTCCTATCAATCAGATTTGGAGTCCAAATCCTTCCTTTCTTGTTGATTTCTCTCCAAAAATATCACAAAGATCACCGATCCTCTCTTCCTCTCTCTCTCTCTCTAGTGCGTACCTCTCTCTCTCGTGCGTGCCTCTCTCTCACGGTCTCTCTCTGCTTTCTCCCATCCATTTTGCCTTGTCCGAAAATAGCAGCGGCAGCGGCACAGCAGCAGTAGCGGCAGAGTCCTCCAGCCACCGCCGCCGCCGCCCAAGTAAGTTCTCTCTTCTTCTTCTTCTTCTTCTTCTTCTTCTTCTTCTTCTTCTTCTTCTTCTTCTTCTTCTTCTTCTTCTTCTTCTTCTTCTTCTTCTTCTTCTTCTTCTTCTTCTTCTTCTTCTTCTTCTTCTTCTTCTTCTTCTTCTTCTTCTTCTTCTTCTTCTTCCACGTCCAGTGCTCTGTTTCTTTCTTCTTCTCTTTTTATTTTCCGATTCTTCTTCTCTTTCATGAAATGTCATCTATTTTCTTCTCCTTCTTCTTTGCCACTGATTTCCATGGTGGCATTAGGGTCGTTTCTGACCTATTGATTTTGGCAACCCCTTCACCACGTCGCTGCCAACATCTCCGTCTCGCCTCTAAAACTCTCTTGTGTTCACCTCCTTCACTTGTAAGTTGGTATTGTTCGTCAATTTCATATTGGTCACTTTCAATTTCAGATTTTTTGTTGGTTTAATTCTTGTATTGTGTAAAGCACTATTCGCATTCGTAGCTTGATTCGTATTTATCATGTTTCACCCAAGAACCCTAGTTGTGTAGGTTGTGAAATCAATCCCAAACAATAGGCTAATTAGAAACTATCATTTTTTTGTGCATTGGCTTGCTAGAGTGAGTTGTAATCGCCGGGTAATTGAATTGGAGTTGAAATCGAGACCGTTAGACACTTTATTTGGATGTCCTCGAGCTTTTTGAACAATCTTTCCGGTCGCTAAAAAGGCAGAATCTCTCGCTATAGGTCTGTTTTTGGTCGCTGAAAGTGCTGAAAACTGTCTTTAATGGTGGTGGGTTTAGTTTGAAGTGTCTAGACGTTGAAATTAGTTGGAATATGGGAGTTTAAAATCCCGTTTTTTGATATTGACACTAAATACATATGTTTGTGAGAATCTGTGAGTTACTTCTAGAAAAATATAAGTCTATGTTAATTAGTATCCCTTTGTTTCAAAATAAATAGTTTAGTTGGGTAGAATATGGACCGGCGAGTAGAACTGTGTCACTAGCATAGAACCACTCGTCCTAAGCCATTGTGTATCGGGTGTACTTGGGAATGTTGTTTTGGTGGTAAAACCCAAACCGTTGAGCTTCATATGCATGTAGTATATTTTATCACTTATATTACTAAAATATTATAATTAATTAGAATATTGTTAACTAGGCGACGAATTCTCGAACGACGGGTACGTTGAGTACTACGACTGAATCGCTGTAGTTGCTTGCATTTGAGGTGAGTAAACGTGCCAGGCCTACTGTGCCTACCGCCTTCCTATTTAAATGATTTCTTTCTTCTATTGTCTCAAAGTGAATTTATGTGTTATGTGAAATATGTGCTATTTGAACACTTATTCCTACTTGTTGAAATGTTTCTCTGAAAACATCACCATAACCTAATAAATGATGATGACGTAAAGTGGAAGAGTTGTGCGGGGTGGTTATATGGTTACTTTTGGCTTGGGCGTGTTGACTACGGTCACTCGTCCAATTTATTTTATTTAATCCGGTTGCAAATCCCCGGATTGCTCCTTGTACTCACTCTTTTGGCTGCAAGAGTCTTAAGGGGGTGTCGACAATTAAGGTGTTGGATGCTTGCGAGATGGTTGTTTCTTTCCCCGTATCAACAAAGTAAAAATGTGGTTTTTGGACTTGGTGTTTATTAAGGGAAAATGGATTAATATGTGGTTTTGGAATCCCTATCTTGGATAATGAACTTGTTTTTGGAAAATACAATGGAATTGGAAACTCTCATGTCTTCTTACAATTTTCAAACTTTATTTCCGCTGTGTTTAAGATAAATTACTACTTGAAAGTTGGTTATTGTTTTATAAAATGCATCATCATCATTTTACGTGCTTGGGTGTTTATTTGCTCAATATTTATTGCTGATTTTGGAACTGTGGTGTTCTCTTTTGTTTTTTGCACCACAGGTCTAGATGATGGGAGTTTGGCATTGTGGGGAACGCGAATCATCACCTATATGTGTAGTCCTTTCATTTTAAATAATTATAAATCTTTTGATTATTATTAGTGATTTAGTTTGTTAAGCGCCCATGTTTGTGACAACTTTTGAATTGTAAGAAAGTGTAACGTTTAACTTTTAGTTGAGTTTGCTTGGATCCACATATAAATGTCCTCGTATTCGGGATTCGTCTCGGGTACGGATTGATACCCCTAGGATTTCGTTTTGGTCATTTTGGGGGTGTTACACCATGGAAATGTCTTGATATTGAGAGGATAGATCTGAAGGAGAGGTCAAGGCCTTAAGTTTTTGAAACTTCTTGGATTGCAGCTATTCTTCAGATAGATCAGAGTATAACTTTCAAGTTCCCTTACTGGTTTTCATCATTCCAATCCTTTCAAAGACTTTCTCATCAAGCATACCAAAACCAATGGTAATAGTTTATTCTCTGTCATTTGGAATCTCAATGTGTTGAAAGAAAACTGATAGCACGTTGGCATAAGGCGAATGGTACTTTCTTTTCTTGGTCTAGGAATAAAGCATGTGTTCCATCACAATTGAAAGAAGATCAATCTCATACCCATGCATAACCAAGTACATAAAGTATATTCCCTAAAAAAAAAGTACATCAAGTATAACACCCTGTCAGTTAGCAACTCTTTTGAATTCTCCTTAGGCACTACACACCTCATTAAGATGGTAAAAGACTTTGGCTTCAATAGTTAGCACAAAATGTGTTAAATTTTTAGAGGAGGTAGTAGCATTGGGTAAAAAGAATTCTTCCCTAGCCAGTTTCAAGGCTTCACTCTTGTTGGGATAGTTGTCTGTGTTATACCTCTTGGGACAGCCTAAAATGTTGGCAAATTCTGGGTGATCTAACTCCATGTTGATACCAGCCACTTCTGATTAAATCTCCAAACTTATATTCTTGATTTGCTTGATGTTCAGATAGAAAACCCTAGTGAGCCTAGGGTAGGTAACTTTTGGACAGTTTAGGATTTTCCAAAGAGAACTTTTCTTAAACCTCTTCATGCACTCCAGATTCATACTTTTCAACATGTTAACACTAATCATACTGAACTAGGATACTTTTCTAGAAGCCAAACCATATAACCACAATCCTCTAGCAACAGTAGAAACAAACCACTTGTTGATAATGCCAGATTTCTTACGTTGGATTGCTGCTTCTCTGAATAGATCTGCAGTTCCTTTCCAGTGTACTTCTCTGGTTCTTCCTCTTTAGCTTTTCCTTTTTCCTTTGTCATCTTTTGTAGGCTTCTTATGCTTCACCTTCTTACGACTAGCAATCTGTTCCTCTGGCTATTTCTCAAAAGCAGACTGATATGTCTTACTCTTCTTGCTAGAAGTTGGAGTCTGATCTTTCTTGATATTCTTCTTTGGAGGAGAAGGAGCCTTTACTGAACTTGGAGTTCTGGAACTGGAATCATCCATGAGAGTTTGAACCTCTTCCTCAGAATTCTTCCTCTTCTTTTCATAAACTTTCTTTGAACCTCCAGCCATCTTGATTCTATCAGAAGTTCTTCTCGTGCTCATTAGGGTTTGAGGGTACAAAAGAGAGATGAATGAGTTATATGAGAGAGAGAAAAAAAGAGATAAATACTGAAGATTTTGAGTTTGAAAAGGAAACAAAATATTTCAAAATCTTTTTAAAATGTGTAGACTCAGTTAAATTCAAAATTGTGTGTGTGTGACGTGGGAGAGGAAATATTATAAAGGCAATATTGAGAAACTATCTGAGAGATAAAAACCAACATTGAAAGATTCAATTTATTGACTAAGTAACATACATACTTATTTTCAAGGCTTTGGAAAGAATTTAAAGGCCTTGAAAAGCTATACTCATGAAGCAGAAAAAATCAAGGCTTTGAAAAGATATTCAAGGCTTTGAAAATCTATTCAAAAGTTTTAAATACATAATACTTAACTGAAAAATATCAGATACTTCCCCTAATCCAATGTTCCTTGTTTAGCATGCCCTATTCATCTCAGGGTTGAGAATCTATCTTCTGGCAGTGGTTTAGTGAAGAAATCTGCAAATTTCATGTTGGTAGACACAAATTCAAGAGCAACATCATATTTCTCAGCATGATCTCTGATGAAATGATGTCTAACATCTATGTGTTTGGTTCTTGATACCTGAATTGGATTCTTTGTAATTGATATTGCACTGGTGTTGTCACATTTGATAGGTATATCTCTGAAGTTAAATCCAAGATCTCTCATTTTCTGAGCTATCCATAACACTTCTGAACGGCAAGCTCCAGCTGCTATGTATTCAACTTCTTCTGTTGATAGGGCTACTGAATTTTGCTTCTTTTAATGCCAGCTGATCAGGGATGTTCCAATAAATTGGCAATACCCTGATGTATCAAATTTGTAACCTGCAAAGTCAGCACCTGAATAGCCATACAAAGAGAAATTAGAGGATACAAAAGCCCTAAGTCTTTGGTACCATTGAGATATCTAAAAATTCTTTTGATAACAACCAAGTGTGATTCTTTAGGATCAATTTGAAATCTAGCACACATACAAACACTAAACATGATATTTGGTCTACTTGCGGTGAGATATAGCAATGATCCAATCATAACTCTATACTCTTTCACATTCACACTCTTACCAGTTTGATCGCTGTCTAGGAACAGTGTAGAGCTCATAGGGGTTTTTTTTACCTTGGACTGAGACATTTTGTACTTGTTTAACAAGTCCTTGGTATAGTTTTTTTGATATAGAAAGATTCCTTTCTTCATCAGATGTATATGGAGTCCACAAAAGAAGTTTAATTCTCCCATCAAGCTCATCTCAAATTCCCTGCTCATAAGACTTCTCCCTGGTTATAGCCTTGAATTACCAGTCTTTCTTTGTTTCTGATTACCTTGCCATTATCATGTAACTTGATTCTGAATACCCATCTCATGCCAATGACGGTTCATTGAGTTCACATTGCATTTCAATGATCCAGTATGCTTGTTGTAATTCTTCTTTCACATTCTTAGGCTCCATAAGAGAGACAAAAACATTTAAAGTATATAGGTTATTCAATTGTAATCTTGTCTGTGTACCAGTGGATGGATCAGATATAATGTTGTCAACTGGATGAAATGAAAGATATCTTAATCTCTTCCTTGGTGTCTATGGTTCAGGTTCTCGAGGAAGCTTCTCAGGTCTTTGAGAACTTGAAGTAGTGGCTTGTCCACTTTGATTCTCTTTATGTTCTTTTTCAAGGCTTTGAGACTCATTTTCAAGGCCTTGAAAATTCCTTATGTTTTCTTGCAAGCTTTCCTTGGAATCATTTGAAGGCTCTGTTTCATTTTCTGGCTCATGCTTGTTTAAATTCAAGTATGCAAAACTTTCACTCAAAGAACCATCATACCTTTCATCAAAACTAACATGAATGCTTTCTTCAATAAGCTTGGTTCTCTTACTATAAACTTTATAAGTTTTGTTGGTCAGTGAATAACCAAAAAAAATACCTTCATCACTTCTGGCATCAAACTTACCAAGATTGTCATTACCATTGTTGTGAACATAACAAGTGCAACCAAAAGGTTTGAAGTAAGAGATGTTTGGCTTTCTTCCATTGAAAAGCTCATAAGGAGTCTTCTTCAAGATAGGCCTAATTAGGCCATTGTTAAGTATATAGTTGGCAGTGTTCACAGCTTCTTCCCAAAAGGATTTTGGCATATTTTTTCTCGAGAAGCATTTTCCTTGACATGTCTTCAAGAGTCGCGTTCTTTCTTTCAACAACACCATTATGTTGAGGAGTTCTAGGAGTAGAGAAGTTGTGATACATGTCATGCTTAGCACAAAATAAATAAAAGTCAATTCGGTCATATTCTCTACCATGATCACTTCTAATAGAAGCAATAGGCAGGTCTTTCAGGGTTTGAAGTTCTTTACAAAACTTTGAAAATTAAAAAAGAGCTTCAAATTTGTCTGTAACAAAACATTGCCCAAGTAAATCTAGAGAAATCATCTACAATGACTAACATGTACTTCTTACCCTTTGGAGTTGGAGTTCTCATAGGACCACAGAGATCAATATGCAATAATTCAATGGGTCTAGTAGTACTTACAAATTTCTTTGGCTTCAATGAAATTCTTGTCTGTGTACTTGAGAACAAGCTTTGCATACCTCTTCATCCTTGAACTTGAAGAGGGAAGACCTCTTACTAGGTATTTAACAACTAACTTTTTAGTGTGCAAGCTAATGTGTCAAAGCTTTCTCTGCCAAAGCGTTGAATTCTCATTCAAGGCCTTGAGACACTTCAGACTTTCTCCTGCAACTTTGTTAGTGTGCAAAATATAAACATTGTTTGACCTTGAGGCAGTGAGGATGAAAATTCCAGATTTCTCCTTTTGAACCACACATTTCTCTTTTTCAAAGATAACCTTGTTACCTTTGTCACATAACTGAGATACACTAAGCAAATTGAATTTCAAGCCATGCACTAGGTAGACAGCTGTAGATAGTGCTTTCTGGACAAGCAGATCTTAGCCACGTGGCGATCATCCAGCACACCTAGCTGTGCTCCACACACATCGGATCACCAGCCGCGCTGATCCACGTGGGGGCTGCGAGACAGGGCCCTCGCATACCACTACACGGGACTTGTAGGGACTTAGTGGTTTGGAGGCTAGAGTAAGTCCTGTCGCGCGCGAGCGACAACCAAGCCCGCGCGCGACCCTTGGTAACTATTTTGAGAGATTTGTAGCACGAGCTCCATAAACCCGATCAACCTCATAACGGTTCCGGTATACGCGGACGAACGTGCCGTAACGGTCCCTATATACGTGGAAGAACGTGCCGTTAAGCTAATTAAGCCGCCATTAATGGGCGCATTAACCCACTACAACGGTCACATTCTCCGTTATATATAGGATCGTTAACCCTTCCATATAGGGGCGAATCACCTGAGATACGCGAAAGCTCTGCCAAAATTCTGTCTCTCTCTCATACAGTGCTATTGTCTTACTCTCTCCCAACACACAACCTTACTCTTCCTGTGTTCTTTCTATCCCCTACTCTTGGTGTATATTGAATTCTCTCTGCAGGATTCTCTCGTACACATTTGGTGAACCCGACGTGAAACTTACCATTTCAAGCAACCATGTCTCATGAAGATGATGTCAGTAACAGATCGCCCTCCACGGAGACCACCTTGGGAGAAGAGACCCGTCACACTTCTGCAGCCGCCGGTGAGACTCCGACGTTGGAGGCTCTGAACGCCACCATTCGGAATCAGGCGAAGGCCCTCCAGGCTCAATCCGCACAGATGGAACGGATAATGGCCATCCTGGGAACCTTTGCCCCGAATCCTACATCGGGCACTTCCGTCTCTCAGGGAGGAGGAGCCTCTACCACCCAGGGGACTGGGGTGGTACTGACACCACCTAACCCTAATCTGCAAACTCCACCATCAATGGTGGTCAGGGGCAAACGGCTCAAATACCGCCCCTTACCACGCATATACCTCAACCCCCAACCGTGGCACTCAACCTCTCTTCGCAATACCCCTTGCCTCCTCCGCCGGCACTGCTGGGCAACGTGACCTACACCCCTATTCCGACCACAGCATATGTGTCCCCGCCGGCTACAACTCTTCCTCCCACTGCCGGGGAAAGCGCACCAGAATGTATGACGTCACTGCGGCGGCGCATAGAGACGTTCTTGGCCAATCAACCGTTTGAGGATACCATCATACCGAAGGTTGACAATGATCCGCCTATCCCGCGTGAGATCTACCTCATGCCTAACCCCGCTCGGTACAAGGCTCCTAAGTGGGACAAGTTCGAAGACGTCAACGGGAACGCCCACGAGCATGTCATGCGCTTCATCGATGTGAGGGGACCATATGGGGCTGACCCCAAGTTGCTAATGCGCGAGTTCCCGAAATCTTTGGGAAACGTGGCGTACAAATGGTATAGGACGCTGGAAGCCGGGTCTGTCAAAACTTGGGACGACATGGTCCGGAAGTTCTACACGAAATTCTTCCAAGTAGAAGAGAAGGTCACCATGATTCCTCTTTCCCGCATGTATCAGAAGCGCGAGGAAGATGGAGTCACTCATAACAAAATTCAGGGCCAAATCCTTGGAATGCAAAGACGAGGAGCTTGAAGGCAGGCTCGTGGAGATATGTTCACAAGGCATGCGAGATGAGTACAAAGGCATGCTGATCAATCTACAGACTCCTACCTTTTCAAAATTGATGGAGTGCACGAAAAACATAGAGCCCATAGTGGAGAGGCAGAAGAAGAAGCACGCCCCTGAACGGCCCTCTAGTGGAACCACTTTCAAGATTGGAAGGTTCAGTTACAAGAGGGGGCGTGAAGCTGAGGTTAATACAGTTTCGCCGCAAAAGCAGCCCAGGGTTACAAACTTGGACGCGCCACCTCTACCATGTTCGATAGAGGAAGCGGCCGACTTGTGTAAGCAGTGGCGTAAAGATGGTATCTGGCCTCCGCTCGAAAGGATACCCTCCAAGGAGATGATGAGGGACCCGAAGTGGTGCGAATTTCACGGGAAAATTATGCACCCCACAGCTGATTGCAAGAAACTCAGGAACATGGTAAGCCGGAAAATGAAAGACGCCGAGTTGATTGTCAGCGATCAGAGGCAGGATGTGCGAAGCATTCCACTTCCGGCTCATGCGGAGCAAGAGCCGAAGGGCAAATAAGTAGCCATGATTGCGATCATGGATCTCTAAGAGATTGCGGAAGAAGGTTTGCCTATCATTGCCGAAGTCTACAATGATGAGAACTACAGTATAGACACGAAGGACGAACGTGCCGATCGGATGAAGGGGTCGCACGGGTTCAGCAGGTTCTTCGATGAAATGAACTTTTCGGAGAAGTGCCGGAAAGAAATGACATAAGCGATTCTAAGGATAGCGGAGGATTTCGAAGAGGACATCGTGGTTTCCAACGGGAAAGTTTTTAGGGCGTCTCGCTCTACGGAAAAGGTCATGACCTTCTTCGCGAGCGACAAGAAGACAGATGCAAGCCACCAGAAGCCTTTGTATGTAACTGCGGTGATCAATGGTGTCGAATTCAAAAGGGCATTCGTTGGCGGAGGAGCGGCAGTCAATGTGGTCTCGCTCAACACCTTAAAGTTAGCAGGAATCTCATAGCAGAAGATTGTCAGACGTCCATCCCCGTTGATGGGATTCGGAAGCGATTCTAGGATGACGATAGGATGGATTCGTCTGGGCGTCCAGATAGGCAAAATCAAATGTTCAGCCAAATTCTACGTCATTGATGCGAACACTACGTACCACATGATCATAGGGCGAGCTTGGATTCATCGCTTCGACGCAGTTCCCTCGACAGCTCACCAGGTGATGAAGGCTATTTGGAACGACAGGATAGTGGAGATACCAGCTTCGGTAAACCCTTTCAGTTTGGATGAGGCGCACCTCACTGAAGTAGTGTGGTTCACTGAAATGGAAGACGAGCAAACGCCAGGGCCGTTTAATCCCACTCCTTTGCCTCGATGGGAGGACATCAAGGATCAATCACCAGCAGGAGTAATGGAGACAAGGGAGGAGGTCAAGGAAAAGTCGTTTGTGCGAGAAGAAGCACCGCAGGTCGCCTATCAAAGAAAGAACGTGTACACTCTGAAAAGAGTAGCAAAGCACGACCCCGCGGGCAAAGAGATAGAAAGCTTATACTCAAATGGGAAGAAATGCTACCGCATATGAAGGTGCGCGGGGATACCCCCACGCGAGCATGGGGATATCCCTGGGAAAATCAATCAAATCAAGCGTGTCATGGAAGAGGACAAGCCGACGCCAGACATTTTGGGGGATAAGCTAAAAGAGGCGCCTGAATGTATGGAGGATAAGCCGAAGCCTCAGAAACAAGAGCTGAAGGAAGTATTCCTAAGCCCAGGCGAAGAAAAGAAGAGGCCCTGTCTTTCTGAGTGCAGACCTGATAGCTCCTCACTAGGAGTTATCGGTTTACCCAATTTGAGGGGTATTTTCGTCCTAAATGAGCGTTTTAGTCGATTTCTGCCCCGTTTGACTCGAGAATTCACGGTTTGCTGTTTTTATCTCCTAGACGCATAAACTGCTTTATTTCACGCATATCGAGATATGATCACGGGTTTTGTTTCGTGTCGTTGATGCAGGGATAGGACTTGTGCAGGAGCCGGAAATGAAGCAGGTATGCGGGTGAAGGATCCAAGGAGGCTGAGAAGCCGAGCATGCAAGTCGAGAAGATTGGCACGTTTCCCGAGAAAGATTGGCACGCATCCCGAGGCATCCCGAGCAGCCTGGTACGCATCCCGAGACGGACGAAACACACTCCGAAAAGATCAGCAGGCATCCCGAGACATCCCGAGGAGCCTGGTACGCATCCCGAGACATCCCGAGGAGGTTGGCACGCAAACCGAGGAGGCAGCTACCTACGCTGCTAGCTACGCAGCTACCTACGCAGTTAGCTCCGCAGCTAACTACGCAGGTAGCTACGCAGCTAACTACGCAGGTAGCTACGCAGTTACCTACGCAGCCAGCTACGCAGCTAACTACGCAGGTAGCTACGCAGTTACCTACGCAGCCAGCTACGCAGCCAACTACGCAGGTAGCTACGCAGCTATTTTGCGCAGTTGGCCCGTTTCCCGAGGCGGTGACAGTCGGCCCGTTTCCCGAGGCGGTTTCGGCCCAGTGGCAGTTTTGTAATTTCGGCAGTTTCCAGAAACGTCTTCAGCACTATATAAAGACTCGTCCAGTGCTCATCAAAAACACACAACACAACTCTCAGCACAATCGAAGGAGATCGCAGAGCACTCTCGGTGAGCACGGAAGCAGGAATTCAGACTCTACAGCACGCGTTTGATTTCACTATCTCTCTTATTCAAGAAACGTTGTTATTTAATTATGTCACTTAGTAGCTAAACCTTTTACCTAGGTTCTCGGTGAACCTAGGGTTTCGTATCCAGATTTTATTATAGATGTTTGATTATGGATTCATGATTGTTATCTTAAATTCAGCAGCTTTATCTGTTATTCTGTCTTTGACTGTTATCGTATATGCATGATCGGAGTCGCGAACCAGAATTGCTATAGACCCGAGCCTGTAGGTGAAAACGTGAGGTTAGGGTTAGGAAGAAAAGACAGGATTTAGTACCTTACCCTGATAGACCGACCAGAGAAAGGGAGATAGGGCTAGCATTGAAAAACGTGAGACCAACTGTTGGAGAATCTGACCCGGGCCATTAGGACAGGTTAGAAACCCTAACAGGCTTAGAACGAGACTGCAGACTTAGGCAGCTTAACAGGAATCCGAACGTCTGCAGGATCGGGATTACGTGTGGAATCTGAAAGGTCACTGCACAACTGGTACGTTGCACAGATAACAAGACTGCTGAGTGTTTTCATATCAAACCGAAAAACGTAAAATCTGTAGAAACCCTAGGGGATCCTGGAACCTAGTCTTCATCTATTATCGTTACAACCAATTCAACTTATTTCAGAAAACGGCACAAAAAATATTTACGTTTACGTTTTAATTTCTGTTCTTAGTTTAAGTCACTAGAATCACAACCTACTCCTCCTTGTTAGTACACTCGGTTAAACCGAAACTGACAACGTAAGTAAACCCGAAACAGTCCTTGTGGGAACGATCACCCGAGTCTAATTGCACCCGGTATTACAAGATTCGTACACTTGCGACAGCACGTTAGTTTGCGCATCAAGTTTTTGGCGCCGTTGCCGGGGACTTTTTAGGGTCTATTTAGTAGTCAGAATTAGTTTTCTGAGTTTTTATTTATTTTCAGTTTTGTTATTTTTCTTTTTATCTCACTGCGTTTTTGAATCTGCGTTTTCAGGACTGTTTAGTTGATGCCCAGATTGCCTCGCGATTTGGTGTCACCACTCGACAACCCGGAAAAACTGTATACCGAACAGAACCGCAGAAACCGAGAAAGCAGGATGGCAACCAACCAGAGAGATCCACCCGAGAACACCGAAGCCGGTGGTCAGGAACGAGAGACACGTACCCCAGCCCAGATGGCCCGGTACATTGAGGAACTTGTCACAGCGGGACTTGCTGCCCGAAGCAACCAGAGAACATATAACCGATCTGGGAAGGCGTTGGTGGAAAATTTCGAAGTCCCCACCGGGGGGCATGAGCGAGCTATTGTGGTGCCCGAGATCACCGCCGAGCACTTTGACATCAAACCATCCACCATCCAGACGGTACAAACTCTCTGCCCGTTTCATGGCAGGGCCGACGAAGACCCGAACGATTTTATCGGAAAATTCGAAGATTACTGCAACAAGGTCAGATACAAGGGGGTAGAAGCAGAGGCACTCATGCTGATCTTATTTCCATACTGTCTTTACGGAGTAGCCAAAGACTGGCTCGAATCCCGACCACCCCGATCCATCACCACATGGGAGGAGTGTGTCGCAGATTTTCTGGCAAAGTTCTATCCCGCCTCCCGAGTCATACAGTTACAGAGTGAGATCCTGTCATTCAGGCAGAAGATGGGGGAGACGGTGGTGGACGCATGGGACAGGCTCATGAGATTGGTCAAACGGTGCCCGAACCACGGCTTTGGAGACGCGAAAATTCTGCAGGTTTTTTACCATGCCCTAGACAGGGAGAACGCCGACAGGATTGACAGAGAGGCCGGGGGAAACTTCCTGTATCACGTGGACAAAGAAGGTGCGTATGACCTGATGAAGCAGTTGGCCAAGCAGGACACCCGACTGTTTGACGATCGCAGGATGGCAGCGAGAGCCGAACCCACAGAGGATGACCGAATAGATAATCTGGCCAAGATCGTTCATGACTTGGTCACGAAAGTCTACTCGGATAAGAAGACTGTTGCAGCAGTCGAAGAACCTGATCTGGACACAGCCATTGAGGAGCTAAGGACCGAAGACACCAATTACGTACAGCAGCAGTGGGACCCGAGCCGGTACCGACCGGGTACGAGAGACCATCCCGGGTTTCGGTACGGAAACCCGAACGCAGCAGTTTATGCACCGGGATTCCAGCACAGGCCACCAGCCCAGCAGGCTCAGTCAGTCCCATCTGCGCAGCAGTATGACGCCCAGATGAAAGAAATCAAGTCCATGTTCCAGACCATGGAGTCCCGGTTCAAGCACATGGACACCTTGACGGCAGATATGCAGACAACCAAAACGTCACTGCGCGCTTTGGAAGTGCAGGTGGGGCAGTTAGCACAGCAGCTAACAGAAAGACAGCCAGGAAACCTACCCTCGAATACAGTAAATAATCCACGGGCTCAGATCAATGCTATCACCACTCGGAGTGGATTGGCACTGCAGGATCCACCGTATCCCAGCCACGCACGTGCAGAAAATTCGAAGGAAGTAGAACGCAACTTGTCGGGCCAGGATAACAGCACAGTCGAACGCCCCCAGCCGAAGGGCTCGGCTGAGCAGGGTGCAGTGCAGAACGAGACAGGTGCAGAAACTGTACCAGTTTCCAAGGAGGTCCCGTACCCCTTGCGAACACGAAAGAGGGATGACAGCAAAGACTACGCCAGGTTTCTCGAGATGTTCAAACAGCTGCAGATTAACATACCTTTTGCTGAGGCTTTGGCTAAGATGCCCACTTACGCCAAATTCCTCAAGGACATCTTGTATGGGAGGAGGCGAATGAGCGACTTCGAGACTATAAACCTGACGGCAGAAGTGAGCAATTGTGTGAAGAATGGGCTACCGAGGAAGAGAAAGGATCCTGGCAGTTTCGTTATACCGGTCACCCTAGGTAACGCTTACACAGGAAAGGCTCTGTGTGACCTAGGGGCCAGCATCAATCTGATGCCTTTGACGATTTTCAAAAGTTTGAAAGTCGGTGAACCCCGACCCACCAGAATCATGCTGCAGATGGCAGACAGGTCCGTAAAACAGGCCTACGGGGTTATCGAGGATATTCTAGTCAAGGTCGGCGAGCTGATTTTTCCGGCAGATTTCGTCATCCTGGACATGGAGGCAGGGGAGGTACCGCTCATACTTGGCAGGCCGTTTTTGGCCACGGGCGAAGCAATGATTAACTGCAAGAGCGGGGAGCTGACCATGCAGATTAACGAGGAAAAGGTGAAATTCAACGTTTTCAAAAATCTGCAACTGCCAAATTACTACGACCACGAGGATATCTTTGCTATAGACGTGGTTAACGAAGGTTGGGAAAACGAGGAGATGGACCAATTGTGGGAAGAGATCGACAGCATGTACGGGGAAGAAAAGGAGAAGACTCGGTGCGAGCACGCCATGAGAGCCGAGGACTGGACCACTTTGCATCGGGACGAAGACGGCGGGCAAAAGATGATTCTGGTCCCGTCACTCAAGGAACCACCCGCACTGGAGCTGAAACCGCTCCCGAGCCATCTCAGGTATGCGTATATTGGTGAAAATAGTACTCTGCCCGTAATTATTTCGTCACGTTTATCTCAGGAACAGGAACAAAAACTGCTGGAAGTATTGCGAGAGCATAAGGAAGCAATCGCCTGGACGATTGCAGATATCAAGGGGATCAGCCGCTCCTACTGCATGCACAAGATCCGAATTGAAGAAGGCAAGAAACCGGTGATTCAGCCCCAGCGGAGACTGAATCCGAACATGAAGGACGTTGTGCGAAAAGAGGTTATGAAGTGGCTGGAAGCGGGAATCATATACCCCATATCGGACAGCACGTGGATCAGCCCGGTCCAGTGCGTGCCCAAAAAGGGGGGTATTACGGTGGTGCATAATAAAGACCAGGAGCAGATTGCGCAGCGCACCGTTACAGGCTGGCGGATCTGCATGGACTATAGGAGGCTAAACGACGCAACACTCAAAGACCACTTCCCGCTACCATTCATGGACCAAATGCTGGACCGGCTCACCCACCACGCCTATTACTGTTTTCTGGACGGGTACTCCGGGTACAACCAGATTTGCATAGCCCCAGAAGATCAGGAAAAGACGACGTTTACCTGCCCATACGGTACGTTCGCGTTTCGGCGCATGCCGTTCGGGTTGTGTAATGCTCCTGCCACATTCCAGAGATGTATGATGGCGATTTTTTCCGACATGATCGAGAAAAATCTGGAGGTCTTCATGGACGACTTTTCACTATTCGGGGACAGTTTCGAAGACTGCCTGTTCCATTTGGGTCAAGTTCTGATCCGATGCAAGAAGGCGAATTTGGTGCTCAATTGGGAAAAGTGTCACTTTATGGTCACCGAGGGGATCGTGCTGGGTCACAGAATTTCCAGCAAGGGACTCGAGGTGGACCGAGCTAAGATCGAGGTGATAAAGCAGCTTCCATACCCGACGAACGTAAGGGCGATCAAAAGTTTTCTGGGACATGCAGGATTTTACCGAAGGTTCATCAAAGACTTTTCCAAGATCACAAAGCCACTCTGCGCTTTACTCGGAAAAGACGTACCCTTTGATTTCGATGCAGCATGTCAGCAGGCTTTTGACCATTTGAAAGAGAAGCTGACCACAGCCCCGGTTATAACCACGCCGGATTGGTCACTCCCGTTTGAGCTGATGTGTGACGCCAGCGACTACGCAGTCGGGGCAGTTTTGGGGCAGCGAAAGGATAAAGTCTGCCACGTCATTTATTATGCGAGCCGGGTACTGAACGACGCCCAGCTCAACTATGGCACGACAGAAAAGGAACTGCTGGCCGTGGTGTATGCCCTGGACAAATTCAGGCCCTATTTGGTCGGGTCAAAAGTTATCGTCTTTACCGACCATAGTGCCCTGAAATACCTGCTGGACAAGAAGGACGCAAAACCGAGACTGTTGAGGTGGGTACTGCTGATGCAGGAATTCGACGTGGAAATCCGGGACAAGAAGGGAGTTGAGGATGTGGTGGCGGATCACCTATCCAGACTCGAGAACGTGAAGGTGGACCCGATACCAATCAAGGAAAACTTCCCGGACGAACACATCATGGCAGTGAAAATCGGGAGACCATGGTACTATGCCATAGCCAATTACTTGGTAACTGGCACGCTTCCCGAGGATCTCACCCCGTCTCAGCGGAAAAAGTTCGTTTCCGAAAGTCGACAGTATTTCTGGGATGACCCGTACTTATTCAAACAGGGGGCCGATAACATCCTGAGAAGGTGTATCCCGACCCACGAGGCCTGGAACGTGATCCGACACTGCCACTCATCACAGTGTGGGGGTCATTTTGGGGGAACGCGCACGGCGCATAAAATACTGCAGTCCGGTTTTTTCTGGCCGACAATCTTCAAGGATTGTCACGACTATGTGCAGGGATGTGATAGATGCCAGAGAACAGGAAACACGTCACACCGGGACGAGATGCCGATGACCGTTTGGCAGGAGGTAGAACTGTTTGATGTATGGGGGATTGACTTCATGGGTCCGTTCCCGTCTTCGATGGGAAATCTTTACATTCTACTGGCAGTAGATTATGTGACGAAGTGGATCGAGGCGATTGCGTGTCAGAAAAACGATGCAGCTACGGTGGAGCGGTTTCTGAAACGCAACATTTTTACTCGGTTCGGGACGCCCCGGGCGATGATCAGTGACGAGGGATCACACTTCATTAATCGAGTTTTTGCCAAAGTTCTGAAACAGTACTGTGTGTCGGTTCACAAGGTGTCACTGCCTTACCACCCTCAAACGAACGGGCAAGCCGAGGTTTCGAACAGAGAGATCAAGAGCATACTCGAGAAAACGGTGAATCTCGGCCGAAAGGATTGGTCCATCAGACTGGACGATGCACTCTGGGCCTACAGGACAGCTTTCAAGACACCACTTGGAATGTCGCCATACCAGCTCGTGTTTGGAAAAGCGTGCCACTTGCCGGTTGAGTTGGAGCACAAAGCATACTGGGCCATCAAAATGCTCAACATGGACCAGAATCTAGCAGGAGATAAGAGGAAGATGGCACTGCTGGAATTAGAGGAATTCCGCAGAACGGCATTCGAGAGCGCTAAAATCTACAAAGAGAAGACGAAAAAGTGGCATGATCAGCGGATCACGCCGAAGCAGTTCAACGAAGGCGACAAAGTGCTTCTCTATAATACGAGGATGCGGTTCTTTCCGGGCAAGTTGAGGTCTCGATGGTCGGGACCGTTCATCATCAAGAAGATATTTGCATGGGGAGCATTTGAGCTGGAGAATCCAAAAGATGAGTCCAGTTTCAGGGTGAACGGGAACCGGATCAAGCCATATCTCGAGACAGTTGAAGTCACCAAAGTAGACCCCGTCTACTTTGACGACCCGTGAGAGGTAACCGGGTCGGGCCGTCGACCGTAAATCACAAGCGCTTGGTGGGAGGCAACCCATCGGATTACGTTAATTATTTATTTATCACAGTTTTTATTTTTACGTTCTGAATTTTGAGAGAGGCGAGATGAGTGTGTGTTAATGGGTAGACAAGTTTGTGCAGGAAATTTTAAGCAGAAAAAGGTGCGGGTCAAAACCGAGAGGTCCGACACGCATTTAAAGAAGTACAGAAAAACTGGCCCAAAAGGCCAGTTACGCAGCCCAGCAGGCCTATTACGCAGGCCAGAGAAAAAAAAAAAAAAAAAAAAATTAACTACGCTGGCCCAAAGGCCAGCTACGCAGCCCATACAGCCAGCTACGCAGGCCAGGAAAAAAAAAATTGAAGTGGACCAGCCACGCAGCCGGCCCAAATACGCGGCCCAGCCACGCAGCCGGCCCAGTTACGCAGCCCAGCTAGAAAGCCACGCAGCAGGGGGAGGCAAGTGCAGTTTCTGAAACCTTAGGGGGCCAAAATGCAATTTCACCAAACTTGGGGGGAGGTTTTTGCAATTTTCAAAAAGGGTCCATTATTACCCCAAACTCATGGACGGCTCCTGCACAAGTTTTCCTCCATTGTTGGTGTTTTTGAAGCTTCCTCTTTCCTCATTTTCTCTCCACCTTCAAAAGTTCAAATTTCACCAAATCAAAAACCAAACACGTTTTTTGGATCCTCGTGAGAACTGGATCATTTTGGTGTAGTTGAAACTGCAAAACAGTGTCCGAATTGGTGAGGGGGTCAAGTCAAAGTTTGTGAAAAATTTGAAGAAAAGCTCCAGATTCGTTGGCTTCGGGTCGAAATTTGAGAAAATACAAAGGAGAAACGTCGAAGAGGAGGGCGAGGCCTACAAGGTGCCCAAGTCGAAATTTTTTTCCGGCGAGAAAAAATTTTCCGGCGACTTTTTCCGGCGACAGTTTGTTTGCACTCGTTGACTCACTCCGAGTGCTCAGGTTCACAAATTTCTTCTTTTGCTATTTTTTTTCAGTTTTCGGTACCAACCCGTACCCGGGTTTAGCATGCTGCATATTTGACTGTTTTTGACTGTTACTGCATTTTTAGCTGCTTTTCTGCATTTTTAACTAACATAATTTTTACGTAATTGACCGTTAAACTGCAAATTAGCATAAGGTAGCGTAATTAACTGTTTAAGCTGCGTAATTGACTGTTTGGACTGCGTACCTACATTTTGACAGCGTTATCTGCGATATAAAAAAAAAAAAAAAAAAAAAAAAAAAAAAAAAAAAAAATTGCGCAATTGACTGTTTGGACTGCGTACCTGCATTTAGACAGCGTTTTCTGCGTTTTTAAGAAAAAAAAAAAAAAAAAAAATTAATTCTGAATTTTCTGCTATTATGGACTGGCTTGAGAGACCTGTGGCGTTTGATTTTCGTTTGCCTTTTGCCATCGACATCCCGTATGAGCAGATTACCGAGACCAACTTTGATAGTTTCCGGTTTGTGAGTTACCAGGCCCATCTGCACTATCTAGAGACTTTAGACAGAGGGTTGACACCGGATTATAGGTTCGAGGTAGATGATGAGAGGATGCCGTTAGCAATGAGAAATTATGCTAGACGTCTCGATCTCTTTGGCTGTGCCTTAGAGAACTTCCCCGAGAGGGCTAGTTCCGCGCTCACTAGGGAATTTTTCTGTAACCTAATCTATCAGGAGTTCGGGGAGACAGAGTTGTACCCAAACTGGGTATACTGCCGTAGGGGGTTTATTTGGTTGACGCCTCTCGCAATCCGCTGGGCGTATGGCATACCTGGCGAATTCGAGGGACAGTGTGCATACGATATGCTTGTTCAGGACTCTCCTCCGCAAGAGGAGCTCTTGAGGACTCTCTGTGAGGGGGCGGCTGAGGCCCGGTGGGAGACCAACGGGAGGTTGCATGGCACGTTTTTGAGTCCGCCCGCCCGGTGGTGGTTTGAGTTTGGAGTGAACCGGGTCGTAGGGATTCAGCATATCACTAAGCTGCCCTACGAAGTGGTACTTCTGGTGTATTGCTTCATGACCCGACGCCGGGTCGACATACCGGCCCGGATTTGGGCGAACATTAGAGAGAGAGCCACCACGCATAGCCGGCGAGGTTTCGGGTTTTGCAGTCTTATTACCCGATTGGCTGCCCTGAATGAGATTGTCATCGAGGGTGAGCGAGATTTAGACCCCGCCTCTTTCCGGCCATTTTGGCGAGTAGGTAGACGGGCCATGGGAAACCGTAGGGCACCCGAGCCAGCTGATGCGTTTGTGGACTTAGACCAGGATGAGCCGGGTGATGACCCGATGGACGAGGATGGGCAGGCCCCTTCCTCGGACCCTGACATTGGACCGCCCCCCGCCCCCGCGCCCAGAAGGCGCGATGCTCGACCGAGGGGGGGCCCTGTCCATGACCCTACCCCGCTCTCTAGTTACCGGCCGCCCCAGGAGTACATGGCTCCAGATCCTACCCCTGTCCCGGCGAGGCGTTCCACACAGGAGCGTCCTGTCATGAGAGAGTTTCCGACCCGATTGCATCGATCACGGTCTACTTATGAGCACGGTCAGTCTAGTGGGCCTGTCGAGCCTGAGCCTAGCCGGCCCACTCGCCCGACCAGGATCCCTGTTCCGGAGCCTGAGCCTAGCCGGCCTACTCGGCCACCCCGGACCGCGGTTCCCGAGCCTCCCCGGCCATCGAGGGCAGCTGCCCCTGAGCGTAGCAGGTCATTTCGGGCCGATGCTCCCGAGCCTTCTAGACCATCCCGGGCTGCTGCCCCTGACCGTAGTCGGTCGACCCGAGCTCCTGACACTACCATTCCTCCGTGGACTGCCTTTGAGCAGAAATTGACCCAGATTGATGAGAGGGCCGAGACTGGCAGAAAGTCCATTAAGGACATGTGCAAGAAGCAGTTTGGTAAGATGATGAGACTAATAAAGCACAACCAGAGGACCAACGACAAGAGGGGAAAGGATCAGGCTGCTGCGTTTACCGCGATTCGTGAGGAGCAGAGAGAGGCAGCCCGGAGCGCGGGCCGACAGGTCCCGCTACCGTTATTCTTTCCATCGACTTACTCCAGTGAGTTCGATACCAGTTGGTCTGGAGAGGCGGAGTCGAGTCACCATGACGATGCCCCGGCTTCGGCCCCGGCACATTCTGATAGTTGGTCCGAATCCGGGCCATACTGCCCACCCCCGGACACTCAGTCATACCAGACGCCGCCAGCGCCAGCGCGCCGAGGGGGCCGTGGACCGAGACCCACTGGGCCTAGCAGTCCTAGGTATCGATCTACCAGCAGTTCTGTCAGTAGCATGTCCGGTACTTCCGAGACCGGGTTAGACCCTCCCTATGTTCCAGACGAGTCCGAGTGAGTGCCATGAGGGCATGCCACCTCTTTAGTGTGGGGGTGGTGGTCGTGTCTGCATTAACCAGGTCTGCACGTTTTTTCATCTTCATTTGCAGTTTTGAGTTTATTTATTGAGTCAGCACGTTTTTAATTTTGAGTCTACCCACCACAAATTTCTGGCCTTGCATTGTGTATATCTAAAAAAAAAAAAAAATCGAAAATTTTCAGAAAATCCAAAAAAAAATTAAAAATCAGAAAATTTGAGAACGGGCAATCAAGAGAACAGAAACTGGGAAGAAATCGAGGTTAAATCCTTTGACAGAAAAGAAAGCTTGTACCGAGGTATAGTAGATAGGTGAGAGCCAGTGACCCTTGGAAACCGCAAGTAGTTATCATCTGAGCTAAGGATCCGACTAGTTGCCACACCGCCGTCATCTAGGTAGTCGACAACCCGCCCACGGGCGCCGTCACGGTCATCGCATCTTTCGCTGGAGTGACGTGCTATCAAGGGACCTCACGTCCTGTTTCTTACCCTTAGGTCCAATTAGTCAAACCGTTTGAAGCCATTTACCCTCTTTCTTCGTAGCCACTTTAGCCTAGGCAGCCTTCTTTGAAACCTCATCAGTCGATAGTTGGCTATTCTACGTGTTATGACGGAGGGAGTGAGTAGAGTGGGTCTTTGGATGGGAGAGCTTCATGATATATCGGTGTTGGACAGTTTTGACATTGACACGTTTTTTGAGGGAAGGACAGGGTGAGTGAGAGGCGACAGTGCATTAATTTGCGGAGGTGGATCACTGCATTACATAGTGACCACAGGAGGAGTTAGTCGCGTGCGAGACATCTTTCCGCACACAATGGGGTCCGGGGGGGTTGTGAGATTAATTGGTGGTTGTGCCGGGTTTCTACATCTTTGGTGATGAGGAGGTTCGGGGGGACTGCACAGTATTATTTCGACTACAGGATCAGCACTTCAGGATTAGTGTGGGGGTATTCCATATGAGGACATCTTTCATACCCCACGACGACAGTTTATTTTTACTCACTCAGCTTTAGTCAGTTTATTTGTTGTTATTCGTGTATTTATGTGTATATAGAGTCGTAAAAAAAAAAAAAAAAAAAATGAATGAAAAGAAAAAAAAAAGAAAAAAAAAAGAAAAAAAAAATAAAAAAAAAAAAAAAGAAAAAAAATGATATAGTTTTGCAGTTTTTCAGCTATTTATGTTGTTTTTGTTATTGAGTCAAAAAGCTGAGTGAGTAGCACAATTTTCGAGACAGTTACACCGCTTCACATTTGTGGCCGCGAGAACGGCGAAGACACACCGGGGGACAGGAATATTGATATGGCAGGAACTTAGGTGTTTCATGCAGTTTTTCGGGAACTCGGTGAGGGGTGTGAGTTTGGGGAAATTGTGAGAATGTCATAACAAGTAGGATCATGCCGTACCTTTATACATTATATATCCCACCTGTTAGACTTAGAACCTTGATTCGGAAATAGCTCGGATGGTCGGTTAATTAGGGATTCGCTCAGGTTGATAGCAAAAGTAGTAGTACTCGGGTCCAGTGCTTAAACCCACCAAAGAAATCTGTTCAGACTTACCGATCGATTGCAGGGAAGTATTTTCTGGAAAAAGGATGAGGTTTTGAGGACACTCGGTTATGTTTTTGAGATTGCCCAATCTCACCAAAAATAAATTGTTTAGTACTTTTGAGTCGTGTGTATTGAGTCTGTGTATATTCTTTCTGAGTCAGTTTCTGATCGAGTCGTCTGGTTTATATGGACGGGTAGGAAGAGTATGCAAACTGATGGAAAGGAAAAGGTCTTGATTCGAACTTGCAGGGGGTATTTGCAAGACAGATATGTATGCATTTTAGGGCAGTATTCAGGATGTTTGCTCGGGACGAGCAAAGGTTAGTGTGGGGGTAATTTGATAGCTCCTCACTAGGAGTTATCGGTTTACCCAATTTGAGGGGTATTTTCGTCCTAAATGAGCGTTTTAGTCGATTTCTGCCCCGTTTGACTCGGGAATTCACGGTTTGCTGTTTTTATCTCCTAGACGCATAAACTGCTTTATTTCACGCATATCGAGATATGATCACGGGTTTTGTTTCGTGTCATTGATGCAGGGATAGGACTTGTGCAGGAGCCGGAAATGAAGCAGGTATGTAGGTGAAGGATCCAAGGAGGCTAAGAAGCCGAGCATGCAAGTCGAGAAGATTGGCACGTTTCCCGAGAAAGATTGGCACGCATCCCGAGGCATCCCGAGCAGCCTGGTACGCATCCCGAGATGGACGAAACACACTCCGAAAAGATCAGCAGGCATCCCGAGACATCCCGAGGAGCCTGGTACGCATCCCGAGACATCCCGAGGAGGTTGGCATGCAAACCGAGGCGGCAGCTACCTACGCTACTAGCTACGCAGCTAGCTACGCAGGTACCTACGCAGCTACCTACGCAGTTAGCTACGCAGGTAGCTACGCAGCTACCTACGCAGCTACCTACGCAGCTAACTACGCCGGTAGCTACGCAGTTACCTACGCAGCCAGCTACGCAGCTAACTACGCAGGTAGCTACGCAGCCAGCTACGCAGCCAACTACGCAGGTAGCTACGCAGCTATTTTGCGCAGTTGGCCCGTTTCCCGAGGCGGTGACAGTCGCCCCGTTTCCCGAGGCGGTTTCGGCCCAGTGGCAGTTTTGTAATTTCGGCAGTTTCCAGAAACGTCTTCAGCACTATATAAAGACTCGTCCAGTGCTCATCAAAAACACACAACACAACTCTCAGCACAATCGAAGGAGATCGCAGAGCACTCTCGGTGAGCACGGAAGCAGGAATTCAGACTCTACAGCACGCGTTTGATTTCACTATCTCTCTTATTCAAGAAACGTTGTTATTTAATTATGTCACTTAGTAGCTAAACCTTTTACCTAGGTTCTCGGTGAACCTAGGGTTTCGTATCCAGATTTTATTATAGATGTTTGATTATGGATTCATGATTGTTATCTTAAATTCAGCAGCTTTATCTGTTATTCTGTCTTTGACTGTTATCGTATATGCATGATCGGAGTCGCGAACCAGAATTGCTATAGACCCGAGCCTGTAGGTGAAAACGTCAGGTTAGGGTTAGGAAGAAAAGACAGGATTTAGTACCTTACCCTGATAGACCGACCAGAGAAAGGGAGATAGGGCTAGCATTGAAAAACGTGAGACCAACTGTTGGAGAATCTGACCCGGGCCATTAGGACAGGTTAGAAACCCTAACAGGCTTAGAACGAGACTGCAGACTTAGGCAGCTTAACAGGAATCCGAACGTCTGCAGGATCGGGATTACGTGTGGAATCTGAAAGGTCACTGCACAACTGGTACGTTGCACAGATAACAAGACTGCTGAGTGTTTTCATATCAAACCGAAAAACATAAAATCTGTAGAAACCCTAGGGGATCCTGGAACCTAGTATTCATCTATTATCGTTACAACCAATTCAACTTATTTCGGCACAAAAAATATTTACGTTTACGTTTTAATTTCTGTTCTTAGTTTAAGTCACTACAATCACAACCTACTCCTCCTTGTTACTACACTCGGTTAAACCGAAACTGACAACGTAAGTAAACCCGAAACAGTCCTTGTGGGAACGATCACCCGAGTCTAATTGCACCCGGTATTACAAGATTCGTACACTTGCGACAGCACGTTAGTTTGCGCATCAAGACCTCACGAGCGAGGAAGAAGCAAGATTGCTGCAGCTTCTGACTGAGTACAAAGATGTGTTTGCATGGGAATATGATGAAATGCCCGGCCTGGACACGAGCATTACCATGCACAGGTTAGATGTAATCCTGGGATCTAAGCCGGTAAAGCAAAGCACAAGGAGCTTCTGGCCGGAGATAAACGTGAAAATCAAGCAAGAAATTGTCAAGCTACTGACTGCCAGGTTCATCGAGCCAAATCACCATCCCACATGGTTGGCTAACATTGTTCCTGTGGTAAAGAAGAATGGGCAGCTTCGCATTTGTGTAGACTTCAGAGATCTCACCCGCTTCTGCCCTAAGGACGATTTTCCACTGCCCAACATCGACCTGCTCATTGATTCGACTGCGGGTCATCGTATGTTCAGTTTCATGGATGGTTTTAGCGGGTACAATCAGATCAATATGAACCTTGAGGATGCATAAAAAACCGCGTTCATCACGCCGGTGGGAATCTTTAATTACACGGTTATGCCGTTTGGGCTCAAGAACGCAGGCGCGACTTACAAGCGAGCAATGATGGCTCTGTTTCACGACATGATGCACAAAGAGGTCGAGTTTTATGTCGATGACTTGGTTTTCAAGTCCAAAGAAGAAGCGGACCATCTGGGGGATCTGCGGAAAGTATTTGAAAGATGCAGAAGTTTCCAGCTAAAGATGAACCCCATGAAGTGCGCATTCGAAGTGACCTCATGGAAGTTCTTGGGATGTGTGATACATCGCCAGGGCATCGAGCCTGATCCAGCAAAGGTATTAGCCATCACTAGCCTGATGGCACCGCACAATCAAAGTGCTCTGAAAACATTCTTGGGAAAGTTATCTTACCTACGAAGGTTTATCCCAGCGATCGCGGAAATAACTTTCTGCTTCAGCGATCTCCTCAAGAAGAATGCAGTATACAACTGGACCGCGAAACATGAGGCCGCATTCGGGAAGCTAAAGGACTTCTTGACATCACAAAGGGTAATGATCGCACCGCAGCTTGGATCGCCGCTCTTGCTGTACCTAACGTCGACAA
Source organism: Linanthus parryae (assembly GCA_023055425.1). Lineage (NCBI taxonomy): Eukaryota > Viridiplantae > Streptophyta > Magnoliopsida > Ericales > Polemoniaceae > Linanthus > Linanthus parryae. The sequence goes on along the minus strand of JALGPY010000006.1, from coordinate 76,851,973 downwards.
AGAGGTCAATAGGGGCGCTTTTGGCTCAGATATATGAAGGGCAAGAAAGGCCGATTTACTATATTTCTCGCATAGTGCAACCAGCCGAATCAAGGTACACAGATATCGAGCGTCATTGCCTTGCCCTATTCTTCGTGATAGAAAAATTGAAACACTACTTCGTGACCCCATACTGTACCTCTTGACTCATACTTCTCGCGGCGGAAGATTGGCAAAATGGTATATGACCATCTCCCAATATGACATCACGTGTGTTCGACCGCGGGCAATCAAATCACAAGAAGTGGCGGATTTGCTGGCACAGTTCCCGGATAACAGCTACGAGCCCATGATCGAGGAGGAACTAGAGGGACCCGAGATCTATGCAGTCGAGTTACCTTACTGGACGCTTCATTTTGATGGATCGTCAACAAGTAAAGGTGGAGGAATTGGAATCGTTTTGACTAAACCGAATGGGGAGGTCATCCAAATGTCCACAAAACTCGATTTCGCAGTCACCAACAATGAAGCGGAGTATGAGGCTCTCATCGCAGGTCTCCGTGGAGCTAGGGCACTGGAAGTAAGCAATTTGACGGTTATGGGGGATTCCAAGTTAATCGTCAAACAAGATTCAGGCGAGTTCGGGTTAAAAGAAGTAAATCTATTGCCCTACCGAACTTTGGTGCAGAAGCTGGTGCAACAATTCTGCGATGTCAGATACGAGCATACGCCCAGAGCTGATAATCGGCATGCTGATGCTTTGGCCACTCTGGGATCTAAGGTTAGTGCGGATAAGTGCCCTGCGAGAATCTCGATTGAAGTACGAATGTCATCGGCGTTGACAGAGAACGCGTGCGAGGATGAGTGTATGGATGATGCAGACTGGAGGAAACCGATATTACACGCCATTGCCAAAGGAACGAGCAAAGAAAATTGGGCATCCACTAAGGGTTACTGCATATATGACAATGCTCTCTACTACAAAGGTCCAGGTGGAATACTCATGCGATGCGTCTCGCAGAAGGAGGGGCAAGCACTATTGGAAAAGATTCACCAGCACACTTGCGGAGAAAGTGAGGTGTCAATCTATCGGAAAGCCCAAAGGTATGGACTTCACTGGCCGGACATGTCAACGGATGCTGCGTTAATTCAAGGGAACTGCGAGAGTTGCGCATTGATCAAGGATTCTTTAACAATTGCTCTGGTCGATGATGACATGGACTGGAGGAAGCCACTCTTCGATTTTCTGACAGAAGGGATCGAGCCTGAGTCAAGAAAGAAAGCCGAGAAACTGAAACGAAAGGCGGCCTGGTACGTAGTACAGGAAAACATACTCTAGCAAAGGGGTCACGAGGGTAATCTACTTCGATGCCTAGACGGCAAGGAAGCACAAGAGGTGATGGATCTTTCTCACCAAGTAGAGCATCAGGGGTGTGTGAAACTATGCAGACAGCTCCTCACAGTTGGCTATTTCTGGCCCACCATGGAGGCAGATTGCCGCACTAAAGTACGGAGATGCCAGGAGTGTCAATTCAAGGGCAACCTTGTACATGCCCCTACCGTAGATCTACACGCATTGGGGAGACCATGGCCATTCCACACTTGGGCTCTAGATTTTGTTGGCCCATTCGACCGGCCTCGCATGGGAACCAGTTTATCCTTACCGCGACCGAGCTGTTCACCAAGTGGGTGGAGACAATACCGCTGAAGACAGCAAATGCGCTTGCTGTGGTCCATTTTGTCCAAGAGAACATCATATACAGGTTCGGGATTCCCAACACAATTCTATCGGATAATGGTACCCCTTTCGTAAATCGCCAGGTGGCCGCAAAGCTAGCGGAGTACAACATAAGGAAGGTCTGTTCCACTCCTTATTACCCAAAATGGAATGGTCAAGCAGAAGCGACCAACAAGACACTACTAAGAATCCTGAGCAAGATGGTCGCAGACGATCACAAGAAATGGGCCGATTCTTTGAACATAGCATTGTGGGCATATCGAACTTCGCCAAGGACTCCCACAGGAGTCTCTCCATTTCTCCTATGTTATGGGGCTGAAGCTGTTGTACCGGCGGAGGTGAAAATCAACTCTGCGAGGTTGGCCTTTCATGCATTATATGATAATCAGCGTGACCATGACTTGATTTTATTGGAGGAAAAGCGAGAGCAAGCCAAGCGGGCTAACAAACGGTACAAGGAGAGGATCGCTCGCGCATACAACAAAACAGTCCAACGTCGAGACTTCGCGGTCGGGGACCTGGTTTTGCGCGCTTCAGATCATTGCATGCAGGAGGCAGCCCATTCAAAGTTCGCAGCTAAGTGGGAAGGACCATTTGAAGTTAAAGAAGTCTTTGGCAGTGGTTACTTCAAAATACAAAGGCTTCATGGGACTGCCACAACCCCAAGCTCAGTCAACATGCGCTGGATTAAGAAGTATTATCCCTAACTTCTCTCTTTACATGCATCAGATTACAATGTCTATTTACGTCTAGTATTTTGATAGACTCATGTGTCGTTCCTCACATATGAGGGATTTGTAATCTTGCCTCTCCCATATGAGGGATTTGTAATCTTGCCTCTCCCATATGAGGGACTTGTAATTTTTCGTCTACCGTATGAGGGTGCTTATAATAAAAGACTTCTCTCAAATGAGAAGAATTTTATTACTTTTGTTGTCTTTCATCGTTTCATTTACTTCTCTGTTAGTTAACAACAAAAGCATATCTGCCGAGATAGCAGCGCTATTCAAATACGATTCCATGTGATCCAAAGCCTATCTCCTGAGATAGCAGCAATATGCAAATGTGATCTAAAATGATCTTGAAGCCTATCTGCCGAGATAGCAGCGATATTCGAACGCGATCTTAAGTGATCTTAAAGCCTATCTACTGAGATAGCAGCAATATTCAAATGTGATCTTAAAGTGATCCTGAAGCCTATCTGCCGAGATAGTAGCAATATTCAAAAATGATCTTAAGTGATCTTAAAGCCTATCTGCTGAGATAGCAGCACTATGCAAATGCGATCTAAAATGATCTTGAAGCCTATCTGCCGAGATAGCAGCGATGTTCGAATGCGATCTTAAATGATCTAAAAGATAGCAGCCCTAACGTATGATCTAGACTGGTCTGCGAGCCTATCTATTACATAGCCAGCTATAGCAGCAACACCTTGTGCAAAACGAAGAATTATTCAAGCAAATATCCCAGTGCAAAAGGTGAAAGAAACATAACTTGTTTTATAGCCAACACGCATGCAATATTACAATCTGTTCTATCAAACGAGAACAGCATATACTCAAAGTGCATTTCATTAAGAGTCAAAATGACTTACAATCTATCTGTCTAGATAGTAGCTTACAAGCGAAAGCTAATAGTAAGGATCCTTACTATAAAAGAACGGCCTACGAACGCTAACGAAGCTATGCGACGCTAGCATCAAGATCCCAGATCTGAACAAGGCTCCTGACTGGTCTTCTGCCCAAGAGATGTGCCTGATAACCACCTGTTCAGGCGGATGCGGCGGTGAAGAACAAGCGGAAAACAGCTCCTGGGGCAGAAAGCTCCTTGTCCATGGAGACGAGCACAATGGCTCGTCACCCCTAGTTCAAGAACGTGGAGGCAAATAGTTCTCCTCCAGGAAAGCTAGAGGAGAAACACTCCATTCATTATGAGTTGGTAAGAAGGTTAGTATAGAACTGCACTTCGCCAGAAGGCAGCCGGAGATACGACCTGCAAACATAATAGACGAAGAAAAATCTTCGAACAAACATGAGGTATTATGTGCATCTTCTTTACAATGGTCATGAAGATCAATAAGCTTCATAAAGAAGATCTTGGGAGCAATTTCTATGGCACAAGGCACAAACTCAGGTTTCGCAACTTGAAATTAACATGAATCAACAAAAGACAAACGTTGAAGCCAACAGTCGTAAGGACTCATGGCAAGCCACATTTTGGGATGAAGAACCCAAGCAGCAAGAGGAAGGGTTTATATAGACTCTACGGGGACTCTTCAGTTCCCTAGCTTAGTCAGCAAAGCTTGGAAAAGGGGTAAGAATTAATTACTTGCGTATTAAAAGAGGTAACATTCAATTACACTACTAAAGGCTATGACGATTCGGTGGCACGCCCTAATTAATGACGAAAGGTCATAATAAAGATGGGCTTCCCAAGGAAATCGTGCTTATATAATAAGTCGTTAGCGCGAAAATCAAGGCAGATACGTCGCCATGTGACGTCATAATTGATACGCATAAAAATATTTGAGCAAATCCCCGGAAGGGCAAAATGGGACATGCAAGTCTTAGATAAAAAAAAGGGGGAGAAACCCTAGCAGCATTACAGTAATATTCTTGTTTCAAACAAATACTTCTGTTTTTCAAAATAAATCCTTGATCAGAGGGTCTTCTGGAGAAAACGAGAGTGATGTATCTCTCACTTGGTCCACTTCTCGCTTCAGTTGCTCGTACTTGGCATTCATCTCATGGAAAAGTTTGACAGCCTCTTCAGCCTTCTGCCTTTGCTCCTCTACCTTTCGCCTCTCAGCTGCGAGGTTGTAGAAGCCGCGTTTCAAATTCACAGCTGCGCGAATTTGGGTAATCCTGTTGAGAAGATACCCGAAGCCCTGCTTGCCTTGAACTTTAGCTTGAAGCCCCTGGCATGTGCTGAAAAGCAGCTGCGCACTATGAGGAGAAATGGTCGCAGGAGTGGCCACAGACAGCTGCTCCAAAATCCAGATGGCTTCGGTCAAGAACAGCTTTCTGTTATATGGCTCTATCTCTAGAGATCTCGCAAATGACCGGGGATATGAGAGACGCATCTGAACTAGCCAGTCCACATCAGCTTGCTTCAATCCTAACAATGTTGATTCAAGTTTAGAGCATGAAACTTGTAAATGAAGGTGTAGAATGCGAAAAAATGGTAACATACCAGTTCCTTCAAGGATCTCGCACAAAGAAGGAATGCACATTGCTGGAAGAGCAGAAGTATGTCCTCGCTCCATTGCTCGTCTGTCAGCCGCGAGCTCGAGTTCCTCATAGTTGGCAGGAAGGGTATAGGCCGCAACAGGTGCGACAACAGCTCCCACTTGCGAGCTCCAAAAACTCCATGCTTGGGGAACCTCTGGAAGCTCTATCTCTGTTGAAGGAATGGAGACAGTAGTAGCTGCTGCTCGACCCGGAATTCCTTCGGTTGCAAGGGGCTCTTGTGGCTCGGGAGCATTCATCTGAACATCAGTATTTGCATGTGATGCTACGTCTTCCACGACCAGCTCATCTTCACGAACTGCGGCTCCAGCACCATCTGTTCCCATTTCCTCGACTGCAGCATCAGCATCTTCCTCCATCAGCACGGTTTCAGCCTCGATATCATCAGAGACCTCGATGATATCCTCCAAAGGCTCTCCTGCGTACTCAACATCCGCGACAGGCTTCTCAACATAGGACCACCGTTCCAGAGCATAAGATGCAGGGGGCTGACTCCTTTGTTCCGGCATGTCCTCATCAGCATCGCCTGCGATACAAGACAGGAAAATGTGAGGTAATTCGTATCATATAATGCTCTGTTATTTTTGATAGATCAAGAGCAAGCACCTCCATACGTAGGTTGGATTGCAGCACCATCATCATATGCTAAAGACGCGACACCATATCCGACTAGGTTATCCTCATTAAGCACATATTTAAGGTGATCGTGACCTGGGGTGCGAAGAAACTTGTGATGATGATGATTGGGTTACTAAGCCTAAGTTACATTCATTGCTTGAATGATTACCTCAGGTTTCACCGCACTTGCTAACTAGCCATCGGCGAATATCGGCTTTTGATAAGACATGCTTTAACGCACCGATAATCACTTCTTGGTAAGTTACAGCAAGGTTAAAGATCTCACCTAGATTGCCACCTGCGATTTCCTCAAAGTCCGCTTGATCCGGCTCCAGAGCAGCCGCATCTTCCTCATCGGCTTGCTGCACCAAATCGTCAACATGTTGCTCTTCCAAACTTCTCTTCTTTATGAGTTTGATCTCATCTTCTTCTCGCTTCCTTCTTCTTTTTGCAGCCTCCGCATCTGTTCTTTCAGACTCAGCAAAGATGTCCTCGTCTATGGCTTCGCTGGAAACGCCAGAGTGAGAACCCTTGATTTTCTTCTGCTTCTTAGCCAGAAGGCCGCCGATGGTTTCTGTGTCATCATCTGCGAAAGAACGAACTGTTCAATAAATATTGCGAGAGCTAAAGTACTGAGAAGATAAGTTTGTTTGAGATACCTTCCGAATCTTCCTCTTGAATCTCACCTCTTTCTTCTTCTCTTTCACTTTCGAATCTTTCTTCTTCTTCGTCATCGTCTCTTCCTCTCACCTCTCTCCTCTCATCCTCCTCTTCCTCCTGACCAAACGGGACAAAAGTCTCAACTGCGAGCTCCTTCTGCACCTTGCTTGGCATGCGACCTTTTCCCTTGTCCTTAGAGGTAAGGGACTTCGTAGGAGAGGAAGCTGGAGCACCCTCAGAATAAGAGATTGTGATGCCCCTCTGCCTTTGTCGCTTCGCCCTTGGGGCAACGTCTGCGGGAGGAGATGGAGCGTTCCTAGGAGGAGATAAAACTGGGGTGTTGTCTATCAGCGAGTCAGAAAATGCATCCATAACCTCGCGAATCCGAGTCTCGACTGCGGGAGCCATCCCCATTGTTAGCAGAATTTGCTCACCCTGCCTTCTCGCAGCAACAATGGTATTAATCAGCGACTTGGAGCGCTCATCAGATGCGAACCTCCTCAGATAGCACTAAAAGAAGAAAAGGGAGCATAATTTTCGACGCATAAAAAGAAAGAAATTTAACACGCACAAAGGAAATTGTTTACCTTGGCAAAATCTTCGCTGTACTTGATAACACGCAAAGCACCATCCCTAACTGCGGCCATCTTCTCCTCAAGGATGGTGGATGGGCACAAGTGGTTCCCATGATCCAGCAACGAGTAGCAGCCATACTGGGAGTGATCCAAACTGCAGTTAGGACGAAAGGGGAAGGAATTTCTCTTGATTATAGGAGCTCTGCTGGGTTGAGGGGTCGACTGTGTCTCGAATCGGGCCTGCTGAGTAGTCCAGTAAGCAAACCAATTCTTGGAGAAGCAACCTGCACGGCCACCTGAAGTTTGAACAAAGGGAAAGTTGCTCCTTAGGATCGTTTGGCACTCGCTAGACAACAGCCGCTTGTAGCAGCCTCTTACAATGGATCTAGGCCAAACTGAGGGCGCCACCGCATCAAAGCCAAACTGGGGAGAAAAGCGAGTTGGATCAACATCCACTGTGATCCTCTCATACTTGGGAGTAAGCTCGGGAACATGCTCCGCAAGAGCAGGAAGAGAACCCCTTAGGCACCAGCAGAAGAATTCGCGATAACGCTCATGAAAGCGCTCATGAACCTCAAAAAGGAGCTCTTCTGAAAATGTAAGAGATCTGGCAGGATACAGCTTCGGGAACCATCGCACATTCTCAATACGCGTGGCATAGGGCCTAGCCGTAAATTTGCTTCGGTCATCGCATATCAGGCTCCAGGTACACTTGGGAAGATTGGTTCTAAACCATCGAGCAGCTCTTCCACTGGAAAGTTCATCCTCCACACCTAGGACACACCACTTGATGGGCTTAGAAGGAACAGGAGCATAGGAGGGCCATCGCTCAAAGAACCACATGGTCAGGAATGCGATGTCGACGCAAGTCAGCACATCGAGACGACCGCGAGAGTCCTTGGTCGCCACTACTAATTGGTCCAGTCTGTGATACAAATTACCCAAGACTAGCGGCCCAAGTGCGACTCTCTGGCCGAGGGTCAGTCTCACAGCAAGAGGGAGACATGGTAGAAAACCCCATCATGAGGGTGACCATCGATCAGGTACCTTGATAGCAAGGCACAGAGGAAGCCACACAAGGTGAGATGGTACCCTTTCCCATTTACATAATTCTTCTCCTTTGGGTTCTGGTCCAGAAGTTTCTTGGTGATACTGCTACTCGCGTAGTCGCGAAAGAAGTACTGCACCCACTTGCCCCAAGTGTTCTTCGCAGATGTATCAACAAGCTGCCAGCCAGGAAGAACTTTCGCAGATGTCCACCGCGTGGAAATCTTCTTTACCTCGGACAAGCATTCCTCCATCTGCTTGTATAGAGCAAGTTCCGGATCGGTCCTCAAAGGACTCAGAGGATCCACCTCACCAACGGGAGAAAGATCATACAACATGTGCACATCCTCCATAGTGGGAGCATCCTCGAACTCAGCAAAGTGGAAGGTATGAGTCGCGGGCGAATAGCGGGAGAGAAGGTTTAAGAGCATGGACTGATCCAACTTCACGGCAGCACCCGTCATAGCACGAACTGCGAAATAAACGCCAGCATTGTTCAATGCGATGGCATGGTGGGTCAATACGTGGTCAATCCACTCATCCATGAAGTCCAATTTTTGGACAAACGCCTGGGTCGAAATTGCAGTATGGGGGAAAAACCCATTTTCAACCCCTAATCTAACCACATCCTTGGAATCGGTCAATTCTAGCATGGCTGCGTTTACAGGCAGGATCAATGTCCGCAACTCTCCAGAGGAGACAGGAGTCGGCAGGTTCTTCACCTTAACCCTAGCATGATAAAAATCATTTCCACCCAAATAGGGGGCTTTCCGCCACAAGGTTTGGGGAAGATCAGGTATTTCTTCGGCCTCTTTAACGGGTTTGGTTCATTTTGTCTTTGCCATTCCTGTGCAAGAGCAAGAAAACAGGGGGGAGAAATATACACACTTTCAGTTTGAATTTCAAGAAGCAAGAATCAGTTTGAATTTCATTTTGAAGCAACTATGTTTTGTCAAAAGAAGATGAACAGTCCGGGGTCAATTTTGGTTTGGAAGTTCATAATTCGTTTATATTGCTTGGAATTTCAGAAGTCCCACATTCAAAATCATCACAATCTGGTGATTAGATCAGTTCTGGGTTTAAGAAAAAAGGTTCTCTTTTGCAGTTCTCAACGAACGACATATCCCAAATAACTAGAGGTTTGCAGATCCAAGATAGTTCAAAGAGTATTTCAGTACATTAAACGGGATTGTGCAAAGCCAACCTTGTTTTGGTAAAGCTTGTTTTGATGAAGCCAGTTGAAGGAGACGATTGACAAGAAAGAACTGATGATTAATCACTTGAATCTGCTCTTGAAGGATTCCGGGTATCATTCACTTTAGGGAGAGAGAAGTGATGCTTTACAACAATGGAGAGCACAGAGTATTTATCCAAAAACAATGAGGAGTCGCGTCTTTTCAGTAGTCGAATCGCAACCGTCACCGTCGAATCGCGCAATCACAGGACAAGCTGACGTCATGCCTAAAACCCTAAAAGACCAGACGACACGACTCTAGGGATTTTAGGTCATAATGACACGCATGGGGGCTGAATTTGCGTGTATTTGAATTGGTGCGTGGTGGCGACGCGTACATTGGTTCATGCGCATTGAAGCCTATCCGGCTATGCGTCTTCACGCGCAGAAAGGGGGCTAATAGAGATAGTGCTTTCTGGACAAGCAGATCTTATCCACGTGGCGATCATCCAGCACACCTAGCTGTGCTCCACACACACCGAATCACCAGCAGTGCTGATCCACGTGGGGGCTGCGAGACAGGGCCCTAGCATACCACTACACGGGACTTGTAGGGACTTAGTGGTTTTGGAGGCTAGAGTACGTCCTGTCGCGCGCGAGCGCCAACCAAGCCCGCGCGCGACCCTTGGTAACCGTTTTGTGAGATTTATGGCACGAGCTCCATAAACCCGGTCAACCTCATAACGGTTCCGGTATACGCGGACGAACGTGCCGTAACGGTCCCTATATACGCAGACGAACGTGCCGTTGTGGTTAAGCTAATTAAGCCGCCATTAATGGGCGCAATAACCCACTACAACGGTCACATTCTCCGTTATATATAGGATCGTTAACCCTTCCATACAGGGGCAAATCACCTGAGATATGCGGAAGCTCTGCCATAATTCTGTCTCTCTCTCATGATATCGAGTAACTATAAGTTAAGTAGTTCAGTCAATCAATCAAGCTATAAGGCTAGGAAGAGAGTTAGAATCCGGACAATTGATTTAATGGGAAGAAGTAATAACTGTAGCCCTGGGGAAGAGATTACTTAGTTAAATGTAACAAGAAATTCAATGCTATTGTCTTACTCTCTCCCTACACACAACCTTACTCTTACTGTGTTCTTTCTATCCCCTACTCTTGGTGTATATTGAATTCTCTCTGCAGGATTCTCTCGTACACAACATCAGAAATAGAGTTTTCAGAATATGTACCAACTTTACCAATACCCAGTATTTTGCATTTGCCTTTGTCACCAAGTGTGATTGAACCTTCATATTACTATTTTAGTTTTGAGAATAAAGATCACTTTCCACTCATGTTTCTGGACAAACCACTTTCCATAAACCATTTATGTTCTTTTCTCTTTGTGACAGCCTGCAAACTCCATTCACTTCCTTACCCAGCTGTTAGACAAAGTGTGGAATTTAGATTCATATTCAGGGTCAACCATGTTAGGTGGTCTAAACCCTTTAGGACCCAAAATCTGTCTAACTTGTCCTTTAAGTTGAACTGAAAAAGTGTTCCTCATTATGTGAGGGTCTCTTATGAAAGGACAAGTCATCTTAACATGACCAATTCTGCAGCAGTAATGGCACTTAGGAGAAGTTCTGTTTCCAGCCTTCACAAATCTAGTGTTGTTCTTTCTGTGAAAATTTGGATTGTAACCAATACCAGTTTTGTGAACAGACTTTAAGCTTCCTCCAAGAATCATGTTTAAATTATGTTTTGACCCAACAAGTTTGGTCATAAATTTCTTAGATTCTTGAAGTTTCTCAGCTAGAGTAGTCCTGTGTTCCTCCAATTCATCAAACTGATGTCTTAGAGAAACAATATTGTCACTCAAAAGAGAGTTCTCAGTGTCTACCTCCTTTACTTGAGTTTTCAAAGCTTTGAAACTGGCTTTGAAGGCCTCGAAATCCCTGTCAGATTTCTTCTGAGAAATTTCAAGAATCTGATTTTGACAAACAAGTTGTAAATTCTATTTTGCTTGCTCAGGAACCTTTTCTTTCAAATTCCTGATTTCTTTCAGATAGTCCTCTTTATTTAAAAGCATTGTTCTAAGATAATCAGATAGGATATCTGTTGGTTTTCAAATCAAATAGTTTACCATTACCTCAATGTTATTTTCAGAACTTTCATCATGCTTCGCCATAAGACAGAGGAAGACCTGTTCTTTCTCTGATTAAGAATCACTTGAGGAGTCTGAGTCACTCGAAGAAGCTATCATAGCCTTTCTTGTGTGGACAGTCTCTAATCAGATGTCCTGCATCACCACACTCAAAGTACTTCATTACTTTAGGCATATTACCATAGGAAGAAGATTTACCTTCGTAGTCTTTGTTACTGGAGGATTTGTGTCTCCCTGATGATTTTCCTTAGCCTTGAGAGCTAGATTCTTGACACTTTCTGGCTGTTCTCCATCAACGTCATTCATGGAGATCTCATGTGTGAGCATCTTTCTCTACAAGTCAACAAGTTGAAGTGATGATAGATCTTGAGCCTCTTCAATAGCTGTAGTCTTTGGTTCCCATTTGGCTTTGGGAAGGTTTCTCAAGATCTTCCTGACTTTCTCCTCATTGGAAAAATATTTTGCCAAGGTGTCCATATTGTTGACAATGTCAGTGAACCTCTTGAACATGTCCTTGATGGACGCATCTCTATTCATTTTAAACAGTTCATATTGTCTAAGAAATATGTTGATCTTTGTCTGCTAGACTTGACTGGATCCTTCAAAGGTTACCACAAGTTTGTACATATTTCTTTAGAAGTCTTTCAACCTGAAATACTGTAGAATTCATCTGCACTCAAAGCACAATATAAGAGATACATGGCTCTGTAATTTTTAGAAAATTGTTCTAACTCAGAAGCAGAAAGTGAATCCCCAGTTTTCGGAGTTCTGATCTCATATTTCTCTGTGTAGAATGTATGTGGACCATTCTGTATAATGTTCCACAATCCTATATCTTGATCAATGATGAAAATTTTCATCAAAGCTTTCCAGTGCACAAAGTAATCACTACATAATAGAGGAGGTCTGTTAGCAGCTCTTCCCTGAGAGAAACCACCATCACCTACAGTACTCATAATCACAAGATGGTCAAATCTATGCAGTGATACAAGCTCTAATACCAATTGAAAGACAGTAATGTAGGCAGAAATACATGATCAATACTCTAGAAGGGGGAGGGTTGAATAGAGTATGGAAACTTTTCTAAACGAGTGGTTTCAAAGAAGTTTATGGAAATAAGTGAACATCTCAGGGCCTTGAAATGAAATTCAAGTCCTTGGAATCCAAACAGATAGTAGATAGAATGATGATAGTTTTCAAGGCCTTAAAATGGCTTTCAAATCCATGAACTGAAAACAGGTTTTGTGCAGCAAATAAGCTAAGTATAGAACAGTAAGAGAAATGCAAGAGACACATGAATTTATAGAATTCGGTATACTTGGACCTACGTCTCTACCTCAGGGACTTGATCCCTGCAAGATTTTTAATTCAATTCTTATTAATAAAAACCTAGGCCCTAGATCTCAAGCACAAATATTTCCCTTACTCTATTACAACTTGTGGTTATCACTAACATATCTAGTACCTGCTCTAGCTAACTGATTCAACAAGATTCTCTATTGTTCACTTGAACAACTCACGAGAATAAGATGTAAGAGTTATTATCTAAATGATATAAAAATATAGATCAGAAAGAAGAACGTTGAGAACTGATGAAGAAGTTGACATGCAGTGATCTTCTGATGAGTGATTGAGTGAAATGAATCTCCTTCTGTGTTGCTTGTCAATTCTAAGAATGTCATAGTATCTTCGTTCTCTTCTCCAATTTCTTCAATCATTCCCTCTTATGCAGCTAGTTTGAATTACAGATCTTCAGGATCTTCTAAAAACAAACTTTCCTAAAAATCAGCAGCATATCTTACCTAAAAACTTTCAAAATCGACATATATGATTTCAGATCGCAGTCGGGATTCGTATTGCCCTAATGGAGGAGCTGTGAGCTGGAAGAGTTCCAAGCAAGAGAAGGTTGCTGATTCTACAACTGAGGCTGAGTACATTTCTGCAAGTGGTGCAGCAAAGGAATCTCTTTGCATTAGGAAGTTCATTACTGAGCTTGGTGTGGTTCCTAGCATTGTGGATCCAATAAAGTTATACTGTGAAAACTCTAGGGCGATTGCACAATCAAAGGAACCCAGGTCACTCCAGAAATCCAAACACGTACTCATGAAGTTCCATCTTATTCGAGATATCATCGATAGAGGAGATGTGAAGATATGTAAGATTCCTACGGATGAGATTCTATCAGATCCACTTACCAATCCGCTTGTTCAGCGCAAGCATGAAGGACACACTAGATCTATGGCCTTACGAGATGCACCGAATTGGCGCTAGTGCAAGTGGGAGACTGTTGGAATAGGAGCCCTAGAGCCAATCTTTTTAGTATAAATAATGTTTTTGGCTACAAAACATTCATTTTATTATTTATGGAGATATTTAATATAATGAAGTCCTTAGATTGCAAATGTGTTGTTTATCTTAAATATTCCTAGTCGGTTATATTGATGAACAAGACGATCAACTATAGACTAGTATGGGGTTGGATTGATATAGGGATATCACGATCAAACACATGGGTATGCATTAAGAATAATAGCATACTGGATTGACCCATACGAGAAGGCTACATACAGGTTATGTAAAGTCACAAGTTCTTCTCGTGGTGACAACGGTTTGTCATCCTTAGTCTTGAAGTCACTAGATCCTCTACTTGTGGAATGTCGTGTTTTGACATCGTCAAATGCTACACCGCAACTGGGTAGTAATAAAGGCGTTAGTCGAATACAATAAGGAAGAAAGCTTAGAGATGGTAGTGACGCAGATAAAATTTATCCCTCCCCACATAACGGGAGCAAATATGCACGACCACTCGAGTGATGGTGCTTATAGAATTTTTGGCCCGACTCAGATAAATCAATATAGGACATTGATGTTATCTGCATGGATAATACTATTCCCTGGATCGAGGAACTATGGATTGGATGTACGAGTGTGACGTGTACGTCTCGTGTCCAACCCGGATATAAAGACAAAAGGATGAGACAATACTTGCACAAGGTTTGTCAGATGTCTATTTCTATTAGTTGGGTAGCAGGGATGTCTTGCTAGAGGCCGCTCCATGTTAGTAATTGTTACTACCAACTAAGTAGAAACCTATGGGGTCACACTCCATATGGATTAGACCGGACTAGGAAATTAATTAATATGATTACTTAAATAGAAAGATCAATACGCAACTACTTTCAAACTTAGTGTAACTAATTTGCAAGTTGGACTAATCCTTACATGAGTAGGATTAGGAGAGGGGTCTTTATGTAGTTAAACAATGAGTTGTTGGACTATATAAAGGACACTCCTAGCTTATTTTTTCTACACATCTACACACTTTGAGTAGGAGAGAATAAAGCAAGGAGAGAGAGAGCAACAAAAGAGGCGGAAGCCTCTTTGCCGCCCCCTCACCCCGCCGGCCACAAGGAGAGGTGTCGCCCCTCCTTGCTCTGTTTTGCGTGAACGTGATATTATTCTTCTTCTTCCTTCAATCCTAGCTAGCACAAAGGCTTGAAGGATCCGAATTCAATCCTAGGAGTGTACTAGCCATATAGACGTGAATAATTTTTCACGAGTGAAGTCATCAAAGGAGAACCAAAATGTATTTTTATACTAACCCGTTACTATCGTTATGAGATCTAGACTTGTGATCCTTGGAAGTTCTTGTATGGATGATTGTTTGTTTATTTCCGCTGCGCAATCCATCACAAAACCCTACAGTCAAGACATGTTTGTACGAGCTGTTTCAAGTCTTTGAAACAAGCCGAACTTACAAAGAATGTGAATTTTGAACAAACTCACTCAGCATCTGACTAATAAACTTAATGGGTGGAGAGAGATAAATATATCTGTTGCAGGAAAGGAGGTATTGGTTATAGCGGTAGCCTAAGCTCTTCCCACCGATGCTATGTCTTGTTTAAATCTACTAGATGAAACTTGTGACAAGATAGAGATGTCAATTTGAAGGTGTTGGTGGAGCAAAGCTAATCAAGATAAAGGAATTATGTGGGTAGCCTGGAACAATATGTGAATGCCTAAGGGGAGAGGAGGAATGCAATTCAAAGATCAAAAAGTTCAATCTAGCTCTTCTAGCAATATAAATATGGACAATCATGCAATATAGCGATACTTTTTTCAGTAGAGTTATTATAAAAGCTAATTATTTCCTACAACAAATTTTAGGCAAGATGATCTTGGTTATGCTCATACTTTTGCTTGGAGGGAATCATAGCGAGTTAGGAGGTTCTTCGATAAGAATGGAGATGGAAAGTAGGTAATGGCGAACGAATTATACTGGAGGATGGTTGGATTCCTATTAACCAATCATGAAAGTTGATGACGGTACTACCAGAGGGTAACAATGCCGCCACAATTAGCAACATTATGATGGAAGAGGAAAATCGATGGGATTTTTAGCTGATGATTACTCTTCTCTGGGATAATGATTGCGATGCTATTATACATATTACCTTACCTCGCATCAGAGTTCCAAATAAGTTGATTTGGATCCATAGTAGAACAAAACCTATACGGTTAGATCGGTTATGATATTGCGGTTATGTTGGTCGACTTAAGGGTAGCAGTTGAGAGTCCTTCGGACCAGGAAGTAAAGATGTCCAATTTTATGTGGCGGTAAATTTAATGAAGAAGACCCTTCATTTTGGAGAAATCTTACAAATTCCTCGGCAACTGGAAGCAACCTGACTTGAAGGGGTTTGTGAGTAGAAAACCTATGTCGATAATGTTGCATGAAGAACGAAACAATCTCCCATGTTTTCCTCACTGTCTGCAAGCTAATAAGGTCTGGACCTTACTGTTGGGGTCGTGGTTTACGATTTCCCACTAGCGTGTTCACTCACTGGTTATCGTGGCAGTTTCAATCCCAAGAAGCCAGTAAACTCAAGATGACACGATACTGTATTCTCTTTGGCTTTCGAGGAAAGCTTCGATTTTCAAAACCTTGTGTACATCAACGTGAGTGTAGAATAGTATCGATTATGTTGAGGAGCTTAACAAGCTTGAAGAATGTAGTTGTTCCTCGCATATTTCGACACGAAGTACATTTCAATTGAAAGATCCGTACCTTCCCCCCCCCCCCCCCCCCCACCCCACAAGGTAAAGGTTAAATTTGATGGAGCTTGGTCGGCATCAACAGGTGGTGAAAGTCGCTATCGGGAATGAGAACGGTATGATTCTCGCAACATGATCCTACTCTACAGGTCAGTGCAGCTTAGACAAAGAAGCCGAAGCTAAGGCAGCGATTTAGCCATTGATTTGGCTATTCAAAGAGGTTTGGACTAATTATTCTCAAGGGAGATTCTAAAGTTTTGATCCAAGAAATCCAGAATCAAATAATAGGAAATTCAGAAACTAATATTATTGAAGTTGAAGATGAAAATACCTTTCTATTGTCGAAAATGAGCTTCTCCGAAGACTGGTCAGTCAACTTCACGTTTCAAGAATGTAACAATTTGGCGCACACGATCGCAGTTTACCAGAGGCTAGATGATAATGTGGTAGAATGGATAAAAGTTCCCCTGCATATATATTATATTTAGCTCTTAAAGTTGTAACCTAGTTTCAATTGTTTCTCTCTTAATTTTTATAATGTCTATCTTTTTCTCAAAAATAAGGTTAATTTCACTTTACCCCCCATGGTTAAGGGTTTGTTCCAAAAATAATTATGTGGTTCAAAATGTTGCAAAAACCCTCATTGTGGTTTCATTTATGTGCACATGGGGGTAATTTTTCCGTTAAGTGTACCAAAAAGACTATGATACCCATGCTTATATACTACCATCCTCAATTTTTTACCACATTCTACCTTCACTTTCTATCTAGTCTCTCTGAACCAAAACAAGAAACTAGAAAACTATTCAAATGTTGGAAAGGAGGAGGAGGAAGAAGACCGTTTACAGGTCGCCGAATTCGTTGGTGGACTTCGGCGGCACCAGCGGCTGCGGCAACAGATTGCTCCTCCTCCTCCTCCTCCTCCTCCTCCTCCTCCTCCTCCTCCTTCTTCTTCTTCTTCTTCTTCTTCTATTTGATAAAAAGATCTGATGAGACAAAAGTGAAGCTAATAAAAGATCGAAGGAGAATAAGAAAGTTCATAACTCACCGACTTTGATGGCGGAACTTGGCGACGCAGCTACTGCGGCGGAGGCGTCCCCCGTCCTTCTGTACGACGACGACGTTCCTCGATCTTTTTATTCATGACATTTGGGTTTCAATTTAGGGTTAATTTTTGGCTGTGTGTAGTGTTTTCAAGTTGTCGTTATGCTCCTTCTTTGAATCTTCATTTTTTCTTTTTATTTCATTTATCATAAGTATTTATATATATGTTAATATTCTTAAAAATAAGGGTATAGTAATCATTTTAGGTGAATGTTTTGATAGATTCCGTTAGTTTTGACGGAACCGCACAAAAACCAAACCACAAAGGAAGTTATTTACAACATTTTGAAACATAGGGGGGAGGGGGGGGGGGGGGGGGGGGTGGAGGGGTCGCACAAATTCTTAACCAGAAGGGGGTCAAATGAAATTAACCCTAGTCTTAGCCAAAAGGACGAGAAAGGTATAATGGGTATAAGTTTTGACGGATTCCGTTAGTTTTGACGGAACTACACAAAAGCCAAACCACGAGGAGGTTATTTACAACAAAACTACTCAATTTTTCAAAAAATAAAAATAAAAAAATACTCGAGGATGTCTACTGTCAACTCTTTTGTCAGTTGTTAAAATAAAAAAAATAATTCTATGTTATTGTTTTATTAAAAAAATACATCTAAAATATGAAATATTGAGTTTTTTTATAAAAACTGTTAAAAAGTGAAAGACTTTAAGATTAAAGGATATATGCTAATAAAAACATATTTCATATCTTGAAATGATGTAAAAATATGTAATTTTGATGAAATATATTGCATTATCTTACATATATCTGATTATTAAATTTAAATTTATTATTTTTATTTTTTTTTTAAATTTGTTAGTAAAACTTAAAAAAAAATTATTCGTGAAAATAATGGTACAATATTCTTTTATATATTTTCGTCAAAAATTAACGAAAAGTTTAACGGAATAGTACCAAAATGCACAAATATTCAAATTTGGAACCCATAGTACATAGGATGATTTACAGTTATTACCCCCGCGTTTCAGTAATAAGGCAATCTCCACCCTCACTGTTTGCTAATTAACAAGGGAGGCCCTTAATTTGTGTCAAAATATTTACAAATTGCACTCTTCTGTCAACTTCCGTTAACTGGTTGTTAGGTGGCAGTGGGGTACACTCTTGAATACTTACTTTATGCCCATTTTGCCCTTCAATCAATTGAAATACCCAATTCAACCTCTCAGCCACTTATACATTACCAAATCAATAAATCCTAACTACTCTAATTATGACACATTGCATGTCTGGCACACCCTCTCTAACCCTAATTACACTCCATTCTCTATTTTCTTATACACTTTAATATTAAATTAATATTTTAATTAATTGTGATTTATTTCTCATATGGGTTATATCATATGATTACATGCCTGAGATGATATTCCAAAATTTTCTCCAACTTTTAACTCATATCCTATGCAAATTTATATTATTGTCCGACATTGTCATTGAATTTTAACCTTTATATATATCTCAAAAGAATCCGAGATTCCCGAGAGTTTACGATTATCGTTGCGTTAATCTACAATTTTGTTGATATGCATGAACTGTTGATAATATAGATACACAAATGTTTGACAAACATAAAAGATGGTGGGAAATTTGTACTATGAATTTTGACTTTCATTCTTGGAGTTTGGTTATGCTTGTACTTTTACTAAAATAAATCCATATTGCTTCAATAATTTTCCCTCGGGAAAAAGATCCTTATTTTTCTTAGCAAACTAGTTGCATAATTACCACTCCCCAACCCAGAACCCGTCACGGACCTTCTATCTCCCTCATCTCTCTCTGCCGCCATTCATTCTACTTTTATCTATACTAGAAAATTGGACACACACAATGCGTTTGCAATCCATGTCGTATAAAATAAATTTTATTCAAAATTCTTATAATCAAATATAAATTCGCGTCTAATTTTTGAATTTTAATAAAAAAAACATTCTTTCGCTGGGACAAAGACGAACCAAAAACAACCCAACCTACAAAGATACACATAAACTGTTTACGATTTAGATTGTGCGAAAGACTTATATAATTAACAACTGCAAGTGAAGATCATGAAATATGTTCGCAACTAGGATGGGAAATTAAAAGTTTGTATTTTAGATCAATTTATCAATCAAACAAGAAGATACACATTAACCTCCACTTTTTTATTTCACTAAAGATACACATAAACCTTCACTATTTATTTCACCATAAACAAGTTCTCACTAAACCTTTAATTTCTCACTCCATTAACTTGGATTTGAAAATCCCCGATTATTTAGGCAAAAGTATGGGAAATTAAAGGCTTGAATCTTGGATAAATTTACCACTTCTCTAACAAACATAGGGCATTGATTTTCTTTCTCCCCCCGGTCACTCAAATTGTTCAGATATCTCCAATCTAGTCAATTTGTTCAAAGTGGCCAAACATTAAAATCCAAATTAAAGTTGTTGTTTCAGTGGGCTTAGAGCTTCAACAACGGTGGACGATGCAGACCACTACAGTAGTGGTTGGGGAGGGCGAGGTTGAGGACTGGTGATGGTTCTTATGGCTGGGGTTTCCGGTCGTCAATGGAGTTTGGCAGAGTTGATTAGAGAGGAGAGAGTTTAGGTCGGATTAATAATATGGTGACTGGGTTTGGTAAGTGCTTGCAAATTCTCAACATACTGATTTCTTTCTAGAGCCAAGGAAAGGAGTGTTAATGGAGAAAATTCATCAACCCAAGTTTGTTCTGGGTTAAAAGTTCGATAGCCGGGAATTGATTTGTTGGCTGAGACGATGGTGTGAATGGTGGTGGAGCTTCTTGTCGGCATTCATGGTGGTTGCAATGAGTACAGGTTGGGTTCGATTGGGTATGGTACGGGGTAAGAATCAAACTGAATTTTGATTTGGCCATGTTGATCATGGAGAGGGAGAGAATGATGACAAGGCACAGGGAGGAGAGGTGTAAGTTATCAAGTGGGGGCAGATTTTTCTTTGCGCACTAACATCAACTTTGGTGTTAAAAAGTAAATAAAATAGAGAGGGTAATTAAGTAATTTACCTTTTCCGTCCAGGACCGTCCAAAATAAAGGTGTATTCTGTCAATTGATAAACAGTGAGGGTGTCTAGTGCATATTTACTAAAATCGGGGGTAATAAGTGTAAATTACCCTAGTACATAATGTTAAAGTTTGCTACCCATTTGTCTGTTGCAAACTATGGGTTCCTCTTGTGCACATTGAGTGGGCGAAACTGTCCTTGAGACAAACTAGTGGGGGTGGAAGTGTCCTTCACCCTATGAAACTTCGAGTAATAAATCCGAGTGGTGTGACTCGGGGAGGTAGAAGACCAGAGATAAAATATATCGCGCGCTCAGAGTTACAGATCGACATTCTTTGCGGCTACCTCAGAACTCCTATTCGCGTTCCTCTGGTGACTGCGACGCTCCTGATCGTGTTTCTTTCACCTGTCAGTTACTCCGGTAAGTTCTTACTCCGGCACTGTCTCTTTTCGATTTCTTCTCTGGTATTAGCGATAAATTCTATCTTGAAAGCAATTTCAGTTTTCCGATGATGAACTTCTGTGGATCTTGGAAGAAATTTTAAAGTCTGAAGACGGAATTCTGTTAATTCGCTTACTTGACTTAAAAGGATTCAGACCAGGGTTAGGGTTTTCTAATTTGGGAATTGTTATTGCTTCCTGTGAAATTCTAGTTTAAAGTTTGTGACTTCTCATCTGGTCTTACTAGTTTCAATTAGGGGATTTTAATCACAATTGAGACTTGTTATTGTCACCATGTGGAATTAGATTTGAAAATATTGAATATTTTCCTGACATATTTTTTTGGTAGAATGTAGTAAAGGTTGGATTAAAAGGGAGAGAGCTTCAAACTCCTACTCGGGCATCTCCAACCCTTCAAGGGGAGGGGATGGCCCTGAGTTGAACAAAAATAGAGACTATGGCCCAACCCCTCAAGGGGAAGGGGAGGGGTTGGGAGGGGGACTTTTTAGGCATGGGTGGCGATGAGGGTTGATTTCCGCACTATGAACCGTGGCCAACCCCTCTCCATGTAATGTTATTTCGGCCGTTTTCTTCAGAGATACAATACATACTATGTCCACAATTTCCATTGCGTCCTTGGCATTCTTTCCCCCATAATCAGCTCAAACTTCTTAGAGGCTCTTGCTAATCAAATTGCAATGTAATTGGTAATTGTAGTGTGTTGGAATTATGGATATCGCACTTGTATGTCTTCAGAATCGAGAGTAATGCATGACCATTATTGTCATTAATGAATTATGGATTTCGTTGTTGAGTGGGATAGGGAGAGGTTGGTTTCGGGTTTTTTTGCGGAGAGCGCTTGGGAGATATAGTGGAGGCCTGGAAAGCAACAAGTCTTCCGAGTAGCCTGTAGAATGTCGGCCGTAGGTTTCTTTTGCAAGGACTACCCATTTTAATAAGTTGCATTATATAATATTTGATTGTTGTAATGACTTTGGTTTCGCAAGTGCCCAGGCCGATTCCCGGTTCAACCACTTACTATGGACAACATGGATCTCAGCCAGAAGCGTCATATCTTGGAAGAGGTCTTCACTCTTGTGAAGACTGATCTCGGGAAAAAATTTCAAGACGCGGCTAGGAAGTCTCTTGAGGCCATGCCGTTCCACCAATTGCAAATTGCTGAAGGACTAGTCGAGTATAGATTCTACGTTGAAAAGAATATGGACCAGAGTGAACTCACAATCATTGAGGAGAAGATCAAGTTTGTCTGTTTTCTGATTGAAAAGGAAATGCCCATTGTTATAGATGTCTCTTCCCTTGTGCAGTTTAAGCTAGTAGAGTTTCTCAAAAATCATGCCAAATTCAATGGAAAGGTGCGTATAGAAAATACTTCGGAGCTTCTCGGCAGCTACTTTATAGACCGGTGCAAACAATTGGGTCTAGAGTACGAGTTGAAGAGGTCTTGAAGCCTTGAGGTCTTGGAGGATGGCATTGGCGACACGGGTTGTGGCTGCAATGATCGTATTGTAATTTGAACACTTTGAACACTTAATTCCTTGTTTTCGTTACCCTGTTAGGCCTATACATTATGATCTTTTTACGAGAATAATATAACTTCGATTCAAGTCTTCTTTGTCTATATTTTGGAGCACTAGTCGGTGCTCAAAATTAACTAGTACTATCATTTGAGCATATCAACCATAAATTTTGGTGCGTTTACAACTCTTAGTTCCAGTTCTGATCCCTATGATGTTTTAATTATAATTTCTAAGTTTTGTTGTTAATTGAAATGCCAAGCTGCACAGGCAGAGTATGCAGTTCATTTCCTGGAAACAATGTGCATTCTTCTTTTTTCTGCCAGTAGAGTTATCATAGATGCCTGGAGAATAAGTGTTAAGACTTGAGAGTTAATAGGTGTGTTTTGCACCATCATGGCTTCCTACTCCCTGTTATTGGTTTTATTGTATTCCTTATCTCTGTATGTATGTTCTACTTGCTTTCCAGATTCGAATGGCTGATCACAAAGGTCGCATCCCTTGTTTATGCAAAACATATGTTCTGTTAAGTGACTAAATAAGATGTTCTTGTTTAGCCCTTGTTTGCTTGGTGTGATGTAGAGTAACAAATAAAATGTATGTAAAGCATTGGTCGTTAGAGCATCTCCAACCATTATCTCTATTTTTTCCTCTGTTCTCCATTTTTGGTGAAAAAAATGGAGCAGCCTCCAACCATTCTACCTCCATTTTTTATTTTTGGAGGAAGAATGGAGATTTTAGTCTCCAACCAATACAACCAAATTTTACTCCAAATCATAAAATAATATATATCTCCATTTCTCCATTTATGGAGAATGGAGATTCCAGTCTCCAATTGTTAACACCAAAATTCCTTCAAATTATTATTAATGCTAGTTTCAACATAATTTTTAGCAATTTGATTTCAATACGATAATCTAAATTACAAATTTAATTAAAGCATACATCAAATGATTAAAATTTCACACAATACATCTCATTCACCATCATTTTCTATTTGATCACGCATATCCCACAAGTGTGCAACGAGTCTTCTTCGTAGTTCATGATGCTCACCCTCATTTATCAAATCTCGATGGCGACCAAGGAAATCCATGAATGTTGTCCTATTATATTATCTGGAAAGCACAATAGGAGGAACCGAAGATGAAATTTCGTAGTCTAGGTTAGTGGGTTGTTGCTCATCATCAAAAGTATAGCCATTCAACTATTGATCGCGCTCTTGTTCCGCTGTCATGTTCTGTATTATGAAGCTAGCATAATTTGATGTAAATCATCTTTATCCAAAAAACGAGCTCCTCCTCTTACGATTGCCATCATAGATCGCAACACCATGTTCATAGTAGCTTAGATTTTGATGCAAGAGGAAGTGGAGCAAGTAATGAAGACGTCTATGTCCCCGAATCTCCTAATATTCAAGATGGTGCATTCTCTCACGGTTCAAGCTACGGATGCGACTTCCTAGGTGGAGGAAGTCTGAAATAAATTATTATTTCATGTGCTTTCTTAGAATCGTTTTCGATATTTTTTTTTTTGGCTTTTTTTTTTGAGGGGAATGACGTTTTTATTTTGAACCATGTATGTCATTTTCATGTAATGTCTTTATGTTTTTGTTTTTGTAATATTTTTATTCAGTAATATTTTTATGTGTTCACTTTTTTATATTAATGTTTTGTCGGAAAATATTAATTTTTATTTTTATTTTTAAGTTAATATAATGAATATAAACTTATATTATTGTTTTTAATTCGTAATAGTTAACAATTGTCAATATATCATACTTTTACCAATAATATATATGTTTTAAGTCACTAATATACACAATTAGAGTTAAATTATTCATTTTGCACGCTAATCGATGAAATGGAGATTTTTTTGGAGAAATAAAGGATGATTGGAGATGAACATCTCCACCTCCAAATAAATGGAGAAAAAATAGAGAATGGAGAAATGAAAATTTTTTGGTCAAACATGGTTGGAGGCCTAAAAAAAATCTCAATTTTTTTGGAGAAATAGATAAATGGAGATTTGAGGTTGGAGAATAAAATCTTCAAAAAAATCACCAAATATGGAGAAATGGACGGGACACAAGATATATTGGATCATTAGAATCAAATTTTCAAGACGTAGTTAACAGGAAACAAGGGGTTGTCTACATTTTAACCAAATGATTAACAGTGTATTCTACTAATAATTGGAAATAAGTTTGTCCCAAAACATAGCCTCTTCACATTTAAATCCTAATCCCGATGTCGCCTTCATACACGGGATGCCTCAAAGAACCATCAACCTTCACAGAACATTAACGTGCCTCACACAGACTGGGAAAAAGTGTTTGGTCTTATCAAAGCACTACTGAACCATCATTGTGGCTGTTGGAAAAATGATATTCGACATGTCGGTTTGTACCCGATTTTAAGCTCGATTTTAACCTGGCTCGTTTGAGAGTTAACAACACCAGTTGCACAAAATGATTGTAACCTGGCTCGTCGGATATGATGCAGGATATGTGCCAAAATGATTGTAATACTTTCAGTACTGTTACTGCGTATAAAATATTGTAAATTTTAAATTGATGGGGAAAAATGTATACAAAATGTACCAATAATTATGATTTTAATACTCTTTTTTCTACACAATAGTGACGTTGTCAAAATGTATACAAAATGTGTATTAATGCGCGAAATAAACTTGTAGTAATATGCAAACATAACAAATAGATATAACATGACCATAGCAAAATATGAAGTATTACTACTACTTAATCGATGATTGGCATGGTGTGACAAAACCTACAATAAACAAGATAAATCGAACCAACAAAATTTCAGCAAGCACGGAAAAATGTCTTCATATTTATCTCAACCATACATACTCAAATAAAGTTATGGAATCCCAAAATAATAGTTATGAAAAATGTCCTCGAAAATAAAGGTACCAATACGTTGAGAGGGAGGGAGGGAGGTGAAACGGTGAAATAGCTGATAAGGTTTGGGGACAAGGGTAAGAAATTTGATAGTTTGTCGGGGGTTATTTTTGTCAACCTACTAGCATCCTAGTATGCTATATTTTCTTGTCCGAGCTTATACCTCCATGTTGGTGGTATAAAATGTGTTCATCAAAAGCTCCATCAGCATAAGGCAACATAGCTTATCCCCTCTCTTATCCGGCACCCAAACACTTGATAAAAAAATAGAGGGTATAAGTTATCTTATGCTCCCTCCTTATCCTCTACCCAAACGAGGCCCTAATGTATACCTTTTCCTTTTTAGTACCTGCATATCAATGACCGAGAAACAAGTTGTCAAAGGTTTTGTCAAATAGAATAACTAACGCAACTTCACTTTGGTGCAACGCTATTTACGCTACACACATCTGAAGGAGAACATCAAAGAATGGTTTGATATCTATTTAACCAAATCTCGGGAGCACCAATATTTGTTAGATAACTATTTGACCAATTGTCTTATTTCTTAGTTAAAGGCAAGTCCAGAAACCTCTTCATTGAATTCAAACTCCACGTTCAAACCCAAAATCAGCTGTTTTCTTTTCATGCACGTTCCTGATCGCTTACACTCACAACTCATACATGAAAGCAGTGCCAAAGGCAGAAACCAAAATCGTGCAGCTCTTGCACCATTTTATGGAGAAAAGAAGCACATTGTTTTGTGGAAAAGATTATGTTGAATAACTCGTTGTAACGGTTGTATTTTATGTAGTTCACACTTACATTAGCAACTCATAAACTCTATCAGCCTACATAAATGACCAAACAAGAGGTTCTCAACATTCAAGTCATTTAAACTTGCACATCGTTCATGCTATTTGAAAATTGAAAGGCATGGCTGACGCACGAGGGCACTAAGCAGAATCACCGATGAATAATTTATCATCGATAGAGAGATTTTATATTTCAGTAATTCATTGAGTATTTGAGTACTTAGTTCTGTATATAGTGAGCTGAATCTCTTGGCTCCAGAATTTGATCGATCTTCACAAACTCACAAACGAGATTGACCTCACAAACCCAAAGACCAAAGATTCAGCCTGAACAGAAGAATTGACAAACTCAAACAGAACGTAGAACATGAGCGAGAGAGAGAGAGACAGAGAGAGAGAGAGTTAGAGCATCTTCTACAGTGCACAAATTCTATATTTGATGATAAAATTTGGTGTTTTCAGTATCCCACAACAAATCACCAAATCATCAAATCACCAAAAAGATTGTGATATTTTTAGGCCTCTCACAGTTTTTGACCAAAAAAACACCAGATCACCCAATCTTATATTTGATGTAGTTTTTGTGAAATGGTGAAGCGCATCTCCCATAAGAGCATCTCCCACAGTGCACCAAATCCTATATTTGATAATAAAATTTGGTGTTTTCGGCCTCCCACAACAAATCACCAAATCACCAAAAAAATGGTGATTTTTTTGTATGCCTCCCCACAGTTGTTGACCAAAAAAACACCAAATCACCAAATTCTATATTTGGTGCAGCTTTTGTGAAATGGTGAAGTGCATTTCCCACAGTACCCTAAAATCCTATCCTATATCACCAAATCCTATTTTTACCATCAAATTTGATGGCAAAAATAGGATTTGGTGTAATCTACACCAATTTTTTAATTAGTGTTTAGGGCATATTTTCACATTACTTTCATGGTAATAATATGCTCTAATGTAATAGTGTAGCATTTCGTCTTTATAGTATATACGCCATCCGTTTTTCTTCTCCCACTTGGTATAATATGCTTTTGAGCCA
Source organism: Linanthus parryae (assembly GCA_023055425.1). Lineage (NCBI taxonomy): Eukaryota > Viridiplantae > Streptophyta > Magnoliopsida > Ericales > Polemoniaceae > Linanthus > Linanthus parryae. The sequence continues at coordinate 76,824,827 of JALGPY010000006.1, read as the reverse complement.
TAGCGTGTTACATAATATTTTCAGCATCATGCTGCGGGATGATAAAATGAAATAACTAATGTAGTTGCAACAGGTTTGGCCGAACATAATACACTGATGTTCAACGTCAAGAACTTCAGTAAACTTCTTGTACATATGGGTGTACGCACAAATTTGTTGTTCAAGAAAATAAACAAGTAAATCAGCGACAAATTCAATTTATGTGAGTAATAAAGCGGGACTACAATCTCTGGTATGTATTTTCTTAAATAAGAAAATAATATCCTTTGATTCTTCTCTCCTTCTTTGATTGAGGGGATTGATCTTCTCCGATTTTGGCGGATCTGATGTTCTCCGATTTGAGCGGAGTTGGGTTGTTCTCCGATTTGAGCGGAGCTTTGATCACCGATGTAGGCAGATCTGATTTCTCCGATTTGGGTGGAGTTGGGATCTCCGATGTAGGCGGAGGCGGCGATTCTGAGCAGCGATGGAGTCCTTCGGGCCTTGAATGGCTTGTTCGTCAGAGCTCTGCTACTTCTGAATCTCCAAGTGTGTTTTTCTCCTTGGGGAGGACCCTCTATTTATAGAGGAAATGAGGGATGACGTGGACTTTTTGATATTTATCTCTTTATTTATCTATTTTTAAGAGATAATATCTAATAACATAAATAATTACTATCTCTCAATATTTAATTAAAGAGCTAGCAGTTTTTAGTTATTTACACAAACCACCCCTTTTGTAGGATAATATATGTCAATTTGTAGCGTGCCATAATTTTGACACGTGGAAATTAAATTTGTTAAAATTTCCATGTCTACAAATGCCCCCTTCGAGACCGATTCGCCTTGTTTGTAGCTTGTATAAGCGGATTTGTCTCGAATCCTTGACAGAACTTTGACGAATTGTTTGGACCGGTTTCATGGCTCTTGCGCTTATGGGTCCGTCTTTGTAGAATTTATTTGGGCTTACTCGTCATGATCTGTTGATTTTTCAAACGGGTCTTGGATGCTAATTTCTCATAGTTACCTACATTTTTTTTTGGCTGTTGTTGTAATTCACCCGTCCATCATGTTGGCCAAGGAGACGACCCAATTCATTTTTCATTTCACCTTGTGGCAGTACTTCGCATACTCGTCGAAAATTGACTATATTTTTTTTTTTGAATTACTCCCAAAAACTTGTCCATATACGGAGATGTAGATGAAACAAACTCTCTAGCTTCTTCTTGTTGGAATTGTGCCCTAGAGGCAATCAATTAATTGTGACAAATATATGGATTTACGATTCATTATGTTATCGATATGGAGATATGCTAACATGAATGAAGTCCTTAGAATATAAGGTGTTATATTCTTAAATATCCCTAGTCAATTATAATGATTAATGGGACAATCATCTATAGACTAGTATGGGGTTGGATTGATATGGAGATATCACGATCCAACACATGGGTATGCATTAGGAGTAATGGCATACTGGATGACCCACGACGAAAATGATATATTAGATTATGTGAAGTCACAATCGCTTTTCGTAGTGCTAATATTATTGCAATCCTTGGACTTGAAGTCACTAGATACTCTAGTTGTGAAATATTGCGCTTTGATGTTATCAAACGTTACACCGTAACTGGGTAATCATAAAGGTGGCTATCGGGCGTGATAGGAAGCAAGCTTAGAGATCGTAGTGATGTAGATAGGATTTGTCCCTCCCACATAATGGGGGTAAATATCCACGGCCACTCGAGGGATGAGGCTTATTGAATGTCTGGCCAGACTCAGATAAATTAATATAGAGATATTAATGTTATCTGCAAGCATAAGCAAATTCCCAGGATCGAGGAACTATGGATTGGATATACGAGTGTGACTATTTATGTCTCGTGTCCAATCCGGATATGGAGACAAAGGGATAATGCAATATGACATATTGGGCACAAAGGTTTATCGGGATCACTGACTATTTCTATTGGTTGGGTTGCATGGATGTGTTGCTAGACACCGCTCCATGTTAGTAATAGTTACTACCAACTATATAGAAACCTATGGGGTCACACGTCAAATAGAGTAGAGCTAGATTTGGGATTAATTAATATGGATTAATTAATAGAAGGATCATTGTGCAACACCTTGCAAACTTAGTAGGACTAATTTGCAAGGAAGGGAATAATTCTAGTTCATCTAGAATTAGGAAACTCTTTTATGGAAACAACAAGGAGTTGTTGGAGTATATAAAGGAGGCTCTAGCTTCCTTCCCATAAGAAGAGTTATTATTAGTCATAACACAAAAGTGGGAGAGAGCAAAAAGAGAGAGCAAGACAAGGAGCTAGGGCCGAAACCCTAGCCACCCGTCCGCCCCCCTACCCGACGGCAAAGAGAGGCCGCCCCTCTCTTGTGCTTTTGGTGATTTGTTGCTTTGATCTTCATCCCTCTTCCTCCAAGGTTCAAGCTAGCACTTGATTGAAGGAAGAATCTAGATCTCACCTCTAGACGTGGATCAACCGTAGAGACGAGGACATCATTCTTCGTGTGATCTCACAAATCAAAAGGTACACATCTTCTATGTCCTTGATCATGTTATGATGTCTCTTCCTGTGATCCTTGGTGGGCTTTGAGTAGGATTAATTTTTGTTATTCCGTTGCGTTACCTACGTCAAAACCCAACAGTGATCAGAGCCACAGGTCGTAGAGCATAACATGATATTATGTGTTTACGATTTCAGTTCATACACCGTATTATTGTTTATTACGCGAAAACTGAAAAAAAAAATTGGCATAGTAGATGCAATATTGAATTTGATTCAATTAAACAAGACCCAATTTAACATTGGATGTTAGAATTGGTGAGTTTAATCACATAGGATGTGAATAATTGGGTTCTTGAAAAATTAGGGTTCATGGGCACATGCTTGGAAAAGGGGTTTTCCAAGTATGGAATTAATTAAACTTGGGCAACAAGGAATAAGTTTTTTTGGAAACAACTAAACTTGGGAAACAAGTAAGAAGTTGTTTATGGAAACAACTAAACTTGGGAACCAAGGAAAGAATTATTTTGGAAACAATACCATAAGGGTGTTTTGGAAACAACCCAACAAGGAAGGAATTGTTTATGGAAACAATTCCATATATTGTTTTTGGAAATAATTCCATGAATTGTTCATGGAAACAATTCCATGAGGAGGTGTGGCCCATGTAGGGACCGCCCCTCTCTCTCCTTGCCGCCCAAGTAACACACGGCACAAGAGGGGCCGGCACACCCTAGCACACGGCCTAGCCGTGTGGGCTAGGGGCTGGCCGGCCCGGGCCTAGTGTGGTGGTTCCTTGGTTGATTTCGGCCATTCTTTGGTAAATCCTTTGGACCGTTGTGAAACCCTAGTTACCCAATTTCATTAAAATTAAACAAGCGCGTTAAAATTGGTTTTAACTGTATTATGTGCTTTATTGCATGGTGGATGGATATGGCCTAGGATTGTGGATGTTTATTGTTTTGTGGTTTGGTTTACGGCCTGCGAGCTGATCAAATTAATGTAATAATTAATTAAGTTTTACGGCCTGCGAGTCGTCCTTTTCTCCTCGACATGTGAGGCTTTTGTTATTTATTTATTCTAGATGTTAGGCTAGAATTAGAAATATTTAGATGATAGCCAAGAACATGGAGAAGAAGACCGGAGAACCAAAGGAGCCAAAAGACATCCCTAGACGCGCAGCTATGGTGGAGCACATGGAGATGAGCTCGGCACTTTAGGGCAATAAGATATTATCATTGGCTTGATAATATCATTAGTCTAGGGGCCATATCCATGCCACGGTTTTTTGTGGATGTTTATTATTCATGCCTTGTTATTTATTTTGTGTGTATGGCGCTACAAGCAAAACGATAACAAGATAATAATAAACAAGGTTGGTCTTTTATTGTGGATGGCCCAATCCAAATAAGTAGACCATGTTGATAAGATCAACCAAACAACTTAAAAGAAATCCCTCAATTAAATATTGCGTTTTGCCTTCTCTTGTCAAAACACCCTTCATGATCATGGCCTATTAAAATTCGGGCTTGCCAAAGCAAGGCGATTTTAATTTCCATGGTGTGTTGCGGACGACGCAAGCTAGTAATGCGTGTATGTTGAAAACAAGAGGTTGGACGCAACTAGGCAAGAGTCAATTGGATTGATGAGCTTAGAGGCATGACAATTAGGTGTTATCTAAAGGATAAAGAATAAAGAGTTATTCACCTAATTGGACCAAGAGTTGCATGGGATGCAATTGGAATGGTTCCTACCTAATAACCAATTCTTGGGTGACTTGCCAAAGCAAGCTCAAGAATAAGTGAAAAGGGATCTTGGACCCACTAGAAAATAAAATATTTTCCGCATTAATGGTGAGGGCTATTAATCCGAGAAAAATAGTGGGGGCTATATTTAATAATTTAAATCCTTCTTGAATATAGTTATACGTCACAATGCTTTGCATAATCCTATAAGTGTTGAATACCCATCGCATTAAACAAACAAACGCGACTTTATGTCCATGAGATGGACAAGATATCTGGAATCCATTTTCTAGATTGGTATAAAATCGAGAATTGTTCTCAAGTAAAGGAAATATGTTGTACATTGTAGAGCATAAATTTCTCTTCCCACCAACTACCAAAACGCACTAAAGCCTTATGGAAGGAACATCAAAGAATGGTTCTTTGGATGTAACTTGTCTCATGTCAAAGCTCCCATAGACTCTGAGCTTTGGAAGCAAGATGAGAAATTTGGAGGCATATGATATGATCATACGAGCTTGTCATGAAAGGCTTAAGGAGTTGCTCCACTTTGCAATCTCTTGCTTAGCACTCGTCATGGTCAAGATGGAATAAGTGCGGGTTTGCCAAAGCAAGGCGACTTACTTCATCGAGATATGACGCGACGACACAAGTTAGTAATGTGTGGCTGCTGAAGCAAGAGGTGAAGCGCAAACTAAACTATCTCAATAGGATTGAAAGCTTAGATATTGGGAGTTATCTATAAGATAGATAAAGAATATATAGTTATTCTCCCAAGTGGACCAAGAATTGCATTGGATGCAATTACAGTTTTGTTTTAAAGTTGATTTACTCAATATGATTGAAAAATCACTAAACAAAACACTCATAATGGGCATGGGCAAAAACTGTTAATAGTTAACAGCATGGGTAAGGGCAAATGGTTGCGCCGAACCCATGAGTATAAAGCAAGCCTGTTGCTAAAACCAAGTTGCCTCGAAGTCCCATAGATGGTGTAGAGGAAGAGAGACTACCCAAAGTACATGGAAGTAAATAATAAAGGAATTATGAATTCCAACTTGGGTATTTTATTATAAAATTCAATGTGTCTATCTCATCATCAAGAGTATATGATACTAGATGAGGATCTCACATTTATAGAAATGTGTAGGATCTCAAGAGACGAAGACAATTGGATAAGGAAGAAATAATCCTACACGTGGGGCTATGAAGCAAAGGGTTGCTGAAAAGCCGTAGGGAATTATTTCTACCTTTCAGAAATTGTTCATGAATTAGACAAAAGGGATAATGTTCCTGCTATGAGTAGGACCATTATCATAGTTTCTTGTTTGGACAAGAAAGCTCCTTATCATAATAAAAGGACAAATGTTGTTCCATTTATTATGGTATGCATTATTGTAATGCAATTTTGTCTAAGTGGATTCTATATCCATGATCATGATAATTTCATCTATAACATTAATACCTAGAGGTTTGCATATTATGATATGAACTTCACTTATCTTTAGCATTATCGTTTAGGCCGATAAATAAGAGATACATATCTAGAACTCCATTAGGATGGATTTCTGGGACTCATTTGATTATTGAATCATATGAGACATGTAAGACTTATTAGGCAAAGATACGATCTTTTGGGAATCATACATATTGATGTATGAATGCCGCTAAGCTCAAATACTAAAGATGGTTTTAGTACTTCATCATATTTACTGATAGGATCAGAGAAATATGAATTTGTGTATCTTATGAAGAAACAAATCAGAATCCTTTGAATTGTTCAAAGTATTCAGGAATGAAGTAGAGAACCAACTTGGCAAAAGTATTTAGACTCTACGATTGGATCATAGAAGAAAATACTTGAGTCAAGAGTTTGACAAGAATCTATGGGAGTATTGGATATGATCCACTCGCTCCACCTAGCACACCACATGGGTTTGGCGTGTCTAAAAGGAGAGTTCGAACCTTGTAGGACACGGTTTGGACCATGATGAGTCAAACAGAACTTCCAGTTTACTTTTAGGGGCTATGTTCTAATTACAGCAAATTTCGCCCTTAACCTTGTTCCATCAAAAACGGATTATGAAAATCACCATATGAGATATGGACTAGGAAGTGTCCTAAGTATGTCATTCATAAATATTTGGGGTTATGAGGTTTATGTAATAGAGTTTACAAATAAACTTGGACCCAATTCGGATAAATGTTTTGTGGGATATCCTGAAAAGGATATCATTTCTACAACCTAATCGAGAACAAACCGTTTGTTTCTCGAACCACAGTGTTTCTAGGTAGAGATTGTCTCTAAAAGAAACAGTGGGACGACAGTAGAACTTGAAAAGTTCAAGAACCACAATAGAACATTGATCCGTTTGATGGAACATGAGCAGGATCACAAGGTGTTGTGGAGCAACCTACTCAGATAACACAAGAACCTCGTAGGACAGGTAGGATATGTCAAGGGACTAGAGAAATAAGGATTTCTCATAACCCGTGATATATTGCTCATCGAGATGAGCCTACAACCTATGAGATGGCCTCGTGTGGCCATACTCTCAGAAGTTGCTTGGAGCCATGAGATACGATATGGAATCCATGTATACCAACAAAGTATGAACTTTGGTGGAACCACCTGAATGGGTAGGACCCATAGGGTGCTAGTAGGTTATGAGGAAACCAACATGGATGGTAATATGATTACTTTTAAGGGACAACTGGTTTGAAAGGGTTTCATGGGAATTCATAGTATAGACTATGACGAAATCTTTCCCCAAGTTGTGATGCTTAAATCCATTCGCATCTTGCTTGTAGCAATCTGTTTTTAGATTGAGTAAAGCTTCTTGGAGATTGGATTCTTCGAATTTATGATGCAATCAAAGGAGTTTGGTTCCATCAAAATTGAAGATGATACTTGTGTTTACAAGAAGGTTAGTGGGAGCTTAGTTAAATTTCTGGTCTTGTATGTAGAGACATACTAATCATTGGGAACAATATCTCTACTCTGCAATCTGTTAAAGATTGGCTAGAGAAATTGATTTCCAATAATTGACTTAGGCGAGACAATCTATAAAATCTATGGAGATAGATTAAAGTAATTGTTCAGCCTGAGTCATGGTACATATATTGACAAGGTGTTGAAATGGTTCAACGTGAAAAGAATATTGATTCTTACTCATGTCACATGGAAATAGTCTTTGGAAGGCTAATTGTCTTACCAATTAGATTGGGAATGGACCGTATGAATTAGATTCACGAGATACGCCATGAGATGTACTAGGCCAGACGTGTCATAAAGAATGACACAAAGATACCAATCAAATCCAAGTGAGGTGTCACTTGATAATTATCAAGATTATCCTTAAGTACTTGAGAAGGAATAAAGGATGAACTCTTGATTAATGGAGGATGGGAAAAGGTTTACTGTAAGGGGTTACAGTGATGAGAACTTCCATCTGACAAAGAAGATTTCAGATTATAGTCGAGTTTTATGTTTTGTGCTAGAGGGAGTGACTGTGAGCTGGAAAGGTTCCAGGCAAGATTCAGTCACTGATTCTAACATAGAGGACTGAGTAAATTAATGCATAAGATGCATTTATTCAGAATATTCAATCTCAATCAATTTGTTGATGGAGGAGATGTGAATATTTGCAAGGTGCTAGCATATGTCTCGTCCCTACGCAGTGTAAGCTTGAAGGACCGCGCTAGATCAATAGGCATATGATGCAGGAGATTGACTCTAGTGCAAGTGGGAGACTGTTGGAATTGTGCCCTAGAGGCAATCAATTAATTGTGACAAATATATGGATTTACGATTCATTATGTTATCGATATGGAGATATGCTAACATGAATGAAGTCCTTAGAACATAAGGTGTTATATTCTTAAATATCCTTAGTCAATTATAATGATTAATGGGACAATCATCTATAGACTAGTATGGGGTTGGATTGATATGGAGATATCACGATCCAACACATGGGTATGCATTAGGAGTAATGGCATACTGGATGACCCACGACGAAAAGGATACATTAGATTATGTGAAGTCACAATCGCTTTTCGTAGTGCTAATATTATTGCAATCCTTGGACTTGAAGTCACTAGATACTCTAGTTGTGAAATATTGCGCTTTGATGTTATCAAACGTTACACCGTAACTGGGTAATCATAAAGGTGGCTATCGGGCGTGATAGGAAGCAAGCTTAGAGATCGTTGTGATGTAGATAGGATTTGTCCCTCCCACATAATGGGGGTAAATATCCACGGCCACTCGAGGGATGAGGCTTATTGAATGTCTGGCCAGACTCAGATAAATTAATATAGAGATATTAATGTTATCTGCAAGCATAAGCAAATTCCCAGGATCGAGGAACTATGGATTGGATATACGAGTGTGACTATTTATGTCTCGTGTCCAATCCGGATATGGAGACAAAGGGATAATGCAATATGACATATTGGGCACAAAGGTTTGTCGGGATCACTGACTATTTCTATTGGTTGGGTTGCATGGATGTGTTGCTAGACACCGCTCCATGTTAGTAATAGTTACTACCAACTATATAGAAACCTATGGGGTCACACGTCAAATAGAGTAGAGCTAGATTTGGGATTAATTAATATGGATTAATTAATAGAAGGATCATTGTGCAACACCTTGCAAACTTAGTAGGACTAATTTGCAAGGAAGGGAATAATTCTAGTTCATCTAGAATTAGGAAACTCTTTTATGGAAACAACAAGGAGTTGTTGGAGTATATAAAGGAGGCTCTAGCTTCCTTCCCATAAGAAGAGTTATTATTAGTCATAACACAAAAGTGGGAGAGAGCAAAAAGAGAGAGCAAGACAAGGAGCTAGGGCCGAAACCCTAGCCACCCGTCCGCCCCCCTACCCGACGGCAAAGAGAGGCCGCCCCTCTCTTGTGCTTTTGGTGATTTGTTGCTTTGATCTTCATCCCTCTTCCTCCAAGGTTCAAGCTAGCACTTGATTGAAGGAAGAATCTAGATCTCACCTCTAGACGTGGATCAACCGTAGAGACGAGGACATCATTCTTCGTGTGATCTCACAAATCAAAAGGTACACATCTTCTATGTCCTTGATCATGTTATGATGTCTCTTCCTGTGATCCTTGGTGGGCTTTGAGTAGGATTAATTTTTGTTATTCCGCTGCGTTACCTACGTCAAAACCCAACACTTCTCCTAACAGATAGATGAAGAGTCAAGGCAGCTTACTCCATGAAGAAGATAGGCATGATTTCGGCTTCGACCTCATCTCGCATACTAGTTCGCCTCTATATAAAGAATCTTTTGGTCTATACCAGTGCATCTCAAAGCAACACAGAGTACACCCATTAGAGAGGGGCACTTGACGAAGCTAATATCGGCGAAGAAGACGACGGTGGTTTAGCGACCAACGGAGCCGAAGCGAAATTGCAAACCTGCGGGTATGCTATTACACTCTGTATCAACTCCATTTTTATTCAATTATGCAATTTTTTTTGCCATGAACATGTCATTTTACTCTCTGTATCAACTCCATTTTTATTCAATTATGCTATTACACTCTGTAACAACATGTCACCAGTATCTCTAGCAGCTTCAAGCATACTTTTACTCTCTTTTTTACCAAGAACAGAGCACATTTACTTGTTTTTCCGTGAAGAGTGCATACCATCATGACAGTTGCAATTTCTGAGATGATCAACCCGAAATGCTTTGAACCGGTATCATCTAAGTCGATCTTCAACTGTAGGCGATAAAAACAATCAAGTAGAGAAAGACCAAGCTTGTAAAAGCAAATAAGGTCCCTGGTACTATGTCCTTCTGTAACTTGTGTCGAAAAGATCTGTAAACTTTTATGCTCTGTTTTGAAACAAACAGAGTACTATGTGCTCTGTTTTTTGAAGAAAACATGTAGAGTATTCTCTTTTGATAAACCCTCAGTGCATATGCCTTTGTAAAGAGAGTAATGCTCTCTATTTTGTGAAGAAAGCCACCACGTACCCTAGCTTTAACCTGGTGATGATGTGTTGGCATTTTGAGGTGTCTTTCATGTAGCCGCGCCACCTCGTAATGTATTTGTGCTTCATTTGATAGTAGCTAGTTGATGTCTGTATTGCTAGCAGCTAGTTGTTTTTTTTGTACACTTCAATTGCTAGCAACTAGTTGTTGTGTGGGACTTGAATACACGAAGTTTCAAAATGTACTAAATTGTCTTTTTTTTTTGTCGCATAATATTTACCGTCGCCTTATCTTTTCCTGTGACCGTTGTACTTATTGGGATGTTTTTCGTGCAGCTACTATGTCGTCAAATCGGTCAAGCAACAATCACCAGCACTATCACAAGAGTCGTGATGCAGTGCGTGACCGGAACCAGCAGCAAAAGCAAGCGGCTTCGAAGCCAGCCCGTGATCACCACCACAGCGAGGCACGAAATGCTCAAAAGATGGACCATAGACAAGGTGACTTGAGACAGACCGGGCAGCCGCAAAAGCAAGGGAACTCGAAACACGTCCAAGCTCATCAGCAAAAGCTTGGAGAGCCGGCGAAGCTGAACATGGATAGAGTTGATGCGAACAAGTTCTACTTCCAGTCAGACAACCAAGATGGTGCGAGACAGACAAGGTTCAAGATAAAGCTTCCAACTAGTTCGACTCCCAGCTTGACTAGTGATGTGACAAACGATTCAAGAAAGCGAAAGGCAGTTGCTCTCCAAGATCCCAATGCAAAACAAGTGAAAGAAACCGAGAGATACATACTCAAGGCCAGAGACATCGATGGCCGCGACAAAGGTTTTACTAGCCATGAGGAGGAAGCTATTGATCACGTTACCAAGACATGTGCGACACCAGCAAATTCTGAGCAAGGATTGAAGAAGGAAACTCATAGGTCACCACAACAGTCATCAGAGTAGAACGGCATCACTATGGACCGAGAATCTCCTTTGAAAGTGTCCAGTGACTCGCCAAGTAAACCTCAAGAGAAGAAGAAGAAGGCGGTTGTAGAAGCCCCTGTCTCTCAGGTTGTTGATGGGGTTGATCTTGATTCGGACAACTTATTTGATTTCCTTGATTTTGTTGATGAGGGAAGCTTTTCTGACGATGATAAGAACTACAAGCACTTGAAGCATCGGTCATCCGAACGCGCCATAATGCCTTCGCTGGAGATAGGAGGAGATGTCATTGATGAACTTGCCAATCCCAGTCTATCTAAAGAAGAGTTTTCTGCAATGCTTGGCCGTCTGCCATGTGCCATCCTTCAAAGGTGTGATGCGCGTCTTTTGCCTATATTTCATGAAGAGTTATCAAAGACTGTTCTTGGCCACCCTCTGGAGGATATGTCTCTCATCCAAGACGAAATCGATACAGCTTTAGAAGAAATGAAATTGAAGTTCCCTGTCGAAGCTCGATCCTTGAGTGACAAATGGCGGATCTATCTTGATAAAGTAACGTCTTATAAATCCCAAAGATCTCGTCTTACAGTCTCGGATGGCCAGACTAAGGGTCAGTTGGAAGCCAAAGAGAAGTCATGTGAAAAGGACATAGCCGATACCGAACTTGAACATGAAAAGTTCAGTAAGGATCGTGTCAAAATTGAAGAGGAATTTAACTCTATGGTGACGGAAGAGGAAAATCTCCTTAAGCAACTTGACGATTTGAAAACCAAGAAGGAACAAAACAGATCTGAAGCCGCCAAGCTAGATCAAGAAATATCTGAAGCCGCTATGGTTTTGTCCTCGCTAAAGAAGGATCATGTCGCCATTTTGCAAGAAATTGACCTCCACCAAGTAGACCTTCAACAATTGGTTAACGTGCAAGCAGCCTTAGAGAATGAGAGGGATGAGCTTTTTATGGCATAGGTGTCCTTTTGAAATTTAGTCACTTTTCTTTTGATGTACTTCCTTCTTGCTTTATCATATGAAATAAATAGTCCATTTATTCCTTTTCAACACTCTTCTTTATTCTTTGTAAACTACAAATATAATCGCAGCTTCATCCTTAAACAATTGAACTTTGATTACAACTTTTTGTTTTTTGCGTTGCGATCCAAGATTCCACATCCAACAGTTGAAGTTCTCTGAAGAAATCCAATGAAACCCTATCAACGAGAAATGTTTTTTTTGGTTGTTTGGACTGGACTTGGAAGAACGTTCCAAGATGCCTACGTACCCACAAGTGGGATCAAGTCGCACGTAGTTCAAAGGGGTTTTTTTTTTGGGGCCGTTCACAGTTTTAGCTCATGCGGGCCAGGAGCATCATGCAGTTTAGGCTCTTACGATGAGGAGCGTGGCAGGAACCTTCAAGGGTAGTAACGCTTCAAGAACTTGCCATTGATGGGGCCTATTCTCAATCCGTCTTCCGCCACGATCTTGTATGCACCATTTGTGTAGACTTCTTGCACTTTGTAGGGTCCATCCCATTTGGAGGTGAACTTATTCCCCGTTCGATGAGTAATGATGATGGGCCTCCTGACTGCGAGTACAAGATCCCCTACTTGGAACGAACGAATTCGAACTTTTCTGTTGAATGACTTGGACATGCGAGCTTGGTAACACTCGAGCCGCTGTTGTGCTTCAAGCCTTTTCTCATCCAACGCTTCTAGCTCTGACAGCCGAAGACGTGCATTATCTTCCTCAGTGAGACCTTCCTGAATAGCAATCCTCAGCGATGGGATTTGACGCTCCAAAGGTAACACTGCTTCTGCTCCATACACCAATGAATAAGGCGTTTCTTGTGTAGGTGTACGATAGGTAGTCCTGTACGCCCATAGAGCTTCTCCAATCTTTTCATGCCAGTCTCGCTTTGACTTTGCAACTACCTTTTTCAAAAGATTGCCAAGGGTCTTGTTGAATGCTTCAGCCAGTCCATTCGCTGGTGCATTATACATCGACGACTTGTACCGTTTGAAGCCAAACTGTTCACATAGCTTGTTCATGAGACTATTGTCGAAGGACTTTCCATTATCTGTGATGATGTAGCGTGGCACACCATACCGAAAGATAATATTGTTCTTGATGAATTGCACGACTGTCTCCTTCTTGACTTCTTTAAATGGTGCAGCTTCAGCCCATTTAGAGAAGTAGTCGGTTGCAGCAAGGACGTAAAGATGACCACCAGAAGATTTTGTCAGAGGCCCCACAACGTCAAGACCCCATGCGTCAAATGGCCAAGAGGATACCGTTGGGTGGAGCAACTCAGGCGGTTGATGTATGAGATTTGCATGAAACTGGCAAGCTTGACATCTCTTTGCAAAATCCATGCAATCCTTTACCATGGTGGGCCAGTAATAACCCATCCTTTTAATTCTGAAGTGAAGCTTTGGCCCTGACTGATGAGCCCCACATACTCCGGAGTGAGCTTCTTTTAGCACATGCAAAGATTCATCTTCTCCCACGCAGCGAAGCAACAACCCTTCAAATGAACGACGATAAAGCGTATCTTTATAGTAAAGGAAGCGTGGAGCGCGCCTTCGAATGTCGTTCCTCCTTCGTGGATCGTCAGGTAGTCTTTGATTTTGCAAGTAGTCTATCAAAGCATCACGCCAATCTTCTTTCTCAACTTCATATACCGAAATTGCGTTTATGTCTTTCCCGTCATCATCGTGATCGTCAAACATGGAGGGAACTATCCACCTCTCGCAAATTTCGACTGTTGCTTTGCGCTCCGGGAACGTCAAAGTTGAAGCGAGCTTGGCGAGTGCGTCTGCTTGTTTATTTTCACCTCTCGGCACATGCTCTAATGTGGTGTTTCCAAGCCATGCTACCATTCGGGTAGCATAGTTATGATAAGGGATCAATTCGGGCTTCTTCACCTCGTAGATGTTGAGGAGTTGATTGATCACGAGCTTTGAATCGCCATATACATGAAGATCCAAGTGCTTGGCATCAACAGCCATTTCCAATCCGAGTATGAGAGCTTGGTACTCTGCGACATTGTTAGAGCAACTTTCCTTAAGAGTGAATGCGTAAGGCAACACATCTCCTTCCGGCGAGACGAACACTACACCCGCTCCAGATCCTTCGCGATGAGAGGCTCCATCAAAGTACATCTTCCAAGGGCCTTGTTCTTCCACGGTGAATACTTCCTCGTCGGGCAAGCTTTCAGACAACTCCCAAACCGCAGGTAAGGGATGATCAGCTAGAAAATCTGCCAAATCTTGTCCTTTGATGGCCTTTTGAGGAACATAAATGATTTCAAATTCCTGGAGAAGAAGGGACCATCTCGCTAGTCGATCCGATAGTACCGGTTTTGACATGATGTACTTGACGGGATTGGCCTTTGAAATGAGATGTACAATGTGAGCTTGAAAGTAGTGGCGCAACTTTTGCACAACAAACACCAAAGCTAAACATATCTTCTCTATTGGCGAGTAGTTTAGCTCATGTGGCGTCATCCTTCTGCTCAAGTAATAGAGGGAGTTCTCCTTTCCATCTTTGTTCTTTTGAGCAAGCAAAGCTCCAATGGAGTGCTCTTGTGCAGCAATGTAAAGAATTAGTGGTTGACCAGGTATGGGAGCAGCCAAGACAGGAGGTTTCATTAGATAAGCCTTGATCTTCTCAAATGCCTTCCTACAAGACTCATCCCATTGGAAGGGGACTCCTTTCTTCATGAGCCGACTAAACGGGTGACATCTTCCAGCCAAGTTTGAAATGAATCGTCTAAGATACGCCAACCGCCCTTGCAAGCTCTTGAGCTCATGTATGTTCCGAGGTTCTGGCATTTTTTGAATTGCTTCAATCTTAGACTGGTCAATCTCTATACCTCTATGGCGGACGATGAATCCTAGGAACTTCCCAGACGCTACGCCAAAAGCACACTTCAAAGGATACATTTTAAGTTGATATCGTCGCAGTCTATCAAACACGCTTCTAAGATCTTGAAGATGGTCCTTCCTTGCTCGTGTCTTCACCACGAGGTCGTCAACATAACATTCAACGTTCTTGTGGGGCATGTCATCAAAGATTTTCTGCATTGCCCTTTGGTAAGTTGCCCCCGCATTTTTCAGGCCAAACGGCATCACTTTATAACAGTAGATGCCTTTTGGCGTACGAAACGCTGTAAATTCTTCATCATGGGGTGACATCCGTATTTGATTGTAACCTGAAGATCCATCCATGAAAGATAAGGCTTCATGTCGTGTAGTGGCATCCACCATCAGTTCAGTTATCGGGAGTGGAAAATCATCTTTAGGGCACGCATTGTTAAGGTCCCGGAAGTCAACGCAGATTCGAGTTTGCCCGTTCTTCTTCTTGACAGGTACAATACTTGAGATCCATGTTGGGTATTTGACCTCCCGGATGAATCCAGCTTCGATCAGCTTGTTGACTTCTACCTCAATTTTTGGAATGAGCTCTGGGCGAAATCTCCTTTGTGCTTGTTTCACTGGTCGAGATCCATTCTTCACAGCTAAATTATGAACTGCAACTCTGGGATCCAATCCAGGCATCTCTTTGTAGCTCCATGCAAACACATCTCTGTATTCCATCAGAAGATCGGTGTACTCTTTCTCTTCTTCTGGAGTGAGACTAGCGCTTACGTATGTTGGTCTTGGCTCATCTTCAGTCCCCAAGTTGATCTCTTTCAAGTCATCTACTGTGGAGGTTACGCCTTCTTCTAACTCAGGTGGAGCATCCTCGGCATCTTCTTCAATTTGGACTCGTTCCTTCTGAATGGTGATGTGGCACGAAGAACCAACACTCTCTACATCAACAGAGTCATCAAATGCTTGAGTATCAACCACCGTCTTTTGTCTCACTGTCAGCACGTCTTTAGATTCCACCACAAGTGTGGTATTTCTCTTCATTCGTGACGGGAACCTGCTGTTAATTTCTTTACTATACTTCAATAAAGATGTTCCTCTTTCAGCAAAAGATTTTGTTTCATACTCCCCAGGTACAACCAATCTACCATAGACAGATCTTCGCAGAGTTTCTTCTTTCCTCCTTGCACCTTGCACTCCTAGGCGGTCAAACACGGACCTCCGGGAGTTTGGCTTCCCAAGGCGATCGAAGACCGATAGTTTTGCTGGTACTTTTGATTCATCACTTTCCACTGTAATGTATTGGCTTGATGCTTTCTTGACAA
The DNA here is from genome assembly GCA_023055425.1 of Linanthus parryae. NCBI lineage: Eukaryota > Viridiplantae > Streptophyta > Magnoliopsida > Ericales > Polemoniaceae > Linanthus > Linanthus parryae. Next base: position 76,808,495 of record JALGPY010000006.1, on the reverse strand, counting down.
TGATTCGCGCAGGGGATGTGCCTGTATATCCTAGGCCGGTACGGGACATAGGTATAGAATGTCCATTCTTCCTAAGCATTTTTTGAGTAGAATTAAGGCCATGCACTTGTTCACCTGTCACTTCTTCTGGCAATTCTCCTAAGGTAGCTGGTTGTTGAAGATTGTACCCTGCCTTAGCTAAGAGCTTGTAAGCGTTTGGATCGAAACCTTCAACTGTTCGTCTTGAAGGTAAGTTAACATGCTCCATTGTTGGCTCTTGACTTGGGCGCAGGAACCCTTGCAAAGTTTCTTTATTCTTCTTGAGACGAGTGATTGGAGTATTCAAACCCTCCAACTTTAATTCCTCACTCTTTCTTTCCTTTGGCGTGTAACGCAACACGGGAATCCTCTTACCATCGTTTCCTTTCTTCAAAACAATTTCCTCGACTGGATCAACAAGTACGGCTGATTTCCCTGCTTTTTCCTTGTTAATGACCTGGGTTTTGGGTACAGCGACTTTTGGTTTCACTTCCACTGGAGCAACATCATTCGAGTAAAATTTTGAGTCAGCAATGTATGCCTCAGCTTCATTAAAAGGCTTCCCGTCGGCTACAATGGTCTTTACTTCACCATTCTTGCAAAACTTGAGGCATTGATGAAGAGTCGATGGCACTACTCCATATTCATGGATCCATGGTCGTCCCAACATCATCTTGTATGATGTATTTGCATTTATCACATGGAAGAACACGCTTGGATTCATGTCACCTAGGACCAAGTCTAGCGGAATTGCCCCCAACGCTCTTTGGCCTTCTTGATTGAACCCTTGAATCAGAACGCGACTATGAGATATGTCGCTTGAGGAAATCCCGAGTTCTCTTGCTGTTGAAAGAGGCATAATATTGACTGCTGATCCTCCGTCAACCAGAATCCTGTTCACCTTTTGCTCCTTTGCATAACCACTTATGAAAAGCGGTCGGTTATGAGGCGTTGATCCTAACAACAAATCTTCATCAGAGAACTTTATGCACTCATTAGGACACACATGTGAGTTTGCTTCAGGAGGTGTAAGCTCATTCTCATCGTCTTCAGTTTCCACGCTGCAACTAGCATTGCATGATACTTCTCGAAGAGACGGCCAACATGCATTGCGCAAGGAACTTGGGAGAAAATCCCACAAAGTGACTGCACATCTGGGAGCCTGACCTTCTACACCTTGAAAGGAGTTCTTGGGGATGCGTTTCCCCTGTCTTTTCTTCCATTGTCTTTGTAAAGGTTGTTTAGAAGATGTTATCGAGGGTTTTGCAGGCATCACTTGTGGAACTCTTTGTTTCCTCCTCCTTTTCATGACAACTTTCCATCCTTCATCTTCAGGATTTGTCGAAGTTTCGCCCATGTGATTGTTTCTCCCAATGGCGCTAGAAGGATAGATTGTCGTCGGCGTTTTGCATCTTTGTTTAGACAGATCGCATCACTTACCGCCGATTTTTGAGCAGGTTACGCTCTCATGAAGTTCACACACCTCAACTGGATCGAAAGAACCAAAAGCAATGGAGACGCAGTTGGCGGTTGCAACATCTTCATCTGCTTCCAAGGAAACTTTTCCTTCTCTAGCCAGTTGCATTATCTTCTCTTTCAATACGAAACACCGTTGAGTAGGGTGGCTAACCAGGCGATGATATTTACAATACTTTGGATCGTTAACCAATGTGGCCTCCTCGGGCCGTTTGGACTCAGGGAGCTCGATGAGTTTAAGGGACAACAATTCATCGAGCATCCCAGGAACATCAGAGTCTTGAAAAGGGTACTCTTTAGCTTCTAACTCCTTCAAGGTTGGCCTTTGTCTCTCCACCACAGGGTAGGAGATAGATTTATCATTCTCCTTTTGAGTTGACTTGGATTTCAGCTTCATTGGCGCAGTTGTTACTACCATAGACTCCTTGTTTTCTTTCTTGGTAATGTTCTTGGCGCCCTTGCGAAAGTCTGGTTTAACAGTGATCTTTCTAGAGTCTTGGACTGGAGGTCCTTGATTCCCAATAGCAGCGATGCTAAGTTCCATATCATGACCTCGAGTAGCTAACTCCTCAAAAGTCCTTGGCTTGATCCCTTGAAGGATGTAGTGTAGCCCCCAGTGCATGCCTTGAATGCACATTTCGATGGCAGAGGTTTCGCTGAGGCGATCTTTGCAATTAAGGCTTAGGTTCCTCCATCGATTGATGTAATCAATCACTGGCTCCTCCTTCCATTGACGGCTGTTGGTAAGCTCAGTCATGCTTACCGTCCTACGCGTGCTGTAGAAACGGTTCAAGAACTCGTTCTCCATCTGCTCCCAGCTATCTATTGTTCTGGGTTCAAGATCACCGTACCAATCAAAAGCAAAGCCATCAAGCGTTCGGACGAACTGTTTTACGAGGAGATCGCCATAAGATCCAGCGTTGTTGCAAGTCTCCACGAAATGAGCGATGTGTTGCCTTGGATTTCCTTTGCCGTTGAAAAGCTTGAACTTGGGTGGATTATATCCAGCAGGTAACTGCAATAGCTCAATCCTCTCAGTGTAAGGTTTCTTGTATCCTGAAAGAGGCTTTGGGGGTTCTTCTATATTCTCTTGCTTCTCCTTCATCGCTTCAAGGATAAAGCTCTTCAACTGGCTGACTGGGATTGAAGCCTCATCGGCAGTGTTTGGATCTTGCATCTTCTCTTTTCCTTTTCCAGCTCCATCTTCCTTCCTTGGAGGGCTCTGGGTTGCATGACTTGATTCTCCCATAGTCTCCATCTTGTTCATCAAGGCTGCAAACTGGAGGTCACGTTTCTCCATGGCAGTTTTCATCTCTTCCATGTTCTTTGCCAAGATCGAGACTTGCTCTTCTAATGCCAAGGCATTTTTGGTCATTGCTGGCATGACAGATCCCTGAGAGGTTGCCTCTGTTCCATGTTCACCAGTTTCTGAGTATTGAGTGCTGGAAGAGCTGATTGAATCTGAGTTGTCATCCTCGCTTTCTTTCTCAAGATCCTTTTCTGAAACCCCCTTTGTAGACATGGAAGGACGATGATGGAGCTTTTGGATCACTTGATCCACTTCATTTTCTTCCCCTTGCAACGAGTATTTGTCGTCTTCAACTCGCCTAGACAGATCTGGAATCTTCGGGAGGTGACCGCCAAACACTGGGGTTGACTTCGGGATTGTGACCATCGAGAAATTCTTCTGAGCAATCGCTTTTGACATGCTTCGAGTCACTCGTCCGGAACTTCCTTCGCTTGTTCCCAATCCAACTTTGTCAGGGGGTGCAGATCCGGAACTTCTTTTCTTGTCCTCCGAGATCTTGAAGACACCTTTGTTGGAAGACATCACGAACAAGTTTTGAATGATCTGCAGAAGAGAAGGGATGAAAGGCAGAGATGTCCCACTGGGCGTGCCAGAAATTTGTACGCACAAATTTGTTGTTCAAGAAAATAAACAAGTAAATCTGCGACAAATTCAATTTATGTGAGTAATAAAGCGGGACTACAATCTCTGGTATGTATTTTCTTAAATAAGAAAATAATATCCTTTGATTCTTCTCTCCTTCTTTGATTGAGGGGATTGATCTTCTCCGATTTAGGCGGATCTGATGTTCTCCGATTTGAGCGGAGTTGGGTTGTTCTCCGATTTGAGCGGAGCTTTGATCACCGATGTAGGCAGATCTGATTTCTCCGATTTGGGTGGAGTTGGGATCTCCGATGTAGGCGGAGGCGGCGATTCTGAGCAGCGATGGAGTCCTTCGGGCCTTGAATGGCTTGTTCGTCAGAGCTCTGCTACTTCTGAATCTCCAAGTGTGTTTTTCTCCTTGGGGAGGACCCTCTATTTAGAGAGGAAATGAGGGATGACGTGGACTTTTTGATATTTATCTCATTATTTATCTATTTTTAAGAGATAATATCTAATAACATAAATAATTACTATCTCTCAATATTTAATTAAAGAGCTAGCAGTTTTTAGTTATTTACACAAACCACCCCTTTTGTAGGATAATATATGTCAATTTGTAGCGTGCCATAATTTTGACACGTGGAAATTAAATTTGTTAAAATTTCCATGTCTACAATGGGATAATCATGGTCAAATAGATTAGACTGGTTAATTTTAGATTTTTTGAAGTGTTATTTAATCATTTACAATTTCGTGTAATATTGTTTTGGTAATAAATATTTTTTTTATTTTGATAGTTATGAAATTCATGATTTGGTGATAAATTTGATGATTTGTTGTGGGAGGCCAAAAATACCATTCTCTAAATTTGATGAAATAGTGAAATAACTATTTGATGTAAAATTTGGTGAAAACTGCGGGAGACCAAAAGCTCTATTTTTCCACCAAAAATGGTAAAATGTTGTTTTTGAGGGTTAATTGTGGGAGGCCAAACCATTTTTCTCCACCAAATATATGATTTGATGTAAAATTTGATGTCAACTGTGGGAGGTGCTCTAATACTCCCAAATCCTATCATATATCACCAAATTCTATTTTTTCCTTCAAATTTTATGGCGAAAATAGGATTTGGTGTAATCTACAACAAATTTTGAACTAGTGTTTAGGGTATACTTTTACATTACTTTTGTATAATTGGAGACATAATGTCATATTTTGCAAATAATTAGTGTTAAAAATTATTTTGATGACTAATATAATTAATCTTAGTGATAGAAAATAATATATAAACAAAATGACGACAAGAACAATGCATTAATAATAACCTCGAAAAAATGAAAATAGATCACATCATTAGCATGAAAATAAAATACATAGTCAAACTAAGAAAATGAAGAATGCATAATGAAGAACAGAGTAACATATTAATAGAATGCACCATGTCTTCGTGATCTGGTCGATAACATATTAATTGAATGCACCATGTCTTCATTAATCTAGATGAAATCCTCGTTTTGGTAGCTGAAATTGGGATAACTTGCATCTGGTCGAGCATACATCCGATCATTATTGTTATGAGGTTCTGGAACATACGATTCATCATTACTTCCTTCACTCACACATGCACCAAAGTTTAAGTCTCGAGCGATTCTAGGCATGTTATATTTTTTGAAGTGTTATTTAATCATTTTGCGATTTCGTGTAATATTGTTTTGGTAATAATTTTTTTTTTTATTTTGATAGTTATGGAATTCATAATTTTGTGATAAATGTGATGATTTATTGTGGGATGCCAAAAATATCATTCTCTAAATTTGATGAATTGGTGAAAAACTATATAATGTAAAAATTGATGAAAACTGTAGGAGACCAAAACTGCTATTTTTCCACTAAAATTGGTGAAATATTGTTTTTGGGGGTTAACTGTGGGAAGCCAAACCATTTTTGTCCATTAAATATAAAATTTGGTGTAAAATTTGATATGAACTGTTGAAGATGCTCTTACAGAGTTTTCCACCGAAATCAGAGAGTGATCTATTTTGAGTGGAGAGACTAGGTTTAGTTTGTTAGGATAGTTAGTGGGTTGATGAGGGAGTGGGTTAGTAAAATGGGATGGGTTAATTAATAACCTGGGCCTAGTTTTGATATGCTAATTAGGTCCAATTTCTGAAAGTGTTTTTTTACAAAGGTTATAATGGGCATTTGCCTTTTAAAAAAGGGCCAAAAATAAAAAGATGAAATTTCAGAAAGAACGGACGAGAATAGAAAATGTGAAGTTAAGAGGGAAGTACTATTTTACATGTGGCATACATGTAGGTTCTACCAAGCAATTCATTTGAGTGGCTATTTTATGACATGCAATTTTCCATGAGTAACTTAGTTTTTTTGTGTCATTTAAATTTACATTGAAAATTGAAATTTCATACTACACTTTTTGACCACTCGACCTAAATATTCAGTGAATATGAAATATGTTGGTCAATGAAATGTATTCATTAAACTTAGGAAATGTTTCACTTAATGAATTCAGTTCCAAAATTTTATTTATTTATATTTTTCGCAAAAAAAGTCTTCTTCGTTTTTTTCTCATGTAAATAGTCTCTTCCTTTGAAAATAAAAAAATAAATGGAGGGAGAAAGGGCCTCTAGACCTAGTTTCGGCGAAATCGCCGCCACCCTCTGGCGACGCCCAAATCTGAAAATCCCACAACAAGGAGACTTCAACCACTTCGATCTCCACTCTCATCAATCAATCCAGGATGTTTCACGCAGAAACAACCCCTCTCAGAGAACCCTCGCCACAGGCAAGGCTCCGACAAGTGCAACGAAGAAACAACTTGGTTCAGCCAAAGGTTCGGCCAACCGCCGATCTCTTCCCTCCTCAAATCTTGAATCGAGTCTCTCGCAGAGAAAGCCGGCCAAGCGCAACTACAACGCCGGCATAACTCCGGCGAACGGTATTCCAGAAGCTGTCGACAAACTTGCCTTAGGCCACTCTTTTCCGTGGCCGACGAGCGAAACCCCAGCGCGCAAGAGACCCTCTCCCGTCGCTGGAGCAAATCCGGCGAAGATAAAATAAAAAAAACTACAATTCCAGTGTGTCAAAAAATCACGGATCTACGACTTTAGTTCACAGCCCAGACTGTTTCCGTGTAAACAGTGCTTCCAATCTTTCTGAAAGTTTATGTGGTGGTCCTGGTAATCAACCGACAGTGGGTAAGTCACCACCCAGAACCTACACCCACAATATTGCTCCCTCCATAAAAGGTAAATCTGTTGTAACGGAAGATGAATTCTGCCAACCTTGTTCTAACACAGTCGTTGCAAGTCATTTTCTTGAAAGATTGGGGGGTTTCTATATGAAGGAGAACCTTCAATTTTCTGATTTTGGCCTCCAAGAAGGCGATCTTGACTTTGAAGATGATTTTGACGACTTCGAAATGAATCTTGTAAACTACAACTTCAACATCCATTCTCGTCATCTCCAGGCTTCATCCTCAGTCAATGTTAAATTGAAGCATCTTCCAAATAAATCAACTTCACACCAGTTTGGAGAAATAGCTCCACAGAAAGCACACATAGTTCCGCCCATTACCCTTAGAAGTGTTACAACAGCATCCACAGAAATATTCGAGACCCAACAACCCATGTTTGAAGAGGAAAAGGAAAACACAATTATTGTTGATATGCTTTCAGAGAATTCTCGTGTCTCTCAGCCATTGGAACAGGCCCCCAAAGTAGATGTTTATGGTGTTACCCCTCAGAAATCACCTATTGTTCATCCCCATGTGCCTGAAAACTTCGGTGATGTCTTGAGCCCAAAAGCTACGTTCTTCAAGTATAGCAGGGTTGAATTATTGGCCTTGAGATTCCAATCGCCTCCTTCCAAAGAGATTCGATCAATTTGTGCACGAAAAAACATTTTGCTGACCCCTGATCAGCCTCGAAGGACCTCTGATAAGTATCATGCTTCCTTTCCCACTTGTGTTCCCTATCTTAGTCGAAGAACAAATCAAGTTGCCTACATAAAATGATCTGCAGCAAAAATAAAACTGCGTTGCTCAACGGGTCAAACATTCAGATGTGTGATTCGTTCGGGAGAAGCAATGGAACAATCATCTTCTTCCCCTTCTGTCACATCTGTTCATCTTCTCCTGAAACACTGGAAGCAGCCAAGGACAAACCTAACCATGTCAACCCGCAACAAATTCCCTGCCATTCAAACTTTCCTCAGAAAAAAGAGAAGGGTGTCCGCTCGTTTAGGCCCATCCACTGCACAACTTCACAACTGGCCTCCTCCTACTTTGTTGCAGCCTCGTTCCAAAAAACGACCTCGCACGTGGCTCACTAGATATCAACTCCAAAGTTCCAAGCGTAGTTGTTCTTCTGCCGTGGTGGTTCGCAAAAAAATGGTTTGCTCACCGGATCACCTTATGTACTCAGAACAGAGTCATTCATTGATCAAGGGGAAGTTCTATTTGGACGAGAAAGGTCCTGCAGCAAAATTACTCAAGAAAGATAGCCAGCGTCTTGAACACCACTTTTCTTTGGACTGTCCGGACATGTTATTTCAAGCTAGGATTTTGGAGGTTGTTCCGCAAAAATCTCCGGAGCAAACATGATCAACTATAGCTGGAACTGTCAAGGCATGGGAGAGTCTTGTGCTGTTCATGCATCCCCTCTTTTTTCCTCTTTCGGCTATCCTTGGTTTCTTGTTGTTGATCATGTGGAAGGACGGTTGACATGTCTTGTGTCATTCCTAATGCAAGATGCATATGTGGTTCTCTGTGAAATCGTCTGCTGCGGCTTAAAGAGAGCTTGGTGGAGATAGATTTTCTTTTTTAAATTTTGTTTGTCTATGCAGGATGTCTTCTTTTCAAGAAGACGTGCAATGACAAAATCCTCAAACGAAGCTCTTGTTTGCTTCTTTAATGCCTTTTGGCATCCTTGGCTCAGTTCGAAATCAACTCAACCGGGTGTTCTTCGCATCCAACTAGTTGGTTCACAAGTAGCCACCCCTCGGCTCAGTGTTTGCCGGAGTTCTCAATCTCCCTGTCATTCTCCATCCTATGCCCTCCTCACAGTGAACATCTTCAGCCCCGACATTACTACCTACAGCTCGGGTACCAATGCTTGCATCATTTTGGGAAGACGTTTGGTCATGGCCATTGACCTCTACATCGTGTATCATCTTTTGTTTTGTTTGTTCTTTGTCGTAGCGCATTTTCTTTTGTCACTTGGAATCGTCACCTATTTTAGCCAAGTGATCCGTTGTTTCGTACTTGTAATTTCCCTTGTTTAATATAAGTGGTTATGCTTCTTTCAAAAAAAAAGAAAATAAAAAAAGAAAAAAGAAAGAACAAACTATGTTGAACATTAATTAGCCACTTTTTTTGTCTCTTACTTGGAAATTAAAGTATGCGTCCCTTTGTGGAACATTTTGTGTAACTCTTTATTGCGCTATGCTGCATGAGTTTGTGTTAGTTGCAATACTGAAAGTAAATATATAGACTCTGACAACCAGAACAACAAAATGAAGGTTTTAATTTAAAAAATCCGGTGCAGCAATTTAATAAATATGTTAATGTATTAGTTAGCCACTTTTTTGCCTATAAAAAGATAACTTTCTAGTGCTCAAACGAAGCACTATGTAGTGCTCTACAAACAACGAGTCTTTGTCAATTATTACATTTCGTAGAAGTGTTACACTTTAATCTGTTGTAGAGCACCACATGAAAAAAAAAATCTCCTATAAAAAGTGAAAAGCATTGACCTTGATGATTTTGTATTGACTGATTTTTGCTTGTCATTCAGTACAATTGATCTATTATATTGAGTTACAAGACAATATCTTGTTCTTTGTTAAAACAGTCAACTCGCTGCATCATGTTCAAGTTTGAAACCTTCACAGGATTTTGAAAATGGTGGCAATATCATTGGAAATTATTTAGACTCCGCTTTGCAATCTCCTAATAGCTCAGCTAGTTCTGTGCACAGGAGCCATAAGTTTTAGGGAGGAGTATTGAGTTCTTATTCTTTTCAAAATGGCTCACATGAAGCAAATTTCATGAAGCATCTATGGATAATTGATGGTGGTGCTACTAATCATATGTCATTTGGTTCGAATTCTTTCATCTCCAAAAGATCTGTATCCCATGTTCATGTTTAATTGCTAAATGGAAAGATCACACTGGTCACACATGTGGGGACTGTGAGATTAAATTCTGATTTAATTTTGGAGGAAGTGATGTATGTGCCAGATTTTCAATTCAAATTATATATCATAGTTAGCAAAGTGTCATGGTTATACATTTCAATGTGATGTCAACAAGTGTCAGATCAAGTCTTCATCTGGCCATGTAATTGGCACATGTAGCAGAAATGGAGGTCTCTATTTTTTTGACAACCAAGTTCATGCTTCTACCAATGCAGCAATCGTCAACAGTACAGACTTGTGGCATCAAATATTAGGACATATATCCTACAAGAAAATGTAATTTCTGCATGCACATTTGGATACCTCAGTAAATTTTAAGTGTATCAGTCAATGTGAAGTATGTCATTTGGCTAAACAGAAGAAACTGCCATTACCAAAAGAAGCAAACACCTCCAGAAATCTCTTTGAACTGATTCATATTGACACTTGAGGACCCTACAAGAAAGTAACACATTCCGGTCACAGATTTTTCTTGACTATAGTGGAGGACTCCACCAGATGCATCATAAAAATAATGTCACTCACATAATTCCTTTTTTCTATCAGCTGATTCAATCACAATTCAGGTGTCTATCAAGAAGACTAGGAGTGACAACGTACCTGAGCTGGATATGACACAATTCTCCACTGACAAGGGCATCATTCATCAGCACACTTGTGTGGAAACTTGACACGTTCCTACCGCAAGTGTACGATTGTCGCGTGCAGTAATAAAGAGAAGCAGAGTTTTCGTGTCCCAAGAGACGTAACTTAAACTAGTTAATATTGTATAACCTTATGTGGGCTGACAATTTGATTTGTTTGCTAATTCTACAAAATTAAAAGACAACTAATTCAAATAACCGAGTGAATAATCGCACGGTTAAAGTTATGATATTAGTAAATGAAGACAAAGTTCAGAACATCTCTGAGGATCACTAAGGCGTTTATACCTATAAGATTTATGTTCGTAAAACACCAGTGTATTCTTCTTATCAAAACGAGCAACACTACTTCATTGATTCCTCTAATGAAGTCTATACTTAAAGACACGTAACTGATTCCTCTAGCCTACGTAAGTCTAAGCATGCATTAACCTTTTTGTGATCTACTCTAGTTCTTAGTTAACTAAACCGATTCATCTTGTTTAGATACGACTAGTGCAAGATTAAAGTTTTGGGTAGTAAATACCGATTCCTTTATCAATCACCACCTATGATCAATCCTACTGCGACATCAAACAATTACAATGATAACTTACGAGTATGAATCAAGCATGACAAAGAAGAAAACATCCACTTAAGCTAAAAGCGTAAATTATAATCCACAAGCCACCAAACCGGTGTTAAGCCCTAGCTACCTTCGAGATATTCTCAATAACGAGTTTAGCTACTAAAAACTCATGATCAAAATAACAATTTTCTAGTTGATCGTAAGCAAAAACAGAAGTAAAGAAGGGAAAAGAATCCAAACGATAGAGTTCAATCCCCCCAAATGCTCTAAAAGCTCCCAAGCACGTCTCCTACAATGTCTACCTCCAAAACTCAAAGTTCGAGGTCACATAATAATCAGAACATCGTTTCCAAACTATGTTCTAATTATTACAAAATAACCCTAAGAATTTGCTGAATTTCTGTTCGTGCGAACAATCATTTGTTCGTGTGAAGATGTTCGTGCAAAGATGTTCGTGCGAACATCTATTTTGTTCGTGCGAACACCTGCATTTAGCTTCCTTCGAGCTTGAGGCCTGAAAAAACTTCTAAGTCCTTCTATTCGTACGAATACAGGTTGTGTTCACACGAAAACTTTGTCCATATTTGCTTTTTATTCACTTTTAAAGCTCCTCTTCTTCGTCCAACTTCCCGAGCATGTCCCTTGAGCATTCCTCGCTTCCGGAGTTCGCTTCTGCTCCAAATTTTCCACTTCGAGCACCCGGTTCCTGAAATCCACAACACGAAAACAAATCGGAAGATCAAACGAGACAAATATCGCATAAAATACATGAAAAAACTCTCATATTCGACAATGACAATCCAATGCTCATAGATACTCAAAACTAAAAATAATTGGCCGAAAAATCACATAAACGCACGCAAAACGATAAGAAATTACATGAGAATATAATTACAATTGTGGAGTTATCAAAACTCGCCAACAGAACTCAGTGGTTGAAAGAAAACATCAGCATCTGCTCAATGTGGCCAGAGCACAGAAATTTCGAAGTCATTTTCCTCTTAGTTTTTGGGGAGAATGTGTTCTCATAGCTGGTTATTCGATAAACAGAGTTCCTACACCATAGCTCGGGGGAAAGTCTCCATTTCTCTCAGATTTTTTGGGTTCCTTTGCTATGCCAGCACCTTGCAGCATGACAGAACTAAATTTGAACCTAGAGACATAAAATATTTCTTTGTTGGCTATGTCAATGGTGAAACAGACGAAGTAATGAATAAAAAAATAGTTGCTACATGTTCTTAAATTTATATTAAATATATTTTTTTACAACGTAAGTCATGCTAATAACACAAAATGTTTGACATAAGTATAAACAACATATCATAATGTAGTAAAACTAAAACCTAGAAAGGTGTAGACGGTCCAAAATAGGGTCCAGACCCACAAACACGTGGACCCATCAGATCCTCACACGTATACGTTTGATCATGCTCTGTGCACTTTTGATCTCTCCCCATCGGCAAATGGGACCACGAGGAAAGGTCCCGCGCACCTCATACCTCGCACGGGACAGAGGGGTTTAGTGGTTTGGAGACTGGAACAAGAACCGTCGCGAAGAGGTGTGCCCATTCGCAAACCGTATATACCAAAGGAAATGACATGCCAAAAACTTCAATATATGATTTTCCAACGTCACCAGTGATGTTCCTCCAAGAATTGAGCTGTAACTGCCTCATAATATGTCGTGTTTATTCCGTACAAGCCCCGCCAGTCAAATTGATTGTCCTAATCGGACTAGTGTATATTGGAGGTGTTGGGCTTTGACGTAGGTAACGCAGCGGAATAACAAAAATTTAATTACTACTCAAGCCCACCAAGGATCACAGGAAGAGACATCATAACATGATAAGGGACATAGTAGTTATGTACCTATTTGGTTCGGGAGATCACACGAAGAATACTGTCCTCGTCTCTACGGTTGATCCACGTCTAGAGGTGAGATCTAGATTCTTCCTTCTCAAGTTCTAGCTTGGACCGGAGGAAGAGGGAAGAAGGAATCAAGCAACCAAAGGAAGAAGAGAGGGTTCGGCCCTCTCTTTGAGCCGACGGGAAGGGGCGGACGGGCTAGGGACGAACGCCTCTAGCTTGTTCTTGCTCTCTCTTTTGCTCTCTCCCACTCTCTTGTGTTATGTCTAATAACATTAGTGAGAAGGAAGCTAGAGACTCCTTTATATATTCCAACATCTCCTTGTTAACTACATAAAGGTCTTTCCTAGTTCTACATGAACTTGGATTAGTCCCTTCCTTGCATATTAGTCCTACTAAGTTTCCAAGGTGTTGCACAATGATCCTTCTTATTAATTAATCATATTAATTAATCCCAAATCTAGTTCTACTCTATTTGACGTGTGACTCCATAGGTTTCTACTTAATTGGTAGTAACTTATTACTAACATAGAGTGGTGTCTAGCAACACATCCATGCCACCCAACTAATAGAAATAGTCAGTGATCCCGACAAACCTTTGTGCCCAATATATCATATTGCACTATCCCTTTGTCACCATATCCAGATTGGACAAGAGACATAAATTGTCACACTCGTATATCCAATCCATAGTTCCTCGATCCTGGGAATTTGATTATGAAAGCAGATAACATCAATATCACCATATTGATTTGTTTGAGTTTGGACAGACATTCAATAAGCCTCATCCCTCGAGTGCCGATGGATATTTACTCCCATTATGTGGGAGGGACAAATCCTCTCTACATCACTACGATCTCTAAACTTGCTTCCTATCATGCCCGATAGTTATCTTTATGATTATCCAGTTACGGTGTAACGTGTGAGAACATAAAAGCACGATATTTCACAACTAGAGTATCTAGTGACTTCAAGTCTAAGGATTGCAATTATGTTAGCACTACGAGAAGCGATTGTGACTTTAACATAATCTAATGTATCATTCTCGTTGTGTGTCAATTCAATTTGTCATTAGTCCCAATGCATACTCATGTGTTAAACTTGATATTCCCATATAAATCTACACACATACTAGTCTTCCTATTAATCAATATAGTGGACTAGGGATATTTAAGATAAACAACACATTGTATCTAAGGACTTCATTATATTAAATATCACAATATATAATAAATGAATACTCTAGCCAATTATAATGTTCATACTAAATATTATATTGCCTCTAGGGCACCTATTTCAACACTCTCCCACTTGCACTAGAGCCAATCTGTTGCATCTCGTATGCCTATAGATCTGGCGTGCCCATCATGCTTTCGCTGCGCAAGAGGTTTTGTGAGTGGATCTGAAAGATTGTCATCCTTTGGAATCTTGCACATCTTCGCATCTCCTCGATCGATCATATCACGAATAATATGGAATCTCCGAAGTACATGATTTGATTTTTGGTGTGATCTTGGTTGCTTGGCTTGTGCGATTTCCCCGGAGTTGTCACAGTACAACTCTATGGGATCCACGATGCTAGGGACCACACCGAGCTCAGTGATAAACTTCTTTATCCAAACTGCCTCTTTTGCTGCTTCTGCAGAAGCAATGTACTCAGCTTCTGTTGTAGAATCAGCAACTGTCCCTTGCTTAGAACTCTTCCAGCTCACAACTCCTCCATTCAGGAAAAACACGTATCCAGACTGCGATCTGTAGTCATCTTTTTCGGTTTGGAATCTTGCATCAGTGTAACCAATTACACTTAGATCTTCCTTACCTCAAAATATCAAGAACGCATCCTTAGTTCTTCTCAAGTACTTTAGGATGTTCTTGACAGCAATCCAGTGACTCTCACCCGGATTGGACTGATATCTGCTCACCATACTCAACGCATATGATACATCTGGTCTAGTACACAACATGGCGTACATGATGTATCCTATGGCCGAAGCATAGGGTATCCTACTCATGCGGTCCTTCTCAATATCATTGGAGGGACAGTCGTTCTTAGAAAGAGTGACTCCATGCGACATGGGCGAGGATCCTTTATTGGAATCTTGCATGTTGAACTTCTTCAACACCTTGTCTATATATGTACTTTGACTTAGGCCGAGCAGCTTTCTATATCTATCCCTATAGATCTTTATACCAAGTATATAGGCTGCATCTCCTAAGTCCTTCATTGCAGAACACTTTCCTAGCCAATCGTTAAAAGATTGCAAAGTAGGAATGTCGTTGCCAATGATTAGTATGTCATCCACATAAAAGAACAGAAATACTACAGAGCTCGCACTAACCTTCTTGTAAACACAAGGCTCATCTTCGCTCTTGATGAAGCCAAACTCTTTGACTGCGTCATCAAAACGTCGATTCCAGCTCCTCGAAGCTTTCTTTAATCCATAAATGTTTTTTTTTTGCAGTTTACAGACTTTATTGACATTCTCAGGATCGTCAAAACCCTTTATTTGTGTCATGTACACATCCTCGAGGAGGTTCCCATAAAGGAACGCTTTTTTGACATCCATCTGCCAAATCTCATAGTCATAGTATGCTGCAATAGCAAGTAGGATTCAAATTGATTTAGTCATGGCGACTGGTGAAAAGGTCTCATCATAGTCAATACCATGAATCTGTCTATACCCATTGGCTACCAATCTCCCCTTATAGGCAACTACCTTTCCATCCACGTCGGGCTTCTTCTTTAAGACCCACTTGCACCCTATGGTCCGAGCCCCTTCGGGTGGTTCCACCAAAGTCCATACTTTGTTGGTTTACATGGAATCCATTTCGGATCTCATGGCTTCCGACCACTTCTTAGAGTCTGGGCCTTTCATGGCTTTCCAGTAAGTTGCAAGCTCATCATCCATGAGTGGTACGTCATCGAGCTCAGTCACGAGAAGTCCGTACCTCTCTGGCTCATGACGTACTCTACTTGACCTACGGAGTTCCTGTGTTACCTGAACAGGTTCCTCCACAACAGCTTGCGGTTCCTGCTCATGTTCCATCATTGGTTCAGTGATTTTTCGTTCTTGAATTTCTTCAAGTTCTACAGCCCTCCCACTTGCTTCTTTAGAGACAAACTCTCTTTCTAGAAACACGCCGGTCCGAGCAACAAATACTTTGTTCTCGGTGGTATTGTAGAAATCATATCCTTTAGTTTCCTTAGGATATCCCACAAAACTTACACTTATTTGATTTGGGCCCGAGCATGTATGTTTGTAAACGCTTTACATAGACATCGCAGCCCCAAATCCTGATAAACGACACTATGGGACGCTTTCCAGTCCATATCTCATATGGTGTCTTCATGACTGATTTGGATGGAACACGGTTAATGGTAAAAGCTTCCGTCATTAGAGCATGTCCCCAAAATGATATGGGAAGGTCTATTTGAGATATCATAGACCACACCATATCCAATAGTGTGCGATTCCTCCTCTCGGATGCCATTCCATTGTGGCGTCTCGGGTGGAGTGAGATGGGATACTATCCCGCACTCTCTAAGATACTCATCAAACTCTGGGCTTAAGTACTCTCCTCCACGATTCGATCGTAGAGCCTTAATACTTTTACCAAGTTGCTTCTCTACTTTATTCTTGAATTCTTTGAAAAATTCAAAGGATTTGGATTTGGACTTCATAAGGTATACAAATCCATATCTACTGAAATCATCAGTAAACATAATGAAGTAGGTGTAACCACCTCTGGCAGGCGTGGGGAACAGCCCACATACATCAGTATGTATGAGTGCCAATAACTCACTAGTCCTCTTACCTTCCTTATGAAAGGGGGACTTTGTCATTTTTCCTAATAAACAAGATTCACATGTCTCATATAATTCCAAATCAAATGAATCTAGAAGTCCATCCTTATGGAGTCTACATATGCTTTTCAAATTTATATGGCCCAAACGACAGGGCCATAGATATGTAGGATTTAAATCATTTTTTTTAATCCTTTTAGTATTTATGTTATAGATTCGACTATTTAGATCAACAATATACAATCCATTAGACAAAAGCGCACTACAATAGTGCATATTATCAAAATAAATGGAGCAAAACTTGTCCTTTATTGAAATAGAAAAACCCTTCTCGTCCAAACAAGAAATGGAAATAATGTTTCTGCTCATAGCAGGCACATAAAAGCAAATGTCTAATTCTAAAATAAGTCCAGAAGGCAAAAATAGCTCATAAACGCCTACAGCTAATGCAACAACTCTTTCTCCATTCCCGACGCACATATCTATCTCCCCTTTAGCCAATCTTCTACTTCTTTTCAAATCCTGCACATTTCGACAAATGTGAGAACCACATCCAGTATCCAATACCCAAGATGAAGAAATAGAAAGATTGACGTCTATAACATAAATACCTGGTGGTGGTGGAATCACTATTCCAAGCTTCTTATCCTCAAGATATTTAGGACAATTCCTCCTCCAGTGAACCGGCTGGCTGCAGTAGTGACATTCACCTTTAGCCACGCCTCCACTAGGCTTTAGGGCTTCCTTGGATTTCGCAACTTTCTTGCGCTTTCCTTTGGAAGTAGAGAAAACTCCTTTGCCCTTCTTCTTATGCACCATCATTATGGCCTTGCCCTTGCCTTTGTTGACGCTCTATTCAGCTGTCTTTAGCATGTTCAACAAGTCTGGCAGAGTCTTAATGATCTCGTTCGTATTATAGTTCATTATGAACTGATTATAACTTTCAGGCAACGATTGCAAGACAAGATCAGTTGCCAAATCTTGGCAAAGTGGGAATCCCAGCCTCTCAAGGTTCTCAATGTAACTGATCATTCGGAGTACATGAGGCCCTACTGGATTCCCTTCTGCAAGACTACTCTTGAATAATGCTTTCGACACCTCATAGCGTTCATGCCTTGCCTGTTCCCGAAACAATTGTTTCAAGTGTATGATCATATCATAGGCATCCATGTTATCGTGGTGCTTCTGAAGCTCAGCAGTCATGGTGCAAAGCATGAGGCAAGTCACGTCATTAGAATCATCAATATGTTTCTGCCGCACCCTTACTTCCGCTAGAACAGACTCATCTTGTGGTGGTTCTGGAATAGGAGTGTCCAAGACGTACAACTTATTTTCTTGCTTAAGGACAATCCTTAAGTTTCTGTATCAGTCAAGAAAATTTGTTCTAGACAGTTTATCCTTCTCAAGGACAGATTGTAGGGATGAAGTCGATGCGTTGTTGTTTGCCATTTGGAATTCTACAAAACGAGAAATGTACAATTTTAGTATTTTGAAAAATTTAACTATATTCAACAATGGCTAGATCATCAAATATAGCTCCCACTATTTTTCTCGGATTAATAGCCCTCACCATTAATGCGAAAATATCCTTATATTTTCTAGTAGGTCCAACATCCCTTTTTCACTTCTTCTTGAGCTTGCTTTGGCAAGTCACCCAAGAATAGGTTATTTAGGTAGGAACCATTCCAATTTCATCCCATGCAACTCTTGGTCCAATTAGGTTAATAACTCTTTATTCTTTATCCCATGGATAATGCCTAATTCTCATGCCTCTAGGTTCATCAATCCAATTGAGTCTTACCCAGTTGCGTCCAACCTCTTGCTTCAACATACACACATTACTAGCTTGTGTCGTCCGCAACACACCATTGTAAATTAAAATCACCTTGCTTTGGCAAGCCCGAATTTTAATAAACCCTGATCATGAAGGGTGTTTTGGCAAGAGAAGGCAAAACACAATATTTAATTGAGGGATTTAATAATTCTTAATTTGTTTGGTTGATCCAATAAACATGATCTACTTATTTGGATTGGGCAATCCACAATAAAAGACCATCCTTGTTTATTATTATTTTGTTAATGTTTTGATAGTATCGCCATACACACAAAAATAAATAACAAGACATAAATAATAAACATCCACAAAGTAAAAAAACGTGGCATGGATATGACCCCTAGACTAAGATATTATCAAGCCAATGATAATATCCAATTGCCCTAAAGTGACAAGCTCATCTCCATGTGCTCCACCATAGCCGCGCGCCTAGGGGAGGTCTTCTTCGTCTTTTGGCTTCTTTGGTTCTCCGGTCTTCTTCTCCATGCTCTTGGCTATCATCTAAATATTTCTAATTCTAGTCTAACATCTAGAATAAATAAATAATAGAAACCTCACATGTGGAGTATAAAAAGACGACTCGCATGCCGTAAAACGGAATTAATTATTACATTAATTTGATCAGCTCGCAGGCCGTAAACCAAATAACAAAGCAATAAACATCCACAACCTATGCCATATCCATCCACCATGCAACAAAGCACATAATACAGTTAAAACCAATTTTTAACGCGCTTGTTCAATTTTAATTGAATTGGGTAATTAGGGTTACAACGGTCCAAGGGGTCCAAGCTGGAAGTGTGAGCATGCAGATGTATATGTAGCTAAGATACTCTAGAAGGGGGGGGGTTGAATAGAGTATGCCAACTTTTTGCAAAACTTGCTAGGAAGATGAAAAATTGTGTAAACAATGAAGTTCAAGGCCTTGTAAACTAGTTCAAGCCCTTGGAAAGAATGCAGTAAGTGTAAAGCAAGTATGCCTTTTTCAAGGCCTTGAAAACAGGTTCAAACCCTTAGAAAATAAACAGTTTTGAGTGCTGTAAAAACTATGAAAAGAATGAACTGTAAATGTAGAAGACAAGTGATTTATAGAGTTCAGTCCACTTGGACCTACGTCTCTACCTCAGGGATCCCTGCAGGATTTTCAACTCAATTCTTATTAATCAAAAGCTAATCCCTAGAACTCAAGCCCAGAGAGTTCCCTTACTCTGTTACAGCTTGTGGTTTTCCCTAACATGTCTAGTACCTTCTCTAGCTAATTGATGAACTAAGAATTTCTCTATTGTTCACCTTGAACAATCCTTGAGAATAGATGTAGAGATCATACAAATATGATCTACCAATACAACTCAATAAAGCAGTACACTTAGAGTAGAAAACTGCAGTGAAAATGCAGTGAACTTCTATGAATGGATTGGAAGAATGATGAACTTCTTTGATGCTTGTTAATCGAGAATTCTTTCTCTGTTTTTGTCCGTTGAATGTTCTGTCTCATGTTGCTTCGGATTTGAGCTCTATTTAAACTTCAAACAGCTCTGCGAATCTCCCCAGATTTTCAGCAACAACCTTAATATTTTGTAGGCAACAGAGTTTGAATACTTTGAAATCTTCTCAAACGGTTGGATAATCACAATCTTCAGAGATTTTGTCGTAATATTTCATTTAAACACCATGAGAAGCTTTCATACACGTCTGATTGATCAGAAGATCAAAGTGTCCAACTATTTCCAAATCTGTAGCTTTTCAGTTTAGAAAACAATCCTGCAAAACTTAGAAACAAAATTTCCTGCATTATCATGGTCAAACAGATGATATCTAATGATTAAAACCAACTCAGAGAATTTACAGAAAAATCCCCCTGAGATTGTGCATACAGGTTAAGCAGTTTCAAGGCTTTGAATCCAATTTCAAGGCCTTGAAAATAGGTCACCTCTGAGACTGATTCAAGGCTTTGAAAGCTGATTCAAGGCCTTGAAATAGCTGAGCTACTCCAAGCCTTGCACAACCTGATCTATCAATCTCCCCCTTGATGAAAGACAAAACCAAGTTTTGTTTGATCCTTTGTCTCTGCAAAATAAACTGATTAGATCACAATATATAACACAGTATATCCAAAAAATCCAACTTATTCACAATACCAATAAAAACTTAAACAAACAGTTCAGCAAATACCAAATAATCCTAGAGATAAAAACTAAAGAACCTAGAATTTTTCCCCCTTTTTGACTTTCATCAAAAAGAAAAGAGATGTTGGATCAAGTGTCTGGAAAATTTTGAAAACTTTAAATAAAAACTTTTAAGGAGATAGAATGAGGAAGAAAGAGTAGGCAAGATTAGGGTTCTTTCTCATCCTCTTGGTCCCCTGCTTCTTCCTCACTTTCTTCACTGTTGGTCTGAACTTCTTGAGAAACCACATCTAGTTCCTCAATGAAGGAGGTGATCATTTCAATAACACTATTGAATAAGAAGGTTAGTCCTTCCAGGGCCTTCTTCCCATGCTTCAGCTTCTTCTTTACAACCAATCTTTTCTGTTGAGTAGAGACAGTCTTGATATTTTTCTTTCCTGCTTTTGAAGTTTCTAAAGGCTGGGACGGATGCTTCTCATGTTTCCCTTTGTTGGATATGGAGTACACTCCATAGGATCATGAATATGTGTCTGAGTCTGAGTCTTGAATAAAGATTTCATTTCCTTTTCCTTTAATCTCAGAAGCTGTCTTCTTCTTGTCTCTTTTAGGGCTTCCAATATGGATTCCCTTATGCTTCCCTTGTGTAGATGCCACAGTTTGTTTCTTCTTTGCTGGAGCCTGTTCCTTTCTCACCATCTTCTTTGGTGCTGAAGATTCCTCTTCTTCATCAGTAAAGCTTTTTGAAGTAGAGTCTTCACTAATATCCTGAACCTCTTCCATTGCTGCTTTTCTTTTCTTCTCTGAGACAGGCTTCGGACCTCCAGCCATCTTGATTCTATCTGAGGCTCTCCTTGTGCTCATTAGGGTTTGGGAGAAGAATAGAGAGAGGCGGAGTGATACGGAATGAAGGAGAAGAGAAGAAGATAAATACTGAAAGAGTTTGAGTTTCAAAAGGAAACTAGTATCATTCTGATCTTAACAGATTTGCAATGATCAGAGAGATTTAAAAACTTTTATGTCGTTGGAAAATAAAATATACTAATGCTATTTTTGGCTAAAACATATTTTTGAAAATGGTAGGGGCTATATTAGGCAAATATCTACAGAAATATCACCCAACATAGAATGATCCATGATTATTGACTATCACTGTAACGGACTTATTTTCAAGGCTTTGAAAAAGTTTCCAAGGTCTTGAAAAACTGTAACACTGCAATAAGTAACATACAAGACTTTGAACTGATTTTCAAGGCTTTGAAAAAGTTTTCAAGGTCTTGAAAAACTGTAACACTGCAATAAGTAACATACAAGACTTTGAACTGATTTTCAAGGCTTTGAAACTCAGTTCAACCCTTTGAAAACATATAACACTTATCTTTCTTACCTGATGCTCCCCCTAAACCAATTCATCTTTATTTAGCATTCCCAATTCCAATATTAGAGTTGAGAACCTTTCACCTGCTTATGGTTTAGTGAAGATATCTGCAATTCGCATGTTAATGGCAACAAATTCAAAAACAATATCACCTTTTTCAGCATGATTTCTGATCAAATGGTGTCTGACATCAATGTGCTTGGTTCTTGAGTGTTGCACTGGATTCTTTGTAATTGAAATTGCACTTGTGTTATCAAACTTAATAGGTATGCCTCTAAAGTCAAATCCAAGGTCTCTTAGCTATTGAGCAATCCATAACACTTTTGAGAAACATGCTCCTGCAGCTATATATTCAGCTTCGGCTGTTGATTGAGCAACTGAATTCTATTTCTGGAATGCCAACTGATCAAGGATGATCCAATGAATTGGCAAGTTCCTGAAGTACTTTTCCCATCAACCTTGTAACCAGCAAAGTCATCATCTGAAAATCCATGCAAAGAGAAGTTAGAATGTCATAGATACCAAAGCCCTAAGTATTTGGTACCATTGAGATATTTGAATATTCTCTTTACAGCAGTCAAGTGTGATTCTTTTGGATCAGCTTGAAATCTAGCACACATGCACACGCTAAACATAATATCTGGTCTGCTTGCTGTCAGATAGAGTAATGATCCAATCATGCCTCTATACTCTTTTACATTAACACTCTTACCAGATTCATCCTTGTCTAAGGATAGTGTAGAACTCATTGGAGTCTTGGCTTCCTTACATTGAGCCATGCTATATTTGTTTAGTAATTCTCTTGTGTACTTGCTTTGATGCAGAAAGATGCCCTTCTTCAATTGATGTATTTGAAGTTCTAGGAAGAAGTTCAACTCTCCCATCATGCTAATTTCAAATTCCCTGCTCATAAGACTTGAGAATTCTCTGCATTATTGATCATTAGTAGCTCCAAACAATATATCATCAACATATATCTGAACTACAAGTAAATCTTTCTCATGAGTCTTTATGCAAAGAGTCTTGTCTACTAACCCTCTTTTGAAATCATTTTCAAGTAAGAACTTTGAAAATCTTTCATACCAAGCTCTTGGAGCTTGTTTCAACCCATAAAGAGCTTTGTCAAGTTTGTAGACATGATCTGAAAACTTATCATTTTCAAAACCAGGTGGTTGTGCAACATAAACTTCTTCTTGTAAATAGCCATTCAAGAAAGCACACTTCACATCCATTTGAAACAGTTTCATGTTCTTGTAAGATGCAAAAGCAAGCAAAATTCTAATTGATTCTAACCTAGCAACTGGAGCAAAATTTTCCTCATAATCTATACATTCTTCTTGATTGTAACCTTGAGAAACTAACCTTGCTTTGTTTCTGATCACATTGCCACTTTCATCCAACTTATTCCTGAATACCCATCTGGTACCAATAACAGACTGGTTTGTAGGTGCAGGAACCAGGTTCGAAACCTTGTTCCTTTCAAACTCATTGAGTTCACTTTGCATAGCAATGATCCAGTCTGCTTCTTGTAAAGCTTCTTTCACAGTTTTTGGTTTTGCAAGAGAAATAAAGGCATTAAAAGCACATAAGTTCTTCAACTGTGATCTAGTTTGTTTACCAGTGGTTGGATCTGATATGATATTATCAGCTGGATGTGATGAGAGATATTTGAATCTCTCTTTTGGAGACCATGGTTCAGGCTCTCCATAGATCTTCTCTGGTCTTGAAGTAGTGGCTTTGTCACTTGACTCCTTCTGATCATATTTTTCAAGGCTTTGAGATTTAATTTCAAGGCCTTGAGCACCATATCAAGGTCTTGAAAATGTCTTCTATTGGCTTCTGACCCTTTCTTGAATCCTAATGGATTCTCAGTCTCTTCCTCTGATTCATGCTTGTTCAAATTCAAGTCTAAAAAACTTTCACTCAAAGAACCATCATAGATTTCATCAAAAATAACATGAATGCTCTCTTCAACCAGTTTGATTCTTTTATTGTAAACTCTATAAGCTTTGCTATTCAGAGAGTAACCAAGAAGTATACCTTCATCACTTCTTGCATCAAACTTACCAAGATTGTCTTTTCTATTGTTGTGGATAAAACAAGTACTTTTAAATGGTCTGAAGTATGAAATGTTTGGCTACCTCCCTTTGAATAGTTCATAGGGGGTCTTCTTCAGAATAGGTCTAGTCAAGCACCTGTTCAAAATATAGTTTGTTGTATTCACAGCTTCTGCCCAATAATGTTTTGGCAACTTGTTCTCAAGATGCATTGTTCTTGACATATCTTCAAGAGTCCAGTTCTTTCTGTCAACAACACCATTCTGTTGAGGAGTTCATGGTGCAGAAAATTTGTGAGAAATACCATGCTTATCACAGAATAAATCAAATTCTAGCTGATCAAACTCTCTACCATGATCAATTCTGATTGAAGCTACAGGTAGGTTTTTCAAATTTCGAAGTTCTCTGCAAAGATTTGAAAATTCAGAGTGTGCTTAGATTTTTCTTTGAGAAACATAACCCAAGTATATCTAGAAAAATCATCTACAACAACTAGCATATATCTTTTACCTTTTGGAGTAGGAGTCCTCATAGGACCACAGAGATCCCTATGAAGCAATTCAATTGGTCTAGTTGTACTTACAAACTTCTTTGGCTTGAAGGATTTTCTGGTTTGCTTGCCTTAAGCACAGACTTTGCACATTTAATCTTCCTTGAACTTGTTGGATGGCAATCCTCTTACCAAGTATTTGGAAATCAACTTGTTCAAGGTATGCAAACTGATATGACCAAGTTTCCTGTGCCAAAGCTTTGAATCCTCTTTCAAGGCCTAGAGACACTTCAAGCTTGCACCTGCAACTTTGTTAGTGTGAAAATTATAAACATTGTTTGATCTGGAGGCTGTGAGAATGCAATCTCCTGATTTCTCATTTTGCACCACACACTTCTCCTTATCAAAGATACCGGTTTTGTAGCAATAATGACAAGTAGGAGAATTTTTGTTTCCATCTTTCAAAAATTTGGTATTGTTTTGGATTGAATCCAATACCAGCTTTGTGAACAGACTGTGAACTCCCTCCAAGAATCAAGTTCAACTTATGTTCTGATCCAGCAAGCTTGACTTTGACCAATTCAGATTCTTGAAGTTTCTCAGTAAGAGTATTCTTTTGTTTCTCTAATTCATGAACCTGATGTCTTAGATTAACAAGGATATCACTCACTGAGGAGTTCTCAGTGACTACTTCCTTGACTTGTGTTTTCAAGGCTTTGAAACTAGTTTTCAAGTCCTTGAAATCACTGTCAGTTTTCTTCTGAGAGATTTCAAGATTCTGATTTAGGCAAACAAGTTGTAAGTTTTCTTTTGCTTGCTCATGAACTTTTTATTTAAAAAGTATGATCTCTTTAAGATAATCTTCCTCATTCAAAAGCATTGTTCTGAGATATTCTGAAAGAGCTTCGTTTGGTTTTGAAATCAGACAATTTACCATTACCCCAATGTTCTTCTTATAACTTTCATCATGCTTGGCCATGAAGCATAGGTTGGCATGTTCTTCATCAGATTAAGATTCACTAGAGCTATCTGAATCACTCCATGAAGCTATCATGGCTTTCTTTCTTCTGTCATGACCGTTCTTTTAAAAGCTCTTGCTTTTCTTGTGTGGACAATCTCTTATCAAGTGTCATGCATCACCACATTCAAAGCAGTTCATAACTTTTAATTTGTTTTGTGAAGAGGACTTACCTTTGTAGTCCTTGCTGCTGGATGATCTATGCCTTTCTCTATTGAAACCTTTATTTCCAAAGTTTTTCTTCATTTTGAGAATCCTTTTCAAGACTTTGGAAATTAAGGCAATTGGATCTTCACCATCACCATCCTCAGTTTCAAGGCTTTGTGTTCTCTCATTCTCTTTGGCTTTGAGAGGTAGGTTATTGACACCGTCTGGGAGTTCTCCATCAACTTCATTCATAGATATCTCATGCCTCAGGAGCTTCCCTTGTAGGTCATCAAGTTTTAAAGTAGAGAGATTCTGAGCTTCTTCAATAGCTGTGGTCTTTGGTTCCCATTTTGACTTTGGAAGACTTCTGAGAATCTTCCTCACCCTTTCTTCAATGGAAAAATGTTTTCCCAGTGAATCAAGGTTGTTGACAATATCAGTGAACCTCTTGAACATGTCTCTGATGGTCTTATCTTCATTCATCTTAAACAGCTCATATTGCCTGGGATAAATATTGATCTTGGTTTGCTTGACTTGACTAGTTCCTTCAAAGGTAACCACAAGGTTATCCCAAATTTCATTTGCAATTGTGCATCCAAAGATCCTGTTGAATTCATTTGTACTCAAAGCACAATACAAAATGTTAATAGCCTTGTAGTTCTTAGAAAATTGCTCTAACTCAGAAGAGGAGAGTGAGTCTTTTGTTTTGGGAGTTCTGATCCCATCTTTCTCTGTGTAGAAAGAATGAGGTCCATGTTGGATAATGGTTCAAAGCTCTAGATCTTGATCAATAATGAACATTTTCATGAGAGCTTTCCAGTGAGCAAAATTTTCTCCACATAATAGAGGAGGTATGTTAGCAGCTCTTCCATGTGAGAAACCAACATCACCTGTAGTACTCATGATCACCAAATGGTTAAATCTTATGCAGTGATACAAGCTCTGATACCAACTGAAAGTGTGAGTATGCAGATTTATATGTAGCTAAGATACTCTAGAAGGGGGGGGGGGTTGAATAGAGTATGCCAACTTTTTGCAAAACTTGCTAGGAAGATGAAAACTTGTGTAAACAATGAAGTTCAAGGCCTTGAAAACTAGTTCAATCACTTGGAAAGAATGCAGAAATAGTAAAGCAAGTATGCCTTTTTCAAGGCCTTGAAAATAGGTTCAAACCCTTGAAAAATAAACAATTTTGAGTGCTGTAAAAACTATGAAAAAGAATGAACTGTAAATGTAGAAGACAAGTGATTTATAGAGTTCAGTACACTTGGACCTACGAATCTACCTCAGGGATTAGATCCCTGCAGGATTTTCAACTCAGTTCTTATTAATCAAAAGCTAATCCCTAGAACTCAAGTCCAGAGAGTTCCCTTACTCTGTTACAGCTTGTGGTTTTCCCTAACATGTCTAGTACCTGCTCTAGCTAACTGATTAACTAAGAATTTCTCGATTTTTCACCTTGAACAATCCTTGAGAATAGATGTAGATATAATACGAAAATGATCTACCAATACAACTCAATACAGAAGTACAGTTAGAGTAGAAAACTGCAGTGAAAATGCAGTGAACCTCTATGAATGGATTGGAAGAATGATGAACTTCTTTGATGCTTGTCAATCCAAAATTCTTTCTCTGTTTTTGCCCGTTGAATGTTCTGTTTGATGTTGCTTCGGATTTGAGCTCTATTTAAACTTGAAACAGCTCTGCAAATCTCCCCAGATTTTCAGCACAACCTTCATATTTTGTAGGCAACAGAGTTTGACTACTTTGAAATCTTCTCCAACGGTTGGATGATCACAATTTTCAGAGATTTTGTTGTAATATTTCATTTAAACACCATGAGAAGCTGTCATACACGTCTGATTGATCACAGGATCAAAGTGTCCAACTATTTCCAAATCTGCAACAATTCAGTTTAGGAAACAATCCTGCAAAACTTAGAAACAAAATTTCCTGCATTATCATGGTCAAACAGATGATATCTAATTATTAAAAACGTGTTAGGACAATTTGTCTTCTATAATCTAATAAAAATGAATCAAGCATATGAAAGAGAAAGAGGAAATCAACTCAGAGAGTTTACAGCCCCTGAGAGTGTGCATACATGTTAAGCAGTTTCAAGGCTTTGAATCCAATTTTAAGGCCTTGAAAATATGTAAACTGTTTTCAAGCCTCTGAGACTGATTCAAGGCTTGGAAAGCTGATCCAAGGACTTGAAATAGTTGAGCTATTCCAAGCCTTGCACAAACTGATCTATCACAAGCCATCCAAGAGCTGAACCCCTAGGGGGACCGCCGCGCGCCACTCGGCCCAGCACAAAGCTGACCGCCCTAGTGACCCGTGGCCTTGCTTGGCGCGCAAGGAAGGGGTGGGGACGTCTAGGGTTTTGACCCTAGTCTCCTTCCCTTCTTCCTTGTTTCCAAAGCTTGGTTGTTTCCTTTATGGATGTTTCCATAAAATTGTTTCCATAATTGAAAACTCCTTTACAACTATGTGCCCATGAACCCTAATTTTCCAAGAACTCAATAATTCACATCCTATGTGATTAAACCCACCAATTCTAACATCCAATGTTAAATTAGATCTTGTTTATGTTGAATCAATATTCAATATGCATCTACTATGCCGACTAATTTCGGTTTTCGCGTAATAATAAAATAAGGTTTATAAACTGAAAACGTAACACATAAAATCATGTTATGCACTACGACCTGGGGCTCTTATACCACTGTTGGATTTTGACGTAGGTAACGCAGCGGAATAACAAAAATTTAATTCCTACTCAAAGCCCACCAAGGATCACAGGACTTCATTATATTAAATATCACGATATATAATGAATGAATATTCTAGCCAGTTACAATGTTCATACTAAATATTAGATTGACTCTAGGGCACCTATTCCAACAGGAGGAACTATTGCTTGCTCAGTATACACACAGTACTTCAGGCTGCCTTGCTAGCTTAAGCTTTGTCAAAAAGTTGTCTCTCTCCCACCAAGGCATATTCGGCTTGTTTCCACCCTTGTCTTCCCGTAACCTCTATGATTCTCACTTTTATTGTACTTGATTGATTAGAACTCTTGTTAATCGCCATTGAAGTACAAACAATCCAAAACCTCAACATTTCCCCGTTAAAAAAGGAAATGGTGAACCCTCAAAGAAAATTAATATCTAGTCAAAATTACTAATGCGAGAAATTATGTCGGATTTTCTGTTTGTTCAGAACTATAGTTATTAGCAAAATGTCAAATCATCAGAACATACAGAAAAAAATGTCGCACCTAAGTTGTTTCTAGGGACACCGAAACGGCGTAACCATTTCCAAGCTATTGAAGCATGCCGATCAGATTCTTCGCCACATCTTTAACGTTATCATCATACAAAGCAAGCCACAGAGGGTAGAGATCAATGTACACTCTCTCAATATAAGAGAGCTTCAATTCCGTAACAAGAAACACCGAAGCTATACATTCAAACATGAATGAACTAACTAAGCAATGGTGTATCTGACTATCAGTACTATATCACCTAATGCACTGAAATCGAAGCCCAAGCTGATGTCCAACCTCTTCAAGAGCGGTGACGAAACATCCAACTGATAGAAATTGCACTCTTCCAGTATAAGACACCCCATGTTCGCGCATGACAAAACAATTATTTATTAATGCATTCCTTTGGCGGAACTTTGCTCGTGTTGTCATCAACCTCGTCGTCCCAGAAAGTGAACTCTTGGAGACGAAGTTTGATTAGTGTCGGCAGGTCCAATGGAATGTCTGGAACAACCATGTCTGGGTGGAATGTGAGATAAATTTTTCTTAAGGATAGACATGTGTAGAAGGAAATTGGCAACTCGTACAAATTTTGGGAGGAGCAACCGAGTGCATGGATTTGGAGTTGCTCCATGTTGTGCTGGACAAGATATGAAATGCATTCGTCGAGGAATTTCTAGGGTGGCTTTAAAATTTATTGAGATCTTGGATTTTGTGATGTTGCAAGTCTGATTCAAGCGATGCAGCACGTTGCGGATCAAGTTCTCATAGTTGCGAATGCGGGTGTCTTCATCTTCCTCATCCTCGTCCTCTGACGGGCTCTTTTTGCTGAAGTCGAGGTTAAGGTAAGGGTTCATTTTCCAGAGCGGCCTACATCGTCGAGAGAGGACTGAGGTTCAGACTATTTGTTTGATGTCGAGAGAGGACAAGATTTCATGTATAATCGGATCGGGGAAAGTGCTGATTTTGTCAGCGAAGTCTCCTTCTTCTGCCATCTTTCTGTTCGGTGCTTGCTATTGTCTTCGAGGATTTTCTCTCTAGATATACGCAATCACTATGTTGATGGACCTTATCTAGACGGTTGTCCCGTTTTCTCCGTCAAAATCGAGCAATTTAGGTGCTCATAGATCAATTCATACGTGGTGCTCCAATCCACTCACAATTTGACATATAAAATAAAAGGGGGTTAGTGGGAGAGAGAGAAATAGACCATTATTCTGATTATTTTTACTATTACCTATAGGAGAAATTTTTACTGCTCAAAAAGAGCACCACGTGGTGCTCTACGAGCAATGATCATGTGCCAATCGATCAACACGTGGTTCTCTACGACCAATGACCATGTGCTAATCACTGACAATTTGTATAAGTGATGCACTGTGATTAGAAGTAGAGCTTCATGTCGTGCGCTTTTGGAGCACTAAAAAATTTCTTAACCTATATGAATAGTGATTAACTCTAGTGGACATAGATGTCAATTGTTGAATGATGTAGAACACCACGTGTCACGTTGACGTGGTGCTCTTGGAGCAAATAAACATTTCTCCTCAATATCCTTCTAGTATAGGGTTTGAAGAGAAATTTGGTCTTGCGGTTTCTTTACAAAATGAAAACTGAAATAGGAACCGAAATTAATCTACTATAAAAACATAGTAGTACTTAATTAGTTCTTTTTTTTATTGCGAAATCTTAATTAGTTCTTCTGTTGTTCATTAACTAGTGAATGACCCGTGCCCTCAGGGCACTACTACATTTAGAGTGCATTTCAAGAGATCGACGACATTAGCGATTTATTTGAAAAATTCTCGGATGAATTGCAAAGAATAACAACATAATAAACGTATATACACCGCAAGGACTATAAAACTTGATAACCTAGAAGCTAAGTTCCAAGGCTCAATTCAACTTCTTTTGCTTTCACTGCAACAACCGCTCTTCACTTCATCCGATACCTGTTTCGGATTCACTAAGTCCATTTTCCTGTATCCACAATCACCCAAATCACAATCCAGATACAAAAAATATATAGATCAAGTTATTCTATAAATTCTATATCCACCAGATAAAGTGAACTGTAACATTCAATGCCCAAACTGAGTAAAGATCAGAGGGTATTATTAACCAATCAGTGAGACCAAGAAAAAAATACTTTTTTAGGGAGAGCAGGCCATCCTGAGGCAACCGGGGGAGTAAAATAAGGTGAAACCATACAAAAATCCTTCAGGACCACACTTTAAGCATGATATCATTCTTCGTTTTGATCAACACTTGCAATTGAAATCATTCACGCCCTGCAACCTAATAAGCCGATGCATTGTAAGCAACAAAAAAATTGGAAAAAAAATATCAATTTGAGTACTGAAATGAATTGAACAATGAAAAAAGTTGAAACAAAAGATGGCAAGTCAAGATGCTAAATATGAAGGCAAGAATTGTATGATTCTAAAACTACACCATGTTTCATTCTTTGGACTGCACATCACCAAATTGGGAAAATTCAACATACATCGCTTTTTTGCCAAAAGGATCAACCAAAAGTTTCTGATCCTAGGCTAACAAAGAATTATTTCCCAAAGGATTGTAGTGATCCTGGTAGCATAAAAACTGTTACAGGACCTAGCAACTTAATCTTTATAGGATTCATCCGTACTAAATGATGTTTATCAAGGGTGCCACAATGTCCTGTAATTAAATCACAGGACATAAAATTATGGCTATTAATTAACAAATAACTTACAGTTAGCTTCGGGAGAGATTGTGGATCGTCACTTGTCAATCACATCATGAAAGAGAAAGAGTAATGGACCGGCTGAGAACATAACATTCGTCAAACACAAAATGGATCGAAAATTTTCTTCGGAAATCCTGTACCAATCCATGTGCATTAAACTATTATTAGATCACACGATTGAGCTACAAATAGTTGCAATTCAAACCCCTACAAACATTCACCAAGAGAGACAAAGAAACTCAAAAAGCAAAATTGATTAGTATAATCAAAACATGAACCGTACGGTTACTTCGTCAGATCATATTTGATAACACGCTTAAAAAAAACTATTTAGGAGAACAGTCGTTCTTCTTCATATTAATAGAAGAATAGTAGTTCTTCTTCATATCAATAGAGTTCAGTAGAAAACCTCTGAACCTAACACATTGTCGAGAGTAACTGCAAAAAAACGACAAAACCCGTTAATTAAGTAGCTAATTTGTGTGTTTGATTCACAGAAGTAGTACTTTTTGCATAGAACCTTTTTATGGGATAGCAGAATTCAACGATACCATCATGAGGTTATCGCTCACCGTCAAACAAAAGTTGTTGCTCGTGGATCTTGGTTGATGCCGACATTTCGCCTAGTCCTTTTATGGCTTTTCATTGCAATGAACATGAGCACCTCTGAAACCAGCCTATCAAGAGAATGATGGCATCAATTAGATGAAATTAGAAAGAGGTAAAACTAAGGCAAAGGCCAAATGGTCAGTCCAGCAGATATGAACTCATACAGCAACAACAAATGGATAAGAGATGAAAATCGCCAGCTAGGGAAGCCGAAAGCATTGATTGCCTCTTCATCTTCAGATCCCGATGAACCCTGAAGGAACCGTAGAAACGTAGAGGAAGAGGTAAAAGAAATTTAGGAGTTAGAGAGAGGATTATGAGTTACCTTCTTCAAGATCAGGGTCCAAGCCAGCACTTGTTCTGTCTGGAAGACAGCAAGAGAACACACGTCCTGGCTCAGAGCGAGAGAGAGAGCGAGTCGAAGGCTTTAAATCGGTCAGACTGGGCAATCAAATAGCGTACCTGTTGGAGTGTTTGTTGTCTGGCAAAGCTCGATGCAGAACGGGGAAGATCTGGTGATGCACGCACTCGAAAGAGAGAGAGAAGCACAGATCGTTGTTTGAAGTTCAAAACTGCAGAGGCGGTGCTGGAGCTTGGAGGAGATTCAATTTCTCACATCCAACGGTGTAAAATGACTCGTTATTACCTTTCTCACATCCAATGGCTAAGAATGTCTCCCAGGGAATTACTGTACAAAAACCATTCCTCATTTGTTATATAGATGACGTGATTTTTTTTTTTTTTGGATAGAAATAAATGACGTGATTCAACACTTTCCTTAGGCTGCTTTAACAAAACTTTATGCATTTAGGTTGACTTCCAATGTAACATTAATGAGCAACAGAAGAAGTAAGTACTACTATGTCTTGCAGCAGATTAATTTTGGTTCCCATTTGAGTCTCGTTTGGTAAAGAAAGTCAAAAACCACATTTGCCTCCAAAACCCTATGCTAGAAGGACTTGATACAAATAAGCTTCACTCCCCTAAAAATCTAGCACGAAAACAACGCTTTGAGTTCTCTCAGACATATTTTGACGGAGAAAACGGGACAGGGTCTCTGAGCTCTCTCTCTCTCTATATATATTGGGTCTATCTAGATAGCGCTTGCTGCGATCTAGAGAGAATATCTCGAAGACAACAGCAAGCACATAACTATGGCGAAAGAAGAAGACTGTGCTGACAATATCAGCACTCTCCCCGATCCGATCCTCCACGATATCTTCACATCCCTCGACATCAAACAAATAGTCCAAACCTCAGTCCTCTCTCGACGATTGAGGCAGCTCTGGAAAACGAGCCCCTGCCTTAACCTCGACTTCGGCAAAAATGCCCCGTCCGAGTACGAGGACGAGGTAGATGAAGACACCGAATTTCGCAACTATGAGAATTTCATCCGCAACGTGCTTCATCGTCGGAATCAGACTTGCAACATCACAAAAGCCCAGATCTCCATAGGTTTCAATGCCACCCCAGAATTCCTCGACAAACTCATTTCATACCTCGTCGACCACTACGTGGAACAACTCCAAATACATGCACCCGGCTACTGCTCACAGTATCTCTACGAGTTGCCTACTTCCTTGTACACATGTCTGTCTTTAAGAGTATTTGATCTCAGTTTCTACCCGGACATGGTTGTTCCAGACATTCCTTTGGAGCTGCCGAACCTGACAAAACTTCATCTCCAAGGGTTCACTTTCTAGGACGACGAGGTTGATAACAGCACGAGCCAAGTTCCGCGAGACGAATGCATCACAAAGGAATTGTTTTCGTCATGCGTGAATTTGGAGTGTCTCATACTGGAAGAGGGCGATTTCTATCAGTTGGATGTTTCGTTACCTTTTCTGAAGAGATTGGACATCAGCTTGGGCTCGGATTTCAGTGCATTAAGCGATTTAGTGCTGATACTCGATACACCATTGCTTAGTTCATTCAAGCTTGAAGGTATAGCTACGGTGCTTCTTGTTACGGTATCGAGGCTCTCTTGTATTGAGAGAGCGTACATTGATCTCTACCCTCCGTGGCTAGCTTCGCACAGTGATGATGTTAAACAAGTTGTGGCGAAGAATCTGATCGGCATGCTTCAAAAGCTTAGAAATGCTTGCACCGTTTCGTTGTCCGTAGAAATAACTCAGGTGCGACATTCTTTTCGCTCAGTTTCGATGATCGATCGTTTTAATAATAATAACTATAGTTCTGAACGGACAAAAATTTGACATAAGTTCTCGCACTAGTAATTTGACTCGCTACAAATTTTCTTTGAGGGTTCGCCATTTCCTTTTGTAATGGGGAAATGTTGGGGTGTCGGATTATTCGTACTTCGAGTAACAAGAGTTTCAATCAATCAAGTACAGTTAAAAAAGATAAAGAGAGATGTTTAGGGAAGAGATGGGTGAAAACAAGCGGAATTTACCTTGGGAGGAGAGAGACAACTTGTCCATAGAACTTAACCTAGCAAGTCAGTGTGTATATAGTACTGCGTGTGTACTGATCAAGCATTAATACCTCTTATATATATTAGTTGATTAATGAGGGCAACCAATGAGGCTGGCTGGCTTGTACGGAACAATCACGACCCATTATGAAGATCTTACAACCCAATTACCGAAGGGACGTCATTGGTGACGTCGGAAAAGTATATATAGAAGGTTATGGACAAGTCAATTATGTTGACATATACATGCTGCGAATAAGAAGGACCCCTTCGCGATGGTCCTTAGCCTCCAAACCAGCCCCTGGCTCCCGTGCGAGGTATGGTGTGTGAGGGACCCTGTCTCGTGGGCCTCACGTGCCACTGGGACTAGATCTGGTGTGCACGGAGCACAGTGGAGCATATACATGTGAGCATTCGGTGGGTTCACATGTCCGTGGGTCTGGACCCTATTTTGGACTGTCTGTACCTTTTTAAGTTTTAGTTTTATTATATTATAAAATTACGTTTATACTTATGTCAAACATGTTGTGTATGTAGCATGACTCACGTTGTAAAAAATGTTTAATATAAATTTAAGGGCACGTCTTAACTATTTATTGATTCATAATACCTCCTCTGTTTCACTTGTAACTTCCTAGTTGTCTTTTGACAATTTTACCCCTCACCACAGATCCTAATTACAGTCTCTCTAGTCTCTCTCTGGTTTCTCACACAGATCGACGACAACAACAAGAACAAGAAACACTACATCAACGACAAGAACATGAACATATCTAAAAGGAAGAAAAACAACAATAACCAACAATTAATTAAATTGAATAACAACCATTTTTAACATCAATTTACATAATAATAATATTCATATCTTATGTTTAGAGAAGAAGAAGCTGAAGACACATAATAAGTAGAAGACGTAGAAGAAGCACTCACCGCTACCGCAATCAACGCCAACGCCAAGCCACCAAATCGAAGTGAATCTCCTTTCTTTCTCTGTGTATGGATCTGCAAAGTCTTGCAAAAAAACAGAATTCAAGATTTGC
Organism: Linanthus parryae; assembly: GCA_023055425.1. Taxonomy (NCBI): domain Eukaryota; kingdom Viridiplantae; phylum Streptophyta; class Magnoliopsida; order Ericales; family Polemoniaceae; genus Linanthus; species Linanthus parryae. The sequence continues at coordinate 76,772,879 of JALGPY010000006.1, read as the reverse complement.
AAAATCGTCGTGCTCTCTCCTCTCTCTCTCCTACACTCTGTTAAAATATGCAAATCCAGATAGATATGAGAGTGGGGAGTTTAGATCGGGGTACAAGGAGGGAGAAAATGTAAAAAAAGAAAGAAATTGAGAGGAAGAACAACAAACCTGCAAGCCCAACGCCACTACTGCCTCGCCACTGCCAGAAGAACAACCATAGATAAATGGGTCTTCTTGGCCACCGACGCTAACGCCAATACGTCGCCACAATCGAATCGGAGCTCACCACGTCACTCTCTCTCCCTCTCTCTCTCTTGGCAGATCGGGAACCATCTCTTCCGTCCTCTTTCACTTTCTCTGTCTATCTGTCTGTCTGTCTGTCTCTCTCTCTCTCACTCTCTCTATAAGTGGTAAGTTGGAAGTGAGAGTAAAGTTGGGTATTGGGGGTTAGGTAAGGTCAAGGGATGTGGTGAAGGGTAATGTGATAAAAGTGGTGGAAAAGTTACAAAATAAGGTAAGTAGGAACTTTCAGGGAAACAGCCTGAAACAGGATGTGGGAAGTTTTAGGTGAAACATAAGAAATAGTTGTCAATATTTTCGTTCAGTTGCCATGATTCGCTCTTAAGGAATAAACAATTAATTTAATATAAAATATCTAAATGGAAGAAGAACTAGAAGAACCAACAATTAATTTAACTGAATAACAACCATTTTTAACACTAATTTACATAATAATAATCTTTAGATCTTCATTTTAGAGAAGAAGAAGCTGAAGACACATAATAAGTAGAAGACATAGAAGAAACACTCATCGCTACCGCAATCACCGCCAACGCCAAGCCACCAAACCGAAGTGAATCTCCTTTCGGTCTATGTGTATGAATCTGCAAAGTCTTGCAAAAAAAAATCAAGATTTGCAGAATCCTCATGCTCTCTCCTCTCTCTCCTATACTAAGATCTGTTAAAATCTGCAAATACATATAGATCTGAGAGTGGGGAGTTTAGATCGGGGTACAAGGAGGGAGAAAATTGAAAAAATAAGAAAAATGAGAGGAAGAACGACAAACCTGCGAGCCCACCACCACTACCGCCTCGCCTTTGCCAGAAGAACATCTCATAGATAAATGGGTCTTCTTGGCCATCGCCGCTAACGCCAATACGTCGCCACAATCGAATTGGAGCACACCACACCTCTCTCTCTCTACCTCTCTCCCTCTCTCTTGGTGGATCGGGAACCATCTCTCCCGTCCTCTTTCACTTTCTCTCTCTATCTGTTTTTCTCATCTCTCTCTCTCTCTATATATATATATATATGTAGAAGTGGTAGGTTGGAAGTGAGAGTAAAGTGGAGTATTGGGGGTTAGGTAGGGTTAAGGGATGTCGTGAAGGGTAATTTGGTAAATGTGGCGGAAAATTTACAAAATAAGGTAAGTTGGAACTTTCATGCGAAACAGCCCGAAATGGGAGGTGGGAAGTTTCAGGTCAAACATAGAAAATAGTTGTCAAGATTTTCATTCAGTTGCCATGATACGCTCTTAAAGAATAAATAATAATCTAATCCGACATTTCAATAATTTCTATGTTTGGGGTTTTGTGTTCGCTCCATTAATCTTAAGTACATCTATAATGTGAAGTCCCTCAACGCAGTCGATAACTTAATTTATTTCATCCAGCGAACAACCACAGTCTGGATCTTCACCATCAAACTGAAATTCACAACTTTCAATAAGACATGAGATATAGCGAATTGGGGGTCACATGTGATTTTACGAGCATCGACTATTGTTTTTAGACTCTTTTAAACTCAACGATGTTCTTACAAATATCCACTCATGTACTTAGAGGTTAACATCCTCACACTCCAAAACATCTTCCAAGGAGGGAAAGGAACTTGGGACGTGCTTGATAATCCTAGGTACAATACTAGGTTTCAGTGCCGACATTGTGGTGTTATCCTATTTTTATAAGAAATATTTTCAAGTATAATGTTAGCGGGCTGCCATTGTTAATTTTTCACATCTATAAAAAACGAGTTAAATCCTATTCGGACAGGGATGAACTCATGTAAGGCTGTAAATGACGAAATGACGGCTTGTAAGAAGATTTGGGTAGCGAGAAAAATTTTGAACTAGGGAACAATATTATTCGTCATTTCTTAACTTGTTTTTTTCATTCTTAGTACCTTTTGACTTGTTTAGTTCTAACAATATGCAACGAATTAGTGTTTCTCAACTTGTTTTATTGCTTACATATTTTGTTTTTGGTACCACAGATTCTTGCAATGAATCCAATTTCCATGTACAGCTTTTCATCACCATTTCATTGCTTGAAGCATCTGGAGATTATGGGAATAAGTAGCCACATGCAATTGAATCCAGGAGTATTGAGCTACTTGACATATGGATCCACCTACTGTAAGGCCGTACTGAAGGAGTTCTTCAAGGTTATTATTTACCTGTTAAATTTTACTTTTGGACATTCTCTCATTGTGTAAGTATTACTTGGTAAACACATCATTCTCCAATGATAATTTCAGGGTTTGCCAAAAGGAGTAGGTGCACGATTTGCTAGAAAACTGGCCCGATCATTGAGGTGAAGTTGTAAGTATACAAGCTAACAATTAAGTTTGTGAAGTTCTTAAAATAAAAATGACATGTAACTAATAATCAAATTTATGTAGGCTTCTTCCGACTATATCGGCCATGAATAACGTTGAGATTGGGAATCTTATGTTGTCGACTGTAACAGCTACTAGGTTTACATAGGTATTAATAATTTAGACTTTGAAGTATGTTTGGTTCCTTCCAATCATAACCTAATCTTATGTCCTGAGACTTTTTTCTTAGAATGCTAGAGGAGTAACAATTGCATTAATTATTTAATATATCACAACTCAAAAGCATTGACAAATAGTTTTCCATCCTCTGTATGCAGGGATTAGAATTGAAGAGGAAATTTGAATCAGAATGATAGAGAAAAGATGTCGGGTCATGACTACAGCGCGGCTCATTCGAGAATAAACTATTTAAACATAATTGTCTGTTTAACTGTTTATCAGTTGTAACTGGTTAAACTTGTAGATGCAAACCTTCTCATCATATGTCCCTTTAAAAAAAATTGTAGATGCAAATCTTATTGAGAACATGGCTTGTGGTTATTTTTCAGTATCACAACTTTAGCTTCATTTATCCTCTGGCTTGTTAGATTTTGTCGATATTTGGTTGTGACTGTGTGATTTTTTTTTTTCTCTCCAAGGGAACTCATAATGCATTAGATGATACCGATTACATATGAATGTGGACAAGTAAAATTCATGGTATGGACTGATCTTGCTCTTGGTTTTGTTTTCTACAAAGTTCCCTTTCATTTTCCTTCATGTAACCAACCTTTAACCTGTATGTTCCCTCTTTCAAAAGGACACTCATCTGTGAAGTGGTGTGTTATAATAGAATGCCAACAAATCTTACTGTTTCTTCTTTTCAGTTGATATTTGGGTTTCATGGTGATCTTCCCAAGTTCCATCCCATGATATACAGACAGAAAGCTAGAGGAGAAACAGACCACTGTCGTACTCTGAGATGCTGTCATAAGTTAACGTTAACAAGTTGTAGAAAGACGAGTGAAACGTCTTTTATTTAGTCCCAAGAGTTCAACCCAATTGTTATACAGAACTCCCATTATTGCTCAATTCAACGAATTAGTTCAAGAAAATCATAGATCATCAGCACATTGTTTCCAATAGCTAAGCCTAAAACCACAACTGCTTGTCATTATATTTCCTTTGTTATATTGTAATATTCCTCTGTCCTTCTATGTAATAGTTATAGGACTCTTATGTAAATAATTAGAGGACTAGTTGTAGAATTTAGCATTGTATTTTACCTATTTAAGGGTGTAAATAATCAATGAAAAGCACGGAAGATTTCTCCCACTTTCATGGTATCAGAGCCCTAACCTAGGTCTCTGCTTTTTACCTTTCCGTCGACCGGCCTCACGCCACCACAGGCCGCCGTCGTCCTCTCTATCGGACTACCGCCGTCATCACTCCACCAGCTTCCGCTCGTGCCTCGAGTTGCGTCATCACGACCGTCGTCCTCCCTCGAGCGATCTCTGCTCCCCCCTGTTCGCCGACCGTCCCAGGTCCGACGGTATCACGTCCGGTACTTGCCCAGCCTTCCGCCGCACTCTCCTTCTCCGTCGCCCCTCCCCACGACGACCCAGAAGGCCGCACGAAACCAGCTGCAACAGCAGTAGCTTGTTCATAGAGAAACCCAGATTTGACCCGACGCCAAACCCAGGTCCGGCAATCCTTGCTGCTGCTCCGGTCGATTTGTGCTCTGCCTCCTGCGCTCTTCTTCATCGTTTTCTTCACCCGATTGTTCGTGCGCGTGCCTTCGCCTCCTGCCACCATCGCTGATCATTCCTCGCAACCGTTGCTATCTCCCTCCGACGATCTGCTATCTGTCAACGTCCTTTACTGTCGAGTTCACAGCCACGAATCAGCCACGAATCGTTGCTCGTCGACAACAACGGCGCCGCCAGACTCAGTTCTGGTCCTGTTTCTTTTTCAGATTGACCGTCATCAGCGATATCTCTCTTCGTCGCGATCTCTGCAAAAACCTGACCTCGCCGTTTGATTGCGCTCTACTCTTGACCGCTCTTTGTTTTGGACTCAGGGTTACCTGTCGCTTCCACGTTGCACGTTGTGCGGTCGAGATTAGAGAATCAATTCAACGGTGGAAACTTGTGGCTTACCACTGTGAGAGTTAACCCTTTTCTTTTGTGGGTTCAATTCATGAGTTGTGGACTCATGTGGGTCTAGTTCAATCCTTTGTGATTGATATTTTTTTTTTTTTTTACACATACTCAACTTAGAATTCTTTTGTGGCTATAGTTTAGCCATTTTTCATGGCAAATCGAACTATCAATTTCTCTGCCGCTTCTCCTCATTCGGCACGGCCACAAACGCGACAGTCACAGGGTCGCCAGGGCCATTGTGGTCGTCTTCAGTATGGCCGAAAAGCACATGGTCACACTCAGCAGTATCCCACATCTCCTACCTCTTCTCACGGCAGATGGGTATGGTGTCCTGCTCCATCGCTCCCTGATATCACCCCATACTCCTATCCCGCAACGGAGGACTTGGCATAGTTAGGACCCTCTTAGCCTACAGTTACCTCAGGTATTCTTGGTCCAGGACCTTCTCAGCAGGGCCTCACAGCCGCTTCTGCCTACCCGACTGCTACTGATTTGGGATCTCCGTTCTCTGGCATGACACTCAACGTTCCGGATCAGACTTGGTATATTGATTCCGCCGCATCTGCTCATCTCACTACGCAGTTAGTTATACTCTCCTCTCTCTCGTCATCTTGTCCTTTTCCTAACATACTTGTGGGAAACGGCTCTAGCATTCCAGTGAAAGGATCCGACAATCACACCCTTGCCACCAACTCTCGTTCCCTTCACCTTAGAAATGTCTTACTTACCCCAAACGTTATCAAAAACTTAGTTTCTGTTCGTCAATTCACTACTGACAACAATGTTTCCGTTGAGTTTGACCCCTTTGGTTTTTCTGTAAAGGACCTACGATCGGGAGCTCTTTTACAGAGGAGCAACAGTTCGGGTGATCTCTATCCATTCCAGTCTGTCCCACCACCGTCGTCTGCTGTCTCTTTTGCTGCTCTTCCTGCTTCCGTTTGGCACAACCGCCTTGGTCATCCCGGGCGTCTAGTTTTAGATTCGCTTCTTAGTAGCCATTTCATTTCTTGTAGTAGGCATAATTCAGAAGCTCTTTGCCATGCTTGTCAAATTAGTAAACATGTGCGTGTTCCTTTATCACCATCTACTTCTTTTACTTCTAGTCCATTTGACATTGTTCACAGTGATTTATGGACATCTCCGGTCTTAAGAAAATCGCACTACAAATACTACCTACTCCTATTAGATGACTATACCCATTTTCTCAGGGTTTTCCCACTTAAACAGAAAAGCGAAGCGATATCAAAATTTAAACAATTCACTACCTTCGTACAAACTCAATTTGAGCGACCCATCAAAACTTTTCAATGTGACCTTGGTGGAGAATTCGATAATGGCTCTTTTCACTCTCACGCCATTAATCATGGACTTGTCTTCCGGTTTGCGTGTCCTCAGACGTCATCTCAAAATGGCAAAGCTGAACGCATGATTCATCGAATCAATGACATCAGTCGTGCCCTCCTAGCTCAGGCCTCCCTTCCTGCCTCTTTCTAGGTTGAGTCTCTTCTGACTGCTGTCTACCTTCATAACATTCTTCCCACCAAATTCCTTGGCAACAATATTCCTACTGTTGCCCTCTACCATCGCTCACCATCCTATGAGCATCTCCGCACGTTCGGATGCTTGTGTTACCCGAACCTCTCTGCCACCTCACCTCACAAACTTGCACCACGCTCTGTTCGATGTGTTTTTCTGGGGTACCCTCTTAATTATCGTGGGTACAGGTGTCTAGACTTGAGTACTGGTCGGGTACACACTTCCCGTCATGTCACCTTTGATGAGACGGTGTTTCCTTTCTCCACTCCTTGGTATGTGTCTCCCACTGTCCACAGGACGTCTGATCCCGATGACAGTCTTCTGTTTCCACATTTCACTCATCGTGCTCATAACCCTGTGGCACACACACCATCACCACCTGCACCTGCTAGGGCACCCACACAGCTTTCCTCGTCCAGGACCCTTGTGGAACCTTTTCCTCAGCACTACGTTCGTCGGTCTGTGTCCATTCGCCCTCCTCCTGTAAACTCTGTGCCTGTGTTACCTGACCCCCCTGAGTCACCCACACCGAGCCCAGTGGACACTTCTCCTCCCCATCTCTCTCCTCAGATGACCACCAGATCCATGCATGGCATAGTCAAACCAGTCACCCGTCTCACTTTAGCGACCCAGCCACCAGACCCCATCTCGCCCCTTCCCAAATCCCCCATCCTAGCCTTGTCGGATCCTCACTCGAAAGCGGCCATGGATGATGAGTTTGGAGCTATGGTTACGAACCACACTTGGGATCTGGTTCCTCGCCCGGCAGGGGCTAATGTTCTGCGATCTATGTGGCTTTTTCGCAACAAGTTTCGCGCTGATGGTAGTCTGCAGCGCTATAAGGCGCGATTGGTAGCTAATGGGAAGTCCCAGATGGTTAGGATTGATTGTGAGGAGACTTTCAGCTCGGTTATCAAACCGACCACCATCCGTACAGTTCTCAGCATTGCCGTCACGCGCTCTTGGTCTATCCGTCAGCTGGATGTCAAGAACGCTTTTCTTCATGGTGATCTCTCTGAGACGGTATACATGCATCAGCCCCCTGGCTACCGCGACACACGCCATCCTGACTTTGTCTGCCGGTTACGCAAATCCTTATATGTTCTGAAGCAGGCTCCCCGTGCTTGGTTTCAGCGATTTGCCACCGTTCTCACACAGACTATCGGTTTCTCTAGTTGCTCGTGTGATGAGTCTCTCTTCGTCTATAGCTGTGGCTCGGACATCGTCTACCTCCTGCTATATGTGGATGATATCGTCATCACTGGCTCGTCTCTGGTTGTCTTGGATCATATTGTCTCCCAGCTCTCTGGAGTATTTGCTATGACTGATCTGAGCCATCTGCATCACTTTCTGGGCATTGCTGTCACCCGTGATTCGTCCGGCTTGTTCCTCTCTCAGCATCAGTATGCGACCGACATTCTTCGTCGTGCCTGTATGTCGACCTGTAAGTCTACTGCCACCCCTGTTGAGGTAGGAAGAAAACTCACAGCTACATCTGGCCCACCGGTTGCTGATCCTACATTATACCGGAGCCTTGCTGGGGCTTTGCAGTACCTCACGTTCACTCGACCAGACATCCAGTATGCAGTTCAGCAGGTCTGTCTCTTCATGCATGACCCCCGTGAGCCGCAATTTCATGCCCTGAAGCGTATCTTGCGCTACATCAGTGGGACACTTGAGTATGGTCTCCGTCTCTCTGCCTCCGCTGCTGATTCCCTCACCACCTACACTGACGCAGATTGGGCTGGTTGTCCGGACATGCGCCGCTCCACTTCTGGTTACTGTGTCTTCTATGGATACAATCTTCTGAGTTGGTCGTCCAAGCGACATGCCACGGTATCTCGTTCTAGTGCTGAGGCTGAGTATCGCGGTGTTGCTAGCGCCGTCTCCGAGCTCTGCTGGGTTCGAAATTTGCTTCTTCAGCTTCGTGTTGCCCCGCCTCGGGCCACCGTCGTGTATTGCGACAATGAGTGCTGTCTATTTCTCTGGTAATCCTGTTCAGCATCAGCGCACTAAGCATGTTGAGATTGATCTCCACTTCGTTCGTGAGAAGGTTCGTTTGGGTCAGCTTCGCGTTTTGCACATTCCAGCAGATTATCAGTACGCCGACATCTTCACCAAGGGTCTTCCTCGGCCCTTGTTCCAGCGCTTCCGTTCCAGTCTCAGTGTTGGCACGCCTACAGTTTCGAATGGGGGGGGAGTAATAGTTATAGGACTCTTATGTAAATAATTAGAGGACTAGTTGTAGAATTTAGCATTGTATTTTACCTATTTAAGGGTGTAAATAATCAATGAAAAGCACGGAAGATTTCTCCCACTTTCACTATGATTACTAGTTCAGCTTATGGTAGTTTATTCTGAAATGGTAATCTATTCAATGTCTAAGATCATTTAATTCATTCCATTGATACGATATGAGTGAAATCATAACCAACCTTTGTTCTTGTCAAATAGAATTATGTCACTTCTATAATGTAGTATTCTTCACATGTCTTAAACTTTATCGACAGCTTGCTCTATTTTCGTACATCAGATTCGTGCAATAAACACTGATCTAATTAGCGGCTTGAAACATCTGGAGTTTCTGGAACCACGTTATTCATACGATTGCTCCAAATGTATTGACATGTTGACGAGTGGATCATCTTTGCGCATTCTCTGGTGCACTATGTACAGTGTCATTAATAAGCACATGATGGGCATATTAAATTCTGACATTTAAAATTTCAGGATTAGCAGACATCTAAAATTTCCAAAGTTAACGCTTAAAAATTAAAGTTTCATTTTCATCTTATGGTTACGCTTGATTCAATCTTGTTGGAGAATTAGTCGCAAAATATCAACGAAAATAAGAAGGGGAGAAGAAGTAGGAATTAGTCGCAAAATATCAAATTTGACACACCGGTATTTTGGTGCATGTTTAAGACCGTAAGGATATTGCACCAAACGACATACCATATTTTCTTGTCCAGGAGCGATGAATCCCTCAGTTGGTTCCATGTAAATATCTCGTCTAATTCACTGTTCAAGAATGCAGTCTTAACGTCCAATTTGTTGAATTTCAAAATTATTTATAGCTGGAATAGCTATAAGCATGCGAATGGACGTTATCCTTGTAATTGATTATTAGGTATTGAAATAATCAATACCTTCCTTTTGGTTATATCCTTTTGCGACAAGTCGAGCCTTATACTTGTCAATTGAACCGTCAGGTTTAAGCTTTCGCATAAAAAACCTACTTACAACCCAACGCGTTACTAACCAGTTTCCAGTATGATTATGACTTATGGATTTAATCTCCATATTCACTGCTTCTTTAAAATATGACGCATCGCTACTGTACATAGCTTCCTTGTAGGTTTGAGGTTCATTTTCTATCAAGTAGGTTAGAAAATCCGGTCCAAATTTTGTATCAACATTTTCCCGCTTGCTACGTCTAGGTTTGTTTTCGTTTTCAGACTCTAGGGACGTGGAATCCCGATCTCTTTTATTAGAACTATGTTCATTCTTCTGTTTGTACGGAAATACGCCTTTGAAGAATGAAGCATTGCATGACTCAAGAATAGTATTTACGTGTATACCTTCGATTCACGATTTGATAATCAAAAAGAGATATGCACTACTATTATGAGACTCTAGATAAAGACGCAATATATCGTCTTCAGTCCAAGTTTCACCTTTTTAGGTACTGATATTACCACCTTTGAAAGACACCCCCACACTTTGAGGAATGTATAGGATTGTGGTTATCTTTTCCATAATTCATATGGAATTTTGCCAACATTTTTTGAGGTATCCTATTAAGGATATGGCTGGCCATCAAATAGGGCTTCCCCCCACAAGTTCCGTGGTAATCCCAAACTTTGGAGTAATGCGTTTAACGTCTCTTTTAAAGTTCTATTCTTTCTCTTGGCTACGCCATTTTGTTCAGGAGAATAGGGTGTTGTAGTTTGGTCGATAATTCCACTTTCTAGACATATGTCCTTAAGTGGTGATTTGTATTCTCCACCACGATCGCTACGCACCATTTTGATTTTCTTTCCCAATTGATTTTCCACTTTAAATTGCTTCGTCCTTACTTTGTAGAAGATATACATATTAATATCTTGTAAAATCATTCATAAAAATGACGAAGTATTTCTTTCCACCTCTTGTTTGAAGAAACATCAAATCACAAATATCCGTACGGATTAGTTCAAGAGGCGACGTAGTTTTATTTTCAATTGGTCGAAAGGACGTCGAAACATAAGTGATTCCAAAATTTATTATTTTGTATGCCTAATTCAAGTACATATACACATTGATTAAATGAATCATAAGTATAAAACTCTTGATTTATTTACCAATGTCCGTGAGTAATTTGAAACTCTTGATATATGTACTCTAACAAATGACGTCGTGATTTAGTTTAATAACAAATCATAATTACTATAAAAACTCTTGATTTGCTAGAAAATAAGTCGACAACCCATGAGTACTTTAAAACTCTTGAGTGCTTGAAACCCTTGGTACGTCCAATATTTGATCTATTGATAAAGAGACCCCCACAAGGCATACAACATGTTTCCATTTTACAACGAAAATATTTGAATATGTAAATATTCAAGATCAATATGCTTTTAACGTAACGGACGACACCATTGTACATAGGCTACTTCAAATCATCTCATACGAAACTTCTATTTCGACATATCCCGAAAAATTACATAATCACATTCAATGAATTAACGAACCGAGTCAAAGTTAACATGACGTGACCTACTATGCTATAGAGTATCATGTTCATTTTCTTAATTTTGAACGTTTCATTTGTCGTGCGAAACAACTACAACTTTCCGGATTCAATACTAAGTTTTAATCCTCTTTAAGCTTTCACTTATTTAGAAACCAAATTCTTACATGAAAACTTTCCGAAATCTAATCGTATTGACTATTCGACTTGGTATGATATTATTTTCAGAAACTTTGACCATGATTCTGGAAGCGTTACGTTGTGAATCTAACATCAATTCCATATCCACTGGATTCGTCTCGTCGAGGTACACAATTTTCATGCATGACTCGCCTTGATCCGAGGTCAATAGCTCCAGTTATACTCCGAACACCGAAGTCAATTTTTTCTAAAAATCTGTTGCGAACCAGCAACTTTGACAAGCGATATCTAGAGTTTTACAACTCTTATTGATGCACAACTTTCACCTGGAACTTCATTTTTTCGTTGTCTGCGACTTTCATGTTTTACAAAAATTTATCCGAGATCGTTACCAATGCTTAACGATGGAAACAAATTCTGCTTCAACTTATACATGCTGAATTTTTCACTCTCCAAATACACAACTCGGAAAAAATGATTTTCCTGCAATGAGTACTACAAAAACTCTTTGCAATCTGTTGTGCTAATGAGTATTATAGAAACTCTTTAGCACCACCACAAAATGTGAGTACTTTAAAACTCTCATATTACAAGACCAGATAAAGCCTTAAGATTCACTACTAGAAACAGTGGTTTTTACGGCAGGCATACTCTGCCACAATTGGTAAAAAAAACCTCCACAAAAGGTATTTGTGGCGGATTTTGTGGCGGTTCATTCCCGCCTCTTAAACTTCGGTCGTAAAAATTTTGCGGAGGTTGACACCCGGCACAAAAAAATTTGCACCGGTAGTTGTGGCGGCTTTTGACTGCCACAAGTTGAGAAATATGGCGCCATTTTTTTTACATTTATGTCGAAAGTTGACCGCCGCAACAAGTTTTTTCCCGTCGCAATTAGAATTTTTTGGCGCTAAAATCTGTACCAGTTGCTTCGGCTTATACCGCCACAAATAGAAATATTAACCGCCACAATAACATTTTGGCGCCAGTTTTTGTCACACATTTTTTTGGCCATATTTTTCCACCATTTTTTACAGTCAAAATATTTGGCGTCCTATGACTTTATTTCCGCACAATTATCGTGCCTGAATATTTGTCAAAACAAATGCAGCTGAACCTTACTAATATTATAAAAACACTAAACATAGATATATCCCAAAACACTTAATTGATACATCATATAAATCCATAAATACCAGTCTAGTAAATATTCAACAACCAAAAAACTAAACCATAAGTTCAAAGTTTAAAGAAACTCTTCAAGGACAAAAAAACAGAACGAAAGAGTTCACATATGTTTGGAGCATTATTGTCTAATTGTGCCAATAGAATCTGCAAGAGTTCGGGCAAAATCGTGCTCTGACGCCATCACTAGCTTTCATCTACCCATCAATCGCCTCAACCTGCATAGTATTATAAAAAATTACAGTTATCATTTTCATAAGTGATCACATATCAAACATATACGAGCACATGCATAATATATATAAATATGTATTCTTACGTCGCATAAATTCCAAATTATATTTCTCCTTTCGACGACATCTCCCAGAGTTCTATTGCCCCCAAAACGAATCATTAGAAGTGTTCAGGCTTGTAAGCCCTCGTCACACGTACTTCGCATAAGTCGTCTCCTAAAAGCACACCGCAAACCTAGAGCTCTAATGCAAGAGGCAGAGAAGGCCTAATCCAAGAAAACAAATCAAGAGCATCGGAACAAATTTAGTAAATAAAAACATCCCGATTTCGCATAGACAAGTTTGTATTCAGAGAACAAAAGACTATCAATTCAAGACCAAACACAAATATGGAGTCCTAAGATGGAATCCTAAAACTGCTTTTCAGACAAAGATTTCGAAGCATTTTGTTGAGCCTTTACTTGCAGTTTCTATTTAGCCATCTGCTTGCCTTCTTGCAGTATTGATTTAGCTTGGATCTTTGTACAGAAATTCATATTCTAGAGAGAACTCACTTTGTTGAATTTTTTTTGGTAGACTGCATTAGCAAATGTTCACCAAAAGTTTAATAAACACAAATGGGTGAGTTCCGTGTCTCATTAAGTGTCCAGTACAAGAAAATTTTCCAAAGTACTTCGACAAGCCAGTTGGAGTGTCTGACACGTATTTTGGAGTGTCGTAAGAGTGTCTGAGTGTCCAACACGGCGTAAAGCTCCCATTTTTGGAGTGTCCAATATGGGGTACAGCTCCGAGTTGTTCAGTATAGACAGTCAGACGTTTCGTACTGAAGTTAGGGACTATAGTCCAAACTTGAACTCACGGAAAATTTTCAAGGATTTACCTTAATACCTTGGTTGTAACAGACTTTACGGTAGCTTGGCTATTGGTGCTTTACACTGGGTTGGGCCCCAGAAGTCTCTAGTGGTCAGTACTTATGATAGTTTTGTTGATCTCACTAAGGAGAAAATATGCTAGTCCCACGCCTGCTAAGGAGTTTCATATGGGTGTAAGGGTGCTGGAAGGGTGTCTGTGCATATTGGGTAATTATTATGATCAGTATTTTGATGATTGGGTGATGAAGGATTATGGTGTCAGAGAGTGATGGACTAAAATGCTTTCGATTGCCTTACCAAAAGCTGGCATTAAGCCAATAGATTTTGTGCTTCCTTCCGAGTCTTCTAAGGGGGGTACCAAAATTCTATTGTTTCGATGTAGCAACAAGCTTATTTCGTTTGATTAGTTCATGAGACAGTTAACGCCTGGGGTGTCCCAGAATTTTTCACTGACGTGTTATGAGTACAAAGTCCTGTACCCATAAGTGGTCCTGGCAAAATGGACAGGACGGACGAATTTGGGCTGAATTTACTTGGGCTATATTTAATTGGATTGATGTCCATTTAAGACCAATTGCTAACTGGGAATATTGGGCTAAGATTTAATCAGGTTGGGTAAAGAAGGCCCAAAAGGTTGGGAAGAAGAGGTAATATGTTAACTTTTTCTATGCATTAGACATTAAGCCTTTAGTGACTGTTATGTTTCACCATCTTGCCATATTGTATTTGCTTGGAGCTTTGTATGGGATTGAGAGAAAGGAAACGAAGCCAAAAGAGATTGAGAAGAAGAGCCTAACTCTTTTCGTTACCATGGTTTGGGAAAGAAAAAAACGGTGAGACTCAACTGTTATGAGTAATTTGCACTATGTTTCCGCACCGAATTAATCTAGAAACATCCCAATTTGAACTATTATCTTGTTCACCAAACAGATGAAGAAGAAAATAGAGTCTTCTCGTCCCTTAATCTGCAATGGACTGTAACATTCTCAATAATTGCTGATGGTAAATAAAATACCTGAAAGAATGATTTTTTCCCTTTAATTCTCTGGGAATAACACAGGAACAAACTACAAATCAACAGAAACCAATAAAAACTCGGCCCAAAATAGCACTCTTCATATTTCGAATCTAGAGAAATCATAGAGTAAAGATATGCAGACTCTTACTGACATGAATCAAAACAAAAATGGTGTTTTCCCCTTCCAGTTTCAACACATCAGAAGAAGGAAACCCAACAATGTCCAACAAAAGTAAAATAGCAACGAACGAAATTAGAACTGACTGAATTGTTTTTCCCTTCCAGTTTCACTAAGATTAGGGTTTGATTTGCCTTTGAGACCTTGCAAGAACTCTTCTCTCTGGTGCCCGAAAGGGGAGAGTCAACGAATCAGAAACGGTTCGAGGGGTTTGATTGACGGGAAATTGAAGGTAACAGAAAGCCCAAAGGATCCTGAAGCTCCTTCATTGCAACAGAAGACTGACTACTTCAAAACACACAGAGAATTACACAATAAGAACTCACATGTTCAATTACCGCCGCTGCAGAGCCGATCGATAGATGAACACGGAGAGAAGGACGAAAACCCCGGTGAATGCTGAAGCTCCTCCACTTCTGTAGAAATCGTATCTCGTTGATTGAGGATTAGAGATAGGAACAGACGCCGAATGACTAGGTATTAGAAGGGATTGGGACGAGAACGTTCTTTAAACATCGTGTATATCTCCTTCACTTTTAGCTAATGGGTTTTCTTAGACTAATTAATATAATTCCTGCTTTGTTTTTATCTTTTGAGGCTATTAAATAATATTAAATAGGCGGTTTTAATTTTCAGCCATAAATATTATCTTTTATTGGCTCTTTTCATAGCCACGACAAAAAAATCAGCCACAAATACCCCCTTTTCTAGTAGTGATTGTTGAAGAATTAGTCGCAAAATATCAACGACAATAAGAAGTGGAGTAGAAGTAGGAATATAAACTAAAAATAAATAATGAAAAATATACTTACTTGTATGCTTGGATAAGGCGTCGCCCATATTTGATGTGTTGAAGGTCGTACATAAAGTTTGAGGGACGATCTCGTGTATTCACACGAGGTCCTTAAGGCTTTATTCGTCCACCCATTAGGTTCTCACGGTATCCGAACGAATAGCCTCCCAAGATAATCTTCCCTCTACCTACACGAGTCCGTAAAGCACTTTCCTCTCGTGCCCATCGAACATAATTGTGTTATGATATATCTCTTGGAAGACGTAGAAATAAAATCCGAATAGTAATGGAAGTCTCAAGTTTGATTACTTGAGGAACTTTGACTATAAGATAGCATGGTAGAAAATTAAAGGAGTAGGAGGAATGTTGGAATGATTCAAATGGGTGGAGAAGTCCTCTATTTATAATGGAGTAGGCGATCCTTCAAAGGGGTGTGACCTTTCATTGTGTAACTACCAATAAATAACTTTGGACGATAACTAACTTTGGTTAATAAATAATAAAATTTATTAGCAATTCCATAAAGCCCCTACTAGTAATGTAATTACTAATTTGCGGCTATACTTAATATCGCACCCAAAGTTATGTTGCGTCCATCAAAGGACCTATTTGTACACCCATATATAACGACAATTTTCATTCACCCATCACTTATTTTGGGAAATTACGAATTGTAGAATCAAACTCTACATAATAATTATTTCCAAAATTCAAAATTTTCCAACAAACTGTGACATATATGGCCTTGAAAATTAAAAAAATAAATGTATATTGCACGCTTGCCAAAGCAGCTGACTACATGTTTCTATGTGTACTCTATGATATTAATAAAAACTAACAGTGTTCCATAGGTTAGATCTTCTTAGATCTTAAAGTACTAGCACAAGGTATTTTATGGATTACAGAGATGCTGACCATATCTCTCCCCGATATTTTACCTTTATGAAACCTTTTTGGTATTTAGGTTGATGAGAGAATGAATAAAGAGCTGTATCCAACTACGAAAATAGATTAAAGTTCTCTGCCTTCTCTCTAGTGAGAGAAAGCTAGAGAGAGAAAGTACTCTCCTCAGAGAGTTTTTGAGTCCTGCTCTTTCATCTTCCCCCTTCTCTTCACCTATCTCCCCCCTTTTCTCTCGCAGATCCATTCTCACAAGTCGCCGCTGAGGTCTCCGATGGTTTCTTTCTCGTTTTTTTTTGTTCTTTTCTTTTATTTTGATTCTGCAGATCTGCAGATCTGGGTATCAAAACGATGATTGGAGGTGGTGGCGATGTGACTCCGGCGTCGGAGGTGTAGGGGCACGCGGGTTTTTTCCGGCTCTTCCCCTTGAGCCGACGCAACCCTACATCTCCCCTCTTGTCTTGCTCGCTGGCGCCCTCAATTCTTTCAATTGATGCTCTTTCCTGTTAGTGTTAGTGTGATTAGGGTTTGTTATTGCAGTAGTTAGGGTTATTTTTTTTCGCTTTATTTTGATTTATGGCGATTGTGGCTCATCCCCCCGTCCTCCTCTACGAAGCTATGTTGGTCAAATCTTTAGATGGATGTGGTTGGCGGGGAGATTTACAATTCTGTTGATGGCTTTCACGGGAGAATTTTGAAGCTTGAAGACGATCCTATGGTGCTCCTCCAGTGATTTCAGGTGGCTGGTTTGGTGATCTTCCCACAGTTTCAAATTGGTTTTTTCGAGATGTCCTTGGAACTCTAAAACTTGGTGGTGGAAGGAATCTCTTTCAAGATATGGGGAATGATCAGTTTTGTATTTTATTTTTTCTATTTGCTCTTTTCTAGAGCTTTCTCTTTGTTCAGATCAGATCTGATCTGAGTTCAGCTGTATTGGGCCGTGATGGTCTTTTCTTAGTAATGAAAGCTTAAAGTTTCAGAAAAAAAACTACTAAAATAGATTAAATAGATGATAATGCCAACATTAACAATGAGCTGATATTGCCTTAGTGTTGTTTCTGTTTGAGCTTTATTGCGAAGGTTCTACTTAATACAGCCTCAGATATTCTAACTGTATGCTGATCTTCCCCTTTTATAAACCTTGTAGGCTAGATCTATCACCGAGATAGCGTTTTCCTAACAATAGAGCCTTCTAGAACACGAATAACCGGAAACACATTCTTACTATTACTTTGCTTTCAATACTGTTAGTTGGGTTTATAATATTCGAGTAAATTTTTCTACAATCTTATACTTCATTCCTTAGATACTATATGACTGAGAGTGGTAGTGCTAGAAAATTGAACCATCCGAGGATCGAGTAAACACAACATTTTTTGTAGAAAGTTCATTATATTTCGTAGATTGTTTACGTTATTTGAAAATTGAACCAGCCAGGAAATTTCTGTATATATTCTACGGGTGTCTGTTACAAATTAAAATATGGGTTCTGGTAGTTTTTTTTAAGACCTCAGGGGTATAAATTACCACCCTTTCCCTAATGTACCTCAGCCCCTGCTTGAGATGTCTTACACACAACCTCAAATTCTAGCTTTTGACAAATAATAACCGGCTTTGTTTCCTGTCGAGTATAAATTTGTCATTACTGTAACGTAGTCTCCTCAGCATAGCTCAAATAAAATATGATAAAATATACCAGCATTTCGCTCTTTTTTTATACTTCAGATTCTTTCAGTAAAGAGTGTATCCATACGAAACTATATATCCTCTCTCATTTTTTTTCCTTCAAATATCTGAACTTTCTGGAACCACATACTTAACTACAGGACTGTAAGTTTCTTCAAAATCACGGCCTGGGGTTTGCTGAAACTCTTGGCAACAAGTCTAGCTTTGTGTCCAGCTATAGTCCATTTGGATTGTATTTTGTCTCATAAACCCATTTGTTCCCCCACACTGTTTGCATTGTGAGGAGAATTGACTAGGGTCCAAGTTGTTTTATGAGGCTTTGAAATTCAGCAGTCATGGCTTGATGCTACTATGAATATTTCTTAGCTTAATTGAAACAACTAGGATCACAAGAGAGAATAGAGTTACAAGTTTTAGCAGGGTAATCAAACCGATTTTCTTGATGATGCCATACTTGCTTCTGGTCTGCATAGGGTGACAATCAACTGGTGGCTGCACTATAGTGCTTGCAGGTGTCATGTTAGAGTGTGGCTGCATCTCTGCGGCTGCTGCAGGTACCCCTTCAGCTGTGGCATGCCCCGGTGCATATCCAAGAGTATTATTTTTCTCATCATATTCAGGTGTAGTATTGTTCATATCAGGTTGGGTCCATGTTTTCTGTCATAGGAGCAGAAGATGTGATGTTCCCAGTGGTAGAAGCAGGTATAGAGTTTCTGTTCATACCAGTCAATCCTGCATCATAGAGCATAAAGGAACTAGAATAAGATGAAGGAACAATATAAGGAAAAGGAGCAGTGTGTGTACAATTTTTGTAAGGAAAAAACATTTTCATCAAACAGCTCTGTTAATATAGAACCTTTGAGAAATTTTTTCATAACATAAAGTAGCCTTGATAATTGTTAGCATAGCCTATAAGAATGCACTATTTAGCTCGTGGATCAAGTTTTGAAGAGTTGTAGTTTCTTAGGTAGGGATAGCAAGCACACCCAGAAACTTTGAATCTAGAATAGTCAGGCTTCGTTTGACACAAGATTTTCCAAGGAGATTTGTTTGAGGTACTTTACTTGGCATACGGTTAATTAAGTAAACATCAGGAGACATAGCATGATACATAATGTTTGGGTGGAGAAGCATGGTCAATTAAAGTAATGGCTGTTTCTGCAATATGTCTATGTTTCCTTTCAGATATCCCATTATGTTGGTGGTGTATGGTGGTAGGATTTCTGATGAACAATACCATATGAAGCTATAAAATAATTGAAGACGAAAGAAGTATATTCACCACCACCATCACTTATGAGGATCTTCATGGGTTTTTCAATTTGTTTTTCCACTAATAGTTTGAATTTAGGAAACACATAAGTATATTCAGATTTAGCCTGCAAAGGATAAATCCAAGTAAATTTAGATAGATCATCAATACATAACACATAGTATATGTATCCATGTACGAATTTAGTGATAGCAGAACCCCAAACATCACCATGAACAATTTTGTAGAGGATCTTTGAAAGAAGTAACAGAATTCTTGTAAGGAATTTTGGTCATTTTTCTTTTCAAACATTGTCCACGTAAAGATGCAGAAGTAATATCAGAAAATTTTAAGTTTGAGAAAATAGAAGAACTTGTAATAAATTTCTATTTCATAACATCCTTAGAGGGATATCCTAACATGGAATGCCATATTGGATTCTTAATTTTCTTTCCCAGACAGGCAAGCTTGACTCCATCAACTTTAACTTGGACATTGACTTTGACTCTTGAAAGGATGAGTGTATATGTGATATAACCCATTTCCATTCAATCCCTGGTACATTATTTTTCCCAGTGCTTTGTCCTGAATAAGAAATAAATAAAGTCAAAGTAAAAAAAGGAACAGTTGTATTGTCTACACATTTGAAAGACGGAAATAAGATTGAAAGATAACTTAGGAACATGTAAGGTATTATGTAGATGAAAAGCATTAGAAGGGGGTTTAATAGTAGCAGGACCAGTATGAGAGATATGAATAGATTGACCATTGCCAACAGAAACATGCTCATTGCTAGAATATGGTTCAGCCAGAGAGAGATTTCTCAAATCAGATTTCATGTGGTTGGTGGCTCCAGAATCACTTAACCAGTAGTTGTTAGGAGAAAAAGGGTTATCAATAACACCAGAGTTGGGAATGAGTAATAGCATTCTTCACACTGAGCTGAGCACGAGACCTTTTACCTTGGGGCATGTTCCATACTATGCCAACAATCTAAGGCAGAATGAAAATCATAACCACATATTTGACGTGTCACAGGTTTGTTCCCTGAGTAATTTCCACTATGGTAATTAGGGTTAAACCCATTTACATTAACAATATACTTTCATATTTGGGTGAGTAGCCTCTGTATTAACAAGATCTACTACCACCCATGGAGTTTTCAAAACCCTTGTAACCATAACCTCTTCTACCTCAACCAAAGTTATTACCAAACTGACCTTAACCAGAGTTTTGACTACCAACAGAACCAGAGTTTTGAAACCCACTACCAGAGATTGAAGATTCAGGATTCCGATCTCCGTTACCAGCATACCCAGACATGTTAACATAACCACAACACCGACCACCAGAAGATTGTTGTCCAATTTCAGACATAAAAGTTGCAGTAGGATATAATCATGAAAAATAAGGAACTTGAGACTCTAACATGTGTTCTTCTGCATTGGGTAGAACATTCAATTCTTCAACTAATAGAGGTTTAGAGCGGGTACCAAGAGCACATGTAAAACTATTATATTCAGGAGGCAGACCATTCAAAGCAGACAGAACTATATTTATTATCAATAGCAACCAACGCTATAGAAAGTTTGTCTCTTAGGGTTTTCATACTTTGCATGTAAATATTTATGTTATCAATCTTCTTTGTCATAGTTTTCAGATCGGATTTAAGTTGCAGAATATTATATCTAGTTGAAGAAGCATACCGCTTATCTAGGGCAAGCCAAACGGCTCTAGAAGTGGTCTTACCAATCACCTAAATGAGTGATTTATGTGTTAGAGTTGCCGTCAAAAGGGTCAGCACCGCCAGATCTTTAGAAACTCAGGATTCATAAGCTGGATTCGTGGTGGTTGAGCTGGGGAGGTGCTCCGGTAGACAAGTAGAGGCTCCATCAACATACCCAAATAACGATTTAGTCTTTAGCATAAATGAAATTTGATGTGTTCCTGAGGATTTTGTTGTAGTTATCCAACTTGAACGGAAAAAAATGGTTTATATTTGAGAGAATGTAAAACAGATTCAATGAAGAGGAAGTTGCAGTACATAAAGCCATGGCTCTGATTCCATGAAAGAAACCTTGGAGGTTTCAATAAACAAAAATTAACAACAAAAGTTAGACCAAGAAAGATGAAGAAAAGTATGAGCCTTCATTGATGAATGTGAAAAGGAAACGTTACAAATGATAACTGTTATACTCTCACGATCACTCACGCCTCACGAACGATGAAATAATCGACAAAACACCAATTTACATTGTTCGCTATGTTGGAATAGGTTCCTTAGAGGCAATCTATATTTAGCATGAACATTGGCTAGAATATTCATTTATTACCCATGTGTTAGACTTGATATTTCATGGTAAATAATAAATCTAACCTAATAAAATATTCAGCTATAAGATTTACCCAAAATGGGTTTAAATGAAAATCTTAATTAAAGTAATAAATATTCTGAAAAATAGAAAACTGGCGATTTCAACCTCTAAACGGTCGATTTTGACCAAATCAAGGCAGTGCCCGTGACAAGTCACGAGTTCTTTTAGTAACGTCGTTTATGATCATATATATGTATGGTTCCACCCAAATCTCACATCCTTCAATTCTGCCTCTGATTCTGCGCTCTGACCGAAACTGCTTTTCTGGACGCGACTGATTAACTATCCAATTTTCTCCTGCATCAGTCACCCCCTCTTCAAAAGAACTCGCCCTCGAGTTCAACATAGACTCTTGAAAGATATGAGGCACCATAAACGGATCACAATAAAGAGATGACAATTTGATCGGAAAAATTACATCTTTCTCTAATTGAGCTTCAACATCGTCATCTTCATGTTCAACTTGATTAACTATTTGTGATGGAGAATTTAATGAACATGTATCTGAAATTACCTCATAATGAATCGGAATATCTGAAGTATGATCTTCATCCTCCAGATTCAAAACTTCCTCATCGTCTCCATAATCATCATAAATTGGAGGTTTAGACCAATCAACAACGCATTCACTTGAAGATGAACTAATCTCAACAAAATTGCATCATATGAATTATACATGAACTCCTCAACAATTGGTTCTTTCTTTTTGTCACGAAAATTAAAACAGTTACCGCACTGTGACATACCGAAATAATCTGGCACATGAGGCCTCAAACTCGCTCCTCCATAGCGCTCGCTCCAACAACTGGAATCACCGTTGTAGTGGTTCTCAAACGCGGGCAGCGAGTAACGATCAAAGACATCGCGATCCTAGAAATTTTGCGCCGCCAAGTGTTGGGTTAACTTCGCAACTTGTCGCTGCAAATCCCACAATGCTAGGCATTGGGAAAACACATCAATCTGCCTATGCAGATCTTTTATCATCATAACGATGATCTTCCTCCCAAGTCGAACTTGCTCTGATACCAAACTGACGCCGGGTTATTCGCCCAACGAGGGATCACAGCGGAATCAATCAATGGAAAAGGGTATGAAAACTAGGGAACAAGCTCTCTAGAATTTCAGAAGTAAATAATATGAAAAACTGTCGAATTTTACCCACAAGCCGGGTATAAATAGCTGAAAAGTCTAATAATTCGAAATATGGTAAAAATCTGAAATTTAATGCTAAATAATAAATCTAACTTAATAAATTATTCAGCTATAAGATTTACCCGAAACGGGTTTAAATGAAAATACTAATTAAAGAAACAAATATTCTGAAAAATAGAAAACTGGCGATTTCGACCTCTAAACGGTTGATTTAGACCAAATCATGGCAGTGCCCGTGAAAAGTCACGGGTTCTTTTTAGAACGTCGTTTCTGATCAGAATTATGTATGGTTCAACCCAAATCTCACATCCTTCAATTTTGCCTCTGATTTCGCGCTTTGATCGAAACTGCTTTTCTGTACGCGACTGACTAATTATCCAATTTTCTCCTGCATCATCCACTCGAGGGATGGTGCTTATAGAATGTCTGGCCAGACTCAGATAAATCAATATGGAGATATTGATGTTATCTGCACGGATAAGCATATTCCAAGGATCGAGAAACTATGGATTGGATATACGAGTGTGAATATTATGTCTCGTGTCGGATCCGGATATGGAGACAAAGGGATATCACAATACATGAACATTGGGCACAAGGTTTGTCGGGATCACTGACTATTTCTATTAGTTTGGTGGCATGGATGTGTTGCTAGACACCGTTCCATATTAGTAAAGAGTTACTACCAACTAAGTAGAAACCTATGGGGTCACACACCGGATGGATTAAATTGGATATTGGGATTAATTAGTAGGACTAATTAATCAAAATATCTAGACGCAACCACATGAAAGATAGTAGGACTGGTTTGCAAGGTGGACTAATCCATGTATGGACATGATTAGTAATGGGGCAATTGTGTAGTTAATAAAGAGTTATTAACTATATAAAGACATCTTAGCTTTTTATTTCTCAACACAAGTAATTATTGATAAACATAACAAAGCAAGGAGAGAGAGAGAGAGAGAGAGTTGAGGCCGAAGCCCCAACCTGTCCGTCCGCCCCTTGTCGTCGGCCACTCCTTGTGGCTGCTGTCTTGCTTCGATTTGCGTGATCTCTTGCTTCCGTCTTCCGTTGCTAGCACATCACGGTGGAAGGAATCCAATCAAGAATCCAAGGTTTGGATACTTGTAGAGACGAAGACATTATTCTTCATGTGATTTCTCAAACTAAGGTACACACATCTTCTATGATGGCTTGCCTGTGATCCTTGGAGGATTTGAGCAGGATTAATTTTTGTTATTCCGCCGCGTTACCTGCTTCAAAACCCTACAGTGGTATCAGAGCCATAGGACGTAGCGCATAACTTGATCTTATGTGTTACTGTTTTCAATTTTACACCGTTCATGTTAATTCACGAGAAAACTTAAATTAATTAGCACATTAGATGCAAATTGAATATGATTCAACCAAGCAAGAACTAAAAATACATGGAATGTAGGAATTAGTGAGTTTGAATCACATAGGATGTGATGAATTTTGGATCTCGGAACTAGGGTTTGGGCACAAGTTGGGAAAAGGAATTTTTCAAACTTGGAAATAACTAAGCTTGGGCAACAAGGCAAGTTATTATTTTGGAAACAATGCCAGGGGCTTGGGCCGGCCTAGCGTACGGCTTCGCTGCGCGTGGGGCTCGGCCGACTGGCCCAAGGCCGTACCTTGGTCCTTGGGTTGTTCGGTCAAGGCTATGGTGGACCCCGTGGATCGTTTTTGACCCTAGTTGCCTATTTTTCAACTACAATTTAACAAGCGCGTTAAAATTGGTTTTAAATGTATTATGTGCTTTGTTGCATGGTGGATGGATATGGCCTAGGTGATGGTTGTTTAATTTGTGGTTTGGTTTACGGCCTGCGAGTTGATCAAATTAATGTAATAGTTAATTAGGTTTTACGGATTGCGTGCTGATCATCTTCTCAACATGTGAGGTTTTATTTATTTATTTATTTAATTTAGATGCTAGAGTTAGATAATTAAATGATAGCTAAGAGCATGGAGAAGAAGACCAAAGAACCAAGGAGCCACAAAGATGATGGAGGAACTCGCATACCTAGGGCGCGCGACTATGGTGGAGGCACATGGCGATGAGCTTGTCACTTTAGGGAATATAGATATTATCATTGGCTTGGTAATATCTTAGACTTAGGGGTCATATCCATGCCACGTTAATTTTATTTTGTGGATGTTTATTATTTATGTCTTTTATTTATTTTGTGCATGGATTATACAAGAAAAATGTAACAAAATAATAATAAATAAGTGTTATCTTTTATTGTGAATTGCCCAATCCAAATAAGTAGATCAAGTTGATGCAATCAACCAAAAAATTAGATAATGACGTTTAAATCCCTCAATGGAAATATTCCGTTTTTTCTTCTCTTACCTACACACCCTTCATGATCAAGGTCCATAGAATTCGGGCTTGCCAAAGTAAGGCGACTTTAATTCACCTTGGTGTGTTGCGGCGACACAAGCAAGTAATGTGTGATTGTTGAAGGTAAGAGGTTGGACACAACTAGGCTAAATCAATTGGATTGATGAGCCTAGAGGCATGACAATTAGGTTTTATCTATGGATTAGATCATGAATAAAGGGTTATTCACCTAATTGGACCAAGAGTTGCATGGGATGCAATTGGAAGGGTTCCTATCTAAATAGCCAATTCTTGGGTGACTTGCCAAAGCAAGCTCAATAAGAAAGGAAAAATAGATCTTGGACTCACTACAAAATATGTATTATATTTTCTGCACTAATGGTGAGGGCTATTAATCCGAGAAAAATAGTAGGAGCTATATTTGATGATATAGCCATTGTTTAATAGAGTTAAAATTATTCAAAATACTAAAATTGTATATTTTTCATTTTGTAGAATTCCAATGGCAAACAATCAACATGCATCGACTTCATCCCTGCGATCTGTCCTTGAGAAGGACAAGTTGTCTGGAACAAATTTCCTTGACTTGTACATAAACTTAAGGATGGTCCTTAAGCAAGAAAAGAAAATGTACGTCTTAGAAAATCTTGTTCTAGAACCACCCGAGGATGACAATATTCTAGCTGCCGTGAGAGCACATCAGAAACATGTGGATGATTCAAATGATGTGACTTTTCTCATGCTTTGCACCATGACCTCTGAGCTCCAGAAGCAAAACGATAACATGGAAGCCTACGGTATTATCGAACACTTGAAACAGTTGTTTCAAGAACACGCAAGGCATGAGTGGTATGAGGTGTCCAAAGCACTGTTCAAGAGAAATCTCGCAGAAGGGAACCCACTCGGGCCTCATGTACTCCGTATGATCGGATACATAGAGAATCTCGAAAGGTTAGCCTTCCCGTTCGGCCAAGAGTTAGAAACATATCTCATCTTGAAATCGTTACCTGATAGTTATAACCAGTTCATCATGAACTACAACATGAATGAAATCAACAAAGCTCTGCTAGATTTTCTGAACATTCTAAGGACAGCTGAACAGAGCATCAATAAAGGCAAAGGCAAGGCCATATTGATGGTCAATGAAAGGAAGGGCAATGGAGTTGCTTCTACCTACAAAGGAAAGGGAAAGAAAGTTTCCAAGTCCAAGGAAGCCTTAAAGCCTAATAGAGGCGTGGCTAAGGGTGGTTGTCACTACTGTAGCCAGCCCGGTCACTGGAGAAGGAATTGCCCAGAGTATATGGAGGACAAAAGACTTGGAGTACTGATTCCACCACCACCAGTTATTTTTATTATAGATGTCAATCTTTCTATTTCTTCATCTTGGGTATCGGATACTGGATGTGGATCTCACATTTGTTGAAATATGCAGGATTTGAAAAAAAGTAGAATATAGGCTAAAGAGGAGATAGACTTGCTCGTTGGGAATGGAGCAGGAGTTGCTGCATTGGCCGTGGGCGTTTATGAGCTATCTTTACCTTCTGGACTTATTTTAGAATTATAGAATTGTTGTAATGTGCCTGCTATGAGCAGAAACATTATTTCTATTCTTGTTTGGGCAAAAAAGGTTTTTCTATTTCAATAAAGGACAAGTGTTGCTCCATTTATTTTGATAGTATGCACTATTGTAGTGCGCATTTGTCTAATGGATTATATATCCTTGATCTAAATCATTCCGTCTATAACATAAATATCAAGAGGATTAAAACTAATGATTTAAAACCTACGTATCTATGGCACTGTCGTTTATGCCATATAAATGAGAAACACATATCTAGACTCCATAAGGATGGATTCATAGACTCATTTGATTTGTAATAATATGAGACATGTGAATCTTTTTTAATGGGAAAAATGACAAAGTCCCCTTTCAATAATAATGGTAAGAGGACTAGTGAGTTACTGGCACTCATACATACCGCTGTATGTGGACCTTTTCCAACGCCTGCCAGGGGTGGTTACACCTACTTTATTACATTTACTGATGACTTCAGTAGATATGGATTTGTGTACCTTATGAAGGCCAAATCCGAGTCCTTTGAATTGTTCAAAAAAATCAACAATGAAGTACATAAGCAACTTTGCAAAATTATTAAGGCTCTACGATCGGATCGTGGAGGAGAATACTTGAGTCAAGAGTTTGACGAGTAGCTTAGAGAGTGTGGGATAGTATCTCAACTCACTCCACCCGGAATGCCACAATGGAGTGGCGTGTCTGAGAGGAGGAATCACAATCTATTGGATATGGTGTGATCTATGATGTGTCAAACAGATCTACCGATATCGTTTTGGGGACATGCTCTATTGATTGCAGCTTTCACCATTAACCGTGTTCCATCCAAATCGATCATGAAGACACCATATGAGATATGGACTGGGAAGCGTCCCATAGTGTCATCTATGAAGATTAGGGTTTGAGATGTCTATGTATAGCGTTTACAAACAGACAAACTCGGACCCAAAGCGGATAAGTGTAAATTTGTGGGATATCCTAAGGAAACGTATGAAAATTATTTCTACAATCCGACCGAGAACAAAGTGTTTGTAGCTCCGACCGTCGTGTTTCTATAAAGAGAGTTTGTCTCAAAAGAAGCAAGTGGGAGGACTGTAGAACTTCAAGAAATTCAAGAGCCACAAAACACTGATCCGATGATGGAGCATGAGCAGGAACCACAAACTGTTGTTGAGGAACCAGTTCAGGTAACAGAGGAACTTCGTAGATCGGGTAAGGTGCGTCATGAGCCGGAGAGATATGGACTTCTCGTGACTGAGCCCGATGACGTACCACTCATGGATGATGAGCATACTACCTACTGGGAGGCTATGAAAGGGCAAGACTCTAAGAAGTGGCTTGAAGCCATGAGATCCGAAATGGAATTCATGTACACCAAAAAAGTATGGAATTTGGTGGAACCACCTAAAGGGGCTCGACCCACAGGGTGCAAGTGGTTTTTGAAGAAGAAGACCGACATGGATGGCAAGGTAGTTTCCTACAAGGGGGGATTTTTGGCAAAAGGGTATAGACAGATTCATGGTATTGACTATGATGAGATCTTTTCACCAGTCGCTATTACCAATTCCATTCGAAACCTACTTGCTATTGCAGCTTACTATGACTATGATATTTGAAAAATGGATGTCAAAACGGTGTTTTTGTATGAAAACCTCCTTGAGGATGTGTAGATGACACAACCGGAGGGTTTTGAGGATCCAGAGCATGCCAATAAAGTCTGTAAGCTAAAACGATCCATTTATGTATTAAATCAAGCTTCTAGGAGTTGGAATTGACGTTTTGATGATGCGCTCAAAGACTTAGACTTCATCAAGAACGAAGATGAACCATGTGTTTACAAGCAGGTTAGCGGAAGCTCTGTTGTGTTTCTGGTCTTGTATGTGGATGACATACAACTCATTTGAAACGACATTCCCACCTTGCAATGTGTTAAAGATTGGTTGGGGAAGTGCTTCGCAATGAAGGACTTAGGGGATGCAGCTTATATACTTTGTATCAAGATCTATAGAGATAGATCTAGAAAGCTGCCCGGCCTAAGCCGAAGTACATATATAGACAAGGTTTTGAAACGGTTCAACTTGCAAGATTCCAATAAGAGATTCTTGCCCATGTAGTATGGATTCACTCTCTCGAAGGCTGACTGTCCCTCCAATGAGATTAGAAGGACCGCATGAGTAGGATTCCCTATGCATCGACCATAGGGTCCATCATGTACGCCATGTTGTGTACTAAACCAGATGTGTCATATGCGTTGAGTATGGCAATCAGATATCAGTTAATCCGGGTGAGAGTCACTGGATTGCTGTCAAGAACATCCTCAAGTACTTGAGAAGAACTAAGAATGCGTTCTTGATATTTGGAGGTAAGGAAGAGCTAAGTGTAATTGGTTACACTGATAAAAGCTTCCAAACAGATAAAGATGACTACAGATCGCAGCCGGGGTATGTGTTTTGCCTGAATGGAGGAGTTGTGAGCTGGAAGAATTCCAAGCAAGAGACAGTTGCTGATTCTACAAGTGAAGCTGAGTACATTACTGCTGCATGCGCAGCAAAGGAGGCTGTTTGGATAAAGAATTTTATCACTGAGATTGGTGTGGCTCCTAATATTTTGGATCCCATAGCGTTGTACTATGACAACTCTGCGGTGGTCGCACAAGCCAAGGAACCTAGATAATACCATAAGTCAAAGCATGTACTTAGGACATTCCATCTCATTCGTGAAATGATCGATAGAGGAGATGTGAAGATATGCAAGATTCCAACGGATGACAATCTTTCGAATCCTCACACAAAGCCGCTTGTTCAGCGAAAGCATGAAGGGCAAAATAGATCTATAGGCATAAGAAATGCACCAGATTGGCTCTAGTGCAATTGAGAGACTGTTTGAATAGGTTCCCTAGTGTGCACAAGAGATTCCGGCGGGGAGACCTCCGTGTGCACCGTGTGCAGTGGATCAAGGATCGCACAGGAAGAGTAGGGGTGTGTGTAGGGAGAGAGTAAGTCAGTAGCAATGTCTGAGAGAGAGACAGAGGTTTGGCAGAGCTTCCGCGTATGGCAGTGTGTTCTCCTTTGTATGGAAAGGTTGACGATCTATATATACTGGAGAACGTGACCGTTGTAGTGTGGTTAATGCGCCCATTAATGGCGGCTTAATTAGCTTAACCATAACGGCACGTTCGTCCGAGTATATAGGAACCGTTATAACACGTGGTGCGCGAATACCGGAACCGTTACGGGGTTGACCGGGTTTGACCGGATTGACCGGGTTTATGGAGCTCGTGCCATAAATCTCTCAAAACAGTTACTAAAGGTCGCGTGCGGGCTTGGCTCGCACGCGACAGGGCTTACTCTAGCCTCCAAACCACTAAGTCCCTACAGGTCCCGTGCAGTGGTATGCGAGGGCTCTGTCTCGCAGCCCCCACATGGATCAGCTCGGCTGGTGATCCAGTGTGTATGGAGCACAATATGGTGTGCTGGATGGCTGCCACGTGGCCAAGATCTGTCATGTCAGAAAGCAGTATCTACATTAGCCCCCTTTCCGCGCGTGAAGACTCGTAGCCGTATAGACTTCCATGCGCGGAAACCAACATACGCGTCGCCGCCACGCACCAATTCAAATACGGGTAAGTTCAGCCCCCGTGCGTGTCATTATGACCTAAAACCCCTAGAGTCGTGCCGTCTGACCTTTAGGGTTTTAGGCGTGACGTCAGCTTGTCCTGTGATTGCGCGATTCGACGGTGACGGTTGCGATTCGACTATCGAAAGGACGCAACCCTTCATTTTTTTGGATAAATACCTTGTATCCCCCATTATTGCAAAGCATCACTTCTTTCTCTTAAAGTGAATGGTACCCGGAGATCTTCGAGAGCAGATCCAGATAATCAATCACCAGTTCAGAACTGCAAATCGTATTCTTCAATTGTGCATATCCAAGCAGGCTTCAAGAAAACAAGGTTGGCCTCGTTTACTTTTGATTTAAGATACCAGTGTTTGCCTTGAACTGCGTTGAATCTGTAAACCCATTGAATTTGTGAAGAGGTTTTGATCTTTGAACCCGCTTCGTTTTAATCTTTCAACAATATTGGATCTTGCAACTCCCCAATTTCTGAAATCGATACCGGAACTGCTCGTCTTCCTTTGCATAGATCTTGAATCCCAAAATTCAAACTGAAGTGTGGTATTTCTCCCCCCTTTTTTTTCTTTTTTTTTTCTTGCTCTTTCGCAGGAATGGCCAAGACAAGAGTAACCAGACCCGTCAAGGAAGATGAAGAGATACCCGACCTTCCGCAGGCCTTGTGGCGAAAAGCCCCCTTTTTAGGCGGCAAAGATTTCTACCATGCGAGGGTAAAGACGAAGAGGATGCCTGATCCTGTTCCAGTTGAGCGATTGCTGACGTTGACTCGCCCAGTTAACTCAGCCCTGCTCGAGTGGGTTGGTTCCGAGGATGTAGTTCGATTGGGGATCGAAAACGGGCACTTCCCATATACTGCGATTTCTACTTAGGCGTTCGTCCAGAAATTGGACTATATGGATGAGTGGATTGACCACGTATTGGATCATCACGCCGAGACTCTTAATGAAGCCGGCGTATACTTTGCTATCCACGCTATGAAGGGTGCTGCCGTGAAGTTGGATCAGTCCATGCTTCTAGACCTTCTGTCCCGTTACTCGCCTGCGACTCATACGTTCCATTTTGCTGAGTTCGAGGCTGCCCCGACACTCGAGGACGTTCAAATGCTGTACGAGCTTTCTCCCATGGGCGAGGTGGACCCTCTGAGTCCCTTGAGGACATCCGCGGAGATTGCCTTGTACACGCAGATGGAGGAATGCCTAGCAGAGGTGAAGAAAATTTCCACTCGGTGGACTACTACGAAGCCTCTTCCGAATTGGCAGTTGGTCGATACGTCTGCGAAGAATACCTGGAACAAATGGTTGCAGTACTTCTTCCGAGACTATGCGAACAGCAGCATTACTAAGAAGCTTCTGAACGAGGACCCGGAGGCCGAGAATTACGTGGAGGGCAAGGGCTACCATTTGACCCTTTGTGCTTTTCTCTGTGCCTGGCTGTCAAGGTATCTGATTGATGGTCACCCCCATGATGGAGTCTTCTACCATGTGTTACCGCTTGCCGTGAGGCTCGCTCTTGGCCAGAGATTCGCACTCGGACCCTTGGTTTTGGGCACGCTGTACTATAGGCTTGATCAGCTGGTTCTGGCTATGAGGGAGTCGCGTGGCCGCCTCGATGTGCTGAATTTTGTCAATATTTCCTTTTTGACAATGTGGGTTTTCGAGCGCTGGCCGTCTTATGCCCCAACTGCTCTCCAACTTGATAAGTGGTGTCCCCCAGGCGAGACAGAAGCGCGCAACAGCGGAAGAGCTGCAAGATGGTTCGGAACAGGCAACACCAAGTGCGTTTGGAGTTCGATATGCGACAAACGGAAGGAGTTTACTGCCAGGCCCTATGCCACGCGTATTGAGAATGTGAGATGGTTTCCAAAGCTGTACCCCTCTAAAGGCATGGTCTTTTCAGAAGAGCTTCTCTTTGAAAGGGGACCTCATTTCCATGAGCGCTACCGCGAGTTCTTTTGCTGGTGTCTGCGAGGTTCCCTTCCTGCCCTCGCAGAGCATATTCGTGAGCTCGCGCCGAGGTATGAGAAGATCACTGTGGACGTTGACCCCACTAGAGTTTCTCCTCAGTTTGGTTTTGATGCGGTGGCCCCATCAATCTGGCCCCAGTCCATTGTCAGAGGATGCTACAAGCGCTTGCTAACAAAGGAGTGCGAGACGGTTTTCATGAACAATCTTCCTTTTGAGCAGCCTGCGGGAACCCGCGAGGGTGGTTGTTCCCAGAACTGGCTCGCATACTGGGTGGCCCAGCGAACGAGTATCGAGACAGAGTCGGCCGCGCAGCCGGGTAAAGCTCCCTTGATCAAAAGAAATTCTTTTCCGTTTCGCCCCACTTGCAGTCTGAGCGAGTCTGAGTATGGTTGCTACTCACTGTGGGACCGTGAGAACCATTTGTGCCCTGATTTCATTCTGAAGGAGCAGGTCGCCGCAATCAAGAAAGGCGACGCGCAAGTCGTCAGATACAGCAAGGCTTTTGCTGAGGTAAGAAATTTCTTCGCATGTGTTAAGTTTTCTCGATTTCCTTGTGCTGACACTATTATTCTGTACTGTTGTAGTGTCATGTGCGGAGGTTCGCAGCTGGTGATCGCTCCAAGTCACTGGTCAACACCATTGTTGCCACCAGAAGACAAAAGCAGTCGTTCCGGCTTTCATGGAGGATGGACGCTGAGGTTGAAACAAAGGTTCGCGCAGTCATGAATGTTTTTGCTGACTCGCTGATAGACAATCCTCCGGCTTCGTCTCCTCCCGGGGATGACCCGTCTCCTCCAGCGACTGCGGCGCCAAGAGTGAAGAGACCTAGGCAAAAGGGAATTACGATTTCTTCCCCTAGAAGCGCTCCAGCTTCTCCCCCAGTGAGGTCCCTTTCTATCAAGGACAAAGGCAAAGGTCGCATGCCCAGCAAAGTGCGAAAAGATCTCGCAGTTGAGACTTTTGTTCCATTCAACCAAGAGGAAGAGGAAGAGAGGCAGGAGCCCCAGGCAAGTGATGAAGAAGAAGAAGCAACAGTTGTAATGCATGAGGAAGAATCAGGAGGTACCTCCGTCGCATTTCCTTCCTTGTCATTGTAACTTCTTTGCACTTCTTTTCTTTAAACCATTCGTGTATTCGCAGATGATGATGAGACCGCTGGTGGCCTCGCGGCCAAAAGACAAAAGAGAGATGCCCATTCTGGCATTTCAGATGAGCCCATAAGCGAGGACGTTCTTGCTGAGTCCCGGAAGGCAGCCGCGGAGGCTGCTGAGAGAAGAAGGCGTCGGGAAGAAGAGGAGCTTGAGCGTGTGAAGCAGCGGAGCCTCGAAGAGCAACATGTTGATGATTTAGCGCGTCCAACTGTCGAGGAAGACGAGCTTCCCGAAGAAGTAGCTCCTCATGCGGAGGAGGAAGATGAGGTTCTCGGAGAGGATGCAGCAGCCTTGGAGCAAGTTCAAGCGGATTTTGAGGAAATCGCAGGCGGCGATAAAGGTGAGATCTTCAATCTCGCAGTAACTTATAGAGATGTTATTGTGGGTGCGCTAAAGCATGGCGTGTCAAAGGCTGACATTCGCCGTTGGTTAGTAGACAAATGCGGAGAACCTTCAGGTAATTATTTGAGTGACACGCATGTACTAGGCTTTAGCAACTTGAGGCAAAATCATGACTGGTTTATTCGCATCCCAGGTCACGCTCCTCTTACAGACTTGCTTAGTGAGGACACACTGATAGGGCATGGTTCCACGTCCTTAGTGTATGATGAAGATACCTCAATCCCACCTTCGCGTGGAGGTTCTTATTCTTTAGCTTTAGTAAAGATAGCAGAATGACTTATAGCGCAAGTTACCTCATATCATCGCATTTAATGTCGCAGGTGATGCTGAGGAACCTGAGCTGGAGCAGAGAAGTCAGCCTTCTGCGTCCTATGTTCCAATTCCGAGCTCCCGTACCGAGAAGCCCGTCGCAGCTGCTGACCGCACGGGTGAGCCTCGTGAGGATATCATCGAGCTTTCCGACGATGCTGGAGCTGACACTGTGTTGATGGATGAAGATGTCCATGCTAGTGTTGAGGAAGTGAGGACAAGTGCTGCTAATGCTTTCGCATCTGAGAGCGTCCCTCGCCAAGCGACTTCGGCTGTCCCTTCACCTCCGGCGGCAACTGAGCCCGAGGCACCTATTCCTGCGTGGAGCATTTGGGGCTCGCAGGTTGGGGATGCAGTCGCAGCTGGTGCGGCCTACACTCTTCCTCCTGACTACGAGAGATTGGAGCTCGCAGCCGATAGGAGAGCTATGGAGCGAGGGCAATCTTTGAACAACCCGGCAGCCCGCATTCCTTCTCTTCATGAGATTCTGGAAGGAACTGGTAAGTAGAGCTTTACTGTTCGCACGTCGCATTATTCGCTTGCGAGTTTTGACATCATAACTTATCTTTGACGTCTCCTCAGGTTTGAAGCAAACCGATGTAGACTGGGTGGTTCGAATGCGTCTCAGGTATCCTCGCTCGTTTGTGAGATCTCCGGAGATCGGGCCTTTTGACAGGAGGCTGTTCCTCACTGAAGCCATCTGGATACTGGAGCAGCTGTCTGCGGCTACGCCTGCGACCATTTCGGTCCAGAGTGCTGAATTGCTATGTGGCATGTGCCAAAACCTTGTGACCAAAGTCCAAGGCAGAATGGGCTTTAAGTTTCTTAAGGACAGAGTCACGCTGATTCGCGCGGCTGTAACTTTGAAACTCGGTCACCAGAATCTCGCAGCTGAGATGCAAAAGGTGGAGCAGCAGAAGCAAAGGGTTGATGAAGCTCTGAAGCTGTATCATGAGATGAATGCCAGGTGCGAGCAATTGAAGCAAGAAGTGGAACAGGTGGAGAAGCTGAGTGAGCAGTTCGAGCCCCAAGACTCCTTAATCAAGAATTTGCTTTGATTTTTTTCTGAGTCTTGATAAATAGCAAGGAAATAGCTGAAACATTAATGTAACGTTTTGAAACATTAATGTAATGTTGCTAGGGTTTCTCCCCTTTTTTTTTTAACAACGAACAATGAATTTGCCCGTTTTGCCCTTTTCCGGGATTTGATTGGACAATTCTGTGCATATCCAATTATGACATCAGCAATTGATTCTCTGCTTGATTTTCGCGCTAATTCCTCGGCAGATAAGCACGCTTCCGTTAGGAAGTCCATCCGAATCATGACTATCCGTCATTTATTAGGATACGCAACTGAATCGTCGTAGCCTTTAGTAGGGTAATTGATTGTTACCGCTTTTCAAGGCGTAAGTGATTGAACTTACCCTCATTTTGAATTTTGCTGACTCATCTTAGGCAACCGAAGAGTCTGTACAGGGTCTATATAAACCCTGTCTTTGCTATTTGGGTTTTTCATCCCAAAGATGTGCTTTGCCGTGAGTCCTTACGACTGCTGGCTTCAATGCTTGTTTTTCGTTGATTCATGGCAACTTCAAGTTTTGAATCCTGAGTTTGCGCTTTGTGCTATAGAAATAGTTTCCAAGATCCACTTTATGAGGATTATTGCTCTTTATAACCATCATAAAGAAGATGCAGATAATATCTCATATGTGTTCGAAGAAGTTTCTTCGTGTATTATGTGTGCAGGTCATGTTTCCGGCCGCCTCGTGACGAGGTGCAGCGCCGAAGTGACCGTGCTACCGTCTCGTAATGAACGGCGGAATTCTTCTTCAGCATCTCCGAAGAAGAATCCGTCACCTTCACGTTTGTGAGCTCGGGATGACGAACCGTCGCGTTCATCCCCGTCTACAAGGAGCCCTTGCCCTTTGGAGCTTCTGCTTGTCTGTGGATCGCCGGAACCGGTGGTTCCTTGGGCAAATGTTATGGGGTGCATATCTGACAACGGTCTTGTCGGATAGCGGGATCTCGAGCGTATGGCTTCATGTGGCTCTTTTAGAGCAAGATCCCCCCTGCTACAGATGTTCACCCGCAGATCTGGGCGTTGCGTAGCCGGTGTTTGAAACCGGTGGGTTCATCCTTTGCAGTCCGGGTTTCCGTACTGTGTCTTTGCTGGCTTACCAGCCACTTTTCGAATGTATTGTAAGCCATGTTGGCTGCGTAGTTAGATTCGAGCTTTTCGCTTGTAAGCTGCTATCTAGACAGATAAATTGTAAGTCATTTGACTCGTAATGATAAATAGCTTTCTGTATTATCTGCTCTCTTTGCAACAAAATACAATTCCGCATGCGTTTCGGCATATTTCGCCTTGCATAATGCTATGTTTTTGTTTCGCATCTGCGATATATTAATTCGCGGGTGTTTCGCTAGATCGTTCGAGATCGTATCTTCGCAGCTGTACCATCCCGGCAGATGGGCTTGTTGGCTGGCCATTGCGGATCATTTAAGATCGTTTTCACAACGTTGCTATCGTAGTAGATAGTCTGTAGCAGATCAATTGAGATCGTTAAGTGGTGCGAATTGCTATCATGGCAGACAGGCTTCAATGAAGAATCGATTGAGACCATTTCTCACATAAACTGTTGTCGCAACAGATGGATTCTTAGAAGATCTGATAAGATCATCTTGCGCATGCGTTGCCATCGTAACAGATGGGCTTGGACGATCAACTAAAATCGCTTTGCATATAAGTTGCTATCGTAACAGATAGGCTTAGATGATTAACTAAAACCACTTTGCATATAAATTGCTATCGTAGCAGATAGGCTTGGGTGATCAATTAAGATCGCATTTAGACAAGCTGCTATCGTAAGAGATAGGCTTATATGATCAATTAAGATCGCATTTGCGTTGGCTGCTATCGTGAGAGATAGGCTTATATGATCACTTAAGATCGCATCTGCGTTGGCTGCTATCGTAAGAGATAGGCTTTAGATGATCAGGTAAGATCGCATTTGCGTTGGCTGCTATCATGAGAGATAGGCTTAGATGATCACTTAAGATCGCATTTGCATTGGCTGCTATCGTAAGAGATAGGCTTTAGATGATCAATTAAGATCGCATTTGCGTTGGCTGCTATCATGAGAGATAGGCTTAGATGATCACTTAAGATCGTATTGCATTGGCTGCTATCGTGAGAGATAGGCTTAAGATGATCACTTAAGATCGCGTTTGCATTGGCTGCTATCGTAGAGATAGGCTTAGATGATCAATTAAGATCGCGTCTGTATTAGCTGCTATCGTAGAGATAGGCTTAGATGATCACTTAAGATCGCATTGCATTGGCTGCTATCATGAGAGATAGGCTTAAGATGATCACTTAAGATCGCATTTTGTATGGATTGCTATTGCAGCGAATAAACCATTATTAACAAATTAAATAGAGCAACATAAACAGCTAGAAATATGAACTTCTCGTTTGGGAGAATTCTTTTATTATAACGCTCTCATATGGGAGAGATGGGATTACAATCCTCTCATATGGGAGAGGAGATTGCGCAAATCATAGCCACATGAGACATTAAGCATGTTACCATAAAACGTATGAAATGAGAGAAGTCAGGGATAGTACTTCTTGATCCAGCGCATGTTGATTGAACTGGGAGTTGAGGTTGTACCGTGCAACCTTCGTATGCTGCAGTAGCCACTATCGAAGACTTCTGTGACTTCGAAGGGTCCTTCCCAATTAGCTGCGAACTTTGGGTGAGTTGCTTCTCGCATGCAGTGGTCAGATGCGCGCAAGACCAGGTCTCCGACTGCGAAATCCCTTCGCTGGACTGTCTTGTTGTATGCGCGAGCGATTCTTTCCTGGTACCGCTTGTTAGTCCTTTCGGCTTGTTCTCGCTTTTCTTCCAGCAAGATTAAGTCATGATCGCGTTGATTTTCATAGAGTGCATGGAAGGCCAGCCTTGCCGAGTTGACTCTAACCTCCGCAGGTACTACAGCTTCGGCCCCATAACACAGTAGAAATGGCGAGGCCCCTGTGGGTGTCCTTGGGGAAGTTCTGTAGGCCCACAGAGCTGTGCTTAGAGAGTCGGCCCACTTCTTGTGGTCATCTGCGACCATTTTGCTCAATATTCTCAACAGCGTCTTGTTAGTTGCTTCGGCTTGTCCGTTTCCCTTTGGGTAGTAAGGGGTAGAACATATCTGCCTGATATTGTACTCCGCTAATTTCGCAGCTACCTGGCGATTAACAAAAGGAGTACCGTTATCTGAAAGAATGGTGTTTGGGATTCCGAACCTGCATACGATGCTTTCTTGGATAAAGTTGACCACAGCCAACGCATTTGCCGTCTTTAGTGGTATTGCTTCCACCCACTTGGTGAACAGTTCGGTTGCGGTAAGAATGAAATGATTCCCGTGCGACGTTGGCCGGATGGGACCGATGAAGTCCAGAGCCCATGTGTGAAATGGCCATGGCGTCCCTAGTGCATGTAGATCCACAGCAGGAGCGTGCACTAGGTTCCCTTTGAATTGGCATTCCTGGCAGCGTCGCACTTTGGTACGGCAATCGACTTCCATCGTGGGCCAGAAATATCCGATTGAGAGGAGCTGTCTGCATAATTTCGCACCTCCTTGATGCTCCACCTGATGAGAAAGGTCCATGACTTCTTGTGCTTCTCTGCCGTCTAGACATCGCAGCAAGTTGCCCTCGTGACCTCTTCGCCAAAGCAGGTTTTCCTGTACCACGTATCGAGACGCTTTCCTTTTCAACTTTTCGGCTTCTTTTCTCGATTCGGGCACAGTGCCCTGGGTGAGGAAATCAAACAGTGGCTTCCTCCAGTCCGTGTCGTCATCGGTTAAGGCGACGAGTAGAGAGTCTTTGATTAGTGCGCAACTTTCGCACTTCCCTTGTATCAGGGCTGCAGCTGTTGACATGCCTGGCCAATGAATGCCATATCTCTGAGCCTTTCTGTAGATTGACACCTCGCTTTCTCCGCAAGCGTGTTGGTGAATCTTTTCTAACAGCTGTTGTCCCTCTTGCTCGGAGACACATCGCATGAGTATTCCTCCAGGACCCTTGTAGTAAAGGGTGTCGTCGTGGACGCAGTATCCTTTTGTGAGTGCCCAGCTTTCGCTGCTGGTGCCTTTTGCAATAGCTTGCAGAATTGGTTTTCGCCAGTCTGCGTCATCCATGCGTTCGTCTTTGCACGCCTCTTCTGTCAATGCCGACGATGTTCGCACTTCGATGGAAATCTTTGCGGGGCATTTGTCTATGCTGACCTTAGATCCCAGAGTTGCTAAGGCGTCTGCATGCCTGTTGTCTGCTCGGGGCTTGTGCTCGTACTTCACATCGCAGAATTGTTGCATCAGTTTCTGTACTAGGGTACGATAAGACAGGAGGTTGATCTCCTTCAAACCATATTCGCCCGAGGCTTGCTTAACAATCAGCTTGGAATCTCCCATGACTGTTAAGTTACTCACTTCCAAAGCTTTCGCGGCACGGAGCCCCGCAATGAGAGCCTCGTATTCCGCTTCGTTGTTCGTGACTGCGAAGTTGAGCTTTGCGGATATCTGTATGACTTCCCCGTCTGGCTTTGTCAAGACTATCCCAATGCCTCCGCCTTCCCTGGTTGACGAACCGTCGAAGTGGAGGGTCCAATAGGGAGTCGATCGCGTAGATTTCAGGGCCTTCGAGCTCTTCTTCGATCACGGGTTCGTGGCTGTTGTCGGGAAACTGTGCCAACAGATCTGCTACCGCCTGTGACTTGATCGCTCTTGGTTTCACGCATGTGATATCGTATTGAGAGATGGTCATGTACCATTTTGCCAATCTCCCTCCCGGAGTAGTGTGAGTTAGCAAATATCTTATGGGGTCGCTCTTGGTGACCACCACTACTTTGTGTGATGCAAAATAGTGTCTCAACTTTTCTATCACAAAGAATAAAGCAAGGTAGTGACGTTTGATATCTGTGTACCTTGATTCAGCAGGCTGCACAATTCGAGAGATATAGTAGATGTGCCTCTCTTGGCCTTCATACTCCTGAGCCAAGAGTGCTCCTATAGATCTTCTTGTTGATGTAAGATATAGCAGAAGCGGTGATCCCAGCTAAGGCGCGATCATAATCTTTGAGGACGTGAGCAGCTCTTTCAGCTTTTCAAATGCGGCTTCATGGTCCGGAGCCCAGTTGTACGCGGCGTCCTTCTTGAGAAGAGTGCTGAAACAGCATGTGATTTCTGCAATTGCTGGGATGAATCTCCGCAGATATGACAGTTTTCCCAAGAATGTCTTCAAGGTACTTTGATTATGGGGAGGCGTCATGCTGGTGATGGCTGACACTTTCGCAGGGTCAGGCTCGATCCCCTGGCGATGGACTACACATCCCAAGAACTTCCCCGAGGTCACGCCGAACGCGCATTTCATGGGGTTCATTTTCAGTTGAAAGCTTCTACATCTGTTAAACACCTTTCGCAGGTCTGCAAGGTGATCCGCTTCGTGCTTGGATTTAACCACCAGGTCATCCACATAAAATTCCACCTCTTTGTGCATCATGTCGTGGAATAGAGCCATCATGGCCCGCTGATAGGTCGCGCCCGCGTTCTTAAGACCGAACGACATCACCGTGTAATTGAATACCCCACTGGAGTGATGAATGCAGTTTTCTGCGCATCATCGGGATCCATTTTGATTTGATTATATCCGCTGAAACCGTCCATGAAACTGAACATGCGATGGCCTGCTGTTGAATCGATAAGCAAATCGATGTTGGGCAGTGGGAAATCGTCCTTAGGGCAGAAGCGATTGAGATCTCGGAAGTCCACGCAGATGCGAAGCTGTCCGTTCTTCTTCACCACCGGCACGATGTTGGCCAGCCATGTGGGATGATGATTTGGCTCTATGAACTTGGCATCTAGGAGTTTGACTATCTCCTGCTTGATCTTCATGTTAAGCTCTGGTCTGAAGCTTCTGGTGCTCTGCTTGACCGGTTTAGACCCTGGGATGATGTCCAAACGGTGCATGGTGATGCTTGTATCCAGACCTGGCATCTCATCATATTCCCATGCGAACACGTCCTTGTACTCAGTTAGGAGCTGTAGCAGTCCTTGTTCCTCTTCGCTTGTGAGGTCCGCACTCAGGAAGACTGGCCTTTTCTTTTCCTCGTTCGGGCTGAGGAACACTTCCATTAGTTCTTGCTTTTGTGGTCTTGGCCTGTCTTCCATGCATTCAGGCGCTTCTTTGAGTTTCTCGTCTGGAGTGTCTTGTGTTGGCTCTTCCGTCAGCGCAACTTGCTCGATTTGATTGATTTGCTCAGGGACATCCCCATGCCCGTGTGAGGACATCCCCGCGCACCTTCATATGCGATAGCATTTCTTCCCATTGGCGTAGAAGCTCTCTATCTCCTTGCCCTCGGGGTCATGCTTTGCGATCCTCTTCAAAGTGTACACATTCTTTCGATGATATGCGATACGTGGCGCCTCTTCGCGTGTAGGCGGCTTTTCCTTGGCATTTTCCCTTGTCACCATCACGCCCGCAGGTGACTGGTCCTTGATGTCCTCCCAGAGAGGCAAAGGAGTAGGGTTGAAAGGCCCGGGTGTTTGCTCGTCCGCCATCTCAGTGAACCACACCGCCTCGCTGAGATGTGCTTCGTCCAAGTTGAACGGGTTAGTAGAAGCCGGTATCTCGACTATTCTGTCGTTCCAGATAGCTTTCATAACCTGGTGAGCCGTCGAAGGGACTGCGTCGAAGCGATGAATCCAAGCTCGACCTATAATCATGTGGTATGTGGTGTTCGCGTCTATGACATAGAACTTCGCCGAGCACTTGATCTTGCCAATCTGGACGCCCAGGCGGATCCACCCGATCGTCATTCTAGAGTCGCTTCCGAATCCCACCACTGGAGATGGACGTTTGACTACCTTGTGCTCGGGGATCCCTGCTAGCTTCAGTGTGTGGAGTGGAACAACGTTGACTGCTGCTCCTCCATCGACGAATGCCCGCTTGAATTCGACGCCATTGACGATGGCGGTCACGTACAGAGGCCTCTGGTGACTCGCATCCGTCTTCTTGTCGCTGGCAGAAAAGGTCATGGTCTTTTCTGTGGAACGAGACGCCCTGATGACTTTCCCGTTGGAGACTACGAGGTCCTCCTCGTAGTCCTCCGCTATCCTCAAGATTGCTTTTGTCATATCAGCCCGGCACCTCTCGGAGAAATTCATCTCGTCGAAGAATTTGTTGAAGCCGTGCGACCCTTTCATGCGGTCGGCACGTTCATCCTCCGTGTCCATGCTATAACCTTCGTCTTGATGGACCTCAGCAATGATGGGTAGACCATCCTCTGCGACTTCCTCCAAGTCTACGATCGAGATCATGGCGACCTCTTTGCCTTTCGAGCCTGACTCCGTATGGGCAGGAAGTGGGTTGTTGCGCACGTCCTTCCTGTTGTCGCTGACGATTAGCTCGCCGTTCTTCATCTTCTGATCGAATGCGAACCTGAGTTTCTTGCACTCGGCGGTGGGATGCATGATCTTGCCATGGTACTCGCACCACTTAGGGTCCCTCACCATCTCCTTGGAGGGTGTTTTCTCGAGCGGTGGCAGGACGCCGTCCTTGCGCCACTGTTTGCAGAGGTCACTCGCTTCCTCTACCGAGCATGGCAGAGGCGGTACATCGAAGTTCACAACCTTCGCTTGTTTCTGGGGCGAAACTGTATTGACTTCAGCTTCGCGTCCCCGCTTGTAGCTGAACCTTCCGATCTTGTAAGTGGTGCCGCTCGCAGGTCGCTCGGGAGCGTTCTTCTTTTTCTGTCTCTCGACTATGGGCTCGATGTTCTTCGTGCATTCGATTAGTTTTGAAAACGTAGGTGTTTGCAAATTGATGAGCATACCTTTGTATTCATCTCGCATGCACTGTAGGCATATCTCCACGAGCCGGCTTTCGGGCATTGGATCTTTGCACTCCAAGGATTTCGCCCGGAATTTCTTGATGAAGGTGATCCCATCCTCCTCGCGCTTCTGATACATCCGCGAGAGATGGATCATTGTCACCTTTTCCTCCATTTGAAAGAACTTGGTATAGAACTTTTGGACCATGTCGTCCCAAGTCTTCACGGATCCGGCCTCCAATGTCCGGTACCATTTGTATGCTACGTTCCCAAGAGATTTTGGGAACTCTCGCATCAGCAGCTTGGGATCGGCTCCGTACGGGCCCATGACATCAATGAAACGCATGACATGCTCATGAGCGTTTCCATTGACGTCCTCGAACTTATCCCATTTGGGAGCCTTGTACCCCGCCGGGTTAGGCATGAGATAGATCTCTCGTGGAATAGGTGGATCATTGTCTAACTTCGGGATAATGGTATCCGCGAATGACTGATGAGCCAGGATGGTGTCTACGCGCTTTTGCAAAGACGTCATGCATTCTGGAATGCTCCCCTCGGTAGTTGCTGGAGGGGTTGCAGTGGGCGGTGGCGACACATATGCCGCCGGAGGATTGGGAGTATACTGAGTACCCGCGCTTCCCCAGATCATCGTTGGGGGAGGCAAAGGGTACTGCAAAGTTGGGTTGGGCGCCAAAGTCGAGGGCTGAGGAGCGTGAGCACCCGGAGGCAGCATTTGTGCTGTTGATCCTTGAACCGAAGGCAGTTGCGCAGCCGACGGTGGAGTCTGCAGATGAGGGTTGGGAGGTGTGGCTGGCACTCCCAATCCTGGAGCAGTAGGGGTTCCTCCTCCCTGAGGGATAGCGGTGGCTGGCGGAGGATTTGGCGCGAGGGTGCCCAGAACAGCCAAGATTTGTTCTAATTGTGCGGATTGAGACTTGAGAGCTTTCGCCTGACTTTGGACGGTGGCGTCCAAAGACTCTAACGTCGGTGCTTCGCCGGGAGTCGTCGGGGTACGGCGGGTTTCGTCTCCCGAGGGAGTTTCGGTGGAAGGCGATCGGTTGCTGACATCATCCTCCTGAGACATGGTTGCTTTTGCCGGTAAGTTTCACGTCGGGTTCACCAAAAATGTGCACAAGAGATTCCGGCGGGGAGACCTCCGTGTGCACCGTGTGCAGTGGATCAAGGATCGCACAGGAAGAGTAGGGGTGTGTGTAGGGAGAGAGTAAGTCAGTAGCAATGTCTGAGAGAGAGACAGAGGTTTGGCAGAGCTTCCGCGTATGGCAGTGTGTTCTCCTTTGTATGGAAAGGTTGACGATCTATATATACTGGTGAACGTGACCGTTGTAGTGTGGTTAATGCGCCCATTAATGGCGGCTTAATTAGCTTAACCATAACGGCACGTTCGTCCGAGTATATAGGAACCGTTATAGCACGTGGTGCGCGAATACCGGAACCGTTACGGGGTTGACCGGGTTTGACCGGATTGACCGGGTTTATGGAGCTCGTGCCATAAATCTCTCAAAACAGTTACTAAAGGTCGCGTGCGGGCTTGGCTCGCACGCGACAGGGCTTACTCTAGCCTCCAAACCACTAAGTCCCTACAGGTCCCGTGCAGTGGTATGCGAGGGCTCTGTCTCGCAGCCCCCACATGGATCAGCTCGGCTGGTGATCCAGTGTGTATGGAGCACAATATGGTGTGCTGGATGGCTGCCACGTGGCCAAGATCTGTCATGTCAGAAAGCAGTATCTACACCTAGAGACAATCTATATTTAGTATGAA
Organism: Linanthus parryae; assembly: GCA_023055425.1. Lineage (NCBI taxonomy): Eukaryota > Viridiplantae > Streptophyta > Magnoliopsida > Ericales > Polemoniaceae > Linanthus > Linanthus parryae. The sequence goes on along the minus strand of JALGPY010000006.1, from coordinate 76,728,030 downwards.
CATTTTTTGGCTAGAATATTCTTTTATTATTTATGGCAATATTGAATATAATGAAGTCCTTAGATACAATGTATTGTTTATCTTAATATCCCTAGTTCATTAAAGTGATTAACAGGACAATCAACTATAGACTAGTATGTGGGTACATTGATATGGTGATATCAAGTCTAACACATGGGTATGCATTAGGAGTAATGGCATACTGGATTGACCCACAACGAGAAGTCTACATTAGATTATGTCAAAGTTACAAGCGCTTATCGTAGTGCTAATGGTATTGTAATCATTAGAATTGAAATAACTAGATACTCTAGTTGTGAAATATCATGCTTTGATATTATCAAACATTACGCCTTAACCGGGTAACTATAAAGATAGTCATCGGGCATGGTAGGAAGCAAGCTGAGAGATCGTAGTGACGTAGACATAATTTGTCCCTCCCACATAATGGGAGCAAATATACATGGGCCACTCGAGGGATGGTGCTTATAGAATGTCTCGCCAGACTCAGATAAACTAATATGGAGATATTGATGTTATTTGTACGAATAAGCATATTCCCAGGATCGAGAAACTATGGATTGGATATAGGAGTGTGACTATTATGTCTCGTGTCCAATCCGGATATGGAGACAAAGGGATAACACAATACATGAACATTGGGCACAAGGTTTGTCGGGATCACTGACTATTTCTATTAGTTGGGTGGCATGGATGTGTTGCTAGACATCGCTCCATGTTAGTAAAGAGTTACAAACAACTAAGTAGAAACCTATGGGGTTACACATCAGATGGATTAAATTGGATATTGGCATTAATTAGTAGGACTAACTAATCAAAGGATCTAGACGCAACCACATGCAAAGTTAGTAAGACTAGTTTGCAAGGTTGACTAATCCATGTATGGACATGATTAGTAATGGGGCAATTGTGTAGTTAATGAAGAGTTATTAACTATATAAAACATCCTAGCTTGTTATTTCTCAACACAAGTCATTATTGAGAGAACATAACGAAGTAAGGAGAGAGAGAGTTAAGGCCGAAGCCCTAACACGTCCGTCCGCCCCTTGTCGTCGGCCACTCCTTGTGGCGGCGGTCTTGCTCCGTTTTGCGTGATCTCTTGCCTCCTTCTTCCGCTACTAGTACATCGCGGTGAGAAGGAATCCAATCAAGAATCCAAGGTGTGGATACTCGTAGAGACGAAAACATTATTCTTCGTGTGATCTCTCAAACTAAGGTACACGCATCTTCTACCCTTATCATATTATGATGGCTTGCCAGTGATCCTTGGAGGGATTTGAGAACAATAAATTTTTGTTATTCCGCTGCGTTACCTGCATCAAAACCCTACACGCTAGCCCAAATCATGCTAATTACATCCACAGCGAAGAGAGACCTTTATTTATTAAGAGAAACTATTACAATGAAGTACATACACGTTCTAAACCCGTATGAGCCTATTTATAGTGCTTACAACCGACTTATGGCCGTCCTAGATAGATTAAGAAACAATTAAAAAACGCCAGGAGCAGACTAGGTCGTGCGACCTACCAGACTAGGTCGTGCGACCTCTGATTAGGTCGTGCGACCTACTTCAAATATCCTGATGTTCCGTATGTTTTCCTCTAGGTCGTGCAACCTACCTACTAGGCCGTGGGACCTACTGAAAATATCAATTTTGCTTCTTTGCTCTCCATCTTGTTCCCTTTGGTCCCCATTGTTGCTCTTGATGATTTCTTCAACTTATTCAAGGCACAAATCCAACAATAATCAGAGACCATAAGAGGCGATTAGGGTTTTTGAGAGATATAAATTAGAGAGACTCCATTGGTCCTAATCCAGACCGTTGGTTTAGAGAAGATGATCAGCACCGATGAGTAACTTAGGAGATTTTACAAATAGACCATAAACTTTTGTAAATAGCAGAAGGCCACAGAGAAGTTGGGACTCATTATGAGAAGGTCCACTAATTGGTAGAAAGGGCCTTCACTTTGGAGAAGCTGCGTTTTGGTCCTTGACTTTCCTTACTTTTGTAGACAGTTTTTACAACTTTTACTTGAGCTTTTGATCTGCATATACTTGAACTCATGGTAGTATAATGCAGGTATTTGCATGTTAGGACCTCTGAATAACACGTGTTTTATGCCAGAAAGTTACATACTGGTATTTACTAACCCATAATGTAGATATTTGCATAGTTGGACATGTGCTTTTAAGCCACAACGTGACCGTTTTTATTGTGATGCTGATGCATACCCAATTTATTCAATGTACTAGTGTATTAGTAATGTCATACACAAATACTACCTTTGTTTTTTTCTCTTTCACCTTATTTTACTTTTTGACACTATTCATTGGGTCACTTTGACCCGGTAATTTGGTAGGCAAAACGATACACGAATTCGGTAATTTTCGCATCATTTTGTAGGATAAACTTTACTCTATAATACTATGAAAAATTACAAAAAATCACATCGTTTTGTTATCTAAATTATTGAGTCAAAGTGGTCCGATTACGGATAAAAAAAGTTAAGCACACCTAAACGAGAAGAAACAGAGGTAGTATTATATAAGTGAATTGAGATACTTTGTAACTTCAGAAAACTAGACACCACTATTGCAAGAGATTCTATTATTCAGTTTCCAAAGTAGTACCTCACATTGGTATTTCTTTCAGGAATGACCATAATTGCCCTTTTCCTAGTAGCATTGATCCGTTCCTCTGCCCTTCTTCTTCTTTTAAGTCTTTCATTCACCTTTTTTACACACCGCCAAGATAAAAGGAAACATAATACCTTACTTCCTCCAGGGCCAAAACCATGGCCTATTGTTGGATCTCTCCAAGAATTGATTTGGAAAAAACCTACATTTCGGTGGATTCTCAATATGATGGAGGAACACAACCTTGAAATCATGTGTATTAAATTCGGTAATACTCATGTAATCCCGATCACATCTCCTGAGATAGCCCGAAAAATTATCAAGAAAAACGATTATGTCTTCGCTTCCAGGCCAATCACCATGTCTGCAGGTATGCTAAGTAGGGGATACTTGGCCACCACAACATCACCAATGGGGGAACAATGGAGGAAGATGAGGCGAATCGTCACTTCCAATGTTCTCTCTTATGCAAAATATAAATGGCTTGAAAGAAGTAGAAACGAAGAAGCTGACTACCTGGTGCGCTTTGTGTACAACCAATGTGGATCGCGGCTCAATGTGAGGATCGCAGCTCAACATTACTGCGCGAATGTGATGAGGAAAGTTATTTTTGGCAAAAGATTTTTTGGAAGTGGTAGCAAAAATGGTGGACCAGGGAAGGAAGAAGTTAAGCAGGTAGAAGCTATCTTTACCATCCTTGCCCATCTTTATTCCTTCTCTATATCCGACTATGTTCCATTTTTACGTGGCTTTCTTGACCTAGACGGTCATGAAAAAATTATGAAGAAAGCTGTCAAAAGTGCGACAAAGTACCAAGACCTTGAGATAGACAAGAGGATTGATGTGTGGAAGAAAGGATTGAAGACCGAAGAAGAGGACATACTTGATGTCCTTATTAATCTGAAACACTCAAATGGTAGCTGTGTCCTATCATCTGAAGAGATAAAGTCACAAGCTCTGGTAAGCCCAGTCTTCCAACATCGAATAAGAAAATTATACCTTTTTTTTTTCTAGTTTCATGGTACAAAATGCTACACAATAAAGCTGATATATACATCAGAAACACTAAAGATTTGAACTTTTACTCATGGATAACCATCTGATTGTTATGCAGAACTGTGAGCAATTGCTGAATCTTTAGGATGACATTGAGAAATCAGTATCTTTAAAAATCACAGAAACAATGACTTCGAAAAACTACAAGTCATCAAAAAAAATGTTTTTCATTATTCACTTCTTACATGAGAGGCGCATTAAAAATAGAGTAATGCGACATGGACAGAATTTTAGACATAAATATAGACATAATTTCCAAATGTAGTAAAATCAATGCCTACTATGAAAATATTAAATCATTAGGAAACATTGACACATAATCAAAATCACTAAAACTAGAAATTATGTCTAAAATTCTGTCCAAATTTATGTCCGTTTAGAATTTTTCTTAAAAATATGAATTGAATGATTGGATTTTTGTCGATGAACTTGTCTCTTATTGAACCCTACAGCATGGATGGTGAAAATAATCTTCGAAAGCTAGTTACATATAATGCTTTCGAAAATAAACATTAACCATTGTAATGATTTAACTCGTGTATCCATTAATTTTCATAATTAATCCGTAATTTTTCCCTTTGTATTCATTATAGGAACTGATGGTAGCTACAGTCGACAACCCATCAAATGCTGCCGAATGGGCACTTGCTGAGATGCTCAACAAACCTGAAATTCTTAAAAAAGCTACTAATGAAATTGATAGAGTAGTTGGGAAAGAAAGACTTGTTCAAGAATCCGATCTCCCACAACTCAATTATGTCAAAGCATGCCTTAGAGAAGCCTTCCGCCTCCATCCTATAGCACCCTTCAATGTCCCTCATGTTTCAACTGCTGATACAACTGTCGCTGGCTTCTTCATCCCTAAGGGTAGTCATGTCCTTCTGAGCCGACTTGGGCTTGGCCGCAATCCTAAAACTTGGGATGATCCATTGAAATACTGTCCAGAGCGTCACTTCAAAGATGACAGGTCTGAGATTGTGCTCTCTGATCCAAAGATGGATTTGATATCTTTCAGCACAGGGCGTCGAGGATGTCCAGCCATCTTACTTGGATCTACAATTACAACAATGTTGTTGGCCAGGCTACTTCAAGGTTTCACTTGGCAGTTAGACCCCCATGTTTCTGCCATTGAACTTGAAGAGTCTCACAGTGATATGTCTCTTGCGAAACCTCTTGTTGCTCTGGCAAAGCCTCGATTGAAAGAGGACATATACCGTAGCATTTGAGCAAATTGTTTTATACAACAGGGTTAGGCTGCACAAGTTTGTGTCTAGCAATGTTGTTTGTTGGTTGAAGGAAAGAGTTTGATTTACGTGCTTGCTATGAGTTTTAAGTTTCACTGCTTGCTTCAAACAAACACAAACGGTGTTAGGCAGAATTTGGCAATAGCTTCTGTTACAGTAGGTAACTTGCAAAACATAATACTCTCTGTCTCAATGATTTTATGATTGGATTTCACAGTCTTAGAGGATGCTTTAATTTAGTAGAACCAAAACGCGATATTTTATATCAGAAAACAACAAATCACAAATTCAAAGAAAAAGAAGAAAAAAGGGAGGGGATGTTTCGTTTCCGCAAAGTGCATAAAAAGAGAGTTACCGAGGAAGGAGAAGAGACATGAGTTGAATACAACTATAGGTCAGAAAGAAAAACAAAATGGACCAATCAGCTAATGCCACCTATCAAGGATGACACTGCAGTAGAAGTATTTGCAATACAACCCCCTAGAGTCTGTAGAGCTAGCATAAAAAATCCATAAAAACAAACATATTATTTAGGCAAAATTGCACCGGAGGTATCCATATTTTGCAAAAACCCGTACCCAAATTTTCAAAATCGTGCACCAGAGGTACCCTTCCGTTAACTTTCCGTTAAAATTGGACGGAAAATTAAAAAAAAAAAAAAAAAAAAAAAAAAACATACTATTCAGCCCCTTATTTTTTCACCTCCAACTTTTTTTTTGAAATACAAGTTTTATTAACAAATCTAAAAAAAAAAAGTAAGAATTTGATATATGTAATATAATGTGTATTTCATCAAAATTACATATTTTTACAATATTGCAAGATATGAAATATGTTTTTATTAACATATATCCGTTGATCATAAAGTCTTAAAATATTTTCAATAGTTTAAAAAAGTAGTATCGAAATTTCATAATTTCACATGTATTTTTTAATAAAAAAATAACATACAAGTATCTTTGTGCATTTTTAAAAAAGCTCAAAATGGAGAGTTAACGGAAGGGTACATGTAAATTATCAAAGATACTCGTATATTATTATTTTATTAAAATATTACACGTGAAATTCTGTAATTTTGAGATTTTTTTAAAAACGTAAAATAAATTTAAATATTTTAAGATTGACGAATATATGTTAATAAAAACATATTTCATATCCTGAAATGATGTAAAAATATGTAATTTCGATGAAATATATTGCATTATCTTAAACAAATCAAATTATTACATTTAAATTGTATTATTATAATTTTTTCCCTTAGAAAACTTGTATTTTAAAAGTAAAAAAAGTTTGAGGTGAAAATAAGGGGCACTATAGTCTTTTTTATAGTTTTCGGTCCAATATTAATGGAAAGTTAACGAAAGGGCACCTCCGGTGCTTGATTTTGAAATTTTGGGTACCCATGGTGCACGATTTTGAAATTTGGGTACCCACTTGCCAGTTTTTGCAAAATATGGGTACATCCGGTGCAATTTTGCCTATTATTTAATACACTCCCCTTAAGTTGGAGTGTAGATATCCAACACTTCTAACTTGGATTTGAGAAATTTAAAACCATGAGAGGGGAGAGGTTTAGTGAGCAGATCAGCCAGTTATGAGAACTAGACACATAAAATCAGTTTTAAGGTCCCTTTATTACCATATCTCTCACAGCATGGAAATCCAACTCTATATATTTGGTCCTTTCATGAAATACTGGATTTTTTTACAATTTGATTAGTTGAATTCAGTCACTGTAAATGATTGCGTTAGAATGCAATGCCACATGCAGATCAGAGAGAAAAAATATGAACCATCCAAGCTCACCACATGCAGATGCCAAACCTATAAATTTAGCTTCTGCAGAGGATCTGGATACCACCTTCTCTCTCCCTGTTTCCCAAGAAATCAAAGCACTTCCCAAATAGACAAAACAACCACTGATGGATCTTCTTGTGCCTCGACATCCAGCCCATTCTGAGTCTGAGAAGACTTTCAAAGTAAGGTCATTGCATGAAGGAAAGAATAAACCTTGACTTACATTTCCTAGTAGGTATCTCAAGACATAACGTGCAGCTCTCATGTGTTCAACAGAATTTTGAGACATATTAAGAGAGCTTATGAACTGCAAAACATAAATCTTGTTATGAATTGCAAAAAAATAGTAGCATTCCAACAATCCTTCTATTCTTAGCACTTCCCTTTTCTGGTAAATAATTTTCTGAGAATTCTTGCGGTTTGAGATTTGCCTCAATAGGTGTAGAAGCTGGTTTACATTGAGCATAATCTTTGTACTAAAGTATCTCCAAGGTAAACTTTATTTGACGAAGAGTCATCCCAATTTCATTTAAGGAAATTTCAAAACCAAGAAAGAACTGCAAAGGACCAAGATCCTTGAGTTGAAATTGAGCATTCAAATTATTCTTTAGAGACTTTGATACCTCAGAATTGTCACCAGCCTATACTATATCATCTACATATACTGGCATCATATTACAAGATCCATTCATATGGAACACAAACATGGTGTAGGTAGACTTGTTCAGGTGAAAACCAAGATCAATGAGAGTATGTGAAAACTTGTTGTACCACTGCTGAATGCATGTTATAACCCATAAAAAGATATTTGGAGTCCACACACCATAGTGTAGGGTTTTGATTCATGGATGCGCAACGGAAACAAAATAAACCATGCAAAACCCTCCAAGGATCAAAAGTCAAGAGACATAACGATGGTAAAGGAAGAAATCAATAACACACCTTAGGGTTCTCCTTTGATGACTTCAAACGCGAATTGTGTCACATTCTCTATAGTTGATCCACGCCTAGAGTTGATTACTAGATCTTCCAATCCTTGGTGCTAGCCCGGAAGAGGAAGAGGAAGAAGAATCACGCAAAACGAGGCCGAAACAAGTAGGTTTAGGCCTCCTTGTGGGCCGACGGGAACGGGCAGCGGCAAAGGGGGCGACGAGTCCCTCTTTGCTTGCTTGCTCTCTCCTTTTTGTTCTCTCCCACTCAAGTTATGATCAATTATGACATAAGTGTGGGAAGGAAGGAAGGAGTGTCCTTTATATAGTCCAACAAATCCTTGCCAACTACCTAAAGGACCTATTCTAGTCCTACTAGAATTCAATTTAGTCCCTTCCTTGCAAATTAGTCCCTACTAAGTTTGCAATGTATTGCAAAGTGATCCTTCTAATTAATTAATCCAATTAATTAATTCCCAAATCTAGCTCAACTCTATATAGCGTGTGACCCCATAGGTTCTATCTAGTTGGTAGCAATAATTTGCTAATATGGAGCGGTTTCTAGCAAAACATCCATTCTAGCCAACTAATAGAATAGTCATCTTAACAACCTTTGTACAAGTAATTGTCTCATCCCTTTGTCTCTATATCCGGATTGGACACAAGACATACAACTCACACTCGTATATCCAATCCACAATTTCTCGATCCATGGGAATAGCCTTATTCGTGCAAATAACATCAATATCCCATATTGATTTATTTGAGTCTGGCCAGACATTCTATAAGCACTATCCCTCGAGTGGTCTAGGGTATTTGCTCCCGTGTGGGAGGGACAAATTCTATCTACGTCCACTACGATCTCTAAGCTTGCTTCTTATTGTATCCGTTACACGCCTTTATAACTACCCAGTTACGGTATAGCGTTTAACGCTACCAAAATCACAATAATCCATAACTAGAATATCTAGCGACTTCAAGTCTAAGGATGACAATACCATTGCACCGCGAGAAGCACTTGTGACTTAACATAACGTGTATGTAGCCTTCTCGGAGAAGGGTCAATCAAGTGCGCCATTACCCTTAATGCACACCTATGTGTTGGATCATGATATCTCCATATCAATCCAACCCCATACTAGTCTATAGATGATTGTCCCATTAATCATTATACTGGACTAGGGATATTTAAGATAAACAACACAATTGTAAATCTAAGGACTTCATTATATTAAATAACCAATAAATAATAAATGAATTTTCTAACCACAAATAAATTCATACTAAACTAGATTGCCTCTAGGGCATCTATTCCAACAGTCTCCCACTTGCACTAGAGCCAATCTGGCGCATCTCGTATGCCCATACTCCTAGTGTGCCCTTCATGCTTCCACTGCATAAGCGGCTTTGTAAGTGGGTCGGACAGATTCTCATCTGTAGGAATCTTGCATATCCGAACGTCTCCTCTATCGATAATATCTCGAATTAGATGGAACTTCCTGAGCACGTGCTTGGATTTCTGGTGCGACCTGGGTTCCTTTGATTGTGTGATCGCCCCAGTGTTGTGACAGTACAACTCAACTGGATCCGCAATGCTAGGAACCACACCAAGTTCAGAAACAAACTTTCTGATCCAAACAACTTCCTTTGCTGCGCCATTTACAGCAATGTACTCAGCCTTTGTTGTAGAATCAGCCACCGTCTCTTGCTTGGAACTCTTCCAGCTCACCGCCGCTCGATTCAGGCAAAACACTATCCCGACTGTGATCTAAAGTCATCTCTGTCGGTTTGGAAGCTTGCATCAGTGTAACCCCTTACACGCAACTCTTCCTGACCGCCAAATATCAAGAAAGCATCCTTAGTTCTTCTCAAGTACTTTAGGATGTTCTTGACTGCAATCCAGTGACTCTCACCTGGATTGGATTGGTATGTGCTTGTCATACTCAAGGCATACGACACATCTGGTCTAGTACACAACATGGCGTACATGATAGATCCTATGGCCGAGGCATAGGGAATTCTACTCATGCGTTCCTTCTCAATCTCATTGGAAGGACAACCACTCTTCGAAAGAGTGATTCCATGTGACATGGGCAAGAATCCCTTCTTGGAATCTTGCATGTTGAACCATGGGGACGTCGTTTCATTGAGAAACACTTCCCTAGCCAATCTTTAACAGATTGCAGCATGGGGACGTCGTTTCCAATGAGTAGTATGTCATCCACATACAAGACCAGAAAAGCTACAGAACTCCCACTAACCTTCTTGTGGACACAAGACTCATCTTCGTTCCTGATGAAGCCAAACTCTTTGACTACTTCATGAAAACGTCGATTCCAACTCCTAGAAGCTTGCTTCAATCCATAAATGGATCGTTGCAGCTTACAGACTTTGTTGGCTTGCTTTGGATCCTCAAAACCCTCCGGCTGTATCATATACACGTCCTCGAGGAGATTCCCATAAAGGAATGTTGTTTTGACATCCATCTGCCAAATCTCATAGTCGTGGTATGCTACAATCGCAAGTAGGATTCGGATCGATTTGGTCATAGCGACTGGTGAAAAGGTTTCATCATAGTCAATACCATGAATCTGTCTGAATCCTTTAGCTACAAATCGGCCCTTATAGGTAATCACATTACCATCCATGTCGATCTTCTTCTTGAAGACCCACTTGCACCCTATGGGTCGCTCCCCTTCGGGTGGTTCCACCAAATTCCATACTTTGTTGGTATACATGGATTCCATCTCGGATATCATGGCTTCTAGCCACTTCTGAGAGTCTGGGCCTTTCATGGCCTCTTCATAGGTAGTGGGCTCATCATATATGAGCATCGTGTCACCGGAATCGATGACAGGCTGAACAGGCTGCTCCATACCTCTCGGGTTCCTAGCGCACTCTACTAGATCTACGAAGCTCTTGTGTTACCTGAACAGGCTGTTCCACAACTGTTTGTGGTTCCTGTTCATGTTCCATAATCGGTTCAGTGATTTGTGGTTCTTGAACCTCTTCAAGTTCTACAGTCCTCCCACTTGCTTCTTTAGAGACAAACTCTCTTTCTAGAAACACGCTGGTCTGAGCAACAAACACTTTGTTCTCGGTTGGATTGTAGAAGTAGTAACCCTTAGTTTCCTTAGGGTACCCCAAAAATTTACACTTATCCGATTTTGGCCCTAGCTTGTCTGATTGTAAACGTTTTACATAGACATCGCAACCCCAAATCCTCATGAACGATAGTGTGGGACGCCTCGCACTCCACATCCCATATGGTGTCTTCATGAGTGACTTAGATGGAACACGGTTAATGGTGAAAGCTGCACTTAATAGAGCGTGGCCCCAAAACGATAATGGAAGATCAGTTTGACACATCATAGATCGAACCATATCTAATAGGGTTCGATTCCTTCTCTCAGACACGCCATTCCATTGTGGCGTTCAGGGTGGAGTGAGTTGGGACACGATCCCACACTCTCTAAGATAGTCGTCAAACTCTTGGCTCAAGTATTCTCCTCAACGATCCGATCGTAGAGCCTTGATACTTTTGCCAAGTTGCTTCCCTACTTCATTCTTGAACTCTTTGAACACTTTTAAGGATTCAGATTTGGCCCTCATAAGGTACACAAATTCATATCACTTGTAGTCATCAGTAAATGTAATGAAGTAGATATAACCATCCCTGGCAGGTGTGGCAAATGGCCCACACACATCAGTATGTATGAGCGCCAATTGCTCACTAGTCCTCTCACCTTTCTTATTGAAAGGGGACTTTGTCATTTTTTCCAATAAACAAGCCTCACATGTCTCATATGATTCAAAATCAAATGAGTCTAGTAGTCCATCCTTATGGAGTCTAGATACACGTTTCTCGTTTATGTGGCCTAAACGACAGTGCCATAAGTAAGCAGGATTTAAATCATTTATTTTAATCCGCTTGGTATTAATGTTGTAGACAAGATTGCTTAGATCAAGGACATACAGTCCATTAAATAATTGCGCACTAAAATAGTGAATATTATTCAAATAAAAGGAACAACAATTGTTCTTTATTGAAATAATAAAACCATCCTTGTCCAAACAAGAAATAGAAATAATGTTTCTGCTTATAGCAGGAACAAAATAGAAATTATTTAATTCTAAAACTAATCCTGAAGGCAGAGATAGCTCGCACACGCCTACAGCCAATGCAGCAACTTTTTCTCCATTCCCAACGCGCAGATCTATCTCCCCTTTAGCCAATCTTCTACTTCTCTTTAGATCCTGCACATTTCGAAAAATGTGAGATCCACATCCAGTATCTAATACCCATGATGTAGAGACAGTTAAATTGACATCTACAACAAAAATACCTGGTGGTGGTGGAATCACTATTCCAAGCCTCTTCTCCTCCAGATATTTTGGGCAGTTCCTCCTCCAGTGTCCAGACTGACTTAAGTAGTGACATTCACCCTTTAGTCACACCTTTGGAAATGCCACCAACAGGCTTAAGGGAAGGTTCCTTGGACTTGGCAACTAACTTGCCTTTGCCCTTGGAGGATGAGGAAAATCTTTTGCCCTTTCCTTTCTGTACCATCATAACGGCCTTTCCCTTACCCTTGTTGATGCTCTGTTCAGTTGTTCTCAACATATTGAGCAAATCTGGCAGTGGTTTCACGATCTCGTTCATGTTAAGTTCATGATGAACTGTCCATAATTCTCGGGCAACGATTGCAACACGAGATCGGTTGCCAACTCTTGGCCGACCGGGAACCCAAGTCGGGCGAGATTCTCCAAGTATCCGATCATACGGAGTACATGGGGTCCCAGTGGGTTCCCTTATGCCAGATGACACTTGAACAGTGCCTTAGAGACCTCATACCTCTCAACCCTTGCCTGCTCTTGGAAGAGCTGCTTCAGATGCTCGATCATATCGACAACATTCATGTTTTCGTGTTGCTTCTGAAGCTCAGAATTCATGGTGCATAGCATAAGGCATGCCGCATCATTAGTGTCATCAAAACGCTTTTGATACGCCTTTAGGGCTGCAGGTGTTTGGTTCTCTGGACCTACTGGAACATGCTCCTCTATTGCGTACAGTTTCTTCTGTTGCTTGAGAACGATTCTCAAGTTTCTGTACCAATCAAGTAAGTTGGTTACAGAGAGCTTGTCCTTCTCAAGGACAGACGTAGGGAATGTTGTGAACTCGATGAGTTGTTTGTCATTTGGAATTCTACAAAAGGAAAATACGCAAGTTATTAGTATTTGTGAATTTTTGACTATATTCAATAATGGCTAGTTTATCAAATATAGCTCCCACTATTTTTCTACGGATTAATAACCCTCAAGATATTAATGCGGAAAATATCCTTATATTTTCTAGTGGGCCAAGATCCATGTTTCATCTCCTTATGAGCTTGCTTTGGCAAGTCACCCACAATTTGACTACTTTAGGTAGGAACAATTTCCAATAGCATCCCTTATGCAACTCTTGGTTCAATTGTGAAAATAACTCCTTATTTATCCATCCATATGGATAATCCCAATTGATTGCCTCTAGGTTTCTTAATCACATTAATAGCCTAGTTGTGTTCAACCTCTTATTTAAACAATTTCACATTACTAGCTTGTGCCATCGCATTCCATCATTATGAACCAAGTCGCCATGCTTTGGCACGCACGAACTTGATAAATCATGATGATAATGAGTGTTTAAATAATGAGAAGGCAAGAACACAATATTTGAATTTTGAGGGATTTTTAAATTCAATTTTAATTGTTTTGTTGATCAATATCAACTAATCTATCTATTTGAGTTTGGGCACAACTCCAAATAATAGATCCGGATTGTCTAATTATCTTATTATCCTAATTGCATGCATCATCCATACACCAACCACAAAATAATAAGACAATAAAGTAAACAACCACAAAACAAAATAAAACGTGATGTGGATATGGCCTTTTCTTGACTAAGATAATTTCAAGCCAATGGAATTATCCATGAACCCTAAAAGCGAACACATCTCCATGCGTCTTGATCTTTTGGTCCATCCTTCATAGTCATGTGGAATGCTCCATGCTCCATCTTTTGTGGCTCCTTTTGGCTTTGGGCTTCTTTTCTTCAATCTTGGCTAACAATCTACTTTATCTAGCACTAGCTAACTTCTATACTAAATAAAATAAATCTCACAAGTTGAGAAAAAAAATGGCTCGCAGGCCATAAAACCCTAATTAATTATTACAATTAATTGATCAGCTCGCAGGCCGTAAACTAAACCACAAAAATTAAACATCCACACAAACCACATCCTAAGGCCATATCCAATCACCATGCGATTTGGACATAATCAGTTAAAATCCAATTTTAACGCGCTTGGTCAATTTTAATTGATTTTAGGATATTCTAGGGTTAAAACGGTCCATGGGGCCCAACATTCCAATTGCCCGGGCCCAAAAGTGAACCGCAAAGGCCTAGGGCCGGCCGAACCCTAGCCCACGCGGCTAGGCTGCAGGCTAGGGCTGCCCCGGCCCCTAGGCCGAGCCTTGCTTGGGCGGCAAGCAAGGAGGGGCGGTCCCCTAGGGGGGCCGAACCTCCTTTGGGAGTAGTTTCCAAAACAACTCCCTTGCTTGGTGCCCAAGTTTGGTTGTTTCCTTGTTTGGGAAGAACTCCTTCTTCCCCAAGGATGTCCAAATCCTAGATCTAGGATCCTAAAATTTCTCAAACTCACTAATTCATGCATCCAATGCAAACACTAGATCTTGTTATGATAGATTATTGACAAATTGCATCACATGCCGACGGGGATGGGCAGCGGCAAAGGGGGCGACGGATCCCTCTTTGTTTGCTTGCTCTATCCTTTTTGTTCACTCCCACTCAAGTTATGATCAATTATGACATAAGTGTGGGAAGGAAGGAAGGAGTGTCCTTTATATAGTCCAACAAATCCCTGCCAACTACCTAAAGGACCTATTCTAGTCCTACTAGAATTCAATTTAGTCCCTTTCTTGCAAATTAGTCCCTACTAAGTTTGCAATGTATTGCGAAGTGATCCTTCTAATTAATTAATCCAATTAATTAATTCCCAAATCTAGCTCAACTCTATATAGCGTGTGAACCCATAGGTTCTATCTAGTTGGTAGCAACAATTTGCTAATATGGAGCGGTTTCTAGCAAAATATCCACTCTAGCCAACTAATAGAATAGTCATCTTGACAACCTTTGTACAAGTAATTGTCTCATCACTTTGTCTCTATATCCGGATTGGACACGAGACATACAAGTCACACTTGTGTATCCAATCCACAGTTTCTCGATCCATGGGAATAGCCTTATTCGTGAAAATAACATCAATATCCCATATTGATTTATTTGAGTTTGGCAAGACATTCTATAAGCACTATCCCTCGAGTGGCCTAGGATATTTTCTCCCGTTATGTGGGAGGGACAAATTCTATCTACGTCCACTTTGATCTCTAAGCTTGATTCTTATTGTATCCGGTACACGCCTTTATAACTACCCAGTTACGGTGTAGCGTTTAACGCTACCAAAATCACAATAATCCACAACTAGAATATCTAGCGACTTCAAGTCTAAGGATGACAATACCATTGCACCGCGAGAAGAACTTGTGACTTAACATAACGTGTATGTAGCCTTCTTCGAGATGGGTCAATCCAGTGCGCCATTACCCTTAATGCACACCTGTGTTTGGATCATGATATCTACATATCAATCCAACCCCATACTAGTCTATAGATGATTGTCCCATTAATCATTATACTGGACTAGGGATATTTAAGATAAACATCACAATTGTAAATCTAAGGACTTCATTATATTAAATATCCAATAAATAATAAATGAATTTTCTAGCCACAAATCAATTCATACTAAACTAGATTGCCTCTAAGGCATCTTTTCCAACACATAGTACCAGTGTCGTGATGACTCAATCATAGGGCTTTTACCCTAGTGGAATAGCCATATATAACTCTTCTATAAATCATCACGCAGAAATGCATTATTGACATCCATTTGAAGTATATGCCAATTATGCAGAGGCTAGAGCTAATAGACTCTTCAAAGTAGGTAATTTAGGAACTTGAGAAAAGGTGTATGTGTAATCTATACCTTATGTTTGTGTGTACCACTTGATGACCAATCTGGCTTCATACCTTTCTATACTGTCATCCGCTTTGTGTTTAACTTTATATACCCATCTACATCCCACAACATCATGTCCTTATGGCAATTTGGCGACTATCCATGTACTATTTTCCTCCAAGGTGATAATTATACATCCATATATTTGACCCAAAATGGATATTTAGAAGCCTCTTGATAAGTGTTTGGTTCTTTGACACTCTGACCTTGTGCTACAAAATGCTTATAATGAATACTGAACGAAGAATGAGCAGTGGAAGTAGACCCCAAGTTTGGTACATTGACTACATAATATTTCAAATGAGAAGGCTGCTTGATAACCCTACTTGATTGCATGAAATTGGTGGTGCAGGGAAAGATGTCTCGATAGTCTCCCTCTATGTACATTACCTGAAACCACATCGTGCCCATCCAAAACTGGAGAACTGGTGTGAGAGTGAATGGCCATAAGAGAAGAATCATGAAATGAGATTGTAGCTTCAACATTAGGAAATACAATAGACCAACACAAAATCTTTGAAAAAAGCATTTGGTACATATGATTTTGAGGCAAATGCAAATTCCTCTTCATTGAACACCACATTTAGAGAAAATATAATTGCATCAGTATCTATAGCATAAACCTTATATCCTTTTATCCAATATACATAATCAAGAAAGACACAAATATTTGCTCAGTTGTCAATTTTGGTTCTCCCATGAGTTAAAGTGGAGACATAAAACTGACAGCTAAAGGACCTATAGAGAGAGTAATCAGGCACCTCTTTGAACATGACTTCATAAGGAGATTTATCGGCAAGTACTTTAGTGGGTAACCAGTTAATTAGATAAGCAGCATTTATAACACAGTCACCCCCAAAATTCAATGGTAAAGAGGATTAAATAAGAGCCCTAGAAACATTCAATAGATGCTGGTGTATCTTTTAAACTACAGAGTTATACTCAAGTGTCTCTATGCAGCTGAACTAATGAAGAATTCCATGACTCGCAAAATACTCTATAAGTTTGAGTTATGGTGCTTGACCACTTCCGACTTTAAGAACCTTTTGTTGAACTGTGTAGTCACCATAGCACATAAATTTTGCAGTATAGCAGCAGCATCATATTTATTCACCATGAGTTACACCCAAGTGACTCAATAGTGATCTTCAACAATTGTCAGAAAATACCTATAGCCATCATAATTTGGTACTATGTGAGGACCCCAAGTGTCCACATAAATGAGGTGAAACAAAATAGGCGGCGTGTGTCCCCGAGAAGAATAACTAAGTTTTCTTTGTATATCTTGAGGACATACCAAATAAGGTTGCAGAGAAAACCATGTATGATTGAATTGTTTGACCAAGGACTAAAACATGACATCTGATGGATGACCAAATATGTTAAGCCAAATGGATGTGCGAATGACCACAAAAATGTAGGGTTTTGAAGCAGGTTACGCAGCCTAAATACAAAAAAAGTATGTTCATAACGTGATAAAAGAGATAAGCTTACCCAGTTAATCTGACTAATCATTGCGTAGAATTGATTTCCACGCCTCTGTAGATATCCACATTGTAGTATCTCCAACTATAACTCCTTCTACTATTTGTAGTAGCAGTGTAGAAGAAGGAAGTAATCAGGAGGCTTGATCCAATCAAGCTTGTGCAACAATGGAGGAAGAGGAAGGGAGGGGCGCCTCTTGCCGTCGACCAAGGAGGGGTTCGGCCTCTTCTTGGTTTCTCATCTCTTGCTCTAATTATTCCATCTAATGAATATTAGTGCTGGACTAGCCTTTTATAATTAATAAATCTTTATTAATTACAAAACTGCCCCACTACTAATCCGAATCTTACTTGGATTAGTCCAATACTAATCTAGTCCATAATAATCCGATTCATACTTGGATTAGTCTGATACTAATTCGATCAATACTTGGATTAGTCCAATACTAATCTGATCCATGCTTGGATTAAGTAGTAGTTTAGTACTTGCTATGTAGTCCAACCAAATATGCACGTTGTTTCACTTTGATCCTTGATTCTTTTCCTGTTAATTAGCATCTATATCCAGTCTAATTAGTTAGGTGTGTGACCCTGCAGGTTCCCATTCCATTGGCAGTAACAATTACAAACAATGAGCGGTGTCTAGCAACACATCAACGCTACTCAACTAATAGGAATAGTCTGTGATCTGAAAAACCTCTGTGACAAATGTTACCGTGTTGTATCGTACATTTGTCACAATAGCCGGATTGGACACGAGACATAGATGTCACGCTTGTATATCGAATTCATAGTTTCTCGATCTTGGGAATAGACTTATATGAACACATCAATATTGTATATCGATTTACCTGAGCCTGGCTAGGCATTTATAAGTACTACCCATCGACTCGCCGCAGATACATGCTCCCGTTATGTGGGAGGGACAAGTCATCTCTACATCACTACCATCTCTCAGCTTGATTTATATCATGTCCGATTACCGCCTTTATACTAACCCAGTTAAGGTTTAACGTTTGATGATATCAAAAGACGATAATTCACAACTAGGGTATCCAATGACTTCAAGTCAAAGGACTACAACACCATTGTCAATACGAGAAGAACTTGTGACATTCACGTAACTCCCATGTAGCCTTCTCGTGGTGGGTCAATCCTGTATGCTATTACTCCTAATACATACCCATGTGTTAGACTTGATATCTCTATATCAATCTGCCCACATACTAGTCTCTATGCATAGTGATTGTCCTATTAACCAATATAATTGACTAGAGATAATTTAACATAACAACAATTGTAATTTAAAGACTTAATTTTATTAATATCTCCATATCTAATAAATTGAATATTCTAGCCAAAACAATGTTCACACTAAAATAGATTGTCTCTAGGGCATCTACCCCAACCAACAGTACTAGCAAGAGACATGGAGGAAGATGGAGATACAAGCTTAAACCATTTGTCTTCACACCATTGCCCAAATCATTAGAGGTACCATGCTCACTGATGTACAACTGTAATATCCCGTCCCACGTCGAGATATTGAGGATTAGATGTGTGGTATATAGTAAATCTTGTGGATTTCTACTACGACCTTCAAGGCTTAAGCATTTTTATCCAATGGTATGGGTAAAGAAGTTTACTAGACAGTAATCAGCTCGGGTCTTTACAAATGGTATCACAACCAATCCTGGTCCCCGCAAGGGCTCCGTGGTGGTGCGCCGCCAGCCAAGGGATTACGTGACTGTGCACAGTCGACAAGAACGTCGAGTATATAATGTGGGGGACTGTAATAACCCGTCCCACATCGAAATATTGTTTATTAAATGTGTGGTATATAGTAAATCTGGTGGATTACTACTAGCACCTTCAAGGGTTAAGCATTTTTATCCATTGGTATGGATAAAGAAGTTGTTGGATAGTAATCTGCTCGGGTTGTTGCAACAACCATTGACCTCACAAAGAAACTCCCAATGAAGAGACTGTTCCAGTTGAGGTATAGACAAGAGGTTTAACTGAAAAGTAGGAACATGCAAAACCTTGTCCGGACATAAAGAAGTCATGAGTTTACTACCCCTATGAGCCACTGTGATATATTACCATTACGAAAATGCACATACGTATTATCTAATGGCGTATATGATTGAAACAGTGACATATCATGGAACATATGATTTGTAGCCCAAATTTCTATAATTCAGGAATTAGACAACACATGGTTGAAATCAATATCAGACCGAAAATAGAATGAGTTAAACAAACCATCCATAAAGGAGTACCGTGAAGCAATATTGCATAACTTGTTAACACTCTATTTGAGTGATCAGAAAACTAAAAGAATATGGGTTTATAGAAGATGAAGCATTAACATTATGATCTTGTGAATGATGATTTACTTCCTGGTAGTGTTTAGATGTCACAGATGCACAATACTTTTCCTTAAAACCTAGAGGATAGCCATTAAACTTCCATCATTTTTCTTTGATATGGCCAGTTCCACTACAATGATAGAACACATGCTTAGGTATGTTACTGTACTAAGCAATAGAATGTGGCACATAAGCTGCATTAGCTTGATTATAATTAGAATTAGAAACAAACCCATAAGAATCAGAAGTTGGTGAAAACATTGCCATCTATTCTGCTTGAGAACCTAAATTGATCTCCTTTTGCTTCTCTTACTGTAGAACCTTTCATCGGAGAACTGGCTCAGTTAACATAATTTGTTCTCTCATAGCAGTATAGCCATCATAAATCCCTATCAGAAATTGTATAACCAAATCCACATGTTGCTCCAGCAAGAGACTATGAAGAACATGGCAAGTATAATTACTAAAACCACCACACGGACACATAGCACCAACCTTATGATTTCTCAATTCTTCACATAAACCTCTTAGTTTAGGAAAATGCATTGAAACATACATGGCATCTTTGTTTCAAACAAGCTACGGCCTTATTTCATTGATAGATTCATGGTCGGTTCTTTTGAGAAAAGCGTTTGATTAGATCCTTCCCAATTTCATGAGAGGTTGCGGAATAACCAAAACTTGAGGCCATTTCCTTAGAGATTGAGTTTTGCAACCAAGAGATAACCATACTATCACAATGTTTTCGGAGGGCATACAGAGGATGAAGTGGTGAAGGATTAATCCATAAACCACAAAAAATATCCAATTTGTTCTTTGCCTCAAGAGCAAGATTCATGGATAGAAACCATGGTTGAACTGATCACATGTTAAGAGATAAATAACCAGACTAATACCTGGATTATCAGAATTGGTCAGATAATAAGGCGAAGACTGATCAAGCACCACCGCCTGAGCACCAGAAGTCGTCGAAGACATTGTGCTTGTGGTCGAAATACTTCAAACCCTAGAAATGAGGACCCAAAAAGAGAGAAGGAAATGCAAGAACGTAAAAATCTCAAAGAAGTCTGAATTATAACCGCAAGAATCTAATTTCTCTCATACCATATCAGAAAAACAATAACTCGCATATTCAAAGAAGAAACAAAAGAGGGAGGGAAAGTGTCATTTCCTCAAAGTGCAGAAAAAGAATGTTATAGAGGAAGGAGAAGGGGCCTGAGTTGTATACCGGTGTAACTACATGTCATAACAGAAAAACTAAATGGACCAATAATTTAATTCCACCTTCCAAGGATGACACTGGAGTACAAGTATTTTCAATCCCTAGACTCTGTGAAGCTGGCACTAAAAACCCCATAAACAAACATATTATCTAATAATTTTTGCTTGAGGAGTAAAAAATTGAATATAAAAATCAATATGGTGGGAAATAAAGTAAAATAGTATGTAACAATTGATAAGACGACATCTATTTTGAAGGCAAGCCAATTTATGCAAAAAAAATCATTTTTGTGACTTAAAGAACACTAAGTAAGGAAACATTTTTATGAATTCTATGCATCTTAAAGAAAAGAGTAATATTTTCACAGTCTCGAGATATTTGAGAAATGCAATCTCAATAATTATCTTTCGAATATGATTTAAGTTAATTGAAGAAAACAAGTATGGAGTTGAGAACGTGCGATCTAAGAAGAAGATCGTGCGATCTCAAGTGTTAGTGAAAAACCTGGGTTGTGTGATCGTGCGACCACAAATGGTTCATCTTCTCACATTCTGATCATGTGATTAGACTATTGTGATCATGCTCTCACATGGCCTGCTGCATGTTTTGAGGCAGCTAGATTAGAGTTTTAAGCCATTCCATATATAGGCCAACATGTTTTACTTATTTTAGTATGGTGTAATCAGTATTGTTCCTCCACAGAGTAATACATATATGGGTTTCTGCCGTGTACGTAGCTAACGTGATCTGAACCACATTAAATGTATATGTCTTGATATTTGTTTTTTTGTCTTATCCTTCTTGTCTCGTTATAAAAAGGTTTAAAGAGCTAGCGTTTCACGATCCAGGTGAAGCTATTAGCTAGGTTTTCATAATCCAGGTGGAGCACTCACAGCACGGTTTCACGATTTTAGCGGAGCAACAAAAGCAGGTTTTTGGCGCCAGGGTTTTCAAGCTTACGCTAAGAAAGATTTCTCGTTTGGTGGTCAAGATTGAGTAGTTTACCAAGAAATACAACTTCATTCTATGTTCGATCAAAATGCGTGCTTTGTTGAAGCATCAAGGTATTTGGTTCCCACTAGCGTTCGACAAGAAAGGCACGAATACATCCATCGTTGTGTATGAGACGATGAAAGAGAATGAGCACACAACAATCATGCTATGCTTTGCATCTATGTGCGAGAGGAATCCACGACGCGATCACCAAAGTCGCAGATCAAGAGCCAGAACTCCTTTGTGGTTGAATTTTGAGAGCCTCTACATGAAGAAGTGGCTAACCAACAAGTTGATGCTGCTGCAGTGACAGTTCAGTCTTTGCATGTATGAATGTATGCATATTGGATATGACCAAGATCAGTTAAATACTATTTCGCTTGAGCTACGTAAGTTTGATGAACTGGTGAGTGAAGAAGATTTAACCTTAATTATGTTGGTGTAATACCCCGTTTAACTTTAGGGGTAAATCAGTAATTTAGGAAGTGTTATACCAATTTAATTATGAAATAGAGTTTGGGTAAATTATTATATTCTTATAACTAAGAAATGTGCGTAAGATTTTAGGAAATATTAAACAAGTATGCGTAGACACATACGCGAGAGTTTTCTTTATTTTAATTTTTTAACATGTGTACGACCACCGCGAGCTTTAGTGTGTGTGCTACACCCAAAGATCTTGTCATTTGGTGTGCCCAACCACACCTTAACCTTTATCACATCATCTTCTACAACTACACTTCTCTTCTTTGGTGATTTTTTATCACCGCCACCGCCACAATCATCATCATCACCTTCTTCAACTTTTGCCTCCATAAAACCAGCTCATCCCTCTCATCATCAACATCACTTTCATCACTGTCACCTTCATCATTATCATCTTCACCGTCCTCATCGTCACCGCCACCAAACACCCTCGGCGACCACCACCTCCACAAATCTTAGCTCTCCTCGCCGTCTCTCTCTACTCCATTTCACCCCCTTCACTGTCCAAAAACAGAGGCCAAACAACAGCAACAGCAGCTAGAAGAGGCCACACAGCCACCACCACCGCCGCTGTCGTCGTCGGGAAAGAGACCCGAAGCCAGCACCATCACCTCATCTTCTCTCCTTTCTCCGTCTCTCTCTTGTATCTCTCTCTTTTCTAACCCAGTAGTAACACCGGGAGAAGAAGAGACAGAGGAAGAAGAATAAACAAAACAACACCACCGTCGGCCACCATTTTTGCTAGCGAGGAGCTCGGTCCGAGCAACCCAGCGATATCCACCCCCTTATTTCGATTCCAATCACTTCCTAGAGGGTTGAGGAGTCCTTAACAGGCCTTAACCGGAGCCAAGAAAGTTTTTCTCGCCGGAGCCGAGACCCACCTTCGATCATCCCGACGGAAAACCCGTAGAACATCATTTCTAGATCAATTACGGCCATTCTTAACCTAGGTATGCTCTAAATCCTCTAATTAGTTGTTTTATATAGTCAAAATCCAATCTTGAATGTTTGAATCCATGCTTTGATTGATGAAAGTTGAAGTTCAAGTAACAAGGGGTGAAAGTGTATTTTCAGAAAGTTTATATTGAAATAAGTGGCGGAGCTAGTGGTACTTGCTGAAACTAAAAAGGTAGTTGGTGTCTCTCTTTAGAACTGCTTTGTGAGTAGGTGGGGTACTTGTTGTCTTTTAAAGTAAACTTGGAAGATTTACTTTTTGGTTATCTAAACGTAATATTATACTCGAAAAAATAAGAATATTATTTTTGGATTAAAAGTATTTTATAAAACTAATAGTTTTCGTCCCGGTCCCGGAAAAGTGATTCGGGTGTTAAAACAGTATACGAGTCGCTCATTAAAAATTAAACTAGTGATGTTTCATTAAAAACTAAACAAACGTTGCGTTTAATCGTTTAACTTTCAAATATGTTGTTCAAATACTTGTACGAAATGACTTTTTCTAACTTATAAACATTGTTGCATCGTTGCAATTATTTAGAAGTGATTTCCTTAAAGATCCGATACTGTTTAGTCGTTAATTTTAATGTTTATTTTACATAAAAATAGAACCATTAGCTTTACTAGTATTTTATAAAAACAACTCCTATAAATAAATAAGACTTTTGAAACATAAAATTTAATAACTCTTCAAATATACACTAGTAATTTAATAATTTTTTCTAATAAGAAAATATAACCAAATATAGAGACGTTGAGAAATTAATACGCGAGTTCGGCCTAGTCTAAGATTTATTAAATAGGATTCTTAATAAGACTCGTAGAGCTATACACAAAATTGTGACGATTAAGAAGCTCCGATTTGTAGGTGACGGACCCGTAAGCAACGACTAGGACGATCTGACGCTACTGAATCGAGCTAAGTAAATACGTCTATCCTAGCGTGCTTAGCTCCTGTTCGTGTCAGATTATGATTTTTTATATTCGTCTCAAAATATATTTTTGAGTTACATGTTTTTTTTGTGATTTCTTTACATGTTAAAGAAGTTTCTATACTTGAACTATCACACGAATAATGTTAATCCATATATAACGTAAAGTGGAAAGAGTTGTGTGGGGATCGTTATATTCGCTTTTATATAAGAATGGTCGCGGTTGGCTGCAGTCACCCGACCCGTTTATTTTAACCCGGTCGCAACCTATCGGGTCGCTCCATGTACTCACCTCTCTGGTCGCGAGTAGTCTTGGAAGGGTTCCGGCACTTAAGGTCTTGGATGCGTAGTGATAGTAGATCTTCCCCAAACTTAAAATATGATTCTCTGAAGACAAGGAACTTTGATAAACGAAAGAAGAGAAGATTGGGATATCACTCCCCGTTATAAAGCAAGAAGGAAGAATTTTAAAAATAAGAGTTTTATTTGCGTTCTTGTTTTGTTACTCAAGTTTATACTTTTCGAACTTAGCCCTCCTGATGTTTCGCTATGAAATGAAATGATGTCTCATCCTCTGTTTACGAGCTAGGGTATTTATTTACTCAGCAATTCTCAGCTGACTTTAGAAACAGCGGTTCCCGTTTTCTTTCCCACCACAGGATTAGAGGAAGAAGACTATGGCATGGCCGGGTACGAGACTCATTAAGGATGTCATGTCACGAGTTGTAAGATAGTATGAATAATGTCCCCATAATGTGCACTAGAAACGTATGACATACTTGAGAACGTGCTGTAATGTTTAATAGTATGTAATATATGTGTTGCGATGTTGTGCTTTCAATTTTTCTCCGTTACTTTTAGCATCCACTACTAGAAAAAACGCTGGAAACGGCGATTCAAAACCACTGAAAAGTGTACCATAAATCGCCTTATAACAATTTACGGCGGTTTTATAGCCGACGTATTCTTTTTTTCGGCGCTTTGCAATTACCGCCCTGCACATGAAGGAAAACGTCTGATATTCCAAAACCGCCTCATCTAAATATTATATAATTATTTTTTTTAAAAAAATCCAGTTAATTAGTAAATTAATTTTATTTTCAGTTATTTGATAATTTTATTTTATTGATTCTATTCATCATGAAGTCAAGATCTGTTTCAAAAATAAATAAAAATAAAAATCCAGATCTTGATCTTCAACGTGAAGAACTGCCAAGTGAACCCAGAAAACTTGATCATCCATCGAGAGGTCGTCGGGAAAGTGAAATCAAACTAGAGATCTTGAAAATGCAATTAAAAAACTTGTAATTTCAGATTCGATCGAGCCAGCGGAGGGAGAGAGATGGGCCCTAGACATCGTCGGAGGCAGCAATGGTTGTTCGGATCTTGAAATCAGATCCTACAAAGAGAGAGAGAGAGAGAGAGAGAGATAGAGAGAGAGAGATAAATTTTCTGCCATTGGGTCGCCGGCAAAGCGAGGGGGTAGCGGTGGAGGGATTCTGACGCCGCTGCTCTACCTTGTCTGATCGAATTCATGAAGAGATGATGGAGGAGAAACCTACCGGAGAAAGAGGTAGAGAAGTTGGGGCGGTGGTTCTCCATTGTTTTGGTCAAAGATGGGTGGAGGGTGAAGAGATGGCGAACTCGATGAAGAAACACAGAGCGAGAGTGAGGGAGAGAGAACGGGAAGAGCTACCTGGAGGAGAGGCGGACGAAGAATGAGAGGAAGAGTGAGATTTTAGAGTTATAAATGTAGGGTTTCCAATAGACGGATGAGATTTAATCTAGTATGGTTCTAATATATGGCTCATATTAAATCTAGTTTTTTTTTTTTTGCAAAATATTAAAACTAGTTAATATATATAATACATATTGTTTAAATGGATAAATGAGTAAAAAATTTAGTTAGAAGGCGGTTTTTTTCAAACACGGTGTAATTGCACGGCGCATTCATATACTTCGTCGTTTCGTTAACGGCGCAAACAAAATAACCGCCGTAAATATAGGGCGGTTGCTCACTTTCCGCCGTAAGTTGGCTCAAATATACGGCGGTTTACAAAAACCGCCGTGAAATATAAAATATACGTCGCTTTTTAAAAACAACCGTCACAGGGCTCATTAAACGGCAGTTTTTTTTCCGCCGTATTCAAAACTGCCGTAACAAGCTATTTTTCTAGTAGTGATCGCCCTCTCCGTCTTGTACGAGCCGGATAAGGGGTTGTTGCAGTTGGTGTCTCTCCCTCTATCGTATGAGGATTTTGTATCGATATGGTGTGATCTCGGGAAGGAGATCGTGCGATCTCAAGTGTTAGTGAAAATTTCGGGTTTTTTGATTGCGCGACCTCAAAAGGGTCAACTGTTTTGGCCCGATCACATTCTGATAGTGTGATCAGACTATTATGATTGTGCAATCCTCTTGGCCAGGCTGTATTTCGAGGCGGATAGATCACCCACATCAGTAATACACATATGGGTTTCTGTTGTGGACGTACTTAATTGTGATCGCTAGTGAACCACTTTAAATTTTTGTGTCTCGATCCTTGTTTCGTTTAATCTTATGAACTTTTCTCGTTATAATTTTCATTATTAACAAGTAGTCAAAATTCAACTAAAAAATAAGATTATCGAAACTATTAAAGGTAAGAAAGAAATAACTTTATAAGAAAAGGCTAACCTACGCCATGTTTCTTATTTATACTCGAGTAACATGCAGTTTAGCATGATAACATTTGTGACTAGTTGTAGCCAATCAAACATGAACGTACGATGGTTGCTTTATTTTTCTTTGAAGGACGCTAGTCAATGCAACCACTCGTTCCATGTATCAAGAAAAAACAGAGTCTAATCCATAACCATTTAACTAATTTGTTAACCCCAAAACATCACAAATCCAGTACAACCAATAACTACCTAGAGAAACGGCCAACCATATATATGAATGCGTGTGTCCTTATTCCATGCAAAGAAACAAGCTCTATCAAGGTCTATTTTTGGTTAAAAGCCACCCTATAAAAAGCCACCCCAACCATGTTTGTTTCATCACCAATCAGCCAACAAGTTCCCCAAAGCAGACAGAGAGGGATCAGTTCATATGACATACCTCTCTGTCTTCTTCTTCATCTAATTCATTCAGATCACAATAAGGGGAATAAGGCTGAAATAAACCCAGGTGGGCAATAGTATATAGCAAAATGGCGGCTGGTAAAGTCGCTATTTCATTAGTCTCCGTCTTGCTGGTAGTTGGGGTGGTCATTGGTGTGGTCGTCGTGGTGAAGAACAATGGAGGAAGCGGCGACAGCAAGGGTGCCACCGCCACGAGTAGTGCAGCCATGACAACCTCTACAAAAACAGCCACAGCCATCTGCGACCTCACCGAGCACAAAGACGCCTGCATCAAGAGTCTTGGTGATGTTGCCAAGAACGAATCTGCAACTCCCAAGGATTACATCAACGCGATCCTTCACGCCACCATCGCAGAGTTCAACAAGTCGCTCGGCGTTGCGCATTCAGTCAAAGTTGACGAAAAGAACGAATACGAGAACTCAGGGTTGGAAGATTGTAAGAAATGCTTGCAATTCGCCGTGGAGGATCTCGAAGCGGCGATTTCCATGGTAAAAGACAGCGATGAGGAAACCATCAAGAAGCGTGTCTTTGATCTCCAGAATTGGTTCACCGCTCTTTTGTCTTACAAGGGAACATGCCTTGACGAGGTGCAGTTGCCCGAATACAGGAGCCCCATTGAAAATGGTCTGATCAATGCAACTCAGCTCACTAGTAACGCTCTCTATATCCTGGCCAAGCTTGATGATCTCCTTTTGGGTATGGGAATCAACCTTGACGCGGCTCCCCAGAAAGATAACGGTACGATTGCTACACCCAACCGTCGCCTTTTAGAGGTGAACGAGTTGGGCCATGATGGTTACCCAACATGGCTCTCAGCTGCAGACAGAAAGCTGCTGGCAGCATTTGAAGGAAAAGGAGGCAAAAGAGGCAAAGGCAAACACCGCAAAGGAGGCAAACACGGAAAAGGACGCAGAGGACGCAAAGGGCGTAAAGGAGGCAAACACGGCAAAAAAGGAAAGCACGGAAAGAGAGGAAAAGGCGGTGTCGGTGGTGCTGTTGGCGGCGGTATTGGTGGTGCTATAGGTGGTGCTCCAGGAGCCGGCAGTTCACCGGCTGGCATTCCTTTGCCTGGAGTGGGTCTAGCAGGAGGAAATCCAAGTACATATGCCGGTCCACTAAAACCCAATGCGATTGTAGCCCAAGACGGTAGCGGACAGTACAAAACCATTAATGACGCAGTGAATGCCATTCCAAATGTCCACCCAGGTAAATGGGTCATCTACGTCAAGGCTGGGATCTACGAAGAGCATGTGGTGATCCCCTCCAGCAAATCTGATGTGTTCATGTACGGAGATGGACCCACAAAGACTATCGTGACTGGAAAACTGAGTCAACTCACTAACACGAAAACCATGCAGTCAGCTACCTTTTCGGTGGAAGGGCCTAGGTTCATTGGGAAAGGAATGGGATTCCGGAACACTGCGGGACCCGAGGGACACCAAGCGGTTGCGTTCCGTAGCAAATCGGATATGTCGGCCATGTTCGACTGCATTTTCGAAGCTTACCAAGACACCTTGTACTACCATGCGAACAGACAGTTTTACAAAAACTGTGTGATTAAGGGGACTGTTGACTTTCTGTTCGGTCAATCGTCGAGGACTCTGATCCAAGACAGCGACATCATCGTGAGGATGCCCATGGCTAATCAGAAGAACACAATAACTGCAGACGGATGCGACCATACACACGCCGTTGCTGGTTTAGTCATCCAAGGATGTCACATCATGCCTGAGAAAGCCCTGGCTGACAACAAAGCCAAGACACCGACCTTTTTGGGGAGGCCTTGGTCGCCGTATTCCTTCACTGCATTTGCTCAAAGTACGATTGAGGATTTCATCGACCCTGCTGGATACATGGAGTGGGACGGAAAAGAGAAGACTGCTACCTACGTCGAGTATTTCAACAGAGGTGTAGGTGGAACACAAGGACGCACGTGCGGGTGGAAGAACCTCCGCATCAACAACGCTGGTGATGCCCAATTGGTAACTCCTGCTTTTCACCTAGAAGGTGGACAGCAGGGTATGAGATGGGTTGCTGGAACTGGAGTCCCTGTCTATATGGGTCTGAAATGAAGCAACTGATAATTATTTCTCTAAGAGAAGATGAAAATCTAGCCAGCTAGCCTGCCAGAAAGCAGATAGAGTGTAAAATGACTTAGATTTGATTTCTCAAGAAGCAGATTTTCTCAAGTTCAGTTTCTTTTTCTATTTCTTTTCTGGACGCGGTTGGTTGTTCCTTTTCTTTTTGCCCAACTGATCATGTAACTACAACATTTTGCTTTGAAAACATCGTGATTTGTTTATATACTAGTCGTGATCCCACGCGGGAATGACCAAGTTTTATAAATAAATAGTTATTGATCCTTACACCGAGTATACTTTACCGTTTTCCATGTTAACTCCTTGCCTATTTTCTTTGCACTAAAGTCTAGGAGCAAACTAACATGGCTGCATATGGTCTGTTGTTCTCCACAGCCTATGTTTTCGTTTCTTCACAGGTTCATATTTATTTTTTGTTAAAACTAGTAAGGTGCACGTGCTTTGCACGTGGGCTATTCGATTTGCAAGTTAAACGGTAAAGTCTGAATGTTGGGTTAGAAAGATATGTGAATTTTATGAAAGAAGATATATATGTGTTTTCAATCAGAGAACATGTTAGAAACTCAGTGTCAATTCCTATTACCACTATCGAAGTGAGGTAAGATAGTCATAGTATCTACCAATACAGTACACCATTCCATTAGGTATACTTGCTAATAGGTAATATTTTGGACTAGAGAATAACCTTGTTGTAGTGCTAGTGCTAACAATTTCTACTTCAAAGTCACGAATCACATTCAAACTATTTAATCCCCAAGTATTCTATGATCTGTGTACATGTTAAAATGTTAAATTTCACAGTTATACAGTTAAGTGTGTTTTGAAGCATGTTTAGTATCCGCTTAAAAACTAAAAAAAAAAAAAAAAAAAACACATCCAAGAAAAAATGCAGAATAAATATTTCAACAATAAAATAAAAAAATATTTTGGTATGTAAGAAAAAACCAAATTTAGGGATTCAGAAGAAAAGAAATCTCATGTTTGCTTGAAACCAGTATACTAATTGTCATCTCTCTAGTCCCATAATGTGCAGTTTGAGGCCTTCTTGTAAGAGAAAAATAGAAATAAGCATTCCCACCTATCCGATCCGATTTGGGGGCGGACAAAGCATTACACCGGCCTGGGCAACCTCGGAACTGGAGCTCGAGTTGTGGCCAATAATACACGTGTACTTAGTCAATGTGGGACAAGCTCACACCTTCGGAATCATAATAATCCACCGCGCCTCACTAACGGCATCCTGGACAACATTCATTCTAAGTAGATTTTCTTTTGGCATTCTCTTAATCTTTTAGATAATTCTAGTCACCAAGACCACGCACCCGATTCGATTTTTGCCCCCTGCCTCCAGTCCCATACAGAGTATGGGTCAAAGCGACCACATACCTGATTCTAGTGCAAAAGCTTGTATCATCATGCCACTTAGCTGACTGCGAAAACACATAATGAAAGTAAACCCATAAAAAATGAGAAGACTGAATTCCACAATTACCTGCTACTGAGAAAACCCCTGAATCAGCCGCACACCAGAATGGTAACGTACACCTAAAAATGAAATGAAAAAAGAATAATAATCTATCAGACTCGACCACAACCCAAAATTGATCTTCTTTCTCCATCACTATCGAAGATGGAGAAGCCCTTGATGCGGAGAAAAAAGGAAGAATCAAAACTCATATCCAGCAATTTGAGAAGGGGTGATCTGAGGAAAGGATGGATGATTTATGGTTTCTCTCCACATAAGCACCGCTTTTGTTAACAGGTTTTGGATTACCGGGGTTATGCATGTTATGACAAACAACCTCACGAACGAAGAACGAATAAAGAAGAACACGAGATTTTACGCGGTTCGCTAGCAAAATATTTACTAGCTACCTCCACGGCGGAAAAGCACTCTTTATTCACTTAAGAGGAACAATTACACTTAGATTATTTCATATGAAACTAGGAGCCCAAGTAGTACTTATATAGTACTAAGAAAAGCTCCACGTACATGTCCCAGCCCCATGTTTCCAATCTTGATATGGAAACAATTCCTAATTCAATTGTAACCTAATTAATTCTTAACCTCTTGCTACTTTTGACTTTTCAACTCAAGCAAATTTGTTTCTATAGTTGCCTTTGACTTTTAATTCAAGGAACCTCCTCAACAAATCTCCACCTTGACTTGAATTCTCTCGTCAAAAGCAGCTGCTCCCCTTCTCGCAAACAAAGCTACGTCTTCTCCGCACCCGATTGTCTCTTGTCACAGAGACTCACTGGACCCCCACCGGGTCCGACATGCCCCGAAGGGCCTCAATGGCTCAAGATTTTGAGCAATTCCAGACAATGTTGGAACTTGCTCTCCGGAACTGGCTTTGTGAACATATCCGCGGGGTTGTCAGCTGTCCCTACCTTCTTCACCTTGATCCTGCTCTTGTTTCTCA
Source organism: Linanthus parryae (assembly GCA_023055425.1). Taxonomy (NCBI): domain Eukaryota; kingdom Viridiplantae; phylum Streptophyta; class Magnoliopsida; order Ericales; family Polemoniaceae; genus Linanthus; species Linanthus parryae. The sequence continues at coordinate 76,696,111 of JALGPY010000006.1, read as the reverse complement.
GAAAATGATACCTGACGTCGATATGCTTGGTCCTTTCATGATGAACCTGGTCCTTATTCAAGCAAATGGCACTCAAGCTATCACAGAACACTATCGCCTGATCTTGAAGTAGCCCTAGATCATTTACCATTCCCTTAAGCCAAATTGCCTCCTTTGCTGCTTTCGTTAGAGCCATATACTCCGCCTCCGTGGTGGACAAAGTCACCTCGACTGTAGCATAGCCTTCCAACTCACAACAGATGCTCCCAGAGCAAATACGTAGCCTGCCATTGATCTTCTACTGTCAATATCCCCTGCATAGTCCGCATCCAAGAAACCAGCTACCAAGATGTCCTCACTAGACCCATAGCATAGGCCAATGTCTGATGTACCTTTAAGGTACCTGAATATGCGCTTCACCGCCTGCCAATGGTCCCTACCCGGATGAGCCATAAAACGACTAACCACACTAACAGCGAATGCTATGTCCGGTCGAGTGCAGACCATAGCATACATGAGACTTCCAACTCCGCTATCATATGGAACCTTGGACATGTACTCCTTCTCCTCCTCGGTCTGAACGGTGTACATTCCTAGCTTGCTGTTAGTTGCCATAGGAGTATCTATAGCTTTAGCTAATAACATCCCCAATCTTGTCAAGACCTTCTTGATGTATCCCTGCTATGACAAGAAAAGCTTCTTCTTCTTCTTCCTATCTCTATAGATCTCAACTCCTAATATCTTCCGAGCAACTCCCAGATCCTTCATCTCGAATTCCGCGCTAAGGGACCTCTTCAGTTCTCTAATGTCCTTGATATTTTGAGTTCCGATTAAAATATCATCCACATATAGAACTAGGTAGATACGTGATCCACTTCGTAACAACTTGTGATACACGCAGCAATCATACTCGCACTTGTGGTAACCAATCTTCTTGTCAAACCTCTTGTACCATTTCCTTGGCGACTGATTAAGTCCATAGAGAGATCTTTTCATCTTGCACACATATTCTTCTTTTCCAGGAACTTTGAACCCCTCCGGTTGGCTCATGTATATTTCGTCCTCCAACTCTCCGTGCAGGAAAGTTGTCTTGACATCCAATTGCTCAAGCTCTAGGTCGCGGTGTGCCACTAAAGCTAGTAACACCCGGATAGAAGTATGCCTGACCACCGGTGAGAAGATCTCGTTGTATTCAACTCCCTCTTTCTGACTGAACCCTCTTGCAACTAGCCTTGCCTTATACTTGATGCCCTCCCCAGCTGTAGTTCCTTCCTTTCTTCTGAAGACCCACTTACAACTGACTATCTTCCTTCCCGCTGGCAATTTAACAAGCTCCCAAGTCGAGTTCTTGCTAAGAGACTCCATCTCTTCTCCCATTGCTGCAATCCATTGTGCTGACTCAGAACTAGATATAGCGGCCTTGTAGGAGGACGGCTCGTGCTCTACCTCTTCCGCTACCTGTAATGCATATCCCACCATACCATCATCTCTGTATCTCGCCGGAGGCTTTATGACTCTCCTTGGTCTTCCTTCAGCAATACTTTGATGAACCGGTTCCTTTGGTGTAGACGCATCCTTACTATCAGACTCTTCTGCTTCTTCCTCTTCTGCTTCTGGCGGCGGTGTAGGGATCTCGGAATCCTTAGGATCAGTAGGATCCGACTCTCCCTCCACCTTCTTCTTTGCACCTCCAAGCTCCACTTCCATGGAGTTCTTCAACATATGAGTCTCATCAAAGACTACACTTCTGCTAAGTATAATCTTGTTGTCTGCCCATATCTTGTATCCATTCACACCTGTTCCGAAACCCATGAATACTCCCTTCTAAGCTCTTGGTTCTATTTTTCCATCATCAACGTGATAATAGGCAACACAACCAAAAACTCGCAAATCCGAGTAATCCACTGCATTACCAGACCAGACTTCCATAGGAATCTTGCATCCTATACATGTGTGCGGGCTCTGATTTATGAGATAGCATGCCATGGAAACTACCTCTCCCCAGAAACCTATAGAGAGACTTGCATTCGAAAGCATGCACCTTGCTTTCGCTAGAAGTGTCTGATTCATTTTCTCGGCTACACCGTTCTACTGCGGTGTGTGCCGAACGGTGCGATGACGTGCTATTCCCTGATCCTTGCAGAAATTATCAAACTCTGATGAACATAACTCTAAGTCGTTGTCCGTGCGCAGCCTCTTCGCCTTCTTTCCCACCTGATTCTCTACTAGTGTCTTCCACTCCTTGAATCTTGCGAAGGCTTCACTTTTGTGCTTCATCACGAATATCCAAGTCATCCTGGAGTAGTCGTCTATGATGCTTAAAAAATACCTGTACCCGCCAATCGCCTCAAATCTAGGCGGACCCCAGCAATGCGAATGGATATAATCAAGAGTACCTTTCGTTCTATGAACCGCCTTAGGGAACTTGCTATGCTGTAGCTTCCCATACACGCAGTGCTCACAAAACCCTAGACTCTTGGGCGCATGCCCGGTGAGATAGCCTTTCTTGTGAAGTTCTTGCATTCTACGTTCACTCATATGACCGAGCCTCATATGCCACAGCTTGGTTAGATCAGCTTCCTTAATCTCGGCTGAGACAACTACAGCAGAACCTGTGATCTTCGAACCTTGCAACATGTACAAAGTCCAATTCTTGACTCCCCTGAGAACCACCTTAGAACCCTTGCAGACTTTTAGATCTCCACCTTCACCTTTGAAACTGTATCCCTTGTTGTCGAGTAGACTCAAGGAGATCAGATTCTTCTTAATATGTGGTACATGCCTGACTTGCTCTAAAGTACATAACTTACCTTCATTCGTGTTCAATCTAACTGAGCCGCTCCCAATCACCTTACAGACGGCTTCGTTTGCCATGTAGACAGACCCTCATCCGTTTGGTTGCACGTCGAGAATAGCTCCCTTTTAGAGAAAATATGATAGGAAGCTCCGGAATCAAGGACCCACGCATCCTGAGAGTGCGTAACAACATCCGCCATTAGAACGTAATCATCCTCAGACGAGTTACCTTGTTCTGCTACGGCTGCGGATCCATTCTGCCCCTGTTGACCTCGTTTCGGGCAATCTCTCTTCCAGTGCCCCTTTTTCTTGCAAAAGGCATAAACATCCTTGGGTAACTTAGAACCTGAGAACTGCTTCTTCTTGTTATTCTTACCCTTCTTTCTTCCCCCCGTTGCCATCAGCCCGGAAGCATGGTCCTCTATACCTGTGCCTGCACCCTTATGGCGCAAATCCCTAGCATGGAGCGCCGATCTCACCTCCTCTAGGGATAAGTCGTCCTTTTTCGCAATGAACGACTGCACGAAGTTCTCATATGATGTAGGTAACGAGATCAATAACAAACGTGCAGCATCCTCATCCTCCACCTTCTCGCCAATATTACGCAAATCTAACAGAATTGTGTTCAATTGATCAAGATGGTCCTTGAGAGTCGTACCTTCGAGCATCCGCAGGGTGAAGAGCCTTTGCTTTAGCATCAACTTTCTAGTGAGACTCTTCGTCATGTAGAGACTCTCCAACTTGAGCTAGAGCTTTGCTGCTTCCTTCTTATCTGCAATCTCGATGATCACGTCATCCGATAAGCAAAGCATAATCTTTGCGTGTGCCTTCTCCTCCATCGCCTTGAACTCCGCTGATGCAACATTCATGCCTCCCTTGTCCGCGATCAAAGGTGCCCACAAGCCTTGCGATTTGAGCAAAGCCTCCATCTTTATCTTCCACAGACTGAAGTTGTTCCCTCCTGTGAACCTATCGATCTTCAACATCGATCCGGACATCGTTCTTGGTGGATCTTGAACTCTAGTCGCGTGCTCCACCTAGATCGCAAAACCCTATCTTTTATTTCACCAAGTTGTAAAACCCTAGCTTTGCTCCGCCTTGATCTTGATCTTGAAACACCGCCAAACCCGAGCTTTGATACCAGTTTGTTATGAAAAACCACCTCACGAACGAAGAACGAATAAAGAAGAACACGAGATTTTACGTGGTTCACTAGCAAAATATTTACTAGCTACCTCCACGGCGGAAAAGCACTCTTTATTCACTTAAGAGGAACAATTACACTTAGATTATTGCATATGAAACTAGGAGCCCAAGTAGTACTTATATAGTACTGAGAAAAGCTCCACGTACATGTCCGAGCCCCATGTTTCCAATCTTGATATGGAAACAATTCCTAACAATTGCTAATTCAATTGTTACCTAATTAATTCTTAACCTTTTGGTACTTTTGACTTTTCAGCTCAAGCAAATTTGTTTCTATAGTTGTCTTTGACTTTTAATTCAAGGCACCTCCTCAACAATTCACACGATGGACGATAAGAGGAGGGAGAGTAGGGGTTCACCTAGCCCAGTACACAACACCGTAAAGGCATCTTTTGTGACGAAGACGGTGGTTTTGTCTCCAGACTTAGACCATGATGAATTATTAGAGAGAAGGCAGAAATAAAATATTTGAGTCAGGTTGTCGAAGCGAGGCCTGAGTCAAAATCTTTTTCAAGTTACTTCTTTGCTCATATTTGGTTTAAGACACTGCTGGAAATGTACCGAATACGGCGACAAAATAACGCCGTTTATAGGATTTTTCTCGTCGTTTAATGCTTAAACGGCGAAAAATGGCTCGGCCGCGAGGTATTTTGACGTGAATACTATGCGGTAAGGAAAAATCTCGCCGTAAAAGCCCTCTCGCCGTATTTGATTCTCAAAAACGAAAAGAAAATCGCCGTTTATGACAGAATATATACGGCGACAACATCTTCATATCGCAGTATTTGGGCTGCAATATACGACAATTAATTTGCCGTAAAAGGAGTTAATTTTACAGTTTATGTCCTATGTATTACCGGAAAAGTAGAGCCATATTAACTTATTCTTGCCGTATTTGAGTGATATTTTGTACGGCAAGAAAATAAACTTTCGTTATTTTTGTTAATAACTAATACGACAAGTTTGTTTCTCGTTGTATTTGAGGTGCACCCTGCAACCACTCCAGATCATAGCTGGAGGATTCCAACATGTAGCTTATTTTCAAGCACAACCAACACATTGCCTTATGTTTTCAGGCACAACCAACACAAGACACACCTACTAAACTTGAAAGAACACACAATACATTTCAAAAACATCAATATATGTGTGTGTGTGTGTCTGTGTATGTATGTGTGCGTGTCCACAAAATTTACATTGCCAAAGTTTTACCCCAAATGTACAAGTCCAGTAGACGAAAACCTGTGCTCTACGCATTATACCAAATTATATATTATGCGGCTTTTGTACTAGCTATATATCTTGAAGTTGCAAAATAATATATCTCATTTTTCTGTAGCTAGCTTTACCTCTAGTTGTATCTCCCTAAGTGCGACAAAATGGCTTCGAAGTCGCGGGCTCCTCCATCACATTTGCACGCTGCGCCAAAATGGTCACGATATCTGCACATGTCAAAGCCTGCATAAACCTAAACAAGATAACAGTATATACCAAGAGAAGACAAAGGAGAAGATCATGGTAGATCAAGATCTTAGAAGATCAAGATGTCTACCTCTACTGTACTTGGTTGACTATCCTTGTATTTGGTTAATTTAATAAATTTCTGCATTAAAGCAAAAAAATAATTAAAAAAAACTATTTTACGAAAGCAGTTTCCAAAAAAAATCAAAGAAACCAAGTTGATTTTGAAGACAAAAAACAAACTAGACTTTATCAGCCATAAGATTCTGAGATGTTGGTTAGTTTGCTAAAATGCGGGCATTCCAACCCAACACTTGAGGGCAAACTAACCTGTAAATTCAATGTGCAGGATTCGTTAAAGATAGCGACTAGCACAATGAACCCAACAATTGATAATTACCATTCCAACACCCTTGAAGTCGCGTTTCAACAAGAGAACATGGAATTGGAAACAGCATCAGAGAGCATGGGCAACTGCGACACTGTAACGACTCCGGATGATGTCACTTGTCCGTTCGTTATGGCTTGACGTCGATCTTCGAAGTATCCTCAAACTTCATGAACCGCCTCGTCTCGGTGGCTGGTTGGTGCGCGTAGCACACAGGGGAAACTACGAACCAAAACACCATAGAATTGACAATTCCATGGGTATTATTTTGTAGTTGCCCCTATTTGCTACGCACATTCGTCAACCACCCAGTTGGGGCAATTCATGAAGTTTGAGGATCGTTTGGAGACGTCGCCAAGACATGGTGGTTGGGGAACAGAGTAGTAACATTAGCCAGCGACGTATCAGTGCCGCAGTTGCCCAAGCTCTGTCATGCTAATCATGCAGTTCCATGTTCTCGTAGTTGAAAGGCGACTTAATGGGTGTTGGATAGGTATTTATTCAACTTTTGGGTTGAAAAATCTAGCCACTAAACTGGAACCCTGGAAAAAAAGTACGAAGACAAACTAAAAGTTTGATCGTGTCAAGGAAAAAGAGGGGGTATAGATACATGGCTTCACGTCGATGTCCGAAGTATCTTTAAATTTAGAGAACTTGCTCCACTAGGTGGTGCGTAGCAAAATGGTGCAACTACAAACCAACACCATATAGTTCACAATTCCATGGTTACTGTTTTGGGGTTGCACCGATTAGTCGGGCAGCCACCAAGATGGGCCAGTTCATGAAATTTGAGGATCGGTTGGGACACTCCAGAAAACAATCCATACCAGAGTACAAAAAGTACAAAACAATTAAAATAAGAAAATTTTAAGCAAAGGGTAAACAGTAATTTACGACTGAAACATGAACATAAACTCACACAGCAACATTAAACAATTTTGTTTCACGAATCAATTTGGTTATAAGATATAAAATTATCAACAATGGCAATGAGAAAAAACTGAAAATACAACAATACATATACAGAACTTGAATAATACTTGTTTATTACTAATGTATTTATATGGGTTGCTCCAAATAATATTTGTTTATTAAATATACAGGACCCAACCCATATATAATGTGGTTAAAATGGTTTTAAATGGGTTACTCCAAATAATACTTCTTTATTAAATGATCATTAATGGAGAGGTTTAAATGGGTTACTCCAAATAATACATGTCTATTTAATAAAGAAGTATTATTTAGCGTAACCCATTTAAACCCAATTCAGCCACATTATATATGGGTTGGGTCATGTATATTTATTAAAACTCAATGGGTAATACCCAATGGGTCATACCCGGTTGCATGCATCTGTAACCAATTCCTTGAAGTAGCTTCATGCATCTGTAACTGCAGTCCCTTTGGCTTCATAGATGCATGCCAGTTTAGGGTCCTCCTGACAGCGTAAATCTATCTGCTTTTTCGCAAGTGTACGATCAAGTAATATAGAGTATGTAATTGTGACTCTGATTGTCGAACCCTCGAGAACAGTCTAAGTTTTGCTTATTAGAATTAGAATTAGACACAAAGTCTGTAAAAAGGAGGAAGGTTTGGGATTTAATTCTACTTACTAAATTGCAGTAAATAAAACAATATTTAGAAAAGCTAATTTTATTTTTCTTTTAAATATTTTGCAGAAATTGTTGTAGTTGTAAAAATCAGTAATTCTAAGAATCTAGGTCCCAGGATCCCCTAGGTTTAATCTCCAGCTTTCATGGTATATTCAATTTCAGAAACACACGGTGGTTTTGTTTATGCCAGCATACCAACAGTACAATCTCCTCTCGGTCTCATGCACCTATCACTCCCCTACAGATTTTCGGGTCCTCTCGGTCCACCTAAATCTGCAGGTTCGTTCTAAGTCTGCTAGGGTTACAGGTTCTCCTCTCGGTCTCCCCCTAAACGTCTAACAGTTGGTCTAATGCTTCTGGGCTAGTCCCCTGATTCTTTTCACCTCTCGGTTCATCAAGGCAGAGTACTAAATCCTGTCTTTTCTTCCTAACTCTCACTGGTAACTCTCGCGCACCAGATCCTGTCTATAACACTCCTGGGTGATCAAGCCATTCATGTATGTAAATAAAATCAAAGACAGAATAATAAACAATCCATCCTGTACTAAGGCTTAGCTAGCCATGCATCTGAAAATCAAACAACCAAGTATGCTGAATTCATAAACCCTAGGCTCACCGAAAACCTAGGAAAAAGGTCTAGCTAGCTTGCATTATTGAAAAACAACGTTTCATAAAAGAGATAAAAGATCAAACTAGTTATTGGCTGAATACTGAACTGCTCCAATCCTGACTTGCTCCAATCCTGACGGCTCTGAGACTGGTTGCTGTGATGATGATGATAGATGTATGAGTGTGTATGTGTAACCCTAATTCAGTGCTGGGACACCTCCTTTTATACTGCCACAGTCTCCAAATTTGATGCACGAAATTCCTGTTTTACCCTCAAAAAGACCCGTCCTGGAAGCTTCTGGAAACCCTCCGTGCGTTCAAACGCAACTCACCTGCGTTCAAACGCAGTGCGTCTGAACGCAGTCATCCTGCGTTTGAACGCAGGTCTTAACCGCTTTTCCTTCCTCTGGCTTCTGGCTTCTCGGACACGTGCGTTTGAACGCAGCTCACCTGCGTTTGAACGCACGACTTAGTCTTTTCTTCTTCTGATGTTGAGTTCTGCGTTTGAACGCAGGTTGTGCGTCTGAACGCACCCCTTAGCTGTTCTGCATTTCTGAATTCGAACCCTGCGTTTGAACGCAGGCCGTGCGTCTGAACGCACGCCTTAGCCTCTTTTCCGCCATTTTCCCGCTGCTGCTATCTGGTGCGTTTGAACGCAGGTGCCCTGCGTTTGAACGCACAACTTAGACTTTTCTGCTCTTTTTTCTGCTCAGCTCTCCTGATACGCTGCCTCCCCATCCAAGTCAATCCCATGCATTTCTCGGCACCTATTACCTGCACATTATAACATGTACCCGCGATCATATCCAACAAACAAAAGTATGCATGAAATTACTCAAATCTTGCAATCATGTCCTATAAATCTCTGCCTCGTATCAGGTGGAAAATAAGCTGAAAATGGGCAAACTCAACTCTCACAGGGTTAAAACCAATGGTAAAAAGATGTCCCAGACTAGTCCATTTTCAAGCTGTCAAAATACCCCCACACTAAACTCTGCTCGTCCCGAGCAGACCCTTGCATACTGCCTTGCAGACCCATATTTTGCATACTTTAATTGCATACTCCCCTTTTTCACAGATTCATGTCACAGACCAAAAGACTCAATAGATGACTGACTCAGATACAGAATATACACAAACTGCCTCAAGACACAGCAATTTTTTTTTTTTTCCTGAGATTGGGCAACCTCTCTATCATAAACTGAAATCATCAAATCCTCACAAGCTCATTTTGAAATTCCACAACGCGCAGCAAGAAATGGTATAAACTGATCCTGTGCACAAACTCACTAAGGTGTCCCCAAACATCCACCAAACCAACCAAGATAAAGCACGTCTTTTGACTTAGAGGGTTCAGGCTTCTTTAAGTCAACAGATAATTTTTCTTCGCCAAGTCATTTGAGGTTTTCAGACCCTCTTAGCCGTTATTGCGTTTGATTTGCAAATTGTCCCATTGCTGGGAGACACAACTCCTGTGTAATACGGCTTGACTTTAATTTCCCTCTTAAGCTCTAAATTGGATTGAATCCAAATTTTCCATGTGAATGGAAGCACATTACGTTGTTTCTCCTTTAAGCACAAATAATTATTTATTTATTTTTTTCAGATTGTTTTTTTTTTTTTTTTAACCTCCTCTGTTTGTTACAACTGTGCAGTAGAGCTTTAAGAGTGCGGGCATTTTAGGATTTTCTCTTGGAACCACCTTAAGGGATGGTGGTGTACATTCCCCAACTTCGCTTAGGCTAAAGACTTGTACCGCATAAAACCGACTCTACACGAAGGTCCACCCCAGATTCCAAGAGTCCACCAGTTTCCACGGGAAGCAGAATATTCAATTATCTAAGGACCAAATCCGCCTAGCAGACTAGAGAAGCCAAAAGTATGCCTGTTATCTACTTTCCACATTCCTGAATACCCGGGACATCCTGTCGTGAGACTTGCGCACAAAACACTAAAATTTGAAGTATCCCTACTACGGTGCTTCCTACTCTCATAAGCTCTTTCATTGGATTCTCTTCAGTTTCTAGGTCCTAAGTTGCCCTTTCTCAAAAAAAATTTAAATTATTTAAATTTTATATTTATTTTATTTTTATTTTTATTTTTATTTTTTATATCATGCAAGGTCAGAAGAGTTGGTGGGTAGACTCAACATAAAAAAAACGTGCTGACTCAAAATTGAAAATAAAATTAAAATAAAATGAACAAAAATATGCTGACATGGCTATGCAGGAGGACACGATTCCCCACCCCCACACTAGAGGTGGCGCGTCCTCGCGACTCTACTGATCTGGCATGTAACTAGAATCTGTGTTCTCCGGAGTAGACTGGTCAGTCGGCTCGGGAGATGGTGAAGGGGTTCGCCCCCTGGCGCGTTTCCTCGCAGCATGGCGTGCTGCGGCAGCGGTACCAGCATGGCTGGCACCGGGATGGGCACTGCTGGCCCCTGGGTCTGCATGCTGCCTAGGTGGGTACTGGGTACCGGGTCTGCTGGGGTCACCAACGCTGTCAGCGTGTTCCGGACTCGGTGTGGGGTCATGGCCAGAGAAGCTATCATATGGCCGGCTATCCTCCATCGTCCAACTGGGACAATTATCACTCGAATAGCGGTCCGGGAAATTAAATCTCTTACCACACATGTTGCTCTGAATTTCAGCGAGTGCCGCCTCATGAGCTCTCAATGCGGCTGTGTTAGCGTGGTAAATATGCTTCTGGGTCTTGAACAACTTTCCAAGGCCCCTGGCCATTTTCTTGACCGTCCTTACCAGGTAGTTCTGTACTTTTTCTTGGGCCTTAATTTTCTTTCTGACCCATTCCTCATGCTCAGTCCTCTCTAGGCGCCCAAAAGAACTGCGCCTGGCCCCTCTGCTAGACTGCCATAAGTCGGGGTCGGCCTGCCTGTGTTCACTGGAACTGGCAGATCGTGGCAGTCGGAAGGGACCTGGTAAGGCTGGAAAACCCCCATCACCGGGAGGAGGTGGTGGTGGCATGCCAACACCCCCACCCTGAGGTGGAGCATCATCATCATCATCGTCCACTTGGACAAATTCAGGAGGCCCGTGCACGGCCTCATGCAACGCACATCTCAAGTTTCGGTACTTGCGTACCTGCACTGGTCGAATATCTCTCAGCTCGCCAGGGATAACCACCAGATAATCCAGCGCCATTTTTGTTAACATCCCCAGGAGACCCAAACCCTTCTTGCTGTGGGTCTCTCTTCGTTCCCGGAAAAACTCACAAGTAATCTCCGGGAGGCTCACAGGCTCTCGGGCCATCAGACAGTACACCAAAAGGGCAATGTTATAATCAATGCGGGTAAAGTGTTTAGTACCCACAACTCTGTTGTTCACCCACTCAGTCCACCATCTCGCTTCTCGAATCAGGTAGGTCGCAGGGAGTTTCCGATAGGAAGGACTCCGTTCAGGATAGTACCAAGCAGCGCCTGGTACACCAGCACACAGGGTGGTCAAGATCTGCTCACTAAGCTGTTCAGATGGATGACGCCTCAGTTCCTGAAACTGACAGTCATCCAACACTAATTCCAGACCCAGACTCTCTCGGATACTCTCTGGGGTGATTCGAATCCATCTCTTCCTGCAGTAAATCCAGTCAATTGACTGGGCTTCATTGTTCATGCACTGCTGGAGATTGCTGTAAATCTCCTTAGCCAGCACAGAACTGACTTGCAGATTGGTAAAACCAGTAAACAAATCCCCAAAATGATCCTGCCCAGTATAGTTGAACAGTTCTTCCCCCATTGCTACTCTATTACGGGGAAAGGTCCTCTCAGCAGGTATGTCATACCGAATCTTTTTGTCTTGCAGAAAGAAACGGTGAGCCTCCATGTTAACAAACCTATGGTCGCAGAAATGGTCAACCCTAAGCAATCTGCAGTCTATGATGTTCAAAGGTGCAATCGCCCTATCAGGCCTCATGTAAGGACTATCCTCATCCATTTCAAGATTCAAACAGAAAAAATGAAAATATTCAAAGAGAAGGAAAAGATAGAACCTGGCTACCCGGAGTGAATCTTACGGGTACAGATCTGGAAATTTCTCTCTGAAGTGGATCTGTCGGTGTTTGGATCGAATGAGTTTGACCACCCCCACACTGTTCCTGACCTTCTGGTGGTCTTGCGGTGGTCGTCGGAGATTGATGGCGGCTGACTGCTACTGGCGGCTGCTAGGGCAGAGAGAATTTCTATAGAGAGAGTTGAAAACTGGATGACTTGGGTGAAAATGAGTCACTGTCATCCGTACAGTATATATAGGCAAATTTTCAAAAATTGCAGAATGGCCCCTAAATTTCAAATTTTTTCAAATTTTTCCGAAATTTCTGGTCCCGCTCGAATGTGCGTTTGAACGCAGCTTCTGCGTTTGAACGCACGTCTTCCACTTTTCTTGAAATTTTGAAATTCTCTTGATCTGCGTTTGAACGCATGATGTGCGTTTGAACGCAGTGCTTGAAGTTCTTTGAATTTTCTGGGCTTGTTGATTTGCGTTTGAACGCACATGAGTTGCGTTTAAACGCAATGCTTAGTTTCTGCAATGCTTGTGATGAGATGCGTTTGAACGCACATGATCTGCGTTTAAACGCATGCCTTGACTCTAGAAATTCTCTACTGATTGGTTCCTGCGTTCGAACGCACCTGCTGCGTTTAGACGCACGTCCTTAGGTTTTTCAACCCATCTTTTCCTCCTTGCGTTTGTGCGTTTGAACGCACCACTTGGTGGCTGGAAATCTTCACTGTGTGATCTGCGTTTGAACGCAGGAGGTCTGCGTTTGAACGCATAAGTGTTAGCCGTTTACAGTGTTTCTTCTGTCTGTTGGTGGGTCTGCGTTTGAACGCAGGGTGTCTGCGTTTGAACGCACGCCTCTGTTTCCTGAAACACTGAGTTCAACATTAAACCCCTCGTTCTCACTTTTCTCTCAAATTATGAACATTGTACAAATTATATAAAAACAACTAATCTATGTTGGGTTGCCTCCCAACCAGCGCTTGTGATTTACAGTCGACAGCCCGACTTTGTTACCTCTGTTGTTATCACGGAAGGTCGAGGTAGAGTGCCTCTACCTCCATGATCTCCTGAGGATCCCTGTATGGCTTGACTCTGTTCCCATTCACCTTGAAAACTGTATTATCCCTCGGGTTCTCCAGCTCCACCACTCCCCATGATGTAATGTCCTTCACAATAAATGGTCCAGACCATCTTGAGCGCAGCTTCCCTGGATAGAATTTCATCCTTGAGTTGTAGAGGAGAACCTTCTGCCCTATTTCTATCTTCTTTGGTAGAATGCGGTTGTCATGCCACTTCTTTGTTTTTTCTTTATAAATTTTGGCACTCTCATAAGCAGTTCTACGGAATTTTTCTAGTTCGAGGAGTGCCATCTTCCGTTTGTTTCCTGATAAATTGTGATCCATATTTAGCTGCTTGATTGCCCAGTATGCTTTGTGTTCCAATTCTACTGGTAAGTGACATGCTTTACCAAACACCAGCTGGTATGGGGACATTCCCAGTGGGGTTTTATAAGCAGTTCTGTATGCCCAGAGCGCATCATCCTGCTTTAACGACCAGTCCTTGCGTCCAGGATTCACAGTTTTTTCCAGTATGCTCTTTATCTCTCTGTTGGACACCTCTGCTTGCCCGTTTTCCTGAGGGTGATAAGGCAGTGACACCTTATAGATAGACACCCCATATTGCTTTAGAACTTTGGCAAAGACCTTATTGATAAAATGAGAACCTTCATCACTGACCATGGCTCTCGGTGTTCCGAATCTGGTAAAGATATTACGTTTGAGGAATCTTTCCACGACTGCCGCATCGTTCTTCTGACAGGCTATTTCTTCCACCCATTTTGACACGTAATCCACTGCCAGTAAGATGTAGAGATTTCCCAGAGACGAAGGGAATGGAACCATAAAATCGATACCCCAAACATCAAAAGGTTCAACTTCCTGCCAAAGTGTCATGGGCATTTCATTCCGCTGGGAAATATTCCCTGTCCGTTGGCAGCGATCGCAACTCTGCGCATAGTCATGGCAATCCTTGAAGACTGTTGGTCAGAAAAATCCTGACTGTAGTACTTTGTGTGCTGTTCTCGGTCCGCTGAAGTGTCCCCCACATTGTGCTGAGTGGCAGTGCTGAATTACCTCCAAAATCTCGTGACATGGAATGCAGCGACGGAGAATATTGTCTGCCCCTTGCTTTAACAAGTTACTTTAACGTTTTCATTTGTTCGGGGCATATCCAAAGCCACCAACGGGATCAATGTAGACGGAGGAATCACAATGAATCGCTAAAGGTTGCATTCTAGGGTTTAACAACCCTATTTCTCCCGAGCGTTATGGGAGCCCATACGTCAATCCCCACTCACAAATTCTAGATAAAATTCCTTAAGTGTCGACACCCCTATACTGTAGTGACTCGTACAAGCATAAGTAGCACTCTAGCTCCATAAACCCCTTGGCCGCAATACCTTGGTACATATAGGCTCAGCGGGGTGGATTATAAAAATCTAAGTTTTATGCAATGAGGTGAAGCATTGTTTCAGGCTGTAGGCGTAAATAATTAGGGGATTCGCATTGCGCCCCCGGCCTTAGCCACAATATAACTCCGTACATCACCCTATATCTATTATGATTGTCTTATTAATTCTCGTTTCAAAAAAATTTTCTTTTCACAACACAAAGTTTTCCCAAAGTAATTTTCAAAGAGTACGATTCAAAGAGTACGATTCATATAACTATGTTCACTTATCAAAACACATCAAATCCAACACCTAGACATGTGAAAATTCAAGCTTTTATAAAAATGTGAAACTACAAATCTGGACAGATTTGTAGCTCTGACTTTAGAGTCATATTTACAATACCAAAATACTTTTAAAAAATATAAACTCTCTCATAAGGTAGAAAAATGTGTCTAGTTTCTGAAGCATTAATAATCTTATTAATAGCTATTATATAAATAAAAATAGAAAATAAACAAAGAGTGTTGTGCAGAGACAAGTATGAAAGTAAATATCAACTTTAAAAGGTTATTACTACCCCTTCGAGAATAGCAATGATCCACAACTTCTCCAGAATTAATATTATATGTGTCTAGTTAGAACACAAGAAAGAGGGGGCTCAAAAAGTCTCTGAAAATGGGATTTTAGTGAAAATGCCAAGACTGGTCCTGAACAGAGTTCTAGAAAACATGCAAGTACAAATGACCATTACCAATTATTCAAGAATGATATGAAGATGATTTTGTTTTCTCAAAGTGACCTCCTCTGAGTCTGTTTTCATAAATTGAAAGTTTTAAAATTTTTACAGAGACCAAAGTGTAAGATAGACCACGTTTTTCACACACAACACAGATTGTATCAACATGCATGTATCCCTAAAACCTCTAAATCTTGATCAAATCATTTATATGATACATGCAACTTGAGAAACATGTTCCTATGCTCAAACAAAGCCATTTAAACATATACAAAGAAATCAAACAATAAATTTGAGGAATCAAGTGAAAAATTTGATAAAACACAAGTCCAAAGTCACAATTTCATGCGCTAGGCACACATGCATCATCAAATCAAGAGATTTCAAACACATGCTTTCAAGAACTATTTTCACAAGATATGAAGGGGAAGAGAAAGGAACGAACACTTACTACCAGCCCTTAGAGAGATTTTGGAGTTTTAGATGGTCTTGGTGTGCTTGATTTTTCCCTGGACTTGAAGCTCCTTCAATGGAAGCAAGAGAGAGATGAGAGAAGTGGGTTTTTGCGTAAGAGGATGATGTTTATGATGCCCTCATTGTTTTGGACGAAATTTAGGAGTGAGAGAGAGATATTTGCGGGTGGAATGAGTGATGAAATTATGTGCTAGTGGTAGTGTGTGGGGGAGTTGCATATTATATGCATATGTGACTACACATGTGGGTATAGCTCCATAGGAAGAGGTAGGAGTAATTTTTTATTAGTGTTGACTTTAGTAGTGGTGGGGAGGGACTTGAGAGAAATTACAACTCTCCCAACAAATTAGTTGGGTGTAGAAATTGAAGTAGTAAGAAGTTGAGGGTTGATAAGAAAATACTACAAATTATGGTAACTACAAGATTGCAAATGCACGAGGGGTATTTTTGAAATTAACACTAAGTAACAAGTTTACTGGTAGTTTTTTTTTTTTTTTTTTTTTTTTTGCTAACTTTAGAAGCTATGACTTCAATTACTCAATAACAACACCACTTTTCTAAATAACGAAATAGCCCCCAAACGAAATACGAGGTATTTTATCATCTCCCCCTCAAAACAAAGCTTCGTCCCCGAAGCTCAAAACTCTTTTGGATGAACTACGACACGCTTCATGAGAGATGCAACTATTGCATATGAAAAATGCATGAAATTTCAATGAACATGAAACAATTATATTTAAAAAGGGTATGAAAAAAAGGTGGAAAGTACTCGTTTTGTCACATCATCCCCCCCCCCTCAAAGGGAGTGACGTTCTCGACACTCTTGGTAATACCTGATCAAATAGGTGTGGGTACGGTTTCTTCATGATGTCCTCTGACTCCCACGTGGCCTCTTCCGTGAGATGGTTCGACCAAAGGAACTTGACCAACGTGACTGACTTGGTACAGGTATCTCGGGTTTTCCTGTCTAAGATTTTGATTGGTTGTTCTTCATAGGTTAAGGTTGGATCTAACTCAATTGGCTCGGGATCAAGGACATTACTTTTATCAGGGATGTATGGCCTTAGTTTAGTGACATGGAAAACATTATGGATTCTACTAGGAAGGTTTAGGCGGTAGGAAACCTCGCCGATACATTCCAATATTTCATAAGGTCCAATGAACTTGGGGCTCAGCTTCCCTTTCTGGTTGAACCGCATTACCCCCTTAGTTGGTGAAACCTTCAGAAGCACTTTGTCACCTATATTGAATTCCAAAGGCCTTCTCTTCGAATCTGCATAAGACTTCTGCCGATCCTAGGCTGCCTTCATTCTTTGCTGAATTACTCTTATCTGATTCATCGAGTTCTCAATCATCTGTGGTCCTAGAATAAGTGTCTCACTGATGTCACTTCAACACAAAGGTGTCCTGCACTTCCGTCCATAGAGTGCTTCGTAGGGTGCCATCCCTATGCTTGCATGGTAGCTGTTGTTGTAGGATAATTCTATCAATGGAAACCTATCCACCCATCATCCTCCGAAATCCAAAATACAAGCCCTAAGCATGTCTTCTAGTGTCTGAATTGTCCTAGCCACCTATTTACGCGTTTCAGGATGAAGAGCTGTGCTGAATTCGAGCTCTGTGCCCATAGCCCTCTGTAGTTCCTTCCAAAAGTGCGATAAGAAATTGGGATCTCTATCCGAAATGATGGAACTAGGTACTCCATGTAATCTCACTATGTTTTGAATGTATGCACTAGCCCTATTCTCCATGTCCCATGTGTCCTTCATGGGAATGAACCTTGCTTTCTTCGTTAGCCGGTCAACCACTACCCAAATCTGGTTCATCCCATTAGTTGATACTGGAAAATCCGTCACAAAATCCATTGAGATGGAATCCCATTTCCAAACAGGTACGTCCAATGGCTGCATCATTCTTACGGGTCTTTTATGTTTGAACTTGACCTTCTGGCAAGTTAGAAAACGAGCCACGAAATCTGCCTCTTCCCTCTTCATGTTCCTCCACCAAAAGTTTTTCTTTAAATCCTTGTAGAGTTTGTCTCCTCCGGGATGTACGAGTATGAAGTGTTGTGAGATTCCTTCATTATCTTCTCCTTCACTTCTGAACATTTCATTGGTATGCACTACCTTCCCTTGAATCTTATGCTTCTGTCTTCCTGAAATCAGGTGCCTCACCCTTCTCAACCTTATCTTTCACTTGTTGTAGGAATTCTTCAGTACACTTACCTTCTCGTATCTCTGTGAAAATGTCCAGAACAACCGTCAAATTGCACATTAAACACTCTACAGTCCCAATTTTGCAAAAATCAATCTCCAACTTCCGAAATTCCTCATAGAGCTTATCTGGAAAAACCCATAATGAGTTTACTGAGCGTGTGGTCTTCCTACTTAGCGCATCTGCTACCACATTCTCTTTTCCTTCATGATATTGGATCTGAAAATCATAATCCTTAATCAATTCCAACCACATTCTCTGTCGCATATTCAGCTCCTTTTGTGTGGATATGTACTTCAAGCTCTTGTGATCAGTAAATAACTTACACGTCGTACCATATAATTAAGTGTCTCCAAATCTTCAAAGCAAACACCACTGCTGCCAACTCTAAGTCGTGTGTCGGGTAGTTCTCTTCATAGGGCTTTAACTGTCTTGAGGCATAAGCCATCACCTTCCTGTTCTGCATTAAAACACAACCTAGAATATGCTTGGATGCATCGCTGTAGACTTCAAAGCCTTCTCCTTCAGTGGTAATGTCAACACATGAGATGTCGTCAATCGGTCCTTTAGTTTCTGGAATGCCTCCTCACACTTGCTGTCCCAAACGTACTTGGTTGTTTACCTCGTCAAGGCTGCCAGCGGTCTTGCGATCTTCGAAAAATTCTTCACGAACCTACGATAGTATCCAGCTAAACCCAAGAAACTCCTTACTTCTGTCAAGTTCTGAGGTGTCGGCCAGTCCCTTACGGCCGCCACTTTACCTGGGTCCACCGACACACCTTATTCTGAGATGATATGTCCGAGAAAAGGAACTCTATCTAACCATAACTCGCTCTTTGAAAGTTTTCCATACAACTTCTCATGTCGTGGGATTTCCAATACTTCCCTCAGATGCTTCTTATGCTCTTCCCTTCCCTTTGAGTAGATCAGAATTTCATCTATAAACACTACCACAAACTTACCGAGGTACTTCTGTAACACACGGTTCATCAAATCCATAAACACATATGGGGCATTTTTTAAACCGAATGGCATCACTGTGAATTCGTAATGTCCATATCGAGTTCGAAACGCCGCTTTGGGTATATCATATTCAGCTATCCTCAACTGATGATAACCTACGCTAGTTTGGAAATTCATAGGTGGGTCAAACTAATTATTTAGGACTCAAAATTTTTACATAACATAGATAAAGAGTTTACTGATAACATATAAAAATATAAAAAATTATGAAAAATTTTAAGTATTTTTAAACATTAACTTTCAGAGCTGTTTAGGTGTAAAACCGAGCTTGAAAAGAGGTCTCGGGAATAAATTTATAAAATATTCATAATAATTCCAAAATTTATGAAATTTTAACTGGAAGTAAATAACACCCCTGTTAACAACATATCCAAATTTTGTAACCATTGGAGTAGAATAAGTACAGGGAATGTATGAAAACCATACTGGTCTGGGTTGAGCAGAGTGTTAAAACAGAATTGGTTTTTGGCCGATTAAAAATTAAATACTAGTACAATGGCTCTGAAATTTCTTCTATAGACATATCGCATACAAATAAACAAACTGTAAATTTTTCATTATTTTCTGAAAGTGTAAGTATGTTTCCCAATTTTGTGATAATATGCTCAAAACATGAACTTTATGGTTTTCTCTACTTGAAAAACTTGTTGCATGCAAGAAATACTCTACCAAGATCTGAAATTAGACTATCAAAAGATCTAAAGAATATACATACATACCTAGTAAACTCATTTTGGTACATACCTGTGTCTAGATCAAGAGGATGATGATGAATCAAGAACATGCAACCACAAACCCACTTGCTATCATAAAAATGTGATGGTCAATACTAAAATTTGTCATAAAAATGATGATACACTAACATGCAACTAATGATTTGCCATGGAATCACAAGGATGAGTGAATGAACAAAATCATGATGTAGATGCATAGAGGTAGAACTTACTCTCACTTTCATGGTGTTCTTGATGTGGGTTTGGGGAAGACATGAATAATGGGTCCTAGGGGCTTCAAACTTGAAGAATATGCTCAAAACTTGCTACCTCTTTGATATACTAATACCCAATATGAGTTTTTCACACTTAGAACATCAAAAGCTTTATTTTTAGACCAAGTTTGTGGAGGGTCAAGAACAAAACCGCAGAGAAGCTAAGAGGAGAGAAATGAGAGCTTTGTGGAATTCTTGAGTGAGAAAAATATGGAGAAAAATGATGACAATGATGCAACTTGTGTTTATGTAGTCCCAAAATAATTGGATGTGGTGGTCACACCAAAATAAGTGAAAACTAGTAAGTTTCAAATCATGTCATGCACACTAGCAATTTCATATTGATGCAAGTACATGGTGTATGCAAAACATTCGATTAAATCTAGAATGCTATATTTTATTTCACATACAAATATTGCACAAAAGACCTTAAACTTATTTAAAAATACATTATAGTTTCAAATGGAACAAACATACAATTTGACTTCTACTTTAGCTATTATAACTTTTCTTAACAAAATTCTAGCATTCTTTACACGATATTTACCTTAACAAACATTTAGGTATTACTAACATCACTTAATAAAATAAACATGTAACATAAATATGAGGGTTACTACATTCTACCCCGTATAAAGAGTTCGTCCTCGAACTCGCTTCACGCATTTCAAACATGAATGAAATCATATAAGATTCCAACTAATATGACATCAATGCACAACATACCTTTATAGGTTATCTTACCATTTAACTCGGGATAGAAAATGGGTCAAGCCTGTCACGCTTACGAGAGGGAACAATACGTAGTGTCGTGACACTTTGTACCGCTCCAGCAAGCTCGTAATTGTTTCAGAGATCCAGTCTTTCACGCTTACGAGAGGAACCAATACATCGTGTCGTCACACTTTGTACCGCTCCAGCAAGCTTGTAATTGTGTCAGAAGTCCACGTTCGACCGTACAGCATAGCGGGAACAACTTATACCATCATAATGATATAGCTGCTCGTCCAACTTGCACATGTAGCGGACGAAACACTTGACATTCGCACGTCGGCTGAACTTTTGACATACTCGGATTACAACTAATTTACTTACTCACATTCATATTACATGGAAATCACTTATCAGACATAAAACTTACATGACATGCATAACTCACACATAATACATCACATAACTTATATGTTCAATTAGTACAAATAAAAACATACCTCAAGCACATAACTTGGACATAAAATAACGTGTAATGACATAACATAACAAACATTGTTTTCCACTTTATTTTGGGCATGAAAATCACAGTTATCGCATATGCACACTCTAATTAGAACAACCAATAGCATAGTTCAAAGCATGTTATGTATATTTTTTATATTTTTTTATATAAACATCATACATAATCAAGAAACATAGCATACATAGTTTTCATGATCTTCACATAACATGTACATGCATTTACATATATAGCACCCTACATACATGAAAGAGGCATCGCGACATTATATGGATCACATAAACATACTTATCATACCATAACATTTCAAATATTCAGCTTATAACTTCACTTAGGCAAACATTCAAGAAATGATAACCACGTAACTATACTTATCTACAAAACCTTAGCATAAACATATTATTTATCTTTTTAATATGAGAATGCTCCTACCTCAACCATTCTCTTGAAACTTTCATTTACTTTTCTTATCACAGCCATGACTAAAGAAAGTAAAACAATCCCATGCATAAGATATATTCATGTATCTAAACGAAATCAAGTTAACTTCGACCATGATCGTGCATAACAACTTACGCATAATTCACTAATGCATTTAACATGATCGTTCCTAAACTTACACGTAATTCACTAAACCATTTACGGAAGCACTTAGGTATATAAGTCACATACAAGTCTAAATTATCATGGAGTCTAACCTACATTTCTTAGAGCTTATACATACTAGCTAGGGTCATACTAATATAATATAGAATTATACAGACAACATACATACACATAAACTTTCACATAAGTAGGCACATAATAGGTTTCTAAGGTTTACTAATCTTAAGTATCTTATTACATTTATGTCTCATAACCAAAGTTGGTATATACTCTTCACAAGTCATTTCCAAGAGTTCTTAGTATAAAGCAACAATAGGAATTTTTCAGTAAAAATCATGCTTTCACTCTTCCAAATAAGACGATATTCATTTAAAACGTCACTCACATGGGCACAATGTGATAATTAAAGTTTCGCATATATGTATTTTATTTCTTCTCATTACCATAGACAAAATCAAATTATTAATTTATCACAAGTAAAGTTCCAGAACTTATAAAGAGGACTCAATTTATATTCAAACAATTTCGAGTATAAATCATGATTTGCATACTTTTTCAATTAACAAAGTATTCATTCGAGTAATCACACAAACACTTAAACTTTGATAAGTACGATTCGCACATATGTACTTACCACTAAGATGAAGCACAAGCAAAAGTGATAAGGTAAGTCGAGGACTCCAACGAGAACCACTCTCTCCTACGAGGTAGAGGTCTACAATCACACGCATAACGTACTCGATACAACTAATTTACACATTCATAATACAAATGCAAACATACATGCCACATAGTACTATATCACCAATGCGCATATAATGATTTCACTTATCAATAAATCAAACAACACACTTAGAATTTTAAAAACTCGAGTTTTCTAAAAACGATGAAACTACAATTCTGGACATAATTGTAGTTCTAACTTTAGAGGCATATTTTCAATATCAAACATCTCCTAAAATCATGAAATAACTTTATGATGAAACTACATGTGTCTAATTTCAGAAAAATCAAGAAAATCATGAATATCTATTATAAAACTCAAGTTACAAAAATAACAAAAATCCGCTATGCTAAGAAAAGTTTGGCAAACACTTTCAACTTTGCAAGGTGATTACTACCACTTGGAGAATAGAAATGAAGCTCATATTCTCCAGAATTGACCATCAATGTGTCTAGTTACAACACAAGAAAGATTAGGTTTCAAAAGTTTCTGAAAAGGGTGTTTTTAATCAAAATGCCAAGAATAGTCCAGAAACGGAGTTTCAGAAAACATGCAACTTAAAATGAGCATATCTCCCTAACCAAAATGGCTATGGGGTTGATTTTTTTTTCAAAATGACCCTATCTGAGTCTAGTTTCAGAATATGCAAAAGTTTAAAATTTCACAGAACAAAATTTGGAGATAATCTATGTTTTCCACAAACTGGTAAGATTGTGTCAATATATGCATTTTTCCCAAAAATCAACAAGTTTGGTTCAAATGATACATGCAACTTATGGAGACTTGATTTTCACCCAAATAACATCATTTTAGGTATGAAGTTAGGTTTTCACATGTTTTTGACACAAACTATCCAAATTTTCTTGACATGCAAGTGCAACTACCAAGAAACTTACAAAGTTCATATGGGTTTTAGTGTGAGTTTTATGAAATAGAGAACATTCAAGTATCAAATTCATGATCAAGCCAAGAAAATGAAGAATCAAGTTTGGAGATGAAAAAGTCTAAGATGAATTTTCAACAATCAAAGCTAAACACAGACATGCAAGAATGAACTGAAGGGTAGAAGAAAACTTTACCCCAAGATTCAAGAATGAGAGGAAAAGAGTGAAATTGGCCTTC
This sequence comes from Linanthus parryae, assembly GCA_023055425.1. Classification (NCBI taxonomy): domain Eukaryota; kingdom Viridiplantae; phylum Streptophyta; class Magnoliopsida; order Ericales; family Polemoniaceae; genus Linanthus; species Linanthus parryae. The sequence continues at coordinate 76,672,467 of JALGPY010000006.1, read as the reverse complement.
CATCCTTGAGAAGAATGATGGAATAACTCCCCTCCATGGTTATACCAAGCTTGGAATCAAAATTTTCATGCTTGGGAGACTAGAAATTGAACTTTTGATGGTGTTTTTGTGAGGTCAACACCCAAAACGGGAAGAGAATTTTGAGAGAGAGAGAAAAGAGCTATTGAGTGTTCTTCAATGGAGGAACGGAGTGGATAAGAAGATGATGATTGATGATGCATTGGGTGTGAGAGTTGGTGGATGTGGGGAAAGAGTGATGGTGATGAACATGATGGGGGGTTGGTATGCGTAAGGGGTAATATTACATATGAAGTGATTTATTTTAAAGGAGTAGTCATGAAGAGAGATGATGGAGATGATGGAGATAGGAGTATTATTGGTAGATATTCCACAAAAAGATGTACATGAAAGATGGTACGTGGTATTGCTAGTTTTTTAGGGAGGAGTAGGGTACAATTAAAAAGTCTCCCAACCACATAATTGGGGTAGAAATCGGAATAAAAAGAACATAAAGGTTGACATTTAAATACTAGAAATTGAGGGTTACTCTAAAATTTCATATACAAGAGGGGTATAAATAGAAGATACCAAAATTAATGGGTAAAAACAATAAATAGATAACACATAAAAGTTAACCTTCATATATTATAAATTTTCCAAATAATTTCCAATAAACCCCTTTGTATATAAATGTCAAAATCAACTTTTAGAAAACTACAAGTATCACTAAAATAAACAAAATAAGTTTCATATAGTATTATCCAAGTTTCCAAACCTACAAAATAATTCAAATTTAAGTTCTAGATTATCGTAAATGTCAAATGACACCCTTATACTTTGAAAACAGAAATAAGTCAAGAATAAGTTTCAAATATGAATTTCTTAAAATTCTCAAATATTTTCTCAAAATGAACAAATAACCCTAACTTAAATACGGGGTATAACATTATATCCCCCTTAAAATGAATCTTCATCCCCGAAGCTTAAGAAAACTTTTGAGTGAAATTACGAACATACTTCAAGAGAATGAAACTAATGCATGTGGGACTTGTATGCAATGCTAATACACATGCAACACTTTAATTAACAGTCGCGCTCTCGGTCGGTTACATCCCCACTCACTCGTACCATACTAGAGATTCAGATACAATTAGCTCAAGCAAAAGGTCGGCACCAAATTTTGAAAGGTCTAGATGAACACACAAGTAACCACGTTTACAAAGCGATTCGAAACTTTTTAGCATTAAACAAATCTTGAAATCTTTTAGACACAAAATACTTTGATCGAAACTAACACGTCATTTTTCTTGACTCATTCGCATGAAAAATGTTGTCTTACCTTTACAGGATGAGATAAACCAATTACCTCAAGTGTTCCACGCATACGAGGGGGAAAAAGAACACTGTGTCGTCACACACCGTGCCTCTCCATTACAACTCGAATGTGTTTAACATGTTCCAACTTAGTCTACACAGCGGGTACAACTCATAGTACCGTCGTACTAAGAGTCACGCCAGCGGACTGCTAAACAAAGTGGTCCATATCACTTGGCATTTGGTAGCTCGACTTCCCAATAATATTGGAAAACCATTTTGTTTAAATAAATAATTTACTGTTCAAACTTTCTAATTTGAAAATGACCATGTGAAATTAACTCAAAATAAAACAAAATAAAGTAATATCTTAACAGTCGTCGTTCGTAGGTATGAAAGGAGGGGTCTTAGGGTCTTCTAAGTCAAAAAGTTGATACTCTCATGCCGACAAAGTAATATAAAAATATACATAGTCATAGATACGCATTAAACAACAAAAGCACGAATTTTGATATAAATAAGCCTGTCACACAAGAACAACACATGTAAATAGGCAAGTAACTTTTAAAAATCACGTCTCTACGAGACGCTAATATTTAACCAACGAATACGGCACAAATTGAGTTGCACAACACTTAAGTACCCAGACTCCCCGACGGCTTGTTTACTTTATTTATTCCCAAATTGAGTTATCCTAGTCAATTTTAAAATTTCGAAAACATTTTATCTTTCTTATTCTCAATGGTTGCCTGATGTTTAGTAAACCAACCCCAACTTCCATATCTATACCAGTATCTACTCTTTATGGAGAAGGTTTCACCTGTAAAACTATGTACCCAGGGGTTAAGTTAGAAATCCTAGGGGTCGAGATACCTGCAGACTTAATTATGTTCGACCTAGGAAACCTGGATGTGATATTGGGAATGGATTGGCTTAGTGAACATCAGGCAACCATTGAGTGTGCACACCAAAATGTCAGGTTTCGTGGACCAAATGGTGATAAGGTATCTGCTCCTTGGAGTTGGTCAAACAAATCATCGATCCAAGGGAGTAGGTACTTATTCTTGATGGTTACACTATTCAGCTCACGATAATATATACACAACGTTAGAGTTCCGTCATTCTTCTTCACGAAAAGAATCGGTGCTCCCCACGGAAAACACTCAGTCGGATGTAACCCTTATCTAATAAATCCTTGAGTTGCTCGTTCAACTCCTTCAACTATGCCGGTGCCATCCTATATGGTGTCTTGGCAATCGGTCCAGTTCCTGGCACTAGGTCTATTGTGAGATCCACTGCTCGCTTGGGTGCCATTCCTAGAAGCTCGTCTGGAAATACATCAGGAAACTCGTTCAATACTGGGATATTCTCCAACTTCTCTTCTTCCTTCTCTTGGTCACGAATCGTGCAGAGGTATGGCTTATGCCCTTTCCTAAGGTCTGAGAGGATGAATAAGGCTGACACAACTTGAATCCTTAGTCCACTGGTTATACCTCTATAAGATATATGCTCACAATTTGGTCCACGAAACCTGACATTTTGGTGTGCACACTTAGAGAATCTCCAACCATGAGGGGGGAGGGAGAGGGGGAAAACTGTATAAAAATACGGACCATGTCCAACCATGAGGGGGGAGGGGGAGGGGGAGGGGGAAGGTGGGGGGAGAATTTAGGCATGGGTGGGGGATGGTTAGGGTGCATTTCCCCCCTAACATCCCCCTCCCCCCACCATTATAGCTAATTAATCCAATTTAGGGATATGATAATTACACTTACTACTATTTTATTATTATAATATGCATTTTTAATTATGATTATATATTTTAGTTATTATTTTTTTATTATATTGAACAAAATATTTATGAAAAATTAACGTTATTTTATTTTGTTGTCAATTTTATATATCTTATTATTTTTTATGCAATTATATTTATTATTATTTTTTGAAAACATGGTTAAAAATATGCTAAATTTATTATTGTTATTATTATTTTTATTATTGCTATTATTATTATTTTATCATTTTTGTGAGTATATGTTTATATTAATATTATTTCATATTTATTTTTATCAGATAATTTATTTTAAATCATTAAATATATTTTAAAAATAAACCTAATGAGGTGAGGGGTAATGGTTGAAGATGAGTAGTAGTTTGGGGGAGGGGGAGGGGGAGATTGGTGGGCCCGTGGGGGGAGGGGGAGGGGGAGGGGGAGGTGGGGGAGGGCGAAATGCGACATGGTTGGAGATGCTCTTAATGGTTTCCTGATGTTTACTAAGTCAATCCATTCCCAATATCACATCTAGGTTTCCTAGGTCTAACATAATTAAGTCTACAGGTTTCTCAACCCCTAGGATTTTTAACTTAACCCCTGGGTACATGGGTTTACAGGTGAAAACTTCTGCAGAAGGAGTAGATACTGGAATAGATATGGAAGTTGGGGTTGGTTTAGTAAACATCAGACAAACATTGAGAATAAAAAAGATAAAACTTTTTCAAAATTTTAAAATTGAATAGGATAACTCAATTTGGGAATAAATGAAGTTAACAAGCCGTCGGGGAGTCTGGGTACTTAAGTGTTGTGCAGCTCGATTTGTACCGTATTGTTGGTTAAATTTTAGCGTCTCATAGAGACGTGATTTGTAAAAATTACTTGCCTATTTACATGTGTTGTTCTTGTGTGACACGCTTATTTATATCGAAATGCTTGCTTTTGTTGTGTAATGTGTATCTATGACTATGTATGTTTTTATATTACTTTGTCGGCATGAGAGTATCAACTTTTTGACTTAGATGACCCTAAGACCCCTCCTTTCTTACCTACGAGCGACGACTATTAAGATAATAATTTAGTTTGTTTTATTTTGAGATAATTTGAGATGGTCATTTTCAAATTAGAAAGTTTGAACAATAAATTTTTATTTAAACAAAATGGTTTTCCAGCATTATTGGGATGTCGAGCTATCAAATGCCAAGTGATATGGACCCTTTGTTTAGCAATCTGCTGGCGTGACTCTTAGTACGACGGTACTAAGAGTTTGTACCCGCTATGTAGACTAAGTTGGAACATGTGAAACATATTCGAGTGGTAATGGAGAGGCACGGTGTGTGACGACACATAGTATTCTTTTCCCCCTCGTATGCGTGGAACACTTGAGGTGATTGGTTTATCTCATCCTGTAAAGGTAAGACAACATTTTTCATGCGAATGAGTCAAGAAAAATGACGTGTTAGTTTCCAATCAAAATATTTTATGTCTAAAATATTTCAAGACTTGTTTAATGCTCACAAAATTTCGAATCGCTTTGTACACGTGGTAACTTGTGTGTTCGTCTAGACCTTTTAAAATTTGGTGCCGACCTTTTTCTTGAGCTAATTGTATTTGAATCTCTAGTATGGTACGAGTGAGCGGGGATGTAACCGCCGAGAGCGCAACCGTTAATTAAAGTGTTGAATGTGTATTAGCATTGCATACAAGTCCCATGTGCATTAGTTGCATTCTCTTGAAGTATGTGGACATTAACCGCCAAAGGAGAAGGCTTTGAAGTCTACAGTGATGCATCCAAGCATGGTCTACGGTGTTTTTTAATGCAGAACAGGAAGGTGATAGCTTTTGCCTCAATACAGTTAAAGCCCTATGAAGAGAACTACCCGACACATGACTTAGAGTTGACATCAGTGGTGTTTGCGTTGAATATTTTAAGACACTACTTATATGGGACGACGTGTAAGTTCTTTACAGATCACAAGAGCTTGAAGTACATATCCACGCAAAAGGAGCTGAATATGCGACAGAGAAGGTGGTTGGAATTGATTAAGGATTATGATCTTCAGATCCAGTATCAAGATGCGCTAAGTAGGAAGACCACACTCTCAGTAAAATCATTATGGGTTTTGCCAGATAAGCTCTATGAGTAATTTCGCAAGTTAGAGATTGAGTTTTGCAAAATTGGGACTGTAGAGTGTTTAATGTGCAATTTGACGGTGGTTCCGGACATTTTCACAGAGATACGAGAAGGTCAGTGTACTGACGAATTCCTATAGCAAGTGAGAGAGAATGTTGAGAAGGGTGAGGCACCTGATTTCAAGATTGAGGAAGACGGAAGCATAAGATTCAAGGGAAGGTGGTGCATACCAATGAAATGTTCAGAAGTGAAGGAGAAGATAATGAAGGAAGCTCACAACACTCCGTACTCGTACATCCCTGTGGAGACAAACTCTACAAGGATTTAAAAAAAAAAACTTTCGGTGGAGGAACATGAAGAGGGAAGTAGCAGATTTCGTGGCTCATTTTCTAACTTGCCAGAATGTCAAGTTCGAACATAAAAGACCCGTAGGAATGATGCAGCCATTGCACATACCTGTTTGGAAATGGGATTCCATCTCAATGGATTTTGTGACGGCTTTTCCAGTATCAACTAATGGGATGAACCAGATTTGGGTAGTGTTTGACCGGCTAACGAAGAAAGCAAGGTTCAGTCCCATGAAGGACACATGGGACATGGAGAAGAGGGCTAGTGCATACATTCAGAACATAGTGAGACTACATGGAGTACCTAGTTCCATCATTTCGGATAGATATCTCAATTTCTTATCGCACTTTTGGAAGGAAGTACAGAGGGCTATAGGCACAGAGCTCAAATTCAGCACAACTTTTCATCCACTAACATATGGGCAGAAGGAAAGAATAATTCAGACACTAGAAGACATGCTTAGGGCTTGTATTTTGGATTTCGGAGGATCATGGGTGGATAAGTTACCATTGATAGAATTCTCCTACAACAACGGCTACCACGCAAGCATAGGGATGGCACCCTATGAAGCACTCTATGAACGGAAGTGTAGGACACCTTTGTGTTCGAGTGACATCAGTGAGACACTTATTCTAGGACCACAGATGATTGAGGACTCGATGAATCAGATAAGATTAATTCAGCAAAGAATGAAGGCAGCCCAGGATCGGCAGAAGTCTTATGAAGATTCGAAGAGAAGGCCTTTGGAGTTCAATATAGGTGACAAAGTGCTTCTGAAGGATTAACCAACTTAGGGGGTAATGCGGTTCAACTAGAAATGGAAGCTGAGCCCCAAGTTCATTGGACCCTATGAAATATTGGAACGTATCGGCGAGGTTGCCTACCGCCTAAACCTTCCAAATAACCTAGGTAGAAGCCATAACGACTTCCATGTCTCTCAACTCAAGCCATACATACCTGATAAAAGTCATGTCCTTTATCCCGAGCCAATTAAGTTAGTTCCAGCCTTAACCTATGAAGAACAACTAATCAAAATCATAAACAGTAAACACGAGATACCCATACCAAGTTAGTCACGCTGGTCAAGGTCCTTTGGTCGAACCATCTCACGGAAGAGGCCACGTGGGAGTCAGAGGAGATCATGAAGAAACGTTACCCACACCTCTTTGATGAGCTATTACCAAGAGTTCCGAGGACGTCACTCCCTTTGAGGGGGGGATGATGTGATAAAACGAGTACTTTCCACCTTTCTTACATACCTTTTTAAATATAGTTGTTGCATGTCCATTGGAATTTCATACATTTTTTATATGCATTATTTGCATCTCTCATAAAAGCGTGTTGTAGTTTATCCAAAAGAGTTTTGAGCTTCAGGGACGAAGCTTTGTCTTAAAGGGGAGATGATGAAATACCTCGTATTTCGTTTGGAAGCTATATTGTTATTTAGAAAAGTTGTGTTGTTATTGAGTAATTAAAGTCATAGTTTCTAAAGTTAGCAAAAAAAATACTACTAGTAAACTTGTTACTTAGTGGTAATTCCAAAAATACCCCTCTTGCATTTGCAATCTTGTAGTTACCTTAATTTGTAGTATTTGTCTACCAACCCTCAACTTCTTACTACTTCAATTTCTACCCCCAACTAATTTGTTGGGAGAGTTTTAATTTCTCTCAAGTCCCTCCCCACCACTACCAAAGTCAACACTAATAAAAAATTACTCCTACCTCTTCCTATGGAGTTATACCCACATGTGTAGTCACATATGCATATAAGATGCAACCCCCCCCCCCACACTACCACAAGCACATCATTTAATCACTCCTTCCACCCTCAAATATCTCTCTCTCACTTCTAAATTTTGTCCAAAACAATGAGGGCATCATAAACATCACCCTCTTCCTCAAAAACCCACTTCTCTCATCTCTCTTGCTTTCATTGAAGGAGCTTCAAGTCTAGGGAGAAATCAAGCACTCCAAGACACTCTAAAACTCCGAAATCTCTCTAAGGGCTGGTATTAAGTGTTCTTTCCTTTCTCTTCCCCTTCATATCTTGTGAAAATAGTTGTTGAAAGCATGTCTTGTTTGAAATATCTTGATTTGATGATGCATGTGTGCCTAGAGCATGAAATTGTGACTTTGGACTTGTGTTTTATCAAGTTTTCCACTTGATTCCACAAATTTCTTGTTTGACCTCTTTTTATATGTTTAAATGGCTGGTTTTGAGCATAGTAACATGTTCTCAAGTTGCATGTATCATAGAAATGATTTGATCAAGATTTGGAGGTTTTAGGGAAACATGCATGTTGATACAATCTGTGTAGTGTGTGAAAAACATGGTTTATCTTATACGTGGGTCTCTCTAAAAATTTTAAAACTTACATTTTATGAATGGAGACTCAAAGGGGTCACTTGGAGAAAAAAAATAATCTTCATAGCATTCTTGGATAACGAGTAATGGTCATTTGAACTTGCATGTTTTTTGGAACTCTGTTTCATAACCAGTCTTGTCATTTTCACTAAAAATCTCATTTTTAGAAATTTTTTGAGCCCCCTCTTTCTTTTGTTCTAATTAGACACATATAATATTAATTCAGGACAAGATGAGCAGCATTTCGATTCTCCAAGGGGTAGTAATCACCTTTTAAAGTTGAGATTTACTTTCAGACTTGTCTCTGCACAATACTCTATGTTTATTTTCTATGTTTATTTCTGTAATAGCTATTGATAAGATTCTTGATGTTTCAGAAATTATAAACATTTTCTAACCTTATGAGAGAGTTTCATAATTTTTAAAAGTACTTTGTTATTGTAAATATGGATCTAAACTTGGAGCTACAAATCTGTCCAGATTTGTAGTTTCACATTTTTATAAAAACTTGAATTTCCACATGTCTAAGTGTTGGATTTGATGTGTTTTGATAAGTGAACATAATTATATCTGCATTTGTCAAATATGTGATTATTTATCATGTAGGTTACATTTGGATTATGTATGTGTAACTTGGTGGTAATGAGTACGTATATGTGTGTTTGTAGACATCGGGGTCGTAGGAGACGAGTTTGTGCCTTCAGAATTCTATAATTGCTCTTTGTTTGCCTCGCGCTTGTATATCTTTTGGTAAGTATATGTGTGCAACCTTTACAAATAAAATTAGATGTTTATTTTACTTTCAAACTTGCGAATTATGTTACAAAAATGAAAATTGGTGCATGTGAGAACTTTAAATAATTTGAATCGTACTATTTAGAAATTACTTTGGGAAAACATTGTGTTGTGAAAAGAAAATTTGTTTGAAACAGGAATTAATAAGACACTCATAATAGATATAGGGTGATGTACGGAGTTATATTGTGGCTAAGGCCGGGGGCGCCAAGGGATCCCCCTAATTATTTACGGCTACAGCCTAAAGCAATGCTTCACCTCATTGGATAAAACTTAAAGCTTATAAGCCACCCCCGATGAGCCTATATCTACCAAGGTATTGCAGCCAAGGGGTTTATAGAGCTAGAGTGCTACTTATACTTTTACGAGTCACTACGGTATAGGGGTGTCGACACTTAAGGCCTTTTAGGTAGAATTTGTGAGCGGGGATTGACGTATGCGCTCCCATAGCGCTCGGGAGAAATAGGGTTGTTAAACCCTAGAATGCACCCTTTAGCGATTCATTGTGATTCCTCCGTCTACATTGATCCCGTTGGTGGCTCTGGATATGCCCCGACCAAATGAAAACGTTAAAGTAACTTGTTACAACAATTAAACAATGGTTTTAAATTTCTAGATTTTTTTTTACCGTCATTATGTAAATTCTTCTTACCTCTTTTGTAACTTATAATTGTGTTTCCTAGCCATCTATTTACGCGTTGTAGCTTATATTTACTCAGTTTTGACTGACTTTATTTAAATCGTGGCCCTCCATTATTTTATTTTAAATCACCACAGGTTCGAGCTCGCGAGGGAGGGGGACATTCCACTAAATATAGGAAACGATAGTATATAGATCACGTAGCCTACATGAAGATCTTTTCTTTTGGTAGCCATATCACTTTTGTTTCTTGTGAACAATGATGTACAAACGTTATATTGCAAATAGTAATGTAATCGGTGGGTTTTGTTTGATCGCATAGTTATATGCGACTCATGGTTATATGCGATCAAAAAAAACCCACCAATTACATTACTATTTACAATAAAACGTTTGTACATCGTTGCTCACAAGAAACAAAGGTGATATGGCTACCAAAATAAAAGATCTTCATGTAGGCTACGTGATCTATATACTACTGTTTTCTATATTTAGTGGAACGTCCCCCTCCCTCGCGAGCTCAAACATGTGGTGATTTAAAATAAAATAATGGATGGCCACGATTTAAATAAAGTCAGTCAAAAACTGAGTAAATATAACCTACAACGTGTAAATAGATGGCTAGGAAACACAGTTATAAGTTACAAAAGAGGTAAGAAGAATTTACATAATGACAGTAAAAAAAAAATCCAGAAATTTAAAACCATTGTTTAATTGTTGTGACAAGTTACTTTAACGTTTTCATTTGGTCGGGGCATATCCAGAGCCACCAACGGGATCAATGTAGACGGAGGAATCACAATGAATCGCTAAAGGGTGAATTTTAGGGTTTAACAAACCTATTTCTCCCGAGCGTTATGGGATCCCATACGTCAATCCCCGCTCACAAATTCTACCTAAAAGGCCTTAAGTGTCGACAACCCTATACTGTTGTGACTCGCACAAGTATAAGTAGCACTCTTTCTCTATAAATCCCTTGGCCGCAATACCTTGGTACATATAGGCTCATCGGGGGTGGATTCTAAACATTTAAGTTTTATCCAATGAGGTGAAGCATCGCTTCAGGCTGTAGCCGTAAATAATTAGGGGAATCACATTGCGCCCCCGGCCTTAGCCACAATATAACTCCGTACATCACCCTATATATATTATGAGTTTCTTATTAATTCTCGTTTCAAACAAATTTTCTTTTCACAACACAAAGTTTTCCCAAAGTAATTTTCAAAGAGTACGATTCAGATTATTGAAAGTTCTCACATGCACCAATTTTTATTTTTGTAACATAATTCACAAGTTTGAAAATCAAATAAACATCTAATTTTATTTTTAAAGGTTGCACACATATAATTACCAAAGGATATACAAGCGCGAGGCAAACAAGGATTAATCCTAGAATTCCGAAGGCACAAACTCGTCTCCTAAGAACCCGATGTCTACAAACACACATATACATACTCATTACCACCAAGTTACACATACATAATCCAAATGTAACCTACATGCTAAATAATCACATATGTCACAAATGCACATTTAATTATGTTCAATTATCAAAACACATCAAATCCAACACTTAGACATGTGAAAATTCAAGTTTTTATAAAAATGTGAAACTACAAATCTGGACAGATTTGTAGCTCTAACTTTAGAGCCATATTAACAATACCAAAATACTTTAAAATATTATGAAACTCTCTCATAAGGTATAAAAATGTGTCTACTTTCTGAAACATCAAGAATATTATTAATAGCTGTTATAGAAATAAATATAAAAATAAACAAAGAGTTATGTGCAGAGACAAGTCTGAAAATAAATCTCAACTTTAAAAGGTGATTACTACTCCTTGGAGAATAGAAATGATGCTCATATTCTCCATAATTATTATTATACGTGTCTTATTTGAACACAAGAAAGAGGGGGCTCAAAAAGTTTCTGAAAATGGGATTTTTAGTGAAAATGACAAGACTGGTCCTGAAACAGAGTTTCGTAAAACATGTAAGTTCAAATGACCATTACTCATTATCGAAGAACGCTATGAAGATTATTTTTTTCTCAAAGTGACCCCTCTGAGTCTAGTTTCATAAATTGTAGGTTTTAAAATTTTTACAGAGACCAAAGTATAAGGTAAACCACGTTTTTCACACACTATATTGATTGTATCAACATGCATGTTTTCCTAAAACCTCCAAATCTTGATCAAATCGTTTCTATGATACATGAAACTTGAGAACCATATTCCTATGTTCAAACACAGACATTGAAACATATAAAAATAAATCAAACAAGAAATTTGAGGAATGAAGTGGAAAATTTGATCAAACACGTGTCCAAAGTCACAATTTCATGCTCTAGGCACACATGCATCATCAAATCAAGATATTTCAAACAAGACATGCTTTCAACAACTATTTTTACAAGATATGAAGGGGAAGAGAAATGAACTAACACTTAATACCAGCCCTTAGAGATATTTTGGCGTTTTATAGTGTCTTGGAGTGCTTGATTTCTCCCTAGACTTGAAGCTCCTTCAATGGAAGCAAGAGAGAGATGAGAGAAGTGGGTTTTCGAGGAAGAGGGTGATGTTTATGATGCCCTCATTGTTTTGGACGAAATTTAGGAGTGAGAGAGAGATATTTGAGGGTGGAAGGAGTGATTAAATGTTTTGCTAGTGGTAGTGTGTGTGGGGATTGCGCCTTATATACATATGTGACTACACATGTGGGTATAGCTCCATAGGAAGAGGTAGGAGTAATTTTTTATTAGTGTTGAATTTGGTAGTGGTGGGGAGGGACTTGAGAGAAATTACAACTCTCCCAACAAATTAGTTGGAGGTAGAAGTAGTAAGAAGTTGAGGGTTATTAGGCAAATACTACAAATTAAGGTAACTACAAGATTGAAAATGCAAGAGGGGTATTTTTAAAATTACCACTAAGTAACAAGTTTACTAGTAGTATTTTTTTTTTTTTTTTTTGCGAACTTTAGAAACTATGACTTGAATTACTCAATAACAACACAACTTCTCTATGTAACAAAATATCCCCCAAAAGAAATACGAGGTATTTCATATACTATGTTGTCCGCGGTCGTACTGCGCACGGGACTCAGTCTCAGATCCGCCTTGAGGACAAGACGTTTTTCAACCGCGGGGGAGTTTATACTGGTCAACAGTATCGTACGGGTCACTCGTATTAATATCGTTAATTAGTAAGAAGAACTATACCCATTACGGGGGACAGATAGGATGACTTGAATCACCCAGCAAGATCCATCAAGTTTTAGTAAAGATGACAAGTCAAAGTTGAAGAGGAAACAAAGTTTCAAAATTTTGGACTATGCAAGAACTCGCACGAGCTGAGATGTGCTCGGACGAGCAGAGATACAGGTGGAGGAATGACACATGGAAGGAAAAGCGCACGCAACGATCGTGTTGTTCCTCATGGACGAGGTGATCACCGAAGTCGCAGATCAAGAGAAGAAGGATGCTTTATGGTTAAAGTTGGAGAGCCTCTACATGGCGACGTCGCTCTCCAACAAGTTAATGCTGAAGTAAGGGTTGTTTAGTCTGAGCATGTATCAGTGTATTCATACCAGAGATCACCTGGATGACTTGAATACAATTTTGCTTGAATTGCGTAATGGTGATGAGATTGTGAGTCACGAAGATGCTGCCATTGTTCGTGTCTCTGCCAACATCGTATGAGGGTTTCCTACAGTCTTCATTATTGGGAAAGATACGTTAACCCTAGAAAATTATAGGTAGCCTCTTCACACCAGGGAGCTAAGGCACAAGGCTGATTGCACAAGTTCAGACGATCATGATTTTGGATTGATGTTCAAGGGAGGCAACAGTAAGGAGTACAGGAGATTTTCAGTCTCCAAGTTACCGAAGAACGCCGGCGCTTACTATGAAGAGAAAGGCAAATAGAACAAGGAGTATCCTGAGAAGAACCCTGGACCTACAACATTGGCTGAAGGTGAAGGGCCTTCCAAGGATGGCCTAGTGCGCTGAGAAAATTGCGAGATATCTAGGCTCCTAGAATGGAACATCTGGCGCGTGAGTCTAAATCAGGCACACAATCTAGTTCTGGCGCGATCTGTTTCTAGAGCCCATCGGGTTTCGGTGCATATAGGGCAATTCGGGGCACATCTGGCATGACACACGTTCTGGAACTAGTCATGGTGCATCTGGTCTGGCATGACTCTTGGCACTTGTTGTAACACCCCAGTATTTTGGGGGTATTTTTAAATTTTAGTGCATATTCTGGGCCGTTACTGGGATTTATGAAAGTATTTATTTTTGCTAAATAGTTTATATTATATATGTATTTGTATAAATATTTATTAGAAAAAAATAATAATTATAAAGCTTCTTTTTATATTTATTAAAATCTTGGTAGTTAATTAAATTGTTTAGTTGTTAAAATATAATGGTTCATGTAAACACTTAGAACGTGACCAAATTATAGCCTTTTAACTAATCCGTACATAACCAACCACCGCGTCGTTTGGTACACTTGCCCCACCCAAAAGTTTTCACTTCATCTTCGCCAATAACATCTCCGAACAGGATATGTTTATCCCCATTTCCTCCTACGACTCAACCTCCATTCACCGCCTTCAAACACCACCACCACGGTTCGTTATTCGTCCAGATTCAAGAGCGGTATTAGACCATTTCACGGACTTTGTGTAATAACCCACATTTCTAAGTCACATAGCACGTTAATAATACATGATTATATGTTAGTATTTCATTTAACGTTTGACTATTAGCTCATGCAAAGTTATGAATAGCATGTTGTGTGTAAATAAAATAGAGTTGAAGGCGTTACGTTAATATTGTAGTTTCATCTTGTAAAGTATACAATACATGAATTATGTGCCTAGTCATGTGTAAATGTATTTGTTTGGTACACTACTATGATTATTGGTGTAGAATGTAACAAGTCGCATACATAAGTCGTGTATCTATTTCCTAAGTGAAAGTATTATGTTCTAAAGGAATGTGTTTCATTTCATAGACTAGACTTGTAAATATTAAGTTGTATGTATGTTAGATTTAGAAACTATAATGCAGTTTACAATAATGATAGGGACCCTCATGCAATAAGATTTTAGACAATTAAATATTAATTGTAAAAAGTTATAAGATGTTATAGGAGTATTTGATCATGTGTTGTTCATGCTAGTAATTAGGACACTTGTATTGTTAGAGATATTAGAGAATCAATTAGAACCACATAGTATAGTGAAAGTGGTACAAGTGATGCACTAAAACAAACCCCCAAACCTATGTGATGTACTACCACTTATCCACCTATCTCTCACACGTGTTTCTCCACTTTCTCCTCCTCACCTGTCATCTTCTTCTTTCATTTTCTTCGCTTATCTTTTTCTCTGTCAAGTGCAACTAGAATCCCTATTTCTTCTCAAAAATTCTCGAAATTTGGAAGATCAACCCTAAATTTATTCTAATTTCGACCATGTTATGCTAAGATGTCCACTTAGGAGGCTAGGAGGCACAAGCACAACCTCGTTCATCCATCTTTACGGTAAACATTCATCTTCTTGGTTTGTTTTTCACCTCTTTCATCTAGATTATACATGCATGTCATAAAAAGTTAGTTTATAGCTAGATTCGTGGAAGAAAATGATACCAATAGTGTATGTGATTTAGACCTTGTCTTAGTTCAATTTAAGATCTTGGTAGATAATTGCTTTCATGCAACAAGTTTGAATTATAAACAACCATAGAACTAATGTTTTAATCTTATTTTCACAAAGTTGAGAAAAATAGTTAAACATTTCAGAAAATTATGAAAAATTTACAGATTTTGTATTTGTATGTGATGTTTCTACAGTAAGTATTTTCAGATTCATATGACTTGTATTTAATTTTTAATCGGCAAAAAAAAGGGTTCTGTTTTAACAATGTGTCCAACCCTAGACCAGTGCGGTTTTTCATGAATTTCATGTACTTATACTACGTAAATGCTTACCAAATTTGGATATGTCATTCTTATACATGTTATATAACTAGTTTAAAAATATTATAATTTTTGGATTTAATATGAATATTTTATGAATTTTTTGCCAAGGCTGTTACCAGCCTCTGTTTTCGTACCAAATCACATCCGAAATTTTATGTTTAAAAATAATTACAAAATTTTATAATTTTTGGTATTACAATATTTTTTGGGTAAACTCTTCATCTATTTTACGTAAAATTTTCGAGTTCCAGATCATTATTTTGAATTAATTATGAATTTCAGAACCATCGATAGTTACGCTTTGCCTACAAGCAAAATTCAGAATTTTGTCAAATAAGTTTTGCAAATTTGATGTTCGGGTATAAAGTATAATTTATCATGTTTATAAAGAATTTTAACCATGGTAGTAAGTAAACTCTTGGGGTTTAGTAAGTAGCATGTTATGTAGTTCGGGTAACAACTAGTTAGGACGCACTCGTAATGTAAATAGAACCAGCTAGGTTGCATTGCATGTAGTAGACATTATGTGTAATTTGTGACACTTATATTGTGCTTTTATATTTTGTGTTATGTGTGTCAAGATCAAGTTAGGACCTAGCTAGACTCCGGGGGTAGGATTCTTAAAATTTGAGACTAACTCGGGCATAGCAAGATGAGTTACCCTACCTCCCGAAGCTTGTACCGAACCTCAAGTTTCTTAAAAGATCATGTATGTTCATGTTATCCCTATCACTATTTATGTTTTCTACTTAAGTGAATCTTTATGCTCCATGGATGCTAAGAAAAATAATCAACGTTTCATAAGATAAAATACGATTTTCCGAAAGGCCACGGTTACCGAAGTGAAACCCCCTATCGGGTATAGGCAGGCTACGGTCCTTTTGTCGGGGCAATATAAGCAGACACGCGTCACCTCACTAGCCGTCGCGATGGACATGTCCCTACATTATGTTAAGTCACGAAGGTTATCCCGGGCCAATAAGGTAAGAAACTAAGCAGGCATGTTCAAGTATGATAAGGTCTCTACGCGAGACAAAGCAAGGTTCCTACTTGGAACAATATGATTTCACACGACTCAAGTTATGCTTTACGTTATGATTTCTGAAGGGGTGTACAGTAGGTAGAAATGGAGGATCAATACTCTAGAAGGGGGGGTTGAATAGAGTATGCAGACTTTTGCTAAACTTGCAAGAGTAGCGGTTCCAAAAGATTTGTAAAGAGATTCAAGACCTTGAAATGAGTTTCAAGTCCTTGGAATAAAACAGTTAGAGTGAATAGAAGAATAGTCTATTTTAAGGCCTTGAAATGAGTTTCAAACCTTTGAAATGAAACTGTTTTGAATGCTGCAAAAAGTTCTAAGTTTGTAACAGAAAAGTACATGCAAGAGGCTCAAGATATATAGAGTTAAGTCCACTTAGACCTACGTCTCTACCTCAAGGATCTTCTCCCTGCAGGATTTTCAACTCAATTCTTATTAATCAACAGCTAAGCCCTAGATCTCAAGCACAGATAGATGCCTTACTCTGTTAAAGCTTGTGGTTCTCACTAACCTATCTAGTACCTGCTCTAGCTGTATGGTTAACTAAGAATTCTCTATTGTTCACCTTGAACAATCCTTAATATAAACAGAAGAAATATATGAAAGATATACAAATGAAGTTCAGAATAGAAGAACACAGAAAATGAAACTGCTGTGAGAGTGCATTGTTCTTCTGAGGTTTGGATTGAGAATTTGATCTGCTTCTTTGATGCTTGAAAATCCTTGAATATGTTTGAAGGTCTCTATATTTTTTCCCGTTGAGTTGTTTGTTTGATGCTTCAAACTGAGCTCCTTTATACAGCTCATTTGATCTGCAAATCTTCAAGATTTTCAGCAATAAACTTTCCTATTATGTAGGCAACAACTTTGACTTCTCTAACAATCTTCTCCAAGTTTCTCATAATCTTCAGGGATACTGATCTGATCTTGTCCATAAACATGTCGACAAACTGTTAGAATCATTAGATTGATTGCAGAATCAAATCAACCCAGAAATTCCTTCCCTGCAAAACTCAGGTTAGGAAACAAATCCTGCATAATAGGAAATAAACTTTCCCTGCATAACTAAGTCAGATGGATTAGATGGTGTTAAAAATATCAAAATAGTTTTTCTTTCATCATCAAGTAACAATAGATTAAGCATAGGGGTTTAGGAGTTCAAACGGAAACAGAAACTCCCCCTAAGATCATGCTTATAAGTCTTAGTCAGTTTCAAGGCTTTGAAAACCGTTTCAAGGTCTTAATCTATATATACTATTTGAGAATGTCCTCTCAAACTTTGAGTGAGGAAATGCCACGTGGAAAATACAATTAATTAATTAACTAATCAATGTAAAAATATTGCTTAAAAATCTAAATTTAAATTACATCTTCAGAGTTTGAACTGAAAATGAAAATTTGGCACCTTTAAATTTAAAATCTGCAGAATTTGAACGGAAATGAAAAAAAAATTGCGCCAATGTGTAAATTTAATTCAGCTCATTTAATGTTTATTGGCAAGAAAAGTAGAAGATCTTAGTTGACAAAAATTATTAGTCTGTAAGGAAACTTCCAAATATGCTGAACAAACTCATAATTTTAGTTGACGAAATTATGATTGAATTCCGTAAAATTCCGTCTCCAAAATAGACGGTGAAATTCCAAAATACACGTGAATTTGAAGGAAAGAATCATGTCATATAAAATGACCTCCATATATGGCATTCATTGGGACGTTACCAAAGAGGTACCAAAATGAATCTTTTGTTTTGATTAACATATACGTTAAATATGTCAATTTATTAGATAGGGAAGTAAATCCTCAATTATAGTAACTAAAATTATTGATATTTCAAAGGTTACAATATAAAATGGAAGCGATTGATTTCCTATGAATACTTTTCAAAAGTTTTCTAAATATATATTTCATGTTTTGTAGTACGGTTGGCATGTTTAGCCATATTTCAGTTTAATATTTTAAAGAAAATTCAATAAGAATAATTGAATGACAAATTTCCTTCTTTGATTACAATAGGTTTCCACTTATCAGTTTTTCCTATAAATACAGTAATCGTACCTCTTCTAAATATTCATCCAACGCACAATACATATTGATGTTTTTTCATAAGAATATTGATTTATTTTTGTTATATACAATATTGATCTCTCTTGGATTTATAGGTGTTACTCTGCAAATATGAAATCAACCCCAACATTGATACTCGAGTGAGTTTTCGTTTTTCACTTTCCCTTATTTTTTTCTTCCTCGATTTTCTTCTTTTATTCCCATGCTGATGAATGTCAATTTCTTAAGTCTACACAATACATAATTATTATTTTCCATTATTCAGTACTTCAAAGCGTAAAGTTCTGCTATAAATGGAGTTTTGTTTATCTTTTTCTTCTCGTAGCGGTTCTTTTACTTATTATTTCTTTAACTGACATTTCTTTTGAGTTTTAGAAGACGCCGAAACAGGTTCTCACAATCCCTAATGTTAGAAGAATTAAAAAAAATTTGTGGAGAATGATGTTTGACTAATGTCTCGAGTGAAAAAAAACGTTGAAACAAGAAATTTTCTATTGATATCTTCAAGAAAATTCTTTGGTCTGAATTCTTCAGGACTCAATGTTTGAAGAATTACAAAAACTGAGTAGAAGGATGTTTGATACATTTGTAGATATGAGAATTCCTCTATAATATCATAGGAAAACCTGTGTAGATACGAGAATTCATCTACAATCTGATATGAAAACCTCTGTTAGAAATATGTATGTTATTGTACTGATGTATTGATGAATATATTTCTTCTGTATGTCTTAGCCCAATTGTACAACAGATGTGCAAAATAATCGATTTAAATAACGTTGACATTATTTTCCTCAAAGTTGTTTTTTCATTTGACTTAATTTTCTTTGTTAAGTCAAAAGCAAATTGATGATTATTTTTTGGGACAATTATACATGAACTACTTCCAGTTTGGGGTGAATTTTCTGTTAAAAATTAAACTTCGTTAGGGTAAAATTGTCCATAAAAAAATTAAAAAAAAAAAAAAAAAAAAAAAAAAAAATCTAAAAAACTAAAACTAAAAATGAATTAACTAAAACAGAAAAGAATAAAAAAAATAACAAGTTTCCCAAAAAAAGCTAAAAAATCAATAAACTAAATAAAATAAAACACAACGGAAAACAAAAAAGAAGAAGAAGAAGAAGAAGAAGAAGAAGAAGAAGAAGAAGAAGAAGCGAAGCCAACTCTCAGGCTCTCTCTCTCACTCTGATTTAAGACAAGAGTATAAAACATTATATTTAATCACGTCTAAGAATCCACTGCCTCTTCTACGAATTGAGTTCATGTTTCCATGCATCGTACGGGTTGAAAGCTAGTAGACTAGCTATTTCAAGTCTTTGAAACATTAAAACTGCTTTGATCTTACACTTTCTTTATGTTACAAGTTATTTTTTATGAATGTCATGCTCTCTGAAGTTTCACAAGTATATGTTTGTATGATTATGCGTTATTTTCATGTCGCTCCATGGAAAAGTTAGCCCATTTTCGTTTTCCAAACCTACGTAGGGGCGTAGATGTAACTCACTGAGCTTGTTGAGCTCACCCTTTCAAATTACCTTTTTTCAGGTTTTAAAGACACGTAAGAAGAAAGAACTAGCAATGTGTTAAATTGATATGTGGCAACGTGCTTGGTGAAGCTTATGTGCTTAGATGTTGATAATATGATAAACGACTTAGAGCTTTTGTGTAACTCATGTTCGTAAATTGTTTAAGCATGTAAGAGTTGTATTTATGTATTTAATACTTTGTATGAGCCTTGTATGATACCTAGAACATTTCCCGGATTATGCTCTGCTTACGTTATGAGTCGAGAGGGCTAAATGTAAATAATTTTCAAGTTATAAATTTTTCTTGCCAATACTCTCATTTATGTTGCAATTCGATGTGTTTTTTCATGACGACCCCAAGTGAATCTTTAATTTATGATTCCGCAAAGCTTTTCGAATAAGTACGACTTTTAAAATCAACATGTTTAGCCTCTCGACGAGTCAAGGCCTCACCGGCATGCCGCGCCCTCCTCGCCTAGAAAATTTTATTAATCGCTAATCGGGGTCGGCGGGAGGGGGTATGTGACACTTTGAACATCGCCCAAAACTCCACCCGATTCAACCCGAAAATCTCACCCGACGGACTCCATCTTCCTCTCGGAAACCCACCAAGAGGTGTATATATACCCCTCTGATAAAACCCAAAACTTCACACCAAAACAACATACCAGATCTCTCTCGCCTCAATCTCTCGCTCTCTATGCTCTGTTCAGCTTTGCATAAGTAGACCTAGCCCCGGCGAACCGAAGCCCAGCTCCGACCTCTGTTCCGCCGTGCGACGCCACCACCGGCACTCTTCCCATCGTCCTCGATGTTCGGCGCACCCAACAGCGGATAGCCACCATCCTCCCATCACCGTCGCTGTCTCAACCTCTTTCAGTTTTGGGATCAATAATTCCCCGTAGTCCTCTTCGTTTCTTTCTCTGTATACAAGCATATACATATATACATATATATATATATGTAAGGGTGTGTGTGTGTATGGTTGGGTGTCGGGTTGAGTCATTGTGTGTGTGAGAGTTCAATGTGAGTGTTGGGTGTTTGTGTCTTGTGTGTTGGTTGAATTAGAGAAGAAAATGATATTAACGGAAGGATAGTCCATTATTTTAATATTAGTATTAATTGTTGTAGACTTGTAGAAATAGTGGTAGTACTATGTATTGTAGTAACAATATGATTATTAGCTTTTATTTACTTTAATTTTCTTATTCATTTATAGTATATATATACATACTTATATATATGTATATATCATATTTTTAAAGTTCCAGATTTCATAAAGAATGACTTTTTGTCGTAATTAAAAACTTTTCGGGGTCAACCCAATTTAGACAAAATACACGAGCTTCGTGAAATTTTAATAATTTTATTTTCCAAACATGTATGGTTTTTTAAATTCAAATATTTATTGTCATATAACAAAATTAAGTAATTTTCTATAATATTAAATAGAGATTTATTTATTGCAGTTTTAGTGTTTATATTTATAAACAATTATTCTCTTATTTCTAAACATATGTTTATAGCTATTATATTTCCGTTTGGGGGATTATTAGGGTTACGCTTGCATTGCATATAGGACTTTTGTGTGCATTATGGTCATGGTCTATGTCACCTAGAGCGGGAGCGGGAGCGAGAGCGAGTAAACGGCAAATGTCAAAATGATTGAGTTTGAGAGAGGCATGAGAGCGACTATATTTAATATACATGTATCATAATGTGTGTTCTTACAACAACGTTAGATGTATATGTGAT
This sequence comes from Linanthus parryae, assembly GCA_023055425.1. Taxonomy (NCBI): domain Eukaryota; kingdom Viridiplantae; phylum Streptophyta; class Magnoliopsida; order Ericales; family Polemoniaceae; genus Linanthus; species Linanthus parryae. The sequence goes on along the minus strand of JALGPY010000006.1, from coordinate 76,650,724 downwards.
TATGTAGAGTACTGGAAAATACGAAATAAAACTTATTCTAGATATTAGCAATATCTTAATCAAAGAAAGTTAGATCTGATTGGTGAAGAACAATACTTACAATGTAGATGAAGCAAAAAAACACATTTCGGCCTTTGTTTGTTATCATCAACGTCCTCACTCTCACCTTCTATCTATGTCGACATCATGCTTATTTCTCTTCAAACGCCATGCATTTTTCCGGCGATGTTGTGGTGGATAACACGAAGGAGCATGGTAGATGATATGTCTGACTGTATCATGAATGATGAGTAGAGCCATTGGATTTTACAGCCAAGGAAACTAATTCTTGAAACTTGTTTTATTTGTTCAGGAAGTGACAAATTTAGTCATCTCCAAGCTTATAAATAAAGGCCCGGTCATGTGACTTAAAGAAGGCTAACTACTGAATGGGCTACCCTCACAAACAGGGTTTGGCCGCGTGGCTATTGGGCCCAGTCATTTACTTAGTTGTCTAGGATATGGCCTGCATAAATTATTGCAATGAGGCCCCAGTATTTACAAAATTTCAAAGTTCGTCCTCTCTCTCTTCAAATTCGCGCTCCACAGATTTTCAGAGCGCGTTTTATGGACGAATTTCCTCCTAAAGCGCGAGAGCGCGTTCTCGGAGCGGGAGCGAGGGCCTGTTTGGACGTATCAGGTGATCTAGGTCATGATAGCAATGCGTTGATTATGAATAATTGTTTTTGTAGACGCCGAGTTCATAGACGGTGAATTTGTGGAAGATCCGTATGACTAGGACTTCGCTTGCTTTTGTGTGAGGAGCTCTCTTCATTTTCAGGTAATTTTATATGCACAACACCTTCAACTATCGAAATGTGTCTGGCCCTTGTTACTTGTGTATCGTACAAGTGTTTTGAAGTCTTAAATTTTGAAATCTCTCTTGCAAATATCTCTTTGGAAAATATGCGGTTACTTATGGTTACTAGAATGATCTTGTGATATATTAATGAACGATAAATGGTATGGGGTGATGTACAGAGGATGCGTGTGAAGGCTACGGCCGGAGACACATGTCGGCGAGTATCCTTTGTATTTATCTATGGCTACGGTCGGAGACGCATTTCGACGAGTCTCCTTTGTATTATGGCTACGACCAGGGAAGCATGTCGGCGATTCCCTATGTTTATTGTGAAAGCTATAGAGTACTACCTATGCACGTGTGGGTCACAACTGTATAGGGGTGTCGACACTTAAGGTCTCATAGTTATTTCAGGAAGAATTATGATTTTTGATATCCCAAGAGGTACCATATTTATTGTTTATTGCATCTGAACCTCTCTGTGGACATTCGTTACCGGCTGGGCTCTAATAAGGCTCAGATCAACTAATAATCTAAGATGTGAAGTTAGTTCAGTTATGATTCAGTCTTTACGCCAAAACTCTGTTTTACACGTTGTGGTATATGCTTACTCAGTTTTTACTGATCAAACTTTTCTGCGGTCGACTGTCGCTATTTTAAAATCCGCATGTCAAGAATAAGGTGGGGAACGCGCACACATGAGCTGGAGACTAGGTATCGCTGCTAAAAAACATTTTATTTATTTAGCAAGAATTACACTTTAAATTTAAACAATCCCATGTTGTTTCTTTCAAACAATGTTGGAAGATTTTCTCCTTTTCATTAATAAATGCGCTTTTGGATTCTCGTTTGGTTTTGTTAGCAAGGAACCGTATGTTCTAGTGTTGTTTCACTTGTCATGGTGCGTCCAATTCTGATACTGTTGGAGAGCATTCAGAATGTATTTGGTGTTGTCTCCGTGAATAAATTCGTTTTTGGATCTAGGTGGAGCACCTGTTTCTGTTTCTAAAGGTGTTATCTATTTCTGGGAACCACACTTGTTCGTGCTATCTCGAGGTGCATCTTTGTCCGATTTGCTTTGATTATTATGTTTGTTGGTTTAGATACACGCATGATATACTGTATCACCCGTACTGGCATTAAGCATGTCCGGAAAGAATTGAGATCGACTCACTCACATGACGATCGCCTTTGGTGGCATAGATGGTGAGCAAAGATGAGACAGATTCCCGGTTAAGCTTGACGCTGACCTAGCGAATTAACTTATTGCCTTGGATAGATGCCAAAATCAGGGTAGCCTGCGAGCCACCTGAAACATGGAAAATACCCCTGAAGCCATGTAGGTTTGTGTAAGTAGCCAGATGCGAGAACTGATTTTAGGGCGCATTAGCATGCGACATGTCAATACTCGGGCTAGTCGCCAAGATGCTGACTGAGCTAGAATCTGCATAGTGGTTCTTGTGAGATAAGACATGATCTCCATGGGAGTTCAAACACTACGACGTCTGTTTCCATAAACACGTGTTGAGGACCGACATGAGGTAGTGAGTAGAATTGTCCAATGACTCCTCAAAGAGTCAGCCTCGTCAATCATCTAAGTATGTTTGAAACTGTATACCCTTACCACTCTTATATGTGTCATAAAGTACGGGTGGTGGTGCTACTGTGGCATGAAACCCTACGTACGGTCATTTATGATTCGGCCTTCCGGACATCGCAGGGAAAGCAGTCAATCAGAATATAAATGACACATGGATGAGGGGAAGAGTCTCAGTGCATCACGTTGTGTTTTATTCATTGGCACCACTTGTGAGACCCTATGTGGTGTCATAAATGATATGAATATAAAAAGAGTATGATAGAAGCATTTGAAGAAATATCAATGGGACTACACATGCTCGTGGTATCTGAGATGACTTTGGTTCATACGAGAGTTTGATGTATGCAGGTGCTGCAATGCAACTACTCTCAGCAGTCCCATCGGCAAAACCGCACTAAACATTGCAGATGATTTGGTTGCAGATTGAGGAAACTGATAGAGTTATGCCCAGCCCCACAGGTAGCGATGGCAATGGATCGGATTCGGATCGGATCCACCTATATCCATATCCGAATAAGAAGGGTAGATCCAGATCCGATCCAGATCCAATCGAATCTTCACCAGATTCGGATCGAATTCGGATCGGATTTAAAGTACAAGATCCATATCCGATCCACAGATCCACGAGACTCAAATCGGATCGGATCCGGGTCGGTATCCAAAAAGAACCCAAATATAAAAATACATAATAAATATCGATAACATTAAAACAACATCTAGTTCTATATCAACAATATTTTCACAACTTCAAATCCACAAATAGAAAATATAGTGTAACACAAAACACTAATACACCACTTCAATCACAAATTTAAAATTAACATACAAGAAAATTATCTTAACTCATTTTCCATTGCTCATACGGTCGGTGATATGTGTGAGGCTAGGGTTGGTACCAATATGGAGGAAATTGTATTTAGAATTTGATACAATAACATGTATATTTATTATTAAATATAACTCTTAATGGCATTTATGTAAAATAAAATGTATTCGGATCGGATCGGATATCCAACGAATATGCACTATGATCCATATCCGGATCCATATCCGTTCAGATCTCGCTTTCATAATCCATATCCGATCCATTTTAAATTGAATCGGATTCGTACTTGATCCATTCGGGTCGGATCACTCGGATCTCGGATAGGACCGGACCAAATTGCCATCTCTACCCACAGGTCGAGTGGGAGATGTAAGAAAATTACGTTAATCGGCTCGGGTACTCTGTAATTAACACAAACCTCAAGGTGGTATGCTGCAATTAACTAGAAGTATGTCTATAAACATAGACTCCTCCACACAAACCTGAGAGACAGAAAATCACATATGTAGGAACCCTATTTTTCGCTCTCACATTCATCCAAAGTTGGGACGTGCTCTTAAACATCGTGTTCGCCCAAGAGGTGAGCACGGATTGCTGGGAGACGGGGACGTGAATACAAGCACAACAAAGCTCGGGTAAGTCATCAGCGGACGATTATGCTACGAGAGGTAAACAATAAATGATTATGCTATGTTTATCGTACTAGAGTTTACCTTCTGTGCACAAGAGATTCCGGCGGGGAGACCTCCGTGTACACCGTATGTAGAAGATCAGTGATGGCACAGGAAGAGTTGGGTTGTGTGTAGGGAGAGAGTAAGGCAGTAGTAATGTCAGAGAGAGAGACAGAGGTTTGGCAGAGCTTCCGCGTATGGCTAGCGTGTCCCCCTTTTGTATGGAAAGGTTAACGTCCTATATATAGCAGAGAACGTGACCGTTGTAGTGTGGTTAATGTGCACATTAATGGCGGCTTAATTAGCTTAACCATAACGGTACGTTCGTCCGAGTATATAGGAACCGTTACAGCACGTTGTGCGCGAATACCGGAACCGTTACGGGGTTGACCGGGTTTAACCGGATTGACCGGGTTTATGGAGCTCGTGCCATAAATCTCTCAAAACAGTTACTAAAGGTCGCGTGCGGGCTTGGCTCGCACGCGACAGGGCTTACTCTAGCCTCCAAACCACTAAGTCCCTACAAGTCCCGTGCAGTGGTATGCGAGGGCTCTGTCTCGCAGCCCCCACATGGATCAGCTCGGCTGGTGATCAAGTGTGTGTGGAGCACAATATGGTGTGCTGGATGGTTGCCACGTGGCCAAGATCTGTCAGCTAAGAAAGAACTATCTACATTAGCCCCCTTTCTGCGCGTGAAGACTCATAGCTGTATAGACTTCCATGCGCGGAAACCAACATACGCGTCGCCGCCACGCACCAATTCAAATACGGGTAAGTTCAGCCCCCGTGCGTGCCATTATGACCTAAAACCCCTAGAGTCGTGCCGTCTGGCCTTTAGGGTTTTAGGCGTGACGTCAGCTTGTCCTGTGATTGCGCGATTCGACGGTGACGGTTGCGATTCGACTACTGAAAGGACGCAACCCTTCATTGTTTTTGGATAAATACTTTGTACTCTCCATTGTCGGAAAGCATCACTTCTTTCTCTTAAAGTGAATGATACCCGGAAGTCTTCGAGAGCAGATTCATATAATCAATCACCAGTTCAGAACTGCAAATCGTCTTCTTCAACTGTGTGTATCCAAGCAGGCTTTGCGAAAACAAGGTTGGCCTTGTTCAATTTCGATTTAAAATACCAGTGTATGCTTTGAACTGTGTTGGATCTGCAAACCCATATTATCTGTTGAAACTTGTGAAGAAGCTTTGATCTTTGAACCCACTTTTGCTTTAATCCTTCAATAATAAGGACTTCGGATGTGGGGTTTTGAAATCACTGATAATGCAACCCTCTAATTTCTGAAATCGATACCAGAAACTATTCATCTTTCTTTCCATAGATCTTGAATCTCGAAATTCAAACTGAAGTGTGGCATATTTCTCCCCCCTTTTTTCTTGCTCTTCCGCAGGAATGACAAAAGGAACCAAATCCACCAAGGAGGACGAAGAGATACCTGATCTTCCGCAAGCTTTGTGGCGAAAAGCCCCCTATCTGGGTGGCAAAGATTTCTACCACGCGAGGGTTAAGGCGAAGAAATTGCCTGCTTCTGTCCCCAATGAGGGATTGCTAACACTGACTCCCCCAGTTAACTCAGCCTTGCTCGAGTTGATTGGCTCCGAGGACGTGGTTCGATTGGGAATCGAAAATGGGTACTTCCCCTATGCTGCGATTTCCACCCAAGATTTTGTCCAGAAATTGGACTACATGGATGAGTGGATTGACCACGTGTTGACCGATCATGTTGCGACTCTTAATGAGGCCGGCATATACTTCGTTGTTCGTGCTATGAAGGGTGCTGCCGTGAAGCTGGACCAGTCCATGCTTCTAAACCTTCTTTCCCGCTATTCGCCTGCGACTCACACATTCCACTTTGCTGAGTTCGAGGCTGCCCCCACACTCGAGGACGTGCATATGCTGTACGATTTGTCTCCCATGGGTGAAGTGGACCCTTTGAGTCCTTTGAGGACGGCTGCGGAGATCGCGTTGTATACGCAGATGGAGGAGTGCCTATCAGAGGTAAAGAAAATCTCCACCCGGTGGACCACTACCAAAGCTCTTCCGGACTGGCAGTTGGTTGATACGTCTGCGAAGAATACCTGGAACAAATGGTTGCAGTACTTCTTTCGTGACTACGCGAACAGCAGTATCACCAAGAAGCTTCTGAGTGAGGACCCGGAGGCCAAGAATTATGTGGAGGGTAAAGGCTATCACTTGACCCTTTGTGCTTTCCTCTGTGCATGGCTGTCGAGGTACTTAATCGATGGTCACCCGCATGATGGGGTCTTCTATCACGTTCTGCCGCTTGCTGTGAAGCTCGCCCTTGGCCAGAGAGTCGCACTCGGACCCTTGGTCTTGGGCACGCTGTACTATAGACTGGATCAGCTAGTTGTGGCTATGAAGGAGTCGCGTGGCCGCCTCGATATACTGAATTTCGTCAACATTTCCTTCTTGACAATGTGGGTCTTTGAGCGATGGCCGTCCTATGCCCCGACTGCTCTTAAGCCCAACAAGTGGTGTCCCCCAGGCGAGACGGAGGAGCGTAACAGTGGCAGGGCTGCGAGGTGGTTCGGAGCGAACAATACCAAGTGCGTTTGGAGCCTGATATGCGACAAGCGGCAAGAGTTCACTGCCAGGCCCTATGCCATGCGCATTGAGAACGTGCGATGGTTTCCAAAGCTGTACCCTTCTAAGGGTGTCGTCTTCTCAGAAGAGCTCCTCTTCAAAGAGGGATCGCATGTCCATGAGCGCTATCGCGAATTCTCGTGCTGGTGTCTACGAGGTTCCCTTCCTGCTCTCGCAGAGCATATTCGTGAGCTCGCGCCAAGGTATGAGAGGATTACCGTGGATGTTGACCCCACTCGAGTTTCTCCCCAGTTCGGTTTTGATGCAGTGGCACCATCAATCTGGCCCCAGTCCATTATCAGAGGTTGCTATAATTGCTTGCTAACAAAGGAGTGCAAGACAGTCTTCATGAACAATCTTCCCTTTGAGCAGCCTGCGGGTAACCGCGAGGGCAGTTGTTCCCAGAACTGGCTCGCATACTGGATCGCCCAGCAAACGAGGATTGAGACACAATCGGTCGCCCAGCCGAGTAGAGCTCCCTTGATCAAAAGGAACTCTTTTCCGTTTCGCCCTTTGAGCAGCCTGAGTATGGTTGCTACTCATTGTTGGATCATGAGAACCATTTGTGCCCTGACGTCATTCTGAAGGAAAAGATCGTCGCAGTTAAGAAAGGCGACTCGCATTTCGTCAGATATAGCGAGACATTTGCTAAGGTAAGCAACTTTTCCCGCGTGCGTTGAGCTTCTTGATTTCCACATGTTGATGCCTTTATTTTATACTGTTTGCTGTAGTGTCATGTGCGGAGATTCGCATCTGGTGATCGTTCCAAGTCGTTGGTTAACACCATTGTTGCCACCAAAAGACAAGGACAGTCGTTCCTGCTAGCATCGAGGATGGATCCCGAGGTCGAAACCAGGATTCGCGCAGTCATGAATGCTTTTGCTGACTCGCTGATAGACAATGCTCCGGCCTCGTCTCCACCCAGAGATGATCCGTCCCCTCCAGCGACTGCGGCGCCGAGAGCGAAGAGACCCAGGCAGAAGGGAATTACAATATCTTCCCCTAGGAGCGCTCCAACTTCTCCTCCAGCGAAGTCCCTTTCTGCCAGGGACAAAGGCAAAGGTCGCATGCCCAGCAAAGCGCGGAAGGAGCTCGCAGTTGAGACCTTCGTTCCATTCAACCAGGAGGAAGAAGAGGAGAGGCAGGAGCCCAGAGAAGGTGATGAAGAAGAAGAAGAAAGAACAAATGTGATACATGAGGAAGATCAGGAGGTACCTCCATCGCGTTTCCCTTCTCGTTATCGTAATTCTCTTGCAACTCTTTCTTAAACCAATTGTTTCTTCGCAGATGATGATGAAGATGAGACCATCGGTGGCCTTTTGGCCAAGAGACAAAAGAGAGATGCCCATTCTGGCATTCCAGACGATCCCATAAGCGAGGACGTTCTTGCCGAGTCCAGGAAGACGGCCGCGGAAGCTGCCGAAAGAAGAAGGCAGCGCGAAGAGGAGGAGCTCGAGCGTGTGAGGCAGCGGAGCCTCGAAGAGAAACATGTTGACGACTTAGTGCGTCCAGCTGACGAGGAAGATGTGCTTCCCGAAGAGGTGGCTCCTCAGGCGGAGGAGGAGAATGAGGCTCCAGAAGAGGATGCAGCAGCTCTAGAGCAAGCCCAGGCAGATTTTGAAGAAATCGCAGGCGGCGATAAAGGTGAGATCTTCAATCTCGCAGTAACTTATAGAGATGTTATTGTGGGTGCGTTAAAGCATGGTGTGTCAAAGGCTGACATTCGCCGTTGGCTAGTAGGCAAGTGCGGAGAACCTTCAGGTAATCATTCGAGCGACATGCATGTACTAGACCTTAGCAACTTGAAACAGAAACATGACTGGTTTCTTCGCGTCCCAGGTCACGCTCATTTTAAGGACCTGCTTAATGAGGATACACTAATAGGGCATGGTTCCACGTATTTAGTGTATGACGAAGATACTTCAATCCTACCTTCGCGTGGAGGTGCTTGCTCTTAGCTTTAGCAAAGATAGTAAAATAACGCACAATACGAGTTACCTCATACTATCGCATTTTATATCGCAGGCAATGCTGAGGAACCTGTGCTGGAGCAAAGAAGTCGGCCTTCATCCCTTCTCTTCGTGAGATTCTTGAAGGAACTGGTAAGTAGAGATTTGCTGTTTTCATCTCGCATTGTTCATTTGCGAGTTTGATAGCATAACTTATCTTTGACATTACTTTAGGTTTGAAGCAAACTGATGTGGACTGGCTAGTTCGGATTCGCCTCACCTACCCCCAATCATTTGCGAGATCTCTGGAGATAGGGCCCTTCGACAGGAGGCTGTTTCTTACCGAAGCCATTTGGATTTTGGAGCAGCTGTCTGCGGCCACGCCTGCGACCATTTCTGTCCAGAGTGCCGAATTGCTTTTTGGCATGTGCCAAAATCTTCTTACCAAAGTTCAAGGCAGACTGGGTTTCAGATTTCATATGAAAAGAGTTACCCTGATTCGCGCAACCGTAACTTTGAAACTCGGCCACCAGAACCTCGCAGCTGAGAAGCAGAAAATGGAGCAGCAGAAGCAAAAGGCTGAAGAAGCTATGAAGCTCTATCATGAGATGAATGCCAAGTGCGAGCAATTGAAGCAAGAAGTGGAGCAGGTAGAGAAGCTGATTCATCAGTTCGCCCCCCATGACTCCTTGATCAAGAATTTACTTTGACTTCTTGAATTTAAAAAGTAGCAAGGAAATAGTTGGAACATTAATGTAATGCTGAAACATTCCTTTTTTTTAATAAAAGGATCAACATGCCCGTTTTGCCCTTTTCCGGGATTTGATGGAATATCTCTGTGCATATCTAATTATGACATCAGCAATTGATGTTCTGCTTGATTTTCGCGCTAATTTCTCGTAAGATAAGCACGCTTTCCTTGGGAAGTCCATCCGAATCATGACCATCCGTCATTTATTAGGATACGCAACTGAATCGTCGTAGCCTTTAGTGGGGTAATTGATCGTTACCGCTTTTCAAGGTGTAAGTGATTGACCGTACCCTCTTTTCGAATTCTGCTGACTCATCTTGGCAACCGAAGAGTCTCCACAAGGTCTATATAAACCCTGTCTTTGCCATTTGGGTTCTTCATCCCAAAAATGTGCTTTGCCATGAGTCCTTACGACTGCTGGCTTCAATGCTTGTTTTTCGTTGATTCATGGCAACTCTAAGTTGTGAATCCTGAGTTTACGCTTTGTGCTATAGAAATAGTTTCCAAGATCCGCTTTATGAGGCTTATTGCTCTTTATAACCATCATAGAGAAGATGGAGATGATATCTCATGTATGTTCGAAGAATTTTCTTCGTGTATTATGTTTGCAGGTCATGTCTCCGGCCGCCTCCCGGAGAGGTGCAGCGCCGTAGTGACCTTGCTACCGACTCGTAATGAACGGTGGAATTCTCCTCTAGCATCCCTGGAGGAGGATTTCTTGCCTCTTCGTTCTTGAACTCAGGGGGCTTGTCAATGCCCTTGTCAATCATGACAAGGAACCCATCACCACAGGAATGACTGCTTCCCCTGTTTTGCACGACGGCATACGCCGGAACAGGTGGTTCCTCTGGTACCTATCTTGATCAGACAGAGGCCTTTGTCAGCTCCTGGGGTCTTGGACGTACCGTCACCCAGATCTTGCTGCTAGGGACGTAGCGAATGACGAGTTGATCTCTTCGCAGAAGCATCCCACTTGCTACAGATCTTTGGCCGCAGATCTGCGTATCACATAGCTGGTGTTAGGACCGTTGGGTTCGTCCTCTTTCAGTTAGGATTCCCTCGGTGTGTCACTGCTGGCTTGTCAGTTACTTTTCGAATGTATTGTAAGCCATGTTGGCTGCGTAGTTAGATTTGAGCTTTTTCGCTTGTAAGCTGCTATCTAGACAGATAAATTGTAAGTCTTTTTGACTCATAATGATAAATAGCTTTTGTATTATTTGCCGTGTCGTTGCAACAAAATACAATTTCGCATGCGTGTCGGCATATTTCGCCTTGTATAATGCTATATACATATTTCACATTTGCTATCTGCCATATGAATTCGCAGATGTTTCATTAGATCGTTCGAGATCGTATTTGCGCAGTTGTGCCATCTTGGCAGATGGGCTTGTGATTTGCTTTCAGATGTAAGTGCGGGTGTTATCTCATCAGATATACCTTTGTAGATCACTTAAGATCATTTTGCACAATATTGCTATCGCATTGTATAATGCTGCTATCACCGCAGATAGGCTTGGAAGATCAATTAAGATCGTTTTCCGCATGAGTTGCTATCGTAGCAGATAGGCTTTAGAAGATCAATTAAGATCGTGTTTCGCATGAGTTGCTATCATGGCAGATAGGCTTTATAAGATCAATTAAGATCATTTTGTGTAGGCTGCTATCGTGGCAGATAGGCTTAGAAGATCAATTAAGATCGCAGTTGGCATAGGCTGCTATCGTGGCAGATAGGCTTTAAAAGATCAATTAAGATCGCGGCTGCTATCGTGGTGGATAGGCTTAGAAGATCAATTAAGATCGCAGTTGGCATAGGCTGCTATCGTGGCAGATAGGCTTTAAAAAGATCCATTAAGATCTCATTTCGCATAGGTTGCTATCGTAGCAGATAGGCTTAGAAGATCAATTAAAATCGTATTTCGCATAGATTGCTATCGTAGCAGATAGGCTCAGAAGATCAGTTAAGATCGCATGTCGCAAAGGGTGCTATCGTAGCAGATAGGCTTAGAAGATCAATCAAGATCGTATTTCGCACAGATTGCTATCGTAACAGATAGGCTTAGAAGATCAGTTAAGATCGCATTTCGCAAAGGGTGCTATCGATTAGATAGGCTTAGAAGATCGGTTAAGATCGCAGTTGTACAGATTGCTATTGTGGCGGATAGCCCATTGTTAACAGTAATAACAAACTAAATAAAGCAACATAAACAGCTAGGAATATGAAGTTCTCATTTGGGAGAACCCTTTTATTATAATGCTCTCATGTGGGAGAGATAAGATTACAATTCTCTCATATGGGAGAGGAGATTGTGTAAATCATAGCCATACAAGACATGAAGCAACGTTATAATAAAACGCATGAAATGAGAGAAGTCAAGGATAGTACTTCTTAATCCAGCGCATGTTAACTGAACTCGGGGTTGAGGTTGTTCCGTGCAGCCTTCGTATGCTGCAGTAGCCACTGTCAAAGACTTCTGTGACTTCGAAGGGTCCCTCCCAATTGGCTGTGAACTTTGGGTGAGCCGCTTCTCGCATGCAGTGGTCAGATGCGCGCAGGACCAAGTCTCCAACTGCGAAATCTCTTCGCTGGACCGTCTTATTGTAAGCACGAGCGATCCTTTCTTGATACCGCTTGTTGGTCCTTTTAGCTTGTTCTCCCTTTTCTTCCAGCAAGACTAAGTCATGATCACGTTGATTTTCGTAGAGTGCGTGGAAGGCCAATCTTGCCGAATTGACTCTCACCTCCGCAGGTACCACGGCCTCGGCCCCATAGCATAGTAGGAACGGTGAAGCCCCCGTGGGTGTCCTTGGAGAAGTTCGGTAGGCCCACAGGGCTATGCTTAGAGAATCAGACCACTTCTTGTGGTCATCTGCGACCATCTTGCTCAAAATCCTCAACAGCGTTTTGTTGGTCGCTTCGGCTTGCCCGTTCCCCTTCGGGTAGTAGGGGGTGGAACATATTTTCTGATATTGTACTCTGCTAACTTCGCAGCTACCTGGCGATTAACAAAGGGAGTACCGTTATCTGAAAGAATGGTGTTTGGAATTACGAACCTGCATATGATGTTTTCCTGGATGAAATTGACCACCGCTAGCGCATTTGCCATCTTTAGTGGTATCGCCTCCACCCATTTGGTGAATAACTCAGTTGCAGTGAGAATAAAATGATTCCCGTGTGATGTTGGTCGGATGGGACCGATGAAGTCCAGAGCCCATGTGTGAAATGGCCATGGCGTTCCCAATGCATGTAGATCCACAGCGGGAGCGTGCACTAGGTTTCCTTTGAATTGACACTCCTGGCAGCGTCGTACTTTGGTGCGGCAATCAACCTCCATCGTGGGCCAGAAATATCCAATTGAGAGGAGCTGCGTGCATAATTTCGCACCTCCTTGGTGTTCCACCTGATGAGAAAGGTCCATGAATTCTTGTGCTTCTCTGCCGTCTAGACATCGCAGCAAGTTGCCCTCATGACCTCTTCGCCAAAGCAGGTTTTCTTGTACTACGTATCGAGATGCTTTCCTCTTCAATTTCTCAGCTTCTTTTCTCGATTCGGGCACGGTGCCCTGGGTGAGAAAATCAAAGAGTGGCTTCCTCCAATCCGTGTCATCATCAGTTAGAGCGATGAGTAGAGAATCTTTGATTAGTGCGCAACTCTCGCACTTCCCCTGTATCAGGGCCGCGGCTGTTGACATGTCTGGCCAATGAATGCCATATCTCTGAGCCTTCCGATAGATTGACACCTCACTTTCTCCGCAAGCATGTTGGTGAATTTTTTCTAACAACAGTTGTCCCTCTTGCTCGGAGACGCATCGCATGAGTATTCTGCCAGGACCCTTGTAGTAAAGAGTGTTGTCATGTATGCAATACCCTTTTGTGAGTGCCCAGCTTTCACTGCTTGTGCCTTCTGCAATAGCTCGTAGGACTGCTTTTCTCCAGTCCGTGTCATCCATGTGTTCGTCGTCGCACGCATCTTCTGTCAATGCCGACGATGTTCGCACTTCGATGGAGATCCTTGCGGGACATTTGTCCGTACTGACCTTAGATCCCAAGGTTGCCAAAGCATCTGCATGCCTGTTGTCTGCTCGGGGCTTGTGCTCGTACCTCACATCGCAGAATTGCTGTACCAGCTTTTGTACTAGAGTCTGGTAAGACAGAAGGTTAATCTCCTTCAAACCGTACTCGCTCGAGGCTTGCTTGACGATCAACTTGGAGTCTCCCATGACCGTCAGATTGCTTACTTCTAAAGCCTTTGCTGCGCGCAGTCCTGCTATGAGGGCTTCATATTCTTCCTCGTTGTTGGTGACTGCGAATTCGAGCTTTGCGGACATCTGTATGACCTCTCCATTCGGCTTGGTCAAGACTATCCCAATGCCCCCGCATTTCCTTGTTGACGATCCGTCGAAATGGAGTGTCCAATAGGGCACGTCGATTGCATAGATTTCGGGTCCTTCGAGCTCTTCTTCGATCACGGGCTCGTGGCTGTTGTCGGGGAACTGTGCCAACAGATCCGCGACCGCCTGCGACTTGATCGCTCGCGGTCGCACGCATGTGATATCGTATTGAGAGATGGTCATGTACCATTTCGCCAATCTTCCTCCAGGAGTAGTGTGAGTTAGCAGATATCGTATGGGATCGCTCTTGGTGACCACTACCACTTTGTGCGACGCAAATTAGTGTTTCAACTTCCACGATGTCTGTGTACCTTGATTCAGCAGGTATCGTATGGGATCGCTCTTGGTGACCGCTACCACTACCACGATGTCTGTGTACCTTGATTCAGCAGGCTGCACAATGCGAGAGATGTAATAGATAGGCCTTTCTTGGCCTTCGTACTCCTGAGCCAAGAGTGCTCCTATGGACCTCCTTGTTGACGTCAGATATAGCAAAAGCGGTGATCCCAGTTGAGGTGCGATCATTATTTTTGAAGACGTCAGCAGAAACTTCAGCTTTCCGAACGCAGCTTCGTGCTCTGGAGTCCAACTGTGTACGGCATCTTTCTTGAGAAGGGTACTAAAACAGCAGGTGATTTCGGCAATCGCTGGGATGAATCTCCGCAGATATGATAGCTTCCCCAAAAATGTTTTCAAGGCACTTTGGTTATGGGGCGGCGTCATGCCGGTGATGGCTGATACTTTCGCAGGGTCAGGCTCGATTCCTTGGCAATGAACCACACATCCCAAGAACTTCCCTGATGTTACCCCAAATGCGCACTTCATGGGATTCATCTTCAGTTGAAAGCGTCTACATCTATTGAACACTTTCCGTAAATCCGCGAGGTGAACTGCTTCGTGCTCGGATTTAACCACCAGGTCATCCACATAGAACTCCACTTCTTTGTGCATCATGTCGTGGAACAGGGCCATCATGGCCCGCTGATAGGTTGCACCCGCGTTTTTGAGACCGAACGGCATCACTGTGTAGTTGAACACCCCCACCGGAGTGATGAAAGCAGTTTTCCGCGCGTCTTCAGGGTCCATCTTGATCTGGTTGTACCCGCTGAAGCCGTCCATGAAACTGAACATGCGATGGCCCGCTGTTGAATCGATAAGCAAATCGATGTTGGGCAGTGGAAAATCGTCCTTTGGGCAAAAACGATTGAGATCCCGGAAATCCACGCAGATGCGAAGCTGTCCGTTCTTCTTTACCACTGGCACAATGTTGGCCAGCCATGTGGGATGATGATTCGGTTCTATGAACTTGGCATCCAGGAGTTTGACAATCTCCTGTTTGATTTTCACGTTAAGCTCCGGCCTAAAGCTTCTTGTGCTCTGCTTTACCGGCTTAGACCCTGGGATGATGTCAAAACGGTGCATAGTGATTCTTGTATCCAGTCCTGGCATCTCATCATACTCCCATGCGAACACATCCTTGTATTCAGTTAGGAGCTGTAGCAGCCCTTGCTCCTCCTCGCTTGTGAGGTCCGCGCTTAGAAAGACTGGCCTTTTCTTTTCCTCGTTCGGGCTGAGGAACACTTCCTTTAGCTCTTGCCTTTGTGGTCTGTGCCTATCTTCCATGCATTCAGGTGCTTCTTTGAGCTTCTCATCCGGAGTGCCCTGCATTGGCTTTTCCGTTACAGCAATCTGTTCGATTTGGTTGATTTGCCCAGGGATATCCCCATGCCCGTGTGAGGACATACCCGCGCACCTTCATATGCGATAGCACTTCTTCCCATTGGCGTAGAAGCTCTCTATCTCCTTGCCTTCGGGGTCATGCTTTGCAATTCTCTTCAGAGTGTACACGTTCTTTCGATGGTACGCGATTCGCGGCGCCTCTTCGCGTGTAGGCGGCTTTTCTTTGGCGTCTTCCCTTGTCACCATTACTCCCGCAGGTGACTGGTCCTTGATGTCCTCCCATAGAGGTAAAGGAGTAGGGTTGAATGGTCCCGGTGTTTGCTCGTCCGCCATCTCGGTGAACCACACTGCCTCGCTAAGATGTGCTTCATCCAAGTTGAATGGATTCGTTGAAGCCGGTATCTCGACTATTCTGTCGTTCCAGATAGCTTTCATGACTTGGTGAGCTGTTGAAGGAACCGCGTCGAAGCGGTGAATCCAGGCTCGACCTATGATCATGTGGTACGTAGTGTTCGCATCTATGACATAGAACTTCGCTGAGCACTTGATTTTGCCAATCTGAACGCCCAGGCGGATCCATCCAATCGTCATTCTAGAGTCGCTTCCAAATCCCATCAGCGGAGATGGACGCCTGACAATCTTGTGCTCGGGGATCCCTGCTAGCTTCAGCGTGTGGAGCGAAACGACGTTGACCGGTGCTCCTCCGTCTACAAATGCTCGTTTGAACTCGACACCATTGATGATGGCTGTCACATACAGAGGCCTCTGGTGGCTCGCATCTGTCTTTTTGTCGCTGGCAGAAAAGGTCATAATCTTTTCCTGTGGAGCGGGACGCCCTGATGACTTTCCCGTTGGAAATTACAAGATTCTCCTCATAGTCCTCCGCTATCCTCAAGATTGCTTTCGTCATATATGTCCGGCACTTCTCGGAGAAGTTCATTTCGTCGAAGAATCTGCTAAAGCCGTGCGACCCCTTCATCCGATCGGTACGTTCATCCTTTGTGTCTACACTGTAGTCCTCGTCATCATGGACTTCGGCAATGATGGGTAGACCATCTTCTGCGACTTCTTCCAAGTCCACAATCGAGATCATGGTGACTCTTTGCCTTTCGAGTCTTGCTCTGCATGGGCAGGAAGTGGATTGTTGCGCACATCCTTCCTGTGATCGCTGACGATCAGCTCGCCGTTCTTCATCTTCTGATTGAATACAATCCTGAGCTTCTGACATTCTGCTGTGGGATGCATGACCTTGCTGTGGTACTCACACCACTTCGGGTCCCTCACCATTTCCTTGGAGGGTACCTTCTCGAGCGGCGGTAGGACACCGTCCTTGCGCCACTGCCTGCAGAGGTCGCTTGCCTCCTCCACCGAACATGGCAGAGGTGGTACGTCGAAGTTCACAACCTTCGCCTGTTTCTGGGGTGAAGCTGTATTGACCTCAGCTTCGCGTCCCCTCTTGTAACTGAACCTCCCGATCTTGTAGGTAGTACCGCTCGAAGATCGCTCCGGGGCGTTCTTCTTTTTCTGTCTCTCTACTATAGGCTCGATGTTCTTGGTGCATTCGATGAGCTTTGAAAACGTAGGTGTTTGCAGATTGATGAGCATACCTTTGTATTCGTCTCGCATGCACTGCAGGCATATCTCTACGAGCCGGCTTTCGAGCATTGGATCTTTGCACTCCAAGGACTTCGCCCTGAATTTCTTGATGAACGTGATCCCGTCCTCCTCGCGCTTCTGATACATCCGCGAGAGATGGATCATTGTCACCTTTTCTTCCATCTGGAAGAACTTGGTGTAGAACTTCTGGACCATGTCGTCCCAAGTCTTCACGGATCCGGCCTCCAACGTTCGGTACCACTTGTACGCTACGTTCCCCAAAGATTTTGGGAACTCTCGCATCAGCAGTTTAGGATCAGCTCCGTATGGCCCCATGACATCAATGAAACGCATGACATGCTCATGAGCGTTCCCGTTGACATCCTCGAACTTGTCCCATTTAGGAGCCTATACCCCACCGGGTTAGGCATGAGATAGATCTCTCGCGGGATGGGTGGATCATTGTCTAGTTTCGGGATGATGGTATCAGCGAATGACTGGTGAGCCAGAATAGTGTCCATGCGCTTCTGCAGAGACGTCATGCATTCTGGAATGCTTCCCTCAGTAGTAGGAGGAGGGGTTGCCGCAGGCGGAGGCGACACATACGCCGCCGAAGGATTGGGGACATATTGCCCGCTCGCATTTCCCCTGATCGTCGTTGACGGAGGCAAGGGATACTGCGACGCCGGATTAGAAGCCACAGCCGGAGGCTGAGGAGTATGAGCTGTGAGAGGCAACATCTGAGCTGTTGACCCCTGAATTGAAGACAACTGCGTAGTTGCCGGTGGAGTCTGCAGATTAGGGTTGGGAGTTGTGGTTGACACTCCCAGTCCTGGAGCGGTAGGGGCTCCTCCTCCTTGAGAAACGGCGGTGGCTGGTGAAGGAATTGGTGCAAGGGTGCCCAGAACGGTCAGGATCCGTTCTAGCTGCGCAGACTGAGCCTTGAGAGCTTTCGCCTGACTTTGGACGGTGGCGTCCAAGAATTCTAGCGTCGGTGCCTCGCTAGGGGTCGCAGGAGTACGGCGGGTCTCCTCTCCTGAGGCAGTTTCGGTGGAAGGCGATCTGTTGCTAACATCATCCTCCTGAGACATGGTTGCTTTTGTTGGTAAGTTCACGTCGGGTTCACCAAAATGTGCACAAGAGATTCCGGCAGGGAGACCTCCGTGTACACCGTATGTAGAAGATCAGTGATGGCACAGGAAGAGTTGGGTTGTGTGTAGGGAGAGAGTAAGGCAGTAGTAATGTCTGAGAGAGAGACAGAGGTTTGGCAGAGCTTCCGCGTATGGCTAGCGTGTCCCCCTTTTGTATGGAAAGGTTAACGTCCTATATATAGCAGAGAACGTGACCGTTGTAGTGTGGTTAATGCGCCCATTAATGGCGGCTTAATTAGCTTAACCATAACGGTACGTTCGTCCGAGTATATAGGAACCGTTACAGCACGTTGTGCGCGAATACCAGAACCGTTACGGGGTTGACCGGGTTTGACCGGATTGACCGGGTTTATGGAGCTCGTGCCATAAATCTCTCAAAACAGTTACTAAAGGTCGCGTGCGGGCTTGGCTCGCACGCGACAGGGCTTACTCTAGCCTCCAAACCACTAAGTCCCTACAAGTCCCGTGCAGTGGTATGCGAGGGCTCTGTCTCGCAGCCCCCACATGGATCAGCTCGGCTGGTGATCCAGTGTGTGTCGAGCACAATATGGTGTGCTGGATGGTTGCCACGTGGCCAAGATCTGTCAGCTCAGAAAGCACTATCTACACCTTCCTTAATTCGCAGCGTATGCGACAAAGTTACACTGACCTACAGAGTGTTCACTATTAAACATTTTAGTGATCTCAATGACAATTGTGAGGTCACGTGCTTCATGATCTCATGATTTAGGAGGTTAGAATTCTATTTCTGGAAAAATGGATTGCGGTGTAGTTTAGCTAAGAACTGATAGAGAGATTAGAGAAAGTGAGATTTATCTATCAAGAGAAAACTAGAAAAAATGATTAGAATTTGCATAGCATGGGTACTTCTTGGATTTCGCACACTCGCACCAATAAAATACCCCCTGCATCAGGACTCCAGAAATCAAGCAGACCCGCTTCAAAATCCAGCTACGGCTTCCGACCCGACTGGGATGACTTCAGCACTGGCCTTGCTTCTTCATTTGGGCCTTCTCTTATAATTGGGTCACAATATTTAACTGAAAATCCTTTTGGGCCACACTCAGACTATTATGAACCCAATTCAGACTATTTCTACTACTCTAATTTTTGACAACCCAATCGAAATAAAAACATAGTTTCTCCAAAAAGTCATGTTTATCACCCATCAGCATAAGCGTTGGATCTAAACTAAGGTCTCCACGATCGTACTGCGCATGGGACGTAATCTCGGATCTTCCTTGAGGACAAGACGTTTTTCAACCGCGGGGGAGTTGATACGGGTCAACCGTATCGTATGAGTCACTGGTACTACTATGTTAATTAGTATCATTTATTTAATTAATTATTATTATTAGTTAGTTTATTTATTTTATTAGTTTAATTAGTTGTTTATTTAATTAGTTAGTAGGTCGGGTCGATCCCGTTGGGTCAAATTATCTAGTTAGGGTTATGTTTTTTTATTTAAAGCATTGTAATCGTTCAGTTTTAATCGATCAGACAAGAAAAGAATTAAACATGTTCAGTGTTTAGTATGTGTTCGTGCGTGTGCCCGATCAATTGCGTGTGGCTATCATACTAGTACCTTCAAGGATTAAGCATTTTTATTGGTGGTGCCAATAAAAAAATGTGAAGACAATAATTCGCTCGGATTGTTACATGAAGTATAATTTTAGAAAGATTGACTATGCTTATAATTTGTACTCCTTAACTTTCGCGCATAACAAACGCAATTTGATATTTTATAGGGAATATGATAATCGTGTTCGTCCAGGTCATCTTGCCCGCACCTCTATTAATCCACGAGACTCTAAGGCCTCGTTTGGGTAGAGGATATGGTGTGTAGGGATAAGCCTTATGCTGGGATATGAGTAAGGATATGAATGCTGTCAGATGAGTCCTGATAAGATATGGTGCATGTCTGTGTTTGTGTGATGTCGGATATGATGCAGGATATGAAGCAGGATATGTGCCAAAATGACTGTAATACCTCAATACTGTTAGTTTATGTAAAATATTGTATATTTCAAATTGATGAGGAAAAATGTATACAAAATGTATCATTATTTATGTTTTTATATTTTCATATTCTTTTTTCTACACAATAGTGATGTTGTCAAAATGTATATTAATATGCGAAATAAAATTATAGTAATATGGAAACATAAAAAATATTCATAGATACAACATGTCCACAACTTAATATGGAGTATAAATTATTAGTACTTATTGACATATTGGCATTGTATTACAAAACCTACAATAAACAAGTTAAATTAAACGAACGAAATTTCAGCAAGCACGGTAAAATGTCTTTATATTTATCTCAACCATACATACTCAAATAACGTTATGCAATCCCAAAATAGTAGTTATCAAACCTAAGAGGACCTCATTCAAAATAAAAGTACCAAAACGCCCTGTCAGTTTAAAAAGTAAAGTGTAATGCCCGCATTTGTAACCCAACTGCAAAGCAAGACCAAGACACTATTCTCCTAAAAAAATAGACACTATTTTGTCAATAGACCATCCAAAGGCTTCTAGTAAAAGCCCAAATAAGTGGTAACCAAAAACTCTGTTGGATAATCTTATTTAAATGAAATGCCCAAAACAAAGGTATTTCAAACCACTCCAGATAAAGTTGCCTATTGGATAAGTGATGAATAAAAAAAGCATCATAAAGAAAAGGAAAAATAAAGTCCCGAATGGATAAAGCCTCGAAAGATCTCAACCGTCACATACCAACTGAATAGTTCGCTATCTCAGAGCTGAGCCGTCGATCACAAACAATCTGGTCCCACACGTTCAAACCACCACCTCTAAAAGATCCCTTCCAGACCTCACAACTCTGACACAGACAAAGCCCAGCTCAGAGTAATCGCCGCCATTATCGAATCAGAGAGAGCGCTTCAAAACCCACAATCCATGTCTTCGTCTCTCCGGTAATCGTCTGATTCGGAGTTTTTCTGGGTTCTAATCGGATCGGCTAGTTTGTTCGTGGGAAGCGATCTGATTCAATGTCGGAGATCCAGAGATCCGTCGGCACGGTGAAGTGGTTCAGTGGCCAGAAGGGGTTCGGATTCATCGCCCCCGACGATGAGGGCGAGGATCTGTTCGTCCACCAGTCGGAGATCCGTGCCGAAGGGTTCCGTACACTCCGGGAGGGGCAGAGGGTCGAGTTCGTTGTCGATTCCGGCGACGACGGGCGGAGCAAGGCCGTCGAAGTGGTCGTCGTCGGCGGATCTCAGCGTTCCCGGAGAGGACGTGGCGTTTCGCAGGACGGCGGGAGAGGCGGTTTTGGCGGGAGGGGCGGTTTTGGCGGGAGATGGAATGATGATGGCGGGAGAGGTGGCTACGGTGGTGATGGCGGAGGCCGCGGTGGCAGGAGAGGTGGGAGGGGTGGTGGAGGATATGGTGACATTGAGTGTTACAATTGTGGTGGGATGGGGCATATAGCAAGGGACTGCGGTGGTGGCCGTGGAGGAGGAGGCGGCGGCTATGACGGCTACGGCGGTGGCCGTGGCGGTCGTGGGTATGGTGGCCGTGGGGGTGGCCGTGGAAGAGGAGGTGGTGGTGGTGGTGGTGGTGGTGTTTGTTACAATTGTGGGGAAGAAGGGCATTTTGCAAGGGATTGTGTTAATGTTCAAAATTGATTACGTTTTGGTATTTCTTTTTCTTAATTAATGGTGATGATTGTTTTCTCTTCATTTCATCTGTTTGGTATATAAAAAGGGAAAAAAACATATACTATTTTGTTTTGGTGTACTTTGAACATTGAATCTATGACAGGATTTGAAGGGGTTTTCTTCAATTTGTTCGATCCGATCATATATTTTCTGACTCGTGTTTCACCTCGGTAACTACCGAGTGCTTAACGGACCACAACACTGCACACAACACTGCAAGTCGTTAAGGAGACGATCTTCATAAATCTCTGAAAGATTTATTCAACTCGTCATTAATTTTTACTATTTGGTTCAAAAGTATTTGTAATTTTGTATGGTACAAATGTAGAGAAATCTCTATGAGTTTGGTGGCTTTGAGGTGTGATAGGATAGAAATGTTGTGTCAATTGAAAGATTCCTTATCTAGAATGAGTGCAATGAAAAATTTGTGAGATTTTTCTTTTTTGGAAATGCCACAAAATTTATGTAGTACTTCTTCCGTTTTTTCTCTTTCTATACGTTTTGACTTTTTGACTCGTATCTGGGTCACTTTGACCGGGTGATTTGGATCGCAAAACGACATAATCTTTTGACAGTATTTTTCACCATGTTATAGAACAACTTTTGCTCTACAACACCATGAAAAGATTGTCAAAATATTAAAGCGTTTTGCTATCCAAATCACCGGGTCAAAGTGACCCCGTGAATAGTAACAAAAGTCAGAACGTAGAGAAAGAGAAAAAACGGAAGAAGTATCTTTTAACTTGTCGGATTCGATGCTTGGACTTGTTTCTTTCTCGCTTTGTATGAAACATTTGAAATATATCAAAAGGAGTTAAGGGTTTATTCTGTTTGCAGCAACTCGTATTCATATAATTGGTAACGATGTTTTTTCTTCATTTCAAGAATAAACTCCTCTACATTGACGTGAGAACCTGTAAAGAAAATTGAGTTGATTGACTCGCCAGGACCTCAAGGCTAATGCTTAAAAAAATTTAAAAATAGAAATCAAGCCGACTCAACTACACCTCCAAAAATGTGCATATGTTATATATGTTGGGGAATCCGGGCTCAAAACACGACTAAATCAAAAAGCCGTAGCGGAAGCAAAAACGCCCAAAGAATCAAATTTTTCCCACAATAACGTGCAACTAAACGGAGAACCGGACAAGTAATTGAAGACAATAAACTAAAAACGAGACAACCACAATTTTAACGTGGAAAATCCGAAAATGGGAAAAACCACGGAGCCACTCTCGACTCAAATCTTCCACTATAATCAACAATAGTAGGATACACTACTCTAGTGCCACTAGAGTATAATCACATCCAAGAAATCAACTATCTTGGGATCAACAACCCCCACCAACACCAATTAAGTGAACAAGCAAAGTAGAAACTCTACTTTACTAGCAATTGGGGATAACACAAAGAGAGGAGGAGGAGAAGATCCGAACCGGTAAATTGAAATAGTACGACGCAAGGATCAATCCCCCGAAATATGAGACTAAACGGACCAACTTTCACTGTTGAACTTGCCGGCGAAGTTGCTGGTCGAACCTCCAAAATACCCAGCAGTAGCCTCTGTGTTTTTCTTCACCCGCTGCTGCTACTCTCTCTCACTCTCTGTTGCCTCTGCCCGTGAGACACCCACTCACAATATGTGAGTAACAATCACCAGATTGGCCCACGTGGCACACTCGAAGCCACACACACACAATTGTGTGATACAAAAGCCAACGATATACACCACCAGCCAACAAAGATAATGCCAACCCTTTTTTTGTTCTTTTTGTTTTTCTTTAATTACTCTCAAAAGAGCAATTATTCAATGTAGGTGAGTCCACCATATGTGGTGGACCCCACACCAACATTCTCTCCCTCCACCTCATATGGAGGACTCCATACCCGCGATGTTTCTACACACTTCAAGCTTCGCAACCGGTACGAACTTCGTCATCATATCAGCACCATTGTCGTCGGTATGAATCTTGAAAAATTCAACCGACTTCCCATCCAAGACATCTCTAATACAGTGATACCTCACATCGATGTGTTTGGATCGCGAGTGAAAACTCGAGTTCTTGCTAAGATGGATAGCACTCTGACTGTCGCAGTACAGAGTATACTTCTCTTGCTTCAACCCCAATTGCTGTAACAACTTCTTCATCCAAAGAAACTCCTTTGCAACCCTCAGTAGTTGCAATAAACTCAGCCTCAATAGTAGACTATGCAACACATTTCTGCAACCTAGACTGCCACGACACTGCTCCCCCTGCAATAGTGTTCAGATACCTAGACGTAGACTTTCTCGAATCAATATCCCCAGCCATGTCAGCATCCGTAAAATTAAAAAGAGTAGGATCACCATTTCCAAAGGAAATACACAACTGAGAAGTACCCCTGAGATACCTGAAGATCCACTTAACCGCAGACCAATGCTCTCTACCTGGATTGGAGAGAAACCGGCTGACAATGCCAACCGCATGAGCTATGTCCGGTCTTGTACACACCATGGCGTACATCAAACTACCCACTGTTGAAGCATACATAATCGACATCATGTCTTCCTTCTTTGCCTTTGTCTTGGGACTCTGCTTTGAGCTCAACTTGAAGTGACCAGCAAGAGGTGTACTTACTGGCTTCGCGCTGGTCCATATTGAACCTCTTCAGGACCTTCTCAATGTAGGACTCCTGAGATAACCAAAGCCTCTTGGCTTTCCGGTCTCGCAAAATTCTCATACCCAGAATTTGCTCCGCAGACCCCAAATCCTTCATAGCAAAGGATTTTCCCAACTCCTTCTTCAGCCTGGCAATCTTGCTGGCATCATGACCAACGATCAACATGTCATCGACATACAGAAGAAGAATGATCGAATCACCGTCAGAGAAATTCTTCACAAACAGACAATGATATGAAGTTGTCTTCTTGTATCCATGCTCCCCCATGAATGAGTCAAACTTCCTATACCACTGTCGCGGTGCCTGCTTCAAGACATACAAACTCTTTTTCATCTTTCACACCAAATTCTCTTTTCCCTGAACTCTGAAACCCTACGGCTGTTCTATGTAGATCTCCTCCTCCAAATCACCATGAACGAACGCAGTTTTGACATCAAGTTGCTGAATCTCCCAGTCTCTGCTGGCAGCTATACCAAGAACAACCCGGATAGAAGACATCTTCACCACCGGTGAGAATATCTCCTTGTAGTCTACTCCTTTCTTCTGCCTGAACCCTTTCACGACCAATCTTGCTTTATACCTTGGTTCTGAGTTCTCAGACTTCAACCTGTAGACCCATCTGTTCTTGAGTTCTCTCTTACCTTTAGGCAACTCCACCAACTCATAGGTGTTGTTCTCATGTAAGGACCGCATCTCAGATTTCATGGCTTTCTGCCATTTCTCTTTCTTGTCAACTGCCATGGCCTCATCATAGCTCCCTGGCTCCCCCTCATCCGTGAGTGTCACATACTCAGACGGAGAATACTTCCGATAGGGTTGCCGATCTCTGCTAGATCTCCTCAACTCTGTAACAGCTGGAGCTGGTGGCTCTGGAGCTACCTCCTCATCCTGTGCATCTGCGTGATCATCAACTGGAGGTTGATCAACATCACCAACATCACCCTGATCATCCTGCACTATCTCATCACCATGCTCAGCTGGAGTAGGACTGGGATCATGTCCACCAAATCATCACCATCAGCTTGAGGCTTATCACATTCATCAATGTCCTCAATAGTCCGATCTTCGAGAAATACCACATCTCGGCTCCTGAAAATCTTCTTGGTAGCTGGATCCCATAACCGGTACCCAAATTCTTCATGGCGATAACCCAGAAAGATACACTGCTTGGATTTGTCGTCAAGCTTTGATCTTTCATATTTTGGGACATGTACAAATGCCCGACACCCGAACACTCTCAAGTGATCGTAAGACACATCTCTACATGTCCAAACTCTTTCAGGTATATCTGTCTCCAAAGGAACTGAAGGAGATAGATTGATCAAATCCACAACTGTTCTCATCGCCTCACCCCAAAAGGTTCTTGGCAGCTTTGCCTGTGACAGCATACATTTGATCTTATCAATCATGGTCCTGTTCATCCTCTCTGCTACACCATCATGCTGTGGGGTCTTGGGAGGTGTCCTCTGATGCTTAATCCCATGGTTTTCCTGATGCACTTCAATGGTTTTCCTGTTTCCCTCTCAACACTAGCGTAAAACTCCTTAAACACATCAGCCACTTGGTCCTTACTTCGAAGAGTGTATGGCCACACTTTACTTGAATGTTCATCAATGAAAGTGACAAAGTATCTCGCACCACCAAGTGTTCTTGTCTTCATGGGAGCACAAACATCAGAATGTACCAGTTCTAGAATAGCAGACTTTCTAGAACCAAAAGACTGCTGAAAACTCAACCTGTGTTGCTTTCCAGCCAAACAATGAGTACAATGCTTCAAAGGATTACCTTTAATGCCAGGGAGCTGCTCTTGCTTGGTTAGGAAATCCAGTCCTTTCTGACTCATGTGACCCAGCCTCTTTTGCCACAACTCTGTAGAGTAATCATCAACCGCATTTACCACTGGACTGGTAAGCTTCGCATCCATCACATACAGTGAACACTCCTTCATCCGTCTAGCAACAACCAACGAGCCCCGAGTAAGTCTCCATTTCATATCACCGAAATGATTGCTATATGACACGATTTCTTACGTGTGTACGCATGTGCACGGTCGAAGTAATAAAAGATGAGTATTAAGCTCAGGTTATCGAACCCACAGGGACAGTCTTGAGATTATTTAGTTAAACAATTAATTTAAAATTAAGTAACAGGAGGAAAAAGTTGTGATTTAAGAGTTCGTCACCCTCAAACAAGTGACTGAAATGAAATAACTATAACTAATATTTTTATTATTTTCTGATTAAAACGAAGATGGAGAACACTAGATAGTTTTAGGGTCCCTAGGGCATTCAGATATTTTCGGATTATGATTTGAAACACTCTACCTACGTCTAGTTATACCGGGTCACACTCATTACGATCTTCTGTCGATCTCACGTAAATATACGTTCCGTTCTACTTCAGGTCCTGTCGGTCCACCTCCGTCTACCGTTACGTTCTATTCAGCTAGCCAGTTTCGCTCGCCGGGTCCTATCGGTCCACCGTTTCCGCTCAACCCTAACTACGTATAACTGAAACAACCCACACACGGTCATTCAAGTCTCCATCTCCTATCGGTCTCAAGAAACTATGAGAATGTCAACAAAGTTCTTCACGAATCCGGGTTCGTTCACTGTCGTGCAACAACCTAGATAACTAGCATGTATTGGGTGATTAAACCATACAAACTAAGAAACTAAGAACAATAATTTGTTGAATAACTAGAACGGTACGTAGAATTAAGTTCAAACAAACGTGAATCAAACTTCAAATCCGAAAAATCTAATAAAACCCTAGTTCTCCATAAACTATCTAACAAGAGAAGGTTAGCTAGACATACTATTGTTTAGCTCTACACAATTCTCCATAAAATTGATAAAACGAGAGAGGGAAGAGATCAAACAACCAGTCCAAGCTCCAGCGCGAAGCCGTAGCTTTTCCCCGCTGTTCTTCGTCTTTCTTCATCTTCGTCAATTTCTTCTCTGCGTTCGTGTAGAATGGCGTGAATGATTGGCTCCTTTATCTCAATTAGATCTGTAGCTTAAAATAAAACTAGGAGTAACAACCTCTTTTTGCAATTTTACCCCTCCAATAATGTTGGAGTAGTAATTTTTCAATGATTGGCATTTATTAACCCTAGACCTGCTCACAAGTACACCCCGAAGCCTCACTTCTTCTTTTATTTTTCATTAATTGCATTTTTTGCCCCAGCCTCAGCCGTGTTTCTTCTCCTGTGGATTTCTGATCGCACGATCAGTGAATGTCATCGACCAATTACAGTGAGTCCCAACACCGAAATTTTTCCCAAGTGTAATGTCTTGATTTTTCTTCGAATTCTTCTTTTTTCTGCGCTGCCTTCTTCTCTCTCTGTTGTTTCTTCTCTGTTATTGGCTTCTCTTTTGCGGTCTGCTGGGTTTGTCTTGCGGTAAAGGTGGTCTTGGTCATGGTGATGGCTGGATGGTGATCAGATGGTTCGGGGGGAATTCAAGTTCTGGGTTGTGTTGGGTGTTTGGGTTTGAATTGTGTGGTGTTTGGAACAGGCCAGTGGTGATGGTGTTTGGAGGTAGGGAATTGGTGTTGGGTACTGATTATGGTGGTTAATGTCGAGAGGGAGGTTTGTTATGTACAGTGATGTTTTGGGTTTAATTTGCAGGTAATGGAATTGAGTTGTGGCTGAACTGAGTTTAGGACCAGGTGTTTGTGGGTTGTATTTGCTGGTAGTTGGCAGTGAAGTAGGATATGTAGGTGGCAGTGGTGATGAGTTGGACTTAGGTTAGTTATGGTCTAGGAATTGGGTTGTTGCTTTGCACTGGTATGTTAGGTGAAGGTGGAGGTTAACAAGAGGCAAAATGGTAAGTTTGGGTTTGAGGATGGATAAGAGGTACAGGTGATTGGGTTGTTTGCTATGGGTTACGGAAGAAGATGGCAATGGAGATGTTAGGTTGTCAGGAAATTGAGGTTCAGGTTTTTGTTTGTAGATCAGTAGGTGATGGTGAATTGTGGTTCGAGGTAGGTTGGTGGTGAGTTGGAGCTGGTTGTGTACAGAGAGTTTATGGTGTAGGATTTGCTTGTTTTTAGGTACTAGTAAGGAGCACGTGCGTTGCACGTGAATTTGTTTTTCAAGCAACTGTCAAACACTTGTCAATTCAAGACACAAAAAATTCATAACAAATTTGTTGCTCTTTCAGAAATGAACAATAAATAAACTTCAAACAATGTCAAAATACTTGTATCTTGATGGTTAAGACTCAGCTTGCATGATGGTTAACTTTTGGTACATACCGGCAGGAGAATTAGAAACTCTATCCTGTTATAACGGTAATCATATACCATAACCGATGTGGAATAAATGCACTTAAAACCATGACTACATATCTTAACATTCCAACTTAATTAAACGGTAACAAAATATATGAGACAATAAAAAGCTCCTTGATATCACGGGGATCTGCCACAATTTGGGCAAACAACTTGCATTTCCTGCAACTTTCTACTTTCCTCTACTTGACTTGATATTGCACAGATTTGACAAAATAAAGAATTTGAGTAGAAAGTCCGCGCAATGGAAAGACAACAATACAGACCATTATACATTCAATCAGGAATATGCCGCTTACCATCAATGAGACATTCTTCAAGAACTTGTAGCATGTATTAGGAGTCAATTTCTTTCTCAAATCTAGGTGATCGGTAAAATCGTTCACGTTCACAAAAACTATTTATCTGATACCTCTTGTATCTTGACTATTTGATGTATGTAACTTCTTGTATCTTTCTCTATCAGCTGAATTCATATATTTTTTTTTTACCTAAGCCACGTGTCCATCATTTTGGTTCCTAAGAGTTCAAATAATAGTTATATGTATCTTCTCTTAAACATTATAGCTATCGTTTCCTCTGCAATCCACATTCTTACGTCCTTACACGAGCTAAGATGTCTCTTAAGGAACTACTTTGTCCGTTTGGCCAAAACCTTCCCATTATGACTTTTCCCACTATTCACCGAGTCAGTTTGACCTGGTAATTTGTTTACCAAAAGGAATAAAGGATGCCAGAATTTGGTAATATTTTCATGGCAACGGATTAAGTAATAAATAGCTAGACTAAAAGACATGGGAGATATATAAAATCTAGTTCAGGGAACCCAAAATGGATGTGTACTTGACCACACAGGATTCTCATACTTCACATTAGCGGAAGGCTGATAATAATAATGGAACATTAAACTTTACAAAAAACCAAAACAAACACAATCAAGTAACTTTAATGCGCTGATGTACTTGGGATAAAAATTAGGGAGAGAACAAAAAGAAAAGAAAAAGATTGTGATAACTCATTCGGATTGGAGACAATAGTCCAAACCCTTCCAGTGTGATGCCATGCCAAAGAAAGTATGGCATTTACAGATTTCAATTAAACCACCCAAATCCCGACAATGTAACTAAAAAGATCTAATAAAATTGACTATCAGTTAAGTTCTCGGATGGTGTTATGGGAGCTATAACTAAAAAGAAATATATTTTTAGGGTCGATAGCTAACAAAGGAATAAAACACAGTAAAATGCAAAATAGAGAACTATTGCAGTACCGCCTCAACCTCTATGAGGGCCGACAACTGCAGCTTGTTGCAACCCTTTGTTTGTATCGCTTCGCATGAGAAGCTTCAGCCACTATTTTTAATTAATTGCGAAAGAAAGGCACTACAAGAGAAGCTACCAATATGACACTTGGCATATGTATGTCCTTATGCCACTCCATGATCTTATGAACATGAAGAAAATTAAGTTCGTTCAATTATGAAGTTGTTATTTCCTTGACCTTGATATACGCAAACCAAGATGGCTAAGTGGTTGAGTAAAGGTTACTCGTTTGAAGATAACCCAATGAAAATAGTGCCCTTCAGTACAATCTGAAACAAAGATTTACATTATTTTCTTTGTACTATATGCTTATGGGCTCTAGTTCTTCTAGAAATCAATCCCAATTGACAAATTATAAGCTATTATGACTACAATAAATAAAATTGGCAGAGCATATCAGCTTCACCAACTACTATAGCTCTGGAACTTGATTGAGTAAGATTGATTATTTCACATAAGAAAGGGTTTCAAAAGCAAAATGAATGAAATATAAACGGTATAAAAGAAGGGATGTCCGGTATAACAAATTAAGGTTTACACATATAGATAGTATTGTTAAGAAAAGGTGTGCCAAGGGAATTTCTCACCAAATCCGTTGACGATTTGAAAGCTATCTGGACTTTCATATTCCAAACAACAGCCAACGGAGCCTCAAAGCGAAGGGCTTGAAAACCCTGTATGAGAAAGCCATGCCGAAGTTGCCACCGTTGTCAAAGAACTTAATATTGCATATTCATGTAATATTTGATCTTTCATTATTTCGTATCCACATAGCATAACTAATCCTCATTGAATTCTACAATAGACAAGCATTAGAAATCTTGCAGTACACCCGAACAAAATAAAACAGAATACATATATAGAAGAGTATAAATTCTTTGGTATATGACATAACAGAGCTTTTGTCACTCTGACAAACAATTTCGAATAGAATCAAGCAATCGACTCCAAGTCATATCTTGTCCTATTTTTACCTTCCGGTGCCTGACGATGGTGAAGGTCGGCGAAAGAATTTTGGTCAGACAAACTGAAGACCACATGGAGATTGTTACAACAAATACACAGTACCACAAGGGTTTGACCAGAGTAAAACACAAAATCATATGCTAATAACCAAATTAACAATTCAATCAATTAATCAAACAGATACCGAAACCACCTGATCCAGTAATGAAGAGGACCACAAAGCAAAGAACATGTTTCTTCCGTTGGGGAAGGAAGTTGATACAGCTAATCAATGGCAATTTAAAATATGAACATTGACTTTTTTGTTATGGAGACAAACCAATAGACATACTAACATGAACGTAATAAAGCACCACAGGAGCATGAAACCTTACTATTCGGCAGATCGTTGCTAAAGCATCACCTCTAGATATTTTACCAGATCTACCATGCATTTCATCAACGCCTAAACGGGTTTATTCGTTTGACTTCCACTACCATTGAACGTTGCTGAGGCAATTGTGTATACAAATATACGATTTGTGGATTCCACAATCCGGAACAAGTAGGGTTGAGATGGAGTTGTTTCGTGAAACGATGTGAATCAAAGAAAACGTTTGATGATTAAGAGGGTCGAGGCATCGTTTGGTATGTGTGTACCTAATTGCATCATAATATAGTTTTTGGGTTATTTTTCTAAATATACAATTTGTGTGGGGTGCCTTTAGTATTAACCATATTAGGAATACTTTTTTTTCATTATTCATCTTTTTATAAGAGTAAAGATAATGGAGGTGGTTTAACTGGAGATTAGGCAGTGGTGTTGTTGGTTGCAGGTATGTAATTTCATAGGAGGTGGTAATGGTAAAGGGGTAGTACTGTATTGAAGTTTATGGGGTCTGATAGTTATGGAGGTAGTTTGGCCATGGTTTTGTGGTCTGGTATGATGTTTTTGGGTTATTGGTGGTTAACGGGTTGGATGAGAATTGGGTTAACAGATTGTAATGGTGGTAATAGGTAGGTGGGACAGTGGTTATGGTGAAGTACATGTACGGTGGTGTAGGTTATTTTGATGGTGGTCATGGCTAGAACGGGTCGGTTCGGCCGGGGATATTCCCGTTCGGCTGACCGACCCGGCATGTCGGTTTTTGCTTCCGGCGAAAACGTCCCCAATCGAACAACCACCATACCCGAGTGATTTTGGGTTCATCGGGGCCGGATAAATTTCGGGTGATTTCGGGTAAACCCGGTGATTGTCTCCACAGACAAACCCATCGTGATGGAATAACAGATCTAAGGTGGAGAAGTCACCGGAAATAGTGATCGGAGATGGAGAAAAAGTGAACCAGTTCCGATCGTGTGTGAGTTAAGGAGGGAGGGAGAGAGAGAGAGAGAGAGCATGAATCGATAAATCACCTCTGGAGATCTGAGAGAGAGAGCAAGAATCGAATCGAGAAACCCCAATGGAGGCGCGGCGTTAGCCTCCTGCTTCTTCTTCTTCTTCTTCTCCTTTTCTTCTCTCTCTCTCTCTCTCTCTCTCTCTCTCTCTCTCTCTCTCTCTCTCTCTCTCTCTCTCTCTCTCTCTCTCTCTCTTCGTTCTCTGTACAGAAACAAAACAGAGGAGGCTGTGTAGGGTAGTGGGGTGTGTGTGCTTAGTACTCAAAGTACTTACCCACCTGCCTCTAACATTAATCCGGGTCGGTTCGGGTTCCGTCGGGTTAAGCTAGTTGGTACCCGCGCCCCACCCGATTTTTGACGGGTCTGGGTTAAAACAACCCAAACCCAATCATTATGACAATTTTTTTTATCCTTTTCCGATCGGTTCGGGTCGGACCGGTCGGATTGCGCGGGTTGGGCGGGTTTTTGATCACCCCTAGTCATGGCTATGGAAAAGAGATGGCAGTGCAAGTTATGGTAGAGGTGAAGTACGCTGCTGCATTGTTCCTCCTTTTCTTCATCTCCTTGGCCAATTTCTCCGAGCTCTACTCGCTTTCGAAGTTCGTTTCCGTCCTCGTTCCACACTCCGAGCCTCCGATACCTGGGAATCACACAACTACAAATACCAGCGTAAAATGTGACAATTATAGCTCAAATCAACTAGAAAACGCCCGGACTATCAATTAAGCACACAAAACTCAACTTTCACAAATATCTCAAGATCATAGCATATATCACATGTATTTTGCCCGGAAATCACACAAAACAGTAGGAATTCAACTGTAAATATAACACCGTAAACGGGGTTATCACTATACCCGTCTTCATCAAGCTTCCCTGCAGAAATCAAATTCAGCCGAATATCTGGAACATGTCTGACATCCCTGAGAACAAGCTTGCTTCCAGTGTTAGTCTCCAAGAATACATCACCCATGCCAATGATCTTTGACACACCACCATTCCGCATCTTGACCACACCACAGTCACCTGGCCGGTAAGATGAGAAGAACTCTCTCCTGGAGGTAACATGAATGGAAGCCCCGCTGTCAATAACCCAGCTGCTGTTCTGACAAGCTATACTCACGACATTATCCTCACAGACAATGAGAGTATCATCCTTAGTCGTTGTAGCAACTCTCTTCTCACTCTTGTTGTCTGATCCATTCTGCCCCTTGTTCTTCAGCTTCCTGCACTCTTTCTTCATATGTCCCATACCTCCACAATGGTAGCATTTAACACTTTTATTCCAATCACTCGACTAACCTCTCGAGTGATTCCTTTTTTTCATTAGGACCCCTGCTGTGACTTCTCCCTCTATCCTGTTTCTTTTCTGACACTAGTGCCTCAGCCTCCGAGTTCATGTCTGACTCGGACCGTCTAGCTTCTTCATTCAAGAAGTTATCCTTGACCATGTCATTGGTCAACTTTCCATCTGGAGCTGAATTGCTGAGAGCCACTGTCAAATTTTCCCAACT
The DNA here is from genome assembly GCA_023055425.1 of Linanthus parryae. Taxonomy (NCBI): domain Eukaryota; kingdom Viridiplantae; phylum Streptophyta; class Magnoliopsida; order Ericales; family Polemoniaceae; genus Linanthus; species Linanthus parryae. The sequence continues at coordinate 76,616,832 of JALGPY010000006.1, read as the reverse complement.
ATCCGGCAAGCTACTGAGAAGAAACAATGCCTGAATCTCATCATCAAACACAATCCGCATCGCCGTCAGCTGATTCATGAGCTCCTGAAACCTGCTCATATGCTCAGACACACTCTGGCCATCCCTGTACCTCAAATTCACAAGCTGCTTCATGAGGTGCATCTTGTTCTGATTTGTCTGTCTCTCATACAAAGAATCAAGATTTTTCCACAAAACATCTGCTCTTGTCTCTTTGGCGACGTTGTGAAACACGCTTTGGTCAATCCACTGTCTGATAGTGGCCACAGTCTTCCTATGCAATGTGTTCAATGCTTTGTCTGTCATAGTGGCCGATTTCGAAGTATCACCTTCAACAGGATCATACAAATCTTTAAAGAATAGCAAATCCTCAATCCTTGGCTTCCAAATTGAATAATTTGACGAAGTCAATTTTCATCGTACCACCAACACAATGCTTATCCATTTTAGTCAACACTACAACCGAGCCAACAACAATGAACCTGGCTCTGATAGCACTTGTTGGGGAATCCAGGCTCAAAACACGACTAAATCAAAAATCCGTAGCGGAAGCAAAAACGCCCAAAGAATCAAACTTTCCCCACAATAACGTGCAACTAAACGGAGAGTCGGACAAGCAATCGAAGACAATAAATTATAAACAAGACAAACACACTTTAACGTGGAAAACACGAAAACGGGAAAAACCACGGAGCCACTCTCGACTCAAATCTTCCACTATAATCAACAATAGTAGGATACACTACTCTAGTACCACTAAAGTATAATCACATCCAAGAAATCAACTATCTTGGAATCAACAACCCCCACCAACACCAATTAGGTGAACAAGCAAAGTAGAAACCGTACTCTACTAACAATTGGGGATAACACAAAGAGAGGATGAGAAGAAGATCCGAACCGGTAGATTTAAAGAGCACGACGCAAGGATCAATCCCGAAATCTGAGACGAAACGGACCAACTTTCACCGTTGAAATTGCCGGCGAAGTTGCTGGTCGGACCTCCAAAATACCCAGCAGTAGCCTCTGTGTTTTTCTTCACCCGCTGCTGCTACTCTCTCTCACTCTCTGTTTCCTCTGCGCGTGGGACACCCACTCACAATATGTGAGTAAAAATCGCCAGCTTGGCCCACGTGGCACACTCGAAGCCACACACACACAATTGTGTGATACAAAGCCAATAGTATACACCACCATCCAACAAAGATAATGCCAACCTTTTTTTTTTCTTTTTTTTTTCTTTAATTACTCTCAAAAGTGCAATTATTTAATGAGGGTGAGTTCACCATATGTGGTGGACCCCACACCAACAATATATACATCCTTTATAACCCCTTGTAATTTGTGTTTTCGTGGACTTTGTGAGGGATGGATATTGCATTTGTGAAAGACATTGGTTAAGAATTGTTGAAAAACGTAGATTCAGAAGTGTAGAGAGAAAAATTGAATAATTGATTGACGAAGGAGTTGCTGAAAAACTAACAGTTATAATGTCTATATAAGCCTTAGGGAAAGGAAGATACGAAAAAGACAAGAAAACCCCACTATATCTACATATATTTCAATATCCGCCCTCAAGTTGGAGTGTGTATGATCATCACACCCAAATTGGAGATGAGGAAATGAAGAGAAAGAAAAAGAACTGCAGAATATAGGGGTTTACAAATCATTATCAACACAGCAGATGCTCTGGGCCATTTTCCAAACTTGAAGGGAATTGTCATCAGCAACACTAGATATGACCCATAGTTCATTCTTCTCCCATGAGAAGTCTAGTATCTTTGCTTTACAGGTTCAACATTGAATTCAGGTTCAGACTTCCTAAATAAAAGTACAATTCCTTCCATGTACTCATGTTCCTCCTTGAGCCCAAAATACTGGAAGACACCGCTCAAATTTAGAAATGACATGGCCTTAGTATTTTTACTGTTGAAGAACTTGATGACGACGTCCACAGATTCCTTGATCATACTGTCTTTTGATAACATACATTTCTTCAAGGAGTCCCTAGTTGAAGATGATTGCTGAATCAGTGAACCATCATTAGTGCCCAAAGTATCTGCCAGATCCCCGAGGACGCCAATGGAAGTTTTCATTACCATATCATCCATGTCTTTCTCCACATATATGCTATCCAAGAACCGTATGATATAAGGTTCATAGGGAATCAACAACTGATACTTGGTAGAATTTTTGAAGCCTTGTAATATACCTGAATATGCCTCCAATATCCTGTTTCTATGAAGATTGGTATACTCGGTCAATTCATTATCAGCAACTGATGTTCGGGAAGACAACTCAACAGCACTTTGAAGCATTGGTATGGCATACTTCAAATACTTATCGATTTTCTCCGATTTTCAATGCTACGCCACCAAAGACTGGAAAAATTGGGGGCTTCACAGATTGATGCAATTGGTCGCTAGAGTGGTCTTTAAAAATTGGGGGCTTCCCAGATTGATGCAATTGGTTGCTAGAGTGGTCTTTAAGGAGCTTCGTCATAATCCCATCATAGTAAGGCAAAGTCTTGTCTTCCACTGCCTTGCATATATCACCAACCACACCAACTGTGACAGCACGAACTTGGTACTCTTCAAAATGCTTAAGACTTGTCTCCAGATACTTGTACAATTCCAGCATGCATTTGACAAAATGCGAACCTATTGCATATGCAAGGGCTACGATGGCAAGAATTGCTTCCTCATTCACAGGGACATTTATACAGTCAAAAACCTTGAGGAATAGACTCATGGTCTGATCATCATACTGCATGAAGACATATTTAGATGCATCCGATGATCATAGTTTCTGAATAATAACATGTAAGCACCCGCAGAGCTTGTGTGTCTCATGAAGACCCTGTAGTTCACTTTGCTTCTCCATTTCGTCAGATGAGAGCTTGTGTGTCTCATAAATCTCATTCATAATGATGGGAGCAAATTGCAATACCATTGGGGTTGTGTCTTCTGTTGAACACCTCGCCACATCGTTTAAGGTCTCATACGCATCACTTCTTAGTCTCGACTCCCCATCATCTTTTATGTGAGAAACAATAAGAGATTGAACCATATCTTGGAATAACAGAGCAACAGTAACAGTATTTGTTTAACTTTTCAGGAGAGGAACCCTCCAATATGGAACCAAATGTGTAATTCGCAGCTTCTCTCTGCCTCCAGTCAGGTCTACTGACGTTATCTTGAATGAATGACGTCACAAGGCCAACAATGTCATCTCCAACAGTCCGGACAACCACCCCTAGGAAAATCCCACTGGCCATGGCAATATTCCAAGCTCCTCCATCATGTTCTTGATCTTTATCTTGCTTCAGAAGTGTTTCCAACAGCAAAGGAACAAGAGTAGACAATGCTTGTTTAATAAAACTACGCAAGGAATTTTAGAATCCCCAGCAAAATCACCACCATATTCATCTAATAAAATCCATTTCTACATCACATATGGAGCTCCAGAAACCGAAATTGCATGAACTCTGAGCACTATATCCAAACAAAATGTACACCCATCCTCTTAGTAAACCTTTCAGTGTCTGCTCTTTCAAATCACCAGCAGAATCAGGGCTAGATGCCATGACTTCATTATTTGTCTATTCAAATTTATCTTCACTCTTACCAGTAGTAGGATCTCCATATGCTATCAATAAGCCAGCCACAAAGGAACCACATAAATTGCGGTGAGAATCAGCATTAAGCTGCTTAAAATCCTTGAAGAACCCAACAAAACTCTTCTCATTGTGATGAATATCCAACCCACCATAAAAAACTCCCTTCAATGCACCAAAAAGACCAGCATCAAGAAGAGCATAGAATGACCTCCTGGTTCGGGTAGCCTCGATGCCATTATACTCCTCATCCATTTCAAGTGTTTTCAAGACACAACGGGCCAACAAAACACCAGAAAACCCAAAATCCTCAATTGAAATCGGAAACACAAAACACCTAGCAGGCACAATCAGCGAGTTTAAACCACTGCGAAAAACTACCAAATCCTCAAGAGCCATCAAAACTACTTGAGTTAAGCAACTGCTACACAAATTGGGATCACCACACCCACCATAGAACGCTTCAACACAGAAGCACAACAAGAACGTATAATACAGGACAATCAGCAACTCATCTAGCTGCAAACAAGAGGCGACCCGAGAGACAACAAAGCTCTCCAACCTCATCAAATGAAGAAGCACAAAAGCTTCAATAACATCCACAAATGGTGGAAACAAACTCAAATCAGCATCAAACTGATGTAAACAAGAGGCGAATCGAGAGATAGCAGAGCTCTCCAACCTCATCAAAAGAAGAAGCATAAAAGCTTCAATAACAACCACAAATAGTGAAAACAAATTAAAATCAGCAACCAACTGATGTAAATCAAAGTCAACCTGAGAGATAGCAGAGCTCTCCAACGCCAACAAAGGAAGAATCACAAAATCTTCCAAAAATCCACAAATAGTGGAAACAGTGAACCAGAAACACCAAATCAAGGCAAGTGTAGGCAATACACAGAACAAACCCCTCACAATATTCTCAGCTATTTCCTCAATTTCACTATTATCAACTGACATATAATTCAATTGAGAGTACTGATTATGTACCTTTGAAAACATGTAGATCGATTCTGAACAGAGAGTCCCCGATAACAGATCTGACGATGACAAACTCAGGTGGAAGAAATCATAGTGAACTTGAGTACCATTCACAGCAAGGCCGTGAGGTCCGGTAACATCGACGGCCTTGGTACGACTTTCATCGCCTGCACCGATGAAGAACTCAAACCGCTTGCCTTCTCCGAGGTTGTTCAAACTTTTATATCGAATCAACGAATGGAACAGATCTTTGCCTACACCGAAGCTCTGCTTGCCGTCGCTCATAGAGAGAAATCCGAAAGGAAGCCAGATCGTGAACCATGGCTCTGATACCATGTGTTAGAATAGATTCCCTAGAGGCAATCTAGTTTAGTATGAATTTATATGTGGCTAGAAAATTCATTTATTATTTATTGGATATTTAAGATAATGAAGTCCTTAGATTTAAAATTGTGTTGCTTATCTTAAATATCCCTAGTCCAGTATAATGATTAAAGGGAAAATCATCTATAGACTAGTATGGGGTTGGATTGATATGGAGATATCATGATCCAACACATAGGTGTGCATTAAAGGTAATGGCGCACTGGATTGACCCATCTCCGAGAAGGCTAAGTACACGTTATGTTGAGTCACAAGTGCTTCTCGCGGTGCAATGGTATTGTCATCCTTAGACTTGAAGTCGCTAGATATTCTAGTTGTGGATTATTGTGATTTTGGTAGCGTTAAACGCTACACCGTAACTGGGTAGTTATAAAGGCGTGTACCGGATACAATAAGAAGCAAGCTTAGAGATCGTAGTGTACGTAGATAGAATTTGTCGCTCCCACATAACGGGAGCAAATATCCTAGTCCACTCGAGGGATAGTGCTTATAGAATGTCTGGCCAGACTCAAATAAATCAATATGGGATATTGATGTTATTTGCACGAATAAGGCTATTCCCATGGATCGAGAAACTATTGATTGGATATACGAGTGTGACTTGTATGTCTCGTGTCCAATCCGGATATAGAGACAAAGGGATGAGACAACTACTTGTATAAGGTTGTCAAGATGACTATTCTATTAGTTGGCTAGAATGGATGTTTTGCTAGAAACCGCTCCGTATTAGCAAACTGTTGCTACCAACTAGATAGAACCTACGGGGTCACACGCTATATAGAGTTGAACTAGATTTGGGAATTAATTAATTGGATTAATTAATTAGAAGGATCACTTTGCAATACCTTGCAAACTTAGTAGGGACTAATTTGCAAGGAAGGGACTAAATTGAATTCTAGTAGGACTAGAAAACGTCCTTTAGGTAGCTGGCAAGGATTTGTTGGAGTATATAAAGTACACTCCTTCCTTCCTTCCCACACTTATGTCATAATAGATCATAACTTGAGTGGGAGAGAACAAAAAGGAGAGAGAAAGCAAGCAAAAGGAGACGCCGCCCCCCTTGCTCGCCGCCCGTCCCTGTCGGCCCACAAGGAGGTCGAAACCTCCTTGTTTCGGTCTCGTTTTGCGTGATTCTTCTTCCTCTTCCTCTTTCCGGGCTAGCACCAAGGATTGGAAGATCTAGAAATCAACTCTAGGCGTGGATCAACTATAGAGAACGTGACACAATTCGCGTTTGAATTCATCAAAGGAGAACCCTAAGGTGTGTTAATTGATTTCTTCCTTTACCATCGTTATGTCTCTTGACTTGTGATCCTTGGAGGGTTTTGCATGGTTTATTTTGTTTCCGTTGCGCATCCATGAATCAAAACCCTACACCATTTTAAAAAACGTAGATTCAGAAGTGTAGAGAGCAAAGTTGAATAATTAATTGATGAAGGAGTTGCTTAAAAACTAACAGTTACAATGGCTATGTAAGCCTTAGGGAAAGGAAGATACGGGAAAGACAAGAAAACCCCACTATATCTACATATATTTCAATAAGAATATCTAAGTGTTATTGTTCTACCTGCAAATACATATTAAATTGTTGTGTGGGATATCTCATTTCTCGATTATTCATACAATAATTCTAGTTCTTTGCAGTTTCTTTTAATTCTTCTCTCGACATATTCTAGATACACAGATTTTCTTAGACACTTATCTTAAAGTGGGTTGGGCCATAGAAGTCTGGTTTTTAAAAAGGCCATAGAAGGTTCTTAGTCTGAGCCCAATGGGCTCGAACACCAATTGTGGGATCCGACACATCACTTTTCTCACAAATAAAACGGACATATATCCCGGCCCTGAAGAAGTCACTGAACGGGATCTTGTAGTTCACCACAATTGCTACAAATACCATAGAATAAATATCCTATACTTGTAAAAAAATTGTTTCCCTTATTTGCAAAATAGCTCCTTTCTGCAATGACACATTTTTCGATGATATGGCCGAAAGTACATCGTTTTCGGTAAGGTACACGGTTATCGTATTCTGACTTAGGGTGGCATTACCTCATTGGAAGTGGCTAGAGTGTAATCGGTTCGATTTGAGACGGCCTGTGTTTTTCCTTTTTCTTTTCTTTTTTTTTGATCAAAATATGGCTTGTGTTTAAAGTAGATCACCTAAAACTTCTTAAAGGGGCTTCGCTCCCACTCCCAATCCTCACTCCGGCGCTTTCAGCACGAATTCTCTTATAATCCTCGCTCCTAAAATTATATGACACGTTTTCACCAACGCTCTGTACTTTCTCAGCAATGGATCTCACTACTAAATTATCAAGACTCTTTAAAACTAAGTCAAACTATAATTTTAACTAAAATGACATAGTCAATCCCTTACAGAAATAGCCTCCTGCCTCAATGTATGCCAAGTTCTAATGGCTAACACTCATTCAAGAAGAACATGCATTACATTTTTCAGTACATCAGGTTCCAGTTTTATATATAAGCTTTCTAGTTGTTGCCACAAAATCTTGATGGTACAAAAATTCAATACATAATATGCTGATATCTAAAATTATATTAAATATATAATTTATGTACGCGCTCTCATGACGCTCTCATTTATATATATATATATATATATATATATATATATATATATATATATATATATATATATATATATATATATATATATATATATATATATATATATTTGTCGCTTTAGCACTTCCGCTCCCGCTCCGCTCTAGATGACTTACTTTAAACCATAAACCACATCGAAGACATTAAATTTTCAAAATTTGTTACGAAACCAAACCATTTAATATATAAATCAAACAAATTCAAACGAGAAATCTCCAGCTTAGTTCAGTTCGGTCAATCTGCCTAACATTTTGTTCAAATATAAAAATACTAATATGTATCTTGACACTGTGTTCAGGAGCGGACGTAGGAATTTCGTTCAATGGGGGCACAACTGGTCGTAAAAGAACTTATCATTTTAAATACTACATATCATGTTATGTAGCATTAGAAACTACCACAAACTACGATAATTAGAAGCATACCCAGCATAAATTTGTTCTTAGTTAAAATAAGAAGAATGTAATTAAGGTATCTGTCCCCCATTCGGTAAATGAATGCGATCTTGACAGCATTCATGAAGAAAATACTCTCTCTGCCATGGCAATTGCAAATAGTAAAATTATATCCAGATAATGTGCCGTTTGTTTTCTTTAACATTAATTAGCTTTATTTATATGCTAGTGAATTTCGAGTCCAGATCCTCTGTATCCTTTGTGTGTATCCTTCCATGTATCTTTCCTATGATTGATATATTTCTTATTTTTTAATTCAACTTAATTGTTTCAAAATTCTATCAAATTGAATAAAATAATATGAAATATATCAATCATAGGAAGGATACATGGAAGGATACACACAAAGGATACAGAGGATCTCGACTCGTGAATTTCTGTAGTAACCAAAATTAGAGGGGTCATCAAACCATGACCTGTACCATTCTTTCCCAGCTCTTTCTTTCTAATTTGACTTTTGTCACTATTCACTGGGTCACTTTGATCCGGTGATTTGAATAGCAACCCCATGTAATTTTTGTTAATTTTTTATGGTGTTGTAGAGTAAAAGGTGCTCTATAATATGGTGAAAAAATTATCAAAAAATCGTATTATTTTGCTATCCAAATCACCCAGTCAAAGTGACCCAGATACGAGTCAAAAAAGTCAGATAGGAAGAAAGAGTTGGAACGGACTGGTATGAATTAATTGTGCCTATGTAAGTATCCAATTGAAATATCTATGGGTGCCTAGTTGATTAATTACAATTTTTACACAAATTAGTAGTGACAAAAGGAAATTGGGTGGGGGCAAGTGACCCAACAGGGCACTGCCACTTGAACCAAAATTGAAAATCTCATATCGCGATTTACCAGCGTGTAATGGATCAAAAATCACTTCAACGTTCAATTTTCGAAATACTGGTGAAGAATATGTAAATTTGAAGGAAATAACTCAAACAGACCTACTAGTGATTGGAAAACCTCGGAAATCATCAAAGTAATTTTCAAAATTGAGATGATAGTATATGATGATAAGGAATGAATAACAGAAGCAATCTCTAAAGCAAATGTAATGTTATGGAGCTGTAAGGGTTAAAGACATTTTGTACCCTCGTGTTTTAGATTATATACAAAAAACACTCTATTGTTTGGGAATATACAAAAACCACCCCTGCTAACTAACGGACTTAACTCATGTGTTGAGAAGAAAAAACTACCGTAAATGTTGATGTAAAATTACGCGGTATAAATACTATTTCTCCTCCATAACTCCTGTTTTTCCTCCACCACACACACTTTTTCTCTCTCTCTTCCTCATCCTCTCCCCAGTCTGAAAACCCTAGCCGCAGACCTCGTCTCACTCTATCTCTTCCGTCACCGCCAATTCGACCGCCACCGCCTCCGCTACCAACCACGGCACTACTCTCCAATTGCAGTTTCAACCCATGTCCGGTCGACGACCGATCGATCGGATGGCGGATCTCGGGTTTCACAGAGGATGCGGAAGGTGTAATCCCATTTTGCCGACCAACTGTTCGACGAAATGTCGCTGAGAAAGAATTGGCTAAAGCGGAGCTCTTGAGGTAAGCTAATGTTTAGCATGGGAATGGGAAGTGGTTAGCCGAGTGCCATGACTTGTGGAGATTAATCAACACGAAGTGTGAGTTCAAAGCTATCATCTTTGTTGAAGTTCTTTATATGGGTCAAGGCTCAGTTTTTTTTTTTTTTTTTTTTTTTTTTTTTTTTTTTTTGGTTTTTGATTGGTTTGTTCAAACACCCAATCCGTTGGATGACTTGTCCTCTTTTTCTGGGTTTTTGATTGGTGTCGTCATGGGTGGGAATAAATTGTATTGAAGGAGAAGATGGGTGATGAGGAGGAAGATGGAAAAGAATATTCGATGGTGAATCTACTACTCCCTCAATCTCTGTGTTCAATCTATGCTTCTTATTCTTCTTCCCCAACGCCACAGAAGTAGCTCCTCTGGTTCTGAGATTGGAACTCCAATCGGCCCAATCGAGCTATTTTGAGAAGATTACTAGAACCATTACCGAAGCCGAAAGCAACAAATTCCCATCAATGTCCAGAGCCTTCAAAGAAAGATTCGGAGAGAGCCTACAAACTGTCAAGTGGACAGGTGAAAGTAAAACTGGATTTGAAAAATTGCAAGAGCATCGATATCGATGTTTCACATCATAACAAGAAGCAAATCCTCAGTTTTGCAAGTAAAGGAGAGCCTTCACTGTTGATTAAGAGATGAACTTCAAGTGAGGCTTGTGATTGTGGAGGTTGGGATGTGGGTTGCAGATTGAGGGTGTCTGGAAACCAGAATAACAAAATTAGTGAGATGTGCTCTTCCCAAAGTCATTACCCAACAGAATTGTGTGTGTGTTGTCACACGAATGGACTTGGTCTGGGTTTCATTGTGGTGGTGGTGGTGGTGGTGTTGCTGGTGGAGGTGGTGGTGAAGAAAAACACAAGTCTTGATGTAGGGTTGGTTGTGGCTGGGAAGTAGAGATAAGTGGTGATTGGCAAAATCAGTTGTGGTGGTGGTTCAAGCGGTGGGTGTTTTGGAGAAATCAGTGGTGGTGGCGGAGGTGGCGGTCAAGAACACAGAGAAAATCAAGAATATCAACAAAATAAACCCAAAAACACAAAGAGGGGCAAAATGGTCATAAAACAACGTAAAACACCCCCTACTGACTGACACTACCAGAAGGGTGGCATTTGTCCAACGTCCATCCATTGACAGGGGTGGTTTTTGTATATCCCCAAACAATAGGGTGTTTTTTGTATATAATCCAAAACACGAGGGTGCAAAATGTATTTAACCCTTCTTAATTTCGTAGAGAGGATCTATAGATCTCGTAGAATCATCTCATTTATAAGTGTAGGTCATGCGCACAACTCGTCCTACCAACTCAGGAGCTTCTATGCCTTTCAACGAACTCTACGACCACTACACCGTAGCGGTTAACCCTACTTAAACTCTACTTCCTTCTGTGCTCAAAGATTTTTTATGTCCCCATAAATGTGTAGTTCAATCCCCTATATGAACACGAGCCTCTTGCACGTGTCCCTATTGTATTGGCATTCCATCGATACAGGGCGTGCAACTCTAGGTCTTGTGCAATCACTGCGAACGCCTAGGATGAAACTTCTCATCACTATTTACATTAACACATGCATAGGATCTTTCAAATATTATTTGAAAATTGTGATTTGATTTCCTCTTCCCCAAATTTCAACACTTATTTGCCAATTACTATATGAACCAATCTTTACCCTTCGATTCCTTTTCTCTCCGGCCTTCAAAACTCTTAAGCGCATGAGGTCTCGGATTCAAACCCAGTTGGTGACAAAAATAATTTTTCAAAAAAAAATAATCATTTTTCTCTACAAATCACCGAGTCAAAATGACCTCGATACAGGTAAAAATGTCATATTGGGGACAAAGAGAGGGAACGAAGGGTAGAAGTCAGTTTGCTGAGTCAATTAGTGAGTGGATAGTTAGTTAGCAAGGTGTGTAAACCATGTTTAATCTCTCCTTGTTATGTTATGAAAAACAGTAATGTAGGTAGTAAAACATGATCAATACTCTAGAGGGGGGGGGGGTTGAATAGAGTATGGTAAATTTTGGAACTTTTGCTAAAATAGTGGTGTCAAAGAAGTTTGTGGAAAGCAGAGTGTATCTCAAGGCCTAGAAATGAAATTCAAGTCCTCGAATCAAAACAGATAGTAAAAAGAAAGCTGAGAGTTTTCCAGGCCTTGAAATGCCTTTCAAGCCTTTGAACTTAAAACCTGTTTTGTACAACCAATAAGCTAAGTATAGAACAGTAAGATAAATTCAAGAGACACTCAGTCCACTTGGACCTACATCTCTACCTCAGGGACTTGATCCCTTCAGGATTTTCAATAAAATTCTTATTAATGAAAATTTAATCCCTAGATCTCAAGCACATAGAGTTCCCTTACTCTGTACAGCTTGTGATTCTCACTAACCTATCTAGTACTTGTTCTAGCTAACTGATTCAATAAGAATTCTATATTGTTCAATTGAACAACACAGAAGAATAAGATGTAAGAAGTATTATTTAAATGATATACAAATATAGATCAGAAAGAAGAACACTGAGAACTAATGAAGCAGTTGAATGTGCAGTGATCTTCTGATGAGTGGATTGAGTGAAAATGAATCTCCGTCCATGTTGCTTGTCAATCCTGAGAATGTCTGAGTCTCTGTGTTCATGTCTCTTCTTCATATTCTCCAGTCATTCCCTCTTATGCAGCTAGTTTGAATTGCACATCTTCAGGATCTTCTCAAAACAAACTTCCAAAAAATCAGTAGAGTATCTTAATTTGTCTAACAACTCTTCCCAACGGCTAGTTGCTCAATATCTTCAAAGATATTGACTTGATATGGTGGCTAAGTATGTTAGGAAGGCCAAGACATGTTTGTATAGTCACATAATCAATTTATCAATCCAGTTTCCTTTTCTGTAAGAGCACAGTTCAGGAAGTTGTCCATACAAAATAGGCAACAACTTATCCCTGCAAAAAAAAATTCAAATAGATGAATTAGCAACAATATAGATCATCAAAATAGTTTGTCTTTCATCATCAAATAAAAAATAACCAAGTAAAGGGGTCCAGGATTCAGATTAGAATTATAAGCTACCCCTAAGTTCATGCTGTATACATCACTGTATATTTCAAACCTTTGAAAACAGTTTCAAGGCGTTGAAACAGACAAGCCTTTGAAAGAAGCTGAACTTACAATTTCCCCCTTGATGAAAGAAAAAAACTCAGACCTTTTATGAACTGGTTCTCTACAAGAAATATTCATTAGAGCAACGGAGAGTAATCATAATGATAAACTGTAATACAAGACATCAAAATAATCCAACTTATTAGATAGGAAAATCCAGCAAATCCTACTGATCTAAACTAGATCTCTACACTAGCCAAAAAGTTAACAGAAATAGATATATAAACACCCTATATTTCTCCCCCTTTTTGACTTTAATAAAAAAAAGAATGAGAAAATGTTAGATCATAGTTCGGAAAATTTTTAGAAAAAGTTTTTAAAAGAAGAATTTTTCAAGACTTTGAAGAATGATTCAAGGCCTTGAAAAAGATAGAAAGAAGATGCAAGAATTAGGGTGTCGGGTCTCAATCTCCCTTTGGCTCTGCATCTTCTTCTCCACTGTCTTCTTTATCATCCTCATCATCTTGTTTTTCTTCTTCTGAGCAGCTTTATCACCAGCATCACCAACATCTTCATCAAAAAGTTCAGCCTCATTCACTATCTCTGGAATGTTTTCATTATTTTCTTCTTTTTAAGATCTTTAATTAACATCCCTGAGTCTAGACTGTCAGCATCATCTTGTTCATGTGCTTTACCACTTGTTTCCCTGTGTCCACAACCCCTACAGCTTCATCCTGAGTAGCATGCTCACTGAACAAGTCTTTGGTTGAACCATCCTTCTTTGATCCTTCTGCAGCCTGAGAGACTTCATCTTCCACATGGAGGACATTGATGCTTTTAAATATGCTTTCAACCATGTATCTTACTTGCTTGAACAGAGTGCCAAACTCATGATGATTTTCCTTAAACTCATCCATATCCTTCTCGAGAACATCAAGTCTCTCAATCACCATGGAAATGTCTTGAGAGAGGGTAGGTTTGAAGGAGAGGTCAAGGCCTTGGGTTTTGGAAACTTCTTATGTTGTAGCTCTTCTTTAGACGGATTAGAGTATAACTTTCAAGTTCCCTCACTGGTTTTCATGATTCCAATCCTTTCAAAGGCTTTCTCATCAAGCATACCAAAACCAGTGGTTATAGTTTCTTCTCTGTGTTGAAAGAAAGCAGAAAGCAGGTTGACATAAGGCAAATGGTGCTTTCTTTCCTTGTTGTGTGAGTAAAGCATGTGCTCCATCTCAATTGAAGGAAGATCAATCTCATACCCATGCATGATTAAGTACATTAAGTATAACACCATGTCAGTTAGAAACTCTTTTGAATTCTTCGTAGGCACTACATACCTCATCAAGATGGTAAAAAAGACTTTGGCTTCACCAGTTAGCACATAGTGTGTTAATTGTTTAGAGGAGGTAGAGACATTGGGTAAAACAAATTCTTCCCTATCCAGTTTCAAGGATTCACTCTTGTTGGGATAGTTGTCTGTGTTATACCTCTTGGGACAGCCTAAAAAATTGGCGAATTCTGAGTGATCTAACTCCATGATAATTCCAGCCACTTTGGATTGAATCACCAGGCTTACAGTCTTGATTTGCTTCATGATCAGATAGAAAAGCCTAGTGAGCATAGGGTAGGCAAATTCTGGAGGGTTTAGAACTTTCCAAAGAGAACTTTTCTTCAACCTCTTAATACACTCTAGATTCATATTTATCAACATGTTAACACTAATCATACTCAGTAGGCTACTGATCTAGAAGTAAAAAAATCTAACCATTGTCCTCTAGCATCATTAGTAACAAACTACTTGCTATTAGTGTCAGATTTCTTAATTGGGGATTGTTGCTTCTCTAAATAGATTTGCAGTTCTTTTCCTATGTTTTTCTCTTGTTCTTCCTCTGTAACCTTTCCTTTTCTTTTGTCAGCTTTAGTGGGCTTCTACTTCTTCACCTTCTTAGGACTAGAAATCTGTTCCTCTGGTTGTTTCTTTAAAGCAGAATGATATGTCTTCTTCTTATTGCTAGAAGTTGGAGTCTGATCCTTCTTTATCTCTTCTTTGGAGGAGAAGGAGATTTTTCTGATGGAGTTCTGGAACTAGAATCATCACTGATAGTTTGAACCTCTACCTTAGTAGTCTTCCTTTTCTTGTCAGAAACTTTATTTGATCCTCCAACCATTTTGATCCTATTAGAGGTTCTTCCTGTGCTCATTAGGGTTTGGGATATAGAAGAGAGAGGCAGAAATGATACGAGAAAGATAGAGAGAAGAGAAGAGATAGGTATTGAAGAGTTTGAGTTTGAAAATGAAACATAATATTTCCAAATCTTTTAAGATGTGCAGAACCAGTTAAATTCAAAAGTGTGTGTGTGTGTGACGTGAGAAAATAAATAATATAATACTAATTTTTAAAGTAAGATAATTTTAAAAGTAAAAACAATATTGATCAATTATCAACAGAGATAACACCCAACATTGAAAGATCCAACTTTTGGACTAAATAGCGTACATACTTATTTCCAAGGCTTTGGAAAGGATTTCAAGGCCTTGAAAAGATGTATTGCTCAAGCAAATAACATCAAGGCTTTGAAAATTAATTCAAAACTTTTAACCACATAATACTTACCTCATACTTACCAAATACTGTCATAAACCAATGCTTCCTTATTTAACATGCTCAATTCTAGTCTCAGGGATGAGAATCTTTCCTCTGGTAGCGGTTTAGTGAAGATATCTGCCAATTGCATGTTAGTAGACATAAATTTAAGAGTAACATCACCTTTATTAGCATGATCTCTGAGGAAATGATGTCTAACATCTTTGTGTTTGGTTCTTGAGTGTTGGACTGGATTCTTTGTAATTGATATTGCACTAGTGTTGTCACATTTGATAGGTATATCTCTGAATCAAATCAAATATCTCTCATTTGCTGAGCTATCCATAACACTCGTGAACAATAAGCTCCAGCTGCTATGTATTCATGTTCTGCTATTGATAGTGCAACTGAATTTTGTTTCTTTGAATGCCAGCTGATCAGGGATGTTCCAAGAAATTAGCAGCATCCTGATATGCTTTTTATGTCAACTTTGTAACATGCAAAGTCATCATCTAAATAGCCACACAAAGAGAAATTAGATTGTTTAGATACCAAATCCCTAAGACCATTGAGATATCTAAAAACTCGCTTGACAACAACCAAGTGTGATTAAAGAATCAGCTTTAAATCTAGCACACATACAAACACTAAACATGATATCTGGTCTTCTAGCAGTGAGGTAAGGAAATGATCCAATCATACCTTCACAGTCTTACCAGTTTAATCCTTGTCTAGAGACAATGTAGAGCTCATAGGGGTTTTTGCTACATTGGACTGAGACATATTGTACTTGGTTAAAAAGTCCTTGGTATACTTTTTTTTATTCAAAAAGATTCCTTTCTTCATATGATGTATATTAAGTCCAAGAAATAAGTCGAGTTCCCCCATCAAACTTATCTCAAATTCCTTGCTCATAAGACTTGGGAAATCCTTGTAAAGAGAATCATTAGTAGAACCAAATAGAATATCATAAACATATACTCGAACTACTAGAATATCTTTCTCAAGATTTTTTTATGAAAAGGGTTTAAACTACTAATCCTCCTTTGAAATCATTTTCAAGTAGAAACTTTGAAAATCTTTCATAACAAGCCCTTGGAGCTTGTTTCAAACCATAAAGAGCTTTCTCAAGTTTATAAACATAATTTGGAAACTAGTCATTTTCAAAATCAGGAGGTTGAGCAACATAGACTTCTTCTTGCAAATATCCATTTTGAAAGGCACATTTCACATCTATTTGAAAAAAGTTTCATGTTCTTGGGAGATGCAAAAGCAATTAGCATCCTCATAATAAATACCTTCTTCCGGGTTGTAGCCTTGAGCTACTAGTCTTGCTTTGTTTTTTATTACCTTACCATTCTCATCTAAGTTTTTTCTGAAGACACACCTGGTACCAATGACATACTGATCTTGATGTGGAGGAACCAGATCTGATACCTTGTTACTCTCAAATTCATTGAGTTTACTTTGCATTGCAATGATCCAGTATGCTTCCTGCAATGCTTCTTTCACATTCTTAGACTCCATAAGAGAGACAAAATCATTTAAAGCACATAGGTTCTTCAATTGTAATCTTGTCCGTGTACCAGAGGATGGATAAGATATAATGTTGTCAACTGGATGAGATGAAAGATATCTGAATCTTTTCAGGAAGCTTTTCAGATCTTTGTGAACTTGAAGAAGTGGATTGTTCACTTTGATTCTCTTTATGTTCTTTTTCAAGACTTTGAGGCTCATTTCCAAGGCCTTGAAAATTCCTCATGTTTTCCTGCAAGCTATCCTTGAAACCATTTGAAGGCTCTGCTTCATTTTCTGACTCACGCTTGTTTAAATTCAAGTCTGCAAAACTTTCACTCAAAGAACCATCATAACTTTCATCAAAAATAACACGGATACTTTCTTCAACAAGCTTGGTTCTCTTATTATAAACTCTATAAGCTTTACTAGTCAGTGAATAGCCAAGAAAGATACCTTCATCACTTCTGGCATCAAGACTTACCAAGATTGTCCTTAGCATTTTTGTGAATATAACAAGTGCAGCCAAAAGGTTTGAAGTAAGAGATGTTTGGCTTTCTTTCTTTGAAAAGCTCATAAGGAGTCTTCTTCAAGATATGCCTTATCAAGTAATTATTAAGTATATAGTTGGTAGTGGCCACAACTTCTACCCAAAAGTATTTTGGCAATTTGTTCTCCAGAAGCATTGTCCTTGACATGTCTTCAAGAGTCATATTCATTCTTTCAAAAACACCATTGTGTTGAGGAGTTCTAGGAGCTGATAAGTTGTGAGAGATGCCATGCTTAGCAAAAAATAAATCAAACACAAGTTGATTAAGTTCTCTACTATGATCACTTCTGATAGAAGCAATAGGTAGGTTTTTCAGTGTTTGAAGTTTCTTACAAAGCTTTGAAAATTCAAAAAGAGCTTCAGATTTGTCTCTAAGAAACATTACCCAAGTAAATCTTGAAAAAACATCTACAATTACTAACATGTACATCTTACCCTTTGGATTTGGAGTTCTCATAGGACCACAGAGATCCATATGAAATAGTTATATGGGTCTAGTAGTACTTACAAATTTCTTTAGTTTGGATGAACTTCTTGTCTGTTTACCTCTCCATCCTAGAACTTGATAGAGGGAAGACCTCGTACTAGGTCTTTAGCAACTAACTTGTTCAAAGTGTGCAAGCTAATCTGACCAAGCTTTCTGTGCCAAAGCTTTGAATCCTCTTTCAAGGCCTTGAGACACTTCAGACTTTCTCCTGCAACTTTGTTAGTGTGAAAATTATAAACATTGTTTGACCTTGAGGCAGTGAGGATGTAAATTCCATATTTCTCATTTGGCACCACACATTTTTCTTTTTCATCGATAACTTTGTTACCATTGTCACATAACTGAGATACACTAAGTAAATTGAACTTCCAAGCCATCAACTAAGTAGACATCAAAAATAGAGTTTTCAGAATCTGTACCAACTTTTTCAATACCTAGTATGTTGCATTTGCTTTTGTCACCAAGTGTGATTGGACATTTAGATTGCTCTTTTAGTTCTGAGAATAAAAATCTCTTTCCACTCATATGTATGGAGCAACCCCTGTCCATAAACAATTTATGTTCCTTGCTCTTGGTGACATCCTGCAAACATTATTCACTGCCTTACCCAACGGTTAGACCAAGTGTGGAATTTCGATTCATATCCATGGTCTACCATATTAGGTGGTCTAACCCCTTTAGGAACCCAAATCTGTCTAACTTGTCCTTTAAGTTGAACAAGAAAATGTTCCTCTTTATGTGAGGGTCTCTTCTTCTAAAAGGACAATTCATCTTAACATGACCAATTCTGTTGCAGTAATGGCACTTAGGAGAAGTTCTGCTACCAGCCTTCACAAAATTTGGTGTTGTTATTTCTGGGAAAATTTGGACTGTAACCAATACTAGTTTTGTGAACAGACTTTAAGCTTGCTCCAAGAATGCGGTTTAAATTGTGTTATGAGCCAGCAAGTTTGGTCATAACTTTCTTAGATTCTTGAAGTTTCTCTGCTAGATTAGTCATTTGTTCCTCCAATACATCAAACTGATGCCTTAGAGCAACAAAACTGTCACTCAAAAGTGAGTTCTCAGTGAGTACTTCCTTGACTTGAGTTTTCAAGGCTTTGAAACTGATTTTCAAGGCCTTGAAATCACTGTCAGATTTCTTCTGAGAGATTTCAAGATTCTGATTTTGACAAACAAGTAGTAAACTCTCTTTTTCTTGCTCATGAATTTTTTCTTTCAAATTCCTGATTTCTTTCAGATAGTCTTCTTCATTTAAAATCTTTGTTCTAAGATAATCAGAGAGGACATCTGTTGGTTTTGAAATAAAAAGTTTGCCATTACCTCAATGTTCTTTTCAGACTTTCATCATGCTTGGCCATTGACGCGATTTCTTAACGCGTATGCGCAAGTGCACGGTCAAGTAATATAGGGGTGGTATTTCAACCCCGAGTTATCGATCCCACAAGGACAGACTTGAGATTATTTAATTAGTTATTTAATCTAGAGTACGGTGCAGGAGGAAAGAGTTAATTGATTTAAGAATTGAAATAACAACTAATTTAATATTTTCTTATTTTTTTTTATATATTTAAGAAACAAGTTTGGAGAAATTAGGAAATCTCTAGATCACCTAGGGTTGTAGACAATTTCCGGATTATCTGAGCAACACGTTAACTATATTTTAACTAAGCCGGGTAACAGCACTGACTATCTCCTATCGGTCTCTTATGTCTACCGGTCCGTTCTAATAGGCTAACGACATGCACGACAACGGGTCCTGTCGGTCCACCATTGCACGAAACAGTCGAATCTCACCTACCGAATCTACCCACACTAGCCAATCCTAACACGTCTCTTCTCAGTCTCAGTGATACGGGATTGATGTTGAAGTCTCATCCTAGTTAGTTAGAATCACTATCGTGCATTCGCTAACTAAGCAGTGTTTCTGGTTAGCTACTTCATTAACACAGAGTATTAAGCACATTACATGAACAATTGAATTAAAATATTGCTAACTTTAAGCATGAATCAACTATTGAACAAACCCTAATTCTTGAAACCTAGTGTTATCTCCTAATTGTGTCACTCAATTAGGATTACTAACATAAACAAGAAACTAGAATTGATTCAAAAGAAGAAATCGAGAAATCATGAAGCAAAGATCAAATCCGAAAAAATATCATCGTTTAAATGAACCCTAGGCTCTCAAAGAGACGCCTAGCAAAACGTTCTAGCTAATATAATCAAACAAACAAGACTTACAAGTTTCTCCATACAAATATTGAGAGAGAAGAAGAAGAAGATGAAACCTAGAGCTTCAATGGAGGATGAGTCATCCTCTTGCGTGCGTCTGTCTACTCCTTCTCACGTTGATAGAGTCAATCTTCAATGAATCTTTTTTTTTCCCGTTGATATCCTTGTAGAAATCAATCTCCTATTTTCCTTCCTTCCCCGTCCATGTATTTTTTCTTAAGCAGATCGCACGACCTCCTTAAAGTTGATCGTGTGATCAGCTCATATCTTATCTCTGGTCGTGTGATCTGCTCAGATCTTATCTCTGATCGTGCGATCTCCTTAGATGCTACGACCATCCACTCTGATCGTGGAAATAGTGAGTTGGTAAAATATTTTCTCCTCCAAATTTTGGCTAAGTATGGGGAGTGGGGTTAAAGTGTCATTAAACAAACTTGATTAAATGACACTTGCCTCCCCTCTCCATGCCTCTACACTATTTTCTTCGCGATTTCTTCTCCGTTTTAGCTCCTTAATAATCTCCAACACCCGTTTCTCCTCTCCGCTTCATTTAACAAGCTCCGTTTCCTGTCAAAACAACATGAAACACAACCCGTGCGATCAAGCGTGACCAAAAATACATAAAATCATATGAGAAACGCTATGATTTACAAACTAATGCCTAGAGCTAAAATACGTTTTCTCTCTAATCATAGTGTAAAGCTAAGATTATCAGCCCGAAAAGCACGCGAAACGATATAAAACGTGCAAGAAATATAACTCTAATAGAGAGTTATCAGCCATAAGGAAGAGGTTAGCCTGTTCTTCCTCATATTCAGAATCACTTGAGGAGTCTGAGTCACTCCAAGAAGCTATCATAGCCTTCTTTCTTCTTTCATGGTCTTTCTTTTGAAAGTGTTTTCTTTTCTTGTTTGACAGTCTCTAATTGAATGTACTGCATCACTACACTCAAAGCAATTCATTACTTTAGGCTTATTACCATGGAAAGAATATTTACCTTTGTAGTCTTTGCTACTTGAGGATTTATGTCTATCCCTGCTGAAGTCTTTGTTTCCAAAATTTTTCATCATCTTGAGAATTATGGTCAAGGCTTTGGAAATTAGAACAAAAGGATCTTCACATCATATTCTTCTTCATTTTCAAGTCATTGAGATGTCACATTCTCCTTAGCCTTGAGAGCTAGATTCTTGACATTATCTGGCAGTGCTGCATCAACTTCATTCATGGAGATCTCATGTGTAAGCAACTTTCCCTGCAAGTCATCAAGTTGAAGTGATGATAGATCTTGAGTTTCTTCAATAGCAGTAGTATTTGGTTCCCATTTAGCTTTGGGAAGGCTTCTCAAGATCTTCCTGCCTTTCTCCTTATTGGAGAATGATTTTTCCAAGGAGTCCAGATTGTTGACAATGTTAGTGAACCTCTTGAACATATCCTTGATGGAGTCATCCCCATTCATTTTAAATAGTTCATACTGTCAAAGAAATATGTTGATCTTTGTCAGCTTGACTTGACTGGTTTCTTCAAAGGTTACCACAAGTTTGTCCGATATTTCTTTAGCAGTCTTGCAACCTGAAATCATGTTGAATTCATCTGCACTCAAACCACAATATAATAGATTCATAGCTCTGTAATTTTTAGAAAACTATTCTAACTCAGAAGCAGAAAGTGAATCCTCAGTCTTGGGAGTTCTAATCCCAAATTTCTCAGTGTAGACTGTATGAGGACCATTCAGTATGATATTCCACAATTCCGTATCTTGATCAATGATGAACATCATCAAGGCTTTCCAGTGCCCAAAGTTTTCACCACATAATAGAGGAGGTCTGTTAGCACCTCTTCCCTGAGAAAAAACACCATCACCTATAGTACTCATAATCACCAGATGGTTAAATCTATGTAGTGATAAAAGATCTGATACCAATTGAAACACAGTAATGTAGGTAGTAAAACAAGATCAATACTCTAGAAGGGGGTGGTGGGGGTTGAATAGACTATGGTAACTTTTGCAACTTTTGCTAAAAGAGTGGTTTCAAAGAAGTTTGTGGAAAGCAGATAGTATTTTAAGGCCCTGAAAGAAATTTCAGTCCTTGGAATCAAAACATATAGTATAAAGAAAGCTAAGAGTTTTCAAGGCCTTGAAATGGCTTTCAATCCTTTGAACTTAAAACCTGTTTTGTACAACCAATAATCTAAGTATATAACAACAAGATAAATGCAAGAGACACAGAGATTTATAGAGTTTGTCCACTTGGACCTACGTCTCTATCTCAGGGACTTGATCCCTGCAGGATTTCCATTAAATTCTTATTAATCAAAAGCTAAGTTCTAGATCTCAAGCACAGAGAGTTCCCTTACTCTGTTACAACTTGTGGTTCTCACTAACCTATCTAGTACCTGCTTTAGCTAAATGATTCAATAATAATCATCTATTGTTCACTTGAACAACACACAAGAATAATATTTATGAAGTATTATCTAAATTATATACAAATATAGATCAGAAAGAAGAACAGTGAGAACTGATGAAGCAGTTGAATGTGCAGTGATCTTCTGATGAGTGGATTGAGTGTAAATGAATCTCCTTATTTTTTGCTTGTCAACCTGAGAATGTCTGAGTCTCTGTGTTCGTGTCTCTTCTTCAAATTATTCTGTCATTCGCTCTTATGCAGCTAGTTTGAATTGCAGATCTTCAGGATCTTCTCAAAACAAACTTCCTAAAAATCAGCAGCATATCTTGACTTGTCTAACAACTCTTCCCAACAGCTAGTTTCTCAATATCTCTTTCATATATTTTCTTATGCATTGCATTATGTTATGACACTCATGCCACTCTAACCCCACGAACAATGAAAGAAAATGATGAAACACACAAGTTTAACGTGGTTTGCTAGCACAACATATGCTAACTACGTCGACGGGCAAGAAGATCATTTACTCAACTTAGCTTAACGTCTTACAATGCTCACACACTATTCTAGGACCCCAAATGATCTATTTACAGCCCCCAAACTGACCCGAGAACATCAGGTAATGTTTCCATCCTTATTTGCCGCCTCCAAGACTCTCTTCTTGCGAAGACACCGAGTCTTCGTGCGAAGACGCTTCGTGTTTTGATACTGCATGCTGCTCCACAAAGACTCCTTACTATCTTCGTGCGAGACTATTGTCTTCGTGCGAAGGGGTCTGGGAACCGCTTCCTTTGTTGCTCCTTTGAGTCTCCCCAAGCTTCAAGGCATAATTTCAACAAATCTCTAACTTGACTTGAACTCTCTCATCTGCAACAAATTTTTTCTCTTTCGTGCGAACAAATCTCGTCTTCTTGCCCCAATGTATCTCGTCACGGAGACTCACTAGACCACGACGGGTCGGACATGCCCCAAAGGGCTCACTCACTCATGATGTTGAGCAATTACAGACAATGATGGAACTTGCTCTCCGAAACCGGCTTCGTGAACAAATCTGTGGGGCTTTTAGCTGTTCCCACCTTCATCACCTTGATCCTGCTTTCACTTCTCACAAAATGATACCTGACGTCGATATGCTTGGTTCTTTAATGATGAACCTGGTCCTTAGTCAAGAAAATCGCACTCAAGCTATCACAGTAGACTATCGCTTGATCTTGAAGTAGGCCTAGAAAATTGACCATTCCCTTAAGCCAAATTTCCTCCTTTGCTGCTTCTGTTAGAGCCATATACTCTGCCTCCTTGGTTGATAAAGTCACCATCGGCTGTAGCGTAACCTTCAAACTCACAACAGATGGTCCCAGAGCACATACATAACCGGTCATTGATCTCCTGCTATCAACATCTCCTGCATAATCTGAATACAACAACCCAACTACCAAGATGTTTTCATTAGCCCCATATCATAGGCCAATGTCTGACGTACCCTTAAGGTACCTGAATATGCGTTTCACCACCTGCCAGTGATCCCTATTACTTCTTCATGTATCCCTTTTGTGATAAAAAAAGCTTCTTCTTTTTCCTATCTCTATAGATCTCAACTCCTAGTATCTTCTTAGCAGCCCCCAGATCCTTCATCTCGAATTCCGCCATAAGAGACCTATTTAATTCTCTAATGTCCTTGATATTCTAAGTTGTGATTAGAATGTCATCCACATATAGAACTAGGTAAATACGTGATCCGCTACGCAACTTCTTGTGATACACGCAACAATCATACTCGCTTTTCTGGAAACCAATCTTCAACATGAAGGTGTCAAACCTCTTGTACAATTGCCTCAGCGACTATTTAAGTCCATAGAGAGATATTTTCAACTTGCACACGTGTTCTTCCTTTCCAGGAACTTGGAACCCCTCTTGTTGGCTCATGCATATCTCATCTTCCAACTCTCCATGTAGGAAAACTATTTTCACGTCTAGCTGCTGAAGCTCTAAGTCGTGGTGCGCCACCAGCGCTAGTAGCACCTTGATCGTAGAATGTCTTCATACCTGTGAGAAGATCTCATTTTAGTCATCCCCTTATTTCTTACTGAACACTCTTGCAACTAATCTTGCCTTATACTTGATGCCCTTTCCAGATGTAGTTCATTCCTTTCTTCTAAAAACCCACTTGCAAGTAATTATCTTTCTTCCCGCTGCCAATTTAACAATATCCCAATTCGATTTCTTGCTAAGAGACTCCATCTCTTCTCCCACCGCAGCAATCCATTGTGCTGAATCAGAATTAGAAATAGCGCCCTTGTAGGTGGACGACTCATCCTCTCTCTACCTTGTCGGAGGATTTATGACTCTCCTTGATCTTCCTTCACTAATACTTTGATGAACTGTTTCCTCTGGTAGTGACGCATCCTCATCAGACTCTTCTGTTTATTCCTCTCCAGTTTCCGGTGGTGGTATAGGAATTTTGGACTCCTTAGGATCAGTAGTATCCGAATTTTCCTCGACCTTCTTCGTTGCAACTCCAATCTCTACTCCACGAAATTCTTCAGCATTGAACTCTCATCAAATTCTACACTTCTGCTAAGTATAATATGGTTGTATGTCCAAATCTCATATCCCTTCACACCTGTCCCAAATCCATGAATACTCCTTGCTTTGCTCTTGGTTCTAGTTTGCCATCATCAATATTATAATAGGGAATGTAACCAAAAACTCTCATATCCGAATAATATGTTGCTCTTCCGGAACAGACTTAAATAGGAATCTTGCTTAATATACCTGTGTGCAGGCTCCGATTCACGAGATAGCATGCCATGGAATCTGCCTCTCCCCAGAAACCTCTAGTAAGACCTTCATTCGAAACGTTACACCTTGCCTTTGCTAAAAGTGTGATTCATCGTTTCGGCTACACCATTCTACTATGCTGTGTGCCGAACGGTGTTTCCCTGATCCTTGCAGAATCCATCAAACTCTGATGAACAAAACTCTAAGTCATTGTCCATGTGCAGCCTCTTCAACTTCTTTCCCACATGATTCTCTAGTAAGGTCTTCCACACCTTCAAATTTTGCGAAGCTTTCAATCTTGTGCTTCATCACGAATATCCAACTCATCCTTGAGTATTTGTCTATGATGGTCAGAAAATACTTGTACCCGCCAATCGCCTCAACTCGAGATGGACACCAACAATTCGAATGAATATAATCAAGAGTACCTTTCATTCTATGAAACGCCTTAGGGAACTTGCTATGATATAGCTTCCCATACACGAAGTGGTCCCAAAACCCTGGGATCTTGGGAGCATGGCCAGTGAGATATCCTTTCTCGTAAAGTTGCGACATTCCAAGTTCACTCATATGACCAAGCCTCATATGCCATAGCTTGGTTTGATTGGTCGAGATAACACTGGCAGAACATGTGATAGCCGAACGCTGTAGTGCATACAATGTCCTAGCCTTGAATCCCTTGAGTAACACATCAGAACCCTTGTAGACGCATAAATCTCCACCTTCACCCTTGAAGTTAAATCCCTTGTTGTCGAGTAGACTCAAAGAAAAATCAGATTCTTCGTGACAAGTGGTACTAGTCTAATCTCCTTCAATTTGCATGTCTTCCCTTCATACTTATTACATCTAACTGAACATTTTCATATAAACTTTCAAATAGCTCCGTTTTCCATATGAACGGATCCTCTATCTGCACGGTTGTACCTTGAAAATAGTTCCCTCTTAGAACATATGTGATAGAAAGACCTTAGAGTCAAGAAACCACACATCGAGTTAATCTGCGACATCATACGCTAATAGAACAAAATCATCCTCGGACAAATTCCACTTCTCTACCATGGCTGCAAAGCCATTCTTTTCATGTTGACCTCGTTTTGGGCAATCTATCTTCCAGTGCCCCTTTTCCTTGCACCAAACACATAAATCCTTAGGCAACATAGAACCAGAAAATTGCTTTTTTCTTGTTTTTCTTACCTTTCTTGCTTCCCCCCGCCACCATCAATCCGAAAGCATGGTCCTATGTACATGTTCCTGCACCTTTATGGCGCAGTTCCCTAGCATGTAGTGCTGATCTGACCTCCTCTAGGGTTAGGGTGTCCTTAATCACAATAAATGATTGCACGAAGTTCTCTTATGATGGAGGTAACGAGACCAATTAAAAGAGTGTGGCATCCTGATCACCCACCTTTTTTTTATCAATATAAAGCAAATCTAAAAGAAATGTATTCAATTGGTGAAGGTGAGCTTTGAGAGTCGTAACTTCGAGCATCTGCATGGTAAATAGCCGTTGCTTTAGCATCAAATTGCTGGCGAGTGACTTCCTCATGTAGAGTCTCTCCAACTTGAGCCAAAGGTTTGCTGCCTTCTTCTGAACTGCGACCTCGATGATCATGTCATCCGATAAGGAAAACATAATTTTTTAATGTGCCTTCTCCTCCATCATCTTATACTCCAATTTAGCAATCCACGCCTCCTTTGTCCGTAGTCAAAGGTGCCCATATGCCTTGCGATTTGGGTAAATCCTCCATCTTTATCTTCCACAGACTGAAGATGTTCACTCCTATGAACCTGTCGATCTTCAACATCGATCCGGACATTGTTCTTGGTAGAGTGATCACGAACTAAGCTCTGATACTAGTTGGTTATGACACTCACCCCACTCACGCCTCACGAACAATGAAAGAAAACGATGAAACACACAAGTTTTACGTTGTTCGCTAGCACAAAATATGCTAACTACGTCCACGGGCAAGAAGGTCCTTTACTCAACTCAAGAGAACGTCTTACAATGCTCACACACTATTCTAGGACGCCAAAGGATCAATGTATACTCTCCGAAGCTGCCCCGAGACCATAAGGTAATGTTTCCATCCTTATTTTCCACCTCCAGGACTTTCTTCGTGTGAAGACACCGAGTCTTCGTGTGAAGACCTTCGTTCGAAGACCACTGTCTACGTGCGAACACCCTTCGTGCTTTGATACTGCATGCTGCTCCACGAAGACTCCTTATTATCTCCGTGCTTCTTATATTTGTGCGAGGACTGTTTGTGCGAATACTATTATTTTCGTGCGAAGGGCTCTGGGAACCTCTTCCTTTGTTCCTCCTTTGAGTCACCTCAAGCTTCAAGGCATAATTCCAACACACTCAAACACGTATTTCTTTTGAGAGGTTATTTTGAGTTTATTCATTTAGGTAGTCCCCCACGACACATGCAATTTTCTACTTAGAAGATGAAATTCGGGAAAGAAAATATGACTTTTCCCCTTCTTCAATTGAAGACAAAAACTCCACCTTGTGTCGAATCCACTCAACCCTCTAAAATCGGAACCTGATGTTTCTCTCGTCAAACCAGAACCGAATGCGTCTCTCTGAATCAGAAACGAGCACGCCTCTCGTAGCAGATCTTCCGCAACTATATGCGAAACCCAAATCAACAAATCGTTGCTCCGACTTCCATGTTTTCCCTGCAACGAATGTGCCCGATGTGGATGCACTTCTGTAAGTAACAAGTGCTCCACCGAGAACTAGACTCGAGTGTATTCACTGAGGCAGGAATGGATATCTTGCCGATGCGCCCAATTGCGGCAGACAGATGCACCACAACAAGTGCCAGATGTTACTTAGACCTGATGCACGAATAACGAGTACCCTAACAAATTGTTGTGCCAGATTGCACCCCAAATGCCTTCGACGCCCCAGATGCTCGCCACAAACAGATCGCGCCAGATGCGAGCTCAATTGCTTGTCATGGTACACTCCCCAAGACCAGGTGCACGCCAGAACCAAACCTCGTGCATAATGCGTGCAGGAACAAGGATCAGATGCGCACGATAAATATCACGCGCCTGATGGTCCATGTTGTTGCTCTGATACCAGTTTCTTATAACCCGGGGTGTTCCAGCAAGAACGAATGAAACATATAAATCAAGAAGAGAAATGCAAAGATTTAACGTGGTTCACCAGTATTGAAACTAGCTACATCCACGACCTGAAAACTCGAGATTTTGTTAAGAGAGACCCAATTGCAATGCACACCGTGGCCACAACGACCACAACGGCCACCCCGATACACCATACACAAGTCTACTCACATTCTACACACTTATATAGACCTTAGGGTCCCGACTTATGGTCAAAGTGTGCCAAAACGTTACCAAAACTGATTAGGAAACAACTCCGTAGCTTCCTTGAACTAAGTCAACGCAGCTACTAGCTAGCTACATTTGAATTACCCCAACAATTTTCCTGGGGCAAAATTTGAAATAGGAAAATATGCCACATGTGAACTTGAATGTGCCTGAACTTGAATTTGAAAGTATTACATTACTTTTAAATTCGTCACAGGGTATATAATTTTTTCCCCCACCACCACTCTATTCAAGTCCTTATTCTGGATGATGTTGTAGATGTGGTACGAATTTTCAGGATATCTCATCCATAAAGCCCAACATACTTAGTTAGAGCATCTCCAATGGAGATCTCAATTCTAATGCTAAATTTAGGACATTAATAGTGAATTTGGACATTTATAGCATTTCATGCTCCACTGTATATATGACATGGAATTCTATTTCAAATGCTATTTCAAATTAAAACAATTTTTTTATTCTAAACACAAATTATATACTCCATGAACTACCATAATAACGAAACCTCTTTGGTAATGTAATCAAATTTAACACCTACCTTTGTAATTATCTTGACATAAAATTATTGCATTAATTATAGAACTACATCTGAAACTATGAGCAGAATTTCAGGGGAAAATATAATTTCCCGAAATTCTATCCCAAAATTCCTACACTTGGATTGTGAGTGTTACTTAACCAAGACTTACAAAGTGCAACATTTTGATTAGGAGTAAAAGACTTGCCACGACCTTGTGCAGATTGGTTTCAAACTTTAAATGTGATGGTTTAATGCGGTCAAAATGACAAACATATAAATAAAATCTAGAGATCAATGGATTGAATATGTGTTCTATCTTTAGCACAATCCTATACTTGGTTTCAAATTTGAAACCAAGTATAACATAATGTTAAAAAATTTACAATTGCCACAACTTTACACCCCATTGGAGCATCCCAATTCAATAATTATAGAATCAGAACAACTTTTAGCACTTCATTGGAGATGCTCTTATACCAGTTGTACGAACTTTCAGGTAAAAGTAAAAATGAATGATTAAGATGAGATAAAATGCACCACTCCGTCACTACTCTTTGTTCGGATTTGACTTTTGAGTCAGTTTGACGGAGTGATTTGGATAGCAAAACGATGCGTTTTTTTTTTATATTATTTTTACCGTATTATGGAGAACTTTTTATTTTACAACACCATAAAAAGATTATCAAAAATTTGGATTATTTTGCTATCCAAATTAATGAGTCAAAGTGACACAGTGAGTAGTGATAAAAGTCAAAATGAGAACAAAGAGCAGAGGCGGAGTGGTATATGATATTTATAATGCAGTCAAACACTGTATGAAACAATATGTATAGTTTCTGCTCACACCTTAGCTTTCGTATTTTATGATCACAGAAGTTGAGTCAACTTTTGTAGGTATGTGCTTACAGTAAAAGACACTTTGACCCCTTCTATGTTTCAAACGACACTATACCTCTATAGTTGCAAAAATCCAGGACACTTACACCACGCAATTTGTAATTTGATTCTCTAAGAAGAAAAAATTATCCCAAAAACTACTATCAGTGACAAAATCTCACCCCTAAGCGTCACAATTACGGGTGGTAGGTATAGTAAAATTTGGCAGCTTGAAGGTGCAAAAGTGTTCATTCCCAAATAAGAAGGGGGTGGAAGTGTCTTTCCATCAAACCCGAGCAGTTAATGTGTCTTTCCATCAAACCCGAGTAGTTTATATTGAGGAATTCTAGTATTTGCACATGCGGTAGGCATCTATATAAAAATCGGAAAAAAAAAGTAGAGAAACTAATTATTGGTAAATGTATTATTTTATTCTTTACCTAAAATATTATGATAAAAGACGCTTTCACCCCCTTAAGTTGATGCAATGATAAAAAATGCGATGTTGCTCGACTGGGGTAGAGGATCCATGAAGTAGTTGTTTTTGGGGACAAAGCCTTCGTAGAGCATGAAATGATGGCATAATAGTGGTGTGGTGTGAAATTTGGACCACAAAATGAAAGGGTATTTTTCCATAGTACAATCTGCTCTTTCTTCCCAATCTTATTTTTTGACTCGTATCTGAGTCACTTTGACCGGGTGATTTATATAACAAAATAATACGAGTTTTTGATAATTTTTTCACCGTATTATAGAGTAATTTTTACTCTACAACACCATAAAAAGATTATCAAAAAATTGCAACGGTTTGCTATTCAAATCACCGGGTCAAAGTGACCCAGTGAATAGTGACAAAAGTCAAATTGGGAAGAAAGAGCAGGGACAGAGTGGTAGAAGGGTTGAAACAGTAGTTGTGTCAGACGTGAAGAGGGGGGGGGGGGGGGTGTGTCTTCTACCCAAACTGTTATTTAAATTTTAACGATGTTTTTAATCATGGTTTTGTTCTCGAACTAGTTGATTTGTTTTTCACAAACAATTTATTATTCTCTTGTGTTTTAGAAAAATGTATTAAGTTTAATTTACTAGCCCGCATTCAGCCCGAACCCGAATTGATTTGTACGAACTTGGGCCCGAACGGGTTCACGATGCTCTTACCTCGGGCTGGACTGGGCTTGGGAAGCCTCGACAGAACTCGGGCTATGACAGGGTTGCCAACCCGTCCAACCCGCGCGAGGCTTGGGCAGTCTCGACAGAACTCGGGCTCGGGCTAGGACAAATTTCA
This sequence comes from Linanthus parryae, assembly GCA_023055425.1. NCBI lineage: Eukaryota > Viridiplantae > Streptophyta > Magnoliopsida > Ericales > Polemoniaceae > Linanthus > Linanthus parryae. The sequence goes on along the minus strand of JALGPY010000006.1, from coordinate 76,585,459 downwards.
CTAGACTGTTTTGCCCCATTAATACTTTCAATTCAGCAATGAGGTCCTCAAATTTTAATTTTATTGCGAACATGTACCATTCGTTAACTTCAATTTCATATTAATGAGCGAAAAATCGTAAAAGGTCATTTTATTCCTTATTCTCTTGCCTTAAATTTTGTGAAATCACTTTTTAACCGCATGACCAGGTATCTCAACCTCTCCCGCCATATAACAAGGTTCTGATTTTACAGATGCCAGCATTCGGATATGAATTGACTTGTAAATGTGAACTAGTCGCTAAACCAAAATCAAGAAAAATGAATACGTGTCTCTGTGATCAAATAAAAAAAAGAAGTTGATAGTTGGCTCTGAATTGACTACTAATAATTTCATAATGATGTTGTTGTGCCTCCAAAATGTTTAATTATGCAATAATGTCATACTACCTCTGTTTCGCCTGTTTCAGCCTACTTCACTTTTTGTCACTATTCACTGAGTTACTTTCATCCGGTGATTTGATTAGCAAAACGATACAAGAATTTGGTAATTTTTGCATGGTGTTATAGAAGAAAGTTTATTCTAAAATACGATGAAAAAATTGTTAAAAAATTGCATCGTTTTGGCACCCAAATCACCAAGTCAAAGTGACTCAGTTACGGGTTAAAAAGTCAAACGCAGACGAAACAGACGAAACGGAGGTAGTACCTAATAGAACTTTAACATAATTTATGACCTTGATGATAGTGTAAACCCAAATAAAGTAAAACAAACACGGAGGTCGTCGGGTAGAAGTAATAATCAGAAGATCGTGTTCACACAAAGTAACTCAGATTCATAAATAAGATCATTCCACGTATTAGCAAAATGATTGATAAGTTAATGGTTAAATAACTTAAGTAATGACTACAGCATGGCCAAATAACTTAAATAAATAATTAATTAATTCTCAAAAAAAAAAAAAAAAACTTAAATAATCACGTGAAATATAGCAGTCTTAGTAGTATATAAGAAATGATAAAGTTCGCCATAGTCCCTCACACACTTCAAACATCACTAAATATTTCTGTCACTCCAACAATCCCCTCTTTAACATGGGTTTGACAACCTTGAAGATCACGGTGGTGTCAGCTCACAACCTTGAAAATGTCCGAGAATTGCTACAGCTGAAAGCTTACGCAATTATATCAATAGCTGGCGTGAAAGAAACAGAGGTTCATACACCGGTAGACTTGGAAAACGGTAGCAACCCCGTATGGAACTTCACCACCAACTTCACTGTGGACGAGACAGCGTTGCACGAAGAAGGCACCGCGATTGTTGTCCAGCTGTACTGTCACCGCACACTGGGCGACCGTTACATTGGAGAGGTCACAACGTCGATCAAGCAACTCCACGATGATTCTAAATCTAATGAAGGAGGGGAATGGACTACCGCGATCTATAAGGTGCATAAGGGTTCGGTTGAGTCGCAAGGAGAGTTGACTCTCTCTTATGCTTTTGGGGACCATCATCATCATGAAACTGTGGACGAACCGTGGACCTTTTGGGAGAAATTGGGGCTAATCTGTTCGTGCTGTGAGAAAAATGACCCTCGTGCTGACGCGGTGGTTAAAGTGGCTTCGGACTTGTCAGATGCAGTAGATGACGGTGGATCCAAGTCGTTTAGCATTGGATCCCATTCTTTTAACATCAATCTCAAGCTGGGTCGTAATGACTCTTCACCGAAGGCGACTGAGGCGTGATTTTCTGGATGATCGTGTTGGTATGATCAAGTTGTGGGTCTTGGTGTGGAGTTTCAGTTTTTATGTTTCTGTTCTCTGTCTTTTAAGTTCGAAGAAAGCTTTTGTTGAGTTTCCTTGAGTTTGTGGGTTGTTTGTCAACTGTCTTTTTAACTCCACAGCAACTTCAGTTTGATGTAATCAAACTACATTATAATTCTGAGTGGAGGGATCTATACAAATACATATCTAGTCTAAATTGCATCCTCGGTACCCATAATTTACTTTTTGTACTGATCTGATACCCATAGTTTCAATTACAACATTTATATCAATCATAGTTTGAAATTGTTTTAAATCAAGTACCAAACCCAGACGGCCATCCATATTTATTGACGCATTTGAGTGAAAATACAATTTTACCCTCTCATCGCATTCCTTATATTTTACCAAATTGTATTTTTTACCCTCAAACCAAAAATAAATACGTCATGACCGCCAAACCTTCTTGAAAACCAGATATCCAAGCATCCAAACAAGCCAGGCTTCATCCCAAACCACCAAGAACTTATCTCTCCCTTCATCTATTCAATCCGGAACATACCTCCCAAACACCTACCCATAAACCCAATTTACCGCCTTTGGCACCATAACCACCATATCCAAAACTCACTGATTCCCACACCAAATAACCTGAATTCGACCCATCAACTGACCTTAAAATTCTAACCTAGAAACTCAATTTGGAATCAGAGCCGACGAATCCAGCAAATTGGTACTTCAATTCGTAGCCCCTAGAAATCAAATTAAGAACATTGTCCACCCCCACTTTACCGTAACTGTCACATTTTGCCCCCCGTTCTAAAAATTTCGTGTTGCCCTCCCTAATTTCAGAGAGTATGGAATTTGACTTTTGTAGATTTTCCAAACGACCGTACCTTTCTTTTAGGGTCAAATTTGCCAAGTACATAAAAATTTAAAAACCAAAGACACACCACTGCTATCACCACCGACAACCCAGAATCCTGTGAACTCCCCCCCTCCCCTCTGTTGTTGCTTCCACTCCACTTCCTCCACCTCATTCAAATTCAACCATCAAAACCCTGACCCAACCAACATCGTGACCTCCACTGTCTACTATTCAATATTGGGAGATAGAGACCACCAAAGGGGAAGACTGAAACTATTTCCAGAAATCGGCAACCAATTCGAGATTCTGACAACAAAAACCATATCGGAATCATCCCACCTCCACCTAAGTCAACAACACCACCCTCACACTCTCAGATTGAGGCCCAACCACCACCACACCCAACAATGACCTTCTAACTCTCAGACCCAAACCAAAACATCAACTAATCACCACAATCTTACTTTCCAAGGACCAATCAAACGACGAACCGCCATACAAATCGAACTTTGGGTTACGAATCGAACCCAAAATTTTGTACTCAGAGATGGTAGAAGAGAGCCTTGTAGACAGCCAAGAATGAAGCACTGGGTCACTGCGACATGGGCCCATCAGCAACCTACATGTGTCATCAGAGCTCTAGTACGAAAGCAACATATCATGCCACATTGCACTTGGATTGACTATAAGACAGGGTCCATCGCATCTCATACCTAGCACGGGAGCCAGGGGTTCTAATGGTTTGGAGGCTGGAATAAGGCCTGTCGCATATGGGATCTGTCCCATAAGCGACTAGTACATTTTGTGCAGTGGACTAGCTCTACCATCTTCTTTGTACTTGTATGACGTCATCCATGAAAGTCTCAAGAGATTTAGGGCACGTAGCCTCATAATGGGCCGTAGGTCGTCCGTACGACCACGTGTCTCCCATTGATATCCCTAGTTTGACTAGCACAAATAGGACGTAACCTTTTTGCACCTTACACAAATATTATTCTATGTGAATTGCCGAATTACTTCCAATAAGCTGTCTCTCTTCTCAATAGCACAGTACTGCTTATTTCCACCCCTTTCCTCTCTCTCTCTCTCTCCTCGGCCTTTTGACCCACCTACTCACTACAACAAATCCTGCTTTTAGCGACGAGTTTCATTCCGACAACCAGGATTATGGTCTTTAAAAGTAGTACAAACTGTCGTTTTTTCTGTTTGTCGTCAAGATGGTCGTCTTTCAGATTTTTTAAGACCAACTGTGATTCTGTTGTGGGAAAACGACTAGTCATCCGAAATCTAAAATTATTGACGACATGTACTATTGTCGTCGGTGGATCTAAACACAATTTTGACCAAAATTTTGGCGGGAAATTAAATTCGCTAACTTTTGGGGAGGGAAATGAAATCTCACCAAATGTTGGAGGTAAAATCAATTCATACAAAAAAGTTAAATTCACCTAATCTTCTCTACAACTAACAATTCCCCCCCTCCATTACTCCCCCCTTTCGGCCTCCATATCGAATATCGATCTATCCATGAACCCTAGCTAACTCATCTTACACACTCGCCACCAACGCCGTCTTTCTCTCTTTCTCTCACTCTCTCTTTTCGAACGACCGTGAATGAAGAAATTCCACCTGCAGAGAATGGAGTTTTGGCGCTGGAAGAGAAAATCCATGTATCACCCTTCAAAAACATATGTGCTCAGAACTGGTCGGTCTCTCTCTCTCTCTCTCTCTCTCTCTCTCTCTCTCACACACACACACAGTCTGAATTTGGGTTCTGAGTTCCATGGTGTTGGGGCCTGCAGGTGAATCATGATGGTGGCTATGTTTTCTCTGGGAGATGGTATGAGTGGGAGAGGAATGCACCAGTTATTGGAGATCACAAATTGCTCCACTCTATCTTTAAACGACAAACCTGGTCTTCTTTTTCCTGGAGCATCCTCCAGATTGACATGAGGTATTGTGTTGTCTCCTAAAATTGACATGCTTGGCAGAATCTTAACTTTATGTGGGATGAAAGGTGCTGTCAATGGAAACAGGTTGTAGGATTTTGTTTGATAGTGACTATATAGGTTTAGAGTGGGAGATTATGGTAGAGGTGGGGGGTTACCAGGAGATGGAGATGAAAGTGTGTAATGTAGACTAAATACAGGACCTACAAACTCTAGAAGGGGGGGGGGGTTGAATAGAGTATGAAAACTTTTTGCAAAATTCAAATTTTAACATAATGACTTTGTGTGAAACTCAAATCTCAAGGCCTTGAGATTTTAGTAAACTGTCTGAAACTTTCAAAGGCAAAATAGAAAGCTTCAAGGCCTTGAACTGTAAACAATTCTAAACAGCTTTTGAACCCTAGTTTGATTTGAGTTGTGTGCAGCAGATAATAATCAAACTGTCAAGTAAAGAACACAAAGCAATTTACAGAGTTCAGTCCCAATGGACCTAATATCTGCCTGAGGGATCTAATCCCACCAGGATTGGGCAAACACTTCTTATTACTCACACAGAAACAGCCTTAGATCTTCAAGCCTAAGTGATTTCCCTTACACCTATACAGCTTGTGGTTCCAAACCTATCTAGTTCCAGCTACTAACTGTTGAGCTAACAAGAACCTCTTGTTGTTCACTTGAACAACCAACCACTAGGTTAAGTGAGGTTAAAGATAATCTAAAGATACACAGATTAAAGTACAACTGAAGAACACAGTAAAAAGATGAGCTGTTGAAGCCTGGATATGTTCTTCTGGAAAACTGGAATGATTTGATCTTCTGGAATCTGGATTAAAGCCTGAATGTTTGTGTGTTTGAATGAATGATCTCCCACGAATTTGTCACACCTTTCTGAGTATTCTGCAAGCCTCTCTACCTTCAAAATTCAAACCAGTCTCTTTTATCCACAGCTGCAACTGATTGAGAGATTTTGGGATCTCAGTTCCTACAAATCCTCTTTCTGTTTTCAACTCAAATTCAAACAGCTCTAAGTGGATATCTTTTGGAGTTTGTTGAGATTGCTCCTGCACGTTTAACAACCCTGCAACAGCATTGAAACACAGCAACAACAAACTCCAGAAAGATAACAGTGCTATGACTGTTTGGTTATCCAGTTTCTGATAAAACTGGTTAAAAGATTTTGAACATTAACCTGTATAACTTCTAATACATATAAATCATGAAAACAAGTTTAAGACTCTTACATGTCAATGAATAATCACAATAATAAGAATCACAACCTGCAAGAAAGAATCAAATTAGTTCTGTAAAAACTGTCAGCAGCTCAAGGCACATCTCAAAGCCTTGGAGCTCTGAACCTGCTTCACAGATATTAAAAGTTAAACCCAGATAACTTTGATTCTTCCTGTTCTGATCATCTGCAATTGTGTTAGACATATAAATAGCGTAATCCATAAGTATATGCAGTAAATCCCTGATCTGTATAATCAGATATCCAATCTGCAACACAGAACTGTTAGAACATATAGCAGAATAGAATAACTCTCATGGCTTTGAAGTTCAGTCAATATCTCAAGGCCTTGGAGTAACTGAGATGCTTTGCTACTTATGTCTTAGTCTTTGTCTTTCATCACTCAAAACAATTACCAACCAAAACACATTCAAGGGTCTTTGACTCAACAGGAGGGTTAGAAGATGGAGAGGTGTGGGTTAGTGGAGGTTAGTAGTGGCCTAATGGCTGTTCCAGAAATAGCTCCTTGTTTACAGATAATTAGTGAAGGTTAATTATATTACTGCAGATTATTAAAAGTAATTACTTTATTCATATTATAGAAGATGGAGAGGTGCGGTAGTTAGTGGAGGTTAATTATTACATGTTTTAAGAGCCTGTTTTAGAAGTAACTCTTGTTCCATAAATAACTGCTATTTTTTTGGACGAAATAATAACTGAATATTAGTGATTATTTGTCAAGATTAACTGGTCACCTGTTCTCATTCTTTTTTATTTAATTTTCTTGAATTTTTGCATTAAGTAATATTTTTATTAAATTAATACTTTATTACATTTTTATGTCTAATTTGCATTTATTTATACATAACATTACTGGAGCTGTGTAGTCATCTGCATTACAATTTACATTACTATTTGAGTTACAATTTACAATTGCATATATTACTATATGATATGCCCTGACCAGAAACCTCATCATTGTCCATACTGTGTACATGAGCTGTGTAGTCATCTGCCAAAGGCTCCATGGTTCTCAAGGCTTTACTTTTTGGTGCTTTTGTGATAAGCTGCAGAAAGCATATTTTGATTCCACCCTCTGTTCCCTTTAAGTCCAGTCGATGTCTTCTTGATGGGTCTTAATGTTGAAATTCTCTTTTGGATGGAAACCTTGGCTTATGTTGTGTAAGTTGAGCTTGCTTTCAAAGGATGAAGTGCAGTAGTTTCAAGGCATTGAAATAGCTTCCAAAGGCTTGAAACTAAATTACAGATTATGAGCATGAACTTAGGTGGAGCTTTTTTTGATGATTCTCTTTCAATCTCTTAATACTTGTTTATGCCTAATTTGATGATGAAAGAAAAACAATATATCATTTAGATTTGCTGTGAATTCCACATGTTGACTTGTTTATGCAGATTAATGTAGTTGCCTACTTTGCAGGATTGTTTCCTAATCTGTTTGACTGCAGGAATGGAAACAAACTTGTCAAATTGATTGTGTGCCTGATCATCATGCCTGGAGCTTCCTAACCCTCTTACAAACAAGATCAAATCAGTATCTTTGAAGATACTATGTAACTAGTGGTTGGAAGATTTGTTGGAAGAGTCAAGATACATTGCTAATTTTTAGGAAGTTAGTTTCCAGAAGATCCTTAAATTCTCCAATTCAAACTTGCTCCATAAGAGTGTGAATGACTGAAGAATTTCGAAGATAATTACCAGAGAGACACTCAAACACATTCAAGGATTGTCAAGAAACAAAGAAGCAGATTCATTCTTCTCAATCCAAGCATCTGAAGCGAACTGCACATTCACTGCCATACTTTGTCTAAGTGTTCTTCTTTCTGTGCTTTATTTGTATATCATTCTGATAATACTTCTTGATTACTTTCTCGTGAGTTGTTCAAGTGAACAACAGAGAATTCTTATTGAATCAGTTAGCTAGAAAAGGTACTAGATAGGTTAGTGAGAACCACAAGCTGTAATAGAGTAAGGAACATCTCTGTGCTTGAGATCTAGGGCTTAGCTTTTGATTAATAATAATTGTGTTGAAAATCTGATAACTCCGTTTTTGGAGTTATTTTATTACTTACATTTATGCGTTTTGTGTGCTGAACATGGAGAATTTGTCGTCTTTTTGAGTAAAACATGCTAATATTTGTGAAAATTAGTTCTTGAGCTATTCTTGTTGAATCCGGGCATTTTTAGTGTAATTTTGAGCTTTATTGTGATATGATCGCGGGTTGTGTTTTCTTGTTGTGATTCCCAGGAAGATAGGGCTTGGATGATCATGCGGGAGATGGAAACGAGGAACTCAACGAAAAAAGCCAAAAAGAAAGTACATATTGAAGGGGTCTTCGTAGGAAGACAAAAGTCTTCGTAAGAAGACCTGGGACTTAGCCAAAATTTGGATTCTGAAAATGTCTTCCCAAAATAGCTTGAAGTACATACCTGGGAAGAACTTCCTACGAAGAGAAGAAGACTCTTCGTCCGAAGAGATTTGTGTTCGTACGAAGAGGACGCTGACAGAGGCAGATTTGACAGGGCTTTTATGCAAATTCTCCAAATTTTGTAATATGATTATGGAAACGTATTTAAGCTAATTAAATCGTGATTTTGAGGAGTTATGAAGGTTTTTTGGACGTGTTGGAGAGCTAGAGACCGCTTGGAGAACTTTGGAGCACTTGGATCATTTGGCTTCTAAAACTCCGTTTCTTCTCTAGTTTTGGTTATTGATCATGAAAACTTGTATTGTGATCATCTTTTTGAGTAGCTAAACTCATATTTCAGGATATCTCGTAGGGAGCTAGGTTTTGATCACTATGATTTGAGATTTATGGATTTGCTTTCATGCGTCTTAGCTTAATTGATGATGTTTTCTCTAGTTATGTGTGTTTTATGAATAACACTCATCTTTTCTATTGTTAGACGTATCAATAGGATTGAGCTAGGTTATGAAATTTAGATAAATCAAAGTTTATTGCGCGGAAACTTGAAACACACACTAGCTGTATCTAGGATTGAGAAATCCTGCTAGTTAGCTAAGAACTAAGAGTAGACAAACAAGTATAACGCATGCTTAAACTTGATTAGACTAGAGAAATCAGCTTTGATAGTTTAAGTATAGGTGTTGGTTGAGAAATCTTCAACATAAGAGAGCTCGTTTGACTAAACAATGCATCATCGTGTTAGTAAAACATAAATCCGACGTGGTGTGAAATACGTAGTGACTCGTAGAGATATCCTGACTTTGTGAAATTTATGAGAAACAAACAACAATTCATCTTTATTAATTGTGAATTAATTCATTCGGTTAATCGGGATTTGTGTTCTCTTTAATTTAGTAGACGTAGCAAAACAAACGAAGTGCGCTTTGCCCACATAAGGATTGAATTTATTAACCAATTTAAAAAGAAGTCTCTTGGGTTCGACAACCTGGATTTCCGGATTTTATCACTACACCGACAACTGTACACTTGCAGTTGGGGCATGTCAAAATCCTGCAGGGTTTAAGTCCCTGAGGTAGAGACGTAGGTCCAATTGGACTGAACTCTATAATTCTTGTGTCTCTTGCATTAAGTCTTATTATCTGCTCAAAACATTTTTCAGTTTCAAGGACTTGAACCTCATTTCAAGGCCTTGAAATTCAGTATCTTTTCTCTTAACTGTTTTGATTCCAAAGGCTTGAAACTCATTTCAAGACCTCAAATTACTATATGTGTTCTTTAAATCACTTCAAAACCACATCTTTGAAAAAAGTTTTCATACTCAATTCAACCTCCCTTATAGAGTATTGATCCTGTATTTCTACCTACTGTACGGCCCCTTTTAAATTCGTATCAGAGCTTGTATCACTGCATAGATCTAACAATCTTGTGATTATGAGTACAGCATGATATGGTGGTTTCTCTCAGGGAAGAGCTTCTAACAGACCTCCCTTATTCTGTGGTGACAATTTTGTGAACTGGAAAGCTTTGACTAAAATTCTCATCATTGATCAAGATATGGAATTGTGGACTATCATATTGAATGGTCCTCATACATTCTACAGAGATAAATATGGGATTAGAACTCCCAAAACTGAGCACTCACTTTCCGCTTCTGATTTAGAACAATTTTCTAAAAATTACGGAGCTATGAATATGTTATATTGTGCTTTGAGTGCAGATGAATTCAACAGGGTTTCAAGATGCAAGACTTCTAAGGAAATATGGGATAAGATTGTGGTGACTTTTGAAGTAACTATCCAAGTCAAGAAAACGAAGATCAACATATTCCTTATACAGTATGAACTGTTTAAGATGAATGGAGATGAATCCATCAAAGATATGTTCAAGAGATTTACAGACATTGTAAATAATCTTAATTCTTTAGGAAAGTCCTTCTCCAATGAAGAAAAGGTTAGACAAATCTTTAGAAGTCTAAAGTAAATTGGGAACCAAAGGCACTGCTATTGAAGAAGCTCAAGATCTATCATCCCTTCAACTTCATGACCTGCAAGGAAAGTTGCTCACACATGAGATCTCTATGATTGAAGTTGATGGAGAGTTACCAGACGGTGTCAAGAACTTAGCTCTCAATGCCAAGGAGAGTGAAACATCTCAAATCCTTGGACCTGAAGAAGATGATGAAGATCCATTTGCTCTCATTTCCAAAGCCTTGGCCAGACTTCTAAAGATGAAAAAGAACTTTGGACATGAAGACTTCAGCAGGGATAAACAAAGATCCTCTAGTAGCAGAGACTACAAAGGTAAATATTCCTCTCATGGTAATAAACCTAAAGTAATGAATTTCTTTGAGTGTGGTGATGCAAGACACTTAATTAGAGGTTGTCCACACAAGAAAATAAAACATTTTCAGAAGAAAGGCAATGAAAGAAGAAGGAAAGCTATGGTAGCTTGCTGGAGTGATTCTGATTCCTCTAGTGATTCTGAATCTGAGGAAGAGTAAGAAAACCTCTGCCTTATGGCCAAGCATGATGAAAGTTCTGAAAAGAACATTAAGGTAATGGTAAATTGCTTGATTTCCAAACCAACAGATGTCATCTTTGAGCAAGAAAAAGAAAACATGGAACTTATTTGTCAAAATCAGAACCCTGAAATTTCTCAGAAAAAATCTGATAGAGACTTCAAAGCCTTGGAAACCAGTTTCAAGGCCTTGAAAACTCAAGTCAAGGAAGTATTCACTGATAACTCTCTCATGAGTGACAGCATTGTTGCTCTAAGACATCAATGTGATGAATTGAAGGAACAAAAGACTACGCTAACTAAGAAACTTCAAGATTCTAAGAAAGTTATGACAAAGCTTGCTGTCTCAGAACACAATCTGAACTTGATTCTTGGAGGAAGCTTACAGTCTGTTCACAAAACTGGTATTGGCTATAATCACAATTTTCCTAAGAAAAGCAACACCATATTTGTGAAGGCTAGTAACAGAACTTCTCCTAAGCGCCATTACTGCAACAGAATTGGTCATGTTAAAGTGACTTGTCCTTTAGAAGAAGAGATCCTCAAATAACGAGGAATACCTTTACAGTTCAACATAAGGGACAAGTTAGACAGATTTGTTTTCCTAAAGGGGTTATACCACCTAACATGGTTGACCCTGAATATGAATCTAAATTCCACACTTGGTCTAACAGCTGGGTAAGGCAGTGAATGGTGTTTGCAGGCTGTCACCAAGAGCAAACAACAAAAATGGATGAGGGATAGTGGTTTACTACAGAAACATGAGTGGAAAGAGTTTCTTATTCTCTGAAGCAAAGGAACATGAAGGAGGAACAGTCACACTTGGTGACAAAGTAAAAAGTAACATCATTGGTATTGAAAATATTGGTAACAATTCTGAGAACCCTATTTTAGATGTATATTTAGTAGATGGTCTTAAGTTTAATTTACTTAGTGTACCATAGTTTTGTGACAAAGGCAATAAGGTCATCTTTGACATGGAGAAATGTGTGGTGCAAAATGAGAAATCAGGAAATTGCATTCTCAATGCTCCAAGATCAAATAATGTTTAATGTATTAGTACTAACAAAGTTGCAGGAGAAAGTCTGAATTGCCTCAAGACCTTGAAAGAGGATTCAAATATTTGGCACAGGAAGCTTGGAAAAATTAGCTTGCATACCTTGAACAAGTTGATCTCTAAATACCTAGTAAGCGGTCTACCCTTTATCAAATTCAAAGATGAAGAAGTATGCAAAGACTGTGCTCAATTTAAATAGACAAGAAGCTCCTTCAAGCCAAATAAATTTGTAAGTACTACTAAACCCATTAAACTGCTTCACATGGATCTCTGTGGTCCTATGAGAACTCCAACTCCAAAGGGTAAGAAGTATATGTTAGTTATTGTTGATGACTATTCAATATTTACTTGGGTTATGATTCTTAGAGATCAATATGAAGCTCTAACTGAATTTTCAAAACTTTGTAAAGAGCTTCAAACTTTAAAAAACCTGGCAATTGCTGCTATCAGAAGTGATCATGGTAGAGAATTTGATCAGCTTGAGTTCGATTTATTTTGTACTAAGTATGGTATCTCTCACAATTTTTCTGCTCCAAGAACTCCTCAACATAATGGTGTTGTTGAAAGAAAGAACATGACTCTTGAAGACATGTCCATGACAATGCTTGAGAACAAGTTACCAAAGTCATTCCGGGCAGAAGTTGTGAACATTTCCAACTATATACTCAAAAGGTGCCTGATTAGGCCTATCTTAAAGAATACCCCCTATGAGCTTTTTAAATAAAGAAAGCCAAATATTTCTTATTTCAAACCTTTTGGCTGCACTTGTTTTGTTCACAACAATGGTAAGGACAATCTTGGTAAGTTTGATGCAAGAAGTGATGAAGGTATCTTTCTTGGTTACTCTTTGACTAGCAAATTTTATAGAGGTTACAATAAAAGAACTAAGCTTGTTGAAGAAAGTAGTCATGTCATTTTTGATGCAAAGCTATGACGGTTCTTTGAGTGAAAGGTTTGCAGACTTGAATTTGAACAAGCATGAATAAGAAGATGAGACACAGATGATAACGCCCAAATAGGGGTTATCTTTTAGCCTGATTTGACGTGCCATTATGTCGAAAAGCCGCGTTTTAGCCAGAATTCACCCTCGGAAAACCTCGGTTTTAGGAACGAGACGTTTATTTGCTCTTCGTAAATTTCTGCATGTTTCGTACTTTTATTGGATATGATTGCGGGTTTGTTCATGTTGTCTTTACAGGAACAGGTTCGGAAAGTGCATTGGGATGCGTGCCGAGACAGAACTGGGTTCGCCTCGGGAAACGTGCTGAAAATGCTCGGAGCAGGATTTGACCGAGACTGGTAAAAATTAGAGTGAAATGGAAAACCGAAAGACTGGAGGAAAAATGAGCAGAGAAAACCGACCGAGGAAGCTGGAAACGCCAAAACCGAAAATCACCGGAATACGCTCGGTTGACAATATCTTGAGCTTGAATTGGAATTTTGAAGTGAAACCAGGGGCAAAAGAACGGAGACGTCAAGGGCTTTCCGAAAACATGTTATAATGCTAAAACGGAGTCCGGCCGAAAAACCGACTCCTGTCAAGTGTGGGTCCCAGACACGGCCACGTGCGAGTAAGGAGTCTCGCTTTCCGGTGTCCGGAATCATGAGCAACTATTTCATGTTCGTGACGATTTCCGGGACAATTTTAGCCTAGGGGTATATTGGTCATTTTGGCACCGGGCCCAGGTTTCCGGAGTCAAGTTCAGATTGTGTCTCCCAAATTCAGTCAGCAGTTTTCCTATGGCCAGAGTCAGGATTGGGCAGAATTTGGAGCGGTTTTGACCCAGGGGTATTTTGGTAATTTTTTGTCAAGTTTCGGGTCAAAACGCAAGACGGGAACACGGGAAAGCAGAAAGACACCAAGGAAGGCAAATTGGAGATTTCAGGCAGAATTGTGGAACCCAGAAGACCCAGCCAGGCCCAGAAGAGGACCAAGCTGGGCCAGGGCAACCCCCTGCCTGCCTGCGTATATACGCAGCTACTACGTATATACGCATGCAGGATGTGGGGGAGTATGATTTGTGGGCCCTGGTTGCGTATATACGCAACCCTTGCGTATATACGCAGCCAGGTTGACTTTTTTTCCGAGTCGGAGGACCGATGGCAGTTTTCGTAAATTCTGGCGCAAGCGTTTCGGAAAAAACAGCACTATTTAAAGACTCGTCCAGACTCGTTTTGAGACACACAATACACAGCACAACCGAAGGACAAGTCAGAGCATCCCCGAAGAGCACGGAAGAGCGATACGAGATTCGAAGACACCTGTTTGCTCTTCTTCTCTCTCATTAAAAAACCGTGTTATTTACGTTATGAATTTCAGTAGCTAAACTTTTTACCTAGGTTCTCGGTGAACCTAGGGTTTCGTTTTCAAAGATTAGTTCTACGTTTTGACTATGAACTCATGATCGTACTATCTTAATTCAGCAGTTTTTATCAATTATTATGTCTTCGAATTTTACTGTTTATGCATGATCGGAGTAGCTAACCAGAATTGCTACAGATCCGAGCTGGTAGGTGAAAACGTCTGGTTAGGGTTAGGAAGAGAAGACAGAATTTAGCACCTTACCCCGATGGGCCGACTAGCGAAGGGGAGTTAGGACTAGCATGAAATCGTTGAGTCCAACTGTTAGAGAATCTGACCCGGGCCATCAGGACAGGTTAGAAGCCCTAACAGCCTTTGAACGAGACTGCATATTTTGGCAGCTTAACAGGAATCCGACAGTCTGCAGGATTGTGATAACGTGCAGGAAAAGAAACGATACTGCACAATTGGTACGTGGCACGGATAACGAGATTGCTGTGTGTTTTCATGTCAAACAAAGAACGAAAATCTGAAGAACCCTAGGGGATCCCGGGACCTAGTATCTTAAACCCTAGATTTACAGAACGTACAATTATTCAAAAAACTCTCACAAAAAGATTTACAATTTTAGTCTTTACTTTTAGTACTTAGTTTACAACCATAATCTCAAACTACTCCTCCGTTTTACACTATGTTCGTTAAAACTGATTACTAGAAAAACCTTGCAAAGTCTCTGTGGGATCGATAATCCGAGTCGGAAATACTCTCTATATTACTTGATTCGCATACTTGCGATTAGTACACTAAAAAGCGCATCAAGTTTTTGGCGCCGTTGCCGGGGACTTTTTAGGGTTTATTTAGCAGTCCGAATTAATTTTCAGAGTTTTATTTTATTTTATTTTATTTTATTTTATTTTATTTTATTTTATTTTATTTTATTTTATTTTATTTTATTTTATTTTATTTCTTTATTTTATTTTATTTTATTTTATTTTATTTTATTTTATTTTATTTTATTTTATTTTTATTTTATTTTTATTTTATTTTTATTTTTTCTCTTATCTCATTGCTCTTGAGATCTCTACTTTTTTCAGGATGGGCGAGAATACCGAGAGAACGCTAGAACTGCCCGAGACACGTACTCCAGCCAAGATGGCTCGGTACATCGAAGATCTGATCACAGCGGGCTTTGCTGCCCGGAACAACCATAGGACATATAACCGGTCCGGGAAGGCGTTGGTGAAGAATTTCGAAGTCCCGTCGGGAGGACACGAGCCAGCTATTGTGGTGCCCGAGATCACCGCAGAGCACTTTGAGCTGAAATCCTTCACCATCCAGACTGTTCAGACCCTCTGCCCATTCCATGGCAAAGCCGACGAAGACGCGAACGACTTCATCGGGAAGTTCGAGGACTACTGCAACAAAGTCCGGTATAAGGGAGTTGGAGCCGAGGCGCTCATGCTAATACTCTTTCCATACTGCCTGTACGGAGTGGCCATAGACTAGCTCGAATCCCGACCACCCAGATCCATCACCACGTGTGGAGGATGCGTCACAGATTTTCTGGCCAAATTTTACCCCGCTTCCCGGGTCATTCAGCTACAGAGCGAGATTCTGTCGTTTAAATAGAAGACGGGAGGGACGGTGGTAGACGCATGGGACAGACTGATGAGATTGGTGAAGAGATGCCCGAACCACGGTTTTGGAGACGCGAAGATTCTGCAGGTATTCTACCATGCCCTAGACAGGGAGAGTGCTGACAGGATTGACAGAGAAGCCGGGGGAAACTTCCTGTACCATGTGGACAAAGACGGGGCCTATGATCTAATGAAGCAGTTAGTCAAGCAGGACACTCGACTGTTTCATGATCGTAGGATCACGGCCCAGTCTGACTACAGAAGATGACCGGATATATAATCTGGACAAGATCGTGCAAGACTTGGTTAAGAAAGTCTACTCGGAAAAGAAGACTGTTGCGGCAGTAGACGGACCAGATTTGGACACAGCCATCGAGGGGCTCATAAACGAAGATGCCAATTACGTACAACAGCAGTGGGATCCGAGCCGGTACAGAACGGGTACAAGAGATCATCCCGGGTTCTGGTACGGAAACCCGAATTCTGCAATTTATGTACCGGGATTCCCGCACAATTCACCGGCTCAGCAGGCCGCACCGGTACCACAGGTTCAGTCGGGCCCATCTGCACAGCAGCACGACATTCAGATGAAGAAAATCGAGTCCATGTTTCAGACCATAGAGTCCCGGTTCGCTCATATGGATGCCCTGACAGCCGACTTGCAGTCAACCAAAACTTCACTGCGCGCTTTGGAGGTACAAGTAGGGCAGTTAGCACAACAGTTAACGGAGAGACAGCCAGGAAACTTGCCCTCGAATACAGTTAAAAATCCACGTGCTCAGGTCAATGCCATCACCACTCGGAGTGGATTAGCACTACAGGATCCGCCGTATCCTAGCCATGCACGTGCAGAAAAGTCGAAGGAAATTGAGCGCGAAGTATTTGGCCAGGATAACAGCTTAGCCGACCGCCCCAGCCGAAGGGCTCGGTTGAGCAAGATGCAGTGCATAACGAAGAGAAGGAAGCAGAAACGGACCTGTCTCCAAGGAGGTGCTGTATCCTTTGAAGACACGAAAGAGAGATGATAGCAAGGACTACGCCATATTTCTCGAGATTTTCAAATATCTGAAGATCAACATACCCTTTGCGGAGGCGTTGGCAAAGATGCCCACTTATGCCAAGTTCCTCAAAGATATTTTGTATGGACGCAAACGTATGAGCGATTTTGAGACAATAAATCTGACGGAAGAAGTGAGAAACTGTGTGAAGAATGGGCTACCGAGGAAGAGGAAGGACCCTGGTAGTTTTGTCATTTCGGTGACCCTAGGTAATGCTTACATAGGAAAGGCTCTGTGTGACCTAGGGGCCAGTATCAATCTGATGTCGTTATCAATTTTCAAAAATTTGAAAATTGGTGAACTCAGGCCCACCGGAATCAAGCTGCAGATGGCGGACAGATCCGTGAAGCAAGCTTACAGAGTTATTGAAGATATTCTGGTGAAAGTCGGAGAAATGATTTTTCCGGCTGATTTCGTAATTTTGGACATGGAGGCAGGAGACGTACCACTCATTCTGGGCAGACCGTTTCTGGCAACTGGAGAAGCCATGATAAACTGCAAGAGCGGAGAATTGACCATGCAAATTAATGAAAACAAGGTGAAGTTCAACATTTTCAAAAATTTGCCACTGTCAAATTACTACGAGCATGAAGACATCTTTGCAGTGGAGGTAGTCAAAGAAGGCTGGGAAAACGAGGAGATGGATGAGTTATGGGCAAAGATTGACATAGTGGGCAGAGAGAACGAGGAGAGATTCCAGGAGGAGCAGGCCATGCAAGCTGAAAATCGGACCACTTTACAGCTGGACGAAAAAAGTGGGCAGAAATTGGCCCTGGTCCCGTCACTCAAAGAGCCACCGACCCGAGAGCTTAAACCGCTCCCGAGCCATCAAAGTTCAACACAACCAAAGCAGTTTCAAGAAGGGCAGAAAGCACTTCTCTGCGAGTCTCGGAAGCTGCTTTTCACGGGAAAATTGAGATCTCGGTGGTCAGGACCGTTTATCATCAAAGAGGCACTTTCATGGGATGCGGTTGAATTGGAGAATTCGCATGACAGTACAACTTGCAGGGTGAGCGGAAACCGGGTCAAGCCATATCTGGGCCCGGAAGCAGACGTCAAGGTAGACCCTGGCGGTTTTGTTGTCCCTTGAGCAAACATGAGGTAACTGGGTTGGGCCGTCGACCGTAAATTACAAGCGCTGGTTGGGAGGCAACCCAACGTAGTAAGTTAGTTTAAATTATTTCAGTTTTATTTTCATTTTTGAATTTGGAGAGAGGTAAGATGAGTGGGTATTGACTTTGAATTGAGCATGTGCAGATACAGCAGAGCAGAAAACGAGAACAAAACAGAGCAGAAATACTATGTGTGTGTATTTTACGCCCATCCTGTGCGTATAATACGCACACAGGGGGTAGAGAGAGAAATTTAAAAAAAAAATTATTTTTTTACCTGCTGCCTGCGTATATACGCAGACCAGCAGTGAAAATCTGGATTTTTTTTTTAAATATATATATATATATATATATATTAACTTTTTCAAAATGCTCCCTGTCTGCGTATATACGCAGGTGTTGCGTATATACGCAGGCTGCTGCGTATTTACGCAGACAACATTACGTTTTTGCCCCATTTTTTTCTCTCTACCTCCATACACAGATCCGTGGAGTTTGAAGTTCAGAAAATTTCGTAGAAGGAAAGGCAGATTTTCAAAATCTTGAAGATCGACCCTGGTGTGTTCTGGCACACTCGACCATCACAGGGACTCCTACGAGTTGGGGATTTTTCAGGAACAATTATTCTGCAGAACAGAGAAATCGACCCCGGTGTACGAAAGTATACTCGACCGTATGGGAGCACATTGTCAAACACAATGGTGCTCGGGGATTGCACATTTGAATAGCGCATATAGAGCCCGGAAGATTGACAACTTCCGTCGAGAAATTTTTTGGCGACCGGTCAACGGTCCTGCTCCACCGGAATCTGCGAAAAATTCCGAACCTGTAAGAACTGACTCCGGGTGCACAGGTTCAATTTCTTTCTCTCGCTTTATTTTTCTGCGTAGGCAAGCCAGCTCATCCAATACAGATTGTATGCATGATGACTAGTACCATGAGGGCATGGCACCATCCAGTGTGGGGGTGGTGGCGTTGTAACTGCATTACTTTTTATTTAAGACAAATATTTGGTGAAAATTTAAAAAAAAATTAAAAATTAAAATTTTGAGACGGGGCAAAGGATTTAGCTTAAAACTGGAGAGAGCTTAATGATAGAAAATTTCCCGAAGTGGACGAACTTAGGTGAGGAAGAGCTGCGAGAATCTGTCTAGGGGAGTTAATAGAGCCAATGCACTACAGAAAACGCAAGTAGCTGTCTCCTGAGCAATGTATCCCACTAGTTGCCAGACCACCGTCACCAGGTAGTCATCAACCCGCCATCACGGTCAACACATCATTTGGTGGAGTGATAGGCTATAGGGGACCTCACGTCCTGTCTCGCGCCTTAGGTCCACTAGTGAGCCCCGTTGATCCATTAATCCTTTTCTTGGTAACTGTTTGACCTAGGAAGTCGTTTTTTGATACTCGCATCATTGTTAGTATTTTGACCTTTCCTACGCGTCATGGCACGAGGGAGTTGAGTTGAGGGGGATTTTCTAGGGCAGAGCATAAGTGTCATATTTGGTAGTGGATGAGCTTCATTGATATATTTGAGGGTGTGTAAGGTGAGATAGTGACGGCAGCACACTTCGGTGTGGCGGTGACTCACTACATTACACCGTGAGCACAGGAGGAGAGTTGTAGTGCGTGACATTTTTTCGCACGACATGTGGAACTTGGGGTTGACGGGGTTATTTAGAGGACGCGCTGAGCTATTTAGACATCCTTGGAGTGAGGAGGATCGGTTGGAAAAGCGCGATTATTTTACAGATTGACTACATGGTTCGAAATTAGTGTGGGGGTGGTCGTTTCAAATTTTATTTCAGTATTTTTCTGCCACCCCACGTTCTTGGTTTATCATAGAGTTGGCTTGGTTTATACTATTGTTGTTTATTGTGTGCACCGAAAAAAAAACGACGGAAGAAAAATGATGAAACAAAAAATGAAAAAGAAAAGTATCAAAGGCAGAAAATTCAGGGTGCTTGATTGATTTTATTTCAAAACGCCAGACCGACAATTTTTATCACAGTTTCACATTCGTTCACAGTTGTGGCCGCGAGAACGGCAGTTACACCGGGACTGGGGAAATTGAGTGTCTAGAATTTTAGGTGATTTGGGTCAGTTTCTATCATCTTGGTGAGGGAGTGTGAGATTGGGGTATGTGTGAGTGTGCTGTGACGTTTAGGACATCGCTTCTCAATTACTTATCCTACCGTCCCAAAGCCGGCAGATTTACATTACACCCGGAGTAAAAGCACGGAAGGTGTGCGTTAGGGATACGTTCGGTTTGCGTGCAAAAGCGGAAGTAAGTGGTGTTCGTGCTTGTTCCTAACCTAGGCTGGCCGCGAGTTCTTTCGATCACCGCAGTTTCTGAAATCGAGGGGAATATGAGAACTTGATGATGTTCAGTTTGAGTTAAAGAGATTGCCCAGTCTCACCAAAAATATACACTGTTTTTATCATAATAATACTGTTTTTAAATAAGGGCAGTTACACCGCTCTGGATTGATTCAGGATAGTATGCATTGGTAGTATATTGCTGGAGTTTGCTCGAGACGAGCAAAGTTTAGTGTGGGGGTATTTGATAACGCCCAAATAGGGGTTATCTTTTAGCCTGATTTGACGTGCCATTATGTCGGAAAGCCGCATTTTAGCCAGAATTCACCCTCGGAAAGCCTCGGTTTTAGGAACGAGACGTTTATTTGCCCTTCGAAATTTCTGAATGTTTCGTACTTTTATTGGATATGATCGCGGGTTTGTTCATGTTGTCTTTACAGAAACAGGTTCGGAAAGTGCATTGGGATGCGTGCTGAGACAAAACTGGGTTTGCCTCGGGAAACGTGCAGAAAATGCTCGGAGCAGGATTTGACCGAGACTGGTAAAGATTAGAGTGAAATGGAAAACATAAAGACTGGAGGAAAAACGAGCAGAGAAAACCGAACGAGGAAGCTGGAAACGCCAAAACCGAAAATCACCGGAATACGCTCGGTTGAAAATATCTTGAGCTTGACTTGGAATTTTGAAGTGAAACCCGGGGCAAAAGAACGGAGACGTCAAGGGCTTTCCAAAAACAGTTCATAATGCTGAAACGGAGTCCGGCCGAAAAACCGACTCCCGTCAAGTGTGGGTCCCAGACAGGCCACGTCCGAGTAAGGAGTCTCGGTTTCCGGTGTCCGGAGTCATGAGCAACTATTTCATGTTCGTGACGATTTCCGGGCCAGTTTTGGCGTAGGGGTATTTTGGTCATTTTGGCAGCGGGCCCAGGTTTCCGGAGTCAAGTTCAGATTCTGTCTCCCAAATTCAGTCAGCAGTTTTCCTATGGCCAGAGTCAGGATTGGGCAGAATTTGGAGCGATTTTGACCCAGAGTATTTTGGTAATTTTGACAAGTTTCGGGTCAAAGCGCAAGATGGGAACACGGGAAAGCAGGAAGACACCAAGGAAGGCAAATTTGAGATTTCAGACAGAATTGTGGAACCCAGAAGACCCAGCCAGGCCCAGCAGAGGACCAAGCCGGGCCAGGGCAACCCCCAGCCTGCGTATATACGCAGGCAGGAGGTGGGGAAGTATGATTTGTGGGCCCTGGTTGCGTATATACGCAACCATTGCGTATATACGCAGCCAAGTTGATTTTTTTTCCGAGTCGGTGGATCGATGGCAGTTTTCGTAAATTCTGGCGCAAGCGTTTCGGGAAAAACAACACTATTTAAATACTCGTCCAGACTCGTTTTGAGACACACAATGCACAGCACAACCGAAGGACAAGTTAGAGCATCCCCGAAGAGCACGGAAGAGCGATTCGAGATTCGAAGACACCCGTTTGCTCTTCTTCTCTCTCATTCAAAAACCGTGTTATTTACGTTATGAATTTCAGTTGCTAAACTTGTTACCTAGGTTCTCGGTGAACCTTGGGTTTCATTTTCAAAGATTAGTTCTACGTTTTGACTATGAACTCATGATCGTACTATCTTAACTCAGCAATTTTTATCAGTTATTCTGTCTTGGAATTTTACTGTTTATGCATGATCGGAGTAGCTAACCAGAATTGCTACAGATCCGAGCCGGTAGGTGAAAACGTCTGGTTAGGGTTAGGAAGAGAAGACATAATTTAGCACCTTACCCTGATGGGCCGACTAGCGAAGGGGAGTTAGGACTAGCCTGGAGACCAACTGTTAGAGAATCTGACCCGGGCCATCAGGACAAGTTAGAAACCCTAGCAGCCTTAGAACGAGACTGCAGATTTAGGCAGCTTAACATGAGTTTGACAGTCTGCAGGATTGTGATAACGTGCAGGAAAAGAAACGATACTGCACAATTGGTACGTGCCACGAATAACGAGACTGCTGTGTGTTTTCATGTCAAACAAAGAACGAAAATCTGAAGAACCCTAGGGGATCCCGGGACCTAGTATCTTAAACCCTAGATTTACAGAACGTACAATTATTCAGAAAACTCTCACAAAAAGATTTACAATTTTAGTCTTTACTTTACGTACTTAGTTTACAACCATAATCTCAAACTACTCCTCCGTTTTACACTCTGTTCGTTAAAACTGATTTCTAGAAAAACCTGCAAAGTCCCTGTGGGATCGATAATCCGAGTCGGAAATACTCTCTATATTACTTGATTCGTATACTTGCGATTAGTACGCTAAAAAACGCATCAACAGACTTCACATGGCTTCAAGGAAAGCTTGCATGGAAACTGGAAAAAAATTCAAGGCCTTAAAAGTGGGTCTCAAAGCCTTAAAAAAGAGCATCAATAAAATCAAAGTGGTCAAGGCAATTCCTCAAGTTCTCAAAGGATTGAAAAGTTACCTGGAGAACCTGAGCCATGGACTCCAAGAAAGAGATTCAGATAGCTGTCATCTCATCCAGTTGATAACATTATATCTAATCCATCCACCGGTACACAGAAAAGGTCTCAATTGAAAAACTTGTTTGCTTTTAATGCTTTTGTCTCTCTTGTAGAACCCAGAAATGTGAAAGAAGCATTACAAGAATCAGACTGGATCATTGCTAACTCGATGAACTTGAGAGGAATATGGTTTGGAATCTGGTTCCTCCTCCTAAATATTAGTCTGTTATACGCACAAGGTAGGTATTCGGAAACATGTTAGATGAAAATGGAAATGTAATCAGAAACAAATCCAGACTAGTACCTAAAGGCTACAACCAGGAAGAAGAAGGTATTGAATATGAGGAGACTTTTTCTCCTATTGCTAGGTTAGAGGCAATTAGAATGTTACTTGAATTTGCATCTTACAAGAACAATAAACTTTTTCAAATGGATTTCAAGTGTGCATTTCTAAATGGTTACTTGCAAGAAGAAGTTTATGTTTCTCAACCTCCTGGTTTTGAAAGTGATGAGTTTCCAGATCATGTCTATAAACTTGAGAAAGCTCTCTATGGTTTGAAACATGCTACAAGGGCTTGGTATGAAAGATTGTCAAAGTTTTTACTTGAAATTGATTTCAAGAGAGGATTATTTAATAAAAAACTTTTCATAAAGACTCATCAGAAAGAAAACTTAGTAGTTCAAATTTATGGTGATGATATTCTGTTTGGAGCTACTAATGATTCTCTTTGCAATGATTTTCTCAAGTCTTATGAGTAGGGAATTTGAGATGAACTTAATGGGAGAATTGAACTTCTTCCTTGGACTTCATGTACATCAGATGAAGAAAGAAATATTTCTTCATCAAAACAAGTATACCAAGGACTTGATTAACAAGTACAATATGTCTAAAGACAACGTAACCAAGACTCCTATGAGTTCTACACTATCGTTAGACAAGGATCAAGCTGGTAAGAGTGTAAATCCAAAAGAGCGTAGAGGTATGATTAGATCATTACTATATCTCACTGCAAGTAGACCAGACATTATGTTTAGTGTATGTATGTGTGCTAGATTTCAATATGATCCTAAAGAATCACATTTGTTTATTGTTAAAATAATTTTCTGATATCTCAATGGTACCAAAGACTTAGAGCCTTGGTATCCAATACAGTTTAACTTCTCTCTTAGTGGATATTCAAATGCTAACTTTGCATCGTATAAATTTGACAGAAAGAGCACTTTAGGATGTTGCCAATTCCTTGGATCATCCCTAATTAGCTGGAATTCAAAGAAACAAAACTCTGTGGCACTATCAACTGATGAAGCTGAATACATAGCAGATGGAGCCTGCTGCTCACAAGTGCTGTGGATTGCTCAGCAAATGAGAGACATTGGATTTGATTTCAAAGAAATATCTATTAAATTTGACAAAACCAGTGCTATTTCTATCACAAAGAATCCAGTTCAGTATTCCAGAACTAAACAAATAGATGTTAGACATTATTTTATCATAGTTCATGCTGAGAAATGTGATGTTATTCTTGAATTTGTGTCTACTAACATTCAATTGGAATATATCTTAACTAAACCATTTCCAGAAGAAAGATTTACAACCCTCATATTAGAACTCGGCATGCTCACTAAGGAAGCATTGGTTTAGGGGGAGTATCAGGTAAGTGTCAGGTAAGTATTATGTGTTTCAAAGTTTTGAAAGAATTTTCAAAGCCTTGAAAATCCTTTCAAAGCCTTGATTTTATTTGCTTCGCCAGTATAGCTTTTCAAGGTCTTGAAAGACTTTTCAAAGCCTTGAAAATAAGCCTAGCTGCTATAGAATCAGTAAATTGGGTCTTTCAATTTTGGGTGGTATCTCTGTAGATATTTTCTCAATATTGGTTTTACCTTGTAAAAATTATTTATTTTAAATCAACATTATTTTATTTCCCTTCCCACTTCACACACTTTTGAATTTTTCACTCCAACTGCACAATCTTAAAAGATTTGGAAATATTTATGTTTCCTTTTCAAACTGAAACTCTTCAGTACTTATCTTCTCCCTCCTCTTCTCTCCCTCCTATCAATCATGCCTCTCTCTTCTTATCTCTCCAACCCTAGTGAGTTCCAAAAGAACCTCTGATAGAATCAAGATGGCTGGTGTATCAAAGAAGAATTATGGGAAGAAGAGAAAGACTGTTGAAGAAGAAGTGCAAAACCTGAGTGATGATTCCAGTTCCAGAACCTCAAGTCAAGAAAGGTCTCCTCCGCCAAATAAGAAGACCAAGAAGGACCAGAATCCAACTTCCAGTAAGAGGAAGAAGAAGAAGGTAGAGCCATTTGTTCCTGAGACACAGCAAGAAGAACATATTGCTAGCCCTAAAAAGGTGAAGAAGAAGAAACCTACAAAAGAGGACAAAGGAAAAGGAAAGGATGCTGATGAAGAACAAGAAAAGTAAACATGGAAGGAACTACAGATCCATTCTGAAAAGACTATAACCCCTGGTAAGAAATATGGTCTCACTAAAAAGTGGTTTGTCAGTAATACTACACGAGGAATGTGGTTATATGGATTTGCCTATAGATCAATAACTCTTTGCAGCATGATTAGTGTTTATAAGTTGAACAACATGAATCTGGAGTGTATTAAAAGGTAAAAGTTATGTTTGGAAAATCCTCAATCCTTCAGAAATTGCATATCCCAGACTCACTAGGTTCTTTTACCTTGTGAAGCAAGTCATGTCTCAAAACCTGGCTATATCCACTAAAGTTGCTGGCATAGAGATGGAATTAGATCATTCGAACTTTGCCAATGTGTTAGGTTTTCCCAAGAGGTATGACACAATTAATCCTCCAAATAAGATTGAGATTCTGAAACTGGCTAGATAAGAGTTCTTTCTACCCAATACCCCTACCTCCTCAAAGCAGTTAACACATTTGGTGCTAACTGTTGAAGCCAAAGTTCTTTTTTACTATCTTGATGAGGTGTGTAGTTCCAAGGGAATACTCAAAGGAGCTGATTACTTATAGGATTTTATACTTGATGTACCTAATCATGCATGGGTATGTGATTGATCTACCCTCTCTTGTTATGGAACACATGCTTTTCTCTCAGTCTAAGGAAAGAAAGCATCCTTTGCCTTATGCCAATTTGCTATCACTTTTCTTCGATCACTTTGAGATTCCAAATGACAAGGAAGAGACTCTCACCACTGGTTTTGGAATGCTTGATGAGCAAGCTTTTCAAAGGATTGGAATCATGAAAACCAGTAAAGGAGATTGGAAGCTATACTCAGACTTGTATGCAGAAGAGCTGCAATACAAGAAGTTCCCAAGACCCAAAGCCTTGACCCCAACCTCATACCCACCCTATCAGTCTCAATACCTTGGCCTTATACTTCAAAGGCTTGTTGGTTTAGAGAATGAAATCGATGAGCTGAAGATAAATCAGCATGAGTTTGGAACTGAGTTCAAACAGATGAGGTACATGCTTAAAAGGATCTCCAATAGCATCAATCTGGTCCAATAGGATGAAGAAGTCTCACAAGCTTCAAAAGGATCAAAGAAAGCTAGATCAGGAAAGGATTCGCTTAGCACACTATTCCAGATGAGGCTGCAGGGATGAAGGAAACTGGGACACAGGTTATGGAAGAATAGGGTGATGAAGATCGAGAACAAGAAGGAGACAGTCCAGACTCAAGAATGATACTTAAAGAGGAACAAAATAAAAAGAATAGAGTAAAAGTTCCAGAGATATTGACTAATGCAGATCTTTTTGAGGAAGAGGTGGCTGCAGATGCTGGTGCTAAGATTGCTCAGGAAGAGAAACAGGATGATGAGGAAGGTGAAGAAGAGAGTGAAGGAGAGGACGCAGAACCAAAGGGAGATGGAGAGCCAACACCCTAACTCTTGCATTCTCTTTCTTTCTTTTTGTATGCCTTGGTATTCTTTTCAAATACTTGAAAACTTCTTCTTCTCAGAACATTTTTCTTAAGCTTTCAAAACTTTGATCCAACATGTTCTTTTTCTTTTTATGAAAGTAAAAAAGGGGAGAAATCTAGGTGTTTCTTTTATTTTAAGTACTTTTTGTTGGTTTAGGGATCTGGTTTAGAGAAATAGGCTTTGCTTGCTTAACTGCTTAATAAGTTGGATTGTTTAGCTTAATTTCAGCCTTTTGATTATTATTTGAGTTTACTGTAATTATTCTGCTATGCTCTAACATTTAATCTATGCAGAATAATAAGCTCTTAACAGATAATGGTTTTTTCTTTCATCAATGGGGAGATTGTAAGTTCAACTTGCTTTCAAAAGATGAAGTGCAGCAGTTTCAAGGCCTTGAAATAGCTTTCAAAGGCTTGAAACTATACTGCAGATTATGAGCATGAACTTAAGGGGAGCTTTTCTTGGTGATCCTCTCTCCATCTCTTAATACTTTTTTATGTCTTATTTGATGATGAATGAAAAACCAATATTTCATTTAAAATAGTTGTTGATATCACTGATTAATTTGGTTACACAGATTATTGTAGTTGCCTATTTTGAAAGATTGTTTCCTAATCTGTTTAACTTCAGATATGGGTATAAAGTTGTCAAATTTATTGTGTGCTTGATCAGTCATTCCTGGAGCTTCCTAACCCTCTTACAAACAAGATCAAATCAGTATCTTGGAAGATACTGAGCAACTAGTCGTTGCAAGAGTTGTTAGAAGAGTCTAGATACATTGCTGATTTTTAGGAAGTTAGTTTCCAGAAGATCCTGTAGATCCCCAATTCAAACTGGCTCCATAAGATTGTGAATGACTGAAGAATTTCGAAGAAAATCAACAGAGAGACACTCAAACACATTCAAGGATTGACAAGAAAAAAAGAAGCAGATTCATTCCTCTCAATCTAAGCATCTGAATAGCACTGCACACTCACTGCCATACTTTTTATGTGTTCTTCTTTCTGAACTTTATATTTATATCATTCTGATAATACTTCTTAATTACTTTCTCGTGAGTTTTTCAATTGAAACAACATAAAATTATTATCAAATCAGTTAGCTAGAGCAGGTACTAGATAGGTTAGTGTAAAGCACAAAATGTAACAGAGTAAGGAACATCTCTGTGCTTGAGATCTAGGGATTAGCTTTTGATTAATAAGAATTGAGTTGAAAATCCTGGATGGAATAAGTCCCTAAGGTAGAGACTTGGGTCCAAGTAGAATGAACTCTATAATTCTTGTATCTCTTGCATTTACATTTCAGTTCTTATTCTTGTCTTATTATCTTTTCAAAACATGTTTTAGTTTCAAGGACTTGAACCTCATTTCAAGGCCTTGAAAAAGACTAGTATCTTTTCACTTAAGCTTTTTTTTATTACAAAGGCTTGAAACTCATTTAAAGACCTTGAATTACAATATGTTCTCTTTAATTCACTTTGAAACCACATCTTTGGCAAAATTTGCCATACTCTATTCAGCCCACCCCCCTTCTAGAGTATTGATCCTGTATTTTTACCTACAATACTGCCCCGTTTCATGTTGCAAGAGCACTCTATAGCTTTTAGTTTCTTCTGTGGATGCAGTAGTTATGACCTGTGACAAAATTTACAGATACTCAAAAGAAAAATATGTGAAGCAATAGCAACTTCTTTTTGTGCATCATAAGATAGCTGGTTGGAAGTTGAAAACCTATGGGATTGCTGCACGAGATGGTGGATGAAATATATAATGCAGTGAACTGTTTGGTTGCTGCATACTATGGTATATGAACCATCAATCGTAGCATCTAATAGATTTTAAGACTCCCAAGCCAGTTTTATTTGTGATGATTGTCTTTATGGATGAAATGTGGAGTGAAATGGACATGGTTGTAGGCTCAACTTTTATACACTGTTTGGAATCTGGGGGGTTAGGAGAAGATGTAGAGTTATAAGATGGAGAGGTTGGGGTTAGTGGAGGATAATAAATACTGTTTTAAAGATGTGGTTTCAGAGAAATATGTGCTACATGGTTTTCAATATTAGTCCAGCTTACTAGGTATAGGTTCATGAACCACCTCATTGATTAGGGGTGGCAATGTTATCTCTGCAACATGTTTAATTTGAATTATGAATCAAATTAATGAATCAACTGCTTGGAAAGTTATGAGTGATGCATATGGTAATTATTTTGACACTATGAAGCCGTTTTCTATTGAATTCACTCATTCAAGCTGTTAGAGTGTATTATGCATGGCGAGGCAAATTTATTTTTGCATGCTGATGTGATCATCTCTTATTTGGTTTTACTTAGTACAGATCGGAGCCTATTCATGATGATTTCGATCTACTGAATTCACTCTTTGTAGCCGATAGAGTGTCATGATATGCATGGCAAGGCAAATCCTTTTGCAGCCCGTGATCATTGATCTGTTATATGGTTTTTATGAGTACAGATCTGAGCCTCTTTCCATATTAAATATATGTGTGTTCCCTCCATCAGTAACACAATTAGTACTGTGGTCTAGTGGTTAAAAGTTTGATTTGTGAAACATAGGCCCATGGTTTAATTTGTGGTACTAGCACGTTTTTGGAAAAAAAAGCCACACCTTTTTTTTAAGGAGAACCACCTTTTTAATATACACAATTTCCAATGAAATGTATTTCATTAATAAAACTAAATATTACAAAAGAAAATTCCATAAATAAAGACAACCTGCCATACATATATAGAAAACAATATGCTAGCAAGAATAAGAGAAAGATAAGAGGAAAATTACAGAAAATAAAAGTCTAGTCCGCATTGTCCTCTTTGAGTTGTTCATCTGCCGGGACCTTTTCTGGTCCATGCTCGTGTGAAACCTTTCGCCCGGTATCCCCCTTGTATCTCTTGTTGATTGGGAAAAAAAAATTCACCGGTTCCTTCATAGAATTCGACAGGCACAATCAACCTATAATTTTTAATCTCCATCTGCTCAATTAACTGGATTCTCCATTTAGTCTCTTTTATTTTCCGCCAAATTTCCTCCAATGCACTTTTCCTCTTCTTATACAACCTCACTGAAGGGGATTCCTCGCTCCTTGAATCTTCATCCAATGAATCAGAGATGAAAGTTGGAGCATCCTTATTGGACCCTGGCAGCCCTGTGAAAGGACTGGTGACCTCCTCCTCTTCACGCAGGCGTTTGCAAATGGGTTTCATGATAATGGGACTTTGGGGACTGGACTTTGATGGAGTCTTGGAGAAATGATTTAATTTGATGTGAAAATTTCGTAATGGATGTATGAAACTAAATAGAGTTAATCAGGTGAACATGCAATTAACTGATTAATTTCTTGCCTGTACAGTAATGTTGTTGAGTGATGCAGTTTGGGGAATTAGAACAGTTACTTCACAAATTGTTTGTGCATGGTCATGATGATTAGTGGTTTATAGGTTTTATTATTATGTCCTTCATGCTCGCTGCTTGTTTTCACGTAGTACCGAACTGGGCCTCTTCATGATAATTATAATCTACTTCATGCTAAGTGTTAGTGCTCTAATGATCCCCAATTTGTCATTACTATTTAATTTGTGTATTTTACTATTGAATTCTCGCGTCTTATCAATGCTCTGGTCCAAATTACTTCATTTTCACTCTCACACGCACTTTTTATAGTGGTTGTGCACTGTGTGGAATTTCGGCAGAGGTAAATATTGTTTCTTTTATCTTGTTGATCCATAATTTTCACGTCAACGTAAAATGAATAAAGAAAACTAAATACTGTATTTCCTATCACCTGTTGCAGGTAACATTTTCAGGTTACTGAATATTAATCGATTGTTTGAGTGGGCATTGTTTGGAATTTCGCCAGAGGTTAACATCTTTTGGTGCCCCCTTTCATTTCCTTTAAGTCCACTCTCTACTTGGCGTTGATATTCCCGTTTGGAGGGAAGCATTGGCTTATGATCACGCAACATAGCTTTTAGAGTAACTACTGTCTGGATGAATTAGTTATAACTTGTGAGAAAATTTACTGCGAGTAGAAAGAAAAACATGTGAAGTAATAGCAATAAAATCCAGCAACTTCTTTGTGGTTATTCGATGCATCACAAGAAAGCTGGGTTGGAAGTCCAAAACCTATGGGGTTACTGCATAGTATGGTTCATAGACCATTGATACAACAACGTATTGGGTTGGGGCGTACTATGGTAGATGAACCATAGACGTAACAATCCAATAGATTTTAGACCATCATGTCAGCTTCATCTGTGATAATTCTCCGTGCCCGGGTGTTGGGAGAAGAGATTCCGAATATCTCATTGTGTATCTAGAAACAATCATAAAAAAGCTAGCTGCCACCTCCAGCAGCTTCTTTATGATTTTTCCAGCATCACAATGCTGCCGAAGGAAATTGTCGTCGACATGCTTGCCCAAAATCTAAAATTTATCTGTATGGATGTAGACTCTGCTTATATACACAATTTGGAATTTTGGGGGTTAGGAGAAGATGGTGAGTTATCAGATGGATAGGTGGGTGGGGGTTAATAGAGTTTAATAAATGCTGGTTTAAAGATGTGATTTGATATCAAAATTACTACTGGTTTAAAGAGTTGTGCAGGTCACTAGGTATAGATTAATGATGAACCTCATTGATTAGGGGTGGCAATGCTCTATAAATAGTTTTAAGATTGTTTCTTTTATCTTGTTGATCCATAATTTTCACATCAACGTAAAATGTATGAAGAAAACTGGACACTGTATTTCCTATAACCTGTTGCATGTAACATTTGCAGGTTACAGAACATTAATCGATATT
Organism: Linanthus parryae; assembly: GCA_023055425.1. Taxonomy (NCBI): domain Eukaryota; kingdom Viridiplantae; phylum Streptophyta; class Magnoliopsida; order Ericales; family Polemoniaceae; genus Linanthus; species Linanthus parryae. The sequence continues at coordinate 76,553,971 of JALGPY010000006.1, read as the reverse complement.
ATGAGTACATATACGTACTATAGTGGGCAGTGTTTGGACTCTCGCCAGAGATAAACAACTTTTGGTTTCCGCTTTCATTTCCTCCAGTCTATTCTTGAAGTATATATTCCCTTTTGGAGGGAAACCTTGTGTAACTCCCTTCTGAATATCTCATTGTGATGCATGGAACAAGCACAAAGAAGCTGCCAGCTCGAACATCTAGCTTCTTTGTGATCATTCCATGCATCACAATGCTGCAGTAAGGAGCCAACAACATAATGGACTTTTGAAATCGACTTAACATTCGCTAAACGCAGACAACCCCTGGTTCTCATAGCACAACCGTTTATCCCTGATGAGCAGTTGCTATGAGAAACAGAGGTTGGCTTCAATTTAGAACTCATATCAGTTGTTCTAGGACAAACAGAGGTTGGTATCGTTATGTTCTGACCACCTGAAGCAGCATCTTTGTGATCATTCCATTAATCACAATGTTGCATCAAAACAACCAGAACATAATGAAATCAAAATCAAAGGAGATTGTTGACATCAACATGCTTTCCTACAATCAAAACTTTATCTAGGTGGATCAATGGTATAGTGAAATGGACAAGGCTGTAGGCTATGGTTTTATACACACTGGGGAACCTGGGGGTTAGGAGAAGATGGAGAGTATGCAGAAGATTGGGGGTTAATGGAGTTTAATAAATGCTGGTTTAAAAATGTGGTTTCAGAGAAATGATTGCTTGGTTTAAAGATGTGGTTTCAGATGTCATTGCTGGTTTAAAGATTAGTGCAGGTCATTAGGTATAGGATCATGAACCACCTTATTGATTAGTGGTGGCAACATTACAAAATTATAACTTTTTTTTTGCAATCACCTGTTGCAGGTACAATTTTTATGTTATAGAAAATTGATAGTATGAGTACGTCCATACGTAGTACACTGTTTGGACTTTCGACATTGGTACACATGCTATCATTCATCTTAGTGATCCAACAGTTTCACATCAATATCCGTTTAAATTATTTTTTCTTTTAACCTGTTGCAGTATAGCAAGTGTGCGTGGAGCTCCTGTTGATCCTTTTTGAATTCAAATTCACAATGCACATAATTCTACGGCCACTTAGGAGGAACAATATGTGGTAATCATCAAATGAATCAATTATAGGATTATTGTAACAAACAAATGAGTGAACAGATATATTATGGGAGGTTTAATTAAATATGTTGAATATTGTACTCTTTTGGCCGGGTTGTGCCCCGCACTGTTCTTTCTGGTACATATACGTTGTGTAACATGTTTCGGGTTTTACCTGAGTTATATGTATGAACCAATAATTTTTTTGTGCATTATGTTGAAATTGGTCATAGAAATTGCACGGGTTTAACAGGGTATTTGAGTAGAGAACTACAAAATGAGTAATATAGGGTACTATGAATATAGTCACCTATGAATAATTCCAAAATTTAGACACGGCGAGCATGTTTGTCAGCTGAAAACATTAACCAATACCATATTGGTCGTCTAAAAAATAGTTGTCGACTAAAATAAGAATAAAAAAAGACGACTAAAATAGTTTTCGGCTTAAGTTTGAAAAGATCAACGACGACAATATTTAGTTGATACATTCTTCGGAAAAAATTTTGTCCACCAAATTCAGTGGTCAGGAAGTGGTCGGCAAAAGAACAACGATGAATCAATTTTGTTGGGACAAGTTGTCGGTAAATAGTTTCCACCGACCAGTGGATTTTTTGTCGCCCGGTCAAACTAACGACAGAGCTATTCCGGCGGCAGAGCGACAACAGAAATTCGTCGTTCTTTCATTCTAACAATGATTTTCGGATTTTTACGACATAAAAAACCGTTTTTCTGTAGTGAGTACTTGTTAGATTGTTAAATCTAGATTACATGTAATCTGTGAACAATTGAATTAAGCTCCATTTGTACCCATCATATTCTCATATATCCAAACTGGTGAACCCGACGTGAAAGAGATCTGACCAACCAAACAACAAGTTACCCCGATTGAATCTTATGTACATCTACGACGTCAGCCCCGACGACACTCCCTCACTGGTCCTCTCTAGATCTATACAGCTAGAGGATCAAGACACTTAATACCCCCAACCTCGCTGCCATCCAGGCTCTAAACATCACTATATAGAACCATATCAATCAAATGAAACAGTCCATGGATGAAGTAATGATTAAAAACACCCGCAAATGCGATCAGCTTGCTCGAGAAATTGTAGCCATGCAAACTGCGATAGGGATATCGGCCCTGTGCACCACTTTCCCACCCCGACTCTGCATCTACGAGTAGGCGTGTGAGTCGACAATACCCCTGCAAACTTTCAAGGCATATACACCCATTTAGAAGACACTTATATGATTCCTCAGTCACTCGTAGACTTGGAACTCCCAAATATGCAATTGCGGACAACCAGAGCGTCCCACCTTACAACCCCTTAGACCCCTACATCGCAAACCTACATTCCCATATACCTTGAGGAAACTCAGCTAGCCATCCATCCACATTCATGCCCACACAAGTTGGAGCAAACGATCGCCAACCTGATGGCTAGTCAGAACCCCATCCTCGCTGCAATACCCAATAGAGAGTGCCCATCACGAATCCCTATGGAAATGTATGATATGTGTAATCCCGGGGAAACAAGGCACCAACATTCGGAAAATTCAACGAGGCCACGAGGAGTGCACACAATCATGTGATGAGGTTCATATACCCACTGGTACAACACGAAATACAAAAAAAAAAAAAAAAAAAAAAAAAAAAAATCAGATGCCAAAGTTTCCAAAGTCTTTGAGGAAGTTGCATACAAATATTACATGATCCATAAAAACATGGGAAGACATGTTAAAAAACTCTACATGAAATTCTTCCAATTCAAGAAAAAGATTACAAATAATCATATTCGTGAATGGCCCAAAAGGTGAATGAAGATGGTGTCACATTCATCAAACACTTCCAACGAAAATCTCTGGAATGCATCGAGGAAGCTACATGGAAGTAGTTGGTAAACATGTTCACGTTGAATACAACCAATTAATTATCAATCACGACCTCTCCACATTCTCCAGACTCCTTGAGAGCACCGGAAACATTGAGCCCATCATAGACATCCAGAAGAAAAAAAATGTGCACTCACAAGTCAATCATTCCTTCGGCAAGACCTTTATCAGACATCCTTTTAGACTTTTCATTATATCAATCATAACAAGGGGAAATGGAGGCCGAAGTTAATTCAATATCCTCACCCCAGAAGTACCAGAAATCAAGCTCCCTTCACACCCTGAAGCACACACTTCGCCATGTACGGCCAATCAAGCCAGAGGATTCCATAACTTAGGACCCGTTGAACTCAAAATCAAACACAAAACCTAGCTTCTCTCTCTGATTTTCCCCGAACTCAAAATCAAACGAAAAACCCAAAAATTAGGACCGCCGAAAATCCAAATCCGGCTATATTAGAGACTCATTCGCCTACTTGATATGAACCCATGTCCTGCTATATCAGAGACAGTGTAGTGAAGGAGAGGGAGATAGAGCATATCGAGGTAGAGGCAGCATATAGAGAGGGATGGGAAAAAGAAAAGAGAAGGTGACCCGGACATGTTTTAAATACTAATTGAGAATACAACTAATTACCCCCAAGACCCCTCCCATTCCTTCCATTCGAAGAGAAAAAATGCCCCTTCCTCTTTCTATCGGTCTTCGCTAAAGCCTTTGGCTACAACCCCGGAAACTGCTGCTAAGGCTGCTCCCTATCGGTTGAATGGACTTCGCCTCTCGATCTATCGATCGAAAAAGGTGATGAAAGCCCTATTTTGGACATAATTCAAAATTCCCTTCATAAGCGGGTCTCGAAATCAAACAAGTCGATGAAAACCCGTCTTTTTTGACACTTTCTTCTTTTATTAAGGCAACGTTCCTCTCGATCGAGATATTGGATCATATCCAGTGATTTTGGACATAATGGCTATTCCCTTCATACGAGGCTCGCGAAAAATGTTACTTGTCTCTCTCCCTATGGGCGAAAGCAATGATTTCATAATTGACTACATATAATAGATGTTATCTCCCCCGCATCTCTTCATCCCGTTAGGAACTCCGAACCGTGCCCGGGTAAAGTAAACGCCACAACCCCTATTCTTTCTTTCTATTTCCTTCTCCCTATGTTCTTCCGCTAAAGCCCTCTTCTTATCGGTTAGGGACTTCGAGACATTTGGGCAACCCAAACAAACAACCCCTTTAGGTCATGAGCCACCGCTTTACTCCTCGGCAACCTAGGAGTTGTAGGAAGTACGTTTGCAACTTGCATGGCGTTAAGGCCCAGGATCGCTGTTCTCTTCTTCTCTAGAGGGTACTGAGCCCTATCTTTCGATTCCTTTGGTAGAGAATGGGTGGCAGGTCTTGCAAGACTGGGTAACAATGGAACTTATTGAAAATGCTTACGTAGGGATATTGGCAGATCGCAGCTCTCTGTTTTGGTGCTTCGGGAGAGTTAGTTTGGTTTTCTTGACTTCGATTGAGCTTGACTATTTATTGATGAAGATGGACCGATATATTCTCAGTGGTTGGCAAGTGAGAGAGCTAGTCCGTTAGCTGGCCTAGGTAGTGGAACTCTCGGATTGGAGCCGCTTACGGATGGACATATTTGGTCTTTTGGAAGGAGGACATTGGTTTTAGCGATAGGAATCGTATCACGTCTACTATTTTTGGGATCTCCACGTTCTCTTGGAGTAGCATAGCATAGTATAGCAGGCCATTATGCTAAACCAGAAAAAAGGGTATTGGTAGAGAAATCCAATTTTATTCTAAGCAATGGGTAGGGCGATAAAGTGGATGCTCGAAGATACTTCCGATATACTATCCCACTTGGATTTCTTGGTCGATAGCTTTCCCATCAATACTTTGATAAACGGGGTGCATCTTGCCTAGCCAAGAACAACTTCTATCTTGCTGCTAAGGGGAGAAAGAAATAAGGTAAGGATTCGGTAAGCCGGTGGCTCGTCCAACCGCACAGGAGTTAAAACAAAGAAGAGCGGTATATCGCCCTACTGGCTCGTACGCTTGCCCTCGCTCATACACCAATAAAATATTGGAATTCACTATTCTATACTAGGAGGTAATCATATTACCAGTTAGTTAGTTAAATACATATCTTTCAGTTACATTTTTTTCTCCTATATATTAGATCTCGATAGCTAATCATTTAAAAAAAGAACTCCTTTCAACTACCGTTCACTCGGAAGAGCGATACAGGGTTTGTTGTTGATGTCTCTTCGGACCGGAACCCTGTAATACCACGCCCTGCAGGGTTGGTTAAAGTGAAGTGAAAGGCGGCTCCCACGAAAGGTAGCTCAGTACCGGCACTAGTTTAAGTCCCTTTTGTCGTTCTCTCATCTATTATGAGAATACCTGTTGTTGTAGTTTGAAGGGAGTAGCAATCTCTTACTTAGGAGCAGGTAATACCCCGGCATGGGAAAGATTATCTTCTTATTTTTGATAACTGGATTCATGAATTATAGTCAACAAAGAGTGCGAGTAGCAAGCTACATCGAGTTTCATGATTACCTTATCCCACGCTAATCATGTCTCTGTAACTATTCCCGTATTCAAAATTAATCACATCAGAAAGGCTGAATGAACTTTCTAACAAATAAATGATATAGTCAAATCATATGAAAAAATAAATGAGTCTTCCTGTTGTTCATTCAAGTTCATCATTCGAATGATGAACGATGGATGTTGCCGGCTGTAGGAATAGCAGCTTGTCTTATATTCTTCTATTCTCGCTTCATCAATGGTAACTGTTGCTGATTAAGAAAAGAGAATGTTCTATTCATGAATAAATCCGGTTATATCATTTTTTTAGATATAGATAAGGGTAAGGAGCTATGTCTCCTCAATCTATCGATTTAAGTATTGACATATTCGCTTTCCAATGTAGTGAATGTAAAACATAAAGTAATGAAAGAGTTTGGACACGTAGATCACGATAAAGACTTCAAACCAAATGCCACAGTCGAATGCGCAATCCTTGCTCCTATAGATGAGATAAGATAGATGTTTTTATAGCCAATGAAATATAAAGAAAGTCGTATATAGAGATGACACATTGCAATTGCAATATATCTTTGACCTTAGCCTGCACCTAGAACCAAATTTAGCTTCCTTTCGCCTCGGGCGCCGTTAGGAATCATCAACTACTTTCAACCCTATACTTTCGTGTTCAGAACCCACCTCAACTTCACCCTTTCAGTAACGTTCTTCACTTTCACCCATCGCTTTGTTGCCACTTTCCATCTCTTTGAGAGGTCCGCATCTGCATCTTCTCGGCTCGGTATAACTAAAATATTACGTGTTAGAATAGAAAGATAAGGTATTAGACTCGTCTCATTGAAGCTAAGACTTTGTCTTACGCGCTTAAAATAACTAAAGCTTCATAGGCTCACTGCTGGGGCGGAACTGTCCCGGGTTAGGGGTTGACTTCAGAGCCTATGGAGACATACCCTAGGGTGGAATAGAGTGTGTAATAAAACAATAAAAGCACTATCCTATCTTAAGAAACAAGGTATAAGCTACGGTTTAGTACGGTACTAGCCCCCTCTCTCCTAACGAAGCAACTACTTTCATCTCTCCTAAGAGAATAGAGTAGGACTGGTCCTATGTATGTCCGACAAAAGCCAATAAAGGGAAGTCAGATAATAAGAGTAATGACCATATTATAAGAGTTGTCAGATGGACTAGCGCGGTAGAAGAGAGTAGGGCAAGCGCATACTCTACTCGATTGATTGAAGTGCTTATTGTCTATATTCCTGACAAGGATCTAATCAAGCACTTTCTTGATAGGAGATCAATAGTGGATCAATTAGAATATGGAGGTAACAAGTCTATCCCGAGGTACAGTACAAGTCCTAGAAAACGCGTTAGCAGGGAAAGAGAGCCTTAGGGTGCTCGGTCCGGACCTTTATTCCTGTATTGACAGTGGGAAAGAAAGAGGAGACTAGTGATCTAGTTTAGGGAACTCACTCAAGTTAGAGAGAGCTAGGAAAAACAGCTCCAGTGAATAAAAGTTCCAGTAGAGTGACCCCTCAAAGAAGAGTACTGGCTGCATCTTCATAGTTTGTTGACTCGAGAGCTATATAACAACTCATGATGATAAAATTTCCAAAAAATAAATATACTTCCTAAAAGTAAATAACTAATAAATAATAATTTAATATCGTTGATGTGTCTTGCACCGTGTACTGATACAGGTCCGTACCCATTTTAACTCCCTCACGTTGACATTCACCTTGTCCTCAAGGTGAAATTGTTGTTTTGTTTTTACAGGATTGTACGGGAAACTACTTTAATGAGTTGCAGCGACTAAGGAAACAACAAAAAATTCGCCGGCTGAACAAGAGGCTGGTGGAAGAGCTTGTTTTGCTGAAGTAGTTGGAATAAGGGAAATAGTTGTTCTAGCTTGTTCAGATCAGGGGCTGGTGGACCAATTCGAACAGAGCGGCAACCTATGGCGGTCGGAATCGGGCTTGGAAAAGCCCTGGTTGTTGATCAATCTGGGAAACAAATCCTGTCTTGATATGAAACGGGCCATGGGACTGCTTCGCCTGTTGGTGCAGGGTTTGACGAGGCGGCGGCAACCCGGTCATGTGCTTCTGCTGTTGGGCGATCACTGGTAGGGCCTGGAACCAAGAGCTGGTTGGATCTTCGATTGTAATTCCGACAGCGCTTGGGTTGTCTTGATATGGATGAAATTACCAGCTGATAGATTTTACCTATCATTGTAGCAATTCGAGAAGCTGCGATCTCACTGTTTCAGCACGAGAAGCTGAGGTCTCCAAAAACTAATTTAACACGAACTTTTAATTCTTTTAATTAATTGCTCAACAAAACTAACCTGGACGTGTTTTTAAATACTAATTGATAAATCCATTAATTACCCCAAGACCCAACTAAACAATTAACTACTAACAATAAAACCCCCAAAAACTATATAGACTTATTGAAAGTAAATAGCTAATTAATACTTGGTATGTTTCTTCTGGATTGTCCTACTTTGAATTTTTAACCCGTAACTGAGTCACTTTATTTATTTATTTTGTCTAAACTGAGTCACTTTGACTCGGTAATTTAGATAGTAAAACGATATAGTTTTTTGACAACTTTTTATGGTATCGTAAAGGAATGTTTACTCTACGAGACCATGCAAAGATTACAAAATTCTTGTATTAATTTGCTGATCAAATTATTGGGTCAAAGTGATTCAGTGAATAGTTACAAAAAGTGAAGTAGGCTGAAAGAGAAGAAACAGAGGTAGTAAAAATTTAGAGAGTGGCTACGGTATGGGAAAATTTTAATGGTTGAGGGGAGGGGGAGTTTTTCCCGGTTTAATAAAAAATATTACTTGTTTTGCTGGTATTTAGAAAAAAAAAAAAAAAAACACTAGATAGAAAAAGTAACATGTGCAATGAGGAAGAGATCGGCTATAGCGGTTTCATCAAATGGTAAAACCTTTCGTGAAGTACATAGTATTTTACTAAAACGATTACATAAAATCAATTTATTTAGTGGTTTCATGTTGCCACATCCTTCTGAGTATCTTTTTACCAAGGGGTCGCACTCCCCCTATTCTCTTCCTCTCTCCATCCACAATACCTACCTCCTCTACAAATTCTAACCATTTGTTCTCTCTCCACTCTCGCACAATCACAACAAATTTCTCTCTAAAACCATATGTTATTTCTCCACCTAATCTTTGTTTTTCCTACAAACTATATCTTTTCCTAAACTGAAATTGGGTACTGTTTGAGGTAATTTTGAGGGGGATTTGTCGATGGTTTTTGTTCTTGGCACCGGTGGAAGCCATATTTCCCGGGGACTCACTTTGCCGTTTTCTGGGTAAAACTGACGGTGGATGGTGGAGTTGAGAATTTCTTGTTCAAACTCACCTCTCAAGAATTATAGAACTTGGTAATTTCTTCTTTCTTCACTCGGGGGACACATTTGGGTTATTCATAGGTCGGAAATGTTGGAATGTATACTGAAAGCCATGTTTTTGTATTGGGTTATTTGAATTTGACATTTATGAGAATGAATTCGGGCAATGTTTTTGCATTATGTTATTATTATTTATATTTATCTATGATTCCACATACTAGAAGATCTGGCGTGTAGGGTCCAACTTACGTACGAAACATCATATATTTGTTTCTTGTGGAATGAAGTTTACGAGTTCACAATCTAGATCGAATTAGATAGGTCGTTAAAACGATTATAGAGCATTTTTTTAGCAGGCCTGTCTTGGCTACAGGAAACTATATAGTTCATAATATAATTTTAACTCAATGTGATAGTATACTTTGTGTATATTGAACATGACCAAGTTGAGATCATATCTCTGTACTAACAAGACAAGACAAGCCGCTTCTCATGGTTATTATGATTACTTATCTTTTTAATCCTTACAGAGTTAATATGTACATGTATTTGGTGGTTGTAGCTTAAACAAGTTAAGTGTGTAAGATTCTAACCGAGTCTATAATCTAGATGAATTGGGTAATGCTACCGAGTCTACAGTGTAAATTGATGTACACGAAGAATTCATGTCCTGGTTATGTGATTGGAGATATCCCTTTGATGAAGCTTATAAGTTTTGATCATGTCAAACCCTGCAGATAGATTACTTGGTAACCTATACATGTCAAATAATTTAAGTGTCAAGGATCAAGGAATTGGGAAGAGGTCGATTACATGAATTAGTCAGTAATTTATTTAATCGACGTATATATGTAATCTAAACATGGGGAGACAATAATTATTTAATATTTGGAGCTTGAGATATTATTTCGAGAATAAGGGCATGAGTACAACAACAATTATTTAGTGGTGATAATTGTTATTAACTTTATTTAGTCTAGGGTTGGGTGGAACCAGAAGTCCTAATAAAGATGGTAGTCTAATTGTATTCTCTCCTCCAAGTCCCTCCCGTAGCCTATATAAGTTGACTTAGTCTAAAATTCTGTGACACACACCAAAATTTAGAGTTTCGAGAGTGAGAGAAATATTCATAGAGGTCAAGAATAATTCTAGAAGCAGCAAGCCCACACTTGCAGTCAGGAGGAACTTCAGGAATACGGGAGAAGATTCGGAGTGACAGACGCAGGTATAAACTATCACTCCACCTAGTAGGGATTATAATGTCCTGATAAAGAATTTTAATCTATATAGCAGACATGCAGTCGATCTGGTCTTGGGATTATCCCCCGTGAAGGAAATGGGCTGTGGAGTACTTTCATTCCATTTAGGAGCAATTTGGCAAGGTTTTCAGTAAACTTTTGAAACATCCACCGTAGAGTCTGGTTTCTTTCAGAGGAAGAAGATAATGAAATTTATGTTAGGTCCCCGTAATTTCTTTAATCTGTATATTGGGGTAACAGATATGATACCTCACATACTCATTATTCAAATGATTAAACTAAGGGATAAAATTCTTATGATTTATGAAAAACTAAAACCGTTTCTTATTTTAATCATTGATATTAATAAGTTATACAAACTTTTTAATAATACATATAAATTACTAAATTAACAAAAATACTCTCTTGAGTAAAACTTAAAATTCTCGTGACTTTTGGAAATAGTTAATTTTGGTATTTACTATTGTTATAAATCCAAAACAATCTAGACCCCAACTTGAAGAAATGACACAAGAAAGTTCGACCTTTGTCTCCCTCCATTTTCCTCGGCAGCATAACTGACACTAAATCACCTAAAGTGAAAGTCAGAGCGAGGATATCGGGGTACACATCACTACCACTGCTTTCCCTTTCTTTCTTCCCCTATTTACTTTTTCACTCGTAGTTGGGTCACTTTGATCCAGTGATTAGGATGGCGGAACGATGTAATTTTTAGATGATTTTTTCATGATATTGTAGAGTAACTCTTATTCTACAACACTATTGAAGAATTGTCGATCATAACATTAATTCGTTTTGCTATCCAAATCACTGGGTCAATGTGACCCAGTGAATAGTTGTAAAAGGTAAAAGGGGGAAAGAGAAGGAACGAATTGGTAGTATGATATGGTCCAAATAATTATGGACTGTCTACGCATGTTCTTAGCATACTGCATACCCCACATCCTAGTCATTCATTCCTACGACAAAATTATGACTGTTCATTTGAAGGAAATCAATCATTATGAAAAATTAAGAATGCATGTTCCCTCCTCTATATTAGGTCAAACTTCATTCTTGCAGTGCCTGCAGTTTTCTTCCATTGTCTATTCCTCCAAAAAACCATGGATTGTCGAGAGTTCATGCAACAACCCCCTTGTCCGGCTCGGACAGACCGGGAGGGCGCTGTAAAAAGTGACGGCGGAAATCAAAAGCATAACATCCTGAATTAGTTATTACATAATATTAAACAGTACAAAATTCTTAAACATTAAAAAAGTATCTGATTATAACGAGCGTCTCTAAACTACTATACTAGGCTTAGCTAGATTCTAGTCATGATGATATTCTTCTAGGTGAGTCCCGTACCCTGCTGCCCCTTAGTCTTCAGCTTCTAAACCTGCAATGGGAAGGAAACAGGAGCCGCCATTTCAAGCTATCAATGAAATACTGAACAAGAAATAACAAGCATGTAAAATACATACGAGAAAAATTTCAAAATAAAATAACTTCACACAAATAAAAGCTAGGGGAGTGACATTCCCGAGTTCTTTTCTCATTTTTGGAAACTTCCAGCAACTAGTGTTTCCTTCCGAAATTAATATATGGGTCTGAAATTCCCAATGAGTTTTTGCAATTCGATTTCCTTTTGTACTTCTTGGATCAAGCAATTCCCATTTTAACACAGGCCGAGTGACCGTAGCAAACACGAGAATAATAATCACAGGTCGGTTCAGTACCGAAAATAATAATCGCATGCCGGTTCAGTACCGACAATAATAATCACAGGCCGGTTCAGTACCGACAATAATAATCACAGACCGACTCCGTACCACAATAATGATCACAGGACGGTTAAGTACCGACAATTATAATCACATGCCGGTTTAGTACCGACAATAATGATCACAGGCCGGTTCAGTACCGACAATAATAATCTTTCCCGCACATCTCTTTTCACGTTAGGTTGCACTAGAACTTTCATGTGATATTCACCTCTTCTCAAACGTGTATTTATTTTCCATCTAAAATTATTATTAATCAAGGGCTCGTAACTTAAGTCCGTTATATTTTCTAGATGCTAAGTTATTTGCAAATATTTTCATTGGAATTTGCTAACATTTTCATTGTTATATAACACATAACTCCTTTAAAATAAAGAAATTGAAATTGCCATTTGTTAGAAAGTTATAAAAGACTAAGAAATAATTCTATAATATTTACCAAGTGAGAGAAACGTTAAACTCTGTAATACTAACTAAATAGCCAACTTATGCAAAAAAAAAAAAAAAAAATATATCAACAAATCAGAAATAATTAATTACGAGATAAATTTCTACCTTGTCATTTTTTTCAAAAACATAATTATATTCAAATAACAAATATTAATTATGTTTATCCTTCTTTTCTTCAATTAGAAAATAGTTAGAAATTGTAGAACTTGATCTAAACTCTAAATTATAATTTTTATTTTATTTTTATGTGACAGTTTGCTAAATGTCATGGAAACCCCCAAGTTGTGCTCTAGTGGCACTAAATACCCCTAACCACTAAATAGCATATTCAAAAGCAGAACTTACTACCCCTACTTTTAAGAAACTGCATAAAAGAACCCCAACAAGAACATATAATCCTACTCGAATCAAAACAAGAGTTTAGCCATCAAGACAAGTTTGTGATTACATAAACCAAATTAGGGAGAGATTTAGAGTGTAGCCGGTCCAAGAATCGCAAGAATTGGCGGAGAATCGAGCCGGGTCAAGATCGCCTCGGAGCTCACGGTGGGTGTGGCCTACGGTGGCTTTCCGGTGGATGCTAGGCGCCTCTGAGACTCCCTGGGTGTTGATCGGACCCTATGGAGTCTATTGGGGTCGAGAAAAGAGCCTGGGTGGCTCTGGGTGTGCTGGGCCGAGCTCTTCGCCGACTTTAATTGTGGCTGGTGGCGGCGACGCTGGTGCTCTGTTATTTGCTGGGTTTCTTCTCCTGTTCCTTCTTCTCTCTGATCTAATTCGTCACAGTGATAGGGAGTAAGAGAGAGAAACATAGAGGGAATGAAGGAGCCGAGAGGTGTGTCTTCTTCTCGTTGGTTTTTCCCGTCGGAGACCACGGTGGCGGTGGTGGTGGCCTTAGCTGCTACCCCCGCTGCTTCTTGGTGCCTCAGCTACTGCTCACTGTGAGCTTCCCGACGAGTAGAGGGACTGAGAAGAGGCAGAGAGTGGACAGAGAGGTGAAGAGATGACGGTGGTGACGTTGGCGATGCTGGTGGAGCACGGTGGTGAAGGTGGTGTTTCTGGTTGTGGTGTGGGAGTTGGGCTGCTGCCCCAGGCAGCGAGGGTTGAGGGCGGGTTATGTACAGAGACTGAGGGCGGTGATGCTTTGGAGGCGGCGACAATTTCGTTGCCCTGAAGACAAAGGTAGGGAAGAAGAAGAAGAAAAGACAAAAGAAATATAAATTGGTTTCTATTTTATTAAATGAAGAGAACTGGAGAATAATTTGTTGTGGCAAGCTTACTACCCTATGAGGTGGTCACGCACGCACTAAAACTAATATTTACACGTAAATTTACCGCTTTAAATTCGCTCAAATCTATGATAAATTTTCCGAATAATTTAAAATTCATATTTAGCATCCTAAATTATCAATTTATCCCTAGCCAAATTATGGGGTATTACAGTTCATCGTGAAGGTGATCTCAGCCAGCGGTTTGGAGGCTGTCCGAGAGAGAGCCAAGATGAAGGTTTTCGCAGAAGTATCAGTCCAGGGAATCAAACATAAAGAAAATGTACCCGAGTGGACAAAACTAACCAGACAGACCCTATGTGGTACTACGCCGCCAATTACACAATCAACGAGTCAGCTGTGCAATAAGAAGGGGTAATGCCGGTAATCAAGTTGTTGTGCAGGAAAAGAGGCAATGCAAACCTCTTCATTGGTGAAGTAAGGATTCCTATCAAAGGTTTCCTAGCCAATCAACCTCAGGCCATAAGTTGCCTAGTGAAGAAGAATGGTGTGGTATCATTGAGAGAGCTTACTCTTGAGTGTAGGTTGGGGGACGTAGTTGTAAAGGAGGATGTGGAAACACGGTTCTGGAGGACATAGCCGTTTCGGTACCCTGGTTAGGGGGATTACACAAAGTATTGGAATAACAGTGATGGTTCTTAGTGGGGGTACTGTATGGCCATTAAGCTAAACTAGTCTTAACCCCGCGCCATGGCGCGGGATGTGCATGTAACTGAAGTTTAGTTTTATAGAAAAATTAGTAATTTTTGAAGTTTGAGAATTATGTTACTTAAATTCACGAAATAATCATTTAGCAATTAATTATACTGGTAAAATAATTAAATATATACACCAAAATCTATATTATTTGCATATTTTTTAAGCATACAGGTCATTGGGGATTCAAATTTTAATGATATTATCAAGTACCCCGCGTCAAATGGTGTGGACTTCTAATGGAAATGTATGATACAAGTACATGTTTTATTAAGTTCTAGAAATTTTGCGTAGAAGCACAAAATTAAAGTAGAAGTAATTCGTTCGAATAGAGAATCTCATAGTCTTGGAGTAGAAATTGATCACGACTCTTGAACACATCTAAAACACGAATAAAATAGTGCAAAGGGGAAGAGTTTAGTGTGTTAATTATAATTTTTATACTTCACTCTGTAATACATGTGGCACTAAAATATATAGTCTGTGTGAAAGAAATGATTGTGCATGAAGTGTCATATATATTGAGATAAAAAAAAATGAATACAAAGAGGTATATCCTTGATAATAAGTCTAAGGCCGGCCCATTTAATTTTTTTTATTCTCTAAAATCATAAATAATTCATAAAGTTTAGTTTTTTCTAAAAGGATATTATCATGTCCTAAAGAGATATATTGGAGATATGTTTAATGTAATGATTATACCAAATAGGTGTTGTACTTGAAGGTTCAAAGTATTTATTATAACAATTTTGGGGAAACGAAAGAATTCATAGTTTTGTTTTTTTAAGGAAGTGAAATACATAGACCAATTTTAATGCATAGAGATTCCTGTTAAGTTAATAAACGCTCAAATGTAATACCATCAACACACATAGCCACATAAAAATGTGCTTGCGTCCCGAATATTTTCTATTAGATATCTTAACCTGCCACAGTAAAATACAATGGTCATCCCAAGGTGATGCGCCGGACTTGTCAATAATAAGTTTTACAACTGCATTCTTTTTAATGAAAAAAAAAATTATAAAAAGTTTAGGGGTAATTGACTATTTATTAATTCTGTAGTTATGCATCACTTCTAATGTATTGTGTTGCTAAATGAATGATAGAAAACAATGAAAGAAACTCCTGTATCTTTTTCTTAATAAAATTTAGTCTACATAAATAGAAGAAACGAATATAAAATACTTTCACTCTGAAACTGAAATAGGGGAGTGTCAATATAAATTATTTGACTATACTATAAAAAGAGTTCTTGCTAGTTTCCAACATCACATCTTTAGTCACTCCAAAAATAGATGGTAAGTGGAGTTATACTACCTTCATCTTCACCGAAAATTTCAACTTTCTCTTAGAATTAGGACAAAAATGAGATATATGACGTTTATTTATTGTCGTATATCTTAAAGTTATTTTTTAGACAGTAAGGTAACGTGATAAGATGTGAGATGATTTAATATTTGTATTTTGACTACGACATGGGATACTTCTGATAATCACATTTTGAAATGATGAATGTAACGAAAATGATTATGTTCATTGAACAATAATGCTAATATTTTTATAAACGTAATACCACTATACCTTCCGATATAGTTAAGAAACAAATAAAATATATAAAATCGAAGATCCTTGCACATATATGACCTTGAAGGAATAACATGAAATATATTGTGCTTATAACATATAGCAGGTGGTGCAAAGAGATTCACTGAATTTTGCTCAGTTAATTCCATTTCATTGATGTATATAATTTTTATTTAGTTTTACTTTTTTGTTTCTTTCGAATTTTCATTTCATAAAAAAAATCATATAGTTAGCTTTGTATTTTGTATTTTTATTTTTTAATACTTTTTAATGTTTGGGTGTAAATAAGGGAGATTTTTTTCCTTTGGCCTACAGAACGAAACATTTATTTCTTTATGTATAAGAATACATATCTATATTTTATAATCTTAAGCCTACTCCTTGACGCATATTTTTTAAAATATCTTAACGTTAGCATAGTTTTGCATTTTTTTATTTGAATACGTTTTTTCGTTTAGGTAGAAAGAAAAGAGATTTTTTCTTTGGCCTAGGGTGA
Source organism: Linanthus parryae (assembly GCA_023055425.1). NCBI lineage: Eukaryota > Viridiplantae > Streptophyta > Magnoliopsida > Ericales > Polemoniaceae > Linanthus > Linanthus parryae. Next base: position 76,537,482 of record JALGPY010000006.1, on the reverse strand, counting down.
CGAAACAATTATTTTTTTATATGTATAATAATATATATATAATTGTATGCTTAGTCTTTCATACGTATGTTATTATCTGTTTACTCAAAGAGATACTAAACTTATGTGAACCTACTATTTATTTCATTCAAGACATTCTCAATACCAAAAATGAAAATTTGCTTTTTTTTATTTTTTTTATTACTTTGTAATGACTTGGTGGAAAAAAAAGACATATTATCTTAGACATAGGGAGATGACACATTTATTTTTATATGTATAATAATCTATATATTATCTACATATTATAATCTTAAACTTACTCTTTCATGTACATTTTTTTACTTATTTACTCAAACAGATACTAACTTGTCTGAGTTTACTATTTATTTCATTCAAGACAATCTCATTACCAAAAAAGAAAATTCGTATGTTTCATCTTTCATTTTTTCTAATATGATTTTCATATTTACGTAGAAATAAATGAGATTTTTTCTTTGACATAGGGTCATGAAACATTTATTCGTATATGTATAATAAGCAATATATTATAATCTTAAGCATACTCTCATGCATTTTTTTGTTTACTGAAAGTGATATTATAATTTATTATTTAATTCATTCTCATTACCAAAAATATTTTTTTAAATATTTTGGTGGAAAGAAATAAGATTTTTTCTTTAACATAGGTGATGACACATTTATTTTTATATGTATAATAGTCTATATATTATCTACCTTGTTACCAAAAAAGAAAATTATACTTTTTATTTTTTAATATTATTTTAATATTTTCCTAGAAGTAAATGAGATGTTTTCTTTGACATAGGGTAATGACACATTTATTTTTATATTTATAATAATCTATATATTATAATCTTAAGCATACTCTTTCATGCATTTTTGTTTACTCAAAGCGACATTAATTTGTGTAAATTTATTATTTAATTCATTCTCATTACCAAAAAGATTTTTTTTTTAATATTTTGGTGGAAAGAAAGAAGATTTTTTCTTTAACAAAGGGTGATGAGACTTATATTTATATATATAATAATCAATATATTATCTACATATTATAATATTATGCTTACTCTTTCATGTACATTTTTTATTTGTTTACTCAAAGAGATACCAACTTATATGAATTTACTATTTATTTCATTCCAGACATTCTCATCACCTAAAAAAGAAAACTTGATTTGTATTTTTTATATTAAAATAAGATTTTTTCTTTGACATAGGGCCATGCCACATTTATTTTTATATTTATAATAATACATTTATTATAATCTTAAGAATACTCTTTCATGCATTCTTTTGTTTCCTCAAAGTGATATTAGTTTGTGTAAATTATTATTTAATTCTTTATCATTACTAACAAGTAAAAAAAATCGAAGAACATTTTCTTGATTCATTGAATCAAATAATTGTGCATAGGAAGATTAAACTTCATTAAAAATTAGCATTCCTCCATGTAAAGTTAATTACCTTAGATTCATTGGATAAGCCATTAATTGAATTTATCTTGCTTTGAAATGCCAAAATAATTATTTAACGTTATATTTTCAATGCATAAAAATAGTAAAAGTTACATTCCCTATGTATTAATAAAAAAACATTATTAAAAAAACTTAATTGTCAATGACCAATTAGGACAATTACATGTTAAATAAATCTAACGTGTCATTTTTTTCATTGGTGCAGTTATTCATGTGTATGCCACTTGGATAAAGTGAATGACACATGTCTTGAAAAAAATCATTCTCAATCCTATATGTCAAGAGGAGAAGAAGCCTCCCCATTTGCTTATACACACACACACACATGTATATATATATATATATATATATATATATATATATATATATATATATATATATATATATATATATATATAAAAGCAAATGGGTGGAACCCTTTTTCTTTTCTTCCTCTTATTGGAAAATGTTTTCTAGTAGTTTTGTTATTTCCTAGTTTGTTCATCACTCGTGAGAAATAAAGATTTCACTATCTATGTAAGATAAACTCTGCCATGATCATTTCAGTTATAGTTTGGTATAATTAGTGTAAATCATGTAGCATTTTCAATAGCAGGATGTAGAAAAATTTCACAATTTACAAGTTTTGAACAGTTAAGGAGATATACTTTGAAGGTTCATTGTAGTAATAGGCTTAATTTTATAATAAATACCTTCCGTTTGGAGAAACTATCGCATTAGAACCCCTTGTTTCAAAATTAAAAGATAATTTATCTCATTTGTAATAGGCTTAATTGCTTATTGCATACTCCCAGTATGTCATATTTGTCAAATTGCATACCCCACTTTTAAAATTAACTGATTGAATTCTCCATTTGCAAATGTACTAGCTTATTGCAAATGGGGAAGTTATAATAACTGAGGACAAGGGTACTTTCGTCCTGACAAATTCAACACTTACCAACTGTGCATTAAATGATTTTTATTTTGACTTTTTAATCAACAAAATAACAAATATGGTATAACAAGACGCGGTACAAAGATTAATGAATAAACTTGCAAAAACTAGACCTCTGTTATGAAAGTAATCCAAATACCACGCTAGCTAGGATTGGCGAAGCAACAAGCAAGGACATGCTGGGCTTTGGTTTGAGTTGTTTCATAATCCGTTTTGGTATGTTTCTTCGTATTATTTGGGCCACAAGTCAGGTCCTAAGTCTATAAATAGAGATCCCATGTCATGGAAGTAGCTAGCAGCTTTACTAGTGAAACACTTTAATCTTTTGTAATCTTTCTCATTATTGTTCATCGTTCATGCTGAAACCCTCTGTTTTAAAAATTTGTATAAGATCCAGGTTGGGTTAGGGTTTCGAGAAGAACATTGTTGGGAGGTATGATTAAGATCTACCGGATTGATGAGAAAAATATTGTTGATACACCACCGACAAGCCTTTATCGGGGGAGGAAATTGGGTTCCTTGTTCGGAGAACTATCGGTTTCCTCGTTAGGGTTATTATTGGGTTCCTTTCATGGAGCATCAGGCGCACATTCTAGTGCGAATATGACGGTTCTCCTGCAATTGGCGTTCAGGCGCAATCGGGCTTCCGACGTGGAGCATTAGGCGTGTCGATCTCAATCGGGCTCATCTGTCGCAGGAACTCGTAAGTGTTGGAGCATTGGCATGGAGCAACATGGTTCTGGCCGGTAGGAGGATTCAACTCAATTTGGAGACGGCTCGAATCAACAGAAAAATTTGGATCGTGGCATGGAGCAATTGAGGCGTGTTATTGAAACACAATTTGGTTAGTGGCGCGATACATGTTAGTGGGCATGTATTGATTGGTGGCATGTTATTGTGCACGCTTTGGTTGTTGCCATGTTATTGGGCATGTATTGATTTGTGTATTCGTGTGATTGTTTTGGTTGCGCAGTTGACTTGACATTGATTGATTAGTTGGAATTGTTTTCATGAAGTGTCACAAGAACAATTAGGAATAGATTCCCTAGAGCAATTTTATTTAGTATGAACATTGTTTTTTGCTAGAATATTCATTCTATTATTTATGGAGATATTTAATATAATGAAGTCCTTAGATTGCATTTTTTGTTTATCTTAAATATCCCTAGTCGTGTATATTGACTAATAGGACGGTCACTAGTATGTGGGTACATTGATAGGTGTAATGGCATACTGGATTAACCCACCACGAGAATGCTACATTAATTATGTTAAACCCACAAGTCTCGTAGTGACAATGGTATTGTAGTCCTTAGACTTGAAGTCACTGGATACTCTAGTTGTGCAATATTATGTGTTCATCTCGTCAAACGCTACAGCGTGACTGGGTAGCAATAAAGACGGTTATCAGACATAATAGGAAGCAAGTTTAGAGATGGTAGTGATGTAGAGAGGATTTTTCCTTCCTACATAATAGGAGTAAATATCCACGAATATTCGAGGGGAGTGCTTATTGAATGTCTGGCCATACTCAGATAAATCAATATGGGGATATTTGATGTTATCTATACAGATAAGCCTATTCCCAGGATCGATAAACTATGGATTGGATATACGAGTGTGACGTTTATGTCTCCAGTCCAATTCGGATATAGAGACAAAGGGATAATTCAATATGGTAACATTTGACACAAGGTTTGTCGGATCATTGACTATTTCTATTAGTTGGGTAGCATAGACGTGTTGCTAGAAACCATTCTATGTTAGTAATTATTACTACCAACTAAGTAGAAACCTATGCGATCGCACACCTTATGGATTAAACTGAATTTGGGCATTAATTAGTTGGACTAATTAAATAAAAGGATCAAAACGCACCCATATGAAAAATTAGTAGGACTAACTAGCATTTAACACGTGCGATGCACGGGGAAAATTAAAATCCAAGATAAAATTAATGTCACTAAAACAATCAATATCTTATCCAGTTTAAAAGCTACATCAAAAATGAAAAAACAAATGTAATACAAAATTATATAAAGAATAAACAAAAAATTGAAATTGCTTGTTTGAGACCAATCCTTGTTGTCCTGCATCACAAATGACAATTTATCATTAAATTATCAATATTTAAAGAAATTTTAACGTAAGAAAGGCTAACCTATGTTATCTTACATTTTATTTGTTTGAGTGTTTCATAAAATGCATGCGTTCATCATCCCAATTGACATGAAAAATGGATTTTTTATGATCAATGCATTCCATTCCCGATGCTTCAATAATAAAGTGTAAGACTTGTTAATACAGATTATAAATGGTATTTATAATTTCTAATGGAATCCTTTTATTGAGTAAATAAATCTGTTTTGAAACCAATTGTGTACATGTGTTTCAAAATTGTTGTTGGGATCTAGTTTGGCGGAAATAACGGTTGTTAAAGAGGGTATGATGCTTGCTCGAAGGCTGGGTGTGTGTAAGATGGAAGTCGAAATTTACTTGTAAAGAATCCGCTCGTGTCTTATGATTGATAAACCTGGCCAGGCCGATAAATCAGGATTTGGATTGGTAGCGCAGAACTGTAAGTCCTTAATTTCTTCTTTGAACGAAGCCATCATTAACTGGTGTCCAAGGAAAGTAAACTTGTTAGCGCATGATTTCGCTCAAGAGGGTTATGGAATTCAAAATGTAAAAGTCTGGATAGGTAGATATCTCAATTGGGTGTCTGATTTTGATGTACTCACTGATGATGGTCAAGGATTTTTTAATGAAAATCCTTTTTCTCGAAAAAAGATGTTGTTGGGATATTCCTCTCAAAAATGTTGTTGGGAAACCTATAGCGACTCTGATTTGTGTTGCAGGACATAACACCCATTTATATGTGTTACAGTTTTTAGACTTCCAATTTTTTTAGAGAAGACTTTCAGTTTTTTACTACATAAAAAGTTATCAAATCGAAGGATGAAAAATTCAAAATAATAATAATAATAACCATTTGACTTAAAATAAGAAATCAAGCACACTTGCTCAAAAGCTAGATGGTTCAATTGACTTCAAATTAAAATCCTGGAAATGAAAGTCCGGAAAAATTATTAATCTGCAAAAAAGGGTACTATAAACCTTACTAATATGATTTATGCCGGCTGGACATTATACTTAACATTTAATGTTTTTAGACATTCAATTTTGTGACTAAATAAAAAATATCCAAATTGAAGGGATGAAAATGTAAAGAAAATAAAAAAAAATAAAGAAAATAAGATAGTGACTACACAGATATTATAAAGGTAATGATAGATTGAAATTGAGAAAACTTGACTATTTTTTAGCAAAGCGGCTCAATTAAATCAATCATGTATCGTATTGGGGTTTTTATTTGACAAAATTTCGTATCAATACATAACTAATCAGAAGCATCAATTATTTTTCTGAACCAGTGAACTCATTGGACAAATCATGACAGAACTGACCTTGTGTTTGTAATCCTAACCCGGTATTAGGACTTGCTCCGTAGTGTTATCCGATACATTTTTTTTTTCAAAAAAGGACCCGCATTCTGTATCAAACATACACGTGTATATTACAATTATATAAGTTAAGGTAAACGCTCTTTACATGTATATTAAAATTTTTTAAGTTTGAAATTTACCTATACGGGAACGGCACGACACAGGTTCAATAGTGATTCTGCACGTATGTATATTTCTTCGGCCGCTGCACTTAGTACTACACAGACATGATATAGTATTTTGTTCAAGAATAAGGTGAAAGACAAAACTATACTATACGAATTTTAGAAAACTCACGGGATTTGCGAGAGTGCATTTGCAAATGTAATTTTCTCTTGTGTGCCAAACGATCTAGCTTGATCTCTCATTTCTTACATTTCGCAAATCATTGCGGGAGAAGATGAGAGAGGAGAGAGCAGAGAATGAAATTTACTGATGGGAGTATTGAGAAGAACGAATTGTAAGTTATACGTTAATGTAGTATTGATTGGGAAGGATCAATTCTCACTTTCTAACTTTGACACTATGTTATTGGCACCAATCAATTCAAAAAGTCAAACTGATTCTTTTATTCACCATGTTTCCAACCCAAACACATCAATACCATTTCAATTTATTATGATAACGTAATACCATTTTAAATTATGATTTCCTTGTTTCACCTTCACAATCACGCAGGTCTCTTTAAATTTTAACTTCAGCGCCATTTTTTAAATTTCAATTTCAACGACAACATTTAAATTTCGACATTTTAACTTTAATATAAATTAATCGACGATGCCACGTGGCAATTCCTCAGGCAAAGCTGAAGAAGACATTCTCAAATAGTATATATAGATAAGGGTAATGATTCTGACAAAGCAAAAAGTTATTCTTACAAAGTCACTAACTTCATTTGAGCAACTTCATTGGTCATTAGCTCTACAAATGAAGTTATTGGCTTTGCAAGAATAATTGTTTGCTTTGTAAGAACTAAGAATCACTATAAATATAAGGTGTCTGATTTTGATGTACTCACTGATGATGGTCAAGCTTTTTTTTAATGGAAATCATTTTTCTCGAAAAAAATGTTGTTGGGATATTCCTCACAAAAATGTTGTTGGAAAACCTATAGCGACTCTGATTTGTGTTGCAGGACATTACACCCATTTATATCAGTTACAATTTTTAGACTTTCAATTTTTTTGAGAGAAGACTTTCAATTTTTTACTACATAAAAAGTTATCAAATTGAAGGATGAAAATTTTCAAAAAAAAAAAATAATAATAACCATTTGACTGAGAATAAGAAATCAAGCACACTTGCTCAAAAGCTAGATGGTTCAATTGACTTCAAATTAAAATCGTGGAGATGAAAGTCCGGAAAAGTTATTAATCTGCAAAAAAGGGTATTATAAACCTTACTAATCTGATTTATGCCGGCTGGACATTATACCCAATTTTACTATTGACAGTTTTTAGACATTCAATTTTGTGACTAAATAAAAAAAAAAACCAAATTGAAGGGATGAAATGTAAAAAAAAAAAAGAAAAATAAAATAATTAAAGAAAATAAGATAGTGACTACACAGATATTATAAAGGTATTGATAGATTGAAATTGAGAAAACTCGACTATTTTTTAGCAAAGTGACTCAGTAAATCAATCATGTATCGTATTGGGGTTTTTATTTGACAAAATTCCGTATCAATACAAAACTAATCAAAAGCATCAGTTATTTTTCTGAACCAGTGAACTCATTGGACAAATCATAATAAAACTGACCTTGTGTTTTTAATCCTAACATGGTATTAGGACTTGCACGTAGTATTATCCGGTACATTTGTTTGATAAAAAAGGCCCCCTATTCTGTATCAAACACACACGTGTATATTACAATTATATAAGTTAAGTTAAACGCTCTTTACATGTATATTAAAATTTTGTAAATTATGTTTGAAATTTACCTATACGGGAACGGCACGACACAGGTTCAATAGTGACTCTGCACGTATATATATTCCTTCGTCCGCTGCACTTAGTATTACACAGACATGATATCGTATTTTGTTCAAGAATAAGGTGAAAGACAAAACTATTCTATACAAATTTTAGAAAACTCACCGGATTTGCGAGAGTGCATTTGCAAATGTAATTTTCTCTTGTGTGCCAAACGATCTAGCTTGACCTCTCCTTTCTTACATTTCGCAAATCATTGCGGGAGAAGATGAGAGAGGAGAGAGCAGAGAATGAATTTTATTGATGGGAGTACTGAGAAGAACGAATTGTATGTTATACGTTAATGTAGTATAGACTGGGAAGGATAAATTCTCACTTTCTAAATTTGGCATTACGTTATTGGCACCAATCAATTCAAAAATTCAAATTGATTCTTTTATTCACCATGTTTCCAATCCAAACACATCAATACCATTTCAATTTATTATTTTAACGTGCAATACCATTTCAAATTATGATTTTCTTTTTTCACCTTCACAATCACGCAGGTCTCTTTAAATTTTAACTTCAGCGCCACTTTTTAAATTTCAATTTCAACGACAACATTTAAATTTTTACATTTTAACTTTAATATTAATTAATCGACGATGCCACGTGGCAATTCCTCAGGCAAAGTTGAAGAAGACATTCTCAAATAGTATATATAGATTTGCAAGATGGACTAATCTGTGTATGGGCAGGATTAGTATTAGGGGAAATATATAGTTAATTAGGAGTTATTAACTATATAAAGGTACTGCTAGTTTATTTGTTTCATAAGAGTCATCATTGTGTGAAAATAACAAAGCAAGGAAAGAAAGACAAGGAAGGTCAAAGCCAACCCGTCCACCCCTCCGTAGCGCCGTCGGCCACAATATGGCGCACGACACTTGGTGTCTCGTTTTACGTGATCTTCTTCTTCCCCGTTCTTCGCGTAGCTAGCACAAAGACGTGAAGGGTATTACAGCACAATCCTATGTGTGGACACTCGTAGAGACGTGACGGTCATTCTTCTTACCGTGATCATTCAGACAAACAAGGTACACAAATGTTTATCCCTTTATCACGTTATGAATGCTTCCCTGCGATCCGTTGAGGGGTTTGATCAGTGGTATCATAGCCACAGGTCGTAGCGCATAGCGTGATTTATGTTTTACTGTTTTATCAGTTTTTACACCATACTGTTATTTTTTTGCATAAAACTGATATCCGTATAATGATACGATTTGAATCTGATTCAATAGAAAATTAGCTAATTTTACGTATGATGTAAAAGGTTGGTTGATTTCGTATGCATATGATGTATTAATTAATTGGAGACATAAATCTAGGGTTTATGGTAAAATTGGGGAAGAAAAATTGTTTTCTGTCCCACATGGGGTTCGACTACAAGGAGGAGGAAGAAGAAAAAAAAAATTCCACCCTAAGGGGTTCGCACAAGGTGGCCGACAAACCCCTAGGGTTTCGCCCAAGCCCGTCTGCCCCTCCCTGCGTGCGCCGACCCTAACCGACCGGCCTAGTGGTTCGGCCAGCCGACCGGTCTGACTGGGTGGGCTCGACCGACCTGTTTGGCCCGATTTGGCGGGTCACTCTGGTTCGGCTAGTGTGACTAGCTTGACCACTTTGACTGTTTTGACCCTAGTGTCCCAATTTCACTAAAATTGACCAAGCGCATTAAAATTGGATTTTAACTGTATTATGTGCTTTATGGCATGGTGATTGGATGTGGATGATGTGGATGTTTATTTTTTGGTTTGTTTTTATTGTAATTAATGTAATTAATTAAGTTTTACGGCCTGCGCTTCGTCTTCTCTCTCGCCTGTGAGGATTCATCTATTTAGTATAGATGCTATCTAGAATTAGATAAATAAAATTTAGTTACGTCATGGAGAAGAAGATTTAAGAGTGAAGAAACTACAAGATGGCGTTATTCAAGAAGCTAGGATGCATGGACTAAAAATGGAGGCACATGGAGATGAGCTTGCTGTTTTTAGGACTTATAGATATTCTCATTGGCTTGCGAATATCTTAATTTTAGGAGGCCACATCCACATCATGTTTAATGATTTGTTTATTTATTTATTTTCTTGTTATTTATTTTTGATGTATGGTTGATGCATGAAAAACGTAACAAGATAATAATTAAACACTTGAATCTTTTATTTGGGATTGCCCAATCCAAATAAGTAGATAAGTTGATTGGATTAACAAAAAAATTCGAATTGACAAGGAAATCCCTCAACTATTTATATTCCGTTTTGCCTCCTGATTACTTAACAGTCATCAAAACCATAATGTATTAAACACGCGCTTGCCAAAGCAAGGCGGTTTGATTCATCATGGGATGACGCGATGGCACAAACTAGTAATATGCAATTGTTGAAGTAAAAGGATAAAGCAACTAAGCTACTTCAATAGGACTAGAAGTTTAGAGGCAAGGCAATTGGGATTATCTATGGGATAGATTAATACGGAGTTATTTGCCCAATTGAACCAAGAGTTGTATATGATGCAATTGGAATGTGCTTCTACCTAAATAGATGATTCTTGGGTAACTTGCCAAAGAAAGATCAAGAAGAGGTAAAATATGGATCTTGACCCACTAGAAGGTATATGATTTTTTTTGCATTAACAGGGAGGGTTATTAATCCGAGAAAAATAGTGGGAGCTATATTTAATAATATAGTCATTGTTAAATGTAGTCATTTCATCACACAATACAAAAACTTGTATATTTCTCATTTTGTAGAATCTCAATGGCAAACAATCCATCGACATCGACTACATCACCACGATCTGTCCTTGAGAAGGACCAGTTGTCTTGAATCAATTTCTTATACTGGTCAAGAAACTTGAGAATTGTTCTCAAGAATGAAAAGAAGTTGTACATTCTAGAGAATCCTATTCCATAACCACCAGCTACCAATGCTACTGTCGCCGTTAGGAAGGAACATCAAAAGATCGTTTACGATTCTAATGATGTGACTTGCCTAATGCTTTCACCATGACATCTCAGCTTCAGAAGCAACATGAGAACAAGGAGGTGTATGATATGATCATACATTTGAGGAAACTCTTCCAAGAGCAGGCCAGACATGAACGGTATGAAGTATCTAAGGCCTTGTTCAAATGTCATATGTAAGAGGGAAATCCGATTGGGCCTCATGTACTCCGCATGATAGGGTACTTGGAGAATCTCACACGCCTGGGGTTTCCAGTTGGTCTAGAGTTGGCCACTGATCTCATCATGCAATCGTTCCGGATAGTTATAGCCAGTTCATCATGAACTATAACATGAATGAGATCAACAAAACTCTGCAAGACTTGCTCAATATGTTGAGTACAGCTGAATAAGGGGAAAAGGCAATGCCATAATGATGGTCAACAAAGGAAATAGCAAGCGAGTTGCTTCGAACAACAAAGGGAAAGGCAAGGTAAATGCAAAACCCAAGGAAGTTTCTTTGAAACCTGCTGACGGGGTGGTTAAAGGCGCATGTCACTATTATAGTCAAACTGGCCACTGGAAGAGGAATTGTCCAAAATATATGGCAGATAAAAGGCTTGTAATGGTGATTCCACCACCACCTGGTATTTTTGTTATAGATGTCAATTTGTTTATCTCTTCATCTTGGGTATTGGATATCTCACATTTTTCGAAGTGTCCATGATCTAAAGAGAAGCAGACGACTGGCTAAAGCGAAGATAGACTTGCGCGTAGGGAATGGAGCAATAGTTGATGCATTAGCCATAGGCGTTTATGAGTTATCTTTACCTTCATGACTTATATTAGAATTATGCAATTGTTATTATGTGCCTACTATGAGCAGAAAAATATTTATATTTCTTGTTTGGACAAGAAATGTTTTTCTATTAAATAAATGACAAGTGTTGCTCCATTTATTTAGATGGTTTGCATTATTGCAATGCACTTTTGTCTAATGGATTATATATCCATGATCTAGATAATTTCGTCTATAACATTAATACCAAGAGGATAATGATTAATGATTTAAATCCTACTTATCTATGGAACTTTTGTTTAGGTCATATAAACGAGAAACACATTTCTAGACTCCATAAGGATGGATCCTAAACTAATTTGATTATGAATCATATGAGACATGTGGATCTTGTTTATTAGGAGAAATGACAAAGTCTCCTTTCAAGAAGAAATGGGAGTGGACTAGTGAGTTATTAGCACTCATACATACTGATGTATGTGGACCGTTTCCCACGCCATCCAGATGTGGTTTTTTCATTACATTTATAGATGATTTTAGTAGATATGGATTCGTATACCTTATGAAGGCCAAATTCGAATCCTTTGAAATGTTCAAAGAATTCAAGAATGAAGTAGAGAAGCAACTTGGCAAGACTATTAAGGCTCTATAATTGGATAATGGAGGAGGATACTTAATCCAAGAGTTTGACGACTATCTTAGAGAGTGTGGGATCTTGTCCCAACTCACTCCACCCGGAACGCCACAGTGGAATGGTGTGTTTGATAAGAAGAATTCCACCATGTTGGACATGGTACGATCTATGATGTGTCAAACTGATCTTCAATATCGTTTTGGCGACCCGCTCTATTAAGTGCACCTTTTACCCTTAACCATGTTCCATCCAAATCAGTCATGAAGGCTCCATATGAGAAATGGACTGGGAGGTATCCCATAGTGTCTTTTATGAAGATTTTGGGTTGTGATGTCTATGTAAAACGTTTACAAACAGGCAAGCTCGGACCTAAGTTGCATAAGTGTAAGTATGTGGGATATCCTAAGGAAACAAAAGGATATTATTTCCATAATCCAATAGAGAACAAAGTGTTTGTTTCTCGGAACGGTGTGTTTCTAGAAAGGAGTTTGTCTATAAAGAAGCCAATGGGAGGGCAGTATAAATTGAAGAAGTTCAAGAACCAAAAACTACTGATCCTACTATGGAACATGTGAAGGAACCACAAGATGTTGTGGATCAACCTATTCAAGTAACACAAGAACTTCGTTGGTCGAGTAGGGTACGTCAGGAGCCAGAGAGGTATGGACTTCTCATTACTGAGCCCGGTGACGTATTACTCATGGATGATGAGCCTACTACCTATGGAGAGACCATGAAAGGGCCAGAATCTTATAAGTGGCTTGAAGCTATGAGATCCGAAACAAAATCCATGTATGCCAACAAAGTATGGACTTTGGTGGAACCATCCCAAGGGGCTCGGCCCATAGGGTGCAAGTGGATCTTCAAGAAGAAGACCGACATGGATGGAAATGTGATTGCCTATAAGGGCCGATCGGTGGAAAAAGGATTCAGACAGATTCATGGTATTGACTATGATGAAACATTTTCCCCAGTCACGATGACCAAATACATTCGCATCTTACTTGCTATTGCAGCTCTTCACGATTATGAGATTTCGCAGATGGATGTCAAAACAACATTTTGTATGGAAACCTCATTGAGGATGTGTACATGACACAACCAGAGAGTTGTGAAGATCAAGAGCACGCCCATAAACTGTGTAAGTTTTAAAGGTCCATTTATGGATTGAAGCATGTTTCTACAAGTTGGAATCAACGTTTTGATGATGCAATCAAAGAGTTTAGCTTCATCAAGAAAGAAGACAAGCCTTGTGTTTAAAAGAAAGTTAGTAGGAGCTCAGTTGTGTTTCTGGTCTTATATGTGGATGACAAACTACTCATTGGAAACAACATTCCTACCTTGCAATTAGTTAAATATTAGCTAGGGAAGTATTTCTCAATGAAAGACTTAGGGGATGCATCTTATATACTTGGTATCAAGATCTGTAGGGATAGATCTAGAAAGCTGGTCGGCGTAAGTTAAAGTACATATATAGACAGGTGTTGAAATGGTTCAACATGCAAGAATCAAAGAAACGATTCATTCCCATGTCGCATGAATTCACCCTTACGAAGGATGACTGTCCTTCCAATGAGATTAAGAAGAAACGTATGAGTAAGATCCCATATGAATCAGCCATAGGATCTATCATGTACGCCATGTTATGTACTAGACCAGATGTGTCATGCGTTGAGTATTGCAAGCAGATACTAGTCCAATCCTGGTGAGAGTCACTGGATTGTTTCAAGAATATCCTTAAGTATAGAAGGACTAAGGATGTATTCTTGATATTTGAAGGGGAGGAAGAGCTAAGTGTAATAGGTTACACTGACGCAAGCTTCCAAAAAAACAAAGACGATTTAAGATCGCAGTCGAGATTTGTGTTTTCCCTGAATGGAGGAGCTGTGAGATGGAAGAGTTCCAAGCAAGAGACAGTTTTGATTCTAAAACTGAGGCTGAGTACATTGCTGCATCAGGTGCAGCAAAGGAGGCTGTTTAGATTAGAAAGTTCATCACTGACCTGTGTGTGGTTCCTAGTATTGTGGATTCAATTGAGTTGTATTGTGACAACACTGGGGCGACCGTACAATCCACGGAACCTAGTTCACACCAAAAATCCAAGAACGTACTCAGGAAATTCCATCTTGTTCGAGAAATTATCGATAGAGGAGATGTGAAGATATGCAAGATTCCTATATATGACAATATTTTTGATCCACTTACAAAGCCGCTTTTTCAGTGAAAGCATGAAGGGCACACAATATCTATAGGTATATGAGGTGCACCAGATTTGCTCCATTGCAAGTGGGAGACTGTTAGGAATAGATTCCCTAGAGGCACTTATTTAGTATGAACATTGTTTTTGGCTAGAATATTCATTCTATTATTTATGGAGATATTTAATGTAATGAATTTAGATTACAATTGTTTTTTATCTAAAATATCCCTAGTCGTGTAATATTAATTAATAGAACGATCACTATAAGACTAGTATGTGGGTAGATTGATATGGAGATATCAAATCTAACACATGGGTATGCATTAGGTGTAATGGCATGCTAGATTAACTAGGGATGGCAATGCGGTCCGATCCGATCCGAGATCCGGGGTGATCTGACCCTAATGGAGCGGTCCGAATCCGATCCATTTGATTTTGGATCAGATTTGGCTCACAAATATGCGATCCGTTCGAATCTCGGATCAGATTCGGATCATACATGTAAATATCCGATCCGATCTGATCCGACCCGATCCGGTTTATATAAGTAACTGATAATCTGATCCGATCTGACCCGATGGGATATATATACAAATATATAATATAAATATCCAATAATATGATCCGATACGAATATATATTATGTATTTTATAATATCTGACCCGATCCGATTCGTGATCCGTTCTTCCGATGCATGATCCGTTTTCTTTATGTATCGGATTCAGATCTTTTAGGATGATCCGTTATATGATCCTATCCGGATCCGATCCGGATCCGAACGGATGCGGATCGGATTCGGATCAGAGCGTATTATATTTGGATCGGATCGGATTATGCACAAATCCGATCCAAATCCGAATCGTTGCCATCCCTAGGATTAACCCACCACGAGAAGGCTACATTAATTATCTTAACTTCACAAGTGCTTCTCGTAGTGACAATGGTATTTTATTCCTTAGACTTGAAGTGACTAAATACTCTAGTTGTGGAATATTATGTATGTCTTTAAATGCTACACCGTGACTAGGTAGCAATAAAGGTGGTTATCAGACATAGTAGGAAGTAAGCTTAGAGATGGTAGTGATGTAGAGAGGATTTGTTTCTCCTACATAATGGGAGTAAATATCTACGACCACTCGAGGGGTGGTTCTTATGGAATGTCTGGCCAAGCTCAGATAAATAAATGTGGGGATATTGATGGTATCATTACATATAAGCCTATTCCCAGGATCGTGAAAAAATGGATTGGATATACGAGTGTGACATTTATGTCTAGTGTGCAATCCAGATATAAAGACAAAGGGATAATACAGTAGGTAACATTGGTCACAAGGTTTGTCCGATCACTGACTATTTCTATTAGTTGGGTAGCATAGATGTGTTGCTAGACACCGCTTTATGTTAGTAATTGTTACTATCAACTAAGTAGAAACTCATGGGGTCACACACCTTATGGATTAAACTGAATTAGTTGTACTAATTAAATAAAAGGATCAACAGACAACAACATGCAAAGTTATTAGAACTAATTCGCAAGATGGACTAATCCGTGTTTAGGCAGGATTAGTATTGGGGAAAGTATGTAGTTAATAAGGAGTTCTTAACTATATAACGGCACTCCTAACATTTTTTTTATAAGAGTCATCATTATGTGAAAATATCAAAGCAAGGAGAGACAGACAAGGAACGCCAAAGCCTACCCGTCCACCGCTCCCTAGTGCCTTCGGCCACAATGTGGCGCATGACACTTGGTGCCTCGTTTTACATGATCTTCTTAGTCCTCCTTCTTCGCGTTTCTAGCACAAATACGTGAAGGGTATTAAATCACAATCCTAGATGTGGATACTCGTAGACGTGGACATCATTATGCGTATCGTGATCATTCAAACAACCAAGGTATACAACTGTTTGTCCCTTATCACGTTATCAATGCTTCCAAGCGATCTGTGGAGGGGTTTGATCAGGAATCTACTTATTGATATTCCGCTGCATAACCTGCATCAAAACCCTACAAGAACGACAATGAAGAGATGCATTGTGTCATGGGCCATTTATGGTGTGGTTAGTGAGACCCATAGAGGCGCTTGATTGCACATAGGGGATTTATTCGAAAACCTCAATTTTGAGAATACATTTAGTTGGTTTTGGGGTGGAGTAATTGATTTGATTGTTGGAGGTGCATCCAGAATTGGCACATTCATTGGAGAGGCGCATGGCAGTTGGAGCAATGAGTTGGCGATTCGAGTTTCGCATACAGCTGTGGAACATTGAGTGGAGGGGTTCTTTATTGGGAGATGCAGCCACGATTGAATTGAAGAGAGCATCCATTGGTCGCTAGGGAGTTTGGATCAAGGTGGAGATTTGTTAAATTGATCCAAATAACTAGATAGCTAGGATTGGCAAAGCAACAAGCAAGGACGGGCTAGGCTTTGGTTTGAGTTGTTTCCTAATACGTTTTGGTATTGATCCTAGTATTACTTTGGTCACAAATCGGGTCCTAGGTCTACAAATAGAGCTCCAGGTCGTCGGTATACTTGTGTGGCTGGCCGCTATGGCCTCTGGCCATTGTGTGGTGTATCTGAATATTGTAATTGGCTCTCCCATAAATTAGTTTGGTTCGTTTTGGTCGTGGATGTAACTAGCAACTTTGCTAGTGAACCACATTAATTATGTGTTTTTGTTCATCGTTCTTGCTCAAACTCTCTGTTTTAACAACCGCCTTGTGCCCCTTAAAAGGCTTTCCCCTGCGAAAGTTTATTAGCAATTTTACTTTTATTTTGGGATAAAGGGATACTGTGGTATTTATGCTTAAGGGCTCTATTACCTACCCACCGTCATTGAAGAAGGACATTCAATATCCGTTAGCGAATGTCTTATATATAAACTCTGAATTTATGATGCTTCTCTAGCTACATCAGGATCTAAGTTAAGCTTTTGAGGTACTTGGCTTTGAGGATTTTCACACAATGTTCCAACCTAATTTAACAAGTGCTAAGTTTTGGTTTACTCTTACAAACTTGATTCTAAGTAACAAGTGTAAAGAAACAAATGAAGGTTTCAATCGATTGATCACTACAGAGAATTGGCGAAGTACAATGTGAACAGAGAGTCAGAGATGAGGAAGATGAATCTCACCGTATCTCAGTTGATTTCACTAAACATATACTCATTGCTATAAATAACTAATACAATAAATTGACGACCATTGGATCAGTCAATGGCTGAGGATTAGTAGGGGTGTAAGCGGTTCGGTTTGGTGCGGTTTGTGCGAAAACCATAAACCAAACCGAATACAACGCTTTACTAATTTTTTAACCAAACCGAACCATTTGAAAGGATGAACCGAACTGAACCAAACCGAAAAAGTTTGGTTTGGTTTGGTTCGGTTCAGTCAGTTTTGCATAAACATTATTGATTGTATATTATAATACTGCATTGTCAACGAATTTCAAATTTAAGGGAGAAACATCTTAAATAGACGTAAAAAAAACTTGCACGACTATCTTTTATGATGGAACGTGAAAGATTAAGATAATTATGATAATTTTAATTGAATCTATCAACTTGTATTCTATGTTTTTGGATTATTTAATATACTTTATGCAATATATATTCTAATAAAATTAAATTACGAGCATATTGGTTCGGTTCGGTTTGGTGCGGTGTGATATTTTTACAAACCGAACCGATTAGACCGATTTTTTAAAATTTGAACCATTCATAAACCGAACATCCAAAAAAAAAACCGTCCAAAACCAAGGATTTCGGTTTGGTTCGGTCGGTTTGACCGGTTTATTCGGTTTTCCTTACACCCCTAAGGATTAGATTCGATATTTTTTCTTTTCACATAGGTCCTTCTAGTTTTTATGAGCTTCAGCCAATCCTTCCATTTTGTCTTCTATTTCACTTGAGTCCTTGGGCCAGATCTAAGTTTTCTATGCGCTTCTGGGCTTTAGGTTGAGAAGGCCCAAACCAATGAAGTCTTCTTGCGGTGTCCTTTATTCCTTGTACTCTAATGCTCCCCCTCAAAGTAATGGGGCAGCTTGGACCATGAGTTTGTGTTTTACATTCTGGAAGTGATAAGTTGTATGTCCCTTTGTAAAGATGTTAGCAATTTGATCTGAACTGTTGACAAAAGAAATAGTTAGATCACGAGTGAGAACTTTATCTTGAATGTGATGATAGTATATTTTTTTTGTGCATTGTGCGTGCATGAAGAATTAGTGATGGCAATAGGGGAGAGATTATCACACCAAAGAGTGGGTTTTTTGTGCTATGTAAATATTGAAGTCACGAAATAAAAAATTTAACCAAGCTAATTCATTGGCGGTCGAAGCTAGTTCTCGGTACTCGGCTTCCGTAGAAGACCGAGCTACAATGCGTCGTTCTTGACTCGCCAATGTATCAGATTGGGTCCAAGAAAAACTTCAAAACCTGAAGTACTACGGCTATCAGTGGGGTTTCTTGCCCAATCATCGTCACTTAATGCAGTAATAGGCATAACCCTTTTTTGATAGAATAACCCGTGATTTTTAGATCCTTGTAAATAATGAAGAATGCGTTTGGCACCGGCTAAATGATTCTCAGTGGGTGTGTTCATGAACTTGCAACGATGATTAATATAAAATGAAATTTCTGGACGACTAAAAGTTAGATACTATAGGGCGTAAAGCAATTGGAAATAAAGTGTGGCGTCCGGTAACGAAGTGCTGTCTTGGGGGTGATGTCTGCAGACAAAGGAGTTGGAGCAGACTTGCAAGTTGGCATGTTAAAGCGAGAAGTAAGTCAGCAATATAATTTCCTCCATGGTTTGTTATTTTGATTTCAAGGCCCAAAAAGTAGATGAGCGGACCAAGATTCGTCATTGAGAATTCAGAATTGTTTGCGTATGAAGTGAAATAAAAGAGGTATCAACATGTAATAGTAAAATATTGATTTTTCCATTAGAGTGACAATTAAAAATGGATGAATCAGGATATAAGGGAGTGAAACCAAGTTTGAACAAGTGAGAAGTGAAGTGTTCAAACCAAGCCATAGGAGCTTGTTTATAACTATATATGGACTTGTTTATTTTAAAACATAATGCGGAAATTGTGGGTTTTTAAAGCCTTGGGGTTGACTCATATAGACTCTTTCACGTAATGTGCGATGGAGAAAAGAGTTTTTGACGTCAAGTTGCTGAAGTGGCCTGTCAAAATTGGCAGCAAGAGCTAAGATGGTGCGAACAGTTGAGTGTTTGATAACAGGGCTAAAAGTTTCATCGTAGCCAATGCCTGGATTTTGATGATATCATTTGGCAACAAGACGTGCCTTATATCATGAAACAGTACCATTAGGATTTGTATTTGGTTGGGCAAACCCACTTGTTTCCGATTATGTTTGCATGTTGTGGTGGAGGCACCAAGGTCCACATGTTTTCTTGTGTGAGGCTAAACTCGTCAGTCATGGCGGAGTAGCGCTGAGAATGTTTGCTAGCCTCAATATAAAATGTAGGGTCAGGAGCCGGATTTGCTGCGAGTGCGTATTGGGTGAACATTTGGAGTAGGGGAGGTTGTGGGTTGGGAATCCATCTCAGCTATTTCCGGGGCCAGAGATGTTGTCGCGTCGACCGAGGTTGCCTCGCCTATACCGGTGTATGAAACTGCTACTGAGGTAGGGACATAGTCCGAATCAGGTTCTATAAAAGCACCGTTAGGCTGGATCACCACAGCCGGCACTCGTCCCTTCGTTACTTGGTTGGGCAGTGTTGTCATCGATGGGGTGGCACTAGTCGGTAAGATAATAAAGGTAGACAGTGGCGTCACGGTACCCGAAACAGTGAATTTTCACAGTCAGTCGAGTTGGTATCAGCATAAGGAAAGTAATTTTCATCAAAGATGACATTACGGCTAATGTAAATGCGTTTGTTCTTTTATCTAGGCGTAAATATCCGTTGTGATCAGTGGTGTAACCAATAAAAATACAGGCTTTAGTTTTAGCATCTAAATTTGATGAATTGTGGAGGCGTAGATATGAGAAACAAGCACATCCAAAAATATTAAGTATAGAATAATCAGGTAAATGCCAAATAAAATTTCAATGGTGATTTGTTGTGTGTATTTGTACTACTCGTGCGATTAATAAGATAAACTAAAGCTTCTATAGCATGAAACCACATATAATTAGGTAAAGAGGCACATTTGAGCATAGTGATGACAATTTCCATAATATGTCGGTATTTGCGTTCACCAACACCATTTTGTTGTGGTGTGTGATTGAAAGATTTTTGATGAGTTATCTCATCTTTGCAAAGCATTTATTGAAAGATAAAACATGTGTACTCACCACCACCATCAGTTCGTATACGAATAGGGTGGTTCAAACGTTTATTCTACTTGAACTTTAAATTGAGAGAAAACTGTAGGTACATCCGATTTATTTTACAGAGGAAAAATTCAGGTATATTTAGAAAATTCATCAATAAACAAGACGTAATATCTATAACCATGGTAGGATTTGGAGCTAGATGGCCCCCAAACTGTAGGGTTTTGATGCAGGTTACACATCGGAAAATATAAAAAAAAATCATGATCAAAGCCCTCCATGAATCACAGAGTTAAGCTCTCATAATGTGATGAAGGAAGTAACGTTTACCTTGTAGGTTTGTGTGATCATAACGTAGAATGATTTTCACGTATCTACCAGTCTCCACACCTTGGGATAGCAAACTGGAATCTCCTCTATGGATTGTGCTAGCAACGCAGAAGAAGGAATCGCCAGGAGCTTAATCAAATCACGCGGATCACGCTAAAGGAGGAGGGAGGAGGGGGGCCGTCCGCCTGGCATGTCGTCGACCCCTAGGTTTCGGCTTCTTTCTCTCTGTTCTTCCTTGCTCTAGTTATTTCACACTTGAAAAAATGGTGCTAGGACTCCCCTTTATAGTTAATAACTCCTTATTAACTACAAAATTGCCCCAATACTAATCATGCGCGTACACGGATTAGTCCACTTTGCAACTTAGTTAAACTAACTTTGCATTCCGTTTTTATCATTGATCCTTTTAATTGTTAATTAGTCCAACTAATACATATCCAGCTTAATCTTTTTGGTGCATGACCATGCAGTTTCTATTAAGTTGGCAGTAACAGTTACAAACATTGAGAGGTGTCTAACAACACATCAATGCTACCCAACTAATAGAAATAGTCAGGGATATGACAAACCTATGTGACCAATGTCACCGTGCTATGTATGTACTTTTGTCTCTACATTTAGATTGTAATGGAGTACATACCCTAGAGGCAATCTATATTTAGTATGAACATTGTTTTGCTAAAATATTTATTTATTATTTATGGAGATATATAATATAATGAAGTTCTTAGATTGCAATTAGTGTTTATCTTAAATATCTCTAGTCCATTATATTGATTAATAGGACGGTCACTATAGACTTGTATGTGGGTAGATTGATATGAAGATATGAAGTCTAACACATGGGGTATGCATTAAGAGTAATTGCATACTGGATTGACCCACAACGAGAAGGCTACATTATATTATGTAAATGTCACAAGTGATTCTCGTAGTGACAATGGTGTTGTAATCCTTAGACTTGAAGTCACTGGATACTCTAGTTGTGAAATATCACGTTTTGATATTATCACATGTTACACCGTAACTGGGTAACTATAAAGATAGTAATCGGGCATGATAGGAAGCAAGCTGAGAGATGGTAGTGATGTAGAGATGATTTTTCCCTCCTACACAGTGGGAGTAAATATTCACGGCCACTCGAGGGGTAATGCTTATGGAATTTCTAGCCAGACTCAGATAAATCAATATAGGATATTGATGTTATATGTACAGATAAACCTATTCCCAGGATCAAGATATTGTGGATTCGATATACGAGTGTGACAATTATGTCTCGTATCCAATCCGGATAGAGACAAAGGGATAGATACAACAAGGCAACATTGGGCACATGGTTTGTCGGATCACTGACTATTTATGTTAGTTGGGTGGCATAGATGTGTTGCTAGAGACCGCTCTATGTTTGTAATTGTTACTACCCACTAAGTAGAAACCTACAGGGTCACACACCTTATGGATTAAACTGGATTTTGATATTAATTAGTTAGACTAATTAATTAAAAGGATCAAAGCGCAACCACACACAAAGTTAGTTGGACTAATATGCAAAGTTGACTATTTCGTGTATGGGCAGGATTAGTATTGGGGCAAATAAGTAGTTAATAAGGAGTTATTAACTATATAAAGAGAGTCCAAGTTTATTATTTCAAACAACGTTCATTATTGGGTGAAATAACAAATCAAGGAGAATAGACCAAGTAGAGGCCGCCGCCCCTACCCCTCCGCCCCCTCTGTCGTCGGCCACCAAGTGGCAGGGCCTTGGTTTCTCCGTTTTGCGTGATCCCTCTGCCTCCTTCTTAACATAGCTAGCACTAAGACGTGAAGGGGATTCCAGCTTGCAATTCTAGGTGTGGATACTTGTAGAGATGTGGACACAATTGTTTATCTCTTATCACGTTATGCATGCTCCCCTACAATCCGTGGAGGGCTTTGATAAAGAATTTATTTATTGTTATTCCGTTGCGTTACCTGCATCAAAACTCTACAGTTGTATCAGATCCACTGGTTGTAGCGCATAACATGATTTATGTGATACCGTTTTATCATTTTTTACATTGTATCGTTACTTTTCGCGAAAAGATATTGGCATAATGATGAAACTGAATATGATTTAATAGGTAATGACCCAATTTTACATGTCGTATAAAGCTTGGCGGATTTCGTTCACATATGATGTGAGTTTTGGGGATTTGAAAAGGTAGGAATTGGGCACAATTGGAAAAAATGGGTTTTTCTCTACAATTCGGAATATGCCTGCAAGGGAAGAAGGAAAGTTTTGGAAACAACCCTATAGCACGCGGGCTCGGGCTGACTGCCTACCCGGTCGGCCAAGTGGCCGGTTTGACTGGGCCGCTTGGTCCGACCTGTACGGGTTGGTCTGACGGGTCCTTGGGGTTCGACCAATTGGATTGGCGCGACACCTTGGACCGTTTTGACCCTAGAAAATACAAAAACAATTGAAATTGACTAAGCGCGTTAAAATTGAATTTTAACTCTATTATGTGATTTATCGCCTGGTGGTTGGATATGGCCTAGGTTGTGGATGTTTATTTTTGTTGTTTGGTTTGTTTTGGTTTATTGTAATTAATGTTATTAATTAATTTACGGCCATCGTGTCGTCTTCTCCCTCGCCTGTGAGGTCGCTATATTTGGTATAGAAGCTAACTAGTACTAGATAGATAAATCATAGCTAAGGCATAGAGAAGAAAGATCAAAGAATAAAGAAACCACAAGACGATGAAGACCCACAAGCTAGAACCCGTGGACTAAAGATGGAGGCACATGGAGATGAGCTTGTCACTTTAGGGCTTATAGATATTCTCATTGGCTTGGGAATATCTTAGTCTTAGGGGCCATATCCATACCACGTTTATTTATTTGTTTATTTATTTATTATATTGTTATTTATTTTTTATGTATGGTTGATGCATGCAAAACGTAACAAGATAATAATAAACAAGTTGGATCTTTTATTTGGGATTGCCCAATCCAAATAATTAGATCAGTTGATGGGATCAACAAAACAATTAAATAGTGACAAGGAAACCCCACAAATGATAGATATTTAATTTTTCCTTCTCTTTCTTAACAACCGTCATGATCACCATCTATTAAATTCGGGCATGCCAAAGCAAGACGATTAAATTTATCATGGTGTGACGCGGTAGCACAAGCAAGTAATGTTTGATTGTTGAAGTAAGAGGTTGAACGCAACTAGGTTATTTCAATAGGATTGAAAAACATAAAGGCAAGGCAATTAGGAGTTATGTATGGGATAGATAAAGATAAGGTTTTATTCACCTAATTGAACCAATAATTGCATATGACGCAATAGGAAATTGTTCCTACCTAAATAACTGATCTTTGGGTGACTTATCAAAGCAAGCTCAAGGAGGAAGTGAAATATGGATCTTGTCAACTAGAAATTATATGATATTTTCCACGTTAATGACGAGGGCTATTAATCCGAGAAAACTAGTGGGGCTATATTTAATAATCTACCCATTGTTAAATGTAGTTAAATGTTCACAAATACTAAAATTGCGTATTTCTCATTTTAGAATTCCAATGGCAAACAATAAACAAATATCGACATCATTCATGCGTTTTGTCCTTGAGAAGGGAAAGTTGTCTGGACCAATGTTCTAGAATGGTACAGAAACTTGAAAATTATTCTCAAGCAATAAAAGAAGTTTTACATCTTAGACAGTCCAGTTCCAGAGCCACCGGCTGAAGACACTGTTCTAGCTACCGTAAGGGAACATAAGAAAATTGTTGATGACAATAATAATGTGAATTGTCTCATGCTTTGCACCATGAAATATGAACTTAAGAAGCAACATCAGAACATGTAGGCATACGATATGATCGTACATTTGAGGCAGCTATTTAAGGAACAGGCAAGGTATGAGCGGCGTGAAGTATCCAAAGCATTGTTCAACTATAATCTGTCAGAGGGGAACCCAGTCAGGCCTCATGTACTCCGTATGATCGGATACGTGGAGAATTGATAACTCATTAATAAGAGTCATCCTATATACACTTTATATTTTTATTTGTGTGCGTTTCGGTGCAAAGTGACGAATTTCGGGCTTATTTGAGAAGAAAATGAGTTCTATGATGTTTTAGTGCTTAAACGTACAATCAGGGTGTTTCTTGAATAGTTTTACTTATGATTTGTATGATTTTGTCACATTTGATCTTTGCGGTAGTTTTCGTGTTGTGATTTACAGGAACATTGCATGAGGAGAGCAATTGGAGAGAAGAAACGAGCTTCAAAAGTCAAAGAGTACGCAAGAGAAGCAAAGTTAGAGGAGCAAAAGTGACCGTCCTTCACTATTTTGATGATATATTAAGTTCGAAAAAACCTGCTATAGTGAGACCGATGCCAAGTGAAATAAGACTCAAATATCTTTCCAACGGTAGGTCATGGAGCTCAATCAAAGTTTGAACGAGAAAGATATGGTCCGGCAAAGTTGACACAAAAAAGAAGAAAAGCTGGTAAAGTTTCACTGGACCAGTGTGCACTATTCTGGATGTATCTGGAGTTACTTATACAATTTTGGATCAAGGCCTACTCCACTTGAAATTAGACATTCAGGGCTTTCCAACGATATAAGATGGGCCCAAACCGGAGTCCGGATGAGGGAGAAAAGGCCCGCATAAAGTCAGCTTATGAATTCTGGCCGAGAATTGCAAACTGGAGGGGCCGAATTGCAAATTCGGCCAAAATACATTAAAAATCGTGCCCAGGCCTTGAAACGAGTTCTTAGACCTAGAAGGCATGTTAGAACAGAGGGAGACGCAGAGAAGAAGATTTGAGGAGAAACTTGGAGCTAGAGTTCGTCGTGGAAGCGAGAATTCATCCGTTTGATCCCTCTACTCTTATCTTTTCATTATTTTTGTACATGATCACACAAACTATTGTATTTGTGATCATGAATATGCGTAGCTAAACTTATTACGTCAGGACCCGAATTTAGGGTTAGGGTTTTCACATTGATTATGCGTTTTATGAATTGAGATTCATGTTTTGATAAACCTAATTGATGATTTTACGTTTGCTATGATTGTTTTGTGATCTTCATCCTATCTAGGTAATTGGAGACGTCTTGTTAGCTAGAACTTAGTTTGCAATTATTTGGTAACTCGGTAATTGTTAAACCGGAAAATCAAACAATCACCCGTTCATAGGCTTGGTAACTCGGCTACGTCGAATGGGATCGTTAGAGTAGAATTCATCGTTAATGCATGTTTAGGGATAATTAGAACTTGGTAACTCGGTTTTAATCTAACCTATGCATAGGATGCTCACTTGTTAACTCGGTGAGTTAGTATTGCTCGATTAGCAAAGTGAATTTTGTCTGTGTTTCACAAATCATAGAACGTCGTCAACAAGAAAATCCTAGCAATCTCCCAAACGAGGTGTCCTGGTTGTTCCTCCTATATTAAATCTCAATAATTAAATATTTGTTTTATCTTTTTAATTATTTAGTTTATAAAACTCTCAATTTCCAGCCCACATAAAGTTAATCATACTAATTAGTTCACGACAAGTCCTTTGGGTTCGATAAACCCGGAGTTCCGGATATTACTACACACGACGGCCATACACTTGTGGTTGAAACGTGTCAAGTTTTTGGCGCCGTTGCCGGGGACTTCGGTTGAATTAGTTAGAATTATTAACTTTAGGGAATTTTATTTTTTCTATTGTTTATTTATTTGTTAATCTCACCGGCTCCCTAGAAAATTATTTTACAGATAACTTGGTGATCATGTGGGGGCAAAATTATTATGGGCAATATTCAGGCTATTCACCGTACTACTCCTATGGAGATTTTTACACTCCTCCTCCTTACAATCAAGAAGATGAGCATATGAAAGAAATATTGAAGCTCATGCTAGTAAAAAGGGACAGAATGGAGGAAGGGCTGGATAGGATGGAGGAAACTGTCATGCGTCATGGACAACAACTTTCAGAACTTTCTCGTGCATATGCAGACAATGACAATGGGCCATTCAACATCATTCCTGACTTAGTTGAGGAGTGCGAAGATGAAGACGAAGAACTCCCAGGGATCTATGTTTATAATATTGTCCATCATGAAGTAATGATTCTCTGGTCGCTTCAGACTCAGATTCGGACTCAGATTGGGATGATATTGTGAAGCCTATACAACTTGTGCCTCGCATAATTCCGGATCCATGGCACGATTGGGAGAGTGTGGAAATCGCAAGCTTATGGACCACTGAAGATATTTGCTTTGAGAAAGTCATGAAGCTAAGGAATTACCGCAGGGAGATGTTTGCAAGGACAAGTATCATGAAGTTTCTCCGCCTAATCCATATCTCTTGGAGATCATAAAATTGGGTGAATCACATGAGAAAGACCAAAGGCCCCAGTTTTATGCAATCCATGATTTACCACCTGTGATTCCGGGACAAGAGCTAGGGAAGGAAGCACGAAATGCAGAACTCAGAGTTGCAGCCGTTCCACTTGAGATACTAGATTCAAATGGCCAATCTTCGACGGATGTAGTTTTGAAGAATTGGAAGAAGAAAAAGAAGAGGAAAGGTAAAACAAGGCATGTGGCGGCCAACAACTTTTCTTTCTTCTTGCCATTGACTTATGCATGCTTGCCTGAGAAAAGACAAAAAGAGAAGCGATGGTGGAAGAAGAAGAAGTGGAGAGAAAAGCTGCCTTAATCATGTTTGAGGTAACTGGGTCGGGTCGTCGACTTTAAATTACAAGGCGGTTTTTGGGAGGCAACCCAAACTATTTATTTGCTTTAGTGTAGTTGTGTTTTTAAATTCAGTTATTTTATTATGTTATTTTGGAGAGATGAGAGAGAGGGACTAATGGTGTTTTTCCAAGTGACATATTTGAGCGGATTATGGGAGAATCTACCCAGTGTGCGATGGCACACATGACCTTCACAGGGGCTTGCATTGACGAGTTGGGGATTCTTCAGACATGGATTTTAGTAGAGGAGGGCAGTCGACCCCGGTGTGCGAGTACACATTGACTATATAGGAGCATGGTGGCACCACTACTGTGCTTGGGGACTGCTTGATGTGATTTCTTCCCCACCCTTGAGGTGGTTGTGAGTATCTTTTTCTCTTGCTAAATTTTGTGTTTATTTTATATAAGTATGTCATGCTCCATCTCATCTACTGGTCCTACACATTGATTGCTGAGTCTTCTTGCATACTCTCTAAATTCGTTGAGGACAACGAAGCATTCAGTGTGGGGGTGATTTATCTGTTTGCTAGCCATAGTGTCTTGCATAGCCAGTTACATGTAGGATGTGTTTAGATTGTATTGTGAGTCAGTGTTGTGGTTTATGTTGAGTTTTTACTTATATTGTCGTATTGTGTAGTGTAGTTTACATACTGTTTTCACTTTTACATAATTGAGTCTACCCACCATAAAGAGTTGAATTTTGTAGTTTCAACTTTTATTTTTGTGTCTAAGCCTTGCATATAGAGTTAGGACTTATGAAAATACAAAAAATTATAAAATATAAAATCCATAAAATTAGATTTTTTTTCCAGAAGAGGCAATTGAGGATCTTGAAACTGAAGAGAGCTTAGTGAATGAATCCTTTTGAGTAGGAAGTGCCGTAGTAGGGAAATTTTTATTCTTTAATATTTTATGCAGAGGTTTCACTAAGGATGTCCCGAGAATTTTTAGAAGTTGTGAAAGAATGACATGTAAAGTATACCTAAGTTTCCTATAGTGTGCTAATTAGATTGAGTTTTACTTGTAGCTGAATATTCTGTTTTCAAGTGGAAACTTGTGGTCTCTTTTTGATCTGGGGTGGACCTTCGTGTAGAGTTGGTTTCATGTGGTACGGTTGCCTCAGCCTAAGTGAAGTTGAGGGGCATACACCACCATCCCTTACGGTGGTCACAAGAGTTAACCGAAAAAGCTCACTCTCTTTATGCTCTTCTGCACGGTTGTAAAAAAACAGAGGAGGAAAGAAAAGAAAATGAGAAAATCTGGAAAAAAAGGAAAAAAAATGTTCTTCAAGGAGAAACAACCTAATGTGCTTCCGGTCACACAGAAAATTTGGATTCCATCCAAGTAGAGCTTAGATATGAAAACTAGAGTCAAGCCTTATTTCACAGGAGTTGTGACTCCCTTCACTGGGACAATTTGCATTCAAACGCAATAAAGGCTAAGAGGGTCTGAAATCCTCAGATGATTCGGCGAAGAAAGGCTACAGTGAAATTTGAGCTTGATTAGACCCAATGAAGCTTAGGACGTGCTTGTGTCTTGGTTTGAATTGGTGGAGGAAAGTGGACGCCTTAGTGATCTTTTGCATAGAATCATTTTTTATTTCAAATTCTTGTTACGTGTATGGAAATTTCAAAGAGGATTAGTGAGAGCTTGATGATTTTCAGCTGATGAGAGGGAGATTGCCTATTCTTGCCAACAAAAGAAGAGAGAAATTGGATGTTTTAAATAATTGTTGTAAGATCGAGTCTAGAATTGCATTTGCATCATCTTGCTGCATTTATAGTGTCGTGAGTCATGTTAGAGTCGTTTGAGTCTTGTTGGCTAGTAGACAAATAAATGCAGTAGATGAGACTTTACTCGGGACGCGCAAATGGCAAGTGTAGGGGTATTTGATAAATCATTAATAAGAGTCATCCTATATACACTTTATATTGTTATTTGTGTGTGTTTCGGTGCAAAGTGACGAATTTCGGGCTTATTTGAGAAGAAAATGAGTTCTATGATGTTTTAGAGCTTAAACGTACAATCCGGGCGTTTCTTGAATAGTTTTACTTATGATTTGTATGATTTTGTCACATTTGATCTTCGCGGTAGTGTTCGAGTTGTGATTACATTGCATGAGGAGAGCAATTGGAGAGAAGAAACGAGCTTCGGAAGTCAAAGAGTACGCAAGAGAAGCAAAGTTAGAGGAGCAAAAGTGACCATCCTTCACTATTTTGATGATATCTTGAGTTCTACAAAACCTGCTATAGTGAGACCGGTGCCAAGTGAAATTAGAATCAAATATATTTCCAAAGGTAGGTCACGGAGCTCAATCAAAGTTTGAACGAGAAAGATATGGTCCGTCAAAGTTGACACAAAAAAGAAGAAAAGCTGGTAAAGTTTCACTGGACCAGTAAGCACTATTCTGAACGTATCTGGAGTTACGTATACAATTTTGGATCAAGGCCTACTCCATTTGAAAGAAGACATTCAGGGCTTTCTAAAGATATAAGATGGGCCTAAACCGGAGTACGGATGAGGGAGAAAAGGCCCGCGTAAAGTCAGCTTATGAATTTTGGCCGAGAATTGCAAACTGGAGGGCAATTCGGCCAAAATACATTAAAAATCGTGCCCAGGCCTTGAAAAACGAGTTCTTAGACCTAGAAGGCAGGTTAGAACAGAGGGAGACGCAGAGAAGAAGATTTGAGGAGAAACTTGGAGCTAGAGTTCGTCGTGGAAGCGAGAATTCATCCGTTTGATCCCTCTACTCTTATCTTTTCATTATTTTTGTACATGATCACACAAACTATTGTATTTGTGATCATGAATATGCGTAGCTAAACTTATTAGGTCAGGACCCGAATTTAGGGTTAGGGTTTTCACATTGATTATGCGTTTTATGAATTGAGATTCATGTTTTGATAAACCTAATTGATGATTTTACGTTTGCTATGATTGTTTTGTGATCTTCATCCTATCTAGGTAATTGGAGACGTCTTCTTAGTTTGCAATTATTTGGTAACTCGGTAATTGTTAAACCGGAAAATCAAACAATCACCCGTTCATAGGCTTGGTAACTCGGCTACGTCGAATGGGATCGTTAGAGTAGAATTCATCGTTAATGCATGTTTAGGGATAATTAGAACTTGGTAACTCGGTTTTAATCTAACCTATGCATAGGATGCTCACTTGGTAACTCGGTGAGTTAGTATTGCTCGATTAGCAAAGTGAATTTTGTCTGTCTTTCACAAATCATAGAACGTCGTCAACAAGAAAATCCTAGCAATCCCCCAAACGAGGTGTCCTGGTTGTTCCTCCTATATTAAATCTCAATAATTAAATATTTGTTTTATCTTTTTAATTATTTAGTTTAGAAAACTCTCAATTGCCAGCCCACATAAAGTTAATCATACTAATTAGTTCACGACAAGTCCTTTGGGTTCGATAAACCCGGATTTCCGAATATTACTACACACGACGGCCATACACTTGTGGTTGAAACGTGTCAAGAATCTCGAATGGTTAGACTTCCCATTCGACCAAGATTTGGCCACTGATCTCATCTTGCAATCATTGTCGGATAGTTATAGCCAGATCATCATGAACTATAACATGAATGATATCAATAAAACTCTGCCAGACCTGCTCAATATGTTGAGGACTGCTTAACAGAGCATTAACATAGGTAAAGGCACGACCATAATGATGGTCAATAAAGGGAAGAGCAAGCAAGTTGCTTCTACCTCCAAAGGAACGAGAAAGCAAGTTGCAAAATCCAAGTAAGTTGCCTTGAAGCCTGCTGGTGACGTGTCCAAGGGTGCGTGTTACTATTGTATTCTGACGGGCCACGGGAAGAGGAGTTGCCCCAAGTATCTAGACTATAAAGTATTTGAATAGAGACTCCACCACCAGCAGGTATTTTTGTTATAAATGTTGATTTTTTATCTCTTCATCTTGGGTATTGGATACTGGATGTGGATCTCACATTTGTCGAAATGTGCACGATTTAAAGAGAATTAGACGATTGGCTGAAGGGGAGATAGACTTGCGTGTGGGGATGGGAGTAAGAGTTGCTGCATTAACCGTAGGCATTTATGAGTTATCTTTACCTTCAGGACTTATTTTAGAACTAGAAAATTGTTATTATGTGCCTGCTATGAGCAGAAACATTATTTCTGTTTCTTGTTTGGACGAGAAAGGTTTTTCCACTAAAATAAAGGACAATTTATTTTGATAGTATGCACTATTGTAGTGTGTTTATCTAATAGATTGTATATCCTTGATCTAAATAATTTAATCTATAACATAAATATCAAGAGATTAAAACTTAAAATTTAAATCCTACTTATCTATGGCACTGTCGTTTAGTCCATATAAACGATAAATGCATTTCTAGACTCCATAAGGATGGATTCCTAGACTCATTTGATTATGAATCATATGAGATATGTGGATCTTGTTTATTAGGAAAAATGACAAAGTCCCCTTTCGCTAAGAAAGGTGAGAGGACTAGTGAGTTATTGTCACTCATACATACTGATGTGTGTGGACCGTTTCTCACGCATACCAAATGCAGTTATCTTTATTTAATAATATTTAGTGATGAATTCAATAGATATGGATTTGTATACCTTATGAAGGTCAAATCCGAATCTTTTAAAATTTTCAAAAAATTCAAGAATGAAGTAGAGAATCAACTTTGCAAGCGTATTAAGGCTGTATGATCGGATTGTAAAGGAGAATACTTAAGCCAAAATTTTTACGACTATCTTAGAGAGTGTGGGATCTTGTCCGAACTCACTCCGCCCATATCACCATAGTGGAATGGCGTGCCCGAGAGGAGGGAATCGCACCCTGTCTGACGTGGTGCGGTCTATGATGTGTCAAGAAGATCTTTCGATATCGTTTTGGGGACATTCTCAATTGAATGCAGATTTAACCATTAACAATGTTCCATCCAAATCGGTCATGAAGACACCATAATAGATATGGATTGGGAGGCGTCCAATAGTGTTGTTTATGAAGATTTGGGTTTGCGACGTCTATGTAAAGCATTTATAAAAAGAGAAGCCCGGACCCAAGTCGGATAAGTGTAAGTTTGTGGGAAATCCTAAGGAAGTGAAAGGATATTATTTCTACAATCCAATCGAGAACAAAGTGTTTGTTGCTCGGACTAGTGTGTTTCTAGAAACAGAGTTCTTCTCTAAAGAAGCCAGTGGGAGGAATGTAGAACTTGAAGAAGTTAAAGAACCACAAAACACTGATCCTACAATGGAACGTGAGAAGGTGCCACAAGATGTTATGGAGCAACCTGCTCGAGAAACACAAGAACTTTGTAGGTCGAGTAGGGTACGTTAGGAGCCACAGAGGTCTGGACTTCTCGTGACTGATCCCGGTAATGTACTACTCATGGATGATGAGCCTACTACCTATGTTGAGGCCATGAAAGGGCCGGGCTCTAAGAAAAGGCTTGAAGCCATGAGATCCGAAATGGAATCCATGTACACCAACAAAGTATGGACTTTGGTGGAACCACCCGAAGGGGCTCGGCACTTAGAGTGCAAGTGGGTCTTCAAGAGGAAGAATGACATGGATGGCAATGTAGTTGCCTACAAGGGCCGATTGGTGGCAAAAGGATTCTGACAGATTCATGGTATTGACTATGATGAAACATTTTCCCGAGTCGCGATGACCAAATCCATTCGTATCTTACTTGCTATTGTAGCTTATCACGATTACGAGATTTGGCAGATGGATTTCAAAATAACGTGCCTGTATGGAAACCTCCTTGAGGATGTGTACATGAAACAACCAGAGGATTTTGAGGATCCAGAACATGCAAACAAAGTCTGGAAGTTGTAGCGATCCATTTTTGGATTGAATCGGCGTTTTGATGATCCATAAACCAATGAATGTTTCAATCGATTGATCAGTACATAGAATTGGCGAGGTACAAAGTGAACAGAGAGTCAGAGATGAGGACGGTGAATCTCATCGTAACTCAATTGATTTCATTAAACGTATACTCGTGTTATAAGTAGCTAATACATTAAATGTGACGACCGTTGGATCAGTCAACGCTTGATCCAACGGCTGAGGATTCGATCTGATATTTGTCTTTGCACACTTGTCCTTCTAGTATGTATGAGCTTCTGCCAATCCTTTCATTTTGTCTTCTATTTCGTTTGAGTCCTTGAGCCAGAGTAGAGTTAGTTCTGCGCTTCTGGGCTTGAGGGTGAGAAGGCCCAATCCCATAAAATCTTCTTGCGTTGGCCTTTATTCATTGTACTCTAATAATGAATCTTTCTCCTATCCTTTTCTATAGAAGTTAACGCTCTCAATCGTATCACAGATTTCAATAGAGAAATCGCTCCTTGGGTTTGAAATATTTGCTGGAAAATCTGTCTCTTGTTTTGCTTCTAGTTCCTGGACACTTGTGCCAAAATCTCAAGCTTTCCTAATCAATGACCTGAAAACAGTATTCATAGCATTCTGCAATTTCATCACTGTTGACCGCTGTTCAAGAATCTGACCCGAAAAAGTAAATAAACTGAAAGAACAAAACTGACAGGGTGTGGAGAATTGCAGCAGTAAAGAAGAGACGATCTCGTGCATAGACAGGATGGACTTAAGGCTTTATTCACTCCCATATGGTACTCTTGATCCGGAACGAAGGCCTCCAGGATAATCGCCTCTCACCGTGCAAGCAGAAGTACCGTCTGGAATTGCACGCGTCGAACCTGTTAATTGGTGTGAATATCTCTCTGTGTTTGAAGGAGGAAGAGTACTGGATTTTGGAATGATAAAACAGAGGAAGGTGTCCGCCTTTTAAAGAAGACAGACACCCATTAGGAACAGTTGGAAACTGTTGGGGAACGAAAAACGGTCGCAACTGTTCAAAAAAGAGCAGTTACAAAACCGGACTGGTGAAGAAAAAGAATTATTTTCGGGCTGATTTAATTCTGAAAAAGGGAGTTGGTTTCTGGCCCAAAAAAGATTAAGTCATTGCTTAATCAGGTCCAAGTCCAAGTCCAAGCCCAATCCCACACCACACCACGTCACAGCCCGGCCCGGCCCGTGCCCGAACCCGAGACCGAGCCGAGCCGGCCGTCCGGACGGACGGCGGCGGCGGCGCGCGCGCGCGCGCGTCTGGTGGTTCAGACCATAGCTAGGTCCTCCCTCCTATACAAAATGTGTACCACCCAAAGGGCGTGCCTTATGGTGAAAACTTGAACTACAAAAGGTGAACAAGTTTGTTCTTCCCTCCAATGTGGGATGAATTAAT
Source organism: Linanthus parryae (assembly GCA_023055425.1). Lineage (NCBI taxonomy): Eukaryota > Viridiplantae > Streptophyta > Magnoliopsida > Ericales > Polemoniaceae > Linanthus > Linanthus parryae. The sequence continues at coordinate 76,502,365 of JALGPY010000006.1, read as the reverse complement.
TTTCCCACTTGAAGTTGCCTCCTTCACCTTCTTGGGTTGCCATCTTCACCTATGATTTTTTCACTCACCCGAACTCGATTTTGGTCTAAATAAAGTAGTAGGATGACCACCTTGACATAAGGTTTCCAAAACTACTTTCACCTCGACGAATCGATAACCCGTTTCTTCAGAAATCGGGTCAAAAGTAAACCCAAAATCAATATTTTCCAACAATCCCCCGCATGAATGATAAAATTGGATGAATAGCCGAAATGTCAAAGGATTGAGAGAGATATCACGCGAATGATAATCGCATCGAGAAGGTAGTCAGAGATTTTGAACGTTCTCTTAGTGAAGTACCAACGGGTATACTGGCTTGTCAGTAGCGAATCGCCTTGAACTGCTTGCCGTGACGTATACCTAGTCACTAGCACCCACACGGTTATCATCTTCCAATTACGGTTCTCATTTTTGTGCCCGTTTTAGCCATGGAACACTTATGTCCTGGTTTCATGAGTGGTCTTAGAGAATTTTGCCTCGTCATTCTCCTAGAACCGGTCCCCAGTTCCCACTCATATAGGTGAGTCTCATAAAGATTATCTTGCCATACCCCACTTGGTCGTTTATCCAAGATATGAGCTCATTAAAAGCTTTAACGCCTAACCTTGTCCAATGCAAGCGTCACTCGGAGTTCACCCTAGGAATAGGTTATGAAATTAGATTTCCTCAGTGACTAAATATTTGCACGATAGGTAGGTTGGCCCTTCGATCTTAGTTATTTGGATCTCCAATCTTCTAATCTGGGTTTCCGCTATGTGCAACTCGGTGAGATAGGCTTTCTTCCCATTCCTCTCGATGAACTAAACACTTGCTCTCTCGGTAATCCCTTTGTTAGAGGGTCTGCTAAGTTCTCCTTAGACTTCACGTAATCGATCGATATTACTCCATTTGAGAGCAATTGTTTAATGGTGTTGTGTCTACGACGAATATGTCTAGACTTACCATTATAGATACTATTTTGCGCCCTTCCAATTGCCGATTGACTATCGCAATGGATGCAAATAGGTGCCATTGGTTTTGGCCACATTGGAAGTTCTTCTAAAAACTGTCGAAGCCATTCTGCTTCTTCCCCTAATTTATCCAAGGCAATGAATTCGGATTCCATTGTGGATCTTGAAATGTAGGTTTGTTTAGAAGACTTCCATGACACAGCTGCACCTCCTAGGGTAAATACATACCCACTTGTGTATTTAGAGTCCCTTGTATCCGATATCCAATTGGCATCACTATACCCTTCAAGTACGGCTGGGTACCTGGTATAGTGCAGTCCATACGTTAAAGTATGTCTTAGATACTTTAGTACCCGATTCAATCCTTTTCAGTGATTAGCACTAGGATTGCTCGTGAATCCACTGAGTTTGCCAACTGCTTGAGCAAAATCGGGTCTGGTGCAGTTCATGAGATACATTAGACTTCCGATAACTTGAGAATATTCGTTTTGCCGTACACTGGCCCCATGATTCTTGGCGAGGTGTAAATTAAGATCAACAGGAGTCTGAACTTCCTTGTCATCGTTCTTGTCAAATTTCTCAAGTATCTTTCCAACATAGTGTGACTGAGATAATGTGTATCCGCTTGATGTTCTAGTGATTTTCATCCCTAGTATAACATCTGCGATACCCATATCTTTCATGTCAAACTTTTTCGTCAACAATTTCTTTGTTTAATTGATGATATTCTTATTACTTCCCATAATTAACATATCATCGACATATAAGCAAACAATGACATAGCCATCACGAGTGGTTTTGTAATAAACACACTTGTCACATTCATTTATATGAAAGCCATTTGATAACATTGCGTTATCAAATTTGACATGCCATTGTTTTGGTGCCTGTTTCAGCCCATAAAGGGATTTTACTAAACGACAAACCTTGTCTTCTTGTCCGGGAACGTGAAAACCTTCAGGTTGTTCCATGTAAATCTCTCCATTCAATTCACCATTCAAGAAATCAGTCTTTACATCCATTTGGTGAATTTCGAGATTATTTATAGCGGCAAGCGCTATAAGCATGCGAATGGATGTAATCCTTGTGACTGGTGAGTAGGTATCGAAATAATCGATACATTCCTTTTGTTTGTATCCCTTTTGCTACAAGGCGAGCCTTGTATTTTTCGACAGTTCCATCGGTTTTCAGCTTTCGCTTAAAAATCCATTTGCAACCCAATGGTTTGCAACCCGATGGAAGACTCACCAATTCCCATGTGTGATTTTGAAGTATTAATTCAATTTCACTATTGACCGCTTCTTTCCAATATGACGCCTCACAGCTAGACTAGCCTCCTTGTAGGATTGAGGCTCATTTTCTACCATATAGGTAACAAAATCTGGTCCAAAGTTCTATCTGTTTTGGCCCGCTTGCTACGTCTAGGTTCTACCTCTTCTTCGGATTGTTCAGACGTGGAGTCACGAGTTCGTTTAGAACTTTCCACATTCTTGGTTTTGTACAGAAATACATCTTCAAAAAATGTAGCCGAACAAGACTCAAAATAGTATTTTCGTGTATATCTTCAATTTCTGGTTTTACAACCAGAAATCTATATGCAGTACTATTATGAGCGTACCCGATGAAAACGCAGTCCACCATTTTTGGTCCCAACTTAACCTTTTTAGGTTCCGGTATTGCTACCTTTGCGAGACACCCCCACACTTTGAGGTATTTGTAGGATGGTGCTCTTCCTTTTCATAGTTCATATGGAGTTTTACTAAGCCTTTTTCCGAGGAATCCTATTAAAGATAAGGTTAGCGGTCAGCAGGGCTTCCCCCCACAAGTTCTGAGGTAAACCCGAACCTATAAGTAATGCATTCATCATTTCCTTTAAAGTTCGATTTTTCCTCTCCACAACGCCATTTTGTTGTGGCGAATACGGTGTCGCGGTTTGATGAATAATCCCACTTTCTAGACAAATGTCTTTAAGTGGTGATTCATATTCACCTCCTCGATCACTACGCACAATTTTAATTTTCCTATCCAATTGATTTTCTACTTCATTTTTGTAATGTTTGAACATATCTACTGCTTCGTCTTTCCTTCTAAGAAGATAGACGTAGCAGTATTTAGTGCAATCATCTACAAAAGTAATGAAGTACTTCTTTCCTCCTCTTGTTTGCGTATATTTTAGATCGCATATATCCGTATGGATTAATTCAAGAGGGGATGTCACTTTTCCATCAATTGGTCGGAAAGATTTCTTTGTTTGCTTTTCTTCAACGCATGTTTCGCATTTGTGGGATTTATCAATTTTTGCACTAGGAAGATGTTCCATAGACATTAACTTGCGAATGAATTCAAGATTTGCATGTCCTAATCTACTATGCCATAAATTAGAAGACTCCAACAAGTAAATAGAATTGACGCTCTTATTCATAGCCTTAGTTGGCGTCACAGTCATTACATTTAGCTTGAACATACCATCGCTAAGGTATCCCTTGCCTACATACGAGCCACTTTTCACTAGTACAATTTTTTCGGATTCGAATACAAGCTTGAATCCTTTCTTAACTAAAACGGATCTCGAAACCAAGTTCTTGCGAATCTCCGGCACGTGGAGCACATCGTTGAGCACGAGCATTTTTCCCGAGGTCATTTTGAGAGTGATGGTGCCTTGTCCTTCAACGGTAGACGAGGCTGAATTGCCCATGAAGACCGGCTCCCCATTTTTCACCTCCTCGTATTTGGTAAACATCGATTTGTCCGAGAAAATATGGCGTGTCGCGCCGGTGTCGACCCACCATTCCCTTGGGTTGCTTCCAATCATGTTCACCTCCGAGACGACTGCTGACAAGCGAATCCCATCATCCTTGTTTGCTTCCGCAACATTAGCCTCGGTTTTCTTGTCTTTGTTCTTTTCAGGTTTGCGCTTCTTTTTGCACTCGCTTTGACGGTGTCCCGTTTTGCCGAAATTGAAACACTTCCCCTTGAACGATTTCTCACCCCCATCGGCGGATTCCATGTCCTTAGCCTTTCTTTTCTTTTTCGGTCCTTGTTCCACGAGGTTTGCTTTGGCTTGCACAATTCCTGTTTTGGGGTCGGCATTGCGGTTGTCCTCCTCAATCCTCAAGCGCACGATGAGTTCCTCGAGCTTGATTTCCTTGCGCTTGTGCTTGAGATAATTTTTGAAGTCCTTCCATGATGGAGGCAACTTCTCAATTATACAAGCAACTTGGAACGATTTGCTTAGAACCATCCCCTCGGCATGGATCTCATGGAGAATAACCTGCAATTCCTGAACCTGACTTATTACAGTTTTTGAATCTACCATAAACAATTTCAGGAATCTAGCCACTACAAACTCTTTGGCCCCGACATCTTCCGTTTTGTACTTTTTGTCGAAAGACTCCCACAATTCCCTAGCGGGTTTAGAACCACAATACACACTATACAATGAATTGTCTAAACCGTTAAGAATGTAGTTTTTAGCCAAAAAGTCCGACTGCTTCCATGCGTCTACCGCTGCCACATTTTCCTTTTCAGAGTTTTCGGTCAACGCTGACGCGTCTTCATTTAAAACGCCGGCCAAATTGAGGGTTGTCAAGTAGAATAGCATTTTTTGTTGCCATCTCTTGAAATCCTTCCCAGTGAACTTTTCTGGACGTTCCCCATGACCGCCGATAGCCATCACAGTCGCGGGTCTGGTGGTGCTTCCAGAAGTGGTTCCTTCTGCCATTGCTGAAAATTTGCAACGCAAAAATTCAGTACCAATGGATGTATATAAAATAATATACTGCAAAGCAGCAACAAGATAATAATACAGTTTCTGAAATTTAACAGCAAATAAAATAACTGAAAAATTAAATCAGAAACAACAATTCTTTCGATAATTGGATTCGAAAGATATAGATAGAAAAGTAACAGATAATCTGATTGTTTTAACGAAAATTAGACAGAAACAGAAAAATTAACTGTTACAGAAAAATAAACGGAGCAGTCTATTTAACTGTTGTAGAAAAATTTCGACAAAAACTGAAGAAATTTGACTGTAACAGAAAATTAAATAACAGCAATATTTAACAGTAACAGAAAATTAACAGTACCAGTAAATAATACTGAAACTGAAAATAAAATGTACTGCAGAAACGAAAGCAGAGACTGAAAATTTAACTGTTGCAGAAAAAATTCCGAACAGAAAAATTTTCCAGTCACGAACATAACAGAACTGGAAAATTTTAACAGAAAAGGAAAAATAACAGTAACACGACCAGACTGATTTTTGAACAGATTAGGGATAAAGCCATAAGATTGTTGACCGCTGTTCAAGAATCTGACCCGAAAAAGTAAATAAACTGAAGGAACAAAACTTACAGAGTGTGGAGAATTGCAGCAGTAAAGCAGAGACGATCTCGTGCATAGACACGATGGCCTTACGGCTTTATTCGCTCCCAACTGGTACTGTTGATCCGGAGCGAAGGCCTCCCAGGATAATCGCCTCTCACCGTGCAAGCAGAATTACCGTTTGATTGCACCCATCGAACCTGTTAATTGGTGTGAATATCTCTCTGTGTTTGAAGGAGGAAGAGCACTGGATTTCGGAATGATAAAACAGAGGAAGGTATCTGCCTTTTAAAGAAGACAGACACCCGTTAGGAACAGTTGGAACTGTTGGGGAACGAAAAACGGTTGCAACTGTTCAAAAAAGAGCAGTTACAAAACCGGACTGGTGAAGAAAAATAATTATTTTCGGGCTGATTTAATTCTGAAAAAGGGAGTTGGTTTCTGGCCCAAAAAGATTAAGTCATTGCTTAATCAGGCCCAAGTCCAAGCCCAATCCCACGGCCCGTGCTCGAACCCGAACCCGAACCCGAGACCGAGCCGGCCGTCCGGACGGACGGACAGACGGCGGCGGCGTGCGCGTGGTGGTTCAGACCATAGCTAGGTCCTCCCTCCTACACAAAATGTGTACCAACCAAAGGGCGTGCCTTATAGTGCAAACTTGAACTACATATGGTGAACAAGTTTGCTCTTCCCTCCAATGTAGGTTGAATTAATTTTCCCACTTGAAGTTGCCTCCTTCACCTTCTTGGGATGCCATCTTCACCTATGATTTTTTCATTCACCCGAACTCGATTTGGGTCGAAAAAAAGTAGTAGGATGACCACCTTGACATAAGGTTTCCAAAACTACTTTCACCTCGACGAATCGATAACCCGATTCTTCACAAATCGGGTCAAAAGTTGACCCAAAATTGATATTTTCCAACAATCACAACATCTACTGACAAAGTTTTGAAGATTAACTCTAGGAAAAAGTTCTAAAGATTACAATACTTCCACTTCCAAGCATCACCTAACGTCTGCTAACTTTGAACTGTATTTCACAACACCTACTAATTTTGTATCTATATTATGGTGGTGTTTGGATAAGCTTTTTCGAGTGGAAATAAAGTTTCTACTATCTCAAAAAATCTTGTCAAAATTTGCAGCTTAAGCAGCAACATATCCATATGGCTGTTTGGATGAGCCGCAATAAGTGAGAGGTTGAGCTTAACAGTTCATTTAATCTGTAGTTTTTCAATTAATGCGGTAGGTTATTGTAGACAATTGATAAAAATGTAATTTTTTATGAGATATTGAGATTCGAACTCAAGACCTCATGCAAGGGTTTTAAACACTTTACCATGGGCTAACACACATTTGCATAAAAAAAATCCAAAAATTACCCTAAAAACTCTGGAATTTCTAAAAAAATCTGATTTCCGACCAAGAAATCCGGAATGCCAATCCAAAATTCCTGATTATGATTGGAATTTCCATTTTTGGAGGAAATTCGGATTTGTTTGGGTTTTGAGAGGTTTGATGGATTATATCAAATTTTCGACTTTTCATTTCTTCCGTACTTCCTCTCATCCAAACAAGACCATTTTATGTTTGTCTGAAATTTATCCTATGAAATGGAACTTTCAAGCAAGCTGCCTGTATTTAATTAGTTGGGCCTGTCAAGTTCAGCAGGTCCAACGTTCCAGCAAGAATCAAAGAATGGGAATTGATTTTATGGGCTGGCAAAAATTTAACCAAATGCAAGGGCAAATTTTAACATAGATTGCCAACACAATTTGTTGGCATTATATATACTACAATGTATCCTTATCGAAAATACTAAACCGCAAAAATCTAAAACCCTGAATGTAGATATTGAACCCTAAAACCTACTCATACTTTAAACCCAAAAAAATCTTAATTTAACCCTAAAACAAAAATCATCAAAATTAAGGAAAATAAATTTGTAACTTAAACCTAATCACTTGTTGGTGCTACAAAAGCATCATAACCTAACACAAACAGAAAGATGTTGGTGCTTGAACAAACTATTCGCAAAATGTATGATTTCATTGGCTAGAACATTTATGTCTTTTGTCTTCCTTTCTAGCTGTTTAGCTTTTTTTAAGGATGCAAGTAGCTACAAATGTTTACATTCTTTTTCTTTTACGTATTTTCTTGCTGCAAGTAGCTGCAAGTATGATCTGTTAGTGCTATACAAAATATTGATGCTACCCTGTATTATGTCTGTTAGTGTAAGTCAACCTGTACAAAATATTGGTGTAACCCCCTATAAGTAAGGTGAAGAGCTACCTTTTCATTCACCATTTCTTCTTCTTCTTCTTCTTCTTCTTCTTCTTCTTCTTCCCCTCTCTCTCTCTCTCTCTCTCTCTCTCTCTCACCGTCTCTTTTCATTTGTGTTTCTGAAAAATGGATGTTCAGAGGACATTGAAGGTCAAATTAATATCAGCTAGCGATTTGGAGAATGTCCGGGAGATGTTGAAGATGAAGGTTTATGCAGAGGTATCAGTCCATGGTAAGAAAAACATGAAGTTTTATACTCCAGTTGACAAAGTCAATGAGACAAACCCTGTGTGGAACTACAAGGTCAAGTTCCCAATTGATGAGGACTTGTTAGACCGAGAAGGTTTAATGCTCGTTGTCAAGCTGTACTGCAAGCGGACCCTCGGAGACCGCTACATAGGGGAAGTGTGCACCTCAGTCAAACAACTTCTCCACAGCGCTGGACCAAGCAAATGGACAGCATTTAGGTACTCATTGGAGAAACAGGGAGAGCTCATACTCATGTATAAATTTGGGCATGAAAGCGTTTATGACTCTAGTTCTGAAGATGAAATAAAACAAAAAGATTCTCAGAGTTCTGTGGACGACAGTAAAACATCACAAAATGATTCTCAGAGTTCTATGGATGAGAGTGAAACATCACAAAAAGATTCTCCGAATTCTGTGGATGACAAAGAAACATCGTTCTGGGAGAGTTCTTTTGATAGGTTGGCTGAGGGACTCAAGAAAATTATTGAATCTACTGGTTCTGATTCTTCTGATTGATTTCCACATTGGAGGAAAAGGAGATCAATGCGGTTATACATGTTTTTCATTGTTGTTTCTGTTTTACTGTTATTATTTTATATGTTCTCGTGTTGAAAAGGGTTTGGAAACAAAAATGTGGAGGGAGTGATATTTTTACTCAAGATTGTGCAATAAATTTGAGATTATTTGTTCAATTTCATTATCTCCAATGTGACAATTTAGAACATAAATTTGTCAATATGTCATCATTGTTTTGGAAAGACTCTTCCTGAAGGATCGTTTGCCGCGTTTCTTGGAGGTCTTTGAGAGTTTAGGCTTATGATATAGGGGTCTGAGGGGTTGTAATACGGGATATTTTGGTTTCCTGCAACTCCAGCTGTGGGAGTCCCATGACTGTAGGTGAGGGGGAAGAGATATATGGGGAGTTATGCATCAAGGTAACATATAAGATTATACATATTTGGTAGTACCACTACAAAAAAATCGGTTTATTACGACGAGTAAACTCGTCGTTATATCCCAAAAATCGTCGTTAGAAAACAAAGACGACGAAAAATTTCGTCGAAAGTGCGTCGGAATAGCTCCGTCGTTAGTTCGACGGGGCGACAACATATCCCCGTGGTCCGTAAAAGTTGTTATCGACCACTTTTTCCAACGAAATTGTTTCGCCGTTGATAATTTGCCGACAACTTGCCGACCAAAAATTTTTTTGGTGAAAACTTTTGCCGACTTATTTCGACAAACTTTTTATAGTCGTGGAATTTATGCCGACAACTATTCTCTCCGTCTTTTGTCTTTGCGCGACTATGTTTTTGTTGTTATTTATTATCTATTTTCGTAACTTTTGTCCCGTTTGCCCATTTTTTTCCGTTAAAGACGACCATAGTACTTGTCTTTATTTCTTAAACGACAATTTTACTCGTCGTATGTCGTCATTTTGCTCACTAATTGTTCGTCGAGAAGTGGTTGTCTATTTTTTATAAATAAATAATAAATTCATAAACAACTTGAAAAGAAATGAAATTTATATTAATTTCAACCGAACCCAGTGTACCAAAAATTTGTGCATTTACATCAACTACAACATAAAATCCTAACAAACTATATATCATCCAAACCAAAACTACAAACTTAGCATAATCTACACTAGCTAGGTACGTAGTTGTCAGTAGGGAAGCTCCGATGTGAACGTGTATCGTGCATAGGAGATGGAGGCGACCTTGAGTTCTTGCAAGCTACACGGTCATGCAATCGTCGTGTTGGGAGTATGATTCACAAAACCGGAAGACATTCACAAACAACATATAAATTATCTGACAAGTATGAACAAGAATTATGTACATGCAGTACAAGGTGTATGCTAAACTAAACTCAGCTAGCTAGTTGTTCACCCAATATACAAAATTCACATTCTTAAATCTGATTCACACAGATAACAATGGACAACTGCCGGAAGAAGGCGCAACAGTGACATTGTCAAATGCAATTTTCAGCTCTCAGGGAGCCCTCATCTCAATTCACCTATACCGATAACTTCCAAAACTTCTGAGCGCATACAGTGTACATATAATATTGTGCGTGCAATGTGTGAATTGTATGCATGGTCTCCACCAGGCAGGAGTCTCCACCCACACCACGGAGGGGTCTCGAGCGAGCAATATGCAGCATACAACAGTGGAAGTGTCAAACATATATAGTGAGTGTTTCAGTGTGTGTTCCATGCATAGCTTCCACCTGGGAGGAGCCTCCACCCACACCATGGAGGGGTCTCGTTTACGATTTTCAAATGCAAGGAATAGTCAGATGATGTAAAGTGTTGCAGGGTAATTTACCTCTATTGGCGACGCAACTCGTCCTTGAACGAAATACTCTGCAAATATTTTGGAGATTTCTGGCCTGGTATATTTTGGACATCACATAAGGCGCTAATATATACTACTAGTATCAATGTTCTATAATATTCAAATTGTACCCGCAACATGTGAGTTGAAAAAAAGTTTGTATAATTTTGTAATGTTGCCACCCCTAACCAATGAGGTGGTTCATGAGCCTATACCTACTGCACTAATCTCTAAACCAGCAATGATCTCTTTTCAACCACATCTTTAAACCCAACAATGATTACTCTGAAACCAAATTTTTAAGCCAGCATTTATTAATCAATTTGTTACTCTAAAGCTATGTTACTCTAAAAACCCATGTATTATTATACTTTGGTCTGCTTCGCCAGAAAGTTCCAAGTTAGTGATATCACTCACTATGTATGTATGTTGTTTGCAACATATATAACAATACACATATAGGAGGGCAGTTGATTGAAAGAGTTCAGAAATCACCGGCTCCAAAGCAAACAACTGCAGATAGGGTCAACCACCCTCCAAAAAACATCCCCATCTCTCTGCAGATTGAGCCTCATTCTTGAGTCATTATTATAAAAAAAAAAATTGCATCATTTTGTTATAAGAGAAGAAACAGAGTGGTACTAAGAGACTGTTTGGTATCAGCTTAAATAAACAAAATTCTGACTAAGTCAATCGATAGTAGATTGCAAGGACCAATTTGCCAGCCGGTTAAAGACCAAATTTTAAACTCCACGGACATCACAAAGCCAAACGTTTATACCGGAAAAAAACAATGTTAAAAATATTTTCATAACATTGCCACCCTAATCAATGAAGTTCATTATTAGCCTATACCTACTGACCTGCACTACTCTTTAAACCAGCAGTAATTTTGATATGAAACCACATCTTCAAACTAGCATTTATTAAACTCAATTAATCCCCCCAACCCCCAACTGTCAATCTTTAAACTCTCAATCTTCTCCTAATCCCCCAGCTTCCCAACTGCGTATAAAACCAGAGCCTACAATCTTGTACATTTCACTACACTTTTCATCTTCCTATATTGAGTTTTGCTTGTCTGAAAGCATGTCGATGCCAACGATCTCCACAAGGTTGATTTTGTTATTTTCTGGTTGTCTTGATGCAACATTGTGATGCATGGAATTATCACAAAGATGTTGCATCAGGTAGTCAGAACATAACGATGCCAACCTTTGTTTATCATAGCCCAACTCCTCATCGACGACAATTCCACAATGAGATATTCAGAATCTCGGCTACCACAACCCGGGCACGGAGAATCATCACAGATAAAGCTGGCATGTCGGTCTAAAATCTATTGGGTTGCTGTGTGTATGGTTCATCTACCATAGTATGCCCCAACCCAATATGTTGCTGTATTCGATGGCCAATGAACCATACTATGCAGTAACCCCATAGGTTTTGGACTTCCAACCCACCTTTCTTGTGATGCATTGAATAACCACGAAGAAGCTGCTGGATTTTAGTGCTATTAATTCACATGTTTTTCTTTCTACTCGCTCTTAATTTTCTCACATGTCACAACTAATGCATCGAGACAGTAGTTACTCTAAAAGCTATGTTAGACGATCATAAAACAAGGTTTCCCTCCAAAAGGGAATCTCTACATCTAGAATAGACTGAGAATCATCAACATCAAGCAGAGAGTGGACTTAAGACAAGGTTGCGCGATCATAAGACAAGGTAGTTACTCTAAAAGCTATGTTACTCTAAAAGCTACATTGCCGATCATAAGACAAGTTTTCCCTCGAGACGGGAGTATCAACATTAATAAGAGAGTGTATTTAAAGGAAATTAAAGGGGGCACCAACATATGTTTACCTCCGGCGAAAGTCCAAACAGTGCCCACTCATGCATACTATCGATTAATGTTCTGCAACCTGGAAATGTTACCTGCAACAGGTGATAGGAAATACAGCTTAGTATTGTTTATTCTGTTGGATTAGATGCCCTAGAGGCAATCTAGTTTAGTATGAATTTATTTTGGCTAGAACATTCATTGTATTATTTATTGGATATTTAATATAATGAAGTCATTAGATTTACAATTGTGTTAATTATCTTAAATATCCCTAGTCCAGTATAATGATTAATAGGACAATCATCTATAGACTAGTATGGGGTTTGATTGATATGGAGATATCATGATCGAACACATAGGTGTGCATTAAGGGTAATGGCGCACCGGATTGACCCATCTCCGAGAAGGCTACATACACGTTATGTTAAGTCACAAGTACTTCTCGTGGTGCAATGGTATTGTCATCCTTAGACTTGAAGTCGCTAGATATTCTAGTTATGGATTATTGTGATTTTGGTAGTGTCAAACGCTACACCGTAACTGGGTAGTTATAAAGGCGTGTACCGGATACAATAAGAAGCAAGCTTAGAGATCGTAGTGGACGTAGATATAATTTGTACCTCCCACATAACGGGAGCAAATATACTAGGCCACTCGAGGAATAGTGCTTATAGAATGTCTGGCCAGAATCAAATAAATCAATATAGGATATTGATGTTATTTGCACGAATAAGGCTATTCCCATGGACCGAGAAACTATGGATTGGATATACGAGTGTGACTTGTATGTCTCGTGTCCAATCCGGATATAGAGACAAAGGGATGAGACAATTACTTGTATAAGGTTTGTCGGATGACTATTCTATTAGTTGGCTAGAATGGTTGTTTTGCTAGAAAGCGCTCCATATTAGCAAATTGTTGCTACCAACTAGATAGAACCTATGGGGTCACACGCTATATAGAGTTGAACTAGATTTGGGAATTAATTAATATGATTAATTAATTAGAAGGATCACTTTGAAACACCTTGCAAACTTAGTAGGACTAATTTGCAAGGAAGGGACTAAACTGAATTCTAGTAGGACTAGAATAGGTCCTTTAGGTAGTTCGCAAGGATTTGTTGGACTATATAAAGGATACTCCTTCCTTCCTTCCCACACTTATGAGCCTTTAGTTCATAACTTGAGTGGGAGAGAACAAAAGGAGAGAGAGCAAGCAAGCAAGGAAGGCCGAACGCCCCCCTTGCCGCCGCCCCCTACCCGTCGGCCAACAAAGGATTCCGCTCCTCCTTGTTGCCTCGTGTTGCGTGATTTCTTCTTCCTTTTCATCCATTCCAAGCTAGCACAAAGGAGAAGGAAGATCTAGATCTCAACTCTAGGCGTGGATCAACTGTAGAGAATGTGACACAATTCACATTAAAAGTCATCACTGGAGAAACCCTGAGGTGTGTAACTTGATTTCTTCCCTTACCATCGTTATGTCTCTTGTCCTGTGATCTTTGGAGGGTATTGCATGGATTAAATATGTTTTTCCGTTGCGTATCCATGATCAAAACCCTACAGTGGTATGATAACCCACATGTCGTAGAGCATAAACGTGGTTTATGTGTTACGTTTTGATAGTTTTACACTTTAAATTTTTTGTTTATCGCGTAAAAAAAGACAAATCAAGCATATGATGCAATTTGTCAATAATCAATCAAAACAAGACCTAGTTTTTGCATTGGATGCATGAATTAGTGAGTTTGATAAATTTTAGGATCTTATATCTAGGGTTTGAGCATCCTATGGAAAGAAGGAGTTCTTTTCATACAATGAAACAACCAAACTTTGGAACCAAGCAAGGGAGTTATTTTGGAAACAACTCCCAAAGGAGGTTCCGCCCCCCGAGGGGACCGCCCCTCCTTGCTTGCCACCCAAGTAAGGGATGGCCATAGGGCTGGGGCAGCCCTAGCCCACGGCATAGCCGTGTGGGCTAGGGGCCGGCCGGCCCAAGGCCTTGGCGATCCTCTTTTGTGGTCCGTGCAATTTGATTGTTGGGCCCCATGGACCGTTTTAACCCTAGAAAATCCTAAAATCAATTAAAATTGACCGAGCGCGTTAAAATTGGATTTTAACTGTTTATGCGCAAATCACATGGTGATTGGATATGACCATAGGATGTGGTTTGGTGTGATTGTTTAATTTTGTGGTTTGGTTTACGGCCTGCGAGCTGATCAATTAATTGTAATAACTAATTAGGGTTCATTGGCTTGGAATTATCTTAGTCTAGAAAAGGCCATATTCACATCACGTTTTATTTTGTTTTGTGATTGTTTATTTTATTGTCTTATTATTTTGTGGTTTGTTTATGTATGATGCCTGCAATTAGGATAATAAGATAATTAGACAACCCGGATCTATTATTTGAAGTTGTGCCCAAACTCAAATAGATAGATCAGTTGATATGGATCAACAAAAACAATTAAAATTGAATTTGAAAAATCACACAAAAATTCAAATATTGTGTTTTTGTCTTCTCGTTATTTAAACACTCATCATCATCATGATTTCCCAAGATCGTGCGTGCCAAAGAATGGCGACTTGGTTAATAATGATGTGGTGCGATGGCACACCTCGTGTGCAAACTGTTTAAGTAAGAGGTTGGACACAACTAGGTGTTTAATAGGATTAAAACCTAGAGACAATCAATTGGGATTATCCATGCTGATGGATAAATAAGAAGTTATTTGACCAATTGAACCAAGAGTTGCATAAGGGATGCAATTGGAATTGTTCATACCTAAAGTAGTCAAATTATGGGTGACTTGCCAAAGCAAGCTCATAAAGAGATGAAACATGGATCTTGGCCCACTAGAAAATATAAGGATACTAGGTTATGACCCGTGCCCGTAGGGCACTACCAAACTTTCATTTCAAAATGTGGAAGGAAGGCATACTAAAATCATTATCACATCCATGAGATGAGGTAGGACCAAATGTGCTCAGGTGGGAGACTTTGAACCTGCCTTTAAAAATCCAGTGCTGAGAACTCATAAACCATATTTTTTGCTGTGACTACCTCCTCGAATTTCAAGACTCCTCCAACCATCAGGAAGATCTCTCTTATTCAACATATTGAGAAATAAGAAAGAAATCAGAATAATAGTCAAGTTAGTCTGGAAAGATTAGGCAAATACTCTCAAATATTCAACTGACATTTCATCATCACAACAGAATAATAGCAAGTACTATCATAGCTAGATCAGATAAACATTTTGAAGTGTTTACTGAACTTCCTATACAAAATCAGAAGTTAATACAAAAATGCATCAATTAGCCGAAAACTAAATACCCAAAATGAGGGACAGAAAAGGTGAGAGTGGTATTCCCTAAAGAAGGGTGAGAGAGGTACATGTACGAATTGCCTTCAGGAGTTACATACGCATGAGTATCGCGCTGCGCTCTTGAGAGGGGAAGGACACAAAAAGCTTATTCAATATCTCCCTTCGTTGAATCTCGGCTTCTTCTGCTGCCGAGTCTTTTTCTTCTTCTTCTTCTTCTTCTTCTTCTTCTTCTTCTTCTTCTTCTTCTTCTTCTTCTTCTTCTTCTTCTTCTTCTTCTTCTTCTTCTTCTTCTTCACGTTCAGGGTTCCCAATGAAGTAAAAACACTGCTAGTTACTGAAATGATGGGGATATTATAGGAGAAAATAAACTTATGGGAATAAAATCATGTAAACATTATAGTAATAATATACTACATGCTTTACTAAGAAATACACATAATTTCTAGTGGCAATTAATTGTGATTGATGATTTGTTTTCAACATTTCCTCTAAATAGTAATTGTTTTACTAAACATTATTCATATTTCCATTAATAAATTTTGTTTCCATCTCACATAGCAACAATTAGGGAAGAAATAATGGAGGAAAGAAAGTGATGGGAATGTCATTATGAACATTCCATTATAACGTAACATTAGTGGCAATCTTGTAATACTAGTTAAAAACGTGGTTGTTTATAAAATATATCAAGAGACAAAGAGCGGTCGAGATTGAAAGTTGAGAAAATCAACGATAAAGATTGCTCCGTTGAATTCGTTTTGGCGGGAAACACCGTTCTATTTTATTATATAGATTTTCTGCATCAATATCTTGAGGGTTATTAATCCGTAGATAAATAATGAGAGCTATATTTGATAAAATAGGCATTATTGAATATAGTCAAAAAATCGCAAATACTAAAACTTGCGTATTTTCCTTTTGTAGAATTCCAAATGGCAAACAACTCATCGAGTTCACAATATTCCCTACGATCTGTCCTTGAGAAGGACAAGCTCTCTGGAACCAACTTACTTGATTGGTACAGAAACTTGAGAATCGTTCTCAAGCAAGAGAAGAAACTGTACGCAATAGAGGAGAAAGTTCCAGCAGGTCCAGAGAACAATACCCCTGCAGCCCTAAAGGCGTATCAAAAGCGTGTTGATGACGCTAATGATGCGGCCTGCCTTGTGCTATTCACCATGACTTCTGAGCTTCAGAAGCAACACGAAAACATAATTGCTGTCGATATGATCTAGCATCTGAAGTAGCTCTTACAAGAGCAGGCAAGGGTTGAGAGGTATGAGGTCCCTAAGGCATTGTTCAAGTGTCATCTGGAAGAAGGGAACCCGGTGGGACCCCATGTACTCCGTATGATCAGGTGCTTGGAGAATCTCGCCCGACTAGGGTTCCCGATCGGCCAAGAGTTGGCAACCGATCTCGTGTTGCAATTGTTTCCTGAGAGTTATGGACAGTTCATCATGAACTATAACATGAACGAGATCGTGAAACCACTGCCAGATTTACTCAATATGTTGAGGACAGCTGAACAAAGCATCAACAAGAGTAAGGGCAAGGCCATTATGATGGTACAGAAAGGAAAGGGCAAAATGTTTGCCTCATCCTCCAAGGGCAAAGGAAAGTCAGTTGCCAAGTCCAAGGAACCTGCCCTTAAGCCTGTTGGTGGAATTGCCAAAGGTGTGACTAAAGGTGAGTGTCACTACTGCAGTCAGCCCTGACACTGGAGGAGGAGCTGCCCAAAAATATCTGGAGGACAAAAGGCTTGGAATAGTGATTCCACCACCACCAGGTATTTTTGTTGTAGATGTCAATTTAACTGTCTCTACATCATGGGTATTAGATACTGGATGTGGATCTCACATTTGTCGAAATGTGCAGGATCTAAAGAGAAGAGAAGATTGGCTAAAAGCGAGATAGACCTGCGCGTTGGGAATGGACCAAAAGATGCTTCGTTGGCCGTGGGCGTGTGCGAGCTATCTCTGCCTTCAGGATTAGTTTTAGAATTAAATAATTGCTATTTTGTGTCTGCTATGAGCAGAAACATTATTTATATTTCTTGTTTGGACAAGGAATGTTTTATTATTTCAATAAAGAACAATTGGTGTTCCTTTTATTTTAATAATATTCACTATTTTAGTGCGCAATTATTTAATGGACTGTATGTCCTTGATCTAAGCAATCATGTCTACAACATTAATACCAAGAGGATTAAAATACATGATTTGAATCATCCTTATTTATGGCACTGTTGTTTAGGCCACATAAACGAGAAGCGTGTATCTAGACTCCATAAGGATGAACTACTAGACTCATTTGATTTTGAATCATATGAGACATGTGAGGCTTGTTTATTGGGAAAAATGACAAAGTCCCCTTTCAATAAGAAAGGTGAGAGGACTGGTGAGCAATTGGCGCTCATACATACTGATGTGTTTGGACCATTTTCCACGCCTGCTAGGTGGTTATGTCTACTTCATTACATTTAGTGATGATTACAGTAGATATGGATTTGTGTACCTTATGAGGGCCAAATCTGAATCCTTTGAAATGTTCAAAGAATTCAAAAGTGAAGTAGAGAAGCAACTTGGAAAAAGTATTAAGGCTCTACGATCGGATCGTGGAGGAGAATACTTGAGCCAAGAATTTTACGACTATCTTAGAGAGTGTGGGATCGTGTCCCAACTCACTCCACCCGGAACGCCACAATGGAATGGCGTGTTCGAGAGGAGGAATCGAACCCTATTGGATTCGATCTATGATGTGTCAAACCGATCTTCCATTATCATTTTGGGGCTATGCTCTATTAAGTGCAGCTTTCACCATTAACCGTGTTCCATCTAAATCAGTCATGAAGACACCACATGAGATGTGGAGTGGGAGCGTCCCACATTGTCGTTCATGAAGATTTGGGGCTGCGATGTCTATGTAAAACGTTTACAATCAGACAAGCTAGGGCCAAAGTCGGATAAGTGTAAATTTGTGGGGTACCCTAAGGAAACTAAGGGTTACTACTTCTACAATCCAACCGAGAACAAAGTGTTTGTTGCTCGGACCGTCGTGTTTCTAGAAAGAGAGTTTGTCTCTAAAGAACCAAGTGGGAGGACTGTAGAACTTGAAGAGATTCAAGAACCACAAATCACTGAACCGATTATGGAATATGAACAGGAGCCACAAGCAGTTGTGGAATAGCATGTTCAGGTAACACAAGAGCTTCGTAGATCTAGTAGAGTACGCCAGGAACCCGAGAGGTATGGACTTCTCGTGACCGATTTCGGTGACACGATGCTCATAGATGATGAGCCTACTACCTATGAAGAGGCCATGAAAGGTCCAGACTCTCAGAAGTGGCTAGAAGCCATAAGATCCGAGATTGAATCCATGTATACCAACAAAGTATGGACTTTGGTGGAACCACCCGAAGGGGCGAGCCCCATAGGGAGCAAGTGGGTCTTCAGGAAGAAGATCGACATGGATGGTAATGTGATTACCTATAAGGGCCGATTGGTGGCTAAAGGATTCCGACAGATTCATGGTATTGACTATGATGAAACCTTTTCACCAGTCTCAATGACCAAATCCATCCGAATCCTACATCCAATTACAGCATACTACGACTATGAGATTTGGCAGATGGATGTCAAAACAGCATTCCTTTATGGGAATCTCCTCGAGGATGTGTATATGGTACAACCAGAGGGTTTTGAAGATCCAAAGCGAGCCAACAAAGTCTGTAAGCTGCAACGATCCATTTATGGATTGAAGCAAGCTTCTAGGAGTTGGAATCGACGTTTTGACGAAGTATTCAAAGATTTTAGCTTCATCAGAAACGAAGATGAGTCTTGTGTCTACAAGAAGGTTAGTGGGAGCTCGGTAGCTTTTCTGGTCTTGTATGTGGATGACATAATACTCATTGGAAACGACGTTCCCATGCTGCAATCTGTTAAAGATTGGCTAGGGAGTGTTTCTCAATGAAGGACTTAGGGGAAGCAGCCTATATAATCGGTATAACTATCTATAGAGATAGATCTAAGAGACTGCTAGGCCTAAGTCAAAGTACATATATTGACAAGGTGTTGAAACGGCTCAACATGCAAGATTTAAAGAAAGGATTCTTGCCCATGTCACATGGAATTACTCTTTCAAAGAGTGATTGTTCTTCCAATGAGATTGAGAAGGAACGCATGAGTAGAGTTCCCTATGCCTCGGCTATAGGATCTATCATGTACGCCATGTTATGTACTAGACCATATGTGTCATATGCCTTGAGTATGACAAGCAGATACCAATCCAATCCAGGTGAGAGTCACTGGATTGCAGTCAAGAACATCCTAAAGTACTTGAGAAGAACTAAGGATTCTTTCTTGATATTTGGCGGTGAGGAGGATTTGCGTGTAAGGGGTTACACGGATGCAAGCTTCTAAACCGACAGAGATGACTTTAGATCACAATCGGGATATGTGTTTTGCCTGAATGGAGCAGCGGTGAGCTGGAAGAGTTCCAAGCAAGAGACGGTAGCTGATTCTACAACAGAGGCTGAGTACATTGCTTCAAATAGCGTAGCAAAGGAAGCTGTTTGGATCATAAAAAAATTGTTTCTGAACTTGGTGTGGTTCCCAGCATTGATGATCCTGTTGAGTTGTACAGTGACAACACTGGGGAGATCGCGCAATAGAAGGACACACCAAAAATCCAAGCACGTGCTCAGGAAGTTCCATCTGATTCGAGATATTATAGATAGAGGAGACGTTCGGATATGCAAGATTCCTACAGATGAGAATCTGTCAGATCCACTTACAAAGCCGCTTGTGCAGTGGGAGCATGAAGGGCACACTAGCAGCATGGGCATACTAGACAAGTTTGTGCAATCATAAGACAAGGTAGTTACTCTAAAAGCTATGTTACTCTAAAAGCTACGTTGCCGATCATAAAACAAGGTTTCCCTCAAAACGGGAATATCAACATCAATAAGAGAGTGG
Source organism: Linanthus parryae (assembly GCA_023055425.1). NCBI lineage: Eukaryota > Viridiplantae > Streptophyta > Magnoliopsida > Ericales > Polemoniaceae > Linanthus > Linanthus parryae. The sequence continues at coordinate 76,482,033 of JALGPY010000006.1, read as the reverse complement.
ACTTAAAGGAAATGAAAGGGGGCACCAAAATATGTTTACCTCCGGCGGAAGTCCAAACAGTGCTCACTCATCCATACTATCGATTAATCTTCTGTAACCTGGAAATGTTACCTGCAACTAGTGATAGGAAATACAGTTTAGTATTGTTTATTCTGTTGGATTAGATGCCCTAGAGGCAATCTAGTTTAGTATGAATTTATTTTGGGTAGAACATTAATTGTTTTATTTATTGGATATTTAATAGAATAAAGTCCTTAGATTTACAATTGTGTTAATTATCTTAAATATCCCTAGTCCAGTATAATGATTAATAGGACAATCATCTATAGACTAGTATGGGGTTGGATTGATATGGAGATATCATGATCCAACACATAGGTGTGCATTAAGGGTAATGGCGCACCGGATTGACCCATCTCCGAGAAGGCTACATACACGTTATGTTAAGTCACAAGTACTTCTCGTGGTGCAATGGTATTGTCATCCTTAGACTTGAAGTTGCTAGATATTCTAGTTGTGCATTATTGTGATTTTGGTAGTGTCAAACGCTACACCGTAACTGGGTAGTTATAAAGGCGTGTACCAGATATAATAAGAAGCAAGCTTAGAGATCGTAGTGGACGTAGATAGAATTTGTCCCTCCCACATAACGGGAGCAAATATCTTAGGCCACTCGAGGGATAGTGCTTGTAGAACGTATGGCCAGACTCAAATAAATCAATATAGGATATTGATGTTATTTGCACGAATAAGGTTATTCCCATTTATCGAGAAACTATGGATTGGATATACGAGTGTGACTTGTATGTCTCGTGTCCAATTCGGATATAGAGACAAAGGGATGAGACAAGTACTTGTACAAGGTTTGTCGGATGACTATTCTATTAGTTGGCTAGAATGAATGTTTTTCTAGAAATCGCTCCATATTAGCAAATTGTTGCTACCAACTAGATAGAACCTATGGGGTCACACGCTATATAGAGTTGAACTAGATTTGGGAATTAATTAATATGATTAATTAATTAAAAGGATCACTTTTCAACACCTTGCAAACTTAGTAGGACTAATTTGCAAGGAAGGGACTAAACGGAATTCTAGTAGGACTAGAATAGGTCGTTTAGGTAGTTGGCAAGGATTTGTTGGACTGCATAGAGGATGCTCCTTCCTTCGTTACCACACTTATGAGCCTTTAGTTCATAACTTGAGTGGGAGAGAACAAAAGGAGAGAAAGCAAGCAAGCAAGGAAGGCCGAACGCCCCCCTTGCCGCCGGCCACTACCCGTCGGCCAACAAAGGAGGCCCCCCTCCTGTTGCCTCGTGTTGCGTGATTTCTTCTTCCTCTTCCTCCATTCTGGGCTAGCACAAAGGAGAAGGAAGATCTAGATCTCAACTCTAGGCGTGGATAAACTATAGAGAACGTGACACAATTCACGTTAAAAGTCATCACAGGAGCAACCCTGAGGTGTGTAACTTGATTTCTTCCCTTACCATCGTTATGTCTCTTGTCCTGTGATCCTTGGGGGGTATTGCATGGATTAAATTTGTTTTTCCGCTGCGTATCCCTGATGAAAACCCTACATATTCATCTTATGTTGATGTGACAATTTTGGATCAACAAGATAAAAGAAATGAAGTTTACCTCTGCTGAAATTCCACGCAGTGCACAACCATTATCAAAAATGAACGTGACAGTGAAAATGAAGTAATTTGGACCAGGGCATTCGTAAGGCACGAGAATTCAATGGTAAATTCATGGTTCGTTGCTAGTGATGAAAAATTGGGGATCATTCGAGCGCAAACAGTTAGCATTCAGTTCAGTACTACATGGAATTTAAACAAACAGCGAGCCTGAAGGACATCATAATAAACTTATAAGCCACTAATCATCATGACCATTCACAAAAAAGTTGTGCAGTAACTGTTCGAATTCCCTAAACTGTCTCATTGAACAACATTATTGTACAAGGAAATCAATTGGTCAATTACTTGCATGTTTAATGAGGAGGAAAAAAAAGAGAAACTAACAGATAATTAACTCTATTTAATCGCATACATCAATTCCAAAATAGTCACAGCAAATTAAATCACTTCTCCAAGATTCCATCAAAGTTTAGTCCCCAAAATCCCATTACCATGAAACCCATTATCAAACGCCTGCGTGAAGAGGAGGAGGTCACCAGTCGTTTCACAGGGCTGCCAGAGTCCAATAAGAATGCTCCAATTTTCATCTTTGATTCATCGGATGTAGATTCAAGGAGCGAGGACTCCCCTTCAGTGAGGTTGCATAAGAAGAGGCACTGCAATGGAGGAAAGCCGGCGGAAAATACAAGAGACTGAATGGAGAATCTAGTTAATTGAGCAGATGAATATTGAAAATTATAGGTTGGTTGTGCCTCTCGAATTCTATGAAAAAATCGGTGAATCCGTTTTCCCAATCAAAAAGAGATACAGGGGGGCTACCGGGACAAAGCTTTCACACAAGAAGGAACCAGGCAAAGGCCCCGACAGATGAACAACTTAAAGAGGACAATGCGGACTAGACTTTTATTTTCTGTAATTTTCCTTCTTATCTTTCTCTTATTCATGGTAATATATTATTTTCTATATATGTATGGCCGGTTGTCTTTAATGGATTGTTTTCTTTAAATTGCAATTACTTGACTTATTAGTGAAATAAATTCCTTTGGTAATTCATCCGTTCATTATCTACCATCTACGGGAAGCTGCGAAGGACATTTTGACCTGGTTTGAATGCACCAAAGTGTTGTTAATATTTTGGAAATATTATCGGCAGGTCAAAATAACCTTCGCAACTCCACCCAGAATAGAGAGGTTGAACGGATAAAATAACAATTATCACACTCAAGTTCTAGGAAAACTAATATATGCGACGGGCTACGCATCTATTAGGACAAGGATCTCACACGCGATATTAACGTCCCCTCAAAACACAATTGGGTGCAGAGACAACATTACAAAGGTGTGTTTTTCCAATCAAGAAGAGATACGTAGAACATAAACAGACCTGAATATTGAATGAACAGAGGGATATACGGAGAGAGGCTCAGATCTATACTCATGAAAACCAGATAAGAGATCGATGGTCACTGGCTGCGAAAAGAAATTTGGCTCGCCATGCATACCATGACAGTCTATCGGCTATGAAGAATGAATTCGGTAGATCAAAATCATCACGACCTCTTCAGTGACCGTGAAGAGGCTCCAATCGGTACGCATTAAAACCAAATAAGAGATGATCATAGCAGGCTGCAAAAAAATTCCCTCGCCATGCATAATACTCTCTAACAGCTTCAACGAGTGAATTCTATAGATCCATATCATCACGGTCTCACAGTGAGCACTAACAGTGAGCAAGAAATGCTCAAATCAGTACTCAGTAAAAGCAAATAAGTGATGATCAGAGCACGCTGCAAATAATGCAACCCTTATCTGGCAGGTTACGAAACGGGTGTCAAAATAATTACCATGTGCATCATTCGCAACTTTCGAAGCAGTTGATTCATTAAGCCATATATATCATGCTTCAACTATACTGAATTAAAATCCATTTGAAATTCCTCCATTCATCCTCTATCATGTACAGGTTCTCGTGAAGGCCACTTCAACCAGGTTTGCAGACACACAGCTTTGAACGTATTAGCCATCATTATGAGTTGGTCGAAGATCCTTCACATGCCCGTATTAGCCAGCATTATGGGCAAAATAACTAATCAAAGTCAATCACGTAAAGTAAACAAGGCACACCTCAAATTAAACATGTTGCACAGATATCATTGGCACCCCTAATCAATGAGGTGGTTCATGAACCTATGCCTAGTAAGCTGCAGTTATCTTGAAACCAAGCAACACATATTTCTCTGAAACCATATCTTTAAACAAGTATTTATTATCATTAACCACCATCCTCTCCATCTTATTACTCTTCATCTTCTCCTAACCCCACAGCCTCCCAACTGTGTATAAAACCAAAGCTTACAACCTTGTCCATGTCTGTCAATATTCTCATAGGTAAAAAGTAATGCATCCACAGAATAAAGTAAAAGCTATACACTAGCTGCCACATAAGACGAGTTTTCCTTCCAAAATGGAATTTCAACATCAAGAAGAGACTGACTGGACTTAAAGGAAATAAAGGGGGGAATCAGAATATGCCTTATGCAGGTTCTCACAAAAGCACCAAAAAGTTAAACCTTGAGACCATCAGTCGTTGGCAGAAGACTACACAGCTCATGTACACAATATGCAAAAGTTGTGTCTTTTTGGCAAACAAACAAACAGACATACACACGCACACACAAAAAACATGCATAAGTTTTGTTTATAGCACCTCCAGTAATTTTATGTTGGAAAAAAATGCAAATTAGCCATCGAAATGTAATTAAGTATTCATTTAATTAAAATATTACTTAATTCAAAAAATCAAAATCATTAAATAAAATGAAATCAGGAGACAATAATTTATGACAAACAAGCAATAATATGCACTTATTTTGCATCCAAAAAAAATCCATAGCACTTAATTTAGGAGCAGCAGCTATTTCAGGAGCAGCCCTTGAAAACATGTAGTCATTAACCTCCACTAACTACCCCACCTCTCCATCTTCTAACTCTCCATCTTCTTGTAACCCCCACCTCCTCCATTATCTTCCTGCAGTCTGAACCTATATAATGACTATAAAACAAAAGCCTACAGACGTTATCCATTGACAGAACCTTTCATCCCATATAAAGTTTATATTCTGCCAAGCTTGTCAATGTCAAGGGACAACACATTACCTCAAGTCAATTTTTAGGTTGCTCCAGGTAAAAGGGGACCAGTTTGGTCCTTTAAAGAGAGAAGAGAGCAATTTGTGATCACCAATACCTGGTGCATTCATCTCCCACTCATACCATCTCCCACAACAAACATGGCCACCATCTTGACTCACCTCAAGGCCCCAACAACATGGATCGTGGAACAAGGGAGCCTCAACAGCCTCCTTGAGAAGTTCAGTTGGACATCTGTCCAAATCAATCAGATGATAGCTGAGGAGGAAGCAAGGGTGGCAGGCGAATTTTTTCGAGACAACCAGGTTGTGACCACATATGACAGCATGAGCTCGAACACTGGTACATCGTCCAGTTTCCATCCGACATTGGAGAAGCAACTTTCCCATGAGGTTTCTTCTCTGGAATTGTAAGGATGCGGGCACAGGTGCTTTTACAAGCAACTTCATGGCTCTTGTTGGCAGGCACAGGCCAAACATTGTCTGTGTAACTGAAACCAGAATGTCTGGGGACAGGGCCAGATGCATTTGTGCCTCTCTTGGCTTTAAGAGATGCTTTGTGGCTGATCCATGTGGATTTGGTGGCGGCTTTTGGATTCTCTGGGAGCCAAATGAGGTGCAGGTGGATGTCATTGTTGTGTCTCAGCAAGAGATCCATGCCTCAGTCCAGGTTTGATATGAACACCAAATCTAGTAGTTCTACAATTTTTCAATCACATTCCTTAGCACATATATATATATATATATATATATATATATATATATATATATATATATATATATATATATATATATATATATATATATGTACATTAATCTTTATGTTTTCGAGTGTGAAACTCCTAATCACTAGTTATGAATGCATGTGTGCTTCCATGAGTGCAGGCTGCTAGGAACTAATGGAGCCACATGTGAATCTGGAGAATGGGCACAGCTCTGCAAACAAAGCTCCCCTGCCATCGTTCGTCTTCCGTAGCTTCTATTTTCTGTGTTAAATCCCTTAATAATCATGTTCTTTTTTTTTTAATTTAATGTTAAACAATGTTTTTTGAACCTCCCTCCCATGGTTTGAGGAGGGGGTTGTGCTTTGAGGTTGTAAGGGGTGGTTTTTTTCCCCTGTATTTGTGGATTTATTAGACGTTTTTTATATATGCTAGCTGTTATTTATTCATAAAATATACCTAGTCGTCTACATACATGCTGTTATTTATTCTCCATGTATTAAATATTTTTCCCAAAATAGACTTTATTAATGTTCATAAGTTATAACCAATTGTATAACTAATAATCGGCATTAGCAATTTGAAGTTCTTATATATAGAAAAAAGTTTATTATTCTAGTTTCCTATCATTGAATCATTATTCTAGTAATTATTCTAGCACGTTAAAATTCTTATATATATAATAATAATAAGTATTTTCCCCCTATTATTCTAGTAATTATTCTATTCTAGTTTCTATTTGTATAACTAATAGTCTGCATTAGCAACATCACCATGAAGAACAAACACTCAGCCCAACACAGAAGGATAAATTGAACAGCTTTTTTCGGACCAACCCTAGCTGAAGAGTAAGTCCCCAACTATAGAAATAACGATATCCCAAATCCAAAGAGCATACCCAACCCACAAATACAACAGTACTAGTCCGAACATATGCATTCACATACGGAATTGCAGATCTATAGCACGAATCGACCTGATAAACCACGAATTAAGAAAAGAACACAACAACAGCTACTAATGTACGAGAGTTTGAGAGAAGTTAGTCCTAGCCGACCGTCCTTGAGGCTAATCCAATATCGACTCCGTGGTTTCTTTAATCAACACTCTGATGACCTTCAGGCGCAACAGCTGTCTCCCTTCCGAAGATATTCAGTGGTTCCATCGGCTGGGGAGCAGAGTGAGTGGTCGCGGGAAGAGCTTCAGAGGGTTGAGGAATGAGTGGGGAGCAACGGGTCCATATGGCATTTTGTTTAACTGAATCCCTTAAAAATTATCTTGATTCAATTTTGAAGCTCAGGTTGTTCAAGGCTTGAAAGAGCTTGACTATTTCAAGGCCTTGAATCAGCTTCGGAGGCTTGAAAATAGTGTTGGCCTTGAAACTGGATTCAAAGCCTTGAAACTGTTAAACCTGAAAGCATATTCTCAGGGGGAGGTTTTCTATTAACTCTCTGATCTAACTTATCATCTCTCTTGCATATGTTTGATTATCTGTTGTTAGATGATGAAATAAAAATTGTTAAACATGTTTTGAATCGTACTATATCAACTGTTTGACCATGATAATGCAGGAAATATTGTTTCTAAGTTTGCAGGATTGTTTCCTAAACTGGATTGCTGCAAATTTGGAAACACTTGAAGAATTTGATCCTGTGATCACTCATTTGTTTGACAGCTTCTCATGATGGTTAAATGAAGGATTACAACAATATCTCAGAAGATTATAATCATTCAACCGTTGGAGAAGATCTCAACATAGTCAAACTCTGTTACCTACAAAGTAGGAAGGTTTTTGCTGAAAATCTGGAGAGATTTGCAGAGCTGTATGCTTTGTGGTATAAGCATACACCACAAAGAGCTCTTCTTTAAGTCAATGTCTTGGGCTTAGAAAATTTCTTTGCACCTAGTTCTGTTTCAGTCAGGTCAGAGTAAAGTTTCCAAACTTTCTCTTTTGTTTTCACAACTCCAATTTTCTCAAAGGCTTTCTCATTGAGTTCCCCAAACCCAGATGTGACTGATTCTTCTCCAGTAAAAGGGATCTCAAAATGCTCAAAGAACATGGTGAGGAGGTTTGCATATGGCAGAGGGTGAATCCTCTTACTTGTTAGGCTGAAGAGTATGCGTTCAAGAACTAGTTTTGGGAGATCAATCTCATAGCCATGCATAACCAGGTACATGACGTGCAGCATTCTCTCAGTCATCAACTCTCTTGAGTGCTCTCTAGGAAAGACATATCTCACTAGTATAGTGTGAAGGACCTTGTCGTCAACATTCAACACAAAGTGTGTTAACTGTTTGGTTGAGGTTGAGATGTTTGGAAGAAAGAATTCTTCTCTGGCTAGCTTCAAAGTTTCTGACTTTGGTGGATGGTTGCTAGTGTCATACCTCTTTGGACAACCTAACACATTGGCAAACTAAGAGTGATCTAGTTCAATTATGATCCCTGCAACTTTAGATTTGATCACCAAACGCGCAGATCTCTGAACTTGGGTTAAGTTCAGATAGAAGAGTCTGGTGAATCTAGGATAGAGATGCACTTGAGTTTCATATGTTCCAGAACATACTTATTAACCAAACTGCAAAAAAAAATAGACCTTGAAGCAAAACCATCTGACCACTGACCTTTAGAAATGTTTGAGATAAACCATGTCTCATCTGGAGCTGTGTTCTTTGTTGAGACTGGAGAATAGATCTGCAATGCCTTCTCCAATTGACCTTCTAATTTTGATTCAGTCACCTTCCCTTTCCTTTTCTCTGCCTCAGTTGCCTTCTTCTTAATCTTCTTTGAGCTGGTAGGCTCTTTTTCTGGTTGTTTTTCTGTAATGGCCTTCTGCTTCTTCTGCTTTTTTGAAGAGGAGGTTGTAGCCTTCTTGATCGTCTTCTTTGGTGGAAGAGGATCTGGAACTGCTTCTGCACTAGGAGTTCTGGAGCTAGAGTCTCCACTGACTTCTTGAACCTCTTCCACTGCTGCTTTTTTCTTCTTCTCTGAGACAGATTTTGAACCACCAGCCATCTTGATTCGATATGAGGCTCTTCTTGTGCTCATTAGGGTTAGGGAGAAGAAAAGAGAGAGAAGGAGTGATAGGGAACGAAGGAGAAGAGAAGAGGATAAATACTGAGAGAGTTTGAGTTTCAAAAGGAAACTAGTATCTCTCTGATTCTGAAAAGATTTGCACAGATCAGAGAAAATTTCAAACTATAATGCCGTTGTAAAAAGAATATACTAATACTGTTTTTGGCTAAAAACAAGTTTTTGAAAAGGGTAGGGACTATATCAGGAAAATATCTACAGAGCTATCACCCAGTATAGAATGATCCAAGTTTATTGACTATTGGTATAACAGATTCATTTTCAAGGCTTTGAAAAGGCTTTCAAGGCCTTGAAACACTGTAACACTGCAACAAGTAAGAAGTCAAAGCTTTGAACTGATTTTCAAGGCTTTGAAACTCAGTTCAAACCTATGTATACACAAACAACTTACCTTTCATACCTTATGCTCCCCCTAAACCAATGCAGTCTTATTTAGAATTCCCAATGCCAATCTTAGAGATGAGAACCTTCATCTGCTAATGGTTTGGTGAAGATATCTGCAATTTTCATGTTAGTAGCAACAAATTGAAGAACAATATCAACTTTCTCAGCATGATATCTGATGAAGTGGTGTCTGACATCAATGTGCTTGGTTCTTGATTGTTGTACTGGATTCTTTGTAATTGAAATTGCACTAGTGTTGTCACACTTAATAGGTATGCCTCTGAAGTCAAATCCAAGGTCTCTTAGCTGTTGAGCAATCCATTGTACTTGTGAGAAACATGCTCCTGCAGCTATATATTCAGCTTCAACTGTTGATAGAGCAACTAAATTCTGTTTCTTTGAATGCCAACTAATCATAGACGATCCAATGAATTGACAGGTTCCAGAGGTGCTTTTTCTATCAACTTTGTAGCCTGCAAAGTCAGCATATGAAAAACCACTTAAATAGAAGTTAGAATGTCTTGGATACCAAAGCCTTAATTCTTTGGTACCATTGAGATATCCGAATATTCTCTTCAAAGCAGTTAAGTGTGATTCTTTTGGATCAGCTTGAAATCTAGCACACATGCATACACTAAACATAATATCTGGTTTGCTTGCTGTCAGATAGAGTAATTATCCAATCATGCCTCTATACTCTTTTACATTAACACTCTTACCAGATTCATCCTTGTCTAAGGATAGTGTAGAGCTCATTGGAGTCTTGGCTTCCTTGAATTGAGCCATGCTGTATTTATTCAACAAGTCTCTTGTGTACTTGCTTTGATTCAGAAAGATACCCTTCTTCAATTGATGTATTTGAAGTCCGAGGAAGAATTTTAGTTCTCCCATCATGATCATCTCAAATTCCCTGCTCATAAGACTTGAGAATTCTCTGCATAATTGATCATTAGTAGCTCCAAACAGTATATCATCAACATATATATGGACTATAAGTAAATCTTTCTCATGAGTCTTAATGAAAAAAGTCTTGTCTACTAAACCCCTTTTGAAATCATATTCAAGTAAAAACTTTGACAGTCTTTCATACCAAGCCCTCGGAGCTTGTTTCAAACCATAAAGAGCTTTTTTCAAGTTTGTAAGCATGATCAGGAAATTTATAATTTTCAAAACCAGGCGGTTGTGCAACATAAACTTCTTATTGTAAATAACCATTCAAGAAAGCACACTTTACATCCATTTGAAATAGTTTCACGTTCTTGTAGGATGCAAATGCAAGTAAAATTCTAATTGCTTCTAACCTGGAAACTGGAGCAAATGTTTCTTCGTAATCTATACCTTCTTCTTGATTGTAACCTTGAGCAACTAACCTTGCTTTGTTTCTTATTACATTGCCACTTTCATCCAACTTGTATCTGAATACCCATCTGGTACCAATGACAGACTGGTTTGTTGGTGCAGGAACCAGGTTCCAAACCTTATTCCTTTCAAACTCATTGAGCTCACTTTGCATAGCAATAATCCAGTCTGCTTCTTGCAAAGCTTCCTTCACAGTTTTTGGTTCTACAAGAGAAATAAAAGCATTAAAAGCACATAAGTTCTTCAACTGTGATCTAGTTTGTGTACCAGTGGTTGGATCTGATATGATATTATCAGCTGGATGGGATGAGAGATATTTAAATCTCTTCCTTGGAGACCATGGTTCAGGTTCACCATAGATCTTCTCTGGTCTTGAAGTAGTGGCTTTGTCACTTGAATCCTTCTGAACATCTTTTCAAAGGCTTTGAGCTGTATTTTCAAGGTCTTGAGAACTATTTTCAAGGTCTTGAAAATGTATTCTATTTTCTTCAGAGCCTTTCTTGAATCCAAGTGGATTCTCAGTCTCTTCCTATGATTCATGCTTGTTCAAGTTCAGATATGCAAAACTTTCACTCAAAGAACCATCATAGCTTTCATCAAAAATAACATGAATGCTCTCTTCAACTAGTTTGGTTCTTTTATTGTAGACTCTATAAGCTTTGCTATTCATAGAGTAACCAAGAAATATACCTTCATCACTTCTTGCATCAAACTTACCAAGATTGTCTTTTCCATTGTTATGGATAAAACAAGTGCATCCAAAGGGTCTGAAGTAAGAGATTTTTGGCTTTCTCCCTTTGAATAGTTCATAGGGGGTCTTCTTAAGAATGGGTCTGATCAAGCACCTGTTCAAAATATAGTTTTCTGTATTCACAGCTTCTGCCCAGTAGTGTTTAGGAAACTTGTTCTCAAGAAGCATTGTCCTTGACATATCTTCCAGAGTCCTGTTCTTTCTTTCAACAACACCATTCTGTTGAGGAGTTCTTGGAGCAGAAAATTTATGAGAAATACCATGCTTATAAAAGAATAAATCAAACTCTAACTGATAAAATTCTCTACAATGATCACTTCTGATTGAAGCTACAGGTAGGTTTTTCAAGTTTTGAAGTTCTCTGCAAAGCTTTAAAAATTCAGAGAGAGCTTCAGATTTTTCTTTGAGAAACATAACCCAAGTGTATCTAGAGAAATCATCTACAACAACTAGAATATACTTTTTACCTTTTGGATTCAGAGTCCTCATAGGACCACAGAGATCCATATGAAGCAATTCAATAGGTCTAGTTGTACTTACAAACTTATTTGGCTTAAAGGAGCTTCTAGTCTGCTTTCTTTGTGCACAGGCTTTGCATAACTCATCCTCTTTGAACTTGCTGGATGGCAATCCTCTTACCAAGTCCTTAGAGATCAATTTGTTCAGAGTATGCAAAATGATATGACAAGGTTTCCTATGCCAAAGCTTTGAATCTTCTTTCAAGGCCTTGAGACACCTCAAACTTTCACCTGCAACTTTGTTAGTCTGAAAAGTATAAACATTGTTTGATCTAGAGGTTGTGAGAATGCAATCTCCTGATTTCTCATTTTGCACCACACATTTCTCTTTATCATAGATGACTTTGTAGCCATTATCACAAAGCTGAGCTATACTAAGCAAATTAAACTTAAAACCTTCAACTAGATAAACATCAGAAATAGAGATTTTAGGATTTATACCAACTTTTCCAATACCAAGAATATTGAACTTTCCTTTGTCACCAAGTGTTATTGAACCTTCTGATTGCTCCTTTAATTCTGAGAATAGAGATCTCTTTCCACTCATGTGTCTTGAGCAACCACTGTCCATGAACCACTTTTTTCCTTGGTGACAACCTGCAAGCACCAGTCACTGCCTTACCCAGCTGTAAGACCAAGTTTGGAATTTGGATTCATATTCAGGGTCAACCATGTTAGGTGGTCTAACCCCTTTAGAAACCCAAATCTGCTTAACATATCCTTTAAGATTAAAAGGAAAAGTGTTCCTCATTATGTGAGGGTCTCTTCTTCTAAAAGGACAAGTCATTTTAACATGACCAATTTTACAGCAGTAATGACAAGTAGGAGAGGTTTTGTTTCCAGCTTTCACAAAACTGGTACTGTTTCTTCTTGGAAAGTTTGGATTGAATCCAATACCAGCTTTGTGAACAGACTGTGAACTTCCTCCAAGAATCAAGTTCAACTTCTGTTCTGAACCAGCAACCTTGATTTTGACTAGTTCAGATTCATGAAGTTTCTCAGTAAGAGTAGTCTTTTGTCTTTCTAAATCATCAACATGATGTTTTAGATTAACAAGACTTTCATTCACAGAGGATTTTTCAGTGACTACTTCCTTGACTTGTGTTTTCAAGGCTTTGAAACTGGTTTTCAAGGCCTTAAAATCACTGTCAGTTTTCTTTTGAGAGATTTCAAGATTCTAATTTAGGCAAACAAGTTGTAAATTTTCTTTTGCTTGCTCATGTACTTTCTCTTTCAAAAGCCTGATTTCTTTCAGATAATATTCCTCATTTAAAAGTATTGTTCTGAGATATTATAAAAGAGCTTCTTTTGACTTTGAAATTAAACAGTTAACCAGTACCTCAATGTTCTTTTCAGAACTATCATCATGCTTGGACATGAAGCATAGATTGGCATGTTCTTCTTCAGATGCAGATTCACTGGAGCTGTCTGAATCACTCCATGAAGCTATCATGGATCTCTTTCTTCTTTCATGATCTTTCTGCTGGAAGTTCTTGCACTTATTGTGTGGACAATCTCTTATCAAGTGTCCTGCATCACCACACTCAAAGCAGTTCATAACTTTTGACTTGTTTTGTGAAGAGGACTTACCTTTGTAGTCCTTGCTGCTGGATTGTCTATTCCTTTTCTCTGTTGAATTCTTTGTTTCCAGAGTTTTTCTTCATTTTGAGAATTATTTTCAAGGCTTTGGAAATCAAGGAAATTGGATCTTCATCATCACCATCCTCAGTTTCAAGGCTTTGAATTCTCTCATTCTCTTTGGCTTTGGGGGCTATATTTTTGACACCTTCTGGGAGTTCTCCATCAACTTCATTCATATATATCTCATGTGTCAGGAGCTTCCCTTGTAGTTCATCAAGTTGTAAAGTTGAGAGATTCTGAGCTTCTTCAATAACTGTGGTTTTTGGTTCCCATTTTGCCTTTGGAAGACTTCTGAGTATCTTCCTCACCTTTTCCTCATTGGAAAAATGTTTTCCCAGTGAGTCAAGGTTGTTGACAATATCGGTGAATCTCTTGAACAAATATCTGATGGACTCATCTGTGTTCATTTTGAACAGCTCATACTGTCTGAGATAGATGTTGATCTTGGTCTGCTTGACTTGACTGGTTCCTTCAAAGGTAACCACAAGTTTATCCCAGATTTTCTTTAGCAGTTGTGCATCTAGAGATCCTGTTTAATTTATCTGTACTCAAAGCACAATACAAAATGTTAATAGCCTTGTAGTTCTTAAAGAATTGCTCTAATTCAGAAGAGGAGAGTGAGTCTTCTGTTTTGGGAGTTCTGATCCCATCTTTCTCTGTATGGAAAGTATGAGGTCCATTTTGAATAATGGTCCAAAGCTATAGATCTTGATCAATGATAAACAATTTCATGAGAGCTTTCCAGTGAGAAAAATTTTCTCCACGGAATAGAGGTGGTCGGTTAGCAGCTCTTCCTTGTGAGAAGCCACCATCACCTGCAGTACTCATGATCACCAGATGGTTAAATCTTGTACAGTGATACAAGCTTTGATACCAATTAAAAGTGTGAGTATGCAGATGTATAAGCAACTAAGATACTCTAGAAGGGGGGGGGGGGTGAATAGAGTATGCCAAATTTTTGCAAAACTAACTAACAAGTAGAATAACTAGTGCAGATAATGAATTTCAAGGCCTTGAACACAGGTTCAAGCCTTTGAAGTGTAACAGAAAGGTTTAGAACAAGTATGCCCTTTTCAAGGCCTTGAAAACAAGTTCAAACCCTTAAAAAATAAACAGTTTTTGTATGTTGTAAAGCTTTGAAAGAAGATGAGCTGAAAATGCACAAGACAAGTGATTTATAGAGTTCAGTCCACTTGGACCTACGTCTCTACCTCATGGATTATATCCCTGCGGGATTTTCAACTCAATTCTTACTAATCAAAAGCTAAGCCCTAGAACTCAAGCACAGAGAGTTCCCTTACTCTGTTACAGCTTGTGGTTTTCCCTAACCTGTCTAGTACTTGCTCTAGCTAACTGATTAACTAAGAATTCTCTATTGTTCACCTTGAAAAATTATTGAGAATGAATGTAAAAATAATACAGAATGATCTACTAATATAGCTCTATACAGAAGATTACTTAAGAGTGTAAAACTACAGTGAAATGCAGTGAACTTCTGTGTATGGATTGGATGAGATGAAGAACTTCTTTGATGCTTTTCAATCCAGAATGCTTTCTCTGTATTTGCCCGTTGAGAATTATGTTCTTATTGCTTCGAATTTGAGCTCTTTAAATACTTCAAACAGCTCTGCAAATCTCTCCAGATTTTCAGCAACAACCTTCCTATTTTGTAGGCAACAGAGTTTGACTACTTTGAGATCTTCTCCAACGGTTGAATGATCATGATCTTCAGAGATATTGTTGCGGACTTTCATTTACCATTATGAGAAGCTGTCAAACACGTCTGATTGATCACAGGATCAAAGTCTTCAAGTGTTTCCAAATCTGCAGCAACAATCCTGCAAACTTAGAAACAATATTTCCTGCATTATCATGGTCAAACAATTGATATAGTACGATTAAAAACATGATTAACAATTTGTCCTTCATCATATAACAACAGGTAATCAAACATATGCAAGAGAGACAATAAATTACATCAGAGAGTTAATAGAAAAACTCCCCCTGGGAATATGCTTTCAGGTTTAACAGTTTCAAGGATTTGAATCCAGTTTCAAGGCCTTGAAAATATCCAACACTATTGTCAAGTCTCTGAAGCTGATTCAAGGCTTTGAAAGCTGTTTCATGGCCTTGAAATAGCCAAGCTCTTTCAAGTCTTGAACAACCTGAGATTTCATAGAGGTTGAACGGAGGAAATAGATAATAACAAATAACAAACATGGAATGAACGGAGGGAAATACGGTAATGGGCTCAGATCTGTACTCGTGAAAACCATATAACACATCCATGATCACAAGCTGCAAAAGGATTTTCCCTCGCCATGCATATCATGACACTGTATCGGCTAAAGAGTGAATTCGATTGATCCATATCATAACGACCTCTTCAGTGAGCATGAACACGATCGGATCAGTACTCATTAACAAATAAGAGATAACAACAGCAGGCTGCAAAAATAAATTTGCCTTGCCCTGCATATTACACTCTAACAGCTTCAATGAGTGAATTTGGTAGATCCATATCATCATTGCCTCTTACACAACTAAATGTTTGGACCCATCAGATTATGAACTTTCAGCAATGACATAGGGTACTTAAAAACTTCATACCGTACACATAAATTGGGAGATGCACATTTTCAGCTACCTCATTTTCATCCATATCGCATTCAACTAGCCAAATTATATATACATTAAAACACACATTCCTATCCGTATGTTGCCGCATAGATATATCATTCAGCCCATGAATACACACTTTCCAATCAGTTAACAGCAACCACTTCGTTATGTGAGAAACAGTATATATATACCACATTCTACACTCAGCTAGCATATCCAAACACAGGATTTACCCATGGATAAATGTTTACAGATATCACAATAAAATTAAAGCACATACAATTTATAAGCATGAAAGATGGAGCCCGGCCTACAAATACAGATATCACAGTAAAATTGCTCCTTTAAGCCATAGAAATGAAAAGAGCTTGTTAGATCTGAGCTCAAGCCACCATTCATACCCAAATTGAAAAGCGCATGTATAATCAATAGAAACTGAGAAGCCAAATTGAGACTGAGAGACAGAGAGCGACGGACCAGTGATGAGGACAGATGTTTGTGAAGGGTGAGACATGGAATTTCTCTTCCTGCGCCAAAACTCCATTCTCATATTTGAACCAGATGGTGCCCGATTGAGTCATTCGGAATGAAGAACGAGCGATTCGAGAAAGGACAAAGACGGTGGTGGCGAGAGGACCGCGGTTGTGCGGAGATAGAGAGAGAGAGCCTGTTGTGGTGTCGAGTGGAAGATGATGAGATAGCTAGGGATCTTGATAGGTGAATTCGATGTGGAGGGCCGAAAGAGGGAGTAATGGCGGGGAGTTGTTAGTTGGCCAGCAGATAGCTGGGGTGAATTAATTTTTTGGTATGATTTGATTTTTCCTCCAACACTTAGGGAGATTTCATTTCCCTCCCCAAAATTTAGTTTAGATTCATTCTACACCAACAAATACACTAGGGCGAAAAGAGGAAGAGAAGATAAGGTTTCTTCTCCACCTAGGGTTCGGCCACCACAAGGTGTCGCCCTCTGTAGGAGGCCACGGCCAAGTGGTGCCGCCCTCTTCCATGCCCGCGACCTGAATGTGATTCAGCCACTACGCGTCTCCACATTCATCATCTTGTGAGACAAGATCCTCCTTCTTCCTAGGATTGCTACCACCATTGGAGAAGATTCCAGTTCAGATCTATTCGTGTGGATACTATAGTGACCCGGTTCCTTTTATCTGCGTTTTCGATCGTAGCCAGTCAGTTTGATTGAGATAACCTCTAATCATCATATTATGCTCATTCACATGGGTCCTTGGTGGATTTTGGCAAATTAATTTTTGTATTTACGATGTGTTTGATTGCCCAAAACCCAACAAGGTAAGTAATAGTCATGATAAAGGATAAAGGATTTGAGAACATTAGGGGAACAATTTGGGAACAAAATGGTTAATAGTGAGGGAAAGGGTGTCATAGAAGAGAAAATGGAATGACATAAAGGATGTGAGGAAGATGTTTTGGAATATCGGGCAGTTTTACGGGATTGTCAATAACTTTAAAGAGGTTGTGAAGATGCAATGGGATTGCATGGACTGTGAAAAGGATAATTACAATATCCTGAGGATAAACAACATATTAAGGAGTTTTTAGAGTCAAATTGTGAACTAACTTCAAAGGTTGTAGCAACTCAATTCTTCATTGACGCTAAGAAGGAAATAAACCTATTTTGGATGAGGGGGTACATAGGAACATCTAGAAAAGGTACATGGACGCGACACGACAAAATTTAAGAGTTTAAACAGTGATAGCAAAACCGAACAACGAAAGAAACAAGGCATCTAGGTAGACAACACTATGGATTTGTTCAAGTAATTACAAGGAGATTTAAAGTATACAATGGAAGCTGAATAGGGATAAGGGGAAGCTCGTGAAGACATTAAATGGAAGGGAATAGACTTTTTTAGTTATCATACATGAAATAATCTTCTTCGGACAATGAAAAGTGGCACTAAGTTTGTTCCCTAGGGAATGACATACTCATCCAATGTAAGATGTCGTGTTAAATATGAGATGTTTACATAGGCATTCGTCAGTGATGACAACCTTAAAGTTGGGAAGGAGGTTAAACCGAAGGGTCTAAGAAACGTGTTGGAGCGTCAAGATAATGGGCAACAAGGAATGATGGAGATTAAGACCAACAAAGACAGTGAGGGTGCAGGATTTTTAGAATTTAAATGCATAACAATGAGAATGCATTAATGGACATTCCACCAGGAGTTGTAAGGACTAGAGTGGGGCATATAACTCTTAAAGAGTGTGACCTAGACGGGATATGGAAGTAGAGGGTACGATGTTAAGTTGATATTCGTATAAGTTCCAAGATAAAGAATATGAGTGATGCTATTACCGTAGAACTTGTATAGATTAAGTTGCCAATAGGGATTAAGGTCTATAACATGACGAAATCAGGTCAAAGTATTCTTAGGGGTTAGACCAAATGAGACGCTAGAGAATATGAGCAACAAGAAAACTAGTCAGCTTTAGAAGGACATTGAGACAAATTATAGAAGGTTATAATTATTGAAACAACCCGGGAACCTACGGTTCCTCGCTAGTACAACTTAACGAAATCCAAAAGTGCTTTATTGAAATAAAAGTAAAGGAGAAACCCTCCTTACATTATTAAACAGAAATTCAAATATGTCTTAAACCAAATAAAACAACTACTACTTGAATACTAGCGTGGCACTACTCCTTAGCTCGTGTGCGTTTCCATCCCAGCTAGCTTATTCTTGACCTGCGGGTTTTGAAATAGCGAAAGCCGACCGCAGAAAAAATTTAATTAGTAAAAACTAAGTAAGATATACCACAATATGTAAAACAGAGTTTTTGGCTAGAAAGGAGATAAAGAGAACAACCACCACAATTTTAATCATTCGTTTGGTTGAGGCGTAGCCCACGAGCCCCAACGAGTACGATGTGGACAGAGAGGTCACGATGGAATAAAAAATAATAATGGGGTTTTTCCCCGGACGTTAGTAGATAGCCCTTCGCTATCCCGCCCTAACCATTCTAATGAGACCTTAAGTGTCGGCACCCCTATACAGTCGTGACCTAAACATGCATAGGTAGTACTCATAGATTCCACGATAAATAAGAGGGTAAGATCCCTAGGGAAATCACACATAGGTGTTCCCGGCCATTGGCCTTCACGCGCATCCTCTGCACATCGTTCCCAATTCTATTATCGTCCAATTATCGTTTCACATGACTTTCGAGTTTTTCTCAAGTAAACCATACATTTTCAAAGTTGCATGTGCAAAAAAGTAATTCAAGACTTGTCAAATTTTCCAGTATCACGATTCTAGTAGTTCATGAGCGATTTAGAAAGATAACACACGCCAAGAGACATTTGATAATTTAAAGGTATTGTGCATATAACTTACTTGGAAATGGAGAGAGAGAACTTCAAACACAAGCAGCACGGAAACTTAGTAGTAGGGGTCCTCGACGAACTCTCCTCCTACGAACTCGGAATCTACCATATCACATAATCCTATATTAACACATATTTATCCATACAACAATTCGCAATTAAATGTCCTATATGAAATGCAAGTGAATTCCCCAGTTAACCCCCAAGCAATATATATTATTCTAGCCATGAGTTGCACGATTAATGCACATATTTATTAAGAAAATAGTGGTGTATAAATATAAAAGTAATAGTTGAGGTAAAGAAAACTTTATTTGATATATTATAACATTTAGCGGCTAATATTTATAAATAAAGGTAGCTATTTAAAATAAGCTTGATGTCGACTATATATAACATAAGAATTATAATACTAAAAAAAACGTTATTATGTGACAAGAGTTTATTTTCCGATATCTACAAAACAAGGCTAAATAGTTGGTTAAGAAAAAGTAAATATTATACTTGCAAAATCCCAAATCAACGTAATAAGATTAAAGATTTGTTTTCAGAAAAATGATTTCTAGAGTTATATTTAATAGTGTGTGTAAATATAATAAAATATTAGTTTATATTTTGTTGCAACAATTTAGAACACACCTTGCTAATACATTAAGTAAAAACAGTTTGTTAAAAAGCAACAGCATACCCACAATTTTACTAACCTACAAAACAGGCCACCACAAGTTTGTGAAAAGACACTTTTATACCCTCTGGTTCACATCTACAGTCCATATCATCTTCTGCCCCAAAACAGAACTACATGTACAACAATACACTGACTACTCTAGTTGATTTCGAGAATCCATGGCGAGAATCAAATCAGCAAGCATTAAATTCGAGCTTTGAGGCGAGGGTTTGGGGTTTACCGATTGAAGAAGAACACACGAAGAAGATGGCGGCGGCAAATGACGGGTTCCGGTCGTCACTGGGTTCGTCGGAAGAGAGGGAGAAAACGGTGGTGGTAATGGCAGACGACGAGAGGAAGGCGGCGTTGGGGGCTTCGGCGACGCAGAGGGACGACGACGCCGGGGCTGGGTTCGCCGGCGGTTCTGGGCTTCGGCCTGTTGCCGTCGGCGTCGGTTCGCTGGCGGCTTTCGACGAAGAGCAGAGAGAGAGATGCAGAGTGCGAGAGAGAGAGGCAGAGGGAGTGAGAGATAGAGGGTGCGAGAGGGAGAGCTGGGTGTGGGTGCTTGGGTGTAAACCCCAATCGGAAAATTTAAATCCCGACACGAACATCTCGGGCTCAAATTGGAATGTCGATTGATGAAATTGATGACGGAGATTGGAGATTGACTACCTTGGGATGAATCGGGACGAAGTTGGTGATGAGGAGGTCAATTTTTTGACCTTTGTCGTGGTTGATTTCCGCCGGAAAATCAGTAGAGCACATCTCTGCAAATGGAAGGGATGTTGAAGATGATGGTGGGAAAGTGTACGGTGTGGCGGGTGCGCGATGCCACGCGGTAGTTCGCTACGCGTTATTAATTAAAACTACACTTTAGACACGTTTAAGACGTCACACGACCCGCTACACTTCACCCACTAATTTACACCCATTAACTATATAAAAAGTTGTCATCTTAAAAATACTTTTTGATAAGAAAAAAAAATGTTGATATCAATCACAATAATAATAATAAAATAATAGTAATAGTAATAATAATAATAATAATAATAATAATAATAATAATAATAATAATAATAATAATAATAATAATAATAATAATAATAATAATAATAATAATAATAATAATAATAATAAACTACTAAATAAAAGGAGAAAAACTTTTGTAAGTTCACACAATGACTCCCAAAAATTTGTCAAACTCCCAAAAATGCCCCATAAAATACCGGGGTATTACATCACATCTACCTTAAAACAAAGCTTCGTCCCCGAAGCTTAAAGTAAATCGAATCTCCCAGTGCAAGTATGCGGTATGCAGTTCTAATGTGCACGTAATAACAAGACAAGACGGTAATTAAAATGCATGGTTGTTAAATCACATCTCCCTTAAAAGGAGTGACGTCCCCGTCACTCGACTCATACCTGGTCGAAGAGGTGTGGGTAACGTTTCCTCATGTCCTCCTCGGCTTCCCAAGTTTCTTCTTCCGTTTGGTGATTCAACCATAGAACTTTGACCAGCGTGGTGGACTTGGTACGGGTGTTTCTGGTTTTTGTATCAAGGATTTTAATCGGTTGTTGTTCATAGGTAAGAGAGGGATCAAGCTCGACAGGCTCGGGGTCAATGATATGACTCGGATCGGGTATATAGGCTTTGAGTTGGGACACATGGAAAACGTTATGGACTCTACCTAGGCTGTTAGGAAGATTCAGGCGATAGGCAACCTCTCCTATACGATCCAGTACTTCGTAGGGTCCAATAAACTTGGGACTTAGCTTTCCTTTCTGATTGAAACGCATAACTCCCTTTGTAGGTGAAACCCTTAGGAACACTTTGTCGCCAACCTTGAACTCCAATGGCCTTCTCTTCAAATCCGCGTAAGACTTTTGTCGATCCTGGGCCGCCTTCATCTTTTGCTCGATCATTCGAATCTGGTTTGTCGAGTCCTCGATCATTTGTGGTCCAAGAATGATCGTCTCGCTGATGTCACTCCAACACAGCGGTGTCCTGCACTTCCTCCCATACAGTGCTTCGTATGGTGCCATCCCTATGCTAGCATGGTAGCTGTTGTTATAAGAGAACTCGATAAGTGGTAACTTGTCCACCCATGAACCTCCAAAGTCTAGAATGCAAGCCCTTAGCATGTCCTCCAGTGTTTGAATCGTTCTCTCAGTCTGGCCATCCGTAGCTGAGTGAAATGCTGTGCTGAACCTTAGCTCAGTGCCCATGGCCTTTTGTAGCTCCTTCCAGAAATGAGATAAGAAGTTTGGATCTCTATCCGAAACAATGGAGCTAGGGACTCCATGTAGTCTTACCACGTTCTTGATGTAAGCGTCCGCCCTCTTTTCCATGTCCCATGTGTCCTTCATGGGGATGAATCTTGCCGTCTTGGTGAGTCGATCGACTATCACCCAAATTTGATTCAACCCATTCGTCGAAACAGGTAAAGCCGTGACAAAGTCCATTGAGATGGAATCCCATTTCCAAACCGGTATCTCCAATGGTTGCAACATTCCACCTGGTCTTTTGTGCTCGAACTTTGACCTTCTGGCACGTCAAACATCTAGATACAAAATCAGCTACTTCCTTCTTCATACCTTTCCACCAGAAATTCTTCTTCAAATCCTTGTACAACTTGTCTCCTCCTGGATGTACCGAATAAGGCGTGTTATGAGCTTCCTTCATAAGCCTTTCTTTTACTTCCGCACATATCATTGGTACACACCATCTTCCCTTGAACTTCACGCTTCCATCTTCTTCCACTTTGAAATCGAGTGCTTCGCCTTTGTTGATCTTCTCCTTAATCTTTTTTAGGAAAGCGTCTTCTTTCTTTGCTTCTTTTATTTCTTCGAAGATGTCCGGTACTATCGTCATATTACACAACATGTTGTTCGTTGTTCCCTTCGTGCAGACTTCAATCTCCAGTCTTCGAAACTCTTCGCAAAGCTTAGGTGGTAAAACCCACATTGCATTTACCGTATGCTCCGTCTTTCGGCTCAATGCATCCGCTACTACGTTGGCTTTCCCTTAATGGTATTGAATCTTGATATCATAGTCTTTCACCAATTCTAGCCACCTCCTTTGTCGCATATTCAGCTCATTTTGAGTGAATATGTACTTTAGGCTCTTGTGATCGGTAAAGATCTTGCACGTCGTACCGTAAAGGTAATGCCTCCATATCTTTAGCGCAAACACGATGGCTGCCAACTCCAAGTCGTGAGTAGGGTAATTCTCTTCGTAAGACTTTAGTTGCCTGGAAGCATAAGCAATCACTTTGCGGTCTTGCATTAAAACACATCCTAACCCGTGCTTTGAAGCATCACTGTAAACCTCAAATTCTCCACCTTCAGTAGGTAACGTTAACACAGGTGCCGACGTCAACCTATCCTTTAGGGTTTGGAATGCTTCTTCACAATTCTTGTCCCATACGTACTTGCTTGTCTTCTTCATTAACGTTGTCATGGGTTTCGCGATCTTGGAGAAATCCTTCACGAATCGTCGATAGTAACCCGCCAATCCTAGGAAGCTTCTTATCTCCGTTACGCTCTTTGGTGTGGGCCAGTCTCTTACTGCAGATATCTTCCCTGGGTCCACTGACACACCTTCCTTCGATATAATGTGCCCTAGAAAAGGAACTCTATCTAACCAAAACTCGCACTTGGACAATTTTCCATACAACTTCCTTCCCTTAGTGTTTCCAACACCTCCCTCAAATGCTGTTCATGTTCTCCCTTCCCCTTTGAGTAGATTAGAATGTCATCGGTGAAAACGACAACAAACTTATCAAGGTACTTCTGAAGAACGCGGTTCATTAACTCCATGAATGCTGCTGGAGCATTAGTGAGTCCAAATGGCATTACTGTAAACTCGTAGTGGCCATAGAGAGTTCGAAATGCCGTTTTAGGAATATCCTGTTCAGCTATCTTAAGCTGATGATATCCAAACCTTAAATCGATCTTCGAAAAGGTATCGGCTCCTTGTAGTTGGTCGAACAAGTCGTGGATCCTGGGAATTGGGTACTTATTCTTAACGGTTACCCCATTCAACTCCCGGTAGTCAATGCAAAGTCTTAGGCTACCATCCTTCTTCTTCACAAACAAAACCGGTGCTCCCCATGGTGAGACACTAGGTCTTATGAAACCCTTGTCCAATAACTCCTTGAGTTGCTCCTGATGTTCCTTTAACTCGGCTGGTGCCATCCTATATGGTGCCTTCGAGATTGGTCCAGTTCCTGGTACTAAGTCTATCGCAAAGTCCACGGCTCTCTTAGGTGGCATTCCTGGAATCTCTTTGGGAAAGACATCGGGAAATTCATTCACAACTGGGATGTCCTCTAATTTCTCCCCTTCTTTCTCCTGATCATGGATCGTACAGAGGTATGCCCTATGCCCTTTCTTCACATCTGAGAGAATGGTTAAGGCTGACATGATTTGGATCTTGGGTCCAGTGGTTATACCCCTATAGGATAGACGTTCACCTTTCGGCCCACGAAACCTAACCTTTTGGGTGGCACACTCTATGGTTGCTTTGTATTTGCTGAGCCAATCCATACCTAAGATGACATCTAGGTTTCCGAGATCGAAGAGAATTAGATCAGAAGGTAGCTTGATTCCTAAGATTTCTAGGTTGACTCTGGGGTACATGGTATTGCAGGGTGTGACTTGTCCAGTAGGGGTAGAGATTGAGATAGATATTGGTGTAGGATTTGGTAAGTCTAACTTCTTAGCAAAAGTAGATGATATGAAAGAAAATGTGGCTCCAGAATCAAATAACACGAAAGCAGGGGTAGAATGTATTAGGAATGTACCAGTCACCACGTTGGCCTGTGCTGCCTGAGTCTGGTTCATCACATTAGTAGTTCCAGCTGCGCTGCGTGCTGTTGCTGCGGGTGCAGGTGCGCCTGCTACTGTGGTTGCTGAAGTAGCATTGCTGTTTCCCTGGGGTCGGTTGTTGTAGCCATTTCCTCCTTGCCAGTTGTTACCCCGGTTATAGCCACCTCCATTGTTGTTCCTGTTGACAGTATTGTTGTTGTTTCCATACCCTCCACCTTGCTGGTAGTTGCGCTGGTTCCCACCATACTGGTTACCACGGTTGTTATTGCCACCCTGGTTGTAACCGTTGTTATTCCCGCCGTAGTTGTTTCCTCCCTGGCGATTCACATTGGTTCCTCCATATCTTCCCCCATTGTTGTTCCCGGAGTTGTTGGAGTTGAAATTGTTGGAGCTTCCACCGCTATTGTTTCCTGAGGGTCGTGAACGACATTCAAACCTTCGATGGCCCAACTTTCCACAATTGATGCAAGTAATTTTCCTTCCTTGGCAATCCACCCCTGGGTGGTTTCTGCCGCATCTGGAGCAGTAGTAAACTCTTACTTGGCCTTGTCCACCTTGGTTTGGGTTTCCCAACTGGTTGGTGGAAGTTGGGTTGGGACGAAACCGTTTATCCCCGTTATCATTTCCTGCACCGCGATTTTGGAAACCTGTTGCAGCTGGTGTCTCGGTCTTCCTTTTTCTGTTGGCTTCTGCATTACTATCTAGCATGCGCTGCATATCCTGAGCTGCTCCATAGGCTTCGAACAATGAGTTAAAACGAGTAGGCCCCATTGCCTTTCGGACTTCAAAGTCCAGTCCTTCGACAAATTTGCGGATCCTTCTTATTTCTGTGGGTGCGATCTCCCGCCCGAACCTCATGAGTTCCATGAATTTGTCATAGTAGTCAGTTAAGGTAGCTCCATCTTGCTTCAGGTGCAAGAATTCATCAATTTTTGCCGACTTCACATGGTCTGGGTAAAACCGTTCGCGCATAGCTTCCTTTAGCTGTTCCCATCCAAAGCCTTCTTGGGCGAGAAATTCAGCTGATACGAAGCTCCACCATTTATCAGCTTCTTTCTTGAAGTAATAGGTCGCCACTTCTATGCGTCGATCCTCAGGGCAACGCACCGAGATCAGTGTCGTGTGAAAGTCGCGGATCCAATCCTCTAAGATAGTCGGGTCTTCCGTCCCATAGAAGAAGTCGGGTCGGAGTTCTGCAATCTTACTCATTATGTCATTTCCCCCAGCCTGTTGATTGTGTAGTAGTTGGGTTAAGGCTAGGGTCGCTTGTTCCAGATTCTGGAACCGAATAGGATCATACTGCTGAGGGACCGGAATTTGCTGGTTTCCTTGGGTTCCCTGGTTCATGGTTCCTACTTCTCTTGCACGTCTCCTGGTATAATATTGCATCGTACCTTTTAAATATAACTATACTTAATATAGATTGAAAATAATCCTACTTGTAGGTCACACATGCAATACATAAATTTCAAATAATTCAGCATTTATTAATCCACCCATCAAATAATCCGCATAAACACTTAAATGATAAAAAGAAACAATTCAATCCCAAAAGAAATAGCAACTCCTAAAACAGGGTAAACGTTCACTCTCGTGATAAAAGAAAAGCAATAAATGGAAATCCTAAGCGTGGGATGGGTGTGGTTCTACTCTTCATCGTCAGTTAGAAACATGAGCTCGATATCGGTAGGATCAATCGCAATCACTTCCGCTTCGTCGATCTCTTCATGCTCAATTTCTTCAATCTCGTCCACGTCATCATTCCAATCTATAAACTCCTCCTGTGCCTCCTCATCTTGGTTTGCACCTTGGTCTTGCTCATTTTCTTGGTTCTCATCCAATTCCATGTTTCCTTGCTCCTCCTCCATCTCTTCTTCGACCTCTTCCTCCTCTTCTTCGTGGTGCTCGACGTCCTGTGCTGCTGCCTGTTGTATTGCTGGGTCTAGCAACTCATCCATTTTGAACCAAAGCGTGAGCGAGTTCAAATAGTAGTAATCATAATCACGGTGCTTGTACTTGGTGATATTAGGTACATTTTGGCCCCATATGTTCGTGACGAACAAATCATCATAGTTTCCTTTGAGGTTATTCCATAGAGGCTCATCTGAGAGGCCGTTGAGGATGTAGTAGCTTATCTTCAACGGGTGAGCGTGGGTCTCGTTGCCATGTGGGCTTTGGCTCCAAGCAATGCATAGGCTTCGAACGTACCTGCAGTACTCTTCTGCCGTCTCTTGTCCCTCAAGGAATGTGAAATGGCTCGGCGCGTGAGCAGGTGTGAGGTCAGCAGGGGCTGGGATGGGTGGTCTAGCAGCGGGTAGGGCAGCCATCTAAAAGGAGAAAGAAAAGTCTCAGAATTGTTCTAAGCCACGTATACGCTCATTACTTGACGAAATAATTTAAGGAATTTAAAGCAGGTATGTAGCGTGAATAAACTAACAATTTAACAAGTTAAAGTCACATAGCAAATTCTCTTCACAAATAATAAAGATTACAATTAACTACACAACACACTTATGAATTTAGAAAGGAAACACGGCTACGCAATCCCACATCCCCGGCTTGTCCAGTTTTTATTTACAGTTTTAGTTATCCTATGTCCATTTTAATTTTGAAAAGCTTTCAATTATTATTTATCTTTATTAATGGAAACCGAGAAGTCGCACTAGCGTTGGAATCGTCGGCTCTGATACCAACTGAAACAACCCGGGAACCTATGGTTCCTCGCTAGTACAACTTAACAAAATCCAAAAGTGCTTTATTGAAATAAAAGTAAAGGAGAAACCCTCCTTACATTATCAAACAGAAATTCAAACATGTCTTAAACGAAATGAAACAACTACTACTTGAATACTAGCGTGGCACTACTCCTTAGCTCGTGTGCGTTTCCATCCCAGCTAGCTTATTCTTGACCTGCGGGTTTCGAAATAGCGAAAGCCGACCGCAGAAAAATTTTAATTAGTAAAAACTAAGTAAGATATACCACAATATGTAAAACAAATTTTTTGGCTAGAAAGGAGATAAAGAGAACAACCACCACAATTTTAATCATTCGTTTGGTTGAGGCGTAGCCCACGAGCCCCAACGAGTACGATGTGGACAGAGAGGTCACGATGGAATAAATAATAATAATGGGGTTTTTCCCCGGACGTTAGTAGATAGCCCTTCGCTATCCGGCCCTAACCATTCTAATGAGACCTTAAGTGCCGGCACCCCTATACAGTCGTGACCTAAACATGCATAGGTAGTACTCATAGATTCCACGATAAATAAGAGGGTAAGATCCCTAGGGAAATCACACATAGGTGTTCCCGGCCATTGGCCTTCACGCGCATCCTCTGCACATCGTTCCCAATTCTATTATCGTCCAATTATCGTTTCACATGACTTTCGAGTTTTTCTCAAGTAAACCACACATTTTCAAAGTTGCATGTGCAAAAAAGGAATTCAAGACTTGTCAAATTTTCCAGTATCACGATTCTAGTAGTTCATGAGCGATTTAGAAAGATAACACACGCCAAGAGACATTTGATAATTTAAAGGTACTGTGCATATAACTTACTTGGAAATGGAGAGAGAGAACTTCAAACAAAAGCAGCACGGAAACTTAGTAGTAGGGGTCCTCGACGAACTCTCCTCCTACGAACTCGGAATCTACCATATCACATAATCCTATATTAACACATATTTATCCATACAACAATTCGCAATTAAATGTCCTATATGAAATGCAAGTGAATTCCCCAGTTAACCCCCAAGCAATATATATTATTCTAGCCATGAGTTGCACGATTAATGCACATATTTATTAAGAAAATAGAGGTGTATAAATATAAAAGTAATAGTTGAGGTAAAGAAAACTTTATTTGATATATTATAACATTTAGCTGCTAATATTTATAAATAAAGGTAGCTATTTAAAATAAGCTTGATGTCGACTATATATAACATAAGAATTATAATACTAAAAAAAATGTTATTATGTGACAAGAGTTTATTTTCCGATATCTACAAAACAAGGCTAAATAGTTGGTTAAGAAAAAGTAAATATTATACTTGCAAAATCCCAAATCAACGTAATAAGATTAAAGATTTGTTTTCCGAAAAATGATTTCTAGAGTTATATTTAATAGTGTGTGTAAATATAACAAAATATTAGTTTATATTTTGTTGCAACAATTTAGAACACCCTTGCTAATACATTAAGTAAAAACAGTTTGTTAAAAAGCAACAGCATACCCACAATTTTACTAACCTACAAAACAGGCCCCCACAAGTTTGTGAAAAGACACTTTTATACCCTCTGGTTCACATCTACAGTCCATATCATTTTCTACCCCAAAACAGAACTCCATGTACAACAATACACTGACTACTCTAGTTGATTTCGAGAATCCATGTCGAGAATCAAAGCAGCAAGCATTAAATTCGAGCTTTGAGGCGAGGGTTTGGGGTTTACCGATTGAAGAAGAACACACGAAGAAGATGGCGGCGGCAAATGACGGGTTCCGGTCGTCACTGGGTTCGTCGGAAGAGAGGGAGGAAACGGTGGTGGTAATGGCAGATGACGAGAGGAAGGCGGCGTTGGGGGCTACGGCGACGCAGAGGGACGACGACGCCAGGGCTGGGTTCGCCGGCGGTTCTGGGCTTCGGCCTGGTGCCGTCGGCTTCGGTTCGCTGGCGGCTTTCGACGAAGAGCAGAGAGAGAGATGGAGAGTGCGAGAGAGAGAGAGAGGCAGAGGGAGTGAGAGATAGAGGGTGCGAGAGGGAGAGCTGGGTGTGTGTGCTTGGTTGTAAACCCAAATCGGAAAATTTCAATCCCGACGCGAACATCTCGGGCTCAAATTGGAAGGTCGATTGATGAAATTGATGACGGAGATTGCAGATTGACTACCTTGGGATGAATCGGGACGAAGTTGGTGAAGAGGAGGTCAATTTTTTGACCTTTGTCGTGGTTGATTTCCGCCGGAAAATCAGCAGAGCACATCTCTGCAAATGGAAGGGATGTTGAAGATGATGGTGGGAAAGTGTACGGTGTGGCGGGTGCGCGATGCCACGCGGTGGTTCGCTACGCGTTATTAATTAAAACTACACTTTAGACACGTTTAAAACGTCACACGACCCGCTACACTTCACCCACTAATTTACACCCATTAACTATATAAAAAGTTGTCATCTTAAAAATACTTTTTGATAAGAAAAAAAAAATGTTGATAACAATTACAATAATAATAATAAAATAGTAGTAATAATAATAATAATAATAATAACAATAATAATAATAATAATAATAATAATAATAATAATAATAATAATAATAATAATAATAATAATAATAATAAACTACTAAATAAAAGGAGAAAAAGTTTTGTAAGTTCACACAATGACTCCGAAAAATTTGTCAAACTCCCAAAAATGCCCCATAAAATACCGGTGTATTATAATTATCACACAACAAGGGTATCAAAGTCGGTCGATAATTCACAAGGAAGTTGTCTGTAAGCAGAGAGAACCAACGCAAGTCTTGGATGGAATAAGGGAGAGATTATGAAGAATAGGTAAGGTTAGGCGATCTTCGGGGACAGATATTCTTTTAAACACCCTGTATATTTATTTGGGCCACAAGTTGCAATAAGTTGAAGTTTTGAGACATTTGTACAAAGCTCTTGTTCAAAAATGTTTCCTGATGTCTGCAAAGCAAAGAACATTTATAATGTGGATTTAGATTGTGAAAACTATGCAATTACTAGAAATATAGGTATGTAATTATGTATAAATTGGATTCATGGAAGGAACTTGGCCAAACTAAGAATGCTAGAAAATTGTGGGGCTCTTATAGGCTAATTATAAATTTCGTCAAGAATATAAATTCTAGGAATATTTATTTCCATATAATTCAATTTCATACCATAACTATAAGGAATTTGCAAATTTTCCCCCTTGTGCACTAAAGCCATTTGTGCGCTTCCATTGTGAAACAGTGCCACCTACTACATGAGGTGGCAACATATCCATTCTCTTCTCCACAAGATGAAACTAGGTGAGTGATCACCATCATCATCTCAACCCTTCTTTTTCTTCAACAAAAAACCCTCCATGAACACCACCATTGTGCCACCACCACAACCACCCTCATCGCACCTCGCTTCTCAAGGTTATCCTGCTAGAGGTTCTGGGAGGCTCGTAAATAAAACCATCTCAAGAAATTTCAAGAGTGGAGGATTAACGAGTTTGGAATTGGGGGTAAGATACTTAAGAACCTAGCTTCTTTACTTTCTAAATTTGTAGTTTTAGTTGTAATACAGCCCAATTGATCCTCGTTTTCTTGATCCTCAGTTCTCCTCAAACTCAGGGACACCGAGAACCACCCTCAACTCGCAAAAACATAGACCTAGCCGCCAGAATCTGGGCGTTTAATCGCCAGAAACAGCTATCGGGTAGTGGCAGCCACGGTAACCTCTTCTCCTTGGAATTTTATCGAGCTCTTCCACCTCTCTGTGGTATTTAGACTTCATAAAACTCATTGGAATCTATTAAAAAATTGAAGTATGTGGAAATCGTCATGGCTGGTCTATTTGCACGCCGAATCTACCATGAACGACTGGAAAACATGAAACAACTAGAGTGCACGTAAGATCTTAATTTTTCGAGTTATTTTGGCTTCTGAAAGCACCTGCATACTCCATGTAGGTTCTAGAGTCAATTTAGAGTCCATGAACTTGCCTTGAAACAAGATTAATGTGGTTTTGATTCGGGTTCCTTGAGTTTTTCTGGGAGAAATGATGTCGTGTTCTCGGGTATGTAACTCACTTGTTTTTTAATCAAATCAATCGTGTCATAGCATTCTGAAATCCTAGGATTGTTGCCTACAACTTTTATTTGAATTTATCGGGCTGAAATCCATCCTAGCATGTCTGAATTTGAGCCCAAAGTTGGGAAAAGATGATGTGCACTGCTGCTATGTTCTTGAACATATTTGTGAAGTTGACTTTAATTCGTAAAACTTCCTCATACTTTGTTTTTTTGATCTATTTCGTGTAAACATAAACTATATCTCTACAAATCCATGTGATGCTCTTCTTCAGTAGTGTTGAGAGAGTCCTTCAAATATGTGACACAGCTCCTACAAAAATGTTAGAAGATGTCAACATTCTAGAAACTGGCTAAGTATAGAACATTGCTTGATTTTCCCCAACTTTTATATGTGATATCTCTTTCAATACTTTTAGTCTCTAAGAGCCTAAAAATATTCTAGAATTCTTGTTTAGCCATCTTCAAAATCCCATCTTCAGTTTTCTCATAACCTTTTTCAATTTCTCACAAATTGGCTCTGAAGTTGGCTTTCGGTGCTAATCTCACTCAGACTTTGATTTTAGATTGACAAGAAAACTGATCAATACAACCTTCACACTCTTGAGCTAGTCTACTCACGTTGTTATTCTGAATCAAAGTGTCAAATTTGACCAAGTTAACCTTCTAGAAAACTCTGATTTGGACTAAAATGTATAAGATAGGCAAAATGGCAATTTTGAATAAAAGTTGTGTAAAACTGAAATCAACGTATTGGAGTTATGAATATGTATTACATGGGTATTGGTGGTTGTAATACATTCTAAGTTAATGTTGACCAAGTCAACTATTTGTGGGTCTTTTGAAATTTTTCTAAACTTCAGAGCTCAAGTGTAAAAAGCTAAAAGTTGTTGTTTTCAACCATGTGACTATCTCTGAGTGTTAAGAAGATAATTACATATTATTGTGCATAATTTTACTGGAATGGGAAGTTTAGGCTCAATCAGGGGATAAAGTAAAGTTTAATTAAACTACATGGACTTGAGTTGAAATATTGAGAACTTAAGAGACAATCTTAAGTGGACAAATTGGAACTTAGTAAGTAAGGAGTTCATGAATATTCAGGGACTGTACTGATAAGACGGAGATTTGAGGTGGCCAAATAGGCATTCTGGACTAGACCGCTAGCAAGATAATTGCATATGCATCATACCACGCTAATGAGGACATGTAATAATAAGTATTTATAAACTTGCATGTGTAGTGGTTGCCAGAGTAGAGAATCAGCTACGCTAATCAGGAGTACTAGGCAAGCTTTTGATAACTCTCTATAGAGTTATACTTCTTGCACATTTTATGCCGTTTTGTGTGATTTCCGGGTTAATATTCTGAGTTTTGCAGTATGAAAAAGGTGAAAATATAGAAGTTTAGCTTTGAGCTCATAATCGCAAATCCCGGCGTTTTCGTACTATTTTAGCTATTTTATTGTCATATATAATGTCGGTGTGTGCTCGTGTTGTGAGTTGCAGGTACCAGAGGCTCAGGAGAAGATCGATGACCGAAAACGAGCTTCGGACATGGAAGAGCATGAAGAAATGGCCAAGGAAAGAGAGGAGAAGAAGTTGCATACTAAGCTGAGAAAAGAAAGGCTGAATCTAATTCCCACGAATTGGAATCCAATTCCCACAAATTAAAATGGAGTTGCCGAATGCAGATTCAAGTCAGAAGAAATTCCCACAAATTGGACTGTAACTCTCAGGAATTGGAAAGTAATTCGCAGGAATTGGATTCTAATTCCCATGCACGAATTAGAAGTAGACTTAAAATAGAAAGTACTGGGGCCAGAAAGAAATTTTGAAGAAGTGATGACGGGAAATCACTTAGGGGACATCAAAACACGACCTAGGGGATCAAATATCCAAGGCACGCACATCAAGAGAAGGCACGTACATCAAGACGGAGGAGAACGAAGACGGATACTACGACGAAACTCAAGCTCCACCATTGGAGATTTCTAGGGTTTGATCTTGTTCTTTTTCCCTTCTCAATCAATATATGGAGGAACTTGTGAGTTGTTCTAGTTTGATAAAGATTAGCTAGACATTTTGCTAGGCGTCTCTATGAGAGCCTAGGGTTTTATGTAGACGATAAATCCCGAATTCAAGACTTGTTTCATGCTTTATGATGTGATCTTTGGATAAACATTAGTTTCATGAACTTGTTATTGAATCTTGTCTATTGAAACGGCTTTATTAGGATATTGGCATTCATGAAAACTAGGGTTCTTCATGGATTAATCTTGCTTAATGTTGATTGCATTCTTGTCAATTGTTCACGTGCTACACTTAATTCTTAGTGTTGAAGGAGTCATGACCCGGAAATACTAGTTAGCTAGCGAATGCAAGATAGTGATTCTAACTAGCTGGGATGAGACGTGAATCACAATCCTGAATCAGCGAGACCGGAAAGGAGACGTGTTAGGATTAGACTTAGTGGGTAGATTCAGTAGGATTATTCGGCTATTCCGTGAAACATTGGATCGACAGGACCCGTTATCGAACCAATAGATGACCTGCTAGAACGGACCGGTAGACAACATGAGACCAATTGGTGATTATAGTTAACCGAGACGTAAAATGACATGAGACCGACTGGATATTGTCATAGCCTATTACCCGGCTAAACTAGAATAGGATTGACGTGTTACATAGCTGAATCGGAAATCGTCTACAGCCCTAGGTGATCTAGAGGTTGCCTAGTTTCTCCATATTTGTTCATTAATTAAGAAAAAATACAAAAATATTAGTCTAGTTTTATTTTAATTCAGTCGCTTGTTTAAGGGCGACAACTCTTTTAATCACTCAACTTTCCTCCTTGTACTGTACTTTAAATTAATTGACTAATTAAATAATCTCAAGTATTTCCAGTGGCATCGATCACTCGGGGTTGAAATACCACCGCTATATTACTTGACCGTGCACTTGCGCATACGCGTAAAGAATCGCGTCATGTTTTTTTTGCGCCGTTGCCGGGGACAGAGGTAGTTTATTTAGTTAGGAATTAGTTTAGAGTACTTTTATTTTTGTTTTATTCTTTATCTATGTGCTTCACGGGTGTCTTGTGAGTCTATTTTCTCAGGAACGCAAGAAGCAGGAGATATATTGAGCATTTGGAGCAAAGACTATTATTCGGGTCCCCCCTATTTTTTCTACTGCAGGGGTAACCATGAAGAAGAGGATGCATGCATAGTTTGGTGCTATCGATGTGGCATTTATCATGACAATATGGACCCATGTCGAGTTCATCCACCCCATCTTGATCAGCACCAAGAGGACTCATCAGCGACTATGGCAGAACGGCGCAGTATTATGGAGGACATGCTAGTGTGCTCCAAGTTTCTGTCTGTGGTTACACAAGTGCCACAAGATGATTCATCCATAGGTATGGAATACGTGAGAGAAAT
Organism: Linanthus parryae; assembly: GCA_023055425.1. Classification (NCBI taxonomy): domain Eukaryota; kingdom Viridiplantae; phylum Streptophyta; class Magnoliopsida; order Ericales; family Polemoniaceae; genus Linanthus; species Linanthus parryae. Next base: position 76,447,052 of record JALGPY010000006.1, on the reverse strand, counting down.
GATGGATAGGATAACGGAACGACTGGAGAAACTGTCAATAGTAGGGGAATCAAGTATTCAAGAGCCACAAGAAAAGACATTGCCATATGACAGTGAACCTAAACTTGAACCTTCATCATCGCCGCCACAAGTGGAAGAAGAGATACCTGAGCTGAGCGAATACCGTAGTGTCCATGAACCATTGGTGGACTGTACCATGTATGAGGACTCAAACTCTAATTCAGACTGGAGTGGACCCGGGTGCCTAAGATGGGAGGACCTGCCGTATTGCCAGCCAAAACTGCAAGAGCCCTCACTTCCTTGGCATGAATGGGATGAAACCAACTTTTGAATCATGTGGTGTGCTGATGACGGAGCTAATGAAGCACTTGTGCCCGTTTCTATTGAGGTAAAAGCCCCAACTCAGAATGTTGAAGAATTCTCCCTATCTCTTATTAATCAAGGTGTGATGAGTTGGAAAGACTTGTGTATGGAGATTCTTATGGGGAAGACCATCACGATAAATTTTCAGTTTACATATTTGCTATTCTATTGATGATATACATGCCATAGTCAAGGATTTGGAAATCAACAAGTGTGGGGGGGGTGGATGAATTGCATGGGTCGTTTCAAGAGCTTCTAGCACCGAAAATGTATTACTGGGATGAATTTATGGAGAGCGGCGCATTTGAGTCTGGTGATACATTTTTTGAAGCTGATCAAGAAGATCAATTGAAAGAGGAAAAGAGATAGCTTTCACAACTCTCCTCCATCGTCAGAGCACAGGGGTTCTCGTGAGAAAAGGCTTATTGAGAAGAGATGGTGGAAAAAGAATAACTGAAGGGATAAAGTAGCCTCCACAATCCTTTTCGGTTGAGGTAACCAGGTCGGGTCGTCGACCTTAAATTACAAGCGCTGCTTGGGAGGCAACCCAAGGAAGATTAGGATGCTATTTATTTTTAGTTTTTTTCTTTATTTTAGTTCTCCATATCTGGTTTTTAGGGGTGAGAGAGAGTTGCTTTAATACTTTCAATCAGTGTGCATCGACACAGGTACAAAAGACGCTCCGGATTTCCCTTCTTGATGTTCGTGTTGGAGAATTTTGAGTAGGCGCATCGGAATTCGGACGCGAGGTGAGAATTTTCCGGAAACTGTCAATGGTCCGCAAGACCCCTACTTGTTGCAGTTTTGCGGACACGGTGACCATGTAGGCCCGGGAACCACAGGTACCTCTAACACTCTCTATGTTCTACGTTTGAGCGATAATTGTTAAAATCCACCGCCTACACATTTAAGCGAGGATACCTCCTGCTTGATCTCTAATTTCGTTGAGGAAAATGAAACTCTTAAGTGTGTGTTTGTGTGTTTGTTGGGGGGGGTGTTGTTTACATGATTGCTAGCCGTTTTATCGAGTCTTGCATCGCCTGTTACTTACAGTTAGTTTTTGGTTATGTCCTTATTTTTCATTTTATTATTTAAAATTTTGTTTGAATATTTATTTTGTTGAGTCACCCAACCCGTATCGAGTAGTCAATCTAGTCGGACATTCAATATAGAGTTAGGATTTATTATTAAAAAAAAAATCAAAAAGAAATTAAAAATTTGAGAAAGGGCAATCAAAAGAAGCTAGAATTTGGTAAAATCGCGGAGTGTGAGGACTTTAGGCATAGGGCGTGACTTGCGACCGAGAAAGACAATGTGAGTTCCCCTTAGTACGTATAGAGAGACTTTCTTTACGTGAGTGCCTGCCTATTTTATACACTTACTTGATTTTCATACCTATAGTGTGTGCCGTGTTTTCTTACAAGAGTTGATCTAGGTGTGAGCTAAACGAGCCAAACGTTCATGTTTACGTCTTAGGTAGTCGCCAGCCCGCCTCGTAGTGGCACACGGAACTGTTGTGCGAGGATGTGTATTAGAGCACTCACTACTTATAGAACTCACCTTGTAGGACCACTAGAAAACCCGTGTTGAACCTTGGATTCTTTGATAACCCTTTGACCTAGGGTGACGATTCTTGGCTTTCATCATAGATCGTTTAGAATCACCGCTTAAATGCGTCACGAGGGAGTTGTAGTTGAGGGGGTTCGATGAGGGAGATCTTATTTGCACATCTTTGTGAGCCCTACATGATCGCATGCACTTCATTTGATATTCTTCGAGGGGATGCGAGGTGAGTGTGAAATACCCCGTTTTGTAGCAATGAGTATTTCGTGTAATTATGATATGTACTGGGAGTTAAGTGTAATTATTGGGAGTGTTTATAATTGATTACCAGTAATTGGGGGTCTTTGTGACATTAATCTAAAAGTTGTAGTGTCTTTTAATCGAGTTCGGGGGAGGTTATCGCCTTTTAGGCTAAACTATTGGGGTTGAAGTGTCTTTTTCAACTGATTAGTTATCAGTTTGACCTGGGAATTTTAATTTATGGAAAAAAGTATTCCCATAAACTTTTATTCCTTCCCATCAATTATTTCTTTCTTTCTTGTTTTCCTTCTTTTCTTTTTTCCCAAAACTCACGTCTCTCTCTCTCACCCGACCCTGACTCTCTCTCTGTCGTCTCTCTCTTTGGCCGACGGCAAGAAGAAGAAGCAGCAGCACCGCCGCCGCCGCCTCTCTCTCTCTCTTTCGTGCGCAGGTAATCTCTTTTCTCTCTCTACCTTTTCTCTTTCTCACTTCTCTTTTCTTTTTCTTCTTTTTTTCTCCCTTCCCGTCCGTCCGTCCGACCCTCCATGGGCGGCGGTCTTTTGCTCTCTTTTGCTCTTGAGTTCTTGTTGATCTCTTTTACTCTTGAACTCTTGATTTCGAATCATGTATGAAGCATGTAATCTTAAATTTTCATATTTATATTGTTAGTTTCATCGTTCATGGAATCGTATGATTGATAATCAAGTTTTAGGGTTTATCATGTTCATGGGTGATGGGAAAAACCCTAGTTTGGAGGAGAAGTTTGATTAAGCAATTTGGGTGATTGGATGATCATAGTATGTGGGTAACAACCTGATTTGATGTTGGGAATCATGTTATATTAGGTTTAGTATGACTATAGGATGAACTAGATGCTTGGAGGAAAAGTTTCAAGAAAATTGATTATTCCCGTATGTGTGTTTTGGGTGAAATTGGAAACTTGAAACTAGTGTAACTTTTGATCCGGGAATCGAAATTAAGATCCGTTTGAGGCTAAACCTATTATTTCAAATTTTTTGAATCTAATGATACTGCTTTTGAGCCATGATCTGTTAGAGAAACTGGAGAAATAAATTGGTGGAATTATGGTAGGTTATGTATGCTTTAGGTTAGAGGATTTTGGGGCAAGGTTTTGGGTGTTGTTTTGAAGTATGAATTAAGTGGGATGTTAGGTTGGTGTTAGAATCCTAAACCATTGACTATCATGTTCATGTAGATAGTATAGCGAGTATATTGCTAGAATAATTGTGTTGATTAGAATATTGTTACGTGTAGGTGACGAGTTCGTCGACAACGAGTAAGTAGAGTACTTTGATTGATTGCGATAGTTGGATTTTGCTTTGAGGTAAGTAAATGTGCCAAGCCTACTGTGCTTATATCTCTTTCTTGTCAATTGAATACTTTGATTTGTTACGTCTCAAAATGTGTTTACGTGCTACACGACTTGAAATACATGATTTCTACTTGTTAAATGTTTTTGATGAAAACATCACCATGATACTAATGAACTATAACGTAAAGTGGAAGAAGTTGTGCGGGGCCATTATTATTATTATTTTTGGGCGTGTTGGCTGCGGTCACGTCCCTTTCGATTCGGTTACAAGTCCCCGGATAGCGGCATGTACTCACTCCTTTTGCCGACGTAGTCTTAGGGGTGTGTCGACACTTCAGGTCGTGGAAGTTGTGGTTTATTTGAGTTCCCCCGTCACAACGAATTAATAATGATGATTTTTTATTTGAGTATGCTAATGGAAAAAGAATTGGAAATGTTTTGATTTTCCTTTAAGGGATAATGGTTGTAATGGAAATCGTATGGAATTGGAAACTTATATGTTTCATAAAAGTGTCAACTATATTTCACTATGATTTGGAAAAACTCTTACTCTCAAGAAAGAATCACTGGTTTTGAAACTCGTATCGTCGTTTTACATGCTTGGATGTTTCTTACCAGTATTTATTGCTGATTTTATGTTGTGGTGTTTCTTTTTCTTTCCGCACCGCAGGTCTTGAAGATGAGACTTTGGATTAGAAGGGATCGCGAATCACACATTAGTTTATTTCTTAGTTGAACACTTAGTTTCTTTTTGAGAACGTTAGTAGTATGTTTCCTTTCGTTTCGGAACGGTTTGTTAGTTTTAAACACTTAGTTGTATGCCCAAGTTTGGGGGCAAGACAAGGTTTAATTTCTTTTAAAAATGCCTTTAGTTATTTATTTTGGTTGGTTGTTACTTGAGACCTGCTTTTAACATCCTTTAACCCGGGTTCCTCTCGGGTACGGAGTGGCACCCCCGGGTCTCGGGCTTGGTTGTCAAATTACGGGGTGTTACAGAGTGAGCAGGCTTGGGCACTTCGGTGTGGCAGTGGTCAATGTCATTACACCATGGATCACAAGTGTGGAGAGTCGTGAGTGTGTGACATTTAATCCGCACGAAAATGGGGTTGGTTTATTTTCATTGGTGGTTCGTGCTAGGGATCGTTTTTTTTCATCATCAGGGTGTAGGAGAATCGGTTGAATTAGGCACGAAATTTACATCTATTTGACTACGCGAGAGGGGGAATGGATATATGCTAGTGTGGGGGTGTCGATTGTTGACTACGGACATAGAGATTGCATTTGCGACGACTCCACCCCCATACATGTTCTTTGATTGTTTGCGGTTCGTTTGGTGACATCGTGTACTTAACCGGGATTAGGGGGAGATGGATCTTGTGTGTGATACATATTCATCATTTTGGTTATTTCCTACCCCTTGTTCATATTTGCTTAGCTACTCTTGGAAGACCACTCGGGTATAATTATTGCAGCATTTTGGGATATTGAGAGATTGAAAAAAAAATTAAAATAAATAAATAAATAAATAAATAAATAAATAAATAAATAAATAAATAAATAAATAAATAAATAAATAAATAAATAAATAAATAAAAGAAATGAAAAAAATGAGAGATGAAATAACGGAATAAATGGGAGCTTAATGGAGAACGAGTGGTGGAAGAGTTTTTTTCAATTACGGCGGTGTTCATTTCACGCACGATTCATGACGGTGGCCACGGAGATCGTAATTGTACCGGGGTTTGAAGGAATCGAGGGCCGGAGATGGTGAGTTTCAGGTTGCGGTTTCTATCATCGTGGTGAGGGTGTGTGAGATGGGAATTTAATTGTAAGACTGTGACGCTTTAAGACTTATTTCATCATGATTATCCTTACGTCCCTAAGCCTAACATTCTAAACCGTTAGTGGAATAGGAGCTCGGACCTTGAACGTGGCTTAGCCTAGAGTAGCCTCATATTTTGTCGGCACAAGCGAATATGTAGGTTATTATTGTACTTAGTAAGGCTAGCCTCTCTATACAATCTAAGCGAAATTCTCGTTGTCAAGTTAAGGTTCAATTCACGCCTTATTTCAAGATTTCTCATCACTCCATGATAACCGGTTTGAACTAATTGAGATTGCCCGATCTCACAAAAGAAAAGAAGAAAAAAATATGTGTTGTTTTAATATTTGCATTGTTTATAATCTATTTTCATTGTATAAACATGTAGACCGCATCGTGTGTGTGTTGTTTGTGTCACATGGCTATTGGATTTGTATGCAATACGGTGGATTGAAATGTGGTGTGAGACTTGATTTTGCTCGGGACGCGTAAAAAAGTAGTGTGGGGGATTTGATAACTCTCTATAGAGTTATATTTCTTGCACGTTTTATGCCGTTTTGTGTGATTCCCAGGTTAATATTCTGAGTTTTTCACTATGAAAGTGGTGAAAATATAGAAGTTTAGCTTTGAACATTTAATCGCAAATCCCGGCGTTTTGGTACTATTTTGAGCTATTTTATTCTCATATATGATGCTGGTGTGCTCGTGTTGTGAGTTGAAGGTACCGGAGGCTCAGGAGAAGTTCAAAGACCGAAAACGAGCTTCGGACATGGAAGAGCATGAAGAAATTGCCAAGGAAAGAGAGGAGAAGAAGTTGCATGCTAAGTTGAGAAAAGAAATGCAACATCTAATTCCCATGAATTGGAATCCAATTCCCACGAATTAGAATGGAGTTGCAGAATGCAGATTCAATTCAGAAGCAATTCCCACGAATTGGACTTTAATTCCCACATATTGGACTATAACTCTTAAGGAATTGGAAAGTAATTCGCATGAATTGGATTCTAATTCCCACGAACTAGAAGCAGACTTATTAAAAAAAGTTTTGGGGCTGGAAAGTAATTTTGAAGAATTGATGACGGGAAATCACTTAGGGGACATCTAAAAACGACCTAGGGGATCAAATATCCAAGGCACGCACATCAAGATAAGCCACATACATCAAGACGGAGGAGAACGAAGACGGAGACTACGAAGAACTCAAGCTCCACCATTGGAGATTTATAGGGTTTGATCTTGTTCTTTTTCTCTTCTCAATCATTCTATGGAGAAACTTATGAGTTTTGCTAGTTTGATAAAGATTAGCTAGACGTTTTCCTAGGCATCTCTATGAAAGCCTAGGGTTTTATGTAGACGATAAATTCCCGGATTCAAGACTTGTTTCATGCTTTATGATTTGATCTTTGGATAAATATTAGTTTCATGAACTTATTATTGAATCTTGTCTATTGACACGGCTTGATTAGGATATTTACATTCATGAAAACTAGGGTTCTTCATGGATTAAATGTTGCTTAATGTTGATTGGGTTCTTGTCAATTGTTCACGTGCTACACTTAATTCTTAGTGTTGAAGGAGTCATGACCCAGAAATACTAATTAGCTAGCGAATGCAAGACAGTGATTCTAAGTAGCTAGGATGAGACGTGAATCACAACCCCAAATCACCGAGAGCAAAAAGGAGACGTGTTAGGATTGGCATTAGTGGGTAGATTCGGTAGTTCGGCTGCTCCGTGAAACGGTGGATGACAGGACCCATTATCGAACTAGTAGATGACTTGCTAGAACAGACTAGTAGACAACATGATACCGAAAGGTGATTGTAGTTAACCGAGACATAAAATGACATGAGACTGACACGATATTGTCATAGCGTGTTATCCGGCTGAATTAGAAAAGGATTGACGTGTTACATAGCTGAATCGAAAATTGTCTACAGCCCTAGGTGATCTAGAAATCGCCTAGTTTCTCCATATTTGTTCATTAATTAAGAAAAAACACAAAAAAATAGTCTAGTTGTTATTTTAATTCAGTCGCTTGTTTGGGGGCAAAAACTCTTTTAATCACTCAACTTTACTCCTTGTACCGTACTTTAAATTAATCGACTAATTAAATAATCTCAAGTCTGTCCTCGTGGGATTGATAACTTGGGGTGGAAATACCACCCCTATATTACTTGACCGTGCACTTACGCATACGCGTAGAGAATCGCGTCAGCTACTAGGTAAATGTATGATGCTTAACTTTCTATTTAGAGAATGCTAGAATACATACATACATACATACATACATACATACATACATACATACATACATACATACATACATACATACATACATACATACATACATACATACATACGGACGTGTGTGTGTGAATCTATGATACTGTGATCATAAAATAAATGACAAGGGATCAAGCTTACATACATACATAAATATGGACTTGGATTATGAAACATGCTTGAATTTAAGTTACTTGATTAATATTGGAATCATGATTACTTTAGACCTTATATGGTCATTACAGTCTCTATATGTCTAGTTGATACGGTGGCAGACACACATGGGACTCGGCTACAGGATTTTTTTCGGTACATTGCTAGCTCCCGACTGGGGGCAACTAGAACTACTCTCTGGACTGACTATCCAGTAGGAGTGTGCACACGTAAGATCTAGTTTGTCTTAGTGGAAAAAGGGATACTCTTATAAGGAGCCGAGTTTAGATATGTCACAGCTGAGTTTAAATTGATATCTAACTTAGTGGTTTAACATTCTCTTTGATCTTGGATGTGGGTCACGTCATATGGTATATGTATTATGAGATCATGTTAAACGCTTTCAAAGTTATTTATATCTTCTATGTTTTAAAATTCAATTTTATTCATGGGAACATGACGTCGTAGCGTCATTGCCTTCCATTTTGGAAGGTGAACACGCGGGAGGTTAGGGAGTAGACAAACACATAGGAGATGTCACGTCTGATAACGGGGATTATAATCATAAGTTTTATTTAATTTTTTTTTTCTTTCATTCTGTATCATAGTAGAGCATTAGAATTTCTCATTGCAGAGCATTTCCGTGCTCAGCGGGGGCATCTCAGGACAGCCTCGGGGATCCAAGTGTTATTCACCAGCACTCTAGGATGGCGGTGTTACATACCTCAGAGAATTCATAACCATCGCAACAGCCTTTTACAGAAGTTCCAAATCCCACCTCGGAGTTAGTTGTGAGGTCCAGATCGACTTCCGAAAAATAAGACTTAAACAATCCAACAAGACAAACTAGACCTTATGTGTGCACACCCCTACTATATCATCAGCCTATACAGTAGTACTAGCTTCCTACATGTTCGAAGGCAAGCATATGATATCCAATGCATGTAGCCACGACCCAGGAATACGAAAACAATAGTAATCCTCCATGTGTGTGATATCCAGCCTAGTTTCATTATCAGCGAAGATGATTCCTTACTCGAACAACCTCGTCGGCTATGGAGATTTTTTGCGGGGTAGCTTTCCAAAGTTCTAGCATCCGGCATATTTCAAAGTTACAGAGGATGTTATCTATCCCAATACGCTTGCACAACTTGCCACTATTGGATTCGGTACTTCACCATTGGTGAAATTGATAGAGCTAATTTTTTATCCATGCCTAGAAGAGCCTCTGACAACAGAAGGTTACGAATTTGATGGAGAAGTCGTGGTGTTTGCAAGGAGGGATGTTATATTTCAATGATCTTCTTGTTTTTTTTCGACAACTGATTTGGGCTTGTAAATGAAATGGTTTATATAGGCTGATGCTGAAAGCTGTAGTAGCATTATTCCACCTAATTGGTGAGGTTTCCACAAGGTGAATGGGTAGGTGACATCAATTGGGTTTTAGGTGTAGCAGTAGGAACTACAAGGCTAAGACTAGATAATTGTTTCTAATTTCCGAAACAGTAAGGATATACCCTTTGGTGTATTCTTCTCACATGTTTTTTTTATTCAGACATTTCCACACTGCCACATATCAGTTGGAGGTTTACACAGTGACCCCAATATTATAAAAAATAATGCATTTCCAACCCTTAGAAAATTCCAGGGTGTTGCATCCTACCCCCTTAAAAGAATCTGCGTCCCCGAAAATCTCGCACTACTCTGAAGCCTCAATAATTGCTTGCCTTCATCTCGATAGTATTATGTTGATGTTTTACTGTTCTTACCACTCAATGAACTAGTTTAACCGTATCGTTAGGTAGTAACCTCATGTGCTCTCGTAATTCTTTTAAGTGTACTCTTCTGTCAATGCTATGTTATCTCATTTTTATATTTCTGGTTTGTGACCAGTTCATCCTACAATACATGTGAAGGGCAGGAAGGATCTAACACATTCAGATCTACAACATGAATTAAAGCGGAATATTCATGTGTTTACCTTGTCTTCCTAAGCTCCTTAATGCAGCGGATGATCGTTGTGTTGCTTGCTTTCACGCGCCTCCTCTTTGATCTTGCTCCCACCAATCTAGTGTGAATCTCGAGGACGAACACTGATTTCCACACCACGTTCCACCTCCTTGGATGAAGTTGGAGAGAGACTAGGGTTCTCTACAACTAGTATGAATCTAGACAGAATAACCTTTTTCTCTAGAATAGCCTTATAGTCACTATATAATGTGTAGGAGGCTGCCTCCTTATATAGGCAAAACTTCTTCTAGGTTTGCACATGAACCCCTAGGGTTTGAGCCTTAGCTACTAACCCATCTAGTTTGTGCATTAGTGCAACTAACCCCATAAGGTTACGATAATTACATTGGGCACCCCACATGGGCGCACCAATTGCTAACATCTCCCACTCGCACAGTGGGGTTGCACAATTCATCTAGTCTCCATCAATCTCCAACTTTCTATCATCTACAAAAGAGTATTGTGTGGCCTTGGCGTGTGACCGGTGAGAGTACCTGCATTTCGGGAGATCCGTACACCAAACTCGTATAGCCAGCATGGGAAGGCACCCTCTCGGGAGATCCACATACCAAACTCGTATAGCCAGCGCAGGAAGGCACCCTTAAAACATAAAACAGTGATAATGCTCTCCGTAACTCTCGTATTCCCCAGATTCCTCCGATTGTCATCTCGTGGATCATGAGCACCTGCCATGTCCCGAAGGCCATGCTCCAATGAGTCCACATCTCCTTTATATTTTCATATCCTACATGATCCCATAAGATCTTGCAGGTGGGCCTAATGAAGATAATAAAGAGCGATGCAACGAGAATCTTTCCTTACATACATGTGTCACTCAGATTCGGCTCAGCTACTTTCCCAGCTGTGTCCGGAAGGCCGAATCATCCATAGCCGTAAGGTGTCACGCCAAAGTAGCACCACCGACCCGTCTCCTCATGACACAGACGTAAGTACAAAGGGTATACAGTGTCAATCATCTTTCTATGATCGACGAGGCTCACACGATGAGGAATCCCAGGGACTAATTCTACTCATCACCTCATGGTCACTCATAAGCGCGCGTTATTCAGGGGGGAATATGCGCCATAGTGTTTAGACTCTGATCAGAGCGCATGTCTTATCCTTGCAAAGGACCACTATGCAGATGTCTATCCGGTAGCCCTTATGGCCACCAGCCCGAGTGCTGCGACGTCACACTATTGTGAACAATTATCAGCTCTCGCATCTGGCTTTCTCTTCTACACAGACTATACATGGTTCGGGGTAATAACCATGTTCGATTGGCCATAACCAACCTCACCTTGGAACTTACTTCCAATGCGACAGTTGAATCCGTCTGACAGGCTCCTAGCTCTACTGATAGACATCAAGCTCTTATCATAGGCCATATGCTCATATGAAGAAGGCATCTCATATCCTATCGTAGGCTTTCAGCGCTTATCGGGATTCTGTCTCATCTTCCGCCACACCCAGACATATCCAGGATATTGCGAAGGCGGTCGCTCGTGTGAGTGAGACGACCTAGTGTCTGCGTGACATGCTCTATGCTAGTACCGGAAATGTAACATATCATACATGTATCAAACAACATGCTGCTTAAAACAAATCCAATTAAAATCCAGTCAATCAATGTCTCGTGTTCTCATCAATCCTATTGCTAGTTATCGACAACCAAGTCCCAATTCTCTAAAGATATCCACAAAGACAATTCTTAAGTGGTTTAGAAATGGGATGAGCCAACATCCTGGCCCATAGTCGATCCACTCCAGGATTACTCTCTAGGTAGTTATTTCACCTTTTGTGAAATAGTACCCTCGACTATGTGTTTGTATTTACCGCAATGTTATAGCCGTATGCTAACACTACTCATGGTAATAGGTTTGTTGATAACTCATAAGCTTACAAGAAACCCTTTTCAGTTAAACACATTTCTGCCCTATGGCAGAACAGGCAATCGTGCTTCGCTTCCATGGTCAATGGAGCGGTCTCATATGATCATGCAACACTTATATTGCATTTGCTCCATGCGAGTCTATCATCGAGCATGGACGATAGCCTGAGTCGGATCCAAGTGCATCTAGGTCCCCACCCTAGTTAGCATATGTGGCTAACTAGTCGAAGCATCTTCTTCGATAGTCATAGCACGTGATCCATCATATATAGTATCCTGGTTACAATCTTGTATCTTAAATTGGAATATCCTGAAGTCCAATTCTTCCGATTGCATAGCGTTCGCTAGGTCTGAGTATACACCATAGTGCATATAAGACTCATACTGCATCAGGCACTCTGGTTGTCTGGTCAATTCTTATATGGTGTCTCTCAGGGCACATGCCTAGGCTCGTAAAGTCTTGCGCTGAGCTACATGAGTACAATTACTCCTTAGGGGACTCGAACAATCCCTAAGCTTCACTAGCCAATAGTGTGTCATCGATATTAAGTGACTTGATTACCAACTCTCTACTAGTAAGAGTGATACACAGCGGTTTCCATTTGTTATCGTAAACATATAGTAAACGATCCCTGATGAAATACCACTGTCCAGAGGACTAGCTAAGATCCCATATGGACTTAGTTAGCTTGCACACATTCTGTGCATTTGACCTTAGTCACCTCTAGGATTTCTCCATTGAGAAATTCAGTCATCACGTTTATCGAGAATGGATCCACAACTATCAATACTACCAAGCGAATCAACGTAATCCTTATTACCCAAAGCCTTGGGAAGGATACCTCGTTGAACCGACGCAAATTCGTCGAATCGACTCAAACTCGTCGATGTCTATCCTCTGAATGAGTGTAGACTTATTCGCTTCTATGCAAGTCATATGCCTTACCACGCTTCCGTCTGGGTCTCTGATTGACCTTGGAAATCCATTAATCTCCAATAGTCTTCCATCCAGTTGGAAATCCAACCTAGCCTTAAACTTGGTTGGCCCTTTATAGACTCTAATTCATCCTGTAAATCTCACTATTCATTCTTCATAATTACGGAACGATAAGGCTTAGGATTCTATCCTATCGTTTATGCAAGGTGATCCTTAAGATCATCCCTTCGATCTCAAGTAGTCGATGGGGCATGCTCCTTATGAGCAATTCCTTTGCATAGGAGGATCATCATTTTCTTTCATCCCTTATGGATGGAGCACCCTGCTTGGAAAGTCACTCCCACTGTTCAAAGGATCCTTGAGGGACTAATTCCTCATAATCGATTTAATGAACGGGTATCTTCCAGCGGTATCCTCCATGCTCGTGGAGATCATCATCTCTACGAACATATCCCTTAATTATGGACATATCTCATGAGAGATCACATATCTCGCGAATCCATTTTGTTACACTACTTATCGGCTGTTGTATTTCAAATACGCAACCCCTAGGATGCTCCAAATAGCATGAGAAGATACGTTTCTTCAATCTAGGGTCTAACCTTCAATTCCTTCTTGTCAGGCGATGAAATATCCTGGGAAAATATCCTAGGTTCATCATTCTCTTGCATGGTGACCCTTATGGTCTTCCTTTCGATGTCAAATCATCGACGGGATATGCTCCAAAGAGCGTTCCTACGTAAAGAGGGTTCCTCCTCATAGTCATAATCTATGATGGGCTTGTTCACTAGGCATGTTACTCCCACTGTCCTGAAGATCCGTAGGAACTATTTCCTGTTGATCATTCAGGGATGGGGTGTCATCCAGTGAAACCTTTATTTCGTAGAGACTTACTTCTCAACGAACCTCTTCCTGACTTGAAATTTAGTTAGTACATAAGCTGCCGATCCCCATGGCCTAAGGTGACCTCATTCAGGTTGCCTTTTGGTCCACATCTCGTAGGGTGTAGTGGCTACAGACTTGGTGGACTTATGGTTGCGTCTGTTGATAGTCGTTTTAGCAAAGTGTCTCCTCCGATTAGGGAACTTGTACTTTGCATGCTCTATCATACTTCAGACCATCTCTTACAGTAACCTATTCCTTCCTATTCTCTACAGCCTTTTGCTAGAGCGTGGGAATAGCCAACTGCCTTACTTCTCTCCATCACATAGCTCTTGCTAAGATAGATACTTCCAGTCTCATTCTGGCCAAGGACATATCCTTTTATCCAGGCGGTTTTTCTACCTTTCGTAGAGACCTGTCTGAAGCACCCTTGTGCCTCAGACTTATGTGGCCCAAGCACACATAGTTGAGACGTGGACAATAATCTACGAATGTGATGGAGCAGTAAGCACCATGTCTTAGCTTTAACAATTTAATGGGACACAACTACAGAATGAATAATATCCAAAAGACTCAGTAGTCCTTAATGCTCTACTGGATGGTTTGCGTGCTGCCTTTTATGTCCGGCAAGAACCACACACAGGTAAGGGTACCTTGGGAAAAATCCAAGCAGGCATGCCCTAGCTAGCCTGAACATCCTTTCCTATCATCGTGTGTCTTAATCTAGCGCGCCACATATCAGAATCTTAAGTCATACTCATAAGTTGACATCCAAGAATTCTGAGGCGTCATTCATGCTAGAATCTTAAGAACGCAAACACCATGATATAACCATATCCAAACTTAAAACTGTGACCAAAACAAATTTTGGTGGCTACTCCCTCAAAGATAATCACACGGATCCTTAGACGAGAATTTATTTGCCAGATCTGGCCCTTTCTCTTGTCTTAGGAAAATTCCTTTGCCCTTTTGCATTTGCCAGTCTTGGGCTATTTGGTCTTATACCAATATTGCCCCTAAATTTCCTTATCCTTGCCCCACCTGTTGCCTTGGTCCTAATACCGGGATAGGGACTATATCTGCCTATCATACTTCACTAAGTATGATCATACTTCTCCAATAGCCTTCAGCAATCATATATTGCTTAGACATCCGAAGTATGCTGGACTAGTATTCTTGGCAAACTTATTTTGCTTGGATCCTAGAACAGACTGATGTTTGGTCTTATCCAAACATCCAGACACGTACAGACTGTGTCATATAACGTTTCATGAAACATGGCAGAGATTGCAACAAATTGCAAATCGGATAGCTTGTACCTGACAACCCTTAACTCTCTCATCATAAATGGCATCAATCTCAGACGGTAAAGTCGAGTGCTCAATATCATGACATGAGCCATAACTCATAGTAGAGGTAGGATTATTATGAGCCAATGCTAAGAATTTATGTACACAAATGGCTAAGGTGGATCCAAGATTCCTCTTTGGCTTCCTACAAATTTTAAAAGTGGTCATGAACATGCTGATGAGGTCATTTCCCCACCTTTTCATAGCATGCTCTATGACATTATCTTGACTGCTGCCTCCCACTATTGGTGAGCCTAAAGATAATGTGCATGTGCTGCTGTGACAACTTATTCATCACAGGTTAGACCATGTTTGTAGGTGGCTGACAACCTATGTCCAACGGATGGTTACATAGTACGATGGCTTATCATGTCGTTGTTGTCACCATTTAGCCTTTACAGTTTAGATTTAGACACGATTGATAGAGACATTGTGGAAGTTAATCACTAGCATTTACTTAGCTCCAAAATAACATGTGACATCGATTAAAACATAATAGTTCCTCACAAGGACTCCACCAAAACCTAGCGTATATCCTAGGAATCAAATCTCATCACTTGTGATTTCCTATCAATTTTAATCATGTCATCATGTGAGCTCTTTTGTTTTAGTTCTTTAGCATGCGAGGTTAAACATATATATCCAATCACACGCAGTTATAACATAAAACAAGCATAAGCATAAATAAATATGCAATGGATGTGGCCCCTAAGGTGCACTCCCACTATTGAGAGCACTTCTTGAGCAAGTCTTGGACTCCATCTCATGCCATCTCGCCTACTTGAGGACTCCAAGCTTGAGGCTCCATTAGACCGTCTAATTGCTCCATGCACCTTGCGCCATAGCTTTTGGTTTGGCCACCTCTCTTGAAGCTTCAATCTTCAATCTCTACTAACTATCTTATTTCTAATAAGAAGTAACCTCATAGAGGCGAGTGGATGAGAAGAGAAGACACTAGAGTATAGAGAGGCACGACACGCAGGCCGTATTTTGATTACATATTCAAAAACCAAAACCAAAACCAAAATATAAAACATCTATGCCACATCCATGCACCAAACACATCCATTCAACCCACAACAGCATGTATAACAATATAATAAACATACTGGAATTTTCTGGAAATTTCCGGAATTAAGCAATAATTACTGGAAATTAATAAGCAATAATCTAATCAACTAAAAAGATCGAAAATTGCTCCCTACCACTTAGGGTCTCACCACCTATGGCAAAACGTAGGGAAAAAATGACCTAAGTCTCCAGAAAAAATTTGGGCTTAAAACAGTGTGTTTAAGGTCGTCAAACTGCCACGGGAAGTGTGCTAAACACTAATTAATTAATCTGGAAATTACTAAAATTTTCCGTCGCTCCAAAAATTATGAAAAAATATCCACAAAATAGGAAATTTAATTTGGAGTCCCTAGGAAAAAACCGGACGAAAAATGGCGGCCAAAGGAGGCCGCACGCGCCCTCACGCGCCGCCGCGCGTGGGCGCGTCCGCCTCCGCCACGCGCCGACGTCGGCCATGTGCCACGTCAGCATGCCACGTGGCATGCCACGTCAGCACCTATGCTGACGTCAGCTGCCACGTCAGCCCGCCACGTCATCGCCACGTCAGCCACTTGCTGACGTGGCACCGCCACGTCATCTGCCACGTCAGCCCTAGGGCCACATCACAGCCGCCGCCAGCCCTTGGGCGCGTGCGGCGCGTGGCGGCGCGTGGCCGCGCGTGGGGGCGGCGTCGGTGGCGCGTGAAGCCCACGCGCCGCCTTCCCGTGCTCCGTTCGCGACGAAATTAATTTTGCCGTGATCGTCTTTTCGTCCTGATCCCGATTATGTGGTCAAAATCCAATTTTAACCAGTTTTTGAAAAACGTGTTCTAATTATTGGATCTAGCAGTCCAGATTAATACAGTTCCGAAACTTTGAAAATTCATAACTAATTCACCGTAAATCCAAAAAATATAAAATTTATATATCTGGAATCCTCGTGAAAAACCTTACCTAACCATATAGGTTTCGTCTACTGGTTATGAAATTTCAGAAACGCGATTTTTAAAACAGGTTCGGGAACGCTTATCGAGGCACGAAAAACAAGCCTATGGCTCTGATACCAATGAAGGGCAGGAAGGATCTAACACATTCAGATCTACAACATGAATTAAAGCGGAATATTCATGTGTTTACCTTGTCTTCCTAAGCTCCTTAATGCAGCGGATGATCGTTGTGTTGCTTGCTTTCACGCGCCTCCTCTTTGTTCTTGCTCCCACCAATCTAGTGTGAATCTCGAGGACGAACACTGATTTCCACACCACGTTCCACCTCCTTGGATGAAGTTGGAGAGAGACTAGGGTTCTCTACAACTAGTATGAATCTAGACAGAATAACTTTTTTCTCTAGAATAGCCTTATAGTCACTATATAATGTGTAGGAGGCTGCCTCCTTATATAGGCAAAACTTCTTCTAGGTTTGCACATAAACCCCTAGGGTTTGAGCCTTAGCTACTAACCCATCTAGTTTGTGCATTAGTGCAACTAACCCCATAAGGTTACGATAATTACATTGGGCACCCCACATGGGCGCACCAATTGCTAACAACATGTTTCTTGACGTCTTAAATATTATTTTGTCCATGATTCCTAACCCCGGCTTGACTCTTACAAGATGTTTTTCCTTCCAATTCTTGATATCCCATTTCAAATTTTGTGGTTCATCATTGTGTATCAAGATTTTGAACGCGTTCCTTCTCTTGATTATATGGTCCAGCTACCATGTGGTCCACTCATCTCTCTAGTCCAAAAATGACTTACCTAGATTACTTACTTCTCTCTAATGCTCTATTTTCCTTTATTTTCCCTTGTTTCTATCGTTGTCGCTTTCTTTTGTGTATCTCATTCCTATATTACTTCGTTATCTTTTTCCTTCTTCTAGTCTCCCACTTATGGTCTGGCAATCTCACTTATTTTGATTTGGACCTCTTACACTTTCATATTATTTACTGTTGTGGTATCGATGAACATTAATTCTTTCCAGACTCGTTTGAGGGTCACATCACTTCCTTAGAGGATTCTTAGCCTCGGTTAAGATAACAAAATCATCATCAGCATGTTTAAAGTGTGTGGTAAGGCTATATTATTACATGTACAAACCCATCCATATAATACATCCATGGTCAGAGAGTTGTTAACAGTTTCAGTCATAATCATATCTAGACAAGATGTGACCTATTATCTCCGTTTGAGTTCATCTTGAGATGTGGATCTACTTTTTCCCATTCGGATTCCTTACTGTTTCTACCTCACGAATGTTGCTGATGGGTCTGAAGTCTTTGTCTTACGTTGTCAACTTTTCTGATCTTTATATTCACCACCCTCCTACTGGTGCTAATTTGATCTGATCAAAATTTTCCATGAGTCACATGTTCTTGTTTGTTATCCTGTCCCTCCCTTGGTACATGGAGTTGGTCGAGATATAACGAGTTCCAATCTCCTTCACTATACTTACTATGAACTCAAGCACCCTATGTTCTAGTGTACCACACCTATAACACTCTACATTTTCCCTGGCACAGTCTAAGCCTGGGTGGTCCTTCTCACAATGTTCACATCGGTTGTGAACCTTGATCCCACTCAAAAGGTTCATACATTATTCAAGAGAATTACTTTTACAAATTCTTCTAGCATGATCCATGTATTTCTTAACGGAGGCCAAGTTACTTATACAAGTCTTTCAACTTAAACCTAAACCTGAGTAAACAATAATTCTTTATGATATTCTTCCCCAGTATTACCTATGTAATCCCTTCCAGCAATCTTTATATTTCTTTTTCCTGTTAGTATTCGATCAACTCCAAACACTGTATATACCTTTTTACTTTTTAACCACAGTCACAACTTGGCCTAAGCTCTTCGCTAAAAATTACCTTTCACTAGTAACACCACTTACACCAATAGGTATCTTTGAATGAGAATTTTGAGTCCTCGACAGATTCAAATCTTTATATCATTCTTTTCGTATCCCTGTTTGCGATTATAACTGTGGTCATGCTTACGACTCAGCTTCCCCTATCTTGGGAGAACCCGCCATATCCTATTGCATTTTTCAGTATGTCCCATAACCTATTCAAGGATACCTAAACAGGATAACCGTATTACGGTTCACTCACTCTTCCCATACTTTATCACGGAGTAGTGCATCAACCATAGGTCGGTTTCCCCGCTACTCACATGGGTAAACCCAACTAATATAATCTCCATACTAGTATGATTTATAACAATCTTTCCCGAATTCCGAATCATCCCGATATTAATACCATGCACATCTTTTCACATTCGATATCCATCTGCATACTCATATCATACTATTGTCATCCAGTGCAATGCAACAACCTCGAATATCAGTCTGATATCCAAGCATATAGCCCTAGTTGGCAAGACATAAAAATATATCACTCTCGTGAATGTACTCCCCGTCTATCCATACATTAGTTTAAGTCTTGTTTCCTATCCAATTTTTATTTTTGAAATACTAGCCACCTATTTAGTTACCAATTTTTCCTCTTCACATAACCAAAGCTCTGATAAAATCTGTAAAAACCCACCCATCATAGCTAGGAAATATACCATAAGACCCTCATACTGCCAGAAGTGTCCTCCGCTAAGGAACGGGAATGACACAAAAAGGAGTCTAACCGTAATGGTTCTATTAATGAGACAGAATTAAAGAAACTGAAAAAAAAAAAAAAAAAAAAAAAAAAAAAAAAAAAAAAAAAAACTTACTTTCATAGTTTGTATAATAGCTTGTACTGTTCTGAAGTAGACATTAAGTGACTAACTCGGCCAAAATTACCTCATACTCACCTGAAGAGTAACAAAAATCGATAGAAGAGTAGAGATTCAGAAAGATACCACGCCGTATAGTATTTTGAAAATATGTGAATTTATTTTTGAAATGATTTAACTTTACAACTTACGTATGGTCAAGTTATTCCCATGTCATAATACCATACATAACACAAACATAATACCAGTTACTTATATCTTAGAGAATCCAGAACCCTCTTACTAGGCTTATACAGATGATTCCAAATCCCACCACCCACGGGGTCGTGAGGACTATATTCACATCCAACAAGGAAGACTTAACCAATCCACCAAGACAAACTAGACCTTAAATGTGCACACCCACTGCCGGATCATCATTCCAGAGAGTAGTACTAGGTTCTACATTTTCGAATACAAGCATATGATACCCAACGCCTGTAGGAACGACATGTTGGTGTCGATGCCCTAGAGGCAACGTATTTTAGTGTGAATGTTGTTTTATCTAGAACAATCATTTTATTATATATGGAGATATTAATACAATGAAGTCCTTAGATTACAATTGTTGTCATCTTAAATTATCTCAAGTAAACTGGTTATTAGGATGATCACTGTGCACAGAGACTAGTATGTGGGTAGATTGATATGGAGAAATCAACTCGTATGCATAAGGAGTAATGGCATACTGGATTGACCCACCAAGAGAAGGCTACATGGGAGTTATTTGAATGTCACAAGTGCTTCTCTTAGTGACAATGGTGTTGTAGTCCTTTGACTTGAAGTCACTAGATACTCTAGTTGTGAATTATCATGTTTTGATATCGTTAAACGTTTCACCGTAACTGGGTAACCATAAAAGCGGTAATTGGAGATTATATGAAGCAAGCTGAGAGATGGTAGTGATGTAGAGAATATTTTCCCCTCCCACATAACAGGGTTATGTATCCATGGCCAATCGATGAGTAGTACTTATTAAATATCTGGCCCGACTCAGATAAATCAATATATGATATTGTTGTTATCTGTTCAGATAAGTCTATTCCTAGGATCGAGAAACTTTGGATTGGATATACGAGTGTGACATCTGTGTCTCGTGTACATTCCGGATATTGTGACAAAGGATCATGTACATCACGGTAACATTGGTCACTGAGGTTTGTCAGTTCACTGACTATTCCTTTTAGTTTGGTAGCATTGATGTGTTGCTAGACCCTGCTCATTGTTTGTAATTGTTACTGCCAACATAATAGGAAAGTGCAGGGTACACCAAAGGATTAGAAAGGATATAGATTTTAATAGTTGGACTAATTAACAGTTTAAAGAATTAAGGATCAAAGTGCAACAACGTGCAAATTTTGTTGGACTGAATTGAAAAGTAGACTAAACTACTATTTAATCCTAGTATGGATCGGATTAGCAGTGGGGCAGTTTTGTAATTAATAAAGATTTAATTAGTTATAAAAGGCTAGTCCAAGCCCTAATTTCTCATTAGATGAGATAATTAGAGCAAGGAAAAGAAGAGAGCAAGAGAGGCTCGACTCCCCCTACCCGACGGCAAGAAGAGGTCGACAGCACCCCTACTCCTCCTCCTTCATCATTGTGTGTGTTGCTTAATTGGATAAATCTCTTGATTGCTTCCTTCCCTACACTACTAGCACAAACATTAGAGGAAGATCTAATCACTCATCATATGGTGTGGATATCTACAGATATGTGGACATCAATTCTACGTGTGATCAGTCAAACTAACAAGGTAACTTTATCTCTTTTATCACGTTATGAATCGTTCACCTGCGATTCATGGAGGATTTTGAGCAAAAATAAATTGTATTTCCGCTGCGTAACCTACATCGAAACCCTACACGACCTAGGCATCCGAAGACAATAGTATTTATCCATTTGTCTGATATCCAGTCTAGTTTCTTGGTCATCGAGGTCGATTCCTTACTCTAACAACCTCGTCATCATGGAGCTTTTCGGGCGGGGTAGTTTGCCCTAATTGCTGCAGTCGGCGTATTCAAAGTTACAGAGGATCGCCCATCTATTCTAGTAGATTCGTATAGATATCACTATTGGATTCTTACTCCACCATTGGTGAAATTGATAGAGGGATTTTGCTCTCCATGTCTTGGCAAGCCTCTAGCTAAAGCAGGTTTCGAATTTGGTGGAGTAGTGGTGGTGGCTGCATGAAAGGAAGTTATATTTCAAAGCTCTTCTTGTTTGTTTCTACAACTAATTTGGGCTTGCAAATGAATTAGTTTATATAGGGTGGTGAGGGTTGTAGCATTGTGCCACCTCATTGGTGAGGTGTCAACAAGGTGCATGGGTATGTGACACATCAATAGGGTTCTAGGTGTAGTATTAGGAACTACAAGGCTAGTACAAGATATTAGTTTCTAATTTTCAAAAATAGCAAGGATCTCTCCATTGTTATCTCATTCTCATCCGGGTTTTTAATTCGGTCATTACATAATGCCATATATCAGTTGGTACCGAAACTTAGAGTTTTACACAGTGACCCTAAAATATAAAAAACAAATGCATTTCTAACCCCTAAAAAAATTCAGGATGTTACATATTGATCTTTTAGGATTTTGTCAACATTCATAATTCATTATTTTACTAGAAGTCGGAGATTGACGAAGATAGTCTATATTATCGTGCTTCACTTCGTCATAGTGAATATAATTTTTTTTTTATGAGAAATATAGTGAATACAAATTGATTGTCCACAATTTGTATGTCCAAAAGCTAGAAGCAGTTATATATGAAGAAACTTTCTATTAATTGCAATCAGGATCCCAAGAGTTTGGACAATGGCACACAAAGCACACAACACTAAACAAACAAACAAACAAACAAACAAACAATATTATACATTTCATTGAATTGATGAAGTTTCTTTCAATAGGAGATATCCACACCTTTAACAGAAAAGAAATGGGTAAAAGAAGAATCCTCGAGACATCATCAAACGAAAGCCCGAAAACACATGAAGTCATTCAACCAAAACAGAAGAAACAAATCGCAAACACAACAATCGGTTACCAATCACAATAGGAATACCCAAACACATTAGTTGAAGAGAGCAGTTATTCCATGTACGATAGCATGAACTATTAGATGCTCCGCTACATGCCCGAGCAATCTCTTCCCAAGCCCTTCCTTCTCCAACACAACCTTCTCCCCAAAACAACACGAAATGGCTAGTTCACCGCGCGATGCTACCGAGTCCTTGCACACCTTGTATTTCATAACAGGAGTGCAAATCCCTTCTGCGCCACCTCCACCAGGTACCGCCTGCTGAAATAGTTGCTTTATCGGCCTCTTTACTTCTACGAAGCGATCCCCCATCGTGCACTCGGCGAACAACCTCACGACCAGCATAGAATCGTTGCTTTCCACACACTCTGCGGTTAGTGTATACTCAGCAGTCGAGTTCCACACGGGGTTGGTCCCGTTAACATTGTCTACGTGCGTCAGTAACTTTGTGCTTTCAACCCCATCAATTGATATTTCCGCGTAAACTTTCATCCGGAATATCTGCCGAACGTCCTCGAGGTCGGTTGCGGAAATCAACTTCACTTTGAAGCTCCTGCTGTACTCCATGTTAGATCTCACAAGGAGAAGAAATGGGTGTCAAAATGAAAAAAGAAACGACTTTATTGGAAATTACAGGATATTGAGTTCTACTTCTATCATTTATGTATAGTTCTTAATCCTATATATACTAAAATGTTGAAATTATAAAAGTTAGTTGAGAGGTCTTTCTATGAAATTAAATAAAAAAATGTGGAGCTCTCACTCTCTCTCTCGGAATCATCCTTTCATGTTTTCTAGGTTTTCTACAAGTGGGGTCCACATAAAATGGAGAAATTTTTAGTTGCTCTACATTATTTATTGACTCTACACTATTTATTATTAAAAAAAAAAAAAAAAAAAAAACTCTACACTATTTATTAACTGACGAAGCACAACAACAATCCATTAAATGCTAAAGTGAAAGGCTCTGCCCTCTCTCCTCCACGTCATCAAACAAAAACTGCCTCCAAAGTTTATGTCCCGTCGGTTATCTCCTTCCGAAGGAGATAACTACCGTTAACTACCATCAATCTTTATCCTTTTTCAAATTCGGAACGGTTTTTCAGTTGGTTTTGACGGTTACTGACTGTTTTTCAGTGCTTTTTTGTGCTACAGGCACTTTTTTCTTAGCCATCTGGGGTTAATCTACATTTTCAAACTTTTTAGTACTTCAATCTATCAACCTACCGATCAAAATGCCACCTAAACAAGCCAAAAATTTGTGTCTATCTCCTGATATTACCATCATGTTAGCCATGATGAATCTCACGGACAAAGAAAAACAGGGAGTTGTAATACCCCCTGAAGCGCTTAAAGATGGACAAGAGGAGTGTCGTCTAAGTGTTATCGGTAAGATTCTGACTTCCAGGAACATTAACTTTGGAAATCTCATGAATGTGATGTCAAAAACTTGGGACGATTCAATCGGTTTCCGGGTTATACCACTGGGTGATCAGATTTACCAGTTCATTTTTTGAGCGAGAAGATCAGGTCCAAAATGTCCTTGACACTCAACCTTGGTTCTATAGAGGGGCGATGATTGCAATGGAGAAATGGTACCCTTGGAAAAATATGTGTGCAAGTCGCTATAACGAGGCATACCTATGGGTTAAAATCTGGAATTTATCCCCTGATTGTTACAACGCTAAAGCGCGAAAGGTGATTGGATCAATCATTGGTCGCTATCCGGAAGTCGTAGTCCCAACCAGGGGTATTCTTGTGGGAAAAATGCATTCGGGTTAAAGTTTTAGTTCCAACGGCGGACCCCCTTACTCAGGGCCTGTTCGGTCAACTTCTTGGCCGACCACACGGATTGGGTTATGTTGAAGTATGAGAAACTACCTTTTCTTTGCAATTTATGTGGTCGAATGGGTCATGATGTGCGTGATTGTAATAACTTACCCATTGCCAATATGTCACTGGAGGACATCCCACAGAATTATGGGGGCTGGATGACTGCTACTGCTATGCTGGACTACGTCATGGGATATAATACCGACCCTGCTTCTGATTTTGGTCCCTTTTCTATTCCAGAAAATTGCCATATCCCATGTGCTAACCACAAAATCCTGATGCTAATACAGAGTATACGGGGGGTAGTGCAGAGGAAAGTGAGGAGGAATTAGATCCTGAATCTGATGAAGGACAATTCATGTTGCGACAGTTGGAAAAAGAATCAGATTTGGATTTAATCAACTAAGCAAGGGTGGACTCTTCTATTAACGATGGGGATGATGATTACGCCTACACTGATTCGGAAGTGAGAAATAAAGGTAGTACCAGTGAAGTGCACATGGACAGAGCAGTTTTATGTGGGAAACGGTCTTTGGATGATGGTGTGGAAGATGCAGCAAAAAAAACCCAAGGGAGATCGAGACTTATCTCTCTCCCACCCTACGGCACAGGCTGGCGCGTCCCAGCCTTGCCATACCCAATGAGAACCCTATGTTGGAACGTTAGAGGACTTGGGAGTGCCTCTACGTTCCAAAACCTTCACTCCCTAATTAGGGATAAGCAACCTGATCTTACTTTCCTAATGGAAACCAAATTGCTTACCCCAGACTCTGAATCTATTGCTGCTAACTTGGATTTAAGAAGGCCTGCCATGTTCCCCGTGTCGGGCTAGCGGGTGGATTAACTCTGCTTTGGTCCAATGACGTTGATGTGCAAGTTTTATCAAAGAATCGTTTTCACATTCACTGTTTCGTTCGTCCACTAGACATATACAATGATGGATTCTTTTTCACGGGATTTTACGGCAATCCTATTATCGGAAATCGCTGTTATTCGTGGGATCTTTTAAGACGTCTCAAACCAGCAAATGGTGCTGCATGGTTAGTGGCGGGTGATTTTAACAAAATTCTTTCGAATTCGGAAAATAAGGTTGGAACTATCGTAACTTGGAGCAGATTTGTCATTTTGCGGATGCACTTTCTGATTGCGAGTTGTTTGATTTGGGTTACAGAGGGGAGTTTTATACCTGGTGGAATGGACGAGCGTACCCTTATTCAGTCCAAGAACGCTTAGACCGGGCTGTTGCAAACCAGAAATGGGAAAGAGCTTTCTCAAACCATTCGGTTGAAGTGCTGCAGATGATTAGGTCCGATCACTTACCAATATTCATCACGGGAAGTACTGCTGTTTCCACTCCACAAAGCGCGCGGCGTTTCCATTCGCGGCAGAATGGACGCGGAACCCGGAATGTGAGGAGCTTATAAATGAGGTATGGCCTAATTCTATTCCTAACTCTACTTATATACATGATTTTCATCAAAAAAATTAGTTACACAACTGAAAACCTTCAAAGTGGGGAAAACAGAATCATGTTAATAAATTAAAGGAAAATAATTTCTTGCTTCGTAATTTGTCCTTCCTTTCTTCCCGTAGACAGACTCGTGATATTATCTGCCAAAAAAAGGCATTCTATCAAGTTACAAAAGATTTTTTCGGATGAAGAAATACATTGGAAACAACGCTCTCGTATTAAATGGTTGAAAGAGGGTGATCGCAATACAAGTTTTTTCCACAAGGTCACAAAAGAAAGAAAACGTAAAAATACTATTTCTTCCATTACTGATGATAATGGTATTTGCGTTAAGAACCCAACTGGTCTTAAGAATTGTTTCACCAATTATTTCAAGGATATTTTCACTTCTCTGCATACTTACCCTTACCAGATTTGGGATTGTTTAAGTCCAAAAATAACACCGGATATGGCAGCTATTCTTTCTGAACCTTTTACCGAAACTGAAATCTTAAACTCTTTGAACTCAATTGGTTCCCTCAAAGCTCCGGGCCCGGACGGGCCGCCGGCTATCTTTTAACAAACTTACTGGCCAATTTTGGGAAAAGACATCACAGCTATGTGTCTTTATTTTCTAAATAATGGGGGTAACATTTCAAGATTAAATGAGACTTGTATTGATTTAATCCCAAAAATTAAAAACCCCCGTTTAGTGTCGGATTTCCGTCCAATAAGTCTTTGCAATGTTTCCTACAAAATTATTTCCAAAACACTAGCTAATCGCATTAAGCTTATTTTACCGGAAATCATTGACCATTCCCAATCTGCTTTTATAAAGGGTCGCCAAATTTCTGATAATTCTATCATAGCCCTTGAAACTTTACAAACCATCCGTAACCAAAAAAACAGAGTGGGCTCGTGTTCTTTAAAATTGGATATGGCTAAGGCCTACGACAGAATTGAGTGGTCCTACCTTAAAAATGTTCTTTTGAAGTTAGGTTTCCCAAATACCTTCACTAGCCGTATCATGTCTTGTGTGACCTCAGTTTCTTTCTCAATTTTAATTAATGATCAACAATCTGATAAGTTTAAACCTAGTAGAGGTATTCGTCAAGGTGATCCTCTAAGCCCCTACCTCTTTGTTATTTGTTCCGAAGGTTTATCCTCTTTAATAAATCATGCTCTTATGAATAATTATCTTCAAGGAGTTTAGGCAGGTTTGGGTTCTCCTATGGTCACCCATCTTCTTTTCGCGGATGATAGTATTTTTTCTCAAAAGCTAATTTTAATAATGCTATCTCTATCCTCTCAATTCTTTTCCAATATTGTGAGGCTTCAGGTCAAATGATTAATAAAAATAAATCTCAAATTGTTTTTTGCCCTTGTGTTTCTTCTGATGTTAAAAAAACCATTTCCCAGATTTTAGAAATTCCTACGGCTGTGTCTTTTGATAAATACATGGGGCTGCCAATCATTACTGGGCGTAAAAGAAATGAGATTTTTAACTCCATGAAAACAAAAATTTGGAATAAACTTTCTGGTTATAAAGAACAACTTCTCACACCTGCAGGAAAAGAGATCCTTATAAAAGCAGTAGTTCAGTCTATCCCTACCTACATCATGTCCGTTTATCTTCTCCCTATCACAATTCATAAGGAAATTCAGCAGCTTATTGCACGTTTTTGGTGGGGAAATGATTTAGAAAAAAACAAAATTCATTGGAAGTCTTGGGATGGATTATGTAATTCCAAAAACATTGGTAGTATGTGTTTCCGCCATATGCATGCTTTCAATCTTGCTCTTTTAGGAAAACAAGTTTGGCGGATTCTTCAAAATCCAAATCTTCTCCTTTCTATAGTTTTAAAAGGGAAGTACTTTAACCATTCAGATATCATTTGTACGGATTCTATTACTAATTCTTCCTACATTTGGAAAGGACTCATCAAAGCAAGAAATATTACCTTTAGGGGTGTAAGGCAGGGTATTGGTAATGGCCAGTTGACTCAGATTTACAATCACAGGTGGATTCCTATAGGTTATGGTCGTAAACCATATAGTCCTCCTACTCTTCCTTTGAATTCTTATGTTTCGGATCTTATAAAACAAGATTTTTCTTGGAATAAAAACCTTATCTGTTAACATTTTTCAGAAGAAGAGGTTGAAGCAATTTTGCAATATTCCTCTAAGTTCTCCTCAGAACCAAGACAAATTTGTTTGGTCCCAATTGGATGATGGCCTTTACACTGTTAAATCTGCTTATTATGTGGCTTTTTCAATTATAAACCCACAAAGTTTTCAAGATCATACCTCTACTTCAATCAACACTTCTGACTTTTTTTGGAAATTACTTTGGAAACTCAAAATCCAAGAGAAGATCAAGATTTTATCAGGAAATTTTCAATAACTGTATTGCTAAAAAAAATAATTTGCTTAAGAAAGGTATATCTTTACCTCAACGTCGTTGTTTATGTAACGGTGCTGATGAAAATCCCAAAAACCTTTTCTTGGATTGCTCTTGGACACAGAAGTACTTTCGGTCTGAAATTATCGATCTGCAGATCCAGACAACCAATATCCCTTTCAAAACTCAATTTCGCCAAATTTTCATCAACCTTGCTCCTGAAAAAAGAAATCTTTTATGTTATGTAATCTGGAATATTTTGCTAGAACGGAACAGAAGAATTTTCAAAAATGAAAAGCAAAATTTCAACTTTGTTTTAACAAATACTCTAGCTACATATGAGGAATTCAAGGGATCTACTTATCTTGATTTGGGATTGGTACATGCAGGTACTGGAAATGAGCTGTTGCCGTCAAAATGGAACTCGCCGCCTCCTGGTATGCTAAAGATGAATGTTGATGCCTCCATTGATTCAGAAAGGAAGAGATCTGGAGGCGGTGCAATCATTAGAAACTGGGAAGGAAGATTCATATTAGGGATGTCCTTCAAAGTCCCTCACTCTCCGAATTCAACTACAGCAGAAGCCCTAGCTATGAACATGGCAGTGTTAAAGGCGAGAGACAGAGGATTTACATCTCTGATTGTGGAAACAGATAGCCAAACCCTAACGAGAAGGCTTACAGGAAGTGAGGCGCCGTTTGGTGCTTCAGAGAGAGAACGGGTTCTGCAAATGACGAAGAATACTCTCGAAGGTCTCCTTTATACTAGGGTTTCTTGGTGTCAAAAGGACAAAAATGTCCTTGCCCATCAATTAGCCAAAATGGGCTTAGATTGTAATGGTTTTTCAACTTGGGCCAATGTAAGCCCGACAAGCCTGTACGAATTCTGGGTAAACGATTTAGCCCAATATTAAATAAAATGGCTTGTTTTCAAAAAAAAAAAAAAAAAAAAAAAAAAAAAAAAAAAAAAAAAAAACTTATTAGGGTTCACCACAACTCAGCAAATCAAAACTTTGTTTAGATATTTTCTCTCCCTCTCTCGCCCCCACTTTCATTATTATACATATTAAAACGTGGAGTAATTATTGCTTGCTCCAAGAACAAATATGACATGGTGTTCTAAGCAATACATCACAAGACACGTCAGAGACATGTAAGAATCCACTTTCTTTTGTCTGCCACTCATTCTCTTTCCTCCTGACGTGTCAATCGCTGTATGGTTAGAGCAAATCCACATCGTTTTCTCTTAGAGCAAACAAAAATTTCTCTAAAACATGAGAGTGAAGAACACCATGTGTGATTTTCTCTGTGAGCACCTCTGAATTGCTCAATATAATGTGTTGCTAAATTGGACTTTGAGTTTCAAATTTTTTACATTTAGAAGAACATAAATAGGAGTACCACTGAGTTTTCCCTCTTTCTATCCATTTAACTTTTTTGACTCTTATATTGGTCACTTTGAACGGATGATTTGGATTACAAAACAATGCAATTTTTTAATAATTAGAGCAATTTTTACTCTACAGCAAAGTGACCTGGTAAATAACTCGGTGAATGAATCTTAGTACATGTTTAGCATAGTATATATTAATTCAATTAAGACTAATTAAAATATGTGACTCTTATCAATTTAATTGAGTAAAACATAATTTTTAGGGTAAATGACAAAATCTACCCTCGTTGTTTAGAATATATACAAAAACACCCCTCGAGTTCGAGGATATACAAAAATGACCATGACGGATCACGGTGACTAACAGCAGCTAACAGAACACACTAATATAAGTACTTTCTTCTTGTCTTCAACAGCCGCCAAACACTGCTATTGAACTGACTACCTGATTGCCTGACTCCGACATAAACCACAAGCTATGGAGATCGAAGTCAAGCTCCGATTGCCTAACTCCGACGCCCACCGGAAGCTTCTCTCCTTACTCTCTCCATTCCACCATAAACCCCATCATCAACACAACACTTGCTTTGACAGCACAGCCGAAGAAGTCCCCCTCCTCCTCTGGTCCCTCTCTCACAAATATCCTCCTCATCTGGTCCCTCTCTCATATCCCCCACAGATCCGAAGGCACTTCCACCAGAACTGCCCCCGTCGTCCCTCTTGTTGTCGTGTCTTACTTCTTCTCCACCAAAAAGTCCATTCCAGGTCTCACTTCCAACAGATCAACCGCTGCCGCCACCAGTTTCACTGGCGACCTCAGGAACCGAACGACGGCGAATTAATTTCACAGAGTCAGAGGGGGCATTTTACTTCTAGATCGGGTCTTCATCCCCTCCCCTCTCTATCTCTACGAAATCGAGGGATCTTTCTTAATGATGGGTTGCTTCACTGGCGGTAATCACCTTACTCCGCCTGAATCAAACCCAGAAGCTGGTGGGTTTGTGGTTATTTTGTGGGAAAGTTCGGCTCTTTCCCTTCTTCTCTTTGATTGGGTGTCGGAATTTGTCTCGTTGCTGCTGAGTGAGAGAGAAAGAGAAAAGAGGGAGAGAGATAGACAGGGAATAAATACAGAACTGGGTTGCAATGTTTTTCAAGGTTCTGCAATCGATTGGGTGTCGGTGTTGGTGGTTGGAGATGGAGTTGGAAAAGGCGATGAGATGGAGGTTGGTGGTGTTGGTGGTTCGAATTGGGGGTTTTCCTAGTTACAACAACAACAGGTTCTGGAATGAGCACATACAAGCCAAAATTTGTTGTTGTTGTTGAGGTGATGAGATTGAATGAGTACATTTGTTGTCCCCACAAGTTGTCTCTTAATTTCATTCATAATATCAGAAACCAGAGAGCTACCAATTTGGAGGGGAAAATCAAAGATCTAATTCATTCATAAATGTTCCAAATTAAAGAAGAAGAAGAAGATTATACAGTCAACAAGTCAAAGACTTGTTTATTTACAATATGACCCCACAACTGTGAACTTGATAAAATTTAAGTCCTAAACACAATATTTCCAATACGCCCCCTTAATTTGGAGAGTACAAATCATGTAAACCCAACTTACTAAGTAAGAACTGAAACTGTGCTACACCAAGTGGCTTTGTCAGAAGATCAGCAAGTTGTTGTTTGGAGGAAACATGCAGTAATTTAAGTTCTTTATTCTGCAACTGATCCCTAATGAGGTGACAATCCAGCTCTATATGTTTAGTACGCTCATGAAACACTGGATTATTAGCAATGTGTATAGCAGATTGAGAATCACAGTAAATAACTGGAGCAGAAAGAGGCATCACTTGAAGATCATTTAAAATAAAATTTAACCATTTCAACTCACAACTTGTAGTAGCTAGGCCTCTGTATTCTGCTTCTGCAGAACTTCTGGACACTATGTCCTGTTTCTTTGACTTCCATGATATCAGAGAATCACCCAAGAACACCATATAACCTGTAGTTGACCTTCTTGTATCTTGACATCCAGCCCAGTCACTGTCAGAAAATGCCTTCAGCTCAACAACAGAGTGAACTGGGAAGAGAAGACCCTGTCCAGGAGTGCCCTTTATATATCTCAAAATCTTATAATCAGCATCCAAATGAGGCTTTCTTGGAGAGGCTACATACTGGCTAAGCTTATGAACAGAGTAACATATGTCAGGCCTTGTATGACACAGATAAAGGAGTCTACCCATCAACCTTCTGTAGGTTGATGCATCATCAGCTGTTAATGATTCACCATCTTCTTCTCTAAGTTTGATGTTCACTTCCATGGGAGTAGAAGAAGGTTTAGCTCCCATGAATCATGTATCTTTGAGAATGTCAAGAGCAAATTTTCTTTGACATAAGTGAATGCCCTCCCCTGATCTTGACACTTCAAAGCCCAGAAAGAAATGTAAATCACCAAAATATTTTAGCTGAAAGTGTGCTTGGAGAGAGGCCTTGATGTGAGCAAGAGTAGGTAGATGATCTCCTGTGAGTATAATGTCATCCACATAAACCAATAGAGCAGCAAAGTGTGAACCTTGAGTGATAGTGAATAAAGTGTAATCAGCCTTGGATTAGGTGAAACCCAGAGAAAGTAAGGTGGTATAAAACTTGGAGAACCACTGACTTGAAGCCTGTTTAAGGCCATATAGAGACTTCTTGAGCTTGCAAACAAGAGCATGAGGTGAAGTAGGCACAGAAGCACCCTGAGGAATATCCATGAAGACACCTTCTTCTAAATCACCATGAAGAAAAGCATTTGTAATATCTAGCTGCATTATATGCCAGTGCTTAATGGCAGCTACAGCTAGAACACACTTGACAGTAGGGAGCTTAGCTACTGGAGAGAAGGTGTCAGAGAAATCCAAACCTTCTGTTTGGGTGTAGCCTTTGGCTGCAAGCCTGGCTTTGTATCTTTCTGTAGTGCCATCAGAGTGATGTTTGATTTTGAAAATCCATCTGCAACCAACAGTAGCTTTACCAGGTGGTAAAGGGACATATTCCCATGTTTGATTAGCCTCTAGGGCTGCTAGCTCTGTATTCATGGCTTGTACCCAGTGGGGGTTATTAAGAGCCTCATTGTAAGATTTGGGCTCAGTGGGAGTGTTGACAGTAGCCAAAAAGGGAGAATGGCAATAAGCTCCAATATCATAAGGGGTGACAGCAGTATTGACTTTGTTTGTGAGAACAAAGTCTTTAAAGTGTGAGGGAAGTTTATGGGTTCTTTTGGAATGTCTGGGAGGTGGTGCTGGTGGTGGTGGTCATGGTGGTGATGGTAGTGATAGTGGTGGAGGTGAGATGGCAGTGGTGGTGGTGGAGATGGTGGTGATGGTGGTGGTGGTGGTGGTGATGAAGGTGGTGGTGGTGATGGTGGATGAAAGAAATCTGGAACAGAATGAGGGATAGGCATGGTGGATGAGGGTAGAGATGAGGACAGAAAAGGAAAGTTTTGTTCGTAAAACACAACATTTTTGGATATAAGGAATGTGTGTGTCTCAAGAGAATACAGTTTATACCCCTTATATCCATATGGATAGCCAACAAAGATACATTTAATAGCTTTAGCATCAAATTTGGTTCTGCCTTGAGTGAGTGAGGAAGCAAAGCAAAGACAACCAAATACTCTCATGTGTGTATATATAGGAGAGGAATGTATAGAATCTCATAAGGTGTTTTGTGTGAAAGAGCCTTGTTAGGAATTCTATTGATGATGTAGGCTGCTGTGAGAATGCACTCACCCCACAAAGAAAGTGGTATGTTAGATTGAAATCTTAAGGCTCTAGCAATGTTGAGAAGGTGTTGGTGTTTTCTCTCAACAATGGAATTTTGTTGTGGTGTCTCAACACAAGAGTGTTGATGGATAATGCCCTGAGATTGAAAGAATTGAGTGAGAGAGAGATCTGGGGCATTATCTGTTCTAATAGCATGAATAGAACTATGAAATTGAGTTTTAACAAAGTTGCAGAAAGTGGGCAAGATGGTTAAAGCATCTGACTTGTGCTTCATCAAATAAACCCAGGTGGTTCTAGTAAAATCATCAACAATAGTAAGAAAAAATCTAAAACCACCATGAGATTCAACTTTGTAAGGACCCCAGGTGTCACAATGAAGTAACTCAAATGGCTTTGTGGTCTTAAGTGAAGAAGAATGAAAAGAAAGTTTTCTTTGCTTAGAATAATGGCAAGTATCACAACAAGAGAGTTTATCAATTTAACAAGAGGAAACATTAAGCTCAGAAACTAAGTGTTGAAGCTTCTTGTTAGATAGATGTCCTAATCTGTGATGCCACAAATTGAGAGAAGACATGGAAGCTGCAGCATCAACAGAAACAGATGGGAGAGAGTAGGATGCAGTTGAATGAGACAGAGAGGAAGCATGGAGTAAGTATAGACCACCATTCTTGATGCCTTTGGCAAGAATGTGTCCATTAGTAGGGTACTGTATAAAACAAGAGTCATTATGACATAGAAAGATACAGGACAAAGAACTAATCAATTTTGAAATGGAAATGAGGTTGAATTGAAAAGATGGTATGTGGAGAACATCATGAAGAGTGAGGTTATCATTCAACTGAATAGAACCAATGTGATTAACTGGTATAGCAGCACCATTAGGTAAGTGAACAAAGACATTTGTGACAGGTGTGTATGTTGTAAAGAAAGTCAAGGAGGAGAACATATGATCAGTGGCTCCACTGTCAAGTATCCATGAAGTATGTGGAATAGTATGAGCTAGAGAAGTAAAAGAAATGAAAGAAGTAGCACCTGAAAAAGAAGGAGGCCCAAGAGGGGAATCGAGGAAAGGAGTAGTGTTTGAGGTTGGTGCAGGTGAGACATTTCCAGAAACATTTCCCATATTTGCCATTCTTGAAGAGAATAAATCCATCAACTGGGCACATTGAGTGGGTGTGAAGGGGAATGCAGCACTGTCTTGTTAATGAGATGGAGTGTTGTGAGCTTCTGAGGAGACAGTATTAGCAGCATGTCCAACATGAGAAGGGGGATTTGATTTTGGTTTAAAACCAGGTGGAAAGCCATGTCGTTTGTAGCATTTATCTTTGACATGTCCAGGCCACCCACAGTAAGTACACATAGGCCTATTTCTCTTGTATGCAGGAGTTGTGGAGGGTTTACCATAGTTACTGTAACAAGCCAGAGGTGATGAAACAGTTTCTTTAGTAAAGGAAGGTGGTGTACACATTGCCATAGGAGAGACATCATAAGTGATCTGAGATTGCCTATCTTAGTGAGTGATCTTAGCAAAAACCTTTGACAAAGAAGGGAGTGGATCCTGAAGAAGGATCTGATCTCTAGCAGCAGTGAAGTTGTCATTTAGACCCATGAGAAACTGGATAACACAATCCTCTTCATAAGTTTGGTCCAAAGTTTTGAGAATGTCACAAGTACATGTCTTCATAATACCACAAGAACAGACTGGGATAGACTTGTAGTTAGATAACTCATCCCACAGAGCTTTGAGTTTTGTAAAATAAGCAGTGACTGAGTGATCATTTTTCCTTTGAGTAGAGATGGCCTTCTTGAGCTGATAAATCCGTGGAATATTTCTTTGTGAGAATCTATCCTTGAGATCACACCAAATGTCAAGAGAAAACTGTTTGTAGACAATGCTAGCAGCTATATCTTTCGAAACAGCAATGAGGAGCCAGGACATGTCCATGTTGTCACACCGAATCCATAAATCAAAGAGAGGATCAATGTCATTAGGCATAGGTAAGAATCCATTAACAAAACCTATTTTGTTCTTAGCTTTCAAAGCCACTAGAACAGATCTGCTCCAAGTATTATAATTGTCTCCAACAAGAAGCTGGGTGACGAGAACAGTGCCTGGATTATCACCATTACTGAGATAATAAGGGGAGAAAACATCAATGGAGGAAGAAGATGTGGAATGTAGAGGTGAATCAGCCATGATGAACACAAAACTCGGTCCAAAATACAGTGACTCGGCGTAGTACTCGGTAACTCAGTGCAGAAACGGTACAGAAAGCGTGAACTCGGCAAAACTCGGCACAAATAAGACCTAACTCGGAAAACTCGGTCAACTAACTCGAATCCAACTCAGAAAGCAGAATCGAGAAGAAGTAAATGCAGAGAATCCATTAAAGAGCAGACAAAGCTCCGAAGAACACAATTCAGACAGCAAACAGAGATACGGCCAAAGGAATCGAAGCAACGAATTCGAAATAGAGAAAACGAAGAAAAAATCAGAGGAAAATACCAAAGAGTGAACCGAGATTGAACGCCGGAAGAAACAGAGAGACCAGCCGGAGACGACGGCGGAGGAGCTAAGATCGGCGACGAGCCATGGATGGCTCTGATACCATATCAGAAACAAGAGAGCTACCAATTTGGAGGGAAAAATCAAAGATCTAATTCATTCATCAATGTTCCAAATTACAGAAGAAGAAGAAGAAGAAGACTTATGCAGTCAACAAGTCAAAGACTTGTTTATTTACAATATGACCCCTCAACTGTGAACTTGATAACAGGTAAGTCCTAAACACAATATTTCCAATACATAATAATAGAGGAAAGGAAGTACCAAATAGAGAAGCAGCGGGTTTGTTGGAAGTTGGAATATCCATCACTTTGGTGGTGGTGGTGTTCAAGAACGCCAAGAGCACAAGAACATGAGCAAAGTAAACACAAAAACACAAATAGGGGCAAAGTGGTTATAAGAAGTTAGATTGTACCATTTACTAGCTGACACTAACAGAAGGGTGGTATTTTTCTAATGTCCATCCACTGTCAGGGGTGATTTTTGTATATCCCCGAACACGAGCGGTGTTTTTGTATATATTTCAAAC
This sequence comes from Linanthus parryae, assembly GCA_023055425.1. NCBI lineage: Eukaryota > Viridiplantae > Streptophyta > Magnoliopsida > Ericales > Polemoniaceae > Linanthus > Linanthus parryae. Next base: position 76,410,426 of record JALGPY010000006.1, on the reverse strand, counting down.
AACGAGGGTGGATTTTGTCTTTTACCCAAGTTTGTAAGGTTAAAATATATTTGATAAAACTAATCTAAGTGAATATTCAGAAATTCAGAAATTTGGGGATTTCATATTTGAAAATCTAAAATAAATTAATATGAATGTGCTTTAACATGACTCATGAGCAGAATCTCAAAGAATTTATAGAAATGTGTATATTTACTTAGTTTTATTTTTTATTTTTTGAGGGAATGTATTTAAACAATTGATTTTGAGCTTGTTAGATTCTATCAAACTTTTTTTTTTTGAAATTAGTTAGATTCTGTCAAATTGATTAAATCAATACTCTATAATTTCACCTTACAAAAACTCTCGCCAACAGACTCAAAATAGTGATGGATAGTCTTATATCAGAAAATTAGAGCGCCTTTGTACAAGGTCGTCTGATTACCGATAACATTTTAGCAGCCCATGAGTTACTACACTCAATGAAGACGAAGAAGGGGAAACATGGAAATCTAGCTATCAAACTAGACATGAGTAAAGCTTACGACCGTGTGGAATGGGATTTCCTACGAGCCGTTATGGAGAGAATGGGGTTTGGTTTTCGCTGGATTAACATTGTCATGAACTGTATTACAACAGCATCTTACAGTTTTCAAATTAACGGACAGGTTAAAGGCAAAGTAGTACCTGCAAGGGGCCTGCGTCAAGGGTGCCCATTATCACCCTACCTGTTCTTGTTAGTCAGCGAAACCCTCTCAAGGGGCTTAACGGCAGCACTTAATGAGGGGCATCTATCCGGGACGTCTGCCTCGCGGGGAGGACCTATAGTGTCTCACTTACTATTCGTGGATGATAGCCTAATTTTTACAAAAGCAACCATAGAAGAGCTAAACTTTTTATTAAAATTTTTACAGGTATACGAAACAGCCTCTGGACAGTCGATAAATCTGCAGAAATCCGCTTTAGTCTTCTCGGACAATGTGCAGGAAGAGGTGAAAGTCCAACTGAGCACTTTGAGCGGCATCCCTACAGCGGAAAAGCACGAAAACTATCTGGGCCTCCCTACAACATTTGGCAGAAATAAGAAAGAAGTTTTCCAAAAAATTATAGAAGCAATCAGCAACAAACTCAAAGTGGGGAAGGAGAAGACCTTATCGGTGGCAGGAAAAGAGATTCTAATCAAGACAGCCGCAGAGGAAATTCCAAACTATGACATGAGTTGTTTCCTCGTTCCAGTGGGAGTATGCAAAGAGATTGAAAAGCTAATTAGACAATTTTGGTGGGGTGATACAAAAGACAAAAGAACAATACATTGGATCAGATGGAGCAGGCTAAAATTTACAAAGGAGGCAGGTGGATTAGGTTTTAAAGATTTCCAATCTTTTAACCTTTCTCTTCTTGCAAAACTGGGATGGCGAATAATGAAACACCCAAACAGTCTCTTAAGCCGCATCTTCAAAGATAAGTATTTCAAGAATTCAGACTTCTTACATGTGACCCCAAAGAAACAGACTTCTTTTGCATTCAGAAGTATTTTGGCAGGGAGAGAAGTTATCAAACGGGGTATAGAGTGGAAAATAAACTCTGGAAACCAAGTGAATTTGTTCAAAGACACCTTGGTTCCAAGAGACCATTGTTCGAAAGTTTACACAACCAGCCCAGATTATGCAACAATGAAAGTGGCACACTGTATAAGCAACGGAGACTGGTACATGGAGAGGCTCAGAACATACCTATGGGAGATTGACATACAAGACATTCAGCAGATACCAATCCACCAAACGTCAGCAGAAGACACTTTTAGGTGGAAATTTACAGAGAACGGAGCTTTCACAACCTCCACGGGCTATAAAGCAATTACAGTACAGGAGGCAACTGAAACGTCAAACAAGCAGAAGCACAACTGGATCAGCAACATGTGGAAGATGAAGATACCAAGAAGAATGATATACACGATGTGGAGAATAGTGACTGATTCTTTACCCGTAGCATCAAACCTGCTGAATAGGAGAGTCAAAGTCCCACCTCTGTGCATGTTATGTCAAGCTGAGCCAGAAACAATTGACCACCTCTTTGTCAAATGTCCCCGAACCAGTGGAATCTGGGAAGCAATATTAGGAGATCACTTCATTAAGACTCGAAGAGATACCATGAGAGAATGGATTGAGAAAGTCATCTCTGAAGAAACAAAAGCAATTCAACATAAATTTGCGATTACAATCTGGTGTCTATGGAAGCAGAGGAACAACGGGAGATTCAACGACAAGGTATTTGACATTCAAGAACTCACCAGATCCATCGCTTTCCACTTAAGAGAGCTGGAGATTGAAAGCAACACAGTAGATCTGAGGGAGAAAAGAATTGAGGAACGAAAATGGGAACCCCCGCCGGCAGGTTGGAAGAAGGTCAATACCGACATAGGGCGCAGCGCCGAACAGAAAATCGCCGGCTCAGGCTGCGTATTGAGAGACCAGGAGGGCGAATTCATCGCCAGACGGTTTGAAAGAGTTGACTTTGATAGATCGGTGATGGTAATGGAAATGAGAGGAATTTGCAAAGGGTTGGAACTAGCCAGAGACGCTAGATGCACGCATCTCATAGTGGAGTCCGACTCAGTTCTCTGTATTGACTATCTAGAGAAGCTCAAGAGGGGAAGAACCACAGGGGAGGTTTCCGAAGAGATAAAGACGACTTGCATTCAATGCTTGCAACTGGCTGCTGGCTTCGAGGAGATTAAATTTCAACACGTCCCAAGAGAAATGAATGAGGTGGCAGATTTATTTGCCCACCGGTCCCTAGCCTTTAATTTTTACAGTCTCTACACCCAAATTCCAGATTGGGCTTAGGATGTAATAGAAAAGGATAGGGTTGGGCTTCGTTTGGCCCGTTAATGAAAGTTTGTTCCTCAAAAAAAAAAAAAAAAAAAAAAATCACCTTATGCCAAAATCAATTTTGCTTTTCGATTCAGTAAAAAAAAAAAAGAAAATCTCCTATGACTTCTTCAGAGAAACTTTGGGGATTTCATATTTGAAAATCTAAAATAAATTAATATGAATGTTAACATGGCTCATGAGCTGAATCATAAAGAAGTTCTTTAAAAAGAATCATAAAGAAGTTATAGAAATGTGAATATTTACCTTTTTTTTTTGAGGGAATGTATTTACACAATTGATTTTGAGCTTGTTAGATTCTATCGATTTTTTATTTTTATTTTTTTATAAATGAGATTCTATCGAATTGATTAAATCAACACTCTATAATCATACTACCTATAATAAAAGGAGATATGGCCACTTTGCCAGCTAGGCGTTTTGCACACCGTGGACCATTGATTGGCTTGCATGTGGGTTCGCCGCCATTTTCCTCCAACGGTGTTTTGCCACGTCGTTCTTCGTCACTGTTTACAATTTATTTCAGATTGAAATGTCTGTGTTGCCCTCCTGTGGACCGGTATTTTACTGAGGCCATAATGGCATCGTTATGTAATTATGTTTTCCGGTCTGGACCCATGCGTAAATTCGATTAAAAAAAATAAAGTTTGATAACTTCCGGTTCTGTCCCTGCTATTTGTCATTTACTGGTTGCTTTCAATGGATTTAGTGGTTGTAATTTTGGTGCAGTCGTTGGATATACATGTAAATTTGTTGAAAAAAATAGATTTAGTTAACTTCCTGTTCTGTCCCTGCTGTTGTCTCTTTATTACCTATCCTGAATAGAGTTGGTGGCTGTAATTTCGTGTTGTGCTTCGGATCGATACGTAAATTCGATGGAAAAAATAACTTTTGATAACTTCCGGTTGTGCCCCTGCTATTTGTCATTTACTGGTTTTTTTCCATGGATTTATTCGTTGTAATTTTGGGGCAGTGGTTGGATTTAGATGTAAATTTGTTGGGAAAAATAGATTCAGTTAACTTCCAGTTCTGCCCCTGCTGTGGATACACATGTAAATTCGATGGAAAAAATAGAATCTATTAACTTCCGGTTCTGCCCCTGGTGTTTCTGCTTTATGGGATGCCCTCAATACATTTCGTTGCTGTAAATTGGTTGTGTGACTTGGATGTAGATGTAAATTTGTTGGAAAAAATAGCTTAAAATTGTTTATTACATGTCAATTTCTCTTAATTTCTATCTACGCTCTTGCTGCTCGCTGTATTTCAGATGCCATAGTATTTCGTTAGAGGGTTAAACCATGGTTTTTGCAAATGTTTCGGTGTGGGTTTCAAATTGTTCATTACATGTCAGTTTATCTTAATTTCTATCTATGCCCTTGCTACTCACTGTATTTCAGGTGATACAGTATTTTGTTAGAGGGTTATTTCAACCATGGTTTTGGCAAATGTTTCGGTGTGGGTTTCATATTTGGTGGACGTAATATCGTCTACTTAGTTGGATGCAGATGTGAAATTGATAGTAAAAAATAGCCTATGTTAGGTTCTTTTGTAAGAAGTTATTTCAGGCGCACCTTTAAATTGTTCATTACATGCCAATTTACAAGCTATTTCTATCTACGCCCTTGGTACTTGCTGTACTTCAGATGATAAAGTATTTCGTTAGAGGGTTATTTCATCTTAAGCCTGTTTTCGTCTACATGAGAGAGATGCTTATTCTTCATTAGAGGATCGGAAGAAATATGCGACGTTTAGGGTTGTGTCGGTTAGATGTTTAGGGTTGCGTCGCCTGGCGACGTACGCACTGTGTAGTCAGAGAGTGATCACAAGTTGAAGATTGAGCTGTCTAAATTTAGCAGAGGTACTTTTGCAATTAACAGTTTTAGGTAGTTACTTTCGTATTAAGTGATTTTAGGTGTAGTTTTAAATTATTTAATATACTCTATGTTGGTTAAAGGGTTATTTCATCTTGAACATGCTTCCTTCCATAATGACCATTTCAACCATGATATTTCCATATGTTTTTGATGCACATGTGAAATTGATAGGAAAAAAAATAGCTTTTGTTAGATTCATGGAGATGTCATCAAATTGATGTAGAAATTTTTTATTTGTTATCCGTCGATTTTGCCCTTGCTCATTCAGGATTTCTACAACGGCGATTATAGTGAGTGGTTGAGGTAATTTGATCGTCTTCTCCCTCAGAACTTTGCCCTCGCTCTGTGTCGGTGCTCATTGGTGGGCTTAGCACCGCCTTCTGTTGCTTGGAGCCCAAGTACATTTACTGTTCCAGCCACTATTCTGACGTGAGCTGCTGTTACACAGCTTACACGTGTCGCAACGTTCTCGCGGGTTTAATGAGAGGATGTCTCCATTCTCCCACTGTCTACTCTCTTCGATCTCTTTCCTGGTATGTGCAAAGCTCTCTCCCTGTTTTGGCATGCATTTGTCCCCTGTATTTTTTCTTTTGTTTTTTTTTTCCCTTCTAAATTCTATGCTTTCTCTTCTTCTTCATTTTCCTGCTTCAAAGGTTCACTGTTGGGGTTGCATGTATGAATTTTGATGTAAGGTGTGTGGAATGGTTTGTTTCTATTTCTCGATAGTTCTTCCTTGTCTTATTAAATTGATCACTTATATTTTCGCAGCATTTTACTCACTGTTTAATTTATTTTTCGTTTGGAGGTTGAGTGGAGGAGTTGCATGTTCAGACTGGGTACAGTTTCTGGTTGTGGGATAAAATGTGTGTAGTTTGTGGTCAGATTGGGTTTGGTATGGTGGTCTGTTGTTATTAAATGCTGATGATTTGGTTTATTCTATGTACATAGGTGTTCCACTACAGTTGCATGTACAGATCCATTGCAGTTTGTAGGTCCCCTATTAAATGTTTATGGTTTGGCAGCATTTTTCTCACTGTTTAATTTATTTTCCGTTTGGAGGTTGAGTGGAGGAGTTGCATGTTCAGACTGGGTACAGTTTCTGGTTGTGGGATAAAATGTGTGTAGTTTGTGGTCAGATTGGGTTTGGTATGGTGGTCTGGTGTTATTAAATGCTGATGATTTGGTTTATTGTATGTACATAGGTGTTCCACTGCAGTTGCATGTACAGATCCATTGCAGTTTGTAGGTCCCCTATTAAATGTTTATGGTTTGGTGTAATACGGCGTTGTATGTGGGAGTTGGGTGTTATTAAATACCAATGATTTGGTAATTAACCGACTGTATTGTGTCCTGCTATTCAGCAGCTTGTAGATCGTATATCATAACAAAATTGCCCTGTTTGTGATCAACTTTTGTATCTATTGTTTTATGTATATCGTGCCGGGAACAAAATTTGGTTAGACTGTTGTTTGTTTGATTCACTGTCTTTGAATATCCCATGTTTAATTGCATTACGTTATCTGTTCCAGCTGGTTTGTGGTGTTACAGATGTGTTGCTGGTTGTGACGAGTTCATTGGACCGCATTGTCAACTGTTTTCCTGGTAAGATGTTTGAATGAATGGTTTGTTCCATGGCATGATTGAAATCCAGGGATTATCTAAATTTTCCTCCTTCTTCTTCCTTAAAATTTTCCTTTTGAATTTCTCATATGGGTTTATCTGGTTTTTCAGCAACCTTGAAGGAGCTATTGGGCTGAGTGGTAGCTGTATTGGCATTGCTGTTTGCATATCACAGGTTCTTCTCTGCAATTTCTGAAATGATGCGGGTACTGTCGTTCAAAATGCTGGCCATAGCTTGTTTTATTAGTGATGTGTGAACTTTATATGTTGTTATGTGGTCGTAATTCTATTCGATGGTTAAAATTCTATGAGTTCATATTTGTTTGTGTGATTTGTACAATATGATCCTTAATATGATATAATATGGGATGTATGTTAAAAAGATAAATGTCATTACTGGTGATGAATATGTTATGTTAGAACATGTGCGTCACTTGAGTTTTGTCAGTGAATAAGTATATTTTGAAGTAGCTTGAATTGAGTTAAGTGTGTATTCACTAACGGCAGCAGACCGTTGCAGAATGAGGTAGATGGAAGTTTAGAACAAAAGTCCCAAAAAATGGGAAAAAGTCGACCATTCGGTGCATCACAAAAATTCTTCGATTGTAGATTTGTTGTGGTCTGTCCTGAGTAATGATTTACAATATAGGTATGTCTGCTACTAATACACACAAGACTCCACCGGTCACTGAATCGGAAGCATTGCAAGCTTCCGGATTGCGCGGAAATTCCCTGGGTGAGGGAGAGATTGAATGTCCCGGCGTTCTGACATCACAGCCGCCAGCTCTTATCAGTACTGCATGTGATAGTACAAATGGTCAGTCTTGCAGATTGCCTCCAGTTGATCAACTAAGCAGTGGTAGAATTGCAAGCTCTGGTGCTCGTGGCCGCGGCGGACGAGGGCGGCCTCGAAAAAATGCAGTTGTCGTAACTTCACACGGTCTATGCAATAGCCATCAGGCAACGCCAGAGTTAGTTAACACAGGGAAACTTGCAATACCTGCTGAATCAGAATCATTGCAGGATGCTGGAGTGAGTAGGAATTTAGTTCCTGGTGGAGATGATGTATCACCATTGACTGTTATCCATCCTGTATATGCTGGCACTACTGATGCATCATTCGCACTGCCTGATGGTGATAATGTAGGCGGTGGACGAACTGTGGACTGTAGTGGTCGTGGCCGTGGTAGAAGAGGGCGTCCTCGCAAAAATGCTGCTGGTGCAACAACATCTGAACTTACTGCGACTGTGCAGAATCAATTTTTGCGTGAACAGGTAGAGGGCACTGCTGTTTCTGAACCGGTTGCCATAGCCTCCGCCGGGGGTAGTTCCTCAGTCACTCCTACAGCAACTCCCCCTTCCGTAAAACAGCAGGTTAGTGATGTTATTAGCGGAAATTCATGTACTCATGTTAATTGTTCCGCTATTATGCAATCTATGTGTTCCGATGCAATGATTCAGGTTTCCAGAGAAGGAGGTGAAGTCCCAGATAATGATGTTCGTCACTTCGATGCTACTGAATCATGTAGAGGTGTAGTTAGTGGACTTAATGCGGTAGATTGTTTTGAAATTGCAAATGCTGTCGATGGGACATCTGCTTCAGAGATTTCAGGGGGGGGTCGTCGTGGTCGTGGTAGAAGAGGAAGACCCCGGAAAGCCGAAGCTGATTTGACTTCGCATAAGGTCAACGATGGAGTAGGAGGAAGGACGGAGCGAGACAACAATCCAAAAGTATTTGATAATGTCCCGCGTGCCTGCAACCATTTTTTCCGTGATCAAATAGAAATAGCTGGTGTGTCCAAACTGGTGCACAATCCTTCCACTGGGGGTGGTCCATCCAATACTGTTATATCGTCTCCCTCAAATGTAACACAGCAGTCCATTCCCGTGTCTCCCGCGATTGAAATACGGGAGGTTGCTGATGTTATTTCTCAAAGTTCATTGGCTGATGTTGTGGGTTGCGATACCAGGCAAGTTACACCGTCCGAATCATGTAGTGTTGCAATGACTGTCGTTGCTGGTAGGAATGGTTCCGAGGTTGAAAATATTGAATGTGGGATATCTGCTCAACAACTATCATGCAAGACTGGGCGTGGACGCGGTAGAAGAGGCAGACCTCGGAAAAATGAAGCTGTTGCAATTTCAGAGAGGCTAACTGTCCAGCCTGGACATAGGACGGAGCGAGAGAACGGTGCCTTAATGTGTGATGTTAAGGCGGTAGTGCGGAATCAATTTTTCCGTGAACACATAGAATCCACTGCTGTAACTGCACCGTCTAACACATCCGGTGCCGGAGATGGCACATCAGCTACTCCTAGAACACCTACCCCCCCTGAAAAACTGCAGGTCGCCAATGTTATTAGTGGAAATTCAGGTGTTGCTGCTGACTGTTCCGATGTCATGCAACCTATGTGTTCTGATGCATTGAATCAGGTATTGCAAGAACGAATTGATTCTTCTTCTGTAACTCCAACTGCTGACCGCAGGTGTTGTGGTGAAGTTACAGGCAATGATGTTCGCCACTGTGCTGCAACTGAACCAGTGAGTAAGCTTGGCGTCGGTGATTGTCCGGTCACTGGAGATGATGTCACAGGGATAACTGCTGTACATATTTCACCTGGGGCTCGTCGTGAATGTCGCATAAGAGGAAGACCTCGGAGGAATGGATCGAGTGCAACTTCACACAATGATCCCAGTGGACTTCAGAAAAAATTGCAGGGAACCAAAGATTCGACAGTCCCAAACAGCTCGAAGGTTGTCGCCAATCATTTTTTCCGTGATCAAGTAAATTCATTCACCATATCAACAAAAGGTTGCTATAGCTGTGAGAGGGAAGATTCGTCCACTGCTCATGAGGCTGCTCCTGTGATTGTGACAGAAGATGTTGCAAACATCACTCATGGAGAATCATCGGTTGACATTGTGCATTCCTACGGTTCACAATTTAATTATTCGGAAGCAGTAACTCATCGGCCAACTTTGTTGCCTGGAAGCGGTGGTAAAGAAGTACATAATGAACAAAATCAGACACCTAGAGCTGTTGTTCGTGATGGAGAAGACGTAAGCTGCAATGTTGCTAATGCAGACAAGGCAGCGAGTAGCGTGGCAACTTCAAGAAACTGTCGGAAGAGAGGTAGACCGTCAAAAGTTAATTCAAGTGCTTCTCCAGTATGTGAAAATAGAAGCAGTGTGAGTCCAAACAATAATCGAGAATGCAGAGGAGAGGAGCAAACTGTTGTGCCTCGGCCTAAGTGTGATTCGCAACGAAAGCACAGTGGAACGGGGAAAGTTTCGTCTCAGAGATTACGTAGACGTGGCATTGTATGTCTCCCGTCAAAACATTGCGCTACAGCCTCCACAAATGCAGTTGGTACCTCATTGCCTCCGTCCACAGCAACTGCACAGCTAACGCCACATTTCGGATCTTCCCGGATTGTTGTGCGTCATGGTTTCTGTGTCACTGCTCTGGATGTGTACAACGGTCAGCAGAATCATGGGCTGGCATTTGCTCCTTCTAGCGTGACTACTGCTCCGTGTTCTCGCACAGCGCATGATTCATTTCCACCTGCCTTATTTCGCTATGCTGCAACTGAATCATCATCTGACATTCCTGCATCATCGAAGACTATTGGTGAAGGTGGTTCATCATGCTCATTGTCAGGTGAGTCCAGCAAGCATCCTTCTGGTACTTCCACTGGCGCTAAACCATCGAGTGAGTATTATACTACTACTGATTTCATGATATTCCCCCTCTTGTCTGTTAACAGTATTGATTATTATTTTCAATGTGTCTGTCTTGCAGAGAAGAAGCGTAGAAAGAAGTGGCAACGTGATCCCCCCTCTCCTCCCAGTGAACCGAGCCGGCTACCCCAGCCAAGGATATGCCCTCATTGCCAGGCCAAACTTTTTGCGTATGAACCAGATGGATTTTGCTGCAGTTCGGGCCGAATTGTTCTTGCTGCACATGAAATTCCTGATACACTGGCTGCATTGCTACTGTCGGATAATGCAACAAGTCAGGAATTCAGAACTTCGATTCGTGCATACAACAGTTTATTTTCTTTCACATCCATGGGCGTGAAGAATGACCGTGAAATCCTCAAGAACAGCAAAGGAATTTATACATTCAGGGTTCAGGGTCAAATATATCATTACATCAATAACCTCGACCCCGGTGAGGAGACACCTCGATATCTGCAATTATATTTTTATGATCCTGCTTATCAATTACATTGTCGATCTCAGACGTTCAGCAATGTTGATCCATCTATTATTGCTTACCTGAGTGACATCCTGAAATCAAATCCCTATAATGAAAAATTCCAATCAATGTCTGAAACCCCTGATCTCATGGACTGTGATATACGTATTCGGTGTGATCCTGGATTGGATCAGAGAACCCATAACATGCCTACTTCAGATCAGGTTGCCGGCATTTGGATAGATGATGAATATCGTGCAGGCAAGTATTCGCGTGATATCTTGGTACAGCGAAAGAAGGGTGGGCCAGAACCAATCAAGTACCACTTGGGTTGCTACGACCCACTACAGTACCCGATTATGTTCCCTTATGGTCAACCTGGTTGGCATACTGGTATTGAGAAGAAACCTGCAAAGAATAATCCCGCAAAAGGGCCGAAGAAGAAGAAGCGACGTTCAGGTTTGCACATGCCCAATGTTCTTCAATGACAGAATCTTCTCTTCTATGCAGACATATTTACATCATTTTCTAACTGTTATTTGGGTCGATGCAGGTAAAGAGGATGCAGAGTCAGAGATTCCAACTGTGACTTGTCGGCAGTACTACTGCTATCGTTTGCAAATTCGAAGCATGCGGCATTCCTCGATTTTATTTTTTGGTCGTCTGCTTCAACAATATATTGTTGACATGTACATCAAATTGGAAACAAGTCGACTTGACTATGTGCGCTTCAACCAAGATGATATTCGTGCAGAACTTTATCAAGGTATAATTGATAGTCTGGCAGCAGGAGAAACGAATCCTGAGAACATTGGTCGTCATGTTGTTCTACCGCCTTCATTTGTTGGGGGACCACGAGATATGAAGCGTCGTTATCAGGATGCAATGGCCCTCGTGCGTCAGTTTGGAAAGCCTGATTACTTTGTGACGATGACTTGCAATCCTAGATGGTCTGAAATCCAAGATGAGCTCTTGCCTCATGAGGAAGCATCGAATCGACCGGATTTAGTAGCTCGGATTTTCCGTGCGAAGGTAGTTGAGCTGAAACGTGATTTAGTTGAACGAGAAATTCTTGGACCGATTGCAGCTTATACGTATGTCATCGAGTATCAGAAACGTGGTCTTCCACATGTGCATTTCTTGCTGATTCTCAAAAAGTTTGCGAAATTGATGCAACCTGATGAGTATGACAGGTATATCTCAGCTGAAATTCCTGATCCTGAGGTCAATCCTCATCTCTACAATGCCGTTGTCAGGCATATGATGCACGGTCCTTGTGGTGAACACAACAAGAACAATGTATGTATGCGGCCTCGTACTGGATGCAAGAACAGATATCCCTGGGATTTTTGCAATGCCACAAGAACTGGTGATAATTCGTTTGCTATTTATCGCCGACAGCGCAACGGTCGCACTGTTGAGGTTCGCGGAGCCACTCTTGATAATAGATGGGTCGTGCCTTACAATCCATATTTGCTGGCGAAATATGACTGCCACATAAATGTCGAGATTTGCTCAACAATCAAGGCAGTTAAATATCTGTACAAGTATATTTACAAAGGGCACGATAAAATTGCATTCCAGCTTGTGTCAAATCAAACAAGTGGTATTGATGAAATTGCAGCCTTTCAGTCTGCCAGGTGGATTTCACCTCCTGAGGCTGCATGGCGTCTTTACAGTTTCCCGCTCAACGAGATGTATCCTTCTGTAATTGCACTTCCACTTCACCTTCCTGGCATGCAATCTATTTCCTTCGACAAATATACGAAGCTTCCATACATTGCCGCGGATAAGAAGTACGCAAAAACAATGTTGACGGAATATTTCGAAACAAATAAGCGTGACAAAAGTGCAAAGCGTTGGTTGTATAGTGAATTCCCACAACATTACGTGTGGAATAAGACAAATTTATGCTGGGAGCCTCGGAAGAAGGGCTACAGTATTGGACGTATTGTTGCTGCTAATCCTTCGGAGGGAGACCGCTTTTTCCTCCGATTATTACTGACTCATGTCCGAGGTGCTGAATCATACGAGCAGCTGCGAACAGTGAGGAATCACATATGTGAATCATATCGTGAAGCATGTGAGAAACTCGGTCTGCTGGAAAAAGACACAGCACTTGAAGATTGTTTAGAAGAAGCTGCGACTTTTCAAATGCCGCAAACATTGCGGCGTTTATTTGCCACTATCCTTGTGTACTGCCAGCCAGGCAATCCACGGTCTTTGTGGGATCGGATGTATATGAATCTATCTGAAGATTTCCGGAAAGAGAGGAGATGGAATGAAGCTCAAATTCTATTCAGAACTGTTAAAGGAGTGAATATATTTCTAGAGGCAATGGGGAGACAATTGATTGATTTCATTACTTCGTTACCAGTTAGTCAGAGTGAGGAAATGAGTTCCGTGAATCGGGAAATTGAAGAGGAATTGACAGTGCCGATTCCAGCCGAAGACGTGGCTGCCATCAACCAGCTAAATAACGCGCAATCAGCAGCTTACAAAATAATCACAAATCACATCGACGAACTGAAAGGTGGATGTTTCTTCGTCGACGGACCAGGTGGCACGGGGAAAACTTTCCTGTACAGAGCTCTGCTGGCATATGTCCGCAGTAGTGGAGGGATTGCTCTGGCTACTGCTAGCACTGGTATTGCAGCCTCAAACTTGCCTGGTGGAAGAACTGCGCACTCTCGCTTCAAGCTCCCCTTGGATACCACGGATAAGAATACATGCAACATCGGAAAACAGACAGCTCTTGCTCACCTTATTCGTGAGGCCAAAGTTATCATATGGGATGAGGTGACGATGGCGAAGAAGCAGAATATAGAGGCTTTTGAATGTATGCTACGCGATATATGTTCCAATGAATCGCTATTTGGAGGTAAGGTCGTGGTCTTTGGAGGTGATTTCAGGCAGGTGCTGCCTGTCACGGTGCGTGCTACTAAGGAGGAATGTATCTCCAACAGCATTGTTGACTCACCTCTATGGGCCAGTATGCATTTGCTTTATCTAACGGAAAATATGCGTGCTGTTGACGATCCTACCTTCTGCCAATTTCTCTTGTCGATTGGAAATGGTAGTGTGCAAGATGTTGATGAAGCGACAATAGATTTGCCAAAATCGATGATTGTGCCATTTATTGATGAAAGCATGTCAATAGATTTGTTTATTAAAGCTGTATACTGCAATTTCCAATCTGACTGTTTGGACCCGCGGTACCTTACCGAAAGAGCAATTCTAACTCCTCGGAATGACTGCGTAGACCGAGTCAATGAAATTTTGCTGAGTAGATTTCCAGGGCAGTCCCATACATATAATAGCTTCGATCGATCTCTGCCAGAGAATCAGTCGACTCATCCAGTAGAATTCCTGCATACACTAACTCCCAATGGGATCCCACCTCACCACTTAGAATTGAAGCCAGGTTGTCCACTAATGTTGCTACGCAACCTTGACCCGTCATCTGGATTGTCAAATGGTGTCAAACTTATTTGCAAGGAGTTGTTGCCTAATGTAATATATGCTGAGATTGCAGTCGGTCCAAATAAGGGGAAATCCGTGTTCATTCCTCGGATCCCGCTCAGACCGTCCCAAACAGATCACTATCCCATAGAATTTGAGCGTAAACAATTTCCAGTTCGACTATGCTTCGCTATGACCATCAACAAGTCGCAGGGCCAAACTCTGAAACGTGTTGGTGTTTACCTACCGCAACCTGTATTCTCGCATGGTCAACTGTATGTGGCATTATCCAGAGCCAAGTTAGGGTCTGCAGTTAAAGTGTTAATCGAACCAATTGACGGGATTCAATTTAATTGCACAACTCGAAATGTTGTGTACAAAGATCTGTTGCATAGAGCAACTCGCGTACACAGCACATTTTAAATTCCATACATGGTTAGTGCTTGCCGGTTTCATCATGCGGAGATGCCACTCATGTGGTGTGCAGTAATATAATATAATGTCACCTGAAACAGACTTGATCATTAGTTAAAAATCTTGATATCTTATATACTAACACTATTCAAATGTCTTTTGTAGGAATTCATTGAAATCATGGAAGGTAAAACTTTGAAGTTGTCTGAATTGACGGATGAATGCAAAGAATGGAAACTCCGACTGCGGGTGGCCGAGAAATCACGAATATTGACAGGAAAGGCTTCCAACACAAAGTACCAGCGTTTTGTGCTCTGTGACAGTGAGGTTGTAATTAAATTTATGCAAAGATATTGGTCAAATAATCTGACTGTTTGTTTCTTTTATTTTGCAAATGTAGTGTGCTTTTGCTGCTGTGTTCACAATTGTTATTCTCAATCTTTCGGTTTCCACGTTCAATAAATTTTTATTCAAGTTGCAGGGAAAACAGATCCAGGCAACATCATTTGATGCAGATATACCCAACTTTGACAACAAGTTACATGTCTATCATTCGTACTGGTTTAGCAATGGTGTTGTGCGACCTGTTAATCCGAAGTACCGTTACATAGATCATGATTTCTCCCTTGTGCTTAACAAAGAAATGGAGGTAACCGCAGTTGAAGATAAGGTGGACGAAGGCTGTGGCAGCAACTATAATTTGAAAAGTCTGGAAGAAGCTCGCACTCTTGTGAATTCCCGTGAGAAATTTGGTAGGTCATATGCACTGCTTTGCATAATTTGTACATAGATATTCTATATTAATATAAAGTGTTAAATGTTTCCCCATAATAAATACACACTTCTATTTGTATTGTTTGTATTTCACTATGATCATAGATGTTGCTGTCATCGTCATTGCTGTAATGTCCACAAAGACAGTACCCCGAAAAGATTCAGCAGGTCGTGCTCGAGTGAGGGATGTCATTGTTCTGGACGACTCGTAAGTACCCTGCCTCTGAGCATTGTTTGGTATTACGTAGTGTTCAAGTGTTGCTTCCTGGTGCGTGCAATTATTGAAGGCTATATTTACATATATCATTTCAGCGGTGTCCCAGTTTGTTTATCCTTATGGGACGATGCAACCACAACAGAAGGAGATAAACTAAATATACTGGCCAGTGCTCATCCAGTTGTAATTGCAACGAATGTGTGTTCAACAACATATCTGGGTAACTTTCCCTTAACATCAGTATTAATGAGTATGGAATTACAAGATTATGAACGGAATGGAAATATGACTGCATTACATGAAAACATAGCTTGCATAACATTATATTCATGTAATTGCTGTACATGTGTTTGTAGATTTTTCTCTGAGGACAACAATGTCCACTATGTTCCTGCACAATATCGAGGATCCAAGAGTTGATGAGTTGATTGACTGGTATATGAATACAACTATTTATACAGTTTCCAATTGCGACAACATGATATATTTCCCACATTTAATCTCATATATCTGTTTCTCTCGTGTAGGCGTGATGCAAATTATCAGAAGATTGATAAACTCAGGAATCCTGAATTATTGTTGGCACAGAAGAATCCTAAGACAAAGAATACTGAATTCAAGTTGTCAAAGATTGCAGACCTCCCAGAAAAACCGGTATTTTGTCCACCGTAGTTATATCGTATTGTTGGGAATTTATTGTTATGTCCGGTTGACAGTCCTCTATATATATCCTTCAGTCTGCAGACACTGATATCTGGGTGAAAGTTTCAGTTCTTGCCTTACCTGAAACACAGAGACCGTGGTACCATTCTTGCAGTAAGTGTACTCGTGCAACGAGCTATGTAACTGGAGAAAAATTCAACTGTTCTGGTTGCCACAATTCTGATTGCACTTCCGTACCATGGTAATTTGATATAATTCTCTTCTATCCAACTTCAGCTGTATATTCAATCTCCAGTGACCAAATATAGAAGAGCAACTCCGAAACAGAAGAATGGGAATAAAACAAACAGAGGAAATTTTTTTTCCTCCAAAAAAAAAACAAATCAGATAGAAAAAAGGTTTTGAATACATTCATTTTTGCTTTGTAGGGGTCGTCTAGAAGTCCAAATTGGAGATGACACTGGAGAGCTGAATGTTGTCGTTTTCGGACATGGTGTCGAGGCTGTCCTGAAGAAAAGTGCTGTTATATTGTCAGCAATGACAGGAGATGTATGCTCGCTACACTTAAGGCTTGATTCGATAGTTTATTAATGTTATGGTTCATATGTTAGTGTGCTTTGTGAAGATAGTGCTAACTACAAAACATTGATTCATTTCAGGAACACAAGGAGCTATTACTTAAAGCTAATGAGTCAAGTGTTAAGAACATGTTCTATTTTCGACTTGCTGGATCTACAAGCACGAACCGCAGAAGGGTCAACAAATGGAATGTTCGCCAAGTGGAGACGGCATAGTTGAACACAATGCCAGCGTATGCGCCGAACTGCAGATCAAGTATGCAACCACATGTGTACATAGAAGCATTACTACAATAGAAGCTCTGATGTGATCCACTAGCACTACAACTTTTGTTCACCTGGAAAAAATGCAAGGAGATAACATCATGGTAATGTTCCATTGTTATCTCCCTGCCTTTTGCCCCACCCCCCCCCCCCCCAACCCCCCTTCTTTCCCAAAAACTATTGCATCTTCGAACAGATTCGTCCTCTGCCTTCCGTTTAATATTAATCTATATTAAGTTCTCCATGTTTACAATTGCAGTCAATTAAACTGATATTCCATATTACAACAAGTTACAGTTGCAGGGATATAATACTAATACATATGTATAATATAATAGCTTGTACACAGAATAAGAACAATAAACGATCCTTGGAAATTTTGGTGAGGAAGAGAGAAAGAGGAAAAAAAGAAAAGTGAAAAAACCAAAAAAAAAAAAAAAAAAAAAAAAAAAAAGAGTTCCATCAGTTATTAGATTTCATAAGCAACACAAAATATTCTTGTCTACATTTAGTACACATGCTTCAAGATGACTTCAAAGGCCTGCACTTTCTAGGTCTCCTATATAATGTTACAAGATTGACTGTAAGCATTTCATGAACTATTTCTCAATCTATTCACCATGTCAGGCTACAATTCTGATGAAGAGCATTCTTGCTGGAATTTAACCACCTTGCTAACAGACCTTCCCACCACTGAAATAAGCATCCCAGCTGGGAGCTATGTTCACATCTTCTCACCCAACAACACAGTGCAGCCTAACATGAGCTCACCCTATCATCCAATGACTGGAAACACAATGTATGATGCCGGAAATCACCAATTTCACGTTATTCACAGCCCGACATCACCAATTTTCCGTGCATCGTCTCACAGTGGCAACGAATTTATGCATGCAGCTTACGGTGTTGGTGTAGCACTTTCTCACAGTCCGCAAAATTGTCACTGGAACAGTCCCCCAATGCGAAGTCCAGGGTCACCAGTCTTCTATGCATCGCCGCCTACTTGTACAGATTTCCTCCATGGTTCATACAATACAGGTATTCCCCTACCAAATTCCCCTCCACAATATAATTATTACAACTCCATTGCATCTCCCCAGTATCAGTACTCCCCTCTTTCATCAAATATTCACCCTCAATCACATTCATACTCAGCCTCACCACAGAATTATGGTTCACCAATTCCAATACCAGACCATCAAGTATTAATACCTTTACATTTCCCTACCCACACATCAGATTGCCTTCCGCAAATCACCGAGCAAGCTTTGGTTTACCAAAGTGATCTGCAATCAACCTATGCTTCAGACAATGCTGATGATGAATGTATATTCTTCCTCGAAAACTTGCCTCCTCCGAGACAACAGAATCCATATTTGACTTCTACACCAGGTCATCATACTTTTACGAACCCAGGTAACGGCAATGAAACTGGATCCTCTTCTTCAACGAGCAAGAAGATCCGCTCCCCATCTACGTCATCTCTTAGAATCCACTGGTCACCTCCTGCAAAACATATCATCAAACTAAATTTCGATGGGGGATTCTACTGCGACTACAAACGTCCAACCTGGCCAACCATAGTTCGTGCTGGTCTATATCGGAATTCTGCAGGAGATTGTGTGTATGCCTTCGCTGAAATTGAGCATGAGAAGAACTCTGACTTTGCAGAGGCATCAGCACTGTGCAAAGGTTTGAAGTATGCATTAGATCGGAACTGGCTTGATATATGGGCAGAGGGCGATGCTAAAAACATTATTGACCACATAACTGGTGTGTGTTCTCATGTTTTCCCAGAAGACGTTTGTGCCGAAATCGAAGAAATTAAAGAACTACAAAAAAAATTCAAATCATGTTTGATAACATTCATCCATCGTGAAGGTAACTCTGCGGCAGATGCACTCTGTGTAGCTTTCAAACATCACGATGGATGTTATGCATTCGAAACAACGGGTCTACCTGAACGTGTTCAGGATATTGTCGAGCAAGAAAAAAAAGGGAAGACATACCGTAGAGCGTAGTAACCGGTTCTACCATTTGTACCTGGTTCATTTTGTAACACTAGCATCATGAATAATTTGTGTAATGTAATGTTGTTAATTTCGGCGAATTCAGATACTCTTACCAATCCACGTTCACATTGGAATTTGGCTAAGTAGTGTTCACTCACCAAAAAGGAAATTACAATAAAAGAAAAAAAAAAGAAAAAAAAAATCAAAAAAAAAATGGTCTTTTATAATACTCCGTTCAATATTTACACGAATCTACTTATTTACACAATGAATTCATCTGGGAATGGAGCTGTATATAAACTGAAGTACTATCCCAGACAAATCAGTTGTTGCTGTGTATAATATAATATACATTTAATTACATATATTAAGACATATGCACAAAAATCAATTTATTTTGTTATCTGTACTACACTTTCGAATGAATACGCCCACAAATCATCAGAAATGCAACGTATCAAATTTATAGCTACATTCCACGAAATTGCAATAATACTATGACTAATATTTCTTATATTAATTAGAATATGTGGTAATTTATGGCTTCTAGCCAGAAAGTAGGAAACAGTTGGAAAGAATAGATATCCCTACTGCTATTGAAATGAATGCAGCACATTGTGATAGATAATTCAAGGCAATGTGAGTAAGCCATTACATGAGGCAACAGCACAGGTTCCATGCATGCCACACATGTGGCTGCTAAAATCTGCTTGACAATCATGACTTTGTACGAACCAATGCATCAGCTCACCCATTACACCTATACTGTGATTGGTATTCCTAAAAAGTAAAAGATCTGGTTGACGACACTTGTCAACAGAATTCTGAAATTTCTTGGAGACCAAGTTAAAAGAACACATATAAATTAGTATTCCACAATTTCAACTATTTGCCGAGCAACACTTCAAGGTAACCATTATATACTAGCATAAATTGAAGATATTGTTTCCACATACACAAATCTAACAAACTTACTTTACAATGTGCAGATAAATAAGAGAAGTATAATCTGGATGCAAGGTTAGTATCCACTTCTGTATTGCCAGGTCAACCACGTGTGTTGTGCTCGTAATCCACGTTAGTAAGTTATATACTGCAACAACTCACCATTACAAAATATATACCTTATTTCAGTTTGTAATTATCGAAATTACGACAGATATATTTCAATGGAAAGCTGCCGTAACACCGGAAATGAGCAAAACGTAACCGAGGAAACACGCAGCATCCCAAGAGGAAGGGCCGAGGGAGCAGCTATCTGTCGCAAAATATTCAACAGTGGTAAAAATGTTGATGAAATGATCACAGATACTGAAAAGGAAATTCAACGAGTGGAGCGTCAAATACAAATACTGGGAAAAGTAACCTTTCTCAAGCAACAGCAGCTCGAGATCCAGATGCAATTTCTTCAAAAACTGCAGCGAATGAGCATTGCCAGTAGGCGGTCGGTAACATCCAGCACGTCATCATCGGGATCCAAGCGAAAACGGTCTCCAACAACCGCAGGAGAGGATTAGTAGAAAATGAATCTGTTAACATATTCTGGATGTTTGATTTTAAATGTTGTCTTTACGGTACTCTTGCAATTTCACGTTGCAGCCATTTCGTAGTAACTTGTGCCTCATAATTTTGGGATGTCAACAACTTGTAACATCTCTTTCCTTTTTCCTTTCTTTTTTGGCACTCTATTTTTTCCACTCTTTTTTCTTTATTTTTTTTTTTTTTTTTATTTTTTTTTCTTTTTTTTCCTGGATTTTTCTTTTCCCCCTTCTTTCAACTTCTTCTTCTTCCGTTTTGATGTGCATCTTTTTTTCTTTCCAACAACTTCCATTTGAACTAGATGAAATTCATTACTTCAGAACATTAAAAAATAACGTCAGTAAGCAAAAACCTTGATCAAGATTATTACACATGACAGCCAATATAGTGTCTATGGACACCCAATTTGTGAAATACAATGAAAAATAACATTATTAAAATTTATCACTGATACCTCAAAAGCAGAGATAACTTTATGATTTGAAACAACAACATCCACATCCTACATTTACAACTACCCAACTTCGTTGTGCTGGTAAGAAGGCCTTTCAACTTCATCCTCCAAGCCAAATCTTCCGTGATTTCTAACTCTTCTCTAACAGGTATTACAACTTATATCGCAATCATAATTTCGAACAGGTACTGGATATCATACCGTATTTGTCACAGCGATCTACTTATTCACAGTATTCCTATTCGTGATTGTTTAGGTCGGGAATCCTCCAACTTGATTCATCAGATCTCAGCGACTCACAGGTTCACTCTACAGGTACCTGATTCCAAATAGCATCTTCTTTATCTGTGTAATCGCTCACAGGAAGAAATCTATATTACTCATATTCAGTCCCTTTTGTGAACAAATGATTGGCATTTATCGGGTGCTACTGTTTTCATATGTTATATTAGTGATTTCTATTCCAGATATGCTACCAATGTCTTGATCTATAAATAGTACACTCCACATAGCGACGAAATCTGTCTGATTGGTACACAATGGAAATAGATATATTTGTTGATAAGAGGTTCATCTTTAGTTTCAATTGAAGACACACATTGGTATATTTGGCTGGATAATGACAGTAAAAAAAAAAAATAAAAAATAAAGAAGAAAGAATAAATAAAAAAAAAATGATTAGGAAAAAAAATGTTGTGAAATTGTAAGTACAAGATTCATGAATTTAATGTTGTTAATCTGACTAATAGATTAAATTGTAGTCATGTGGAATGTGATTATAGCAATAATTGTAAGTACAAGATTCATGGATCTACTGTTGTTAATCTCACTAATAGATCAGCTTCGAAAGACAGCCTTTGCAGATATATACAATTTAGCTTACGCGTAAAATAGCAACCATAATTTACCCAATACATATAGGCCACTGAGTCATATGGAACGTGATTATACCAATACATATAGGCCTCCCACTAATCAAATACTGATTATTTATTACAAATTTACAGTAGTCCAGATATCTCAATTTTGGGAACATACCAGGTCACTAAACACAAAACTTATTGGTGTAACTCCGTAAACCAAAAACAGTTCATATTGAATCATGTTAGGTGCACTTAATTTCTACCAGATAGTTTCGACTGAATATTTTTATTTTACGTACGAAGAGTTATAAAGAAATAGCATCAGTCTGTGAATTCATTACGATGTGGCTCAGAAAATATCTCGTGCAAATTAACTCACACGGACATTAATCTTTCGTAGTTTCAGTAAATAATCATACATGTATTTCAACCCCCATATCACAACTTCTGATCAACCGGTTGCTGATGTAGCATAAATGAAGAGAACGCATTAACATGCATATGTTTAAGATCGTCACCTCTGTACCACATTCAGTAATACAGATTACTATATTCCTCTTGCAGCTATCTGGAAATGAAATTCTTCCGAGTTATCACGGATCGAGATGAAGACAACAACAACTTGGTAGGCCTTAAGTCACATATATATGTGTGTATATATACACATGTATATGTGTGCCTTTTAGAAAGAAATTGAATTGAATAACACTAATATTAATTTTAATAAGAGATAGTTTTATTAAAGATTTCAAGCATCTATTCACTGCAGCGACTGCCAGATGACTTTGTGGAACATCATCGATCCGATCTTGGAATTAATGCAGAGCTTGTAGTCCCAGATGGCCGAGTGTGGGAGATAAAAATGAAAAGTAGAGGTAACGACATATATTTGACAACAGGGTGGAAGGAATTTGCAGCTCATTATTCGCTCTCATTTGGGCACATGCTGACTTTCAAGTACGAGGGACATTCCAAATTCAAAGTGACAATCTATGGTCTCGGTACATCAGAGCTAAATTACAGTGCTGGAGGTTCTGTCCTGAATGCAAGAAAGTGTGCAGCTACTCGTGCATTGAATAAGGCTAATTCCTACAAGGCTCACTGCAACAAGCCATGTTTCGCTGTTGAAATACAGAAGTCCCATTTGGAATCTTCTGGCGGACTGGTAAACTTTCAATGTTAAATTTCATTTACAACGGCATTGTATTCAATTGCAACGATAGCGACTGACAATCTCATGTTTGGATTACAGAATATACCAATTAAGTTCAGCAGGGCATACTTGAAAGAGCGGACAACAGTTGTGTACATTACAGGGACTTCTGGTAATACAACTTGGACTTGCCGTTGCAAATACCCAGGTGGAGAGAACAGCGATAAGAGACGAGTGTCTTGGTATCAATTTGCCAGAAGCGCTAATGTACGTACTGGAGATGCATGTGCCGTGGAATTAGTTGATTCGAGCATGCCTAAATTTAGGGTGAAAGTGTTTCCAGCATAGGCTCAACGTATGACAGTACTCTGTACTAAGAATATCGAGACATTTCTTTAAACATCGTCATTCTGTTAACCTGTTCCAGTATTATTCTATGTTATTATCTTTGCAAAAACATATCAAATTAATGTTGCAATGTAACTATAACTTTGATGACATGCATCATGCTATGGTTTGCTTAATATCTAATGCATTAAGTTACATTATGTTTCATATATATTGTGACATATCAAAGTAACAATCTCTGTTCCCTTTTATTTCAACTGAACTTGGCATGTTCAATCACAACCTACCTCAACAATTCCAGCTGTAGTAATAATAAAGGCAAATCTTGCACACAAGTAACAACAGTATTTCAAATGTCAAATTGGATTGAATACTATCAGACTATAACACTCACATGCTGTTGTACAATTCAATGCCTCGAGATTCCACACATGCAAACTTCAAATAATGCATTTGTTGCAATATCTACCACATCATGAACATGAACTACACCTGCTCACATACTGAATCTGCACACACAAAGTCACAGATATTGAACGGTTGGCAGAGGTCTCTACAGAGCATCTCTTTTCAATTTCAGATGCAAATAGGTAAGAAGCTTCCAAATATCTCATTGATATATGAACCCTCTTGGAATGCACTTGCTGATCAGATAGTGCAGAAGTAATTGTGATCATGTGACCATCTCTGCAAATTGCACAATAAATTAACTACAAATGTGAATTGTCAATTCAAGGCATGATCAACACATAGGAAATAACAGGATGAAAATTCAACTTGCAATGGTTACATCGAATTTAGAAATTACATTAATTATAGATTGCAGAATATGTGACCACAGGTATGCAAGACCTAACTATATAAGAACTGCTTCCCATGTCTACAATCAGTATCAAATTGCAAGCAATACGATTCAGATTCAGAAGTTGAATCAATATACAACTAACAAATCCGTTGTATACTGAAGATGATGCCGTCCAAGATTGCAGATGTTCGTGCGTCACTGGTAAAGTTAGAAAACCTCAAATTATTGTTATCACAGAATCGGTGAAATTCCAGGCTATCCATCTATGTGTTAATATTTTTGATCTGCATATACTTTCATCTTCGGAATTTACAATAAGTATTTTCTACATACAATCTTTAACGGAATTCTTCTTCTTGCATATACCGGCCCTTTGGTTTCCAATCTCTCTTCTTAATCATAATTTAACTTCATTCAAACTTCTTTATTTCATAATGCATCGTTCTGATTTCTGTTTCTCCGGCTTCATCCAACACTGAGAAGCCTATGTATGAAGAAGCTTGGCTTAGGGTATCAACACGTATCTTTCCGACAAGTCAAACCACTTGGTTCAATGCATGTAACCGTTGCAATCGTGAACGTCGACGTCCATACTGTCCCGTATGTAATGACATACAATGCGACACAAGCCCCAGGTTAATTATTTCACACCTGATGAATGCATTAAAATTAACAAAATTCGTTGGCTACAATTGCACACTACCAATTGACACATCACAGGTACATTCATGTATAATATGATTACATACCATTTTCACAGATGCCGCCTTATAGTGGAACTGCGAGATGACACTGGAATAATGGATGTGATGATTTTCGGCCAGGCTGCGGAGACCCTTCTCCGAAACACAGCTGAAAATCTAGCAACAATGACACCACAGGTATTACCTAATTTGCCCCGAACAACTACAACCACAGCGCGGTACTTACTCATATGAAATATACAGCTGCTCATAGTTATGTAATACACAAATAACGGCATTATTTTCTCAGGAACAAGAAGCTCTACTGGTTGGCTTGAACATGGAAAATGCAAATGACAATGTGTATGTTCGTGTGTTCAAATGCACGCCGCCAAACAACCACAGGGTAACTAAATGGGTTGTGAAAGAAGTTCAGTATGCATGGTAAACAGATTGATATTCCATGCACAGTCGAAGATAATGCTCCTCAGTATCTGAAGAATAAGACGGCCGAATGTTTGCCACATTGCTGCTACAGTGCATTGCACTGTTCACAATGATGTTTCCTCTTTGTTCTGTTATGTTATAAATTGTACCGCTTTCTGCTTTTACCGCAGGTAATAATAAAACGATATGAAGAAATCATATCTGCCGTTATAATATTACAACGTCCTCAGTCAATTTAATATTTACACAATTTCTTTCGTCGATGACGGACTATAATCTGCACCTGTAATGAAGGACACCTGTTAATGAAAAACTTGAGTAACTTCAGTGTTTTGGATATGCCGTCAGTTTGCACATGTTAGATAGCGTTTACACAGAGAGTCAGCATCCTATATACACATATTCATACCACTTATAATAAAAACCCTCTGTCATACATGTGAACAATGACAGCATAGTTTACGGAACTGTTGTTGTCCATACACACATTCATACCACATATGAATCCAATGACAGTGACTGAGTGGTGAATGTATAAACAGTCAAATTAAAAGAAACGAATTGCCTGACAAAGTCACGGACCAATTGTCCTGTTTTATCTGGCATTATCTGCCATGCATTTCACCTCAACTCTTCTATATGAAACCTATAGATCCATTATTCAACATAACAAGGAACATAAACTATCTATTCATAGAATAAACAGCTACAATGTCAAGACACAGAAGAGCAGTCTCTGAGGAAGAAGTAACCAGTAATGAAACTATTGCAAGCTCCTCAGCTTCAAGTCCATCACTCTCGCAGTTTGTTACTGCACCAACTCGATTTCAAGAAACACCTCCGCCTCCGATTTTGACTCCTCGCAGTAAGTTTGTTACCATGTTTTGCTATCTACGGTACTTTCAAAATGTAATGCGGCCACAATATTCTATGATATTAGTTAGCCAACGACATATCATGTTTTCTTCGACATTAATTAAAATATAAACCTGATATATATCTTAATACTCATTTCTCTACCTTGAAGGAGTTATAAGGATAAGTGTGCATGGTTTCATCTCACCGGTAACCAATACCGGTGGAATCGGGGGTGTCTGCCGCGATGACAATGAAAACTGGCAGCTTGGTTTCATAGGAAGAATTGATGGGGTCTCTCAATTGGAAAGTGAGCTGTGGGCAATTTATCAAGGTATTCATTCGGCTTATGAAAATGAGTGGAAAGAAATCAAGATTGAGACTTCCAACTATGAGGCCAGCAAAATCTTTCATCTGCAGACTACTGCTCCACTATCAATGAGGCAGGAGATCCATGATGGATATGCATTGCTCAGACGCATGAAAATAGCCTTGATCCCTATCGAAAAACTGGACAACAGTGTCGCACAGCAGCTTGCCTCTATGGGATCTCAACAAAGTGATCGTTTCAAAATATTATATGATGCTCCAGATATTATTCAAGATCTAATTGTTGAGGACAAATTAGAAAGTTGTAAGCGTTACACCTCCTCAACTGACACAGACTAATGCAATCTCATCTTTACAACAATTACGTCGCTCTATCCGTTGTATTCTGTAATTCTCATCTTCAAATAACTAACAGCTATGTCAAGAGTTTATATTTCACTTGCCATTGTTAGTTAATTTATTTTTATTATAACATTGATATAAATCTAATGACCTGATTCCTGGTCAATTCAAGCCCAAAAACCCATATGTCAACTAATATACGTTGCCTGATCGCACGGCTCATTATTAGGTCACGATGAAATTGTTCTACTCATTCACAGTGCATTGCTTGCATTATCTAAAACATCAACTAATATACATTGTAGCACCAGTGGTATGAACTGACGACGTACAGTGAATACCAGTGAACTCCATTTAACACCGTAAAACATGTGACTTATCAATGAAGGGGATGTTAAAAACAAGGGAGAGTCGTTACAAAATATTATTTGATGCTCCAAATATTGTTCAAGATCTAATTGCCGAGGACAAGTTAGAAATTTGTAAGCATTAAACCTCCTCTCACGACACAGGCTACAGCAACTACGTCCCTCGATGCATGTTATTTTCTGATTTTGATGTTCAAATAAATAATAGTTCTGTGAAGAGTTTATAATTCACTCACTTAAGAGCTGTTATTTCATTTTATTTACCCATTTGAGAAGATTGCTATCCAGTCGTATTTTCGAGTTCTCTTGCACTGAACCGGTGAGCTTTGTTGAACATGGTTAAATGGATAACTTATTGACAAAAGGGATGTTTTTAAAAAAAAAAAAAGGAGAAAAAGAAACAAAAAGGGTCAGCAAAGCTGTAAATATAATCTTGCGAATACATCGTACTGTATATCTACGCTTGCCTCCGAACATATTAATAATTAACACGTCAAATTTACGATCACTAAATCTATTGAAAATAACCTATTTCTGGCATCAAATGTACGTATTGGTCCAGACCGGATAACACAAGTACATAATCACGCCATTGTAACCACAGTAAAACTGCTTCGTAACTTACAACGTTCCGCTCAATCCATCATTAGAAATGCTTAAAATTGCTATGATTCCATATTCTGATTTATCATTCATCTAATATGCTATAATTAATCCGATACAATAAATTCGTTGATGTTATATGCAAACTTCTAAATGATGCGTGTTTCAGATTGGACAACAAACCAATGTAAACAAACATTAAATTAACTGAAATAAAAAACTGCATTCATAGATAAAATATACTCCACGATTACATAGGTTTGAATAACTAATCCAAACTAAACATTCCCCAACATCATCATACTCATCATAAAAACTAACATCAAACTACAGTTGACTGGAACAGAATACCGGAAGATGCAAGACCTTCTACACCTTCGGCTTCTTCTGGGACGAACCAACAACGCTATCATCTCTCTTCTTCCTCTTCCCACCCTGCTCTTCTGTACCATCCGGTGGAGAATTCGCTTTCTTCCTCCGCGAACCTTCACTGCCTTTGCCTTTAACTTTCTTTTTCTTCTTTGTGCCGGGATGGTAAGTACAGGTCCAATTATTTGGAAAAGAAGAAGCTGTGTCAACGCGCCAGAATTCATCTTTGTCCGATGCATCTGAATAGATTGTTGACTCCGACCCCTTCCCAATCACATACGTATTATCATGCCAACTCTCCCACGAAGATATACCCTCTGATAACTCCAACTCACTATCATATTTCTGACTTCTCTTCGTCTTCTTCTTCATGCTCTTCTTGGCAACCTTCCTGACCTTACTATCACTACTCTCTTTACCAGAATCCATTGCTGTACTATATGTTATTACTACAACAAATTGGTTGTGGTTATATACAATTTCTGAATATGAATGTGAAAAGACCGTTGCAACTGTTCACGTCCATTCAAAGAACTTATTACCGTGCATCTTCTAAGAGACACGTCTGTATTAAATGCACACTTTGAATCAATCAGAAGATATTGCAAACCCCACTAAATCTACCGGCGAAATCTTCAACACACACGAAACGATAGATCTTAATGATGAAACGTAAATCAAAAGGAATCAGAGGGTGACTTATTGGAGAGGAAACTAGGCGTTGACAATAGATTAGGGTTTGAGGTTATAATTGTGTTTTCCTGCTGGTAGCGGGGCAATTAAGACCTCTGTAAGAGCAGCAGAGTCTAATTATGAGAATCAATTTTAAGGAAGTATTTTCCATCATATGTATTTTAAAACCAAGAAAATAAAGTACGAAGCTATTGTATCACAAACACACATTTGTAAATATAATTAGTTTTTCTTTGAAGGAAAATATGTGTGATCAAATACACGTTCACTGACATTAGTAAATATCAATATCAATTTCGTCGGCTGTCATTACTACACGTAATATCAATTTGTTGCATCAAACCATAGATTTTGATGTCCTCTTCTTAGAAAAAATTAAAGAACAATTTGTACTATGATATCCTCTTGTTAGAAAAAATTAAAAACAATTTGTACTATACTCTTTCTGCGACACATGAATTCCAATTACACGTACGATGACACAATTGTCAACTTCCAAACCAGACGGCAACGCCCGGTGCAATGGCACGCCGCGCGCAACGCGCGCGGAGTGAACCTAGTTTTACCTTATGGCAAAATCAAATTTTTTTGCCTTTCAATTCAGTAAAATAAAATATCTTTTATGACTTCTTCAGAGAAAGTGGTCATAATTTCTATTGTAACCTGGTACGCTTTCAATTCGCTTATAATTTTTTATAATTATATAAAATTATAATCAGTCTGCTACATGTCGAGATGAAGTCAACTCACAAATAACAAGTCGGCATTAAGGGTTACCTGGTTCCAATAATTTTTTAGGGTACTTGGTTCCAATATTGTATGTAGTCAACTTACAAAATTGTTTATATAAAGGGAAAACGTTGCATCACCCTTAAGCAGATCGAGTCAGTCAGTGATGTTTAGTTTATTTTATTTATTGTAAGTCACTGGGATGTGTTAGTTGTACTCAACTTCATATATTCATTCTCTCTCTCTCTCTTAAAATAAATAAATAAATAAATAAAACACCCTTCATCTATACTAATAATATATGCAAACACCCCACTTTGGTGAAACATTTGTTCTTCCCAAAGTACCCTCATCAGTAATTAGATCATGGAAGTTACAACTCACAACCCACTCCCCCATGTTCTAATTATTTATTTATTTTATTAAGTTTACATACATTATCTAATATCAAATTATTTCTCTTACATTATTATTTCTACTTTCCACGCATCGCGTGGGCACCGATGCTAGTATATTCATATACTTTTGGGTGAGTTCCATTTTACCCCATGTGGTTATGGGTTTGTGCAAAAGAACCCTCCACCCTAAGTCTCAAATGTTACAATATTCCCATTATACCCTTAGTATTCACACACACACACAAAAACATATTTCGGAGAGCAAATCTGATGAAGGATGAGGAGGCTAGGGGAGTCGGCTGGTGGTGCCGCTGCGCCGAAGGATAACGACGGCGAGGAAGCCGACGAAAACGGAACATAGAAGGAGACACGGGTGGAAGACGAAGGCGGCGCAGGTGGAAGAGCGGACTTTGTCGCTTCTGGGTTTGGAGAAGAAAGAGACGAAGGAAGGAGTCGAAGGCCTCCAGATCTAGAAAGAAAGGTGGAAGGAGAAGAAAGTGTAGAGTAAGGGAGAGATAGCAGAATATAAAGAGAAAGTGAAATCAGAAATGAAAAGTTTATGATATTTATAAAAATGTGGTGGAGTCTTTTTACCCTCATTAACGGAAAAAAATATACCCCTACCGCACAAAACAAAACCACGGTGGGTATATTTCATCATTTTAGACCTCAGGGGGTCTGTCGCACCAACCCGTATCCAAGAGGAGTGATATGCAATTAACCTCTATATTTTTATTCCCTTTGACCCTAACATCCGACATCATCCTTAATCATGAAAATGACTGTTCCTAAATATACATCTTAAAATAAATTTCTTCTCTTCTGACGCCAGGGGTGTGCCCCATTATATTTATATATATATATATATATATATATATATATATATATATATATATATATATATATATATATATATATATACACATATATATATATATAAAATTAAAAAACTTTTAGAGAGATGATTATATTTCTATGACCTTAACTTTTGTAATTCTCTAACAGGAAAGTAGGGCTGAGAGTGAATTCGGAATTCTCATTTGTCAATTAATTTTTAATTAAGTGTGGACATGCGTATGCTTACATTGACTTTCAACCAATAAAAAGTAGTTAAAAGTGTCAACTTATCAAAGTAAATATACAACATGTCAAATGACTCATCATTTAACTTTCATAGTAATTATCAATTAAATTTTTAACTTGCCCAATTAATAGCCACCATTGATTATTTATTTTATTTACGAGTTAAGAAATTGGCATTAATTCAATTAATGTGAATAGTTTTTTATATTATCAAATTTGGGTGGACTTCTTAAATTTATAAACAACATCCGTCATTGTGTATATGTTTATCTTCATAAGAGGGTAACCTACACATACACTATAATAATCAAAACTTTCCACTCATTTTCTATATAAAAAATTTATTTACTATCTGAAAATGTAAAAACAAAAAAGTGTTTCATAGGAATATGATGTGACTAATACTTGAAGTCAATTTGTAGAACAGTACAAACAAATTAAATTATGAAAATTTAAAATGAAAATTACGAGCTAAATAAATTAATTTACTGTTACTGAAGATCTAATGTTCAGTAATTATACTATAATAGTCGAGGTTTAGCACATAACATCTATAATTGACATATTTCCTATCTTCTATTAGATCCAATCCCCATATTTATTAGAATCCTTAAGAAATTACATTATTATATTTGAAAAGTTGTGTAATACTAATGTTATAGCTTATATTCACTGTATAATGCATCGAATAAATAACAAATTTGTTACTAATTTTGCCGCTTTGTATGCAACTTTATGAAATACACGTGATTACGAAAGTACCGAGAGTGAATTTGGAGTTGCCAATTATCAATTAACTTTTAACTGGGTGTAGACATGTGTATGGTTACATGGACTTCCAACCAATAAAGAGTATTTAAAGTGCAAACGTATCAAAGTAAATATACAACATGTCAAATGGCTCATCATGTAACTTCCATATTAATTACCATTAATTTGTTAACTTACTCAATTAATAGCTACCACTAATTATTTATTTTATTTTACGAGTTTTAAAATCAGAATTTAATTCAATTTATGTGAATAAATTTTTTTATACTGTCAATTTTTAGGTGTACTTAAATTTATAAACAACATCTGTCATTGTGTAAACATATTTTGTTATTTGATTGGCACATGCGACTGTTTATGGGGGAGTTGGATATCTCTTAAAAGATCAAAATTATATAGTAACTTCTTAGCTGAAAGAGAGTAAAAAGTATATATGAAGACTCACAAGAATGTGACAGGGCTTTGCAGACAATAGAGAACTAGAATATAGTTACTTTAAAATTGAATTATTGATAGATCGATTGATAAATATGCAAGATTTTGAAAGTTCAATTACAAGTTAGCATTTAGTATAGCGGCGAAAAAAAGTATTGATTTTCATTTGAATCTCTGGATTAAATAAGAGAAAGTAGTATGAATACATTTGAAAGATCAACAATTCTAGATATCAATATAGGCTAACACACTAACAATCGTATATACATATGATTACTCATATTATACTTTAGCGGTATAATTAATTTGTAGATTCATTGTTAATCTATGACAAACATCGCTAACTTTGCTAGAATTATATATATATATACTATATAGATATATATTTAATTTTTAAATCATGTTTCAGAGTAAACATGAAAAGAAATGCGGCGTGGTAATTTTTGCTTGAGTATTCTAAACTCAAAATCTTTAAACCCTATAAAACTTAAGAGTTAAGTATGGCGGAACTGACGTATTTATGATACTAACGCATATAGACTTGCTCTGCACAAATATTTAATTTTTCATGCAAGATTAATTAGTGCAGTGAAAATTTATGAATTTGTCTTGTTCATATAATCTTTTTTTTAGCGAGGTTTTATCTCTTTTTCGGAACGACAATTTTGACGTTGTAATGATTCTATAAGAAACGTGGTCTTTTGGTTTCTGTAAGTTCAACTCAGTTTCAAAGACTTGAAATAGTCAAGGCCTTTAAACAGCGTTCAAAGTCTTGAAACTGAGCTGATATGCATAAACTTAGGGGGAGTTTCTTATCATGATTCAACTCCTAAACCCTTGAGATTGATTAGTTGATACTTGATGATGAAATACAAAGTATCTTGACACTTTTTACAGCATCTAATTCATCTGTTTGATTGAGTTTTGCAGGGAAATTTTATTTCCTATTTTGAAGGAACTATTTCCTAACCTGAGTTTTTGCAGGAAAAGAAATTCTGAGTTGATTGATTATGTGATCATTTTTATGTGTTTGGAAGCTTCCTAACAGATGTTTATACAATATCAAATCAGTATCATTGTCGATACTAGGCAACTATCCGTTGGAGAAGCTGTGAAAGAAGTCAAAGTTGAAGCTACCAAATAGGGAAGTTTGTTAAAGTAAAGATCCTGAAGATCTTCAGTTCAAACTGATCTATAAAAAGAGGGAAAGATGAAGCATTGCAACAGGACAATTAGCAGATACACAAAAACACACTCGGGGATTGACAAGAAACAAATAAGTAGATCCATTTTCTCTCAATCCAAGGATCAGAAGAACACAGCATACTCACTGCAGATCCAGTCTTAGTGTCCTTCTCTTCTGAACTTCACTTGTATATCTTTTTGAATATACTTCCAGTTTTCAATCTAAAGGATTGTTCAAGAAAAACAATAGATAATTCTTAGTTAATCAGATAGCTAGAGCAGGTACTAGATAGGTTAGTGCGAACCACAAGCTGTAACAGAGTAAGGCATCTCTCTGTGCTTGAGATCTTCGCTTAGCTGTGGATTAATAAGAATTGTGTTGAAAATCCTGCAAGGAGAAGATCCTTGAGGGAGAGACGTAGGTCCAAGTGGAATTAACTCTATATATCTTGTGTCTCTTGCATTTACTTTTCAGTTCCATACTTAGAACTTTTGCAGCATTCAAAACAGTTTCATTTCAAGGGTTTGAAACTCATTTCAAGTCCTTGAAATAGACTTATCTTTTAAACTTCAATTGTTTTCTTTCCAAGGGCTTGAAACTCATTTCAAGGCCTTGAAACACTCTTATTACATTACAAATATTTTTGAAACCACTTTTCTTGCAAGTTTAGCAAAAGTTGGCATACTCTATTCAACTCCCCATTCTAGAGTCTTGACCTGTATTTCTACCTACTGTACACCCCTTCAAATGGTATCATAGCTTGTATCACTGCATAGATTTAACCATCTTGTGATTATGAGTATTGTAGGTGACGGTGGTTTCTCTCAGGGAAGAGCTGCTAACAGACCTCCTCTCTTATGTGGAGATAATATTGTCTACTGAAAAGATTTGATGAAAATGTTCATCATTGATTAAGATATGGAACTCTGGACTATCATTCAGAATGGTCCTCATACTTTCTACATAGAGAAAGATGGTCTTAGAACTCACAGATCTGAACACACTCTCTCCTCTTTTGAGTTAGAATAATTTTCAAAAAATTATAAAGCTATGAATCTCTTATATTGTGCTTTGAGTGCAGATGAGTTTAACAGGATCTCAGGTTGCAAGACTGGCAATGAGATCTAGGATAAGCTTGTGGTGACCTTTGAAGGAACCAGTCAAGTCAAGCAAACCAAGATCAACATATATCTCAGGAGATATGTGTAATGTCCCGGTATTTTTCAAAATATGGAAATATAATTTTTTTTAGCCATCATGTTAGTCGAACTTGTATTATTTACAGCTGATACATTTATATTTTTCCTATTATTTGGCATAACGTTTACATGTGTATAAAATTGACGTGGGAGTCGTGTTCGTCTAAAATCAATTTTAGTATAGACTTCTAAATTTGGACATTTGACATTATTATTTTTAGAATACCTAAACGTTATGTTATTACCATGTTATATCTGTAGAATTTCGCACTTGGAGCTATTACTCACATTACCTTAAGATTTTCCTAATGCTTCACAGTTTTGGTAAATAGTTGGTTTATTCAGAAATAAGCAGAAAATCATTAGATGGCTGTTAAAAAAAATCTCTATATATATATATATACATATAAAAAAAGATAGGAAAATGACTTCTTGTTGGACGTGGGTGTGTTGGTAAGGAAGAACATGGCTGGACTTTGGAAACAAAGAAATATAGAATGAACTCTACTAACATACTGTCTGATGATTTTACAACTACACATTGAAATACATGTTCAAAATTTTAAGTCCATGTTTAAATATTTACAAAGTTGATATTATTCTTTATTTTGAGTAACTTTTGTACTAGTGATAGTAGTATTGCTTTTGGACAGTTTACACAAAAACTAGCTACTAGGTTTGATATTTATATGCTTGAGAGACTAGATGATTAAGTAACTAAATTGTCACCATAGGAGGGTGTCTCTAATTTGGCCAATCATTTTGGAGTCAGTACGTGGCTAAAGGATAAGACAAAAGAAAACAAAACAAAAAGAAAAGAAAAATAAAAATAAAGAACACATGGAATATTACTAGAAAAATAACTGAGGAAGGGAAACTACCAACGTGACTCTTTCATATAGCTAAAGATTAGTTTCCTTTGTGGCCGAGTAAAGGGGCAAGAGTAAAGTAATTGGTGAATTTGACTTTGTTGAGTTTCACTTAGGGAAGTTGGCCACGTTTGTGGCTTATGCACGTGCTAGCATACTCATGTAGGTGGGTTTTTACGTGGGAGTCCCCTGACAATCAGTGCGTGGCCATAAGCATGCTTGGTCATGCGGGGCCCACGTCCCTTGTGCGACATGTGTCCACCTGGACGAGTCAGTAGTCCGGATATCAGACACGTATGTCGCTGCGCGTCGTGATATTGTTCGTCGCACTCTCCTATAAATACGACCCGATGTTATAGCTAATTCTCATTCCAGATTTCAGTTAAACACTAGAGAGAGAGTTAGAGAGATTAGCGGAGGATATTCTCGAGTATTATATTCAGAGGTTCTGGAGGTTCTATATTATAATATTAGCAGCTTCGTCGGACCGAGGTAGGGAATCTCAACGTTATAGCCCTAAACGTATTGCGTTGCCTGTTTATATGCTAGTTGTTGTACTGCTTCGATATAACTGTTATAATTATCGAATTGATATTATTGTGTCGATGCTATTGTGAAATTGTAGTTGATATATGATTCATATGGAGGTGCTGTCAAATTGTTATTTGAGTATCTGAATCATACAGAGATGCTGCTGAAATTGCTATTTGAATATACTGTTGATATTCGTAACTATGCTGGATACATGCTATAAATTGTGTTCATTGTTGATATGTTGTTAGCATGATGATATTATCGATATTGATGTTCATGCACGATTTGCATGTGAAATTAAATATGAAAGTGGAAAGATAAATGGACGGGGTTAGGGATTGTACATCCCTTGGGTCAAAGACCCTGATTGCACCCGAGGCCTGGTGGAGAAAGCACTTCCAGCTTGATGGCAGGTGGGGCACTCCGCTCCCAGTTGAGAGTACGTATGCGGAGGGCTGCTGACTCACTCCGGGCTGCGACCGCGCATGTGAGCACCCCAGGTTCCATGAAGATAATGAAACGATAAAACTGGCATATGCATGACATAAAAATGATTATATTGAACTGTAATAGCATGCTGATGTGATACGTGTGTTATGAAACAATACGTGCTTGGAATGTTGCCTTGATGTTCTCTACTGAGCTTGCAGTAAGCTCACCCCTAACAGTTTACAGGTACAAGTTATGATGGTGGTGACGGTCCAGTCCCTGAGTTGTCTTAGATGCTTGGAGTGCTAGTTTATCTGTAGCTTTTGAGACGAGTCTCAACTCGTTTTGTTTGTAACATAGTTGGGTTGGGAACCGTTAGTAGCTCTGACTACGCTGTAACATGTTTCAGTTTGTGTAGTAAAAGTTTGAGTTGTTCAGTTCACCACTTGTTCGATTAGTTCCTTTAGTTTTATTTTCAAAAAAAAATTCACCCCGGTTTACGGGCGTGACAGCTTGGTATCAGAGCTTAGGTATACGAAACACCTCGGGCTTGGGGTAATGGTTTAGGAATCTTTTGTGTTATGAGTTCTATGTGCTTGACTTGATCCTACCTCACAAGTTTATTGGTATGACATTTTAGATGTTTTTGTTGTAGATGGCTACAGCAAACTTGGGGGATGGGACGAATGGAGATAGTAGTGCTTCTGTCCCTAATCAGGGTGCTAACCCTGATACTATGAAGGCACTTAAGGAGTTTAAGGGACAAAATCCACCTGTTTTTCGAGGTAGCCCTGACCCAGTTGCAGCGGAGCATTGGGCAAGACAGATTGAGAAGACTTTTGTTGTTATGGGGATCTTGGGAGATGAGACTAGAGTAAGATTAGCAACTTTTCAGTTGGAAGATGAGGCTGATCAGTGGTGGTATTTGGTGACCTCTAACCTTGACATATCACTTATCTCGTGGAGGACCTTTAAGACTATGTTTTTTAGGAAGTTCTTTCCGGAGGTAGTTCGGGCAGCTAAGGCTCGGGAGTTCTTGAACTTGAAACAGGGTAGTATGTACGTAATGCAGTATGAGGCAAAGTTTACTGATCTTGCCCGATATGCCCTTAATATGGTGTCTGATGATACCGAGAAGGCTAGGTTGTTTGAATGGAGTCTTTCTCCATCTGTTCGAGGCAAGATAGCAGTTTTACGCTTGGAGTCTTATTCTGAGGTTGTAGAGTCTGCTTTAGTCGCTGAGAGGGATTTGGCTGACTCTAAAGGTATATGGGAGACTAAGGGTCAGAACCGAGGTTACCAACAGAAGGGGAGGCAGTCTAACCAAAGAGAGAATGATTTTGGCAAGAGGCAGAGGACATTTTATTCCCAAAGCCAATCTTTTAGGCCTCCTCGTCCACAAGGTCGTGGTTTCCAAGAGAAGAGTAGTGTTACATGTTGGGGGTGTGGCCAGTCAGGCCACTACCGTAGTGAGTGTCCTCGTGGGAATGCTACATGTTATGGTGGGGGATCTCAGCAGGGTAGTGTGAACCAGCAGTCGCAGTTTTTTCCTGCACCATCTGAGCATTCTTCTAGGCCATCAGTTTCACATACTTCTGGAGGGTCCCAGCAGGCGGGCTATGGTTGAGGTAAAGGGAAGGTTGGTGTGCAAAGTCAAGGATCTCAGGGGAGAGCTTTTTCACTTTATCCAATTGAGGAACCCATATATGATCACACAGTGATACGAGGTACATTTTTATTGCACAATACATGGGTAGATGTCTTATTTGATTCTGGCGCTTCGCATTCCTTCATATTTGCTTCATGTGTTTCATTACTTGGCTTATCTGCGGAACCTCTACATGCTGCTTTGGGAGTTAACTCACCGTTAGGTGGGAGGACTTGAGTTGATAAAATATGTAAAGACTGTGAGCTAGTCATTTTTGATGCTCGATTTACTTTTGACTTGAGAGTTCTAGACATGGCCGAGTTTGACATCATTTTGGGCATGGACTTGTTGTCTGCTCACTTTGTTGTATTAGATTGTCATGAGAAGCGGGTGACGGCAGTTACCCCAGATGGTACTCGTTTCCAGTTCACCAGAAACTTTAGAGATGTATTGCCTTCGTCATTTAGACACTCTCAGTGGCGTGATCATCGGGATGGGTGGTTATCCAGTTTATCAGGTTCAGATGAGTCTGGACAAGTCATTGCCTTACCACATGTCGTTAGTGAGTTTGCTGATGTATTTCCTGAGGAGTTACCCAGTTTACCTCCTCATAGGGAAGTAGAAGTATTCATTGATTTGCAACCTGGTACTCAACCTATCTCTATAACACCTTATCGTATGGCTCCGGCTGAGTTGAAGGAGCTTAAGGTCCAAATCCAAGTTTTATCTGATCGGGGGTATATTAGACCTAGTTGCTCACCGTGGGGAGCTCCTGTGCTATTTGCTAAGAAGAAGGATGGGACTTTGAGGTTGTTATTGATTATAGGTAGCTTAATCGTGTTACCATCAAGAATAAATATCCTTTACCCATAATTGATGATTTGTTTGATCAGTTGAAGGGATCTAAGTGTTTTTCTAAGATTGATCTTAGATCGGGGTATCATCAGTTGAGGGTTAGAGAGGATGATATACCAAACACTACCTTCAGGACTAGATATAGTCATTATGAGTTCTTAGTGATGCCATTTGGGTTGTCTAATGCTCCGGCGGTATTTATGGACTTGATGAACCGCATTTTCAAGATTTATTTTGATCAGTTTGTAATCGTATTCATAGATGATATCTTAATATATTCTCGGTCGGAAGAGGAGCATGAGAAACACTTGAGGTTGGTGTTACAATTGCTTAGAGACAACCAACAAAGCCAGCAAATGTGAATTCTGGCTGACTGAGGTGAAGTTTCTTGGGCCTGTAGTGTCTGAATCTGGAGTTGCAGTTGATCCTAGCAAGGTTGAGGCCGTTATGAATTCGGAGAGGCCAAAGATTGTATTTGAGATTCGGAGTTTTCTGGGGCTAGCTGGGTATTATCGGAAGTTTATAGAGAATTTCTCTCGTTTGGCAGGCACATTGACAAAGTTGACTAGGAAGGGAGAGAAGTTTGTTTGGAATGATTCTTGTGAGAGAGTATTTCAAGAGTTGAAGAAGAGATTGACGAGTGCTCCTACATTGGTTGTTCCAGAAAGAGGTTTGGGCTATACTGTTTATTGTGATGCTTCTAAGGAGGGTTTGGGATGTGTATTGATGCAGTTAGGTAAATTTGTGGCTTACGGCTCTCGACAGTTAAAGGCTCATGAAATTAATTACCCTACACATGATTTGGAGTTAGCAGCTATTGTATTCGCTTTGAAGACTTGGAGACATTATCTTTATCGCGAGTGTTTTGAAGTATTTTCTGATCATAAGAGTCTTAAGTACGTATTCACTCAGAAAGATCTTAATATGAGACAACATAGTTGGATGGAGTACTTAGATGATTATGATTTCACATTTGGAGTATCATCCAGGGAAAGCTAACACTGTTGCTGATGCTTTAAGTCGGAAGTCTCGAGAAATTATTGCAAGTATTTTGATCAGAGAGTGGCATATGATTAGCTCAATCAACGAGTGCGACTTGGGTTTAGAGGATAAGAATGACTTATGTTATATTGGAAGCTTAGTTGCTACACCTAGTCTTCTTACTAGAGTTATTGAGGCACAACGACTAGATTCTGAATCGGAGGAAATTAAGAAGCAAGTTAAAGAGGGTAGTGCAAAGGAGGGTTGGTCTATTCATGCAGATAATAGCTTGAGGCTTAGAGGAAGGGTATTTGTTCCAAAGGTGGACCAAATGAGAGAAGAAGTACTTAAGGAGTTCCATTATTCTCGTTTAGCAGGTCATCCGGGTGGAACTAAGATGTATCGTGATTTGTGTTGCCAATACATTTGGAATGGAATGAAGAGAGACGTGTCCCAGTTTGTGTCTAGATGTTTGACTTGTCAACAAGTTAAAGCAGAACACCAAAGACCAGCTGGATTATTACAGCCTTTGCCTATAGCAGAGTGGAAGTGGGAACATATTACTATGGACTTTGTTACGGGGTTGCCTAGATCTCCTAGAGGACATGATTCAGTTTGGGTCATTGTTGATCGTTTAACTAAGTCGGCTCATTTCTTGCCCATTCGTATGACTGACTCATTAGATGTCTTGAGTCGACGATACGTCAAAGAGATAGTTCGTTTACATGGAGTTCCAATATCTATTGTTTCAGACAGAGACCCTAGATTCACTTCCCAGTTTTGGCAAAGTTTGCAACATGCTTTAGGTTCTCAGTTATGTTTTAGCACTGCATTTCACCCTCAGACATATGGTCAATCTGAGAGGACGATCTAAATTCTAGAAGATATGCTTAGAGCTTGTGTGATGGATCTTAAGGTAAGTTGGGAAGATCATTTACCTCTTGTGGAGTTTGCTTATAACAACAACTTTCAGGCTAGCATTGGTATGGCGCCTTATGAGGCTTTATATGGTAGACCTTGTCGATCACCATTGTGTTGGACCGAAGTTGGAGATACACCTATTCTAGGACCTGAGCTTGTCATGGAGACAACTGAGAAAATTAAGCTTATTAGACAGAGACTTCAGAGTCGTCAAAAGAGTTATGCAGATCAGAGGCGGAGACCTTTGTATTTTGAAGTTGGTGATCACGTTTTCTTGAAAGTGATGCCTAGAAGAGGTCTTATTCGATTTGGGAAGAAGGGAAAGTTATCTCCACGTTTCATTGGTCCCTTTGAGATTCTTGAGAGAGTTGAAGACGTTGCTTATCATCTAGCGTTGCCACCTCAGCTTCCAGGCGTTCATAGTGTATTTCATGTTTCGATGCTAAGGAAATACGAGCCAGACCCATCTCACGTCTTGAATTTTGAGGATCTAGAAGTATCTGATGACGTGTTATTTGAAGAGAAGCCTATTCGAGTTCTAGATCACCAAGAGAAGATCCTAAGGGGACGAGCTATTCCTTTAGTGAAAGTTTTATGGAGTCGTGGTGGTATTGAGGAGATGACATGGGAGCGAGAAGCTTTGATGCGAGAGAACTATCCACACTTATTTATACCAGAAGGTATGCCTTAAATTTTGAGGATACAATTTCTTTAAGGGGGTAGAGGTGTAATGTCCCGGTATTTTTCAAAATATGGAAATATAATTTTTTTTAGCCACCATGTTAGTCGAACTTGGATTATTTACAGCTGTTATATTTTTCCTATTATTTAGCATAACGTTTACATGTGTATAAAATTGACGTGGGAGTCGTGTTCGTCTAAAACCAATTTTAGTATGGACTTCTAAATTTGGACATTTGACATTATTATTTTTAGAATAACAAAACGTATTATTATTACCAGGTTATATCTGTAGAATTTCGCACTTGGAGCTATTACTCACATTACCTTAAGATTTTCCTAATGCTTCACAGTTTGGGTAAATAGTTGGTTTATTCAGAAATAAGCAGAAAATCATTAGATGGCTGTTAAAAAAAATATATATATACATATATATATTTATAAAAAAAAAAGAAGAAGATAGGAAAATGACTTGTTGTTGGACGTGGGTGTGTTGGTAAGGAAGAACATGGCTGGACTTTGGAAACAAAGAAATATAGAATGAACTCTACTAACATACTGTCTGATGATTTTACAACTATACATTAAAATACATGTTCAAAATTTTAAGTCCATGTTTAAATATTTACAAAGTTGGTATTATTCTTTATTTTGAGTAACTTTTATACTAGTGATAGTAGTATTGCTTTTGGACAGTTTACACTAAAACTAGCTACTAGGTTTGATATTTATATGTTCGAGAGACTAGATGATTAAGTAACTAAATTGTCACCATAGGAGGGTG
This sequence comes from Linanthus parryae, assembly GCA_023055425.1. Taxonomy (NCBI): domain Eukaryota; kingdom Viridiplantae; phylum Streptophyta; class Magnoliopsida; order Ericales; family Polemoniaceae; genus Linanthus; species Linanthus parryae. Next base: position 76,368,122 of record JALGPY010000006.1, on the reverse strand, counting down.
TCTCTAATTTGGCCAATCATTTTGGAGTCAGTACGTGGCTAAAGGATAAGACAAAAGAAAACAAAACAAAAAGAAAAGAAAAATAAAAATAAAGAACACATGGAATATTACTAGAAAAATAACTGAGGAAGGGAAACTACCAACGTGACTCTTTCATATAGCTAAAGATTAGTTTCCTTTGTGGCCAAGTAAAGGGGCAAGAGTAAAGTAATTGGTGAATTTGACTTTGTTGAGTTTCACTTAGGGAAGTTGGCCACGTTTGTGGCTTATGCACCTGCTAGCATACCCATGTAGGTGGGTTTTTTACGTGGGAGTCCCCTGACAATCAGTGCCTGGCCTTAAGCATGCTTGGTCATGCGGGGCCCACGTCCCTTGTGCGACATGTGTCCACCCGGACGAGTCAGTAGTCTGGATATCAGACACGTATGTCGCTGCGCGTCGCGATATTATTCGTCGCACTCTCCTATAAATACGACCCGACATTATAGTTAATTCTCATTCGAGATTTCAGTCAAACACCAGAGAGAGAGTTAGAGAGATTAGCGGAGGATATTCTCGAGTATTATATTCGGAGGTTCTGGAGGTTCTATATTATAATATTAGCAGCTTCGTCGGACCGAGTTAGGGAATCTCAACGTTATAGCCCTAAACACATTGCGTTGCCTGTTTATATGCTAGTTGTTGTACTGCTTCGATATAACTGTTATAATTATCAAATTGTTATTATTGTGTCGATGCTATTGTGAAATTGTAAGTTGATATATGATTCATATGGAGGTGCTGTCAAATTGTTATTTGAGTATCTGAATCATACAGAGATGCTGCTGAAATTGCTATTCGAATATACTGTTGATATTCGTAACTTTGTTGGATACATGCTATCAACTGTGTTGATTGTTGATATGCTGTTAGCATGATGATATTATCGATATTGATGTTCATGCACGATTTGCATGTGAAATTAAATATGAAAATGGAAAGATAAATGGACGGGGTTAGGGATTGTACATCCCTTGGGTCAAAGACCCTGATTGCACCCGAGGCCTGGTGCAGAAAGCACTGCCAGCTTGATGGCAGGTGGGGCACTCCGCTCCCAGGTGAGAGTACGTATGCGGAGAGCGGCTCACTCACTCCGGGCTGCGACCGCGCATGTGAGCACCCCAGGTTCCATGAAGATAATGAAACGATAAAACTGGCATATGCATGACATAAACATGATTATATTAAACTGTAATAGCATGCTGATGTGATACGTGTACCATGAAACAATACGTGCTTGGACTGTTGCCTTGATGTTCTCTACTGATCTTGCAGTAAGCTCACCCCTAACATTTTACAGGTACAAGTTATGATGGTGGTGACGGTCAAGTCCCCGAGTTGTCTTAGATGCTTGGAGTGCTAGTTTATCTGTAGCTTTTGAGAAGAGTTTCAACTCGTTTTGTTTGTAACATAGTTGGGTTGGTAACCGTTAGTAGCTCTGAATACTCTGTAACATATTTCAGTTTGTGTAATAAAAGTTTGAGTTGTTCAGTTCACCACTTGTTCGATTAGTTCTTTTAGTTTTATTTCAAAAAAAAAAAATCACCCCGGTTTACGGGCGTGACAATATGAGCTATTCAAGATGAATGGAGATGAGTCAATCAGAGACATGTTCAAAAGATTCACTGACATTTTAAACAATCTTGATTCATTTGGAGAACACATTTCCAATGAAGAAAATGTTAGAAAGATTCTGAGAAGTCTTCCAAAGGCAAAATGGGAACCAAAGACTACTGCTATTGAGGAAGCCCAATATCTCTCATTACTTCAACTTGATGACCTACAAGGGAAGCTCCTTACACATGAAATATCCATGAATGAAGTTGATGGAGAATTACCAGAAGGTGTCACGAACCTAGCTCTCAAGACAAAGGAGAATGAGCCACCTCAAAGCCTTGAAACTGAAGATGATGATGAAGATCCAATTGCTTTGATTTCCAAAGCCTTGACCAGAATTCACGAAATGAAGAAGAACTTTGATAACAAGGACTTCAGCAGAGATAGACACAGATCCTCCAGTAGCAAAGACTACAAAGGTAAATCTTCTTCACATGGCAATAAGCCTAAAGTTATGAATTTCTTTGAGTGTAGTGATGAAGGACAGTTGATCAGAGGCTGTTCACACAAAAAGAGCCAGAACTTTCAGAAGAAATACCATGATAGAAGTAAGAAAGCTATGATAGCCTCCTGGAGTGATTCAAAAACCTCAAGTGACTCTGTCTGAAGAACATTCCAACCTATGCTTTATGGCCAAGCATGATGAAAGTTCTGAAAATAACATTGAGGTAATGGTAAACTTCTTGATTTCAAAACAAACAGAAGCCCTCTCTGATTATCTTAGATTAATGCTTGTAATGAAGAGGAATATCTGAAAGAGATTAGAGTTTTGAAAGAAAAAGTTCATGAGCAAGAAAAAGAAAACTTGCATCTTGTTTGCCTGAATCAAAATCTTGAAATCTCTCAGAACAAAACTGACAGTGATTTCAAGTCCTTGAAAACTAGTTTCAAAGCCTTGAAAACACAAGTCAAGGAAGTAGTCACTGAGAACTCTCTCTCAAGCGAAAATATTGTCAATATAAGATATCAAGTTGATGAATTGGATAAAAAAAAAAGAAAACTCTAACAGAGAAGCTTCAAGAATCTGAATTAGTCAAAACAAGACTTGCAGGCTCGAACACAATTTTAAATTGATTCTTGGAGGAAGCTTAAAGTCTGCTCAAAAAACTGATACTGGATACAATCCAAATGTTCCCAAAAAGAACAATACCATATTTGTGAAAGTTGGAAGGAGAACATTTCTTAAGTGCCATTACTGCAATAAGGTAGGTAATGTTAAGATGAATTGTCCTTTTAGAAGAAGAGACCCTCACATAATGAGGAATACTTTTCCATTCCAACTCAAAGGACAAGTTAGACAGATTTGGGTACCTAAAGGGGTTAGACCACCTAACATGGTTGACCCTGAATATGAATCTAAATTCAACACTTGCTCTAACAGCTAGGTAAGGCAGTGAATGGTTTTTGCAGGTTGTCACCAAGATCAAATAACATAAATATTTTATGGACAGTGGTTGCTCAAGACACATGAGTGGAATGAGATCTCTATGTCCAAAATTGAAAGAGCAATCTGAATTTTCAATTACACTTGGTGAAAAAGGCAAATGCAGCAGTCTTGGTATTGGTAAAGTTGGTACAGATTCTGAAAATTTCATTTATGATGTATATCTAGTTGATGGTTTGAAATTCAATTTGCATAGTGCTTCTCAGCTTTGTGATAATGGTAACAAGGTTATATTTGACAAAGATAAATGTTTGGTGCAAGATGAGAACTGTGGAAATTGCATCGTCACTACCTTTAGATTAAACAATGTCTATACGTTTCAAACTAACAAAGTTGCAGGAGAAAACTTGAAGTATCTCAAGGCCTTGAAATAAGATTCAAAGATTTGGCACAGAAAGTTGGGACACATTAGCTTGCATACCTTGAACAAGCTGGTTTCCAAGAACTTAGTAAGAGGTCTACCCTCTATCAATTTCAAAGATGAAGAAGTATGCAAGGCATGTGCCAAGGCAAGCAAGCTAGAAGCTCATTCAAACCAAAGAACTTCGTAAGTACTACTAGACCCATTGAATTATTGTACATGGATCTCTGTGGTCCTATGAGAACTCCAACTCCAAAGGGTAAGAAGTACATACTTGTTATTGTAGATGATTTTTCTAGATATACTTGGGTTATGTTTCTTAGAGAAAAATCAGAAGCTCTCACTAAATTTTCAAAGCTTTTGTAGGAAACTTTAAACCTTGAAAAAACTACCTATTGCTTCAATCAGAAGTGATCATGGTAGAGATTTTGATAAACTATAGTTTGATGTATTATGTTCTATGCATGGTATCTCTCACAACTTTTCTGCTCCTAGAACTCCTCAACAAAATGGAGTTGTTGAAAGAAAGAACATGACTCTTGAAGACATGTCAAGAACAATGCTTCTGGAAAACAAATTTCCAGAGTATTATTGGGCCGAAGCTGTGAATACGACAAACTATATTCTTAACAGGTGCTTGATCAAACATATTCTGAAGAAGACCCCTTATGAGCTATTCAAAGGAGGAAAGCCAAACATTTCTTACTTCAAGCCTTTTGATTGTACTTGTTTTGTCCACAATAACGGTAAGGACAATCTTGGTAAGTTTGATGCAAGAAGTGATTAAGGTTTTTCTTGGTTATTCACAGACAAGCAAAGCCTATAGAATTTATAATAAGAGAACAAAGCTTGTTGAAGAAAGCATTCATGTTATATTTGATGAAAGCTATGATGGTTCTTTGAGTGACGGTTTTGCAGATCTTAATATAAACAAGCATGATTCAGACACTGAAGAAGAATACTCAAAAGGTTTCAAGGAAGTGTTGCAGGAACAAAGAAGGCATTTTCAAGGCCTAAGGTTCAAAGCCTTGAAACAGAATGTCCAGAAAAGACTGCGGAACAAGCTACTACTTCAAGTTCTCAGAGACTTGAAAAAACATATTGGAGATCCTGAACCTTGGACACCAAGGAAGAGATTTAAATCTCTCTCATCTCATCCTGCTGACAATATTATTTCTTATCCAACCACTGGTACACAAAACAGATCACAGTTGAAAAATCTTTGTGCTTTTAATGCTTTTATCTCTCCTGTAGAACCTAAAATTGTGAAGGAAGCTTTACAAGAAGCAGACTGTATTATAGCTATGCAAAGTGAACTCAATGAGTTTGAAAGGAACAAGGTTTGGAATCTAGTTCCTCCACCAAGAAATCAGTATGTCATTGACACCAAATGGGTATTCAGAAACAAGTTAGATGAGAATGGAAAGGTAATCAGAAACAAAGCAAGATTGGTAGCTCAAGGCTACAATCAAGAAGAAGGTATTGACTATGAAGAAACATTTGCTCTTGTTTCCAGGTTGAAGAAATTATAATTCTACTTGCATTTGCATCTCACAAGAATATAAAACTCTTTCAAATGGATGTGAAGTGTGCATTTTTAAATGGCTATCTGCAAGAAGAAGTTTATGTTGCTCAACCTCCAGGTTTTGAAAATGACAAGTTTCCAGATCATGTTTACAAACTTGACAAGGCTCTTTATGGTTTGAAATAAGCTCCAAGGGCTTGGTATGAAAGATTGTCAAAATTTCTACTGGAAAATAATTTCAAAATAGGATTAGTAGATAAGACCATTTTCATAAAAAACTCATGAGAAAGACATGCTTGTAGTTCAAATTTATGTTGATGATATTCTGTTTGGAGCTACTAATGATCTTCTGTGCAAGGAATTCTCAAGTCTTATGAGCAGGGAATTTGAAATGAGCTTGATGGGAGAATTTAACTTCTTTCTTGGACTACAAATTCATCAGATGAAGATAGGCATATTCCTACATCAAAGCAAGTACACAAGAGATTTTCTAATTAAGTATAATATGTCTCAATCCAAAGAGATCAAGACCCCCATGAGTTCTACATTATCTTTAGAGAAAGATGAATCTGGTAAGAGTGTGAATGTGAAAGAGTATAGAGGTATGATTGGATCATTACTCTACCTCACAGCTAGCAGACCAAATATCATGTTTAGTGTTTGTATGTGTTTTGAATTTCAAGCTGAACATAAAGAATCGCACATGACTGTAGTTAAGAGAATATCCATATATCTCAATGGTACCAAAGACTTAGGGCTTTGGTATCCTAAACAATCTAACTTCTCTTTGTGTGGCTATTCAGATGCTGACTTTGCAGGATATAAAGTTGATATAAAGAGTACATCAGGATGCTGTCAATTTATTGGATCATCTTTAATCAGCTGGCATTCAAAGAAACAACAGAAGCTTGGATTTGATTTCAGAAATATATATACCTATCCCGTGTGACAACGCAAGTGCAATATCTATTACAAAGAATCCAGTTCAGCATTCAAGAACAAAGCATATTAATGTTAGACATCACTTCATAAGAGATCCTGCTGAAAAAGGTGATATTGCTCTTGAATTTGTTTCTACTAACTTTCAATTTACAGATATCTTCACTAAACCATTGCCAGATGAAAGATTTTCAGCCTTAAGATTGGAATTGGGCATGCTAAATAAAGAAGCATTGGTTTAGGGAAGAATCAGGTAAGTATTATGTGTTTCAAACGTTTGAATTTATTTTCAAAGCCTTGAAAATCTTTTCAAAGCTTTGAGTATATGTGCTTAAAACCATATAGCTTTTCAAGGCCTTGAAATCCATTCCAAAGACTTGAAAATAAGATTGTATGTTAGTTAGACAATAATTTGGATCTTTCAATGTTGGGTGTTATCTTTGTAGATAATTGCTCAATTTTGCCCCTTAATTTTTCAAATACCTCTTTTCAGCCAAAATAGTATTATATCTTTTATTTCCAACGGCACACACAAAACTTGAATCTTTTTGATTCAGCAGATCTTAAAAGATTAGAAAGAATATTTAGTTTCCTTTTCAAACTAAAACTCTTTTCTATTTATCTTCTTCTTTCTTTCTCTCCTTCGTATCTATCCTAGCTCACTCTTCTTCTCCCCAAACCCTAATGAGCACTATAAGAGCCTCTGACAGAATCAAGATGGTTGGTGGTTGAAAGGCTAGCACAGAGAAGAGAAGAAAGGCAATTGTGGAAGAGGTTCAGACCATCAAAGGGGATTCCAATTCAAAGACTCCAACAGCAGAAGGAATGGCACTTCCTCCTCCTATTAAGAAGGCAAAGAAAGATCAGACACCAGTATCCAGCAAGAAGAAGAAGACAGTGGAGACTGCTCAAGAAAAACATAAAGGGATTAAGATTGGTATCCCTAAGCAGGTGAAGAAGAAGGCTGATATAGCATACAAGGTAAAATGAAAAGAGAGATCTACATTCAAGACTCGGATTCAAATGCAACTTCAAGTTCATATGAAATCTATTTAATTTCAAGGAAGACAGAAAGAAGAAAGAACTTCAAGAAGCTGAGCCAGAATCTAGCATGGAGTCTGAAAGAATGAATCATAAGAAAAATTCTTCATTGACAAAGAAAATGTCTTTTGTAAAGAAGAAACTGAAACATGGAAGGAAGGTATTATAAGGGTTAAACTTCCTGTTTAACAGTGTGATCAAGACCATAAGCTCAATCATTCAGGAAGTTGATGTGGCTCAACAGGAAGAAGAACAAGCTGATGACGATGAGGGAAATAGTCAGGAAGAAGATGCAGAGCAGCAAGAAGATGATGACCCAAACCCTTAACTCTTGCCTACTCTTTCTTATCTTTTTCAAGGCCTTGAAATCCTTTTCAAAGTCTTGAAAATTCTATCTTTTCAAACAGTATTTCAAAAATCATTCCAAAAAATTTGATCCAACATCTTCTCATTCTTTTTTTTGATGAAATCCAAAAAGGGGGAGAATAATTAGGTTTTTATTTATCAGCTTACTAGGACATCTGAACTGGTTTTTGGTCAGTAGAACTATCTAAACTTTGATGTTTTGTGTAAGTTAATAAGTTGGATTTCTTTTGGATATCATGTGCTATAATTGACTGTTCTATACACTAATGAGTATTTTTTGCAGAAACATAGTATGAAACAGATTGTGGTTTTGTCTTTCATCAAGGGGGAGATTGTAAGTTCAACTCAGTTACAACTCAGTTTCAAAGACTTGAAATAGCTAGTCTATTTTAAGGCCTTGAAACTGACTGTGCCTTATCGGCATAAACTTAGGGGGAGTTTCTGATCTTGATTCAACTCCTAAAACCATGTGCTTGATTAGTTGATACTTAATGATGAAATATTAAGTATCCTGACACGTTTATAGCATATATTCCATTTGTTTGACATAGTTTTGCAGGGAAATTTTATTTCCTATTTTGCAAGAACTATTTCCTAACCTGAGTTTTTGCAGCAAAAGAATATTCTGAGTTGATTTGATTTTGTGATCATTTTGATGTGTTTGGAAGCTTCCTAACAGATTTTTATACAATATCAAATCAGTATCAATGAAGAAACTAGGCAAACTATCCGTTGGAGAAGCTATAAAATAAGTCAAAGCTGAAGCTACAAAATAGGGAAGTTTGTTACAGAGAAGATCCTGAAGATCTTCAGTTCAAACTGATCTAGAAAAAGAAGGAAAGCTGTAGCATTGCAACGGGAAAATTAGAAGAGACACACAAACACATTCAGGGATTGTCAAGCAACAAGAAGCAGATTCATTTTCTCTCAACCCAAGCAACAGATGAACACTGCATACTCACTGCAGATTCAGCTCTAGTGTTCTTCTCTTCTGAACTTCATTTGTATATATTTTTTAATACTTCTAGTTTTCATTCTCAAGGATTGTTCAAGGTGAACAATAGAGAATTCCTAGTTAATCAGATAGCTAGAGCAGATACTAGATAGGTTAGTGAGAACCACAAGCTATAACAGAGTAAGGCATCTCTCTATGCTTGAGATCTAGGACTTAGATGTGGATTAATAAGAATTATGTTGAAAATCCTGCAGGGAGAAGATCCATGAGGTAGAGATGTAGGTCCAAGTAGGCTGAACTCAATATATCTTGAGTCTCTTGCATTTACTTTTCAGTTCCATACTTAGATCTTTTGCAGCATTCAAAACAGTTTCATTTCAATGGTTTGAAATTCATTTCAAGGCCTTGAAATAGACTTATCTTTTAAACTTCAATTGTTTTCATTCCAAGGGCTTGAAAATCATTTCAAGGCCTTGAAACACGCTTAATACAATACGAATCTTTTTGAAACCACTCTTCTTGAAAGTTTAGCAAAAGTTGGCATAGTCTATTCAAACCCCCCCCCCCCACCCTTTTTAGAGTATTGATCATGTATTTTTACCTACTGTACACCCCTTCAGTTTCTCTTCCTGCACGTATCACTGAACTTTTTTCGTACGTAATTCTGTCAAAGTTAAACCCTCTATGCGTAACATAGTCATAAAAGTCACCAACATCACCACATATTCAATTAATCTTCATGAATATTACTCATCTCAGTATATATTTCAAGAAATTTACGGATAGGGATGGCAACGAATTGGATTTGGATCGGATCAGTACATATTCGATTCGATCCGAAATGTACCATCCTGATCCAAATCCGATCCGAATCCGTTCGGATACTGATCGGATCGGGATAGGATCATGTAAGAATCACTAAAATAGTCCGAACCCGATCCGTTACTGTAAACAGCTCACGGATCAACAGTATCGGATCTCGGATCGGAGCGGGCCGCATTGCCATCCCTATTTATGGATAAATATCCTGTATTATAAACTTCTACACTACATATTATAACATACCCATTTCACGTTTTTACCTTTTACTTGCATTTCGTAGATGTTCTGATATTATCGTTAATATGCAAAGCCCTCTTAAGAAGAAGAGTGTAAATATTTTCAGTAAAATCCACACTAGGCCACTACGTTGTCACAAAAAGACTAGCGATGATTAAAAAATATTAGAGAAATGATTCACTAATGACTCATGTCTTCCTATGTGAAGCTTAAGATCAATTCATCTATATTAAAATTATTGACTTTTACATTAATCAACTATTGACAGTGTGCCTACATAAAATTTACGGGAGCGAAACATGACTACATAGGTCTTGAAACTGAAATGGACTCCACACTAATATGATAGAAACCAAAGGGGGTGCGGTGGACGATACTTCATAGCAAAACGATATTGCTGCAAATGACGTAGCTTGCATCATTCAAGCACTCATCGAGAAAAACGTGCAAGTGTGCCAAAAAGATCACTCTCAAGTAAATGTAATACTTTGTGTAGGACGAGTGAAATTTGATGCTTTTCAAAAGAGTAATATGATTTAGAGAACATGAAAAAATAAATATTGTTGGGAACATAAATCAAGGGTTGCCCAAATGAGGATGTCCACTAAATTTTTATTGTAGATATTTTACCATGTAGATTTATTTAGATAGCAGCCAACATCGTTACATTCTAGAGGTTGTTAGAAATTCTTCCAAAACAGTCATTCTCTTATTAGATAGTTTACGTATTTCTTTTAGATGTATCATAATTAGTATTCACATATATTTCACTTATGCCCCAAACAAATTATATTTCACTTATCTAAAAGACTATATATTTAGGCCATAAAAATAATTTCCAGGGCAGTTTTAGGATCCTATGGTGTTTTAGAAAGCAACTCTGGCGTGCTTTGAAAAAGCTACTGCAGAAATCCACTTAAAAATATTTGGTAAATTATATATATGGAATACTTCTCATTTGCATTTTGTGATTTGTAGTTATGCATTATAAGAATTGTTGTAAGTTTCGGAATGAAAATATCATACATGGTTTTGCAATGAGTAATGATAAATAGCCCACTGCCGTAGCCAGAACGGTAGCCCGAAAATGACGTGACACATCAGCACATTGAGAGAGGAAAAGAAGAAAAAAATATTATTTTCCCTTTTTTTTAATGACATTCCTTTTCATTCTACTTTGTTTTGATTTCTTGTCTTTTCTTGTTATTAGTTTATTCTTTTCCTTCATCAATTTGTTGACGTGACATGCCACTTCATATTCGGGCTACCGTTCTGGCTACGAGAGTTGGCTACTTATCATTACTCTTTTGCAATTCGATAGTTACTTTTTTAATTTTTTTATGTCATTCTTAATATAGTAATTTATAAATATATCAGAAAACATTTTCGAGAAAGAAATTATTCCCAAGCTTCTCAAATTTGCGGTGGGAAAGCAGTTGTTATCCAGAAAGTAGCTTAATAACAATTACCAAACACATTAACAACCTGCTTTAGACATAAAACATGAGAGCTTCATAAAGCCAAATATATATATATATATATATATATATACATAAAATAAAACGCGTCACCAAACAAGTTCTTAATGGCTCAGAAATTTGCATTTGAATTTGTTACAACATTTTAGCCCCCTACTATGGTAAATAGCTGAATCCACCCTTGAGCATGGTTATAGACAATTGGTACCAATCAAGTTTATCCCATATATATTGTGTGATAAACTAAATGTCTTTCCATGATTCGCAAAGAAATTCGGTGAAAGTCACTGTATATGAATAACGATTTTTTTCTGAACCCGCGCTTTAACACGAGATATCGCATAGTATATAAATAATTTAAAGTTACACAATTCAAACATAGAGACAATGAATATAAATAATTTATATTTTCTTTTCTGAACCGGCACATGTGATGGCAACGAAGGGGCTGAAAATGAAGATACAACTATCTACTCGGTTCATCCACTAGTCTTTCTGCAGACTTATCTAGAACACGACTTAATGGCGGTGCACAATGATGAAGAGATACACTGCTCCGATACATTACACGTCGATTAGTGTTCTTAAGTCCTGTTTGTCTTTGTTCTTTAAAGACTATGTTTTTTACTTCTTAGTTTCTGTATTGGGGTTTTTTTGGGGCTTGGTTCTTTGATTGTTGTGCACAAGAGATTCCGGCGGGGAGACCTCCGTGTGCACCGTGTGTAGTGGATCAAGGATCGCACAGGAAGAGTGGGGTTGTGTGTAGGGAGAGAGTAAGTCAGTAGCAATGTCTGAGAGAGAGACAGAGGTTTGGCAGAGCTTCCGCGTATGGTAAGTGTGTTCTCCTTTGTATGGAAAGGTTGACGATCTATATATACTGGAGAACGTGACCGTTGTAGTGTGGTTAATGCGCCCATTGATGGCGGCTTAATTAGCTTAACCATAACGGCACGTTCGTCCGAGTATATAGGGACCGTTAGAGCACGTGGTGCGCGAATACCGGAACCGTTACGGGGTTGACCGGGTTTGACCGGATTGACCGGGTTTATGGAGCTCGTGCCATAAATCTCTCAAAACAGTTACTAAAGGTCGCGTGCGGGCTTGGCTCGCACGCGACAGGGCTTACTCTAGCCTCCAAACCACTAAGTCCCTACAAGTCCCGTGCAGTGGTATGCGAGGGCTCTGTCTCGCAGCCCCCACATGGATCAGCTCGGCTGGTGATCCAGTGTGTATGGAGCACAATATGGTGTGCTGGATGGCTGCCACGTGGCCAAGATCTGTCATGTCAGAAAGCAGTATCTACATTAGCCCCCTTTCTGCGCGTGAAGACTCATAGCCGTATAGACTTCCATGCGCGGAAACCAACATACGCGTCTCCGCCACGCACCAATTTAAATACGGGTAGATTCAGCCCCCGTGCGTGTCATTATGACCTAAAACCCCTAGAGTCGTGCCGTCTGACCCTTAGGGTTTTAGGCGTGACGTCAGCTTGTCCTGTGATTGCGCGATTCGACGGTGACGGTTGCGATTCGACTATCGAAAGGGCGCAACCCTTCATTGTTTTGGATAAATACCTTGTATCCCCCATTATTGCAAAGCATCACTTCTTTCTCTTAAAGTGAATGGTACCCGGAGATCTTCGAGAGCAGATCCAGATAATCAATCACCAGTTCAGAACTGCAAATCGTATTCTTCAATTGTGCATATCCAAGCAGGCTTCAAGAAAACAAGGTTGGCCTCGTTTACTTTTGATTTAAGATACCAGTGTTTGCCTTGAACTGCGTTGAATCTGTAAACCCATGAAATTTGTGAAGAGGCTTTGATCTTTGAACCTGCTTCGTTTTAATCTTTCAACAATATTGGATCTTCCAACTCCCCAATTTCTGAAATCGATACCGGAACTGTTCGTCTTCCTTTGCATAGATCTTGAATTCCAAAATTCAAACTGAAGTGTGGTATTTCTCCCCCCTTTTTCTTGCTCTTCCACAGGAATGGCCAAGACAAGAGTAACCAGACCCGTGAAGGAAGATGAAGAGATACCCGACCTTCCGCAGGCCTTGTGGCGAAAATCCCCCTTTTTAGGCGGCAAAGATTTTTACCATGCGAGGGTAAAGGCGAAGAGGATGCCTGATCCTGTTCCAGTTGAGCGATTGCTGACGCTGACTCGCCCAGTTAACTCAGCCTTGCTCGAGTTGGTTGGTTCCGAGGATGTAGTTCGATTGGGGATCGAGAACGGGCACTTCCCATATACTGCGATTTCTACTCAGGCGTTCGTCCAGAAATTGGACTATATGGATGAGTGGATCGACCACGTGTTGGATCATCACGCCGAGACTCTTAATGAAGCCGGCGTATACTTTGCTATCCGTGCTATGAAGGGTGCTGCCGTGAAGTTGGATCAGTCCATGCTTCTAGACCTTCTATCCCGTTACTCGCCTGCGACTCATACGTTCCATTTTGCTGAGTTCGAGGCTGCCCCCACACTCGAGGACGTTCAAATGCTGTACGAGCTTTCCCCCATGGGCGAGGTGGACCCTCTGAGTCCCTTGAGGACATCTGCGGAGATTGCCTTGTACACGCAGATGGAGGAATGCTTGGCAGAGGTGAAGAAAATCTCCACTCGGTGGACCACTACCAAGCCTCTTCCTAACTGGCAGCTGGTTGATACATCCGCGAAGAATACCTGGAACAAATGGTTGCAGTACTTCTTTCGCGATTATGCGAACAGCAGCATTACTAAGAAACTCCTGAGCGAGGATCCAGAGGCCGAGAATTACGTAGAGGGTAAGGGTTATCACTTGACCCTTTGTGCTTTTCTCTGTGCCTGGCTGTCGAGGTACTTGATTAATGGTCACCCCCATGACGGAGTCTTCTACCATGTGTTGCCACTTGCTATGAGGCTCGCTCTTGGCCAGAGGGTCGCACTCGGACCCTTGGTCTTGGGCACGCTGTACTATAGGCTTGACCAGCTGGTTCTGGCTATGAGGGAGTCGCGTGGCCGCCTCGATGTACTGACTTTTGTCAATATTTCCTTTTTGACAATGTGGGTGTTCGAGCGCTGGCCGTCTTATGCTCCAACTGCTCTCCAACTTGATAAGTGGTGTCCCCCAGGCGAGACAGAAGCGCGCAACAGCGGAAGAGCTGCGAGATGGTTCGGAACAGGCAACACCAAGTGCGTTTGGAGTTTGATATGCGACAAACGGAAGGAGTTTACTGCCAGGCCCTATGCCAAGCGCATTGAGAACGTGCGATGGTTCCCAAAGCTGTACCCCTCTAAAGGCATGGTCTTTTCAGAAGAGCTTCTCTTTGAAGGGGGACCTCATTTTCATGAGCGCTATCGCGAGTTCTTTTGCTGGTGTCTGCGAGGTTCCCTTCCTGCCCTTGCAGAGCATATTCGTGAGCTCGCGCCGAGGTACGAAAAGCTTACCGTGGACGTTGACCCCACTCGAGTTTCTCCTCAGTTTGGTTTTGATGCAGTGGCCCCATCAATCTGGCCCCAGTCCATTTTCAGAGGATGCTACAAGCGCTTGCTAACAAAGGAGTGCAAGACGGTTTTCATGAACAACCTTCCTTTTGAGCAGCCTGCGGGAACCCGCGAGGGTGGCTGTTCCCAGAACTGGCTCGCATACTGGGTTGCCCAGCAAACGAGGATTGAGACGGAGTCGGCCGCGCAGCCAGGTAGATCTCCCTTGATCAAAAGGAACTCCTTTCCGTTTCGCCCTACTTGCAGTCTGAGCGAGTCTGAGTATGGTTGTTACTCACTGTGGGATCGGGAGAATCATTTGTGCCCTGATGTCATTCTGAAGGAGCAAGTTGCCGCAATTAAGAAGGGCGATACGCATGTCGCCAGATATAGCAAGGCATTTGCGGAGGTAAGCGGTTTCTCCACATGCATTAAGCTTCTTGATTTCCTTATGCTGACCTCTTTACTCTGTACGGTTGTAGTGTCATGTGCGGCGATTCGCAGCTGGCGATCGCTCCAAGTCATTGGTCAACGCCATCGTTGCCACCAGGAGAGAAGGGCAGTCGTTCCGGCTATCGTGGAGGATGGAACCTGAGCTCGAAATGAAGATTCGCGCGGTCATGAATGCTTTTGCTGACTCGCTGATAGACAATCCTCCGGCTCCGTCTCCTCCTGGAGATGACCCGTCTCCTCCAGCGACGGCGGCGCCAAGAGTGAAGAGACCTAGGCAAAAGGGAATTACGATTTCTTCCCCTAGGAATGCCCCAGCTTCTCCCCCAGTGAGGTCCCTTTCTATCAAGGACAAAGGCAAAGGTCGCATGCCCAGCAAAGTGCGGAAAGATCTCGCAGTTGAGACCTTTGTTCCTTTCAATCAAGAGGAAGAAGAAGAGAGGCAGGAGCCCCAAGCGAGTGATGAAGAAGAAGTAACAGTTGTGATGCATGAGGAAGAATCAGGAGGTACCTCCGTCGCATTTCCTTTCCCCTTATCGTAACTTCTTTGCACTTCTTTTCTTTAAACCAATTGGGTATTCGCAGATGATGATGATGAAACCATTGGTGGCCTTGTGGCCAAGAGACAAAAGAGAGATGCCGATTCTGGCATTCCAGATGAGCCCATAAGCGAGGACGTTCTTGCTGAGTCCCGGAAGACAGCCGCGGAGGCTGCTGAAAGAAGAAGGCGGCGAGAGGAAGAGGAGCTCGAGCGTGTGAAACAGCGGAGCCTTGAAGAGCAGCATGTTGACGACTTAGTGCGTCCAGTTGGCGAGGAAGACGAGCTTCCCGAAGAAGTGGCTCCTCATGTGGAAGAGGAAGATGAGGTTCCCGGAGAGGATGCAGCGGCCTTGGAGCAAGTCCAAGCAGACTTCGAAGAGATCGCAGGTGGCGATAAAGGTGAGATCTTCAATCTCGCAGTGACTTATAGAGATGTTATTGTGGGTGCGTTAAAGCATGGTGTGTCAAAGGCTGACATTCGCCGTTGGTTAGTAGGCAAATGCGGAGAACCCTCAGGTAACTATTTGAGTGATTCGCACGTACTAGGCTCTTAGCAACTTAAGGCAGAATCATGACTGGTTTATTCGCATCCCAGGTCACGCTTCTCTTAAAGACTTGCTTAGTGAGGACACACTGATAGGGCATGGTTCCACGTCCTTAGTGTATGATGAGGATACCTCAATCCCACCTTCGCGTGGAGGTGCTTTCTCTTAGCTTTAGCAAAGATAGCAAAATAACTTATAACGCAAGTTACCTCATGTCATCGCATTTAATGTCGCAGGTTATGCTGAAGAACCAGAGTTGGAGCAGAGAAGTCAACCCTCTGCGTACTATGTTCCAGTTCCGAGCTCCCATACCGAGAAGCCCGTCGCAGCTGCTGACCACACGGGTGAGCCTCTTGAGGACATCATCGAGCTTTCCGACGATGCTGGAGCTGACACTGTGCTGATGGGTGAAGATGTCCATGCTAGTGCTGAGATGGGAAGGACAAGTGCTGCTGATGTCCTCGCATCTGAGAGCGTCCTTCGCCAAGCGACTTCGGCTGCCCCTTCGCCTCCGGTGACGACTGAGCCCGAGGCACCTATTCCTGCGTGGAGCATTTGGGGCTCGCAGGCTGGGAATGCAGTCGCAGCTGGTGCGGCCTACACTCTTCCTCCCGACTACGAGAGATTGGAGCTCGCAGCTGATAGGAGGGCTATGGAGCGAGGACAATCTTCGAACAACCCGGCAGCCCGCATTCCTTCCCTTCATGAGATTCTGGAAGGAACTGGTAAGTAGAGCTTTACTGTTCGCATGTCGCATTATTCGCTTGCGAGTTTTGACATCATAACCTTTTTTTTGACGTCTCCTCAGGTTTGAAGCAAACCGATGTAGACTGGGTGGTTCGAATGCGTCTGACCTACCCCCGATCATTTGTGAGATCTCTGGAGATCGGGCCTTTTGACAGGAGGCTGTTCCTTACTGAAGCCATTTGGATATTGGAGCAGCTGTCTGCGGCTACACCTGCGACCATTTCGGTCCAGAGTGCTGAATTGCTATGTGGCATGTGCCAAAATCTCGTGACCAAAGTCCAAGGTAGAATGGGCTTCAAGTTTCTCAAGGACAGAGTCACGCTGATTCGCGCAGCCATAACTTTGAAACTCGGTCACCAGAATCTCGCAGCTGAGATGCAGAAGGTGGAGCAGCAGAAGCAAAAGGTTGATGAAGCTCTGAAGCTGTATCATGAGATGAATGCTAGGTGCGAGCTACTGAAGCAAGAAGTGAAACAAGTGGAGAAGCTGAGCGAGCAGTTCGAGCCCCAAGACTCCTTAATCAAGAATTTGCTTTGATTTTTCGAATTTTGCACAAAAATAGCGCGAAAAATAGCCGGAACATTAATGTAATGTCTTGAACATTAATGTAATGCTGCTAGGGTTTCTCCCCCTTTTTTTAACAAAAACAATGAATTTTCCCGTTTTGCCCTTTTCCGGGATCTGATTGGATATTTCTGTGCATATCCAATTATGACATCAGCAATTGATTATCTGCTTGATTTTCGCGCTAATTTCTCGGCAGATAAGCACGCTTCCGTTGGGAAGTCCATCCGAATCATGACTATCCGTCATTTATTAGGATACGCAACTGAATCGTCGTAGCCTTTAGTAGGGTAATTGATTGTTACCGCTTTTCAAGGCGTAAGTGATTGAACTTACCCTCTTTTTGAATTTTGCTGACTCATCTTAGGCAGCCGAAGAGTCTGTATAGGGTCTATATAAACCCTGTCTTTTCTATTTGGGTTCTTCATCCCAAACATGTGCTTTGCCGTGAGTCCTTACGACTACTGGCTTCAACGCTTGTTTTTCGTTGATTCATGGCAACTTCAAGTTTTGAATCCTGAGTTTGCGCTTTGTGCTATAGAAATAGTTTCCAAGATCCACTTTATGAGGCTTATTGCTCTTTATAACCATCATAAAGAAGATGCAGATAATATCTCATGTGTGTTCGAAGAAATTTCTTCGTGTATTATGTGTGCAGGTCATGTTTCCGGCCGCCTCGTGTTGAGGTGCAGCGCCGCAGTGACCGTGCTACCGTCTCGTAATGAACGGCGGAATTCTTCTTCAGCATCTCCGGAGAAGAATCCGTCACCTTCATGTTTGTGAGCTCGGGGTGACGAACCGTCGCGTTCATCCCCGTCTACAAGGAGCCCTTGCCCTTTGGAGCTTCTGCTTGCCTGTGGATCGCCGGAACCGGTGGTTCCTTGGGCAAATGTTATGGGATGCATATCTGACAACGGTCTTGTCGGATACCGGAATCTTGAGCGTATGGCTTCATGTGGCTCTTTTAGAGCAAGATCCCCCCTGCTACAGATGTTCACCCGCAGATCTGGGCGTTGCGTAGCCGGTGTTGATACCGGTGGGTTCATCCTTTTCTAATCGGAATTCCCGTAGTGTGTTTCTGGCTTGTCGGCCATTTTTCGAATGTATTGTAGGCCATGTTGGCTGCGTAGTTAGATTCGAGCTTTTTGCTTGTAAGCTGCTATCTAGACAGATAAATTGTAAGTCATTTGACTCGTAATGATAAATAGCTTTCTGTATCATCTGCTGTTTCTTTACAACAAAATACAATTTCGCATGCGTTTCGGCATACTTCGCCTTGCATAATGCTATGTAATTGTTTCGCATCTGCGATATATTGATTCGCGGGTGTTTCGCTAGATCATTCGAGATCGTATCTTCGCAGCTGTGCCATCCCGGCAGATGGGCTTGTCGGTTGACCATTGCGGATCATTTAAGATCATTTTCACAACGTTGCTATCGTAGTAGATAGTCTTTGGCAGATCAATTAAGATCGTTAAGTGGTGCGAATTGCTATCATGACAGATAGGCTTTATTAGAGAATCGATTGAGATCATTTCTCACATAAACTGCTATCACAACAGATACTCTTAGAAGATCTAATAAGATCATTTTGCGCATGCGTTGCCATCGTAACAGATAGGCTTGAGCGATCAAGTAAAATCGCTTTGCATATAAGTTGCTATCGTAACAGATAGGATTAGATGATTAACTAAAATCACTTTGCATATAAGTTGCTATCGTAGCAGATAGGCTTGGGTGATCAATTAAGATCGCATTTAGACAGGCTGCTATCGTAAGAGATAGGCTTATATGATCAATTAAGATCACATTGCATTGGCTGCTATCGTAAGAGATAGGCTTAGATGATCACTTAAGATCGCATTTGCACTGGCTGCTATCCTGAGAGATAGGCTTAGATGATCACTTAAGATCGCATTGCATTGGCTGCTATCGTAAGAGATAGGCTTAGATGATCACTTAATATCGCATTTGCATTGGCTGCTATCGTGAGAGATAGGCTTAGATGATCACTTAAGATCGCATTGCATTGGCTGCTATCGTGAGAGATAGGCTTAGATGATCACTTAAGATCGCATTTGCATTGGCTGCTATCGTGAGAGATAGGCTTAGATGATCACTTAAGATCGCATTTGCATTGGCTGCTATCGTGAGAGATAGGCTTAGATGATCACTTAAGATCGCATTTGCATTGGCTGCTATCGTGAGAGATAGGCTTAGATGAGCACTTAAGATCGCATTGCATTGGCTGCTATCGTGAGAGATAGGCTTAGATGATCACTTAAGATCGCATTGCATTGGCTGCTATCGTAAGAGATAGGCTTAGATGATCACTTAAGATCGCATTTGCATTGATTGCTATTGCGGCGAATAAACCATTGTTAAAAGTAATAATAAACTGAATAGAGCAACATAAACAGCTAGAAGTGTGAACTTCTCATTTGGGAGAATTCTTTTATTACAACGCTCTCATATGGGAGAGATGAGATTACAATCCTCTCATATGGGAGAGGAGATTGCGTAAATCGTAGCCACATGAGACATTAAACAACGTTATCATAGAACGTATGAAATGAGAGAAGTCAGGGATAGTACTTCTTGATCCAGCGCATGTTGACTGAACTCGGAGTTGAGGTTGTGCCGTGCAACCTTCGTATGCTGCAGTAGCCACTATCGAAGACTTCTGTGACTTCGAAGGGTCCTTCCCAATTAGCTGCGAACTTTGGGTGAGTTGCTTCTCGCATACAGTGGTCAGATGCGCGCAAGACCAAGTCTCCGACTGCGAAATCCCTTCGCTGGACTGTCTTGTTGTAAGCGCGAGCGATTCTTTCCTGGTACCGCTTGTTAGTCCTTTTGGCTTGTTCTCGCTTTTCTTCCAGCAATACTAAGTCATGATCGCGTTGATTTTCATAGAGTGCATGGAAGGCCAGCCTCGCCGAATTGACTCTAACCTCCGCAGGTACTACAGCTTCGGCCCCATAACATAGTAGAAATGGCGAGGCCCCTGTGGATGTCCTTGGAGAAGTTCTGTAGGCCCACAGAGCTATGCTTAGAGAGTCGGCCCATTTCTTGTGGTCATCTGCGACCATTTTGCTGAATATTCTCAACAGCGTCTTGTTAGTCGCTTCGGCTTGTCCGTTTCCCTTTGGGTAATAAGGGGTAGAACATATCTGCCTGATATTGTACTCCGCTAATATCGCAGCTACCTGGCGATTAACAAAAGGAGTACCGTTATCTGAAAGAATGGTGTTTGGGATTCCGAACCTGCATACGATGTTTTCTTGGATAAAGTTGACCACAGCCAGCGCATTTGCCGTCTTTAGTGGTATTGCTTCCACCCACTTGGTGAACAGCTCAGTTGCGGTGAGAATGAAATGATTCCCGTGCGACGTCGGTCGGATGGGACCGATGAAGTCCAGAGCCCATGTGTGAAATGGCCATGGCGTCCCTAGTGCATGTAGATCCACAGCAGGAGCGTGCACTAGGTTCCCTTTGAATTGGCATTCCTGGCAGCGTCGCACTTTGGTACGGCAATCGACCTCCATCGTGGGCCATAAATATCCAATTGAGAGGAGCTGTCTGCATAATTTCGCACCTCCTTGATGTTCCACCTGATGAGAAAGGTCCATGACTTCTTGTGCTTCTCTGTCGTCTAGACATCGCAGCAAGTTGCCCTCGTGGCCTCTTCGCCAAAGTAGGTTTTCCTGTACCACATATCGAGACGCTTTCCTTTTTAATTTTTCGGCTTCCTTTCTCGATTCGGGCACGGTGCCCTGGGTGAGGAAATCGAACAGTGGCTTCCTCCAGTCCGTGTCGTCATCGATTAAGGCGACGAGTAGAGAATCTTTGATTAGTGCGCAACTTTCGCACTTCCCTTGTATCAGGGCTGCAGCTGTCGACATGCCTGGCCAATGAATGCCATATCTCTGAGCCTTTCTGTAGATTGACACCTCGCTTTCTCCGCAAGCGTGTTGGTGAATCTTTTCTAACAGCTGTTGTCCCTCTTGCTCGGAGACACATCGCATGAGTATTCCCCCAGGACCCTTGTAGTAAAGGGTGTTGTCGTGGATGCAGTATCCTTTTGTGAGTGCCCAGCTTTCGTTGCTGGTGCCCTTCGCAATAGCTTGCAAGATTGGTTTTCGCCAGTCTGCGTCATCCATGTGTTCGTCGTCGCACGCATCTTCTGTCAATGCCGACGATGTTCGCACTTCGATGGAAATCCTTGCGGGGCACTTGTCTATGCTGACCTTAGACCCCAGAGTTGCTAAGGCGTCTGCGTGCCTGTTGTCTGCTCGGGGCTTGTGCTCGTACTTTACATCGCAGAATTGTTGCATCAGCTTCTGTACTGCGGTGCGATAAGACAGGAGGTTGATCTCCTTCAAACCATATTCGCCCGAGGCTTGCTTAACAATCAGCTTGGAATCTCCCATGACTGTCAAGTTGCTTACTTCCAAAGATTTCGCCGCACGGAGCCCCACAATGAGAGCCTCGTATTCCGCTTCGTTGTTTGTGACTGCGAAGTTGAGCTTTGCGGACATCTGTATGACTTCCCCATCTGGCTTTGTCAAGACTATCCCAATGCCTCCGCCTTTCCGGGTCGACGAACCGTCGAAGTGGAGAGTCCAATAGGGCACATTGATTGCGTAGATCTCAGGGCCTTCGAGCTCTTCTTCGATCACGGGCTCATGGCTGTTATCGGGGAACTGTGCCAACAGATCTGCCACCGCTTGCGACTTGATCGCTCGTGGTCGCACACATGTGATATCGTATTGGGAAATGGTCATGTACCATTTCGCCAGTCTTCCTCCCGGAGTAGTGTGAGTTAGCAAGTATCTTATGGGGTCGCTCTTGGTGACCACTACTACTTTGTGTGATGCAAAATAATGCTTCAACTTTTCTATCAAAAAGAATAAGGCAAGGCAATGACGTTCGATGTCTGTGTACCTCGAGTCAGCAGGCTGCACGATGCGGGTGATGTAGTAGATAGGCCTCTCTTGGCCTTCATACTCTTGAGCCAAGAGCGCTCCTATAGATCTCCTTGTAGATTTCAGGTATAGCAGGAGCGGTGATCCCAGTTGAGGCGCGATCATTATCTTTGAGGACGTAAGCAAATCCTTCAGCTTTTCGAATGCGGTTTCATGCTCCGGAGCCCAGTTGTACGCGGCGTCCTTTTTGAGAAGAGTGCTGAAACAGCATGTGATTTCGGCAATTGCTGGGATGAATCTCCGCAGATAGGATAGCTTTCCTAAAAATGTCTTTAATGCACTCTGATCGTGGGGCGGCGTCATGCCAGTTATGGCCGATACTTTCGCAGGGTCGGGCTCTATCCCTTGGCGATGAACCACACATCCCAAGAATTTCCCTGATGTTACCCCGAACGCGCATTTCATGGGGTTCATCTTCAGTTGAAAGCGCCTGCATCTATTGAACACCTTTCGCAGGTCTGCGAGGTGGTCTGCTTCGTGCTTGGATTTAACCACCAGGTCATCCACGTAGAACTCCACCTCTTTGTGCATCATGTCGTGAAATAGAGCCATCATGGCTCGCTGATAGGTCGCGCCAGCGTTCTTAAGGCCGAACGGCATCACCGTGTAATTGAATACCCCTACAGGAGTGATGAACGCCGTTTTGCGCGCGTCTTCGGGATCCATCTTGATTTGATTGTACCCGCTGAAACCGTCCATGAAACTGAACATGCGATGGCCTGCTGTTGAGTCGATGAGCAAATCGATGTTGGGCAGTGGGAAATCGTCCTTAGGGCAGAAGCGGTTGAGATCTCGGAAGTCCACGCAGATGCGGAGCTGTCCGTTCTTCTTCACCACTGGCACGATGTTGGCCAGCCATGTGGGATGATGATTCGGCTCTATGAACTTGGCATCTAGGAGTTTGACAATCTCCTGCTTGATCTTGACGTTAAGCTCCGGCCTGAAGCTCCTCGTGCTCTGCTTGACCGGTTTAGACCCGGGGATGATGTCTAAACGGTGCATGGTGATGCTTGTATCCAGACCTGGCATTTCGTCATACTCCCATGCGAACACATCCTTGTATTCAGTTAGGAGCTGTAGCAGCCCTTGTTCTTCTTCGCTTGTGAGATCCGCGCTCAGGAAGACTGGCCTTTTCTTTTCCTCGTTCGAGCTGAGGAACACTTCCTTTAGCTCTTGCTTTTGCGGTCTTGGCCTGTCTTCCATGCATTCAGGAGCTTCTTTGAGTTTCTCGTCTGGAGTGCCTTGTGTTGGCTCTTCTGTCAGCGCAATTTGCTCGATTTGGTTGATTTGCCCAGGGACATCCCCATGCCCGCGTGAGGACATCCCCGCGCACCTTCATATGCGGTAGCATTTCTTCCCATTGGCGTAGAAGCTCTCTATCTCCTTGCCCTCGGGGTCATGCTTTGCGATCCTCTTCAGAGTGTACACGTTCTTCCGATGATATGCGATACGCGGCGCCTCTTCGCGTGTAGGCGGCTTCTCCTTGTCATCTTCCCTCGTCACCATTACCCCTGCAGGCGATTGGTCCTTGATGTTCTCCCAGAGAGGCAAAGGAGTAGGGTTGAATGGTCCGGGTGTTTGCTCATCTGCCATTTCAGTGAACCACACCGCCTCACTGAGATGTGCTTCGTCCAAGTTGAACGGGTTTGTTGAAGCCGGTATCTCGACTATTCTGTCGTTCCAGATGGCTTTCATAACCTGGTGAGCCGTCGAAGGGACTGCGTCGAAGCGATGAATCCAGGCTCGACCTACAATCATGTGGTATGTGGTGTTCGCGTCTATGACATAGAACTTTGCTGAGCACTTGATTTTGCCAATCTGAACGCCCAGGCGGATCCATCCGATTGTCATTCTAGAGTCGCTTCCGAATCCCACCAGCGGAGATGGACGTCTGACTACCTTATGTTCGGGGATCCCTGCTAGCCTCAGTGTGTGGAGCGGAACGACGTTGACCGCTGCTCCTCCATCGACGAACGCTCGTTTGAACTCGACGCCATTGATGATGGCGGTCACGTACAGGTCTCTGGTGACTCGCATCCGTCTTTTTGTCGCTGGGAGAAAAGGTCATAATCTTTTCCATAGAGCGGGATGCCCTGATGACTTTCCCATTGGAGACTACAAGGTCCTCCTCGTAGTCCTCTGCTATTCTCAAAATCGCTTTTGTCATATCAGTCCGGCACTTGTCGGAGAAATTCATTTCATCGAAGAATTTGTTGAAGCCATGCGACCCTTTCATGCGGTCGGCACATTCATCCTCTGTGTCCATGCTATAGTCTTCGTCTTCATGGACCTCGGCGACGATGGGCAGGCCATCCTCTGCGACTTCTTCCAAGTCGACGATCGAGATCATAGCGACCTCTTTGCCTTTTGAGCCCGATTCCGCATGCGCGGGAAGCGGGTTGTTGCGCACGTCCTTCCGGTGGTCGCTGACGATGAGCTCGCCGTTCTTCATCTTCTGGTCGAACGTGAACCTGAGTTTCTTGCACTCGGCGGTGGGATGCATGACCTTTCCGTGGTACTCACACCATTTAGGGTCCCTCACCATCTCCTTGGAGGGTGTTTTCTCGAGCGGTGGCAGGACGCCGTCCTTGCGCCACTGTTTGCAGAGGTCACTTGCTTCCTCTACCGAGCATGGCAGAGGCGGTACATCGAAGTTCGCAACCTTCGCTTGTTTCTGGGGCGAAACTGTATTGACCTCAGCTTCGCGTCCCCGCTTGTAGCTAAACCTTCCGATCTTGTAGGTGGACTCGCAGGTCGCTCTGGAGCGCTCTTCTTTTTCTGTCTCTCGACTATGGGCTCGATGTTCTTCGTGCATTCGATTAGCTTCGAAAACGTAGGTGTTTGCAGATTGATGAGCATACCTTTGTATTCATCTCGCATGCATTGCAGGCATATCTCTACGAGACGGCTTTCGGGCATTGGATCTTTGCACTCCAAGGATTTCGCCCTGAATTTCTTGATGAAGGTGATTCCGTCCTCTTCGCGCTTCTGGTACATCCGCGAGAGATGGATCATCGTAACCTTTTCTTCCATCTGGAAGAACTTGGTATAGAACTTCTGGACCATGTCGTCCCAAGTCTTCACGGATCCGGCCTCCAATGTTCGGTACCATTTGTATGCTACGTTCCCAAGAGATTTTGGGAATTCTCGCATCAGCAGTTTAGGATCAGCTCCGTATGGACCCATGACATCAATGAAACGCATGACATGCTCGTGAGCGTTTCCGTTGACATCCTCGAACTTATCCCATTTAGGAGCCTTGTACCCTGCGGGGTTAGGCATGAGATAGATCTCTCGTGGAATGGGCGGATCGTTGTCTAACTTCGGGATAATGGTATCCGCGAATGACTGATGAGCCAGGATAGTGTCCACGCGTTTCTGCAAAGACGTCATGCATTCTGGAATGCTCCCCTCGGTGGTTGACGGAGGGGTTGCCGTAGGTGGTGGTGACACATACGCCGCCGGAGGATTGGGAGCATATTGACTACCCGCATTTCCCCAGATCATCGTTGGGGGAGGCAAAGGGTACTGCAGAGTTGGGTTGGACGCCAAAGCCGACGGCTGAGGAGCGTGAGCAGCAGGAGGCAGCATCTGTGCCGTTGATCTTTGAACCGAAGGGAGCTGCGTAGCCGACGGTGGAGTCTGCAGATGAGGGTTGGGAGGTGTGGCTGACACTCCCAATCCTGGAGCGGTAGGGGTTCCTCCTCCCTGAGGGATAGCGGTGGCTGGTGGAGGATTTGGCGCAAGGGTACCCAGAACGGCCAAGATTTGTTCCAATTGCGCAGATTGAGCCTTGAGAGCTTTCGCCTGACTTTGGACAGTGGCATCCAAAGACTCCAACGTCGGTGCCTCGCCGGGGGTCGTTGGAGTACGGCGGGTCTCGTCTCCCGAGGGAGTTTCGGTGGAAGGCGATCGGTTACTGACATCATCCTCCTGAGACATGGTTGCTTTTGTTGGTAAGTTCACGTCGGGTTCACCAAAATGTGCACAAGAGATTCCGGCGGGGAGACCTCCGTGTGCACCGTGTGTAGTGGATCAAGGATCGCACAGGAAGAGTGGGGTTGTGTGTAGGGAGAGAGTAAGTCAGTAGCAATGTCTGAGAGAGAGACAGAGGTTTGGCAGAGCTTCCGCGTATGGTAAGTGTGTTCTCCTTTGTATGGAAAGGTTGACGATCTATATATACTGGAGAACGTGACCGTTGTAGTGTGGTTAATGCGCCCATTGATGGCGGCTTAATTAGCTTAACCATAACGGCACGTTCGTCCGAGTATATAGGGACCGTTAGAGCACGTGGTGCGCGAATACCGGAACCGTTACGGGGTTGACCGGGTTTGACCGGATTGACCGGGTTTATGGAGCTCGTGCCATAAATCTCTCAAAACAGTTACTAAAGGTCGCGTGCGGGCTTGGCTCGCACGCGACAGGGCTTACTCTAGCCTCCAAACCACTAAGTCCCTACAAGTCCCGTGCAGTGGTATGCGAGGGCTCTGTCTCGCAGCCCCCACATGGATCAGCTCGGCTGGTGATCCAGTGTGTATGGAGCACAATATGGTGTGCTGGATGGCTGCCACGTGGCCAAGATCTGTCATGTCAGAAAGCAGTATCTACAATTGTATATATGTAAACATTGTGGGTAAGGTTTATGTCCCCCATATGTTTTCTCTTATGAGGTGGAAGCCCACTTTTATTAATATAAGCGGGGTTTATATCGCCCTACCTACAAGGTAGGTTCCCTCAAAAAAATGTCAAAAAAAAGAAACGATTAATGTTGAAATAAGTGAGTTTTTGAGATGAAAGTGAAGGTAAATGTAAAGTTGAAGAGGGGAGGATGATTTTCGGTTGGAGATTATCCAAATTCATCTGCATGATGGGCTGTGTGGTCTCTGTAGAAACCAACCACATGAAGTAATTAAGAAGGCCACCAGAGTAGGTTCTCCGACCAATGCATAGTCTTTTCCTTCTATATTTGTTCGTTTATGGATGATTATGGTTAGAAAGTTTGTATAATTGTTTTGTGGTTTCAAAAACTTTAAGCAAAGCCCATACTTGGTTGTTGATCTTGAATTTAATCAAGCATGTCATGATTTCAAAATCATTATTCCAGTGATCAGTATTCAGTAGTACAAAATTACAGTCAAAACCATTCTCCCACTGAAATTTCGTTAACAGAAATCAAGAATTACGTCTACCTCCTCTCTCCACTACCCATCCACCATATATCATTCACAGCTCAGCTAAGTCAGGTGGTTTCAGTACCATGCCCAAATTTGAAAACTCAGGGTCGAGTTGAGTGTCCACTAGGATGACTCCACCATTACATAGTGTGATCAACTCGTCACTTTTCTTTTCCCTTTTCTGTTTAAATTAAAGCAATAAACTAACATTCAAAATATTGTGTTTTT
The DNA here is from genome assembly GCA_023055425.1 of Linanthus parryae. Classification (NCBI taxonomy): domain Eukaryota; kingdom Viridiplantae; phylum Streptophyta; class Magnoliopsida; order Ericales; family Polemoniaceae; genus Linanthus; species Linanthus parryae. Next base: position 76,340,602 of record JALGPY010000006.1, on the reverse strand, counting down.
TTTTTTTTTTTTTTTTGAGAAATCAAAATATTGTGTTGTTTGTACTTTGTACAACTAAAAATAGCCCCTTGCCATACGTCATGACCCGATTAAGGAATTCCGTGAGCCGGAAAGGTGATGTTTTCCGTTCAAGCCTGATACCCTGTTTGGTATCAGCTGAAATTCTCCAGAATCTCTTGAAATTAATCTCGAGAGAAAAACATATTGAAGATCCAAATAGCTGAAAGTTCGAAAACGGATTAATATGAGCTAAATATTTGCAAAACGTGAGGGGAATCAGCACATATTGTGATTAAAAGTTCTGCATTTTTTCATTTTTAAAAATATTTTATCTCAAATCAAAAGTATCAAGCCAAGTGGAAATGAAGTCAATCTCTAGTACTAGTATAACTTTAACAATTAGACCTCAGGGTCTTTCTTGATATAAGAATTGAACCTAGTTACAAACCCAGAAAACACTCTCTGATCATTATCAAAACCTTGTCTGATCCAACAGTCTAAATTAAGACCGCTAGAATGCCTTGTTTTTATATACATTTTCTCTAATGAAATGATAATTTGGTTGTTTATTTTCTTTCTTTCTCTGTAATATTGTTCCCCAAATCATAGAAATCTTAACCAGTCTTCACCAACTAGCCAGGATATGTGATATTGGTGCATTTGAATTACCATTTGTAACCATCGGTGATTTCCTAATGATCGGCCTTCTAGACTTCACCATTTACACAAAAAAGGCAAATAAAACAACCGCTTGGGGAATTTTAAGACAAAATAACCAAGATAATGAGTTTAAAAAAATAACTTGGAAGTCCCCAGAAATATTTGGATTTTTATGTAGGCATGCTGTTCTGTTCTGTTCCGTACCATGCACCAGCACCTCAATGAAAATGGTCCAACATGAACACGGGACTCTTTTATTGGTTAATTATATACATGTCCAAACAATGATAAGCTAATTGCAATTACTATGTTTAGGTCTTAGTTACTTTCTTGTGTATAAGTGAAATAACGTGTCCTCAAACAAAAGAAAAAGTGAAAAACGTTCTTGTGGTTTGTCTTGTATGTTGGTTTTTTCTTTTTGTTTTTTGAGATATCTTGTATGTTGTGTTATCACCTTTGCACAGTATTAGATATTTACTTGTAAATGAGAGAAGATCGATGTGCCAGGGAAAAAGAAAGTGATAAAGCTGAATATTTTGGGCTATCATATTTAAACTCCCTTCGTAATCTCTTTTACTTACTAATGCTTACGAGTATTTTGGACCACTCTCAATTCATGTGAAAAGGGCTGAAAATGTCTAGGTACAATGTGTGTTTTGGGGCTATTTCTTATCTTCTCTGCCGAAGGGTTAAAATCGCAGACAAACTCCAAAGGAGCATAATCCTTCAGTAGTTGAATAGTACAAATTCTTTGAAAATAGAAACAGCAGCTGCAAAAAGTTAATTTCCATTTCTTCTTGAAACTATGGAGAAAATTATAGTTTGTATGATACTATCACGAGCATATGTAATACTACCTTTGTTTCTTCTCTTTCAGCCTACTTCATTTTTTGTCACTATTCACTGAGTTATTTTGACCCGGTGATTTGATTAGCAAAACAATATAAGAATTTTGTAATCTTTACATGGTCTCGTAAAGTAAATTTTACTATACAACACCATGAAAAAATTTTGAAAAACTAAAATATTGTTTTGCTATCTAAATTATTGAGTCAAAGTGACCTAGTTATGGGTTGAAAAGTCAAAGTAGGACAATCCAGAAGAAACGGAGTAACTACTTTGGAAGCTACCGGATAGTAGGGCAGTATGAACCCGTGCATTATTAAATAATTAAAAACCTGTCTCATACCACTCCGTTTCTTCTGAATAGCCCCCTTTTGACTTTTACCACTATTCACTAGGTCACTTTGACCCGGCGATTTGGATAGCAAAACGAAGTATTTTTTTGATATACTTTCATGGTATTGTAGAATAAAAGTTACTCTACAACATCATGAAAAATTATCTAAAAATTACATCGTTTTGCTATTCAAATTGTCGGGTTAAAGTGACCCAACTACGAGTGGAAAAGTCAAAAAGGGGCTATTCAGAAGAAACGGAGTGGTAATCAATAAATGACAAGGTGGAGGTCATCAAACCTGACACAATAACAAGATGGATTGAAATGAGAAAATATGAAGGGCAGCAAGTTAAACTGCCAAAACTGCAAATCGGACCGAACCGTGCTAATTGGTTTGGTTTACGTTCAGAAAATTCCAAACCGAAATTAAAAGATTCGGTTTAGATTCGTAAACTTTCAAACCTAAAATTAAATGGTTCAGTTTAGGTTTCAGTGCTTTACAAACTGGCTAAAACGTTTATACCGTTTATATTAATAAATGATAATTATTATATGTAATTATGTATACTTAGTTCTATTTTTCCCGACACTATATGTTCTCTTTAACATAATGAGTTCATACTACCCAATCTAAAATTCAGGTGTTGTGACGTTCTGCTTACTTTTCTGTTGGGTTCTATTCATTTCGTTGGATTGACTTTCCTCGTTGTGATATTTTCAGGTAAATTTGTGAGTTTTTGAAGTTTTCAGGACTAAATTTCAACTATAGATAATGTTATTAGGTCAACCGTAGTTTGAACCGGAACCGAACCGTATATAGGCTAATCGGACTGAGCCAAACCGTTTATAACTGGTTCGGTTTAGGTCGGATTTTTCCCAAATCATGAATTTATGTTCGGTTTGAATTTTGGTGTAAACCGAACCGTTTACACCCCTAGTCGATAGTACATAATGTATAATGGGCCATGCTAATTACCATTCGCGGATGCAGGATTTCAGCCTATTAGGAGCCAACTTGTCAATAGAAATAGTATTTTTTTCTTTTACAATGTTACAATTAATATACATACATGTTGTATTTTCGTTAATAATTTTATACAAAAGAGTCCGTTACTTGTCGTGAATATGTAGTTGAGCAATGAGAATATTCTAAGAAGTACCAACCATATGGTAAGACAACATTAATTCTTGTAATAGGTGTATGGAATAGTAAACTTTACTTAATTCGTAGTAGAAGAGTGTTTTATTCTAGAAATGTAAGAGAATAAGTCAAAATATGCCTTTTCGTTGGAAGAGTTTAGATGTAAATCTTTTTATATTAATATATATTTTCTCCATTACTATGTATTATGAGTAGAAGCTTATTTATATTAATTGTGAAATAGGATGTTTCCGAATGTGTTCAGTCTAGGATCCAGCATTGTTTGTTAGTGTTTGTCAATCGGTGAACAAAATAACTCACATGATATAGTGCACTGTATAGGAATATTATAAATGATTTGAGTCTTTTATTTAGATACTCTGTGATGCTAACCCATGTTCTTGCAGATAATTCAACGTCTTGAATCTAGTCCAGTAAGAATTCTTCAGATATCATCATTTATGTGATCCTCGTGCTTTCGGTATTCTCCTAGAAGTTTCCAAGTCATTATTAGGTCTAGGACTATTTGTAGCGTCAATCCATGTTTCTTTGGACTATATTGTCAACACTACAAAAGAGAAAAGGACTAAAGAGCAGCAGAAAATCCCCTACGCGCCTGCTGACCATGCACATATCCCTAGGGAGGTCTTGCGCAGCTAGGGGCGGCCAAGTTTGAGTTATGCAGGCTCCTTGTCCTTATGTAGCCATTTTGGCAGTTTCAGTCATTCATTTATTCTTCTTAGAGATCCTTTAGAATTCTTTTCCTTATCTCCCACGTAAGAGAATTTAACTAGGAATATAATATATCTTGATGAACATAATATATTTAGTGATAATGATGTATTATCCTATTAGAATTCTTTTATGAATTTAATCAGTCTTTCTATTTAAAGTTAAAATATTCACAACAACAACTTCAAAGGATTTTTAGGTTGCTTAAGGGCTGAATTAGAATAAAAGTTTGATTTGAAACTTGTAGTATTATCTTCAAAGAATTACCAGGACAATTTTTAGGTCAATTGATCAATATCTTCGTTGAAAGTTGGCATAAAGTGAAGGAATGTGGGCAGCCCCATTTTATCAAAATTTTGAAGTAACTTTGCACCCAAATTCAGGATACTAGATATTGTCCATAACTTATTGACCAATATGGACTTGTAGTATCATGATTTGAGAGTACACATAAGGAAGAGGCTAGTTAAAACATCATCATATGAGGGGTATATTCATCACAACTTGACACAAACTCATAGACCAAGAACAAGCCTATTTGAACAATATTTGTATCAAATTTTAGCACGAATTCATGCCAGGTAGAAGTTGATTCAGGAAAAGACAGTAACATGGAATCTGTATGTGGAGACGGAATAAATGCGCAGAAGAAAACTGGATACAATTTCATGCAGTAAGAAGGAAGTTAGAAGGCCTGGAACTTGGTCCAAAATTATGGTCAAAATGTAGTGGTCATGAACAACAATGTGCTATAACTTTGAGGCAAAAACATGAACTTTATGGACCGATTCACAAAATTATTTTCATATGTATCCTGTAGTATTTCATTTTGAGAATACCCAAAACCAATTCTTTTGTGAAACAGGCGAACAAGGTTTGAAAACCCGCTAGAAAAACGATGGGTGATGAAATCAAACTCCGTTACAGTTGGGGAATTATTCGTCAATCCGCCGCAAAGGAAGCAAAAACACGCCACACGATCACGCACTCAACACACGCAATTTTGGAGAATAAAAACGATACACAAGAATTTAACGTGGTTCGGCCAAACCGCCTACATCCACGGAAGGGGGATAATTTCACTATATCAATTAGGGAATACATCGTAGGGGAGAGACAGCACAATCCGCGGACAACGTCAACACGGTACTCTCATCCTCATGGCCTACAACCATGAAACCCTAACCTCACACATCCTCTCAAAGATATCTCACCATATTCCCTCTCACCACTCCACAATTAAAACTATTGTAAAGCCGCCAATAAATAGGCCACACCGACTAGCTCTCCAAGTAATTAACAATATTAGGAAATAATCAATAAGGAATACTAGTAGATTTCGGATTCTACTAACTTCCAAAATTGATAAATACCCAATATTACCAAATCTGTAAAGTCAAGAAAAAAATCCAACAGTTACAACGCAGTTATAGGGATGATTCATTCCCTCTAACAAGTTAATGATATTGAGAAGATCAATGATAGATGATTTGTAGTGGATGACAAGAAAGAATGGAAGTTCTTACCGAATCTCATGCAGCCATGGAGGTTCTCCGGCGCGCCAATGCTCATGTTCCGGCGACTGTTCTTGTTTCTGACGATCTGGGGGTTGAGCTTATGCTCCTTGTACTCGCATCACCTCATGATCAACAATATCACGATTATTTTATTTAATTTCAACAGGAAGGGAGAAATCAACTGGAAATTGTTCTAGTGTTGTTAGCTTCCTACAGTAATTCTCGATTCGCTCTTGTTCAAGAGAGGAATGTTTTGAGGTCTTTTTCTCCTCATGATCCCATTACCTCTCATAGCATCATGTTTTCAGTTGGTAGAAGGTTGGTGGTAATACAGTGGCGATGATAGTGGTGTCATGGCGGTTTAGTTGAACATGAAGGTAGAGGGAGTTCTTGGAGGATTTTAATAGATTGGGTGATTTAGTGAGCCACTTTGGGGTGATGACACATCATTTGGTGAGGTGTCCAATTCTCACAATATGAAAACAAGCTAGTTTTCACACTAGGGGATGTAGATGCAATTTTTCTAAAGTTAGGGTAGAAAAATAACTAGGTAGATAATCTAATTTCCTGAGAACTACATTCTACCCAACTTTGTAAGATATTCCACATGTACCCCTATTCTCCCAATATTTCTAGTTTGACCACCATCCAGCCTGACAACTCATTTTTAAGAAATTGCTCACTTGCCCCCATATTTCTTATATATTGCATTATTTCCACTAGATGACTTTTAAATCACATTCCAAGACCTTCACAAATATAAGATATTCTATTAAAATTATTTTTTTAACTTATTTTGATGCAGCACGACAACTTTAATTACATGATTTATCCTAAAATGTTGAAGTATTGCATTTTTAACCCATGGGAATTTTTGGGGGTACATCCTGGCGCATGAATCTGGTTCAGGCATATCTGTCACGCTCTTGGCTCCACGCGCATTTGATGATATGTGTGCGCAACTATGCGATAAATCTTGTTTTGGATGCTACGATGATTGAAGTCAAGGTGCAGACGACTCGAATCAACTAGCGAATTTGGTTCCTGGCATGGAGCAAATGGTGCGTGAGTTGGCATGTGAATTGGTTGTGGCGCGACTAGTTTTCTGGTGCGCATTGGTTTCAGGAACATTGGTACGGATTGTGTGGCCCAATTTCCATGTCGTTGTTGAGGCACTTGTTGCAAAGTGCAATTGGTATTGCGAGCAACATCCCACTCTATCATGATGCATTAATTTAGCGTTTGTTGGGACGCATCAGCTTTGGCGCTTGTTGTGACGCAGCAATTTGGCGCCTGTTGGGCGCATCGTAGATTCATTCAAATTCCCAGGAGGGAATAAATTCGAGTTCGGTTATGGATGGAGCACTTGATCGGTTCGTAGAGGGGAATCCGTTTGGGGAGGCATGCTCGATTGGGAGACGCATCCGTTTTTGGATTAAAGAGAGAAGCATCGTTTTTGTTGCTATGGTTTGAATGAAGGTGGATATTTGTTGGGGATGATTTAAAACTTATCTAGCAGATATTGGCGAAGCAACAAGCATCGAAGGAAGACGAAGAAAAATGCAGTAGCATTGGGTTTCGGCTTGTCGTACGACCAACTCTTGTGGTCGTACGACCAGGTGGTAATACGACCAGCTCTTGTGGCCGTACCACCAGGTCGAGGCAGGGCTTGGTTTGGGTTGTTTCCAAATCTGTTTTGACAACATTTTAGTGTTCCTTTGGGCAAGGGTCAGGTACCTATGTCTATTTGAAGGCCCTAGGTTGTGGCTAATCTTGTGTGAAAACGTGGTGGTTTGTAATTGGTTTCTCTCATCAATAAATCGTATGTGTTTGGATATCTTGTTCTTTCGTTCCATTCATTCTTCTCGTTACATCTGTTTATGGCCAAAATAATTTAAACACATCAGTAGCATTCTTTCTTTTCTTTTTTAGAGAAGAAATGTTGGGTTTTGTGCAATCAAACACAGAGGAAATATCAAAATTTATTTGCCAAAACCCACCAAGGACCAATGTGAATGAACATAATCTGATGATCAGAGTACCTCAGGTCTGAATTGGCGCCAAATAGAGGACTGGCACCTTTACGGTATACACACGAACATGTCTGAATTGGACTTCGTCTCTAGGTTGCTAGCCTCTTGAAGAAGAAGATTTTTTTCTCACGAGATGATGAAGTTGGATGCGCAGAATGGGTGGACGAGATCCAACCTGACGGCAAGGAGGAGGAGGCGGCAACTTTGGCTTGGCTGAATCCTAGGAGGCCAACTCTTTGGTCTGTCTTTCTTTCTTATGCGTGTATGTATGTGTGGATGAATCTAGACTGAATTTCATAGCCTATGAATCATATTTATAGGCTAGAGAATTCATCTTTTCCATTTAATCCAACAACTTGGATTAGTTTGCATTCTAGTTCACTATTTCTCTTTAGTCCAACTAATGAGCATCGTTTAAACTTCGGTCCAACATTCATTATTGCTCTTTAGTCCAATTAATGAGCAAAATTCCAATTAGATCCATTTAATGTGTGTGACCCATTATGAAACAACCCGGGATCTCGGTTCAGGATTAAAGAGACAATCGGTAACCAAAAGTAGAATATTAACTATTAAGATTACATTTCGTTTAATGTACATAACAAAATTTTGATAATACGTACAATTTGAAAACAAAACGTGTTTGGGATCTCCTAAAGTATCTAAACTACACTCGGCATTCTCGTCTTGATTCATGTTCACATTCCCCACCTTGATTGATTTCCTGCAGTTTTGAAATGGCAAAAGCCGACACAGTTTTGAAGAAAATGATCAGTAAAAACTGATTAAATACACACTACGACATGTAAAGCAACGGGTGGCACATAGGTATGAGTTCCAATAAGTCAAGAGATCTGAAGGAATCATAAGTAATATAGTTGGGAAAAATTTCAAAGAATTATAAGAAAATGTGTATCAAACTTCTCAACTTTAAAACGTTTATAAATCACGAGTATTCAAGATATTCTTAGCCAAGTAAAGTATCAACAGTAAACAAGTCCATTTGAAATGATAACAATATTAATTCACGAGTAGCATATGCTTTTCAATTCATTTCATCAGATTAAGCAATAAGAGCCACAAACAACATCAATAGAGTAATCAAACTTTCTTTCAATTCCAATTTAATCGTTAAGTTAAGTTGAGGCATGTCCAGAGCCACCAACATGATCGATGTAGACAGAGGGATCACGAAGTAATCACAAAGGGTTCCTTCTAGGGTCTATCAAACCCTATTTCACCCGAGCGTTAAGGGAGCCCATACGTCAATCCCCGCTCACAACAATAGCTAAAAGGCCTTAAGTGTCGACACCCCTATACTGTAGTGACCCTTACAAGTATAAGTAGCACTCTATAGCTCTAAAAAAACCCTTGGCCGCAATACCTTAGTACATTTTGGCTCATCGGGGGCGGATTTGTGAACAATTAAGTTCTATCCAATAATAAGAAGCATTGCTTCACTGGTCTTAGCCATAAGAAAATGGAGGATCGCTTGGCGCCTCCCATTAATAACACAACTCTCTACATCGTCCTAAATATATTAGAGGTATCTTATTACCTTTATTTGTCATAAACAAAGTTTGTATACAATCTTCACAAGTTATTCCAAGAGTTCTCAGTATAAATCAATACTCCGAATTTTTCAGTATGAAACATGCTTTTCATACTCTTCCAAATAAGACGATATTCATTTAAAACGTCACACACATGGGCACAATGTGATAATTAAAGTTTCGCACATATGTATTTTATTTCTTCTCTTTACAATAGAAAAAATCAGATTATCAACTTATCGCAAGTAAAGTTCCAAGACTCAAAAAGATGATTCAATATATATCCAGACAATTTCGAGTATTAAATCATGCTTTGCATACTTTTTCAATCAACAAATATTCATTCAAAACACTCACATTTTGATAAGTAAAAGTCGCACATATGTACTTACCACTAAGATGAAGCACAAGCAAAAGCGATAAGGTAAGTCGAGCACTCCTACGAGAACCACTCTCTCCTACGAGGTCGAGGTCTACAATCACACGTATAACGTACTCGTTACAACTAATTTACACATGCATCATACACATGCAAACCTACATGCCAGATAGTCCTATATTTCACCAATGCACATATCATGATGTTCACTTATCAAAAATAAATCAAACAATACACTTAGAATTTCAAAAACTCAAGTTTTCTAGAAACGGTGAAACTACAATTCCGGACAGAATTGTATCTCTGACTTTAGAGGCATACTTACCATATCAAAGATCTCCTAAAATTATGAAATTAATTTAGGATCAACCTAAATGTGTCTATTTTCAGAAACATCAAGAAAATCATGCATAGCTACTATAAAACTCTAGTTAAAAAAATAACAAGTACTGCTATGCAGAGAAGAGTTTGGTAAAAACTTTTAACTTTGAAAGGTGATTACTACCACTTGGATAATAGAAATAAAGCTCATCTTCTCCCGAATTGACCCTCAATGTATCTAGTTACAACACAAGAAAGATGAGATGTCAAAGTTTACTGAAAATGGGGTTTTTAATAAAAATGGAAAGATTGGTACTGAAATAGAGTTTCAGAAAACATGCAACTTAAAATGGGAATTTTTCCCTAACCAAAATGGCTATGGAGTTGGTTTTTTTTTTTTTTTAAATGACCATCTCTGAGTCTAGTTTCAAAATATGAAAGAGTTAAAAATTTCAAAGAGACAAAATTTGGAGATAATATACGTTTTTTACAAACTGGTCAGATTGTAAAAATGTACAATTTTCTCCTAGAGCACTCAAAACATGATCAAATCATTTATATGACACATGCAACTTATGGAGGCGTGATTTTCACCCAAATTACATCATTTTAGGCATTAAGTAAGACCTCTACATGCTCTTGACACAAGAATGATCAAAACCCTCTTGGGTAACAATGCAAAGAAGATGACATTCACAACATGCATGTGGGTTCTAGTGTAAATAGTCAAAATTTTAGATTCAAACACATGATCTAACTATGGAATGAAGAATCACATGGAGATAAAGAAAACTAAGATGAAATTTCATCAATCAAAGCACAAGATGGACATGCATGAATGAATTGAAGACTAGAAGAAATGTTACCCCAAGATTCAAGATGATGGTGAGGAAAAGAGTAAAATTGGTCTTCAATTCATGAGTAGAATGGTGAAATGACTCCCCTCCATAATTATACAAAGCTTGGAATCAAGATTTTCATGCTTTGGATGCTAGGAAATGAAGTTTTCATGGTGTTTTTGTGAGGTCAACTCCTAAAGACGGGATGAAGTTTTGAGAGAGAGAAGAGAGCATGTATTGATGTTCTTGAAGAGAAAAAGATGAAGAAAAAATGAGGGTGAAAAATCTAGGGAGTGATGACTAGTTAAGGTGATGTGAGGATGGGTGAATAATCCCACAATGGGATGTACATACATACAAGTGGTAGGTAGTAATTGTTTAATTTGGGTTTGACTTGCATGGGAGAGGAAGATGAGCTTGAAAGGAATAAAAGTCTCCCAACAATTAGTTAGGGTAGAAATAGAAAATGCCAAAATTGAGGGGTGAAAATATAAATTACGTGAGTTGATGAATGGAGTTGAATGAAATGAAAGTGATAGATATAGGCAATAATATTTTTATTAGAGTTGACCAAAGATATGGGGTGGAAGAGTTAGATTCATATGAACAAGAGATGAAATGCTAGTTGGGGGTAGAAAATGTAAAATTAATAAATGAGAGGTTTCTTTGTGAAAACTAAAATTTGAGGGGTGAAATACAATTTCCAATTAGTAGGTAACACTTGAAAAGATAACTTTCATGAAATGTAAAATCTCCAAATAATTTCAAATAAAACACTTTGTATAATTCACTTTAGAAAACTATAAGTACCTCCCAAGTATAAAAAAAATAAGTTTCATATAACATTTTTTCAAATTTTAAAAACTATAAAATAACCCTAAAATAAAAGTATATATCATCATAGATGTCAAATGACACACTTATATGTTAAAACTAACAAAAGGTCATTAATAAGTTTGAAATTAAATTTCTTGAAATTTTCAAATATTTTCTCAAAATGACCAAATAACACCTAACTTAAATGCGGGGTATTACACATTAGGTTCCTATTTACGTTGGCAGTAACAATTACGAACATTGAGTGATATCAAGCAGTACATCAATGCTACTCAAATAATAGGAAGATCAGTGATCTGATTAACCTCTATGACCAATGTTACCGTGTTGTATAATCCCTTCGTCTCACTCTATCCAGATTGGATACAAGAAATGGAGTGTCACACTTGTATATCCAATATGTGGTTTCTCAATCTTTGAGTAGACTAAGATAAACAAATAACATCAATGTCTCATATTGATTTATTTGAGCATGGCTATGCATTTCCCTAAGTCTTACTCATCGAGTGGCTTTGAATATTTAATTGTATGAGGGACAAATCCTATCTACATCACTCACATCTCTCAACATGTTTCATAGCATGTCCAATTATCGTTCTATAATCACCTTGTTACAGCGTGACGTCTGTCGATATCAAAACATGATAATTCACATCTGGAGAATGTAGTGACTTCAAGTCTAAGGATCTCAACACCATTGTTATGAGAAGCACTTGTGATATTCACATAACTCCCGTGTAGCTCTCTCATGTCGGGTCTCTAGTGCGCCATTACTCGCAATGCGTACCCATGTGTTAGACTTGATATCTCTATATCAATCTACCCACAAATTAGTCTCGATGCAATAAAGTCGTCCTAATTAACCGTAGTACTCGAATAGGGATATTTAAGAATACAACACTTATATTCTACGGACTACATTTATGTTAACATATCTCCATAACGATAACACAATGAATAGCAAGTCCACATAAATATCACGATAAATAGATTGCCTATAGGACATATTCCAACAGAAATATACTCATACAATTGACATGTGGTATTCAAGAATCATCCCGAACATCAAATATTTATACCACGATGAACAGAAAATCAATACATACACATCGTCTTGCTCTCACAAATGGGTCACGCGGTCAATTTAATAAGTATACCACGTCAATCAAAATACGGGTAATAAGAATTAAGTAGGTAGAAAAAACTGCGACATGATACTTTTTTTGTCCTCCATCTTGAACTCTAAGAAATTTTTCACTACGAACTTTTTGGCTCACGCGCTTCTGTTTTATATTTTTCTCTAGGGATTGTCAAATTTCTTTAGTGATCTTTACATCAAAATGAACATAATACAACTGATTGTCTAGGCTATTTAATACATAATTCCTAGCCAAAAGATCTATGCCAAGCATCGGCTGCTAAGACTGTCTCTTTGTCCGGATTTTCAAGAAGTTTAGGCGCGTCCTCCGGCAGATACCTTGAAAGAAAAAGGGGTGGTGAGATAGAAATACATCTTCTATTGCCACCATTTGAAATCATGCCGGAGAATTTTGTAGGTTTTTCGATCGGATGAGCATTGACCAACAATGCCACATTTGTTGTGGCTTCTGTGCTAGTCTTTGTTCGTCCTTCTGCCATTGCTAAACAAAAATTCTGTTTAGATGCGAAAATACAGTACGTAACACAAAATTGAAATAGAATAAAATCACATATGGCGAAACCATAAAAATAAGTTGTGATAAAAATGTAAGAATCAACTCTCTTTATTTATTACAAAGTCTGGCGCTAGGATTAGTTTTTTAGTGCACCAAAAAAGCACCACGTGATGTTCTACTTTCAATCACAGTACATCACTCATACAATGTCATAGTGTACCACTTATGCAAACTGTTAGTAATTAGCACATGGGTCATTGACACTAAACCTACCTACAATATACATTTTGTGACAATAAATTACCTACAGTTTTAATTTGTCACCACAACCCCCTGCGCTTACGTATAGAGGGACACTTCACTCCAAATTACTAACAGTGTTAAAAAATATAACGGATGCATGGATATTTGTGTAATTTTCACACATTAATAAAATAAAAATATAAAAAAAAAATACAAAGAAGAAGAAAAAGAACAAAATACAAAGAATATGAAGATAGGAAGAAGAAGAACTCAGCAGAACCCACCAAGCCACCCTCATCCTCTCTATCTTCCCTTATTCAAACGCTCACTCTCTCTCAATTCAATCCATATCTTCTCCTTTCTATGTTTTTATTTCTACAAATCCCCAAAATCCCCCAAATCAAAACCATATATCACGCAGCCGAAGAAAAGGCCATTGCCGCCTCAAGCCGAACCCAGATCCGGGTCAGGTTTGCAAGACAAGCATTTGATTTCGGTCGAGGTGTGGCGGTTGCTGGAGCAGGGTGAGGGTGGGCTGAGCAGAGAAACGGTGGTGGAAAATGTTTGAAGAACGGGTTCGGATTGGTGTTGTTTGCGGTCTATGATGCAGGCATTGATGGCGATGACCGACGGGGCTGTGCTATGTGGCGAGGTAGATTCCGATTGTGGTTCTGGGTTCGTCGGGATTAATGGGTGCGTTCGCCGGTTTCCGTGGGGGTTCGGAGATGGGATCTAGCACATTGGGGTGGCTGTGGGTAGTCAGAATTGGGTGGGTTTTGTGGTTCCTGGGTTGAAGAAGGCGGCAGGGGTGAGAGATTGATGGTGGGTGTGTCAGGGTCTTCTGCAATAAGGACCTAATTGCAATATGGTAGAAAGTGTGATTGTATAAGTAGGATAAAGTGCAATCAGAGCAAAATAGTGGTCGTGTGATTCGGGGCAGCACCTACCGTTGGATCAAGAGGGAGACTTCATCTCAGTCGTCCAGATGTTTTAAACGTTGGATTCAAACAAGATTAAGTACAACGGCGTCGTTCGGCTAGGAGTACAGCTGGAACGCCACATCAGCCTCTCTCCGGCCGTTGATTGGTCCATGTTCGTCGATTAAGCTGAGCTGTCATGACCGTTAGTAATTTAGCATAATTACATTTGCCTACCCCCTCGCTATATATAGCTGGGGTTGTAATAGAATTGTTACGTTTTTATGTTAATTCCGAACTCTCCCCAAATTCTTCTTCTCTTTCTAAACCCTAGTTCTCTCTCTCTCTGAAAATCGGAGAAATTCATCTCCGAACTGTGTTCTTCTCTGTGTGTTACCTTGCCGGAGAGTTGTTGTGAGGTCCATGACCTCACATGTTGGTATCAGAGCCAGGTTTCGAGAACAAGAGGACCTAAAAATGCCAAATCCTCGAAGCCACAATCTCATTTCCATGGATACTGATGAAAAGGTTATGGTGCTTGAGGAGCAACTTAATGACTGCGGTGAGATGATGGAAGGAGTCCGAGTGCAATTCGTCAAGCTGGATGAAGGTATACACTCTCAATTTCAAAGTATCAGTCATGAACTGAAAAGCAATCTAGTTGAAGGTTTGAACTCCATGGTGAAGAAATTTGATGATCAATTTCGGAAAATCACTAACTGTTACAACTTGTTAGCCAATCAAAGAGACAAAGAGAAGATGGCTAGTTATTCAGAAGTGGTAAATGGAGAAGCTAGAACTCCAGTTTCTGTAGGAAAAAGAGGAGAAGGAAGTAGTAACATAACTAGAGATATTAACACAGATGAGCAACTCAATTGTGTCAAACATTTCTCTAATGGCAGCATTCCACTTCCAAAAATTGAGTTTCCTAGATTTGGAGGAACTGATCCCCTTGGTTGGCTGCAAAAATTGGATAGATACTTCCAGATTTATAGAATGAATGACTGCCAAAAGTTAGTGATGGCTTCTCTCCATTTGGAAGGGGAAGCTGACTCTTGGTTTAGGTCAGAGTTTGATGAATTGGAATGCATAACTTGGAGTTATTTCAGTGAAAAGTTGTGTGCAGAATTTGGTGAACCAGGGCATGAGAATGTACTTGGGGTTTTTAATAAATTGCAACAACACACTACAGTAGCTGAATATCAAGCAAGGTTTGAAGCACTAAGGCCAAGAATTAAAGCTATGCAGCCCTGGACAAATGAGATGTTTTTTTGTAAGAAGTTTCTTAAGTGGAATTAGAGATGATTTGCAGAAGGCAGTACAAATCTATTTTCCTAAGACATTGTCCCAAGGCAATTGCTAGATTGGAGGAAGGTCATGTGGAATCCTTAGAGAAACACATGTCCAGGAAGGGACACATTAAGCAGCATTCATCTCAGAACAATTGGGACAGAATCAAGTTCAATGTGAGTAATAGCAGCAAGGAGGAATCACACAAACCAGCAAACACCATATTCAAGAGACTAAGTGCTGCAAAAATGAAAGAGAAGAGGGATAACAAGTTATGCTTCTACTGTGATGAAGGTTACACCCCAGGGCACAAATGTACAAAGAAGTCACTGTATCTAATGATAGGCTGAGGAGGGTGATGAAGATGACAGAGCCATGGAGGCACCCAATGACAATTTAGAAGAAGGGAGTGAGGTCACAGCAACTCAGAATGAAGAAGAGCTGCCTCTTAGCATTTCACTTCATGCTATGTCAGGGTGTTCAAACAGTGAAAATATAAGGCTCACAGACCACATCAATGGTAAACAGGTACACATATTGATAGATATAGGTAGCACTCATAATTTCATTGATCAAAGTTCAACCAAGAGAGTGCATTGTGCTAGCAAAAACACTAGGGAAATGCAGGTAGCTGTTGCTGATGGGAGTAGGCTAAGCAGTACTGCTGTGTGCAATGGGGTCAAGATAGAATTGCAAAAATGTGAAGTGACTACTGATATCAGAGTGTTGCCCCTAGGAGGGTGTGATGTAGTTTTGGGAGCTCAGTGGTTGAAACAGATCAGCCCCATTTCATTGGACTTCAGGAAGAGGACTTTTGGATTTCAATTGGACAATCAGGAGATAGTGTTGCTAGCTCAAGGAATGGACAATCACATACAGGAGGTACAATTACAAGCCATCAATGAGTACTATAGACAAAATGAGCATTGTATTGCTGCTCAGCTTTACTCCATTGGAATTGTAGCTTCCAATCAGACTGCAGCTCCAAAGACATTGATGCCACTTGTTGAACAGTTTGGAGATTTGTTTGCAGAGCCAACTCAATTACCTCCACCCAGGTCACAAGACCACAAGATTCCTCTTACAGATGGAGCTAAACCTGTTTTTCTAAGACCATATAGGTATCCATATATGCAGAAGAATGAGATTGAGAAAATGGTGAAAGAAATGCTGAGTAATGGGATCATACAGCCCAGCACTAGCCCCTTTTCAGCTCCTGTTTTACGGGTAAAGAAGAAGGATGGATCTCGGAGGTTCTGTGTGGACTATAGAGGATTGAATGACATCACTGTGAAGAACAAATTTCCCATACCAGTCATAGATGAGCTATTGGATGAGTTGAAGGGAGCTACTGTTTTCTCAAAGTTGGATCTTAGTTCTGGGAATCACCAGGTGAGAATGGCTGAGCAAGATGTTTATAAGACAGCTTTTAGAACCCATGAGGGGTTATATGAATTCAGAGTAATGCAATTTGGGCTTACAAATGCTCCTGGCACTTTTCAATGCTTAATGAATGATATTTTCAGGGAGTATTTGAGGAAAATGGTTTTGGTTTTCTTTGATGATATTCTGGTATATAGCAGTACTATGAAAGACCATTACCTGCACCTAAAATTGGTCTTTGAGATCATGAGGAAACACCAGCTCTTTGCAAAACTCAGTAAGTGTTGTTTTGGGTTGAAGGCAGTGGAATTCCTAGGTCATGTTATCAGCCAAGAAGGGGTGCAAACAGATCCTGGGAAGCTAAGTGCTATGGAGAATTGGCCTATTCCCAAGAACATTAAGGAGTTAAGAGGATTCTTGGGGTTAACTGGGCATTATAGGAGGTTTATTAGGGGGTATGGAACCCTAGCAAGACCACTCACTCAGCTTATAAAAAAGGGGAATTTCAGTTGGGCAGAAGAAGCCACTACAACATTCAAAGTTTTGAAGCAAGCTATGATGCAAGCTCCTGTGTTGTCTCTGCCAGATTTCAGTGAGATGTTCATAGTGGAGTCAGATGCTTGCCATGATGGTATTGGTGTTGTGCAAATGCAACAAGATAAACCCTTGGCATATTTTAGCAAAGATCTAGCTCCTAGACATCTAGGCCTCTCTACTTATGAGAAGGAGCTCTTGGCATTGGTTCATGCAATTACTAAATGGAGATCATACTTAGAAGGGGGAAATTTCATAATCAGGACTGATCATCATAGTCTCAAGTACTTGTTAGAGCATAAGTTAACTACAGTCATACAGCAAAAGTGGATCTCCAAACTGCTAGGGCTGCATTATGAGATTCAATACAAGAAGGGAAAGAGAATAAGGCAGATGATGCACTGTCTAGAAGGCACAGCAATCAAGAGGAAGAAGCTGGACAATGTGCAGCCATTTCTTCAGTGATACCTAAGTGGCTGCAGGAGGTTAAAGACAGCTATGTTAATGACAAAGTGGCCATGGATAAAATAGCTGTGTTGTGTATTGATTCCCAGGGGTTACCACAATTTTCTTTGCAGGATGGAGTGCTTAAACACAAGGGGTTGATATATGTGGGTAGTGAAACTGAGTCGAGGGCTCACATTATCAAATAACTTCATGATACTGGAGTGGGGGGTCATTCTGGAATTTTAGGGACTTACAAAAGGGTCAAAATGTTATTTGATTGGCCAGGGCTCAAGAAGCAGGTCAAGACTTGGGTGAAGCAATGTGACATTTGTCAAAGGATGAAAGCTGAACATCTCCCATATCCAGGATTGCTGCAGCCTCTTCCTATCCCTGAAAAGCCCTGGGCCCACATAGCCATGGACTTTGTGGAAGGGCTTCCCAAATCTGAGGGAAAAACTTCCATTTTAGTGGTGATTGACACGCTCTCAAAGTATGGCCATTTTATTGCACTTACTCACCCTTATACTGCTGAAGATGTGGCTGATACATTCTTCCAAACAGTGTGTAAGTTGCATGGACTCCCTAACTCCATTGTGTGTGACAGAGATCCTATTTTTCTCAGTCAATTTTGGAATACCCTATTCAAGTTGATGGGAACTTCTCTCAAATATTCCACTTCCTACCATCTTCAAACAGATGGACAGAGTGAAAGGCTCAATCAGTGCCTAGAAGTGTATTTGAGGTGCCTAACTGGAGATAGACCTAAGAGGTGGGTGAAGTGGCTTAGTTTGGCAGAATGGTGGTACAATACTAACTACCATACAACCACTCAACTTACCTCCTTTGAAGTCATGTATGCATTTAAATCCCAACATTACAACTTCCATCAGTTGAACAGGACTGGAGTGGACTCTGTGGACAGCTTCATTCAAGACAGGGCAAGGTTGCTGCAGCTGCTCAAAGACAATTTAGGCAAGGCACATGAAAGGATGGTGCATTATGCTAATAAGCATATAACTGAGACGGAATTTCAAGTTGGAGAGTGGGTTTTTCTGAAGTTACAACCCTACAGGCAGAGTTCAGTGCAGGTCAGAACTAACTGCAAGTTGTCCGCTAGGTTCTATGGGCCATTTGAGATTCTGCAGAAAGTAGGTAAAGTAGCTTACAAACTCACGCTTCCTGATCCGTCAAGGGTACACCTAGTATTTCATGTTTCTCAGCTCAAGAAAGCTATAGGTCAGTACCAAGCCTCTGTTGTTCTTCCCATGGTTGGACCAGATGGCCAATTCCTGGTGGAACCAGTGGCCATCTTAGATAGAAGATTGGCCAAGAAGGGGAATTCATCCACATTCAAAGTTCTAGTTCAGTGGCTGAACTTATCTCCCTCAGAACCTACCTGGGAAGACTATTATGAGCTTAAGCAGCAGTTCCCTCAGTTTTCAGCTTGAGGTCAAGCTGCATTTTAAGGGGAGGGAACTTGTCAGGGTCTTCTGCAATAAGGACCTAATTGCAATATGGTAGACAGTGTGGTTGTATAAGTAGGACTAAAGTGCAATCAGAGCAAAACGGTGGTCGTGTAATCCGGGACAGCAGCTACCGTTGGATCAAGAGGGAGACTTCATCTCAGCCGTCCAGATGTTTCAAACGTTGGATTCAAACAAGTTTAAGTACAACGGAGTCGTTCGGCTAGGAGTACAGCTGGAACACCACATCAGCCTCTCTCCGGCCGTTGATTGGTCCATGTGCGTCGATTAAGCTGAGCTGTCATGACCGTTAGTACTTTAGCATGATTACATTTTCCTACCCCCCGCTATATTTAGCTGGGGTTGTAATAGAATTGTTACGTTTTTATGTTAATTCCGAACTCTCCCCAAATTCTTCTTCTCTTTCTAAACCCTAGTTCTCTCTCTCTGCAAATCGGAGAAATTCATCTCCGAACTGTGTTCTTCTCTGTGTGTTACCTTGCCGGAGAGTTGCTGTGAGGTCCAGTGTTTCGCTGTGATGCTCTGTTTTGGGTAGCAGCAATTGGAGGTTGCTGCCAAGGAGAATGTGGAATGGAAGAAGAACGTTCAGTGGCTAGAAGGTGGAGGCGCCCATTTGTTTTACACTCTTTTCTTCTTAATCTAATTTTTCTTCTTCTTTTGTTTTATTTTTGAACATTTACTGTATTTGTTTTTATTTTATTAGTGGGAATTACTTAAACGCCCATCCGTCCGTTACATTTTTTAACACCGTTACTAATTTGGGGTGAAGTGTCCCTGTACACATTAGTGCAGGGGATTGTGGTGGCAAATTGAAACTGTTGGTGGTTTAGTGTCACAAAGTGTATATTGCAGGTAGGTTTAGTGTCAATGACCCTTAACGCATAATCATTGTTTGTAGAACACCATGTGAGACTCTTTTGGAGCCCTACAAATTTCTCTTGCGCAAGATATGGCCTAACCGTCTATTCGCTTCGAGCCAGGATGGACACGAGGAGAATTCAATTAATTTGCTAGCAGATGGTTGACTTAAAGCTCATGTACCAAAGCAAAGTTCAACATACCCCATGTTCTATTAATGCACTTGCCTCTACCCCAACTCCCATATGCATTGTTTAAATGATGATCTCACTTAAGAAAACTAATTTACAATAATTACAATAACAAAATCAAAGATCCTGGGTCAGAGAGTAGCAGCAATAAATACCTCCTTCCAGTACTCACAAAAATCCCAAAATGGGATACCAAAAAAACATAGATTTTGAATAACAGAGATAAATACCGCATTTTCAACATATTAGTTATTTAGCGGTTATAGTTAAAATATAAAAAAAACGAACAAAAAAATTGTTTCAATAGGTTCTCTACTTGAATCTTAGTTTTAACGGACTTTTATCCCCGCTTTCTACATTTAGAGAGTCAAGTAGAGATCGTGACAATTTCTTTAAGCATGTGTGTGACGGTTATTTTCATAAATTATTGGAAGTTCTTCGGCAGAAAATATTAAGAATATGACACTGCTATTTAACTAATTGTTTAGCTAATGACACTATTGGAGAACATATAAAAAATATGCATAAGTTAAAAAATGGTTTCTATGTCAGATAAATAATTTTTAAATACTAATATTGGAGATGCTCTTAGGCAAACTATGCTTGCTACCATTATGTGGCCACCCCTTTCATTGCATTTATTATCAATTATGTCAATTACAAACGGCCTAAATTTGTCAAAGCAAGATCTCGTGTGTCGTAACACAATCATGATCTCTAGCAAAACTAGCAGCCAAATAATTCATCGCATGATGATCAAGATGAAGTAAAACTGTCAAACACGACGAATTTGGCGCTAGACTACCATGAGATGGAATATAAGTGCAAAAAGCGAGAGTAACGACTGTATTTGAGGTCAAGGAAGATAAACTCAAAAAACACGGGAGTGAAGACTATATTTCGGGTCATCGCGATGTTTTAGCCGTAACTTTTGTTAGGGTCAGAGTGACCTTTGGGACCCAAATCGAGAAAATTCTCGACGAGATGCACGACGGCCTGATTGAGCCAGGCTTCATATGTTTGACTAGTGAAACAAGTGTTTTTTTAGTTATTTTTTTGCTATTTATAGAAACATTCCGGTTGTTTATTAAGACCTGAACTTAGACATGTTTGGGCCAATAAAAATCAAAATCTACGTATTCTTTTCATAAGGCCAACGTTTTGGACCTATATCAAAGTTTTACTTTGGTTTACATAATTAAGGATTTTTATCTATAACTGTCCGATTAGTGAATAGATATCGAGAGCTTTCTTTAGACATTTATATTTGTCGTTTACTGGTCCGAACCCAGAATCTCATATGCATGTGCTTTTAATGCTCTATCACTTGAGCTAGCACCCAAATTGTAAAATCGATAGTTTTTGATATATTGAATAATTTCTGAACTCTAGGACGTTTTCTTTCGGTTTTTCAGTTGTTGTTCGATTGTTTCGACTGCTCGATAAACATACGACTTCATCCGGCGTCAATTAGCTTAGTGAAACTATCATAATAAACAAATTTCCTCCTCCTCCTCCTCCTCCTCCTCCTCCTCCTCCTCCTTCTTCTTCTTCTTCTTTTATTTTATTTTTATTTTTTTGCAAACATAATAAACATTTCTAGCTAGACACAATGTCAAAATTGTTTTCTGCTCGTTTTCAAATTCTCTAATAAATTAGAAATTCAACAATACAAAAACCATACTTTGTGCAAATGACTAAAACGAACCCTTAATCTAAAACCCACTATATATAACAACGAAACAAGGCAATATTGCCCGTGGATTAATCACATACAACTCATCCAAATTAGAGTACATCCCAGCCTCTCCGGCCACCGAATCAAACTCCTCTTCCGCCGCCGTCGCCGCCACATCGGAGCTCTTCTTCACCCGTCCAGCAATCACCCGACAAACCAACATCGCCCTCTTCTCTCCAGCCACCACGGCCGCACCCGCACTATCATGCGCCCTCCCGCTCGTCGCAGTCGTCAGAATCCCATCTCCGGCGACCCCTCTGGCGACCCTGAACCCGTTTTTGATGATGCTACAGACGCTGCAAGCGGGGATGGAGTTGCAGAGGTTGGAAGAGCCGTTGAGTCCGAGGGAGCAGGCGAAGGTGGTGGAGTGGAACCGGAGGAGCTCGTTGCCGTCGGCGATGCAACGCGGGTGCTTCTTGGGGTGGTGCTTGGTGGCTTTCGCTTTGATGGAGTCTCTGTACTCTTCGAACTTGGAGATTGTTTTGGGGGTGTTCTGGACTTTGAGGATTCGATCGATTGTGCAGATTGGGGATTGCTTTCTCAGCCAGCTCGATTGGAAGATGATTTCCACTATGTTCTTGCTCGTGTCTTCCGGACCCAGTTCAGACACTGCAACAGAGAGAGAGAGAGATTGGGTGTTAGTTATGAGGAGACTAACAAGTCAATTCGAACTCCAGAAACTGAGAAAACTGCAACAGAGAGAGAAAGACCACAAAAGGAAATTTGAGAGAACAGAGCAATAATTCTAGAAAGTCAGGAACAGTGTAATTGACAAAAAAATAGGAGATTATTAGTTACTCGTATTACCAGGAAGAGAAATGTTAGGGATCCTACCAACATCTCTCATCGTCTCCCACTCAAGTGCAAAGTTAGAAATATGGTATATTCATTCGACATGATTACATATTGTGAAAGGAAAGTGGGAGACTAGTAAGAGATATTGGTGGGTTCCCTAACATTTCTCTTACCTGAAAATCGAGAAAGATAAATTTGATTCCAAAACTGAGAGAGAGCACAAAAGGAAATTTTGAGAAAACAGAGCAATAATTCTAGAAAGTATGGAACAGTTAAATTTGACCCAAATATATCAGTTTGTTAGTTACTCTTAGAAAATCAAGAAAGCAAAATTTGAATCAGAAACTTAGAGAGAGAGAGAGAGAGAGGGGGTCCAGAGAGCAATGTGAGCTTGGGCAATGGAATAAGGAAGAAGAAGACAAGAGCAATAGACGGATCACGTTGTTGTCCTCTATCCGAGACAGACAGGCCATTAATTTGGAAATTTTGAGTCAATCCAAAAGTCAATCCAAAACTTAGAAACAACAAGATTTAGAACTCTTTGTTTTATATTCTCAGAACATTGTAATGCCAGAAACAGAGCAAGGAACCCACAAATGATCACAAACAAACAACACTCACAAAGCTCCAAATTCAAATAACAATGAAAAAGAAAACAAATAAATATTCTTTCAGAAGATTACTTACCTGCATGTCTAACAGTTTGATGAATCTCCAATTCCTCAGCTTTCATGAAGATCTCACCACAATGAGGGCAAGGACAAACAGTGGGTCTAAGAGAGAGGTCTCTAGTGAACCCAAGAACAGGGTCAACCACCATTCTACACTCATAGCATCCTGAGAATCTCCTAAATGGCATCCCTCTAAATCCCCCAACATTTGAAGAAGAATTAGAAGATGAATTGTTAGTGTTGCTACCAGAAGAGACTGTGAATGAAGAAGAAGACCCAGATGAGTTTGAAGAAGATGAAGCAACACCAACACCATTACTAATCCCACTCAGAGATCGACCCTTTGTGGATCTGTGGCTATTACCATCACTCTCACTGTTGATTAAAGCTCTCTTCTTGCTCTCTTCAGGGGACAACAGCTCTGGCCTGTGCATGACCTTTGTGTTGTTGCAGAGTGAGCCTGAGCATTTCACTTTCTTGCTCTTCTTACTGCTACTGCTGCTTTCCTCTGTGGGTTGCTCTGGCTTTTGCTTTTGAGGCTTCTTCTTGGGCTGTGGTTGTTGTGGTGGTGGTGGTGGTTGTTGGGGCTGAGTTTGGAGGTGTTTGCAGGTGAGGAGGCTCCGGACAGCCGCCCAAGACGGTGGTGGCTTGTCTGGCTTCTGAGCATTGTGGCTCTTGCTCTGCTGAATCTTCTTGATGGGTTTTTTGGGACTCTTTGTTTTGGCCATTGTAGGAGAGGTAGAGATCTGACCTCAGATAGAGAGAGAGAGAGAGAGAAAATGTTTGGGGGAGTGAAAAGAAAAGGGTATTTGCAGAAGTGTGAGTTTGGAGTTTTGTGGTTAATTTATAAAAGGGTGGTGGTGGTGATGATGGGGGAATGAGGAGGGTGTGGTGGTAGTACAATGGTTGGTGGTGGAGTAGTCTCAAGTTTAAGTGTGGAGTGAAATGTTAGGTCATCATTTATGTGTGTGTTGGTCCCCAATTTGGAAACTTGGTAGATCTCATTCAAAAAATTTAATTGATGCATGAATAAGTATGGATGTCTATGCGTTACCATTTATTTGTCATTTTTAAACACTCTTTCACTTTCAATTGGTTCAAAAAAAAAAAAAAAAAAAACACTTTATATCACTAGAAACTTCACACTTGTCTTAGTAATTTTCTTTTACCAAAATACTCTTAACTAACCTTCAATCTTTAACCTGCCCAACTACCAGTTTTACACCCTACTTTCACAAATAATAGATAGAGAGAAATCGGTAAACTCCATCCCTCTCTATCTCAATTTCCTCATCCTCTACATCCCCCTTATCTACCTCATCCATCTCTATCTCTACTCCGCACGAAATCACCAATCACTTCCGCACAAACCCCCCTTCAATCCTCCTAACACCGGCAACCCCCACACTTTCAAGTAGAACCACTTCGATTCTCCCGTCAAATCATGGCCGATCCTTCCCTCGATTTTTCCCGTCAAAACATGGCCAACCCCGACGTCGACAACCCCTATGTATTTCTCTCTTGCTTCCCCTCTCCCTCTTCTCTATCAACCCGCTATCTCTCTCCCACCTTCACTATTTGTAAGATCCAAACACTCGGACCGAAAATCAATTTGGTCTTTGCTTGATCTCCCCCTTGTTTGAGAGAAAGCAGACAGAATCATGGTGGCGGTGGTTCGGTGGGTTGCAGTTTTCGTTGGACCAGAGAGGTTCAAGAAGAAGAATCAGATATGTAGAAAAAACAAAGCAGGAGGTGACACATCTAACCACAACTGCATGGCCGTCGTGTGTAGTAATATCCGAAAATCCGTGTTTATCGAACCCAAAGAACTTGTCGTGAACCAATTAGCATTATTAACTTCGTGTGGGCAAGCAATAGAGAGAATTTTCTAAACTAAATAATTGAAAGACAAAATAAGTATTTAAGTATAGAGATTTAACATGGGAGAAACAACCAAGACACCTCGTTTGGGGGATTGCTAGGATTCTCTTATTGACGACGTTCTACAACTTTTGAAACACATACGACATTCACTTTGCTAGTCGAGCAATACTAACTCACCGAGTTACCAAGTGACCATCATATGCCTAGGTTAGGTTAAAACTGAGTTAACAAGTTGTATTTATTCATAAACGTGCATTAACATTGAATTCTACTCTAACGATCACATTCAACGTAGCCGAGTTACCAAGCCTATGAATGGGTGAATGTTTGATTTTCCTGTTTAACAAGTACCGAGTTACCAAATAATTTCA
Source organism: Linanthus parryae (assembly GCA_023055425.1). Lineage (NCBI taxonomy): Eukaryota > Viridiplantae > Streptophyta > Magnoliopsida > Ericales > Polemoniaceae > Linanthus > Linanthus parryae. The sequence continues at coordinate 76,314,949 of JALGPY010000006.1, read as the reverse complement.
AACTAATTTCTACCTAACAAGACGTCTCTAACTAACTAGATAGGATGAAGATCACAAAACAATCATAGCAAACGCAAAATCATCAATTAGGTTTATCAAAACATGAATCTCAATTCATAAAACGCATAATCGATGTGAAAACCCTAACCTTAAACTCGGGTCATGATCCTAAAGAGTTCATCTACTCATAGTTGGGAATAAAACGAAGAATTTCAAAGTATTCATCAAAAACAAGAGAGTTTAGAGAGATCAAACGATAAATCCTTGATCTGGCGGTGAATCCTAGCTCTCCAATGGCTTGGCAGTTGTCTCCTAACTTTTTCCAACAGCCTCTTCTACTTTCCAGGTACAAGAACACGTTTTCCAAGGCCTGGGCATGATTTGCAATGTACTTTGGCCAAATTTGCAATCCAACCCCTCTAGTTTGCAATTCATGAACATATTTCATAAGCTGATCTTGCGTGGACCTTTTCTCCCTCATCCGGACTTCGGTTTGGTCCTATCTTATATCGTTGGAAAGCCCTGAATGTCTACTTTCTAATGGCGTAGTCCTTGCTCAAAAATCCCCTATGTAGCTCTAGATATATCCCGAATACTGAATACTGGTCCAGTGAACTTTTTCAGCTCTTATTCTTTTTTGCGTCATCTTCGACGGACCATATCTCTCTCGTCCGGCCTTTGATTGAGCTCCGTGACCTACCGATGGAAAGCTATTTGAGTATACTTTCATTTTCCACTGGTCTAACTATAGCATACCTTGATAACTTAAGATATCATAAACATAGTGAAGGCTGGTCACTTTTGCTCCTCTAAATTTGATTCTCTTCATTCTTCATGGCCATTCCCGAGCTTTTCTCATCTTCTGAAGTTCGTTTCATGCCTCCTCGCAATCGTTTAGCATCCTTTCCTATCACGACAATATGAGCAAGCATACCAGGCGATTATATTTGACAAATAACATCTAAAATCGCATAGAAACGCCCCGACTAGCAATAAATCACAACAAACTCATTCTTCACAAGAATTGGCCTAAAACTCATATCAACTCATCGAAATTACGCAAAAATGCAGTGTATTAACTAATAAATATAATTCAAACTAAGGAGTTACCAAATACCCCCACACTTACCATTTGCGCGTCACGGGCAAAGTCTCATCTACTGCATTCACCTATCTGCTAGCCGACAAGACACAAACGACTCAACAAGACTCACGACACGACAATGCAGCAAGATGATGCAAATGCAAATTCTAGACTCAATCTTAACACATCACACAAAATAAGTTAAGTCTTTATTTTTGGTAAGATCAGGCAATCTCCCCCTCATCAACTGAAAATCATCAAGCTCTCACTAATCCTTTTTGAAATTCACATACACGTAGCAAGAATTGGAAAAAAATTGTTTATATGAAAAAGCTCACTAAAGGCGTCCCCTTTCTTCTTCCAATTCAAACCAAGACACAAGTACGTCCTAAGCTTCATTGGGTCTAATTCAGATTAAATTTTACTGTAGTCTTTCTTCGCCGAATCATTTGAGGTTTTCAGACCCTCTTAGCCTTTATTTCATTTGAATGCAAATTGTCCCGGTGAAGGGAGTCACAACCCCTGTGAAATAAGGCGTGATTCTAGTTTTCATTTCTAGCTCAGCTTATTTGGTTGTTCTCCTTATTATTGATAACTTTCTTTATTTATAATTTTTATTTAAGTACATATCTTTTTTGTTTTTCAACCGTGACCTAGAAAGTGTGGGTTTTTCGATTAAGAGATGGTGGTATACACCCCTCAACTTCACTTAGGCTGAGGCAACCGTACCACATAAAACCAACTCAACACGAAGGTCCACCCCATATCAACAAGAGACCACAAGTTTCCACTTGAAAACAGAATATCCAGCAACAATAAAACTCAATATAATTAGTACGCTATGGAAAACTTAGGTATGCCCTAACGTGTCATTCTTTCACAACATCCAAAAATTCCCGGGACATCCTTTTGTGAAACCTCTACACAAAATATTAAAGAATACTTTTTTTTCCTACTATAGCTCTTCCTACTCAAAAAAATTCATTCACTAAGCTCTCTTCAGTTTCATGATCTTCAATTGCCTTTTCTGATATTTTCAAATTTTCTACTATTTTGTATTTTCTACTTTTTCTTTTTTCATTTTATTTTGTATTTTTTATAATATCCTAACTCTATATGCAAGGCTTTGACACAAAAATATTTGACTCGACAAAACTCAACTTTTTGGAGGGTATACTCAATTATTTAAAAGTGCAAACAGTATATAAATTTACTCTACACAATACGCCAATATAAGTAAGAACATAACATAAACCACTGACTCACAATACAATCTAAACAAATCCTACATGTAACTGGCTATGCAAACACATTTGGCTAGCAAACAGATAAACCACCCCCACACTGAATGTTTCGTTGTCCTCAACGAATTTAAAGATCATGTAAGAGAACTCAGCAATTCAAATGTGTAGGGCCAGTAGATGAGATGGAGCATGACATATAAAAAAATTACACACAAATCTAGACAGAGGAAAGAAATACTCACAACACCCTCAAGGGAGGGGATGAAAATGTGCAAAGCAATCACCAAGCCATAGTGTGACGCCACTATGCTCTCATATAGTCATTGTGTACTCGCACACCGGGGTCGACTGCCCCCTCTGCTAAAATCCATTTGTGAAGAATCCCCAACTCGCCAATGCAAGTCTCTGTAAAGGTCAAGTGTGCCATGACACACCGGGGTAGACTCTACCATAACCTGCTCACGTATGTCACTTGGAAAACATCGTTAGTCCCTTTCTCTCTCATATCTCCAAAATAAATAAATATAACACAATTGTATTAAAAACGCACTGCCTAAATTAACCCAAAATAAATAGGTAGCTTGGGTTGCCTCCCAACAAGCGCCTTGTAATTTAAGGTCGACGACCCGACCTAGTTACCTGAAAAGATGTTAAAGAGATTTTTCTCTCCACTTTCTCTTCTTCCACCATCACTTCTTGATAAGGAGCTCGGACTATGAATATGGCTTAGCCTTGATTAGCCTCTTAATTTATCAGAACACATGAAGACCTAGGTTGTTCTTTATAGTAAAGTTAAGCTTTCTACACTAACTATGGGAAATTACTTGTTGTCGAATTTAGTTGTGCTTCACGCCTCTTGCCTAACTGTTTCATTACTCCAGTAGCACCTGTCTATTGTGGATTGAAATTGCCTGAAGTCCCAAGAAGAATGTAATTTGTATTTTTCTGTGTTTTAGATCGAGTCTAGAATTTTCATTTGCATCATCTTGCTGAATTAGAGTGTTATAAGTCATGTTGGAGTCTCTAGAGTATTGTCGGCTAGTAGACAGGTAAATGCAGTAGATGTGACTTTGCTCGGGACGCGCAAATGGTAAGTGTGGGGGTATTTGATAACTCTACATTAGGAGTTATATTCTTATAGGATTCACCATAATTTTGCGTGTGTTTAGAGAGATTTACGTGAGATATTGACCAATTCTTAGACGTTTTGAGCTTACTTGAGTAATTAGACTTCATTGTGTAATCCGGGCATTTTATGCATGTTTTAGGCTTTATTTGTCGCATTTGATCTTCCGGTATTTGTTCGTGTTGTGGATTTCAGGAACCAAAAGCTTGGAGTGCGGATTTTGGAGCGGAAGCAAACTTCAGAAAGAAAGAAACTCAAGTAATGCATGAGAGCATAGAAGAAGAAGAGGAGAAGCTAAGATGAGAAAAATACTTAGTCAAAATTTCAAGAGGAGTGAAAAGAAGAAACTAAGTGGAAGTAGAGGATCACAATTGTGATCACAAGATCAAGTAAAAGACCACATAGAAGAGCAACGTGATCCTACAATAAAAACATGTGATCCTATGATCACAAAATGTGATCACAAGATCTCAAAATTTGATCTGACGCATGAGGAAGGGCTAAAAAGTGTTATTTTGCAAACTAAAAAAATAAAGGAATGGGTTTTTGATAAGGAGAACGACCTAGGGCTCATTCATTCATCTAGTGGATGCCATTGGGGAGAAAAAGAGCGTTCTTGGGAGCATGGAGACCATCGTTTGATATTCTATTCTCTTCTCTTCTCTGTTTTTGTTGATGATCAAAAATCGTGGTGCTTTGATCATGTGTTTTAGTAGCTAAAATCCTATATTCGGGATATCTCGTAGCGAAGTAGCATTTTGAACACCGTGTTGATAATTTATTGGTTTTGCTGCATGCTTCTAAGTTTAATTCAGTGTGTTTTGTTTAGCCATGTGCGTTTTATGATCTTCATTCTTCTTTCGTATTGTTAGACGTAGCAATAGGATTGAATTGGGTTATGAGCATTACAGGAATCAATATTCGTAACCGTAACTTGAATCGTGCACTAGCTTTATCTAGGGTTGAGGAATCTTGCTAGTTGGCAAAGAACTAAGAGTAGACAACAAGAACGTAATGTGTATTTAAACTTGAGTAGGCTAGAGGAATCATGTACAAGAGTTTGAATGAAAGCGTTGATTGAGGAATCTTCAACGTATTTGTACTCGTTTGGCTAAGTGAAATACATTAGTGTTGCTAAAACATAAATCTTAGGTGGTGAAAAATCCCTAGTGAACCCGTAGAGGTATTCTGAACTTGTCCACTTGTTAAGTAACTCTTAAAGTTCATTCTTCGTTAATTGAAGTAATTCACCTAATTTATTGAGATATTTGTCTTTTATTTTAGTAGAATTAGAAAACAAACAACGCGATTTGTCCACATAAGGTTTAGAATCAGTAGCTAATTAGTAAAGAAGTCCTTTGGGTTCGACAACCCAGATTACAAGATTATCACTGCACCGAAAACTGTACACTTGCAGTTGGAGGTGTCAAGTTCTTCGCGCCGTTGTCGGGGACTTCGGTTGAATTTATTAGAATTATTAGCTTTAGGGATTTTTATTTTTTGTATTTGTTTATTTAATTGTTAATCTCACCTGCTTCCTAGCGAATAATTGTGTAGGCTTCTTGGTAATCATGTGGGGGCATCATTGTTATGTGCAATCTCCAGGTTATTCATCGTACTATCATTACAGAGATATGTAAACCCAACCTCCTTGCAATCAAGAAGAGGATCAGATTAAAGCAATGTTGGAGCTCATGGCAGCTAAATTAGACGGAATTGAGGAAAGTGTCATGCGTGATGGAAAACAACTTTCAGAACTTTCTCATGCATACGCAGATAATGACAATGGGCCAAGCAGCATCATTCTTGATTAGTTTAGGAGTGCGAAGAGGAAGATGAAGAACCCCCATAGTTATATGGTACTGTGTCACATCAAGTAATAGATCCTTGGGCCGCTTCAGACTCATATTATGACTCAAATTGGGATGATTTTGTGAAACCTGTACTACTTGTGCCTCGCATAATTTCGAAGTCTTGGCATGGATGGGAGAGTGTTGACATCGAAAGCTTGTGGCCTAATGATATTGAAGAGGATTTTAGTGAAGAACTAGCTCATAAGTGCATTGGCGATGAGTTCTCCCCTATCACTGAAAATATTTACTTTGAGGAAGAAAGCCATGAAGCTAAGGAATTATTGCATGGAGATGTTTGCGGGGACATGTATCCAGAAATTCTTTCGCCTGATTCATATCTTTTGGAGATCATAAAAATGGGCGAATCACATGAGGAAGACGAAAGACCTCAGTTTTATGCAATACATGATTTGCCACCTATGATGCCAAGACAAGCAATAGGAAAGGAAGCCGTCAAGACAAAACTCCTTGCAATTGTTGTTCCACTTGACGTTCCACTTCCACATGACCATTCCTCGACGAAATTGATGTCGAAGTCGAAGAAGAAGAAGAAGAAGAAGAAGAAGAAGAAGAAGAAGAAGAAGAAGAAGAAGAAGAAGAAGAAGAAGAAGAAGAAGAAGAAGAAGAAGAAGAAGAAGAAGAGGAAAGGTACAATGGGTCATGAGGCGGTGAATGAATTTTCAAGAAGACCGGTGATCAAGGAGTGGAAGCGCAAAAATAAGAAAATATTTGAGGCCATCTTCTACAATTTCTTTGCACCATATGCATCTCATTCATGATCACTAAAGAAGATAGAAAGAGAGAGACAATGGTGGAAGAAGAAAAAGTGCAGAGAAAAACCGCATTTGATCACATTTGAGGTAACTGGGTCGGGTCGTCGACCTTAAATTACAAGGCGCTTGTTGAGAGGCAACCCAACGTATTTATTGCTTTAGATTAGGGAGTGCGTTTTTAATATAGCTGTGTGTGTTTTATTAATATTATGTGGAGAGATGAGAGAGAGAAGGACTAATGATGTTTTCCTAGTGACATATATGAGCAGGTTATGGTAGAATCTACCCCAGTGTGCCGTGGCACACATGACCTTCATAGGGACTCACACATGTGAGTTGGGATTCTTCAGACATGGATTTTAACAAAGAGGCACTCGACCCCGGTGTGAGAGTACACACTGACTGTAGAGGGGCATGGTGGAATCGACACTAGTGCTTGGGGACTGTTTGTGCATATTTCTTCCCCACCCTTGAGGTGGCTGTGAGTATCTTTTTATTTTGCTGAATTTTGTGCTTCTTTTATTTAGTATATGTCATGCTCCATCTCATCTACTGGCCTACGCATTTAATTGTTGAGTCCTATGTTTAATCTCTAAATTCATTGAGGACAACGAAGAATTCAGTGTGGGGGTGGTTTAAATGTCTAGTAATCAAATGTGTCTTGCATAGCCAGTTACATGCAGGATATTTTTAGGGTGTATTGTGAGTCAGTATTGTGGTCTATGTTACGTATTTATTTATATTGTCGTATTGTGGAGAGTAGTTTACATACTGTTTGCACTTTTACATAATTGAGTATACCAACCAAAAAGTTGAATTGTGTATTGTCAATTCTTTTTCGTGTCTAGCCTTGCATATAGAGTTAGGGTATTATGAAAATATACAAAAAATGAGAAAAATTTAAAATCCATAAAAAGTAGAAAATTAAAATTTTTGAGAAAAGGCAATTGGGAGAGGCATGGACTTGGTTTATTTTGTGAGATGTGAAAACATTAAACGTAGGGCGTGAATTTTGACCGAGAGTGACACCTTTAGTTCCCCCTAGTAAGTATAGAGAGAATCTCATTATGGGAATGCCTACCTATTTTCCAAACTAAATTGAATTTTAAAAGCTAAAGTGTGTGTTGTTTTCTATACAAGAGTTGAGCTTGGTGTTTGCTAAACAAGCCGAACGTTCATGTTGTCTGTCTTAGGTAGTCGTCAGCCAATCTCGTAGTGGCACACAGAACACGTGTGCGAGAATGTGTATTAGAGCACTCATTGCTTTTAGATCTTGCCTTGTAGGACCACTAGAGAACCATAATTGATCCTTGATTTTATTGTTAGCTCTTTTGACCTAGAGAGACGATTCGTGGCCTTCATCCAAAATTGTTAGAATCATTTTTCTAGGGCGTCACGAGGGAGTAGTAGTTGAGGGGGTTCGATGAGGGAGAGCTTCATTACACATTCTTGCGAGTTCTACATGATCGCATGCGCTAAATTATATATCTTTGAGGGGATGTGAGGATCAGTGAGTTGGCTTACACACTAAGGTGTGGCGGTGTTCCAAGTCACTACATCGTGGGCACGGTAGTGGAGATCCATAAGTGTGTGACGTCTAATCCGCACGAAATTGGGGTTGGTTGAACTTAATTGGTGGATCGTGCTAGGTATCGTTTTTCCATCATCGCAGTGTATGAGGATCGGTTGGATTAGGCATGATACATACATCTTCTATTTGACTACTTCAGAGGGGACGTGACCACATTTCAGTGTGGGGTGTCGACTTTTGACTACGGACATCGTGAATGTGCTTTTGAGGATTCCATTCCCACACTTGTGCTTTGATTGGTTTGCGGCTTAGTTTGGTGGCATCGCGTGTTTCATTGAGTTAGGGGGAGACAAATTTTCTTTGTGATACTCATTCATTGGATCGTATAGTTACTCCCCCAACATGATTATTTTTTATTGATTTTCGACGAAGCACCACTCATATATTATAATTGTATTGTGGATATTTTATTGAGAGTTTATAAGAAGAAAAAGAGAGATTATGAAGGAAAAAGAGAGAAAAAAGGAGAGAAAAAATGAATAAAGTGTTCTTATTGGAAAGGGGTGGTGAAGCTTCATATTTCGTTGACAACCGTTTTCATTTCGTGCACGTTTTTCCATAATGGCCACGGAGATCGTAATTGTACCGGGGTTTGAGGGGATCGAGGGCCGGAGACGGTGAGTTTCGGGTTGCGGTTTCTATCATCACGGTGAGGGTGCGTGAGATGCAGGTTTTTATGTGAGAATGTGACGCTTTAGGACTCATTAGCTCATGATTATCCATTTTGTCCTTAAGCCTCAACATTCTAAACTCTAAGCGGAATAGGAGCTCGGACTATGAATGTGGCTTAGCCTTGATTAGCCGCTTATTTTTATCATCACACATGAAGAGGTAGGTTGTTCTTTATAGTAAAGTTAAGCTTTCTACACTAACTATGGGAAATTACTTGTTGTCGAATTTAGTTGCGCTTCACGTCTCTTGCCTAACTTTTTCATTACTCCAGTAGCACCGGTCTATTGTGGATTGAAATTGCCTGAAGTCCCAAGAAGAATGTAATTTGTGTTTTTCTGTGTTTTAGATCGAGTCTAGAATTTGCATTTGAATCATCTTGCTGCATTAGAGTGGTATGAGTCATGTTGGAGTCGCTAGAGTCTTGTCGGCTAGTAGACAGGAAAATGCAGTAGATGAGACTTTTCTCGGGACGCGCAAATGGTAAGTGTGGGGGTATTTGATAACTCCACATTAGAAGTTATATTCTTATCGGATTCACCACCGTTTTGCGTGTGTTTAGAGGGATTTACATGAGAAATTGACCAATTCTTAGACGTTTTGAGCTTACTTGAGTAATTAGACTTCATTGTGTAATCCGGGCATTTTATGCATGTTTTAGGCTTTATTAGTTGCATTTGATCTTCCGGTATTTGTTCATGTTGTGGATTTTTCAGGAACCGGAGGCTTGGAGTGAGGATTTTGGAGCAGAAGCGAACTTCGGAAAGAAAGAAACTCAAGGAATGCATGAGAGAATAGAATAAGAAGAGGAGAAGCTATGATGCGAAAAAGACTTAGTCAAAATTTCAAGAGGAGTGAAAAGAAGCAACTCACTGGAAGTAGAGGATCACAAATTGTGATCACAAGATCAAGTGCAAGACCACATAGAAGAGCAATGTGATATTACAATAAAAAAGGCAATCCTATGATCAGAAAATGTGATCACAAGATCACAAAATTGGATCTGACGCATGGAAGGGGTAAAAGATGTTATTTCGCAAACTTAAAAAGAAAGGAACGGGTTTTTGATAAGGAGAACGACCTAGGGCTCATTCATTCATCTAGTGGACGCCATTGGAGAAAAAAAGAGCATTCTTGGGAGCTTGGAGACCATCGTTTGATATTCTATTCTCTTCTTTTCTCTAGTTTTTTTTTATGATTAGTAAAATTTGTGCTTTGATCACGTGTTTTGTAGCTAAAATTCTCTATTCGGGATATCTCAAAGGGAACTAGGGTTTTGAACACCGTGTTGGTGATTTATGGGTTTTACTTCATGCTTCTAAGCTTAATTGAGTGTGTTTTGTTTAGCCATGTGCGGTTTATGATCTTCATTCTTCTTTCGTATTGTTAGACGTAGCAATAGGATTGAATTGGGTTATGGCATTAGAGGAATCAATATCCGTTTCCGGAACCCGAATCGTACACTAGCTTTATCTAGGGTTGAGGAATCTTGCTAGTTGGCTAAGAACTAAGATTAGACAACAAGAACTTAATGTGTATTAATTAAACTTGATTAGGATAGAGGAATCAGGTACAAGTGTTTGAATGCAAGCGTTGGTTGAGGAATCTTCAACGTATTTGTGCTCGTTTTTCTAAGTAAAATACATTAGTGTTGCTAAAACATAAATCCTAAGTGGTGTAAAATCCCTAGTGAACCCGCAGAGATATCCTGAACTTGTCCACTTGTTAAGTAACTCTTAGAATCATTCTTCGTTAATCGTGAATGATAAGTCTGAAGCTCCTAGATAATATGTTGTGAATGTACATGTAGAGAGATTTGGTTCCTTGATGATGAAAGCCAGAAGCACAAGCAGAAAATATTGCTAAGTACCAAAGCTTCAAAGCTTTGAGTTACTGTAGCTGTTCTTATATGTGTATTTATCTAACTGTTTTTGTGCAGGTTTTGGTTTTGATATTGGATAACAGTATAAATGCTTCAGTGATCTGTGTTCTAAGCTATAACAAATGCAGGACTAAGTTGGATTGAAAATCCAAATTCACTCTGATGAACTAGCAGGCAAAGATTCAAAGCTTTGAGATTTTCGGGTTATTCCTTACTGCTAAGTTCATCTAATTATCTTTGTGTATGCAGGTGATTATTGTGAGACTTAGAACTTGTTATGAGTTGATTATTGTCTAATAACACTTTTTCTATACTGTTATTTAACATATTCAGCAGTTTGATTATATAAGTCTATTACAAGACAAATCTAGCCCAGTTTTCTCATGAACTGTTAGCATACTGCTAAACAGATCTTGATGCTAGATTGTCTTGATGTTGTTTGATCTTGTGTGCTGAGTTTATGCAGGTTTTTTGGGCGTTCCAACGTCCATAAACAAATCAGATAGCTATCCAAACATATTTGTTGAAAGAAGCATATCAGGGAAGAGGATTTATAGGGGTTCTATTCCTAAAATCTCTCAGTTGGTTGCAGACTGTTATTTAAAGAGATCAGCACTTTGATTTGAAGGAGATACAAAGATTAAGACTGATCTTCGTAAGACTTGAAGTGTGCTACAAACAGGAGAATTTATATCATTCAAATCTTCATATTTTCATCAGGCCATTGACATTGCAGAAGCAAGATCAGTCATCAGATCAGAAGAACTCTTCCAGGCCTGATTAGCTTATTCTTTCTGAGTTCTTCTTCATGTACTCAATTGTATTATTCATTCTACATTTCTGAAACCTCACTAAACCTAGTAGGTTGGTTGTTCAAGTGAACAACAAGAGGTTCTTATTGTTTCAACAGGTTGTAGCCTGTAACTAGATAGGTTGGGAACCACAAGCTGTATAAGTGTAAGGTAGTTCACTTAGGCTTGAGATCTAGGGCTAAATCTGGGTGATTAATAAGAAGTTTATGTTTGAATCCTGGAGGGATTAGATACCTCAGGCGGAGACTAGGTCCATTGTGACTGAACTCTATAAAATCCTTGTGTCTCTGTTATTTAATTTTGCTATCTTTACATTCAGCTGAAACAGGAAGTTTCAAAGCTTTGGAGCTTTCCAAATCTCAAAGCTTTGAAGCCTCTATATCCTGCAGTTATATCTTTAAGTTTTACAAATCTTTTCAAAGCTTTGAGATATCGAATTTTGCATTACTTAAGTTTCAATAGATTGTGTTTTGGCAAAAGATAGCATACTCTATTCAACCCCCCCCCCCCCCCCCTTCTAGAGTATTTAGATCCTGTATTACACCTACATTACAAACTTTCAGTGAAGTCATTCACCTGATTGATTGAGATATTTGTATTTTCTTTAAGTATAATTAGAAAACAAACAACACTATTTGCCCACATAAGGTTTAGAATCAGTAGCTAATTACTAAAGAAGTCCTTTGGGTTCGACAACCCGGATTACCGGATTATTACTGCACCGACAACTGTACACTTGCAGTTGTAGCGTTTCACTTCTCTCTTTGTCCCTTCTCAAGTGAGCATGCATGATACTCATATGGTGCACATAAATTGTAGAATATGGCCTCAAATATTTTATTCTTTTTGTGCTTCCACTCTTTGATCACCGGTCTTCTTGAGAATTCATTCACTGCCTCGTGACCCATTGTACCTTTCCATTTATTCTTCTTTCGATTCTTCAACATCGAAATATACGAGGAATGGTCATGTAGAAATGAGTTCCAAGTGGAACAACAATTGCAAGGAGTTCTGTCTTGACTGCTTCCTTTCTTATTGCTTGTCTTGGCATCATAGGTGGCAAATCATGTATTGCATAAAACTGGGGTCTTTCGTCTTCCTCATGTGATTCACCTATTTTTATAATCTCCCGAAGATGTGGATTAGGCGAAGGAATTTGGATACATGTCCTTGCAAACATCTCCATGCAATAATTCCTTAGTTTCATGGCTTTCTTCCTCAAAACAAATACCTTCAGCGATTGGGGAGAACTCATTTTCAATGCACTTATGAGCTTGTTCTTCACTAAAATTCTCTTCAATATCAGCAGGCCATGCCCCGCGCTGTCAACACTCTCCCATTCATGCCATTAATTCGGAATTATGCGAGGCACAAGTAGTATAGGCTTCACAAAATTATCCCAATCTGAGTCCGAATCTGAGTTTGAAGCGGCCCAAGGATCTAGTACTTTATGAGACACAGTACTATATACCTATGGGGGTTGTTAGTCTTCCTATTCACACTCCCCAACTAAGTCAGGAATGATCCTATTAGACCCACTTACATTATCTGCATATGCACGAGAAAGTTCTGAAAGTTGTTGTCCATGACGCATGACAATTTTCTCGACTCCGTCTAATTTAGCTATCGTAAGCTCCAACATTGCTTTAACTTTCTCCTCTTCTTGATTGCAAGGAGGTTGGGTGTACATATCTCTATAAGGGTAGTACGATGAATAACTTGGAGCTAACCCATAACAATGCTGCACCACATGATTACCCATAAGCATGCACAATCATTCGCTAGGAAGCATGTGAGATCAAAATTAATAAATAAAAAAAAAATCCCTAAAGTTAATAATTCTAATCAATCCAACCGAATTCCCCGGAAATAGCGCCAAACACTTGACATGTCTAACCACAAGTGTATGGCCGTCATGTGTAGTAATATCTGGAAATCCGGGTTTATCGAACCCAACGGACTTGTCGTGAACCAATTAGCATTATTAACTTCATGTGGGCAAGTAATAGAGAGAATTTTCTAAACTAAATAATTGAAAAGACAAAATAAGTATTTAAATATTAAGATTTAATATGGGAGAAACAACCAGTGTTGGAATAGATGCCCTAGAGGCAATCTAGTTTAGTATGAATTATTTGTGGCTAGAAATTCATTTATTATTTATTGGATATTTAATATAATGAAGTCCTTAGATTTACAATTGTGTTGTTTATCTTAAATATTCCTAGTCAAGTATAATGATTAATGGGACAATCATCTATAGACTAGTATGGGGTTGGATTGATATGGAGATATCACGATCCAACACATAGGTGTGCATTAGGGAATGTTGCACTGGATTGACCCATATCCGAGAAGGCTACATACACGTTATGTTGAGTCACAAGCGCTTCTCGCGGTACAATGGTATTGTCATCCTTAGACTTGAAGTCACTAGATACTCTAGTTGTGGATTATTGTGATCTTGGTAGCGTTAAACTCTACACCGTAACTGGGTAGTTATAAAGGCGTGTACTGGATACAATAAGAAGCAAGCTTAGAGATCGTAGTGGACGTAGATAGAATTTGTCCCTCCCACATAACGGGAGCAACTATCCTAGGCCACTCGAGGGATAGTGCTTATAGAATGTCTGGCTAGACTCAAATAAATCAATATGGGATATTGATGTTATTTGCACGAATAAGGCTATTCCCATGGATCGAGAAACTATGGATTGGATATACGAGTGTGACTTGTATGTCTCGTGTCCAATCCGGATATAGAGACAAAGGGATGAGACAATTACTTGTACAAAGGTTGTCAAGATGACTATTCTATTAGTTGGCTAGAATGGATGTTTTGCTAGAGACCGCTCCATATTAGCAAATAGTTGCTACCAACTAGATAGAACCTATGGGTTCACACGCTATATAGAGTTGAACTAGATTTTGGAATTAATTAATTGGATTAATTAATTAGAAGGATCACTTTGCAAACCCTTGCAAACTTAGTAGGGACTAATTTGCAAGGAAGGGACTAAATTGAATTCTAGTAGGACTAGAATAAGTCCTTTAGGTAGTTAACAAGGAGTTGTTGGACTATATAAAGGACCTTCCTTCCTTCCTTCCTTCCCATATAACTTATGCTCATTATTGAACATAACAAAGAGTCGGAGAGAACAAAAGGAGAGAGAGCAAGAAACAAGGGAGCCCGACCGCCCCCTTGCCGCCGCCCCGTCCCCGTCGGCCAAAGGAGGCCGAGACCCTCCTTGTGGGTCTCGTTTTGCGTGATTCTTCTTCCTCTTCCTCTTCCGGGCTAGCACCAAGGACTTGGGTGATCTAGGATCAACTCTAGGCGTGGATCAACCATAGAGAACGTGACACAATTCGCGTTAGAAGTCATCAAAGGAGAACCCTAAGGTGTGTTTATGTTTTCTAACCCTTACCATCGTTATGTCTCTTGACTTGTGATCCTTGGAGGGTTTTGCATGGTTTTATGTTTGTTTATGCTTCCCTTGCGCATCCATGAATCAAAACCCGACAGTGGTATCAGAGACACAGAGAGCATAAACGTGGTTTATGTGTTAAGTTTTAGTTGTTTTACACCTTAATTTGATTGTTTATCGCGTAAAACAAGACAAATCAAGCATGGGATGCAATTTGTCAATAATTAATCATAACAAGATCCAATTTTTGCATTGGATGCATGAATTGGTGAGTTTGAGAAATTTAAGGATCTTAGATCTAGGGTTTGGGCATCCTTGGGGAAGAAGGAGTTCTCCCAAAACAAGGAAACTACCAAACTTGGGCACCAAGCAAGGGAGTTGTTTTGGAAACAACTCCCTCAAGGAGGTTCGCCCCCCCAAGGGACCGCCCCCCTTGCTTACCGCCCAAGATTGGCCGCCCTAGGGGCCGGGCGGCCCTAACCCGCGGGCCTAGGCTTGTGGGTTTTGGGCCCGGCCGGCCCTAGGGCCTTGTGGTTCACCTTATTGGGCCCGAGAAATTTGATTGTTGGGCCCATGGACCGTTTTAACCCTAGAAATCCTAAAATCAATTAAAATTGACCAAGCGCGTTAAAATTGGATTTTAACTGTTTATGTGCGAATCGCATGGTGATTGGATATGGCCTTAGGATGTGGTTTGATGTAGATGTTTAATTTTGTGGTTTGGTTTTACGACCTGCGAGCTGATCAATTAATTGTAATAATTAATTAGGGTTTTATGGCCTGCGTGCCATTTTTTTTCTCTCAACTTGTGAGATTTATTTTATTTAGTATAGAAGTTAGCTAGTGCTAGATAAAGTAGATTGTTAGCCAAGATAGGAGAAAAGAAGCTCAAAAGCCAAAGAAGACACAAAAGATGGAGCATGGAGCATTGAGAATTCCACAAGACTATGAAGGATGGACCAAAAGATCAATACGCATGGAGATGTGTTTGCTTTAGGGTTCATAGATAATTCCATTGGCTTGGAATTATCTTAGTATAGAAAAGGCCATATCCACATCACGTTTAATTTCTGTTTTGTGGTTGTTTATTTTATTGTCTTATTATTGTGTGGTTGGTGTATGGATAATGCATGCAATTAGGATAATAAGATAATTAGACAACCCGGATCTATTATTTGGAGTTGTGCCCAAACTCAAATGGATAGATTAGTTGATAATGATCAACAAAACAATTAAAAAAATTGAATTTAAAATCCCTCAAAATTCAAATATTGTGTTCTTGCCTTCTCGTTATTTAAACACTCATTATCATCATTATTTATCAAGTTCGTGCGTGCCAAAGCATGGCGACTTGGTTCATCATGATGGAATGCGATGACACGTAACAATGTGCAATTGTTTAGATAAGAGGTTGAACACAACTAGGCTATTAATTTGATTAAGAAACCTAGAGACAATCAATTGGGATTATCCATATGGATGGATAAATAAGGAATTATTTGCCCAATTGAACCAAGAGTTGCATAAGGGATGCAATTGGAATTGTTCCTACCTAAAGTAGTCAAATTGTGGGTGACTTGCCATAGCAAGCTCATAAGGAGATGAAAGATGGATCTTGGCCCACTAGAAAATATATGGATATTTTCCGCATTAATATCTTGAGGGTTATTAATCCGTAGAAAAATAGTGGGAGCTATATTTGATAAACTAGCCATTATTGAATATAATCAAAAATTCACAAATACTAAAACTTGCGTATTTCCCTTTTGTAGAATTCCAAATGGCAAACAACTCATCGAGTTCACAACATTCCCTACGATCTGTCCTTGAGAAGGACAAGCTCTCTGGAACCAACTTTCTTGATTGGTACAGAAACTTGGGAATTGCTCTCAAGCAAGAGAAGAAATTATACGCAATAGAAGAGCTTGTTCCAGAAGGTCCAGAGAAACCAAACACCTGCTGCCCTAAAGGCATATCAAAAGCGTGTTGATGACGCTAATGATGAGGCCTGCCTTATGCTTTGCACCATGACTTCTGAGCTTCAGAAGCAACACGAAAACATGAATGCTGTCGATATGATCGAACATCTAAAGCAGTTCTTCCAAGAGCAGGCGAGGGTAGAGATGTATGAGGTCTCAAAGGCACTGTTCAAGTGTCATCTGGCAGAAGGGAACCCGGTGGGACCCCATGTACTCCGAATGATCGGGTACTTGGAGAATCTCGCCCGACTGGGGTTCCCGGTCGGCCAAGAGTTGGCAACCGATCTCGTGTTGCAATCGTTGCCCGAGAGTTATGGACAGTTCATTATGAACTATAACATGAACGAGATCGTAAAACCACTGCCAAATTTACTCAACATGTTGAGGACGGCTGAACAGAGCATCAAAAAGGGTAAGGGCAAGGCCATAATGATGGTACAGAAAGGAAAGGGCAAAAGGTTTGCCTCTTCCTCCAAGGGAAAAGGCAAGTCAATTGCCAAGTCCAAGGAACCTGCCCTTAAGCCTGTTGGTGGCATTGCCAAGGGCGTGACTAAAGGTGAGTGTCACTACTGCAGTCAGCCTGGACACTGGAGGAGGAACTGCCCAAAATATCTGGAGGACAAGAGGCTTGGATTAGTGATTCCACCACCACCAGGTATTTTTGTTGTAGATGTCAATTTAACTTTCTCTACATCATTGTATTAGATACTGGATGTGGATCTCATATTTTTCGAAATATGCAGGATCTAAAGAGAAGTAGGAGATTTGCTAAAGGGGAGGTAGATCTGCGCGTTGGGAATGGAGCAAAGGTTGCTGCGTTGGCCATAGGCGTGTGCGAGCTATCTCTGCCTTCAGGATTAGTTTTAGAATTAAATAATTGCTATTTTAAGCCTGCTATGAGTAGAAACATTATTTCTATTTCTTGTTTGGACAAGGATGGTTTTATTATTTCAATAAAGAACAATTGTTGTTCCTTTTATTTAAATAATATTCACTACTTTAGTGCGCAATTATTTAATGGACTTTATGTCCTTGATCTAAGAAATCCTGTCTACAACATTAATACCAAGCGGATTAAAACAAATGATTTAAATCCTGCTTATTTATGGCACTGTCGTTTAGGCCACATAAATGAGAAACATGTATCTAGACTCCATAAGGATGGATTACTAGACTCATTTGATTTTGAATCATATGAGACATGTGAAGCTTGTTTATTGGGAAAAATGACAAAGTCCCCTTTCAATAAGAAAGGTGAGAGGAATAGTGAGCAATTGGCGCTCATACATACCGATGTGTGCGGGCCATTTGCCACGCTTGCAGGGGTGGTTATGTCTACTTCATTACATTTACTGATGATTACAGTAGATATGGATTTGTGTACCTAATGAGGGCAAAATCCGAATCCTTTGAAGTGTTCAAAGAATTCAAGAATGAAGTAGAAAAGCAACTTGGAAAAAGTATAAAGGCTCTACGATCGGATCGTGGAGGAGAATACTTAAGCCAAGAGTTTGACGACTATCTTAGAGAGTGTGGGATCGTGTCCCAACTCACTCCACCCGGAACGCCACAATGGAATGGCGTGTCCGAGAGGAGGAATCGAACCCTATTGGATATGGTTCGATCTATGATGTGTCAAACCGATCTTCCATTATCATTTTGGGGCTACGCTCTATTAAGTGCAGCTTTCACCATTAACCGTGTTCCATATAAATCAGTCATGAAAACACCATATGAGATGTGGAGTGGGAGGCGTCCCACACTGTCGTTCATAAGGATTTGGGGCTGCGATGTCTATGTAAAACGTTTACAATCAGACAAGTTGGGGCCTAAATCGGATAAGTGTAAATTTGTGGGGTATTCTAAGGAAACTAAGGGTTACTACTTCTACAATCCAACCGAGAACAAAGTGTTTGTTGCTCGGACCGACGTGTTTCTAGAAAGAGAGTTTGTCTCTAAAGAAGCAAGAGGGAGGAATGTAGAACTTGAAGAGGTTCAAGAACCACAAATCACTGAACCGATTATGGAACATGAACAGGAACCACAAGCCGTTGTGGAGCAACCTGTTCAGGTAACACAAGAGCTTCGTAGATCTAGTAGAGTGCGCCAGGAACCCGAGAGGTATGGAATTCTCGTAACCGATTCCGGTGACAAGATGCTCATAGATGATGAGCCTACTACCTATGAGGAGGCCATGAGTGGCCCAGACTCTCACAAGTGGCTAGAAGCCATGAGATCCGAGATGGAATCCATGTATACCAACAAAGTATGGACTTTGGTGGAACCACCCCATGGGGCGCGGCCCATAGGGTGCAAATGGGTATTCAAGAAGAAGATCGACATGGATGGTAATGTGATTACCTATAAGGGCCGATTGGTGGCTAAAGGATTCAGACAGATTCATGGTATTGACTATGATGAAACCTTTTCACCAGTCGCTATGACCAAATCCATCCGAATCCTACTTGCGATTGCAGCATACCATGACTATGAGATTTGGCAGATGGATGTCAAAACAGCATTCCTTTATGGGAATCTCCTCGAGGACGTGTATATGATACAGCCGGAGGGTTTTGAGGATCCAAAGCAAGCCAATAAAGTCTGTAAGCTGCAACGATCCATTTATGGATTGAAGCAAGCTTCTAGGAGTTGGAATCGACGTTTTGATGAAGTGGTCAAAGAGTTTGGCTTCATCAGAAACGAAGATGAGTCTTGTGTCTACAAGAAGGTTAGTGGGAGCTTTGTAGCTTTTCTGGTCTTGTATGTGGATGACATACTACTCATTGGAAACGACATTCCCATGCTGCAATCTGTGAAAGATTGGCTAGGAAAGTGTTTCTCAATGAAGGACTTAGGAGAAGCAGCCTATATACTCGGTATAAAGATCTATAGAGATAGATCTAAGAGGTTGCTAGGCCTAAGTCAAAGTACATATATTGACAAGGTGTTGAAACGGTTCAACATGCAAGATTCCAAGAAGGGATTCTTGCCCATGTCACATGGAATCACTCTTTCGAAGAGTGGTTGTCCTTCCAATGAGATTGAGAAGGATCGCATGAGTAGAATCCCCTATGCCTCGGCCATAGGATCTATCATGTACGCCATGTTATGTACTAGACCAGATGTGTCATATGCCTTGAGTATGAAGAGCAGATACCAATCCAATCCGGGTGAGAGTCACTGGATTGCAGTCAAGAACATCTTAAAGTACTTGAGAAGAACTAAGGATGCTTTCTTGATATTTGGCGGTGAGGAAGAGTTGCGTGTAAGGGGTTACACTGATGAAAGCTTCCAAACCGACAGAGATGACTTTAGATCACAGTCGGGATATGTGTTTTGCCTGAATGGAGCAGCGGTGAGCTAGAAGAGTACCAAGCAAGAGACGGTAGCTGATTCTACAACAGAGGCTGAGTACATTGCTGCAAATGGCGCAACAAAGGAAGCTGTTTGGATCAGAAAGTTTGTTTCTGAACTTGGTGTGGTCCCTAGCATTGCGGATCCAGTTGAGTTGTTCTGTGACAACACTGGGGCAATCGCGCAATCGAAGGAACCCAGGTCGCACCAGAAGTCCAAGCACGTGCTCAGGAAGTTTCATCTGATTCGAGATATTATCGATAGAGGAGACGTTCGGATATGCAAGATTCCTACAGATGATAATCTGTCAGACCCGCTTACAAAGCCTCTCACGCAGTGGAAGCATGAAAGGCACACTAGGAGTATGGGCATACGAGATGCGCCAGATTGGCTCTAGTGCAAGTGGGAGACTGTTGGAATAGATGCCCTAGAGGCAATCTAGTTTAGTATGAATTATTTGTGGCTAGAAATTCATTTATTATTTATTGGATATTTAATATAATGAAGTCCTTAGATTTATAATTGTGTTGTTTATCTTAAATATCCCTAGTCAAGTATAATGATTAATGGGACAATCATCTATAGACTAGTATGGGGTTGGATTGATATGGAGATATCACGATCCAACACATAGGTGTGCATTAGGGAATGTTGCACTGGATTGACCCATATCCGAGAAGGCTACATACACGTTATGTTGAGTCACAAGCGCTTCTCGCGGTACAATGGTATTGTCATCCTTAGACTTGAAGTCACTAGATATTCTAGTTGTGGATTATTGTGATCTTGGTAGCGTTAAACGCTACACCGTAACTGGGTAGTTATAAAGGCGTGTACTGGATACAATAAGAAGCAAGCTTAGAGATCGTAGTGGACGTAGATAGAATTTGTCCCTCCCACATAACGGGAGCAAATATCCTAGGCCACTCGAGGGATAGTGCTTATAGAATGTCTGGCCAGACTCAAATAAATCAATATGGGATATTGATGTTATTTGCACGAATAAGGCTATTCCCATGGATCGAGAAACTATGGATTGGATATACGAGTGTGACTTGTATGTCTCGTGTCCAATCCGGATATAGAGACAAAGGGATGAGGCAATTACTTGTACAAAGGTTGTCAAGATGACTATTCTATTAGTTGGCTAGAATGGATGTTTTGCTAGAGACCGCTCCATATTAGCAAATAGTTGCTACCAACTAGATAGAACCTATGGGGTCACACGCTATATAGAGTTGAACTAGATTTGGGAATTAATTAATTGAATTAATTAATTAGAAGGATCACTTTGCAAACCCTTGCAAACTTAGTAGGGACTATTTTGCAAGGAAGGGACTAAATTGAATTCTAGTAGGACTAGAATAAGTCCTTTAGGTAGTTAACAAGGAGTTGTTGGAATATATAAAGGACCTTCCTTCCTTCCTTCCCATATAACTTATGCTCATTATTGAACATAACAAAGAGTGGGAGAGAACAAAAGGAGAGAGAGCCAGCAACAAGGGAGCCCGACCGCCCCCTTGCCGCCGCCCGTTCCCCGTCGGCCAAAGGAGGCCGAGACCCTCCTTTTGGGTCTCGTTTTGCGTGATTCTTCTTCCTCTTCCTCTTCCGGGCTAGCCCAAGGACTTGGGAGATCTAGGATCAACTCTAGGCGTGGATCAACCATAGAGGACGTGACACAATTCGCGTTAGAAGTCATCAAAGGAGAACCCTAAGGTGTGTTTATGTTTTCTAACCCTTACCATCATTATGTCTCTTGACTTGTGATCCTTGGAGGGTTTTGCATGGTTTTATGTTTGTTTATGCTTCCGTTGCGCATCCATGAATCAAAACCCTGCAACCAGGACACCTCGTTTGGGGGATTGCTAGGATTCTCTTGTTGACAACGTTCTACGATTTGTGAAACACAAATGAAATCCACTTGCTAATTAAGCAATACTAACTCACCGAGTTACCAAGTGAGCATCTTATGCCTCTGTTAGATTAAAACCGAGTTACCAAGTTCTAGTTATTCCTAAACATGCATAACGATGAATTCTACTCTAACGATCCCATTCAACGTAGCCGAGTTACCAAGCTTATAAACGGGTGATTGTTTGATTTTCCTGTTTAACAAGTACCGAGTTACCAAATAATTGCAAACTAGGTTCTACCTAACAAGACGTCTATAATTAACCAGATAGCATGAAGATCACAAAACAATCTTAGAAAACGCAAAATCATCAATTAGGTTTATCAAACCATGAATCTCAATTCATAAAATGCAAAATCAACGTGAAGACTTTAACCACAAAATCGGGTCCTGATATTAAAGAGTTTAGCTACTCATAGTTGGGAATATAACAAATAATTTCAAAGTATTCATCAAAAAAGAGAGATAGAGAGGGCTTAGAGATATCAAACGATGTATCCTTAATCCGGCGGTGAATCCGAGCTCTCAAATGGCTTGAAAGCTGTCTCCTAATTTTTTTTAGCAGCCTCTTCTTCCTTCCAGGTCCAAGAATACGTTTTCCACGGCCTGGGCACGATTTTAATGTACTTTGGCCGAATTTGCAATTCAGCCCCTCTAGTTTGCAATTCTCGGACATATTTCGTAAGCTGATCTTGCGCATGTCTTTTCTCCCTCACCCAGACTCCGTTTTGGGCCTATCTTATATCGTTGGAAATCTATGAATGTCTTATTTCTAATTGCGTATGCCTTACTCCGAAATTCCCTCTGTAGCTCTAGATATATCCCGAATACTGAAGACTGGTCCAGTGAACTTTTCCAGCTCTTCTTTGTTTTTTGCGTCATCTTTGAAGGACCGTATCTTTCTGGTCCGGCCTTTTATTGAGCTCCGTGACCTACCTCTGGAGCTATTTGAGTCTAATTTTTTTTCCACTAGTCTCAGTATATCAGACCTTGTATAACTCAAGATATCAATAAAATAGTGAAGGTCGGTCACTTTTGCTCCTCTAACTTTGCTTCTCTTCATTCTTCATGGCCATACCCGAGCTTTTCTCATCTTCCGAAGTTAGTTTCATGCATCCTAGAAATCGTTTAGCATAATTTCCTATCATGAAAATATGAGCAAGCATACCTAGCGATTATATTTGACAAAATAACATCTAAAATCACATAGAAACGCCCAGACTAGCAATAATTCACAACAAGCTCATTCTTCATAAGAATTGGCCTAAAACTCATATCAACTCATTGAAATCATGCAAAAAGGTAGTGTATTAACTAATAGATATAACTCCAACTAAGGATAACTCCAACTAAGGAGTTATCAGGAGGAGAAGAAGAAGAAGAAGCAGGGGAACACGATCTCGGTGGCTGACTAGAGCTTCACCAAATTCGCTATATCATTCTGAGATTTATATCCCTTTCCCTCGATCTTTCCCTCTGTCTTCATAAGACAAATTGATTCTATTTATTGTCAATTTATGTTAAGTTACTGAAATCTACAGTAATATATTTTATATATTAGAATATCAGTACGAGTCTCTTCTATTCGAGTCCACCACCACCATTTTTAAATTTTTGTGTGTCTACGGTTGGACCCAAACAACACGGTCCCATCACTGTATCATCTTCCGTCCCTCTCGCCATATAGGTTTTGACTAGACTAGATAGGCATTCTTCTTCTTAAAGATCGAATTTGTTATTTGAAATCCATGCTTGGTGTTTTGGAGGCAATATGGTTATTTGAAGTTTGTTGAGCTAGACTTGAGGACGCAAATCAGTAGTGTAGGAGCCAGGATTTTATCGGGGGGGGGGGGGGGGGGGGCGGACCTATGCAGGGCCAACTTTACCTTTTTGGTTTACCTAAGCGACCAACAAATCCAATGCCCTTTATATGTGTGAATGTCAACTTGTTATTGCAAAGTTACACCGACATCGGCGCCAGTTAAAGTTGAAATACAACAAAATTAAGTTGACAACACATCAAAATATATATTGACTTTTTTACACACTTATATATTGGTAAAAATGTAATAGTATCAATTTACATAAATTGAACTGTGTAAATGAAACTGAAAGATATAAAATAGTGTTCACTAATTCATCAAAATTGGGAAAAGGAACACAAAAGATACCAAAATTTTACATACCTAGGGCTTTGTTGTGAGTAGTGATTCCTGTAAAATTCTGAGTAAACCTTTGTTCAGATCGCAGAACATAAATCTTGACGGAGTAGATAAGTATACTTTGACTCGTGGATGGAGAGATATATTGGTGAATCAAGAAAATGTAGGGTTTTGGTGTAGGTTATGCACAAAAAAGTCCTGCTCAAAACCATCCATGAATCGCAGGTGAAGCATTCATAACGTGATAAAGGATGTAAGGTTACCCTGTTGATCATAACGTAGAAGTAGCGTCCACCTCTCTGCCGGTACCCACACATGAGGATTAAGAACTGGAACCTTCTCTACAGATTGTGCTAGCAGTGTAGGGAAGGAATCACCAAGAAGCTTGATCAAATCAAGCAGTACAGGCAACGACTAAGGATGGAGGTCGAGACTCTTGGTGATGTCGGTAGGGGGCGGCTGAACCTATTTTGCTCTCTTCTCCTTGCTCTAATTATTATATCTAATGAAATTTAGGGCTTGGACTAGCCTTTTATAATCAATAACTGTTTATCAATTTTAAAACTGCCCCAATACTAATCCAATCCATACTAGGATTAATTAGTAGTTTAGTTCACTTTGCTATTTAGTCCAACTAAATAAGCACATTGTTGCACTATGATCCCTGATCCTTTTAACTGTTAATTAGTCCAACTAATTGACATATACGCCCAGTCTAATTCTTTTGGTGTGTGACCCTGCAGGTTCCTTTTATGTTGGCGGTAACAATTACAAACATTGATCGTTATCTAGAAACACATCAATGCAACCCAACTAATAGAAATAGTCAGTGATCTTACAAACCTTTGTAACCAATGTTACCGTGAGTGTTGTCCCTTTTTCACAATATCTGGATTGGACACGAGACATAGATGTCACACTCGTTTATCAAATCCATAGTTTGTCTATCCTTGGAATAGACTTATCTGAATTGATAACAGCAATATCATATATTGATTTACCTGAATCTGGGCAGACATTTAATAAGTACTACTCATCGAGTGGCTGTGGATACATAGCCCCGGTATGTGGGAGGGATAAATCCTCTCTACATCACAACAATCTCCCAGCTTGCTTCCTATCAAGTTTGATTACCATATTTATAATTACCCGGTTACAGTGTCATGTTTGATGATATAAAAAACATGATAATTCACAACTAGAGTGTCTAGTGTCTTCAAGTCAAAGGACTACAACACCATTGTCACTACGAGAAGCACTTGTGACATTCACATAACTCCCATGTAGCCTTCTCGTGGTGGGTCAATCCAGTATGTCATTACTCCTAATGCATACCCATGTGTTAGACTTGATATCTCCATATCAATCTACACACATACTAGTCTATATGCATAGTGATCGTCCTACTAAACAATATGACTAGGGATAATTTAAGATAAACAACAATTTTAATCTAAGACTTCATTATATTAATATCTACATATATAAATAAATGAATATTATAGACAAAACAATGTTCATACTAAAATAGATTTCCTCTAGGGCATCTACACCAACAGAAAATTGTAAAGTAACTTTGATGGAAGTAGATTGGTGATCAATTGTTATCATTTTTTTGGGCTAATTAATCACTGAAACTATGATTTCATGATCTATGGATAAGTGGTTTTTAAAAGGAGAAATCGTACCAACCTTGCAATGGAATCATGTGAGATGCATCAAAGTTGTTAGAAAAGACCAAATGTGAGTGAGAAATTTGAGGAGAGAAGTTTGGACAGACCAAGTGTGATCAGGACTAGTTTCCTCACATGACTTGGATGGGGGAGAAATTAAGGGGAATTTCAAACGTATAAGATTTTAGGAAAGAAACTAATATACTAATATGTAACTATACACTAAAATAACAATAATACCTCAATTCTGAATAACATTAGCAGTGAATTAAATGGCTTATCTATTAATTTGGGCCTAACATGTGTATTATATAGGGATGCACTTTTTTATACAAAAATGGTCCAAAAAAATATTCTGCCGAGAATCGAACTCGGGTTACAAGATTAACAATACACCGTGTTAACTGCTAGACTATATAACCAGTTGTGCCCCAAGCAGGAGCACGCTCGTGTATATCAATAGGGGCACGATTGAAAAAAATCTATAAAAATGAGGGTATCTTAGTGTCTCTGGGAAAATTAGGGAGGACGTGTGACCCCTCGTGCCCATATGATCGAAGGTCGCTTTGAGGTTGATTGGGGTATGTTCTCGGTGTGGGAGAAAATTTAAAAGAAGTTGTATTGAGCTATTTAATATAAGGTCGGGGTCAGGTTGGGTGGAAGTGGACTCGGTGTGGGAGACGTGGCGGAAGTAGTTGTAGTGAGCTCTGCTTGTCGGAGTTATTGGATTTTCTCATCTGATCCGTTATGGCAGTTTTTCATTGTAATATTGGTTTGTAAAAAGTTAGTAAAATAAATAGTAATAATTTACATAGACAAGAGAGACATAGTTTAGAGGGTGAAGAGAGAAATTATAGATTTAATCTATATACTAAATCAGAATGGTGTTATCATGTTCATGGGAGATGTGTTGTCTCATTTAGTGCCTTTGGATTGAATCTAAATGAAGGGTCTTGATTTGACTTGTTCCCCTTCTAATTTCCAGCATTAACTTGGTAGGCCACCAGAAACCATTACCTATCTTTTATTCTCTATATCAAACATATGCATGATTAAACTAAGGTTATATTGATTTATAGGTTTGGACAATTTCGTCCATGTATTGAGTCATGCAACTATATTTTCTATTATTACTTTATTTTTTTAATAATATAAATAATAAATAATATATATATATATATATATATATATATATATGCGCTCACGCTTTCACGTAATAGTTGATAGTACGGTAATACCTCTATAATTTAACAATGTCTCTGAAATAATAAATATCCCAGCCTAAAGGTGGGCCATTGTAAAAGAACGTCAAATTCAATAAGGTAATAAGATATTTTTTTAAGAAATTTCATTATAAATATTATGTCCCATTGAAACTCTAAATTAACAATTTATGAATATTACCATTATAAATACAATGGTACTTTGCTAAAATATGAACCTATTGTTACTTATTTTTTCCTCAAAAATTCCGCCCAATTGGATTGCATCCCTATTTTTTCTAATTATAGCCAAGAGTTCTGGTGCAGAGTTCTCTAGCTGCAAATTGTGAAGATTTGTTGTCACTCTCAAAGTCTCCTTTCTCACGGTTGTTTCGAACGGTATTGAATCATATTCAGCTTCATCATTAATAGGATATTCAATAGTATTGACAATAATTTCCTCATAACTTTCAACCATTGACCGTTCATCATTTTAACCCGGATAGTCCAAAAAAAAAATTAACTTCAATTTCATTGCGATAACTTCAATTTCTTCAAGTTTGTCTCACTTGAGTCGATTGAGGTTTCTTCATTTGAATAGATTTGATAGTGCCGAAAGCAATATACTTTTGACACTTGAGAAGCATTGTTGTCCAAGCGGAGACTAAAAAATTAATGGCATCTAAAACATAAATCTTTTAGGAATACGTAGATCAAACTTATGACCTTCCAGTAAATTTTTGTATAATATCCTACGATAGTGCATGTTAAAACATTTAATAATTCCTGCATCACATGGTTTAAAAAAACAACTCAACATTCTGTAACTCCTCAACAATTTTTGGATGGGATGCACAATTGTCAACCATCAACAAGATTATTGTTCCATTCATTTTTTGATCAAACCAGCAAACATATTCATCAAGAAGAATACTAGTCATCCATTCCCTCTTGTTAGCACGATAATGAAAATTAATACTACTCTTGTTGATATTTTGAAGCAACGTGGCTGACGCGCAATTACTACGCATTGCTACGCAAGTATACGGTCAAGTAATAAAGTGTATTATTTTGGACTCCGAGTTATCGAACCCAAGGGAAGGTGTTTACTATACGCTCTAGATTAGAAATTAAACTCAATTTACCTAAGTAAACGGTAAAAATGATTGTAGTTTGAAGTGTTGTCACCCTCAAACAAGTGACTAGCAACAGTAATGAAATAACGCGACTAAAATGATTTGATGTAAATCAGCGGAGAGCAAGTTAGGCAATCTATAGATCACCTAGGGTAGTTTTGACAATTCCGGATTCCATGCTCTAACACAATGACTCTTAGTAACCTATGCTGGTTAATGACGTTGACATTTACCTATCGATCTCATGTCGTTCTACACAGATGTAATGATTTGTCCCTCTCAGGCCAAGTATACTACCTATGTGTTCTAGCAGGCTAACAACATTGCAAGGAATAATGTCCTCTCAGACCACCATTCACGAGCAACTAATTACTTCCTACTGAATTTACCCTCATCTAGCCATTCCTATCCAACTAACCTCTCAATCTAGTCAATTAAGAATGATCTTGTTTACTCATCCCAACTAGGGTAGAGTTGTTTTCACACACTCACTAGTTACGTAGTAATTTCGGGTCACGACTCCTACGTTACTAAGAATTAAGCACAATAAAAAAGATATTTAGGCTACCAAGATCATCATTAATCCTAGTTCATGATTGAATGAAGAAATAGACAATTCACATCACACTTCTTAGCCCTAACTTGTCAAGGAAAGAACTCAACATGATGAAAACCAAAACAATCTCCATTAAACCATAATCCTAGCATGAAAGATCATCCAAAATCCGGAAAATATCATCAAAACATAAACCCTAGGCTCTCCCTCGATGCCTAGGTGTGAGTTTAGCTAATCATAACACAAGTTAACATGGTTCTTGAATATTTCATACAAGAAAGTAAAGAGAAAAATAGATCAAATGCTAAAATCGTGAAGATTGGCGCGATCCAGGCTCTCCTCCTTGCTTGAGATCGTTCCCAATGAAGTCTCCTTGCTCTCCTCCTTCGTATTGGCTCTCTGGATGCGTGAATGATGCTTATTTCCGTCCGTAGGTCGTTCTTGAATCATAACCCGCAAAAGTCTTTAGTAATTGCATAAAAGCCCCCTGAAATCTGCTCCTGACTTCAAAACGCGATATCTTCTTTGTCCGAATTCGGATTTAGCTCCGTGACCTATCGATGGAAATCTCTCTGAGTCTAGTTTCATATGGCACTATTCTCACCCCCAAATGAGTTGTAGAACTCAGGATATGATCAAAATATTGCAGACTGATCATCCAAGCGCCCCCAATTCGGCTTCTCTTGACTCCACTTGAGCTCCCCATTGTTTCCGAAGTTCGTTCCATGCTTCCTATCAACCGATTAGCATCCGTCCCTGCCAAAAAATATGAACAAACATTCCAAGCGATTATATTTGACAAATAACAATGAAATATGCATGGAAAACGCCCGGACTAACAATATAGCACATGGTAGCAACAAGTGATAAAATGACCTATAATATCTAACATTTGCCTCAAAACACTCACCAAATACATATTATCATGTGGTAAATGGTAAATAATTATAGCCCCTAAAAGGTGCTATCAAACTACCCCACACTTACTCTCTTGCTCGTCCCGAGCAACAATGAAGCACAAACCTCCCACACTTGAGACATTGCATACATACCAAAACCAAACCAAATGTATACCCCACCACTTTGCATACTTAACTTTCCGCTAGCCAACACGACTCACGACTCAATACACAAAGACACGACTATGAAACTACATGATATTTACAATGCAACTCAAGTATGTACAATGCAAGGAATTAAAGAACATATTTTTTTTCTTTTTCTTGTTAGAGATTGGGCAAGCTCTCCATCATTAACCGAAAATCATCAAATCCTCACTAGCTCATTTTGAAATTTCACAACACATAGCAGAAAATAAGATATGGTGATCCTACGCACAAACTCACTAGGGCGTCCCCAAACATCCACCAAATCATACCAAGATACGACACATCTTTTGATTCAAAGCGTC
This sequence comes from Linanthus parryae, assembly GCA_023055425.1. NCBI lineage: Eukaryota > Viridiplantae > Streptophyta > Magnoliopsida > Ericales > Polemoniaceae > Linanthus > Linanthus parryae. The sequence goes on along the minus strand of JALGPY010000006.1, from coordinate 76,285,105 downwards.
TAGGCATTTCAAGTTCCTAAGTGGTCTTCCTTCGCCAATTCATTTGAGGTTTTCAGACCCTCTTAGCCGTTATTGCTTTGAATGCAATTTGTCCCATTGCTGGGAGACACAAATCCTTTGTAATACGGCTTGAATTTAGTTTCCCTCTTAAGTTCTACGTTGGATTGAATCTAAATTTTCCGTGCACACGGAAGCACATTAGGTTGTCTCTCCTTTAAGCACAATTTTCTTTTATATTTTCATTTTCTTTTATTTCCTCCTCTGTTTTTACAACCGTGCAATAGAGCTTAAGAGTGTGGGCTTTTTAGGATTTTCTCTTAGAACCACCTTAAGGGATGGTGGTGTATACTCCCCAACTTCACTTAGGCTAGAGCAGCATACCACATGGAACCGACTCTACACGATGGTCTACCCCAGATTCTAAGAGTCCACAAGTTTCCACTGGAAACGGAATAATCAACCACTATAACACTCAATCCTCCTAGCACAATAAAGGAATCAAAAGTATGCCGGTAATCTACCTTCACCTTTCCATAGATAACCGGGACATTCTTTCGTGAGACTTGTGCACAAAATACTAGAATTAAAGTCTCCCTACTACGGTGTTTCCTACTCTCATGAGCCCTTTCATTGGATTCTCTTCGGTTTCTAGGTCCTAAGTTGCAATTTCTCAAAAAAAATCAATTTTTAGGGATTTTCTTATTTTTTTTAATTTTTTTTAGACACTATAGGTAACTGGCCAACTCGATTAACCAACAAAATAAGGTAGGTGGACTCAATAAATAAAAGTGCAACAATATATATACAATGCAAATATTTAAACGTGCACATGCAATCCTATGGACCAACTCTACATGCATGACAGACTCACTAAACTACATGTAACAAAGCTATGCAATGGCTAACTAGCGGATAGCTAAAACTCCCCCACACCTAAGCGTTTCGTAGTCCTCAACGAAAAATAAAGTGAAATCAAGAGGACTCGGCTGCTCAAGCGTAGGGCCGATGGGTCTAGTCGGAGTGAGTCTGCCCTTCGTCCTCATCTCGGACGTCGCGACTCGACTCTGGGTACACAGACTGGTAATGGAACAAACCGTCGTAGGTATGTGGGTGTTGTAACTGGACATTGGCCACCACAGCCAAGTCCCGAATCCAGCCACCCTGCTGGGCACAGTCATAGCTAAGTGACTCCATCCCTCGGCCCAACTGGCGCTGGCTACTACGGATGCGCTCAAAATGTCTCCTCTCCCTAGCTGTATCCTCATCAGCTTGGAGTCTCTGAGACTCCATCATATGCATGAGCTTCTCAAGTTGTCGCTCCATGTTGGAGCTCGAGCTACTCGCATGATCTCCGCTAGGGTGTGTGGGTTCAACAGGTATTTGGTTCTTGAGGGGGTTGGGTATTCTCTCCCAAAGACGTGTTGCATCCTTCCTCTTATTGTCTCTAATGATATCGTCATACTCTAGACCCCTCAAATTAGCCTTAGCATCTTGTGCTAGCTTTAGGAGCAAACAAGTGTGTCCGGGAGATCTACGGTTATAGCGGCCAGTCCTCTCCATAAGAAATCGATAAATGAAGTACGGGACATTGATACGCTTCCCCATCCACAAACAGTAAGCCATGGTGCAAAGCTGGAAGGAGTATGTAGGAATAGGAGAAACTCCATAAACCCAGTTCTCAAGAAACTTACACAACCACCTCGCACGTGGGAGCACAAGTTTCCTAGAGACGGACCACTAAGGTAAAGTGGGTCTCTCACTCCATCCCGCTCCAGGCACCCCCTCAAAACAAAAGGCACTAACTACTTCAACAGCATCCACCCTCCTAATGGTCTCATGGTAGGCGCAAATCTCGTTCTTTAGGGGTTTCAATTTGAGGGCGGCCGCTATAGTCTAGGGCGTGATGACTATATAGGTGCCCCGGCAATACACATGCCTCCGATCCTCACCCTCTCCCTCGTCATAGAAACGAGCATTCACCAGAATCTCCCTAGCAAGAGCGGAGCTAGACTTCTTACCAATTTTAAACCACGTATCTAGCCTCTCATTCTTGAAGAGATCCTGAAGCTGTTTTGGCATTTTGTTGCTTTGCGGGAAGGGTTTTTCAGGAGTCCCTACCCTCTTCAGGAATGGGTCAGTGCAATATTCCTTATGGGCATTCGCACTAACAAACCTGAAGCTGCAGAATTTGGTACTGCAGATAGCGTGGAGGTCAACATCCTTTGCAGCCCTACCTCTCGTACCAATCTTAGGAAGTGCAGGCATAACTAAGTTCAACTCACAACGAATTGGAGATGGAGGCACCTGACGACGGTTGCCAGAGCCGTATCCCTCGTCCACATTCTCCTCCTCACTCAAAACTACATCTTCCTCGGGATTGAAGATGGGGTGATCATCAACAACTATACCCCGTCTCCTCTTAGAACTATTCGATGTAGATATAATGATAGAGAAAATAAAAGACGAGTGCACGTGAGGTCTAGAGTGAACTAAGCAAGTAACCCAATCCAAGTATGAGAAAGTAACAATTTCAATTCAAATTAAGCCCTAAGAGTGCGTAAGTAAGGAATTAAAGCGAGAGAAAGATTTCGGTACCTACGGTCCCGGATCACCGTTCTTACGGGACCGGTTTCGCAAAAAATGGTCAAGAAAGGACCAATTTTTCGAAAACTTGAGCAAGTTGAAGTGAAGCTACCTCCTTGTGCTCCTCAGTGTCCCCGTCGAAAGTCTCTTTTTGAGCTACGGCCGAATCCCCCTCCAAGTTGATGAATCGGAGAATTTTTGTTCTTGGAGCTCTTCCTCTTTGATTTCCCCACACTCAAACAAAGCCCCATCTTTCAAAAACTCAAGTGTTAATGTTGTTTTTGGGTTTTGCCAAAACCCAAAAAAAATTGAATTTGGTTGAGTTTTGAAATTTTTGGGTGTATGGATGTATGGGTGTTCTTGAAGGTTTGGGAGGAAGAAGATGAAAAAAAGAGAGGTTTGATCCAAGTTTGTGGTGTTTTTACCCTTTATGTCCGGATATGGCTTTAAAAAATCAAGAAATTCCCAAAAAACACCCCCTAAATCGGACAAACCCACCCGATTTTGGCCCCCATTTCGGCCCGAAATGGGGCCAAATCACTATAGCAATTGAAAACAGTGGGCTCTTTCGATTTCGGGCCGAAATCAGTGTATTTTGGCCCCCATTTCGGCCCGAAATGGGTGCCAGAATGCACTGCTTTTCGCCCGTTTTGTTTTTGCTCTATCTTCTTCATCTGGTACCCGATTCGCGCGATTCTTGAACCGTTGGACTCCACACTCGACGAGGAATCCATTTTTGACCGGAAAATTCCCAAATCTGGGGATGTTTCGTTTATTACCAAATTTTTTCTCCTTGTTCAAGAATCTCACCTCCTCAAGCTCTTTAACTTTCTCCACTCCGGATTCCGATGCGTGCAACTCCGATACTCCAACTTGCTACCGTGATCCTCATGACTCATTTTCTACTACTCGACCTCGAGTAGTTTCTTTATCAAGTTCCTTGCTCCCGGTAAGCTCGTTTCCCTTGTTTTGTGTGCAAATGGTGCACATACATCAAGAATGGGAATCCGGAGGGTCTTCGGTACCTGTGTCCTGCACACCTATTGAAAATATTAAATCTCTCTCTCTCACCCCTCAGAAATCAAGTATGACTATCTAAAGAAATAAAATATAAAAATCAAATAACGACAAACTACATTGGGTTGTCTCCCAATCTGCGCTTGTGATTTAAGATCGACGGCCCGACCCATTTACCTCATAGCCCCTACACAGGTGGCTTGGCACCCCGTGCCATCTCTTCCAGCTTCCTCTGCTGGATCCTCAACACAACACGATGAAATTTGTCTTTTGGAATTGGTGGCTCATCACGAACCACCTCAGAACTCTTGTGCACTGATTGCACGGCCACTGGCATCTGTGTCTTCTCTTGAGGCTGCTGTGGAGTCGTCTTAGAAACACGGAAGGTTTCCCACGCGTTATTGATCCTCATGATCAACTCTCCCACAGGCATCTCAAGAATAACAAAATCTGCAGGGATAATGGAATTCCCTACCTTTACTAACACGTCTTCCACCACACCGAAGGCTCTCTTGCAAGACTTGTCCACAAACTGAAGGTTGATCCATGTGGAACGAGCTTCTACTCACAGCTTCTGAAAGTCTAAAAGTGGCATTTAATTGACACTAGCCCCCAAATCACATAGGGCCTTCCCTGTGTAAGCTCCTCCCAAGTTAGCTTCTATCACAAAGCTTCACGGATCCTTCTGCTTCTGAGGCAAACCATGCATCACACATGAGCTCACCTGCTCAGTCAAGTCTACAGTCTCAAAGTCCGTCACCGCCCTCTTTCCTGAAATTGCATCCTTCATATATTTGGCATATTTAGGCATCATCTTGACAGCCTCAATCAATGGAACATTGATATGCAAATTCGAGAAAATCGATAAGAATCTCTTCTACTCCTCAGAGTCACCTTTCTTCTTTCTTGTCTGAAGCGGATATGGGAGATTCTTAGATTAAGAGGTTGGTGGTGGTGTTACCTCATCATCAACATGATGAGTCACGCCCTTTGATTGGGGGATCATGACAGGGGTCTTGTCAAAGACCTCATGCTCCCTAGCTTTCAAAGCTTCAGCTCTGGCGTGGCTCGGATACGGGGGATCATAAAGAACAATCCCGCTACAAGTGGTGATGGCGTTTACTTGGCGCACATTCTCCGTGTCAGATGGCAAGGACCCTGGGGCTCTAGTGGAGAGCTGAGTAGCAATCTATCCTACCTGCACTTCCAGGTTACGAAGTGAGGTCTTTGTGATATGCAAATCTGCAGTCAGTGTCTCCACCTGAGACGTGAAAGTATTCACATTCTTGCCCATCTGATACATCATGTTCTTGAGATATGTCATCTCAGCGTTCTGCCCTGCAGCTGGTGGTTGTGGTGGCGCCCGAACAGCTGGCCTATGCTGAAATCCGGGTGCATATGAAGCTCCAGCCTGATCTCCATAACTGAATCATGGATGATCTCTAGTCCCTGGCCTGTAGTTCCCCTGATTCCAGTTGCGCTGTCCCTGTGCCCCCACATAGCTAACATCCTCATTAGCAGCTTGAGTCAAAGCTGCATCAAAATATGGCTCCTCCACTGCAGACACAGTCTTCTTATCCTGGTACACATGCTTTGCCATATCTGAAACCATCTTCTTAATCCTATCTTTCCACTCATCGTTCTTTGGCTCGGGCAACTTAGACAACCTCCTAGAGTTTTAGAATTGAGCATCCTGTTTCTCTATTTGCTTCATCAAAGCATATGCTCCATCCTTGTAACCCTGTAAAGAAAGTTACCCCCTGCTTCCCTATTCAATAGATCCTGGTTAGGACGCTCCAAGCCGTGATAGAAGACTTGGAGGATCTTGTAGTCGCCAAAGTTATGATTTGGACACTTGCGTATCGTTGTCATGAAACGGTCCCATGCTTCTACAACTGTCTCATCAGCATGCTGCTGAAAACCAAGAATCTCTGCCTGTAAGATAATGACGCGCTGCGCGGGGTAGAATTTGCTCATGAACTCGTCAACACATTTCTCCCATGTGGTGATCAATTCTGGCTCCCTGGACTCTAGCCATTTTATGTCGCTCCCTTCAGACAGTAAAGAAACAAAATTAGCTTCAGTGTCTCTGGGGTCACATTGTTTTACTTCACCGTCTTGATTAGGCTTCAAACTTCCCAATGAAGTCATTTGGGTCTTCATCCCTGTTCCCATAGTACTGAGACTGGTTCTGCATCGTCGTGATGGTGGCATGCTTCAAATCAAAGTGCTCAGCCTGAATAGTTGGCACTACAATCGCTGGCTTGTGTCCTCTCTGAGTTGACTGAAACTTTTCAACCAATGCTTGCCCTGATTTGTTGTAGGGCATTTGGTTCTGTTGCTCATCAAGTTTCTCCTGAAGTTCAGTCAACTTCTGGTTCAGTTGAGCGTTAGTCAATTGCTCACCCATTGCGATCTGTCTTGGATCTCGTCTCGCAGTTCTTAATAGCTGTTATGGGTCTTCAAATGGGGGCACAAGGTCTCTAGAGATCCGGCGCATACACTGAGAACCTGAAACACAACTCAAAAAAAATCACAAATCACAGAAATAATAAACAAAAAGAAAAAGGTAAATTAAACTAATCGCTAAACTAGAATAGTAACCAATGTCTTCCCCGGCAACGGCGCCAAAAACTTAACGCGCGATTACTACGCGTTGCTACGCAAGTATACAATCAAGTAATAAATTGGAGTATTTTGGACTACGAGTTATCGAACCCAAGGGAAGGTGTTTACTATACGCTCTAGATTAGCAATTAAACTCAATTTACCTAAGTAACCGGTAAAAATGATTGTAATTTGAAGTGTTGTCACCGTCAAACAAGTGACTAGCAACAGTAATGAAATAACGCGACTAAAATGATTTTATGTAAATCGAAGGAGAGAAAGCTAGGCAATCTATAGATCACCTATGGTAGTTTTGACAATTCCAGATTCCATGCTCTAACACAAGGACTCTTAGTAACCTTTGCTGGGTAATGGCGTTGACATTTACCTACCGGTCTCATGTCGTTCTACACAAAGGTAATGATTTGTTCCTCTCAGGCCAAGTATACTACCTATGTGTTCTAGCAGGCTAACAACATTGCAAGGAATAATGTCCTCTCAGACCACCATTCACGAGCAACTCATTACTTCATACTGAATTTACCCTCATCTAGCCATTCCTATCCAACTAACCTCTCAATCTATTCATTTAAGAATGATCTTGTTTACGCATCCCAACTAGGGTAGAGTTGTTTTCACACACTCACTAGTTACATAGTAATTTCGGGTCATGACTCGTACGTTACTAAGAATTAAGTACAATAAACAAGATATTTAGGCTACCAAGATCATCATTAAGCCTAGTTCATGATTGAATGAAGAAATAGACAATTCACATCACACATCTTGGCCCTAACTTTTCAAAGAAAGAACTCAACATGATGAAAACCAAAACAATCTCCACTAAACCATAATCCTAGCATGAAAGATCATCCAAAATCCAGAAAATATCATCAAAACATAAACCCTAGGCTCTCCATAGATGCCTAGGTGTGAGTTTAGCTACTCATAACACAAGCTAACATGGTTCTTGAATAGTTCATACAAGAAAGTAAAGAGAAAAATAGATCAAACGCTAAAATTGTGAAGATTGGCGCGATTCGGGCTCTCCTCCTTGCTTGAGATCGTTCCCAACGAAGTCTCCTTGCTCTCCTCCTTCTTCTTGGCTCTCTGTATGCGTGAATGATGCTTATTTCTGTCCCTAGGTCGTTCTTGAATCATAACCCGCAAAAGTCTTCAGTATTTGCATAAAAGCCCCCTGAAATCTGCTCCTGACTTCAAAATGCGACATATTCTTTCTCCGAACACGAATTTAGCTCTGTGACCTATCGATGGAACGATCTCTTAGTCTTCTTTCATATGCCATTGGTCTCACCCCCAAATGAGTTTTAGAACTCAGGATATGATCAAAATATTGCAGACTGGTCATCAAAGCTCCCCCAATTCAGCTTCTCTTGACCCCACTTGAGCTCCCCATTGTTTCTGAAGTTCGTTCCATGCTTCCTATCAACCGATTAGCATCTGTCCCTGCCAAAACAACATTAACAAACATACCAAGCGATTATATTTGACAAATAACAATGAAATATGCATGGAAAACGCCCGGACTAACAATATAGCACATGGTAGCAACAAGTGATAAAACGACCTATAATCTCTAAAATTTCCCTCAAAACACTCTCCAAATACATATTATCATGTGGTAAATGCTAAATAATTATAGCCCCTAAAAGGTGCTATCAGTGGCTTTGCATATCTTCTAACAATTCATAAAAGAATTTTTTTCTGAACCATCCTCGTTGCAACAAATAACAATTCTAAGCCTCTTGTTGTCTTTCTTTCTTCCCTCGATTGCTTGGTTTCCAACGAGTGAAAAACTTGTAACATATAAAACAAACTTGTTTTATCCAAATTAAAAACTTCATTCACGAGAGATTGGTTTATTTTCTCCATTTTAGCAACCAGTTTCTATTCTTCTTATGAATTTTAACCATACAACGTCTCTAAACTAAAGTAGTGATTTAATACCATGTCTTACCTTGAATTTTTGAGCCAACCTTGAGAAACTTGATGTGCAGGAGGGTGTTAAGGATAAAAAAGCTTCATTATATCATTCGGGAAACATTATTACTTGATTTTGTTGTGACACATAGACGATCTTATTGGGGAGCATTTTTGATGTATTCAAATACCATAATTGCAAAAATATTCGTTTGGTTGGATGGTTGGGTGAGAGAAACGGCTTTGATTGTTAGCGTGTTTGGATCAAGGTGGAGGTTTGTTATGAATGTGGTTCAAAAATCCTAGCTTGACAATTAGCGAAGCATCGAGGCATTGGAGCAAGAAACGGAGGAAGACGAAGTTGCATTAGAATTCTAAGGTTTCTAACCATTTGCACGAATGGGTCAAGGCTTTCCCACGAAAGTCATTTGTGTGAATGGGTTTGGGTTGGGGCGGCTGAATTGTTTCCTAATCCGTTTTGAAAATTTTCTTTTTTGTTTCTTAAGTTGCTCAAGTTAGTCTCTATGTATAAATATGTACATATGGTCGTGCTCTGAGCAGTGGTTGATTGTAATTAGCTTCTCTCATTAATAATTTGGTTTGTTAGGTCGTGGATGTAGCTAGTCTCAAAACTAGTGAACCGCGTTATATCGTTGTGCGATCTTGTTTTTGCTTGTTCTTCGTTTCATTACTCTCTCCTTCTGTTTCATTTTTAACAAGTGGTATCAGATCCAGGTTTAAAATTTCGTGAGGAGTGATGTCGAGTTCGTTTATGATGAAGGTTGGTTGGTTTGATGGAAAGAATGATTTTAGCTTATGGCAGATAAAGATGTGTGCTTTCTTGAAGTAGGAAGATCTTTGGCTTCCAATGCTAACAAGGAGGGCGTTGATACAGCCACGCCAACACTTTTTTAAATAAAGGATAAGGCGCACGCAACAATCATGTTGTGCCTCGAGGATGACGCGATAACCGGGGTCGCAGATCAAGGAACTATAGCTGGCTTATGATCAAATTTGGAATATCTCTACATGAACAAATCCGTGGCCAAAAAGTTGATTATGAAGAAACGACTATTCAATATTCGATTTTTGAAAGGTACGCGTATTGGTAAGCACCTAAACAATCTTAACCCTCCCTTCCTCGATTTGCAATGGTGATGAGATTTTAAGAGATGTTGATGCAGACTTCATATTGTTGGTATCTCTACCTCCATCCTATGAGGGTTTTTTATAATCTTTCATTGTTGGTAAAGATACGATAACCCTATAGGAAGTTCTGTCGGCACTGCACACGAGGGAATTAAGGCACAAGGCGAGAACAAAAGACGATCATGACTCTGGCACTTTCATGGTCAAGGGAAGAAAATGTAAGGGTGGTCATCGTTATTATGGTAGATCCGACTTACCATCAAATATCTATGCTTTCTATCGTTAGAAAGGTCATTCGAAGCGAAATTGTCCAAAGAACAATGGATTTCTACGCTATGATGCAATTTAAGGTGGAGGGATGTCCGAGGAGGGCCTCGTTCTCTAGGACTTGTGTGGGCGGCTTGGGCTCAAGGGATGGAGCATGAGCGCGTGTCTTGTTTGCACGCGGTTGGTGGCGCGATATTGTGCGCACATTGATTGTTGGCGTGATACTGGGCACACATTGGTATAGGGCGCATTAATGCGGTTTGTTTGTGGTGCAATCGGCAAGACATTGATTGGGCTCTTTGTCGCTAAGTGTCGTTGGAGTGACGTTGGGTATGCATTATGTCATGGTGCATTGGTATTGTTTATTGCGACACATTATTCTTCGTGTTTGTTGGGACACATAAGAGCTCTTGTCGGAGGCGCATTGGGGATGTACTTAAATACCAATTCCAAAAAAAATCATTTTGTTGGATGGATTGGTGAGAGCATCGAGTTCGGTTGTTAGGGTGTTGAATGACTTGTTTTGAAAGTGTTCCATAAATCCTAGCTTGACAATTGGCGAAGCATCAAGACATTGGATCAAGCAACAAATGAAGACGAAACTGCATTAAAAGTCTAGGGTTTATGCTCATTCGCACGAATGTGTCAAGGCTTTCGCACAAAAGTCATTCCTGTAAATGGCCCGACCATTTGTATGAATGGGTCTGGGTTGGGGCGGCTAAATTGTTTGTTAATCCATTTTGGAAACTTTCTTTGTTGTTTCTGGAGTCGGTCAAGTCAGTCTCTATAAATAGGTACCTAGGGTCAGGGCTTTGAGTAGTGGTTGATTGTAATCGGGTTCTCTCATCAATAAATTGGTTTATTTGGTCGAGAATGTAGCTAGTCGCCAAACTAGTGAACCAGTTATATCGTTGTCCTATCTTGTTCTTGCTTGTTCTTTGTTTCATCACTCTCTCGTTCCGTTTCAGTCTTAAAAAGGGTATTTTATTTTCTTGACATCCTGTTTTACAAAAAATCCTTACATAAACTAAGCCACATGGGAATGAAAACGTTATTTGAGATCAAAGGGGGTCTTTCGCTACACCCCCTAACCATAGGGGAGAAATGCAATTAATTATTACTGAAACTGATTAAGATTGTGTAGTGTTTCAAAATGTAATCGGCCAAAAAAGAAATTAGACAACAATTCCTAAGCCCAAAGCAAAAGTAAAAAACTTTGAGTTAAAAGCCGTGAAGAATGAAACTTGAGTTGTAAGCTACTGAATTACCCAAAAAATGAACTTTTAACTGAAATTTAAGCTGAAAGGGTGAGCAATCTGACTTTCAATTTACTTTTCTTTCTCTCTCTCTCTTTTTTGCTCACAGGGAAGAAATTCCTTGATATAGTAGAAGCACTACATGAGCGGGATACATAAGCCCAAAACGCGATACAAGCTCACACAAAAGCACTAGTCCGAGATAGACGTATACAAAATGAATATACAGACTCGATAAGGAAACTATATACCGTCCTAACCAAAACTAGTGGGACTAATTGTATGTTATGAGAAGCCCGAGCTGGGAGGACATGAGCCTTTGAGACAAAATGGCGCGGCAGTCTCTGAACAACACAATCGTGTAGCAAACTAACCTCATGTAAAATAGCTATGGTTACTGGTGCTTCCTCATAAAACGGTCGCTCGGTCCCTTTTTTCGCCTAAAACGATCAGAATTCTAACACGCTGTGTTATACAGGGAAGGATTGCAAGGGCTAACTTGATATAGAAGATTGGAGAGATGAACGGTATGACCAAAGATTTATTAACGGCAACTTTTATTGAATATATCTCTCGGGGTACTGTGAATTTAAGAAATATATACATGTGTATGTATCTTTATTTTTTAATTAACTCAATCTCATCCGGAAATCACAATTATCGTTAAAAAATTAATATAATCTTAATTAACTTTCTGTGTCGATTAAATACTTATCAACTTTAGTGCTGGTCTGGGGGACGATTAAAGTAAAAGCTGCCATGATGTTTTTAAGACTTGCTTGATTCAGGGCTGAGTTTTATTGGAATTGAACTATGAATTTTTTTTTTTCTCAAATCAAAGCATTTTTAAATTTCTAATGGAAGTCCATCTTTGCTACTATTTGCCATGTCCAGAAAAGTTTGTACACTCTCATTTTCAGAGAGCAAGGGGATGTTTTCCAGAATATACTTTTAATTCATTATTATTTGAGCTTAACAAACCGAGATCAAGTCGAATATCCGTAGTTTGGGTTCGGTTTGGCTTTTTAAAATCAAATTTAATTGAACGGACATGAACTCAGACATGGACATTTTTTGGAGCTGTTCGTATTAGTTTAATCAAGTTTTGTTCGAACTCAAGTCGAATACGAGCCGATAATAGAGGCCATGTTTAAGAAAAAAATTAATGCAATTATGTGTTAAAGTTTTAATATTTATGTTTTCGACAATCTTTTCTCAATAACATATTTCAAATACACTACAAAAATATCATAACATACAACGAACTAAAATGTTTTATAGCATATTCACTTACTAATTTTGGATGTTCATTTTATGGATGAAATATGTAAACAATTGTTGTTCACGAATGTAACAAATGGACGAACTAAAGCTTATGTTTATTTGTTTGTTTATTAATCGAGCAAAATCTCACGTTTGAGTTTATTTGTTTATTTTTTCGAATCGAATACGAACGAGTTTTTAGAGAGTCAAATACAAATTGTTGGCAAACGACTTGGTTCTTTAATAACAGTATTCGTGTTCACAAAACCAGTACCACTCCGTTCCTTCTCTTTCTCTCCCTTCTGACTTTTACTACTATTCACTGGGCCACTTTGACCCGGTGATTTGGATAGCAAAACGAAGCAATTTTCAACAATTCTTTCATGGTGTTGTAAAATAAGAGTTACTCTACAATACCATGAAAAAATTATCTAAAAAATACATCGTTTAATCATCCAAATCGCCGGGTCAAAGTGACCCAACTACGAGTGAAAAAGTCAATAGGGGGAGAAAGAGAGGGAACAGAGTGATATTAAGTAGTGCAGTACTATGGAGTATTATTTTTATTCCATAATAAAGGTCAAGGTGGGATATTTCGGGTTGGGAGCGTCACACGAACAACAAGGTCACTCATTAATTAGACCATAATGACTGCCTACTTTAAGGTGGAGAAAAAGCTGGTTCATTTGATTCCTTTTTCTCTCAAAATCACAACACACCCATAATATGCTTTTGTAACTTCACTACTTTAATTAGTATTATTGTAAAGTTTCTTAAGCATATCTTGTGTTCCATGCTCACGAGTTCAAAATATATACTACTAATTAAGTTCATAAAACTTGCCACCAACATTGTTATCTGCATTATGTAATTGGATTGGTTAGATTCGTCGATTATGAGTTGACTTTGTCATTTTACGTTCTTATTTTTGTCTAATCGCTTTTAAGTGTTCTCTTTCTATTTCGAAGAGGAACTTGGTCATACAGTGATTTTATTAACTTTCTCTTCTTTGTCTTAAAAATTCATTAAGCTTCCTAGAGAGCCTTCTTAAACTAGCCGTTATTAGGTTTTATGTGAAATTATGAAGCTTTTGAGGGAACGAAAACTTGAATATAAAGCAAAAGAGAGGGAAGTGAAAAAGGAAATGACCAAACACATGTAACGACCAGCTCCCATATTCATTTGTTGGCCCAGTTCTTTCAGGTCCTTCTAGGCTCCCCCAAGTCATGACTCACAAGTGGTGGAGAAGGAGGAAAAGTACAATGGTCTTTTTTGGTTCCCAACGGAATTTCCAATTTTTGCACCCAACTGTTATAATCGATTGTTATTTGAGGATTTGAGGACTACAAATTGGTTGTGTCATGAATCTCTAACCAGGTAACAGCTCCACGTCTAAGCTTCACCGTCGACTCACTCCAAGATACTCTCAACACTCTCTCAATGCGAGCCTCCCGAGTTCATCAACTCTTAGGAGTTCATTGTTAGACTCGTGGTGTTCATGAATAGATCATATCGATAAAATCGGACCACACATAATCAAACCGTATGGACATAAACTCCCGTTGAAATTCGCAGTAAGAATGACTCGTAACCAAACCGTATGTGTGTGATCAAGCAACAGAAGCAACGAACGAAAAGGAAAAATATTAGGGGAAAGTCCTTTGTGGGGTTCGAAATAATTCAAATTTTGTCCACAAGCCGGACAACATAGCCAAAACCCTAATTTACGTCAAAACTGAAAAAATCCCAAAATTAGCCCAAAAGTTTGGTCATATTGAGAGAAACACGCAGTCGAAAGTTTGACCCAAATCGGGTTAAAATAGAGTTCCTAATCAACAACTAAAATAGTACCAAAAATAGTAAAAATATAATAACTAAAATTGTCTGTAGACCGGTCAAACAACGGAAAGCATGTCTTCATGCGTCTCGACGAGAGCTTTTTAGATTGAGGACGCAATCGTAAGTCTGACACCCGTAGCTAAATTTATGGCCAAAACAACGCGACGACCCCAAATACTGTTATCATTTCCGTCTCTTGCGTTTATCTTCCGTAGCATAGTAGTTAAGCGCAAAATTAGTCGCATCTGACAGTTATGCCTCCGCTAGATCATTCGCTCTTGCATCAAAGAATGCATGAGGTCATGACATCGTTGTTTGTGCTTTGGAGACTGCTTTTCAATTTAAAAAGAACTTTAGCTTCATCGTTAGAAGCAAATGAGGAATTGCTTGTTAGAGAAAAGATAGCATGATGAAGCAGAAATAACAAGATCATCTGACAGTATCCCATCTGTTCAACTCTAATTTGGCATCAGAAGTTATCGAAGCCAATAATTTGTGTCCATAAGTGAAGAGTTCAACGCGGAAGTCAGATCATCTCGGGCATAAAGTGGCGTTGGTTTGAACTAGTGACTATTCTTATTCCAAAAGTGGACTATTGAAATGATTTTTTGTGGCCGTGTGCTGTGTTTGGGTGAAGAATTTTAAAAAATATTGGCATTGAGAGTGATGGGATTTTATATGAGAGAGTTTTTAATGACGGTTAATAAGTCAATTTTTCGTTTGCTTAAGTAGTAGTATTTGTTTTGTTCCAAGTTAAAACGAATACATGAACCCATGGATTATTTCTACTTAGGTTCACATTTAGCGTAGCCCATGTATTAATAGTGCTATATCAGCTTCCTCTCCTCCAACTTCGTATTTCATTTGTACCGCTTGTGGGTGGAGACGAATGTAGGGGTGTGTGGTAGAGGTAGTGTCTTGTTATGATTGATGATGATGCTGGTGGTCGAAGGTGGTCATGGACTTTTATGGTTGGCAATGACGAAGGCGACCGATGGTGCTGTTGGTGGAGGTTCCATGCAGGCAGTTCAGATCTGAGTTGTCTCTTTTTCATGGCCGGAAAAGTGCAAAGCTGCAAAGCTCACTCTGGAGATGGGACTTCAAAGGTGGTGGTGCAGGAGATTTTGATGGAGGTGAAGTACACAAGTCCGGAAGGTTAATGTCATCAGGGATTGATTTTCAAAATGACATCCCTTGGCGGAATTTAAACTTTAGATTTTTGGGCGTCAAATTCCTGTTAGGATTCCAATACGTGAGAGAACAAGAGAAAGCAAGACAAAAACAAGAAAAAAGCAAGATCAAGAACACAAGAATTTGCGCGGTTCACTAGTTTTGAGACTAGCTAATCCACGGCCAAACCAAACCAATTTATTGATGAGAGAAACCCGATTACAATGCACGCCGTGGCCACAACGACCACGGCGGCCACCCAAAACAACACACACGCACCCAAGAGCACTCAATTGTGACTCACACACACTAACAAAGGCTCACAATTCCAACCGTGTGTATTGCTACAAATAACACAAAAAGATGTGCATATATATACTACTACAAGACTTGGAGCCAAAGTACCTTCCAAAAATAATCCAAGACGAACAAGGTATTATTTCCATCCAATTGTTTCCAAATACAATTTGGAAACATTCCACCATTAACTTTGACCCTTGCTACCAAGGTAATAACTTGTTTCCAAAAACATGTGATGTTTGAATCAATAAAAAAACCCAACAAACCTCCACCTTGATTCAAACTCCATAGCTACCAAACCAATTCTTCTCATCAATCCAACAAACCCAATTCGAGTGTATTCCCAATATGCGGAATTGAACACACTCCCAATACGCCCCAACAAGTGTGTCTATGCGTCTTCAACAAACACAAAGACAATGCGTCACAATAAACGCTCCCAATGCACCATGACACAATGCATGCCCCAACGTTGCGCCAATGACACTTCGCAACAAAGTGCCTATCAAACGATGTCATGCCAATTTGCGCCGCCACCCGCACCAATGCGCAAAACCAATAACCCGATGCGCGCCAATCCAAGATCCAATCGCGACACCAACCAATGCATGCACGATAACACGCTACCAACCCCGCGTGCCCAATAACACGCTCCCATGCTCCATGCCAGGAGCCCAAACCGCCCTCAAGGGGCCTAGAGATCATCACCAACCTTGAGCGTCTCTCCTCCTCCACCTGAAGCGAGATCTACAGGTGAACAATTTTTAGGACACTCCCTCTTCCAATGACGTTTCTCCCTCAGTTTGCTAGTTGATTCGAGTCGCCTCCACCTAAACTTGAATCCACCTAGCTGCCAAATCCAGATATAGATCCAGATCACTTGCCGGGTTGAGCACGCCATATCGATTGACGCATGCCGGAACCGAAAGCGTGCCGTATGTACTAAACTAGATCCACCATTCTGATGCTCCACAACAAGAGCCCGATAGCTCCCCCAACAAGGAACCCGATAGCCTCCCAACAAAGGCTTGGTGTGCTTGCACCCCCTGTTTCAGAGGCCAACCAGCGGAAACCCAATCTTCCCATCAAACCCGACAGAACATGATCACGAACTGGCCAAGCTCCTCTTGAATTTCAACGGAACCAGGCTATGATACCACTTGTTAGGATTCCAATACGTGAGAGAACAAGAGAAAGCAAGACAAAAACAAGAAAAAAGCAAGATCAAGAACACAAGAATTTGCGTGGTTCACTAGTTTTGAGACTAGCTAATCCACGGCCAAACCAAACCAATTTATTGATGAGAGAAACCCGATTACAATGCACGCCGTGGCCACAACGACCACGGCGGCCACCCAAAACAACACATACGCACCCAAGAGCACTCAATTGTGACTCACACACACTAACAAAGGCTCACAATTCCAACCGTGTGTATTGCTACAAATAACACAAAAAGATGTGCATATATATACTACTACAAGACTTGGAGCCAAAGCACCTTCCAAAAATAATCCAAGACGAACAAGGAATTATTTCCATCCAATTGTTTCCAAATACAATTTGGAAACATTCCACCATTAACTTTGACCCTTGCTACCAAAGTAATAACTTGTTTCCAAAAACATGTGATGTTTGAATCAATAAAAAAACCCAACAATTCCATGTTTTAATTTCACGTACAGAGTTAAATGACGTTAATGTCTTATCCAAAAGATGCATCTCTAGATCCCGAGACTTTAAATCCCAAGAATTTCAGATTATCTACTTTCATCCTTCATCCAAACCGACCACTACGGAAACAGATAATGTGGAAAACAATCAACAACTAATTTGCTGTTATGAAATATGTTATTGGACTAATGTGAATATCCACCACATAGTTGGGTGTATTTTGTATTATTATATTCTGGTCCAGAAGCCCACCTAATGCCTATATAAGGAGGCTCAGGGTTGGAGAATAATATACATCTACTAGCATTCTCCCTACACATATTTGTCTCTCTTTATTTTCTATCTCTCTCGTCTTCTCAATTCACAACACGTTATCAGCACTGCTCTACCAGCAAAATAAACCTACCAAATAACATGGGTTTTGAAAAACCCTAGAACGAAATAGCACCTAATACCAAGTTGATCTAGATTCCATCTGTGATTACCTACAAGAGATAGACGGAGCATGCAACAATTTAATGCCAAACATCAAAATCAACTACCAAAGGCGTGTACAGTGCGACTACTGTTTGAGATTGAGGTAAGTCCTACTATGAGTCTATGATGGTAGTCATATATGTTTTCTCTTCTTTTAACAAGTATGCCAGCTTATTTATGAGCACCATGTGTCTGGTGCAAAAGAAAAAAATGATAATGTTACAGCAGTAGTTTTCAGTTTTCTTCTCCATGAATATTAGTAGGCCTTGTCCAGAAAATTTATTGGAACTCTTAAAATTGTTTTGCTACAAGTGTCTAACTCTGGCACACATGAACTCTATGATTTATTAATTCGATAGTAAATCACTCTTGACCATGGTTGTGGGCTTGTTGGTAAATACTATTACTAGTTGAAGATAGAACTTTCTGTTCCATTGTCAATATGATTATTTTATTGGCTTTGCTTTAACTCAGTTAATTTATTAGTGGTGTTAGTCTTTGCAATTTTTGTAAAAAGAACTGGAAAAAAAGGAACTGGTTGCTACATGTTGTCTATCTTTTAGTGTTTCGTAATACAATCTGTAAATTGAAAGAAAGAAGATGTAAAACACTATTGTTATTTCTCACACCTCCCGAAGAGGTTCTTAGACTATGAACTTCATGTCTATTAAAGCGATTGTTATGCTTATAAAAGGAAAAATACGGGTTCACACTTGAAGTTGTGAATCACAAGGAATTCTGATCATAACATGAAGTTATGACATCTTTGTTATGACCTGAAGTCATAGTGCATTATCATATATCTCTAGAAGAGATGTCTGAAAAACTTGTAATTATTTAGTCCTCCGAAAGAGGTGTTTCAGTCTAAGCTATTATTATGCTTATAAAAGTCACGCTCCATACCTGAAGTTATGGAATACACGACACTTTCATCGTAACATGGAGTTGCGATAATTTTTTTTATGACCCGAAGTCATAATTTTAGTTACATCCAGAAGAGATGTCCTACAATTTTCCTGTAAACCCTCCCGAAGAGGTCATGTTTATTTGGTCACTTTATTTATGTTTACAGATTTTTTTTTTCATTACATAATGATGTGATTGTAACCTGAAGTTACAACATAACTAAATAAGCGCATCTAGAAGATGCAGCTATTTCATGGCTTGTAACCCGAAGTTACATATGATTAGATCTCCAGAAGAGACGCTTCTAGCCATTTTTTCAACCTCCTGAAGAGGTTGCAGTTTGTTTATTTTATTATATTTTAGTGTTACGGAGTTCATTTTTTTTTAATATTTCTGTCATTATGGATAAAAAACAAACCTCCTGAAGAGGATTTATAATAGCCGTCGATGTTAAATCTGGCCATGTCACATGTACCCGAAGTACATATTACATGATATCATAACCTGAAGTTATGAGTATTGGAACCTGGAGTTCTAAAATATTTTAATTAGAAATCTCCTGAAGAGAAATCTACAAGTATTTAATAAGGATCCACCCTCCTGAAGAGGCCGTACTATTTTTCTTTTATAATCTACGCTTATGCCTTTATTATGACTATTAGCTTTTGTTTATTCCGTACTTATTTTTTAAAAAAAAAAAAAACATCCAGAAGATGTTCTTAGTCCATGAGGGTTTATTGGACAAACGCATTTTATATGCGTAAAAGTGATTTTCATACAAGAAGTTATGAAATTATGACGATGTTTATAACACGGAGTTATAAAATAACATCTTAAAGATCTCCGTGGAGAGAGAAACTACAATCACTCACTTTTAAATAAAGGTATTGACATTTACGTCTCTTTTTGGGTTTCCTGAAGAAACTTTGATTAGAGAACTACGACGTCCAAGAGATTGCTTATTGTCAATGTTTTTATTTTAATTTGAGGATTGGTTTACACAAAGTACATATGAGACAGATTGATGCCTGAAGCATCAACAAAGTATCATTATGGTTATGATCATATTGCTCACGTCATGAGGGGGAGAATGGGTCGTATAACATGACGTGAGCCAAAATATCATTGTCTCTACGGGTACGTACTAATGCAAAATTCCAATAAAATGGATAGCTTCTCGACTAATGGGTGTCGATTTGGGTATACTCTTTAAGCAGAAAAGGGTTGCTTGTGTACATATGTTGATCCTCCACAAGAGGAACATGATTCAAAGCATCCAAAATAAGTTGGGATATGAATATATTGCTCTACAATACGGGAAAACAAGATTGCGAGGAAAATCTTGAAAGATTGTCATTAGTATGGATCAAAACCAACGTTGGTAACCAAATACCCCTGGAAGAGGCATATAGCTCTGGAAGTAGCTAAAGGTACCTTAATACAATCTTATGATCCTACAATTAATGATTATTATATTAAGCGCTATAAAAATCATATGGGTTAAAGGAAAAAGTGTTGACTAGATAATGGCCAAAACAAAGTCAACACACGCATAAACTATTGCTCGGGTTACATAATTATGTAGAGCAAAACGTATAGTACTCAAAGTACTAACAACCCGATGCACAATTACAATATATGCGAATACTACATATCCGCTGTTCAGCGTGGGATCCATGTAGATATTAAAAATCCGCTACCAAGCGTGGGATATATGTCCGCTGTTAAGCGTGGGACTTATGTTTGGAAAATATGTCCGCTGTTAAGCGTGGGACTTATGTTTGGGATTATGTCCGCTTTAAGCGTGGGACTTGTAAAATGAGAAACATGATGTATGGTTCATGACAAATTCTCGTTAGTATAATCATCTCGTGGCGAGAATGATGACAATGTTGTATTAGTCTCGGGGACTAAAGAACAACAAAAACAACAAAATATGGGTTGAAAAGTAACTAGTTACAATACGATCGTATGAATCACAAATTTGTAAAATTCCATGGAGGTTGGTTCCCATGAGAAAATATTTGCCTGAAGCAAATTGAAAGTGTACACTCGCGAGTAGTTTAGGTGCATATGCATTATATTGATTATGATTGTTAATCGGCTATTTTTAGATTATTGTTTTTGCAATGAGTTTTGTTTGTCAGGTACAAGGATGTTCCAATGAAGGGGAGATCCAATGAAATGCTAAAAGCGCGGTACTCTTTTTCCTTCGCTACGGTTTTTTGTCCCACAGGGTTTTTCCTAGCAAGGTTTTAACGAGGCTTGCGAAGATCATCCAGATGCGTTCCAGAAGAATGTCATCACCAATGCTGAGCAAATAGAATTCACCGATGTACTCTTTTTCCTTATTCATTGATTTTTTCCCACTGGGTTTTTCATGACAAGGTTTTAATGAGGCATCGTAGTGGTGAATATTCAAGGGGGAGTGTTATGAAATATGTTATTGGACTAATGTGAATATCCACCACATAGTTGGGTGTATTTTGTATTATTATATTCTGGTCCAGAAGCCCACCTAATGCCTATATAAGGAGGCTTAGGGTTGGAGAATAATATACATCTACTAGCATTCTCCCTACACATATTTGTCTCTCTTTATTTTCTATCTCTCTCGTCTTCTCAATTCACAACATTTGCTTAGTATTCCAAATGTATTTGTTTGCTGATAATTACATCACAAGAAACACTAATTACACCACAATTAATTTTAAGATACCGAAAGTGTCTTTACATATTTAAGGTGAGTCGGTTATTATTTGATAGAATTGACTCTCAATTTTTTACAGAATCTTGTCTACGCATTTTCATCACATCACAAACTCAAGAACTACAAATCCCCTCCTTCGTTGTCTCTATCCAAATGCTGGAATCAAAATTTCAAGCCCAGCCAAACAGAAGCTATTCAAACTTTAATGGATTTTATTATATGGACTATGGAGTGCAATGGGATTTCTGCAAAAGTATGATATACTCTGAATCTCTGATCTAAGCACCCAGATACAAAATCAAGAGAAGCTTGATATGAATCTGCAAAGTATAGTGTTTTACGATATAGAACACTATAGTTTTTCTCTCTCTAACTTCTCTCTTGTTTTCTTTGCTCTCAACCGAGCCACCCTTGATCCCCAATAAGCAATGCCAGCTCCTTGAGCCCATCAACTCCACCTCACTCATTACCTAATTTTGTCAACGCCTAAGATACTCCCCAATCAATCTCTTGCTCACTCATCTTAGATTAGGCTTAATCATTTTTCATGGCTTCTTTCGTGTGAAGGTGGTATTCTTCACAGATCTTGCAGAATCTTTGCTGATCTCTTCGCTTTGTTTGCTCTTTTTACAAATCTTGATTGTTGCTATTTAGGACCCCCTAACGTTCCAGTTTCTTCCTCATCTCTTTTCAGTTCACTCCCTTCATTGCTTCCCTCTCTTGTTTCTCTTCAGCTCTTCACTATGTCAAATCCTTATAGAGCTGATTTCATAGATCTTCCTCCAATGGCTCCAAAGAGGAGAGGCTAGATGAAAGGGGATCAGTTCTGGCTCTTAATCCTGTGAAAGCTTTTGCTTACTGGGAGCTGATGAAGAACACCCTGATAGCTAAATTCATAGGGCCAAAAACGCTTTCTCCATCTGTCATGCAAAGTGAAATTTCAAAAAATTGGAAATCTTTGGGTAATGTCTTGATTGATAAGAAGGAACTTACGAAGAAGGATATTCTCTACTTGTTTTATTTTCGGAAAAAAGAAGATAAGGATTTTTTTTCCTCAACGAGTCAGTTGTTACCTTCCATGGTTTGAGTCTTGTTTTCAAGGAAAGATTGCCTAGCCAAGCCTTGATGGAGGTTGATTTCTCTACTGGTGATCTTTGGTTCCAAGGTCATAATTGTCCTATTGAAGGTTTTCATTTTGATACTGAAAATAATATTGGGGTTTTAGTTGGAAACATTTTGGTGATTGATTGGTCCTATGAAAGAGTTAGAAACATGCATGGTCTAAGAATCTAAGTGAGAGTTAATCTCAACAATGCTTGGTTCCGGGCACCTACTTGAAACTTGCTAATGAGCCACTCAAATGGGTCTATTTTTGTTATGAACGTGTGTTCAAAGTGTGCTACAAATGTGGAATTATTGGACATACAAATAAGGATTGTTCATCAAACCTGGTTGAGATTCTGGAGCAATTAGAAATGAGATACCACCAATCTCATTTTCTCTCTATCCTACCATTTCATGTCAACCCTCAAAGGCCCCACTTCACAAATATCCTCAAAGCTCACTCAAAAAATGGCCCATTTCCTACCATGAAATTTGATACCAGTGTCTAACCAATCTACGACTTCACAACCCCGACAATAAACCATGACACTCTCCAAACATCACATGATGGCCTGATCTTTTCTATAGATAGCCTCTCCTCATCACCTGATGAACCATTCTACACTCCCTGCTCTCAAACTCACTGTGAAGAACACTTCCAAAATCATAACCCTCCTTTGGTTTCTGAATTTATAGGAGTTTCTCCTACCAAACATCCATGCACCTCATTAAATAGTACTCAAACCTTTCAGTGGCCTGATCAAATCCAACCAGCAGTTACTTCTCCCCTTTTTCGCATCATTTGAACCTGTTTAATGTGGGAACTTCCCGAGAAGCAGTTTCAGTTCCCACCGTTTCCCTTTCCTCCCAAATGCATGAAGCAATTTCATCTTCCCAACAAACAAATGTGACGGTCCCGGTGCCTCTTGACGATTCCCTTTCCCAAGACCTGCTTCGTTTACCACCCATTATCACTACAAAAGGTAAAGAAGTAATTGTTGAGGAAGCTTTTACACCCACCCTCACTCATTCCTCTGTACAAACCCCTACTTAGTTGCACCATAATCACTCAGACGAAATGCATACTCTCCCAACCATCTATAAAATGTTGAGTCACTCTGGTTTTAGCATGAGGGCTCCTGATTTCACACCCTCTGTGACCACTGAACAAGACTTTGACAATTCACAGAGAAAGGAGGATCTCCAACAGATTGACAAAATCTTGGCTGGGAAGGAAAAGATGGTGGCTAGAAAGCCAAGAGCAAGATCAGTTAAATCAAAGGACACAGTAGGCATCAAAGTTAAAAAAAGGAGATGGATTTTCTCTCAATATGAAGAAGAAGCCTGCTATTGTCAAAAAAATGAAGGGTGCAAATGTGCAGAAGCCTGGCTTGAAGAGAGATGTCCAAACCTCACAGATGGACCCTCCTTTTAGCAAGATCAAGGGTAAGAAACCAAGAACAAATATTAACAAGTCCATGCAGAAAGGTACCCATTTATTTTTCACTTTTAATCCATTCTCATCTCTTTTTTTAAATTTCAAGTTTAAGAAAAGATTAAGAGAAGATGAACCTGATGATTCACTCCCCTCCAATTTCAAATACTCAAAAAAAATGCAGGGTTTAGGATGTTTGTCCTAAAACAACCATCCAATCACTCATGAAATTTTTAAGCTGGAACTGCAGAGGAATTGGCCAAACGTCTGCAGTTTCAGAAGTTTTCAATCTGGCCAAAAAACACAAGCACTCTCTAATATTCTTGTCTGAAACCAAGAAAGAAGTCAGTTTTCTAAATAACAAGTTTAGAAAGTTAGGATTCTCTTCCTCTTTTGGAGTTGATTCTTTAGAGACTAGAGGAGGTCTCTGGTGCTGCTGGAATAATCTCCTGTTAAATTGTTTAGTTTGCTTCTCCTCTGCCAATCTCATCCTCCTTAAAATCTCTGATATCAATAGTACACATTGGTTCTTAGGCCTTGTGTATGGTTCTCCTTATTTTGAGCAAAGAGATCAGGTATGGAGTTTGTTTGATGAGGTTCTTCCTCATAATGAGTTTGTTATTCTCATAGGAGACTTCAATCAAGTTATTTATCCACATGATAAATTAGGCCCTGGCTCTTCTTATCTTAGAGGAGCCAATTCACTACTTCACTATCTAAATAATTTGAACTTAATGGAAGTTAAAAATGTAGGTCCTTGGTTTACTTGGACAAACAATAGATCCTCCTCAAACCCTACCTTTGAAAGACTGGATAGAGCTTGGTGAAATTCTACAATTCTTAATCTATTCTCTAACTTGTTTGTTGAAACTCTGGGAATCACAGTCTCTGACCATTCCCCCATGCTCCTCAATTTATCCCCCCCCCCCCAAACCTCTAATTGGATTTAAAACTCTGAAGTTTGAAGCCTGGTGGCTCAATTTTGATGATGTTCACAAGACTACTAAGTACGTTTGGAATCTCCCCATCCCAGGATCTCCTTGTTTTAGAGTGGCAAAACTCCTTTACATCACATCCACTCCATTAAGGCATGGCCTAACACCAGACCTACTCTTTCCAATCAAATCAGCCAGGTGAAAAATGATCTTCTTCTGTTACAAAATGATCTTCCTCTTACTTCACAGGCTTTCTTCCAAAAGAAATATTTTCTAGAAACTCTTTTAAAATGTGAAGAAACTTATTGGGTCCAGCGAGCTAGATGTTCCTGGCTCCAAGATGGTAGTAGGAATAACAATTTTTTCCATGCCTACACTAAGAGGTCCGTAGACAACAAAATGCTATAAGTTCTTTGCATGATAGCACTGGAATTATACTTACTGACCCCCACCTTATATCTCAAGCTTTTTTTCATTACTTCAAGGTCTTGTACTCGTCCCCTTCTCCTTCTCTCAGTGACCTATATTCAGAAAATAATGATATTTTCGCGTTTGATCTTCTCTTCAACGTTAGAAGTCTTTGAATCATGAACAACAAGCCTATCTAAGCTCACCTTTTACTGCTACTGAAGTAAAAAATGCGGTTTATCTTTATCCCCCCTTAAAGCCCCGGGCCCTGATGGCATGCAAGATATTTTCTTTAAAAAAGCATGGCCTACTATTTCTGTTAAAATTACTACAGCAATTCTTTCCTTCTGAACTCTGGTCGTATGCTTAAAAAACTAAATAAAACTCTTATAGTTCTCATCCCCAAGACTCACAATCCGCTTTCAGCTGGGGACTACCGTCCAATTAATCTTTGTAATGTTATTTATAGGATTATAGCTAAAGTTATTGTTAACAGATTAAAATTAGTTATTCCGTCTCTGGTTTCTTAGTAATAAAAATGGCTTCATCCCTGGTAGACTCATTCAAGACAATCTCCTTATTGCTCAGGATATTGTTCACACCATCCACACGTCTAACTCCCCTTCTCATCCAAAGTTGGGTGCCTTAAAGCTGGACATTTCTAAAGCTTTTGATAGGGTTAGATGGGAATTTTTAGAGGCTTTACTTTACCAAATGCACTTACCTCCCATCTTATTCAAATCATTATGCAAAGTGTAACTACTATTTCTTACCAAATAGTAATTAATGGTGGTTCTTCTGCTTATTTTTCTCCACATAGGGGTTTAAGGCTGGGATATCCCATCTCTCCTTTCTTTTTCACTCTCTGTGCTGAGGTTTTCTCTAGGGATGTAAACGAGCTGAATCGAACCGAATATCACTTGTTTGAGTTTGGCTCGTTTAACTTGGCTACTAAACGAGTCGAACACGAACTCGAGTCGAACAAAAAAACATTGTTTCAGTTCGGCTCGTTTAGGGCTCGAGTTGTTTGTTGTTCGGCTCGTGGCTCGTTTAACTAGCTCGTTTAGGGGCTCGAATTCGGCTCGACGAACTTTATTTCTCTCTGATAGGTACGATAATATATAATTCTTGAATTAAAATATCATGTGTTATTACTTAAGATAAAATGAATCAAATATAATGAGATGTATTGCCATAGAGATATGTTTAATTTGTGCTAATGATATATTCAAAGCATCCAATTTTATTCATATATAGTAAATAATTATGTTATTATAAATATAGAATTACGTTTTGAAATCCTAATTAAAAGGTCAAACTCTTATTAAATGGAGATTCCATACTAATTACGCCATATTTGAGAAATTACATATAAAGAAGACAAAAATAATTTAATTACTTCTAACTATATGTACATATATACCACTACAATTTGTTCGCGAACACTAACGAACGAGCTCCTTGTTCGGCTCGTGTTCGGCTCGTTTAACAAACGAACACATTTTCATGTTTGAGTTTGTTTGATTAATAAGTCGAATCAAACACGAACGAGCTTTTACCGAATCGAACGCGAGTTGTTCACGAACGGCTTGGCTCATTTACAGCCCTAGTTTTCTCCTCTTCCCTTCATTATTCCAATTCAATAGGGCTTATTATGGGTATTCCCTTCTCTAGAGGAGATGACATTTTCTCATTTGCAATTTGCAGATGATACTCTTCTTTTCTTTCAAATCACCCAAAATGTAGGAACTTCTTTACAAACTCTACTCTCTGCTTATGCTAGACAATATGGCTTAGACATAAATGTGAATAAGTTCTCTATTGTCTTTAGTCCCAACTGCACTCAAGAAGATAAACTCTATATTAATCAAGATCTTAATATTATTGAAAAACCTAACTTAGGAAAATATCTAGGCATCACCCTTAATCAGATGGGTAGCAATAAGGAACTTATTCAGGATACTATTTCTAAGATCTCTAACAAATGCTCTAGTTGGAAAGGTCTGTTGTTAAATTTCATGGGCAGATTCATTCTTATTAAAGCTGCTCTTAATAGTTATTTGGTCTATCCAATGGCAGTTAGTGTTTTTTCTATTAAATCATGTAATACCATTACATCAATGCTAGCAAGGTTCCTTTGGATGGGGAGCACTTCTAAGAAAGGCCTTCATTGGCTGCCCTGGAACTTCCTTTGCAACAATACTAATATAGGGGGCTTTATTTTTAAAAATGTTTCTCCTTTTAACAATGCACTTATTGCTAAAAGTAGTTGGAGAATGCTCTCTTCCAAGAATACTCTTTTCTCAAAATACTTCACTGCAAAATATTGTAAGAGAAATTCCTTTAGCATTGTCAAGCCTGGCCCCTCTGCCTCTTCTGTTTGGAGAACCATCTGTAAAGGGAAGGATACTCTTTCTAGAGGCCTATGTTGGAATATTGGTAATCGGAAGAGCATAATGATCAGGTCCTCTGGTTGGATCCCTTCAGTTCCAGCAGGCTCAATTCAAGAAATCTTAAAAGTTTCTGATCCAACTAATAGTTTTAAGACTGTTGATCAACTGTTGGATGCAGCTATTGATGGCAGTGGTAGATGGTGTATTACAACTTTAAATCAAATATTTCCAAGATGGCTGGTTAAGTTGGTTTTGCAACAGGATTGTGGCCATTTCACCCAAACTGTCCTCCCCTTTTGGAATGCCTCTAGCTCTGGAGTCTATTCAGTGTCTTCATCTTACTCCTTACTAAATTTTAATGATTATTCTCCTAATTTATCTTCTTCCCCTTTTTATTTTAAGACTCTTAGTTACAATTTTAAGTGGTCAAATTTATGGAAATCTGGTTTGCCCCATAAGATCATTGGTCTCCTTTGGAGAATTCTTACCAACTCACTCCCTACACTTCACAACCTTCATCCTAGTATTAACTCTATCAATCCTATTTGTCCTTTCTGTAATCTTAACAATGAAACCACTACTCATCTCTTGCTTCTCTGTCCTAAGGCTCAAGGACTTTGGCAAAAGGCTGGTTTCTTAATACCTACTTCCTCTTCTTTAAATATCTATTACTGGATTAAAAGTTGGTTAAGAAATAGAAAAACCTTCATACAGATCCACATTGGAGTTGGTTACCTGCTATTCTTTGGGTTTTTTTGGACCTCCAGAAATGAGATGATCTTTCGACGAGCTAGCAACAATGTGGATCAAAATTTTCATTCTGCTCAGGATCTTCATTGCCTTATTGATAGTTGTACTGCTGCTAATAAAAAAACCTCTTTGATGCCTACCCAGATTAACAGCTTTGGTTAAGGTAGCTGCAGTTGATGGTGCTCCTGCTTAGGTTAAGGCCACTGATCAATATGAAGTTAGCTCCAGTGTTCAAGAAGTCCTTGAAGTGGATCCTATTGCCTCATTTCCACCCCTGCACGGCTCCAATGCTTCAGTTTTTATGCCTGGGATGTCACCTTAAATGCCTGCTGGTTTGGTTTCTTCGGATGCTCCAGGTCCTGCTCAAGCTGGAAATGATCTGCCTTCTCTCACTGTCTCAGCTGATTCCTCCTTGCCAGTGGTTGAGCTCCCCTTGGATGCTATCATCCCCTATATTATGGAGTAATGATCTTGTTTGTCTTGTTTAGTATTACTTCTTGTATCCTAGCACTATGGCTCTTTTCTTGCTTGTTGATGTTTTTAGTTAACTTGTGGATGTTTTCGGCTTGTTTGCTAGTTTGAATTATGGTCTTCTAGGCCTCTATGTTGGTCTTGTTGTATTGAACTTATTATCTAATGAAGTTCTCTTTTCTAGGAAAAAAAGAATGTACAGAACTAACGAGTTGTGCAATTACTATTAATTTCAGTTTGAAACAAAACAAATAGTATTAATCAAATGTGTCGATCCATAATCATACACAAAGTTCATAAAACAATTCGGAATGAAACTGGATACTTCCAGATTATTTTTCTCAATTGTTTGCTTATTCACAATCCTCAAGAAATCGACACTTCCAGATCTCTGTCTTTCAAAACACATCTGCTCTGTTTTGGCAAAGCAATTAAAAGATGCAAAGCAATTAAAAAAATCATAGACCCAAAGTTGAAGAAAATGTTGAGCGATTAATGAAATTGATGGGTGAAATCCTCTTCTTGAATCACACATACATGTCTCTCTCCTCACCCATCCAGGCCCTTAATTGAATTTCCACCACTCAGGTCCTCGGTTTGAGAATGAATAAGACTCACACAGAAGACAGAGAAGGAGAGAAGAAACAGAGGGAGGTGGTGAGGGGAAGGAGATTTTTTTTTTTTTTCTCTTAGAGAAAATGATGTGGATTTGCTCTAACGATACACCACAGGACACGTCCGGAAAAAAGAGAATGGGTGGCAGACAAAAGGAAGTGGATTCCTACATGTACCAGACGTGTCCTGTGATGAATTGATTAGAGCACCACGTCATATTTGCTCTGGGAGCAAGCAATAATTACTCGAGGGGAAGGGTGTGAAAGTGGGACCGTCTAGAGTAATTGACATTGAAGAGTCCTAACCGACTTGAAGTATTAAGGGGTAGTGTAGTCCTTTTAGAGATTGTTGAGCTGTAACTAGCGTTTCTTGTCTAGTAATTATCAGCGCCCAATACATAAACGTGTCTTTATCTGTCGATTGAAAAAAGTCTTGACTATGCCATTGGTACCTAGTTTATCACTTAATATATTTTCAGCCGCGGGATTATTTGTTTCATATTTCTTATATATCTCCCAAAGAATCATATTTCATCTTATGGTCTCGTTCTTTCTATGAGACAGTAAGATTTACGGTTTAAGCCATCCAACCATTTCGCTGTGAAAAATAATGAAAATTAATCACGTACGTAAAAAAATATAAAGTTCCGAACTCAGTCTGTTGTTAGAGATAGGAAAGTTGTGTTTTTGGTTAAGGGTTTAGGCGTCTGGCACTCGCCAGACGGTAGAAGGTGGGAGACATAACTTCGCAGATATTCACCGCGTGCTTAAGTTTGTCTACAAGCCCTTTGTCAGCCTCATAATGAAAATTTCCAGTCCATGTGAGGTCAACGAGAATCAGTAAGCCCAGGATAAAGTGTACATCCTCTAACAAAACACCAATTCCGCTACGACTCGTGATGAATGTGTTGGTTTGGGTGTTCCAGCAAGTCACCAGCCATTCCAAACTGGAGGCGCACTTTAATGTATGCAGAAGCTTGAGACCAGAAATAAAGCCATGTGACTTCCAAGTGTGAGCTATTAGAGCTGGAGAACATGCTACTTACCCATTGGGCCCAACATACAGGAGGAAAAATGGAAAACTAGAAAGAGTTAGGAGATGAAGGCTTCATACCTTTCTCCTTGGGTGGGTACTGATAGAAGGTGGGGGAGTTTCTCCACCCTTGGGTGGGTACCGAGAGAAGGTGGGGGAGTTTCTCCAGCCTATGGGTATGTGAGCTCTAGAATGCGCAGCGCTACTAGTTGAGAATGGTCAATTTTTGTGATCTTGGAGCTTTGACCAGAAATCGATCTTCTAGGGGACGAAAGTAAATGTTTAGAAAAGGAGCATCGGAAAGGAAGACAGAAGTGGAAGCACCCTTCTTCTACTTACAAGTATTTTTTGATTTGGAAGGAGGGGGCATCATCCTTTGAGACATGCGTACTATTATGCATGCCGTTGTGCTTGGTGACTTGACAATGCGTGATTATTAAGACAATGTGTGAAATAGGAAAAATGAAATTTGAAGATAAAGTCTAAATGCGTAGGACTTGCAGAGGAAGGCAAGAAAGCAAGAGCATGAAAGATGATGATACAAGTTTCGTAGAAGGTTACTAAAAAGACAGGGTGGGATATTTATATAGAAAAGGAGATTTGAATATGTATAATAGCAATTTAGAACCAATAAATGTTTGTAGCAGCAGTGGTTAGAGAACGATATTTTGCCTTGTTGGAAGAGTGGGCCACTGTTGGTTGTTTCTTGGCAGCCCAATGGATTGGGTTTGGGCCAGTAAAATTCAAAAGGGCCATAGTACGACGCCGGTAAATGGGGTTACCAGCCTAACGGCTTCTTTAAAAACTTGAAAAAGGTAAGTGTCCATGTTGCTAAAATAAACCATGTAATTTAGTGCCTTGTATGTGACGTAAAATACGGTCCCCCCCCCCCCAAGGTGCATGTGTGTAGGGGGGGTTCATGAATTGAAAAAGGTGGTTCACAGCGAAAGCAATATCAGGACGACTAAACATTAAATACTGTAGAGCCCCTACAAGTTGGCGATAAATAGTGAGATCATATATTAATCTGGTTCTTATGTATCATGCCACCTTATTTTTTTGCGTCAATTTCTTCCAACAGCCTCGCAACCTCGTCCATTCTTGAAACATTTTCTAGGTTCAGGTCACATCTCGTTAGATGGAGAACCAACAACTCAGGATATTAAATTAACCAGTCAAAAAAAGATAATTGATTGAAAAGTTCATGCATGCCAAATTGACAAGTTTCTGGGAGACTGATCTTGTTAAAGGTGAAATAATAATTCAATGCTTGAACTATAGCCCCCTGAGTACACAGTCCTAGTCCCTTCTCTGCCTATGGTGTTCCAGATGGAAATATGATCAGAGTGGGCTGAACATGGGTGTGAAAGAAGGAAAATATGAAGCACAAGGGGAAGGAGTAGGAAGATCAGGTATTGCAGCTGGGCTGGCAACGGATCGGATTCAAATCGAATCTACCTATCGAATTTACCTATATCTATATATGAATAAGAAGGCTAGATCAAGATTTCAACGAATTCTCGTCAAATTCGAATCAGATTGGAACTAAAGTACAAGACCCATGTCCTATCCGAACATCCACGAGACACAAATCGGATCATCTCCGGGTCGAATTCCCAAAAGAATCCATGAAAACACATTAAAAAAAACCACAAAAATTATGACAACGTCAAAACAAGATTTAGATCCATATCAGCATTACCTTCAACTTCAAATAAAAAATTAGAATATATAATGTCGCACAAAACATTAATACACCACTTCATCCACAAATTAACAAATTTAACACATAATAAACTTTTCTTAACTCATTGTTCATTGCTCATAAGATTGGTGGTTTATGTGAGGCTAGGGTTAGTGGCACTATCGAGGAAATTGAATTTAGAATTTGACATAGTAGTATGTATATTTATTATCAAATATAGCTCTTAGGGGATTTTTTGGAAAATATAAAGTACTGAGATTGGATCGTATCGGATATCAACCAAATACACAATGATTAAATCCGGATCCATTGCCATTTGGATCTTGCTTTCATAATCCATACCCGATCCATTTTAAGTTGGGTCGAATTCGGATTAATCCATCCGGATCGGATCACTCGGATCTTGGATCGGACCGGGCCACATTAAAGATCCCCAATTGCAGCCACCATACTTCCTTTAGAGTCATACATCATTTGCTTACATAAGGATATTAAAAGTAGAGTAAAGACTGTAATACCCCGTTTAATTGCTAGGGGTAAAATCATAAATTTTGAAGCTAAATAAGAATAGAGTTGAGACAAAAATAATATTGAATACGCTATCGTGTTTTGCTAGATTATTTATGAATTATTTTAGTAACAATTTTATAGTAAACATATACATTTAGAATAATATAATGTTATGTTTATATATTGAACGTTATTAGTATAAATGGTAGTAATAATGACACTACTACCACTACAGGAAACAGAGGCTACACCAGCGGTTGAAACCGCGGGTAGAAGAGCCAAAAACCGCTGGCACATATTTTACCAGCGGTTTATCAAACCGCCGGCAGCGTGCAGAAAACCGCTGGCGTATCCCCGCTGGTAAAAGTATATGCCCGCGGTTTGCAGAACCGCTGTAGCAGGTGTTAAATACCGGCGGTTTCAAAGACTGCTGGCATTTCTTAGAAACCGCTGCCCAAGGACCCCATTTTCCAGCAGTTTTCACACGCTAGAGCTTAGCTAAGCTGACTGCTGGTAGATACCTACTTCTACCAGCGTTTTCTCCAAAAAATATTCATCTAATCCAGCCAAATTGGAGACATTTGGGAGAGCTTTTAGTATCATTAAACAAAAATAAATGAACGGTGAACAAAATATCACTCAATCTTATAAATGTCTTTCAATCCAAACAATATTTAACTAAATCTTTGTTCTCATAACAATAATAGTACAATTACAAGTTGCTGAGGTATCACAAATGAATCCAACAAATTACTAACAGATATTGTACTTCAATCAAAGCTACTTCATCTATTTTAGCGTGGCTTCCAAAAATATAAGTAGCGTTCATATTGACTTCTTGGAGTGTTGGTCATTGTCGTCAAAGTTAGTATTCCTGTCAGATTGGAAGAAAGTACAATTAGTTAAACATGCAGTAATAACTTGCAGTCGAGGCAAAATGGAGCAACGAAAGGACAATGCTAATAACAGATAGGAAATTAAGTAATGCTCGGTTCTATATAACTACATATCAACAAATGGAAATAATGAATAATCTGAACCACGTCCAGAAAAGCAATAACACAAACACCAGTCTGAAAAGAAATTGCTTTTCCTCAGCTAGAGAAAGAACCAAAATTATCAGTAGAGTCCAGCGTTACTCATTATTCATAACTAATACGAAATGGGCATCAATTACTCAGCACTATACACATATTCAAAATGGGCATCAACTTTCATGCCCTTAAAAGGAAAAAATAGCAAGTTAGTAAAGGAAAAAACAGAAATCAAGTTACCTTGGTTTCAAAAGTGTGCCCTCCATAAGTTAGATGTTGCTATCCTGTTGAGGCACCTACACCAGCTCTCGGTGTACCCATAACTGCTTTCCAGCTGCTGTTGAAAGAGAGGAAAGAGCAGATAAGTCTCAAACCAAACTTAAAATCCAATAGGCCTTTCAATGAGATGGCAGATAATATAAGCTTCACACTTTGAAATGCTTTGTGTACTACCTGAACCTGAATTCTTGAATTCTAAATGAACACATCCTGAAGCTAAAATCATGAAAAAAACAATTACTATAGTACACAATTTGGCAACAGAATCACATTGGATAGTAAAAGCCAAACATGTTTCAGTATATACTAAGATTATGTGCTGATCATATGTGACCACTTAACAATCCATTCAACATGTAACATGTATGGACATAAGAGTCATTCAGTTCACTTAATTTCAGCTTATCCGATCACTTCATACATTAAAGAAAGTTCAAGGACAAAGTATCCGCAGGAGAGTGTCGAGTAATGGAGAGGCAATTATAAGGAAGAGTTTGGAGCAAAGGTAAGGTAAAACTACACAAATATCTCTCTGGAACTTACATAGAAGTTCACATAAGTGGATCTTAATCTTAATTTCTGTATTCTCTTTGATCAACACCTTCATTTAAACGATCCATACCTTGTAACATGAAGAATAAGTGGGTAATGAGCAAAACGAAATAAAAATGACAACATTAGTAGCTTATAGAATTGATATATGAAAATCTAGCAAGCATGTATCTATGTTTTTAATAGTAGAATGAGGATGATCGCCCTTGTTGTCTTGTAAATACTTCTCTGTTAATCATAGTTCGGTATTGCCATAAATATCGACTTAAATCACAGAATAAGAACTGTGAATCATACCAGTCAACTATCGCCATCCATTTCATGCTTCTTCTAAACCTTTATGTTTTTCAGATTAATGTAATCTAAAAATTAATCAAGCATGCTAGATTGATCCTTGTACCTGGTGACATAGAACGATAAATGACCATTATGCACAATTTCTAATACATCATGGAACCATAAACACGTTTGTAAGAGTTCATACTAGAAAGCATATATGCATTATGAAGATAACTTATTTGAAAGCAAAATTAATGTGAATCTGTTGGTATCATTCAGTTTTAATCCGTAGAAGACCAACAACCTAACAAACAGAAAGAGAACAAGATGAACTTATAGTAAAGAGAAGAAGAACATAATCAACATTAATCAAAAGTCTAGCCAAGGCATAGCTTCTTATGATCAATCAGAGGAAATTAAGGCTCTGTTTGGTTCGCAGTAAAATGCTTTTGTGTGGTGGAGGTGTTCGTATGAGTTGTTGACGAATTTGAAATGTGTAAATCATTTTTACATCATCTGAGGGAATACATTTTACAGGAAAACATTTACGTCCAACCAACGGGCACCAAAACACCAAAACAAGGGAAAACATTTTACAGGAAAGTGTTCTACCACCAACCAAACGGAGCCTAAGTACAAGATCACTTATGTTCATCTACAAGAGATGTATATTCATCAAGATTAAGTAAACAACAGTTACAGAACCTCAAATCATGCATATTCATATGTTCACAAATCTATCTACTGTGATCATTAGGAGGCAAATTTAATTAAAGGAAAACCCCTATCCCACCAAAACCGAAAGCAATCTGAAGTCTGCGCCTTGGAAAATTAAAAATATAACCTGCAAGGAGTACTGTCACAAACCTGAGAACCCTAGCTTCTGTTGATAGTTTTGAAAATAAAAACAATGAACACTCATTCCAAACAAATTCGAGGCCCTGCAAGTCAAAAGGATGAAATCGAAGACATTAAGAACATGTTCACTGTGTTAGGGCTTCTTGAAAGAACATATTGAAATTTCAAAATCGGACACTACAAATCAAAATCGCACCTCATGCAGTCATGTTCGGACGAAATCAACCCTCAACGTGGACTGATAAACACTGAGATCGAAAACAGGAAAACCTATGTTCAATTGGTTTCCAGAGAGCCTCCAGTGAGATGAAGATAGATGACATCGAGGCCTTTAATCGCGTTAGAGTGAGAGGTCGACATACAGTTGGAGAGTTGGACAAGGATTGAAAGATTGTGAAAGCAATTGGGTTGAATGATCAAATGCGCCTTCACTAGCGTATCTACTGGAGAAGAAAACCCTTGCGTCCTTGTTGGCAGAGAACTTGGTAACAGTGAAGCACAGCGAGGGTGAGAAAGAGAGAGGGAAAGCAGAGAGTTAGGATTTGAGTTTTGGGGGGAGAGATTTCAGATCTAGGTGAGCGATGGAGGGAAAGAATTGGTTAGCGGGCCGTGTCGGGTCGAGCCGGGCTGGGTTCGAGTCGTGCCGAGGGGTAGGGCATGCCGGGTCGGGCTCGAAAATTCTAGAAACTTGGCACGTGCCGGGTTGTAGAGGCCGTGCACGGGTCCTGTCGGAGGGGCCTTGTTTGTGCGGGTCGTGCACGGCCCGCGAGGGGCGGGCCGGGTTGGCTAAGGGAGGAACCTGACCCGGTTGTGCCACGGATTGAGCAGGTCGTGCCGTGTCAGAGGGAGGAGCGGGTCGTGCTTGGGGCGTGTTTAGAGCATGCCAGGGTGGGCCGTGCCAAATTGGCACACGGGTCGGCCCATCTTGCCACCATGACTTCAATCCTTCCCTCAATCATTCATTACTTTTATCGTCAATTGCAATAAAAATAGTATTTTTTCTATTTCAGTAGTCCAAGTAGGTTAATTAAGAGTTTTGACTGCTTTCATTATTTTGAGAAGGCTCTACAGTCACGATTGACTTATTTATTTTGCAATTTGTAGATCGATTGAGTTCCTTAGTAAAGATTGATGGTTTTATTCACTTGTGAGTTAGAAAAGAGAGTCTGTTTGGTCACTTAGCAGTTCAATTGAGATCAATGGGTCATAACTGATGTTCTATTATAAGTTGGGTTGAGCTCATTAGTAGATATTGGCAGTCCAATTGACGAGAGAGTCACAACAAATTGTCCAATTTGATCGATTACGAGTTTAATTGAGATAATTAGCAGAGATCGAGAATTCACTTGAGCATCAAGTCATAATTGATAGTTCACTTTGACCAATAAGAAGCCTTATTCAGTCAATTTAGCACTGAACATCGGCCCTATGACCCGAAAGCCAGTCGGGCCCAACCCTAACATACTAGGGCTTTCGATTAATGGTTTCTTAAAAACGTTGGGATCTGGTTTAACATTTTGGCCTGAATTTCTAAGACGAGGTTGTGTTTAAAAGTTAGGCCTATGCTCGGTGCAATTTAGTCAATTTAAAGTTCTATTAAGTAAAATAGTATAGATCGATTGTCAGTATTTATAGCCTGATATGGTCAATTAGTAGCGCAATCGATTTCATTAATTAGTGAGGATCGACAATCCAACTGAGAATTGAGTCACAGTTGTTAGCCCATATTCGGCCAACTTGTAGTTCGATTGAGTACATAAATACCAATAATTTATGTATTTGTATTTATGTACTCAAGTCTCTTATGTACGGGAACATACAACAATGCTTTGTCGAATACAAATCATTCTGATGCACAATTTTAAAGATCAAACATACAAATTTAAAATATTAAACAATGGTAAAGAAATAAATATTTATGATGGTGAATATAGAATTAGTTTATTAAAATGGCATACAAAGTAACTTATTTGATGATGGTGTTGTGGTAAGATTCACCAAAGCCACTTGCGATATGGGATTCGAGGTTTGGGGTTCGAACCTCCTAAGAGATCAATAACTTCTTTTCTACTCAAAAACGCTGCTAATAGTAACACAACCGCTGGTATAGGTATTGATTTACCAGCAGTTACAGAAACGCTGGTAAAAGCCATTCCCGCAGTTTCAAAGCGGCCGCTGGCATTGGCATTAACATGTACCAGCGGTCGACATATTTCCCAGCGGTTTAGAAAAATCGCCGGTGTAGCTGTTACCGCTGCCACTGAAACCGCTGGCAATTCCCACATATCTTGTAGTGTACTACTACTACTACTACTACTACTACTACTACTACTACTACTAATAATAATAATAATAATAATAATAATAATAATAATAATAATAATAATAATAATAATAATAATAATAATAATAATAATAATAATAATAATAATAATAATCAGAAGAAGAAGAAGGAGGAGGAGGAGGAGGAGGAGGAGGAGGAGGAGGAGGAGGAGGAGCAGAAGAAGAAGAAGAAGAAGAAGAAGAAGAAGAAGAAGAAGAAGAAGAAGAAGAAGAAGAAGAAGAAGAAGAAGAAGAAGAAGAAGAAGAAGAAGAAGAAGAAGAAGAAGAAGAAGAAGAAGTTGGATGAATTATTCGGGTAAGATTTTAGAAAACGTTAGATTAACATTTGTAATTTAATTCGGGTTAATTTCTTTATTTTAATCGTGATCGCGTGCGCGACCATAACACGATTTTGTTGTATGTCTCAAAATGCGTTTTCAAATATACATGTTGTACATGAATTCTGTTTTGAAATGACTGCTTTCAAGTTGTCACGCAATAATCAGTAATCTGTGATAACGTAAAGTGGAAAGAGTTGTGTGGGAAACGTCACTCGGATCATTGGTTTAGTCGCTGTTGGCTACGTCCACTCGACCCATTATTTTTCTTTATTTAGCCCGGTTGCAATTTGCCTCGGGTTTGGCTCCTTGTACTCACTCCTTATGGGCATAAGACCCTGTTAGGGGGTGTCGACACTTAAGGTCTTGGAAGCGGGTTTGGAATTGTGTGATGCGGCTGAATTTTCCCCATTCAACTCAGGATTGAAATTGAATTTCTGATTGGACGTTTATTGGTGAGAACTGGATCGTTGTGATTTAATCTGAAATTCAGATTGGGGTTATTGGATTTGATTGAAATGTTCAGTTGGGAATATTGGATGTGGATTGCGCACTGGTCGCTGGAAATTTCTGGAAATGTGAAAGAATATCGTATTCAACTGTCCTTTACTTCCGTTGTGCAAATGTTATTTCTTACTATTTTACTTTAAATAACTTACTGTTTTACTTTAAATAATCTTTCGTCTGTGTTTGACACGCCTGGGTGTTGCTCATTCAGTATTTCAGTGCTGATTTTCGAAAACTGCGGTTCTTGTTTTCCTTCCCACCGCAGGTCTAGAATACGGGGACTACAAAATAGCAGGGTACGAGACTCACAAAGAATGATAATGTCACGAGAAGTCGTCTAGTACATTTGTATAATATTGGAGTCCTTAGTAAAGCATGTAATATCTTAAGAATCATGTGTAATGGTTGATAGTAATGTAATAAAATGGGGGTTTTGCTTTTGATGTCCGCCGTTACTATTAGCAGCGCCCTCCCAGCGTGTCCGAGCCGGATAAGGGGGTTGTTGCAAAGACAGTGACCACCCCTGAAAATTGGATTAAATACATCCCGCTACCTTGACCTTTGGACAAGGACACTCTGCACCTTTTTTTGATGGACGCTAACAGTTGACTAACAACCCGGGAAAAAGACCATTTCCCCCTGAAATGTTATAAAATCACCGCCTTATATTACCCCAACACATCTCTCTCTCTCTCTCTCTCTCTCCTTCATTTTAACCCTAATCCCTTCTCTTCCATCTTCTCCTTCTCATTCATCTTCTCCTCTCTTTCTCTTAATCTGAAGCAACAGCAACAACAACCCCAACCAGAGGCGGCCGCCACTGATGGGAACTAACCCATACTCTCCTCTCGTCCTCCTCCTTCAACACCCAACCCAGAACCAATTCCCACCTTCTCGATCCTCTCAACCTCCGACGGGGACAAACAGATCTCTACAAGATCAAGCTCGATGGATCTGAATAGGACGACAATGAAGAAACTGGCGCTGCTGCTGGTGGCGGTTGCGAGCGGAGCTGTTGATGGAGGATTTGTCCCTCGACCCAAAACCGATTCACACCTTCTCGCTCCTCTCAACCTTTGAATATGTGAAATTGGAGCTAGAAGTTGTCATTGATAATGAAGTAGATCTCAAACAAGCGTGGAATAGGGAGAAGTTTCTTCTTCTTTGTGACAAGTATCTGGAAACTTTCCAGATCTGGGTTTTCATCCCTTGGGGTTGTGGATAGCAGCCGATTTCTTGATTTTTATGGTTAACTTACAGCGTGGTTGTTAATTTTTTATGGATACATGAACTCAGGGGGACTTTGTATTTACAAGATAATGAAAGACAAAAATAATAAGAGATAGGGTCAAAGCTCCAAAGCTTTGAAGTTCAGTTCTGAAGTTTATGAACTTGTATTATTCTGACAAGTTTCTGTGTTGCAGGCTATACTTTGGTTTAATTGTTGTTAACAGGGTCTCGTACAAGTATTCTTGAGCTTACATATTAAGTTTATTATGCTATTAATTTGACAGAATGATGGGCTTTAAGGATTAGTGTCTTTTGGCCAAAGCTTTGAAGAACTGTCAAAGCTCCAAAGCTTTGAAGGATTCCCTTGAGTTTTTGTCTGATACTTCTGTGACTAATCGATTCTCTATGCATATTGTTTTAGCTGGTTATGTGATTGGTTACTAACTTGCTATGATTCATAATCATGTCACTAATTATTTCTCGAGACATCATTTATGTAGTTTTTAATCTGCGAAGACAAAATAGATGACTTTCTTGTTCAAACTGATCTGTCTAACAAATTCAGTATTTTAATGCTATTTTATCTGGATTATGTTTGATCTTGTGATTAAGTTTTGCAGGGTTGTTTTTCGTTTGACCCCTCCTAAAAAAATAAATCCAGCTATTCAAATATGGTTGTTGAAAGAAGCAGTCTGAAGGTTGAGGACTTTCAGGAAGTTGTTCCTAAAATTTCTCAAGTTGTTACTGCATGTTGCTACAACACATATTTGAATTTCAAAGAGAAAAAAATAGCTTATCAACTGTAAAAAGAAGAGAGTTTCATTCGTGGTATCTACACACAGAACTCTTCACTCAAACAAGGATTCAACACTGCTGAAGAAGATCAATCATCCAGATTCTGAAGAGCACTTCTGAGCATTCATTGCTTATCTGTTTATTTGTTCTTATTTGCACTTTCATTGTAAAACTCTTAAATATTTCATATCCTCACCAACTGTTAGAAGTTAGTTGTTCAAGTGAACAACAAGAGGTTCTTATTGTTTCTCAGATTGTAGCTGGAACTAGATAGGTTTGGAACCACAAGCTGTATAGGTGTAAGGGAGTTCACTTAGGCTTGAGATCTAGGTCTAAGTCTGTGATTAATAAGAAGTGTTTAAAATTTTGGAGGGATCAAATACCTCAGGAAGAGAGCAGGTCCAATTGTGACTGAACTCTGTAAAAATCCCTTGTTCTCATTGCTTTACTTTACTGTTATCCATTCTGCATACAAGACAAATCAAAACAATCAGCTCCAAAGCTTTGGAGAATTTCACTCTCAAAGATTTGAAGCTCCAAACTGTATTAACTTGTTTCAATTTTCTTTAAAACTTTCTAAGGCCTTTAGATTCCTTCTTAACTTTGTGTTTAAGTTTCGAAAGGTCATTATTAGCAAAAGTTTGCATAATCTATTTAACTCCCCCTTCTAGAGTATTAAGATCCTATTTATACCTGCATTACACACTTTTCATAAGAGTTATCCTACGTACACTTTACATTGTTATTTGTGTGCGTTTCAGTGCCAAATGATGAATTTGGAGCTTATTTGAAGAGAAAATGCGTTTTCGGGTGTCTTTTAGCTTAAACGTACAATCCGAGCGTTTCTTATTGGTTTTGAGTATGATTTGATTGCTTTATCACATTTGATCTTTGTGGTAGTGTTTTTTTTGTTGCTTGACAGGAATTATGCATGCGGGGATCAATTGGATAGAAGAAACGAGCTTCGGAATAGAAGAAAAGAAAAAAGGATGTAAAAGCAACTAAGAAAATCGGGGAGCTTCAGGATGTCTTTGAAGGAAGACAATTTATCTTCGTGCAAAGACACTTCCTTAGCCATATTTTTATAAAAGAAGAAATTCTTCCAAAATAGCTTGTTGTCGCAAAGTATGAAGATCTTGTCTTCGCGCGAAGTCCTTCGCACTAAGACAATTTCTGTTCGTACGAAGACACTGGGAAGGTCGGCCAAAAATAAGGAAAAAATGTGTAAAGCTTTCCTAATTGACCCAGGACTCTT
Organism: Linanthus parryae; assembly: GCA_023055425.1. Taxonomy (NCBI): domain Eukaryota; kingdom Viridiplantae; phylum Streptophyta; class Magnoliopsida; order Ericales; family Polemoniaceae; genus Linanthus; species Linanthus parryae. The sequence continues at coordinate 76,243,139 of JALGPY010000006.1, read as the reverse complement.
AGGGAACGTAAATAAGACATATTAGGTCGTATTTTCATAGGAGAGACGCAGATAAGAAGTTTGAGGACCAACTTGAACCTGTAGTTCGTCGTGGAAGCGAAAATTCATCCGTTTGATCCCTCTACTCTTATATTTTCATTGTTTTTACATGATCACACAAACTCTTGTATTTGTGGTCATGAATATGCATAGATAAAGTTATTAGATCGGGAGCCGAGTTTGGGGTTAGGGTCTTCACATTGATTATGCGTTTTACGAATTGGGATTCATGTTTTGATAAACCTATTTGACGATTTTTTGTTTTCTATGATTGTTTTGTGATCTTCATCCTATCTAATTAATTGGATACATCTTGTTAGCTAGAACTTAGTTTGCAATTATTTGGTCACTCGGTAATTTCTAAAACCGGAAAAGCAAACAATCACCCGTTCTTAGTGGAAGCAAGAATTGAGATCGTTGGAGTAGAGTTCAATGTTAGTGCATGTTTAGGGATAACTAGAACTTGGTAACTCAGTTTTAATTTAACCTAGACATAGGATGCTAACTTGGTAACTTGGTGAGTTAGTATTGCTCGATTAGCAAAGTAAACTCCGTCTATGTTTCACAAACCATAGAACGTTGTCAATAAGAAGATCCTATCAATCCCCCAAACGAGGTGTCCTGGTTGTTTGCTCTATATTAAATCTCAATATTTAAATACTTGTTTTGTCTTTTTAATTATTTAGTTTAGAAAATTCTCTCACTTGCTAGCCCACACAAAGTTTATCATCCTAATTAATTCACGACAAGTTATCTGGGATTCGACAACCCTCTTTATCACATTATTACTAAAGCGATAGTCGTACACTTGCGGAGATCGTTTCAAGTTTTTGGCGCCGTCGCTGGGGACTTCGGTTTAATTAGTTAGAGTTATTAGCTTTAGGGATTTTACTTTCTTTTTATATCTATTACTCACCTGCGCTCTAGTTATGTCTGTGCTTTCAGGTGATTATCTTGGCATGACGCGTTCTCAAAACAAGGCCTTGTACCCACAGCTTGATAATCCAGAGACACTTTTTGCATAGAGACTCGAGGAAATCAGCTCTTATGGGCGACCAACAGGGAACCGAGTTGGAGCGAGCCCGCAAGGCTGCAGAAGATGCAGAGGCCAGAGCTACTAATGCATTGAGGGAAGCTGAGTTGCTCAAAGCTCAGTTAGCTATAGCGCAGACAGCTGCTAACCCTCCAATCCCACCACCACCACCACCAAATGGAGGCAATAATGGGGTTGATCAAATTGTGGTCCAAAGGAATAATGTGGTGCAGGAGGAGCATCATATGGTTGATTAGTACAGATCCACTACAGCAGATTACATGCACACCATTGTGAGACAACAAACTAATGCTGCTCACTTTGAGTTGCGCCAGCAGATGATTGATATGGTGCGTACTGAGTGCCTATTTAGAGGAGCTCCGGGAGATGATCTGAATGCCCACTTGCTTAACTTTGATAAAATTACCTCAAAATTGCATAATGAGCAAGTTCCTGATGAAACAGTGAAGTTGATGATGCTTCCTTTCTCTTTATCTGGAAAACCTAAGACATGGCTCATGGAACTACCAACTGGATCAATTACTTCATGGGATGGATGTTGCAAAGAATTTCTGAGAAAGTATCTACCGCCATCCAAAGTTGCTCAGTTGATGGAAGATATCATGAATTTTACTCAGCAAGAGGATGATTCTCAAGGAGATACATGGAGTAAATTCAACAAACTTCTGCGCAGATGCCCGAATCATGGGGAGAGATGGTACAAAATATTCCACTACTTTTATAATGCTCTGTATGATTTAACTGCAAATGTATGTTAGCTGGAGGTAATTTTATGGGCATGGGAGAATAAAGAGCTCAAGATCTGCTGAATAATGTGGCTAAAAGAGAGAGTACGAGGTCTGATACTCATAGAGCATCAAGATTGAGTTGGGATTCAGGCGTTATTACCAGGATGGAATCATTGGAGAAGCAATTAGCAATGATGACTACAAACAGGATAACAACTGCACAACTAAAGTCCATAGGGGAGCAGCTTTCATATGAGAACCATGGATGTGGTTGTGGCATTGAATATGTGAGTTACATGGGACCTCCTAGACATTAACAAGTGGGTGTTATTCTCATCAGAACAATAATCGTAATCAGCCTAACAAGTATGCTCAACAGTCCAATCCTCCCTATTCAGCTCAGCCAACTCTACATCAGCAAATTTTGGGCATGCAAACTACATTGGTGAGAATTGTCAACCAGCAGGAGTGAATGGATGAGAAGCTTGATAAATTGGATAGCAGGATGGTAGCCATAGAAGCCATGGTGCGCAGTCATGAGGTGCAGATGGGTCAGATGGCATCTCAGCTTACTAGATATCCACCGGGTATGCTTCCTGCTAATTCTATAATTCCTACTGAGCAGCTCAAGGAAATTACTACTCGCAGTGGTGTGACGACTCAGGATCCTCCATATCCTAGCCATGCTAGAACTAAATATACTAAGGCTACTGATAAGGAATTGGGTGAAGAAGTGCCCAAGGACGTGAGTCCCTAATTAAAGGAAACGGTTGAAAAGAAAGAAGGGCCCAAGAACACTCTAAATTCGGCTAATTTAATGTCAGATGTGCCATATCAGGCGGCACTCAGATTCCCAATTACAAGAATTTCTTGAAGGAGATCTTATGGGACAAGAAGAGCATAGACCCTTTTGCCACTGTGAATCTGACAGATACATGTAGTATTATGATACAGAGAGACATTCCCAAGATGAGAGATCCATGCAGTGTCATTTTATGTTGCACTCTTGGGAGTGGATATCATACACATGGTCTTTGTGACCTAGGCGTGAATATTAATCTCATGCCATTGTCCTTATTTCAGAGGTTGGGCATTGGTGCGCCAATCCCAGCGAAAATGGGTCTGCAATTGGCAAACAACTCTATTGTGACTGAAAATGGGGGGATTGATAACTTGCTTTTCAAAGTAGGTTCATTTATCTTTCCAGTTGACTTTGTGATTGTGGACATCAAGAATGATCGCGATGTTCCACTTATGTTTGAAAGACTGCTTTTGAAGATAATGCGCGCAAATGTGGATTTATAGACTGAGGAGCTTACTGTCAAGGCTCTAGATTCATCACTTGTGTTCAAGGAAATTGCTTCGGGCAACGGGACGAATAAATTTGCGATGATCAAATTTAGAGAGAAATGAGTGGATCCTACTCGTGGGTTGTCTACAATTTTGCAACCCGATCAACCCGATTCCGAGAAGGATTCAAATGTGGTGAGTGCACATGATGTGGTGCAAAAGATCAAGAGCAAGAAACTAAATGAGGAGACACGTCGTGCTAGACCTCTTTAACATCTTTGGAGGTAATTGGGTCGGGTCGTCGACCTTAAATTACAAGGCGCTAGTTGAGAGGCAACTCAACCTATTTATTGCGTTAATTTAGGGAGTGTGTTGTTAATACAGTTATGTTGTGTTTTTATTTATTTATTTGGAGAGATGAGAGAGAGATGGGCTAATGATGGTTTCCTAGTGACATACATGAGCAGGTTATGATAGAACCTACCCCGGCGTGCCATGACACACATGACCTTCACAGGGGCCCGCATTGGCGTGTTGGGGATTCTTCAGAAATGGATTTTAAGCAGAGGAGAGATTTGACCCTGGTGTGCGAGTACACACTGACCATTGGGAGTACAGTGGCGCCACGGCTATGCTTGTGGACTGCTTGTGCATAATTCTTCCCCACCCTTGAGGTGGTGTGAGTATGTCTTTCCTTTTTGTTGGAGTATGTATCTATTTTAATATATATGTCATTCTTCATCTCATCTACTGGCCTGCTGCATTGAATGCCGAGTCTTTTGCATAATCTCTAAATTCTTTGAGGACAACAAAGCATTCAGTGTGGGGGTGGTTTATCTGTCTACTAGCTGAATTGTGTCTTGCATAGCCAGTTACATGTAGTTTGTTTAGGTTGTATTGTGAGTAAGTGTTGTGGTTTATGTTATGTTTTTACTTATATTGTTGTATTGTGTAGTGTAGTTCAAATATTGTTTGCACTTTTACATAATTGAGTTGACCCACCAATGAGTTAAGTTGTGTAGAGTCAAATTTTTCTGAATGTCAAAGCCTTGCATGTGGAGTCAGGATATTACGCAAATACAAAAAAATGAGAAAATATAAAATTCATAAAAAGTAAAAAAAAAAAAAATGAAAATTTGAGAAAAATGCAATTAAGGATCTTGAAACTGAAGAGAGCTTGGTGAATGAATCCTTTTGAATGTTTATAAAAAAGAATGAATCATTTTGAATAGAAAGTGTCGTAGTAAGAAATATTTTATTCTTTAATATTTTGTGTACAGGTTTCACGGAAGGATGCCCCGGGAATTTATGGAAGTTGTGAAAGAATGGCATGTAGAGTATACCTAAGTTTCCTATAGTGTGCTAATTAGTTTGAGTTTTATTGTAGCTGAATATTCTGTTTTCAAGTGGAAACTTGTGGTCTCTTGTTGATCTGGAGCGGACCTTCGTGTTAAGTTGGTTTTACGTGGTACGGTTGCCTCGGCCTAAGTGGAGTTGAGGGGCGTACACCACCATCCCTTGCGGTGGTCACAAGATTTAACCGAAATAGCCCACGATCTTTATGTTCTATTGCACGTTTGCAAAAACAGAGGAGGAAATAAAAGAAAATGAGAAAATCTAAAGAAATAAAAAGGAAGAGAAAGACAAAATTATGCTTCAAAGAGAAACAATCTAATGTGCTTCCGTTCACACGAAAAATCTGAATTCCATCCAAGTAGATCTTAGAGAGGAAAACTAAAGTCTAGCCTTATTTCATTGGAGCTGTGACTCCCTTTACCGGGACAGTTTGCGTTCAAACGCAATAAAGGCTAAGAGGGTCTGAAAACATCAAATGATTGGGCGAAGAAAGACTCAAATGAGATTTGATCTGAATTAGACCCAATGAAGCTTAGGACGTGCTTGTGTCTTGGTTTGAATTGGTGGAAGAAGAGGCCTTAGTGAGCTTTTGCATAGAATCAATTTTATTTCAAATTCTTTCTCCGTGTATGTGAATTTCAAAAAGGATTCGTGAAAGCATGATGATTTTCAGTTTATAAGAGCGAGATTCCCTGTTCATAGGAGTTGTGACTCCTATGAACAGACAATCTAAAGTCTAGCCTTATTTCATAGGAGCTGTGACTCCCTTTACCGGGACAATTTGCATTCAAACGCAATAAAGGCTAAGAGGGTCTGAAAACCTCAAATGATTCGGCGATGAAAGACTCAAATGAGATTTGATCTGAATTAGACCCAATGAAGCTTATGACGTGCTTGTGTCTTGGTTTGAATTGGTGGAATAAGACACCTTAGTGAGATTTTGCATAGAATCAATTTTATTTCAAATTCTTTCTCCGTGTTTAAAAGAATTCGTGAAAGCTTGATGATTTTCAGTTATAAGAGGGAGATTGTTTGTTCATGCCAAAAAGAGAGAAATTTGGTATTTGTGTTAAATACTTGTTTTAAGAACGAGTATAGATCTGCATTGCATCATATTGTTGCATTAGAGTGCCGTGAGTCATGTTAGAGTCGTTTGAGTCTTGGTGGCTATTAGACAGTTAGATGCAGTAGATGAGACTTTGCTCGGGACGCGCAAATGGCAAGTGTGGGGGTATTTGATAACTCCTTAATAAGATTTATCCTACCTTCATTTTAAAATGTTATTTGTTTGTGTTTTGGTGCAAAGTGATGAATTCCAGACTTATTTGAAGAGAAAATGTGTTTTCGGATGTTTTGAGCTTAAACGTACAATCACTACAGGAAATAGCGCCTAAAACGACGGTACAGAAGAAATACCCGTAGTATTATTATTAAATACGACGCTTTATTGCTTAGTTTTCTTTCCGTCGTACTTAATAGAATTTAACCACGGTTAAGCTTCCTTACCATCATATACTCTTTAATTACAACAGGTACTTTACCTTCTAAGAAATTAGTAACATTCCCGTCCCAAAATTTTGACACTCCCGCCCCGAATCCATCCATTTGTTTCACTAATCCCTAGTGTACGCACCCACTACCAGTTTATTCTTCGCCTTCTCATCTCTCCCCACTACTAGGTCACCAACTGACGATTTCCCACCTTCTCCATCGATCTGTTGATCCCCTTCTCATCTCCGACGCTTCTTCTCCCATCGTCGAAGACGTCATGAATCTCATCTCCTACCTAGGTCAAAGACGGAGGCAGTATCTGGAAAGTCATCTCCTCCTCTCGTCTTCGATCAAATCTTGGTAAACATCTCAGTCTCTGTGATTATCGACTGTTGGTGAGACCATATGATATCTAATGTGCGCGCAAATTGGTGATTACGAGCATCAGACTCTACGTCAATTGGAAATTCGATGAGAGGACGTACTAGAAGGTACCTTCGATCTAATTTTTTGCCCTCTTATAGCTTATTCGATAATTTTTTGATATTAACCTTCATTTCTGCAATATCTCCTCCGATCTTGATATTTTTAACTGTTGATTCACATATTGAACGGTGATATGCTGAAAGGTTTTGCCTAATTTGGAGGGGGTGTTTTTTCCTAATTTTGTGTGTTACCTTGTATTGTCAATATATCAATGTAATGCCCTGAGCTGAGGAGTTGAGTTAGAATTTTCAGTACGTTTGGATGTCACTAAAGTGGCAAGCACAACAATTTCATATAGTAACATGGGTGCGATCCGTTGGGATATGGTTTCAAGTTTTACAAATGTCCCAAACATAGCTCCACCTCATGTAAGATATTTAAGTGAGATTCAGAACTTGGGCATTACAAGTTCTTAGATGATTTACGTCTGCTGGGATATGGTTTCAAGTTTTACTAGTGTGCAAACTCAGGGGGCCCTTATAATCATCTCATCCATGAAATACGTAGAAGACCCCTGCGCAAAACGCTACACATGGCTACATACACGATACAACCCATCTTTCTCGCACCCTTTCAAAACGCATGTGTTCCTCCCTCTGTACGATGTGTCAGATTCCTTGTCCGCCTGGCCATCATGCTCTCAGGCCCAACCATCAGCACTACCGACCCCTCAATACTGAGGTGACACCGATAAAATTGGTTACCATTGTCTTGCGGCAGTGCAAACTGTACACAAGAATAGTCAATATTTATATGCACAGTAAGTAACCTGTTCATATCTCATATGTTAAACCTTTTTTTGTCTTGTATTGCCTCTCCACTGTTTTATCACTTAATCTTAACAACTTTGAATTTCACTGATGGAGTTTGTATTGTTTTTTAGTTGCTTATTTTTATTTTCACATTTGTTTATGAAATACATTAATTTTCTTGTTTCTCGTATCTAGCTTTCAGATAACATTTCATCAAGATGTACGAGATTCTTTTGAAGGGGAATGTTTCTCAAGAGAGCCTGGTATGATATGGAGGACTAGCTATTATGTCATATAATTTTGAGCATGTGATGTTTTATTCAAGTAGATTGAACGAATACATCATAAATCAAACCCTTATTATGTTCCACTGAAGTTATGTTTACATGTCCTAAAATGAAAATAGAACTCCAAGTTATAATTTTTCTTAATCAACCTCCAATGGAAAATAGAAACATCTTGTGCGTATTAGATATGATGTGTGACTTGCATACTGATGAGAGCAACTGAGAATGGAAAACTAAATGATTTCCCTCTTTCATCTTATCGAAGTGGGAAAATTCCGGTCTTTATTATTTAGCTTTTCAACTAGAAAAGATGGTATATAATTATTTAGCAAGAGTTGGAGTGATCACATGCTTTCCATATGAGAACATTAATGCTGTAACAATGCGTGAATGCGTGAAGTAACTGGAATGCAAGAGTTTCTATTGTGCATACATACTTTCTTAACCGAAGGACTACCATTGCTTTTGTGTGGTAAGAACCTGGGTAAGTCGTCTCCATAAAAATGCCTCAAAATAAATGACGATATTACCTATATAAGAATAAAATTCTTCTGATTTGTATGAAATCAAGAGTCTGAAAGAATAAATGTTATTTTTAAGGACTTATAAAAAAAATGTTATTGTCAAGGAGGAATAAAGTCTTCCTTGTTTACTATATGCAACAAGAAACATTCGTGTGGGTCCTTTTCGGTCCTAAGTAGGTAATTAGAAATGTTAGTACAGTACTTTATGTCGTGATATTAAGGATTTGTGTTTTTAGCTGTGTTCACTGTTGATATGACAACTAGTATTCGAGTTCGACTAAGTTCAAGGAATTCTCATGTTTTGTTGCTATACAATCCACTTGGTGGCTATGATACGGAGAGGTGTTACTTATGCTTCTCGGAGTAAACCTCCGTACCATCTATGGGTGAATATGCTTCATGATAAGGGTCAACTCTTCTCTTGTAAGTCTGGTACTTCTTGTATATTATGTTTTCTTATTATCATTCTTAGTTAGTTATGTATTGTGGGTTCTATACTTCTGTTCAGTTTGCGTATTTAGTTCATTTTTTTCTCTTTCAACAAATTTGTTCGAGATACTCTAAATCCATGAAGATTTCTCCTCGTCTTATCAGCACCAAAGTTTTCTTGATGAGTGAATAATGTTGTTGCAGCAACATAGATTGGTTGTTTTCTTTTCTGAGATTGTGTGCTGGTTAAACGGATAATAGCAGTCGAGTGCCCAGGTCTAGGAAGTTGCTAATGTTTGAATTGATGTCTTTTGTTGGATCATTATGGACAATTACTTGTTGTGCCCCAAATGTGATGTTACCTAATCTAATTGGTAATTTCACATAGATTGATGTTTTATATTTTGCGAAATGGTCTTAGGCATTATTTTGATTTTTTTCCTTTGTTGTCTTTTCTTACAGCTTTAAGAATATACCAAGGGAAACATGCAAAGGGGCATCAAAATAGTTGAAGGACGGGCACATACATGTCAGACTTAGCTAACTGCATTTCCATATGTATTGAGGGAGAACTTTCTTTTTTTGGTAGTAGGTTAGTAGGTTCACAAGTACGGTATGATCTCGGTTCTCTATATGTAAGGGTATAACTTGCTGAATATATGATATCAAGGCCCTAGCTAGAAATATTGTAGAAAAGATTGATGAACGTGGAAAAATTTGAGTATTGTTGAATGTTAACATTTTGTATATTGATTGGTTGTGTGATATTGGAGGAATGATATGTGGAATATTGGCTATGACTGCTTGTGAAATCGAAAATGTGATTACCACTGGTCTAGACTATGGTATGTGCATTTATTCTCACGAGAAGAATATCAATTTTACCGTCGTTTATGAGAGAATATGACAGGTTCCAGTAGTCGTTGTTTTTAAGAAAATAATATACGGCGGTAGAGGTTTGACCGCTATACTTATGAAATTTAAATACGACAGTCACTTTTTACCGTCATTTTAAGCATTAAAAACGACGTTAGAATATTGACCGTCGTATTTAAATGAACGACGGGAAATTAGCTTTCATTTAATAAACCACGCCTTTCGATACGACGGGTGTGTTGTCCGTCGTATTTATTAAAAACGACGGGTTTTTTCCTAAAAACGACATTTTATACCCGTCGTTTTAAGAAATAATTCCTGTAGTGAATCCGGGCATTTATTATTAGTTTTGAGTTGATTTGAATGATTTATCACATCTGATCTTCGTGGTAGTGTTCGCTTTGTTGTATGATAGGAATTACGTATGCGGGAATCAATTGGACAGAAGAAACAAGCTTCGGAATAGAATAAAATAAAAAAGATGTAAAAGCAACTAAGGAAATCGGGAGCTTTAGGATGTCTTTGTAGGAAGACCAAATTTTCAGGAAAGAAGAAAGTTTTCCCAGAATAGCTTGATGTCGCAAAGTAGGAAGATCTTCCTACGAAGACAAAAATGTCTTCGCACGAAGTACTTCGCACGAAGATAATTTCTATTCGTACGAAGACACTGGGGAGGCCGACCAAAAATAAGGAAACAGTGCCTAAAACTTTCCTAATTAACCCGGAACTCTGAGGGAACGTACATAAGACATATTAGGTCGTATTTTCAGAGGAGATACGCAGAGAAGAAGGTTTTAGGAGCAACTTGGAGCTAGAGTTTGTCGTGGAAGCGAGGATTCAACTGTTTGATCCTCTACTCTTACCTTTTCATTGTCTTTTTATACATGATCACTTAAACTCTTGTATCTGTGATCATGAATGTGCGTAGCTAAACTTATTAGATCTGGACCCGAGTTTGGGGTTAGGGTTTTCACATTGATTATATTTTTATGAATTGAGATTCATGTTTTGATAAACCCTAATTGATGATTTTGCGTTTGCTATGATTGTTTTGTGATCTTCATCCTATCTAGTTAATTGGACACGTCTTGTTAGCTAGAACTTAGTTTGTAATTACTTTTCACTCAGTAATTGCTAAACCGGAAAAGCAAACAAGCACGTGTTCTTAGTGGAAGCAAGAATTGAGATCGTTAGAGTAGAATTATCGTTAATGCATGTTTAGGGATAACTAGAACTTGGTAACTCATTTTTAATTTAACCTAGACATAGGATTCTCACTTGGTAACTCGGTGAGTTAGTATTGCTCAATTATGAAAGTAAACTTCGTTTTACAAATCATAGAACATTGTCAATAAGAAGATCCTATCAATCCCCAAACGAAGTGTCACGGTTGTTTTCTCTATACTAAATCTCAAAATGTTGAATTACATGTTTTGTCTTTTCAATTATTTAGTTTAGAAAATTTTCTCAATTGTTAGACCACATAAAGTTAATCATCCTAATTAATTCACGAAAATTCATATGAGATTCGACAACCCTCTTTATCACATTATTACTAGAAGGATAGTCGTACACTTGCGGAGATTGTTTCAAAGATTTGGTGGTTGTCTCAAAGAGCTTACATTGATCGTGTCCTCACAAAGATTTGATATACATAATATAGACATGGTGTTGTGCCGATTATTAACAGGATAAACTCAGTGATACCCAATGTCCACTAGATGATGTTCACAGACAAACTATGGAAAATGTCCCTTATACAAATGTTGTGGGTAACCTTATGTGTTTTTTGTTTACACTCAACCTGATATTGCTTATGCCACTAGTGTGTTGGAAATTGTTAAATTTAGATCATGCTCATTGGGTGGGGGCAAATAATGTTCTAAAGTATTTTCATAAACATAGGATAAGATTCTTGCTTATAAGAATGTTGATGCTCTTGATATTACCACTACACCGATGATAATTTTAATAGTTGTTTTATGATAGAAAATCTCACGAGGTAAATATTCATGCTAGCAGATGGAGCGGTATCCAGGAAAAGCTTGAAGTAGTCTCTCATAGCATCTTCTGCTATGCATGCAGAGATTGTGGCATGCATTGGTGGTGAGGCACATGCAATATGGATAATTAATTTTATCGCATGGTTCAATATTTTCACCTCCATCTATAAGCCTTTAAAGATGCATTGCGAGAATATGGCTGCAATTTTCTTCTATAACAACAAAAATTTAAGGGAGTTTAGGTTTATAGACATATAATATTTCAAGATTAAAGAATGGATTGAAAATGGAAATGTTAGATGATCCAGTTAGAAAAGAATTTAGACAGGCACAATTTGCTACATTTTTTTTAGGCATAGTTTGCTACGTTTTGAACGTATGACCATAATAAATTATTTTAATGTGTTTGATTAGTGGGAGTTCATGTAATTCTGCATTGCAGACCTTATAATGATTTTATTTCGCGAATGAATCAATGTATTCTCACATTTGACTTGTTTTCTGTGAATATTGAAACGCTATTGCAATTTGTACTCCTTTTTTGAACTTATACAAGTTAAGATGTCTCAAGATATATATGTTGCTCTGGTTTTGAAGTGTTGATGGACCCATTGTAACTAGTTATGGTCTAAGACATGAGGGCTTTGAACAAGCATGAAGTCTTAGTATAGAGATGTTATTACTTCCTTTTAGAAGTGTGATGGGATATAATGCAGTGTGTTACCTTCAATGTTCATGCAGGACCTGGTGTATAATTTGCATGATACATTATTTTTTTTGCGGGGAATCAAGAGAACTTCATTAGCTAATAGAACCAAGTACAACCACATGGACGCTAGAAAGATGACCAAATACAACCACACGGACACTAACAAGAGAACAAACTAGACTGAGGGGGAAGTAACCCAATGTTCATGCGAAATCAAAAGATAACACAAAAGACTCAAAGTAGGAGGTGTTCAAAGATTGATAGACAAAGAAACTAAGAAACTTAAACTGATTTCCCTTTCATTTTTGAACCAGACTTTTCTCGAGGAACTTGAATAGGGCCTCTTCATTTGGATCCACAGGCTTCCCATTCACCAAGATGAAACCTTGAGACTTTGCTTTGTACATGGCAGCAATCTCCTCCATTCTCCTTTCTTCTTCCTGCACTTTCTGTTTCCATTGCTCCCCACTTGGACGATCTCTCATGAAACGCTCCAAGGCTGCTTCAATGTCTCTTGGCTTCTTGGAACCTTCGGAGCCAGCAGCAGTCACAGGGGCCTTTTCTTTTGCTAGCTTCTTGGCTTCGGCTGTCAACCTTTTTGCATACACCTTGCTGAGTGCCTTTGTCTTCGACATCTCCTCTAAAACCATAGCTAAATTTGTGCGGGCGCATACATGAAAACATTTGAGATTTGAGAATTTAGATTTGAGATATGAAAATAACAGTTATCAACGCTTGGAGGGGTTCCCTTGAAAATGGTTTCATTTCGCTGCTTCCAAATAAGCCAGCAGGCTATAAGCCAAACAAAGCTGCTATGGTGGGGAGTGTTTGTTCCTTTGATACAAAAGTCCAACGAGTTAGTGAATTCCATAGAAATGAGATGGTGAATCTGCAGTTTTTGAAAGACCGACTTTGAAAAGGCACAGTGCATGAAGAGGTGAGAGATATTTTATTTTCATGGCAAAAAACACAACTTAGGTCACAATTAATCCCTCTAGAGCTTAGTAAATCTTTTGTGAATAGGATCTGGTGGATAATTTTTCAAATAAAGAATTTAATTTTGTAAGGGAGTTTTAATTTCCAGAGATGTTTCCATTTAAAAGAAATTAAGCTAGGTTTGAAAGAGTGATTAGTAGTTTAAAATTTGGTTTTGGAAGGGGATTAAATAGGTGCTTGTAAAGTGACTTAACTGAAAAGGAGTTATTGGGAGTAATGAGCCAAAGAGGCTCATTGTTTTGGGCATTTACTGGGGTGCTGAGTATGAGGTTAGTTAACCAATGGGGGAAAGTTGAAGAGATTAGGGATTGGTTCCAAACAACGCTGCCTCCATCAGAAGGGATAGTTAGATCCTTAACCCATTTAATATTGGTAAGGTGTGCCACATTTTGTCGTAAAGATTCTCCCGGTACATCAGTAATCCAAGGATGCTTAGTGATAGAGATTCTATTACCATCTACAAGCTTCCAAGTGATACCTCCCCGTAAGAGGTTCTTACCTTTGACAATTGCTTTCCACATTGGAGATGCAGTTGGGGGAGCATTGTGGAGCCAAAAATCATTTCTTTTACAATATTTGGAATTAAAGAAGCGAGACGGTAAAGAAGACTGATTCGAAAGCAATAGCCAAGTAGTTTTGCCGAAAAGAGCATAATTGAAAGCTTTTAAATTTTTGAATCCAAGGCCCCCTCTGGCAGGACTAACACAAAGCTTTTTCGCAAGAAATGAAGTGCATAGTTGTTTTAGAGGGGTTTCCTGTCCAGAAGAGGTTATTAAAGATCGACGTAATAATGTTTCTTGATCTTGCTGAAATAAGCATAACCGAGAGAGGGTAGACTAGAAAGCTAGTAAGAACAACTTTAATAAGAGTAGCTCTACCAAATTTGTTTAACAGAAGACCCATCACACGTTTTTATGATTTGATTTATAATCAAAGATTCATTTTTGTTTTTAGTGAGTGAGAACGTGTCGTCAAAATAAAACCCTGGGTAGTTTCCTATGTGAGTGGCACGGTTGACATGAAGGGTTGAAATTAGGTTATCAATGTCATGCCTGTCACTATTCGCTGAAAAAGTAATTGAAGACTTAGCAAAATTAATGACTTGACCCGATTGATTAGCAAACCTGTTCAATAGATCTAAAATGACATTACCTACATTAGGAGTGATCCTAAAGAAAAAAATACTATCATCTGCAAATTGAAGGTGAGAGATGGAAGGGCCGTTAATTTTAGAGGGAGCGCCTAAGATAAGATTCGATCTGCAGGCATAAGATAAAGATTTGGATGGAGCCTCCGCACAGAGGATAAACAGGAAAGGAGACAAGGGGTCACCTTGTCTTATCCCTCTATGATGTCGGAATCTCCTAGTGGGTGCCCCATTGACAATAATTGAGTACGAAACTGTAGTTATACATTGCATAATTAGACGTACGAAAAAGGGGGGGAAATGAAATTGGTGGAGGGTGGCCTTAATAAAGTCCCATCTTAGTCTATCAAAAGCTTTGGATAAGTCTAATTTAAGGGATGCATATTTTGGTAAAGAGGGGTCCGAGAGTTTCGATAAGTAATGAAGTGTATCTTGAGTTAGAATAATATTATGGTGAATATTACGATTTGGCACGAACCCATTCTGGTTATCAGAGATTAAATTAGGCAAGACTAATTTTAAACGGTTAGCCAAAACCTTAGCGATAATACGATAGAGGACATTACAAAGACTAATAGGTCTATAGTCAGTGACAAGACTTGGGTTATCAATTTTAGGAATTAGAACAATATTCGTATTGCTTAGTTCCGTAAGCATATAACCCGATTTTAGGAACGACAGCACAGCAGAAGTAATTTTAGTAGAGATAAAATGCCAACATTTTTGAAAGAAGATGGGTTGAAATCCGTCCAGACCTGGGGCCTTAAGTGGGTCCATACTAAAGACCGCCGTCTTAATTTCATCAGCCGTGAAAGGAGAGTTCAGAAAAACTTGTTGCTCGGGACTAACAAAAGTATCAATATTAAACAATAAATCAAAAGCATAGTCGGTACCATACAGAGTCTCTAGATTTTCCTGAGATGGTTCTGGAGTAGAAAAAATATTTTGAAAATAGTGCATAAAAACTTGAGCAATTTCATTATGGTCAGTAACAATTTCATTATTATTATTCCTAATACTATAAATCTTATTCCTAGCTTTTCTGATTCTAGGATAGTTATGAAAAAAATTTGAGTTTCCATCCCCTACTCTAAGCCAATTACATCGGGCTCTTTGAGCCCAAAAGGTCTCATAGTCTTGCAGGAGGTTATTTAGGTGATTTTGTAAAAAACAGAACTTATTAAGGGTTGATTGATTAAGGTTTTGATTCTGCAGCGAAGCAAGATCATCTTTGCAACTTTGAATCTGTTTTGCAAGCGAAGGAGAATTTCTGTTCCAGCAATCTAAAGCTCTTAAAGTTATGAAGAGAAATTTAACTACTCTAAAAAGAGGAGATCCCCTTAAAGGTAAATTCCAAACATATTTAACTAAATCAACAGCTTCTCTTCTTTTAAGCCACCAAGCTTCAAATCTAAAGTTTTTAGGGTGAATGTTATGGCTTCTGTTAAGGCAATCAAGGATAGGGGCATGATCTGAAACCGTAATTCCTAAATTATTCAAATAGGCCAAAGGGAAAAGATTAAACCAAGCAAAATTACACCAGGCACGATCTAATTTTTCAAAAGTTGGATTAGAGGAGAATCTGTTATTGGTCCAGGTTAACCAAGGCCCTGAATTAGGCAGCTCCAAAAGAGAACAGTCATCAATGAAGTTCCTAAACACACCAGCTCCCAAAAGGGAATTAGCATTAGGCCCTATATTGTCATGAGGGAAGAGAACCTGATTAAAATCACCAATTAAAAGTACATGTTGATTGTGTGTAATAAGAGACTTAATAGAGTTCCAAACCCCTTCTCTTTCTGCCAAATAAGTACTACCATACACAAGCCCTAAATTCCAGTGGTTATTATTAAAATCTAAAACATCACAGAAAATAAAATTTTGATTTGAGAAAAGGATTTGAATTCGGAAAGCATTATCCCACGTAAACCAAAGGCCACCAAAAGAAACAATAGAATCAACACCGAAAGAAGTCGAGAAACCTAAATTCCTAAACTTATTATTGATCCAAGAAACAGTTTTTTTTAGTCTCAGAAAGGAAGAACAACGAAAGTTTATGAATTTTGGTCAAATTAAACGCCTGTTGAATTGCAGAGGCTTGACCCAAACCTCTGCAATTCCAGGCAAGTATGATCATGGCGAAAGTGATGGTTGATGAAGGTCAACCATCAAAACCTCATAGAAAAAGCATGGAAGTTGATTAAAGCAAGAAAAATGGGTTAAAACAGACCAAGGTGGTACACTAGACCAATGAGAAGAGAAATTAAATTTAATTTTTTTCCTTTTACCTTTATGCTCCCCCGCTGCATCTTCCTGCTGGGAAACGTCATTGAAGGTCCTCTTCTTGGGTGGCCTCTTTCTTGGAGCTCGCTTGGTTTTCGCCTTTCCATCATCATCCTTCTTCAAACCAGTTTGAACTTCTTTCTCTTCTGAGCCTCCCATAGTAAGAGTAAGCAAAGCTTCCTTCCCTTTTTCAAGAGCCCCTTGATCACTATCCTCTTCAATAAACTCCGGTGCCGTAAGTATGAAGGTCGGGGGTCTTATGATTTGCAGCGGTTCTGCATCAATGGGCTCCACCGGTGCCGGAAGAAGGAGTAAGCCTGATGGAGCCGAGAAAGGGGATGAAAGAAGAGGGGTGCTTATAGGGTTTGTTTGTGGAGAAGATGTTTTAATGGGGGGTAAGCTTTGAATAAACCTTGAGAGATCATCTTCAACTTCATCAAAGTTGGAGGTTATGGCTGCTCGTAGAGGTGAATGATCGCCGGTGAGGGAACCCATGGACTCGAAGCAGGAGAGTGCAATGTTTGAAGGTGAGGAGTTGAGATTTTTTAGGAGAGCTCTTTCACGTCTCTCAAAAGCTTTAAGATAATGTGGGGTATTAATGCAGGGTTCATGTACGGGGAAGTGAAGGGATAGGTTAGCTTGTGTTTCCGAGACGGGTCGGGTTATGCTTGGAGGGTTGGGGGAAGATGAGGCGCCAAAACCGTCGGGTAGTGGTGCGAGCATTGAAAGGTCCGGGAAAGGTATTGAATGTTGTGGCGGTTGAGCTGGATCCGGTTGATGCACTGGGTCGAGTTGTGGCAGTAGGTTATTGAAAGGTTGCAGCAACGGTTCGGGTGCTTGAAGGGTTAGAGTTGGATTCGGGTATAGGGTATCTCCTGGGCTGAAAAATTGACCCGAAGGAAACGGGCCTTCACCAGGTCCAAGCATACCACGTGGGTACGGGTTGAATGGGCCGGGTGTCCAAGCATCGTAATCCCTATCATTGAGTGTGGATCGGGTGTAAAATATCCATCCGAAGACGATCCCTCTCCAAAAGAAACAGTGAGGTTATTGTTAACGGGTCGGGTATCGTCTTCTTCACCCGACTCCTCTTGTCGCCTGAATAGGTCCACCACTGTTGTTCGGAATCTTCCCACCGCTCGAAAAGCCTTCATTTTCGCCGTGAAAAGAGGCTGTCCCGCGGCGATGTGGAAATGCAGAGATTGCTGGAATGGAGAATTTCTATACCTATCTTCCAATATGTTAAGAACATCCACCGAATTTCTACGGCACTTTCTGTTTGAGTGACCCACGAAACAACACTTGAAACATACCTTGAAGATATTCTCATATCTAAAGAATATCCAAATGGGTGGGTGTCCTGGATCAATAGGGTTGATGTAAGCTACTGGTGTGAGAGGCTCATCAACTCGAACTCGAACTTTAACTCTGAATTCTTCCATTTTTGCAAATCTCCTTATTCCCAGTCAACATGCAGAATCTCACCTGCCACCTTTCCTAGGTTTTTGGCAAGATCTTGATAAAACCCTTCCATCGGAATGCCTGGCATCTAATCCAAACATCCATCGTTGGAAAGCTGGGTTCTGAAATTGCAAAGTTAAGTGGTCTCTCCCTGAGAATGAGAGACTTGCCATGCAGACCAATAACCCCATAATCCAAAAGCCTTGCTTTATCTTCGATGTTGAAACAATGGAAAAGGAAGCAGGTGCCTTTTTTTTCAATCCATATTTTGTCTCTTATCTTCCAAACTTCATCAACCACTTGTTGAATAACTGCAGATGATGGAGTCGAATCCTTTGACCCTGAGATGAACCTTCCTATAAGGCAATTCTTCCATAATGCTCTGTACACATTCACCTGGTTTGGATCAAGGTCTAACATCACTCCCCTCTGATCAAGTTGTTCTATGGTTGAGCTGTTTGAAGAACTTGGAGGTGAAACTGAGGGTTGGTTCCAAAAATAGGCCATTGAGAAGGCTTAGAGAAGGGAAACCAAGAGAGGAAGAGAGAGACATGTTAATAGCTAGAATGGATAGCCGCCAAGTGGCAAGGACGCCGTAAAGAGGAGGATGAAGAGTAGATGGGAGGGTTGGGTTTTGCAGTTGCAGGTAGATTGATTGGTGATTGGGGATGGGTGGTATGATGATAGTACCTCGGGAATGAATTGAAGATCAAAAGGTTGATCCTAATGTGTTCTAGATTGAAGGATGGCAATGATGAGCTCATGCAAGAGCAAGCAAGCTAGAGAGAAAATCTCTAGAGAGAGAAACTCACCAAGTTCTAATATTGAAACCCTCCATGTGTATGATGTTCTCATGATACATTATTAGTACACGAGTACATATATTCTACACTACACTTTACCACACTAGGAGTATTTTGGCAACACCTCAGAATTTTTAATTATATTTGGTTAATTTTGATAAGTAACATGATTCCAGCTATATAGTTTGATTCTAATATTTCGGTTAAACGAGGCCATGTGCTAAGATGAACATTTCTTGAACTATGTTAATGGCCACTCAATTATTCAACCTGATAGCCATTTTATAAAAATTAATATTTTTCAAAATGCACAATTATTGTTGCCTAAGTGGGAGAATGTACGAAGAAAATTGTTTTAATTATTTGAACTGCCAATAATTATTTTAGTGTTTACAAAATAGGTTGAAAGTGGTTCAAGTTACTTAATGGTGTGAGCCCAATATGTTAGTGATCCAGTGTTTTGTGCCATGGTGCATCTTAATGTTGATATCATTTAGTGTGGCATGGAGGTGTGAGCTGCTTGGCCATTGGGCTCCTTAATAGGAGGACCCAGTGATTGTTAATGTTATTAGGCCAGGTGCCCTCTCCACTCCCAAAATCGTAGCTACCTCTTATAAATAAGACTAGTTAGGGGGGTTATTAGCCATATAGTAAAACATCAATAGTAAGAGCAGGAGGAGAATATCTTGTGCTCTAGCACTTTCGCTTTGTGAAGTTTCAACGACTATAAAAGATGGCTAGAACAAATGGCATGTTTAGTATTACTGTACTATTTCCAGGAGTATTACTTTTTTGTTTGAGATCTAAAATAGCTTACACATTTCTTGTAAGTAGGTTATGATACCATATGTAAGCTAGGTATTTTGGATCTCAAACAAGAAATTAAAACTCCAAGACATAATACTGTAATCGCGAAACATACCGTTTGATCCAACCATCTTTTGTAGTTTTAATAACATCATGACTTGAAAATGCTAGAGCACCAGATCTTCCCCTCCAACTCCCTCTCATTTCGTTTTTTTTTAGGGAAACAATTCCCCGACTATTCTTATTTATAGGAGCTACCTAGGGTTTTGGGAGTGGACCGCAGAACGGGTCTAATAATAAAAATAGTATTGAGCTCTCCTATCAAGGAGCCTAATAACCAAGCATCCCACCTCCATACCACGCTAAATGATATACACATAACATGCATCATGACCCAAAATAATAGATCAATATCATATTGAGCTCATAGCGGTGAAGTAACTTTAACCACTTTCAACTTGTTTTAGAAAACTTAAAATACAATTATTGGCAACCGAAACAAGTAATTCTTTCAAGGTTTTTTCTATTTTAGTTATTTACTTGTTTGGCATGACCGATTGAAACCAAATGAGTTATGTTTGTTTCAATTATTGTTTCATCTGGGACAATTGAACTCGATTTGGAGTCAGAAGTTTAACTGTTACAAAATTAGAAATTTTGTAGTAACCCTATACTGCTTCCCCACCCACGCATTGAGATCTTGAACAACCCTTCGAGCACGAAGATACCAGAGGCGCTGCTGCCTTGAAATACAAGTTTCTTTTGAAAACACCGGCGAGTTGGTTCGAGGTTGGTATTTATTTTACCAAAATTTTTTATTTTGATTTAAGCATAGTATTACATTTGTGAGTACATAGGTATTTCGGGTGTGTGTGTGTGTGTTTGGCTTCCAATTGCATGATGGTATGTCAAAGTATGTTGCTTTATATTTTATCGGTTAACGTCCTAAGTGGCCGTATCCCATCACTTATTGTTATTGTTTATTTAATTATAGAGTAACAATTGAATTTTATTAGTAAACACATAAACCAGGAAGGGGTCGCACATGGAGGAAGTATTTATAGGCTCAACAAGGTAGGATTTCAGAAAGATAATAGCACACAAACACATGAAGGACTGTAGTCATGCTAACACTCGAACTGAGTTTGGCTCAAAGTGATCTTCATAAGACATTATTTTTATGTGGCACAGAAGTGGTGCAAAAAAATGATAAAATCTTCATTTCCCTAATAAGTGTGTAAGAAATACTAAACGGACTTCGGATGAAGTATTTTAATCATGTGAACACTCCAACTGAGTTTGGCTCAAAGATAAATAAAAACCACAAGGTGTAAAGTTGGACAGTACACCATATAAGCAAATAGTTGGCAGTTTCATATATGTAACTGCTAGAAGACCAAACATCATGTACTCTGTGAGTCTCATAAGTAGATACATTGAGAATTCGATGAATATGCATCTTTTAGAGGCAAAGAAAATAATTACTTACAAGGCACCAAAGATTTCAGGTTCCTCTACATGAAAGGAGATCAACCATCATTGCTTGGTTTCACAGATAGTGATTATGCGGTCGATCAAGATGCTAGGCATAAGTGTTGTTTCGTGGTCGTCTAAGAAGCATCCGTTTGTTACTTTGTAAAGCACATATGCTGAATTTCTTGCTGCTACAGCTTGTGCTTTGCAAGCTATTTGGTTAAGGAGACTTCTTGAAAAACTGAAATTTATGCAAGAAGGTAAGACTACAATCTTTCATGGTACTAGTCTTCTAGCATAAAATTATTTTCAGACTAATTCATTTACATGCCCGTTTGGGTCATCCCAAATATTATGTACATTCACTTCTTAGAATGTTGTTCACATTAATGTTTGTGGACCTTATTATGTTACATAATTTCATGTTATGTTATGTATTAATTGTTACTCTATTTCATTAATTACTCTTAAATTATAAATTTGATGTCATTTTTCCTATGGTTGATCATCGGGTTGAGAACATATGCGGCCAGCAAATCACTTCAATGGATGGGAACATCTTAAAGTCCATCCTAATGTTAGCAAAGGAATCTCATATTTTTCAATATCTTTTTTTACTAATAGTGAAAAGTACTTGGGTTTACCTACAATTGTCGGTAAAAAAAAAAAAAAAGAAAAATGCTACTCAATTAATTAAAAGATATATATGGAGTAAGGATAGAAAAATTTGTATCTACTGAATGCTAGTAAATGGTATTGTCCACACTTGTCCCATTTAAACTGTGTTGGTTTTTTCTCCTAGGTTCTTTTTGTACTGAAATTCGGAATCTTATCAATATATTTTTTTTTATTAATTCTACTGTAAGTAAAGTGTGTTAAAAAAAAAAAAAAAAAAAAAAAAAAAAAAAAAAAAAAACGACATGCTTTCTAGTTCCAAATTTATTGGGGGTTTAGGACTTGGGCACTTGTATGCTTTTAATTTAGTATAATTAGAAAAACAAGTTTGCAGCATGTTAACATATCATAATTCCTTATTAGCTAAAGTTCTGAAGAGAAACTATTTAAGGAATTCAATAGCTTTATTTGTTAGTGCGTCTTCTACTACTTTCTCTTATGTTTGGAATGGACTTTCAAAGAAAACATATATAATGTTGAAAGGTGTAATATTTTGATACCTATTAATTTGTGTAGAAAGCCTTATAGTTATCATTCTTTGCCACTGCATTCACACAACAAACATATGTTCCTAACAGATATTTCTCGGAACAAAGATCTAGTTTCCTATCATTTTTTTTTCAGATGATGAAGGTAAACAGTTAAATATCCCTTTAGACTATCTTCAGCAGTAGGGGTGGGGGTGCACAATAATGGGTTTAGTTGCTGTGGGGGGGGGGGGGGGGGGGGGGGGGGGGGGAGGCTTCCATGGCTGGGCCACCAAGTGGGTTTAAAATTTGTTTTCATTTCTTTGATGAAAATTGTGTATTTGTAATAAAATATAATAAGAGTCAAGTAATAGTGTTGTAACTATTGGAGGTGTTAGGGTAGTATTGTAAATCTTAAGACAATTAATAATGAAATAAATGTAGGACAGGCAGGGGAGAGGGGAGGGGAAGCCCACTGCTGCGGAGAGTCTTAGTTTCTCAGAATTTGATATATAACCTTGTTTGAACCTAAAATGAATCTAGAGTTTATATTGTGAGATCAGGTTATGTGACAGCTTGTTTATTATCAATAATTTGTTGTGCCAGTACTAGTTATGGGAATAATAAATTTTGGAATATCTTACGGAACCTAAATGCTCCATGAACAATTAAAAAAACTGTTCGGAAGCTATGAATGCATATCATCAAAACAACATTTGTTTCTATCAAAAAAAAAAATCAAAACAACATTTGTAAGAAAGATTGTTAAATCTTACTAGTTTCAGTTGCTTCTGCAACCATGTGCCCGAGGCTGATTTATATCTCTTAACTGACTGCCATTTCATCAAACCGAACTCAAATTCGTAAAATAGGAATCTCAATATGCCTAGGTCAAATCTGCGTCTTCAAGTTAGGTGTCAAATCTTTTCACCGCAAGACAGCTCAAACTTTTTAGCATACTCTTTGGCAGATTTAGAAAGCTTGAAACGGAAAGATTTTTGAATCAGTTCGAGTAGATCATACAGAGATTATTACACAAGGCTTAGTTTCTAATATAGAATACACAGAAGCAACTTACATTCCAATAGATCAACGCATGCAGAGGAAGAATAAGCTTCGGATCGTCTAGGATGGAGGCCGCCGATGAACGTTGATAATCGGTTTCATGGAACTGGAACCTCACAGGTGGTGGGGCGACCATTGAAACACAAAATACCATTTCATTCAGGGATTCACCTTTCTGATACCGTTTCACACAAATCCATCACTTGGAGAGACGAAAGCATTATGATTTGAAGTTCGACTTGCAAAAAAATATGGGTTTTGGGAGATGGTGGTTGACACCGGTTGCAAAGCTCACGTACTTTCTATCTCTATGTTCAAGGCGGTTCAGACGAAGAATTTTATTTGTAGAGTGTAGCGGCACGGTGAAGAGGTGGTTTATAGATCTAGGGTTTTATTTACCATCCGCTATCAAAATGCCCTTTCCTATTGCTTACTTGTGTTGGGCTTGGGCTTATCTAATTGTTAGTCGTGTTGTAATTGTGCCAATGTTTATCCACCAAAACTAGGGGCTGTTCATAAATCGACTAGATCGAAGAAACCGGACCGCCCGCACCAAACCGTCAATTTTTCTCTTTCTTTTTCCTTTAAACGGTTTTTTATTATATCAAACCGAACCGGCTCTCCACCGAACGGGACAAAAACCGGTTAACCGGATAAAACTGGACCATATCATAATGCTAATTATAAGTATTATAACATAACTTAATATATAGTATAATTCAGTAGTTATTATATGTTAATACACTACTTTTTTACTACTACTCCTCTAAATTAGAATTTTCCACTACTTTCTTTTGAGCTAAATAATGTTTCAGATATTGATTGGAATCATGGTACATCATAGTTAATACCTAGTTGACCGCTCATAAACAAACACTATATGCATGGAGATATCAAATCTAACACATGGGTATGCATTAGGAGTAATGACATACTGTATTGACCCAGAACGAGAAGGTTACATCAGATATGTCAACGTAGTGCTTCTCGTAGTAACAATGGTGTTGTAATCCTTAGGCTTGAATTCAATAGACACTCTGGATGTGAAATATCATGTTTGATATTATCAAACGTTACACCATAAATGGGTAACTATAAAGATAGTAATCGAGCATGAAAGGAAGCAAGCTGAGAGATGGTAGTGATGTAAAGACGATTTGTCCCTCCTATATAATGGGAGTAAATATCCATGGCCACTCCAGGGTAGTGCTTATGGAATGTCTAGCCAGACTCAGATAAATCAACGTGGGATATTGATGTTATTTGCATGGATAAGCCTATTCCCGGAATCGAGAAACTATGGATTGGATATACGAGTGTGACATTAAAGTCTTGTGTCCTATCTGGATATAGAGACAAAAGGATAGATACAACATGGTAGCATTGGGCACATGGTTTTGTCGGATCACTGACTATTTCTGTTAGTTGGGTGGCATGGATGTGTTAGTAGAAACCGCTCTATGTTTGTAATTGTTACTACCAACTAAGTAGAAACCTACGGGGTCACACACCATATGGATTAAACTGGATTTAAATATTAATTAGTAGGACTAATTAATCAAAAGGATCAAAACGCAACCACATGCAAAATTATTTGGACTAGTTTGCAAAGTGGACTAATCCATGTATGGACATGATTAGTATTGGGGCAAGTTTGTTGTTAATAAGGAGTTATTAACTATAAAATGGCAACCCTGGCTTATTATTTCACACAAGAGTCATTATTGTGAGAAATAACAAAGCAACGACAGAGAGAAGTAGAGCCGAAGCCCTACCCGTCCGTTCCCCCCATTGTCGTCGGCCACCTAGTAGCGCACGGCCCCGGTGCCTTGTTTTGTGTGATCTTTTCTGCCTCTTTCTTCGCGTAGCTAGCACTAAGACGTGAAGAGGAATCCAGCTAGAAATCCTAGGTGTGGATACTCGTAAAGATGCGGACATCATCTGCGTTGTGATAACACAACCAATTGAGGTACACAATTCGTTTACTTTCATCATGTTATGAGTGCTTGCCTGCGATCCGTGAAGGGTTTTTATCAGGAATTTATTTATTGTTATTAGGCTGCGTTACTTGCATCAAAACTCTACAGTGGTATAAGAGCCACAGGTCGTAACGCATAACATGATATTATGTGTTACCGTTTTATCAGTTTTTACACTGTATCGTTACTTTTTGCGAAAAAACTGATATTGACATAATGATGCAAATTGAGTATGATTCAATAGGGAATGAGCCAATTTTACATATCATATAAAATTTGGCAAATTCCGTTCACATATGATGTGCATTTTGAAAAGCTAGAGTTTGGGCATAATTTGGGGAAAAATATTTTTCTCTACAATTGGGAGTATGCCCACAAGGGATGGGAAAAGTTTTAGAAACTACCCTATGGGAGTTCGGCCATGGTGAGCGCCCCTTCCCCTTGGCGCGTGGGCTCGGGCCGACCGTCCATCGGGTCGGCCAAGTGACCGGTTTGACCGGTTTGCTTGGTCCGACCTGTACGGCTTGGCCTGGTTGATCTTTATGGTTCGGCCAATTAGATTGGTGCGACCCGTTGGATTGCTTTGGCCCTAGAAAACTCCAAATCAACTAAAATTGACCAAGCGCATTAAAATTAGATTTTAACTGTATTATGTGATTTATCGCATTGTGGATGGATATGGCATAGGTTGTGGATGTTTACTTTTGTGGTTTATTTTGGTTTTAGTTTTGAATGTAATTAACGTAATTAATTTACGGCATGCGTGTCGTCTTCTCCCTCGTCTGTGAGTATCTCTATTTAGTTTAGATGCTAGCTAGAATTAGATAGATAGATTATAGTCAAGGAATGGAGAAGAAGATCAAAACCTAAAGAAACCACGGGACTTTGAAGAACTCAAAAGCTATGACACGTGGACTAAATATGGAGGCACATGGAGATGAGCTTGCCACTTTAGGGCATATAGATATTCTCATTGGGTTGGGAATATCTTAGTCTTAGGTGCCATATCCATACAACGTTTACTTTTCTTGTTTATTAATTTATTTTCTTGTTATTTATTTTTGGTGTATGGTTGATGCATGAGAAACGTAACAAGATAATAATAAAAAAGTTGGATCTTTTATTCGGGATTGCCCAATCCAAATAAGTAAATCAGTTGATGGGATCAACAAAACAATTAATAATGACATGGAAATCCCTCATACGATAAATATTGCGTTTTGCCTTCTCTTACTTAAACACCCATCATGATCAGGGTCTATTAAATTTGGGCTTGCCAAAGCAATGCGATTTAATTTATTATGGTGTGATGCGACGGCACAAGCAAGTAATGTGTGATTGTTGAAGTAAGAGGTTGAACGCAACTAGATTGTTTCAATAGGATTGAAAACTTAGGGGCAAGGCAATTGGGATTATCAATGAGATAGATAAATAAGGAGTTATTTGCCCAATTGAACTAAGATTTGCATAGGATGCAATTGGAAGGAGATCCTACCTAAATAACTAAATTTTGGGTGACATGCCAAAGCAAGCTCAAGAGAAGATGAAATATGGATCTTGGCACATTAGAAAATATATATGATATTTTCCGCGTTAATAGTGAGGGTTATTAATCCAAGAAAAATAGTGGGAGCTATGTTTGACAACAAGTCCTTGTTAAATATAGTACAACGTCACAAATTTTGCATAATTCTTTCTGTGTTGAATACCTATGGCATTAAACAAACAAACTCGACTTTGTCACTACGATATGTCCTTGAGAAGGACAAGCTGTCTGGAATCAGTTTTCTAGTCTGGTACAAAATTGAGAATTGATCTCAAATAAAAGGAAAATGTTGTAAATCCTAGAGCATAATGTTCCCTTCCACCAACTACCAAAACACATTAAAAGCCTAATGGAAGGAACATCAAAGAATGGTTATTTGGATGTGAATTGCCTCATGTTAGTTGTCATGAACTCTGAGCTTTGGAAGCAAGATGAGAATGTGGATGCATATGATATGATCATACATTTAAAGAAGCTCCTTTCAAGAGCAAACTAGACATGAAAGGTTTGGAGTGTTCCTCCGCTTTGCGTTATCTTGCTTAGCACTCGTCATGATCAAGATGTAATGAGTTCGGGTTTGCCAAAGCAAGGCGACTACATACATTAAGATGTGACACAACAACACAAGCTAGTAATGTGTGACTGCTGAAGCAAGAGATCAAACACAACTAAGCTATTTCAATAGGATTGAAGCTTGGAGGCTGGGAGTTATCTATGAGATAGATAAATAATAAAGAGTTATTCGCCCAACAGGACCAGAATTGCATTGGATGCAATTAGACAATTAAAGCTTTGTTCAAAAGTGATTTACTCAATATGATTGCGAACTGCTAAACGAAGTATTAGTAAGGTCAAGGCAAAATCATGTTGATGGTTAAAGGAGAAGAGGCAAATGGTTTGCCAAGAACCCCAAAGGTATAAGCAAGTTGTTGCTAAACCCAAGGAAGTTGCCTTTAGTCCAAAAGGGTGGTGTCGTTGAAGAAGAACTGCCCAAAGTACCTGGAAGAAAATAAATAAATTGTGAATTCTGCTTTATGTATATTTTTTATAGAAGCCAATGTGTCTATCTCATCATCGTAGGTATTTGATACTAGATGCACATACACGTCGACACGTGGGGCAATGAAGCAAGAGTTGCTGAACTAGCCTTAGGAACTAATCTCTACCTTCTGGAATTATCCATGAATTAGAAAATTACAATTATGTCTCTGCTATGAGTAGGAACATTATCTCAGTTTCTTGTTTGGACAAGAAAGGTGATTCAACACAATAAGGGACAAATGTTTTTCCATTTATTTTGGTGATATGCATTATTGTAATGCAATTTTGTCTAATGGATTGTATATCCTTTATCTTGATAATTCCATCTATAATATTTTTTTTTGAGGAGAAAAGTTTATCTTATTAAAGGGACGTCAACCTTGCTAAATCAGAATTATAAACCCCAATAGCCCAATCCGGCACTTGAGCATAATAACTGATATCGTCTTCCTCTATAGCTTTAGAGGCTACCAAATGGGCAAATGAATTGCCTTCTCTACTAACATAAACAATTTTGAAATAAATAAATCTAGCAATGATAACTCTACATTCTATCAATCTATCTTTCAAGTCAGAGATCGCATCGTTTTCTTTAATTTTTCCATATGCACCATCACGTAGCAATTGGACCGCCATTAAGCTATCAGTTTCCAGGGAGATCGACTGAAACGAATTATCCTCGGCAAATAGGAGACCTTCTTGGATGGCGGAGAGTTCCGACATTAATGGGGAGCGCTCCCTAGGTATTCGTGTTTGTCTTGCAGCAAAGAAATGTCCACGATGATCTCGAATAACAGCTCTCGTACCAGTGGCGTTGCTATACTCTCTCCAACTCGCGTATGTGTTCACCTTCATCGTCCCCGTCTCCGGAGCAGACCACCTGTAATTGTTTGCATGTTGTAAACTTCCTTCATATTCTATCTTCCCTTCCATTCTTGCTTCTTTATACCAGTTGTAAAACTCTAGTTTTCTTCTAGCATATTCCTCCGGCATTTGTCTCAGAGAGTTGAAAACTACTTCATTGCGACATCCCCAAATGGTTCAGATTGAGAGCACGAATAGTTCACAGATACGAGAGCTTTCCGTGGTCATTACTTTAAACAGCATATCCCTTGTGTTCATATATCTCACTGTAAGGAACTCAGTACCCATTATTACTCCCCATAATCTCTGAGATTGGGTGCAACGGTGAAAGAGATTATCTATATTTTTCCACTTCCTATTGACATAAATGACACAGCGGTGAGACATTGATACCTCTGATGCGTAAATTTGTTGCTACTGGTAGTGATTCATGAACGATCCTCCAGCTTGGCATAATCACCTTCTTCGGAATCTTCAACTTCCACATTTTCTTTAGCCACCCTTCGTTGGTGAAGGAGCCCGAGGAGGAAGGGGTGGTTTCCGTGATTCTCCGCTGAGCTTGGTATCCGGTCCTTAGAGAATAAATTCCATCTTCGGAGTGAACCCAGTAAAAGGAATCTGCGTTACCCGAAGCTTCCAGGGGAACTGAAGTGATTGCCTCCATGTCAATTGGCCACACCACCTGCTGGATTTTTGTCACATCCCACATTCCTGTACTTTTTTCAATGAGCTCATCTACTGTACTATCTTCTGATCCTGGCGGACAAGTGGTAATAAGGCTGTAAGTATCTGGTCGCCGAAGCACTTATCACCGAAAACTAATGCTTTTACCGTCCTTGACCTTCCAAACTAGTCCGCTTTTGATTAAGTCACTTCCCGCAAGGATGCTTTTGAAAGCGTAGGACACTTGTGACATCGTTTTTGGCTTGACATCTAATATTGAGCAATCACAAAAATATTTAGCTTTAAAATACGACATACCAGCGAGCTAGGTTTTTGTAGAAACCTCCACGTTTGCTTTGCTAGCATAACTTTGTTGAAGTCCTGAAAATCTCGAAAACCCATGCCCCATTGCTCTCGTTTTGCCTTCATCTTATCCCATGCCACCCAATGGACCTTACGCCTTTGATCATCTCCACCCCACAAAAATTGTCTTACAATACGTTTTATATCTTGGCAAGTTTTAGTTGGTAGAAGAAAACACCCCATTGTGTAGTTTGATACAACTTCAACCACTGCTTTGATGAGAACTTCTTTGCCCATACTAGATAATGCTTTCCCCTTCCATCCTTTCATATTTTTGTAAAAAAATTCAACTAACGGCACAAAGTTTACCGTTTTTCTTCTACCCATATGTGTGGGCATTCCAAGGTAACTTTCATGATGGGTGTCAAGCTATACGCCACATAAACCTGCCAAAGTGATCCGGTCTTCTTCCTTGACATTGTCCGAAAAAGTAACCGAATATTTCTGTAGAATGATCTTTTGACCAGAAGCAGCTTCATAGTTAGACAAAATCTCCCTTAATATTGCAATTCATCAGACGTGGACTTGGTAAAGAGAATACTATCATCTTCAAAGAATAAATAAGAGATCGTAGGTCCTCCTTTGGAAGCACTAAGACCTGTCAGCTTCTTTTCCTGCACAACAACCGTTGCGTGATAAATTTTCGCTAACAAGCAAAAAAAGATAAGGGGGGAGAGGGCACCCTTGGTGCAACCCCCTTTCTGGTTGAATCCTTCCATGCACTTCACTGTTGATAATAACACTGTAAGAAACCGACGAAATACAATTCATAACAAGGTTGATCCATCTACCACCGAAGCCCATCCTTTCCATTACTGCAAAAAGAAAATCCCATTCTACTCTGTCGTAGGCCTTGCTCATGTCTGCCTTGAGGGCCAAGAAACCGATTTTCCCTTTCTTCCGATTCTTCATAGTATGCAATAACTCAAAAGCAGTAAGAACATTATCTGAAATTAATCTACCCGGGACAAAAGTAGACTGATTTTCAGATATCATACTATCTAAAATAGTTTTCAGACGATTAGCCATCGCTTTAGTAATAATTTTGTAGATAAAGGAACATAAACTGATCGAACGTAAATCAGTTGGTGTTCTAACATGTTTCTCCTTAGGGATGAGCGCAATCAAAGTGTGATTGAATTTGGATATATCTCTGCCATTGTTGAGAATACTAAGACACAAATCCTCAACTTCTTTTCCCACCGTTGTCCAGTAACGTTGAAAGAAAATCGCCGGAAAGCCATCGTGGCCCGGTGCCTTTGCCGGCGCAAGCTGCCCAAGAATTGTCCGTACCTCCAAGGCCGAATAAGGTTGTTCCAAATCCACTCTATGTGCCACCGATAATAGTTCTTCTACTGCTGGTAGCATCGGTTCCATCTGCTCACGAGACGGTTTTGACAAAGAAAACAAATTCTTAAAGTATTCCTCAAGAGAAGTAACAATATGCCCCTTTTCAGTTTGCCAAGCTCCATTGCTATCTTAAATACCTTCAATTCGATTCCTATTTCTCCTAATTGAAGCTTTGCAATGGAAGAAATTTGTGTTCTGATCTCCCTTTTTCATCCACATCTCACGGGATCTTTGACGCCACATATCCTCTTCTTTCAATAACAATTTCAAAATTGACTGGCGAATAATTCTGGATTTCGCCACTGTCGCGGCAGTCTGCACCCCTTTAGTCAACACTTTCAATCTATTGCGGGATTTATTTAACTGATTTCTAACATTACCAAATACCTCCCTATTCCAAGCTGAGAGTGTCGTGCCCATATCTTTCAACTTGCGGTCTACGAGAACACCCGGATTATTCCATCTATCCTCAACAAACCGGCCACATCTGGAATCCTGTAACCACATAGTTTCATATTGAAAGCGTCTATTAACTCTAACGTTTTTCTAAATACCTGATGGCCAAGTAACCTAAAGTGGGGTATGATCTGAAACCTCCGCAGTAAGATGCTCCACCTTGCCTCTGCCGAAAATATCTGACCAGTTGTCCGTCACTAGTCATCTGTCTAGTCTCTCTCTAATTGTCACGTCGTCCCCCTGATTATTAGTCCAAGTGTAACGAACTCCTGAAAATCCCAAATCCCGCAGTAAACAGCGACTAATAACACCATTAAAGCTCTCTATCTGAGCGAAGGAGACTGCTCTACCTCCTTCCTTGTCCAGAATAAACGAGAAAGTGTTAAAATCACCGATTACACACCACGTTTGCCCAACAGGACAAAGACGTTCCAACAAAGTCATCGAATTATGCCTTTGTCTTCTGTCTGGATCACCATAAAAACCAGTCAAATGTCCATGTTTGGCCTCAGTGATAATAGTGAAGTAACCATGGATATAATGTTTTGACTTAGTTCCAAGTGAAAAGTCTATATCATCATCCCACATCAAAGCTAAGCCGCCTCTTCGATCTTCACAATCTTGAAAGATTCCATTCCGAAATCCTAGCATGTCCCTGATACGAACCATCTCATTTGCATAGTGATTTTTCTCCATTAAGAAGACGATGTTGGGATTCTGCCTCCTCACAAGATCGTGAAGAGAAATAACGCTACGGGGGTTCCCAAGCCCCCGCACATTCCAGCTAAGTAGACTCATTGTCCCTGGCTGGGCTGCATCGCAACCTCAGCCAACATCGATGGTGAGGTTATTCAAGGCGCCCCCGTCCTGTGTCGGAATCTGATTTACAGAAACCTGGGTAGAACTGTTTTGTTGCGGTGCTGCTTCACTCTTCTTTGATTCTGCCGGATTTTTGTGTGTAAGGTGGAAAGCAGACACATTCTGCTTATTTCCCTGCGAATTGGGACGTCCCCATGGGGAGTTGAGAACTCTGGTATCACTACTGCCACTTCCACGTCCTGGAAATCTGCCTCTGTGTCCTGTTCGTCTTGCACCTCTTCCCCTACGACCTCCTCCTACACCCCTACCAATCCAGGGTTTCGGTGCGCTGATTTCGAGGCCTGATTCGGGATTAGATTAGCGTCACTTATTTTCCGCTTGGAACCCAACGGAACACGACCAGGATTCATAGCAATCACCTTCGCCTTTTCTGCTGTAGTGAAACCAGCAGAGGTTGTTTCCTTCGCCAATGGGTTATCAATAATAGTGATAGGGGCTTGGTCTTGCTGGTCATCGCCTTTAGTGTCAGTTTCCATTGAACTGTCAGACTCTCCGTCATCTTTGCTAAATCCCCAGTCCGACCCATCTTGTTCTCCTTTCTCATTGTCAATTTGTGGTTCATTAACTATGCTCTCAGGTTTGCCAGCAGGGATTGGCTCTTCATCCTTAAACACATTCGAAAATTTCTTCCTAGGGGCTGGACGGTACTGTTACCGATCTCCATAGCTCGGTTGTTGTTTCTCCTTCTCTACGTCCGTTTTCATCATACAATCATCGCCACGGTGGGTAATCATACCACACCATTGACATACACACGGGATACGCTCGTATTTATAATCAAGCCAGAATTTCTTCTCCATCGCTTCAATATATCTTCCCCTACTAAGAGGCTTAGATAAATCAAAGCGCACTCCCGCGCGCATATAATCACCTTTGTCAGAAGATATTTTAGGATCAACAAAGACCACTGACCCCATACTCCTTAGTGCTTTCCGAAGATCAGCTTCAGTCTGAAGAAAAACTGGCAAGTTACGGACCTGGACCCATGCTTCAATGGTATTAAAAGACACATTGTCGGTGTCAACAGACATCTCCCAGGGTTGTAGTATGAGAATATTTTCATCAAAGATCCATGGACCTCCATGAAGAACAACCTCCAGA
Organism: Linanthus parryae; assembly: GCA_023055425.1. Lineage (NCBI taxonomy): Eukaryota > Viridiplantae > Streptophyta > Magnoliopsida > Ericales > Polemoniaceae > Linanthus > Linanthus parryae. The sequence goes on along the minus strand of JALGPY010000006.1, from coordinate 76,209,696 downwards.
GACTCTTTAGATGGGAATTGAAAAACAAATATGTTCATACCTATGTCATGAATACTGATTTCGTCTCCTTGAGGCCAAATCTTCTTGAAGAGCAATTTCATGGCCCAGAGATTAAAGTGAATCGGCATTAGAAACTTGCCAATCAGGCAAGGACGCCTTCCCCTTATCACAGCTAGACAGTATTCTCGATCATATACTTCTACCTCCTCTTCTTCAATGGTTAGTTTACCGAAATCAAGTACTGACCCCGACCAAGCAGCCATTGTTGATACGTGAGCTTAGTTAGGGAAGAGATCAGAACCCTTCGAGCAAACCCTAGCGCCCTTAGCATACTTCTGTGTCGCCTTCGAATCGCCCCTGTGTTATCCGACTTTCTCGGAGCAGAATACCTAGCGAAACTTAGAATAACCGTTTTAACGAATTGCTATTCCATTCCATCTAACAAGACTGATTTGGCCTACTGGTTCTCTACATTGAGTTTCAATATTTTATAGGCTATGGTACAAAGGTCGTACGGATGTTCGCCACGTTCCCATCAAATTATCAAACCGTGGTTTCTACATTTGAGCCATGTCAGTCTCTCATCCTTTTTGCCAATTTCTCATGTTAATCCATCTATAATATTAATACCAAGAGTGTTAGATATAATGATATAAACCCCACTTAGCTTTGGCATTGTTGTTTAGACCACATAAATGATAACGCATTTCTAGACTCCGTAAGGATGGATTTTGAACTCATTTGATTATGAATCATACGAGACATATGAGTCTTGTTTATTGGGCAAGATGTGAACTTTTGGCACTCATACATACTTATGTGTGTGGACCACTAAGAACAAGTGCTAGAGATGGTTTTCGGTACTTCATCACATTTACTTATTAAGTAGATATGGATTTGGGTCTTATGAAGAACAAAGTAGAATCTTTTGAAAGGTTCAAGGAATTCGAGAGTTAAGTAGAGAACCAGCTTGGAAAAGTATCAAGTCTCTATGATTAGATCGTAGGAGGAGAGTACTTAAGCCAAGGGTTTGACAAGAATCAAAAGAAGTGTGGGTTATGATCCCAAGTCGCTCCACCTAGAACGCCACCTTGGAATGGCATGTCAGAAAGGAGAGATCGAACCTTGTTAGACACAATTCAGTCATGATGGATCTAACTGCGGCAATTTTTCGCCCTTAACCTTGTCCCGTCGAAATCGATTATGAAAACACCATATGAGATATGGACTAGGAGGTGTCCTAGTATGTTTTTTATAAGGATTTAGGATGATTAAGTTTATGAAAAGTGTTTACGGTCAGATAAACTTGGACCTAAGTTGGATAAATGTGTTTCGTGGGATATCCTGAGAAAACGAAGAATATTATTTCTACAATCCAATCGAGAACAAAGTGTTTGTTGCTCGAACCGCTGTGTTTCTAGAAAGAGGTTATCTCCAAAAGAAACAGTGGGAGACAGTAGAACTTGAAGGAGTTCAAGAACTAGAACAGAACATTAATCCTTTGATGGAACATGAGCAAGATTACAAGATGTTGTGGAGCAAACTTCTCAAGTAACACAAGAATCTTGTAGATAAGGTAGGATGCGCCAAGGGGCCGGTGAAATATGGATTTCTTGTGATGGAACCCAATGGTGTATTGCTCGCCTAAAACCTATGAGGAGGCCACAAGTGGGCCAAACTCCCAGAAATGGCCTATAAGTTATGAGATACGAAATGGAATTCATGTATACCAACAAAGTATGGACTTTGGTGGAATCGCCTAAAAGGGTAAGACCCATAGGGTGCAAGTGGGTTTTGATAAAAAAAAATAACATGTATGGTAATGGGATTACTTTTAAGGGACGATTGGTGGAACAAAGTTTCATGCAAGTTCATAGTATGGACTATGACGAAACTTCTTCCCGATCGCGATCCTTAAATCCATTCTCATCTTGCTTGCAATTGTAGCTTGCACAATTTGGCAGATAGATATAGAAACCTCATTGAGGATGTGTATGACACGTTCAAAAAGGTTTTGTCGATCTAGAGCATGCCCAAAAGGTGTGTAAGTTGCAGCGATCTATCTATAGATCGAAGCAAGCTTTTAGAGTTGGAATTTTTGATTCAATGGCGTAATGAAAGAGTTTGGTTTTGTCAAGAATAAAGATGAAGCTTGTGTTTACAAGAAGGTTAGGGAAGCACAGTTATATTTATGGTCTTGTATGTGGTCGACATACTGTGCATTGGGAAAGATGTCCCTACTCTGCAATCTGTTAAAGATTGGATAGGGAATTTCTACGAAATACTTAGGCGAAGCAACTTATAAAGATCTATGGAGATAGATCAAGAAAGCTGTTCGGCTTAAACTGTTAGACTTGAAGTCACTAGATATTCTAGTTGTGAAATATCATGTTTTAATATTACCAAACGTTACACCATAACTGGTACTATAAAGATAGTAAGTGGGCGTGATAGGAAGCAATCTGAGAGATGGTCGTGATGTCGAGAGGATTTTTTTTCTCCTACATGGAGTAAATATCCATGGCCACTCGGGGGTAGTGATTATGGAATGTCTGGCCAGACTCTCTAATAAATCAATATGAGATATTGATGTTATCTGCATGGATCGAGAAACTATAGATTGGATATACGAGTGTGACATTTATGACTCGTTTTCAATTCGGATATAGAGACAAAGGACTAGATACAATACGGTAATATATGGCACATGGTTTGTCGGATCACTGACTATTTCTATTAGTTGGGTGGCATAGACACCGCTCTATGTTTGTAATTGTTACTACCAACTAAGTAGAAACATACGGGGTCGCACACCTTATGGATTAAACTGGATTTGGATATTAATTAGTAGGAAAAATTAATCAAAAGGGTCAAAACACAACCACATGCAAAGTTAGTTGGAATAATTTGTAAAGTGGACTAATCCGTGTATGGACAGGATTAGTATTGGGCCAAGTTTGTAGTTAATAAGGATTTATTAACTATAAAAGGGAAACCATGGCTTATTATTTCACACAAGAGTAATTATTGTGAGAAATAACAAAGCAAGGAGAGAGAGACAAGTAGACCCGAAGCCCTACCCGTCCCCCCATTACCGTTAGACACCTAGTGGCGCACAGCCCCGATGCCTCGTTTTGCACGATTTTTTTAGCCTCCATCTTCGCGTAGCTAGCACTAAAACGTGAAGAGGATTCCACCTTGCAACCTAGGTTTAGATACTCCTAGAGACGTTGACATCATTCCGCATTGTGATCACACAACCAATTAAGGTGCGCAATTCGTTTACTTTCATCATGTTATGAATGCTTGCCTGCGATCCCGTGGAGGGATTTGATCAGAAATTTATTTATTGTTATTCCGCTGCATTACTTGCATCAAACCACTACAGGTACATCATAGTTCATACATACTTGACCGCTCATAAACAAACACTTTCTCTCTTGATCGTCTCTGCTCACATAATTGTACAATTATCTTTCCATGTACCAAAGGAAATTAATTTTTAGTTTAGCTACTTCTTGTAGATTTTTTTAAAAAACTTTTGATGTTTCTGAAACAAAATTGTTCTAATGTTAAACAATAAGGCGTCATTGCATTTTATAATTTCAAAAAAATGTGTATTAACCAGACCAAACCGAAGTTTACGGTGCGATTTCATTTATTAATTTTTAAAACCGTGGGTATTTCGGTTATCGATTTAGGTTCCCTTGGTGACCCAAAACTGACCGAACCGGACCTTGAACACCCTTAGCCAAAATTTCTATGAGATCTAGGTCAATTATTTTGCCAATATTATCTAAATAAAATTACGAGTTTGTTTAAGAAAACATCAAACTAGTTGGCATGGTTTCAAGTGGGGATGGAGATTCGGCCTGGTCCGAATGGATCTGATGAACAAATTCTAATCCAATCACATTTAAAAATGATCGGAAATAAATTATGAAAGAAAAACCTGAACGAATTTCGGTACGGATTTTTTGATTCAAGTGCAGATCCTCATATACCCAATCTGATTTAATTCGAATACTTGCTATTTCACAAAGATATCTCCAAGAATACTAGTATGCAAAGTTTTAAAAACCATACCGGTTATCGAACCGGGTGAGGCACCCGTTCAGGTTGGTCTGGTTGGATCAGTTCAATCGCAAGTTTATTTGATAAAATATATTTATTATTTTGATATGAAAAATAGTAAACATAACGAAAAGTGGCCAAAAAAACTTGAATGTTTTAATTTGAACCTTATTTAGCGTCGTAATTTTTTTATAGTAATAGCTATGTTTAAAAAAAACAACCATACAAGAAAACTAAATTATGATAACAACAAATATATTTTGAGGTTCATAATATACCTAAAAATGTTGATTCACACAAATGAGTTCTTGGCCTAGTGATTAAGTTGTCTGCCTATGAGAGGGATGGTCTAAAGTTTGATTCCCACTTTAGCAACAATTTTTTCAGTTTATCAAAAAATTGATCGGTTTTAAACTGAATGGGTTCACCGGTTGGACCACAAAACCTTACGTTTTTTACCAATTTTGACAAGTTCATGCATGTCCAGTCTGATCTACGAAAAAAATAGGTCACCGACCGATTCACCGTTCAGATGGGTCGAACCGGTTGACCCGGTCCGGTTTTTAAAAATATGCTAGTATGTAATATTATAACTGTAATACCCCTGTATTTTAGGGGTATTTTTAGAAATTTATTGATTATTGTGGACCATTAGTTATTAGTTTAAAAGTTATTTGTTAATAGTATAATTTTATATGGTTATAAATATATATATATATATATAGTTATGTATATATGTATATATATGTGTGTGTGTGTGTGTTAGGAAAAACATTTTTACTGTTACTAAACTAAATTAATTAGTTTTAGTAGTTAGTTATGTGTAATGTTTATATAACATATCACGTGTCCTATAACGTTTATAACGTGATATTTTTACGTAATCAGCCACCGCGTCATGTGGTACTCCAGCCACACCGTACCACTCCTCTTATCATCTTCTCCAAATCCTCACCAACACACTCACACTCCATTTCCAACAACAACACCAATGCCATGGTCACCTTAAAAAATCAACCGGATTCATTCTGTAGCTTCACCCAAGAAAAATTTGACTCTATCACGGATTGGATTTCGCCCAAATTCAAACCCCGATTCACACCCGAACATCTCCTTCGTCGGTCTCCACTTCCCTCTCCAATTCTTCTCACTCCGCCTATATAAACCTACCTCAAAACTCAGATTCTTCACACCAAAAACACCAACATCCAAAGCTCTCAATATCTCCCTTCGCTCTCTCTGTTCACGTCGCCAAAGCAAACCCATCTGGTTCCGGCGAGCCGAAGCGAAACTCCTGTCTCTGCCCACTGCTCCATCCTCTTTTCGCCGCCGCCGCCGCCGTCTCCTTTCTATTATTCCCGTTCGGTAAGCTTGGACGCTCTGTTTTTTAAATCCAAATTCAATTTTGGTTTCAAATTTCTCCATGGTTCCCTGTTAGTCAATTAGTTTGTGGGTGTAGTAGTTGGACCAGGAAAGAATTGGCGTGCTACCCGTCTGGTGAATTGGTCTTTGATAAATACCCGTTTCTTCACTTATGTTTAGCGTGTGTAACCCACGCGAGGTTAAACAATTTAATCAACTAAAATTAACACTTAATCAGACAAATTAATAAAAGAAACCTGTACACATCATCATCCACCCCCTCGAATTCACTTTCACTCCAATTGCAACTCACTCTCTCTCTCTTCTCTGCAACTCACTCACTGTCTCTCTCTGCAGCTGTACCCATGGCTTCCACTGCTTCTTCTTCTTCCTCCGCTCCGGCCGCCGTCTTACCCCTTCCCAACCCCGTCGCCACTGAGACACCCACTGTCGACGAAGAGGTTGGCCTTTTCAAATACCCTCTTTCGCAATTATGTAACTTACTTGATGATGCATGTATATGTTTGAAATCGATGTTTGAATCAAAGAAAAATCAAATCCGTGTTTGAATCTGTTGTCACTTGTAAAATGTGATCACAATTCCACCAAATCAAGAACTCGGACGAGATCCAGATCTAGAACTCTGAAGATGAACTGTTCTAGATTGTGGAACTCATACAAGTAGTTCACGTCTCACTATCACGAGATGAATACTGAGACGAGAATATATAAAACTGGAACGAGGAGAAAGTAAGACCCTGTCAGAGGAGCAGTTTACTCATCTTGAGACGAGAACTTCACGCTCCTCTCAGTATAAGCTGGCTTATACTGAGAAGAGCATGACTCTCGTCTCGGTTTAGACCAGCTAATACTGAGACGAGCACTATTCTCGTCTCGGTAGAGACCAGCTTATATTTAGATTGCTCGTCTCAGTATATCCAGTTTATACTGCTCATCTCAGCAGTTAGAAGAAGAAAAAAAACCCATTGATTCCAGACTTAGAACAATACTGCAACTTTAACACTTAAAATTATTTATCGGTGTGTAGACTTGAACAGTTAAGGATCTCCCATCAACACTTCACGTAAAATAAAAAATGCGACACACTTATACTAAATCTAAATTCAGTAACACCTATGCCCTAAAAAAATTCATTAACACTTATAATAATTCATAAACTTATAAACTTTTAAGTAACAGACTATTTATAAATACTTTGAAGTATTTCATTATCAATCTGACATTATTAATGGAAGTTTAATTGGAATTGTAGAAGCAAATACTTCAGGTTTTGGAGTTCGACGAGAAGTTGGGAGATGTACCGCTTCCATTGTGCAAGATTAAAGTCGAGAAAGGAAACATCACTACGAGGGTAGCCTTGAAAGGGTACAAGCAGAGTTTGCAATACGTCTGCCCTGAAGTTCAGGAATTGATTGAGGCAAGGCTCCCACAGGTAAAGTTTTTGTTGGACATCCATTGTGCAAGAAACGTTACCTTTCCCAGTATGGTTGTGAATCTTGTCATGCACGCAAAGATGAACACGGAAAAAAAAAGATCCTGATTTTTGGTTCTACATTAACAACATGCCGGTTCAGTTTGGATTGCAGGAGTTTTGTTTGGTTTCGGGGCTGAGCTTGAACGAAACAACTAGTTATGGTGATAAAGAGCATGCATACAGTTGGGCTGCAAATTATTTCCCTGATCACAGGCTCGGTAACAACATCAATGTATCGGAAATTGAAAAGGTTTTGCATGGCCTGAAGCCCAAAATTAAAGATTCGACTGAGGAGGAGAAATTTGATTATGCGAGACTGCTAATGGTATGCCTGATTGGACGAATGATGTTTGTGAAAACCAATGCGGACACAATATCCATGACACCGTTTGGCCTGCTTTCGGATTTTGAACGGGCAAACAAATTCGGATGGGGCAGGTACTTGTGGCCTGATTTCGCTGAGCAAGTGGCTGAGGAGGCTTGGAAAAAAAATAAGGATCATCTCGGTCGCCGGAAGTACAACATGTTGAAATTTCCGCACATATTTCTGGCATGGATTTGCGAGGCCATACCTCACCTTGGTGATCAGCTGGGAAAACCGAGGGCAGATCAGAAAAGGAAGTTGTCGCACTTGGCTAATTGGACGTGGAGAGGATGCGCATTGGGATTGGAAGAAGCAGCGGAATGCTGGAGTGAGATAAAGTCTGTTAATCCTACCCTCGTCCCAACGGAGGAAGAGAAGAAACAACACTACTGGAGTAGCAGCTTCATTGAATAAAGGAGGACTCACCCCGACCAACCACTTCACCCCAGGTGGGCTGCTCTGTTTGAGAAGAGGACAGTGCTTGAGGTTGACATGAGTTCTAATCGGAAATTCACACCCAGCTACAACTTTTAGGGAGTTCATACGGATGAGGCAGTGGCTACGAATACGCCGCAGAAGAGGAGGAGGAAGAAGGATGTTGCAAAGGATGACGGGGTCGGGCGACAGAAGAAGAAGCAGGAAAAAAACAGTTAACGACGACGAGCCTGGCCCACAATCCAAGAAGAATAAGAAGAAGACGGAGAAGCGCAAAGAACTTGCTCTTGTTGATGAGGAAGAAAAAGAGGAAGAGGAGGATGCTAGTCTTGTCCTGAGATGGAGAAAGGGTGAAGCTGTGATTTCCTCAACCCCACCTCCATATCCACCAAGAACCCAACCTTCGGTGTCTGCAACACCTCCACCTGCCAGTCGACACGAAGCTTCGAGAGTTATGGGAGTTGACTTAGAAGACTTGAAGCGGGAAATGCGGAAAGCTTTTGAAGAGGCATTGGTTCCTATCAAAGAAAACCAGGTCTATTTGAGTGAGAAAATGACAGAAATGAGCAGTACGATGGTTAAGATGGAGGAAGAATTGGTTGCCTTAAAAAGGAATGTAAGACCGGTTGCACTAGTGTACGTGAAAAGATCAAGCGTCGCGACACGAAAGAGGTTTGAACGACTGAACAAGATCGGCGAGTGGGGAAAAGCAACGCACGATATGGTAAAAGATCTGCACACCGCTTGGGAAGAAGTGAGAGTAGACCCAACGACCGGAATTCGGTTCCTTAGCGATGTACGTATAATGTTCTTATTTACGGTGTTTGACTTATGTAATGTAAGGTAATTGTGACCTAATAAATCTATTCATCATATTGTTAGGATACAGAAAGAGAAGCTGTCATTGATTCCAAACCAGAAGGGGGGGTCTGGTCCAATCGAGCCAACCACAGTTAGAGAAACAGCGAAAGGGGGTTCAAGGACAATCGAGCCAAACACAGTTAGAGAAACAGCGAAAGGGGGTTCCAGGACAATCGAGCCAACCACAGTTAGAGAAACAGTGAAAGGGGGTTCTAGGAAAATCGATTCAACCCCATTCACTGAAACAGAAGGAACCGATGGATGCAATCCAGTTGAGGCTAACCCCACAACAGAAACAGAAGCAGGGGGGTCCAGGCAAGTCCAAGAACCCCCTAATCGTAGAAATTGAAGCAGAACCGTCCAGGGCAGCAGAAGCAGGTGGGTTCGAGGAAGATGAGGGTGCAGCCACCGATGGAGAATTAGCGGAATGGATGAAATATAATTACTCGGAACTCCGTGAAGAATCAGATCCAGAGCCTGAAGTGATTGCGATTGATCAGTTTGGACCTCAGGATCGGGATGCGTGGTATGACGCGGTTGAAAGTGAAATATTGGAAGAGTGTCGGTCTCCCCAATCTCTTTACGATTAAAAGAGATGGGATGAATTACATAACATATGCGGCTGGGATGAGATGCAAATTATTTGGGAGAATGTTCAGGAACGTTACTGGAGCCGTAATCGTGCAAGAATTGATTGGGAGACTACGCCGTATGGGGTTGCACTGGCACAAGACGGTTGTATTCCTAAGAATTTGCTCTCTAGTGTGTATGTTCCAGATTTTGCTATGAGAATAAGACTAATCCGGGCCCAGACTTTTGCAAAGCATTCTATGCTTGGCTAGACGATCATTTCAAAGATTACTAGGGGTTAAACTGTGGTTGCAAGGTACTTGGACGAGAATTCTTCCATTATTTACTTTCGGATAAATGTACTTTGGGATGGGGTCAAATGGATGAGATGACTTATGTGCTTAGACCGTTGTACTCGAAGGAACGATGAGTAGCAAGGACAGACATAGTCATTACCGACGGTAAGTAGTATCATGCATGGGTGAATAAGAACTTGAGTGAGGAAGCACGGCAGAATGAGTTGGCTCTTTATTTTGAAGGGAATAGGCCGTACAGTGGGATAGATATGGCCAAAGCACATAAGTGGCTCATGCCATGGTTCTCAAAAATGCCATATAAGGGAGGGGCAGGACATTGGTTGCTCGTTTACATTGAAGCGGGAAAGGCATGGGCAAAAAGCAATGGGACCTTGGTGCTCTTTGCAAGGAATTCCCTAAGATGCTAAAAGCGTCCGGTGTATGTAGAGCGCCAAACAGGTTGTTAATTAAGAGGATGGGTTAGAGATGACGTACTACTTCAATCCGGGAGATAAATGGATATATGCAACAAATATGAAGAAAGATTCGGGCTTCTATGTCGTCAGAATGATCGAGCACCTTGTGGAATGTAATCCCATTAGAGGTTGGACTGAACTAGACAAAAAGGCTCTGGAAAAGATGAAGGAAAATTATTGTATTTTAATTTGGATGGTTCCTTTTCACTTTCCGGTTTACGATGGAGAGGGTAAGAGGAAAGACAAGGTGGTGCGTAAGTAGGTGGACTTGGTGTACAAAACTTGTAATGAGATAAAACTTTTGTTGGTGTTGAATGAGCTTTTTGTTTTTCAAATTTGTTTTATTACTACAAATTGATTACATAGGAAACAACGAACGAACAACGACTACCAACAATTACAAACACACGAACGCATACCTACGACATGATTATATAGAAACTACCGAAACCAACAACAAAGCCAATCACGAAAACAAGGAACAAGTTAGCTTTTTGAGGCGCATGAGAAACTACGTCTAGAGAAGTGGATGGACCGCCGTATGAAGTTGGTTGTCTGATACGGTCGGTTTCACGGCGGCGTTGCTGGTTCTCAAACCAAGCATTTTCAGCCTCTTCATATGTTGCATACCTAATATAGCAAGCGTTCTTATATCATGTCGTTTGCTCCTGACATGCTGGACAAGAGGTATATATGCCCGTTTGAAGACCCACAAATACGAAGTAATAATAATCTCTGTGAGGCATTCCTGACATTTAACATTATTACGTTAGATAATCTAGGATTGAGGGGTTTAAATTTATTGAATAAAATTTTTGGTACCCATTGTAGTACTTAGTAGTTTTAGGTTTTACTTTTTTACAATGTTAGGGTTTTAAAGATTCAGGTTAAATTATATGAAAAAACATTTTATTTATGATAATAGGATTTTAAAGATTCTAAAAAAATGTCGGATTTAAGGGTATAGGTAACATTTTAGGGTTTACTATTTACAATATTAGGGTTACTGGTATCACATTTCTTCATTGTGTGGGGGCAGTGACAGCTGAAGACTTGCAAGATAAGGCAAGTAAGAACCTTTAAATAAATGGGACGAGGATGACTATAAACTAAGACGAGCAGTTACTCGTCTCAGTATTGTGAACATGCACGTCCCAGTTTATGAAGTGAAAAACTAAGACGTGGAAGACCTCCAATACTGAGACGAGTAACTACCTCGGCTGGATCTGAAAACTGAGACGAGAGGTCCATCGTCTCAGTATTGGAGGTCTTGCAAAGAGGATTTAGGTTGCATGATATAGGGTTTAGGGGATACATGACTTAGATTTTATAAATTTAGGGTGTAGGGATTCATGGTTTATTGATTAGAGGGGTATTACATGGTTAAATTACATTTTTAGTAATCATATTGATGGTATTTAGTTGGTTTAAGTGTTTATTGACTACAATTTTAGGGTTTAGTATAGATGATCTATGGTTTAAGGGATTACAAGACTTGGGGTTTATGGATTTGGGATTTAGGAATTCGTGGTTTATTGATTAGAGGGGTATGACATGGTTGAAATACATTTGTAGTAATCATATTGATGGTATTTAGTTGGTTTAGGTGTTTATTGACTACGATTTTAGGGTTTAGATCATCTATTCTAAACCTGTCCTTGTCTATGAAGTTGGTTTAGGGGTTTTACATGATTTGAATAACATTTTTAGTGATCATTGTAATGGTTCCTAAGTTGGTTTGAAGGTAGTACTTCACAATTGTATGATCAAGAGTTCAAGATTACATGATTTTGGGGTTAAACGTTTACCTTACATGATTTTATGGTTTAGTAATTACACTAAACATTTTTGACAAGGTTTAAAAACATTTTGTAATGATTTTAGGGTTTAGGGTTTAGGGTATGCTCGTCTCAGTATGTGTGTTGTGAATTGTGTGGAGACTGGAACGAGAAAATGCCTGTCCCTGTATTGTCTGAAAGGACTGGGACGATGCATATGCCCGTCCTTGTCTATGAAGTGAACAACCAAGTCGTGTAACCAAAACTTAGACGAGCAAATGCTCGTCTCAGTTTGATGTTTCATACGAGGACATCACTCCTCTGATGCATCGTCCCAGTCCTTTCAGACAATTCATGGACGAGCATTTACTCTTTCCAGTCTCCACACAATCCACAACACACATCAAACCCAGAATGAAGAACACAACATCAATATAATGAACCTAAATTTAATCAGAAACACAAATGAAGATCAAATTTAATAAAAACACTATACTAGCACACATTTTAGAGCATTCTGACGAGAATATAAGAATCATATCAAAAGTATAACCAGATTTTAGGGTTTGCCATAGCTCAACAACAATGGAGAAAGAGAGAGAGAGTTCTATACACAAAGTGGGAGAACCAGAGCAAATGAGAGTGAAAAATGAGCCAGTTTTGAGGCTTTAAGGCAGCTCGTTCATTAAGTTTACAGTTGGAGTTAATTCAACTGTACTTTGGTAGGTTAGGGTAGATGGAAAAATTTAATGTTCTTAGAGAGAGAGATACACATTTGTTAGGGTTTGTTTTTGAGTTTGAATATCACTCTCACTGAAAAGGGTAGCAGGGTAATTCAATGGTTTCTGACCCACTTTAGGTTACATGTCATCAGCCATGTCACACCCGTTGCCCCACTTGTTTGCTAACAACTTTTGTAAGCATCTTTTTAAAAAGGGGGGTATTTTTCAAATACCAATTCAGCCAAGTGCAGAATTCAAAGACCAATTCAGAGACTGGCATTGTTCCAAATGCCCCTTGGACCAGTGGGTCTAATTGGAGAAGAAACTAGATTGGTTTGGGTGTAAACTTATGGGGGGTTGTTTGGCACGATTTGAAACTGTGGGGGTACCTGAGGTCGGTTACCAATCTGTGGGGGTTCTATTTTATTTTATTTAATAGTTTTTATGGGGGTTTTATATTTACTTAAATAAGTTAATTTCTTGTAAATAATATTTATTGGTTATGTTTAATTAATTCTTTGTTCAAAAAGGATAAAACTTTACTACCTTTAAGTTTATATATATTCATTTATAATTATATTATGTTTTATAATAATAACGTTAGCTCATATATATATCATGTTTTTAAACTGTGGGGGCTACCTACTAATGCTCTGGGTGAATTGGGATTTGTGATGTCCCAAGAGGTGCCTCAATTGTGATGATATTATTGCATCATGACCTCTCTGTGGGCATTCGTTACCCGATGGGCTCTAATACGCCTATGCTCAACTAATGATTTAATGTGAAACTTCAGTTATATTATGATTCAGTCTTTAATCCAAAACTCTGTTATACGCCTTGTGGTATCTTCTCACTCAATTTTTACTGATCAAACTTTTCTGCGGTCGGTTGTCGCTATTTCGAAACCCGCAGGTCAAGAGTAAGGTGGGAAAACGCGCACACGAGCTGAAGACTAGGATCACGTTGCTAGCAAGCATTTAGATTTAGCTTAAGATCTAGCAAGAGCTTTATTTTGGATTTTAAACAATGTTCATTTCTCTCCCTTAAACTATGTTGGAGGATTTTCTCCTCTCATTTTCTTAATAAATACACTTTTGGATTATCGTTGGGTTGTTCTAGCAATGAACCGTGGTTCCAGGGTGTTTCAATAACCTTGATAATGCCACTAAGTCACAGCCTCACAACTCATACACCTTGTGAACATTGAGTTGTGGACAACTTTTTAGTAAATTGATTTTGGTTAAACTTGTGGGTAAAGTGGTGTACATAACTTTTGTGTAAATTTACGTTTTCTATTTGTATATTGGAAGTTGTTAATACCTTTTGATATGGATCTAAATCATGTTTTAACGTATTTCTCATAAATATATCATGTTTTAATGTTATCATCATTTTATATGTTGTTCACTTTTTATATATTTGTTGTTGGGGTTCGTTGAGAGTTCATTTCGGATCCTATTAAATTTTTGTTTGACGGATCTTCGAATCTAATATGGATATGATAATTTAGGTCCTATTCGATTTCGATCCGTTTTCGATTATGCCCCGGCTAGATGTGGTTAGTATCTCGATCTCCACTTCTTTCTTGGACATGGATACGAATAGGTGGACCATATCCGAATCCGACAAGTTACCATCCCTCGTTTCAATGTGGTCTCAAACATTTTTTCTTACATCGGATGTAATTAGGCATATAAATGGACCTAGTCAGGCATAAATGAACCATGAATTCCCAACCTTAGATGACACATACTATTCTTAGGACCCATGAGACCCTAATACGTGAGGCCTTCGACATAATGGATTGAAAAATAACTGATTGTCTTTGATTGGTTCATGAAGAACAAAAGAGAATAGAGGGTCGGTTGCAGGATGTGACTCCTCGGGCCTAGGATCTGGTTTCAGTTTTATGGATTAATGAAATGTTTTTCATCCTTCATCTTCTCAGCACATTCATTGTTTTTACCTTATCAAGAAACTCTTTGATTTCTGAGATTCATATGAATCTTATCAATAATATGGTGAATGTATTATGGTCAGATCTGGGCATAACAGAGTCGATTGTTAAAAGGTTAAGGTCAAGGTCGGATCGTGAGCCACCCCATTGACAGGCCTAATTGTTGCTAGTTGTTGCATTGAAATCATCACATGATGTATATGAGGTTCAGGAAAAATATGAAAGGAATGAAAAAATATCTTCTGAAGGACTCAAATATATCTGCAACCGCTAACCACATAATTATCTGTTGTGATGATAGGTTTTTCTATCGTGTATCAACTCGAGAAGCTATGATCTCCATGTAGGGTTTTGATCATGGATGCGCAGCGGAATAAATAATAATTTATCCATTCAATACCCTCCAAGGATCACAGGAAGAGAATTCATAACGATAGTAAAGGAATCAAACAAGTACCCTGTGGTTCTCCTTTGATGACTTCAAACGCGAAAAGTATCACGTCTCTACGGTTGATCCACGCCTAGGATTGAGATCTAGATCCTCCAATCTCCTTGTGCTATCTAGGAAGAGTGGAAGAGGAAGAATAAATCACGCAACGGATGACCAAAGGGAGGCTTTGGCCTCCTTGTTGTGGCCGACGGGTAGAGGGGGCGTCAAGGGGGCGGACGGGCTCCTTTGCTTGCTCTCTCTCCTTTATTCTCTCCTACTCAACTTATGTTTTGAGCATTAGTGTATATGGAAGGAAGCTAGGAGCATCCTTTATATAATCCAACAACTCCTTGTTACTACATAAAGGCCCTCTCCTAATCCTACTCAAGTTCGGATTAGTCCAACTTGCATATTAGTCCTACTAAGTTAGCAAGTTGTTGCGATTTGATCCTTCGAATTAATTCATCATATTAATTAATTCCCAAGTCTAGTTCAATCCATATGGCATGTGACCCCATAGGTTTCTACTTAGTTGGTAGTAACTATTTACTAAAATGGAGCGGTCTCTAGCAAGGCATCCATACTACCCAACTAATAGAAATAGTCATCCGACAAACCTTGTGCAAGTATTGTCTCATCCCTTTGTCTCAATATCCGGATTGGAAATGAGAGATACAAGTCACACTCGTACATCAATCCATAGTTCCTTGATCCTGGGAATAGCCTTATTCGTGCAAATAACATCAATATCCTATATTGATTTATTTGAGTCTGGCCAGGAATTCTATAAGCACTATCCCTCGAGTGGCCTAGGATATTTGCTCCCGTTATGTGGGAGGGACAAATTATATCTGCATCACTACGATATCTAAGCTTGCTTCCTATTGTGTCTGATACGTGCATTTATGACTACACAGTCATGGTGTAGCGTTTGACGCTACCAAAACACAATATTCCAAGATGATCTAGTGACTTCAAGTCTAAGGATGACAATACCATTGTCACCGCGAGAGGCACTTGTGACTTTACATAACATGTATCTAGCCTTCTCGGAGATCGGTCAATCCAGTATGCCATTACGCTAATGCATACCCATGTGTTGGATCGTGATATCTCCATATCAATCCAACCCCATACTAGTCTACAGATGATTGTCCTCTTAATCAGTATAATGGACTAGGGATATTTAAGATAAACGACACAATTGTAAATCTAAGGACTTCATTATATTAAATATCTCAATAAATAATACAATGAATATTCTAGCCAATTTATTGTTCATACTAGACTAGATTGTCTCTAGGGAACCTATTCCAACACTCCACATGTAGATATCAATCCGAGAAGCTATCGATCTCCACACACGAACACATTAGGGTTTCTCCCAATTTCTCGATATTTGATTGATGAAATTCAAAATATGATAGAAAATTACGTATAACTCCCAAGGGGGCTGCTTTGTAACTAACCCAAACCCCCAAGGGGGTACGTTGTAGTTAGCTAGAAGTTTGTCTACAAATAGAACCAGCTTCACAGTAAATATGCAAATGGTAGAATACACATACGTAGGAACCGTAGTTCTCTCTCTAACATTCGTCCAAAGGCGGAACGTTGTGTGAATCATAGTGTTCGTACGTCCATGTGCACACTGTTGGGTTTTGACGTAGGTAACGAAGCGGAATAACAAAAATTTAATTCCTACTCAAAGCCCACCAAGGATCACAGGTAGAGATATTCATAACATGATGAAGGAAATAGAAGATGTGTACCTTTTGGTTCGGGAGATCATACGAAGAATATTGTCCTCGTCTCTACGGTTGATCCACGTCTAGAGGTGAGATCTAGATTCTTCCTTCTCAAGTGCTAGCTTGGACTAGAGGAAGAGGGAAGAAGGAATCAAGCAATGAAGGCACAAGGAGAGGATCGGCCCTCTCTTGTGTGGACGACGGGTAGGGGACGGGCTAGGGTGTTCGGCCCTAGCTTGTCTATAGCTCTCTATTTTGCTTTCTCTCCCACTCACTTATTTTATGATCATTAGTTGTGGGAAGGAAGCTAGAGCATCCTTTATATAGTCCAACAACTCCTTGTTAACTACATAAAAGCCCTTCCTAGTTCTACATGAACTTGGATTAGTCCCTTCCTTGCATATTAGTCCTAATAAGTTTGCAAGGTGTTGAAAATTGATCCTTTATCATTAATTAATCATATTAATTAATCCAAAATCTAGTTCAACTCTATTTGACTTGTCACCCCATAGGTTTCTACTTAATTGGTAGTAACTAGTTACTAACATGGAGCGGTGTCTAGCAACACATCCATGCACCCAACCAATATAAATAAGTCAGTGATCCCGACAAACCTTTGTGCCCAATATCTCATATTGAACTATCCCTTTGTCTCCATATCCGGATTGGACACGAGACATAAATAGTCACACTCGTATATCCAATCCATAGTTCCTCGATCCTGGGAATATGCTTATGCAAGCAGATAACATCAATATCTCCATATTGATTTATCTGAGTCTGGCCAGACATTCAATAAGCCTCATCCCTCGAGTGGCCATGGATATTTACTCCCATTATGTGGGAGCGACAAATCCTCTCTACATCACTACGATCTCTAAGTTTTCTTCCTATCATGACCAATAGCTATCTTTATAGTCACCCAGTTACGGTTTAACGATTGATAACATCAAAGCACGATATTTCACAACTAGAGTATCTAGTGACTTCAAGTCTAAGGGTTTCAATTATATTAGCACTACAAGAAGCGATTGTGACCTCAACATAATCTAATGTATCCTTCTCGTTGTGGGTCAATTCAGTATGCCATTACTCCTAATGCATACCCATGTGTTGGATGGTGATATTTCCATATCAATCCAAGCCCATACTAGTCTATAGATGATTGTCCCATTAATCATTATAATTGACTAGGGATATTTAAGAATATAACACTTATATTCTAAGGACTTCATTCATGTTAACATATCTCCATATCGATAACATAATGAATCGTAAATCCATATATTTGTCACAATAAATTGATTGCCTCTAGGGCAGAATTCCAACAGTCTCCCACTTGCACTAGAGTCAATATCCTGCATCATATGCCTATTGATCTAGCGCGGCCCTCCACGCTTACACTGCGTAGGGGCGAGACATCTGCTGGTATCTTGCAAATATTCACATCTCCTCTATCAACAATTTGATTGAGATTGAATATTCTGAGTAAGTGCATCTTATGCATAAATATACTCAGTCTTCTGTGATAGAACTGACAACTGAATCTTGCCCAAAACTTTTCCAGCTCACAGTCCCTTCCACTAGTGCAAAAACATAAAACTTGACTATAATCTGAAATCTTCGTTGTCAGATTTGGAAGTTCGCATCAGTGTAACCTCTTACAGTAAACTCTTCATATCCTCCATTTATCAAGAATTCATCCTTTAGTTCTTCTCAAGCACTTAAGGATAATCTTGATAATTATCCAGTGACTATCACCCGAATATGGCTGGTATCTTTGTGTCATACCATATGACACATCTGGCCTAGTACATAACATGGCGTATCTCGTTAATTTTATTCATACGGTCCTTTCTCAATCTAATTGGAAAGACAATTAGTTCTTCCAAAGACTAATTCCATGTGACATGGGTAAGAATCCACATTCTAACATGTTGAACTATTTCAACATCTTGTCGATATATGTACCATGACTCAGGCAAAACAACTAATTTGATCTATCTCCATAGATCTTTATAGACTGCCTCACCCAAGTTTATCATTGGAAACCAATTCTCTAGCGAATCTTTACAGATTGCAGAGTAGAGACATTTTTCCCAACGGTTAGTATGTCCCTACATACAAGATCAGAAATTTAATTGTTCTCCCACTAACCTTCTTGTAAACACAAGATTCATCTTCAATTTTTGATGGAACCAAACTCCTTTGATTGCATCATAAATTCGAAGAATCCACCTCCAAGAAGCTTGACTCAATCTATAAACAGATTGCTAAAAGCAAGATGCGAATGGATTTAAGCATCACAGCTGGGGAAAGATTTCGTCATAGTATATACTATGAAATCACATGAAACCCCTTTCAAACTAGTTTCCCCTTAAAAGTAATCATATTACTATCCATGTTGGTCTCCTCATAACCCACTTGCACCTTATGGGTCCTACCCTTTCAGGTGATTCCACCAAAGTCCATACTTTGTTGGAATACATGGATTCCAAATCGTATCTCATGGCTTCAAGACATTTCTGAGACTATGGCCCACTTGTGGCCATCTCATAGACTATAGGCTCATCTCGATGAGTAATATATCACGGGTTATGAGAAATCCTTATTTCTCTAGTCCCTTGACATATCCTACCTAACCTACAAGGTTCTTGTGTTTTCTGAGTAGGTTGCTTCAGAACACCTTGTGATCCTGCTCATGTTCCATCAAAAGGATCAATGTTCTGTTGTGGTTCTTGAACTCCTTCAAGTTCTACTGTCCTCCCACTCTTTCTTTAGAGACAATCTTTATCTAGAAACACAAATGTTTATAGAAATAATATCCCTTTCAGGATATCCCACAAATGTTTATCCGACTTGGGTCCAAGTTTATCTGTAACTAGTTACGTAAACTCTATAACCCAAATTCTTTATGAATGACATAATAGGACACTTCCTAATCCATATCTCATATGGTGTTTTCATAATTAATTTATATGGAACGAGGTTAAGGGGCAAAATTTGCTGTAATTAGAACATGGCCCTTAAAATAACTGGAAGTTGTGTTTGACACATCATGGACCGAACCGTGTCCAACAAGGTCCGGTGTCTCTTTTCAGACACGCCATTCCATAATAGTGTTCTAGGTAGAGTGAGTTGGGATCACATCCCATACTCCTTTAGATGTTCAAACTATTGGTTATGTATTCTCCTCCACGATCCAATCGTAGAGCCATGATACTTTTGCCAAGCTAACTTTCTACTTCATTATTGAATTCCTTGAACTCCTTAAAGGATTCTGATTCGTTTCTTCATAAGATACACAAATCCATATTTCTCTGATCCCGTCATTAAATATGACGAAGTATTGAAAACCACCTTTATCATTTGTGCTTAGCGGCCTTCATATATCAACATGTATGATTCCCAAAAGATCATATATTTTCCTATTAAATAAGTCTTACATGTCTCATATGATTCACTAATCAAATGAGTTCCATAAATCCATCAATATGGAGTTCTAGATATGTATCTCCTATTCATGTGGCCTAAACGATGCTAAAGATAAGTGAGGTTCATATCAATATATGCAAACCTCTTGGTATTACTGTTATAGATGAAATTATCATGATCAAGGATATACAATCCACTTTGACAAAATTGCATTACAATAATGCATTTTATCAAAATAAATGGAACAACATTTGTCTATTATTTTAATAAAAGATTTTTCTTGTCAAAACAAGAAACTGTGATAATGTCCCTACTCAAAGTAGTGACATAATTGTATTTGTCTAATTCATGGATAATTCCAAAAGGTATAAATAATTTCCAACGGCTAATTCAGCAACCCTTTGCTTCTTTGCCACACGTGTAGGATTATTTCTTCCTTATCCAATTGTCTTTATCTCTTGAGATCCTCCACATTTCTATAAATGTGAGATCCTCATCAAACATCATATACTAATGATGATGAGATAGACACATTGACTTCTATAACAAAATACTTAATTTGGAATTCATAATTCCTTTATCATTTCCTTCCAGGTACTTTGGACAGTTTCTCTTCCTCTAAACTACCTATGGGACTTTAAGGCAATGTGGTTTTAGAAACAAGCTTGATTTATGCCCGTGGGGTCGACGCAAACTCTTTTGCTTTTACCCATGCTGTTAACCATTAACTTGTTTTGCCTTTAGCCCTTTATGAGTGCTTTGTATAGCGGTTCTCAATCATATTGAGTAAATAAACTTTAAACAATACTATAATTGCATCCAATGCAATTCTCAGTCCATATGGGAGAATAACTATTTATTCATTATCTATCTCATAGATAACTCCCAGTCTCTAAGCTTTCAATCCTATTGAAGTAGCTTAGTTGCGCTTTAAATCTTTCTTCAATAGTCAAACATTACTAGCTTGTGTCGTCGCATCATATCTCGATGAACTAAGTCGCCTTGCTTTGGCAAGCCCGAACTTATTCCATCTTGATCATGACTAGTGCTAAGCAAGAGAGCGCAAAGTGGAGCAACACTTCAAGCCTTTCATGACAAGCTCGCTCTTTGAAATAGTTTCTTTTAATGTATGATCATATCATATGCCTCCATATTTCTCATCTTGCTTCCAAAGCTCAGAGTTCATGGGAGCTGACATGAGACAAGTTACATCCAAATAACCATTCTTTGATGTTCCTTCCATAAGGCTTTTAGTGTTTCTAGGTAGTCTATGGGAAGCGAACTTTATGCTCTACAATGTACAACATTTTTCTTTATTTGAGAACAATTCTCAATTTTATACCAGTCTAAAATTAGATTCCAGACAGCTTGTCCTTTTGAGGACATGAAGTCACGTTTCGTTTGTTTAATGCGATAGGTATTCAACACAAAAGGATTTATGAAAATATTGTGATGTTTTAGCTATATTTAATCAAGGACTTAAATAATTAAATATAGCTCCCACTATTTTTCTCGGATTAATAACGCTCCATATTAATGCGGAAAATTTCATAATATTTTCTAGTGGGTCCAAGATCCATATCTCACTTCTTCTTGAGCTTGCTTTGGCAAGTCACCCAAGAATTGGTTATTTAGGTAGGAACCCCTTACAATTGCATCCCATGCAACTCTTGGTCCAATTAGGTGAATAACTCTTTATTCTTTATCTTTTAGATAACGCCTAATTGTCATGCCTCTAAGTTCATCAATCCAATTGAGTCTTACCCAGTTGCGTCCAACCTCTTGCTTCAACATACACACATTACTTGCTTGTGTCGTCCGCAACACATCATGGTGAATTAAAATCGCCTTGCTTTGGCAAGCCCGAATTTTAATAGACCGTGATCATGAAGGGTGTTTAGGCAAGAGAAGGCAAAACGCAATATTCTATTTGAGGGATTTAATAGTCATTATTCGTTTGGTTGATCACATCAACATGATCTACTTATTTGGATTGGGCTATCCACAATAACAGTCCATATGTTTATTATTATCTTGTTAACGTTTTGCTAGTATTGCCATACACACAAAAATAAATAACAAGACATAAATAATAAACATCCACAAAAGAAAAATTAACGTGGCATGGATATGGCCCCTAGACTAAGATATTACCAAGCCAATGATAATATCCATGTGCCCTAAAGTGACAAGCTCATCTCCATGTGCTCCACGATAGCTGCGCGCCTAGGGTAGGGAGTCCCCGTCGTCTTTTGGCTTCTTTGGTTCTCCGGTCTTCTTATCCATGCTCTTGGCTAACATCTAAATATTTCTAATTCTACCCTAGCATCTAGAATAAATAAATAAATAAATAAAGCCTCACATGTTGAGGAGAAAAACGACTCGCGTGCCGTAAAACCTAATTAATAATTACATTAATTTGATCAACTCGCATGCCGTAAACCAAACCACAAAAGCATAAAACATCCACAACCTATGACATATCCATCCACCATGCAACAAAGCACATAATACAGTTAAAACCAATTTTTAACGCGCTTGTTCAATTTTAGTTGTTTTGGACATACTAGGGTTAAAACGGTCCATTAGATTTACCAAGAGAATGGCCAAAATCAATCAAGGAACCGCCACACTAGGCCCGGGCCGGCCATCCCTAGCCCACACGGCTAGGCCGTGTTCTAGGGTGCGCCGGCCCCCTTGGGGTCGTGTGTTACTTGGGCGGCAAGGACAGGGAGGGGCGGTCCCTTCATGGAGCCACACCTCCTCATGGAATTTTTTCCAAAAATAATTCCTTCCTTGTTGGGTTGTTTCCAAAACACCCTTTTGCCTTGATGCCCAAGTTTAATTGTTTCCATACTTGGAAAACCCATTTTCCAAGCATGTGCCCAAACCCAAGTTCTTTATCCAAAATCATTCACATCATATGTGACAAAACTCACTAATTCCTACATCCCAAGTAAAATTAGATCTTTTTTATTGCATCTACTATGCCAATTAATTTCAGTTTCGCGTAAAATTAACAATACGGTGTATGAACTGAAATCGCAACACACAAAATCATGTTATGCACTACGAATTTTGGCTCTGATTTCACTGTTGGGTTATGACGTAGGTAACGCAGCGGAATAAAAAAAAAATTAATTCCTACTCAAATCCCACCAAGGATCACAGGAAGAGATATTCATAACATGATGAAGGACATAGAAGATGTGTACCTTTTGGTTCGGGAGATCACACGAAGAATATTTTCCTCGTCTCTACGGTTGATCCACGTCTAGATGTGAGATCTAAATTTTACCTTCTAAAGTGCTAGCTTGGACCGGAGAAAGAGGGAAGAAGGAATCAAGCAATGAAGGCACAAGGAGAGAATCGGCCCTCTCTTGTGTGGACGACGGGTAGGGGACGGGCTAGGGTGTTCGGCCCTAGCTTGTCTCTTGCTCTCTATTTTGATTTCTCTCCCACTCACTTATGTTATGAGCATTAGTTGTGGGAAGGAAGCTAGAGCATCCTTCATATAGTCCAACAACTCCTTGTTAACTACATAAAGGCCCTTCCTAGTTCTACATGAACTTGGATTAGTCCCTTCCTTGCATATTAGTCCTAATAAGTTTGCAAGGTGTTGCAAAGTGATCCTTTCTCATTAATAATCATATTAATTAATCCCAAATCTAGCTCAACTATATTTGATGTGTGACCCCATAGGTTTCTACTTAGTTGGTAGTAACTAATTACTAACATGGAGCGGTGTCTAGCAACACATACATGCACCCAACCAAATAGAAATAAGTCAGTGATGCCGACAAACCTTTGTGCCCAATATCTCATATTGCACTATCCCTTTGTCTCCATATCCGGATTGGACACGAGACATAAATAGTCACACTCGTATATCCAATCTATAGTTGCTCGATCCTGGGAATATGCTTATGCAAGCAGATAACATCAATATCTCCATATTGATTTATCTGAGTCCGGACACACATTCAATAAGCCTCGTCCCTGGAGTGGCCATGGATATTTACTCCCATTATGTGGGAGGGACAAATCCTGTCTACATCACTACGATCTCTAAGCTTGCTTCCTATCATGCCCAATAGCTATCTTTATAGTCACCCAGTTACGGTGTAACGTTTGATAACATCAAAGCACTTCACAACTAGAGTATCTAGTGACTTCAAGTCTAAGGATTGCAATTATATTAGCACTACGAGAAGCGATTGTGACCTCAACATAATCTAATGTATCCTTCTCGTTGTGGGTCAATCCAATATGCCATTACTCCTAATGCATACCCTTGTGTTGGATCGTGCTATCTCCATATCAATCCAACCCCATACTGGTCTATAGATGATTGTCCCATTAATCATTATAAATGACTAGGGATATTTAAGAATATAACACTTATATTCTAAGGATTTCATTCATGTTAACATATCTCCATATCGATAACATAGTGAATCGTAATTCCATATATTTGTCACAATAAATTGATTGCCTCTAGGGCACAATTCCAACACACACTCATTGATGGGAGCTTGAAGCACGTGAACACAAGCGCAACAAAGATCCGGGATGTCGTCCACGGAAGATTACGCTACAATAGGTAACCCTAAATAGCTTTGCGCTATGATTAACTGTCTAGGGTTGACTTGTAGAAATATTCATTCATTGGTATCAGAGCCTTAGTTTTTGTTTCGTGGCTCGAAACTCGGTAAAATTCGTACCTGTACTCACTACCTCATTTTTTATTCCTTGAGTTTCAGTAAAAAATAATATACCGTCGCGTCGATCTTTCTGCGAGGATTTCATAAATATAAAATTTGAATTTTTTGGATTAACGAGCTAAAAATTATGGCTATTTTCGTATTCTGTCTGGACTGTGCGGTAGAAATTATGTCTATAAAATAAATGTGTTATTCCAAATGCTAAAATCGAGTTTCGAACACATGGTTCAAGTCAGGACGAAAAACCGAGACCACAAAGCCAGGCTTGCCAGAAACGGACCGTCAGAAGACGGCACGTGGGCTTTACGCGCTGACCAACGGCGCCCACGTCGAGGGTTGACGTGGCATAACATGTGGCATGATATGATGTTGTGGATTTGACGTGGCCCTGACGTTGCTAGTTATGTGGCATGTTGGCGTGTCATGTGCATTATCAATTTGCTGACGTTTTCGGTGACGTGGCACTGATTGGGCGGCCACATGGCATCCGTGAAACAACCCGGGATCTCGGTTCAGGGTTTAAGAGATAATAGATAACCAAAAGTATAAATATAAATACGAATATTAAAATTTAGCTAATAAATGAAACAATCTTTGAGAAGACAAGTTTACAAGACCAATATGTTTGAAATAAGCTAAGTGATCTAACTTATGCTCAACGACCACGCCATGATCCGCATTCCCATCCCGACTCACACTAACATGTGGTGGTTTTGAATAAAAAAACGCAGACACCGCTGTTTGAAAACAAATGGAGTAAATACACACTACGGCATGTAAAGCAGTGAGTGGCACACAAGCATGAGTTGAAATAAATCAAGAGATTTAAAAAATTAATAAGTAAAAAAGTTGGAAATTTCTGAACAATTATGAGGTATCGCGTAGCAAGAACCTCCGAAATTTAAAATGTTAATAAACCATGAGTATTCAAAATATTATTAAGCCATTAACGTAACAAGAGTAAACAAGTTATCCTGAATTGATAACGATACTAAATCACGAGTAGCAACTCATTTCAATCGATCAGGGCATATAAAGAGCCACAAAGCAACATCAATAGATGGTCAACTTTCTTGCAAATCTAATTAACCGTTAAGTTTAGATGAGGCATGTCCTGAGCCACCAGCATGATCGACGTAGACAGAGCGCGCGATCACAAAGTAATCATAAAGGGTTCCTTTTAGGGTCTATCAAACCTATTTCACCCGAGCGTTAAGGGATCCCATACGTCAATCCCCGCTCACAATTCATAGCTAAAAGGCCTGAGGTGTCGACACCCCTATACCGTAGTGACCCTTACAAGTATAAGTAGCTTTCTATAGCTCTACAAACCCCTTGGCCGCAAAACCTTGGTACATTTTGGCTCGTCGGGGGTGGATTTATGAACATTAAAGTTCTATCCTATAATACAGAGCACTGCTTAGTCGCCGTAGCTATAAGTAATTGGAGGATCGCTTGGCGCCTCCGATCGGAGCCATCAATAACACAACTATGTACATCGTTATAAATCTATTAAAAGTGTGTTAGTTTTTCTCTTAACCATAACCAAATCATATTTCACATGTAATTTTCAAGAGTTCTCACAAAGGATTCATGAATATCCAAACAACTTTCGAGTATAAATCATGTTTTTCATACTTTTTCAATCAACAAAATATTCATTTGAGAAATCACACAAATACTCACATTTTGATAAGTAAGGTTCGCACATATGTACTTACCACAAAGATGAAGCACAACCAAAAGCAAGAAAGTAAGTCTTGCACTCCAACGACAACCACTCTCTCCTACAAAGACGATGTCTACAATCACACGTAGCATAATACAAATGCAAACCCACATGGCACATAGTCCTAAATATCACTAATGCACATATAATATGTTTACTTATCAAAACAAATCCAAGATAACACTTAGAAATCCAAAAACTCTAAGTTTTCTAAAAAATGTGAAACTACCATTCTAGACTGAATTGTAGCTCTGACTTTAGAGCCTAATTTACCATATCAAAATACTTCATAAAATTATGAAACTCGGTCAGAAGATAGATAAATGTGTCTAATTTCAGAAACATCAAAAATCTTATCCATAGCTATCATATAATTAAATATAGAAAATAAACAAATAATATTGTGCAGAGACAAGTCTGAGAGCAAATGTGAACTTTGAAAGGTGATTACTACCACTTGGAGAATCGCAATCATCTTCATCAGAATTAATCCTCAATGTGTGTAGTTACAACACAAGATAGATGAGATGACATAAGTGTCTGGAAATAGGGTTTTAACAACAATGGCAAGACTGGTCCAAAAACTGAGTTTTAAAAACCATGCAACTTAGAATGAGCTTATCTCCCTAACCAAAAAGGCTACGGAGTTAATTTTTTTCTCAAAATGACCCTCTCTGAGTCTAATTTCAAAATCAAGAGTTAAAAATTCTAGATAAACAAAATTTGGAGATAACCCATGTTTTTCAGAAAATGGTCAGATTGTATCAACATGCAAATTTTCCAAAAATGAACAAGAGTGCTTCTAGTGATAC
This sequence comes from Linanthus parryae, assembly GCA_023055425.1. NCBI lineage: Eukaryota > Viridiplantae > Streptophyta > Magnoliopsida > Ericales > Polemoniaceae > Linanthus > Linanthus parryae. The sequence continues at coordinate 76,182,428 of JALGPY010000006.1, read as the reverse complement.
ATGAAATTTATGTAGACTTGATTTTCACCCAAATAACATCATTTTAAGCATGGAGTAAGATTTTTACATGTTCTTGACACAACTTATCAAAATGTTCTTGAGATTCAAGTGCAACTAACAATAAATCCACAAAGTGCATGTGGGTTCTAGTGTTAGTTTTATGAAATAGTCTAAATTTTGAAGTCAGACACAAGATCTAACCATGGAGATGAAAAATCAAACATGAAAATGAAGAAACCAAAGATAAAATATCATCAATCAAAGCTAAATATGGGCATGCATGTATGAATTCGAGACTAAAAGAAAAGTTTACCCCAAGATTAAAGAAGATTATGAGCAAAAGAGTAAAATTGACCTTCAATCCATGAGTAGAGTAGTAAACTAACTCCCTTCATTGTTATACCAAGCTTGGAATCAAGTTTTCCATGCTTGGGAGACTAGAAAATGAAGTTTTGATGGTGTTTTTGTGAAGTCAACACCAAAGAACGGGAATGAAGCTTGGAGAGGGAGAAGAGAGCATGTATGGGTGCTCTTGAGGAGAAAAAGATGAAGAAAATGAGAGTGAGAAAGCTAGAGAATGATGAATATAGGAGTGTAAGTGGTGGGGTATTCCACAAAGAATGTACATACAAGATGGTATGTAGTAGTGCTAGTTGTTGAGGGAGGAGTAGAGTGCAATTAAAAAGTCTCCCAACAACATAGTTGGGGTAGAAATTAGAATAATAAGAAAATGAAGGTTGACCTGCAAATACTATAAATTGAGGGTAACTCTAAAACTTCATATACAAGAATGGTATGAATGGAAAATACAAAAAAATTGAGGGGTAACAACAAGATTTCTAATTACTAGCTAACACACAAAAGTTAAATTTCATAAATTATAAAATATCCAAATAATTTTAAATAAACCAGTTTGTATATAAATGTCAAAATCCACTTTTAGAAAACTACAAGTATCTCTCAAATATACAAAATAAGTTTCATATTGTATTATACAAGTTTCCAAAACTACAAAATAACTTCAAAAAAATGTATATAACCATAGATGTCCAATGGTACCCTTATACTTTAAAACTAAGAAGAAGTTAAGAACATGTTTGAAATGTAATTTATTGAAATTCTCAAATAATTTTATAAAATTACCAAATAAGCCCTTACTAAAATACGGGGTATTACAATTCTAGTCAGCAAGAAGCTGACGTGGCAGAGTGTCGCGTGGAGCGCATGGCCGAAGCGAGCGCCCAACGCGCGGTGGCGCTTGTCGGCGAGTGCGGAGACCTTAAACACACCGTTTTCAACCCAAATTTTTTCTGGAGACTAAACTTATTTTTCCCTACTTTCTACCGTAAGAGGTGGGACTATAGGAGTTTTAGGGCCTTATTTGATTATTTAGAGTAATTAAATAATTGGCTATTAATTTCTAGTAATTTCTAGATAATTCTGGAACTTTCCAAAAAAGTTCAGAATGTTTATTATTCTGTTTCATACATGTTTGCGGTTTCAACGGGTGTGTTTGGTGTGTGAACGTTGCATAGATGCGATTGTTTATAATTTATGTTTTGGTTTTGATTTAAATTTTTTATATATTTATTATGTAATCAAAATACGACATGCGTATTGTGCCTCTCTTGTACTATATTGTCTTCTTCTCTCATCTACTCCCCTTCATAGGAGGTTCTTCTTATTAGACATAAGATACTTACTTAGTGAGATTGAAGATTGAAGGCTAAAGAGATGGCCAAACCGAGATACGTGGAGCATGATGTGTGAAGCAAAGAAGAATTGAAGGACTTCGCGATGAGTTTTCTCAAGAGAAGAGGATGCAAGGAGCTGAATTCAAGATTCGTGCAAGACGTATTCTCATTAGTCAAATCTGGGGGGCACATCCATGCATATTTTGTTTATGCTCATGTATGCTTGTGTTTACTTTTCTTATATGCGTGTGATTGGATATCTCTGTTTATATCGTATAATCTCGCATGTTAAGGAACTAAAACAAAAGCAACTCACAATAGAGACATGATTAAAATTGATAGGGAGACACAATATACGAGATTTGATTCCTAAAATCGCCACTAGGTTTTGGTTTGGTCCTTATGTAACTCTGTTAATCTTTAATCAATGACTCATCTTATGGAACTAACTAAATTATAGTGTTAATTTCCTAGTAATATCAAATATTAATCAATCATGTCTAAATCCAAAATCTGAGGGCTAAATGGTGACAACAACGACTTAAGGAAACGTCGTACTATGTATCATTTGATTGACATAGGTTGTAAAGCCACCTACAATTCTAACCCATAGACATGGTTTGACTGGACCGCGAACATTTGAAAGGATAAGCACTCATAAAACTTTTTCTCCTGAAGAGGCTTCTTTAGGAGAACGCTTTCTTGGCTGTTTTGAAGAGGCTTCTTTGAGAGAACTCTTTCTTGATTGCTTGCCAAATATACATCATTCACAAAGTTATTTCCTGGTGATAGATGTTCAACAATCCTTTCACCATCTTCTACTTGCCCAAACTACAAGCCTCCAAAATTCATGTGTCTAAGATTCATCTTGGCCAACTAAAACTTAAGTCGTGAAACCCCCTAGAAGATCATGAGTTTAAAATACTGGTGGTACATGCCTTATCTCTAGCCAAATTGAACATAGAGTGAAGAGCTCCACATTTAGGCGCTTGAATAGCCAAAGGACTCATAATGCGGTCGTTCTTAAAAGTTACTACTTGAAATACCTGCAGGAAAAGCGGTTTTAAACTGCTGTTTAAGGGACACTAACCGCCATTTTAGGGCAAAACAACGATTTTTGTAGTGTTTCTAGAACCACCACTTCGAACGTTGTCGCCAAAGTTTTACCTCGGTTCCAAATTGCAATTAATTTAACAGATTTTACAAAAATTATAGTAAATTGTTTTTATTTTTTATTTTTGTTATTTTAATTTTAATATGTATACTCTTAAGTGGTATTTTCATCACACTTATTGGAATATTATTGGTCAAGATATTATTGATATGTGCTTACATTTTCTAAATAATGGTGGTGATATTTCTACCATTAATAAAACTTGCATTGCCCTCATCCCAAAACTTAAAACCCCTAAATCTGTTGTTGATTTTCGTCCTATAAGCCTTTGTAATGTTTCTTATAAAATAATTTCTAAGGCTATTGCTAACCGTCTTAAAGACATTCTTCCTACAATTATAGATCCGGCTCAATCTGCGTTTATTAAAGGTCGCCATATTTCTGATAATTCCATCATTGCTTTTGAAACTCTTCATACTATTCAAAATCAGAAAAATAATACTGGGTCCTTTTCTTTAAAATTGGATATGGCCAAAGCTTATGACCGGATTGAATGGCCTTATTTAAACCAGGTTTTATTAAAAATGGGTTTTCCTACAAATTTTACTAACCGTATTATGTCTTGTGTGACCTCGGTTTCCTTTTCAATACTTATAAATGGTCAACAAACAGACTTTTTTCATCCTACTAGAGGCCTTCGTCAAGGCGATCCCATTAGTCCTTATCTTTACATTATTTGTACCGAAGGTTTATCTTGTCTTATTAAAGAGGCGGTCACTAGCAGAATTTTTCAAGGTGTCAATCCGGATTTTATGCTCCTAGTATCACACACCTTTTATTTGCGGATGATAGTATTTCATTTGCAAAGGCGACCGAACAAAATGCTATTTCCATTGCTTCCATTCTCTATCAATACTGTGAATCTTCGGGTCAATAAATTAATAAAAATAAATCTGATGTGGTTTTTGGCCCTACTGTACCTGATAATACCCGTAATTGCATATCCAAAATTTTACAAATTCCTATTGCAGTTACTCACCAAACCTATTTGGGCCTACCTACGGTTATTGGTAAAAATAAGAAAAAGCCTTTTGAAAATTTAAAAACAAAAATTTGGAATAAAGTTAGTGGTTGGAAAGAAAAGTTTTTATCTCGGGGGGGAAAGAAATTCTTATTAAATATGTTGTCCAAGCTATTCCGACCTATATCATGTCTAATTTCCTTCTCCCTACTACTTTTTCTGATGATCTTCAAAAACTTTTCACTAAATTCTGGTGGACAAATGAACTTGACAAGAAAAAAATAATCTGGAAAAATTGGGATAAACTTTGTTGTCCAAAAAATATTGGAGGGCTGGGTTTTAGACATTTATATTCTTTTAACATAGCACTCCTTGGCAAACAAGCTTGGAAATTGCTTACTAACCCAAACTCCCTTTTATCCAGACTTCTAAAAGGAAAATATTTCTATAATTCCAACATTATTTCTGCTGATTTTACTACCAGTTCATCATACATTTGGAAAAGTATTGTTAAAGCAAAAAATGTTGTTTTTAAAGGTATTCGCCAAGGCATAGGTAATGGTCAAAACACTTACATTTACCATAACAGATGGATCCCTATGGGTCTTGGTAGGAAACCTGTTGGAAATCCAAAACTTCCCCTGAATTCTAAAGTTTCTGTTCTTTTAAACCAATACTTGGAATTCAGATTTAATCAAAAATAGCTTTTATGAAGATGAAGCAGAGGCTATTACTCAAATTCCTCTTATTTCGCCTCATACTGATGACTATTTCATTTGGTCTAAAACAGTTGATGGTGTTTACACTGTTAAATCAGCTTATCACATGATAGCAGAAAATTTCAACTCCAACTATTTTGCTCATTGTGTGTCCACTTCTACTACTAACTATGATACTTTCTGGAAAAATTTGTGGAACCTTAACATTCCCAGTAAGATCAAAATTTTCATCTGGCGTATTTTTTACTCCTGTATTGCAACAAAGGATAATCTTCTAAAAAAAGGCATCTCTTTACCTGTTATGTGCACTTTCTGTGGCAAAACAGAGGAATCAATTGCTCATCTTTTCTTTGACTGCAGTTGGAGTCGAAAGCTTTTCTCTTCTCCTTCTATAAAATTTCCAACTGCAGATCTGTATATGCCTTTTTCTCATAGATTGAAACACCTTTTCCTCTCCTTAGAAAATTCTCAACAACATCTTCTCTGTTTTCTGCTGTGGAACCTGTGGATTGAAAGAAATAGAAGAATTTTCAAATCTGATTATAGAAATATTTCTGATTTAGCAATTCAAATCATTTCTGAAAACAGAGAATTTCAAGAAAACACTCTTTTCACAAAAGATTATACTTATCTTGGTCGAGAGGTTGTGCATGCAGGTCCTGGAAGCGAAAGAGGATCAAGCAGATGGAAACCCCCTCCATCAGAGTTGCTGAAATTAAACACTGATGCTGCAATTTCAACAGATATGAAGAGATCGACAGGAGGAGGGATTATTCGAGACTCAGAGGGAAGATTCGTGTTTGGAATGTCTCTACAGATTCCTTTCACGAAGGACCCTCTAATTGCAGAAGCTTATGCGATGCTCCATGCAATCCGAACATCGAAATCTAGAGGATTCCTGAGTTTGATAGTAGAAACCGACAACAAATCTCTGGCTTCCCAGTTGCAGAAGAAGCAGCAAGGAGAGGGTTTCTCAGAGAGGAGTCGGCTTACTTCTACACTATTCGGCGAGCTTCGAGACCTTATATTCTCTAGGGTTTCTTGGTGTAACCGTGATCAAAACGGGCTGGCCCATTTATTTGCAAAAATGGGCCTTTCAAGTAATGTTAACATGTATTGGGCTTCTATCTGCCCTATAAGCTTGTATGAACAATGGGCCTCAGACTATGGTCCAATTAACTAAATACATTACAAGCTTATTTCAAAAAAAGTGGTAGTTTCATAATTAAATTTTCTTTCAGCTAATTTTGTTTGTTGTGTTTCTCGCAAGTGGCGGAGGAGACGGGAATTGGACGGTGTGGGGACGGCGATGGTGTGGCGACGACGGTGTTCTTTGCTTCCAAATGTAGCAGACGACGGCGCTGTTGCATGGGTCTGTGCTTCGGAGGAGGAAGACGAGAATGACTAGAGGATAAGGGAGGGAAGATGAGAGAGAAGAGGGGATGGAGGAAGACGAGAGAGAAGAGAGGAGGGAGGAAGAAGAGAGAGAAGACCAGAGGGAAGGAGGGAGGCGAGAGAGACCAGATGTGGAGGTAGGGAGGGAGGCGAGAGAAGATAGAGAGGGGGAAAGAAATGCGGCTGAGACATTGAGAGAGAGAGAGAGAGTTGTAGATAAGATTAGGGTTTGGAAAATCAATGAGTGCGATTAGATCTAGACATAGTTATATATAGCGGTTCCTTGAAACCGTTGTTTGTTATTTATTTAATTTTTTTATTAATTATAAATAATATATATTGAGGAAAATATTTATATTTTATTCAAGCAATCTACGGTTATCATAAAATCACAGTTTATTATTTTACTTTTTACTTTTTTTATTTATTTATACGTGATGACTATTATAGATACTATAAAAGATGAGTATTTAGTTATTGGATGTTGATAATAATTAAAATAAAATATAAAGTTGCAGATAGATTTTTTAGATATGTTTAACTTATCTGTATATGCACTACTGTATATAAGCATCACTGGTAAATAGAAGAATGCATCTGATTTCCTCTACTCTTTATGTTATCAGAGCTCGATCAAACTCGAACGAGTGTAGAGCGATCCAAGAATGACTACACCACAAACCTCCTTCTCTACACCATATGTGATCAATCATCTTAAACCTATGACAACCTCACCTTCAAACACCCCTATTTCAATCAATGTTGCTGCGCACGCTCCCTTGAAACTTACAGCAACAAACTACTAATACTAAAGACTTCAGTTTACCATGATGCTAGTGGGATATGATCTCATGGGCTTCATAAATGGTGAAAAATCGTGCCCTTCTACAAAGATCACCGACAGAAATGGTGATGTCCCAAATCCTTCATATTCTATAAGGGTTCGGCAAGATCACTTAATCATCAATGCCATCATCAGGTCTCTATCCCCCTCTATTATTTCATTCATTGCTTCCGCTCAAACCTCCATGGAAGCGTGGAAAACTTTGGCCAACACATATGTCAAATCGTCTCATGGCACATCATGCACCTGAGAGGAATTTTAGCCAATGCACACAAAGGTACTCAGTCAGTAACTTGAGTGTATGCAACATGTAAAAGGAGTGGCTGATGAACTAGGCATGTTTAATGCCCCGGAAAATTCAAAAGATCCTCAATGGTCTTGGTGATGAGTTCAAAGACATTGCCATCTCGTTTGATGACACAAAACCCATTTACTCCAATAACCGAAACAATCATCATCGACTCACCAAACCAAGCAATAAGTCCTTCAACCTGGCTCACCACTCCAGCCCAAACAACAAGCCTAATCATGGAAATACTAGTTCATTTAAACCCTACCGACGTAACTGTCAACTCTGTAGTGAACAAGGTAACACGTCCAAGTGTGTCCTTCTATTCCTCTCTTCCCAAACAACTCAGAACTCCAACTTTCAGCCACAACAGCCTCGTGTAAATTACGCCTCTCCAAGCTCCGCATCTCACCCTAAATGTCTTCTCGGCTCTGGTGCATCTCACCACGTCACTATAGATATGAAAAATCTTTCGCTTTACTCCAGATATGATGGCCATGATGACATAATGATTGGTGACGATTCGGGCTCAACATCACCCACACTGGTTTCGTTACCTCCCTTCCTCCTCCAAATATATTAATTTATCCAATGTCTTATGTGTTCCTACTATGAAACAAAATTTGATATGTATCTAATTTATGCTTATTTAAAAACGTCTCAGTTGAATTCTTCCCATTCTGTTTTGTTGTGAAGGATCTGCGAACAGGGGCACAACTATGCGCGGAAGGACTAGGAATGGCGTCTACGAATGGCCATCCACTAGAGAGCTCTCTGTCACATCATCACTTCTAGATTTCTCCAGCATCAAAGCATCACTACCAGATTGGCATCGTCGTCTTGGTCACCCGTCGTCAAAAATCACTTACCATCTCATCAAGTATGCTTCTTAGCTCATGTCTTCCTAAAATGCATCTACTTTCTCTCGTTTTTCATGTCTTAGAAATAAATGCACAAATTGAAGTTTGGTGAGTCAACTATGTCAAGTTTCAAACCTCTTGAACTGATTTATTATGATGTCTGGAGTTCTCCTGTTACTTCTCGAGATGGGTTCAAGTATTCTTGTGCTTTTTTGTGGATCATTTCACGAAATACATGTGTATGTATCTTCTCAAACACAATTCAAGTTGAGATGATATTTCCCCAATTCGAATTGCTGGTATAAAATTTCTTGTGTGACCCTATAATCTGGATCTACAATGACAATTGTGGTGAGTATATTGGCCTTTGAGAGTTCTTTGCCACCAATGGCATATCTCATTTCATAGCATCGCCACAGTCCAGAACTTAACAATGTCTCTGAACGACGCCAACGTCGGACCGTTGAAACTGGCTTGGCACTACTTGAACATGCCTGTCTCCCACTCACATTTTGGTCTCATGCATTTAGTACGGGTGTTTATCTTATTAACCGCACGCCTACTCCCATTTTACAACTGTCTTCTCCCTTTGAGAAAATCTTTCACACGCGTCCCAACTATGCTAAACTTTGTGCTTTTGGTTGTTTATGCTATCCGTGGGTTAAACCATATAATAAGCATAAGTTGGAGCCTCGTTCCCGCACCTGCATCTTCCTTGGCTAGTTATTGTCTCAGAGTGCCTATCAGTGTCTTGACCTTGAAAATGAACGAGTTTTTATCTCACGACATGTGAACTTTTTCGAGTATGTATTTCCTTACACATCGCCACTCTTCCCATCTACCATGCCCATTAGTTGATACCATTATGTCATGGTTACCATCCCCTTCCACTTATGTCCCCGTGTCCCATTCCCACCCCCCACCAGTTGATACTCCCTCTACTGATTTGAGTTCTGGTGAAGCATCACCAACATCCATAATCATTGGTGTATCTCCATGTGAAGCACCTCCAGTAATCTCCCACGTTAATCACACATCTCTGCCCGACCAACCTAATTCCCAACCATCCTCAAACACTCACTCCATGGTTACGCGAGCAAAAAATAACATCCATAAACCCATTTTAAAACTCCCAGTCACCATTATTATGTCCTCGCCTTACCAATCAGAACCTACATGTGTTTCCCAAGCACTAAAAATTTCTGAATGGCGTCGTGCAATGTCCGATGAGTTTGATGCCCATGCTAGAAATAGTACTTGGGAACTCATGCTCTTTCTTCAGCCTAAAACATCGTTGGATGTAAACGGTGTTCCGCATTAAACGAAATCCTGATGGTTCTGTCTCAAAATTTAAAGCTCGCTTGGTTGCCAAGGGATTTCACCAACGTCCCGGTCTTGATTATACCGAGACCTTTAGTGCCGTTGTGAAAAATAAAACAATATGGGTCATCTTGAGCATAGCTGCCTCGCATAAATGGCCACTCCGTCAACTTGACATGAATAATGCGTTTCTTCAAGGTCATATTTCAGATACTGTTTATATGTCGCAGCCGCCTGATTTGTTGATTTGCTTTGTCGTCTAAACAAGGCCATAGATAGTATAAAAAAGCCACATGGGCATGGTACTATGAGCTCCGTGATCGTGAATACCTACTAAGTCGCGGATTTGTCAGTTCTCAATCTGATGCTTCTCTCTTTGTTTTTTGCTGCTCATGGTTGTGTTTAATTTCTTCTACTATATGTGGATGTTATAATTGTCACAGGGAATAATGTTGGGCTTCTCAACAAAGTTATCTCTCAGCTCGCAGACCGATTCTCAATCAAGGTCCTATGCTCGCTCTCGTATTTTCTTGTCGTTGAGGTACACTACTTTGTGTTGGATTGAATACTAAAAGCCATGCTTTTTGTATTGGATTATATGAATTTGATATTTATGAGAATGGTTTTTGGGATTTTTTTTGCATTATATTATTATTGTGCATAGTTGTATGTTGTTCCACATAGTAGAAGATCTGGTGTGTAGAGTCTAGCTTACACACAAAAGATCTTATCTTCGTTTCTTGTGGAATGAAAGTTGTGAGTTCACAATCTAGATGGAATTAGGACAACCATCGGAACGATTGTAGCACATTGTTTTAGTAGGTCTGTCTTGGCTACTGGAAACAGTATAGTTCATACTTTAGTTTCAACTCAATGTGCTAGTATACTTTGTGTATATTGAACAGGACCAAGTTGAGATCATTGTCTTTGTACTGACATAACAAGACAAACTATGTTTCATGGTTATTATGGTTACTTATGCTCTTAATCCTTAGATAGTCCATGTGCACATGTATTTAGTAGTTATTGCTTTGACAAGTCAAGTGAGTGAGATTCCTATGGAGTCAATAACCTCGATGAGTTGGGTGATAATATTGAGTCCATGGTGTAAATTTATATTTCAAAGGAATCCATGTCCCAGTTATGGGATTGATGATATCCCCTTGATGAAGCTTATAAGTTTTGCTTATGTCAAACCCTGCAGGTAGATTACTTCGTAATCTAGACATATCAAATAAGTTAAGTGGTAAGGATCAAGGAATTTGGAAGAGGTCGATTAAATGAATTAGTCAGTAATTAATTTAATCGATGGATATCTGTAATCTTAACATTGGGAGATAATAATTATTTAATAACAGGAGCTCGAAATATTAGTTTTTGAGAATATGGACAGCAGTGCAATAACAGTTATTCAGTGGTACTAACTGTTATTAACTTTATTCGGGCTAGGTTCGGGTGGAACGAGAAGTCCTAATAAAGTTAGGAGTCTGATTCGTATTTTCTCCTCCAGATCCCTCCCGTCATAGTTTAAAAAACCGAACCGGACCGGCCGGTTCGACCGGTTGAACCGGTGAACCAGTGACTTACCGGTCCGGTCCTGCTATTGGATCGTTTGTGTAAACCAACCGGCCAAAACCGGCAAAAACTGGCGGTTTATAGCTGAACCAGTGAACCGGCCGGTTTTGACCGGTTTTGCCGGTTTTTGTAAGTTCTACTCCTCAACCCAAAATCCGCAAAAAATTCACTGAAATCAGAGGCTTTCTTCATCGCCCCTCTTGATCTACATCTCGCCAAGTCGAAGAGAGAGAAAACTGAGAAATAGAAGAGAGGAGGAACCAATTTACAGCCGAACTTGGTTACCGGCGAATTAGGTGCGAAGGATACGGTGGAGAGAGAAAAGAGACCGAGAGGGTTGAGACTTGGGAGAAAGAACTGCATCACGATCTCAGCCAAAGGCGTAGGTCATGGTTGAGAGAGAGGTAACTAAATAAGGGGAAGAGATAAAACAGATAATTAAAATGATTTTCTAAAGATGTGGATAAGATCATAAGAAGACACGTTGCAAAGATGTGGATAAGATCATAAGAAGACACGTTGCAAAGCAGCAACAAATTTTTCAAACAGATCATTACAGGTAATGGCAAATTTGTAGGAGCAATTTGTTTTACTATTTTTTTCTATTTCTCTTTAGGAAAAAGTGAGTTTTCCATACTTTTGTACTTTAAAAAATAGGAGACTGGTATTTACAGAAATATTTGTAAATGTTTGATAAGTTTACAAAACAAAAGCTCTAAATTACACTAAATTTTCAAGTTATGTCTTTTCAAAGTTAATTTTGGTGGCTCTAAAATAGAAATTTTTTGATGAAGTTTACTAATATTTATATAAAAATATTTATTTATACAGTAAACAAAAAACATGAAATTGAACCGGTCCGACCACCGATCCAACCGGTCCGACCATGAACCGCTGCCTCACCGACTCGATGGCCGGTCCGATTTTAAAAACTTTGCCTCCCGTAGCCTATATAAGTGTCCTTAGTCTTTAGAATTCGTATGCTTCAGATACACACCGAAATCTAGGGTTTCGAGAGTGAGAGCAATTCGTCTGGAGGCCAAGAAGGATCCTGGAAGCAGCAAGCCCACACTTGCATCCAGGAGGAACTTGAGGAATACGGGAGAAGATCCGGAGTGTTTCAGACCTACATCAGATAGCTTGGACGTAGGTATAAACCCTAATTCAACCTAGTAGGGTTTCTAGCGTTCATGTTGAAACAAGTTTTAATCATTATAGCAGACATGCAATCGAACTGGTCCAGGGATTCACCGCCCTTCACTTTGAGCATGGCATTTTCCTATCTCGGCAGAAATATGTCACTGACTTATTGACTCGCACAAGTGACGCGATTTCTTAACGCATATGCGCAAGTGCACGGTCAAGTAATATAGGGGTGGTATTTCAACCCCGGGTTATCGATCCCACGAGGACAGACTTTAGATTATCTAATTAGTTATTTAATTTAGAGTATGGTGCAGGAGGAAAGAGTTGATTGATTTGAGAACTGAAATAACATCCAAGCTAATATTTTTGTATTTTTATTATATTTAAGAAACAAGTTTGGAGAAACTAGGCAATCTCTAGATCACCTAGGGCTGTAGACGATTTTCGGATTATCTGAGCAACACGTTAACTATATTATAACTAAGCCGGGTAACAGAGATGACTATCTCCTATTGGTCTCAAGTCATTCTACTTCACGGTAGACTACAATATCCTATCGGTCTCTTGTTTCTACCGGTCCGTTCTAGTAGGCTAACGACATGCACGACAACGGGTCCTGTCGGTCCACCGTTGCACGAAACAGTCGAATCTCACCTACCGAATCTACCCACACTAGCCAATCCTAACATGTCTCTTCTCAGTCTCAGTGATACGGGATTGATGTTCAAGTCTCATCCTAGTTAGTTAGAATCACTATCGTGCATTCTCTAACTAAGCAGTGTTTCCGGTTAGCTACTCCATTAACACTGAGTATTAAGCACAGTAAATGACCAATTGAATTAAAATATTGCTAACTTTAAGCATGAATCAACTATTGAACAAACCCTAGTTCTTGAAACCAAGTTTTATCTCCTAATCGTGTCACTCAATTAGGATTACTAACATAAACAAGAAACTAGAATTGATTCAAAAGAAGAAATCAAGAAATCATGAAGAAAAGATCAAATCCGGAAAAATATCATCGTTTACATGAACCCTAGGCTCTCATAGAGACGCCTAGCAAAACGTCTAGATAATAACAATCAACCAAACAAGACTTACAAGTTTCTCCATACAAATATTTGAAAGAAGAGAAGAAGAAGAAGAAGAAGAAGAAGAAGAAGAAGAAGAAGAAGAAGAAGAAGAAGAAGAAGAAGAAGAAGAAGAAGAAGAAGAAGAAGAAGAAGAAGAAGAAGAAGAAGAAGAAGAAGAAGAAGAAGAAGAAGAAGAAGAAGAAGAAGAAGAAGAAGAAGAAGAAGAAGAAGAAGAAGAAGAAGAAGAAGAAGAAGAAGAAGAAGAAGAAGAAGAAGAAGAAGAAGAAGAAGAAGAAGAAGAAGAAACCTAGAGCTTCAATGGAGTCCTCTTGTGCGTGCGTCTCTTCTTTCTCACCTTGGTAGACTACTTCTTGAATAAATCTTCTCTTAATAAATCAGCCCCCATGTATTAATTATTCCCAAATTAGGTTTTAGGCAATAATTAACATGAAACTACGTAGTTTTGAGCCAAAGCTAGCCTATTTTCCTTCCTTCTCCGTCCGTGTGATTTTTCCTTAAGGAGATCGCACGATCTGAAATTCCTGATCGTGCGATCTCGGGGAGAGTTGAGTTCAGGTCTTGTTTTCTTCATCAGATCACATGATCAGCCAAAACCAGATCGTGCGATCTGACTAGCTATTCGCACGATCAACTACTCAAGTCGTGGAAACAGTGAGCTCCCTCAATTTTCCGCACGAAAAATTCTAAGTGCCAAGTCAAGTCACAAGATCTGCCATATCAAGTCTTGTGACCTCCTGAAGCTATTTATTTTTTTTCTTGATTCCTCTTTGCCTGCTCTGTTTTCATCTTTCACTTTCTTGAGCTTTAGTCGTGTTCCGAAGTTCGTTCTCCTCTCCGCTTAATCGCGCACGTTCTGTTTCCTGACAAAATAACATGAAAAACACGCGTGCGATCAAACATGACAAAATATCATAAAATAACGCGAGAAACGCCCAGATTTACAAGTTATCGCTCAAAGCTACACTTACTAAATTTCCTCAAGTTCATAGTGTATTTCTAATATAATCTACCCGAAATTCACACAAAGCGGTACACAAACGTAGAAGAAATACAACTCTAATACAGAGTTATCAAATCCCCCACACTACCTTTTTGCGCGTCCCGGGTAAAATCAATCCTCACACTACGTTTTAAATCCACCGAATTGCATACAACTTTACTAGCCATGTAACACAAACAACACACACACCCAATGCAATCTACATGACTATAAACAATGCAACTCGATTATCAAACAATACAAAAATTGAAACAACATACTTTTTTTCTTTTTCTTAAGAGACGGGCAATCTCGCTATCACTAACCAAAATCATCAAGTTCTCACAAGTCTCTTTTGCAATTTGACGCGATTTCTTAACGCGTATGCGCAAGTGCACGGTCAAGTAGTAAGAGTGGAGTATAATTAGGACTCCGGGTTGTCGAACCCTCGAGGACAATCTCGCAACAAGTTTATAATTAACAAAATAGCGCAGTTCACTAAGTAACCGGAGTAAAAAGTGGTGATTTATGGTGTTGCCACCCCCAAACAAGTGGCTGCGATCAATAACAAAAATAGTAGTAAACTGGAATGAAGCAGAATTCTTAATCAATTAATGGAGAGGACTAGGCAATCTCGTTGATCACCTAGGGTTGTAAACGATTCCCGGATTATCTGAGCAACACGTTAACTATATTCTAACTAAGCCGGGTAACAGCGCTGGCTATCTCCTATCGGTCTCAAGTCATTCTACTTCATGGTAGACTACAATATCCTATCGGTCTCTTGTTTCTACCGGTCCGTTCTAGTAGGCTAACGACATGCACGACAACGGGTCCTGTCGGTCCACAGTTGCACGAAACAGTCGAATCTCACCTACCGAATCTACCCACACTAGCCAATCCTAACACGTCTCTTCTCAGTCTCAGTGATACGGGATTGATGTTCAAGTCTCATCCTAGTTAGCTAGAATCACTATCGTGCATTCGCTAACTAAGCAGTGTTTCCGGTTAGCTACTCCATTAACACTGAGTATTAAGCACAGTACACGAACAATTGAATTAAAATATTGCTAACTTTAAGCATGAATCAACTATTGAATGAAACCCTAGTTCTTGAACCCTAGTTTATCTCCTAATCGTGTCACTCAATTAGGATTAATAACATAAAAAAACTAGAATTGATTCAAAAGAAGAAATCAATAAAACATGAATCAAAGATCAAATCCGGAAAATATTCATTGTTTACATGAACCCTAGGCTCTCAAGTCGAGATGCATAGCAAAAGTGCTTAGCTACTCATAACTAAATATGAAATACTCATGAGTTTCTTCATTAAAATTGAATAAGAAGATTAGAAGAAATCAAACGCAAAGAAGCTTCAATGGTAGCTTCGTGTTCCTCGTCGTCTCCTTCTTCTCACGTTCGTATCCTTCTTTTTCTTCTCACGTTGATGAATTGTAGAATGAAACAATCTCTCTCCTTAATAAATCAGCCCCCATGTATTAATTATTCTCAAATTAGGTTTTAGGAAATAATTAACATGAAACTACGTAGTTTTGAGCCAAAGCTAGCCTATTTTTCTTCCTTCCCTGTCCGTGTGATTTTTCCTTAAGGAGATCGCATGATCTGAAATTCCTGCTCGTGCGATCTCAGGGTGAGTTGCGTCCAGGTCTTTTTTTTCTTCATCAGATCACACGATCAGCCAATACCAGATCGTGCGATCTGACTAGCTATTCGCACGATCAGCCACTCAAGTCGCAGTAACAGTGAGCTCCCTCAATTTAACGCACGAAAAAATTCTAAGTGCCAAGTCAAGTCGCATGATCTGCCATATCAGGTCGTGTGACCTCCTGAAGCTCTTTTCTTTTTCTTTTTTTTTTCTTGATTCCTCTTTGCCTACTCTGTTTTCTTCTTTCACTTTCTTGAGCTTTAGTCGTGTTCCGAAGTTCGTTCTCCTCTCCGCTTAATCGCGCACGTTCTGTTTCCTGTCAAAATAACATGAAAAACACTCGTGCGATCAAACGTGACAAAATAGCATAAATTAACACGAGAAACGCCCGGATTAGCAATTTAAAGCTCAAATATAAACTTACTCAATCACCTCAAGTTCATAGTGTAAAACTAACATATTGTACCCGGAAATCACACAAAACGATAACAAATTGTGTAAGAAATATAACTCTAATACAGAGTTATCAAATCCCCCACACTACCTTTTGGCGCGTCCCAAGCAAAATTAAAAACATCTCCCACACTATGATTTTCAATCCACCGAATTGCATTCCACTCCCCTAGCCATGTGACACGAACAACTCACACACCCGACTATGCAATCTACATGCTCTATACAATGCAACTCGATTATCAAACAATGCAAAAATTAAAACAACACAAAAATATATTTTCTTTTTAGTTAGAGATCGAGCAATCTCGCTATCACTAACCAAAATCATTAAGCTTTCACAAGTATCTTTCAAAATTTCACAACCAATAGCAAGAAATTGAAGTAGAGTGATCCTACGCACAAGTCCACTAAGGCGTCCCCAAACATCCACCGTAATCAAACCAAGATTCGGGCACGTCCTTTAGCTCAGAGGGTCTAGACATCCTAAGTACTAAGGTAGTCTTTCTTCGCCAAGTCATTTGAGGTTTTCAGACCCTCTTAGCCGTGATTGCATTTGAATGCAAATTTTCCCAGTGACGGGAGACACAACTCCGTGTAATACGGCTTGACTTTAATTTTCCTTATTCGCTCTAATTGGATTGAATCCAAATTCCCCGCGCGAATGGAGGCACATTAGGTTGTTCACCGTATCTAATCCAAGAGAAGATTTTGATCCATTTTGTTTTTCATTCTCTTCTAAACCGTGCATTTAGGGCAACTAAGTGTGGGATTTTTCGGTTAACTCTTGAAACCGCCGTAAGGGATGGTGGTGTACGCCCCCCGACTTCACTTAGGCCGAGGAAACCGTACCACATAAAACCAACTCTACACGAAGTTCCACCCCAGATTTCAAGAGGCCACAAGTTTCCACTCGAAAACAGACTATTCAACTCCTTAGGACTAAATCCTCCTAGCACAATAAAGGAACTAAAGGTATGCCCTCGTCTACTTTCCACATTCCCTGAATACCCGGGACATCCTTTCGTGAAACAGGTGCGCAAAATGCTAAAAATTAGAACATTCCTACTACCGTGCTTCCTATTCTCAAAGAATCTTTCACTGAACTCTCTTCGGTTTCTAGCTTCATCAATTGCCCTTATTCTCAAAATTTTAAATTTTTCTGATTTTTCACTTTTCCATTTTTTTTCTTTCTCTATTTTTCCTAACTCTATATGAATTGGCCAACTCTACTACTCACATAACATGGGTAGGAAGACTCAAAAATATAAAAGTGCAAACAATGCAGAAATTAAAGATCTAACACAATACGACAATATAATAAACACACTACTAACCACACTACTCACAATACTAACACAATCTACATGTAACAAGGCTATGCAAAACAGACATGGCTAGCAAAAATATACACAACCCCCCCCCCCCCACACTTAAGCGTTTCGTTTTCCTCAACGAATTTAGAGATAATGAAATAGGACTCATCGCTTAAATATGCAGGCGGTGGATTTCAACATCTATTGCTCGGAATGTGGATACAAGAGAGAGAGTTAGAGGTACCTGGGTGCCCAGACCTACATGGGCACCGTTTCCGCGAAATCGCAACAAGAAGGGGTCTTGTGGACCGTTGACAGTTTTCGGAGAAGTTTCTACGCGCCCGAATTCCGATGTGCAGCTAAGATATAAACTGTAGCCCTCTCATGCGTGTGGCACTCAACATATTGGAACTTCTCCTCGACCTCGAGCAATTCTCTATATCTTTTAGGCATACTCCTGTGGGGCTTTTTCTTTCCACAACTTCCTGCAATCTCAAGCACACACATCAAGAAGGGGAATCCGGTGCGTCTTCTGTACCTGTGTCCCTGCACACTAATTTAAATAAATTACTCCAATCTCTCTCACCCCTCATAGTCAAATATAGAGAAATCATAAATAAATAAAAACTAAAATAAAAAGCATCCTACTCTACATTGGGTTGCCTCCCAAGCAGCGCTTGTAATTTAAGGTTGACGGCCCGACCATGTTACCTCTTCCACCTCACGAGGGTGGTCTGGCACATTGTGCCGCTTCCAGCTTTGCTTTCCTGTGATGAATTTGAAGCACTTCTTCATGTGCTTGCACAGCTGATGGCTTGTTCCTTTCCCAATAATTAGGTGGATCCCCTTGCGACAACTCTGGGATTTGGCGCTTCACTGGCACAGATGGCTGATACTCCCACGAGTATTGGGGCGTCGTTTTGAAGACCTGAAACGTCTTCATGTCATCATTGACCCTCATAATCAGATCCCCATTCTCTACGTCAATGAGAGTACGACCAGTCGCTAGGAACGGCCTACCCAGAATTATAGGCACATCACCTGCTGGCATGTCTAGTATGACAAAATCAGCCGGAATTATCAAGCTGCCAACTCCCACAAGGACATCATGTATCATCCCACAGGCTCTCTTGGATGATTTATCTGCAAATTGGAGAGTGATACAGGTTCTTGGAGGCTCCCCCACACTTAGCTTTTTGAATACCGACAACGGCATCAAATTCACGCTCGCTCCCAGATCACAGAGAGCCCTTCCTTTGTAGGAATCACCCAAGGTAGCTTTAATGACAAAACTACCTGGATCCTTCTTTTTCTTAGGTAGTCCATGAAAAACACATGAACTAACCTGTTCATTTAAGTTCACTCTCTGAAATTCATCAACTGCTTTCTTACCAAGGACTGCATCTTTAATAAACCTTGCATATTTTGGCATCTTTTGAAGTGCCTCAATCAACGGAATATTAATGTGAAGTTTTGAAAATACGTTTAGAAGCCTGTATTCCTCAGAGTCGTCTTTCTTCTTCCTAGTACGCAATGGAAATGGTAGTTCTGGAGAAGAAGAAGGAGATGGAAGTGGTACCTCAGTAGATTTTTCTGCATCCTGGTGAATCATGCCCTTTGATTGGGGGATCATGAAAGGTGTCTTCTCATAATCGAAGACTTCATGTTCCTTTGCCTTAGATGCTGTAGCTCTGGAATGACTCGGATATGGTGGATCCTCAAGTGCAATACCACTTCGAGTTGTGATGGCTTGAGCTTGCTCCTCAGAAGTATGAACAATGTTGCTTGGTGCTCTTTGTTCGATTTTCTCTTTCAGATCTTTTATTTATGCTTGAGCCACCTGAAGTGAAATTTCCAACGAGCTGACATGTGTGGACATGTCCGTCATGTGCTTAGCCATTACCTTTATTATCCCTGTCATCTCGGTCAAATCTGAAGGTGGTACTAGCTGATGCTGATGCATCTCTGGACTAGCTACTTCATGAACTACCTCCACCGCATTCACCTGAACCATGCTATGTGCCAGGGAGCTATGCTTCATTGGTTCTTGATGCTGGCACTCATAATCCAAGCTCTCATCTTGCTCAACCACATGTCTTATCAACTCATATGCACCCTCCACATCGCATTTGAACAAGAAGCTACCTCTAGCTTCCAAATCGATCTTATTGTTATCATCCTTGCCAAGCCCATTATAGAATACCTGAATGATATTAGCTTTGTAAATGGCATGATCGGGGCATTTACGCAACAAGAAAGTGAGGCGCTCCCATGCTGTGACGAGTGATTCATTCTGCGTTCGCCTGAAATTCCATATCTCGTTCTGTAGTTGAATCATACGTGATATTGGAAAGAATTCGCACATAAACTGAGAGACACAATCTTCCCACATTGTGATTGAGTTGGAAGGCAAAGAATCCAGCCAATCTTTAGCAGTTCCCGTGTGGCAGTGAGGAAATAACAGCAGTTTAAGTGATTCAACAATGACCCCTTGTAGCGTATTACCTGGCACGTGTTCTGAAATTTTCCGATGAATGCATGAGGATCTTCATCATTTGTGCCAGAGTAGGTTCCCATCTTTTGTATGAACTGAATTGTGGACAGCTTGAGGCAGAAATTTTCTGCTTGAATCGGTGGCGCCACAATAGCTGGCTCAGTTCCTTTCAGGTTCACCTCAAATGCCTGGAAGATCGTTTTCCCATACTTGTTATATGGCTTTGAGTATTGCCTAGCCATTGTTGCCCGCAGTAACTTTTCAGACTCAACTAACCTGGCTTCCATCTGTTCTCGTTTGGGGCTACTCGGCTCTTCGCCCTCTGCCATCGTTACCTGAGATCACAACACTAGAAAACACGTGAGGGTAACTGATAGTGAACAAAACAAAAATAAAAACTAAACTAAACTAAACTAATTGTTAATTAAAGACTTGTTAACCGTTGTCCCCGGCAACGGCGCAAAAAACTTGACGCGATTTCTTAACACGTATGCGCAAGTGCACGGACAAGTAGTAAGAGTGGAGTATTTTTAGGACTCCGGGTTGTCGAACCCTCGAGGACAATCTCGCAACAAGTTTATAATTAACAAAATAGTGCAGCTCACTAAGTAACCGGAGTAAAAAGTGGTGATTTATTGTGTTGCCACCCCCAAACAAGTGGCTGCGATCAATAAAAAAATAGTAGTAAACTGGAATGAAGCAGAATTCTTAATCAATTAATGGAGAGGACTATGCAATCTCTTTGATCACCTAGGGTTGTAAACGATTCCCGGATTATCTGAGCAAAACGTTAACTATATTCTAACTAAGCCGGGTAACAGCGCTGACTATCTCCTATCGGTCTCAAGTCATTCTACTTCACGGTAGACTACAATCTCCTATCGGTCTCTTGTGTCTACCGGTCCGTTCTAGTAGGCTAACGACATGCACGACAACGGGTCCTGTCGGTCCACAGTTGCACGAAACATTCGAATCTCACCTACCGAATATACCCACACTAGCCAATCCTAACACGTCTCTTCTCAGTCTCAGTGATAAGGATTGATGTTCAAGTCTCATCCTAGTTAGCTAGAATCACTATCGTGCATTCGCTAACTAAGCAGTGTTTCCAGTTAGCTAATCCATTAACACTGAGTATTAAGCATAGTACACGAACAATTGAATTAAAATATTGCTAACTTTAAGCATGAATAACCTATTGAATGAAACCCTAGTTCTTGAACCCTAGTTTATCTCCTAATCGTGTCACTCAATTAGGATTAATAACATAAACAAGAAACTAGAATTGATTCAAAAGAAGGAATCAATAAAACATGAAGCAAAGATCAAATACAAAAAATATTCATTGTTTACATGAACCCTAGGCTCTCAAATCGAGATGCCTAGCAAAAGTGCTTAGCTACTCATAACTAAATATGAAATACTCATGAGTTTCTCCATTAAAATTGAATAAGAAGAGTAGAAGAAATCAAACGCAAAGAAGCTTCAATGGTGGCTTCGTGTTCCTCGTCGTCTCCTTCTTCTCACGTTTGTATCCTTCTTTTTCTTCTCACGTTGATGAATTGTAGAATGAATCAATCTCTCTCCTTAATAAATCAGCCCCCGTGTATTAATTATTCCCAAATTAGGTTTTAGGAAATAATTAACATGAAACTACGTAGTTTTGAGCCAAAGCTAGCCTATTTTTCTTCCTTCCCCGTCCGTGTGATTTTTCCTTAAGCAGATTGCATGATCTGAAATTCCTGATCGTGCGATCTCAGGGTGAGTTACGTCCAAGTCTTTTTTTTCTTCATCAGATCACACGATCAGCCAAAATCAGATCGTGCGATCTGACTAGCTATTCGCACGATCAGCCACTCAAGTCGCAGTAACAGTGATCTCCCTCAATTTAACGCACGAAAAAATTCTAAGTGCCAAGTCAAGTCGCATAATCTGCCATATCAGGTCGTGTGACCTCCTGAATCTCTTTTCTTTTTCTTTTTTTTTTCTTGATTCCTCTTTGCCTGCTCTGTTTTCTTCTTTCACTTTCTTGAGCTTTAGTCGTGTTCTGAAGTTCGTTTACCTCTCCGCTTAATCGCGCACGTTCCGTTTCCTGTCAAAATAACATGAAAAACACTTGTGCGATCAAACGTGACAAAATAGCATAAATTAACACGACAAACGCCCGGATTAGCAATTTAAAGCTCAAATCTAAACTTACTCAATCACCTCAAGTTCATAGTGTAAAACTAACATATTCTACCCACAAATCACACGAGACGATAGCAAATTGTGTAAGAAATATAACTCTAATACAGATTTATCACAATTCACACAACCGCAATAAGGAATTGAAAATACGATGACCCCGCGCACAAGCTCACTAAGGAGTCCCCAAACATCCACCAAACTCAATCCAAGATCCGGGCACGTCCTTTAGCTCAGAGGGTCTAGGGACCCTTAGTCCTATAGTAGTCTTTCGTCGCCAAGTCATATGAGGTTTTCAGACCCTCTTAGCCGTTATTGCATTGAATGCAAGTTGTCCCAGTGACGGGAGACACAAATCCGTGTAATACGACTTGACTTTAATTTTCCTTAGACACTCTAATCGGTTTGAATACAAATTCCCCGTGCGAACGGGGGCACATTAGGTTGTTTACCATATCTAGTCCGAGAGAAGATTTTGATTTGTTTTTTTTTCATTCTCTTCTAATAATCCAGCCGTGCATTTAGAGCAACTAAGTGTGGGCTTTTTCGGTTAGCTCTTGAAACCGCCTTAAGGGATGGTGGTGTACACTCCCTAACTTCACTTAGGCTAAGCCAGTGTACCACACGGAACCAACTCTACACGAAGGTCCACCCCAGATTTACAAGAGGCCACAAGTTTTCACTCGAAAACAGACTATCGACTACCCCTTATGACTAAATCCTCCTAGCAAAATAAATGAACTAAAGGTATGCCCTCGTCTTCTTTACACTTTTCCTGAATACCCGGGACTTCCTTTCGTGAAACTAGTGCGCAAGATACTAAAATTTAAGGTTTTCCCCACCACGGTGCTTCCTATTCATTGAGACTCTTTCATTGAACTCTCTGGTTTCAAGCTTCATCAATTGCCCAACTCAATTTCTTTTTAATATTTATGGATTTTATTTGTTTTCTCAATTTTTTTTTTAAAATTTTCTTATATTTTCCTAGACTCTATATGCTTTTGGCCAACTCGATTAACCACACATTTTGGGTAGGGGAATAAATAATATAAAAGTGCAGAACAATGCAGAAAAAATTTGAACCTATCACAATACAACAATATATTAAAAACATTACACTAACCACACAATACTCACAATACTACACAACTACATGTAACAAGGCTATGCAAGGACCGACATGGCTAGCAAAATGTACACAGACCCCCCCCCCCCACACTTAAGCGTTTCGTTGTCCTCAACGAATTTAGAGATATAATTAGAGGACTCATCGCTTAAATGTGTTGGTGATGGGTTTCAACCTTTATTGCTCGAAATGTAGATTAGAGAGAGTGTTAGAGGTACCTGGGTGCCCGGACCTACATGGGCATCGTGTCCGAAAAACTGCAACAAGAAGGGGTCTTGTGGACCGTTGACAATTTTCGGAAAAGTCTCACCTCGCGTCTGGATTATGATGCGCCTACTCAACATTCTCTATCGCACGCATCAAGAAGGGGAACCCGGAGCGTCTTCTGTACCTGTGTCCCCACACACTAATTGGAAGAATTAAAGCAACTCTCTCTCACCCCTCAAAATCAAATATGGAGAACTAAAAGAAAGAACATAAATAAATAGCATCCTACTCTACATTGGGTTGCCTCCCAAGCAGCTCTTGTAATTTAAGGTCGACAGCCCGACCCGGTTACCTCAACCGAAAAGGAATGTGGAGGCTGATTTATCCCTCCACTTCTTCTTCTTCCACCATCTCTTCTCGATAAGCCTTTTCTCACGAGTATCCCTGTGCTCTGGCGATGGTGGACAGCTATGAAGGCTAACTCTTTTCATCTTGCAATTTATCTTCTTTATCAGCTTCCACCAAGTACCACTGGGCTCATATGTGTCGCTCTCCATAAAGTCATCCCAGTAATACCTCTTTGGTGCTAGATTCTCATCAAATGACCCATGCAATTCATCCACACCCCCACACTTTCTGACTTCCAACTCCTTGACTATGGCATATGGATGATCAATATAATCGCCCATAGAACAAGAGATTGGAAGTTGCTCATCACATTCTTCCCCATAAGAATCCCCATACAGTAATTTTTCCAGCTCGTCGCAGACTTGCGTGACATAGGATATGGACAATTCATCATTAATCAGAGTTGGGGCTTTTACCTCAATATCACTGAGTACAAGTGTTTCAACAGCTTCATCGTCGGCACACCACAGGCTTCCAATGCCAGTGTCTTCCCATTCATGCCAAGGAAGTGAGGGCTCTTGCAGTTTTGGCTGGGAATACGGAAGGTCCTCCCATCGTGGGCACACAGGTCCACCACAGTCTGAATCAGATTCTGAGTCCTCATACATGGGAGAGTCCACCAATGGTTCCTGGACACTACAGTCTTTGCTCGGCTCAGTTATCTCTTCTTCCACTAGTCGCGGCGATGGTGAAGGTTCAATTTTTGGCTCACTGTCATAAGGCAAGGTCTCTTGTTGTGGCTCTTGAATACTTGATTCCCCTGCTGTTCACAATTTCTTAAGTCGTTCATTTATCCTCTCTATCATATCCCTCACGTATTCCATTCCTATGGCTGAACCTTCTTGTGGCACTTGTGCAGCTATGGACAAAAAATTGGCGCACACTTCGATGTCATTCATAATACTACGCCGTTTTGCCATCATCGTTGCTGAGAAGTCCTGGTGCTGATGAATCTGGGGTGCATGTACTCGACATGAGTCTCTACGGTCGTGCCAAATGCCGCATATGTAGAACCAAGTTATGCATGCGTCCTTGTCTTCCTGGTTACCCCTGCAGTGGAAACATTAGGAGGGACCCGAATAACAGTCTTCGCTCCACATGCTTATATTTTCTCTTGCTTCCTGCATTCCTGAAAAACAGACTCACAAGACACCCGTGAAGCACAGAGATATAGAAATAAAAAAAATAAAAAGTAAACTAAAATAGAAGTACTCAAAACTAACTCCTAACTAAATAATCTACCGCTGTCCCCGGCAACGGCGCCAAAAACTTGACGCGGATTATTAACGCGTTTAAACGCAAGTGCACGATCAAGTAATATAGGGGTGGTATTTCAACCCTGAGTTATCGATCCCACGAGGACAAACTTTAGATTATCTAATTAGTTATTTAATTTAGAGTACGGTGCAGGAGGAAAGAGTTGATTGATTTGAGAACTGAAATAACATCTAAGCTAATATTTTTGTATTTTTTTTATATTTAAGAAACAAGTTTGGAGAAACTAGGCAATCTTTAGATCACCTAGGGCTGTAGACAATTTCCAGATTATCTGAGCAACACGTTAACTATATTCTAACTAAGCCAGGTAACAGCGCTGACTATCTCCTATCGGTCTCAAGTCATTCTACTTCACGGTAGACTACAATCTCCTATCGTTCTCTTGTGTCTACCGGTCCGTTCTAGTAGGCTAACGACATGCACGATTACGGGTCCAGTCGGTCCACCGTTGCACGAAACAGTCGAATCTCACCTACCGAATCTACCCACACTAGCCAATCCTAACACGTCTCTTCTCAGTCTCAGTGATACGGGATTGATGTTCAAGTCTCATCCTAGTTATTTAGAATCACTATCGTGCATTCGCTAACTAAGCAGTGTCGTTTCCGGTTAGCTACTCCATTAACACTGAGTATTAAGCACAGTACATAAACAATTGAATTAAAATATTGCTAACTTTAAGCATGAATCAACTATTGGACAAACCCTAGTTCTTGAACCCTAGTTTTATCTCCTAATCGTGTCACTCAATTAGGATTACTAACATAAACAAGAAACTAGAATTGATTCAAAAGAAGAAATCAAGAAATCATGAAGCAAAGATCAAATCCGGAAAAATATTATCGTTTACATGAACCCTAGGCTCTCATAGAGACGCCTAGCAAAACGTCTAGCTAATAATAATCAACCAAACAAGACTTACAAGTTTCTCCATACAAAGATTTGAAAGAAGAAGAAGAAGAAGAAGATGAAACCTAGAGCTTCAATGGAGGAGGAGTCCTCCTCTTGTGCGTGCATCTCTTCTTTCTCACCTTGGTAGACTACTTCTTGAATGAATCTTCTCTTAATAAATCAGCCCCCATGTATTAATTATTCCCAAATTAGGTTTTAGGCAATAATTAAAATGAAACTAAGTAGTTTTGAGCCAAAGCTAGCCTATTTTCCTTCCTTCTCCGTCCGTGTGATTTTTCCTTAAGGAGATCGCACGATCTGAAATTCCTGATCGTGCGATCTCGGGGAGAGTTGCGTCCAGGTCTTGTTTTCTTCATCAGATCACATGATCAGCCAATACCAAATCGTGCGATCTGACTAGCTATTCACATGATCAACTACTCAAGTCGTGGAAACAGTGAGCTCCCTCAATTTGCCGCACGAAAAAAATTCTCAGTGCCAAGGCAAGTCACACGATCTGCATTGTTGGTTTAAATTAGTGGGCGAGTTTGACTAGTTTTCTCCGAAGTTCTCGGACTAGGGTTTAGGCGACGGCTAGGGTTTTGATGTTCCTGCACTGTTTTGCTCCGGAGATTCTTTCCCGTTCATCAGCAAGACCTGCAGATCACGGAAGCATCACCAGCGACCAATGGACAGTGCGACATACACACTGAAGGAGAGTCAGAAGATTTTTCTCGACGACGAGTATTGTGATTAGGCTGAACGAGGGTTTCGTTTCGTGTTGATCGGACTATTCATCTCCGAGGAAAAGGTGGTCGACACGACGATGAGGCCGGTGTTCCGAAAGATCTGGAACAAGGGCAATGAGGTAAAGATGATCGAAGTCGATATCAACACCTCCCTCTTTGTTTTTCCCAACCAGGCGAGCATGGATAGGGTTGTTGCGGGCGGACCTTGGGCTTTTAATGGCAGAGTACTACTGTTGAAGCACTGGAAACTAGGCGACCCAACCAGCACTGCGGAGTTTTCCCACTTTGATGCATGGGTTCAACTAAGCAACATACCGCTACACTTGATGAAGAAGAAGACTTGTGAACTGATTATGAACTCTGTGGCGGAGTCTCTATTTGTTGATGAGCTGATCGACAACGAGGATGGTGTCAATTTTATTCGAGCTAGGGCACGGTTCTCAATCCGTGAGCCAATCCCTAGAGGCGTTAACCTGGTGGTAAAGAATGAAGAGATTTGGATTGACTTCAAATTTGAACGTGTTCCAAATGTGTGCAAATGGTGTGGGCGTATAACCCATTCCAGTGGGGATTGTGAGGTCTTCCCGAAAGAAGTCCAAAGCGAGATGGAACCCGGCTACGGTGATTTCTTGCTATGTCATCCCCATAGCTCTCGGAGAACAGCACCAAGAAGGAACCAGTCGCCAAAGGGTTCTGATGGGGAACAAGGGAGATCGCAGGAAAAAGAAACTAACAATGGTGAGAGCTATGCCAAAATAAATAACCAAACTACGATTGATACTGGTGGCTCCCATGCAGCTCAACAGAGTCCAAATGGGGAAGGGGAGATAGGAGTAACTGACCCTATCAATCGGGAGGTCATTGAGCCTATAAACAACAATGGACGTAGTCCCAATCGGCCCAGTTCCAGTTTAAAGAAGGAAGTTGGTCGACAAAACAGTGCGAAAGAAGGGGGAATTCAAGAAAAGATCAATCGTTTTAACGCCGCGGCTACAAAGTCCAGTGTAAATTCCTTGAAGATTGAATCAACAAAAAGGAAGAGTCATGTTATGAATTTCAACCCCCACCTCATCCTTCGAAGACAACGATTATTGAAGATGAGTCTTCCTCGGAACTGCTTTTGTTAGATGATGTAGCAAGTATGGAAGATTTAGTTGCTGACAAGAATGTAGCAAGGTCACTTAACCCTGATTTGGCGGCGGCTGCTCGGCAGTCCCGCCAATTGCAATGAATTTATTGAGCTGGAACGTGCGGGGCTTGGGGAACCCCGACACGGTCCGTACCCTCAATGACGTTGTTAGACGTCATTCCCCCCAACTAGTCATTCTCATGGAGACGAAGTTGATATCCAGTGACATGGAATTCATGAGAAAGAAAATTGGTTTCACTAGAGGAGTTTATGTTGATCCGAGAGGGAGAAGAGGCGGGTTAGCGATCATGTGGAAGGACATGGTGAATATAACCCCGCAGAGCTCCGGCGATCATCATATAGACGTTCTCGTCCAGGAAACCGATACACAGAAGTGTTGGAAATTTACCGATTTTTATGGAGACCCGGTTAGAGAAGAAAGAAGACATTCATGGGAGCTTCTTCGCAGATTAGCACCACCCTCAGATCACCTTTGGCTAGTTGTTGGAGATTTTAATGCAATTACTTCTCAAGGGGAGAAAGAAGGTGGTAGAGACTTCAGCTTCAGTCAGGTAAAGGACTTCACCGAAGTTTTACAAGAACTTGAGCCTTTTGATATGGGTTTTGCAGGGAATCCTTATACATGGTCGAATCATCAAGCTGACGATGATAACATAAGGGAGAGGCTTGATCGGGCAGTGAGCAATTTGTGTTGGTTGGATCAGTACAGAGGAGCGAAAGTAACCCACATTGTGGGTCCTAATTCGGACCACTCCACACTGCTAGTGGAATGGATTCCGAAACCAAACAATCAATAGGGTAAGCGACGATTTGTCTTCGAGAATATGTGGCGTAGACACCACTCATAACAGCAGACTATCGAGGACCAGTGGCTTGCGATGAGCCATCTGGGTATGAGGGATAAGTTGATTGGGTTGGCGGGCAAACTGACTAAATGGGCCAGAACCGACTTTGGGAGTATAAACAGGAAGGAGGAAGAGTTGACAAAAAGGTTAGAGCACCTGTAGGGGCTCTCGCAGACTACTGTTCGGTTAGAGCAAATCCGGGCAATTACAAAAGAGCTTAATGAAGTGATGGCTAGGGAAGAACTCATGTGGCAACAAAGGTCAAGACTTGAGTGGCTGAAAGCGGGAGATAAAAATACGCGTTTCTTCCATCAAAAAGCTACAATCAGAAGGGCAAGAAACGCTATTAGCGGCATCGAAACGGAAGATGGGAGATGGGTAACGGAGAATGCAGAAGTTGTGCAAAGTCTCGAGCACTATTTCTCAAATATCTTTACGTCGTCTAGACCCACTATGGAGGAGATTGAGCCTCTTGTCCACCATTCAGCTGAGATGCTTTCTTCTACCGACCAGCAATGGATGGAGAGGGATTATTCCAGTGACGAGATTCGTGTTGCGTTATTCCAGATGGGAGCAGACAAGGCACCGGGGATTGATGGCTTTACAGCAGGCTTCTTCCAAAAACAGTGGGATATGGTAGGGCAAGAAGTTACAAAGGTTTGCCTCTCAGTTCTTAATGACGGCCACAGTATTAAGGATTTTAATGCCACTTTAATTGCTCTTATCCCGAAAATTAAGCAGCCTCGTCGAGCAAGCGATTTTCGGCCTATTATCTTATGCAATGTGATTTATAAGATTGTTTCCAAAGCTATGGCTAATCGTCTCAAGAAATTCCTTAGTGGTTTGATTGCAGAGAATCAAAGTGCTTTTGTCCCAGGAAGGCTGATATCCGACAACATCCTTACAGCGTTTGAGGTGATTCATTCACTTAAAACGAGAAAGAAAGGAAAAGAGGACTGTCTAGCCCTAAAAGTTGACATGAGCAAGGCGTATGATAGAGTGGAGTGGAGGTTTTTGAATGAAACTTTGACCCACATGGGGTTCGGCCCGAGATTTATTACATCAGTGATGGATTGTGTCTCCACAGTTTCATACAGTTTTGTTCGGAACGGTGCCGTCATGGGTAATGTCACTCCTGAAAGGGGATTGAGACAGGGGTGTCCGCTTTCCCCTTACCTTTTTAACCTTTGCAGCGAGCTTCTTTATAGATCAATCTCTGCAGCGGTGGAAGAAGGAGAATTGTCGGGAGTTACGGCTTCTAGGGGAGGACCAGTGGTCTCCCATTTGTTTTTTGCTGATGACAGTTTATTCTTTACGCAGGCTAATCCGGAGGATGTGACTAAGCTTATGGACATTATCTACTCGTATGAACGGGCATCAGGTCAATTAATTAATCTGACTAAATCAGCTCTTGTCTTCTCATCAAACACTAACGAGGCTACAAAGGCGGAGATTATGGCGTTATGTGGGGTCAATGAAGTTGCTCAACACGATAGTTATCTCGGGCTTCCTACTAATATGGGGAGAAAGAAGGCGGTTACCTTTGCCCACCTTATTGATAGACTTGTATCCAAGCTGAAGGGTTGGAAAGAGCGCACTCTATCCATGGGAGGTAAAGAAGTTCTAATTCGTGCAGTGGCTCAAGCACTCCCTACCTATGCCATGTCATGCTTCAAGTTGCCGGATAGTATATGTGATAGAATGGAGCAACTTATCCGTCAAATCTGGTGGAGCAAAGCTGAAAAGCAACGCGGCATTAGTTGGATCAAGTGGGAGCGCATCCAGCAACCAAAAGAGTACTTCAATGATGCGTTGTTGGCAAAACATAGATGGAGAATTTTGAGGTAACCAAATTCTTTACTTTCTAGAGTTTTGAAAGCCAAATATTTTCGTCGCTTGGATTTCATGAAGGCTGAGTTAGGGAATGCACCCTCATATGCGTGGCGAAGTATTCTCATCGGCCGCAAACTGTTGAACTTGGGATTAAGGTGGAGAGTGGGTGATGGAAAACAAATCCGAATCTCGGATAAGTGGATCCCACGGGAACCATCGTTGAAGCTAATAGTTCTACCAGTTAATCAAGAGGTGAAAGTAGCGGACCTGATCAAGCAGTACAGGACATGGAACAAGGCAGCCCTAGAGACACACATGGCTCAAGTCGACATTCAGGAAGTGATGAAAATTCCGCTGAGAAAACTGACTAGGAGAGACGAAATCATCTGGCACTATACGGATAACGGACATTACTCAGTCAAGACAGGCTATGAACTAGCTATGAGGGAAATAAATCAAAGTCCGGAGGAAGCCACGTCACAACCTTTTCTTAGAGAAATGCAGAAACTTTGGAGGATTAAAGTTCCAAAGAAGTTGCAGCATCACCTCTGGAGATGTTTTCACAATGGCCTTCCCACAGCCGACAATTTATGTAGACGAAGAATCAACGTTCCGAATCAGTGTTACTCTTGCGGTGAAGGGGGTGAAACTATAGATCATATCTTCAGGTTTTGCCCAAAATCAAAAACCATTTGGGGTGGAGTTGCTCAGGGGCTCTTCTTGACGCAGAACTTCAGAAACTTCAATGAGTGGGCAGGCTTCTGGTTGGGGAAACTAAACCAGGAAGACCTGATTATTTTTTCTATCACCATTTGGTGGATTTCGAGTGCACGGAACAGTGCCCTGTTCCGAAATAGAACTCTTTCCCCACAGGAGATTATCGAAGAGATTAAGAGGTTCAACGAGGAGATTGGAGCTTCCACAAGTAGCGATACGAGGAGCCAAGCTGGTGAGCAGCGGATGAAAATTAATTGGAAGAAGCCGCCTCCTGGGTGGGCAAAAATTAATTTTGACGGTGCGTGGTGTCCGGTTTCCCGTCGAGTTGCTACGGGGATTGTCATTCGGAATTCGGAGGGAATTTGTCTGGCGGGGATTTCCAGTTCGATGGACTGTGCGTCGTCGGAAAAATTCGCTGAGGCTTCTGCGGCTCTCCAGGCGATTGACCTTTGTCTGGAGATGAATCTTCACCAAGTAGTTATAGAGGCTGATGCTAAAACCCTCATTGATCAAATAAATAGAGGGCTTCAGGGCGTACCCATAGATGACTTGTCGGAGATTGGGGATTTGATACATGAATTCCTTGTGAAGGCAAATACGAGAAGCAGCTTAGAGATAACTTACCAAGCTCGGTCCGGTAATGGCGTGGCTCATTCTCTAGCACAGAGTGCTAAAGTTGACCAAGGAAATGTTCAGTTTAGAGAAGATAACGTTCCTAGTTGGGTTCAAGCTTTGCTAGCTAGAGAGTTACAGCTTGTAATGCCTCTTTGAGTTTCTATATAATGCTACGTACATTCTAAAAAAAAAAAAAAAAAAAGTCACACGATCTGCCATATCAGGTCGTGGACCTCCTGAAGCTCTTTTTTTTTCGTGATTCCTCTTTGCCTGCTCTGTTTTCTTCTTTCACTTTCTTGAGCTTTAGTCGTGTTCCGAAGTTCGTTCTCCTCTCCGCTTAATCGCGCACGTTCCGTTTCCAGTCAAAATTACATGAAAAACACCCGTGCGATCAAACGTGACAAAATATCATAAAATAGCGCGAGAAACGCCCGAATTTATAAGTTATCGCTCAAAGCTACACTTACTAAATTTCCTCAAGTTCATAGTGTATTTCTAATATAATCTACCCGAAATTCACACAAAACGATACACAAACGCAGAAGAAATATAACTCTAATACAGAGTTATCAACAAGTATGCTCTAGTCAAAACCTGCATCAACACCTCTGCCAACTAATCAGACTCTTACAATTCATGATGGTACCTCCCTCACAGATGCTACTGAATACCTAAAGGTTATTGGCGCTCTCCAATATCTCTGCTTCACGCGGCCTAATATTGCATTTGCAGCAAATAAGTTGGCACAGCTTATGCATCGCCCTACCGTCATCCACTGGTCTCTTTCAAAGTGGCTTCTTCGGTATTTACGTGGCACCATAAATCATGGTCTACTCTTGTGCCGCGATTCACCTATTACATTACATGCATTCTCTGATGCCGATTGGGCAGGGAACCCTGATGTCAGAACCTCTACAAGACCTTATGTTATATTTCTTGGATCCAATGCCATATCGTGGAATTCTCGAAAGCAACGAATAGTCGCCCAATCATCCAGTGAAGCTGAGTACAAGGTTTTAGCCCTCATTGTCTCACAGCTTCAATGGATTTTCTCGCTACTGAAGGAGCTCTCTATTTCTACAACTGAACCTCCTGTGATAAAATGTGATACTGCTGGTGCAACATACATGTGCAGCAATCCTATGTTCCACTCTCGTATGAAATATGTGGCTATTGATTTTCATTTTGTTCGTGGTCTCGTTCAAACGAGGAAGCTTGCGAGTATATCGTCTATCTTAGTTGACCGACTCTCTTACAAAGCCCCCATCACGGATTTGTTTCCAGCAACTCCGGTCAAATATTGGTGTTCTTCATCATACCACCATCTTGCGGGGGCGTGATAAGGATACATAAAAGATGAGAATTTAGCTGTTGAATGTTGATATTGATTAGAATAAAAGATAGAGTTGCAGATAAATTTTAGATAAGTTTAACTTATCAGTATATGCACTATTGTATATAAGTATCACTGGTAAATAGAAAAATGCACCTGATTTCCTCTACTCTTTATCCCGTACTAGTTTCCCAGCCGTCGTGCATGATGAACTCAACACGAGGAAAATTAGAAGAATGTTTTAAAACAAATAACTCTTTTGAAACATGCAAGAAATGCCACATGTTACCATAGAAACATACGGACTTGAATTCGTTTGATACAAAATTTTGGGGACTATCGGAATTATTGTAACTACACTTCGCAAGTTGTGCTTATGAAAATACACATGAGTTGCACCATATTTACACGAAGAAATCTTGCATAGCTGGATCTCTCTATTACAATCCAGAGCCATGCAAACCAAAATCCGGATCTCCAGTTGTTTTCTGGGATCCCAGATTCATTTCAACAGTATTTTTTGTAGGAACCCCATTTTGCTGTTCAGAGTTTGGGATTTTTATTTAAAAAATACATTCGAAACCCTGTGGTTGGGAAACAAGGTTCTTAGTTTGAGAAAATTTACCAATAATCTTCATACAATACCCCTATCCAAATATTCAAGATTAAAGGAGCTCATTTGCATTAATGATAACTTAGTCTACTCATCCATACAGCCCCTATGCAATGGGATTAATGATACGTTTTATTTTAAAGGATTAATAATCTTAGATGGGATATGACTAAATATAGTCATACTGTGTTTGGTTGTTCTTGACTAATTTTAATATCAATACTAACTAGTGGATATATGTTGTTTAATATCCTAAATTAGTCATCTCTTACATGAGGGGAGTAGCTAAATACCGATCCATTTGGGGCTATTTACCATCCAACCATATCTTTTTTGTAATATTAGATAATATGAGGGGTCAAATAAAACAACCAAATGATTGAAATGATGGACCACCAAACAACTAAATGATAGAGAATGTTAAATAAGATAAAATAGCTGAGGCTGAGAGAAAATTGGGGTCCTTGATTCTTAAACAATCCAATGGTTTAAATTAGTACACACTTTCATCCATGAAAAGTAAAATGAGTTCTTCCTTAATATCACTCCGTTTCTTCTCTTTCTCTCCCTTGGAGAAAGCGCTGCAATTAAGAAAAGCGATATATTGACCCTGCTATCCCTCTGTGCTCTTTGTCCCCTCCCGTCTCTCTCATTTTCTCTCTCATTGATAACACAACCACAACCACAACCAGAACTCTACCAACAACATCCAAACAACTACCAACCTCAACCACCATATCCAACAACAAATCAAGAGTATAATTTCATAAAAAAATTACAAATTGAAGAAAAAATAATCAGAAGACGAAGAAGAGAAGAGGAAGAACAAGTGGACACTGCTGTGGATCTGCTCCTCCATCTTTCTCCACTCAATTAG
The DNA here is from genome assembly GCA_023055425.1 of Linanthus parryae. Lineage (NCBI taxonomy): Eukaryota > Viridiplantae > Streptophyta > Magnoliopsida > Ericales > Polemoniaceae > Linanthus > Linanthus parryae. Next base: position 76,147,617 of record JALGPY010000006.1, on the reverse strand, counting down.
AAGATCTACAGAGAATCAAAACAAGGAAAGAGAAAGAAATCAAAGAAGAGGAATTGATTGATTAAGCAGTGAAAAGAAACTGAACCCATAAACCAAAAGAGTGAAATTGATTGATTAAGCAGTGAAGGAATTGAACCCACAAACCAAAAGAGTGAAATCAATTGATTGATAAAGCAGTGAAAAGGAACTGAACCCACAAAACAAAATCGTACTATCTTTGTAGAGGAACTTACGGAGAGATCGAGAGTTGGGGAAGATGAGAGGACTTGGGAGACGGAGGAACGTAGGGCACGACACACCTGAAGAGCATCCGTCGTCTGGATCTTGAAGCTTCAGCAGCGCCTCGCCACCACCGTCGCTGCCTCCGGATCTCGAAATCAAAACTTGTTACTGCCGTGAGTCTCGTCCCCTTCTTCTTCTTCTTCTTGGGAGAAAGAGAGGAAACATACGAAAATAGAAAGGGGGAGAAAGAGAAGAAACAAAGTGGTATATAGACTAGGTAAAAAAGAATCATCAACCGTTGATCTTTTCTGAAGTTGTTTTTTGAGTATTATCTTTTTTGAAGTCAATGACTATCATTGAGACAATATTGCCCTCTGGATCAGTAGAGTCCATCTTCTTTCAGTAAATAGATTAGCCGGATTGGGCTATATTTGTACATTAATAGTGAGTTAATGCTGCACAACATCAAACACAATAATTGTAGTTCAGTTCGTCCAATCCAATCCTCACGACTAATCTACTTGTCCAGTCCAATCCAGCTACTCCGAAAAATCAAACGTGCATAAAAATATAATTTCTATGGAGGCTAACAGAACATGTTTAAAATTTTGTGGAGTAAAATATGAATTTCAATAATTAAGTGACAACTATGACTCTGTACATTTGTGTCAACAAATCACTAGGGTTACAAGAGGATTATTGAAAAATACTGGGGTCAATTTAGAATTTTGGGAATACACTTCCGCCGCTCCTCGAGCCATAAGAGCATCTCCAACCATGTCGCATTTCCCCCTCCCCCTCCCCCCACGGGCCCACCAATCTCTCCCTCCCCCTCCCCCTCCCCCACCCCAAACTACTACTCATCTTCAACCATTCCCCTCCCCCCACCTAATTAGGTTTATTTTTAAAATATATTTAATGATTTAAAATAAATTATTTGATAAAAATAAATATGAAATAATATTAATATAAATATATACTCACAAAAATGATAAAATAATAATAATAATATCAATAGTAAAAATAATAATAACAATGATAAATTTGGCATATTATTAACCATGTTTTCAAAAAAATAATAAATATAATTGTTAATTATAAAAAATAATAAGATATATCAAATTGAAAAACAGAATAAAATAACGATATTTTTTTGTAAATGTTTTGTTCAATTATCGAAAAAATATATTTGTTTTTTATAATAAATATAATAATTAAAATATATTAATCATAATTAAAAATGCATATTATAATAATAAAATAGTAGTAAGTGTAATTAACATATCCCTAAATTGTCGTTTCATCAATTGTAATTGTGATTGTTTAAGATGAATGAAAATGTTGAATGTATTTCAAAAAAAAACATATCCCTAAATTGGATCAATTAGCTATAATGGTGGGGGAGGGGGAGGTTAGGGGGGAAATGCACCCTAACCATCCCCCACCCATGCCTGAATTCTCCCCCACCCTCCTCATGGTTGGACATGATCCCCTCATGGTTGGAGATGCTCTAACAAAGTTCAATTAATTTAACTTTTCACCCAAAAGTTGAAGAGCCAGAAAGGCGAATGGTTAAGCGCCAATAAGACTTTCAAACTCACTCTCTCTCTCTCTCCCATGGATTGCCGTCACAGAGCTCCGCTCCGGCGAACTTTTTCTAGCATCTGAAGCTCACTTGCGTCAGAGATGCCTCTGAGATCTGTCGATGGATGGGGAGGCTAACCTTCCGGCCCCACCACCAGAATCGCGATCTGCCACCACCAATCTCGTACGTCCAATCAACCCGGACTCCAATCCCAACCGTTCCTTCAACTCCTCACTGTCGTCCCCGCCGGGACTCCTCCGGGATGTCCAAGCTGCCTTCAAACGCCACCGTCCCGTTGGTAAACTCCCCTTTCTCTCTGTCGACTTTTAGGGTTTGCCGTAACTGTGTGATTTTCTATGCCCTTTTCCGCTGAGATGAGGTCTGTTAGTTCGAGTGTTGTCTCCATTTCAAGAAATTTGCTCTCTTTGTTATCATTGTTTATGGACGAAATGTGTAGAACTATAACTTTTCCCTCAGTTGAACTATCTTAGCAGATACTTTTACTTCTAATTTTGATGCAATTGAATCTACTCTACTGAAACTATGAAAATGGGTTATTTTCGCAATTGTTGGCTGCAAGTGAATTAGGCTCATTCGGAATTTCTTTAAGGTTGCGTTTGGATTTAGATTTGGATTTGGATTTATATTTGGATTTGGCTTCAAAGTAAAGATTGTATATACATAATTGGGCTTAGTTAGAAGGGACTGGTAGTGAATACGAATATGATGAAAAGAGAGTCCTTATAGCTCCAATAGGTATGTTTGGTAGTCATTTGAAATCGCTTAGTTTGTTAATGATTTGTTGGAGCTAAAATACAAGGTTCGACTCCAATCAAAATATTGAACATGATTTTGCATTGAAGATGACTTGATCCAAATCCAAATCCCATACGAATCCAAACTGAGCCTTAGGATTTTTGAAAATGGAACTGGCAACTCATCATGACATGGATATAACACTATGTTTGGATTACATGATTTGGTGAGAAAAGAAAAGAATTGAGGAGAGAAGGTTTCCTCATTCGTGTTTGGATTACTTTCTAGGTGAGAATCCATGAGAATTCTTGAGAAAAGAAATCTCACATAATCCAATTTTTCTTTCTCACCAAAAGTGATGAGATTTGGTGAGAAAAGAAACTAGACGAGTGTCAATATTTCCGTTGTGACAAAATTAGCCATAAAAAAATAAAACATTGCCTTATCATAATATTAATGAAGGTTATTTTGGTAATATCTTTAAAATAGTTTTTTTTCCTTTCCATTATTATGCTAACCAAACAAGGGAGGTGAGAAAGTATAACATTTCTTATCATTTCTCGGCAAAGTAATCCAAACAAGTATGTGAGAAATCTAAATCATTTCTTATCATTTCTTTTCTCACATAAATTAAAGTTCCTCATCATTTCTTTTCTCATCTGATTTCCAAACATAGTGTAAGTGCCTGAAGCCGTGTTTTTTTACTGAGGATTTTGCAGGCATGGTGCAATCCAATAACATAAAGCCGAGGCGTACTTTTGTTCCTCAAAGAGTAGCTCCGAAAATCTTAGCTTCGACTATGGAGAAGACTGCAGATCCAAACAAAGCCCAATGTGAATCTTCCAGAAGTGAAGAGAACAGACCCGGGGATAGTGTTAGCCAACAACCAGAGACAGTTTCTATTGTAAAGAATAATCAAGTAGATGCAGCTCTCACTCCACCTCCCATGTTAGGCACCATCACAAGTACATATGAAGAAAGTATTAAACCATTTTCTAACCAGCAAGATCAACCACAACCCTTATGTGAAAACAAAGACGATGCTGTTGTTTCAGCAAGTGTAGCACCTCAACATCCATCATTGGTTGACAATCACAAGAAGGTCCACTTTTCATTGGAAAGTAATCAGGAAACTCATGGTAATACTTTTTTTTGGCATGTTTTAGTTTCTGATTTTTCTTAATAAACATATCTCCAAGAATAATTTAAAGGTTTCCCTGAAGTTCAGGATGCTGGAAAGCTACGTTTTCCCATAATTTTAGCTGTATCAAAGATTTGTGTGCTTTGCCTTCTCTTTCGATGATTTTGTCAATGCAGGGGCCGGTGACAGAATGGCCACTGGATCAGACAACATATTGTCTCACATAAGTTCACTTGCATTGACAGAAATGGAGTGGGATGTGAGCAATCGACCGGAGGTTGCAACTTCTGTCAGTTATGATACAAAGCATCAATATCCTGTCAACCAGCTAGAAGCAGATAAAGGTTTGAGGCATGAGGGAACAAGTTCTTCACTGGCAAAGAGAACAGCAGAACTTCAAAATCGGATGCATCAATTCAGAAATTTTCTACAAGGTGACTTGAGCCAACCCATGACTCAATCTTCAGTTGTTGGGTCTACTTGCGCCACCACAACATTAGTTAACTCCGCTTCTGCCCCCATGGTTAGTTCAACAACATATTGTTCACATGCCCATCAAAATAGCTGCTCAAACAAGTCAGACCTTTTTGGGGAAGAACATATCACCTCACAACCCCCAGTTGAAGGACATATGGTACAGCCCTCTTATCCTTCCTCCAGATGCACCGACAGAATGTCTGTTGACAAGGAAGAAATAGCCCAAGCTTCAAGCACCTCTGTTGACATCCAGATGGAAGTTAGGGAATATGAGTCAGCTAAGGAGCTGCCCAGGTGTGAGGCAAAGGTAAATGACATGCAAGAAGATCCTCCTCTTATTGATGACAAGATAACCAAAGAAAAAGGAAGTGCAGTAATTGCCAGTGACCAGCATCACCAAGCTTCATCTAAAGCCACATCTTTAGATGTCAAACTTGAAAATTCTAAATTAGAGAAACAGGAGAAAGTTGCCAGCAGTAAAGTAGCACCCCGCAAAAGGAATTATGACCCGGACTTGTTTTTTAAAGTCAATGGGAAGCTCTATCAAAGGCTTGGGAAGATAGGTAGCGGTGGAAGCAGCGAAGTGCACAAGGTAATCTCATCAGATTGTCATATTTATGCTCTCAAGAGAATCAAACTGAAGGGTCGAGACTATGCCACTGCATATGGATTTTGCCAAGAGATTGAGTATTTGAACAAACTAAAGGGGAAAAGCAACATTATACAACTCATTGACTATGAGGTATGCTTAGCCTGATATTTATATATCGATTCGTCTCTGAACTATGTTTAGCCTGCTATGGATTTTGCCAACACACTTCAGTAGGCTCTGAATGTTTCTGCTTACTGTTTGAATCTGAAGTCATGAACATCACCGTACCATATTCTACTTTTGGATAATTTGCTCTTGTAGAGTTAATTAAGTGCGAAATCCGGGGTATACAAGAGACAACATCACGTTTATCACTTGTCGGGTTTTCACAGGTTTTATTGTTAATAGGGACCCCCCCCCCCCACCCCCCACCCAACAACACCACCACCATCACCACCAATTGATTCACTTATGTTCACGAGTGCACAATTGATCAGGTAAGGCAGAAACAATTATTAATATTATAAATAATTAGTATAAGCTTTTACTGAAGCATCTAAAATTTTCCTGTATTTTTTATTAAAATAGGATGTCATGTACTCTCAGGTGATGTCTTCCGTAGTGTCCATAACCTGATAATTTTTTTCTACTGTCTCCTTATATTCACATAGGCAGAGTATTCGAAGCAGGTATTCATTTGGTTCCTTGATAAATGGGGATCGACAAATTCACAAACTACTATACTAAATGTTTAGTTAGGCCATATTAACTGTTTTATCTGTCCAAGAATTGGGGCCAACTTATCTCCAAAATCTCAAAGAGAATTCTTATTTCGACTATCATGTAAAGCTAAGAGCCTAAGACTAAGCTATTTTATCCAAATCTAATATTTGTTTCGATTTCGAGGAAGCATCAGGTTGTAAGCAATTCATGGAACTTTTTCCTGTCAATTTTATTTGATGTGTTATGCATATCCTGGACGCTTCTTTTGTAAAATGGGTACATTAACAGGACCTTCTATTCAAATTAGTGACGATTGAACAAGAGGAGTCCCATCATAGAGGCACTCTTAAAATAATTTGCATTAACGTGTTGATAATTATGTTTGAATAAATACAATTTAATATATAAAATATAAATGATAGTGGTGATTTGATTGAAAAGTTTACTGTAATATACGAGGCGCAATATCAGGTTTGGTGAAAAAGTTACCATTTATGATAATAGAATTGTTCATGCGCACACGTCGGGTGCAGGGTCAGATCCAGAAATTTGCTATAGTGGGGCCTAGAATATTATTGCAGTTTTAATGATGAATACACGAAAAGTGAGCTCTTTCAAATAGACTAAACCTAAAAAATTTGGTTGGATTTACCTTAAATATAAAATGTATGGATATTTCCAGAAAACAATTTTTTTAAAAAAATAGTCAATTTAACTGCAAGCACCAGAAAAGCCCTAAGCTTCTCTACGATGGACCATAAATTACAAGTAACAACTATAACATTCACAATTGAGCATAGCATCTCATTTCTCAAAACCCGCACATTTTATGTAGGAATTCACTAGACGAAGATACTTATTCATAGATTCATTAAAAGATGGAATTAAGTTACAATACTAGAAAAGAGACGTGATGACATTTTCATGGATAATCATTCAGGTCTTTTGTTACCCAGAGGTTGGATTAAACAAAAATTGGACTTCATTAGGGGTTTCTGATTGTAGTTAATCTATACAATTTCGTTTTTAGCTTCTCAATTCGCTCCTACTTTCCTGTTTGGGGAGTCCCAATTTAGTGTCATTTTACGAAGTTATCTACTTTTGCACTTTACTTCCCTTGATACATCTTTTCGTATGTTTTGCTTTCTGCTTCCCAATAAAAAGTATCCCATAAGACAAAGGATAATTTGGTAAAACTATGGAGTAAAAAACATCTTCTAAACACATTGTGAAAAGTCCACTCGATTTTTTTTTTTTTTTTTTCGGATGGAGAGAGTATTTGTTTAGTTTAACAATTTGATGTGGTGTTTGTTCGCAAATTACAAACCTCAGGTTCTAAAAACATTGTTTTTTATTAAACAACACCAAAGTAGTTGTGGATTACTTCCACGGGGGTCAAACTGAATAAACTGGACCACTGGGCACATTACAGGATACTATAAGAATATAGAAAAAATATGCTGGGGTTGTAGCTCCCCTCACGTCCAAACATATATCGGCCACTAATTTACTAATTGTGGGTATTGTGCTCTAGACGAGATACTTAGTTCACTATATACTATTGTCCCAGCCGATTCAGGTGTCCTGTTAGTTGCTTATTGTGAAACGGAAAATCTTTAGTCCACAACATCATACATATTGGATACCTCTTACATGTTTTTCTTTCTTAGGTGACAGACAAGACTCTAATTCGAGAAGTCATGAATGGTTCAGGGATAAACAAGGACGGTAGAGTAAAGGACGATGGCTTTATATACATGGTTCTTGAATATGGAGAAATTGATTTAGCTCACATGCTATCTCATAAGTGGAAAGAAATGGATGATGTTAATTCAATTATTGATGAGAACTGGCTTCGGTTTTATTGGCAGGTACTTCACTCTATCAGACATTTTACTTGCTCTCTCTTATAATTATGTTTGGGCAGTAACTGTATGGTAATAATAGCCTAAATGCTCCTTTCAAGAGTATGCTAGTGGTTGAATAGTAAATAATGTTTTCCTTATTAAACTATTTGGCCTTTTACCTTTTCTCATCATCACATGTTTTCCCTCTAAAGATCTCAACAACCATTAAGGATGGGTTTGCTGAAGAACCTTGGCCTTTATACTTCAAACAAAAAAGGCAGTTGTGTTATCCTTTGTAAGCTTTGGACTACAATGCATCCAAATTTTGAAGAGAGATATTCATTGTCAATTTCTGGTACTGCATGACCAAGATTCTGATTTTCAATTCTGAACAAGATTGCAAGTGTGTTCTATCTTCTTTCCTTGATCAATTCAATATTCCCACTGTCCCAAAATAAGTGTCTCACTTTCTATAAGTAGCACACCTTTTCACTTTGCTTCCCTCCATACCCGTTTTACTTTGTTACATTTTCACTCCCCAAGTTCCAAAGTAAGACGAAGGACATTCTAGTCAAACTATATAGTCAAACCACCTGCTTAAACATCGTGCAAAGTCAGAGATTATGGCTGAAGCTTGGTTGCAGCATTCACTTCATCTTCACTGTCAAGGTCACAGGTTTGATTGCCCCCTACACATATAAAGAAATAGAAATAAATAATTGTCTTTATAGGGGTAATCTCATTCTATACTGACGATAGTCAGCTGAAGATGGAAACTTCACTCAAATCATTTAAACCTTTCCAGGACTTAATTGAGCAGGGATACATGGATTAGTTTATGAAAACATGTACTATTATTTACAATCCAAGATGAAATTTATGGAATTTATGGGGGATATTCAAAAGCATGCGGAAGTAAGAGCTCCCTTTTCTACATCAAAATTCACCCGGATAACTGAACTCCTTTGAGACTATTGCCCATGGACACAAAAAGTATAACCACTCGGACGGTGGATTTGTAAACGTTTTGAACTCCTTATGAAAATACATTTTTGATATTCTTCAAACAAATTTGTAATTTTAAAGTGTACTCACTGAGGAAGCATAACGTCTCCTAACTGTCTCACTTCTGTTAATTGCACAAATTGCTGATCAAACTGCTGATTTTCTAACTTCCATTAACTGCCTATCCGAGTTGTCTCACTCTAAGTTACCAGGAACGCGGATCGTTTTGGTTCGTGGAACGGGATCCCGGAACGCCATACCCTATGGAATTCGGTATGCCAAGGGTGGGCTTCTTTTGATACCTTTATAGGAGTTTTACCATTTTCCACAAATCATGAAGTATAAACTGCTCAATATATACAGCATTAAAAGTCAATACTCTAAAAATAGATGTAACTTAACATATCTAATTTTTTTTAATTTTCCCTCATACATAGATACTTTAGGTGAAAATTGTGAACAAAACTGGGATCGCCAAAATAAGCGATCTGGATCGCTGGTGTTCCACGTTTTGGAAGGCGTGATCCAATTCTCAATTCGCGGGGGTACGAGTGAATTCTGGTAACACTACTCTCACTTCTTTTATGGTATGATCTAATACCACATAAACAAAGATGAGAATGCATATTTATATTCTTCAAACAACATTTTAATTTTACAGTGTACTCATTGAGGAAGCATAACGTCTCCTAACTGTCTCACTTCTATTAATTGCACAAAGTGCTGATCAAACTGCTGATTTTCTATCTTCCATTACTGCCTATCCGAGTTGTCTCACTCTAAGTTACCTGGAACGCGGATCGTTTCGGTTCGTGGAACGTAACGGGATCGCGGAATGCCATACCCTATGGAATTTGGTACGCCAAGGGTGGGCTTCTTTTGATACCTTTATAGGAGTTTCACCATTTTCCACTAATCATGAAGTATAAAACTGCTCAATATATACAGTATTTAAAAGTCAATACTCTAAAAATAGATGTAACCTAACATATCTGAATTTAATTTTCCTTCTACATAGATACTTTAGGTGAAAATAGTGAACAAAACTGGGATCACCAAATTAAGCGATCTGGATCGCTGGTGTTCCACGTTTCGGAACGCGTGATCCATTTCACAATTCGCGGGGTTACAAGTAAATACTGGTAACAGTGGTTTCACTTCTATTATGGTATGATCTGATACCACATAAACAAAGATGAGAATGCATTTTGATATTCTTAAACCAAAGTTGTAAGTTTACAGTGTACTTACTGAGGAAGCATAACTTCTCCTTATTGTCTTACCTCTATTAATTGCACAAAACTGTTTATTTTCTATCTTCCACTAACTGCCTAACTGACAAATTCTAAAAATGTTGAGAGACAGCGTTTCTCAACAGTGCCCTCAGTGTCCTGTGACTTTTTACTTGGACACATACTCAAAAACTCAACAATTATAGGACTTGGTGACATGCACCTTCAACTTGAGTTAGTGTCTGACACAGGTAAAATACATCTTAGTATGCAGCAATTTCCCCTTAATAGCATCAGCAATAGTTACTGTAGAACAAATACACACACACACACTTATCTTTTGAGAAGCACGCATACATATACTCGATAAACAGAGAAACAACTAATTACTACTGAACAAATTATTTTGTATTTTATATTTCAAATTTTCACTATGTTTATCTTCAAAACTACACTGTTGCAAAATGCTTATCGGTAAGACCATATCTCAAATTTGAGATTCATCTTTCCATAACTATTTTGTGTGACCTGGAAAATTATGCCTCTGGATATTAAATCTTAATGATGTCTAGACTTTAGACTTTAAGTGAGTGGCATGCTATTGCTAGTGTATAGCCCTAAAAGATTTCATCTGAAATTTCAGGAATTGAGAAAAAAATGAGTAATTAGTGGCCTCCTCTTTGTTGTTTGCTGATTATTGAAGTGTTTATCTGTCCAATTTTAGATGGGTAATTTTCACCTCCCTTTGTTTTTACTGATTGTTGTAGTGTTTAGTTGTCAGATTGTGGAGGAGTAAAGTTATTTCTTTGATGTGTTGGTTGAGACTGTCTTGGGAATCTATTTGGGTTAATTTCATTTTCCCCCGTGGTTAGAGGGCGTCGCAAAAGACTACTGTGGTCTCAGATGATACATTTTCTCCGTGTGGTTTAGTTTATTTGCGGTCCCGTTTAAACAAACGGAATTCGTAAAACATCAGACTTCAAATGTCTAGTATACCGTTAAATTTCAAAATATCGCCAAAGCAATATACACCCCAAGTGTAAAAAGAAAAAAGAACAAAAAAGGAGGCAGAAGGAATGACGTTCCAGATCTGAAACAGAACCGGAAGAAGCAGAACAAGGAGGGGGAGGAGGATGCCTTCGCGGCTGCCACCTCCGCAGCCAAGGCACGCCAGTGTCGCCGCCGTGTTCAACGTGGTCGTCATCTCTATCTGCCAATCTGGTTTGCCTTTCTCTGCCTCGCAGCTTGCCATCTAGTAGCAGGTTCGGTCCTGATTCTGCCACTGATTGAATGGCTGGATTTTGACTCCGATTGTGCTCTGAATTTGGGGGTTCATTTTAGGGTTGTGATGGTGGCTGTTGTAGGCAATACGGTGGTCTGTCGGTTTCGATTTGAGGTTTGCATCTTCAACTTCTTCAACCTCCATCACCACCACCATCATGTCCCTCCTCTCCGACCAGGAATAACCTCCATCACCATTAACCACCATCCTCACTTCCATAGCCGTCCCCAGACACAGCATCCCTTGCCATCAATCCCGACCTGCACCACCACCCAATTTAAACCTCAAATATTTCCTACGGCCTACCACCATCCCTTCCTCTCTTCACCTCCGAGAAAACCCCAATCACTGAGAAAAACAGCCCCAACTCCTAAAGCACAGAGCTAACCCAGTCCAAATTTGACCCACAGTTCCCAAATTGAACCCTCAATTTCTCCTCCAGACGATGCAATTGATTGCAACCATCGGAAAACAGCCCCAACTCCTCAATCATCGGAAAAAAAATCCGCCGGATTTGGGCAGAACACATATTTTCCTTCTTACATATTCTCCATTTTGTTTATTTTCTTGTTTGTTTCTTTTTATTTTCTCCAATTTCCAAACAAACTTTTTTTTGTCCATCGTTTCATTTTCATTTTCATTTTCCTCCCACTTTCCAGCCTCCAAACATACCCTTAGGCCTTAGGGTTCAAGGATGGGGGAGATTTGTGTTAAAATGTTATTTGCTAGAAATGGTTACGAAATTTCTGGGGTTTTCTTTCGTCTGACAGCCAAGCTTTTGGGAATGAGTAAAAGACAAAAGCCAACCCCTCGAGTATGGGGGTATACAAAAACACCCCTCGTGTTTGGGGGTATACAAAAACCACCCTTGTCGAGACAAAAACCACCCCTGTCAGTGGATGGACGTTAGACGAAAAACACCCTTCTGTTACAATCAATTAGTACGGGGGTACATTCTGTCTCTTTTATGACCATTTTGCCCCTATTTGCATTTTTTTGTTTATTTTGCTTAGGTTCTTGATGTTCTTGGTGTTCTTGACCACCACCGATTCACCACCACCAACACCGCCACTGATTCACCGACAGCAACACCAACACCACCAACACCAACCCCGCCACCACCACCATTCACAATCACCATAACAGTTCACAACCTCACTGCCCATCAACACCAAATACGGTACCCAACAACCCACCTAATACAACCACCTCCTATTCCCAAAACAATCGGCTACAACAAATACCACACCAACATTAAACCCAAATTAATCTCAACATTACCTCCAAAGCCTCTTCACCATTAATCCACCAACAAACTACCTACATCACACCTGCTACCACCTAATACACAGCAGCCTACCTCATCATCCCTGCAATACAAATAGCCCCTTCAAATAATCCATCACCGATCTTCACCAACATAACAACCAACCTTATCACCATCCACAACCTGCCACACAACCTGCCACCATTAGACAAAGCTACACCCTCCAAACCAAGCTGCTGCTCTCTGCCATAACAGACCAACACCGCTGCCATGTAATTCACTATACAAGTGTAATTGACAGAAGATAACAGAGAGTAGGCATGAAATTACGGTGTTGAGAGGTTGGAGACCACAACGGAGCAGAACAGAAGAAGAAAAAGAAGAAGAAACGGAGAAGAAGCAGAGAAATCAGATATGCCCGGACGAGAACCGCCAACACCGCCACCGTCGTCTGCCAACACCTCCAGGAGGTCGGGGTTGTCGTTCTTTCGCCGTCCTCATTCTCTCCGTCCCTCGATCTGCCACAGCCACCGCCGAAATCGCCGCCAACATCACCCAATCGTGCAGATCTCAACACACAAACATAGAGAGGGAGAAAGAGAGGCGAGGAGGACGGATCAAAGAACCTTCTTCAACTACCCATCTTTCAAGCCCTAGTTCTCTCGATCCGCCTTCAAAACCTCTCAGATCTCTTATCCCATCACCAATTTCAATCAAATCTGCAAATACACACGGGTTCTCTCAATCCGGTTTATGGGTTGTTCGGTTTCTGGGCAGAGTGGCTGGCGACCAATTGAGAGATCGGGGAGAGAGACAAGCAAGAGAGGAGAGGGGAAGGAGAAGCAGAAGGACGGCTCGGTGGCTCTGTTGTTGTCCGTGAGAAGTTACGGGAAAGAGTGAGAGAAGAGGGAGAAAGGAAGAGTTGGTTTAGGGTTAGGAATGGGGAGAATGGAAGGAAACGGTGTTTATAGGGGGTAATTTTCTAACTTTTGGGGGGTATTTTTGTCTTTTAACCCCTCCGTTAGTGTGCCGTTAGTCACTAACACTGACGGGTGGTTTTTGTATATCCCCGAACGCGAGGGGTGTTTTTGTATATACCACATACTCGAAGGGTGGTTTTTGTCTTTTACCCTTTGGGAATTTGGTAGGTAAGTTTTCATATTTTCATCCCATAAATGATGGGTTAGAAAGAGTGTGATGGCTAGATCTTTATTGTTTGAAGGATGGCTGCCGATGATCTGTTTCAGCTCATTCTAGTTTGGTCTTTCTCTAGTCTTCTAAATTGTTCTTTGTGTCGGACTGGTGTGTGGGAGGGATTCTTAAACGTTTAAATAATATTATGAAAACAAAATGTTCTCCATGTCTGTTGATTCGATCTTGCTATCCTTTAGATTTTGGACCGTGCAATGCTGCTGTTCCATCGTTCGGCCCTTGTTCACTACTTTATTTGAAGATGAAAAGTTTGTCGGTACTCATCTTGTACTCATGGACTTATGGTGTTCTAGGACAGTTTAATCTGTACTGCATTATAATATTCCTAAGTTCTAAAGAACGAAGTTGCATCTTTTGTGAGTCGGATTTTATGTATGCTATTTTCATTCTTTGTTCATTAATGTCAATATTAACATTTAAAATGACTATTTACTTCTTGATACGATTCCTTGTTAATTGCACCTTGCTTTCTCAAATCGCCGGTGCCTCTATCTTTGGATGATTAAGGTTCTTGCAAGATGCAAAAGAGGAGGAGAAAAATGCAAAAGAGTAGAGGCAATTGGGCAATGATGGGTTCTAGTGTTTCTGGTCTATCTGGTCTGTCCTATAGGATGCAGACTTTGTTAGAGCATCTCCAGTAGTGCTAGTCTGCTAGATAAAAAGTAGCTACAATTTTGGAAACATTCACTTCAATATAATTTAACAATTACAATATCTGGTCTTGCATTTAGTAGTACAATGTGAGAACTAGCAAATTCACTGGTTTGTTACAAAAATAGTTGAAATATTACTTTATAGAGGTAAATGAGTTTCGATAATAAACATGGTCAAAGCTAAAAATAATGCTTTTTTAAAGAGAAATATCTGATTGCCATGTATTGCAAGGCAAATGCACCTTTGTTAATAGTTAGGCAAATATATGTGTTGTATTAGGGGTTTGGCTAGATGGAACAAGTTAGAAACAGAGTGCCGGATCAGCTTCATTTGTATAGTGTAATGTGATAAAAACTTTGGTTCTCTTCAGTCAATTGGTGTATTATGTTGGTTTTTACACCTGTGGAATCTGATAATTATTTTGCCTGACAATTGGCAGCAAATACTTCTTGCTGTTAATACCATACATGAGGAACGTATTGTGCACTCAGACTTAAAGCCGGCTAATTTCCTTCTTGTCAGAGGCTCTCTGAAGCTTATCGACTTTGGTATCGCCAAAGCTATAATGAGCGATACAACCAACATTCAACGAGATTCACAGGTTATTGCTCTATTCTTGCTTTTTTACCGTACATGTTCTATTGTTCTTTCATATCCACTTCTTATTATCAAATGAGCAGCAGTGTATTGTTGTTGTTTATCTCAAGTGCAAAAGAAGAATGAACTGGTTGCCTCTTTAATTAGATTTGTAGATCAGTCACTTGACAGGATGATTCTCTGTTCATCATAGGAACTACTTTCAACTTGTTGCTTACTTCGCTTTGTTAGATAAATTAGATTAAAGGTTAAAGAAAAAGATGCCAAGAGTTACAAGTCACTTGTCACCTTATACGATTAAGTACCTGCCCTCATCTTTAATCATGCTTGTTTAAACTGGAACCAGATGAGGAGCAGGTCAGAAGGATTGATTTCTTTTTTATTCCAAAAACCCTTTTTCTAGGATAATCTAAAGTCTAAAGGTGAAAAGATGGGTTTTTATCTAAAATTTAACCGATCCAAAATTTTGAATATAGCTTTTGGTTTGTGTTTCCCTTTTCTGATAATTGAATATGCAGGTCGGTACATTGAGTTACATGTCTCCTGAGGCATTTATGTGCAACGAAAAAGATGCAAACGGAAACATTATAAAATGTGGTAGGCCATCAGATATCTGGTCGCTAGGGTGCATCCTTTACCAAATGGTATATGGCAAAACACCCTTTGCAAAGTACACCACATTCTGGAACAAGTTCAAAGTCATAACAGACCCGAATCACAAAATTGACTATGAACCAGTACCCAATCCATGGCTTGTTGATCTGATGAAGAAGTGCCTTGCATGGGAACGCCACGAAAGGTGGAGGATACCGGAACTGCTTCAACACCCTTTTCTAGTTCCTCCAATTGCACCTCCATCACTCTTGCATCAAGACAGAAGCTGTAAATTACTGAAGTTGATAGGCGAATCTAGTGCAGACAACAAGGAAGTTTTGGATCTATGTAGCCGACTTCAGGAAATACTAGGTGACTCCAGACCAGCGTTGTCTCAGGCGTCGATATCACGAGAACAACAACGTAATTTGCTCCGTGAAATGTCTGGTCTTTGTTTACGGCTCCAAGAACAGTTAGTTGACTAAGAGAGGCTAACAGATTCCAGTTTGCAGGGAGGTCTAGTGTTGATTTGTCTCCCATTGTCTTTTCCTCCTGATTTTTGTAGTAGTAATTTTGTAACTATTGTAGATTTCACACTATGCACCGAGTACTTGTTGCATCAGGTAGGCATTTTTGGTGTTGTTGATTGTGTATGATACAACTCTTATGTTTCAGTGATGCTCATTATATTATATTGTGTAGTTTGATTGCTGTAAGCTTTTTGTTTGGTACATTAGAAAAGAAACAGAAAACTATAAAATCAGTCTAACCATAGACTGCCCCTTGTAATCAAAATCTAACCATTCCTCAAAAAAAAAAAAAAAAACAAATCTAACCCTTCCTGGCAAAGAGCCGACGAGGGGAAAAACCTTCTACTTTGACTTGAATCAGCACAGCTCTTGGCTAGACTATCTGCCACACAACTAGCTTCTCTCCAAATCCTGGAAACGGAGCTCTGAGTATCAAAAAGCAGCTGTCGTTATAGCAGACACAACGCTACAAAAATGAAGTTTATAACCCCCTTTTTAAAAAGCAGTCGCAACCTCCTAAACATCCACTGTAGACTAGTTAAACGGAAGTTATTACTAAAATAGATAGCATTTTTGTGGAACTAGGACTCCAATTGACTCGTTAATTCACTTGCTACTTTAGTCTCCTATTTTTTTGCTCGCCACATCTAGCAAGCATATTATTCTCATCCAAATTATTTTTCCGAATTGTTTTCCCACGTTCCCACTTCCTATAATTTCTCACACCTCACATATATAGTTTGTGTAGGACTCTACAATTAAAAAAAATATTGTGAATGAAAATTGGCTAACACTACTAGAGCAAAACATAATATATTGACTGGCTAAAATAGAATTCGAAAAATATACAGCTCAGTTCTAGATTACACTATTGTGAATGCTCTAAGAATCTGCTTTAATAACAGCATTGGAATAGAAGAGTGACTAATCATTCTAGTACTTCCCGAAACCCACATCCCTTCATGGTTTCTGCAAACACCAGCACCTTGTTTGTTTATTTGGCTTACTAGGGATGGGATGGGATTACTAAGCATTTCCCTTGTTTGGTGAAGCAAAATGTAGGATGCGGCTGAATGTACCCCCACTAACTCTTCACTCTCAGGCTTATCCAATACCTCATATCCTTAGGTATTACCACATCTCTTTCTTCTCTTTCAGCCTATTTCACTTTTTGCCACTATTCATTAGGTCATTTTGAACCGGCGTTTTAATTAGCAAGACGATATAAGAGTTTGGTAATCTTTGCATGATCTTGTAGAGTAAAGCTCAACACCATGAAAAGATTTCCAAAAAGTCAAACGAGGACATTCCAGAAGAAACGGAAGAAGTAGCAGTGAAGGGTTATGAGTTTATCCAAAAATACCCATAACACCCTCACTCTCCATCTCTTCTCCTTGTTTTCAGCTCTCCTCGTTTGTTTTATCCCCTTCTTCAGAATTTCAAACTTGACTCATCACTATCGTTCGATGTTTTTAATTGTGGCTGTTGCTTGTTCCGCAAAATTGTTTTCGGAAAAAATAAGATAAATTTGAGTTCGAACAGTACATTTCCAGATGGTCAAATTGGGGTATCTCATACTGCTGATGGTGGGGGTATTTTTGTAATTGTTTCGATTATTCACATTGTATATGTACTCCACCAAACAAAAATCTTATATTACACCCAACACTTCCAATCCAATCACTATTCATATAGCGGTTATTTTCCTAAGAAGCTACTCTGAAAACATCACAGAATCAGAGGAAGACAAGCTGGAAAAAATTTCTGCAAATTGGAGACCCCCTGAGCATGGATGGTTAAAAATAAATTGTGATGCTGCCTTCAAAAAGGAGATGGGTGCAGCAGCTTATGTCATCAGAGATGAATATGGTAAGGTAATGGGAGGTGAAACTTGCTACATGCAGGACCTGGAAAATTTGGATGCAGCTGATGTTGAGTTCTTGGCTGTGGAGCTTGCTATAAACAGGGTTTCAAGGAGAACTGGGATAAAGTACTGATTGAATCAGATGCTCAGGTTATGATTAACAGTTTTAAGGCAAATCAAGCTACAAAGTGGGAGTGGAGCACAAGAATTGAAGCTGGTCTAGATTTGATCACAAACAGAAGGGTGCAACTCCTATATTGTCCCAGAAATCAGAACAAAGCAGCTCATGAACTTGCAAATTGGGCATGCAGTAGTCAGAATAGTTGTTTTGTAAATAGAGAAAACTTGCCAGGCAATGTGGATCTTGTAGTTGGGATTGATCACCCAACAGTTTTGGGCTAACTCTTCTATAAAATTTTGACCTTATCAAAAAAAAAAAAAAAAATCACTATAATCCCATCACTATTAATCTCACTATTATCAATTCTTACCATCCAGGCTAGAAAAACAAGGGTAAAAGTCAACCTCCTCATAAGATGGGTTAAATACAATTATTCCTGTTGTTTGGATAAAGACAATGTTCCCCTGTCAGAGTTATGTCAATGAACAACTACCATCCGTCTGCCAAATTCCGTCAATGAAGCTACCTTTCAACATAAAAAAGGAAAAAAAAAAAAAAATGAACACCAAGAACACTTTGGGGGGTAAAATCGAACTCTCCCTCGTCAATTTATGATCGATTGTTGGTTGAAGGATGAATCGAATGTGAGTGGGGAACACAATTTCCATTTATTTTTGCTCACACTGCACTGAGTTTTCGCCGATGCCAACACGACCCCGATTCAAATCGTGTTCTCCGCCCACTTTAATACTCAAAACAGTCACGGCCCAAGTAATGCTATGCCCATTCTTGTTCCTTTCACCGCTTCCCTCCGCTTCCTCTCAACTAACTCCTCTCTTCTCTCTCTAAAAACCTCCATCTCCCTCCCACTCCTCCTCCATCTCCGCACCAAGTCCTTCACTCAAGCAGTCGCAGTCTCAGGCATGAACTCACTCCAATCCAATCAGTCCAGTCCTATCTCCACACCAATAGACCACGAATTTTAACTTGATTACTCCATGTGCAGGTATGAATTCAGATTCGGAATCGAAAAATTGTACTCTGGTGCTGTGCGGGAAATCGTCTGCTGAAAACGAATTGGCCAATTCGTTGAAGGAGAAGAACGTTCTGAAGCTTCCTGACGGTACCGGAGTTTCGATTCTTCTGCAATCCGACGCCGAGAAGGCGACGGCAGGCGAAGCCAAGAGCTTCCGGATCGGTTCGTTTTTGAATTCCCTGTCAACTGCTCGTTTCGGGAGGTTCCTGATTTGGTCTCCCAAGTTGCCGTCCACTCACGACGTTGTCTCCAGGTGAGTGATTAAGAGCATATCTCCAGTAGTACTAGTTAAAATTTATTTATAATTTGATGAAAATTGGATTTTTTTATTTTAGATATTGTAAAAATTTTGTTAGTGTTCAGTTAAATGATTAGCTAAATAACACGTGGCACATTCTCAATATTTACTTGCAAGAGAATTTTAAGGAATTCAGGACATAACTGCTAAGAACATGGTTAAAGAAAATGTAAAGTTATTGTTCCGGCTCATTAAATGTAGAGAGCGGGACAAGTATCCACTAAAATAATTGGCTGAGTAGAGAGCCTATTGGAGACAGTATTTTTCCCGTCTTATTTATATTTTAAAAATAACCGCTATATAAATGACCTATTGGAGATGCTATGTGTTTTGATTGCTGTGAAAATGGAGTTGAGATATTGATTTTTGGAGTGTGTTCTGGGCAGCAATTTCTGCGAGCTTCCAGTTGGGGCTGTCTGTGTTGCTGATGTTCAGTATAAAGGGCGAGGTTTGAAATCTTGCGCATTTGTGAATTCAAATTTTGAGAATCTTGGGGTTTGTGTGGTTCCTTATGATGTATGGCTTTGCAGGTAGGTCGAAGAATGTGTGGGAATCGCCAATTGGTTGCCTTTTGTTTTCGTTTACAATAGAAATGGAAGATGGCAGAGTGGTGCCTCTCATACAGTATGTGGTGTCTCTTGCCGTGACGGAAGCAATAAAAGATGTTTGTCACAAAAATGTAAGTTCCTTTTGTCGATTTTGGGTAAATATGTTGAGAAATGCAATAGTCTCTCTGCTGTTGGGAAACAAAACATTGACTATGCAAGGTACAAGGCCACTAGAAGTGTATTAGGCTTTTCCTAGCATGTTTTCTTGTGGATTTGAAACGTAGGATTTGAATAAAATCTGAGTTTCTTGACGGGATTTGGAATATAGGGGATTTCTAACAGAATTTACGAGGTTAGACTTGACGGTGTTCGTTGGCGGGTTTGGAAGTGAGATATGCAATGGTGGGAGGTATAGGTGTAGGTTGGGATTTGAATTTTCACAAGCTAGTCATTCATGCCTCAATGCTTCTTCTGCTTTAATAAAGAATGGTACTATGGATCCGGTCTCCAATGTTGCCTAACAAAGATGGTACATCATTTTGCCATTCTACCAGTACCCATGCACAACAATCTCACATTGAGTCCCAAGGGAGATCACTCCCATGAAGCAAATGCTGCCTTCATTTTCCACAGGGTGAGTTCACTCCCATGAAGCAAATGCTGCCTTCATGTTCCACTGGGTTACTTTATGAGTTGGCGATTTCCTGTACGCTGGGAACTGAATTTGACTTAAAATTTTGGAATTCAGGTTTAAGTCCTCTACTTGGCCCAGAGATGTTTTCAACACTCCGTTTTTTGTGTCAAAAAGGTATGCCGCCTAATTTTTTTATTGTTGTCATGGACAATTTCAGTTCGATGATTGACAAGACTGCCCCTGTTCTTGAGCCATTGTCTTATGTCAACTTCCATGGGCGATTAACATAGTCTTGTGATGGTACTATGTTTGGGTGAGCATGAAGAGGTCACAATTGTATTGGTGGTGATGTTGGGGATATAAATATCGGGAAACTCAGAAAGACCTTAAGTTAGTGTTTATTGATTTAGAGAAGCCTTATTATAGAGTGCCCGCAGAGCTAATATGTTTGGAAAAACACAGGATGCTTGTTCAATAAATATAGGTGTTTGAGGAATGTATGAGGGGGAAATTACTAGTGCGAGGATGTGGGGTTTTTGGAAGAGGGAATGAATAGTATGATATATACTTGGATATGAGTGGGATTTGTTTCTATGCTTGGTTAAGGGAGGATACAATGAATATTTATATATATAACAAAGATAAAATGACGCATGTTTATTTTGACTTGTCTTTTATTAGACAATTAATTCATTTAACACCCACTCAGATCCCCTAAGCTGATGTCCTTGCTCTTCCGAGTATAAGAGTTTAGTTATAGAAAAGGGTGGGTGTATGGGAGGGATTTGATTTCCCTGTCGTATCCTTCACCCAAAAGCAGGTTCTGAAACCATAATTTTAACAAGTCTTATCTCTCTCCGACTCTCCCTCCATATCCCCAGCCCAAACGGTGCTCAAGGGTCGGCACCAAGTCATATATACGTTTCCATTGATAATTGGTGAACTTACAATGAGTATTCAAGATGAGATCCCATAGTACATATTATTTGCAGGTGTTCTAAATTTGATGATGAAACAAGGATTGGCCTAAGCATTACGTTAGAGTTATGGAGGGAGAATTTAGAATCCAAAGGGTTTAGCATTAGTAGGATCAAGACTGAGTATATTGAGTGTACGTACAGTGCTCATAGGAATGTAGGAGAGGAGCCAATAACAATTGGTGGGCAAGAGGTCCAGAAGAAGGGTCATTTTAGATATCTTGGTCAGTAATGATTACTGGAGAGATGGATGAGGATGTCAACTTTAGGATAAGAGAAGAATGGATGAAGTTGAGGCGTGCATATGGAGTGTTGTGTGACCCTAATGTTCCGATTGGGTAGAAGTAGGTAGAAGGGAAAGTATTACAAAATCTCTATACGACCTGCTTTGATGTATATGACTGTCTGTTGAGTGATTAATAAAAAAAAATATTCAAAAGATGAGTGTAGCGGAAAGGAGAATTTTAAGGTGGATGAGTGTTGAAACTAGGAAAGATATACTTGGTGTTGCTCCAATAGCGTACAAGATGAGAGAGGATCATTTGAGGTGGTTTTATCATGTGTATCACTGGTTCCTGGATGCACTCAGGAGAATTGATACGGTTCAAATTAGTGGTGCTCCATGACGAAGTGGGCGATCAAAACGAACTTGATTAGGGACAATAAGACAAGACTTAATAAATTAAACTCAGTTGAGCAAATGGCTTTGGACAGACGGTACTGGAGGAGTTTGATCCATGTAGCCGACCCTGGTTAAATCGCGAAAAAGGATTGTCAAGTTGAGTTGAGTGAGTGGCCATATTCCAAATTGTCTCTGTTGATTTACACTCTCTGTTATTGGAGTGGGCAATTATTGTCACTGTTATCCGTGTAAGCACCAAGACTTTGGGCTGTCATTATTGTTGAAAGGTATCTATGGCGTTTAGCAGGTGGATAATGCCTCTTCTCTAGGAAAGTCGTTTGCCTTTGATAAACTATGTTCCAATTAGTAAATTCGGGCACACTGTCTAGGCCACTTATTTTATTTTTGTTTTTTGTTGGGAATTTGTAGAAATTCATGGGGTTCCACCTCAAAAACAATTTGGCAAAGAGGGGAGTAGCCCAGTACTTCTTTTTAAATGTCTGATGTGGGAGTGGGACTTCCCAACACGCCCCCTCACGTGTGGCATCTTTTTGCCAACACGTGGATCTTTTTGTTTGCGGGTGATGTGAGCACGTGGGTTGTTAGACCATTCACGTGAGCATGAACCTGGTTCTTCTACCACGTAGAAATTCATGGGGTTCTACCTCAAAACCAACTGGCAATGAGGAGAGTAGCCCAGTTCCTCTTAGATGTCCGATGTGGGACTTCTCAACAGTAAACTAGGCCACTTTTTATGGTTAGGAATTTGTTGGTTGGTTGAGTATTTGAGTTTAATAAGGCTTTAGTAGAGAATTGGTTAATCTTTAGTAGAGAATTGGTTAATTTGGGTGTATATATAAGCTCTGAAGAAGGGCCAATGCACTTTAATTAGTGGAAGACTTGAGCAGATGCTGTTCGTTCTTACTGCTTAGTTCTCTCATTTCAATATTTCAGGTCTCAGTGGTGATGGGGAGCTCAAAAAAGATTGCATGAACGGTTTTGTGGGGTTGTTTAGGTGATATATTTGTGTTACATTGAGTACATTGGAGTACAGTGAGGAGGCTAAGGGGTTTTGGTATTTTTGTGGTTGTGGAGTTTATGAGGATAGACTGGGGATCAATTAACCCCGCCCGGGATTTTTTTTTTGTGAGGGGGGGGGGGGGGGGTAGCAGTCTAAGTTTGTTGGTTTTCTATTTGAGTAGGATAGGAAAATTTGATTAATTCTCTATTATTGACGAGTGGATATATATTTTAACTGCTTTCGTCCTTCTTTCCCACCTAGTGATTATGAAGAGGTAGTCAGGAGAATTTTGGGATGTTGTCGCTTAGAAGGGACGTTCATCACTCAAGGAGCAAAATTACTTGAGGTCGTTGACCATCCTTAATGAAACATTATTAGAGGACTCCAAATCAGGTGAATGTGTGATTATTTAGTGGTTGTCCTACACTGGTAAGTTATTTGTTAAGTCGTTCTAATTGCACTTGTATTCAGTGCTTGTCTGTCTTTGTGTTTTTCCTGTTGACTTGATGGGCCCTTTTCCCCTTCTTCTCTCTTTTTATCTTAAGACGAGTTATTTCTCTCTTAAGCTTTCAATAGTAAGGTAAGACATTTCCCATTTTCCTTTTTTTGAAAATCTTTTAGACAAGTTCTAACCTTCTTAAGCTCTGACTTGTTAACTCATTTACTGCTCATTTTTTCTCAATGTTACAAAAAAGTATCAATGATTTGATATGATGTAGGTGTCTGACTGCTTTTGCCATCAGAAGTACGTGTATTATGATTGCTTTTGACACGTGGATATGGATTTGATAACAATTAATAAAGTCTGAACTAAATTCTTTTGTATATTGATCTGTGATAAAAAAATGAAATAAAATATAAAAAAAAAACACTTTTTTATATAATGCGTATCTATGCGTAGTTCACATCCTCATTTTTTCAGAAAATGCTGAATCCCGTGGCGCATCCGCGATGTATATCTGTGTCCATGCTTATTACGTGTTCCCAGTATCTTATGCACGATCTTTATTCCCCATTCCTAACTTTAAATGATTCATTCCTCAGGCTATCAATGTTAGTGTCATTTATGATATGATTACTTTTGGGTCGGTGTTGATTTGTGTGATATAATGAATTTCAGGGGATGCCAATTCTTGACGTTAGAATAAAATGGCCGAATGATCTTTACTTGAATGGTCTCAAAGTGGGAGGTATTTTGTGCACATCAACTTATAGATCGAAGAAGTTCAATGTCAGTGCTGGTAAGCGTCATCCTGTAGATTGTGAATTCAAATTCTAAAAGTGCTGATGATGCTTACCTTTTTTTAGATATATCATTGATCTTTTGTTTTGTTATACAATTATTTGCAGTGTACTTTCTGCTTTCAATGACTAAGCTGAACTAGATCATTTCCCCCCCAATCATTTCATGTCCTTGCAGGAATAGGTTTGAATATAGATAATGAGAAACCTACGACAAGTTTGAATGCAGAGCTGCGGAAGTTAACTTCTGATGCACACCAGCTAAGAAAAGAGGATGTTCTTGCAGCCTTCTTTGAAAAATTTGAGAATCTTTTTGATATTTTCATTAACAAAGGTGAAGTGCTCCCCTATGATCATATTATGATATCTTGAACTCATTTTATTTGTTTGGATATCTTTTGAAAGAATTCAATTTGTGTACGTTAAACATTCCTCTGTTATTGCTGATTCATCATCTTTGTAAGTAGATAGACCGATGGACAAAATACCAATTCTATTTTGAGAAGGAAATATAGAGGTTCTCTTTCTAAGACATGGCTTTTATGTCAATCATATTTGTTACTCTGATGAAGTAATTTGAGAAAGATACAAAAGAGTTCATAAGCCAATATAAAGGTCAAAAGTATTCATCATTGAGTATAAATTACCTCATCTCAAGATAACACGACAATTACCTAGTACTGTGTATGAAAGTATTAGAGATTTAACCCCAACTTACGAAGTGTGTCACTATTCAACTTAAATAAACATGTTAGCAGATCAAATCACCTAATGTCAAGCAGGATTTGATCCAATGGAAGTTTTTTCGGAAATATTTCTTCTCTTATAGCCCATGGATTAGTGCATATTTTTAGCCTTGTTTTTTGGAGGTAATTGATTAGACATAGCTACCTTTCTTTCCTTTGCATTCAATATATTGAGTTGAATAACGATATATAAGAGTGAGCATTTACTAGTGTGACAGTGGGAGGAGAAACAAGAGAATTCCCCAAAAAAATTAGGATTACACCAAGGCTAGGCGCTAAGTGCCTACATGCTCACATTGGTAATGGAAGAGGTTGTAAGGATTTTCCAAGATGATATCATGGGTGCATGTTGTTTGCGGATGATATAGTTTTGATTGACGCAACAAGTAGTTGGATAAACGGTGTAAGTTAGAGTTATGGAGGGACAATTTAGAGTAAGTGTTTATGGTCAGTCGGACCAAGGCTGAGTATATGAGTGTAACTTTAGTGAACTTAGGACGGAGAAGGGTTATTTTTATATATGGGGGTCAATTTTATATAGAGATGGAGTGAGAGATCACGATGTTACCCATATGATAAGAGCAGGGTGGATGAAGTGGAGATGTGCATCTGGTGTTGTATGACCACAAGGTCCTGGCTAGGTTGAAGGTTAAGTTTAAATAGAACTGCTGTAAGACCCTCGTTGATGTATGAGACTGAATGCTGGGAAACAAAGAAGAAATATAATACAGAAAAGAGTGTAGCATAAATGAGAATCCTAAGGTGGATTTGTGGTGTAACTTGGGAAGATAAGATACGGGACGACCCATACAAAAAGAATCTAGACGTTGCACGTATAGAAGACAAAATGAGGGAAATGGTTTGACGTTGCTTGGCCATGTGTATGGTAGGCTAATTGGCGCAAAATGAACTTGGGTAGAGACAACAAGACAAGACTTAGTCAAGTTAATCCTAAGTGAGGAAATTACATTGGAGAGACGAAACTGGAGGTGTTTGATCCTTGTAGTCGACCCTGGTCAAATTGGGAGAAGGCTTGTTGTTATCTGATCCTTCATTTCTGCCTTTCTTGTAATGTGATTACTTTTTCATCTTTTGTTGCTGTTTCTCTTCTAGCTTATAATCTTGCTTTATAGCTGATGAAAGCTGACCTTTTGTGTTTGGGTGTGCATTTGGTTTCTTCTCCAAATGAAGTCCCATATTTTATCTGAAATGACCATTAAATTCTCGTTTGTTATTTTCTACAAAATCTTGAGATAGAGCGCTTTGTTCATCTTTGCGTATCTCATTATTGGCCATATCACTTTTGACCTTAATGACTGAGCCAGGGAGTGCAGTTTCATTTCGTAATAGTGGGAATGTGTGAGGACCTGAGACATAGTGTCCTTGCTTTGTGACCATGTAGCAATCAGTTCTCTAACTGATTGTGTGGAAAATAAGCTGTTGTCTTATTATCTACTAGGGAATTGCCTGTGCCCGAGGGCACTGTCCCCAAATTAGATGGACATATTTTATAGTATTTGAACGGCTTAACATGTGTGAGTCATTAAGAATAGGGTATGATAGATAATTGAATAGACCAACTATAATACAACTACCTTTAACCTTTTGCCTGACGACACAAATGATTAGACAAATTTAACACTAA
This sequence comes from Linanthus parryae, assembly GCA_023055425.1. Taxonomy (NCBI): domain Eukaryota; kingdom Viridiplantae; phylum Streptophyta; class Magnoliopsida; order Ericales; family Polemoniaceae; genus Linanthus; species Linanthus parryae. The sequence continues at coordinate 76,121,147 of JALGPY010000006.1, read as the reverse complement.
ATTGTAGTATTTAAAAAGATGAACATATGCAAATACTACTTATAAACTCACTAAATTGTAGCCCTCCTATTTGTTATATAGATTAGAAGATAACCCGTACCCTTGGGCCACTACCAAACTTCCAATGAAGAAGTTCAGATCCTAAAAATTTTAAGATTTTCGTAATTATAATTTTGTAGAGATTATAAAACTCGAATATATATATATATATATTATGATAATTTTTTTTTCTTTAGTAATACTCCGTACTCTATAATTAGTTGTGCCACTCAAAAAAATTAGAAGTGACTTGGGTAGCAAAAAGTTTCTCTTAACAGAAAAAAAAAAAAAAAAAAAGAAGAATAGGCTTGGCTTGGGTAGCGAAAAATTTCTCTCAACATTTGTAGGACCCAAAATTTGTGAGAACTCCAAAATTGTGGTGACATGCCTTAACTCCTACTCCCCAACAACTTATATGGTTCCTCAGAGAATAATCACAAAAGACGCATAATATGTCATAACCATTAAGTTTAAACACTCTCATAACTACCAACTATGTAGTTCCCAAAAATAATCATTGGATGATACTATTTTGGTGTATTGAAAATGCTTTCCACTTGTTTTTCAATTTCTAAACGTATGTATCATCTAACGGTCATAATTTAATTGATCCAGAGGCCAAAAGCCATTTCAGAATCTTGAAAATTGAACCGTCCTAATTTATAATATAGATAGAGCATCTACATCTGGTGTAGGAGTTGGTCTGCATGCCCATGGCTAAAAGGTGAGACTTTGTGTACCCAAGTCCTTTCCGACCCAAAGTAGGTGTTCAAGTGGATCATCCATTTGAGAGTTCATATTAACACCCCCAAATTTACAGTTCATTGAACTCGACTCTTTAGCTTTTAGAAAATGTAATTCTTAACTAGTTACAGTTCAACATTTCCTGTTTCTAATGTATCTCGCCGTTTACCTTGTCGTCCCAGAGACTGAAACCCACATTCATTGCGAGAAATAATTAGCTGTGAGTTTGAGAGCGAGACTCGAGCTTGCTAAAGTAGAGGTCAGGCTATAATTAAGTCCCACGGGAGTATTCCCCCAGAAGTTTTTAGCAGCAAAAATTAAGCATTTGATTAGGTTGCCATTGTTGAGACGTGTAGGAATTAGTACTGAGAATGATTTATTGGAGAGATAGAGTTTCCTAAGGCACGCAGGAGGAGGAAAAGGCCGGCAAGATTGTCACTGGAGGGGGCTAGATTGTGCAATGAAGTAGCCTTAAAGAGAACCTCCTGTGGAGCCTTGAAAGTTGTTTCCGTGGATGTTCATCAGTTGAGATAGACTGAGTGTCCCAAGCCCCATAGCCTCGTAGATTCTTGCTGGAGACAGCAACACGACACTTTGGAGGCCACAGACCAGAGAATTTCATACAGGAGACTCCACTCCATATGGCTTAGGGTTGTTCTCGTTCTATTTGGGAAAGAACAGGCTGCCGTTGTAGTTGAATAGAGAAGGAGTGGCCATTAGAGCAAGAAAAAGTGTGGAAGCAAGAACTTGTAGAATCGTGAAAGGACATACTGTCAGTAGTAAAGTATTAAACTATGCCCCTTATTCAAGAGGACTAAATAATTAGAGAGAAAACCAGAAGTGGTTTGGGGAAGAAGGTGGCTGGCGTGGGGTTGATTGTTTTGCAGAGTAGGTTGGAGTTGTTTATATGAAAAGTGAAAGTGAAATTTAATTTAATTTCAGGGGCTGTTGTACTGTACTCTTTCTGTATTTCGTGAAATGTTTGATGGGAAAAACTTGTGTATGCATACTAGACAACCCTCAGGTCATAAGATGAAAAGTATAATTATCACTTTATTTGTTGTATATTTTTCCAGGACATGGTAGGCTTGTTTGGTCGTCTCAACAGCATTCATCCCGGGACTGGAACTAAAACGATCGTTGACCGACTTCTTTGTGTTTGTGCAAACCCGAATAGGAGTCTTGTTAGATTGGGTTAGTCCCTATGAGCAAGTTGGCGTCAACTGTATTGGGCTAAAGTGGTTACCAGGACATGTAGATTTATTATAGTTTCATTCTCTACTAGTCTTTCCCTTAAGGACACACTTTAGGCAGTTATTCATTTGTTTTCTGATTCTCTTTATCCCTTTCTAAATTCCTAACACTGACTGACTATTTCATGCCATTCGTTTGATGGGGAATTCGTTAATAATGTGGTAGTGGTGTCTTTCTTAGAATAAGTATGGGGGAGGGGCATGTTTGTTCGGTCTTTGTTCATGGGAATGATACTTATGTTCTTCCATTTATGCAGGGTTTCAACCACTTGAGCAACTTTATTATGGGACATGGCTGCATAGGTAAGGCAAATCATTCACAATATTTACCTGGTTGTCAGTTATCACTTATCACTAGTTCTTAAACAGTATCCCATGCACTGTTTGATATAATAAAGTAGGAAGCTCGTGGAATTCCTATGTTCAAAAGTCTTTAAGAGTTGGAACTGTAGTTTGCTTGTTCAATATATCTATGAGGATAATGAAGTAAAAGTATAAGAGAATTTTTAAGTATGGAGTACAATGTACTTAGGTTCCATTATATGAGAATACAGGAGTTCCAGTCCCTAATAGTAAGGGTGATAGTTTCGTGGTGCATTGGCAGAGAGGACAGATATATTCTCTTCGATTTGAAGTTTGAATTAAGATCATTAGTTAGGAGTTGATCACGGTGAATCGGCCATAGTAACTACTTCCATCTGTAGCAACCTGGTGAATGCCGAACTTTATGCCACTCTTGTACTGATCATGCTCAGTGGTTAGTAGCTTATATGCCGAAGAGACCGAAAAATTGCCTGGCTGTGGGTAACGAAGTAAGCTTGTCTTGTTTCAGAAAAAAACATCATTGATAGTTATTGTTTTCAGTTTCTGATTAAATTTGTCAAACCTAATCCATTATTTGTGCTATTTCGGACGTTGATCCAGGTTCAATAGTCATCTGCACTCTTAGCTGATTGTAACCAGGAACTAGTTGGGTGCTCACACTATTGAGTACTGAGTCTGATTGTGTCGATTCATTGATCTAACTAAAACAGCACTTTGTTTCAGCTGCTACCTTCCCCTGCCGCGCTATAATATTCAAGTTTCTTTCTTTATTAATTGGTTGAGTAGTGAGGCTTGTTTGTGATGAAGCTTGGTGGGCCATATTTCGAACTTGCATTTCTGTTTCCTAAAACTTCCCCCACTGGATAAAATCCTACATGTTAATTAAAAGTAATTCAAGAAAGCTCATATTTAGAAAGAACATGTCCTGTACCTGTCTTTGTTCTCATTTATGTATTTATGGGTAGAGGCTACTTTATGACAACTTTTTTTCCTGAACTGATGTTATGATGTTCAACTTAGTATTTACCTGTGATATGTTGAGGTATTTTAGGATCTTATCACTTTTACTTTGCAAGTCGCAGGGGCTTAATGTCGAAAAGTTCTTAATTATGTTCCCTTGCCTGCAGTGGGCAGAGAGTTACTTTGGAGGAGAAGGATGGGGATCAACTAGTAGAAAAAGTGGTTACCGTTCAGGTGAGCTAATATGAGGTACACGTTGCTCAAAAACATGAATATAGAACCCTATGGAAAACATTCAGGTGAAATAGATCCGCTGCACTACTTTCTTTTCAGCGCAACTTAATTATTTACACATTTAAATATGTAGTTTGGTTAAAATCGATGGGAAATGTTAGGCTTTTCTGTGTTTCTTTTCTTTAGCTTTAGGATGAAATGGAGGATTTCAACAGTATTTCTCTGCCATCTTAGTATTCTGACGCAGGAGTAGTTCTGTATCATCCAAAGAGAAAAAGAGTTCACAGGACGACCTAAAGATACATATTAATATACAATAACGAGTATTAGGCAATTATGAAAAAAAAAACTAGAAATTGAGTGGTCTCGAACCAGTATGCTAAGCTGGACAGTGCATTCATTAGGGAGATGGAAGGATGGAATACCATTTGAGGCTGTCTGGCATAGGTCCAGTACAGGTCATTGATGCGGCTATGAGAGGCAGTGACTTGGTTCTTGCTGAGGGTCATAAAACAATAGAAGGAGATCATCGAGAAAATGTGTCTTAATTGATCTGGTGTAAATTCGCGCACGAGTTTATAAGGGAAGAAACTAAAGAAAATGTTCCCTGCAGACATCTTTAGATGAATGCTTGTCAAGTTAAGTAATATTGCCTCTTCTAATGTTGTTTCATAGCTAATGTTTCCTTTGCTTTTGCTAAAACTGGGGAAGGTGTCCACGCGATGCATGTGTAACTAGTTTAATTATCACATTACAGAAGGAGAAAAAAACCTACGACTTTTCATTGAAAATTGAAACCATTGTCCTATGCGTTGTATCTTACATCGCACCATCTTAAGTAATTTGTCAAATAAATACAATTCATGAAGAGAAATTCTGACACTTGCAATTAATTGGTTCTTCTCATCTCCTAATTCCTATCATAGCTATCTGCTACAGTTTCAGAGTTCTTGATTACTTTAGGTGGTGTTCATAGTTAGTGAGCAGAGGGAGTTTGGGGTTGGCTCCTTTGGTTTTTATGCGGATTATTTGGAGGGTGTGCAACTTAAAAGCTTTTGATGATAATCTTATGCCTGATACTTTTGTCAGGAGTATCTTTCAGATGATTTTGGAGTGGCGTTCTTGCATCCCCTCAGCTCTATAGACATTTGTTGGATTTCCTGGTTTCTTTGGCTTAGCTCTGCAATTTTCTTTCTTCTTTCGCTGCACAAGTTATGAGAGTATGATCAGTTGTTTTGTAAACGTTCTTTAGTTTTATAAAATTTTGAATACCTATTAGAAAAACAAAACAAAGAGATTCCAGGTCAAACACCTTCAACAAAATCCGTGAATTACACATAAACACACAGAAACTAGGTGTATTCAGCATGATACTTGAGAATTTCCGAAAAAAAAGTAATGAATTAGCCTAACAAGCATTACAGATACTGGTGTCGGATATGATACAGGAACAGACATGGACACCGTTTTGTAAAAAATGAGAATGTGGACATGCAGGGATACATCAACATTATTACTCTTCTTGAAAATATACATACTCCGTATTTGAATTTTCACTCTAACTAATGGATGACAACTATTGGCACGAGTCCTGGCCATAACATTTGCTTATAGTAGCTCACCTGGGCTCGGGTTTGACGAGTTGTGTCCGTGAAACCCTAGGAGCGGTTTCCTGTGAGAAGTTAAAACCTTGCTTGAATGTGTTGTTCAAAAGGGCAGCCTTTTCATGTACATAGCCTTTTCATGTACATTGCTGTGTCTCATTAAGTGTCTCTGATGTGTCCCAGGGGTGTCATTTCTAATAAAATTAACGAAGACATCCTGACATGCCAGATGGAGCTTCTGACACGCACGTTGGAGTGTCGTACAAGTGTCTGAGTGTCATGAGTGTTCGACACGGGCACGATCCCTGTTGTGGAGTGTCGGTGCTCCCAAGGAATTAGGTTTTGAGAATCAACCGGTTAGACAACACAGTTGAAAACTCGTGAGATTGGATCCAATACCCTCGTAAAAGGATTTTGTCAAAGTGAATTTGCATGTCATCCCATTTACCTTGATCTTGTGGTCAGAGAAGATGATCCCGTGCGTTCAAATTGTTCAATGAATTCGTTCAAAGCATGAACCTTTTTTGTGTTTTAATTCTGTGCAAGACTTTCCCCTTTGTTTGAATCTTATGTCGCACTGGAACACAATATAATCATCATCATCTATGTAATGTTTCTATTTTCCTGTTAGAAAGTAACCGGAATAATCTTTCATCTCTACTGTCTTATATGAGGAGCATCCATGTTATTTTCTTGTTTAAATTTCCGAATATGGAACAGATTGCATTAGATGTTTATGCAAATCAACTTCTTTTTATTTTAGGGTTTGACATCATCAGGATATTTGTTGGCTGTTGGTGACGACAGCAAAATGTGTGAGCTTCATCCAGATGGCAATAGGTATTTCACCTGTCCACATATTCTCATTTGATAGACAAGTATTATGCAGGTACCCGTTTTTGTATGATCCCTTACATGATATGCACAAATGGAAGCACTCTTTTCCATCCCTTTACATTTAAAGAGAGACTAATAGCCAAGAGAGATAGATAGCACGTTGAGGGGAAGAAAGAGATAGTTTGAGAGAGAGTTAATTACATTTGACATTACGTTTAAGATTTAAAGTAAGATTACATCAGTTGTAAACAAATTGGAAATGCACTACATTGACATCTAACACTGGAAATGCATTTAAGCTGAATATTAAGTATTCTTAAACATTGGAAAGTATCGGAACATTACCTTAAACACCAGAACTATATACATTATCCATGACTATTGTAATCAGTGAAAATGTTTATATAGATTGAATCCATTTAAGAAATTAGACAAACTTGTCTCTTGCAAATAATTTACGTACTAGTATACAATTTACGTATGATACCTACGAGCTTTATGATGCTGTACAAGGTATCATGTATGTTACATCAAAGTACTTGATATGTTATGTTTGTATTATAGTCCAAGTAAATTCCCAAATTTGAATCCATGTGGAATGCAGACTTTATGAGAGTATGAGTATAACCTTAAACTTGCTAGTCTTCGCTGCGTAGGTTATGAGAATTGAGAGTACGATCTGTTGGTGATGGAATGGCAGGAGGCCCTAGTGTTTTGAATACTTCAATAAGATTTCATGCCTATATTTCCTTGAGATTTGCGTAGGTTATGAGAGTAATTGATCTATTAGTGAAGGAATGGTTGATCGATTAGTGAAAGAATGGCTGGAGATATTCCAACCTTGTTGATGTCTCTTATTCACGACCACTCACCTGCAACACTAGCAACTCTACTGTTTACTATGGGGGGAGTTATAGAAACACTCGTGGAGAATATTTAATTATCTTCAATAGTTAAAATCCTGATATACCTCGCTTCATTCTCATGAACCATAGAACTTCAAGAATGGGTGTTGATATTCTTAGGCCTGTCAGTTCCAAGTTTCAACCCAAAAAATCAACCAAACCAAGCACGAGAAGACCCGTAACCATGGAATCAGGATCGGAGATGTACCCACTCTACCCAGAATCAGCAGAGCCAGATCTTGTTGGTTCAGGTCCGGATTAGAACCAGATACCCGATGGGTGACTGAAGACCCGCCTCCATCCTCCCTATCCAATTAGTTTCTTCTCACCTGAATCTCTCAGGTATCCTCGCTACAATCTTTTTTCTAGCATTAATCAAATCCTGCCGTTAAATTCTCACTCACATTTAATTTCTCTCCTTAATCTTCTCCGCGTAATCCATCTCTCTCTCTCACTCTCATCCCTTAATTTTCTTTCTCCTGCTCAGTTCTATCATCACATTTCCATCTCTCTCCTCCCCCTCCCTCATCTGTGTTCCTAACTCTTCCCACTTTCTCCAGTACTGTTTCTTCTCACAAGCAACCAGTACTTGTTCCAGTAGTATTTCTCTTTCTGCTTCATCTTCTCTCTCTCTCTCTCTCTCTCTCTCACTTGCATCTGTTTCTTTATCTTCACTCTATACATGAATTAATCGTCAACACCTCGTTCAAGCATAAACATTGTTGGTTCCGGCGTAGATGCGATACCACAATTTCAATCGACTGTACTGAATGATTTATTTTCTTAATCGTGTGTCCTCTGGGTAATAGGTTAAGACGCATCAGTTCTAGGTTTTTTCCAGTTCTGGAACCAATGGGTTGATACTTTGCTGGGCCGGTTATGTGTATGGTCTGACTTTAAGGTTGAGGGTCGGAACCCGGCCCATTGACAGGCCTGGTTAATCTATAGTTTGCCATAGCTGCATCTGAATCCGGCACAAAACTGCGAATACTGGCTTCTGTGTCTTTACATTTGTGAATCCTGACTCTTTATTGCATTACTGATACTTCTTCCACCTCACTTCCGCTGAGCCTCTTATTTCTGTATCTGAAGAACCGAACTGAACAAAACCTTAAACTACTATTGTTTCATATGTTGCTGTCCACTGATGTTGACCGTTCCATGCCTCTTCATGTAACCTGGTGATGGAGACAATCCTTGTAGACTATTATTGTGTTCTGTAGTTTCAGAACATGAGCAGCTCTGTGGATATGAACATGAACTCTGGATTTTGCTTTGTCCCATGCTTGTACTGTATGACCCAACTCCTCAACGGCTCAACTCCCGTTGGGACCCCAGAGTACAAGAAATCATGTTAAAGTAAAAAATGAGCATCACTTTCCAAGATTCTTTTTCCGCTTTAATTTTGTTGCGGGTTTCCCGACAGTTACATTTGGTCTCATTCATCCTTCAATGGGTTCTTCTTTTCCCGATTTCTTCAAGATGAAATTTTGGGTTAAGCCTTTACATTATTGTTCTGGTCCTGTTATCACAGGAGATGCAGGTTCCTATTTCGGTCATGGTTATTGATTATTGTGTTTTGGCAGTTTCTGCATTCGATTGCTCATGTTGGTCCAGTCTTTGTCCATTACATTTGTTGTTCTGCTCCTTTATTTGTTGGTTTCTTTCCTCTGTTAGTACCTCTGGTTGCTGACAAGACAACAATGTTTTGTAGCACATTTGGGAAACAGAAGCTGGACCAATTGTTCTTGTTTCTTCATCTCCAACCAAATTGAAGCACTAATGTTGTTAGTGTAACTAGGGCTTCTCTTTTGCACAGAAGGCATGTGAACTGCATTAGTCGGGGACCATCTCTTAGACACAGAGAAAATAAAGTGAATGGCATAGATGCATCCTTTTTCCTTAACCGCCTCATATTAGAAGATACCTGTTGGCTTCTAGTAATTACCAACCGCAATGCTACTTGGCCTCTGCTTATCAGTTCACTAGAATTGAAAATTTATTTCCTATTTAAGCCTAAAATTAAGTATTAGACAATTCAGTTCACATCGGTGAATGTTATGGTGAGCATCACTTGATTATCTAACGTGTAAAGCTGCCTCCTGGATACCTTTTACTCACCAAACCCTGGGAATGCATTTTGAAATTCTTCCCAGTTTCAACCATTTCTTATTAACTTCCTGAAAGTCTGGCCTTCTTGTTGTTGGTGATGAACCCGGGCTTAAGGGTTCTAACCACTTGGACTAGACACTTGTTCTTGAAAGCTGAACTTATATCCTTAAAAGCTTGGGATTTGAACGACATACATAAAAACCAGGGTTTCTGATACATGAACCCAACACTGGTTGGAATCATTGTTAATATTCACAGCTCAATTGTGCAATCAAAGTTGCATCTCAAACCTTGCCACATCCAAGATTCTGTTCAAAATAGTTTATAGTTTATGTTGGTAGTTGTTACTTTGTTCTTCTCCTTATCAAAGTCGTCACTGTTTAAGTATTATGATTTCTTTCACATGGTTTTCTACAGCTTTGACTTCTTCAAAGGCCTAGTGAGGAGAAAACTGAACTAAAGAAGATTCTGTAGCATCTCAGCACCTTTTACTGGAAGGAAGGAAGCCTTCATACATCACCATGTGGACAACTAAGGATAAGTATTCTTCTTCTTCTTTCTTTATCCTTTTGTTCAGGTTGGTGAGTTTTGTATATACAACCCCTGAATTATTACATCGCCAGTCAAACTAGAGCTGGGTCAGACTTCCATCAACCCAGTTTTTTGTTTTGTTGTCATAGAAAATAGAGAAACTCATAACTTATTACAACTATAATAAAACATTTGTGGAACATTTCGGTGCCCTATCTCCACCCTGTGCAGAACATATACCACGTTACAAAAGTAGTCAATGCAAATCAATGTGGGTTCATTGCCAGCTACACGATGTTTGTTTCTTTCACACTTTTTCTAGAACAAAGAGCTCTTGAATCATTTGAATATTAGCATCCAATGATTGGTTTTAGGTAGCTTAAACAGAAAGGTGGATTTGTGCCAACCTTTTGAGCTGTTGTTATTCTATATCCTTCCCGAGTTAGGATGTCTGCCTCGTTTGCTTGCCAGATATGTTAGGTGATAAGAAGTAAATGACTAGTAGAAGCACTTATCCCATAGAATTTCAGCGACCACCATTGATTTTGTTGGTATCCGAAATAGAAGTAATGGACTAGTAAGTTGTAAGGAGGGCCTGTACTGGAATAATGGTACATCTCATACCCGTGTTTTAATAGGAATTTTGAAGTGTGGCTGCTAGTTCACGGGGTACTATCAATATCTTTAAAAGAGAAAATGAAAAAATGGTTAGACGACATTCTTAATCAAGTGTCCAGGGATTAATAATCCAAAGGAGTATTAATAATATTATTACCACTTGTTAATCCTTTCCACGTTTCAGTTTAGCTCGAATTTGGCCCAAGGATGGCCAAAGTTGGAAGATACTTAAACATGGCTATGAAATTGCTCATATTCGGTTGGATTTTATTTCGTATATGAGTGACAAAATATTAGATATAAATATGATGAAAATAATGTTTACAAAGAAACTGATGGGTCATCTCGGGCAGGATATTAGGGGTGGTAGTAAGAAGATAATAGCGGGGAAGGCTTATGTGTATAGGGAGACATATTCTGTCGCAATGTGGTTTATGAAATGTAGTAGACCTGAAAGATGCCCTTCCATTTGAGGTTATGACGTGGTTCCTACACCAGCTATGCAATTTCTTGGCCCTTTGTTTTTTGTATAATGGAAGAGAGAGTATCTAGTACACATTTTAAATCTTGCTAAGTTTGTGGGGGATAGTGGTGTACTATATTTTTCCTGCCTGGGTTTGTGTTCTAAGAAGATTGTGGATAAAAAACAAAAGGAACAGACACATGACACATGAACAAGCATTTTCAACACAAGAGATCCAAAAATGGACTATTAGAGGTGTGGTCACAACCCCCCCATGTTAGGTATGCAAGAAATAACATTGTCCTGCATCTGGTGAATAGCTTGCCTGGTAAAAGGTTGGAATGCTGTGGTGCCAAACACGGTGGAATATAATATTGGAGTTTGAAACATGCCCTCAATAAAGTTGAGGATTTAGACGTAGACTCTTTCATGTGATCAGTTTGTAAGCCAAATACTTCATTTGTTTCCTATTTTGACTTTCTCGAGTTATTCTGATCATGTGATTTGATTAGCAAAATAATGCAATAATTTGGTAATATTTTCATAGTGTTTGAGTAAACTTTGCTCTACAACACCATAAAAAGATTATGAAATTCTTGTATGGGTTTGCCAATCAAATCATCGGGTTAAGGTGACACGGTGAATAGTGAAATAGGATGCAAGAGCATAAACACAGGAAGTACTTGATTTGATAAGACACCTCATGTGATTTACATTATTTACTACTTAAACCTTTAAGAAATAGCCTTGTCGTTTTGGAATTCTAGTCATGCTATCAAGAGACTGTTAAAGGCAAGTGATAAAAGGTTGGCTTTAAAGTTCTATATTTGTGGCACCCATGTGAAAGCAGCAACAATTGCATGCCTTTCTCTCCCTCCCCATGAGTTCATGAGGTCCACCATTAGGAAGCTTGTCTAGTTTACAGCTTTTAGATGGGTCTGGCTTATGTTTTTGTGGGTACATATCATTTTAGCTCCCTGATTAAGACATCACATGCCTATGATTGGCAACAAATAGAGTATGGAATCCCTTTTCCTTCAATAATTTATCAGTTTAATTCCAAAATATTAGAGATCCCAAACAAATAATTGTCCCATCTGGGGCACTGGATTATTAGATTTTGGATGTTGAAACATGTGGTTGAAGTCTCTAAGAAGTCTCTTCACTTCAACTACACATTTAGGGTGGGTTTGGTACGACTTTTTGGACTATTAAGTCGACTTTTTAGTTTTTGTGAAAAAAAGTTCGTGACAAAGAAGTTGATGAAAAAAAATGCATGAGTTTGGTGAAAAAAGTTGTGCTGTTAAAAAGTTAGGATGCAACACTTTTGTTTGTCAGTGAAAATTATCATTTTATATTTTTTATATTTACTGTTAAAATTATAGTAGGTCTAATTAGATGGCATAGTATGTTGGTACAAAAAAAAGTAGAGGTAAATTGATCATTTTTATTGTTTAAGAAGACAAAAGTCCAAAAAAAGTTTATGAAACCCAACTTTCAGAATGCAGTTTTACATTACAAGAAAAAAGGCAAAACCCAAAGTTGACACAGAAAAAGTCATACCAAACCTTTCAGAAAAGCTCAAAACAGATTAAAAGTCCAAAGTGAATTAAAAGCTGGAAATAAGTCGTATCAAACCCAACCTTAAATAAATCAATATCCCACGTCTCAACTCGAGATATTCATTTTGTTTCTTTTACAGATAGATTTGAATAATGACGTCCACTACGTGATCACTAACTTTTCACTACTTATTCTGGTTTCTGGCTTTGTTGTGTGGAATATTGATGGGTTTCGAGTATGACTCTGGTGTGTACTGATGGTGTTGTAAGTAAGCAGGTGTGAATTTGGAAATCAAGTTATCTACTTTAAGGATTGATGTTATCTGTTTTCTCAAACCAACTTTTAGTATCCATTCGCCCATCGCTTTTCTGAGAAGGGAGGTGGAGATAGGTTGATTTTCTGGCTGAATACGCGTTTCAAGAAATAAGTTGGTAGTTTATTTTTGCCGTTGGGATCTTGCAAGTTTTCATCCACAACACTTGTCAAGATTATCCAGTTCTTGAGTTTATCACTTCTATTACCTTAAGAAGGCAACACGATTTCTTTCAAGGCTGTTGGCTAAACGGCTTATTTGATGATTATTTCTCTGGTGGTTCCAAAGCATCGACTTTGTTCTTGGGGATAATTGTGATATAAAATTTTAAATACAGTTGTTTTGGTGTACTCTACCATAATCAAGAGTTCGATACCTCAGAATTTAGACGCTTTTCCCATAATCAAGAGTTACCACACCTGTTTATACTGGTTTGGAAGCCGGAAAAGAACCGTTTCAAAAATACTTAATCAGTATTTGTGTTAGTCGATCATTCTTAAAAATTGAACACCGAGAAATGCAACCGCGTACACGTTTTGATATAGAACACTGTTGTTTTGTTTTTTAATAATTACTAAATAGACTCAAACCGTATCAAATTTATACCTGTCTTGTTCACACAAAAAGAAGCACGTCTCAGACACCAATTAAAAGGAAACTACTAGAAACTCCTCAAAGCTCCAATAACATAAACATCATCTACAATTATAAGATTAGACCTCTTGTTCCATATCAGGCACCTCAAAGATTTGAAGACAAGTCAATGAGAGTAGGTTGAGTTAATAAGGTTCGTCTGCTGAACCTAATTTGAGACTAGGGTTGAGCCCGCTGCTGATGGTCTCTCTCGGAGGGTGATTTGTAATTTTCTATGGACGGAGCAGTCTCTCCTCCCTCTAATCCCCTTGGGCCTCGTTTGGGTAGCGGATAAGATACAGCGGATATGACTTATGATGGGATACGAGGTAGGATATGTATGCTGTCGGATAAGGACTGATATGATATGCTGCCTTACTGTATTTGGGTGCTGCAGGATATGAGGCCGGATAAGAAGCAAGATATGAATTACCATGTTTGGGTGGTGCAGGATAAGAAGCAGGATGTGATCTAAATGACTATAATACCCTCAAGTGCAATAATGTTGTATAGAACTACTTGTATTGTAAATTGAGGCCTGGAATGTTTGTAAATAACGATGTCTTGCTAAATAATGTTCATTTTTTTACTTCAAGCGTAAATAATTGTCTGTCATATAGTGGAGTAATTTAATATAATATTGATATTATCCCTCGCTAACTCAAGTGAAAAACGAACAATTTTTTTTTTAAATAATTCCCGAAGTACCAGTAAAAAATTCCCAAAGTACTCAAATCAACAAGGAATTGAATCAGAAAAGATCTTTGTTCATTAAAACCAAACAACATTACAAGTTCATGTCCAGAGTCCAGACACATTCACTCTCCCATGATCATAACATAATCTACATCTTGATTTGGTTGTTAAAAAGCAAAAAACAAGTTACTTTCAAACTACAATGTCTTCAATCCTTTCTTTAGCAGACTTGGTACGTCGGTTCTTCACCTTCTTCATCTTTGCCAACTTCCTCTCCATATATTTGACCTTCCTAGAAAGATCAGTTACCGCGCTCAACTGATCTTTGCCAGCTTCAATCAACTGCGGCATCATCTTTTTCAGCCTCCGGTTCTCTAAAACATAGTCAGATAAAGAAACGAACTTTCTGCACATTTACCTGCATAACCTTAACCAAATAGAGGTCATGAGTGGGAAAGCCGTAAGATAGAACCGAAACAAAACATATTGTTACCTAGACCTTCAATGGTATCCATCCAATAGCAGGTTCAACAAAAACCTGACAGGTTGTCAATGTGTGTGGCTGGAAACACACACAATTTAGATCAATCAAATAAAATAATGTCAACACTGGAGGATGATCACCCTAAAATTGGTTGTGTTTGCTAGCTTAACAAAGAAATTAAATGGTACCGATTGAGAGTAGAAGCGGTTGTAAATTGTGAAGAAGAAGAGTGGCGAAAGCACACAAAAGGGAATACCAAAAGGGGATTGAAACATCTACAGGGGGATGGGTTGTAGCCAAGAGGGATACCCCCGTTAACCGCTACGGAGAGGTGAGAAAAGAATGAAAAGATGTCAAACAACAGTGACTTTTAATGACCCTTAAACCTATGAATCAATCTGCACATAAGTATTAAACCTATGAATCAATTTGCACACTTTTAATGGGTACTCTTATTAACAAGCTGCAAGTGCCAAAGTTGCTTCAAGCAGTTCTTATGGCTTCTTGCAAAGTATTAACAAGATGAGGTCAATTAGTAGGAATGCAAGTAGCCACTGGTAAATTGGTTTTGATCTATGACCCCCCTTTAGCTTCACCAAATTTGTGATAAATTATTAGAAACAATAATCACAAATTATCAGAAACAATAATCACAAGCAGACAGTCTATGGGTTTTGATGGGCATATTCATGAACCCAAACAACAAATCGAAGAAGCTGTTTCAGAGCCTCTTTGTCGATCCCCAAACATCAACACCCACAAAAATTTCAAAAAATTAAACTCACCGCCACCATATAAACCACTGAAGATCAATTTAAACTCAGAAATATCCAAATCATTCTAAACCAAAAAAAAAAAAAAAAAATCCCAAATCAATCTAAACCTAGAATTTCAATTGGATCGAACTCACCTGCTTCTTCCACAATCACATCCCTGTGGGCTTCGGTGAATGGGGGATGAAGACGGTGGTGGGTGAAGGAGGAGGAGGAGGCGATGGTGGTGCACTGGCTTCTAACGGCGATGGTGGTGTTGGGTTTCTCGACAACGGTTGAAGTCTCCGGCGGCTGTGGCGTTGGAGGAAGACAACGGTTAAAGTCTCCGGCGGTTGTTGGCGTTTGAGGAAGACGAAGTCCACGGCGGTGTGGTGGCTTCGTGAATTTGCTTGAACGGGGAAGACGGGTTGAAGTAACGAAGAACAGAGAGAGGGAGAAGAAGGTGCTGGGTAAGAGAGAGATGTGGTGAACAGTGGTTAGGTTCGGGTATTTATACCCATGTCATTTTGGCATATTGATGAGGGCATTTTTGTCCAGATAAATTAGCTCATATCCTCCCCAACTCTTATCTGATGTATACCACCTCCCCCATGGGATAAGATTTTAGGCAAAAAATGAGAGGGAGGATATGGCTTTGATATGATTTCACCCTCATATCCGCTACCCAAACATGGGATATGATAAGGAAGGGGATATCATATCATATCCCATCTCCTTATCCGCTACCCAAACGAGGCCCTGTTAAATTCTCATAAGAGGCAAAAGGTCTCCCTCTAATCCCCTAAACTTTTATGTACCAAAAAAAATCTAAAAGACAAAAGCTTTCTATTGATTGCCGAGAGAGAAACAAAACTGATACCGTATATAGATCAAAAACTAATGGAGCATTTCCTATGTCGCTATCCTAGGAAAATCACCCCCATCCCATCACTTTTATTGTTTATGTTTCAATAATCATTTGTCAAATAAACTTAAAACTTAGCCTCAAGACATGCTCTAAATTGTCACATGCCAACACGCATTGTACCATACGCAGAGCACGCAAAGTGGACCAAGATGTGTCTCTAGTCTCTCTACTCTTAGAGAGAGAGAGAGAGAGAGTATTTGCAATAGAAAGGGAGGACTTGGCATATAGTACTTGGGATGTCATGCTCGGAAAGGCACAATTAAGATTTGAGTAATCACGTTTACCAACTTTTTCTCCTTTATATGATCCGTTAATTGAGACTAAATCTTTGTTTGTTTCTTCCTTTTTCTTTCATGTGGAATGTTGTACTTTATCTACTCTGTTGAAAGGGAGGGAGAATAAATTTCATAATTCAGATCATTTTGGTGGATGAGACTGTAATGATAAACCATTTGATTCAACACTTCACAACTATAAAAGACGTAATGCTTGGGGCAAACTTGACGCGCAAGTCGAGTCTTTCACTTGCTCATCAAATAAAAGTGGTTGACAAAGACTAGGAAAAAATACATTGTTTTCAACTTTGTACAACACCTTATCTATTTGTCGCAATCTTTTCTACTAAAAAATATTAGGGTAAAAGACAAAAACCACCCCTCGAGTATGGGTTATATACAAAAACAACCCTCGTGTTTGGGGATATACAGAAACCACCCTTGTCGAGACAAAAATCACCCATGTCAGTGGATGGACGTTAGACAAAAAGCACCCTTCTGTTACAATCAATTAGTATGAGGTGCAATCTGTCTTTTTTATGACCATTTTACCCCTATTTGTATTTTTTTATTTATTGTGTTCATATTCTTGGTGTTCACCATCACCACCACCGCCACCACCATCATCACCAATGCCACCACCACCGCCGCCGCCACAGGCCACATCCAAACCTGCTCCTACAAACTACCAATTACACCCACCATTCAAACCCAACAACTTTTTTTTGATGAACAAGGTGTACATTAAGAAGCAAAGGAGGAAACACTGGAAGGGATCAGTCTCAACAAAAGGATCCAAAAAAAAGGCAAAACTGATACATCTAGAACACCAAAAACTTCTGGGTACAAGCCCATTTCGCTATGTTGTGAGAAGAAACATTTGTTGATATGGGAATGAAGTATACTTTGCCACCAGAAGTCTCCATAATCGATTTTGCAATCCTTGACTCGAGCAGTAAGTAGCCATTGACCTTTGCTTTTTTCTTTAAAGATGTTTGCCACAACTTGAGAATCAGTTTCAAAGGATGCATATATCCACTCTTCATGCTTAATTCTTAGGATAGCTCTTTCGATAGCATTAAACTCAGGTTCCAGAACAGAATCACATCTCCCTTCCATGGTTTGAGCTGTGACCACTTCAGAGTTTGAATTTATTAACCACATAGGCTGCCATAAACTTACCTTCTTTGAATGAGGCATCACAATTAAACTTTAGAAAACCTTCATCTAGAGGTGACCATGCTGGATCCTTGTTACAGACAGTAGATCTGTGTAGGTGGTCATTTGGAGTACAGAGATGTTCCATGTAGGCTCTGTTACTGTCCAACAACCTCTCCTAAAAGTCGATTAATTCCCTCGACAAATCCTCCAATACCCATCTCTCCTACAACTCACCAATTGCCCCTTATTCTGTGATTTCATCCACCTTCAACCTTCCTCTTCTCCGCCGAACTCAAATTACGACAAGAACAGACCCAGCCGATAACCAAACTCTGGCTTGAACGTCGTCGCCTGAATAGATCGACAAGGTCGCAGTGTTGTACCGGTTCTTCCTCTCTGCTTCGGATTGAGGGTGGGTCGGTGCTTTATGAACAGAGATTACCCAAAATTGAAGAAGATTGATGTGTTCCAATGGTCCTGGATTCAGAGAGAGAGGAGGCGGCCACTTCGCCAAATCCTGGTTCGCTACTTGCGAAATTGACCACCAGGGACATGGGTTCTCCGACGGCGTCTCCGATCACATCCCCGACATCAACCCCGTCGTCGACGACTGCATACCCTTCTTCGATTCCGATCTGGGTTCTCCCCATCTCTCCCCTCCTTCCTCTACGCCGATTCTCTCAACGGAGCCATCGCTTTGTTGATCACCCTCCGGAAGGACGGATCTAGTCTGTGACAGTCTCATCCTCAATGGTGCGATGAAGAAAAGAGATGGAGGCGCAGCGTGAGGATGAGGAAGAAAAGAAGAGTGGGCGAGAGAGATTAGGGTTTAGGATAATAAGTAGTGGGTAATTTTCTTACATTCTCGGGGTATTTTTGTCTTTTTACTCATCCGTTATGTCACCGTTAGCTCCGTTATCAGGCAAGGGTGGTTTTTGTATATCCCCAAACACGAGGGTTGTTTTTGTATATAACCCATACTCGAGGGCTGGTTTTTGTCTTTTACCCAAAATATTATTGTAATTTTGCTTTAGAGTTTAAATCAAACCAGTGAGGGGTATGTTAGAAGTGGTAATTAAAACGGATTCACCGATACAGAAACACTGGTAATACTTCTAACATGCGTAAGCGCATCTCACTTTATACTAAGGAAATTGAGAAGTCCACGATCTGTTAATAATAATTATGCTTTGTTTATTGATAGTTAATTAAGAAGTGTTCAAGAATGAAATATTTCTTTACATGATCACATGATAATCACGCTTGGTGTACCAGAGAGCGAGAGAAAGAGAGAGTGGCTAGATTTGCTTGTGGAGAAGGTGAGTGAGATGGTCATCAAGTGATACACATTTATTTAGCTACTTAAAGCAAATTATTAGGTTATCATGACCAATATCTTCCTTCATAGACCAGTATTACATCTTTATTGACTAAAATGATCCATCTGTTCTTACAAAAATATATCCTTCTGTGTGAAATCACACTGCGATCCCTAGATTCATCTGTGTGGTTCCCTTTTGGTCATACATGTGCTATGTTGCAAGTCAGGTCCAAAAGATTTCTAGCAATGGAGATAATATAATTGGCAGATTAATAGTTAGATTAACTAAAAAAAATTGATTCAAAGATGCATCTAATCAAACTTAATTAAATTGCTTGGTGTTGTAGATCCAAATTTGAGAGAAACAAATAGGGGTGACAATACAGAAAAATCTTAGATGTATTATACTCAACTATAGTACCTTTAAATATGTATATGTGGGCTCTTTGGCCTGAGAGTAATCATACAATATAGCCTCAACTATGTGGTAGATATCCACATCAGTCATAGCATTCCCTCATGAATATTCACACAATTATGCCTCGTTAAACCTCGTCATTAAAAACCATTAGAAGAAAAACAATGACTAAGAAAGAGAGTACATCTAATGAATTATACTTGCTCAACATCGGAGATGGCATTCTTCTAAAATGCATCTAAATAATTTTCGGTGAAAGAGACTCCAGTTCGGTGAATCCACGCTTCTCAAATTCCAACTAACTTATCTCATTATTTGAAATATATAAATAAGGAGCGGGTCCAACAACTCAGAAAGTAACCCACAGCCTCACTAGGTGGACCAAGTATAATTCAATAACTTACATTTTTCTCAAAAAAAAAAAAAATAACTTACATAATATACAAATTGCAAAATGAGTGTTCCAAAAGCTCTTTATTCATTTCAATGACTAAAAAAAGAGTCTCCTTTAATTATGGGAGGGGATTACTCATTGATGGAGAGTGTATCAGCGGGATTCCATCTGCTTCATGATTTCACAAGATTCGTTGAAGACTTGCGAGCAAAGGATGTGATTCTTCGCGGCTTTATATTCATGTGATGTGTATGGTTTTTCTGTACACAGCCCCTTCCTTGCTATCCCGTATCATTTTCAATTGGGAGGCTATGGAACTAGCTAAGTTTGTTATATTACTTTTTTCCGACGACGATGGGTTTGTTGTTGAGATTGGAGAAGGCTTATGTTTGCGAGCGGAAGAAGCGTACGCCGCGAGCTTAATAGGGTAGTTCCTCTCAGATCAACCTTTAAGGAGACAATCATGATGGAGGTCCTCAAAAAGGTGTGGACGATGAATAGGTCGGAATCGATTACCAAAGAGGGATATAATCTCATTCAGTTTTGGTTTGATTCGATCACTTTCATGGAACATGCCTTGGATGGTGGCCCCTGGTCATTTGACGATGTTGTGCTAGTCAGCAGAAGTGGGATTCAACAGTGCCTCCCTCGAATTACGTTTTTTTTAGATTTCAGGGACTTCCAACTCATTTTAGAGTTGGGTCGTCGGGCACTTGGTGAGAAGGAAACTTCGAGCGGTGATCAAATAAAAGGGGGTCGTTGATGACAACAAATGAGCGTGTTAGGTTCCGCATTGATGTGTCCTAGTCTTTGAAGAGGTCTGCTACTGTGGCGGTCAGAAGGGGTGAAACGTGCAGGGTCGAACTCAGTTATGAATGGATTCATTCAGTGTGTTTCTTATGTGGGTTGATCTCCCATAAAACTACCATGTACCCCATGAATGTTCAAGCCCGGTCCTCCGAGGATGGCTCGACAAATTTCCATTTTGGATCATGGTTGTTGCTTCCGAACGGATTCAAGCAGCCTGTTGGTGGTAAAGGTGGCAGTCGAAGCAAACAGGCGATAATGGCGGACCAGCGCGGTGGATCAGATCGGACGTTGACCACCCCATTAATGAAGGGCAAAAGTGGAGAAGCCTCCGCGGCTGTGATGGAGGATGACCTGGAAGAGAAGATGGCGGCGGTTACAGAATAAAAGATAGCGGCAATTTACTTTCCACTACGTGTGGAATGGAAGGAGTAAAGGACCGAATTAACAAAGGCTTCAGTTAAGGGGATGTTCCATATTAGAGATATTATTATCTCATATTATTTAGTTATTTCCTAATTGTGTAATTAGGATAATTACCTTGCCTTCTTTAGTTTACACGATTTGTTTCCTCAGTTTGGTTAGGGTTTGCCTATATAAAGGCCCCCATTGTATATATTTCTACACACTTCAATATTACATTTATGTCTTCTCTCATGAATTTATCATGTATAAGATCCCATACGGTCTTGGTGACCTAATCGCGCTTCCACCTCTGGCGGGCGGGCCCCCACTAGCCGCCCGCTGGAATTTTCCATTGTTTTGTTCTGTTCATCGTTTCGTTTCTGTCGAGAAGTAAACTGCTCATTGTTTGACCATTCCCCGGTCATCAGATCGTCTCACAACCATTGCCATTCAACTCCGAATTGATTTCCGACTAGACCGCATAATTTTCAAGGTGAACTGAGGTCGCAAGCGCCTGGACGCGCCTACAGAAGTGCATGCACCTACGCCTCGCTCTGATCCGCGTTGTGGCTGACTTCGAGCGTGAAAGTGTGTAATGTAGGTGTAAACAGGTATATAAATACTCTAGAAGGGGGGGTTTGAATAGAGTATGCTAGCTTTTGCCAAAACACAAGTTTTTGAAACTTAAGTAGAGCAAACTGTTGATATTTCAAAGCTTTGAAAAGGATTTGAGAATCTTAAAGATATAACAGCAGAGTATAGAGGCTCCAAAGCGTTGAGACTTGGAAAGCTCCAAAGCTTTGAAACTTCCAATATAAACTGTATGTAAATGAAGCAAAAGTACTTAGCAAGAACACATAGATTTTACAGAGTTCAGTCACAATTGGACCTAGTCTCTTCATGAGGGATCTAATCCCTCCAAGATTCAAAAACAACTTCTTATTAATCACCCGGATTTAGCCCTAGATCTCAAGCCTAAGTGAGCTACCTTACACTTATACAACTTCTGGTTCCCAACCTATCTAGTTACAGGCTACAACCTGTTGAAACAATAAGAACCTCTTGTTGTTCACTTGAACAACCAAACTAATAAGTTTAGTGAGGTTTTAGAGATGAAGAATAAATAATACAATTGAGTACAAGAAGAAGAACTCAGAAAAGATAAGTTGTTTAAGCCTGGAAGAGTTCTTCTGAATTTGAATGATCTTCAGTCTGCTGGAGTGGAATTCCTGAATGATTTGAAGAGCTGTATGAACTTGATCTTCCCATTAATTTGCTCTCTTCAAAACCACGATCTATGTATATCCTATAACTCTCTGCAATTCAAATTTAAGTAGCTGATCTCAGTCTGCAACTGACTTCAGAGATTTCAGGAACAGAATTCCTAAAATATCTCCTATCTGATAAGCTCCTATCCACAGCTTAATTTGAATGCATTGCTGATCTGTTTATGGACGTTGGAGTGTCCAACTAACCTGCATATACTCAGCAAACAAGATCAAATAATAATACAATCTAGCAAAAAGATCTGCTTGAAACAGCGGCTATCAGTTAATAAGAAACCTATGCTAGAGTTGTCTGCTGACAGTTCTGAGTTAACAAATATATTCAATCTCATGAGTATATCAAGTAACTATTATAGATCACACAATAATAGACACTAATCATCTTGTATCAAGTTCTAAGTATCACTCGATCCACCTGCATACATGAAGATGATTAAAAGAGCTTAGCAGTAAAGAGTAACTAGAATATCTCAAAGCTTTGAAGCTTTGCCTGCTAACTTCACCAGAATGAACACTGGATTCTCAATCCAACTTAGTCCTGCAATGATCTACTTAGAACATAGATTGCTAAATGAAATCAAATAATTAATCCATATCATCATCAAAACATAACCAAAACTTGCACAAAAACAGTTAGATAAAACAACATATAGGAACTGCTACAGTAACTCAAAGCTTTGAAGCTTTTGTACTTAGCAATTTCTTATGCTTGTGTTTCTGGCTTTCATCATCAAAGATCTAAGCTCTCTGCTTGTATTTCACAACATAATGTCCATGAGCTTCAGACTTATCACAAAGCTTCCAGCTCGACGGCTCACGCGCCAGCGGCGCTCTCACGCGTTCGGCTCCTTAGCGGCTCGTCGTCACTCGTTCGGCTCAATCCCACGGCTCACGACTTCCGCACGAGCCACCGGCTCAGGTACCGTCTTGTGGCATCCGCCTCAGCCGTGGATCCAGTATCGAGTTAGTAGCTTCCTTTCCAGCTCGGATTGCTTCCGTTCGGTTTGGAAGCTTCGTAGTCGGCTCATACTCTCTTACGGGTTGGTTTCTTGGCTCATTTGACTTCGTAGCTTTGATGGCTTATTTTGACTCGTCTTCTCTCAAGATTTGGACCGACCCGGACCACTTCAAGGTTTTTCATTCTGGATTCATTTTTGTGGTCCGATATTTTAGATTCAAACTTCTCAGATTGGATCTTGGTGCTCTAGGATTTACATGCCCTCATTCATGGTTTGTTTCAACGCTTTGTTTCGGCTCCCATTGCTTCTTCTTGGCTTTGTTTCGTGATCTCAGGTTTTTCGACCTCAACATGTCTTTAAATTGTATGGTTTCAGTTCTCACTCCCAAGTGAACTTTCTCGATTCGACCTCAATATGTCGTTAACTAAATGGCTTCGGTTATGGACCTGATTTCGTCCCTAACCGTCTCGATCGGATTTTGACCTTGACATGTCTATAAACTGCCGTTCAGATATTTGAACTTGATATGTCAGTCAACTGTCGTTCCGATTTCTTTGACCTTGACATGTCAGTAAACTGTCGTTCCGATTCTGACCTTGACACGCCTATAAAATGTCATTCATATTTGTCAGCTTCGTCATCATCATCGTTTCTCGACGTTCTGACTCGGTTCTTGGCTCGACTTTTGACTTTTTTTCCCTATCTTTCTCTCTTTCAAACTCTTGCCATATTCTATATGCCTTGAGTTTGACGGGAGGAATAGTAGGGAACGGATGATTAGGCACATGGGAGTGTCACATCAGACATGACGGGTCACATCAAGCACACATGAGTGTGCTAATCAGACAGGATGGATCACATGATACAGATCATACGCATATGCCAGTCTTGGATTGCCAGACGTCAGTCTCGGATTAGTAGATCATCCCAGACTTCGCAACCACCTTAGCCTACTTCCCGCTCGGCCTTCACAACCATCTTGGCCTTCTTCCGTTGCCTTTTTTCTTGCAAACTCATTGTTGGCACGTTGAGTTTGAGGAGATGTGTTAGAGATATTATTATCTCATATTATTTAGTAATTTAGTAATTGTGAAATTATGATAATTACATTGCCTTTTTTAATGTATCTGATTTGTTTGCTTAGTTTGGTTAGGGTTTGCCTATATAAAGGCCCCCATTGTGTATATTTCTACACACTTCAATCTTACATTTTTGTCTTCTGTCATAAATCTAACAATCCATATATTTCCTAACCCTACTTTTAATGAGGAGTTTAATGAGGAATGATGGAACGTTAAGGGGCATGAAATTGAGGCTAAATGAAATGGGCTGTCATTCATGAAAAAGAGGGTTTGGGCCCAATTTGTTGCATAACGGGGCTTGTCTTGGCCCAAAACTGACTTCCCCATGGTATTCCCGGCCAAACACTGCGATGCATTGTCTCCCAAGCAGCCGAAAGAAGAGTTATTCGTTAGCTGAGGTGGTGAAGGACAAAACAATGGGTGGGAGCTTGGCGGAACTCAAGTTGAAAATTCACAAGGAGAAACAAAAGGTGGTTGAGGAAGATAATGTTACGCTCGTACCTGCGAACCAAAATTTCAAGAGGATGATGATCCTTACAACTTCACTATTGATAAACAGGGAGAGAGCAGAAAGCAAAGCAACCTGAGAAGGAGGTGGATGAAGTGAGCCGGGAAATCCCGAAAACAAACATTAAAGTGGCGGTAAGTGCGAAGCACCGCCACCGAGATCAATTATTGCTTTAAGTTGGAATGCGGATTTTGGGGAATCCCCGTACGTTCTGGGCCCTCCGCGACCTCGTGGAGAGAGAGCGCCCAAACCTTCTCTTCCTTCTAGGGGATACGATGAAAGTTACGTTATTGACTTATTCGGCTTATCACGTGGACTGTTTAATAAAATTGAAAGATTATGATTCATGGTGGCATTTTACGTGTCTTTATGGCGACCCGGTCACGTCAGAAAGACATAATACTTGGGCTTTGTTGGACCGGCTATGAAGATAATATTTGCGCGCTTGATGCGTCATGGGGATATTTCAACGCAATTGTATCATACGAAGAAAATGAAGGTGGACGCTTTATGTCTTTTTCTCAATTATCTCCTTTTGTTCAAGCCTTGCGCAAAAGCAATCTTCAGAATCTCAGATTTACGGGTCCAAAGTTTACTTGGTCTAACAATCAAGCAGATGATTCTTCAGTAAGGCAAATATTGGACCGAGTTGGTGCTACTCCGGAATGGTTGGAAATTTTTGTAGGCTCTCGAGTCAGCCATCTTATTTCTTCCCTGTCGGATCACCTTTCGGTTCGCCTTCAAGTGGACCCAAAGTCATGCCAAAAGTTCAGGACAACTAATAGGAGGTTCACCTTTAAAGCAGCATGGATGGATAGTGAGGAGATTTATAGTATTTTAAAGGAGAATCAGGAGGGGAAGTCGAGTATTACTGAGGCTCTCAACAGGGCGGCGCAATGGTTGTGTCAATGGAGCAGGCTTAAGTTGTGTAATCATAAGGCCCCCTCGCAATGGGTTCGTGGTCAGTTTCGTGAATTAAATGAGCTCCCTCAACAACACTCGGTTGTCTAGGATTGGTGCTACTCCGGAATGGTTGGAAATTTTTGTAGGCTCTCGAGTCAGCCATCTTATTGCTTCCCAGTCGGATCACCTTTCGGTTCGCCTTCAAGTGGACCCAAAGTCATGCCAAAAGTTCAGGACAACTAATAGGCGGTTCACCTTTAAAGCAGCATGGATGGATAGTGAGGAGATTTATAGTATTTTAAAGGATAATCAGGAGGGGAAGTCGAGTATTACTGAGGTTCTCAACAGGGCGGCACAATGGTTGTGGCAATGGAGCAGGCTTAGGTTGTGTAATCATCAGGCCCCCTCGCAATGGGTTCGTGGTCAGTTGCGTGAATTAGATGAGCTCCCTCAACAACACTCGGTTGTCCGGGAGATACATCAATTGAGCGCCGCATATGATAATCTGCTTCATCTCAAGGAGATTTGATGGTTGTAGCGATCACAAACCGCTTGGATTCGACAAGGCGACATGAACACCCATTATTTTCACAACAAGGCCTTGGGCAAACGTCGTCTGAATTGTATATTCAAAATCAAAGACGAAGACGGAGTTCGGAAGGAAGAGAACGGTGAGGTCACAAGTGTGCGACAAAAGTATTTTACAGAGCTTTTCAGTTCCTAGAGGTCGATACGCAGCAGATTGGCCGGATCGTTGGCCGAATTCAAACATCCTCTCCGAACAGCAGGGATCCTCAATGATTCAGCACTTCACGGTGGCTGATGTCAAGTACGCTCTCCGGCATATGGGTCCGCTAAAGGCACCCGTAATCATTGGTTTCCCTCCGTCTTTCTTTCAAAAGTATTGGTCCGTGGTTGGTGAACGGGTGACGGGCGCTTGCATTCTATATGATGGGGACGATGTCTGTCCTTTCAACAAGACCCTCACTGTGTTAATCAAAAAAGTAAACAACCAATGAAGGCGACGAATTTCAGACCCATTCGGTTTATGTACGGTAATTCACAAGATTATTGTGAAAGTGATTGCAAATCTTATTAAGATTATTCTTGATCGTTTAATTTCACCATACCAAAGTGAATTTGTGCCTAATAGATTGATATCATACAATGTGGTTGTGGCGTACGATTTAATCCATACGATGAAAATGTGGATGAAGGGTAAGACATGTTTTATGGCTCTCAAAGTCTGAAAGACAGTATGTAGGCAAGTAATACATGATCAATACTCTAAAGGGGGGGGGGGGGGGGGTAAATAGAGTGTGGCAAGTTTGGTCAAAAGAGTGGTTCTAAAGCAAAGTGTGAAGATTAGAAAGTGTTTCAAGGCCTTGAACTCAAATTCAAGCCTTTGAAACTAAAACAGATAGTGAGAAAAGTTACTGATCTTTTTCAAGGCCTTGAAATGCCTTTCAAGGTCTTGACTGAAAACTTGGTTTGAAGCAGTTAATAAGATGAGTATAGAACTGAAATGTATATGCAAGGAACACAGTGATTTTACTGAGTTCAGTTCTCAATGACCTTCGTCTCTTCCTGAGGGATCTAATCCATGCAGGATTTTCAACAGACTTCTTATTAATTAAAAGCTCAAGCACAAAGATTTTCCTTACTCTATTACAACTTTTGGTTCTCTCTAACCTATCTAGTACCTTCTCTAGTTAACTGATTCAATAAGAATCGCTTGTTGTTCCTCTTGAACAACACCACGAGATTAAGATGTGTGAAGTATTAACAGAATTATATACAAATGAAGTACAAAATGAAGAACACTGTAACACAGTGAAGTAGTTAAGTCTGCAATGCTCTTCTGGAACTTTGATTGGATGACATTGATCTTCCTCAGTGTTGCTTATCAATCCTTTATAGTTGTTTGAATCCCTGCAATGTTCAATGCTTCAAATTTTCTCTCAACAACCTTTTTATTCTGCTTGTTTAAAATGCAGAATATATAGGATCTTCTCAACAGAATTTCCTAAAAATAAGCAGCAGATCTTTGACTCTTTAACAACTCTATTCCAACGTTTAGTTGCTTGATATCTTCAAAGATATTGATCTGATCTTCCATATCAGGCATTAGGAAAGTCGAGACATAATTACATAAATGTAGGATCAATCTGAAAGTTGGTTTTCCTTCTCTGTATACAGGTAAATAAGGAAATAGTTCATGCAAAATAGGTAGCCAATAATCCCTGCAAATACTCAGATACAACAGTGAGATTAACACATAATAAAACAACAAATTAGTTTGTATTTCATCATCTAAAGTAGTATAATCAAGTACAGGAGATTTAAGATTGATTTTAAGGATGAACTCCCCCTAAGTTCCTGCTTATGAACTTCTGTTCAGTTTCAAGGTCTTGAAATCAGTTTCAAAGCTTTGAATACAAAACTCAGTTTCAAGGATTTGAATTCTGGTTCGACGAAAGGCTGGTAGAACTTATCATGGATTGTGTTTCATAAGTCAGTTTTTCCTTAGTTCAAAATGGTGAAGTGGTAGGAGATGTTATTCCCCACTGTGGCTTGCGACGAGGATGCCCCCTCTCCCCTTACATGTTTTTTCTCTGGATTGAAGGATTTTCTCACTCACTTGTTGCGCCAGGCTACAATAAGTTAATCACGCCAATCAAACCTTTCAGAAGCGGCATGTCAGTCTCACATCTTCTTTTTGTAGACGATATCAATTTCTTTACGCGGGCTGTTCAATTAGAGGTTTCTATGCTTATTCAGATCTTGCAGGATTATTTATTAGCGTCCGTTCAGAAGATTAATCTGGTAAATTTAGATGCAATGTTTTCTAAGAATGTGGATGATGAGCTTCAATTTCAGCTATGTGGCCCGCTAGGTGTTCCATGTGTCACTGTTTTCGAGAAATACATATGCATGTCTACGAAGATTGGGAGGGAGTGAACGACTGTTTTCTCTATTATTTTCGAGCGTATTAGCGCGAAGGTTAATGGGTGGGACGAGATGTTTCTCTCAACATAGTGGAAGGATATCATAATCAAGTCGGCAATTCAAGCTATCCCTAATTATATTATGTCGTTCTCTTTACTCCCTAGTACTCTTTGTGACAAGATTGAAGGGTTGAGTCAGAACTTTTGGTAGAAGAAAAATGGGAACGAAAAAAATAGATGTGTTGGCTAGCATGTGATACAATTGAGAAATACAAAGGTGATGGAGGACTTGGTTTTCACAATATTCACTCGTTTAATTTTTCTTTGTTAGGCAAACAGGGATGGTGAATTCTTACCAAGAACGAGTCCCTAGCTCAGTGATGAAAGCGAAGTATTTTGGGAATACATATTTTATGGAGGCAAGCTGGGGGCAGAGTCCATCACAAACTTGGTGTGGTATAACTAAAGAGAGGAATGTTATAGCGCGAGGAGTTCTCCACCATACCGGGGATGGCCAATTGGTTGATGTGTTCAGAGACAAGTGGGTACCGATGCCTACAAGGTTTAAAATTACCACACCTCCTATTGGTAATGCCCCTCTTCCAATTAGTTATCTCATGAACCCCTTCACAAAGAAGTGGGATATGGAGCATATTTTTTTTCTTTTGAATGGAGTTGATGTTGATGCTATTCGAGCAATTCCAATTCAAATTACAGACTAAAGAGATATGTGGAGTTGGGATAAATAGGGCAATTACACGGTCAGAACAGGGTATATGGTGGCAGAGGATATTTTCCAAGAGCTCGTAGTCGACAATGGGTGTGTGGTACAGACGAGTACGTGGAGGGGATGTAATCTCATGAAGGTATGGAATCTTCCTATCTCTAGACGAGTAATATTTGTAATGTGGCGCGCAAATCACTTCTCCTTGCCAACTGCAATTAACTTTGCGATGCAACAACCCCCTTATCCGGATCGGACAAGCTGGGAGGGCGATTGTAATACCCCGTATTTTCGGGGGTATTTTTTTGGAGTTTAACGTTTATTTTGGGTCGTTAATAGAATTTATAAAAAAAAATAGTTTTCTTAATTTTTAGGTGTCATATATATATATTATACATATATAATTAAGTTAAGAAAAAATTATATTTTTGTACTTTTTATTTTTATATGTTGTTTTTAGAGAAAGTTATAAAAGTTAGATACGTTTTTAGTTGTTAAAAGTTGTGGGTCGTATAATATTTTTTTTAACGTATCCAAATGTCACGTTTTAATTAGTTTTTACGTGACGGACCACCGCGGTGACCCGTGTGACTGCCACACAGGATCACTCCTCCAGTCATCTTCCCCATTCACCATCTCCGAACAAGAGTGTTCTTCCTCCATGGCCAATTCTTCGAAT
Organism: Linanthus parryae; assembly: GCA_023055425.1. Classification (NCBI taxonomy): domain Eukaryota; kingdom Viridiplantae; phylum Streptophyta; class Magnoliopsida; order Ericales; family Polemoniaceae; genus Linanthus; species Linanthus parryae. The sequence goes on along the minus strand of JALGPY010000006.1, from coordinate 76,091,284 downwards.
TCTTCTCCAACACCGCCATTGTTGACAATTTTTGTCCAAATTCAGAGGGGGAATTCGACTCAAACTTGGACTTTGAATTTCGCCCAAATTTCATAGTCGATTCACACCCGAAGCTTCACCCATCGGACTCCTCTTCCGCCTCCAAGTCTTCAATCAAATCCTATAAATACCCAACCAAGGACATCAGAAAACCCACACCAATCTCTCTCTCAATCTCTCCCTCAATCTCTCTCGCCCTCTGATACGCAAACTAACGTGCTGTCGCAAGTGTACGAATCTTGTAATACCGGGTGCAATTAGACTCGAGTGATTGTTCCCACGAGGACTATTTCGGGTTTACTCATGTTGTCAGTTTCGGTTAACCGAGTGTAGTAACAAGGAGGAGTAGGTTGTGATTGCAGTTTACTAAACTAAAAACAGAAATTAAAAACGTAAACGTAAATATTTTTTGTGACGTTTTTTGAAATAAGTTGAATCGGTTGTTACGATAATAGATGAGAACTGGGCTCCAGGATCCCCTAGGGTTTCTACAGATTTCAGTTTTACGTTTGATTATGAAAACACTCAGCAGTTTTGATATCTGTGCAACGTACCAGTTGTGCAGTGACTCTTCAGATTCCACACGTAATCCCCATCCTGCAGACTTTTGGATTCTTGTTAAGCTGCCTAAATTTGCAGTCTCGGTCTAATCCTGTTAGGGTTTCTAACCTGTCCGAATGGCCCGGGTCAAATTCTCTAACAGTTGGTCTCACGTTTTTGATGCTAGCCCTATCTCCCTTTCTCTGGTCGGTCTATCAGGGTAAGGTACTAAATCATGGCTTTTCTTCCTAACCCTAACTTGACGTTTTCACCTACAAGCTCGGGTCTATAGCAATCCTGGGTGATCAATCCTATCATGCATATACGATAATGATCAAAACCAGAATAACAGATATAACTTGCTGAATTAAGATAGTCATCATGAATCCATAAACGAAGTAGTCATAAAATATGGATACGAAACCCTAGGTTCACCGAGAAACTAGGTAAGAAGTTTAGCTACGACTAGACATAATACAAAACGCAGTTTCTGAATATAAAGAGAGAGAACGAAATCAAACTAAGTCTTCGAATCTCGAATCGCGCTTTCGTGCTCTCCGTGAATGCTCTGACTTGTCCTTCGGTTGTGCTGAGAATTGTGTTGTGTCCTGTGATGAGCACTGGACGAGTCTTTATATAGTGCTGAAGACGTTTCTGGAAACTGCCGAAATTACGAAACTGCCACTGGGCCGAAACCGCCTCGAGAAACGGGCCGTCTGCCACCGCCTCGGGAAACGGGCCAACTGCGCAAGATAGCTGCGTAGCTACCTGCGTAGTTGGCTGCGGAGGTAGCTGCGTAGCTACCTGCGTAGCTAGAAGCGTAGCTACCTGCGTAGGTAGCTGCGTAGCTACCTGCGTAGGCAGCTGCGTAGCTAGCAGCGTAGGTAGCTGCCTCCTCGGTTTGCGCACCAAACTCCTCGGGATGCCTCGGGATGCGTACCAGGCTCCTCGGGATGTCTCGGGATGACTGCTGGTCTTATCTGAGTGTGTTTCGTCCGTCTCGGGATGCATGCCAAACTGCTCGGGATGCCTCGGGATGCGTGTCAGGCTCCTCGGGATGCGTGCCAATCTTCCTCGGGAAACGTGCCAATCTTCTCGACTTGCATGCTCGGCTTCTCAGCCATTTTGGATCCTTCACCCGCATGCCTGCTTCATTTCCGGCTCCTGCACATGTCCTGTCCCTGCATCAACGACACGAAACAAAACCCGTGATCATATCTCGATATGTGTGAAATAAAGCAGTTTATGCGTCTAGGAGATAAAAACATCAAACTGTGAATTCCCGAGTCAAACGGGGCAGAAATCGACTAAAACGCTCATTTAGGACGAAAATACCCCTCAAATTTGGTTAACCGATAACTCCTAGTGAGGAGCTATCAAATTACCCCCACACTAACCTTTGCTCGTCCCGAGCAAACATCCTGAATACTGCCCTGAAATGCATACATATCTGTCTTGCAAATACCCCCTGCAAGTTCGAATCAAGACCTTTTCCTTTCCATCAGTTTGCATACTCTTCCTACCCGTCCATATAAACCAGACGACTCGATCAGAAACTGACGCAGAAAGAATATACACAGACTCAATACACACGACTCAAAAGTACTAAACAATTTATTTTTGGTGAGATTGGGCAATCTCAAAAACATAACCGAGTGTCCTCAAAACCTCATCCTTTTTCCAGAAAATACTTCCCTGCAATCGATCGGTAAGTCTGAACAGATTTCTTTGGTGGATTTAAGCACTGGACCCGAGTACTATTACTTTTGCTATCAACCTGAGCGAATCCCTAATTAACTGACCATCCGAGCTATTTCCGAATCAAGGTTCTAAGTCTAACATGTGGGATATATATATGTGTAAAGGTACGGCATGATCCTACTCGTTATGACATTCTCACAATTTCCCCAAACTCACACCCCTCACCGAGTTCCCGAAAAACTGCCTGAAACACCTAAGTTCCTGCCATATCAATTTTCCTGTCCCCCGGTGTGTCTTCGCCGTTCTCGCGGCCACAAATGTGAAGCGGTGTAACTGTCTCAAAAATTGTGCTACTCACTCAGCTTTTTGACTCAATAACAAAAACAACATAAATAACTGAAAAACTGCAAAACTATATCATTTTCTTCTTTTTCTTTTTTTTCTTTTCTTTTTTTCTTCTTCTTCTTCTTCTTCTTCTTCTTCTTCTTCTTCTTCTTCTTCTTCTTCTTCTTCTTCTTCTTTTTTTTTCTGTTTTTTTTTTTTTTTTTTTTTATGACTCTATATACACATAAATACACGAATAACAATACATAAACTGACTAAAGCTGAGTGAGTAAAAATAAACTGTCGTCGTGGGGTATGAAAGATGTCCTCATATGGAATACCCCCACACTAATCCTGAAGCGCTGATCCTGTAGTCGAAATAATACTGTGCAGTCCCACCGAACCTCCTCATCACCAAAGATGTAGAAAACTGGCACAACCACCAATTAACCTCACAACCCCCCGGACCCCATTGTGTGCGGAAAGATGTCTCGCACGCGACTAACTCCTCCTGTGGTCACTATGTAATGCAGTGATCCACCTCCACAAATTAATGCATTGTCGCCTCTCGCTCACCCTGTCCTTCCCTCGAAAAACGTGTCAATGTCAAAACTGTCCAAAACCGATATATCATGAAGTGCTCCCATCTAAAACTCTCCCCAACTTACTCCCTCCGTCATAACTCGTAAAATAGCCAACTAACGACTGATGAGGTCTCAAAGAAGGCTTCCTAGGCTATAGTGGCTGAGAATAAAAGGGGTAAATGGCTTCAAACGGGTTTACTAGTTGGACCTAGGGGTAAGAAACAGGACGTGAGGTCCCTTGATAGCCAGTCACTCCACCGAAAGATGCGATGACCGTGACGGCGCCCGTGGGCGGGTTGTCGACTACCTAGATGACGGCGATGTGGCAACTAGTCGGATCCTTTGCTAAGATGATAACTACTTGCGGTTTCCAAGGGTCACTGGCTCTCACCTATCTACTATACCTCGGTGCAAGCTTTCTTTTCTGTCAAAGGATTTAACCTCGATTTCTTCCCAGCTTCTGTTCTCTTGATTGCCCGTTCTCAAATTTTCTGATTTTTTAATTTTTTTTTTTTGGATTTTCTGAAAATTTTCGTTTTTTTTAGATATACACAATGCAAGGCCATAAATTTGTGGTGGGTAGACTCAAAAATAAAAACGTGCTGACTCAATAAATAAACTCAAAACTGCAAATGAACATGAAAAAACGTATAGACCTGGTTAATGCAGACACGACCACCACCCCCACACTAAAGAGGTGGCATGCCCTCATGGCACTCACTCGGACTCGTCTGGAACATACGGCGGGTCTGACCCGGACTCGGAAGTACCGGACATGCTACTGACAGAACTGCTGGTAGACCGATACCTAGGACTGCTAGGCCTAGTGGGTCTCGGTCCACGGGCCCCTCGGCGCGCTGGCGCTGGCGGCGTCTGGTATGACTGAGTGTCCTGGGGTGGGCAGTATGGCCCGGAGTCGGACCAACTATCAGAATGTGCCGGGGCCGAAGCCGGGGCATCGTCATGGTGACTCGACTCCGCCTCTCCAGACCAACTGGTATCGAACTCACTGGAGTAAGTCGATGGAAAGAATAACGGTAGCGAGACCTGTCGGCCCGCGCTCCGGGCTGCCTCTCTCTGCTCCTCGCGAATCCCAGCCATCGCAGCAGCCTGATCCTTTCCCCTCTTGTCGTTGTTCCTCTGGTTGGGCTTTAGCAGTCTCCACATCTTACCAAACTTCTTCTTGCACATGTCCTTAATGGACGTTCTTCCAGACTCGGCCCTCTCATCAATCTGGGTCAGTTTCTAGTCAAAGGCAGTTCACGGAGGAATGGTAGTGTCAGGAGCTCGGGTCGACCGACTACGGTCAGGGGCAGCAGCCCGGGATGGTCTAGAAGGCTCGGGAACATCGGCCCGAAAGGACCTGCTACGCTCAGGGGCAGCTGCCCTAGATGGCCGGGGAGGCTCGGGAACCGCGGTCCGGGGTGGCCGAGTAGGCCGGCTAGGCTCAGGCTCGGGAACAGGGATCCTGGTCGGGCGAGCGGGCCGGCTAGGCTCAGGCTCGACAGGCCCACTAGACTGACCGTGCTCATAAGTCGACCGAGATCGATGCAGTCGGGTCGGAAACTCTCTCATGACAGGACGCTCCTGTGTGGAACGCCTCGCCGGGACAGGGGTAGGATCTGGAGCCATATACTCCTGGGTCGGCTGGTAACTAGAGAGCGGGGTGGGGTCATGGACAGGCCCCCCCCCCTCTGTCGAGCAGCGCGCCTTCTGGGCGCGGGGGCGGGGGGCGGTCCAATGTCAGGGTCCGAGGAAGGGTCTTGCCCATCCTCGTCCATCGGGTCATCACCCGGATCATCCTCATTTAAGTCCACAAACGCATCGGCCGGCTCGGGTGCCCTACGGTTTCCCATGGCCCCTCTACCTACTCGCCAGAATGGCCGGAAAGAGGCGGGGTCTAAATCTCTCTCACCCTCGATGACAATCTCATTCAGGGCAGCCAATCGGGTAATCAGGCTGCAAAACCCAAAACCTCGCCGGCAATGCGTGTTGGCTCTCTCTCTAATGTTCGACCAAATCCGGGCCGCTATGTCGACCCGGCGTCGGGACATGAAGCAGTATACCAGAAGTACCACTTCGTAGGGCAGCTTAGTGATATGCTGAATCCCAACTACCCGGTTCACTCCAAACTCAAACCACCACCGGGCTGGCGGACTCAAAAACGTGCCATGTAACCTCCCGTTGGTCTCCCAGCGGGCCTCATCCGCCCCCTCACAGAGAGTCCTCAAGAGCTCCTCTTGCGGAGGAGAGTCCTGAACGAGCATATCATACGCACACCGACCTTCGAATTCGCCAGGTATGCCATACGCCCAGCGGATTGCGAGGGGCGTCAGCCAAATAAACCCCCTACGACAGTATACCCAGTTCGGGTACAACTCTGTCTCCCCGAACTCCTGACAGATTAGGTTACAGAAAAATTCCCTAGTGAGCGCGGAACTAGCCCTCTCGGGGAAGTTCTCTAAGGCACAGCCAAAGAGATCGGGCCGTCTAGCATACTTTCTCATAGCTAACGGCATCCTCTCGTCATCTACCTCGAACCTATAGTCCGGTGTCAACCCTCTGTCTAACGTCTCTATATAGTGTAGATGGGCCTGGTAACTCACAAACCGGAAGCTGTCAAAGTTGGTCTCGGTAATCTGCTCATACGGGATGTCAATGGCAAACGGCAAACGAAAATCAAACGCCACGGGTCTCTCAAGCCAGTCCATAACAGCAGAAAATTCAGAATTTTTTTTTAGAACGCAGAAAACGCTGTCTAAATGCAGATACGCAGTCAAAACAGTCAATTACATAATTTTTTTTAAAACGCAGAAAACGCTATCAAAATACAGATACGCAGTCAAAACAACTAAATACGCAACTTAAACAGTCAATTACGCTACCCTATGCTAATTTGCAGTTAATGGTCAATTACGTAAAAATTGTGTTAAATACGCAAGTAACAGTTAAAAATGCAGAAAAGCAGCTAAAAACGCAGTATACAGTCAAAAACAGTTAAGTATGCAGCATGCTAAACCCGGGTACAGGTTGGTACCAAAAACCAAAAAATAGCGAAAGAAAAAAATTTTGAACCTGAGCACTCGGAGCGAGTCAACGAGTGCAAACAAACTGTCGTCGGAAAAAGTCGCCGGAAATTTTTTCTCGCCGGAAAAAATTCTGACTTGGGAACCTTGTAGGCCTCGCCCTCCTCTTCGACGTTTCTTGTTTGTGTTTTCTCAAATTTCGACCCGAAGCCAACGAATCTGGAGCTTTTCTTCAAATTTTTAACAAATTTTGACTTGACCCCCACACCAATTCGGACACTGTTTTGCAGCTTCAACTACACCAAAATGATCCAGTTCTCACGAGGATCCCAAAAACGTGCTCGGTTTTTGATTTGGTGAAATTTGAACTTTTGAAGGTGGAGAGAAAATGAGGAAAGAGAAAGCTTTGAAGGTTAACAATGGAGGGCACTGATGGTGAACCCGTCCATGTAGTTGGGGTAAATAATTGGCACTTTTTGAAAATTGCAAAAAACTCTGACCCCCTTAGGTTTCGGAAGCTGCACTTGCCTCCCCCTGCTGCGTGGCATTCTGGCTGGGCTGCGTAACTGGGCCGGCTGCGTGGCCGGGCCGCGTGTTTGTGCCGGCTGCGTGGCTGGTCCACTTAAATTTTTTTTTTCTTCTGGCCTGCGTATTTGGCCTTGTGGGCTGCGTAATTGGCCTTTGGGCCAGCGTATCTGGCCTTCTGGGCCAGCGTAGTTATAATATACATATTTTTTTTATTTATGCGTAATTGGCCTGCTGGGCTGCGTAACTGGCCTTTTGGGCCATTTTTTTTCTGTACTTCTTTGAATGCGTGTCGGACCTCTCGGTTTTGACCCACACATTTTTCTGCTTGCGTTTTTCTGCTTAAAATTTCCTGCACAAACTTGTCTACCCATTAACACACACTCATCTCTCCTCTCTCTAAATTCAGAACGTAAAATACAAACTGTAATAAATAAATTATTAACGTAATCCGATGGGCTGCCTCCCACCAAGCGCTTGTGATTTACGGTCGACGGCCCGACCCGGTTACCTCTCACGGGTCGTCAAAGTAGACGGGGTCTACTTTGGCGACTTCAACTATCTCGAGATATGGCTTGATCCGGTTCCTGTTCAACCTGAAACTGGACTTGTCTTTTGGATTTTCCAGCTCGAATGCTCCCCATGAAAAAATATGCTTGATGATGAACGGGTCCGACCAACGAGACCTCAACTTTCCCGGAAAAAACCGCATCTGGGTATTGTAGAGAAGCACTTTGTCGCCTTCGCTAAACTGCTTTGGCGTGATACGGTGATCATGCCACTTCTTTGTCTTCTCTTTGTAAATTTTGGCGCTTTCGAAAGCCGTTCTGCGGAATTCCTCTAATTCCAGCAGTGCCATCTTCCTCTTATCTCCTGCTAGATTCTGGTCCAAGTTGAGCAGTTTGATGGCCCAATACGCCTTATGCTCCAACTCCACCGGTAAGTGGCACGCTTTCCCAAACACGAGCTGGTATGGTGACATTCCCAGCGGTGTTTTGAAAGCAATCCAGTAGGCCCAAAGCGCATCGTCCAGTCTGACGGACCAATCCTTTCGACCGAGATTCACTGTTTTCTCGAGTATGCTCTTGATCTCTCGATTCGAAACCTCGTCTTGCCCGTTTGTCTGCGGATGGTAGGGTAACGAGACTTTATGAACAGACACGCCGTACTGTTTCAGAACTTTTGCAAAAACTCGATTGATGAAGTGAGAGCCCTCATCACTAATCATCGCCCTGGGAGTCCCGAAACGAGTGAAAACGTTACGTTTCAGAAAACGCTCAACGGTAGCTGCATCGTTTTTCTGACACGCGATCGCTTCGATCCACTTCGTCACATAATCTACTGCCAGCAGAATGTAGAGGTTACCCATGGATGACGGGAATGGTCCCATAAAGTCAATTCCCCATACATCAAAAGGCTCTACTTCCTGCCACACGGTCATCGGCATCTCGTCCCGATGTGACGTATTTCCTGTTCTCTGGCATCTATCACATCCCTGCACATAGTCATGATTGTCCTTGAAGATTGTCGGCCAGAAAAAACCGGACTGCAGTATTTTATGAGCTGTTCGCGTTCCCCCAAAATGACCCCTACACTATGATGAGTGGCAGTGTCGGATCACGTTCCAGGCCTCGTGGGTCGGGGTACACCTTCTCAGGATGTTATCGGAGCCCTGTTTGAATAAGTACGGGTCATCCCAGAAATACTGTCGACTTTCGGAAACGAACTTTTTCCGCTGAGACGGGGTGAGATCCTCGGGAAGCGTGCCAGTTACCAAGTAATTGGCTATGGCATAGTACCACGGTCTCCCGATTTTCACTACCATGATGTGTTCGTCCGGGAAGTTTTCCTTGATCGGTACCGGGTCCACCTTCACGTTCTCGAGTCTGGATAGGTGACCCGCCACCACGTTCTCAACTCCCTTCTTGTCCCGGATTTCCACGTCGAATTCCTGCATCAGTAGTACCCACCTTAACAGTCTCGGTTTTGCGTCCTTCTTGTCCAGCAGGTATTTCAGGGCACTATGGTCGGTAAAAACGATAACTTTTGACCCGACCAAATAGGGGCTGAATTTGTCCAGGGCATACACCACGGCCAGCAGTTCCTTTTCTGTCGTGCCATAGTTGAGCTGGGCGTCGTTAAGTACCCGGCTCGCATAATAAATGACGTGGCAGACTTTATCCTTTCGCTGCCCCAAAATTGCCCCGACTGCGTAGTCGCTGGCGTCACACATCAGCTCAAACGGGAGTGACCAATCCGACAAGGTTATAACCGGGGCTGTGGTCAGCTTCTCTTTCAAATGGTCAAAAGCCTGCCGACATGCTGCATCGAAATCAAAGGGTACGTCTTTTCCGAGTAAAGCGCAGAGTGGCTTTGTGATCTTGGAAAAGTCTTTGATGAACCTTCGGTAAAATCCTGCATGTCCCAGAAAACTTTTGATCGCCCTTACGTTCGTCGGGTATGGAAGCTGCTTTATCACCTCGATCTTAGCTCGGTCCACCTCGAGTCCCTTGCTGGAAATTATGTGACCCAGCACGATCCCCTCGGTGACCATAAAGTGACACTTTTCCCAATTGAGCACCAAATTCGCCTTTTTGCATCGGATCAGAACTTGACCCAAATGGAACAGGCAGTCTTCGAAACTGTCCCGGAATAGTGAAAAATTCGTCCATGAAGACCTCCAGATTTTTCTCGATCATGTCGGAAAAAATCGCCATCATACATCTCTGGAATGTGGCAGGAGCATTACACAACCCGAACGGCATGCGCCGAAACGCGAACGTACCGTATGGGCAGGTAAACGTCGTCTTTTCCTGATCTTCCGGGGCTATGCTAATCTGGTTGTACCCGGAGTACCCGTCCATAAAACAGTAATAGGCGTGGTGGGCGAGCCGGTCCAGCATCTGGTCCATGAATGGTAGCGGGAAGTGGTCTTTCAGTGTTGCGTCGTTTAGCCTCCGATAGTCCATGCAGATCCGCCAGCCTGTAACGGTGCGTTGCGCAATCTGCTCCCGGTCTTTATTCTGCACCACCGTAATACCCCCCTTTTTGGGCACGCACTGGACCGGGCTGATCCATGTGCTGTCCGATATGGGGTATATGATTCCCGCTTCCAGCCACTTCATAACCTCTTTTCGCACAACGTCCTTCATGTTCGGATTCAGTATCCGCTGGGGCTGAATCACCGGTTTCTTGCCTTCTTCAATTCGGATCTTGTGCATGCAGTAGGAGGGGTTGATCCCCTTGATATCTGCAATCGTCCAGGCGATTGCTTCCTTATGCTCTCGCAATACTTCCAGCAGTTTCTGTTCCTGTTCCTGAGATAAACGTGACGAAACAATTACGGGCAGAGTACTATTTTCACCAATATACGCATACCTGAGATGGCTCGGGAGCGGTTTCAGCTCCAGTGCGGGTGGCTCCTTGAGTGACGGGACCAGAATCATCTTTTGCCCGCCGTCTTCGTCCCGGTGCAAAGTGGTCCAGTCCTCGGCTCGCATGGCGTGCTCTCACCGAGTCTTCTCCTTTTCTTCCCCGTACATGCTGTCGATCTCTTCCCACAATTGGTCCATCTCCTCGTTTTCCCAACCTTCGTCAACCACATCGATGGCAAAGATATCCTCGTGGTCGTAGTAATTTGGCAGTTGCAGATTTTTGAAAACGTTGAATTTCACCTTTTCCTCGTTAATCTGCATGGTCAGCTCCCCGCTTTTGCAGTTTATCATTGCTTCGCCCGTGGCTAAAAATGGCCTGCCAAGTATGAGAGGTACCTCCCCTGCCTCCATGTCCAGGATGACGAAATCTGCCGGAAAAATCAGCTCGCCGACCTTGACCAGAATATCCTCGATAACCCCATAAGCCTGTTTTACGGACCTGTCTGCCATTTGCAGCATAATTCGGGTGGGTCGGGGTTCACCGACTTTCAAACTCTTGAAAATCGTCAACGGCATCAGATTGATGCTGGCCCCTAGGTCACACAGAGCCTTTCCTGTGTAAGCGTTACCTAGGGTGACCGGTATAACGAAACTGCCAGGATCCTTTCTCTTCCTCGGTAGCCCATTCTTCACACAATTGTTCACTTCTTCCGTCAGGTTTATAGTCTCGAATTCGCTCATTCGCCTCCTCCCATACAAGATTTCCTTGAGGAATTTGGCGTAAGTGGGCATCTTAGCCAAAGCCTCGGCAAAAGGTATATTAATCTGCAGCTGCTTGAACATCTCGAGAAACCTGGCGTAGTCCTTGCTGTCATCCCTCTTTCGTGTTCGCAAGGGGTACATGACCTCCTTGGAGACTGGTACAGTTTCTGCACCTGTCTCGTTCTGCACTGCATCCTGCTCAACCGAGCCCTTCGGCTGGGGGCGTTCGACTGTGCTGTTATCCTGGCCCGACAAGTTGCGTTCTATTTCTTTCGAATTTTCTGCACGTGCGTGGCTGGGATACGGTGGATCCTGCAGTGCCAATCCACTCCGAGTGGAGATAGCATTGATCTGAGCCTGTGGATTATTTACTGTATTCGAGGGTAGGTTTCCTGGCTGTCTCTCTGTTAGCTGATGTGCTAACTGCCCCACCTGTACTTCCAAAGCGCGTAACGACGTTTTGGTTGTCTGCATGTCTGCTGTCAGGGCATCCATGTGCTTGAACCGGGACTCCATGGTCTGGAACATGGACTTGATCTCTTTCATCTGGGCGTCGTACTGCTGCGCAGATGGGACTGACTGAGCCTGCTGGGCCGGGGCAGCCTGCTGGGCTGGTGGCCTGTGCTGGAATCCCGGTGCATAAACTGCTGCGTTCGGGTTTCCGTACCGAAACCCAGGATGGTCTCTCGTACCCGGTCGGTACCGGCTCGGGTCCCACTGCTGCTGTACGTAATTGGTTTCTTCGGTCCTTAGCTCCTCAATGGCTGTGTCCAGATCAGGTTCTTCGACTGCTGCAACAGTCTTCTTATCTGAGTAGACTTTCTTGACCAAGTCGTGAACGATCTTGGCCAGGTTGTCTATCCGGTCATCCTCTGCGGGTTCGGCTCTAGCCGTCATCCTGCGATCGTCAAACAGTCGGGTGTCCTGCTTGGCCAACTGCTTCATCAGGTCATACGCACCTTCTTTGTCCACGTGATACAGGAAGTTTCCCCCGGCCTCTCTGTCAATCCTGTCGGCGTTCTCCCTGTATAGGGCATGGTAGAAAACCTGCAGAATTTTCGCGTCTCCAAAGCTGTGGTTCGGGCACCGTTTGACCAATCTCATGAGCCTGTCCCATGCGTCCACCACCGTCTCCCCCATCTTCTGCCTGAATGACAGGATCTCGCTCTGTAACTGTATGACTCGGGAGGCGGGATAGAACTTTGCCAGAAAATCTGCGACACACTCCTCCCATGTGGCGATGGATCGGGGTGGTCGGGATTCGAGCCAGTCTTTGGCTACTCCGTAAAGACAGTATGGAAATAAGATCAGCATGAGTGCCTCTGCTTCTACCCCCTCGTATCTGACCTTGTTGCAGTAATCTTCGAATTTCCCGATAAAATCGTTCGGGTCTTCATCGGCCCTGCCATGAAACGGGCAGAGAGTTTGTACCGTCTGGATGGTGGATGGTTTGATGTCAAAGTGCTCGGCGGTGATCTCGGGCACCACAATAGCTCGCTCATGCCTCCCGGTGGGGACTTCGAAATTTTCCACCAACGCCTTCCCAGATCGGTTATATGTTCTCTGGTTGCTTCGGGCAGCAAGTCCCGCTGTGACAAGTTCCTCAATGTACCGAGCCATCTGGGCTGGGGTACGTGTCTCTAGTTCCTGTCCACCAGCTTCGGTGTTCTCGGGCGTATTTCTCTGGTTGGTTGCCATCCTGCTTTCTCGGTTTCTGCGGTTCTGTTCGGTATACAGTTTTTCCGGGTTGTCGAGTGGTGACACCAAATCGCGAGGCAATCTGGGCATCAACTGAACAGTCCTGAAAACGCAGATTCAAAAACGCAGTGAGATAAAAGGAAAAATAACAAAACTGAAAATAAACAAAGACTCATAAAACTAATTCTGACTACTAAGTAGACCCTAAAAAGTCCCCGGCAACGGCGCCAAAAACTTGATACGCAAACTAACGTGCTGTCGCAAGTGTACGAATCTTGTAATACCGGGTGCAATTAGACTCGGGTGATTGTTCCCACGAGGACTATTTCGGGTTTACTCACGTTGTCAGTTTCGGTTAACCGAGTGTAGTAACAAGGAGGAGTAGGTTGTGATTGCAGTTTACTAAACTAAAAACAGAAATTAAAAACGTAAACGTAAATATTTTTTGTGACGTTTTCTGAAATAAGTTGAATCGGTTGTTACGATAATAGATGAGAACTAGGCTCCAGGATCCCCTAGGATTCCTACAGATTTCAGTTTTACGTTTGATTATGAAAACACTCAGCAGTTTTGATATCTGTGCAACGTACCAGTTGTGCAGTGACTCTTCAGATTCCACACGTAATCCCGATCCTGCAGACTTTCAGATTCTTGTTAAGCTGCCTAAATCTCACGTTTTTGATGCTAGCCCTATCTCCCTTTCTCTGGTCGGTCTATCAGGGTAAGGTACTAAATCATGGCTTTTCTTCCTAACCCTAACTTGACGTTTTCACCTACAAGCTCGGGTCTATAGCAATCCTGGGTGATCAATCCTATCATGCATATACGATAATGATCAAAACCAGAATAACAGATATAACTTGCTGAATTAAGATAGTCATCATGGATCCATAAACGAAATAGTCATAAAATCTGGATACGAAACCCTAGGTTCACCGAGAACCTAGGTAAGAAGTTTAGCTACGACTAGAAATAATACAAAACGCAGTTTCTGAATATAAAGAGAGAGAACGAAATCAAACTAAGTCTTCGAATCTCGAATCGCGCTTTCGTGCTCTCCGTGAATGCTCTGACTTGTCCTTCGGTTGTGCTGAGAATTGTGTTGTGTCCTGTGATGAGCACTGGACGAGTCTTTATATAGTGCTGAAGACGTTTCTGGAAACTGCCGAAATTACGAAACTGCCATTGGGCTGAAGCCGCCTCGGGAAACGGGCCGTCTGCCACCGCCTCGGGAAACGGGCCAACTGCGCAAGATAGCAGCGTAGCTACCTACGTAGTTGGCTGCGTAGCTAGCTGCGTAGCTACATGCGTAGCTAACTGCGTAGGTAGCTGCGTAGCTAGCTGCCTCCTCGGTTTGCGCACCAAACTCCTCGGGGATGCGTACCAGGCTCCTCGGGATGTCTCGGGATGCGTACCAGGCTCCTCGGGATGTCTCGGGATGACTGCTGATCTTATTGGAGTGTGTTTCGTCCTTCTCGGGATGCGTGCCAAACTGCTCGGGATGCCTCGGGATGTGTGCCTGGCTCCTCGGGATGCGTGCCAATCTTCCTCGGGAAACGTGCCAATCTTCTCGACTTGCATGCTCGGCTTCTCAGCCTCCTTGGATCCTTCACCCGCATGCCTGCTTCATTTCCGGCTCCTGCACAAGTCATGTCCCTGCATCAACGACACGAAACAAAACTCGTGAGCATATCTCGATATGCGTGAAATAAAGCAGTTTATGCGTCTAGGAGATAAAAACAGCAAACCGTGAATTCCCGAGTCAAACGGGGCAGAAATCGACTAAAACGCTCATTTAGGACGAAAATACCCCTCAAATTTGTTAACCGATAACTCCTAGTGAGGAGCTATCACCCTCGCCTGCGTCCATCGCCGGCGTCCTCACCTTCGTTGTCGTTGCCACCTCACCATCGCTCTCTTCTCTCTCTGTTGTGCGCCGGAGCAAACCCAGCTGCCAATCGGTCCGAAGCGAACCCAGGTCCGACGAGGCGAACCCAGGTTCGGCCTCTTTCCGCCGTTTCTCCGCCGCCTACGTCGTCCTCTCCGCCGTCTCTCTCTGCGTCTGCGACAAGCTGCAGCAGTAGCAGGAAGCTACCGAGAGCTCCCCGTCGCCGTCCTTGTCTCCTCTGTCGGGTACTCCCAAGACTCAGACCCTCGCTTTCTCTTCTTTGTTTTATTTTATTTTATTTTTGCTTGTTTTTGTGTTAGTTGGTTATGGAAAAAAAATGTGGGCTGAAAAAAAAAGGTTGTAAACTAATGAGGGTGTTAATTGTATGCTAGAAAAAGTTATTTATTTGAAACTCAAAAAAAAAGTTATTTATTTATTTAACTTATATTTTAGCCTATGTAATTAAGGCTATTATCTTATACTTTAATTAATTTATATTTTTGTAAAGATAGTATTTACTTATTATGTTTGATTACTTTCTATTTTTTCCAAAAACAAAATTATATTACAAGTTTATATATATAACTATAGTTATGTTATATTTTTATGGAAATAAAACATAAGTCCATATAAATCGTTTTTTTTAAATAAAGGTCGTAATTATAATTTAGCAAATTTTGAGAAGGTTAGTGGGGGTTGTGCTTGCATTGTGTATAGGACTTGTATGCACTATTGACGTGTTAGTGGTATATTAATTAGGAATAATTGTTATTGTAGACGCCGAGTTCGTAGACGGCGAATTTGTGGAGGATCGGTATTACTAGGACTTTGCTTTCTTTCGTGTGACGAACTCTCTCATTTCAGGTAAGTATATGTGCACAACACTTTCAACTATCAAAATGTGTGTGATGTTTTGCGTGAGTTAGTTCAATATTGTGAAACGATTTTGAGAAGCATGTGGATTTCAACCTTATAGTACTCGTGTGAATTATGTGGAAGGATTAATGAATGATAATGGAATTGGGAATGATGTACAGAGGATGTGCGTGAAGGCTACTGCCGGGAACACAATTGAGTGATTTCCCTAGGGTTCATACCCTTTTTATTTTTCGTGGAATCAATGAGTACTACATATGCATGTTTAGGTCATGACTGTATAGGGGTGTCGACACTTAAAGTCTCATTAGAATGGTTAGGGCGGGATAGCGAAGGGCTATCTACTAACGTCCGGGGAGAAATTGGTATACCCAAGAACGTACCCCATTATTGAATTTATTGCATCGTGACCTCTCTGTTTACATCGTACCTGTTGGGGCTCGTAGGCTACGCCTCAACCAAAGCAATGATTAAAATGTGGTTATTCTTTTCTGTTAGCCAACTTTGTTTTACATGTTGTGATGTATGCTTACTCAGTTTTTACTGATAAACGTTTTCTGCGGTCGGCTGTTGCTATTTGAAAAACCCGCAGGTTATGAATAAAGTGGGGGAATGCGCACACGTAAGCTGGAAGCTAGGAGCAAGCTAGGAATTATTTAGTATTTGAGTAGGATTTTCTATTTTAGAGAATTTAGACAATGTCAATTTCGTTTCTTTCAAAACTATTGTTGGAGGATTTCTCTGGTTTGATTTCAATAGATGCACTTGGATTTCCGTTTGGTTGCACTAGCAAGGAATCATAGGTTCCAGGGTTGTTTCAGTTGGTATCAGAGCCGACGATTCCAACGCTAGTGCTACCCTACGATTTGCACTAAAGATTAAAAATTATAAGTAATAGCTTTTCAAAAAAATTAAAATGAATATAGGATAACTAAAAATTTGGCAATAAAAATTTAAACAAGCCGGGGTTGTAGGATAGTATGGAGGTATTCTTAAAGACTTTTTTTTTAAGATTCCTGGAGTTGAGAATTGCTATGTGCTATATGTGTATTATTCAACAGCGGCTACAGTTGTGATAATTTTTTGGCGCTTGTGCTTAAAATCGCTTGATTATTTTAGATTATTTAGATTAATTTCGTTTAGATTATGAGTGTATGCGTGGTAGGACACTTTTGAGTCTCTCTTGTCTCTTCTCATATGCATCCCTACCCCCACCCGCCCCACCAACCTTTGGACCTGGAGACTCTCCATATGGGATGATTATTTTAAGTTATGTTTCTGTGTGAATACCATGAGTTATAGTAAGTATAGTCACATTTATAAAGGTACAATACAATATAATACAGGAGACGTGCAAGAGAAGTATGAACCATAAATCAGGGAACCTAAGGAAAGCAGCAAGTTCAGGCCCCTCAACAGTATGACCCAATTCGGTTCCAGAATCTGGAACAAGCGAACCTGGCCTTAACCCAACTCATGCCCCAATATCCATCTCCATCTCTGCCCCTAATGGAGAAGTCATATCTTGTAATACCATGTATCCTGGAGTCAACCTAGAAATCTTAGGATCCAAGCTACCTACTAACCCGATTGTTTTCGATCTAGGAAACCTAGACATCATCTTAGGTATGGACTGGCTTAGCAAATACAAAGCAACCATAGAATATGCCAACCAAAAGTTTAGATTTCGTGGACTGAAAGGTGAACGTCTATCCTACAGGGGTATAACCAGTGGAACCAAAATCCAAATTGTGTCAGCCTTATCCATCCTATCCTATGTGAAGAAAAGTCGTATGGCATATCTCTGTACGATCCACGATCAGGAGAAAGAAGGGGAAAAGTTAGAAGATATTTGAGTGGTGAGAGAATTTCCAGACGTCTTTCCAAGAAGAGCTTCTAGGAATGTCACCAAACAGATTTGTGGACTTTACAATTGATTTAGTACCAGAAACGGGAACAATATCGAAGGCACCATATAGGATGGCACCAGCCGAGCTCAAGAGCTAAAAGAACAACTTAAGGAGTTATTAGACAAAGGGTTCATGAGACCTAGTGTACCACCCTGGGGAACACCAGTTTTGTTCGTAAAGAAGAAGGATGGAAGTCTAAGACTTTGCATAGACTACCCGGAATTAAATGGTGTAACCGTTAAGAATAGATACCCACTTCCTAGGATAGAAAACTTGTTCGATCTATTACAAGGAGCCGACACCTTTTCTAAGACCGATTTAAGGTCAGGGTATCACTAGCTTAGGATAGGTGAACAAGACATTCCTAAAACGGCATTTCGGAGTTGATATGGGCACCAAGATTTTACAGTAATTCCATTCAGTCTCACCAATTCCCCAGCAACATTTATGGAGTTGATGAATCGCATTCTTCAGAAGTACCTAGATAAATTTGTTGTCGTTTTCAATGATGACATTCTAATCTACTCGGAAGGGAAAGAGGAACACGAGCAGCATTTGAAGGAGGTATTGGAAACCCTAAGGGAAGAGAAGTTGTTTGGAAAGTAATTAAAATGTGTTGAGTCGTTGAGACTTGGGTAGTCTTGGATAGCGTCTATTATGTGAGAAACCCTTTAGAGGATAGCCATAGGAAATGAGTACTACCACACACCCTCTCCTAGGTAGGAGTTTTGTTGCAACAACCCCCTTATCCGGCTCGGGACAAGACCGGGAGGGCGATTCTTAATAGAAGCGGCGGAGATCATAAGCATTACAATCCAAAACTCTTATTATATTGTTAAACAACAACAGCCAGTCTGTTACACAAGGTGATTACTATAACACAACGCTTATCTATCATCTTTAGATAACACTACTGGTGACATCCATAGTCTACACGAGTCTCGCGCCCTTCTATCTTACAATCCCTACTCCTAGACCTGCGGTGGGAAGGAAAACAAGAACCGCAGTTTCCAAAATCAGCTTGAAATGCTGAGTGAGATACACGTTAGCGTGTAAAACAGGAAAGATGATATAGCTTGATATTTCTCAAAGTTATATAAAACTTTGGAAGAGTATAGTAAGAAATATCAGAGTTTGTAGCATTATAAACACATAGTTGAATGACAACATTCACAGCTTCAAACATTCCCGATTTAATCCTTTACTAGAGCCAGTTTCCATCAAATAGCCTCTTATCATACACAGTAGACATATAGGGTCGACCAAGGACCTTCCAAAACGTTAGCGGTCAACAAAGGACCTCCCAAGTGTCAGCGGTCAACAAAAGGACCTCCAAATGTTAACGGTCAACAAAGGACCTCCTTGTTAATGGTCAACAAAGGACCTCCTTGTTAGTGGTCAACAAAAGACCTCCTTGTCAGCAATGGTCAACAAAGGACCCCCTTGTTTATAACAGATTCCAGTATGTGCAATCCCACCTTATGATCTTAACATGTCAAGGCAATCTTTCCGAAACTTAATCAAGTTCACGTATAAGCATGTGATTCACATAACACACTTTGATGCAAGATATAAGTCCTGCTATGATACGAGATAAGACAGGCATACAAGGCCAAGCATATAACTCACAAATATATCTTGAAACAAATCACAAATATCACAACTTGACACGAAAGAAGCTAGGCCAGCTAGGCTAAGCATGTAGACTCACAAATATATCTTGAGACAGGTCATAAAATCACACACTGACACGAAAGAAGCTAGGCTCTCGAGACTAAGCATGTGGACTCACCTGAAGACGACTTAGCAGCTAGTTTGTAGGACGGTCGACGAATCCTATGTCCACAAATCTGTCGCCTACAATTTACCAATGTCTAGTCACGACGGTGCTATTCTTGAATAAACGAATGCATTAATCCTATTCAATTGCTCAGCTAGGTAGAATTATAATTACAACTCTTACGATTCCCGAAACAGCTCGTCTTTATGTCATATACTTATATATAAAGAAATCTTCTTGAAATAACTCGAATAATTAAAGCAACTCTCTTTACGAGTCCTTATTTAATCAAGCGATAAATATTTAAAATTATTTAATATCACAACTACTAGTAATAATAAGAAAATTATAATAATACTTACTAAAGAGTTATTTTAATCTTAAATAAACATTTATATTTATTGATAAAATATTAGTGTATAATTCTTGAAACTCATTGCTTAAAAATAAAGTGTCAAGTGATTAAAACAAATATTACTTTTCAAATAAATACATATAATATTTTCATAGCTTATTTTCAAGAAAAACCTACATTAAACCAATTTTCAAAATATATCTCTTCTCATTATAATATTCATTCAGCTATTTATTCATTTGAAATAAACTTTGTAGACAAATCTTATGCATATATTATATTTAAAATATATATATATATATGCATATTTATACACACACAAATACTTTACTAGCTCGTTTTGCTAACAAAATACTTTATTATAACAATTTACTATAAACAAATATAACTTTTGTCAAAGTATTTATTTTATTTATTTAGTTGAAATATAAATTAATCAACTATTAATTTAATAGTCAAAACTATGCAGTTATCAATAATAACAGAATATGTAAACTACAAATAGTCCCCCTATAGCTTAATTAAAGGACACCCAGAACCCCTAAGCTTTTGAAAACAACTTCCTTAAATTACACTTAGCTCCCCCCAACATGAATATCCAAATTCATCAATCAAAACGTAGATTCAGGTACTCAAGCTTGGATTTTGATTATCTAAAACAATTCAGAGGACGATTTGGAGCATACCTAGCCCAAGAAACGCGAGAATTGGTCGAGAATCGGAGCGGGTCGACTCGCCGAAAAGCTCGCCGGAGTGAGAACTCGACGCCGACGATTGGGGTTTCCCCAGCTCCGGTTGATGCTCCTAATGGCTTGGTCGGACCTCTTAGAGGCCAGAGAGATGGAGAAATAGGGGTGGGTGGCTCTGTTTCATTCGGGTGGAGTTCACCCGAAGCTCCCGCCGGTTTTAATGGCCGACGGTGGTGGCGGAGATGGCTCTGCTGCTACTGTTTCCGTCTTCTCCTCTCTCTTTTCTTCTGGGTCTGAGCAAAAAGAGGTGTGAGAGAGGAAAGGGAGAGAGAGAAAAGAACAGAGGTGGTGATGGTGGTCTCTCGGGTTGCTTCCCCGACAGTGGCAGCGGCGGTGGTTGATGGCTGGGTTTGCCACTAGCTGCTGCTGCTGTTTTGCTCTGTTCTGTCCAGAACAGAGTGGGAGGCAGAGCGAGAGGGAGAGGGAGAAACAGAGGGAGTAGTTGAAATAGAGTGGTGGTCACGGTGGTGTTGTTGGCGGTGTGGTGTTGGTGTGGGTGGGGAAGATGATGGAGTTGATAATGATGAAGGTGATGAAGATGAGCTTGTAGGAGAAGGAGTTGCTTATATATTGAGGGGGAAGGAGGCTTCTGGTGGAAGGGAGGGTGCTTGGTGGCGGTGGCATAATCTTGCCGAGCAAGATGAAGGCAAATCTTGCCGAGAAAGATGGAGAAATTGAAGATGATAAGAATAGCGAAAAGACTAAGGTGTGGGTGGCACACCAACGGGTAGTGTAGCACACACACACAATCTCGCGGTGGTTGTACCCGCGTTAATAGTTTAAATAAAAATAAGTTTACCCGAATTAAGTTACGAACGTTAACATAACGGTTTCTAAAAAGTCTTATCCAAAATAATCTGCTCAATTTACTATTCTTCTTATTATTATTTTTTGTTAGTGTTACTAGTACTATTATTTGATCCAATATATATACATAACGGCGTATAAATATTTATATATATATATCGTCTAACATGTCAAATAGTGTATGTTTATCACAAAATTGTTACGAACATAATTCTTTAATAATTCGCTTAACTTCAAAACATGATATCTATTATTTTATAAAAATATACATATATATTATTGACTCCTAAATTTACTAATTTACCCCTAGAATTAGACGGGGTATTACATTCTTCCCCCCTTGAAGATAGCTTCGTCCTCGAAGCTTGGAAGGGTTTCCAGAGTCTCAGTGATTTCCTTAATTCGATGCACTAATATTAATGTCATAATGCTTACCTTCTTCGTTGTTTGCTTCTCGTGCTTCCGCCTCTCTCATCACAAGGACTTTTCCATGCGGCCTCTGGTTGCTTCCATTTCTGTTCCCATTATCGCCAGCCTGGTTGTTTCCATTATTGGCTGTATCTCTGTTTTGTCCTCCATTTCTATTTCCATTTCCACCGTTGTTGTTACGAGGTTGATTCCCTCCATTCCGGTTGTTCTGTCGAAAGCAATTTCCATTCTGATTCTGTCGATTCCCTTGATAATCTCGCCCATTGTTCTGATTCCCATTATGGTTTTCTCCATTCCAGCGAGGCTGATTGTATCCCCTGTTGTTACCTTGTTGATATCCTTCTTCACTTCTCTTGTGGCATTCGTACATCCTGTGGCCCTTGATTCCACAATAGTCGCATGTCACCTTGGTCCTGTCACACTTAACTCCTGGATGATCCCCATTGCACTTCTTACAATAGTAGTGACGACTCTGCTTTGTCACCTGGTTACCTCCTTCATTGTTAGGTTTGAACTTCTGATTTCCCTTTGCGGAGTTGTTGTTGCTTCCTCCTACCTCTTCTAGCTTGCGTTTCTTTCGCCTTTCGTCTTGAACTACACGCACACGCCAGATGTCAGCAGCTCTGTCATAGGCTTCATGGAGAGTAGGATAGGTTCTATTCAGCAAGGATTCTTGTAGCCTTTCATCTAGTCCAGCGATAAACTTGGAAATCTTAGAGTCTTCATCAGGCACCATGTTTCCCACAAATCGTGTCAATTCTGAAAATTTACGGAAGTATTCGGTTACTAAGTCATTTCCTTGCTGCAGGTTGATGCGCAAACTAACGTGCTGTCGCAAGTGTACGAATCTTGTAATACCGGGTGCAATTAGACTCGGGTGATCGTTCCCACGAGGACTATTTCGGGTTTACTCACGTTGTCAGTATCGGTTATCCAAGTGTAGTAGCAAGGAGGAGTAGGTTGTGATTGTGGTGACTAAACTAAAAACAGAAATTAAAAACGTAAACGTAAATATTTTTTGTGACGTTTTCTGAAATAAGTTGAACTGGTTGTAACGATAATAGATGAAAACTAGGCTCCAGGATCCCCTAGGGTTTCTACAGATTTCAGTTTTACGTTCGATTATGAAAACACTCAGCAGTTTCGATATCTGTGCAACGTACCAATTGTGCAGTGACTTTTCTGATTCCACATGTAATCCCGATCCTGCAGACTTTCGGGTTCTTGTTAAGCTGCCTAAATCTGCAGTCTCAGTCTAATCCTGTAAGGGTTTCTAACCTGTCCGAATGGCCCGGGTCAAATTCTCTAACAGTTGGTCTCACGTTTTTCGATGCTAGCCCTATCTCCCTTTCTCTGGTCGGTCTATCGGGTAAGGTACTAAATCCTGGTTTTTCTTCCTAACCCTAACTTGACGTTTTCACCTACAAGCTCGGGTCTATAGCAATCCTGGGTGATCAATCCTATCATGCATGTACGATAATAATCAAAACCAGAATAACATATATAACTTGCTGAATTAAGATAATCATCGTGAATCCATAAACGAAGTAGTCATAAAATCTGGATACGAAACCCTAGGTTCACCGAGAACCTAGGTGAGAAGTTTAGCTACGACTAGACATAATACAAAACGCAGTTTCTGAATATAAAGAGAGAGAACGAAATCAAACTAAGTCTTCGAATCTCGAATCGCGCTTTCGTGCTCTCCGTGAATGCTCTGACTTGCCCTTCGGTTGTGCTGAGAATTGTGTTGTGTCTCCGTGTCTTCAAAACGAGTCTGGACGAGTCTTTAAATAGTGCTGTTTTTCCCCGAAACGCGTGCGCCCGAAATTACGGAATCTGCCATCGGTCCACCGCCTTTGAACAAAAAGTCAAACTGGCTGCGTATATACGCAGGGTTGCGTATATACGCAACCAGAGCCTGTAACCACCTCCCCCTCTCCCCCTCCGGCCTGCGTAGGCTTGCGTATATATGCAGGGGGGTGGAGATGGGGCCCTGCTTGGTCCTTTGGTGGGCCTGGTTGGGTCCCCTGGGTCCCACTCTTCTGCCTGACGCTCCCGGTTTGCCTCCCTTGGTGTTCTCCTGCTTTTCCGTGTTCCCGTCTTGTCCCGGTCTTGTGCACGTTTCCCGAGACGGCCCCGGCTTGGTCCCGGCACGCTTCCCGATGCACCTTCCGAACCTGTTCCTGAAAAGGCAACACGAACGAAAACCCGCGATCATATCCAAATATAGCAATAAATAAGCAGAAATCCAGGAAGTACAAATAAACTCGTTCTAGATTCCCGAGGCATTCTAAGGCATTTTCCGGCAAAAACCGCTATTTCCGACACAAATACTTGTGAAATCAGGCTAAAAGATAACCCCTAATTGGGCGTTATCAAATACCCCCGCACTAAACATTGCTCGTTCCGAGCAATCCTGCCAACTCTAGCCTGCATTTCTGTCCTCGTGACTGACTCTGTACATACCCTACCGTTGCATACGTTTTCGACCCGAACCTTTCAACCAGACGACTCGATCGAAAAACTGACTCAGATAGAATAAACACAGACTCAAACGACTCAAAACAGACTAATTACAAAAATATTTTTGGTGAGATTGGGCAACCTCAAAAACATAAACAGTGTGTCCTCGTGATCTCATCCTTTTCAGAATGTACTTCCCTGCAAGCGATCGGTAAGTCTGAACAGATTTATATGGTGGAATTAAGCACTGGACCAAAGTACTATTACTTTGGTTATCAAACTGAGCAAATCCCTAGCTAACTTACCATCCGAGCTGTTTCCGAAAGGATCTATGTCTAATCAGGTAGGATAAATATATGTATCAAGGTACGGCATAATCCTACTTGTTATGACATTCTCACAATTTACCAAACTCACACCCCTCACCGAGATCCCGAAAAACTGCCCGAAACACCTAAGTTCCTGCTTTCCCAATTCTCCTGTCCCCCGGTGTGTCTTCGCCGTGCTCGCGGCCACAAATGTGAAGCGGTGCAAACGTCTCGAAAATTGTGCCACTCACTCAGCTTTTTATTTAAATAACAAAAACATAAAACAAACTAAAAACTAGATCATGATTTTTCTTCTTTTTCTTTTTCTTTTTTATATATATATATATATTTTTTTTATAACACAACTGTATATATACAAATGTACACGAATACTGACAATACTAAACTGACTAAAGCTGAGTGAGTGAAAATACATCTCTGTCGTGGGGTACGTAAGATGTCCTCATGTGAAGTACCCCCACACTAATCCTGAAGCGCTGATCCTGTAGTCGAGATAATATTGTGCAGTCCCACCGAACCTCCTCATCACCAAAGATGTAGAAAAACGGCACAACCACCAATTGACCCTACAACCCCCCGGAACCCCGTTTTGTGCGAAAAGATGCTCGCACGCGACTAACTCCTCCTGTGGTCACTATGTAGTGAAGTGATCCACCTCCGCAAATTAATGCACTGTCGCCACTAACTCACCCTGTCCTTCTCTCGAAAAACGTGTCAATATCGAAACTGTCCAAAACTGATAACTCATGAAGCTCCCCCATCTAAAACCTGCCCCTACTCACTCCCTCCGTCATAACACGTAGAATAGCCAACTATCGACTGATGAGGTCTCAAAGAAGGCTGCCTAGGCTAAAGTGGCTACGAAGAAAGAGGGTAAATGGCTTCAAACGGGTTGACTAATTGTACCTAGGGGTAAGAAACATGACGTGAGGTCCCTTGATAGCCAGTCACTCCACCGAAAAATGCGATGACCATGACGGCGTCCGTGGGCGGGTTGTCGACTACCTATGTGACGGTGGTGTAGCAACTAGTCGGATTTTTAGCTCAGGTGATAATTACTTGCAGATTCCAAAGGTCGCTGGCTCTCACCTATCTACTATACCTCGGTGCAAGTTTTCTTCTCTTTCAAAGGATTCAAACTCAATTTCTTCACTGTTTTCGTTATCTCGATTGCCCTTTCTCAAAATTTTCTGATTTTAAACTTTTTTTTTTCGAAAAATAATTTATACTTGCTGTTTGCGTATATACGCAGGTCTGCGTATATACCCAACCAGCAGCATAAAAAAAATTTAATTTTTCATTTTTTCCATTTTTTCTTTAATTATATACAATGCACAGCCAGAATGTTTGTGGTGGGTTGACTCAAATAAAGAAAATATGCTGACTCAAAAATAAAAATAAAAACTGCAAATAAATACGAAAAAACGTGCAGACCGGGTTAATGCAGACACGACTACCACCCCCACACTAAGAGGTGGCATGCCCTCATGGCACTCACTCGTCCGGAAAAAATGTCGGGTCTGACCCGGTCTCGGACGTACCGGATATGCTACCCGGCGAGCTGCTACCTGAATCAGACCTAAAGACGACCGGCTGACGCGCACGTGTACGGGGCCGGTAATCAGAGGACTGCGACTCGGACCCAGTCCAACTGCTAGGTGGCTGGGATCGCAATGTCGTCCTGCCACTCGAAGGCTGCTGGGTACGGGACCCAGTCTGACGGCCCGTGGGCTGCCTGGATCGTGTCCCAGGCTGCCGTCTCTCCTGTCGGGCAGGTGGCGGTGACAGCTGAGTCGGAGGAGGTGGCTGGGTCGGAGGAGGTGGAGCGGATGTACACTCGCTAGAGTCCCCGTCATCCGACCAACCCTCGGTAAAGCTACTGGAGTAGGTGGGTGGAAAATACAGCGGAAGTGGCGGTTCTCGGCCAGCGTGCCGAGCCGCATCCCGCTGCTCCTCTCGAATACTAGCTAGGGCAGCCTGGGTGTCCTTCGTGACCTTCCGCTGAGTCTGGCGGTTATGTGTCAAAGCTCTCCATAGCTTGCCCACGCTCTCATACACCTTCTCTCCTATGGACTTGCGTCCGCCCTGACACCCCTCAAATCGCTCGTCCACTCGGGGCAGTCTACGTGGCAGGGCTGGTCTAGCTCGTGGGGTCGGGTCGGCCCGTGGGGCCGGCTCACCTCGCTGTCGGGCTGGCTGGGTCGGGGCATTCCTCACAGTCCCCTGTCGACTCGACTCGGGACGCTCACTCTCTCTACTAGTACGGCACCGCCGAAGTCCGGCCGATGCCTGGCGACTGGCTGGTCGCTCCTGAGTCGAACGCCTCATAGGGCAGGGGCAGGTGCAGGAGCCGGGTCCTCCTCCATAATATCGTCATCCTCATCGAGGTCAACGACCGGCTGTGGTGGGCCCGGGTGACGGGCTATGAGCTTCCTATAAGGTCGTGGCCTAGGAGGAAGTAAGTCACCCTCGACATCGTGCTTCGGAACCTCAAACTCCCGCGCCAGTTTGGCGATGAGGTTGGCGTACCCCAACCCCTTGTGGCTAGCGGTGCAGTTCCGCTCCTGCATGTACACCCATATGCGACGAGGAATGTCGACCTCTCGTCGGAGAACAAGGCAATAGACTAAGAGTACGTACTCAAAGTCAAGATAGGTAAAATGCTTAATACCCACTACCCTGTTTACTACCCACTCGGCCCACCAACGTGGCGGCCCGGTAATAAAACGAGAATGCAATTTCTTGCCTATCTCGCCAGGCCCCTCTCTCTCGAAATGGGCACCCGGGTACCCCCCAGTCACAACCCGCAAAAGCTCAGAATCGCTAGGCGGGTAATCTGCACACTCAGCATATGCGCACGAGAAATGGCGCAACGGGATCTGGTACGCTTGGCGGATGGTATCCGCCGTGATCAACAAAAACGTACGCCAACAATACACCCATCGGACATCCCCGTTGGCCTCACCCTCCCCCTTATGCATGAGGTTTGCGTAAAAGTCACGCACCAAGTCGGAACTAGAAACATCCGGAAAGCCCGCTAGGGTTTGTCCAAAAATTTCCGGTCGACTCGCATACTCTGCCATCTCTGGCGGCATGTTCATATGGTCGACCTGAAACTGGTAGTCTAAGGGAAGGCTATGACCCATTTTGGTTCCGGTCAAAAAGTAAAACTGAGCGTGATGGTTCACGAACCGAAAACTGTCAAACCTCCTAGAGGTAATCTCATCCGCCTCATAGTCAGTAGGGATCTCGTCCCGCTCTTGGTCTAGGACCGGTATATTAAACTCCATAACAGTCAAAACCTCGTAAAACGTGCCGACTCGGGAAAATTAAGCAAAAACGTGAAACGTGCACAAAAGTAGTGTGTCTCAATAGATAGTCCACCTAAGAGCTACCAGAGGTCCACACGGCAAGTGCCGCTCCAAAAACAAAAATATCGAAAATAACGGCCCGGCTACGGGCCGTGCCAAGACGGGAAATAAAGCGAGGGATGAGATTTTCGACCTTCCCTAAACAGGGGTGAAGACCAGAGATTCTGCCCGGAAAGTCGCCGGAAAAGTCGCCGGCGGTCGCCGGAAAAATTGCCGGAAAACAAAACTGCCCGGAATTGAAATCCGAACCCACCAAATCGAAGCCCTCGATCTCCTCGTTCACGTTCCCTTGTACGGTTTTTGCTAGTTCTTGCTCTAACACCTTCGAATCTGCACTTTTCCTCAAGAACACCTCACTTTTTGATGGAAATTGCCCGCTCAATTTTCGCTTGTTTCTGGATTTTGATGGATGAAACTTGCTCCTTGCGACGAGGGGATTCCAGAAATGTGCCCCGATTTTGATTTGGAGGTCCGATGCAAAATCTTTGTTCTTCAAGTGGGAGAAAATGGAGGAAGAGAGAGAAAGAGAGGTACCAACAATGGTGAATGGCCGGCCCCCTCTTCCTTATAAACCCTAAAAGTCCAAAATGACCAAAATGCCCTTGGGGTTTTGAAAAAATTATTTTTTTTTTCTTTCTGGCTGCGTATATACGCAATACTGCGTATATACTCAATCAGAAATCAAAAAGAAAACACAAAAAAAAAAAAAAATGGCCTCGGGTAGCCTGAGGCAATTTTTTTTTTTTCAAATGATCTCTCTTCCTCTGTTTTCCCGGTTCTGGCTGTTTTGGATGTTTTTGTATCTGCACATTCTCAATTTCAAAGTCAAAAACCCGCTCATCTCGCCTCTCTCGGAAATTCAGAACTAAACATGATAACGTAATAAACTAAAAAAAATAAATAAATAAACGATTAATTTTGGGTTGCCTCCCAAACAGCGCCTTGTGATTTACGGTCGACGGCCCGACCTTGTTACCTCTTACGGGTCATCAAAATAGACCGGGTCTATTTTGACAACTTCGGCGGTCTCGAGATAAGGCTTGATCCGGTTCCCGTTCACCCTGAAACTGGACTTGTCTTTTGGATTTTCCAGCTCGAATGTCCCCCAGGCAAAAATCTGCTTGATGATGAACGGTCCCGACCAACGAGACCTCAAATTTCCTGGAAAGAACCGCATCCGGGTATTGTAGAGAAGCACTTTGTCGCCTTCGTTAAACTGCTTTGGTGTGATACAGTTATCATGCCACTTCTTTGTAAATTTTGGCGCTCTCGAAAGCCGTTCTACGGAATTCCTCTAATTCCAGCAGTGCCATCTTCCTCTTATCTCCTGCTAGATTCTGGTCCAAGTTGAGCAGTTTGATGGCCCAATACACCTTGTGCTCCAATTCCACCGGTAAGTGGCACGCTTTCCCAAAAACGAGCTGGTATGGTGACATTCCCAGCGGTGTTTTGAAAGCAGTCCTGTAGGCCCAAAGCGCATCATCCAGTCTAACGGACCAATCCTTTCGGCCGAGATTCACTGTTTTCTCGAGTATGCTCTTAATCTCTCGATTCGAAACCTCGGCTTGCCCGTTTGTCTGCGGATGGTAGGGTAGCGAGACTTTATGAACTGACACGCCGTACTGTTTCAGAACTTTCGCAAAAAATCGATTGATGAAGTGAGAGCCCTCGTCACTAATCATTGCCCTGGGAGTCCCGAAACGAGTGAAAACGTTACGTTTCAGAAAACGCTCAACGGTAGCTGCATCGTTTTTTTGACACGCGATCGCTTCGATCCACTTTGTCACATAATCTACTGCCAGCAGAATGTAAAGATTTCCCATCAAAGACGGGAACGGACCCATGAAGTCAATCCCCCATACATCAAATGGCTCTATCTCCTGCCACACGGTCATCGACATCTCGTCCCGGTGTGACGTGTTTCCTGTCCTCTGGCACCTATCACATCCCTGTACATAGTCGTGACAGTCTTCGAAGATTGTCGGCCAGAAAAAACCGGACTGCAGTTTTTATGAGCTGTTCGCGTTCCCCCAAAATGACCCCCACACTGTGATGAGTGGCAGTGTCGGATCACGTTCCAGGCCTCGTGGGTCGGGATACACCTCCTCAGGATGTTATCGGCCCCCTGTTTGAATAAGTACGGGTCGTCCAAGAAATACTGTCGTCTTTCGGCAATGAACTTTTTCCGCTGAGACGGGGTGAGATCCTCGGGAAGCGTGCCAGTTGCCAAGTAATTGGCTATGGCATAGTACCACGGTCTCCCGATTTTTACTGCCATGATGTGTTCGTTCGGGAAGTTTTCCTTGATCGGCAACGGGTCCACCTTCACGTTCTCAAGTCTGGATAGATGATCCGCTACCACGTTCTCGACTCCCTTCTTGTCCCGGATTTCCACATCGAATTCCTGCATCAGTAGTACCCACCTCAACAGTCTCGGTTTCGCGTCCTTCTTGTCCAGCAGGTATTTCAGGGCACTATGGTCGGTAAAAACGATAACTTTTGACCCGACCAAATAGGGCCTGAATTTGTCCAGGGCATACACCACGGCCAGCAGTTCCTTTTCTGTCGTGACATAGTTGAGCTGGGCATCGTTGAGTACCCGACTCGCATAATAAATGACGTGGCATACCTTATCCTTTCGCTGTCCCAAAACTGCCCCGACTGCATAGTCGCTGGCGTCACACATCAGCTCAAACGGGAGTGACCAATCTGGCGTGGTTATAACCGGGGCTGTAGTCAGCTTCTCTTTCAAATGGTCAAAAGCCTGCCGACATGCTGCATCGAAATCAAAGGGTACGTCTTTTCCGAGTAAAGCGCAGAGTGGCTTTGTGATCTTGGAAAAGTCTTTGATGAATCTTCGGTAAAATCCTGCATGTCCCAGAAAACTCTTGATCGCCCTTACATTCGTCGGGTATGGAAGCTGTTTTATCACCTTGATCTTAGCCCTGTCCACCTCGAGTCCCTTGCTGGAAATTCTGTGACCCAGCACGATCCCCTCGGTGACCATAAAGTGACACTTTTCCCAATTGAGCACCAAATTCGCCTTTTTGCATCGGATCAGCACCTGGCCCAAATGGAACAGGCAGTCATCGAAACTGTCCCCGAATAGTGAAAAGTCGTCCATGAAGACCTCCAGATTTTTCTCGATCATGTCGGAAAAAATTGCCATCATACATCTCTGGAATGTGGCAGGAGCATTACACAACCCGAACGGCATGCGCCGAAACGCGAACGTACCGTATGGGCAGGTAAACGTCGTCTTCTCCTGATCCTCCGGGGCTATGCAAATCTGGTTGTACCCGGAATACCCGTCTAGAAAACAGTAATAGGCGTGGTGGGCGAGCCGGTCCAGCATCTGGTCCATGAATGGTAACGGGAAGTGGTCCTTCAGTGTTGCGTCATTTAACCTCCGATAGTCCATGCAGATCCGCCAGCCTGTAACGGTGCGCTGCGCAATCTGCTCCTGGTCTTTATTCTGCACCACCGTAATACCCCCTTTTTTGGGCACGCACTGGACCGGGCTGATCCACGTGCTGTACGATATGGGGTAGATGATTCCCGCTTCCAGCCACTTCATAACCTCTTTCCGCACAACGTCCTTCATGTTCGGATTCAGTCTCCGCTGGGGCTGAATCACCGGTTTCTTGCCTTCTTCAATTCGGATCTTGTGCATACAGTAGGAGGGGATGATCCCCTTGATATCTGCAATCGTCCAGGCGATTGCTTCCTTATGCTCTCGCAATACATCCAGCAGTTTCTGCTCCTGTTCCTGAGATAAACGAGACGAAACAATTACGGGCAGAGTACTATTTTCACCAATATACGCATACCTGAGATGGCTCGGGAGCGGTTTCAGCTCCAGTTCAGGTGGCTCCTTGAGTAACGGGACCAGAATCATCTTTTTCCTGCCGTCTTCGTCCCGGTGCAAGGTGGTCCAGTCCTCGGCTCTCATGGCGTGCTCGCACCGAGTCTTCTCCTTTTCTTCCCCGTATATGCTGTCGATCTCTTCCCATAATTGATCCACCTCCTCGTTTTCCCAGCCTTCGTCCACCACATCTATAGCAAAGATGTCCTCGTGGTCGTAGTAATTTGGCAATTGCAGATTTTTGAAAACGTTGAATTTCACCTTTTCCTCGTTAATCTGCATGGTCAGCTCCCCGCTCTTGCAGTTTATCATTGCCTCGCCCGTGGCCAAAAACGGCCTGCCAAGTATGAGCGGTACCTCCCCTGCCTCCATGTCCAGGATGACGAAATCTGCCAGAAAAATCAGCTCGCCGACCTTGACCAGAATATCCTCGATAACCCCGTAAGCCTGTTTTACGGACCTGTATGCCATCTGCAGCATGATTCTGGTGGGTCGGGGTTCACCGACTTTCAAACTTTTGAAAATCTTTAACGGCATCAGGTTGATGCTGGCCCCTAGGTCCCACAGAGCCTTTCCTGTGTAAGCGTTACCTAGGGTCACCGGTATAACGAAACTGCCAGGATCCTTTCTCTTCCTCGGTAGCCCATTCTTCACACAATTGCTCACTTCTGCCGGCAGGTTTATAGTCTCGAAATCGCTCATCCGCCTCCTCCCATACAAGATGTCCTTGAGGAATTTGGCGTAAGTGGGCATCTTAGCCAAAGCCTCAGCAAAAGGTATGTTAATCTGCAGTTGCTTGAACATCTCGAGAAACCTGGCGTAGTCCTTGCTGTCATCCCTCTTTCGCGTTCGCAAGGGGTACGGGACCTCCTTGGAGACTGGAACAATTTCTGCACCTGTCTCGTTCTGCACTGCATCCTGCTCAACCGAGCCCTTCGGCTGGGGGTGATAGACTGTGCTGTTATCCTGGCCCGACAAGTTGCGTTCTACTTCTTTCGAATTTTCTGCACGTGCGTGACTGGGATACGGTGGATCCTGCAGTGCCAATCCACTCCGAGTGGAGATAGCATTGATCTGAGCCCGTGGATTGTTTACTGTATTCGAGGGTAGGATTCCTGGCTGTCTCTCCGTTAGCTGTTGTGCTAACTGCCCCACCTGTACTTCCAAAGCGCGCAATGACGTTTTGATTGTCTGCATATCTGCCGTCAGGGTGTCCATGTGCTTGAACCGGGACTCCATGGTCTGGAACATGGACTTGATCTCTTTCATCTGGGCGTCGTACTGCTGTGCAGATGGGACTGACTGAGCCTGCTGGGCCGGGGCAGCCTGCTGAGCTGGTGGCCTATGCTGGAATCCCGGTGCATAAACTGCTGCGTTCGGGTTTCCGTACCGAAACCCGGGATGGTCTCTCGTACCCGGTCGGTACCGGCTCGGGTCCCACTGCTGCTGTACGTAATTGGTGTCTTCGGTCCTTAGCTCCTCAATGGCTGCGTCCAGATCAGGTTCTTCGACTGCTGCAACAGTCTTCTTATCCGAGTAGACTTTCGTGACCAAGTCATGAACGATCTCGGCCAGATTGTCTATCCGGTCATCCTCTGTTGGTTCGGCTCTCGCCGCCATCCTGCGATCGTCAAACAGTCGGGTGTCCTGCTTGGCCAACTGCTTCATCAGGTCATACGCACCTTCTTTGTCCACGTGATACAAGAAGTTTCCCCCGGCCTCTCTGTCAATCCTGTCGGCGTTCTCCCTGTCTAGGGCATGGTAAAAAACCTGCAGGATTTTCGCGTCTCCAAAACCGTGGTTCGGGCACCGTTTGACCAATCTCATGAGCCTGTCGCATGCGTCCACCACCGTCTCCCCCATCTTCTGCCTGAGTGACAGGATCTCGCTCTGTAACTGTATGACTCGGGAGGCGGGATAGAACTTCGCCAGAAAATCTGCGACACACTCCTCCCATGTGGTGATGGATCGGGGTGGTCGGGATTCGAGCCAGTCTTTGGCTACTCCATAGAGACAGTATGGAAATAAGATCAACATGAGTGCCTCTACTTCTACCCCCTTGTATCTGACCTTGTTGCAGTAATCTTCGAATTTCCCGATAAAGTTGTTCGGGTCTTCGTCGGCCCTGCCATGAAACGGGCAGAGAGTTTGTACCGTCTGGATGGTGGATGGTTTGATGTCAAAGTGCTCGGCGGTGATCTCGGGCACCACAATAGCTCGCTCATGCCCCCCGGTGGGGAATTCAAAATTTTCCACCAACGCCTTCCCAGATCGGTTATATGTTCTCTGGTTGCTTCGGGCAGCAAGTCCCGCTGTGACAAGTTCCTCAATGTACCGAGCCATCTGGGCTGGGGTACGTGTCTCTCGTTCCTGTCCACCGGCTTCGGTGTTCTCGGGCGTATCTCTCTTGTTGGTTGCCATTCTGCTTTCTCGGTTTCTGCGGTTTTGTTCGGTATACAGTTTTTCCGGGTTGTCGAGTGGTGACACCAAATCGCGAGGCAATCTGAGCATCAACTGAACAGTCCTGAAAACGCAGATTCAAAAACGCAGTGAGATAAAAAGAAAAATAACAAAGCTGAAAATAAACAAAAACTCATAAAACTAATTCTGACTACTAAATAGACCCTAAAAAGTCCCCGGCAACGGCGCCAAAAACTTGATGCGCAAACTAACGTGCTGTCGCAAGTGTACGAATCTTGTAATACCGGGTGAAATTAGACTCGGGTGATCGTTCCCACGAGGACTATTTCGGGTTTACTCACGTTGTCAGTTTCGGTTATCCAAGTGTAGTAGCAAGGAGGAGTAGGTTGTGATTGTGGTGACTAAACTAAAAACAGAAATTAAAAACGTAAACGTAAATATTTTTTGTGACGTTTTATGAAATAAGTTGAACTGGTTGTAACGATAATAGATGAAAACTAGGCTCCAGGATCCCCTAGGGTTTCTACAGATTTCAGTTTTACGTTCGATTATGAAAACACTCAGCAGTTTCGATATCTGTGCAACGTACCAGTTGTGCAGTGGCTTTTCAGATTCCACATGTAATCCCGATCCTGCAGACTTTCGGGTTCTTGTTAAGCTGCCTAAATCTGCAGTCTCGGTCTAATCCTGTTAGGGTTTCTAACCTGTCCGAATGGCCCGGGTCAAATTCACTAACAGTTGGTCTCACGTTTTTCGATGCTAGCCCTATCTCCCTTTCTCTGGTCGGTCTATCAGGGTAAGGTACTAAGTCCTGGTTTTTCTTCCTAACCCTAACTTGACGTTTTCACCTACAAGCTCGGGTCTATAGCAATCCTGGGTGATCAATCCTATCATGCATGTACGATAATAATCAAAACCAGAATAACATATATAACTTGCTGAATTAAGATAATCATCGTGAATCCATAAACGAAGTAGTCATAAAATCTGGATACGAAACCCTAGGTTCACCGAGAACCTAGGTGAGAAGTTTAGCTACGACTAGACATAATACAAAACGCAGTTTCTGAATATAAAGAGAGAGAACGAAATCAAACTAAGTCTTCGAATCTCGAATCGCGCTTTCGTGCTCTCCGTGAATGCTCTGACTTGCCCTTCGGTTGTGCTGAGAATTGTGTTGTGTCTCCGTGTCTTCAAAACGAGTCTGGACGAGTCTTTAAATAGTGCTGTTTTTCCCCGAAACGCGTGCGCCCGAAATTACGGAATCTGCCATCGGTCCACCGCCTTTGACCAAAAAGTCAAACTGGCTGCGTATATACGCAGGGTTGTGTATATACGCAACCAGAGCCTGTAACCACCTCCCCCTCCCCCTCCTGCCTGCGTATATACGCAGGCCTGCGTATATATGCAGCCTTGCGTATATACGCAGGTAGGGGGGTGGAGATGGGGCCCTGCTTGGTCCTTTGGTGGGCCTGGTTGGGTCCCCTGGGTCCCACTCTTCTGCCTGACGCTCCCGATTTGCCTCCCTTGGTGTTCTCCTGCTTTTCCGTGTTCCCGTCTTGTCCCGGTCTTGTGCACGTTTCCCGAGACGGTCCCGGCTTGGTCCCGGCACGCTTCCCGATGCACCTTCCGAACCTGTTCCTGAAAAGGCAACACGAACGAAAACCCGCGATCATATCCAAATATAGCAATAAATAAGCAGAAATCCAGGAAGTACAAATAAACGTCTCGTTCTAGATTCCCGAGGCATTCTAAGGCATTTTTCGGCAAAAACCGCTATTTCCGACGCAAATACTCGTGAAATCAGGCTAAAAGATAACCCCTAATTGGGCGTTATCACAGGTTCTGGAATTCCATTTCCTTGCTCCTCTTCACATGATGAGGATAGAAACGAGATCTAAGGGCAGCTTGAAGAGCTTCCCAGTTAAAATTGCGATTGGCCAACAGGGTTTCTCGGGCATTCCTCCACCATAAGTTTGCTTCACTCTTCAAATAAAAGGCCGCACAAGTGACTTTTCGCTCATCCGAGCATTCTACCCCTTCAAGAATCTTATCCATTTCCATGATCCAGTCTTCCAATTCAACGGGATCCTCCCTTCCTGTGAATTCCATTGGTTTCATTTGTGCCACCTTCTTGGCCCAGTTAGGTCCTACCTGACCTCCATCGTTCATTATCTGAGTCACTTGGGCGAAGAATTGTTCCATGCTGACGTTCTCAGACATCGGTCTCGGTCAAACTTTCCTAAGTGATATCGTAGTGGGCTATTAGTCACACCCTATGGTATCCTTGGTTACGGAATAATCTTAACCAACTATCCCCATAATATTATATTCAGTTTACCTAACAGAATCATCACATAAAATAGTAGCTAAACATGTATCACATTGCAGTTTTCACTATAAAGCACGTATAACTCTTGTCAGCAAATATCAAGGACGACCCAGATTCTATTTTCATACTCCTTCTCGTAAGAACCATTCACAATCAATTAGATGCATCTCAATTCAACCTAATCACATAAGACTATAGCACACAATACTTCTTGAGACAGGATGAGGGTGGGAGGGAGTAACTAAGCCTCATACTTAAGCTACCCATAATCCCAACGGCTTTTCCAATTTTAAGTTATATTTCCCTATGTTCATTTTAAATTACCCTACAGGTTTAATTCCCTGTTTGGAAAGAACTGCTCTGATACCACCTGCAACAACCCCCTTATCCGGCTCGGGACAAGAACGGGAGGGCGATGCTTAATAGAAGCGGCGAAGATCATAAGAATTACAATCCAAAACTCTTATTATATTGTTAAACAACAACAGCCAGTCTGTTACACAAGCTGATTACTATTACACAACGCTTATATATCATCTTTAGATAACACTACTGGTGACGTCCATAGTCTACACGAGTCTCGCGCCCCTTCTATCTTACAATCCCTGCTCCTAGACCTGCGGTGGGAAGGAAAACAAGAACCGCAGTTTCCAAAATCAGCTTGAAATGCTGAGTGAGATACACCTTAGCGTGTAAAACAGGAAAGATGATATAGCTTGATATTTCTCAGAGTTATATAAAACTTTGGAAGAGTATAGTAAGAAATATCAGAGTTTGCAGCATTATAAACACATAGTTGAATGACAACATTCACAGCTTCAAACATTCCCGATTTAATCCTTTACTAGAGCCAGTTTCCATCAAATAGCCTCTTATCATACACAGTAGACATATAGGGGTCGACCAAGGACCTTCCAAAACGTTAGCGGTCAACAAAGGACCTCCCAAGTGTCAGCGGTCAACAAAAGGACCTCCAAATGTTAACGGTCAACAAAGGACCTCCTTGTTAATGGTCAACAAAGGACCTCCTTGTTAGTGGTCAACAAAGGACCTCCTTGTTAGTGGTCAACAAAGGACCTCCTTGTCAGCAATGGTCAACAAAGGACCCCCTTGTTTATAACAGATTCCATTATGTGCAATCCCACCTTACGATCTTAACATGTCAAGGCAATCTTTCCGAAATTCAATCAAGTTCACGTATAAGCATGTGATTCACATAACACACTTTGATGCAAGATATAAGTCCTGCTATGATACGAGATAAGACAGACATACAAGGCCAAGCATATAACTCACAAATATATCTTGAAACAAATCACAAATATCACAACTTGACACAAAAGAAGCTAGGCCAGCTAGGCTAAGCATGTAGACTCACAAATATATCTTGAGACAGGTCATAAAATCACACACTGAGACGAAAGAAGCTAGGCTCTCGAGACTAAGCATGTGGACTCACCTGAAGACGACTTAGCAGCTAGTATGTAGGATGGTCGACGAATCCTATGTCCACAAATCTGTCGCCTACAATTTACCAATGTCTAGTCACGACGGTGTTATTCTTGAATAAACGAATGCATTAATCCTATTCAATTGCTCAGCTAGGTAGAATTATAATTACAACTCTTACGATTCCCGAAACAGCTCGTCTTTATGTCATATACTTATATATAAAGAAATCTTCTTGAAATAACTCGAATAATCAAAACAACTCTCTTTACGAGTCCTTATTTAATTAAGCGATAAATATTTAAAATTATTTAATATCACAACTACTAGTAATAATAAGAAAATTATAATAATACTTACTAAAGAGTTATTTTAATCTTAAATAAACATTTATATTGATTGATAAAATATTAGTGTATAATTCTTGAAACTCATTGCTTAAAAATAAAGTGTCAAGTGATTAAAACAAATATTACTTTTCAAATAAATACATATAATATTTTCATAGCTTATTTTTCAAGAAAAACCTACATTAAACCAATTTTTAAAATATATCTCTTCTCATTATAATATTCATTCAGCTATTTATTCATTTGAAATAAACTTTGTAGACAAATCTTATGCATATATTATATTTAAACTAATATATATATATATATATATGCATATTTATACACACACAAATACTTTACTAGCTCGTTTTGCTAACAAAATACTTTATTATAACAATTTACTATAAACAAATATAACTTTTGTCAAAGTATTTATTTTATTTATTTAGTTGAAATATAAATTAATCAACTATTAATTTAATAGTCAAAACTATGCAGTTATCAATAATAACAGAATATGTAAACTACAAATAGTCCCCCTATAGCTTAATTAAAGGACACCCACAACCCCTAAGCTTTTGAAAACAACTTCCTTAAATTACACTTAGCTCCCCCCAACATGAATATCCAAATTCATCAATCAAAACGTAGATTCAGGTACTCAAGATTGGATTTTGATTATCTAAAACAATTCAGAGGACGATTTGGAGCATACCTAGCCCAAGAAACGCGAGAATTGGTCGAGAATCGGAGTGGGTCGACTCGCCGAAAAGCTCGCCGGAGTGAGAACTCGACGCCGACGATTGGGGTTTCCCCAGCTCCGGTTGATGCTCCTAATGGCTTGGTCGGACCTCTTAGAGGCCAGAGAGATGGAGAAATAGGGGTGGGTGGCTCTGTTTCATTCGGGTGGAGTTCACCCGAAGCTCCCGCCGGTTTTAATGGCCGACAGTGGTGGCGGAGATGGCTCTGCTGCTACTGTTTCCGTCTTCTCCTCTCTCT
The DNA here is from genome assembly GCA_023055425.1 of Linanthus parryae. Lineage (NCBI taxonomy): Eukaryota > Viridiplantae > Streptophyta > Magnoliopsida > Ericales > Polemoniaceae > Linanthus > Linanthus parryae. The sequence continues at coordinate 76,052,353 of JALGPY010000006.1, read as the reverse complement.
TTTCTTCTGGGTCTGAGCAAAAAGAGGTGCGAGAGAGGAAAGGGAGAGAGAGAAAAGAACAGAGGTGGTGATGGTGGTCTCTCGGGTTGCTTCCCCGACAGTGGCAGCGGCGGTGGTTGATGGCTGGGTTTGCCACTAGCTGCTGCTGCTGTTTTGCTCTGTTCTGTCCAGAACAGAGTGGGAGGCAGAGCGAGAGGGAGAGGGAGAAACAGAGGGAGTAGTTGAAATAGAGTGGTGGTCACGGTGGTGTTGTTAGCGGTGTGGTGTTGGTGTGGCTGGGGAAGATGATGGAGTTGATAATGATGAAGGTGATGAAGATGAGCTTGTAGGAGAAGGAGTTGCTTATATATTGAGGGGGAAGGAGGCTTCTGGTGGAAGGGAGGGTGCTTGGTGGCGGTGGCATAATCTTGCCGAGCAAGATGAAGGCAAATCTTGCCGAGAAAGATGGAGAAATTGAAGATGATAAGAATAGCGAAAAGACTAAGGTGTGGGTGGCACACCAACGGGTAGTGTACTCTAGTGTAGCACACACACACAATCTCGCGGTGGTTGTACCCGCGTTAATAGTTTAAATAAAAATAAGTTTACCCGAATTAAGTTACGAACGTTAACATAACGGTTTCTAAAAAGTCTTATCCAAAATAATATGCTCAATTTACTATTCTTCTTATTATTATTTTTTGTTAGTGTTACTAGTACTATTATTTGATCCAATATATATACATAACGGCGTATAAATATTTATATATATATATCGTCTAACATGTCAAATAGTGTAAGTTTATCACAAAATTGTTACGAACATAATTCTTTAATAAATCGCTTAACTTCAAAACATGATATCTATTATTTTATAAATAAATATATATATATATATATATTATTGACTCCTAAATTTACTAATTTACCCCTATAATTAGACGGGGTATTACATTTGTCTTACCCGGTTAGCTAAGGATTTAGAGACTTCCTTTGGAGTTTGCCTTAGTTGGCTATCATTTGGATGATTGATAACATGTCAGTTCATAATTGGAGTGCATTTTTGGAGTCCGTGTTCAAGGTTTCTTGTAGTATTCTCTGGAATATTAATGCACGAAGGAGTCATGTCACTGAAATTTAAATAAGGATTGTTTTGGGACTATGATGCTTATTCTTATAATGACAGTCGTCTCAATTATGATTTATAATGCGTATACTTGGCGGAATGAGAGACTTATGGAGTCTATCTTTTTGTTTTGGTAGATGCCTAGAACGAGGTCAACCCTGAGGAAGACTAGTCGTAGTAGGCTTATTTTGACTTTGTAGACTATAGTTGCATTCTACACTTATTTTGAATAAGGCCATGAAGCCAAAAAATGCCTAGACGTTTCTTAAAGTGATTTAGTATAGCCACGTTTGGCTAAGGATTTTCTATGGGTGATTCAATTAGGCTAGTTGTTTTCGTAATGGAGAATAACATTCATGTATTTGAGGATCCGTTTTGGAATTTAATAAGATTATGTTTCATTGAGTTGAAGTATGGTATGGAATTGAGGAGATGTTATGCTTCAAAATTTTGGAGTGGTGCAGGCCCAACACCTAAGTGATGGTGCATATCAAGTGTTCATGAAGCTAGAACGTGAGAGCATTGATTTTATGGTTATTAGTTAACACATAGGGCTATACCTGGGAGAAAACCTAGCCCAATTTAGCAAGATTAAAGTGAGTTTAAGGCCTTGCAAAGTTGATGTTTCTGTTCTGATGGTCCTTGTGAAAGCAACAACATGATTTTTGGAATAACTTGAGTTCTACAATATATTTTGAGTTGATTCTTCTGAATTGAGAAAATAGACTCGGAGATGATGATGCACATCAAGATTCAAAATTTGCTTGCCGATTAATTTTCTTTTCAGTTTTCCAAGAAGGAAGAGATATAAGACATGTTCTGCTTATATGAATTGCATTGTAAATGGTTAATTGTAGACCAATGTGTTATATTACATGCTTAATTGTGCATTTTAGGTTATGTGTTTTTTTTTTTACTTATAGTTCATGATATATTAAGAAATGATACAATAGGTTATAGTGTAGGACAATAGACCACACCCATGCAAAACTGAAACAGTTCGTTGTAGTTTATGTTGTATTAGGAAATTTAGGATGTTTATGTCGAGTCCTAGGGTTGTTGAATTGGCTACTTTTGGGATTTTAGCTCTCTTAAATTCTTTTATGGTTATAATTCGGCAGTTTTAACGTGGCGTGGAATATTAAAATCTTGACGTAATATTTGGAGTTCTATAAATCGTTGTTATACCTGGAGAGTTATGTTCCTTTACTGATGGAAATTTTTCACGGACGTCTCATTTAGACTCTTGTTATCAGGGTCATAGTTTCAAAGATTTTAGTGTTTAGATTGTTTTGGATTTGAGGTTCAGAGTCTCATTGTTACAGGACCTGTTTTGGAACCATAATAAATTGCTTAAAGATCGATCTCCAATATCGTGATGTCTCTTGTACATGTTGTAAAGCTTTGGGAGTTATGGGAATTTTTTTTAGAAGAAGATGAGTGTAAAAGAGTAAAGGAAAAAGGGGGGCTCACTTATGTGAAACTGAAGTTGAGGGTGAGGAGCTAAGTTTTGTTTGTTATCTTCTAAACTACTTGATTTACCAAATACGGTGTTGTGGGTCGCTAAGAGGTTAATGTTCACATTGGAGGCATATGTCTGGAGTTTTAGTACTTATCTATTATTTGAGGAGCGGGTCATCTTCTTGTTAATTGTTAGTTCTTGGTGTTATGTAAGTTGTTTGGATGTATCATCTTCATTTTCTAAGGCGTAATATAGTTCATTTATTTATCTATTCACAAGCTGGGTAAGATGTACTGGACCCCAAAGATGTTGCGTAAGGTTTTGGTGTCTCATCATATGGTGAAACCGTGAGAAGAAGGGAACCCTAGCTAGCTGGGTTACACCTGCGACATGTCCAAGAAATGTTATGTTAGAAGAGGTACCTGTAACCAATTAGTGACTTCTTGAGTTTACTTTAGGATACTTCAGAGAATGCTACCGAGAAGACACGTAGAATTTACTAGGTCAGATTACCATCATCTATGACCAGTCGAGAAGGAAACCCCGACGAAGGTTACAATGAGAAAAAGGTCAGCCAATTTGGAAACCAAGACCAATACAATAACTGGTACATCCATATCCACCTTGACGCTTTAGCTTGCCTAAATTAGGAGCATCATTTTCGACACCTCGTCAATGCTAGCTAATGAGCTAAATTTCCAAATTCATAGGTGTGTGCGCAGTCGAGTGACGGGGACGTCACTCCTTTTAAGGGAGATGTGATTTAACAGCCGTGCGTTTCAATACCCATCCTTTTTCGTATTACATGTTTTGCTATTACCCGTACATTAGAACTGCATGCACTGCATTGGGGAGTTAGTTTAAGCTTTGGGGACGAAGCTTTGTTTTAAGGGAGATGTGATGTAATACCCCGTATTTTCGGGGGTAGTTTTTTGGAGTTTAACGATTATTTTGGGTCGTTAATAGAATTTATAAAAAAAATAGTTTTCTTAATTTTTAGGTGTTATATATATATATTTTATACATATATAATTAAGTTAAGGAAAAATTATATTTTTGTACTTTTTATTTTTATATGTTGTTTTTAGAGAAAGTTATAAAAGTTAGATACGTTTTTAGTTGTTAAAAGTTGTGGGTCGTATAATATTTTTTTTAACGTATACAAATGTCACGTTTTAATTAGTTTTTACGTGACGGACCACCGCGGTGACCCGTGTGACTGCCACACAGGATCACTCCTCCAGTCATCTTCCCCATTCACCATCTCCGAACAAGAGTGTTCTTCCTCCATGGCCAATTCTTCGAATTCTTCTCCAACACCACCATTGTTGTCAATTTTCGTCCAAATTCAGAGGGGGAATTCGACTCAAACTCGGACTTTGAATTTCGCCCAAATTTCATAGTCGATTCACACCCGAAGCTTCACCCATCGGACTCCTCTTCCGCCTCCAAGTCTTCAATCAAATCCTATAAATACCCAACCAAGGAAATCAGAAAACCCACACCAATCTCTCTCTCAATCTCTCCCTCAATCTCTCTCGCCCTCGCCTCCGTCCAGAGCCGGCGTCCTTGCCTTCGTTGTCGTCGCCACCTCACCAACGCTCTCTTCTCTCTCTGTTGTGCGCCGGAGCAAACCCAGCTGCCAATCGGTCCGAAGCGAACCCAGGTCCGACGAGGCGAACCCAGGTTCGGCCTCTTTCCGCCGTTTCTCCGCCGCCTACGTCGTCCTCTCCGGCGTCTCTCTCTGCGTCTCCGACAAGCTGCAGCAGCAGCAGGAAGCTACCGAGAGCTCCCCGTCGCCGTCCTTGTCTCCTCTGTCGGGTACTCCCAAGACTCAGACCCTCTCTTTCTCTTCTTTTTTTTATTTTATTTTATTTTTGCTTGTTTTTGTGTTAGTTGTTTATGAAAAAAAAAGGTGGGGTGAAAAAAAGGTTGTAAACTAATGAGGGTGTTAATTGTATGCTAGAAAAAGTTATTTATTTGAAACTCAAAAAAACAAAAGTTATTTATTTATTTAAATTATATTTTAGCCTATGTAATTAAGGCTATTATGTTATACTTTAATTAATTTATATTTTTGTAAAGATAGTATTTACTTATTATATTTGATTAGTTTCTATTTTTTCCAAAAACAAAATTATATTACAAGTTTATATATATAACTATAGTTATGTTATATTTTTATGGAAATAAAACATAAGTCCATATAAATCGTTTTTTTTTTTAAATAAAGGTCGTAATTATAATTTAGCAAATTTTGAGAAGGTTAGTGGGGGTTGCGCTTGCATTGCGTATAGGACTTGTATGCACTATTGACGTGTTAGTGGTATATTAATTAGGAATAATTGTTATTGTAGACGCCGAGTTCGTAGACGGCGAATTTGTGGAGGATCGGTATTACTAGGACTTTGCTTTCTTTCGTGTGACGAACTCTCTCATTTCAGGTAAGTATATGTGCACAACACTTTCAACTATCAAAATGTGTGTGATATTTTGCGTGAGTTACTTCAATATTGTGAAACGATTTTGAGAAGCATGTGGATTTCAAACTTATAGTACTCGTGTGAATTATGTGGAAGGATTAATGAATGATAATGGAATTGGGAATGATGTACAGAGGATGTGCGTGAAGGCTACTGCCGGGAACACAATTGAGTGATTTCCCTAGGGTTCATACCCTTTTTATTTATCGTGGAATCTATGAGTACTACCTATGCATGTTTAGGTCATGACTGTATAGGGGTGTCGACACTTAAAGTCTCATTAAAATGATTAGGGCGGGATAGCGAAGGGCTATCTACTAACGTCCGGGGAGAAATTGGTATACCCAAGAATGTACCCCATTATTGGATTTATTGCATCGTGACCTCTCTGTTTACATCGTACCTGTTGGGGCTCGTAGGCTACGCCTCAACCAAAGCAATGATTAAAATGTGGTTATTCTTTTCTGTTAGCCAACTCTGTTTTACATGTTGTGATGTATGCTTACTCAGTTTTTATTGATAAACGTTTTCTGCGGTCGGCTGTTGCTATTTGAAAAACCCGCAGGTTATGAATAAAGTGGGGGAATGCGCACACGTAAGCTGGAAGCTAGGAGCAAGCTAGGAATCATTTAGTATTTGAGTAGGATTTTCTATTTTAGAGAATTTAGACAATGTCAATTTCGTTTCTTTCAAAACTATTGTTGGAGGATTTCTCCGGTTTGATTTCAATAGATGCACTTGGATTTCCGTTTGGTTGCACTAGCAAGGAATCGTAGGTTCCAGGGTTGTTTCACCGATGCTAAAGTAACGACGAAAATCGAAAGCAACACTTCCATATATATTACATTACTATCAAATATTAAATAGCGTATCTTACATGTGCCATTATGTTACACAAAACTAGCATACTAGATGACGTATTATTACACATGAGCCTCGTATCCCGCTACGTTGTAGTCCCCATCTCCTAGACCTGCGGTGGGAAGGAAAACAAGAACCGCAGTTTCGAAAATTAGCACTGAAATACTGAATGAGCAACACCCAAGCTTGTCAAACACAGAGTGGAGATAATTTGTGGTGCAATAGTAAAATTACAGCGGAAGTAAAAAAAAAAAAAAAAAAAAAAAAGACAGTTAAGTAATAAACATTCTCAAGTTCTTGACACATAGCCAGCAATATGAAAAGTCAATATTTAACCAATATCCAATTACCAAGTCTGGAAATCCCCATTTAGCTATAAAGATCCAGTTTCCTTGATAACCAGAAATTTCATTTTAATCCTGAGTTGAAAGGGGAAAATCCAAATCGCAACAAATATATCCCAAAACCGCTTCCAAGATCTAAAGTGCCGACACCCCCCTAACAGGTTCTTTGTGTCCATAAGGAGTGTGTACAAGAAGCCAACTCGGGGCAAATTGCAACCGAGCTAAATAATAAGAGGTCGAGTGGACGTAACCACACCGACCAAACCAAATAATAAAGATCCGAATGACGTTTCCCCACACGACTATTTTCACTTTACGTTATTACGGTTATTATTTATCTTGTGACAGTTTCAAAACGGTCATTTCAAAATACAACCAGAATTAAAATAAAGCATGTATATTGCAAAACACATTTTGGGACAAGCAATGACGTCGTGATATGTAAAGTCCTGATATGACACGAAGGAAGCTAGCACGCAAGGCTTGGCATGTATACTCACCTTGATCTTAAGTGAATTGCCCGTAAAGTTCCCCTATAAGGACATGTAGCCTTCGTCAACGAATTGGTCACCTACACAGTACATTCCTTTATTTGACTACAAATTTATCTACGCCAACATGGCGTGCCATAAGCCTAAACGAGTCTTAAGTCGCTCAATTCCCCCATACAATATTTATATTCTTTTTGTAATAATATTCCAAATCCTAGTAAGATTATTGATTGATCGCCTATAACTTAATTTCATTAACTTTCTTATTTACTATAAACTAATTTACTAATCAACATATTTAGGTTTAAGTAACCCATAAATTCTTTTAAAAACAACTTAGTAAAATAGCCACTTGTTAGTAAATTTATACAAGAACTAAGAAATAATACTAACAACTAGTACAACTAAATATTTATTATCAATTGAGAGAAATGTTATCTTTAATTCCAAAAAAACTAATTAAATGACCAACTTATTCAAATCAAATGTTTATTACAAATCGGAAATTAATTTATTACGATAAATACTTGTAACTTGTTTATTTTTAAGAAAATTCGTTTGATTAACAAATATTTTTTTTCTCATACTAATTCAATATTCTATGTTTATATCAATATTTAACATACTTTTATTCATTTTAGAAGGTAGTTAGATATTGAAACAAATTTATTTTACTTAACAAATACTTTTGCTCATACTATTTCAATATTTAACACATATTATTTTAATATTTAACATACTTTTATTCAATTTAGAATAATAGTTAGAAATTGTAGAGATTAATTTAAACTCAAATATCACATTTTCATTTCATTTTTATGCATTTGGTTTGTTAAATGGCAAGAGCACCCCCGAAGTTATGCTAAAAGAGTCAAAATACCCCAAAAGAGTTTCATAAACTACACATATTATCCATTAGTTTTTCAGAAACTACACAAAAACCCCCCAACAAGAACATGTTGGTTCCAATTCGAACAAAACACAAATCAAAGCCTCGAGACATTATTTTGACTATGTAAATCAACTCACCGCGAAGATTAGAGCATACCGGTACCAAAAATCGCAAGAAACGATCGGGAAAGGGTCCGGGTCGAGATTCCCGTTGATGGCCACTGTTGTAATACCCTGAATTTTCGGTCAGCTAATTTTGATAATTACATAGATTATCCAGATTACATAGGTAATTACAATTTGTTAAAGCGGTGATAAAACATTTTTTTTTTATTTTATTAATTACTTAACCAAGTGCCTATTTGATTTTAAATATAATCCAAAACTTTCATTTATTTATCTCTATTTTTATTTCAATAGAATTCTCTAAATGTCCTTTAATTCATTCTTTGTTTCTACTTAATTTTTTATATAATTTTATATTACTATATTAGTTCTAACCATTCTTCCCCTATTTTAACTCGATATAATTCATATTCTAATCTATCTCTACACTTACTATTTAACTATCTTTTTTTCTATTCCAAATATTAACCATCTTATATATTTTTCTTCTTAAATTCTAAATCATACAACCAGTTTGGTGCTCCTAAATCACATAAACAAATACCTCCTTGTTGCCATGCACTTTGGTACTCCCAAAGCACCCAACCGAAAACAATCCTACTTGTAACCCATTTTCTTCCATTAATGTCTCTATTCATTTCTCCATCCATAATTCCTTCATAACTCCTATATCCATAACTCCTCCATTAAACCCTCCTTCCATAACCTCCCTCACACCAACAATATATAAACCCACCACCACTACTTTCTTCCTCACTCACCCACACTCACAATCTCCCTCAACTCTCTATCCCTTTCTATAGTGCCCCCCCCCCATTACAAGCTGCCGCCTAAGGAGGCCAAAGGCACCAAGTTAACCCGAGGCTGACTTGGCATCGTCGGCGCTCTCTCCTTCTCTATGCTATTTTCCGCCTCACTCCGTTGCTTTGGAGACTCTATCAAGCAACGACTACCACCAAAGACTTTAGCCGCGAAGACATTCTCTTCATCACCGCCACCACCTTCGCCAGTTTTGTCTTTTCGATTTCGATTTTGTAGGCTGTGAGTTCTTGGAGGACCCGTAGTATGAGTGCTAGGACGTTCCTCTTGTTGGTGTGCGCCGCTCTATTATGACGGTTTCGTAGGCAAGAACTACATCTAGGACGTGCTTTTGGATTAAGGTAAGTTAATATTCCTAGCATTGTGTGCCTTTCATTATTTCGTGTATCATGTGCGTTATTTGTGAAATACTACATACATTCTTTATTGAATTATTACTTGCTTTTAAAATATTTCACCTTGAAGTTTCACATGAAATTATAATCCAAAATAAAGAATCTAAAAGACCCCACTACAAGATCATTCAAATTATATTGCGAATTGAGAAAGTATCGTTCAAATACGACCACCATATTAGGCCCTGATTACCTAGTTCACGGGCTGCAATTATGAGAAGTATTGTACAACTCAAATGTTGGTCAAATCCAAACTTCTCTCTTCATAAATACTGCCACACCGACCTTTACTTGGAGGTACTTAATCGATTTTTTCAATCTACGAAGAAAAAGTTGTAATGACGTAAAGTGGAAGCTGTTGTGTGTGGGTTTGTACCTTATCCCTGATATGATACGTTATGATTCGAACCTCCTTTGTGACTGTGTTATGGTTATGGATGTGCTTTTGCACATTATGAGAAAGTGGTTGTGGATTGGATATGGTCACTCCCCGTATCAACTGTTTGGTAAATTGAATTCCTGTACTCAATATCTTATCATTGAGAAAAGAGAACGCTACTCCTTATGAGATTTAAAGCGACGAGTTGTGGAAATATTGTGAAATACTTTTTGACTGTGATTCCCTAAGATGGTCCACATCATTGGGTTGGAAATATGAAATTTGAAATCGTCATGGAGTTTGACAAAGCAACCAATACGAGAATGTTATCCCCACAGACTTCTGAAATTTATTACTTGAGTAGCGAACTCTTTATTCTTATCACATGCCTCATAATCTGTTTACTTGCTATGGGTGTTAGATTACTCAGTCGTTTGCTGGTCATTTTCTTTAAAACTGCGTCGACTTTTGCCATTTTAAAACCGCATGTCATCAATCAAGGTGGGGGACGTTCACCAGAACTGCTGGCTAGGAACGCATGCTGCTGAGAACATCACTTAGTAATTTCATATTACCGAATAATTGTAATATTATTTTGAAAACATAGTGTACTAGTTATATCTTTTAAATTATAATAAAGTTTGTTTTGGATTATTGTGGGTCGTACTAACTGTGAACCGGAGATCCTGCTCCGTTCCCAATGTAGCCCATCACTACGGGCTGAGGGAACCCATATTTTTTTGGGGGTGTTGTTACAGTGGTGGTTCTCGAGTCCGGAAACTGGGCGGTTCTGGGTTCGGCTGGGCCTTCTACTGCCTTAGTCGGGGTCCTAGGATTCGCTGGGAGGGATTTTAATCTGTGGGTGGCACTGGTGGCGCTTGGCCGAGAGTTTCGCCGGCGTTAATGGAGGTTCGCCTGCAACTGGTGGTGGCCTGTGCTGCGGCTTCTGCTGTTGCTGCTATGTCCTCTTCTCTTCCTTTGTTTTGATCGTGACGGATAGGAGGTGTGAGAGGGAATGAGACAGAGAAGAGAAGAAATGGAGGTGGTGGTGCTTGGTGGTTTTTTCCCGATGGTGGCAGCGATGGTGGTGGTGGCTGGTTGTTTCTGCCAGCTGCCGCTGTTGTGGTTCACAACGAACAAAGAGAGATGGAGAGAGAGAAAGTGAGCAGTGGGTGAAGGTGGAGGTGGTGGTTTCGCCGGCGGTTTTGCCGGGGATGAAGAAGATGACGATGATGAGGATGGCGATGGTGGTGATTGGGGTGCTCTTGGTTCTACTGTGTTTTGCCGATGAGAATAAATGTAAGCTTTATATGGAGGTTGGGTCGGTAAAGGAGGCGGTGGTGCGGTGGTTTTGTTGGGAAAAATCTTCTCTCGTGGAGAAGTTTTGTTAAGAGGAAGATGACAAAATGTAATGATTATATTATTAAAAATTATATTGTTGAAATACTAAGGTGTGGCAATGGCATTACCCTACGCGGTGGCCGCACACGCAGTCACGACTAGAAATAGATAAATATACACAACTAACTACAACTATTACCCTAACATTTTCTAAAATTTAAATTCAACTTTCTCAATTATAAATTACGATATTACCCAATTTTATTATTCGCTTCTACAATCTCGTTTAGTTCTCTAATTACTATTTTACCCCTAGTAATTAGACGGGGTATTACATGCGAAAAGAGGAATTCATGCCCCGTTTACTTTGTACAAGGAGTGGCCGAGAGGATGAATCGGATACCCATTTGTCTTTTTGATGTAAAATAAGTAAGCGTTTATGGGAGGCTATCTCAGGTCTAGATTCATGCCATAATAATCACAACCGGGTAAACTCGTGGATTGACGAGGCGACGGATTCGCTGCCGCATGAAAAGCATAGTATATTTGGCGTTGCTTTATGTGTTATATGGCGAGGTAGAAATCGAAGGGGGTGGAGCAGCTGATCCACGAGGTTCGAAAGGTTTTTGCAAAGGCTTTGTTGGGTTCGGGTACAAGGGGTTGCTTGCATCAGGGGTGTATGGGACTCAAACTACCTCGAAAATGTAGAGTTGGGTCCCTCCTCCCCACGTCTTTGTTAAACTTAAATGGGGCAGAGATTGGCGGAATAGGGATTCGGGTGGAGCTTTTGGGGTTGTTTTGCATGACGAGACAGGGTCTTTGGCAGCGTCAATGGCTAGAGCACTTCCATATGCATCATCGGCGAGTTTGACATAAATCTTTAGAGTTCGGGAAGGGCTGCAACTAGCACGGCGAATGGGCATTTGAAAACTATGTGTGAAATCGGATTTGAAGATAATTTTTATCAATCTCAGGAGTAGGGATAATCCACTGGAGAAATCACATTTTGTTTTGATTCTTCAAGATTGTCGAAAGCTCATTTCACAATTCGACGAGTCGAAGGTTGTATGGTGCTCGAGAAAGGCTAACCAATTGGCACATATGAATGCTTAGTAACATTATGATTTACATATTTCTGAAGTTCGGATAAGTTGTCTTCCCGATTGGGCTTTAAAACATGATGTAAAAGTTTTGGGTTCTACTACCAATTGATTTATGAAGAATTGTTTTCCCTAATAAAAAAGGAGTGTTCCAAAAAAACCAAATAGGAAATGAAATGTGTTGATATAGGGGCTTCAATTGTGGAAGTATATGGGTTAAAGTGTAAATTGGCAGAATGGCAAAGTAAGTGGAAGGAGGCGTCGACAAGGAGATATGATTGTCGAGATGGAAGAGTCAACAAGTGATCAAGGGTGAAGCTTAAGTTAGCTAAATGAGAAAAAGGAAGCTGAAAGTGGTAAAGAGTCTGGTAGACGAGGTAAGTCACACGGGTACGAGTGTGTCTACCAGTCTAATCCAACAAATCACACATCAGATACTACAAAAATTGTAGAGCCAAGAAACTGTCTAGCTACTCAACAAAATAGATAGTTAACAATGTAGTAAGATCCAATCTATTTTAACTAGCACATTTCCGTGAAGATCTATTTTGATGCTAACGAAAACTGTAAAGTAAACGATAAGTAAAACCAACAGTTATCATAAGCACACACAACTTTTACCGTGGGGAAACCTTTTGTTGGAGAACCTCCACCAAGAAGACCAGAAAGGCTAAAATCCTACCTGCTAGCACCAACTAGTGCTGAACCAATTTATTTCCAGAAATTGTTTGATACAAGATATATTTGGTCTATCACACATATTAGCTACTCGCTGCTATCCTTTTACTTTCCTAGTCTAGGTAGCACCCCAATGCTGGTAATCCAAGCACTTGTTGAATTCAGTTGGCAACTAACACACTAGCTCGGTCCGTTGAACTATTGACCTAAGCACAAGGAGTCACGTTCAACTTCAATGTTCATAACGTTTCGGCGTGTTCGTAAGTGAACAACTTTATCACTGTGTTCGTGAGTGAGCAACTCTATGCTAGTTAACAAAATAAACTAGCAGAACTAGTAGTGTAAGCTCAATGCAGTTTCAATGTTTCAAAGACTTGAAATAGCTAGTCTATTCAAGGCCTTGAAACAGCTTTCAAAGCTTTGAAACTGACTGAGACTTCTGAGCTTGATCTTAGGGGGAGTTTCTGTTTATGTTTAAACTCCTAAACCCCTGTGCATTATTATTATTACTTGATGATGAAAGATAATGCTTTTTGATATGTTTTACATAATCTAATCCATCGGTTTGAGTCAGTTTTGCAGGGAATATTTACTTCCTATTCTGCAGGTTATATTTCCTAACATGAGTTTTGCAAAAAAGGAATTTCTGGGTTGATTTGATTCTGCAATCAATCTGTTGATCCTAACAGCTTCTCAACATGTTTATGGACAAGATCATATCAGTATCTCTGAAGATACTAAGAAACTATGTGTTGGAAGAAGGCTGTTAGAGACGTCAAAGTTGTTGCCTACAAAATAGGAAAGGTTGTTGCTGAAGATCCTGAAGATTTGCAGATCAAATAAGTTGTATATAAGGAGCTCAGTTTGAAGCATTTCATATACAACTCAACGGGCAAAAAGCTAGAGACACTCTCAAACTATTCAAGGATTGTCAAGCAACAAAGAGGCAGATCAAAATTTCAATCCAACTCTCAGAAGAACACTGCACTTTCACAAGCAGTTGTCATCTCTGTGTTCTTCTGTTTTGAACTTTATTTGTATATATTTTACATACTACTACTGTTTACATTTTCAAGGATTGTTCAAGGTGAACAATAGAGAATTCTTAGTTAATCAGATAGCTAGAGCATGTACTAGATAGGTTTGTAAGAATTGAGTTGAAAACTTGCAGGGAGAAGATCCATGAGGTAGATACGTAGGTCCAAGTCGACTGAACTCTATATATCTTGTGTCTCTTGCATTTACATTACAGTTACATACTTGGTTTATTTGCATCATTCAAACAGTTTCATTTCAAGGGTTTGAAACTCATTTCAAGGCCTTGATATATACTTTTTCTCTTTATACAAAACTGTTTTCATTCCAAGGGTTTGAAACTCATTTCAAGGCCTTGAATCTTTTTACAAATCTTTTGAAACCACTACTATTGCAAAGTTTAGCAAAAGACTGCATAGTCTATTCACCCCCTTCTAGAGTATTGATCCTGCATTTCTACTTACTGTACACCCCTTCAAGTAGGAATAGGGGACTCTAGAACAAGTGGATGAAGATCAACACCAATTCAGAACGACCAGAAAAAGGGTTGGCTTCACGAATTTGAATACTCTCACTCTAGGATAGATCAGAAGAATACATCCTAGCTATAAAAACACCTACCATAATGGATTGGTAACCTAGGTGGTTCAACTGACTTGGATAGACAATCCTAGATTTCAACGTCTGCCAGACTGCTATAAGAAGATGACGTCTTAAAACAGATCTAACACAAAATTAAAATCTAAAGAATAAGATATGAAGATTAAGAAACTTCTGTGGCAGAATGTATAAAGAATGAAAGAACTTCTAGATCTGAGGAGAGGGATCTAAAACCTGACTCTAACCTGGAAAAAAATCGTACCCACACGGGAGAGCGACTGTGGGAATTGTGATTCGCACCCACTCGGGTACGATGGTAGCAGTGATGCCGTCCTATATCCCACATGTTGACTCAACTAGGACAATAGAGGGTTAGCGGCGCGAGAAGGACTTGGCGACTGTGTCTGAACATAGTTGTTTTGGAGAATGATCTCCAGTTCATCCTGAATTTCCTGAAGGACGACCTGATGCTACTACTGACCAATCTACCTTCGGTACCAATAACGACGAATTGCCGCGTTATCTTGCATCGTTTCCCGGAAGCAACTTCGACGCAGAGTCCAAGAAGCACGATCCATGCAGCACATTCCTTTGCAAGATTCGATTTGTCATTTAATATGGCGAAAGTATGAATAATTCCTGTCCCAGAATTGACACTCCTTGTATTACGAATGATATGGTTATACATAACCAAAACTAATGAAATTGCTACTCTTTTCAAAGAAAAAAGAAAAATAAAACATTACTTCCTCTGTTTCTTCTCTTTCTTCCACTTTTGAGTTTTACCACTATTCATCATGCCGCTTTGACCCGATGATTTGATTAACAATACGATGCATTTTTTTGGTAAATTTTCATGGTGTTGTACCGTAAACTTTACTCTACGACACCAAGAAAAATTACCGAAAAATTGAATCGTTTTGCTATTCAAATCACTGGGTCAAAGTGACGTGCCTACGGATGAAAAAGTCAGAACTGGAAGAAAGAGAAGAAACAAACCAAGTATCAAGTATGGTAATAGTAAAAGTACAAAAAAAAAAAAACGCGTGGAATTACATCGGCTAAATTGCACCGGAGGTATCCAAAGTTTGTCAAAACGAGGAAGTAAGTACCCAAATTTCAAAATCGAGCACCGCAGGTCTCAAACTTTGAATTTTCGAGCAAGTAGGTACCCTTCCGTTAACTTTCCGTTAACTTTGGACGGAAAATTATAAAAAGACTTTTATACCCCTTATTTTCACCTCATATTTTTTTATTAAAATACAAGTTTTACTAAAAATTAAAAAAATTCAAAAAAAAAAATTATTTAATAATTTGATATATGTAAGATAATGCAATATATTTCATCAAAATTACATATTTTTACATCATTTCAAGATATGAAAAATGTTTTCATTAACATATATCTGTCAATCTTAAAGTCTTTAGTTTTTTTTAACAACTTTTAAAAAAACTCTCAAAATTTCATAATTTCACATGTATTTTTTAATAAAACAATAACATACAAATATCTTTGTGCATTTTAACAACTTACACAAGAGTTTATACCAGACATTCTTGAGAAGTTTTTTATTGTAATGTTTTGTATTTTTCATACAAATGTAAAAGAGGCTATTGTATAAAATATAAAAAAAAATACTTTATGTTATTGTTTCTTCAAAAATACATGAAATTATGAAATTTGAGATTCTTTTTAATCACTATTAAAAAAATTAAAGACTTTAAGATTGACGGATATGTGTTAATAAAAACATACTACCTCCGTTTCATCTGTTTCGTATGCGTTTGACTTTTTAACCCGTAACTGAGTCACTTTGACTTGGTGATTTCTGTACCAAAACGATGTAATTTTTTAACAATTTTTTCATAGTATTTTAGAATAAACTTTCCTCTATAACACCATGTAAAGATTAACAAATTCTTGTATCGTTTTGCTAATCAAATCACCGGATGAAAGTAACCCAGTGAATAGTGACAAAAAGTGAAGTAGGCTGAAACAGGCGAAACAGAGGTAGTATTTCATATCTTGAAATGATGTAAAAATATATAATTTTGATAAAATATATTGCATTTTCTTACATAATCAAATTATTAAATTAAAATTTATTTATTTTTAACTTTTTTAGATTTTTAGTAATATTTGTATTTAAAAAAAAAGTTGGAGGTAAAAATAAGGGGTATAAAAGTCTTTTTATAATTTTCCGTCCAAAGTTAACGGATGGGTACCTACTTGCTCGAAAATCCAAAGTTTGAGACCTGCGGTGCTCGATTTTGAAATTTGGGTACCTACTTGCTCGTTTTGACAAACTTTGGGTACCTCCGGTGCAATTTAGCCAATTACATCCTTATTCCTTTCGAATAGAAGTCGATCTTTGAGATGAGACCTTTGAAGGTATTGGAACAATCTGTCCCCCTCACCCACACGTCACCTTCCGAATGATCCGGCACTTGTATCCCCCTGCATCTCACCCACACCCAACCATCTCTCTCTACACCACCACCACCGTCCCAATCACAACACGAGAAGCGAACAAACAACAACAACAACAACCCATATTTAAACCTCTCACCCCCAAAATCGCAGCATTCAACAACACACCTCTGACCACACCACCTCTCTCTCTCTCCCTAGACTCCTCCGCCCTCTCTCGCCGGAATTCTTCTCTCTCTCTCTCTCTCTCTCCCTATTTCTCTCCCTTTCACTGAAATCAATTCTCTCTCTCTCTCTCTCTCTCTCTCTCTCTGAAATGATGAAAAATTTATGCCTATTCTCTCCACCCAAGACGACAACCACCACCACCACCACCATGTCAAAGTCCGACCTCATCGACCCACAAGTCTACGATGCTTGATTATGCACGCCTTCTGTTGCGCCACCAACAACAATAAACTCCCCCAACCACTCATGGCACAGGAAAACTCCGTCACCGCCAGATCCGGACCGGGTCGATTCAGTCAGCGTATGGTGGTGCCCACCTCGTCGACGACCGGTCCACGCTCATCGTCGGCGACGGTGCGCGAGGTGGCGCAATTGCTCTCCGTCGAGCAACGGGACGTGAAGATCAATGATATCGTAGGGAATGGGATTTCTGGGTTGTTGTATAAATGGGTCAATTACGGAAAGGGTTGGCGTCCTAGATGGTTTGTGTTGCAGGACGGTGTGTTATCGTATTATAAGATTCACGGCCCTGATAGGATTTGCATCAGTGAGGAGACCGAGAAAGGGTCGAGAGTCATCGGAGAGTATTCTCTCCGGCGGATTTCCCGTCGCCGGAATGGAAGCAATTCTCAGCTCTCGAGGAAGCCTGTTGGTGAAGTTCATCTCAAGGTTTGAAATTGTGGGTTTTGTTTGTATTCTTCAATTTGATTTGTTCCTGTTTCTGGGTTGTTGTCATTTCCTTGTGCAATCGCTTCCATTGACTCAAGTTAAAATCGATGTAATTTTGATTTTTTTTTGGAAATTTTATTTTTTAATGTTGAATTTGCCTTTTTTGAAGTTGTGGGTTTTGCAATCCCTGAAATTGAAGTTGTGGGTTTTGTTTGCATTGTTCAATTTGGTTCATTCTTGTTGCTGGGATGTCATTTCCTTGTGCAATCACATCCATTGGCTCTCAAGCTAGAATCCATGTAATTTTGATTTTTTTGTAACTTCTGTTTTTTTACTGTAGAATTTGCTTTATTGAATTGCACTTGGTCCTGAATCCTGATATATGAATTTTGAGTTCATCATTGGATTTTATTCTGCTTTTTTCTCATGCCCTTGATTTTGTTTTTCTTTATGGAGTTTTCATTCTAGATCAGAAAGTATAGGAACCCAATTTACTTTCTCGAATTCTCATTGTTTTGTGTCCCCCATTTGTCTTAATTGCAGGTTTCGTCAATTCGTGAGAGCAGGTCAGATGACAAAAGGTTTTCTATCTTTACGGGTACAAAGAGACTGCATTTGAGAGCTGAGGCTCGAGAGGATCGAGTGGCTTGGATGGAGGCCTTACAAGCTGTTAAAGACATGTTCCCCAGAGTGTCCAATAGTGAATTGATTGCCCCTGTGGATAATGTTGTTGTCTCAACAGAGAAGTTGAGGCAGCGGTTAACAGAAGAAGGTGTGAGTGAGTCGGTCATTCTTGAAAGCGAACAGATTATGAGAAATGAGTTTGCTACCTTGCAGAATCAGCTTATGCTCCTCAAACAAAAGCATTGGCTTCTGTTGGACACCCTGCGGCAGTTAGAGGTAAATCATTATATGGTTAATTACACTAGTGGTATTTCTTCTGCATAGGAGCCTGTCTTAATGCTCCTGCAGACCCTAATTTTAACTGGCCTGCTCTTAGGCGTGTGACACTGCCCTTTGTTCCATTTTGAACTATGAAAGTGATGCCAATTTGGTCAATCCTCCTTTTTCTCCCAGTTGGTGTATGTAAGTGGGGTTCTGAAATTGTGTCATATTCTAAACATTGTTAGACAAGGTTTGGTGTTTCTAAAAGGGATTGCTGTTAAGTTTTAGTCTCTGTTCTTTTGTGAAGAAAGAAGTTATTTTCTAAAACCTACCGCCAAATTTGACATTGATATATCTTTTACTTTGTGTGTGGTGATGATTACATTTGAACATAGTGTCTCGGACAAGTGCAAATTTGTGATTGTAAGTTATGGTTGTGGTGAGTAATACCGTATGATTCTGTACAAAATAAGTTTCATGGAGACTTTGTTTATGATTAAGAGGTTATGCATTCATGGAATGTGTGCTTTCTTTGGCGGCTCAGCTGCAGAAACTCACGTGCTCATTACTCTATTCTTGCTAGGTTAGCTAGTTTCTTTTATGAAGTTGTGGAACCTCACTTTTAACCAGCAACATATTAATGAAATAGAATAGTCTAAGCAGTACAAGAAGCAGCTACGCTTATTTTGTTCAAATGTCAGTGATTTAAAAAAAGTACTCCATTGTTACAACTTTGTGTGTGAGAAAGAGATAGGAGGGCTATTTGTGTTATTGTAGCATCCTTGCTAAGAAAGTAAAAGTTTCAAATTTGTCAGGACACCTCTAAGTCGTATGACCAGACTTACAACACAGACAAACGGATTTAGTTGAAAATAGAACACGATGATGGACGATTGTGGTAATGACTAAGAACAAGCACGCGAGGAGTTCATTTGGAATAACGTGGAGCTCTAAAAGTTGAGCGAGAATTGTTTGACGCGGTTTGGTCATATCTGACAAAAAGTCTCTCGAGAGTGCCTGGGGAGAGAGTGATTGATACACACCTGACCTGATAAATGTACTAGGGGAATTTGAGGGGCTAAACGAGTACATGGTTTAGTATGGAGCAAGGGAAGTCAATAAATTCATTTAATTGATTTTAATTGGGATGGCAAAAGATTTTGTAGTTAAGTTCAGATGATCATTTGTTGATGCGGATCTAATGATTGCAGAAGATAGTGAGTATACCTGGTTGTAGCGGCAGCGAGTTGTATCTCTTTGTGTGGGTAACCTTTGGTTTATCTTATGTAATCACTTCATCATGTTCCCTTTGGATAATCTTTCCATTCATACTTGTTATACTATTACAGTATGAATCATGTATCATTGTCATACCTTTTTGTACTACCTCATCAATAGTACTCTAAAGCATAAGGAGCCATTCTAGCTATGAAAGTTATCTCTTGTAGCTATATATAAGTAATGATCAATGAGTCTATTTGGTAGGCTATTATATGTGTCTCTTTGTTCGCCCCAGTCTTGTGTACTCCCACTAAAATAGCCAAACATTCTTAGTTGGCCTGAAATAATCACCAGGAAAATCCCCCGGTACCGTAATTAATCCGAGAACATTGGTTAGGAGTAGAACTTGTGCCAATAATGTGACATTTTGTTGTGCATGTGTGATTGTTTGAGATATGTTATAGCTTTCAATATATAATGCATCTTGTAGGATAGTAACAGCCATGCCTTTCTTTTTTACCTTTGCGAGGCATAACTTCTTTCGCTTCATGCACACTTATTTTAGTAGATCATTAAAACTTAACCTTCTGAACCAGTATCTCATGGGAGATGAGGAATTCTAAGAGATGACATGGCTGCTCTCAAGTGAGAAAATATGGTTGTGGTATTCCTGGATAAGGGAAGAATATGCTGAATTTTGAGTCTTTGAAGGAATACAAGACTGTTTCAACCTTTTATGTGAATCGATTCCAGTTATGAGATATCAGTAGTGTATTCGTTGCATTGATTCTTACGTGACGGATTTTTTTCATTCTCTCGGAAGTGTCATGAGGCAATTGGGAAAAAAGTAGAACATATATGATGGAAATGGAATCCTAACAGAAGAATGCGATTTTAATCAAATGCATACAGCTTGTGCAGTATGTGGATGGTACAAAGAGATATTTTATGTTGCAGAGGGGCTATCGTTGGAAATCCCATAGTTTTTGTTACAGAAATTCCAATAAAGATGGGAAATGCCTTACCCTTCAGTTATGTTTCAGCTCATGATGTGTAATTGGATGTAACCAATCAAGTTAGAAGTAAAACCTAAGAATTGATCCGTGTCCCATATTGAGCACCTCCAAAAGATTGACCTTAACAGCATACTCAAGAGTGAGTAGTTCCCATAGTTTTTATGTGGATGGTACAAAGAGATATTTTATGTTGCAGAGGGGCTATCGTTGGAAATCCCATAGTTTTTGTTACAGAAATTCCAATAAAGATGGGAAATGCCTTACCCTTCAGTTATGTTTCAGCTCATGATGTGTAATTGGATGTAACCAATCAAGTTAGAAGTAAAACCTAAGAATTGATCCGTGTCCCATATTGAGCACCTCCAAAAGATTGACCTTAACAGCATACTCAAGAGTGAGTAGTTCCCCATATAGACTTAGTGACATCAGAGTTACAGTAAAATGGATAAGAGAATTGCTTCAGGCACCAACAGAACTGGGGTTCGGGCGTTCAGCTTGTCTTAGAGAGATTGTTATTAGCACTTCGTTTTCGGTCTTCCTCAAATAACGTAGAGTGGATTAAAGAGAACACTGGGATCTAAGAGTACTCTCAGAAGGAGATGTCGAAGGTAACTCTAATGAAATATATAGTGGTCAGTTGGTTATGGCTGTAGAGACGGGAAAGCACAGATTTCTAGATCAGCTGGAGAACGGTAGTATCACAAATTGTTTGGCCACTGCTTTCAGCTACACTCTATAATTGATGAGTCCATATCGCGAAAGCTGATCATGGAAGAGTGTTAACAATCAAGTGACGACTCCTCTTCTGTAAATTCCTAGACATGAATCAGAATGAGAGGAAGCCCTCCCAATGTGTTGTTAGAAGAGTGGCTCAGTTGTGTTGATGACACATTAATGGAGTTTTAAGGTGTTTCTTTTTCTGAAGGGATTGGGTTTACGCTGTTTGGTTTAGATCTGAATTGTTGTATATTTGATAGTTTTCTTTGTGGAGAGACATTAATGACTCAAAGTGACAGTTAAGCAGTTATTGTTCTTTGTTGCGGTAAGGGATTTGTGTATGTGCTGCTTCTGTCAACTATTTTCGCAGATATATTGCTTAGTCTTGTTATGTTAGGTTTATGTTTATAACCCCCTGTACATACGTGTGCCCAGTTACTTATTTTAACTAGACATGAAAATATAGTTACTGTTAATGATTTCATGGTCAGTGTTTTAGGTAGATTTGATGCTCTGTCATCCTAGTTCAATACTTCTTTATATAACATTAATAAGAATAATTGAAGTGTTGACATGCTAGTTACTGGGCAGCTTATTCCCCTCTCGTAATGTGATCATCCTCCAACAGTAATAGAAGGTGGTTGATGAGCAAGTTGGAATTTTAAGGGTTTTAAAATATGCAGATTGACAAGAGCTCGGAATATTATTCCTTCGTCATTTACTTTAACCTTATATTATCTGTGAACTTATGATATCCACTCTAGATTTTGTGCAAAATGATCCACCACTCCAGTATAGGGTTGTCAAGTGCCCTGTTTAAGTGTTTCCAATTGTCAATTGGCCAAATCTTCGTTCTTAAAGATTACAAAAGTTAGCATTTTACTATGTTAATCTTACCGAGTGTCTTTCGAAAATCGTGGACATGTTGAGGAAATAACATCCTTGACTTTATGCCTCTGCTTTTCATGGAACCTTGACCTTTTGTTGAACTGCTTTTTAGGTTATTATCTAGGAACCGTTTCAGAAAAGTTACTATTCTAGTATGATGCTTCTTATAGGTATACAAATTGCTTGTTGCAACTGGAAGATATTCCTGAAGTCTTCTGATCTCTGAGTTCGATACCTTAGGCGATGGGTAACATGCCTTTTTGTATAATTTGGTTTCTAGAAGATGGTCAATCCGCTGTGTGTCCCAACTGACGCATTAATAACTATATGTATGACTAACCACTCAGTAGACAAAATGCCCAGTGTGATATTTTCAGTGAAGTTCAATCAGACTTTCGTTTTCTTAAAAACAGTAAGTTTCACGCGGAAAGAAGGTAAACAAGTGAATGGGATGGTAAAAAGTTAACGTAGAGTGGCAGAAATTTATGAGAGGATGGTTAGACTTATTTTTCTCTCTTTTCTATTGCACCATCTTGCCCCTTTGTCTATCCATTTGTTTGTACCACTCTTTGGTGCTTATGCTAAAAGCACTTCAAAGATATATAGAAGTAGGGTTTTTTTCTGGTGCTGGAAATAGAGTATAGCCAGTTAGGCATAATGTACAGATGGTCCTTAAAGCACGGTGTGTACTAAAACTTTGTATAATGAGTTCTTCATGAATAACTTCGTAAAATTTTAGTACCATGTGTGTTCTTTATTATGTGCATCTCTGGTAAGCACATGCAGAACTTGTATTCAGTTGGAGTAACAAGTTGTGATTGGGCGGAATATTCTCTTCAGTCTACTTCCAGGAAGCTAATTACAATAAACTATTTGTTGTAGACAGAAAAAGTTGACCTGGAGAATACAGTAGTAGATGAGAGCCAAAGACAATCGAAGGAGCGAAGGCCTTCGTCTAAGTTGAGGTTAAGCGGTATGTCTCAAAACATATTCAATTATACTGTATACCCACACTTTTGCATGATTTCTGAAGACAACCACACTTCTCCCTTGTTTTTTATCTGGACACTATTTGTTCGGGGGATAGTACAATTTCTTTTTGTCTCGTGCATTTTATTCATTCATTGTCCATTATGTTGAGAGGTTTCAGTATTTGTTGTTTATGAAAGTTTGACTGTTATATTTAATGCGTTGAGCTCATTTTTAAACTGTGGTTGCTATCTATCGCGGGATTATGTTTCCTGTTCTTCCATTTTACAGCTCCATTTTCTCTTTCCCAGAAGTAAGCATGAGCGAGTCCGAAGATGAGAATGACAATGACAATGAGAGGGGTGATCTTGCAGATGAAGAAACAGATGACGATGATAATGCCTTCTTTGATACCCGAGAGTTTCTGTCATCAAGTTCGTTTAAAAGCAGCGGGTCTGATTTACGGAGCTCGTCTTTCTCTTCCGATGAAGAAGGTTGTTCAATTGGCTCTGAAGATGATGTTGACTCTTCCATTAAATCAGTTGGAAAGAACTTTCCCTATGTAAAACGCCGAAAGAGATTACCTGAGCCTGTTGAGAAGGAGAAAGGAGTAAGTCTGTGGTCGATGATAAAAGATAACATCGGAAAGGACTTGACAAAAGTGTGCCTTCCCGTTTACTTCAACGAACCTCTGTCTTCATTACAAAAATGTTTTGAGGATTTGGAGTATTCATACCTTATTGATCGGGCTTCTGAATGGGGTAAAAGGGTAAGTTTGTGGTCAAAGTCGAACATAGTTGCTTTCTTGCCTTTCGTTTTCTGTTAATTGATGATGCCTTTCATTTCACTTGCACAATCTTATCAATTTCTGCATGTTTTGTCATGGTTTGATTTTCATTCACATGCTTCGTGATCAGTCATCAAATCCAGGCCATTATTCTAACTTCATATAAATACTTCCTGAATATTAAGTTTATGTAAATATCAGCCAATGCTTTGACTCGTGAGCATTTTCAGTTTACTTACACATGTTCTGGGGTCTTTTTGGTAAAGATATTATTAGTTTTTGGATAATGTTGTTCTCCATGAGAAATGAGAAGATGAAGATTTGAACTTCAGATGGAATGTATTGGTTGTAAATACTATAGGTGAGAAATGGTTACAGTATACAAATTGAGTTCTCGGTCTTCTGTTCTGCATAGGAATTTAGGAACTAGAAGTAAATTAAAGAATCGGTTACTGAACTAATAAGAATATGAAGCAAATAACATCTTTCATATGTTTGTTTAACCACAACAAAAATATGGTAAAAGACAAAAACCACCCCTTGAGTATGGAATACAAATCCACCCCTCGTGTTTGGATAAAGACGAATACCCTGTCTAACGGAAGGGAAAGACTAAAATACCCTTACAATTTAACAAAATTACCCACTATAAAGGCCACTACCTTCCCTTATTCTCCTCATTTCCTAACACTAGCCAACCTCATCTCTTTCCCCCTCTCTCTCTCTCTTCCACTCTTCAACACCGGCCAACTCAAATCTTCTCTTCCTCCACTCCCTCATTTCCCTCGACCACCACCAACACCTCCGGCACCATCTCCATCACCACCTCCAAGCTCCAGCCCACTCCCACTCTTCTCCACTCCCTTATTTCTTCTCTCTCCTCCTCCACCACCGCTTCCCACTCCTTCCTCACCCACAACGAAAACCGCCTCCCTCCGCCTCCTCCCTTCTCAAACCCTAATCCTCGAATCCGAAATCTGCTAGAATTGGTGCCCAAAATCTGCTCGAATCCGTTCGAATTGGTGGCTGAAATCTGGTCGGATCTGAAACCCTAATCGATTGAATTTCTGGGTTGGGAACCATGGAGGTTTCTGGGTTTGGGTTCGGTTTGGGGTATTTCTTCTCTGCTGGGAGTTTTCTTCTCTGTTTCTTCTTCGTTTCTTGTTGCGCTTTCTTCTGGGTTTCTCTTGCGGACATGACTTGTTCCAGGTCTGATTGGGTTGCGGTTTTGCTGGGTTCTAGGTGGAAGCTGGTCATGGCTGTGAAGGCAGTGGTTGGGTGAAGCCAGGGTGTTGATCGGTGGTGATTCAGGGGCTGGAGATGGTGATGGTTATCTGTTACTGGTTTCAGTGGTGCAATGGTGTTGGGTTTAGGTCTGTTGGTGGTAGGATGGGAGGTTTTGTGTTTGTAGGTCATGCTAATGGTTGTGGTGATTTGCAGGTGGTCAATTGGGTTTGTATTTTTGTGGTCAGTGTAGCTGTTTAGAGTTTAGTGGTTAAGTCAGGATGCTGGTGGTAGCTTGGTTGATAATAGGTAGTTTTGGTGGTTGATTTAGTTGGTGAAGAATGAAGGCAGAGAGGTGGAGATGGTGAATTGGTAGCATGTGGTGTTTAGGTTTGTAGTTGCAGGTGGGTAATTGTGAAAGATAGTTGGTTAATGAAGGTTTAATGGTGGTAAATGGGTAGGTGATTGTTGAGGTGGAGGCTGGGAGGTAACAGTGGTGGATTTGTGGGTTTAAGTCAGGTGGTTGTGGCTAGTTTGTTGGAGTAATGGAGGTGGTAACTGAGGTTGTTGGAGGTTTAATGGTGGGTTAGGTATTAAAGTCGGAGGAAGGAGGTACAGATGTTGGCAATGGTGGTGAAGGTTGGTAATGGTGATTGAAGTTACAGGTTGTGGAGGTATGGTTATGGTCTGATGGTAAGTGACTGTTGTTGTTTGTGAGTGCAGGTATAAGCTTCAGGTGGGTTTTGTGATGATGGCTAAGAGATGGCAGTTTTGGAGTAATGAGATGTAGTATTGGGTTGAGAGGATGAGGAATTGATGGCTGCTTGTGATTTTGTCTGGTGGTGGTGGTGGAGGTGGAAGTGGAGGTGGACGGGTAGTGGCCAAGAACACCAAGAACACCAAGAACATCAAGAACATGAGCCCAATAAACACAAAAATACAAATAGGGGCAAAATGGTCATAAAAAGTCATATTGCACCCTCATACTAACTGATTGTAAAGAAGGGTGGCATTCGTCTAACCTCCATCCACTGTCAGGGGGCTTTTTGTCTCTGATAGCGGGTATTCGTCTTTATCCAAACACGAGGGGTGGATTTGTATTTATTCCATACTCAAGGGGTGGTTTTTGTCTTTTACCCAAGAAAAAATGATTATTTAACATCTTACCACGATAAGTTTCCGCATTGAAGTGTACACGTCTATCTCCATGTGTGTATAGTGTTTTAATTATAGATCCATCCCATATTAAGACACCGTTATTCAGAGTGGACACTAAGAGCCTGCTTGGTACCACTTTAAAAAATAAAAGAAACAGCTCCCAACAAGAACCCCCACCACAATCGGTGTTCTTTTTTTTTGAAGAGAGAACAGGTGTCATTTTTAAAGGCCTGAAAACAGCCAGACATTCAGCATACCATCATGTTTTGATAAAAAACACTGTTCTTAAACAAGCTGTTTTAAACAGAGTTGCTCAACAAACTCTAGTTACAGCTGGATTTACAAAACAAATAACTAGTACAATTTTGTATGCGCGGGATTGGGAGGGTTGTCTTTATTTCGTGACAAGTGTGAATTTCACCAGTTACAGCTGGATTATGTATACATCCATCCAAATGCAAAATTCCTGTCCGACAGAAAAGTTTTGAATGTGCAAAGTCTCCTTTGTGGTCTAGGATATAGTTATTAGATCTTACAATTCATGATACGGCATGCTACGATTCGATTCGGCCAATGAAATGATGTGGATCCCTCGGTGAATCTTAAATTAATAAAACTTTATCGGAATTCGATTGAGGAGACCGAAACTTACGATTTGGTTGCGGTTCAGACAGATTCGTATGATTCACCATCGAATCAGCTAAAGATCTAATTGAATTAGCTCCAGTCTAAGAAAAATACTTTCTACAAAAATGTCTTTTTTGCAAACTGAAACATATGTTGGTTTTAAAAAGGCTGGTACATTTTTTCAAGTCCAGTGCTAATAGTTTCTTATTATGTTTAATCTCCTGGGCATCTGGCAGTTACTTGCTCCACATGTCTTTCTATATCATCATCAGTCTTATCTTTTACATGTACGAAATTCCTAAATGCTAGTTATGGGTGCGGATTTCTAAAACATTAAGCTATTGTTTTGTAAAAATGTGAGTATATTGTTCAGGATTGTTATAATTCAAGGATTGTTTTTATTTTATCTTTTAAAAATATTGCAAGCGAATCTTTACGAATCTATTCGATTGAGTGAATCTTTATTCTATCTGAAGCTTGATTTGACAACTATAGTCTGGACTCTGGATCAGCATCTCCTACTTGCATGTACTACTGAATGCCAGAATGAACTTGATCTTTTGGTGAAATCTTAGAGGATGGGCGAATGGCATCCATTGTTAATGGTGTGCTGTTGTTCATTTCTTTCTTTTCTTTCTAGGCTCATTTTTACTTGGTGCTCAAAGGCGCACACTATCAATCAGATACTTTTGAAGAAGTAATATGTTCTGGAAATGGAAATGCTAGATTAATTTGTGCGAATGCTGCTGGTTGAGGTGACATTATTTGTTAGGCCTGCATGGTATGAACTATGAAGCTTATACCATTCATGAACTTAAGCTGGTGGAACGCAAGTAGTGTATGCTTTCGATATAAGACTGTTAGCGGGCACCCCTTCCATGCAAAAAATAGGGAGTTGGTCACAAAAGTGATCAGTCTGGATAAAGCCAGATTGAATTTTGTAGTAGGAAGGTCTCTATTTCTTGGTGGTGCCACTCTGGTTTGTTTCTACACACCTTTCATAATAGGAATAATGTTAATTTTGGGTGGAATGTCCGTTTTCGAGTGGCTCGTGTGCGAGTGTTGGCAGAGTAGATAGATAGATATATTCACAACATAGTTCCAATCAACTGGAATGTGTGAACACTATACACCACAAGAGGTGTTTTGGGTGGAATAATGTTAATTTGTGTTGCCTTATGGACAACAAAATTATTTTCAACTTTTTGAGGGTTATATACATGTATGATAATATGATTGCAACTATATGTTATTCCTTTTGCCATCGCATGCTTTTTTAAATTATTATTGTGTTGGCTGATTGGGAAAGTCGTTATTCCTGTAATGTGTGATTTCCTTTATCTTGCTGGTCCATTATGAGATTCCTCCTGTCAGTTAAACCTTTTCAGCAATAGTTTATGTAACCCATTCTATTGAATTTCCAGGGTAACAGCCTTATGAGGATTTTAAATGTTGCGGCATTTGCTGTTTCTGGTTATGCTTCTACTGAAGGAAGACTCTGCAAACCGTTTAATCCATTACTTGGGGAAACTTATGAAGCTGACTATCCCGACAAGGGCCTTCGGTTTTTCTCAGAGAAGGTTGTCTTTTGAAACTAAACTGTTGTCTACTCTTTACTTCATTACCTTCATCCCTTAATTTTTTCGTGTCTGGACAGTTTTATGTTTTACTTTGAATCTAAATCAGCTAGTGTACTGTCATTGACCTGTTATAAGTGTATGCACTGAGATTTCTTTGCTTTTGTGTATATGAGGAAAGTTGAGTAAATTATCTTCCACTGTAGTTAAAGCTTGAATCTGTCTCAAGTAGGGTATTTCGTTCTCTTTTTCCAGCGTAGATTTTGCATACGAGGCATTAGATACTGGGATGTTCAAGAAGACCTAGGTTTTTGAGAATGAACCAAAGAACAGAGAGATTGAAGCTCTTCTTTTTTTCCTCATCATATTTGGAGCTATTTACGTTTGTCTTGCTTAAGTGTAGGTTTATTATAAAATTACCCTCCACAATATTGTGGAACGTACAATCCAATTTAATTTAAACCTAATAAAACCGCTAAATGAACTGTGATGAGGGGCTAAACATATTTTTAGGGCAGGGACTAAACATTTTAAAGGTGATGATATCTTAATGCTTTCTTGGTTTTATCTTAATGACAAACACCTTGCTTTTACTAGAATAATGCTTTCAGGTAAGTTAGATGTATTTGCTTGAATCAACTTGCTTAGTATTACAAGTTGGTAGGAAAGATGAAACTAATGGTATTCTATTTTGTCAGGTTAGTCATCACCCAATGATTGTAGCGTGCCACTGCGAGGGTACGGGATGGAAATTTTGGGGTGATAGCAACCTTAAAAGCAAATTTTGGGGGCGTTCAATTCAGCTTGACCCTGTTGGGATTTTGTCATTGGAATTCGATGACGGAGAAATATATCAATGGAGTAAGGTAACTCCATATTTCAAGATCACAAATTTCGGTGCCAAAAATGTGTTTTTAATATAAGATACTATATAATCATGTTCCTCTTCCAGGTAACAACATCCATATACAACCTAATACTAGGAAAGCTGTACTGTGATCATTATGGGACTATGCGCATACAGGGAAATCGTGACTATTCGTGCAAGTTAAAATTTAAGGAACAGTCAATGATGGATCGAAATCCTCATCAGGTGCGCACTATTCTCTCTCTCTCTCTCTCTCTCTCTCTCTGTATGTGTGTGTGTGTGTGTGTGACAGCGACGCACACACTGGTGTAGACACAAATAACATCTCAGCAGTTCCCTAAGAAATATCAGCCTTTTGTTCAATGCTAAAAAGCTGAAAACAATTTTAGGCTGTGTTTTTATATGTTTGGGGAAACAATAATAAAAAGCTGAAAACAATTGTACACAAAATGTTCTAATATGTTTAGGTAAATAATAGAAGTTCTTAAGAAATTTAGGCCTATGGTAGATAACTGTAGTGACGGATAACTGATTAATTAAAATCCTAAAGGAAATAAAGATTATCCTTTAAAATACAACTTAACTGTCAGCTGTTCCAATTTGTTATTGTAATCAGATCTTATATTTTGCCCACATTTTGTTTTGGACCATCAGATTTATTTTATTTAGAACATTTTCTTTTTCAAAACTTATAAAGTTCAACTTCTCTTAACCAAAAGCATTCAATTTTGTGGGTCCTACTCCGGGTCATTCTTTATCCGTTATGCAAACTACTTTCCGTTCTCTCCCATTTTCATATTATTCTCCATCATTTCTCACATTCTTTACTGTGTATATTTTGAAAATACATTCTTTATCGTCGTACTTTATAATATATTTATTTACCTAATATTCTCGGAGTTGTATATTTAGACACTGTAATACTCACTATTATGTTCTTTAAGTATAGGTAATGCCTTTAAGGTCAGTTTGTTAACTATAGTCTTAAATCAATAACTTTACTTGATTGTTATTGTTCTCCCCAATTGGACAATTCCCACTCAGAACAGTTGAAAGCAAGAGCATGAGCCCAGACAACATCTCCAATGGACAAATATATCCTCCATACAAATGAAAACAATCGGACTTAGTCCAGTGAACAAGTATATCAACATTAGGTAAATCGTCCAATTAATCAAATACTGCAGGACTTCACTTGCAGGAAACTACCTATGAAGATTTTCCAGTGACAATCTTCTATATTTCATCCATTTGTCACGGATCACCAGGGTGTTTAACTCTGTACTTCCAGAAAGACATTCAATCTGTATGTATTAACACCACCAATTCTGGAAGTATAACCTAATGTTGTATTTTCTTTGAAGTACCAATGCAAGAGTCAATTAACTACAGAGCAATACAGAGCCAGAGGTTCGTAACAAGCATTAATAGAAGTTGCATCCTTGACATATGCAGATCTGTACTTGACATATGAAGATCTCTACTTGACATATGTGCTTACTGAGATAGACACAAGTCTCCTGAAATTGTACCATAGCCTTAGATATTAGCAGCACGATGAGATGCGATCCCACAAATCTACTTCCTCTGTACTGTTTGATGTCCTACTTTCCATTTTTAGCAGTTCCAAAATGACTGTCATCTGAAGAAACGAGCAACAAATTAGACGGCATTCTTTGACCGTTTTCTCGATTTGAAACCACAATTTGTATTACAATATGCATGATAGTAGAGTTGCGAAAAAACAATACTGTGTTTTTTACTAGTACGAATGCCCCTCCAAATATCCGTTAAAGTCCGCTGCTACATAAAGTAGGTTGAGGGAGTATTTTGTGTTTGTAGTAGTAGACATGGCCGTTTCTACCACTAGGCCATGAGGCTGTCTTGGATCCCAGTTTGGGGTCTCCATTTTCCAAAAACTAAAAGAAACAAATATGTAATTCCAGTTTTTCATATTACATGGGGTCTGTTTTCCAAAAATTAAAGGAAAATATAACTCCATTTTTATATTTCCTTTTCTTACATTGGCCATATTTGGATTTTATTGTTTGGTTAACCTCAACCAAAAGTTAACCAAAACCTCAACCCAAAGTTTTTAGGACCCACATTTCCCTCATTTGGGAAAAAAAACATGTCCCTCATTTGTCTTCTCACATAAAAGTCAAAACCTCGAAACCCAAAACTCTCAAATCCATAGTTGCCAAAGCTTGATACATATCTGTATCGATAGTAGGATTTTTGTATCGTGTATCGTATCGTGTATCGGAACGATACGCACAATCTTCTTAAAACAACTTGAGAAATATATACACACTCTTATAGTGAGGAGTTTATTGGTTGCATCTGGCATTTACTTTCTTATACAGTGTGTCTTAAATCCATATAGAGGTTGATCAGGTAGTTTAACCAGCAAGTATGGACATTATTTGTATCCAATAATAAATCATTCACATTACATAAGTGAGTATAGTTAATTAGAAGAATAGAGTGGATTGTCAGTTATATGTAGGGTATATCTATGTGGCATCGTTTTAGTAGTTCAATATTCTTGCTTATGTGGCAAAAACACCCAATTAAATGGAACATAAAACTGGAATACTAAAGTGAGGGATCTCTAATCAGTGCCACTACGAACACAACCGTATTCGACTAGTGTCAAGTAAACATAACAGTTTGTCTTCTATCTGGCATTGTCTTCTTCTGTCTTTCTCTTATGAAGCCTAGATCAATTATCAAGAATTCAAGACAATTGAGCTTTTTGACTACCAAGACTGAGGCAAACCTGGAGAAGTAGGACCATCTAACAAAATATCCATAGAATCCATGTAATACGAAGTTCTATATCAATAGGTTCTAACAAACCTAACTCGATTTCAGTTCTCAAATGTATCGTGCGGTACGCGATACGTATCGTATCGGATGTGTATCGCTCGATACAGTTTGATACACGTTCATTAGCGATACAGCGAACGATACGTAACACTGGTGGCATGTTTCGTATCGTATCGTACGATACGTATCGAGTATCGCTCGATACTGATAACAGAGCTCAAATCCAAACACGAGGATATTAGGTTATGGTTAACCCCAAAACCTCAAAATCCAAACAGCCCCATTGGAATCCTTTATAATTTAAAATCATAGTTGATAACGAATCAATTTGTAATTCTTTAAACAAAGGATAGAGTAGATTAGTTCTGCAGCTGGTCACATGTGATTGATTACATAAATAGAATCATGGCATGCTTCACCAAAATGCTTTATAGTACTACTAGTAATTAGTTTTCTTTTACAAAACTACATAAACATTCCATCAAGATTTGAATGCCATTTTTGTATAATTTGGCTTACTTTTCTCTTCTCGTATTGTGCATTGTCAAAATACCTTTCAATGCTTTCATTGATTGTAGATTGTACCCGTCTCTGAGGTCATTACTTGATAAAAACTACTACGATAAAATATTGCTAACTCGAAATGTCAAAGTTAGGCGTACGATGTGAGGTAAAGATGAGACAGAATTGGTGGAGTGGTGTCCCACAATTTTGAATGGTTGATCCAACTTTTGGGTAGAGATATTAGTACCTACTGTCCCTCAGACTTGGTCGTGTTTCCACTTTTGTGCGTCAAAATTAAAACTCTTACAAACACTGAGAATATTTATTGCAGTTGTCCAGAAATTGAAAATACAGAGGTTTAAGTTACCGCGCTTCATACACCATATTGAATGGTAGTTGTACGCTTGTAGCTGCCGCTGCACATGCCGTTATTCATCACATGTTTCACTGATAAACTTCATCTGAAATGTCTGCAGGTTCAAGGCGTAGTTCAGGACAGGAACGGTAAAACAGTAGCCACCCTTTTCGGGAAATGGGATGAGAGTATGCATTACGTGAATGGAGACTACTCAGGAAAAAGCAAAGGCGACTTGTCAGAAGCCCATTTGCTTTGGAAGCGCAGCAAGCCTGCTAAGTTTCCAACCAGATATAATCTAACACGGTTTGCCATGACGCTTAATGAGCTTACTCCTGGTTTGAAGGTAAATAACTGATTTCTTCTCCTTCTATTTGGATCCAAATTTAGTTTGATGTGCTGCTTTTCGTGCTGGCATAGATAGGCAATTGATGTAAAATCTATTAATCTGTTTTCCCACCATGTTAAAGGACTCGAGTGATTTATGATTGTTGGAACATGTTTATCCCAAATTAAGTTGGGAACCACTGGATACAAGTGGAAAGAATTTCCCTGTTATTCAAATGCATCAATCTGGTCATGCAGGAAAAGCTTCCACCGACAGATTCAAGGCTCAGACCTGACCAGAGGTGCTTAGAGAATGGCGAGTATGACATGGCGAACTCAGAGAAGTTACGGCTTGAGCAGCGGCAACGGCAGGTAACTGGTTCTCTACTTGCTAAGCTGCTGAAATTATCTTTAAAATCGGTTATCAGATATATATATATATATATATATATATATATATATATATATATATATAAATATATAAGAGTCTCTACTTAAATTGCGATTACATTTGAAGGTTTGAAATTTCCGACCATGGGGTGGTGACATGTTTTGAGTGTAACTGAGTGCAGGCTAGTAAGATGCAAGAACGTGGTTGGAAGCCTAGGTGGTTTACCAAAGACAAAGGCGGCACCTACCGCTACATTGGTGGTTATTGGGATGCCAGAGAAAATGGAAACTGGGATTCGTGTCCTGATATTTTTGGTCAAGTTCCCGCAGAGCAGATATCAGATTGAGCGAGTTCCAAATCAATCTTTGTCGCATCTCTCGGTTTTGTTCTTCTGCAGATTAGAAATACGGCCAACTGAGTGCTGGCTTGAGCCGTTATGGCGTGTAAGTAATAACCTCAAAGAGATTGCTTTGCAATAATATATCCATTTTTTTACCATCTCAAGCCATGGCTTTAGTTGTATATGCTTCATCTCTTTGCCTGTGATGCATTCAAGTTCATTGTTGCATTGCTGTCAAAAATAGCCCAGCCAATTTGCCCCTGCCTGCAACCTTTAAATGGGTTGATACCCACCCATAAATAAAAATGGGCGGGCATGGGCGAGCCGATTAGAGCGAATTATTATCTTCTTTTTTCTAAGAATCTGAACTATTATCTTCAATCATATGTTTTAAATTTAATTATTTTAAATTCACACTTTTTTATTTATTAAAACACTACTAAAATGTTTATTATAAGGTTTGCAATGATTCCTCCAGATGAACTAACTTTGTATTAACGAGAAGAGCCAAAACTGGGCTGATCAAGTCCTACAATCTGATCCATGATGCCTACATTAAGATGTTTACAGAGATGACCAAAAACCTTATTTCTACTAGCAAAATTGGCAAAATTGTGAGCAAGGTAGTTCTCATTTCTGGGGATGAAACCGATCCTGCCATTATAGGTACTGAGAATCTCTTTGCGAGCTTCCAGACGTGGGAGCCAATTCCAGTTCCCTCCTCTTTGGTTTTGGATTGCTTGAACATATTTGAGAGAGTGTCCACAAGCTAACAATGTGCCAATTTTCTTTAGATATCCTTTGAATAGCCAGTTCAATTGCACTGAGCTCTGCATCCTCAGCATTAGTACCTTGCACAGCTTCAGCAGCTATAACCTCATCATGATTTAGGAGCATCACATACTATATACTCCAGATTTGAAGGTAGCATCACATTTAACTATGTGAGTGGAATTACCTGAATTTTCCAGCATATCTGCAGCTGTAACAGTGAGGTTTGATCCAAGAGCACTTGTATCTTGGTTGCTGGCATAGTGCTCTCCAAAGAGCCTATTAATGTCCTCAATAAGATCCCGGATTTGGACATGTTGGTCCTTGAAGATCACATCATTTCTTGCAAGCCAGATTCTTTCCATGATTAGAGCACATATGCATTTCGAACTCTGGTAGTCTTGTAAATCATTAATCAAAGCAGAGTTTAAGTCCAAGAGAAGAGTAAGCCAACCTTTTGAATCAGAGCACTGGAGCTTGTCTAGCATGATGCCTACTAATCTGAACCAAATAGATCTAGCAAGTATGCATTTGAAAGCTCCAGCATGATGCCTACTAGTCTGAACCAAATAGATCTAGCAAGTATGCATTTGAAGAACAGGTGAGTTGGAGAGTCATCCTCACTGAGACAAAAATTGAGGATCTGTTTCTGCTAGAATTTGCTATAGGGGAGAATATTTGCTGCAACTCTGTAAAGCATGATTTTTAATCTTATATGCAGCTTCCCACTCCATATCCATTTCCAATTGAAACCTTGAGTTATGGCAATGTTGTTCTTCATTTGGCATCTGTATGCACCTTTGGTGGTGACAATCCCCTTTTGATTTCCGTTCCAGCATCATTTGTCTTTTGTAGGAGTAATTGGGAGCTTCAAAGATGCTATTTCAGACTGTTCTTCACGTGACATCCTGTAAAGTCCCGGAACCCGGGGGCTTATTAAGGATAAAATAGTGACCAATACAAACCGGCACGACGATCCAACCGGTACCACCTGCGATCACCGCGGGTACCAAGACAAAGACTCGTCTGCCAAACATGTACCGTCTAAGCCACCAGCTCAGGTACCAAGACAACATCGTATTTCAATAAACAGTCATTCATTTACTTCATAAAAGACGATACAGCGGTACGTGACTTCCATTTGAAAAGTGATCTTTTTATACAAGCGATGACAAATAAACGATTACAATATTCAGATAACAAGCTTTAATCAAATCTAATGAAGCTATCACTTCGATTCTACCGTCTGATCCGTCCGTCGTAACCTGCAAACACTGTTAGGGGGTGAGCTCGCGCCCAGTAGGTCGTTCACCGCAACAGTAGGGTGAAATGCAATAAACAATATAATTATAGCAGGTTACATGTATTATCACATATCACGTAATAATCACATAGCATACGAAGTGACAATAACAAGAATATATGGATCGACATATATTTAACACGAAGCATGCTGATATACCGTAAGCGATAATAATATTGTAAAGTGCATAACCCCCTACCTCAATAATAGTATCTGGTAATGACTTTGAGATAATAACAGCAGCTCCAAGTATAGAGTTACACCAGTATCTCTCTCTCACTTATCAATAACTAACTCGAGTCTGGAATGAGAAATAACTATAACACTAGACCCTATTTATAGAAGTGATCGACCAATAAGGTACCGATGTGTCATAGGGACACGTGGCATCCATGTAGGGTTCAGAGGCCAGAGTCGCGACACATGTCGCATAGGTGTCACGCATGCAGAGCAGGAGGCTATGGCGGTGACACACAAGAGGGTTATGTGTCAGAAGCATCTGACTTGCAGTAGGACACGTGTTGCACATGTGACGAAAGCTGCTACGCGACGACACGCAGCAGGGGTGTGTATCAATCATCTGTGACAGTGGCTAAGGCAGTGACACGTGTCACCCTACGTGTATTTCATACAGTTAACACATATACAAGGTAACATACTACAAGTCATTATGTACTAATCATGATTAACTAAGCTAAGTAACACTTAAACGAATGATTAGTACTAATTATTCCCTAACTATTTTTATCCTTAATCTAGCGATTAAAGAAGATATTAGTAATTCTGGTGTATTTCTGGACGAGCTTAACTATCATAGTTTCACAATTATGAGTTCATCTATCAGGATACTAAATAACATAAAATTCACTTAAGTAATATAAGCTTCAGAAATACAACCACTACACTGCATACAATAGCAAATCAGCATGCTAACAGGTGATGTCAAAAACACATATTTACACTAAATTTAAGTATTTCATGCTTTCCAAAATCAGGGATATTACACATCCACTCATTCAACAGCTGCAAGTTCCATTGTTTGGTTTCCTCAACAACCAGATCACATACTAACTTGGGAGCTCTCCACATTGCATCATCTGCTGGCTTGGGCTTTGCTTGTTCTAGGTTTGGGACCCAGGGGTCCTCCCGAATCCTGGTATCCTTACCATCACCAATACTCTAAAAGCTAGATGTTAATTATCCCTGACAGACAACATATCCTTTCAAAAGAAAGAGTCAATGCTCTTCTTGTCAACCCTCCTGAAATCAATCATGTGACAATATTTGGCAAGGAGTAACTTAACCCAAGGAGAGTTGTGACTGGTCCACAAGAGCCAAGCAAGCTTTGATAAGAGTGCATTGTTGTGTAACTTGAATTTTCTAAAGCCTAAGCCACATTCTGCTTTTGGCTTACAAGGTTGCCCCAGCTAGAGATGTGCCATCTCCTTTTCTCTTCTGAACTACCCCACCAAAAATTAGCACAAATAGCATCCATCTTGGAGCGAAGCTTTGCAGGGAGGAGGATTACTGACATTGCATAAGTGGGATAAGCACCAAGGACACTTTTCACGAGAGTGTGTCTTCCAGCAAAAGATAGGAATTTGTGTTTCCAACCTGGGATTTTAGATTGAAGCTTGTCTATGCAGTTGTGAAAATATTTACTCTTTGCTTTACTTTGAAACAGAGGTAGCC
The DNA here is from genome assembly GCA_023055425.1 of Linanthus parryae. Taxonomy (NCBI): domain Eukaryota; kingdom Viridiplantae; phylum Streptophyta; class Magnoliopsida; order Ericales; family Polemoniaceae; genus Linanthus; species Linanthus parryae. The sequence goes on along the minus strand of JALGPY010000006.1, from coordinate 76,014,463 downwards.
CCAGATAGATGGCTTGTTTAGTCCCCTTTTTTGAGCTGCAATTCTTCTCTAATAATTGTCTTCATTTCCTTTGGTGTGTTTCCGCTGAAGAAGATGGAATATTTGTTTTATTTACCTTTTTCCCTGAAGATTCTTCATAAAGTTGAAGACACACGTTTAGGTTGACTGCTTCTTTCAAATTTTCCCTTACAAGAAGGACGAGATCATCAACAAATAGAAGATTCTCTATAGGATAACAATGTCCACCTAACTTAAGCCCATGGATATGACCATCTTTAGCAACAAAACCTAGAATTCTAGAGAGGACTTCAACACACATAATGAAAATCGAGGGTAAAGAAGACCTTTATTATCTGATAATCCTGGAGCCTTGAAGTTTCTACAAGGAGTTCTATTGACCAAAACTGGAGTATGTAGCAATGGAAATGCATTCATGAATCCAAGCAATCAACTTAGGGGGAAAGCCATGCCATTTGAGCACATTGATGATGAAACTCCATTCAAGCTTGTCAAAGGCCTTTTCCATGTCAATATTGAGAGCCATTAAACCTTGCTTTCCGTTCTTGTGGTTGATGGTGTGAATGCTTTCATGAAGGAGAATGATATTCTCTTGAATTGTTTTGTCTTGGACAAAAGCAGTTTGCTTAGAGAAAATAATCTCAGGAAGGATAGGGGCCAGCCACAGAGAAATAATCTTAGAGATCACTTTGTAGATGGTGTTGCAGAGACTGATGGGTAGAGGCATTGGGGCATTTGAGAATGAGCACAATGTGAGTGGAATTTATGCTTCCATCAAGTTTCACAGTATCAACGAATTCTTGAATTAGGTCCCATAAATCATTACCCACCACATCCCATAATTGCTTGAAAAATATGTTTCAAACAATAATTCAAAGATAAGAACTGGGACTCAATTTATGCCAAAGTTGAGCGAAAATAAATCTTCAACACAACAAGAATTTACGCCTTTTCTTGCAGTGCAATGTACATAACTGCGACTCAATTTATGGGTAGTCCATTTAGAATTGGATAATAATTCAAAGATAAGAATTTGTAGTCCTTATCACAAATAGTACATAGAAGAAATAATGACTTAAATCCAAGTTCATTTGATCAAGTTACAAATCTTGAAAGTTCGAAAATTTCACTGTACAACACTTGGAAAAAATTTCAAGAGTTTACTGTGATTCAGAACAACAACTTTGAAGGATTTTTTAGGGTATCAAATGACGAGTCTACAATTCAAGGCATAATTTTTAAGATAAAACTACCAAGAATTCACACAATATACAAAGTTTCAATTTCATCAAACACACATCAAATTGAGAGGATTGAAAGTTGGCTTCAAGCCTCAAGGCAACTCACTGATAGAACTAAACAACATTTTTCAGCAACTGCGATTCAATTTATGGGACAACATAGATTGAATCATAAACAAGCATGCATAATTGAGAGTTTTTATTTAAATATCTTAGGGAAGAAAGAATCACAATAAATTGCTAAATAATCATAGAGATAAGCATGGAAGAACGTATTGATTTTTCTCACCCGAAACATCACATGAACATGAATCAAACACATGAATATCTTGTTTTTGGGTATGATTTGAATGCATATACATGATCTGTGAGAAACAAGGAATGAGAAAAAATAAAAAGAATTTAATTGGATAAGAGTTGATGGATTTACCAATTCGTATTGAACATATGGTTTTTTCGGTGGCCAGAAAACTCAACGAAATTGGGAATTCTCGATTTTCAAAACTTGGTCTCTATAGACTCGCTAGAACTGCAGAAATACAATGGCGACAACCATTTTTACCATTTAACAAGCTGTAGAGAGAACTAAGAGATTCTCAGAGAGTTGAGTTCGAAAAGTGTTCTTATCAAATTCCTCACACTGGCCAACAACTGAAAGTTTGTCTTTGGGACGACTTCTAGGAGATGCGAAGAAGTTGTAGTACCAGCAAGTTGCAAAGATATGGAGGGAGAGAAGAATTGACGAGAACTTTCCTTCGGTGGAAGCAAACCGCCCTCAAGCGATAATTGACTACCCTTTGGCGGAAGAGAACCGCTCTTAGGTGGTAGAAACTTAAAATACATATGTAAAACGCCAACATAAAAAGAAAATGAGAAGAAGAATGAGGAACTCGGCCGCGAAGAGTCCATATGATTGATGGTACACGCAAAACCTGAAGGAGTTTTTATGGAGAGATGAGAGAGAAAGAGGCAGAGAGAAAATGACTTGGTTTTGTTCTTTATTGATGAATGAGGAATAAATTATGATTTTAGGGTATTTATGTTTTGAAAAATATGGATACTTACTACTTAGTCCCTAGAAATTTGGATTGGAGTTTAAAATAATTTAATGAAGGACTAAAGTGATCATAGGAAATGAAACTAGGAATTAGATAATTAATCAAATATAAAAATTAATTAAAAATAAAGAATAACTAATAATTATTAAAATAAGAATTAAAAGCTGATGGAGATAAAGTTATGAAATTGGCAAAACGGTTTTCCACTGTTGGAATATTACAATATTAGCTATGAAATTAGAGAGAATTTAATAAAATAACCTTATTGAAAGTTGAGGTATTTCAAGTGATTTGCCAAGAAACTTTACTACTCTTTCAAACGTCGAATACTTTACTACTCTCTTATACGCCTAATGGTAAATAATTTGTCAAGATCTTTGGAGAGGCTTTGGAGGTTACAAGTTTACACTTCCACTTCATAGTGAGTTAGCTACACGGTGGACGCCGAAGGACTGCATGTGGAAGGGCCAACAACATTTGAAGACTTGGGGACCGTCATAATTTTGCTTGCAATATTTTCCCCATACACATGTTTCTTATTTTCTTATATTCTTCGACGTTCTTATTTATTAGAAATTGAGAGTAAACACTTGTTGGGAATATCATGATTTGACGTGTTTCAATGATTTATTGATGCTTTGATAATTATACTTATGAGTTGTGATTTATGTTAGCGATTACGTGTTCTTAATGCTTCATTTGTGTCATGAACTAGCGTTGATCATGAAGAGAAATGATGTTCCAACCACAAAATCACTACTTACTTGTATGACATGTAGTTATGAATTTTGCGTGATAGACTGTTGCGACTTACCCATCGTCCAGTTGCACAACCCTATGTAGTGCTGGGAAAGCATATGAACTTCATCGTCACTAGCTTGTAAACCATGGGGCGACCGTACCCATTTGGAGGTGGGGGGTTGCGGTCGGTGAGCTGCGTGGTGGTCAAAGTTTTGGTGGATGGCCTTTGAAGGACAATTCTTGTTGTATCTGTTAGAGAGACGGAGAATGTTTCCTAGCAATTAATAGGTTGTAGAAATCACTGGTTGAGTGTCCCCTCTTGGAATCCTGGCGTGGAATTGTGGCAGTGAGAGGTCCTGGAAAGAGGAATACACTTGAAAAAACAGGTGGAGACTTGGTTGGATGAATAGATAAAGATACTATCGTTGAAAATGGAATATGCCTCTTAAATCCCTGAATTGACTTATAAAGATGTCAGAGATGGAATGGCTTTCTGCTCCTGATGCGGTGAAAAAAGTTGATCCTTTAACTTATTGGGTTTGTGCATAGATGTTTCTTTATGTTTGCGAAAATACTTTGGATTTTGGGGATGTTAACCCATAATATCGAGTATAGCACCAGGTGCTATGAAGTAGCTCTGCCTAGTTGGATTTACAAGTAGAGCCAATGGTTGCTAAAGATAAAACACTATATTTTTATGGCATTTACGTTGGCAGAGTATCTAGGGCCCATCGAGCATGTTAGTATGAATAGAATCGAAGGGGTTTACTGCTGGACATTAATGAAATCTCAAACAGTTTTCTTTGGTCCACTACCAGGACGCCTCGAGCTACTGCGATTGATGAGAAGTACATGAGGGATTGATTGTGTTTGCATTTGACAAGCTCTTTTGCCTAATTGAAGAAGGTCATCTTGACAATTGGTATAGCAACCATGTATAGCCGAGAAATATTTCTACAAAAATGTTGCCTAAAAGATAGCTCTCATCTCTAGAGTGAGGTCAGAGCATGGCTTATTCCTCCATGACTACACTTGCAATTTTCACATATTCAATATAACAAAATGCACCAACTACGAATATTGACAACCGATCATGTTGTTAAATTATGCACTATTCTAGTGTCACATGTATTCAGTTTATAAATAACAAAATTTTCATCAATATTTTTTTGGACATAGCACAATCATACTTGGTTTAATTAGGTTCTTAACTGAAACGATGGGTTGATACCTCTTGAAAACATATTTGGTGTGGTGTGGAGTTAGAGGGAGACATTGTAAATAGAAGAGAGAGAGGGGGGGAATTGCAGGTGGTTATTTGGTGTCTCAGACCAACGTTAGTAACTGCAATGTGCATGTCGTGGGACATGAAATGTTTGCCAGGGTTTGCTTTTTGGGGCAATCGGTCGACAATTTTGTGTTTCGAGATAAGGAAGAAGAAGAAGATGGAGAACGGACATAGAACTCATAATTTCTTTTAGGGGGGGGGGTTATATTTGTATACAATTATCTTACAAGGGGTGTTATTGTTGTTTCTAAACTAGAAGGAATGTCAATGACTTTATGTCTAAGTTAAAAGGTCCAATTGTATTTTTACCAACGTTGCCGTGACGAAACATTTCACCCAAAACCAAACGCTATCAGCAGCAATAAACAAGCCAAGAACACCAATCAATGGAAGGCCAATAAGCAACAAAGCACTGATACAGAGACATAGAGGGAGAATTAGCCTGAAACCCCCTATACATACACCATTTTTATACTCTATCTGTCGCTTTTGGCCTCTTCAATACATGAACAGACACACATAGAAAACCCATTTCCCATCTGTCTTTCTTCTTCTTCTTCGTCTACTCAAGAACATTCCCTCGTCTCTCCCTATCCGAATCGTGTTTTTTAATTATATCCTTTGCTTGCAATGGCTTCTCTCATACCAGCTTCTTCTTCCCAGTACAAGCAACCCCTTATAAGCAGGACCAAGTTTGGGTTTGGAGCAAGAACCCTTTACAGCACAACCATGGTTTTCACAAACCCTAATCCCCAAATTTCAGTTGCGAGGTCTTCTTCTTCTTCTGGGACAGTGGTGGTTTCGTCGATGACGGCGGCGGAGAAGGCTAATAAGAGGTACCCAGGAGAGAAAAAGGGGTTTGTGGAGGAGATGAGGTTTGTGGCGATGAAATTGCATACAAAGGACCAGGCTAGAGAGGGTGAGAAGGAGCCAGAAGCTCCTCCTGTGGCCAAATGGAACCCAACTGTTGATGGGTATATGAGGTTTCTTGTGGACAGCAAATTGGTCTATGATGTGCTTGAGAGGATTGTGGAGAAAGCTCCTTTTCCTGAATGTAAGTCTCTCTATTGATCTCTCCTACTTGTTAATCAGTTGTTGTATAGACATAGGAATTTTGATTCTCTGTTTCAGATTCTGAGTTCATATCCAATGGCCAGTTCTTAATGTTTCCTTACATGGGTTGGATTTCATTTAGGTGTGTAATTACTTATGTTTGATGCTTGGTGTTGTGGTCCCTTGCTAGTTTTCTTGGGCCATGGTTATAGCATGTGAAGTGCTTGAAAGGGGTTAGTTGTTTGAGACTGGATCTATAGTGGTTCTTCGTGAGTGAAAGGCTCGAGACTGATATCACGAGATCCCACAAAGTTCGGGATATGTATCTTACCAGTTATAGTAACATAAGCTCTCTTCATTGTATACAATTTGTAAAATACCAAGACAGTAGAAATTATTAAGATGTACTCCTATCTCAAAAGATGGGGCTATATAGTAACTTAGTTTAAAACTCAACTGGAAGGAACAAATGGGTTCAAACAAGTTAACTTTAGAAGTAATAAGGTTATTTTGAATATTGCTCAAATGTTAGTGGGTTAATTGACCCAACTAGTTTCTTGGTGGATCCCCGTCTTTACCGGACCCTTGCCAATTTATCCTGGAGAAACTAAGATCTCTTCTGTTGAATCAGTGGCAGACTTGTGTTTTCTTATACAAACTTGACCGCATGGGCATTCAAAAGTTCGGAGGCTATGATAAACCATTTACTACTACAGTAGCCCTCTAATTTTCATTCAATTAGTACTTTGTTACTTTTGAAACGAGGAAGTTAGGGCAAGACAAGATGTGACTTATGAAAAGGTGCTTATAGTTTTTAGGATGCTGTATGCATGCTTATCATATATATTTTGAGTTACATCTGCGCTTTGGAAGATTTGAAGAACATAGACTGGTCGTTCATCAGCTGCTTTCTAGTGATTCAATGTACATATTATCTTCACAGAACCCTTGCTGTTCATTAGCCATTCTATTTTTGTCATTTTAATATCTTGTATCTGTATCTTGCCACTGTAGAACGAAGTAAAGTTATTGACCTATACAATATTTAAGAGACTCCTTGGGATTTGTGTTAGATGTAACTTCTCTGCAGCAGCCATCTATTTGCTGCTTACTGCTCACTGAACATCGATGCATTCTTTTTGAGTTGCGTCTGAATGTGTGTATTGTCACTTGATATAGTTTTTTGACTGTGCTTTATTTCGAGACCAATCTGCTCAAGTAAATTTTTTGCTGAGAAATGATTGGATATCTACAATGCCGTATAATTGTTGAGTGAGGAGCAGTGCAATTGTAGTACTTCAAAAATTTTTGAAGAAAATTTTAATATGTGCAGGATTTTGATAAGCTTTTAATTTTAATGTTTTCTGCAAAATTATATTTTATTAAAGGTTATCGAAGTTTTCCAAAGACCAAACTAATTGCATACATTGGTTGTCCAAGTTGTGAAGCAAAGAGACGGGGTGGGGATGGAAATGGGTGTTTCACAGATTTGCTAGGGATGCTTTTGGGAGGGGCAGACTACAATTTTATCTATCAAAAAGATTTTCTATGTAAAAAGGGGCAGCTCGGTGCACTTAGCTCCCAGTATGCGCGGATTAGGGGCAGGGTTGGACTCACTTTGGAGTCTATTTTACGCAGCCTTACGTTGTATTTCTGCAAGAGGCTGTCACACGGCGACAACTTTACCATTGCGCCAATGCTCACCTTCATTGACAAGTTGGTATTTGATATATATTGATTGTTCTATCAATCAACTATGAAAAAGGTACTAAATTTTGTACATCAATTTACAATAGATGAAGCACAACATATCCATATACTTTTTGAGGTTTAATTTAGTAAGACTAATTTTATTTCAAATTTCTTCCCAATCCTGTTATTTATCCAATTTCTATCTTGTTTCTAGTTCTGGATAGTGGATGCGACTTAAAGATGTGGTCTCCACTGAGTCTTGACCACCCGTTAGTTATCCTACACACATCTTTGGTGTGTAGAGAGTAAGACAAAAGAAAATGGGGGGACGGCAATAGGTGAGTCAAAAAAGCATCCTAGAAGCATCAGTGTATTGGAGAGTCAGATGCGCTGTGCGTCATCCTGGAGAACCATCTGTGCTTCCTATGTTACTATATGGTGTATGAAGTAGTTATGGAAGTCAGATTTGCTAAGTAACTAGGTTGGAATGGGTTGTGGAAGGTACACTGGTTGGTGAAAAATATGGGTTCCTGGAATCTGCAGGGAGTAGGGAAGACAAAATATGTTTCTGTGAGGGGATACAATTGTAATTGAATAACAGAACCTAGTTACTTAGCAAATCCTCATGACGGGGATATTTGCAATATAAAAAACCAGTGGTATGTGTAATGAGATAACCTGATGGGAGGTTGTTGTAATTTGTCTATTTTCTTTTTATGACACTCCTTCGTACTCCAAATACACCCCCTGTGATCCACATACACTCTTCAACGACTCCCACCTGTTGCTTCCATTTGTGGAAAGTAATCAGAGTGCATTTTCCCACTGCACCTCCTTCCCCTCTTCAATTGATGGTGTTTGGCGAAGTGGTAGTTGGCTGCAGGCGAAAAAGGCAATACATGTTCAATATGTTCTTTTCACTGACTGTTCACTCCTCAGTGATCCTCCTTCATAATTTTGTAGACAGGTGCACATGTTGCTTCCCGTTGTACTGATTGGTGAAGACGAGATAGCCTGTCCTAAGTTTCCCGTCTGCAATTACTCAATGTCTTCTGTGCTGTGGTGGTTTGGCCACCAGCAAGAAAATGCTTCTGGGTTGGGAGATTTTTACATGAAAATCTTTTAACTGCCTTCTATATGGATATCTAGCCAATGGAAAGTTGGTTAGTTTTCTGAGGGTCTCTCACAAGTTGATTGGTGAGTGAAGGGATGGGGCAAGATAATTTCCTGGTGTTTGAAAAATGGGTTTGCAACTATCGTATGTCCTCCAGTAAAGGACGAACTAAAAGAAATAATGGCCGGATAATGGAGTTTCCACACATTATTTCTGAATGACAAATCTCAATGAAGTGTATGGTTATATGACTAATTAGTGTTACCTCAAAACAAGGATAATACGTGTAAGAATATGCACACAGCGCGGTTCTTGACTTCATATTGGGACATAGTGTTTGGTCGTTGGCCGTCCTTCCTTCAGTTTCACATGCGTGCTTAATGCACCAGATACTCTCTAATTGCTGCAATAATTTCTACGTCATAAGAATCTATAATGTGTCTCTGTGTGAGATCTGCATTTGCTGAGAGGCTTTTTGCCCAGAAGATGAACTGCTTAGTTATTTTGTTATCTTTTGGGCAGACGCGGAGTTCAGGAATACAGGACTGGAAAGATCTGAAAGTCTGGCAAAAGATTTGGAGTGGTTTAAAGAGCAAGGTCATACCATTCCTGAACCGTCATCGCCTGGAGTTACCTATGCTACATATCTTGAGGAACTATCGCAGAAGGATCCTCAAGCATTCATCTGTCACTTCTATAATATCTACTTCGCCCACAGTGCTGGTGGTCGTATGATTGGGAAGAAGGTATTTTATTACTCTCAAGTTGTTTTTAGATATAATTCATTCTCAAGACATGAATGGAAAAATATGCCTAAGATAATTTTGATTTGTGTGCCAACTGAGGTTTCAGTGTTTCTACTTGTCGTCTTCTTTTCCTGATGTGAATATTTCATCCCTCACACTTGCCTGAAGACGCCTGTTTCTAGTTTTACTTGCGGTTAATGAATCATTTCTTCAGTTCTTTTGAGATTTAGATATGTATCTTCAACTTCCTGAAAGCAGTAAATTTTCTTTTCCTACATTGTAGGTTGCTGAAATGATCCTTGACAAAAAGGACTTGGAGTTCTACAAATGGGATGGTGATCTTTCTCAGCTGTTGCAGAATGTGAGGGAGAAGCTGAACAAAGTTGCCGAGGTAGTTTAATTCTTATCGTGCATGCCTTTTTTTCACGTTACATTGTAATTTTTTTTTTTTTTTTTTTTTTTTTTTTTTTTTTTTTTTTTTTTTTTTTTTACATCAGGGCCTTGTTTGGGTTGGAAATATGATTTTTCTGGGGGGGGGGGGGGGGGGGGGGTTATCATATCCCACCTCCCACTTTATAACTACAAACTTATACAGTGTCCTAGGTGGTACCACTCTGTCCTAGCTCTTTCTTCCCAATTTAATTTTTACCACTATTCATTGGGTCACTTTGACCTGATGATTTGGATAACAAAATGATACAATTTTTTGATAATCTTTTCATGGCATTGTAGAGTAAAGGTTGCTCTATAACACGGTGAAAAAATTATCAAAAAATCACATCGTTTTGCTATCCAAATCACCCGGTCAAAGTGACTCAGATACGAGTCAAAAAGTCAGGATGAGAAGAAAGAGCTGGGACGAGTGGTATAAGTCAGTTTAGAGAATGAGCATGAGAGATATCTACAAAAAGACCAAAATAACCTCCATGGATTAACAAAAGACTGACGTGTCCCTAATCAGTTGTAATAGCTAGCACTGAGCCCCTTTTAACCTTAAATGTTGCGTCATCGGAAACATAGAGTTTAATTTTACTCAAAACCCTTGTCTGTCAAACGCCACCTCATATTCCATCAACTTGTACCTTTTTATACCGCCCTACTTAAACGAGCCCTATACTACTTCTTGATGAGTTGATTGTTAAATTATTAAGGATATCTTTCTGGTCTCTGAATAAGCTTTGTGTTCTTGTGGGTTTTGATCAGAATTGGACTAGGGAGGAGAAGAATCATTGTCTGGAGGAAACTGAGAAATCGTTCAAGTTCTCAGGAGAGATCCTGCGGCTGATATTATCTTGATGATGCGTTAATAGTACGCTATTGTTGTACACTTGTACTAGTCCGAGCTGTGGCACAAGCCATAACATTGTTTATACTCACCCACTTCAATGTCTTTTTTGTTTCTCGTCCTATTTTCATATGAACGAACGACTTCCTTGTAATGTACATTGTGAATATCCATAAATTTATTTCAAGGGGCACTGTGATATTCGAGCGTTGGTCAAATGTTAACCTTCTTGCTCTTGTATTATTTTGTTGTTGCTGGCTGATTTTGTGGATTACTTTTTTCTTCTGCAATATGTAGACTACATCTGATTTTGGAAAGGAGGGCGAGTGACTTCAGTAGCTTAACATTATGATTACCAAACTGCCGATGTTTTGTCTATTGTTACAAGCTCTTGACGAGGTTGTGCTTGCTGTTTCATGGCACACTCTCTTTTTAAGGCAACAACATGAGAGTGTCTATTGTACGCAGTTTTACCTAGCATTTCCGCACAAGGCTATTTTCTTGAATCGAAACTTTAACCTCGTGGTCACACGGCGACAACTTTACTATTGCGACAAGGATCACCTTCACGCTCAAATTTTTCTGATATATAACTAATTGTTCTGTCAACCAAGTGTGAAAAAGGTGCTAAATCTGGAACTGGAGAAAAAGGTGCTAAATCTGGTACTCGAATACTAATACTCAATAAATTTTTCATCTTGCACCACACATTTCTCCTAGTAAAAAACTACCTTATTACCTTTGTCACAAAGCTGGGAAATACTCAATAAATTATACTTAAGCAATCAACTAAATAAACATCTGAAATTGAATATGCAGAATTGTTACCAACACTTCCAATACTAATTATGTTGCACTTTTCTTTGTCACCAAGTGTGATTGTTCCCTCTGATTTCTCTTGAGCTCTGAGAATAAAGATTTCTTCCCACTCATATGCCTGGAACATCCACTATCCAAAATCAATTTCTAATCTTTCAAAGTTTTGGTGACATCCTGCAAAATTCAATCAATGCCTCAACAGGATACTAGACCAAGTGTAGAATTTGGATTCATACTCAAAGTCAACCATATTAGGCGGTCCTACTCCTTTTGGAACCCAAATCTGTTTCACTTGTCCCTTAAGCTGATAAGGATAGGTGTTCCTCATTATGTGAGGTTCTGTCTTTCTAAAGGGGCAAGTTAATATTACATGTCCAATTTTACAGCAGTAATTACACTTTGGAGAATGTCTGCTTCCTGCTTTCACAAAAGTGGTTTGGCTTCTTGGAAAATTTGGGGTATATCCAATTCCACTCTTGTATACAGAATGCATACTTCCTCCAAGCATAAGACTTAGCTCCTGTTCTGAGCCAGCAAAAGTTGAATGAATTTTCTTGGATTCTTGAAGCTTACTAGTCAGTGAAGTATTTTGTTGTTCTAAATCATCAGAATGATTTTTTAGATCAACAAACTTTTTAGTTAAAATAGTGTTTTGATCAACTACTTCTTTGACTTGTGATTTCAAAGATTTGAATCTACTGTCTAAGGATTTGAAGTCACTATCAATTTTTAACTTAGTAGCTTTCAAGACATTTGTTCTGAAAAACCAAATTTGAATTTTCTTTTGCCTGGTCATGAACCTTCATTTCAAAGAATCAATCTCATTCCTGTAACTCTTCTCATTTAAAAACATGCTTTTGAGAATTTCAGGCAACACATCAGAAGGACTATATAAGAGATTTTTTTTACCATGTCTTCAATTGGATTCTCAGTAGAATGGTCCTCTTGATGTCCAGCCATTAAACAGAGATTGGCTTGCTCCTCATCAGACCCTACACTTCATTGCTTGCTTTCTCCCTACTCACACCCTACACTTCTCTGTGTTCTATTCTAATCCCCTACTTGAGGTGTACACTTGGATCTCTCTTGAAGATTTCCTTGTTCACAATTTGGTGAGCCCGACGAGCATCATCCACCTTCAGTACTTCAACAAATTAACCAAGCAGCCATGTCTCTTGAAGCCAACCGTCGTGAGGGCGATCAATCTCCTTTAAGAGACGAAACCCAATGAGAGGAGACCCCCAACACCAACACCAATAATAACACCAACACCCAAACAGCCTCCGGGAGCGGGCCCTCCTTGGAGACGTTGCAGGCTACAATTCAGGGCCAGGCGAAGGCCATGCAGGCTTAGTCCGTCGAGATTGTCCAAATCATGGCGCTTCTGGGAGGACTTGTTCAGAATACTGCTCAGGGGCCTTTAGCCTCACCACAAGCAGCTCAGCTGCCTCCACCAGGGGTGACCACACCCTCTACAGTGCACGCGCCCGTCCCACCAAACCGGCAAGCTTCTCTCCCCAATTGTCCTGCACCTCAGGCGCCGAGGCTCCAATCAGGGTCATCCCTGATATTTGCAGGAAATCCTCCTCCATAAACCGCGTTGGCTTCACACACGAACGGAGCTCAAGGGAGTTATGCACTCCCACCTCCGCCTCCCTATGATCCAAACATGCCCTACATTCTGGGTTTTGCTGTGACACCATCGTCAACCCCTGGGGGAAGCACACCCGCCAACGTCGCGGCCCTTGAACAATGATTAGATAGCATCATCGCGAACCAGAGTTTCACAGATACTGTCATCCTGAAGGTTGACAATGCACCTACCATTCCAAGGGGCATATACCTGATGCCCAATCCTGCTGGGTATAAAGCACCCAAATGGGAAAAGTTCGATGAAGCTGGCGGGAATGCGCACGATCATGTAATGAGGTTCGTCGACTTGATGGGCCCGCACGCTGTGGATACCAGGCTACTGATGCGCGAATTCCCCAAATCCCTGGGGACTGTCGCTTACAAGTAGTATAGGACCCTCGAAGCAGGATCTTTCAAGTCATGGGAGGACATGGTGAAGCAATTCGACACCAAGTTCTTTCAAGTGGAGGAAAAGGTCACCACCATCCATCTCTCCCGCATGCACCAGAAACATGACGAAGAAGGGGTCGCCTTCATCAAGAGGTTCAGGTCCAAGTCCTTAAAATGCATCGATGATGTCTTGGAAAGCCGTCTGGTGGATATATGCCTTCAAGGCATGCGCGACGAATATAAAGGTATGTTAATCAATTTGAATATGCCTACATTTTCAAAGTTGATTGATTGTACCAGGAACATTGAGCCACTGGTGGACAAGATGAAGAAGCAATATACTAGCGAGCGTGCGCCAGTAGGCTATGGCTTCAAGATTGGGAGGTTCAAATACAAGCATGGAGGCGATGTTGACGTGCATGCAGTATTATCCCCCCACAAGCAGCAGCGACCTACGCCCAGGAGGCGCCACCCCTGCCATGTTCGATCGAGGACGCGATAATGCTTTGCCAGAATTGGAGGAAAGATGGAATTTTGCCAACATTAGAGCATAAGCCCTATGGAGATCAGCTGCGAGATCCTAGATGATGCGAGTGCCATGGGTAGGTCATGCACCCGACCAGGGCGTGCAAAAAACTCAGATGGCTGGTGGACAGAAAGATCAAGGAGGGACAGTTGGTTGTCGATGATCCAGCTAAAGATGTGCGAATCAATCCTTTGCCGACCCATGCACACAAGGAGCCCAAGGGGAAAGAGATAGCCATAATTTCATTCGTGGACCATGAAGAAGTCGCGGATGCAGGAATCCCAGTGACTGCCGAAATCCGCATTCAATGAAGACTATGGCGCGGACACAGAGGATTCACACGCTGAGCGGATGAAGGATTCCAACAAGTTTGGAAAATTCTTTGATGACATGAACTTCTCCAGTACTTGGAGGCTTGAGATGATAAAGGCCATCTTAAGGGTGGTGGAAGATTATGGAGAGGACCTCGTCACCTCAAACGGCAAAGTCATCAGAGCCGCCCGATCAAATGGCCTGGTCATGACATTCGACGAATCGGACAAGAGGGTAGATGCAAATCACCAGAGGCCTCTGTACGTTACGGCTGTTATCAATGATGTCGAGTTCAAGAGAGATTTTGTTGATGGCGGAGCCGCAGTAAATGTGATTTCACTCGGCACCCTCGAGTTAACTAGAATCCCGCAAAGTAAGATTTTTAAGAAGCCATCACCATTGATGGGCTTCGAAAGTGACTCCAGAATGACTGTCGGATGGATTCGGCTAGGAATCCAGATTGGTTAGATGAAGTCTTCTGCCAAGTTCCATGTCATCAACGCCAATACCACCTACCATATGATCATTGGTCAAGCGTGGATCCGTCGCTTTGATGATATACCATCTACGGCCCATCAAGTGATGAAGGCCATCTGGAAAGATAGAGTTGTTGCAATACCTGCTTCTATAAATCCATTCAATATAGACGAAGCACACTTGTCTTAAGTAGTGTGGTTCACAGAAATGGCGGACAAAGCTACTCCATCCCCATTTCAGCCGACTCCCTTACCCAAATGGGAGGATATCAAAGACCAGTCACCAGCCGGGTGATGGTAATTCAAGAAGAGGCAAAAGGGAAGCAACCCGTGCGGGAGGAAGCAACCAAAGTAACCTACAACAAGAAGAATGTGTACACCCTGAAAAGGGTTGTTGAGCACGATAAAGCAGGCAAGCAGGTAGGCAGCTTCTACTCCAATGGGAAGAAGTGTTATCGCATCAGAAGGTGCGCGGGGTCATCTTCGACCCATCCCATCGAAGGTGCCCCTGAGCAAATTTGTGAGCTCGCAGAAACTCCAGGCGAAGACAAGAGAAAGACACCGTTAGAGGAATTGAAGGAAGCTCCTGAATGCATGGAGGATCGCCCAGAACCTCAAAAGCAAGAGTTGAAAGAGGTGTTCCTAAGCCCAACTGAGGAGAAGAGGAGGCCAGTCTTCTTGAGTGCGGATCTCAGCGAAGAGGAGGAGCAAGAGTTGCTCAAACTGCTAAAAGAGTACAGAGATGTTTTCGCGTGGGACTATGACGAGATGCCAGGACTGGATGAAGACATCACCATGCATAGACTGGATGTCATTCCAGGCTCGAAGCCAGTAAAACAGAGCGCGAGAAATTTCCGCCCAGAGATCAACGTCAAGATAAAGGAGGAGATTGTCAAGTTGCTGAAAGCAAAATTTATTGAGCCCAACCACCATCCAACATGGCTTGCTAATATTGTCCCTGTTTCGAAAAAGAACGGGAGCCTTCGCGTATGCGCCGACTTCAGAGATCTGAACAAGTTCTGCGCAAAAGACGATTTCCCTTTGCCAAACATAGATCTCCTGATCGACTCTACCGCGGGAAACGAGATGTCTAGCTTCAGGGATGGGTTTAGTGGCTACAACCAGATCAAAATGGACCCAAAAGATGGCGTTCATCACACCCATGGGAGTCTTCAACTACACAGTTATGCCGTTTGGTTTGATTTATTGTTAAGGGTGGGTATGTTTCCTCAACTTCTGATGGTGCTTTGGCTGTCAGAATGCTAATTCTAATATAGTTGGTCATTCATGTCATCATTTAACTTATTCCACCATTTTTACTTTTTTCCTGATTACAAAAAGTTACAAGATCCACTGTATGTGTGTGCAATGTATATTATCAGTAATACACCTATAATTATCCTTACGCAGACGCTTAAGTACTCCTTGATTACTTCACTGATAGAGTTTTGATCTGGTAGAAAAAGTACTGATAAAATTTTTGTAACCAGTGATGGCATGGTTGTTATAGTTATTCCCTCTTTTGTACACTACTTGATGTTCTAGAACGTTCCGATGGAGAGAAAATTCCACGTGTATGTTGATATAGTCTTACCTTAAAACACAAGTATATGGGTGAGAATATGGAGTCAGCGCCAGTTCTTGACTGTATAGTGTATATAGGACATAGTGTTTGGTTATTATACTCTCTAATTGCTGCAATAATTAAGACTTAAGAATCTATAATGCGTTTTTTTAGTGAGATCTGCATTTGCTGAGGCTTTTTTCCCGTGAAGGATGAAATGGTTAGTTATTTTATTATCTTTTGGGCAGGCGGGGAGTTCCGAATACAGAATTGGAAAGATCTGAAAGCCTGGAAAAAGATTTGGAGTGGTTTAAAGAGCAAGGTCATACCATTCCTGAACCATCATCTCCTGGATACCTATGCTATCTTGAGGAACTATCAGAGAAGGATCCTCAAGCATTCCTCTGTCACTTCTATAATATGATTGGGAAGAAGATATTTACTCTCACTTTGTTTTTCGATAACTCATTCTCAAGACTTGCGGTAGTATCGAACGTTGGATAGAAAAATGTGCCTAGAATATTGTGGTTTTGTGTACCCACTGAAGTTTCATTGTTTAGTTACTGTCCCCTTTGCCTGAAGACGCCTGTTTATAGTTTTGCTTACGATTAATGGATGATTTGTTCAGTTCCTTCAAGATTTAGAAAAGTGTCTTCAACTTCCTGAAAGCAGTAAAATTTTTATTTTCCTACATTTTAGGTTGCTGAAATGATCCTTGACAAAAAGGACGTGGAGTTCTACAGATGGGACGGTGATCTTTCTCAACTGCTGCAGAATGTGAGGGAGAAGCTGAACACAGTTGCTGAGGTAATTTAATTCTGATTGGCGAATGCTTGTGTTTTCATGTTACAATGAAGAAAATCAATAGGGTTCATTACATTAGTGCCTTGTTTGGGTTGGGAATACGAAATTGTTGGGGGTGGTGGGATAAGAAATCGTACCCCCTGTATTCATTTTCTGTGTTTGCCAGAGTAATTTGACGGGGGATATCATATCCCACTTCGCACTTTATAACTACGCAACTTATACAGTGCCTAGGTGGTATGAGACGGTTTTCAGAGGTGGGATATGAGATACTACAAAATAACCTCCATGATTAACAAAAGACTGTTGTGTCCCTAATCAGTAATCGCGAACACAGAGTTACTTGCATTTAACCTCATATGTTGCATCATTAGAACCATAAGAATTTGGTTTTACTCCAAAACCTCGTCCTTCTAACGCTGCCTCATATTTCATCAAAACTCATATTTTACCTTTTCATATCACCCTACCCAGACGAGGCTTATATCTACTTCGTGACATGTTAATTGTTAAATTGCTTACAATATCTTTCTGGTGTCTGAATAAGCTGTGTGTGGGTTTTTTTAATTTTTTTTAATCAGAATTGGACTAGGGAGGAGAAGAACCATTGTTTGGAGGAAACAGAGAAATCGTTCAAGTTCTCAGGAGAGATCCTCCGGTTGATATTATCCTGATGAGCTAATAGCAGGCTACTGTTGTACACTTGTACTAAGGCCGAGCGGTGGCACAAGCTCTAACATTGTATGGTCATATCAACGAACGACAAAATTGTGAATATCCATAAGTTTGTTTCAAGGAATTAACGCACTGTCATATCCGCGCTTTGTGGATTTCCCCCCTTCTGCAATATCTAGACTACATCATATTTGCAGTATTAGCCCTGAAATCTCACTCTTGTGAAGTTTTTCACAACTTATATCATTTGTGTACCAAGAGGACGATCCTTGGGGGATTACAGAGACAAGGGGGTGGCAGTTTTCTGGAAAAGGAAAGTAATGCAACTTTTTGGCAGTATCGGGTGCCATTGAACGAATACAGTGATGTCGCTGATAGTAAGAATTGGATTCCTTAACTTATGTAAGGATCTTTGTGAAGACAACGTGTATCGGATTTTGTGCTACTTCAACAAGAATACAGGCACTTGAACTATCATGATGTATGAGTCAGGAAACCCAACTACTAAATCAGTTTTGAAGTTGCAGGTCTTAGAGTCTTTTTGGCTCTACGCTACCCTAAAACTTTGTAGATAGTATGTCAGCATCCAGATAGCTAAAGTGGTTAAATTTTAGACAGTGGTCGACTATTTTTCATGATGTTATTTGCTATTGTGTAAAGCCTAATAGTTTACCAACGGCCTCGGCAAGCCGCTCTTCCATTCATGGGATATTATGTTGTCCTGAAAGGGAGAATCTGGCAGTTTTTCGTGAGGAAGTAAGAACACTTTCTGGTGCCGCGAGTTACTACTAGTCTTTGTCATATTATCTTACTGCTGAAAACTTCTGTAAGGTGTCAAAAGAAAACTTGTGCTGAAAGTGCAGATTTGTGTGAAAAAGTTTCTTGGGCATCTTAGGATCAGGTCACATTTGTACAATGAGACGTGTTATTTAGATTTACTCGTAGTAACTGGTGCATGGTTCTTCTGGCCTACTGAAAAGGAGTTGTTCGTGTTGTCTTGGAACCCTCATTTGGGGTCACAACGTCAACAAAAGCAATGGTCGTGTAAGTTTTCGGAAGTAGAGTTTTTGAAATTTTGGGCATCGGAGAAATTACAGAAATGAGCTCGGTTTTGATAGGTGACTTCTGGTTTGAAAAGCTTCACTTAACTAATCTTGTGATTTGCTCGGTGTTTTACATAGATTTTTCATGCAGACTTATGTTAATAATTAAAAGGCTTAATTACTTAATGCATACCCCCAGTATAGCGAAACTAACAATTTGCAACCCCCACTTCTAGAATAGACTTATTGGCATCCTCCATTTTTAATAAATTATACACATTGCAACTAGTAAAAAAAACAGCCCAAAACTATCCATATGTTAAGGGTAAATGAGGCAATACACAAATAGCTAATAAATAACAGAAAATATAAAAAAGAAAAGGGGATGAAGATAATGACGAAGATGAGGAAGAGGAAGTCCAGAGACAGCCCTTCAATGTCCTGCTTGGCTGTCTTAAGAATTCACTACTACCAGACGTCCTTTTATCATCCGTGGGGGTTCATTAATGGTCATATTCAAAGGCATTTGGGTCGATTTTGCATCAATTTGGGTTTTGACTGATGTATTGAGAAGTGATTATGGAGTCAGGGTTGGTGGACTCTGTGATGAAGTCAAATCGTCAGATTCAAATTGCCATATCCATTTCTCCTGTAACACATCTCTGTTTATCTTGAAAGAACTTCGTTACGGAAAAAACCCCAAATTCTGGATTGCTTTTGACTTGTTCATGTCGAAGTTTTGATCTTTCTTCTCAAAGTTTGATACTTTATCATTATGTGAGCCCAGACCACTCATACCCCTCAGTGATTTGCTAATCATTTGATGGTTTCGAATGTAAACTGAATGTTTGTGTGCTGATTGATTGAAGTGAGAAGGAGATAAGAACATGAATATTGTTTACCAAAATCTTTTTGGTTTGAGCGGCCATTTGATGGTTTCGAATTTAATCCGAAGGTTGATGTATTGATGGGTTGAAGTGAGAAATAGAGAAGAACATGAAGATTGTTGACCGGAATCTTTGTGGTTGGAGCAGCCATGGTGTTGGCAGCCGCGGTGATGGTGTTAGGTATGGTGGTGTTCTTATTTTTATCGAACAGACTGTTCTACCCTCAAATAAATGGACTTGATTGTCAATTTTTGTTAACAGTTGCAATGTGTATAATTTATTGAAAATGGGGGATGCCAATAAGCCTATTCTAGAAGTGGGGGTTGCAAAGTGTTAGTTTCGCTATACTGGAGGTATGCATTAAGTAGATTAGTTACACTGTAGCCCTTATTTGCAGTCAGAAAAGAAAGATCAATTACAGCGCCCCTCTAGATGAAAAACACCAGTAATTTCACCACTAAAAAACCCATAACCATTCATAAACACCATCACTAGAGCTAAATCCAATTCAGAATTTTCCATTAGCAAAATTTACTGATCCACCTACAAATCAAACCAATTACGACAGGAAATCAAACTAATTTTATGATATTTATGATGGGTTTTTGATATTTCTCTAAGAATAGCATGCACATCACACTAGATGATTCAGTCTGAAAAAGTCCGCAATCAAGGAGACTAATAGCATCTAGAGTATACTACCACTAGAGATCTAAAAAGTTGGTTCATTGACCGAACAATCACTACATTAACTAATTTATTATACCTCAAACTAGGCAGTTTATTCCGGATTAAGGGTATTTGTAAGTCCGATTCATTTAACAGTCTCTCTCCACAATCTCCAAATTTGTTGACGTCGATCTGGTTAATAAACCACACAATATGTCAATCTGGTAGAATCCAAGAATTAGCAAGTAACATAATATTGCCATGAAGAGAATCTGGTGAATCAGATCTAACAGCTGTCATGTAACGTTAGATACTAATCATGTGCTACCCAGATTCGTTGGATCGGTTAAAATCATCACCATGATGATCATCATGATCAGGATCACCCACCTACGACTAATACATCTGTTGAATCATGATTAAAACTGCGCTGTAACTAGAAGACCAAACCCCACGTGTGTACTAACTACGTAGTTCATCCATCTCAATGTTTTTAGTCTACTGTTTTATTTTTTGTCCTTCCAATTTTGTTGTCAATATTTTTTGTTTTGTAATTTTCAACTTTATAATTTCGTTAATTTGTCTTGATTTGGGTGGTAACTCAAGTGGTAGAGCGTTGGAAAACCCATGCATGAGTTCCCGGGTTTAAACGTGGTTGATGACAAAAACAGTTTCTCAAAAAAAGAAAATAAATAAGGGTGACGGTATCAAGCATTTAAAAAATTTAATGTATTATGATAACATCCCTCTTAAATGAGTTGGAACTAGAACTCTAATAATAAACATATCCTCTTAAATGAACATCGACTGAACTTAATTAGTCACTCTCTCTAGAAATTTGCTCTGCAATTCTAAGGTGTGTGTGTGCGTGGGGGGGGGGGGGGGGGGGGGGGGGGGGGTTCATACCCTAACTCCTAGATTCATTCAGGTTCTCAGACTCTTGTACTATCTATTTTTTTTCTTGATTCTTCTTCGTTTAATGTCTTTTCTCTCGTTTTTTAGTATCGTCGGGTCTTACTCCCTGCGATTAGAATGCTGGGTTTTGTGTCTTCGGGGATTTCTTTCTATTACCGCTCGTTTCTGGGTCTTTCTGGGTTTATACTGGGACATTCAATCTTTTTTTTGCTTGTAGTGATTATTTTGTGAAATGACGACGAATGAGCTTGTGGTTTAGATCTTGAGTAAGACCTCAAATATGCAAATTATGTTTCTCAGAGGGTGTTAGTAGGACGACTACTCTCGCAGAAATCTCTGTCTGCAAACACTCTAGCCAAAATTGCAAAAGAGATTTGAGGGTTGCGAGCTGAGCTGAAGGTTGAAATGTGGAATCACAACAAATATAGCTTCCGCTTTCAGGATCAAAATGATTGCAGGAAGGTGATGAATGGAGTTCTGTGGAATATAACGGATGATTTACTGATTTTGAAGAAGTGACCGGCGAATACACCACTGAAGGAAATCGATTTCTGAACCATTCCTTTTCGGATTCAGGTGGGTGTGCCTCCGGCGTTCAAGACTGAAAAGAATGCCAGGAAAACAGGTGAGATCGCCGGAACCCTTATTGATATTGATGAAGTTACTATTGGTGAAAATCAGAAGTATCCATAAGCCCCTGGTATTCATGCACTGATTGAACTGGATAAGCCCCTGGTTCAAGCTTTCTTCTATATGAATAAGGGAAGGAAAATGAGAGAAGGTTTACACTATGAACATTTGGGTGATTATTTCTATGATTGTGGTCGATTGGGCCATCGGGACAGAGATTGTAGGTTTCTTCCGAGAAATAAACAGGGTTGTCATGATTACGGAATGTTTCTTCGTTGTGATCCCAAAATAGCCAGAGGGCCTCGGCCGGCTTGGCTCACCCAAGAAGACGAACATTTCTTTCAGATTTGGCGTTCGCCGGAGTCGGAGTTCGACATGGAGTTACCGGAGTGTAAAGAAAGGATAGGTGGTAAGTGCATGGATTCGTGCACGGGTTCAGTGAAGATCCCGCTAGCTGTCCAAGATTCTAGACGCAACGCGATTGGTCTTCATCAAGCTGCAAATCTTAAAGGTTCACAATTGAAGAGAACCGTACGATCTCTGTCCTTTTCCGACACGTAAATTCTCTCTAATTCGAAAGAAGAAGAAGGAAGAGACGAAATAAACAATCATGATGTTGTGATGTCAGGCGGCTCTGTACCTGCAAATCCTACCCTGGAGACAGAAGGGGAGGTTTGTGCAATTTTGTAAAGCTCAAGGACGATGGTTATTGAGAATTCAACAAGTCTTGATGATGTCATTGCAATTCCAGCCAATGGGGTGCCCTACCAGATTGGATCTCAATAAAAGTCTTATATTGGGCAGTCTGCCAAGCCCACTGAAATTGGCTCAGCCCAAATAACGGAAAGGGTAGCACAAATGTCTCAAACTAGGCGATTCAAAAGATTTCGTGACCCAAGGACAGATCGGACCTTTAAATCTAATAATGATGGGCAAATAGGGATTTGGATGTGATTGAAAATCAAACAATTGGGAAACCCTTCACTGGTATCTCCTCGTCTAGGGTTTTTAGAGTTTATCGGTGTTGAAGAGAACGAGAAGCGAATCCTTGAAAACCATTCGTGATAGCAAGAGGAAGGGAGGCTCGACTGATCCAATTCAGCTTCAAAGGACTTGCGCACTAAGAAACTACACAGGAGATGAGCAGGATTATGTCAATCTGGTGTATCAATCGCAAGCTTCCAGTTCAGGGACTGCGTCTATGGCTATTCGAGTGGAACAAAAATCGGAGAAAAAGGTTATTGTTATTACTCACTTTTCTGAGGTTGAAGATAGATTTTATGCTCACTATTTAGAAGAATTTGAGGATGAGATGGGATTGCTTCTGTGTACGAGAGAATCCTGCAGGGAGAATTCAATATACACCAAGAGTAGAGGATAGAAAGAACACAGGAAGAGTAAGGTTGTGTGTAGGGAGAGAGTAAGGCAATAGCACTGTATGAGAGAGAGACATGATTTTGGCAGAGCTTCCGCGTATCTCAGGTTGTTCGCCTCTGTATGGAAGGGTTAACGATCCTATATATAACGGAGAATGTGACCGTTGTAGTGTGGTTAATGCGCCCATTAATGGCGGCTTAATTATCTTAACCACAACGGCACGTTCGTCCGCGTATATAGGGACCGTTACAGCACGTTATCCGTGTATACCGGAACCGTTACGAGGTTGACCGGGTTGACCGGGTTTATGGAGCTCGTGCCATAAATATCTCAAAGCAGTTACTAAGGGTCGCGCGCGGGCTTGGTTGTCACTCGCGCGCGACAGGACTTACTCTAGCCTCCAAACCACTAAGTCTCTACAAGTCCCGTGTGGTGGTATGCGAGGGCCCTGTCTCGCAGCCCCCACGTGGATCAGCGCAGTTGGTGATCCAGTGTGTGTGGAGCACATCTACGTGTGCTGGATGGTCGCCACGTGACTAAGATTTGCCTGTCTAGAAAGCACTATATACATTAGCCCCCTTTCTGCGCGTGAAGACGCATAGCCGGATAGGCTTCAATGAGCAGGAACCAATTTACGCGTCGCCGCCACGCACCAATTCAAATACACGCAAATTCAGCCCCCGTGCGTGTCATTATGACCTAAAATCCCTAGAGTCGTGCCGTCTGGTCTTTTAGGGTTTTAGGCATGACATCAGCTTGTCCTGTGATTGCGCGATTCAACGGTGATGGTTGCGATTCGAATACTGAAAGGACGCAACCCCTCATTGTTTTTGGATAAATACTCTGTGCTCTCCATTGTTGCAAAGCATCACCTCTTTCTCTTAAAGTGAATGATACCCGGAAGCCTTCAAGAGCAGATCCAAGTGATTAATCATCAGTTCTTTCTTGTCAATCGTCTCCTTCAACTGGCTTCATCCAAGCAAGCTTTACCAAAACAAGGTTGGCTTTTCTCAATTCCATTTAATGTACTGATATATGCTTTGAACTGTATTGGATCTGCAAACCCGTAGCTATTTGAAACATGTCATTCGTTGAAAACTGCAAAAGAGACCTTGTTCCTTAAACCCAGAACACCAGATTGTATCGTTTTTGAATGCGGGGCTTCTGAGATTCCAAGCAATATAAACGATTCTGAACTTTTAAAGCCAGAATTGACACTGAACTATTCATCTTCTATTTGACAAAACATCGTTGCTTCAAGCTGTAATTCGAACTGATTCTTGAAATTCAAAATAAAAGTGTGTATTTCTCCCCCTTTTTTCTTGCTCTTCCTCAGGAATGGCCAAGATAAAAGGAACCAAACCCGTTAAAGAGGTCGAAGAAATACCTGATCTTCCCCAACCTTATGGCGGAAAGCCACCTATTTTGGCGGAAAAGATTTTTACCATGCTAGGGTTAAGGTGAAGAACCTGCCGACTCCCGTTCCCTCTGAAGAGTTGCAGACTTTGACCCCGCCTGTTAACGCAGCCATGCTTGAATTGATCGATTCCAAGGATGTGGTTCGATTAGGGGTTGAAAATGGGTTTTTTCCCCCATACTGCAATTTCTACCCAGGCGTTTGTCCAAAAATTGGACTTCATGGATGAGTGCGTCGACCATGTATTGACCCACCATGCCATCGCATTGAACAATGCTGGCATCTATTTCGCAGTCCGTGCTATGAAGGGTGTTGCCGTGAAGTTGGACCAGTCCATGCTTCTAAACCTTCTTTCCTGCTACTCGCCTACGACTCACACATTTCACTTTGCTGAGTTCGAGGCTGCTCCCACTCTGGAAGATGTACACATGTTGTATGATCTTTATCCTGTTGGTGATGTGGATCCTCTAAGCCCTTTGAGGACCGATCCGGAACTTGCTCTATACAAGCAGATGGAGGAATGCTTGTCAGAGGTAAAGAAAATTTCCACCCGGTGGACACCTGCGAAACTTCTTCCCGACTGGCAGCTGGTTGATACATCTGCGAAGAACACTTGGGGCAAGTGGATGCAGTACTTCTTTCGCGACTATGCGAGTAGAAGTATCACCAAGAAACTCCTGAGCCAGAACCCAAAGGCGAAGAATTATGTGAACGGGAAAGGTTATCATCTGACCTTGTGTGCTTTTCTTTGCGCCTGGTTATCGAGGTACCTAATTGATGGTCACCCTCATAGTGGGGTTTTCTACCATGTCCTCCCTCTTGCTGTGAAACTGACCCTTGGTCGAAGAGTCGCACTTGGGCCGCTAGTCTTGGGCACTCTGTACCATAGATTTGACCAATTATTTGTGGCAACCAAGGACTCTCGCGGTCGCCTTGATGTGTTGACCTATGTTAACATCGCATTCTTGACCATGTGGGTTTTTGAGCGATGGCCCTCCTATGCTCCTGTTCCTTCTAAGCCCAGCAAATGGTGTGTCCCAGGTGCGGAGGACGAACTTTCCAGTGGAAGAGCTGCTCGATGGTTTGGAACCCATTTTCCTAAGTGTACCTGGAGCCTGATATGCGATGATCGCAGCAAATTTACGGCTAGGCCTTATTCCACGCGCATTAAAATTGTGCGATGGTTCCCAAAGTTGTATCCTGCCAGACCAGTTGCTTTCTCGGAAGAACTTCTTTTCGAGGGTCATAAGCGTTTCCATGAGCACTATCGCGAATTCTTCTGCTGGTGTCTAAGGGGTTCTCTTCCTGCTCTTGCTGAGTATGTTCGCGAGCTTACTCCCAGGTACGAGAGGATCACAGTCGATGTCGATCCCACTCGCGTTTCTCCCCTGTTTGGCTTTGATGCGGTGGCGCCATCAGTCTGGCCCAAATCCATTGTAAGAGGCTGCTACAAGCGGCTACTGTCTGGCGAGTGCCAAACGATTCTGAGGAGCAACCTTCCCTTTGATCAACCTGCAAGTGGCCGCGCAGGTGGCTACTCCAAGAATTGGGTTGCTTACTGGACTACCCAGCAGGCCAGATTTGAGACACAGTCGACCTCTCATCCCAGCAGAGCTCCTGTGATCAAGAGAAATTCCTTCCCCTTCCGTCCTAACTGCAGTTTGGATTACTCCCAGTATGGATTCTACTCCTTGTTGGACCATGAGAATTCACTTGTGCCCCTCCACCATCCTTGAAGAGAAGATGGCCGCAGTTAGGGAAGGTGCTTGGCGTGTCATCAAGTACAACGAAGATTTTTCCAAGGTAAACAATTTCCTCTACTCGCGTTAAGTTTCTTTCCTTTCACATGTCGAAACTTATGCTCCATTTTCTGTCTGTTTTAGTGCTATCTGAGGAGGTTTGCATCTGGTGAGCGCTCCAAGTCACTGATCGATACCATTGTTGCTGCGAGAAGGAAGGGTGAGCCAATTCTGATAACAATGGGAATGGCTCCCGCAATCGAGGCCCAGATTCGCGAGGTAATGGACGCATTTGCTGACTCGCTGATAGACAACACTCCAGCTTTGTCTCCCCCCAGGAACGCTCCATCTCCTCCAGCAACTGCTGCTCCAAGGGCAAAGAGACCAAGGCAGAAGGGAATCACAATCTCTTCCCCTAGGAGTGCTCCAGCTTCCTCTCCTGCAAAGTCCCTTACTTCTAAGGACAAAGGCAAAGGTCGCATGCCAAGCAAGGCGGGGAAAGAGCTCGCTGTCGAGACTTTTGTTCCGTTTGATCAGGAGGAAGAGGAGGATGAGAGAAGGGAGGTGAGAGAAAGAGATGATGATGAAGAAGAAGAGAGAGTCGAAGATGAAAGAGAAGAAGAAATAGGTGAGATACAAGAGGAATATTCGGAAGGTATCTCGAACAGACTTATCTTCTCATTACTTAGACTCTCGCACTGTTTACTGAACAGTTTGTTCTTTCGCAGATGATGATGCAGAAACCATCAGCGGCCTTCTGGCCAAGAGGCAGAAGAGGGGTTCTCACTCTGGCGTTTCCAGCGAAGCCATAGACGAGGACATCCTTGCTAAGCCTAGGAGAACAGCTGCGGAGGCTGCGGAAAGAAGAAGGAAGCAAGAAGAAGATGAGATCGTTCTCATAAAGCAGAGGAGTTTGGAAGAACAACACGTTGACGACTTGGTGCAGCAAGCCGATGAGGAAGATGCGGCTCAAGCCGATGAGGAAGATGCGGCTGCTCTGGAGCAGGCCCAAGCAGACTTTGAGGAAATCGCAGGTGGCAATCAAGGTGAGATCTTTAATCTTGCAGTAACTTACCAAGAAGTGATTGTCGGTGCATTAAAGCATGGCTTATCGAAAGCCGATATTCGCCGATGGCTAGTAAGCAAGTGTGGTGAACCCTCAGGTAATCATCCAAGCAATGTCTGTAAACTAGACTTAGCAACCCAATTACCATCATAACAAGTTTCTTCCCACCCCAGGTCACGCTCACCTTAAGGATGTGCTTAACGAAGATACGTTAATAGGATATGGTGTCGCGTCTTTATCATATGATGAAGATGCTACAATCCCACCTACGCGTGGAGGTGCTCGCTCTTGGTTTATCAAAATAGCAAAACATTGTATGATACAAGTTACCTCACATTTTCCTGTCTTGTATCGCAGGCGATACTGATGAGGCTGTGCCGAAACAAAGAAGTCAACCCTCTGCATCCTATGCCCCAGAGCGAAGCTCTCATGTTGAGAAGCCTGTCGCGGCTGCTGAGTATGCAGGAGAGCCCTTGGAGGATGTCATCGAAGTCTCTCATGACATCGAAGCTGACACCGTGCTGATGGAGGAAGATACTAATGCTGCAGCTGAAAAATGGAGACAGATGCTGTTGAGGCTGAGGTTCATGAGCAGGTTGTGGAAGACGTAGCATCACATGCAGTTGTGAATGTCCCGATGAGTGCTCCCGATTCTCACGAGCCCCTCGCACCCGAAGGAGTTCCTGATGGAGCAGCAGCTTCTACTGTTGCCATTCCTCCAGCAGGGATTGAGCCTCCAGAGGTTCCTCAAGCGTGGAGTTTTTGGAGCTCGCAAGTGGGAGCTGCAATCGCACCTGGTGCGGCCTATACCCTTCCTGCCAATTATGAGGAACTAGAGCTCGCAGCTGATAGAAGAGAAATGGAACGAGGACAGACTTCACCTGTTCCAGCAATGCGCATCCCTTCTTTGCGCGAGATCCTTGAAGGAACCGGTATGTTACTATTTTTTTCGCATCTTGCACTCTTCATTTACGAGTTTCATGTTGTAAACTTGAATCAACATTGTTAGGTTTGAAGCAAGCTGATGTGGACTGGCTGGTTCGGATGCGTCTCTCCTATCCTCGGTCATTTGCGAGGTCTCTAGAGATAGAAACTTTTAACAGAAGACTGTTCTTGACCGAGGCCATCTGGATTTTGGAGCAGCTGTCTGCGGCCACCCCTGCGACCATTTCTCCTCAGAGTGCGCAACTGCTTTTCAGCATGTGTCAAGGCCTTCAAGCCAAAGTTCAAGGCAAGATGGGCTTCGGGTACCTTGTCAACAGAGTCACCCAGATTCGCGCAGCTGTGAATTTGAAGCGCGGCTTCCATAATCTCGCAGCTGAGGGGCGAAAGGTGGAGGAGCAAAGGCAGAAGGCTGAAGAGGCTGTCAAGCTCTTCCATGAGATGAGCGTCAAGTACGAGCAGCTGAAGCGAGGGTGTCAAGCTCTTCCAAGTGACAAATACATCACTCTTATTCTCTCCTGATGACCCCCTGATCAAAGATTTATTTTGAAAAAATAGCAAGTATTTGTTTTGAAACAAAATGTTAAAACATTATTGTAATGTTGCTAGGGTTTCTCCCCCCTTTTTTTTATTCAAGGCTTGAATGCCCGTTTTGCCCTTCCCAGGATTTGCTCGAATATTTTTATGCGTATCAATTATGACGTCACCTGGTGACATATCCGCCTTGATTTTCGCGCTAACTGCTTATCAGATAAGCACGCTTTCTTTGGGAAGTCCATCCGTATTATAACCTTCCGTCATTAATTAGGGCACGCCACTGAATCGTCGTAGCCTTTAGTAGGGTAATTGAATGTTACCTCTTTCAAGACGTAAGTGATTGATTTTTAACCCTTTTCCAAGCTTTGCTGACTCATCTCGGGAATTGAAGGGTCTCCGTAGGGTCTATATAAACCCTGCCTCTTGCTGCTTGGGTTCTTCATCCCAAAATGTGGCTTGCCATGAGTCCTTACGACTGCTGGCTCCAACGCTTGTGTTTTGTTGATTCATGGCAATTTCAATTTGTGAAACCTGAGTTTGTGCTTTGTGCCATAGAAATAGCTTCCAAGATCTTCTTTACGAAGCTTATTGATCTTCATAACCATCGTAAAGAAGATGCACATAATACCTCATGCTTGCTCGAAGAATTTTCTTCGTCTATTATGTTTGCAGGTCGTATTTCCGGCTGCCTTCCGGCGAGGTGCAGTGCTGTACTGACCTTCTTACCAACTCGTAATGAACGGGGGGTTTCTCATCTAGCTTTCCCGGAGGGGAACTATTTGCCTCCACGTTCTTGAACTCGGGGCGGCGAGCCATTGTGCTCGTCTCCGTGGACAAGGAGCTTCCTGCCCCAGGAGTTGCTGCCTGCCTGTTCTTCACCGCCGCATCCGCCTGAACAGGTGGTTCATCTGGCATATCTCTTGGGCAGAAGACCAGACAGAGGCCTTGTCAGATCCTAGGATCTTGAAGATGGCATCGCATAGCTTTTATAGCGTTTGTAGGCCGTTCATTTTATTGTAAGATTTACCTTACCATTAGCTTTCACTTGTAAGCTGCTATCTAGAGAGATAGAGTGTAAGTCATTTTGACTCTTAACGAAATATAGTTTGAGTATTTGCTGTTTTTCGTATGATAGAACATTTTGTAATATCGCATGCGAGTTGGCAATAGAACGAATTATGTTTCTTTCGCCTTTTGCATTTGGATATTTGCTTGCATAATTCTGCGTTTTATACAGGGTGTTGCTGTTTGGATAGCTATCGACTAGATAGGTTCGCAGACCAGTTAAGGTCTTACATTAGAGCTACAATCTCAGGCAGATGAGCTTTTAGATCATTTAAGATCGCATTTGCATAGTGCTGCTATCTCGGCAGATAGGCTTTAGACCGCTTAAGATCATATTTAAATATTGCTGCTATCTCAGCAGATAGGCTTGGGATCAATTAAGATCGTATTTGATTAGTGCTGCTATCTCAGCAGATAGGCTTAGGATCAATTAAGATCGTATTTGATTAGTGCTGCTATCTCGGCAGATAGGCTTTAGGACCAATTAAGATCGTATTTGATTAGTGCTGCTATCTCGGCAGATACACTTTCGTTATTAAGAAATAGAGAAGTAAATGAAGCGATAAAAGACAACCAACGTCATAAAATTCTTCCCATTTGGGAGAAGTATTTTATTATAAACACCCTCATATGGGAGGGTCAATATTACATTCCCTCATATGGGAGGGGCCAAGTTACAAATCCCTCAAATGGGAGAGACGACGCATGATTCTATCACAATACTAAGCATAAAATAGGCATTGTAATCTGATGCATGTAATGAGAGAAGTTAAGGATAATACGTCTTAATCCAGCGCATGTTGACTGAGCTTGGGGTTGTGGCCGTCCCATGTAGCCTTTGTATATTGTAGTAACCACTATCAAAGACTTCTTAGACTTCGAACGGTCCTTCCCAGTTGGCTGCGAACTTTGGGTGAGCCGCCTCCCGCATGCAGTGATCCGATGCGCGCAAGACTAGGTCCCCGACTGCGACGTCTCGACGTTGGACTGTTTTGTTGTATGCACGGGCGATCCTCTCCTGGTACCGTTTATTAGTCCGCTTAGCTTGCTCTCGCTTTTCTTCCAATAGAATCAAGTCATGATCGCGCTGATTGTCGTATTGTGCGTAAAAAGCCAAACTTGCAGAGTTGATTTTACCTCCGCCGGTACAACAGCTTCGGCTACATAGCATAAAATGAATGGGGAGACTCCCGTGGGAGTCCTCGGAGAAGTTCGATACGCCCACAATGCTATGTTTAAAGAATCAGCCCACTTCTTGTGATCATCTGCAGCCATCTTGCTCAGAATCCTCAGTAGTGTCTTGTTGGTCGCTTCTGTTTGACCATTCCCTTTTGGATAATAAGGGGTAGAGCAGACCTGCCAAATATTGTACTCTGCTAGCTTTGCTGCCATCTGGCAATTTACATAAGGGGTACCATTATCCGAGAGGTTTGTGTTGGGAATCCCAAACCTGTATATGATGTTCTCTTGTATGAAATGGACTACAACAAGCGCATTTGTTGTCTTCAGCGGTATTGCCTCTACCCACTTAGTGAATAGCTCGGTCGCGGTGAGGATAAACTGGTTACCATGCGAGGTTGGTCGGATAGGGCCAACAAAATCCAGACCCCAAGTATGGAATGGCCATGGTGTCCCCAACGCGTGTAGATCTACAGCAGGGGCGTGTACGAGGTTGCCTTTGAATTGACACTCCTGGCATCTTCTTACTTTAGTGCGGCAATCTGCCTCCATGGTGGGCCAGAAATAGCCAACTGTGAGGAGCTGTCTGCATAGTTTCGCACCTCCCTGATGCTCTACTTGGTAAGAGAGATCCATCACCTCTTGTGCTTCCTTGTTGTCTAGGCAGCGAATCAGATTACCCTCGTGACCTCTTCGCCAGAGTATGTTTTCTTGCACCACGTACCGGGCTGCTTTCCTTTTCAGTTTTTCAGCTTCTTTTTTTGACTCAGTCTCGATCCCTGCCGTGAGGAAATAAAAGAGCGGCTTCCTCCAGTGCGCATCATCATCAATCAGAGCAATTGTTAAAGAATCCCTTTGGGCTTTCCGATAGATTTACACCTCACTTTCCTCGCAAGTATGCTGGTGAATCTTTTCTAGCAGCGCTTGTCCCTCCTGCTGCGAGACGCATCGCATGAGTATTCCGCCTGGACCTTTGTAATAAAGTGTGTTGTCATGTATGCAGTACCCCTTAGTGGATGCCCAATTTTCTTTACTCGTTCCTTCTGCTATGGCGTGTAATATTTGCTTCCTCCAGTCTGCATCGTCCATGCATTCATCCTCGCATGCGTCCTCCATCAATGCCGACGACATTCGTACTTCAATCGAGATTCTTGCAGGGCACTTATCCGCACTAATCTTAGATCCCAAAGTGGCTAAGGCATCAGCGTGCCGATTTTCTGCTCTAGGTGTATGCTCGTACCTGACGTCGCAGAATTGTTGCACCAGATTTTGTACCAAAGTCCGGTAGGGCAATAGATTTACTTCTTTTAGTCCATACTCGCCTGAAGCTTGTTTGACGATTAGCTTGGAATCCCCCATAACCGTCAAATTGCTTACTTCTAGTGCCCTGGCTGCGCGGAGACCCGCAATGAGAGCCTCATACTCCGCTTCGTTGTTGGTGACTGCGAAATCAAGTTTTGTGGACATCTGTATGACCTCTCCATCGGGCTTGGTCAGAACTATTCCAATTCCTCCACCTTTCCTTGTTGACGACCCGTCGAAATGGAGCGTCCAGTAAGGCAACTCAACTGCATAGATCTCGGGTCCCTCTAGTTCTTCCTCGATCACGAGCTCGTGGCTATTATCAGGGAACTGTGCTAGCAAATCCGCCACCGCTTGCGATTTGATTGCCCGCGGTCGAACGCAGGTGATGTCGTATTGAGATTTGGCCATATACCATTTTGCCAGTCTTCCTCCAGGAGAAGTGTGAGTCAAGAGGTACCGTATGGGGTCACTCTTTGTAACCACTACCACTTTGTGCGAAGCGAAATGGCGCTCGATATCTGTGTACCTTGATTCTGCTGGTTGCACTATGCGAGAAATATAGTAAATCGGCCTTTCTTGCCCTTCATATTCCTGAGCCAAAAGTGCCCCTATAGACCTCTTTGTCGATGGTAGGTACAGCAAAAGCGGTGATCCGAGCTGTGGTGCGATCATTACCCTTTGTGACGTTAGCAAGTCCTTTAACCTTCCGAACGCGACCTCATGTTCTGTAGTCCAATTGTACACAACATTCTTCTTGAGGAGATCGCTGAAGCAGAAGGTAATTTCTGCGATCGCAGGGATGAACCTTCGCAGGTAAGATAACTTCCCCAAGAATGTTTTCAGAGTACTTTGATTGTGTGGCGCCGTCATGCTGGTGATGGCTGATACTTTAGCGGGATCAGGCTCGATGCCCTGGCAATGTATTACACATCCCAAGAACTTCCCCGAGGTTACTCCGAATGCGCACTTCATGGGGTTCATCTTTAGCTGGAAACTTCTGCATCTTTCGAATACTTCCGCAGGTCCCCCAAGTGGTCCGCTTCTTCCTTGGACTTGACAACCAAGTCATCAACATAAAATTCCACTTCCTTGTGCATCATGTCATGAAACCAAGCCATCATGGCTCGCTGATAAGTCGCGCCCGCGTTCTTGAGCCCAAACGGCATAACTGTGTAATTGAAAACCCCCACTGGCGTGATGAATGTGGTTTTCTGTGCATCTTCAGGGTCCATTTTGATCTGTTTGTACCCACTGAAGCCATCCATAAAGCTGAACATACGATGACCCGCAGTCGAATCGATGAGCCGATCAATGTTGGGCAGCGGAAAATCATCCTTAGGGAAAAAGCGGTTAAGGTATCTGAAGTCAACACAGATGCGAAGCTGTCCGTTCTTCTTCACCACGGGAACAATATTAGCTAACCATGTGGGATGGTGATTGGGCTCGATGAACCTGGCAGTCAGCAGCTTGACAATTTCTTGCTTGATTTTCACGTTTATCTCCGGCCTGAAGCTCCTTGTGCTCTGCTTTACCGGCTTAGATCCCGGGATCACATCTAACCTATGCATGGTGATGCTCGTGTCCAGACCGGACATCTCATCGTATTCCCACGCGATTACGTCTTTGTACTCAGTCAGAAGCTGCAGCAGTCTTTCTTCCTCCTCGCTCGTGAGGTCTGCAATAAGAAAGATGGGTCTCTTCTTTTCTTCGCTTGGGCTTAGGAATACCTCCTTCAGCTCCTGCTTCTGCAGTTTGGGCTTATCCTCCATGCACTCAGGCGCCTCTTTTAGCTTTTCTTCCGCAACGTCTGGTGTTTTCTTGTCCATTTCCATGACACGCTCGATTTGATTGATTTGCTCAGGGATATCCCCATG
Source organism: Linanthus parryae (assembly GCA_023055425.1). Lineage (NCBI taxonomy): Eukaryota > Viridiplantae > Streptophyta > Magnoliopsida > Ericales > Polemoniaceae > Linanthus > Linanthus parryae. Next base: position 75,980,384 of record JALGPY010000006.1, on the reverse strand, counting down.
CTCGCGTGGGGGTATCCCCACGCACCTTCATATGCGGTAGCATTTCTTCCCGTTTGCGTAGAAGCTTTCTATCTCTTTGCCCGCGGGATCATGCTTTGCTACCCTTTTCAGGGTGTACACACTCTTTCTTTGATAGGCAATCCGCGATGCCTCTTCTCGCGCGAACGACTTTTCCTTGGCCTCCTCCTTTGTCACCATTACTCCTGCTGGTGATTGATCCTTAATGTCCTCCCATCGAGACAAGCGGGTCGGATTGAACGGCCCTGGAGTTTGCTCGTCTGCCATCTCAGTGAACCACACTGCTTCGGTGAGGTGCACGTCATCCATATTAAAAGGGTTTACCGAGGCTGGTATCTCCACTACTCTGTCGTTCCAGATAGCCTTCATCACCTGGTGAGCTGTCGAGGGGACTGCATCAAAGCCATGAATCCAAGCTCGCCCTATGATCATATGATACGTAGTGTTCACATCGATGACGTAGAATTTGGCGGAACATTTGATTTTGCCTATCTGGACGCCCAGACGGATCCATCCTATCGTCATCCTGGAATCGCTTCCAAACCCCATTAGTGGGGATGGACGTCTGACAATCTTCTGCTCCGGGATTCCCGCCAACTTTAGAGTGTTGAGCGAGACCACGTTAACTGCCGCTCCTCTGTCGACAAACGCCCTTTTGAACTCGACACGCCTTTACGTACAAAGGCTTCTGGTGGCTCGCATCTGTGTTCTTGTCGCTTGCGGAGAAGGTCATGACCTTTTCTGTGGAACGAGATGCTCTGACAACTTTCCCATTGGAAACCACGATGTCTTCTTCATAATCCTCTTCTATCCTTAGGATTGCTTTTGTCATTTCTTTCCAGCATTTCTCCGAAAAGTTCATTTCATCGAAGAACCTGCTGAACCTGTGCGATCCTTTTATCCGATCGGCACGTTCGTCCTCTGTGTCTACACTGTAGTCCTCCTCATTGTAAACTTCGGCAATGATGGGTAGACCGTCTTCCGCAATCTCTTCGAGGTCCATAATTGCGATCATGGCCACCTCTTTGCCCTTCGGCTCTTGCTCCGCATGGGCGGGCAGTGGATTGTTTCGCACGTCTTGCCTCTGATCGCTGACAATCAACTCGCCATCTTTCATCTTACGGCTCACCATGTTTCTCAGCTTCTTGCAATCAGCCGTGGGGTGCATGATCTTCCCGTGGCATTCGCACCACTTTGGGTCCCTCATCATCTCCTTGGAGGGTATCCTTTCGAGCGGCGGCAAGATACCGTCTTTACGCCACTGCTTACACAAGTCGCTCGCTTCCTCTACCGAACATGGTAGAGGTGGCGCATCCAAGTTTGTAACCCTGGGTTGCTTTTTTGGCGAGACTGTACTAACCTCAGCCTCACGCCCCCTCTTGTAGCTGAACCTCCCAATTTTGAAGGTAGTTCCACTCGGGGATCGCTCAGGGGCGTGCTTCTTCTTCTGTCTCTCCACTATAGGCTCTATGTTTTTCGTGCACTCCATCAATTTTGAAAAGGTAGGAGTTTGTAGGTTGATAAGCATACCTTTGTACTCGTCTCGCATATCTTGCAGACATATTTCCACGAGCCTGCCCTCAAGCACTTCATCTCTGCACTCCAAGGACTTGGCTCTGAATTTCTTAATGAATGTCACACCGTCCTCCTCGCGTTTCTGGTACATGCGAGAAATATGAATCATTGTCACCTTTTCTTCCACCTGGAAGAATTTGGTATAAAACTTCTGAATCATATCATCCCAGGTCTTCAAGGATCCGGCATCTAACGTCCTATACCACTTGTAGGCAACATTTCCCAAAGATTTGGGGAACTCACGCATCAGTAGCTTGGGATCGGCTCCATATGGTCCCATCACATCGATGAAACGCATGACGTGCTCGTGGGCATTCCCATTGACATCCTCGAACTTGTCCCACTTAGGAGCTTTGTACCCTGCGGGGTTAGGCATGAGATAAATTTCTCGTGGGATGGGCGGATCATTATCAACCTTTGGAATGATGGTATCTGCGAATGGTTGATTAGCCAAGATGGTTTCTATGCGCCGCTGCAGCGACGTCATGCACTCCGGTGCACTTCCCCCAGCAGCAGGAGGAAGGGTTGTTGCAGTTGGAGGAGACACATATGCCGCGGTCGGGCTAGGAGCGTATTGTGAATTCACGTTGCCCCACGTTGCCGGCGGAGGAGGCAAGGGGTATTGTGAAGATGGATTGGGTGCCAGAGTTGGCGGTTGAGGAATATGAGTGGTAAGAGGCAATATTTGAGCTGTTTGCCCATGGACTGAGGGAAATTGCACCGTTGCCGGTGGGGTTTGCAGATTGGGGTTAGGTGGCGTGGGTAATACCCCCATCCCTTGAGTGGTGGAGGCTCCTCCTCCCTGAGAGACGGCATTGGCCGATGTGGGATTTGGGGCAAGGGTCCCCAGGATGGCCATTATCCGTTCCATCTGTGCAGATTGAGCCTTAAGAGCCTTTGACTGATTCTGGATGGTGGCATTTAAGGCCTCTAGCGTCGGAGCCTCACCGGCGGCCGTAGGAGTGTGACGGGTCTCCTCTCCCGAGGTGGTCTCCGTTGAGGGCGATCTGTTACTGACATCATCTTCATGAGACATGGTTGCTTGCAGTGGTAAGATTTACTTCGGGTTCACCAAATGTGTACGAGAGAATCCCGCAGGGAGAATTCAATATACACCAAGAGTAGAGGATAGAAAGAACACAGAAAGAATAAGGTTGTGTGTAGAGAGAGAGTAAGGCAATAGCACTGTATGAGAGAGAGACAGGATTTTGGCAGAGCTTCCGCGTCTCTCAGGTTGTTCTCCCCTGTATGGAAGGGTTAACGATCCTATATATAACGGAGAATGTGACCGTTGTAGTGTGGTTAATGCGCCCATTAATGGCGGCTTAATTACCTTAACCACAACGGCACGTTCGTCCGCGTATATAGGGACCGTTACAGCACGTTCTCCGTGTATACCGGAACTGTTACGAGGTTGACAGGGTTGACCGGGTTTATGGAGCTCGTGCCATAAATCTCTCAAAGCAGTTACTAAGGGTCGCGCGCGGGCTTGGTTGTCACTCGCGCGCGATAGGACTTACTCTAGCCTCCAAACCACTAAGTCCCTACAAGTCCCGTGTGGTGGTATGCGCGGGCTCTGTCTCGCAGCCCGCACGTGGATCAGCGCGGCTGGTGATCCAGTGTGTGTGGAGCACAGCTAGGTGTGCTGGATGGTCGCCACGTGGCTAAGATCTTCCTGTCTAGAAAGCACTATCTACAGTTTCCTAAAAAAACATTCGAATTCTGCTCCCTCTGATGGGAAGGTGGTGGTGGCTGACCTTCAACAACCACAAGATCGATGTTAATGCTCAGCTGAAACTGTCAATATAAAACCCCGCATTTTATTTGGGGGTTAATTTGTAATTTTTAAAAAGTATTTGTCAATTTTCAAGTAATTTTATATTTCAAACTTTTTCTTGACTAATACTTAGTTTTAAAGTATAAGGGTGTCACTGGACATCTATGATTATATATAACTTTATTTTGAGACATTGTAATTTTGGAAACTTAAGTTACACCATTTGAAATTTATATATTTGGAACATATTTATAGATTCTCAAAAGTAAATTTTTACATTTATATACATAGCATATTATTATGAATTATTTGGTAAGTTTTAATTTATATATTAAAGTTTTTATGTGTCGGCTAGTAATTAGAAATTATATTCTCACCCCTCAACTTTTGGCATTCACACTTCACCCCGACTAGAAATTCATCTAATGATTATTTCTACTCAAGTCCCCCTCCACTATCTTTTGCCAACTCTACTTAAGTATGGAGATTTTCTTTTTACAGGCATCTCCCCTTTTTCTCTACTAATACATCAAGTACACTACTCCCATCTCCATCAACTCTCACTACTACCTACCCTCATGTATTTACATTACCATGTGAGATTATTCACTACCTACCTCCACCATCAACTTTATTTCGTCCATTCTCTTTTCCTTTTATTTTCTCTCTTCAAGAACACTCATACTAATAGTTGTTGGGTGTTGATCTCACAAAAACACCATCAAAATTTTATTTTCTGGCATCCAAATCATGAAAAACTTGAGTCCAAGCTTGGTAGGATCATCGTAAGGAGTTCTTTCACCATTCCACTCAAGGATTGAATGCCAATTTCACTCTTTCATCCACCATCTTCTTGAAATTCTTGGGGGTAAAGTTTTCTTTAAGTATTGAATTCATGCTTGCATGTCAATGTTTAGCTTTGATTGATGGAATTTCATCTTAATTTTCTTCATTTTCATGTTTAATTCTTCATTTCCATGGTTAGATCATGTTTGCTACTTCAAAATTTAGACTGTTTCAAGAAACTCACACTAGAACCCACGTGCACTTAGTAAATTTCTAGTTAGTTGCAATTGAATCTCAAGAATATTTTTAAAAATTTGTGTCAAGAGCACTTAAAAGTATTATATCATGTTTAAAATGATGTTATATGGATGAAAAACAAGTCTACTTAAATTGCATGTACCACTAGAACCACTCTTATTGATTTTTGTAAAATTTGCATGTTGATACAATCTGACCAGCTTTGAAAGATGTGGTAGTTCTTCATATTATCTCTCTGTAAAAAGTTTAAATATTATATTTATGAACCTAGACTTAGAGAGGATCATTTTGAGAAAAATATCATCTTCATTGCATTTTTAGTTAAGGAGATATGGTCCTTTGTACATGCATGTTTTCTGAAACTCTGTTTCTGAACTAGTCTTGGCATTCTTATTAAAAATCCTATTTTAAAAAATGTTTGGCACCTCAACTTACTTGTGTTATAGCTATACACATTGAGTATTAATATGAAGAAGATGAACATTATTGCTATTCTCCAAGTAGTAGTAATGGGCCTTCAAAATTGAAACGTTCTTCCAAATTTATGTCTGCACATCGCCATTTATTTATTTATTTTATGTCATTAGTTCTATAAGAGTTTTGGATAAGATTCTTTATGTTTCAAAAATTTGACACATTTATCTATCGTCTAAATGTGTATCATAATTTTATGAAATGTTCTGATATGGTAAATATGGCTCTAAAGTCAGAGCTACAATTTTGTCCTGAATAGTAGTTTCACATTTTTAAAGAAGCTTGACTTTTTGAATTTCTAATTGTTTTGTTGGAATAGTATTGATAAGTGAACATCATTATTTACATTTGTGACATATAGGACTATGTGGCATGTAGGGTAGTATTTTGATTATGGATGTGTAAGTTAATTGTAACAGCTACATTATATGTATAATTCTAGACATCGGCCTCGTAAGAGAAAGTGGTTGTCGTTGGAGTGCTAGACGTACACTCTTGCTTTTGGTTGTGATTCATCTAAGTGGTAAGTACATATGTGAGACCCTTACTTATCAAAATGCGAGTATATATGTGATTTCTCAAATGAATATTTTGTTGATTGAAAAAGTATGAAAAGCATGATTTATACTTGAAAGTTGTTTGGATATTCATGACTTCTTGGTGAGACCTCTTGAAAATCACTTGTGAAATCTGATTGAGTTGTTATAAAGAGAAGAATTGAAACACTTATTATGGATTTAGGACGATGTACAGAGTTGTGTTATTTATGGCTTCGGTCGGAGGTGCAAAACGATCCTCCTATTACTTATGGGTACGTCTATTGAAGCAATGCTTCGTGTAAGTTCAGCTTGTTTTCAAAGGATGACGTGCATTAAGTTTCAAGGCCTTGAAACTGTGTTCAAAGGCTTTAACTTACACGACAGCATGAGCATGAACTAAGAGGGAGCTTTTCTAGCTCAGATCTCTCTCTATCTCTTATTATCTGTTTATTACATACTTGATGATGAAAGAAAAACTAATATATTATTTAGATTAGCTGTTATTTCCACTGATAAGCTTTACTTATGAAGAATAATCTAGTTGCCTGTTTTGCAAGTTTATTTCCTAAATGGTTTGAATGCAGGAATGGAAATATACTTCTCTGATTGATTGTGTGTCAGAACAGTCATGTCTGGAGCCTCATAACTCTCCTAAAAACAAGATCAAGTTAGTATCTTTGAAGATATTGAAAAACTAGACTTTGGAAGAGCTGTTACAAGAGTCAAAGAAACATTGTTGATTTTTAGGGAAGTTTGTTCCCATAAGATCCTGAGGACCTTCAATTCAAATTGGCTTCATAAGAGTGTGAAGGATAGAAGAATTTAGAATAAAATAAAAGATAGACACACTCAAACACATTCAGGGATTGACAAGCAACAAGGAAGCAGACTTATTCATCTCAATCCAAGCTTCTGAAGAGCACTGCATTCTCAGTGCTAGACTTTGTCTCGGTGTTCTTCTTTCTGAACTTCATTTGTACATCATTCTGATAATACTTCTTGTTTAATTTCTCGTAAGTTTTTCAAGTGAACAACACATAATCCCTATTGGATAAGTTAGCTAGAGCAGTTACTACATAAGTTAGTGAGAACCACTAGCTGTAACAGAGTAGAGAAAGTCTCTGTTCTTGCGATCTAGGTCTTAGATTTTGATTAATAAGAATTGAGTTCAAAACCCTGCAGGGATTAAGTCCCTGAGGTAGAGACGTAGGTCCAAGTGGACTGAACTCTATAAGTCCTTTGCCTCTTGCATTTACATTTCAGTTCCTATATTTTTCTGATTTACTGCTCAAACAGGTTTTTGACCAGTAAATCTTTTCTAAATTATTTTGATTTCAAATGTTTGAAACTCATTTCAAGGCCTTGAATTACTATATGTTCTCTTAAAACTCATTTGAAATCACATCTTTGGAAAAAGTTTCCATACTCTATTCAACCCTCCTTCTAGAGTATTGATCATGTACTTGTATATGTTGTACTTCCCCATTTCAATTGGTGTCATAGCTTGTATCACTGCATAGATCTAAAAATCTTGTGATTATGAGTACAGCAGGAGATGGTGGTTTCACTCAGGGAAGAGCTGCTAACAGACCTCCCTTATTTTGCGGTGACAATTTTGTGCACTCGAAAAGCCCTGATGAAAATGTTCATCATTGATCAAGATATGGAGTTGTGGATTATCATTCAGAATTTTCCTCACACATTCTACACAGAGAAAGATGCGATCAGAACTCCCAAAATTGAGGATTCACTTTTAGTTTCTGAATTAGAACAGTTCTTTTAAAATTATAGAGATATGAATCTCTGATATTGTGCTTTGAGTGCTGATGAACTCAACAGGAATTCAAGATGCAAGACTGCCAAGGAAATATGGGATAATATTGTGGTGACCTTTGAAAGAACTAACCAAGTCAAGCAGACAAAGATCAACATATTCCTTAGACAGTATAAGTTGTTCTGATGAATGGAGATGAATCCATCAGAGACATGTTCAAGAGGTTCACAAATATTTTCAACAACTTGGATTCATTAGGAAAACACATTTCTAATGAAGAAAATGTTAGAAAGATATTGAGAAGTATTCCCAAAGCCAAATGGGAACCAAAGACTACTGCCATTGAAGAAGTGCAAGATGTATCATCCCGTCAACTTGATGATATGCAAGGTAAGCTGCTCACACATGAGATCTCCATGTATGAGATAGATGGAAAGTTACCAGACAATGTCAAGAATTTAGCTCTCAAGGCTAAAGAGAGTGGACCATCTCAAGGCCTTGAACCAGAAGATAATGATGATGAAGATTCGTTTTCTCTTATTTCCAAAGCCTTGACCAGAATCTTGAAGATGAAAAAGAACTTTTGAAATAAAGATTTCAGCAGGGGAAAAACCAGATCCTTCAGTAACAGAGACTACAAAGGTAAATCATATTCTCATGGTAATAAAACTAAAGTAATGAATTGCTTTGAGTGTGGTGATGCAAGACACTTAATCAGAGACTGTCCACACAAGAAAATCAAACACTTTCAAAATAAAAATCATGACAGAATAAAGAAATCTATGGTAGCCTTATGGAGTGATTCTTTAGTGATTCTGAATCTGAGGAAGAACAAGCGAACCTCTGCCTTATGGCCAAGCATGATGAAAGTTATGAAAAGAACATTGATGTAATGATAAACAGTTTGATTTCAGCACTAACATATGTCCTCTCATACTACCTCGGAACAATGATTTTAAATGTAGAGGACTATCTGAAAGAAATCAGGATCTTAAAAGAAAAGGTTCATGAGAAGGAAAAAGAAAACATGGAACTTGTTTGCCTAAATCAAAATCTTGAAATTTCTCAGAAGAAGTCTGACAGAGATTTAAAGGCCTTGGAAACCAGTTTCAAATCCTTGAAAACTCAAGCCAAGAAAGTAGTCACTGAAAACTCTCTCATGAGTGACAACATGGTTGCTTTAAAACATCAGTGTGATGAATTAAAGGAACGAAGGACTACTCTAACTGAGAAACTTCAAAATACTGAGAAAGTTGTGACAAAGCTTGCTAGTTCAGAACACAATGTAAACCTGATTCTTGGAGGATGTTTACAGTATGTTCACAAAACAAGTATTGGCTATAATCCAAACTTCCCTAAAAAAAGCAATACTAGATTTGTGAAGGATGGTAATCAATCTTCTCCCAAATGTCATTACTGTAACAGAATTGGTCATGTTAAGGTGACTTGTCCTTTTAGAAGAAGAGACCATCAAATAATGAGGAACACCTTTCCACTTCAACTTAAAGGACACATTATACAGATTTGGGTTCCAAAAAAGGTAAGACCACCTAACATGGTTGACCCTGAATATGAATCTAAATTCCACACTTGGTCTAACAGCTGCGTAAGACAGTGAATGGTGTTTGTAGGCTGTCACCAAGAGCAAAATGGTTTATGGACAGTGGTTGCTCCAGACACATGAGTGGAAAGAGATCTTTATTCTCATAACTTAAAGAGCAATCTGAAGGTTCAATCACACTTGGTTACAAAGGCAAGTGCAACATTCTGGGTATTGGTAAAGTTGGTACTGGTTCTGAAAATTTTATTTCTGATTTTATCTAGTTGATGGCTTGAAATTTAATCTTCTTAGTGTATCTCAGCTATTTGATAGTGAAAACAAAGTTATTTTGACAAAGAGATATTTGTGGTGCAAAATGAGAAATCTGGAGTCTGCATTCTCACTGCCTCAAGGTCAAACAATGTCTATAATTTACACACTAACAAAGTTGCAGGAGAAAGTCTGAAGTGCCTCGAGGCCTTGAAAGAGGATTCAAAGCTTTGGAATAGAAATCTTGGTCACATTAGTTTGTATACCTTGAACAAGTTGATTTCCAAAGACCTGGTAAAAGGTCTACCCTCAATCAAATTCAAATATGAAAAAGTATGTTGCTCTCAAGGTAAACAGACAAGAAGCTCCTTCATTTCAAGAAGTTTGTAAGTACTACTAGACATATTGAGTTGCTTCATATGGATCTTTGTGGTCCTATAAGAACTCTAAAAAAGAGATTCAAATATTTTTCATCTCATCCAGTTGACAACATTATATCTGATCCATCCACTGGTACACATACAAGATCTCAATTGAAAAATTTGTGTGCTTTTAACGCTTTTTTTTCTCTTGTAGAACCCAGAAATGTGAAAGAGCACTACAAGAAGAAGATTATATCATTTCTATGAAAAGTGAACTCAATGAATTTGAGAGTAACAAGGTATGGAATCTGGTTCCTCCACCTAAAGATCAGTCTGTTATAGGCACAAGATGGGTGTTCAAAAATAAGCTAGATGAAAATGGCAAGGTAATCAGGAACAAAGCCAGACTAGTAGCTCAAGGCCACAATCAGGAAGAATGTATTGAATATAAGGAGACATTTGCTCATGTTGCAAGGTAAGAAGCAATTAGAATTCTACTTGCATTTTCATCTCACAAGAACATTAAAAAATTTCAAACGGATGATAAGTGTGCATTCATTAATGGTTACTTGCAAGAAGAAGTCTTGTTGCTCAACCCCCTAATTTTGAAAATGATGAGTTTCCAGATTATGTCTACAAACTTGACAAATCTCTTTATGGTTTGAAACAGGCTCCAAGGGCTTGGTATGAAAGATTGTCAAAGTTTCTTCTTGAAAATGATTTAAGAGAGTTTAGTTGATAAAACTCTTTTCATCAAGACTCATGAGAAAGACCTTTTGTTAGTTCAAATATATGTTGATGATAATATGGTTGGAGCTACTAATGATTCTCTTTGTAAGGATTTCTCAAGTCTTATGAGCAGGAAATTTGAGATGAGCTATATGGGTGAATTGAACTTCTTCCTTGGACTTCATGTTCATCAAATGAAGAAATGAATCTTTCTACACAAATGAAGTATACCAAGGACTTGATTCACAAATACAATATTTTTCAGTTCAAGGTAACCAAGACTCCATTGAGTTCTACTCTATTCTTAGACAAGGATCAAGCTGGTAAGAGTGTAAATCATAAAGAGTATAGAGGAATGATTGGATCACTGTTATATCTTACTGCAAGTAGACCATACATTATGTTTAGTATCTGTATGTGTGCTAGATTTCAATCTGATCCTAAATAGTCACACATGGTTGTTGTTAAAAGAATTTTCATATATCTCAATGGTACCAAAGACTTAGGTATTTGGTATCCAAAACAGTCTAACTTCTCTCTTTGTGGATATTCAGATGCTGACTTGGCAGGGTATAAAGTTGACAGAAAAAGCACTTCAGGGTGTTGCCAATTTCTTGTTTCTTCTTTAATCAGCAAAGAAACAGAACTCTGTGGCACTATCAACAGCTGAATCTAAATATGTAGTAGTTGGAGCATGTTGCACTCAAGTGCTATGGATTGATCAGCAAATGAGAGACCTGCGATTTGACTTTGAAGACATACCTAGCAAATGTGACAAAACAAGTGCTATTTCAATCACAAAGAATCCAGTTCAGCATTCCTGACACAAGCACATAGATGTTAGACCTCATTTCATCAGAGATCATGCTGAAAAAGGTGATGTTGTTCTTGAATTTGTTTCTACTAACATGAATTTGGCAGATATCTTCGCTAAAGCATTATCAGAAGAAAGATTTACACCCCTCAGTTTAGAGTTGGACATGCTCAATAAGGAAGAATTGGTTTAGGGAGAGTATCTGGTAAGCATCAGGTAAGTATTATGTGTCTCAAAGTTTTGAAATGATTTTCAAAGCCGTGAAAATAATCTCAAAGCCTTGATTGTACGTGTTCAGCTGTATAGCTTTTCATGGTCTTGAAAGCCTTTTCAAAGCCTTGAAAATAAGTCTGTATGCTATAGAATAAATAATTGTATCTATCAATGTTGGGTGATATCTTTTTAGATAATTGATCAATATTGATTTTAAATTTTTAAACTTATTTTATTTTAAATCTGTATTATTTATTTCCTTTCCCACGTCACACACACACAAATTTGAATTTCATTCAAACTGCAAAGATCTTAAAAGAGTTGGTAATATTTATGTTTCCTTATCTAACTCAAACTCTCTAGTATTTATCTTCTTCTACTTTATCTCTTGTCTCTGTATATCTCTTGCCTCTCTATTTACCCTCAAACTCTGATGAGCACATGGAGAGAATACCAAAGAATCAAGACGGCCGGAGGATCAAAGGTGGTTTCTGAGATGAAGAGTAAAATTTTTGAAGATATTGTTCAAAATACCAGCGGTGATTCTAGTTCCTGAAATCCAAATGAAGAAAGGTTTCCTTCTCCTCGTAAGAAGAAAACCAAGAAGGATGAGACTCCAACTTCTAGTAGTAATAATAATAATATTAATAATAATAATAATAATAATAATAATAATAATAATAATAATAATAATAATAATAATAATAATAATAATAATAATAATAATAATAATAATAAGAAGAAGAAGAAGAAGAAGAAGAAGGTAAATAAATCTTCTCCTGAAGAACGGTCAGAAGATTAGATTACTAGCCTTAAGAAACTAAAGAAGAAAAAGCCTACAAAGAGGACAAAGGAAAAGTTGATGATGGAGAACCAGAAAAGGTACAGGGAAGGAACTACAACTCTATTCTGAAAACCACATTACCCCTGGAAAAAAAACTTGTCTCTCTAGCAAATGGTTTATTGGAAAATTCTTAATCATTCAGATGTTGCATATGTAGGGTTTTGATCATGAATACGCAGCATAAAAACAAATATAATCCATGCAATACCCTCCAAGGATCACATGACAAGAGACATAACAATGGTAAGGGAAGAATATCAAGTTACACACCTTGGGGTTTCTCCTGTGATGACTTGTAACGTGAATTGTGTCACGTTCTCTATAGTTGATCCACGCCTAGAGTTGAGATCTAGATCTTCCTTCTCCTTTGTGCTAGCCCGGAATGATGGAAAAGGAAGAAGAAATCACACAACACAAGGCAACAAGGAGTTGGCGGCCTCCTTGTTGGGCCGACGGGAGGGGGGCGGCGGCAAGGGGGGCGTGCGCCTCTCTTGCTTGCTTGCTCTCTCTCTCTCTCTCTCTCTCTCTCTCTCTCTATTTTTTGTTCTCTCCCACTCAAGTTATGAAATAAAGGCTCATAAGTGTGGTAAGGAAGGAAGGAAGGAGCATCCTTTACATAGTCCAAAAAATCCTTGCCAACTACCTAAAGGACCCACTATAGTCCTACTAGAATTCGGTTTAGTCCCTTCCTTGCAATTTAGTCCTACTAAGTTTGCAAGGTGTTGCAAAGTGATCCTTGTTATAATTAATTACCAAATCTAGTTCAACTCTATATAGCGTGTGACCCCATAGGTTCTATCTAGTTGGTAGCAACAATCTGCTAAAATGGAGCGGTTTCTAGCAAAACATCCATTCTAGCCAACTAATAGAATAGTCATCCGACAAACCTTGTACAAGTAATTGTCTCATCCCTTTGTCTCTATACCCGGATTGGACACGAGACATACAAGTCACACTCGTATATCCAATCCATAGTTTCTCAATCCATGGTAATAGCTTTATTCGTGCAAATAACATCAATATCCCATATTGATTTATTTGAGTATGGTCAGACATTCTATAAGCACTATCCCTCGAGTGGCCTAGGATATTTGCTCTCGTTATCTGGGAGGGACAAATTCTACCTACGTCCACTACGATCTCTAAGCTTGCTTCTTATTGTATCCGGTACACGCCTTCATAACTACTCAGTTACGGTGTAGCGTTTAACGCTACCAAAATCACTATAGTCCACAACTAGAATATCTAGCTACTTCAAGTCTAAGGATGACAATACCATTGCACCACGAGAAGCACTTGTGACTTAACATAACGTGTATGTAGCCTTCTCGGAGATGGGTCAATCCGGTGCGCCATTACCCTTAATGCACACCCATGTGTTGGATCATGATATCCCCATATCAATCCAACCCCATACTAGTCTATAGATGATTGTCCCATTGATCATTTATACTAGACTAGGGATATTTAAGATAAAAAACACAATTGTAAATCTAAGGACTTCATTATATTAAATATCCAATAAATAATACAATGAATGTTCTGGCCATAATAAATTCAAACTAAACTAGATTGCCTCTAGGGCATATATTCCAACAGCATAATTTAGTCTCACGCTGGAGGCAGGATCTGTCAGGACTTGGGATGACATGGTACAGAGGTTCTACACAAAATTCTTCCAGATGGAGGAGAAGGTTACAATGATACATCTCTCCCGTATGTATCAGAAGCGCGATGACGATGGTGTCACCTTCATCAAGAAGTTCAGAGCCAAATCATTGGAGTGCAGGGATGAAGTGCTCGAGGGCAGGCTCGTGGAGATATGCCTACAAGGCAGGCGAGATGAGTACAAGGGTATGTTAATTAACTTACAAACTCCTACTTTTTCAAAGTTGATTGAATGTACCAAGAACATAGAGCCTATAGTGGAAAGGCAAAAGAAGAAGCACGCCCCTGAGCGATCTCCAGGGGGACCCACTTTCAAGATTGGGAGGTTTAGTTACAAAAGGGGACGCGAAGCTGAAGTCAACACATCTTTGCCACACAAGAAACCCAGGGTTGCGACCTCAGATGCGCCGCCTCTACCATACTCATTAGAGGAAGTGATTGACCTATGCAAGCAGTACCGTAAAGACGGGGTTCTGCCTCCGCTCGAAAGAATACCCTCCAAGGAGATGATGAGGGACCCGAAGTGGTGTGAGTGCCACGGAAATATTATGCACCCCACAGCTGACTGCAAGAAGCTTAGGCACCTTGTGAGTCGAAAAATGAAAGAAGGGGAGTTAATTGTCAGTGATTAGAGGCAGGACGTGCGCAATAATCCGCTGCCAGCCCATGCAGAGCAAGAGCCGAAGGGCAAAGAGGTAGCCATGGTCGCGATCATGGACCTTGAAGAGATTGTGGAGGATGGTCTGCCCATCATCGCTGAAGTCCATGACGAGGAAGATTACAGCATGGACACCGAGGAATCGCGTGCTGACAGGATGAAGGGGTCGCATAGGTTCAGAAAATTCTTCGACGAGATGAACTTTTCGGAGAAATGCCGGAAGGAGATGACAAAAGCGATTCTGAGGGTAGCAGAAGACTTCGAAGAAGACATTGTAGTCTCCAATGGAAAAGTTTTTTAGGCGTCTCGCTCTACGGAGAAGATAATGACTTTCTCCGCAAGTGACAAGAAGACGGATTCGAGTACTCAGAAGCCCTTGTATGTTACAGCGGTGATTAACGACGTCGAGTTCAAGAGGGCATTTGTCGATGGAGGAGCAGCCGTCAATGTAGTTTCGCTCAATACTCTAAAGTTGGCAGGAATCCCAGATAAGAAGATCGTTAGGCACCCGTCCCCGCTGTTGGGATTCGGAAGTGATTCCAAGATGACGATGGGCTCGATTCGTCTGGGTATCCAGATAGGAAAGATCAAGTTTTCGGCAAAGTTATATGTCATTGATGCGAATACTACGTATCACATGATCATAGGGCGAGCCTGGATTCACCGTTTTGACGCGGTTCCTTCAACAGCTCACCAAGTGATGAAAGCCATCTGGAATGGCAGGGTAGTCGAGATATCAGCTTCAATAAACCCCTTTAATTTGAACGAAGCGCATCTCACGGAAGTAGTATGGTTCTCCGAAATGGCGGATGAGTAAATGTCGGGGCCATTCAATCCGACTCCTTTGCCTCGATGGGAAGACATCAAGGATCAGTCACCAGCAGGAGTAATGGTGACGAGAGAGGATGCCAAGGAGAAGGTGCCCACACGCGAAGAAGCATCACAAGTCGCCTACCAGAGGAAGAATGTGTACACTTTGAAGAGAGTGGTAAAGAATGACCATAAGGGCAAGGAGATAGAATGTTTCTACTCCAATGGAAAGAAGTGCTATCGCATATGAAGGTGCACGGGGGTATCCCCATTCGAGCATGGGGATATCCCTGGGCAAATCAGTCAACTTGAACAAGGCCCGGATGAGGATAAGCTAAAGTTAGAAGTTATGGAGGAAAAGTTGAAAGAAGCGCCTGAGTGCATGGAAGACAAGCCAAGGCTACAAAGACAGGAACTGAAAGAAGTGTTCCTCAGCCCAAGCGAAGAAAAAAAGAGGCCTGTCTTCCTGAACGCAGACCTCACAAGCGATGAGGAAACAAGACTGCTGCAATTACTGACTGAGTATAAGGATGTGTTTTCTTTGGAGTATGATGAGATGCCTGGTCTGGACATGAGCGTGATGATGCACAGATTGGGTGTTGACCCGGGATCTAAACCGGTGAAGCAAAGTGCGAGAAGTTTCAGGCCAGAAATAAATGTGAAGATCAAGCAAGAAATTGTCAAGTTGTTGACTGCTAAGTTCATTGAGCCAAATCATCATCCCACTTGGTTTTCCAACATCGTGCCAGTGGTAAAAAAGAATGGTCAACTCCGCATCTGCGTAGACTTTAGGGACCTCAACCGTTTATGCCCAAAGGACGACTTCCCGTTGCCCAACATCGATTTGCTCATCAATTCTACTGCGGGGCACCGGATGTTCAGTTTCATGGATGGTTTCAGTGGATATATCCAGATCAAGATGGATCCTGAGGATGCACGGAAAACTGCGTTCATTACGCCAGTTGGGGTATTTAACTACACAGTTATGCCCTTTGGACTCAAGAATGTGGGCGCGACTTATCAGCGAACAATGATGGCCCTGTTCCATGACATGATGCATCAGGAGGTAGAATTCTATGTCGATGATCTGGTTGTTAAGTCCAGAGAGGAAGTAGACCATCTGGGAGGTATGCGGAAAGTGTTCGAAAGATGCAGGAGTTTCCAATTGAAGATGAATCCCATGAAATGCGCGTTCGGAGTGACTTCGGGGATGTTTTTGGGATGCGTGATAAATCGCCAAGGAATTGAGCCTGACCCCGCGAAAGTATCGGCTATCACCAGCATGACGACACCGCATAATCAGAGCACTCTGAAGACGTTCCTAGGGAAATTATCTTACCTGCGGAGATTCATCCCAGCAATTGCAGAAATAACCTTTTGCTTTGGCGATCTCCTAAAAAAGAATGCTATATACAATTGGACGGAGGAGCATGAAGCCGCATTTGGGAGACTGAAGGACCTGCTGACATCACCAAGGGTAATGATTGCACCGCAGTGGATCGCCACTTTTGTTGTACCTGACATCGATGAAGAAGTCTATAGGGGCGCTGTTGGCTGAAGAATATGAAGGACAGGAGAGGCCGATCTATTATATCTCCCTTGTAGTACAACCATCCGAGTCAAGGTACACAGATATCAAACGCCATTGTCTTGCTTTATTCTTTGTGATAGAGAAGTTAAAGCACTATTTCGCCTCGCACAAAGTTGTGGTGATTACAAAGAGTGACCCCATACGGTATCTCTTGAGTCAATATTTTCCCTGCAGAAGATTGGAAAAATGGTACATGACTATCTCGCAGTATGATATTACGTGTGCTCGACCGCGAGCAATCAAATCGCAAGCAGTGTCGGACCTTCTGGCACAGTTCCCGGATAGTAGCTATGAACCAATGATTGAGGAGGAATTAGAAGGGCCTGAGATTTTTTCACACCATATTAGAAGCTTCACTTTGATGGATCGTCAACAAGGAAAGGTGGCGGAATCGGAATTGTTCTGACTAAATCGGATGGGGAAGTCATCCAAGTCTCCACCAAGTTAGATTTTCGAGTAACAAACAACGAAGCAGAGTATGAGGCCCTGATCGCGAGACTTCGTGCGGCCATGGCACTGGAAGTTAAAAATCTGACAGTCATGGGGGACTCTAAACTAATTGTAAAACAAGCTTCAGGCGAGTATGGGTTGAAGGAAGTAAATCTGTTGCCTTATCGGACCTTGGTGCAAAAGCTGGTACAGCAGTTTTGTGATGTCAAGTACGAGCACACGCCTAGAGCTGATAATCGGCATGCCGATGCCTTAGCCACTTTGGGATCCAAAATCAGTGCGGACAAGTGTCCTGCGAAAATTTTGATCGAGGTCAGAACAACTTCGGCCCTGACGCAGGAGGCGTGCAAAGATGAATCCACAGACGATGAAGATTGGAGAAAACCAATACTGCGTGCAATTGCTGAGGGAACGAGCAAAGAAAATTGGGCATCCACTAAAGGTTATTGCATACATGACAATTCCCTTTACTACAAGGGTCCAGGAGGAATACTCATGCGATGCGTTTCGCAGCAGGAGGGGCAAGCATTATTGGAAAATATTCATCAACATTCCTGCGGGGAAAGTGAAGTGTCGATTTATCGAAAAGCCCCGAGATATGGGATCCATTGGCCAGATATGTCCACGGCTGCTGCAGTCATTCAAGGAAATTGTGAAAGCTGCACATTAATCAAAGACTCTTTGGAAATTGCTCTGGTTGATGATGACACAGATTGTAGAAAACCACTCTTTGATTACCTGACGGAAGGAATTGAGCTCGACCAGAGAAAGGAAGCTGAGAAACTTAAAAGAAAAGCGGCTCGATATGTAGTACAGGAAAACATACTTTGGCGAAGAGGCCACAAAAGGTAATTTACTCAGATGTCTAGATAGCCAAGAAGCGCAAGAGGTGATGCACTTATCTCAACAAGTGGAGCATCATGGAGGTGCGAAACTATGCAGACAAATTCTCACCGTTGGCTATTTCTGGCCCACAATGGAGGCAGATTGTCGCACCAAGGTGAAAAGATGTCAGGAATGTCAATTCAAGGGCAATCTTGTGCATGATCCTGCTGTAAACTTACATGCATTAGGAACACTGTGGCCATTTCATACTTGGGCCTTAGATTTTATCGGTCCCATTCGACCGGCCTCGCATGGAAACCAGTTCATCTTGACGGCGACAGAGTTGTTTACTAAGTGGGTGGAGGCAGTACCGCTCAAGACAGAAAATGCACTCGCAGTGGTCAATTTTGTTCAAGAAAACATCATATACCGGTTTGGAATCCCCAATACAATTCTCTCGGTTAATGGCACTCCTTTTGTAAATCGCCAGGTGGCCGCGAAACTGGCGGAATACAACATAAGGCAAGTTTGCTCCACGCCTTACTATCCGAAAGGGAATGGTCTAGCAGAAGCAACCAACAAGATGATGCTAAGGATTTTGAGTAAGATGGTCGCAGATGATCAAAAGAGGTGGGCAAGCTCTTTAAATATAGCTTTATGGGCGTATCGCACTTCGCCCAGGACCCCCACAGGAGTCTCCCCGTTCCTTCTATGTTATGGAGCTGAAGCTGTTGTCCCAGCAGAAATAAAAGTCAATTCTGCAAGGATAGCCTTTCATGCCTTGTACGAAAATCAACGTGACCATGACTTAATATTGCTGGAAGAGAAGCGTGAAAAGGCTAAAAGGGCTAATAAAAGATACAAGGAAAGAATTGCGCGCGCATACAACAAAACAGTTCCACACCGAGATTTTGCGGTTGGGGACTTGGTTCTGCGAGCTTCAGATCACTGTATGCGGGAGGCAGCGCATCCAAAGTTTGCAGCTAACTGGGAAGGACCGTTCGAAGATAAATAAGTCTTTTACAGCGGCTACTGCACAATACAGAGACTTCACGGGACTGCAACAACCCCAAGTACAATCAATATGCGCTGGATCAAAAAGTACTATCCTTAGTCTATCTCTTTATGATTAACGCCAAAGACTGTTGAAATCTTATGTACTTATGCACTATTTCCTTCTATATGAGGAATTTGTAGTTGTGATCCTCCCATATGAGGATACTTAATAAAAAGGATTCTCCCATATGAGAAGAACTTTGTTATCTTGATGGCATTTATGATTTCATTTACTTGTCTGCTTACATTTTTAAACTTCTCGAAAGCCTATCTGCTTAGATAGCAGCTATAATATACGATCCCATGCGGTCAAAAGCCTATCTGCCAAGATAGCAGCTATAACATATGATCTCATGCGATCCAAAGCCTATCTGCCTAGATAGCAGCTATTTTGAATTATTATCTTAAGTGATCTAAAAAACCTATCTGCCTAGATAGCATCAATAGCAACAACGCCCTTGTGCGATGCAAAGCCTATCTTCCTAGATAGCAGCTATAACATATGATCTAATGCGATCCAAAGCCTATCTGCCAAGATAGCAATTATATTGAATTATGATCTTAAGTGATCTAAAAAGCCTATCTGCCTAAATAGAAGCAATAGAAAAACATACCGTGCAATTCAAAGCCTATCTGCTTTAGATAGCAAAATTATTCAAACATTATTTGGATATATATGCAATGGAAACACAACCTGTTTCGTCATATAGCAAGCATGCATGCGAAAGTTCCAATTTCTTGTATCAAACGAGGACAACAAATGACAAAGCATATTTCATTAATATTCAAAATGACTTACAATTTATCTGTCTAGATAGCAGCTTACAAGCAAAGATTTACACTAAGGACAAAGTACTAATCTAAAAGTTTCAATCTACGAGTCCTAAAACTATGGGACGAGACGCTATCGCCGATGCCCTTGATAAAAAAGAGCTCTCATTTGATCTCCCGCGACGGTGAGATGCCAGATGAACCTCATGCCCTGACGGCTGCGGACGTGAAGAACAAATGGGAGAACAGCTCATGGGGCAGGAAGCTGATTGTGCAAAAAGACGAGCACAATAGCTCGTCACACATTGTTCAAAACAATGGTGGCAAATAGTTCTCCTCCGGGAAAGCCGGTGAAGATGCACACCATTCATTACGATTTAGTAGTGAGATCAGTACAGGACCGTGCTTCACCGGAAGGTCACCGGAGATAAGAACTGCAAACATAATAGACAAAGAGGAATCTTTGCAGAAGCACAAATCTTTACGCAATTCTTCTTCAAAAAGATTAGGAGGATCGAGGGACTTTTCAAAGAATTTCTTGGGAGCTATTTTATGGCACAAGGCACAAACTCAGGTTTCAAAGCCTGAAAGTGACATGAACCGACAAAGGTCAAAGACCGATGCCGGCAGTCGTAAGGACTCATGAGAAGCCATATTTTGGGATGAAGAACCCAAATAGCAAGAAACAAGCTTTATATAGACTCCATAAGGGACTCTTTAGTTCTCTGGCTGAGTCAGCAACGCCTTGGAAACGGGTAAGAATCAGTTACTTACGTCTCAAAAATAGGTAAAAATCAATTACCCTACTAAAGGCTATGACGATTCAGTAGCACGCCCTAATTAATGACGGAAGGTCATGATAAGGATGGGGCCTACAAGGAAATCGTGCTTATCTAATAAATTAGTAACACGATAATCAAGGCAATTACGTCAATATATGACGTCATAATTGATATGCATTAAAATACGAGTGCAAAAACCTCAGAAGGGCAAAACGGGACATGAAGTTTCAAAAGTTTGAAAAGAAGGGGGAGAAACACTAGCATTACAATAAATTTTTCCCTCTAAAATAAATCCTTGATTAGAGGATCTTCTGGAGAAAACAGGAGCGATGTCTCTTTTGCTTGGTTCACTTCTTGTTTTAACTTTTCATACTTGGCCTTCATCGCATGGAAGAGGGTGGCAGCTTCTTCAGCCTTCTTCCTTTGTTCCTCCAATTTCTGCCTCTCAGATGCGAGGTTATGGTAGCCATACTTCAGGCTTACATATGCGAGGATTTGGGTGACTCTGTTGAGTAGAAAACCGAAGTCTAATATGCCTTGAGCCTTAGCCCGAAGACCCCTGCATGTGCTATAAAGCAACCATGCATTATCAGGTGAAATGGTTGTTGGGGTAGCTGTAGACAGTTGCTCTAAAATCCAGACGGCTTCAGTCAAGAAAAGTCTTCTATCAAAAAGCTTCAGCTCCAGAGTTCTCGCAAATGACCACGGGTATGAAAGGCGCATCCTTATGAGCCAATCTACATCGGGTTGCCTCATTCCTGGAAAATATGGTAAGATTAGGAGTGCAAAAATTTCTAAACATAAGCATAGAATGCGACATATGGTAATATACCTACTCCTTCAAGGAACTCATGCAAAGAGGGAATGCGCATTACTGGGAACGATGAAGCATGTCCTCGCTGCATCGCTCGCCTGTCAGCTTCGACTTCGCGCTCGTAATAGTTGGCAGGGATGACATAAGTTGCGGCAGGTGTGATGGCAGCTCCCACTTGCGAACCCCAAAAACTCCATGCGGGAGGAACTTGTAAAAGTTCTATTGGAATAGATGCCCTAGAGACAATCTAGTTTAGTATGAATTTGTATATGGCTAGAAAATTCATTTATTATTTATTGGATATTTAATATAATGAATTCCTTAGATTTACAATTGTGTTGTTTATCTTAAATATCCCTAGTCAAGTATAATGATCAATGGGACAATCATCTATAGACTAGTATGGGGTTGGATTGATATGGAGATATCACGATCCAACACATAGGTGTGCATTACGGAATGTTGCACTGGATTGACCCATCTCCGAGAAGGCTACATACATGTTATGTTAAGTCACAAGTGCTTCTCGCGGTGCAATGGTATTGTCATCCTTAGACTTGAAGTCACTAGATATTCTAGTTGTGGATTATTGTGATCTTGGTAGCGTTAAACGCTACACCGTAACTGGGTAGTTATAAAGGCGTGTACTGGATACAATAATAAGCAAGCTTAGAGATCGTAGTGGACGTAGATAGGATTTGTCCCTCCCACATAACGGGAGCAAAAATCCTAGGCCACTCGAGGGATAGTGCTTATAGAATGTCTGGCCAGACTCAAATAAATCAATATGGGATATTGATGTTATTTGCACGAATAAGGCTATTCCCATAGATCGAGAAACTATGGATTGGATATACGAGTGTGACTTGTATGTCTCGTGTCCAATCCGGATATAGAGACAAAGTGATGAGAAAATTACTTGTACAAAGGTTGTCAAGATGACTATT
The DNA here is from genome assembly GCA_023055425.1 of Linanthus parryae. NCBI lineage: Eukaryota > Viridiplantae > Streptophyta > Magnoliopsida > Ericales > Polemoniaceae > Linanthus > Linanthus parryae. Next base: position 75,958,039 of record JALGPY010000006.1, on the reverse strand, counting down.
CTATTAGTTGGCTAGAATGGATGTTTTGCTAGAGACCGCTCCATATTAGCAAATAGTTGCTACTAACTAGATAGAACCTATGGGGTCACATGCTATATAGAGTTGAACTAGATTTGGGAATTAATTAATTGGATTAATTAATTAGAAGGATCACTTTACAAACCTTTGCAAACTTAGTAGGGACTAATTTGCAAGGAAGGGACTAAATTGAATTCTAGTAGGACTAGAATAAGTCCTGTAGGTAGTTAAAAAGGAGTTGTTGGACTATAAAAAGGACCTTACTTCCTTCCTTCCCACATAACTTATGAGTGGGAGAGAACAAAGGAGAGAGAGCAAGCAACAAGGAGGCCCGAACCACCCCCTTGCCGCCGCCCTGTCCCCGTCGGCCAAAGGAGGCCGAGACCCTCCTTTGGGTCTCGTTTTGCGTGATTTCTTCTTCCTCTTCCTATTCCGGGATAGCACCAAGGAGTTTGGGAGATCTAGGATCAACTATAGGCGTGGATCAACTATAGAGAACGTGACATTATTCGCGTTTGAAGTCATCAAGGAGAACCCAAAGGTGTGTTTATGATTTCTATCCCTTACCATCGTTATGTCTCTTGACTTGTGATCCTTGGAGGGTTTTGCATAGTTTTTTTGATTGATTATGCTTCCGTTGTGCGATCCATGAATCAAAACCCTACAGTGGTATCAGAGCCACAGGTCGTAGAGCATAAACGTGGTTTATGTGTTACGTTTTGTTGTTTTACACCTTAATTTGATTGTTTATCGCATAAAACAAGACAAATCAAGCATGGGATGCAATTTGTCAATAATTAATCTTAACAAGATCCAATTTTTGCATTGGATGCATGAATTGGTGAGTTTGAGAAATTTTAGGATCTTAGATCTAGGGTTTGGGCATCCTTGGGGAAGAAGGAGTTCTCCCAAAACAAGGAAACAACCAAACTTGGGCACCAAGCAAGGGAGTTGTTTTGGAAACAACTCCCTCAAGGAGGTTCGGCCCCCCTAGGGACCGCCCCCCTTGCTTGCCGCCCAAGCTTGGCCGCCCTAGGGGCCGGGCGGCCCTAACCCGCGGGCCTAGCCTTGTGGGTTTTGGGCGGGGCCGGCCCTAGGGCCTTGTGGTTCACTTTGTTGGGCCCGGGAAATTTGATTGTTGGGCCTATGGACCCTTTTAACCCTAGAAATCCTAAAATCAATTAAAATTGACCAAGCGCGTTAAAATTGGATTTTAACTGTTTATGTGCAAATCGCATGGTGATTGGATATGGCCTTAGGATTTGGTTTGATGTGGATGTTTAATTTTGTGGTTTGGTTTTACGGCCTGCGAGCTGATCAGTTATTCGTAATAATTAATTAGGGTTTTATGGCCTGCGTGCCAATTTTTTCTCAACTTGTGAGATTTATTTTATTTAGTATAGATATTAGCTAGTGCTAGATAAAGTAGATTGTTAGCCAAGATTGGAGAAAAGAAGCCCAAAGCCAAAAGAAGCCACAAAAGATGGAGCATGGAGCATGGAGCATTCCACAAGACTATGAAGGATGGACCAAAAGATCAAGATGCATGGAGATGTGTTTGCTTTAGGGTTCATAGATAATTCCATTGGCTTGGAATTATCTTAGTCTAGAAAAGGCCATATCCACATCACGTTTAATTTCTGTTTTGTGGTTGTTTATTTTATTGTCTTATTATTTGTGTGGTTGGTGTATGGATGATGCATGCAATTAGGATAATAAGATAATTAGACAACCCGGATCTATTATTTGGAGTTGTGCTTAAACTCAAATAGATAGATTAGTTGATATTGATCAACAAAACAATTAAGAATTGAATTTAAAATCCCTCAAAATCCAAATATTGTGTTCTTGCCTTCTCGTTATTTAAACACTCATTATCATCATTATTTATCAAGCTCGTGCGTGCCAAACCATGACGACTTGGTTCATAATGATGGAATGCGATGGCACGTAACAATGTGCAATTGTTTAGATAAGAGGTTGAACACAACTAGGCTATTAATTTGATTAAGAAACCTAGAGGCAATCAATTGGGATTATCCATATGGATGGATAAACAAGGAGTTATTTGCCCGATTGAACCAAGAGTTTCATATGGGATGCAATTGGAATCGTTCCTACCTAAAGTAGTCAAATTATGGGTGACTTGCCAAAGCAAGATCATAAGGAGATGAAAGATGGATCTTGGCCCACTAGAAAATATGAGGATATTTTCCGCATTAATATCTTGAGGGTTATTAATTCGTAGAAAAATAGTGGGAGCTATATTTGATAAACTAGCAATTATTGAATATAGTCAAAAATTCACAAATACTTAAACTTGCGTATTTTCCTTTTTGTAGAATTCCAAATGGCAAACAACTCATCGAGTTCACAACATTTCCTACGATCTGTCCTTGAGAAGGACAAGCTCTCTGGAACCAACTTTCTTGATTGGTACAGAAACTTGAGAATTGTTCTCAAGCAAGAGAAGAAACTGTACGCAATAGAGGAGCATGTTCCAGAAGGTCCAGAGAACCAAACACCTGCTGCCTTAAAGGCGTATCAAAAGCGTGTTGATGACGCTAATGATGCGGCCTGCCTAATGCTTTGCACCATGACTTTGAGCTTCAGAAGCAACACGAAAACATGAATGCTGTCGATATGATCGAACATCTAAAGCAGCTCTTCCAAGAGCAGGCGAGGGTAGAGAGGTATGAGGTCTCAAAGGCACTGTTCAAATGTCATCTGGCAGAAGGGAACACGGTGGGACCCCATGTACTCCGAATGATCGGGTACTTGGAGAATCTCGCCCGACTGGGGTTCCCGGTCGGCCAAGAGTTGGCAACCGATCTCGTGTTGCAATCGTTGCCCGAGAGTTATGGACAGTTCATTATGAACTATAACATGAACGAGATCGTTAAACCACTGCCAGATTTGCTCAACATGTTGAGGACGGCTGAACAGAGCATCAACAAGGGTAAGGGCAAGGCCATTATGATGGTACAGAAAGGAAGGTCAAAAGGTTTGCCTCTTCCTCCAAGGGCAAAGGCAAGTCAGTTGCCAAGTCCAAGGAACCTGCCCTTAAGCCTGTTGGTGGCATTGCCAAGGTCGTGACAAAAGGTGAATGTCACTATTGCAGTAAGCCTGGACACTGGAGGAGGAACTGCCCAAAATATCTGGAGGACAAGAGGCATGGAATAGTGATTCCACCACCACCAGGTATTTTTGTTGTAGATGTCAATTTAACTGTCTCTACATCATGGGTATTAGACACTGGATGTGGATCTCATATTTGTCAAAATACGCAGGATCTAAAGAGAAGTAGAATATTGGCTAAAGGAGAGGTAGATCTACGCGTTGGGAATGGAGCAAAGGTTGCTGCGTTGGCCATAGGCGTGTGCGAGCTATCTCTGCCTTCAGGATTAGTTTTAGAATTAAATAATTGCTATTTTGTGTCTGCTATGAGCAGAAACATTATTTCTATTTCTTGTTTGGACAAGGATGGTTTTATTATTTCAATAAATAACAATTGTTGTTCCTTTTATTTGAATAATATTTACTGCGCAATTATTTAATGGACTTTATGTCCTTGATCTAAGCAATCCTGTCTACAACATTAATACCAAGCGGATTAAAATAAATGATTTAAATCCTGCTTATTTATGGCACTGTCGTTTAGGCCACATAAATGAGAAACGTGTATCTAGACTACATAAGGATGGATTACTAGACTCATTTGATTTTGAATCATATGAGACATGTGAGGCTTGTTTATTGGGAAAAATGACAAAGTCCCCTTTCAATAAGAAAGGTGAGAGGACTAGTGAGCAATTGGCGCTCATACATACCGATGTGTGTGGGCCATTTGCCACGCCTGCCAGGGGTGGTTATGTCTACTTCATTACATTTACTGATGACAACAGTAGATATGGATTTGTGTACCTTATGAGGGCAAAATCCGAATCCTTTGAAGTGTTCAAAGAATTCAAGAATGAAGTAGAAAAACAACTTGGCAAAAGTATAAAGGCTCTACGATCGGATCGTGGAGGAGAATACTTAAGCCAAGAGTTTGACGACTATCTTAGAGAGTGTGGGATCGTGTCCCAACTCACTCCACCCGGAACGCCACAATGGAATGGCATGTCCGAAAGGAGGAATCGAACCCTATTGGATATGGTTCGATCTATGATGTGTCAAACCGATCTTCCATTGTCATTTTGGGGCTACGCTCTATTAAGTGCAGCTTTCACCATTAACCGTGTTCCATCCAAATCAGTCATGAAGACACCATATGAGATGTGGAGTGGGAGGCGTCCCACACTATCGTTCATGAGGATTTGGGGCTGCGATGTCTATGTAAAACGTTTACAATCAGACAAGCTAGGGCCTAAATCGGATAAGTGTAAATTTGTGGGGTACCCTAAGGAAACTAAGGGATACCACTTCTACAATCCAACCGAGAACAAAGTGTTTGTTGCTCGGACCGGTGTGTTTCTAGAAAGAGAATTTGTCTCTAAAGAAGCAAGTGGGAGGAATGTAGAACTTGAAGAGGTTCAAGAACCACAAATCACTGAACCGATTATGGAACATGAACAGGAACCACAAGCAGTTGTGGAGCAACATGTTCAGGTAACACAAGAGCTTCGTAGATCTAGTAGAGTGCGCCAGGAACCCGAGAGGTATGGACTTCTCGTAACTGATTCAGGTGACACGATGCTCATAGATGATGAGCCTACTACCTATGAGGAGGCCATGAGTGGCCCATACTCTCAGAAGTGGCTGGAAGCCATGAGATCCGAGATGGAATCCATGTATACCAACAAAGTATGGACTTTGGTGGAACCACCCGATGGGGCGCGGCCCATAGGGTGCAAGTGGGTCTTCAAGAAGAAGATCGACATGGATGGTAATGTGATTACCTATAAGGGACGATTGGTGGCTAAAGGATTCAGACAGATTCATGGTATTGACTATGATGAAACCTTTTCACCAGTCGCTATGACCAAATCCATCCGAATCCTACTTGCGATTGCAGCATACCACGACTATGAGATTTGGCAGATGGATCTCAAAACAGCATTCCTTTATGGGAATCTCCTCGAGGACGTGTATATGATACAGCCGGAGGGTTTTGAAGATCCAAAGCAAGCCAACAAAGTCTGTAAGCTGCAACGGTCCATTTATGGATTGAAGCAAGCTTCTAGGAGTTGGAATCGACGTTTTGATGAAGTGGTCAAAGAGTTTGGCTTCATCAGAAACGAAGATGAGTCTTGTGTCTACAAGAAGGTTAGTGGGAGCTCTGTAGCTTTTCTGGTCTTGTATGTGGATGACATACTACTCATTGGAAACGACATTCCCATGCTGCAATCTGTGAAAGATTGGCTAGGAAAGTGTTTCTCAATGAAGGACTTAGGGGAAGCAGCCTATATACTCGGTATAAAGATCTATAGAGATAGATCTAAGAGGTTGCTATGCCTAAGTCAAAGTACATATATTGACAAGGTGTTGAAACGGTTCAACATGCAAGATTCCAAGAAGGGATTCTTGCCCATGTCACATGGAATCACTCTTTCGAAGAGTGGTTGTCCTTCCAATGAGATTGAGAAGGAACGCATGAGTAGAATCCCCTATGCCTCGGCCATAGGATCTATCATGTACGCCATGTTGTGTACTAGACCAGATGTGTCATATGCCTTGAGTATGACAAGCAGATACCAATCCAATCCGGGTGAGAGTCACTGGATTGCAGTCAAGAAAATCCTAAAGTACTTGAGAAGAACTAAGGATGCTTTCTTGATATTTGGCGGTGAGGAAGAGTTGCGTGAAAGGGGTTACACTGATGCAAGCTTCCAGACCGACAGAGATGACTTTAGATCACAATTGGGATATGTGTTTTGCCTAAAGGGAGCAGCGGTGAGCTGGAAGAGTTCCAAGCAAGAGACGGTGGCTGATTCTACAACAGAGACTGAGTACATTGCTGCAAATGGTGCAGCAAAGGAGGCTGTTTGGATCAGAAAGTTTGTTTCTGAACTTGGTGTGGTCCCTAGCATTGCGGATCCAGTGGAGTTGTTCTGTGACAACACTGGGGCGATCGCGCAATCAAAGGAACCCAGATCGCACCAGAAGTCCAAGCACGTGCTCAGGAAGTTTCATCTGATTCGAGATATTATCGATAGAGGAGACGTTCGGATATGCAAGATTCCTACAGATGATAATCTGTCAGATCCGCTTACAAAGCCTCTCACGCAGTGGAAGCATGAAGGGCACACTAGGAGTATAGGCATACGAGATGCGCCAGATTGGCTCTAGTGCAAGTGGGAGACTGTTGGAATAGATGCCCTAGAGGCAATCTAGTTTAGTATGAATTTGTATATGGCTAGAAAATTCATTTATTATTTATTGGATATTTAATATAATGAAGTCCTTAGATTTACAATTGTGTTGTTTATCTTAAATATCCCTAGTCATGTATAATGATTAATGGGACAATCATCTATAGACTAGTATGGGGTTGGATTGATATGGAGATATCACGATCCAACACATAGGTGTGCATTACGGAATGTTGCACTGGATTGACCCATCTCCGAGAATGCTACATACATGTTATGTTAAGTCACAAGTGCTTCTCGCGGTGCAATGGTATTGTCATCCTTAGACTTGAAGTCACTAGATATTCTAGTTGTGGATTATTGTGATCTTGGTAGCGTTAAACGCTACACCGTAACTGAGTAGTTATAAAGGAGTGTACTGGATACAATAAGAAGAAAGCTTAGAGATCGTAGTGGACGTAGATAGGATTTGTGCCTCCCACATAACGGGAGCAAAAATCCTAGGCCACTCGAGGGATAGTGCTTATAGAATGTCTGGCCAGACTCAAATAAATCAATATGGGATATTGATGTTATTTGCACGAATAAGGCTATTCCCATGGATCGAGAAACTATGGATTGGATATACGAGTGTGACTTGTATGTCTCGTGTCCAATCCGGATATAGAGACAAAGGGATGAGACAATTACTTGTACAAAGGTTGTCAAGATGACTATTCTATTAGTTGGCTAGAATGGATGTTTTGCTAGAGACAGCTCCATATTAGCAAATAGTTGCTACCAACTAGATAGAACCTATGGGGTCACACGCTATATAGAGTTGAACTAGATTTGGGAATTAATTAATTAGAAGGATCACTTTGCAAACCCTTGCAAACTTAGTAGGGACTATTTGCAAGGAAGGGACTAAATTGAATTCTAGTAGGACTAGAATAAGTCCTTTAGGTAGTTAACAAGGAGTTGTTGGACTATATAAAGGACCTTCCTTCCTTCCTTCTCACATAACTTATGCTCATTAAGTGAACATAACAAGAGTGGGAGAGAAAAAAAGGAGAGAGAGCAAGCAACAAGGAGGCTCGAACCACCCCCTTGCCGCCGCCCCGTCCCCGTCGGCCAAAGGAGGCCGAGACCCTCCTTTGGGTCTCGTTTTGCGTGATTTCTTCTTCCTCTTCCTATTCCGGGCTAGCACCAAGGATTTTGGGAGATCTAGGATCAACTCTAGGCGTGGATCAACTATAGAGAACGTGACATAATTCGCGTTTGAAGTCATCAAGGAGAACCCAAAGGTGTGTTTATGATTTCTATCCCTTACCATCGTTATGTCTCTTGACTTGTGATCCTTGGAGGGTTTTGCATGGTTTTTTTGATTGATTATGCTTCTGTTGTGCGATCCATGAATCAAAACCCTACAAGTTCTACCTCAGTGGAAGGGATAGCAGGATCTTGTTGAGGCTCAAAGACATTCACAGGAATAGTGGCACTTGAAGAAGTATGTGGAATGACTTCAGCAACAGTTGTGGCTTCTGCCTGCCTAAGAACTTCTCCAGCCACGAGAGGTTCTTGTGGCTTAGGAGCATTCATTGGAACATCGACATTTTCATGCGATGCTATGTCTTCTATGACCTGTTCATTTTCATGAACTTCAACTCCAGCATCCTCCGCTTCCATCTCCTAAACTTCAGCACCTTCTTCCCTTAACTTAGTGTCAGCTTCGACATCATCAGATACCTCAATAATGTCCTCCAGAGGTTCGCCTGCATACTCAGTAGCCGCGATAGGTTTCTCAACATGCGAGCTTCGTTGTGGAGCATAAGATGTAAGAAGCTGACTTCTCTGCTCCAGCATGTTCGCATTAGAGTCGCCAACACCTGCCTCGGCGATTGCCTCTCTTGCAGCTGGCAGGTTAGCAGTAGTGCCCTGTGCGATGACAAAATCACCTGCGAAAAAAGGGTGAAAAATGTTGAGGTAACTTGCGTTATAAATGATGTTTTATTCTTATAGATCAAAAGCGATCATCTCAACACTTAGGTGGGATCGCAGCTCCAGCATCATATGTTATAGATGCGAAACCATGTCCTACAGAAGTATCTTCATTTCTCACATCTTTAAGGTGAGAATGACCTGGTGGTGCGAAGAAACTCGTTACGATAAGGAATGGGCTACCAAGCTTGGTTTACAAACATTGTTTGAATGTTTACCTGAGGGTTCGCCACATTTATCTACTAGCCATCGGCGAATATCATCTTTTGATAAGCCGTGCTTTAATGCACCAATAATTACTTCTTGATAAGTCATAGCAAGGTTAAAAATATCACCTTCCTTGCCGCCTGCGATCTCCTCAAAGTCCTCTGGGCATGTTCCAAGGCAGCCACGCCCGTGCTACCAGCATGCTGCTCTTCCAGACTTCTCCTCTTCATAAGCTCGATGTCATCTTTTTTTTTCGAGCTTCCTTCTCCTTTCTTCTGCCTCAGCAGCCATTTTCTTAGACTCGGCAATGATAGCTTCGTCTACGGCCTCACTGGAGGCGTCAGAGCAAGAACCTTTGGTCTTTTTCTTCTCCTTGGCCAAAAAGCCACTGATGGTCTCCGTGTCATCATCTGCGAAAGGAAATTAGTCAAAAACTATTGCAAAAGCCAAAGTGCAAGGAAGAAAAGTTCATTTAAGGTACCTTCTGAACTTTCTTCTCCGATTTCTTCTCTTTCTTCTTCTTCTCCTTCGTCTTCCTCTCTTTCCTCTTCATTTTCTTCCTCCCTTTCTTCTCTTTCTTCGTCTTCCTCTTCCTCTTCTTCCTAGCCGAAGGGGATGAATGTCTCAACTGCGATATCTTTCTGCGTTTTACTCAGCATGCGACCCTTGCCTTTGCCTTTGGAAGCAAGAGACTTCGCAGGTGACAAATTTGGAGTTTCTCTAGGAGGCGATGAATTCACAATTCCTTTCTGTTTTTGCTTTTTAGTCTTAGGGACAACTTCTGCATCTACCTCAGCATCATTTTCTATCAGAGAACGAGCGAAAACATCCATTTCCTAGCGTATCCGAGCCTCTGCTTGGGGAGCTAGCTCCATTTCCACAGGAATCTCCTTCTTTTGTATTTTCGCGGTAACAATGGAATTGACCAGGGATTCAGAGTGCTCTCCGGATGCGAACCTCCTCAAGTAGAACTGAAAAAGTAAGGCGTGTAAGATTCAAAGTTTTAAAAAGTGAAGTCTTTTTAGTATAAAGGAGAGTTGTTTACCTGGGAAAGTTTTTCACTGTAGTGGATTACGTGCGAAACTCCACCCCTAACAGCAATCATATTCTCCCCGAGAATAGTGGCTGGGCACAAGTGGTTGTCTGTATCAAGCAAGGAGTATAAAACAAACTTGGAATCGTCCAAGCTGCAATTTTGACGGAATGGAAAAGCATTCCTTTTAATCGCAGGAGCTTTGCCAGGACGGGGAGTTGAGGATATATCAAATCTGGCCTGTTGAGGATTCCAGTAAGCAATCCAGTTCCTGGTAAGGCGGCCTACACGACTCCCTGAAGGCTGGACAAAAGGCAAGTTGCTGAGAAGGATCGATTTACACTTAAAAACCAGCAGTCGCTTGTAGCAATTTCTTTTGATTGACTCAGGCAAAATGGAAGGAGCTACTGCATCAAAGCCAAACTGAGGTGAGACGCGAGTTGGGTCAACATCGACTGTGATCTGCTCATACTTGGGAGTTAGCTCAGAAAAATTTTCGGCAATAGCAGGTAGTGAACCTCTTAAGCACCATCAGAAGAATTCGCGGTAGTGATCATGTCCTTCGAGAAGGGTGTCTTCTGAATAAGAGACATCTCTACTAGGGTACAGCTTCGGGAAAAATCGCATAGTATCAATACGAGTAGTGTAAGGCCGGGCTGTAAATTTTCTCCGATCGTCGCACACCAAACTACATGAGCACTTGGGGAGATTAGTCCTGTACCATCGAGCAGCTCTCCCACTAGGAAGTGCATTCTGCGCACCTAGAACGTTCCACATACTGGGCCTAGAAGGAACAGGAGCGTAAGAAGGCCATCTTTCAAAGACCCACATGGTAAGAAATGAAATGTTGACAAAGGTCAACACATCAAGACGCCCACACGACTCCTCAATTGCGACCACCAGCTGGTCTAACCGATGATACAAGGTGCCAAGTACCAGAGGCCCAAGCGCGACCTTTTGGCCAAGATTCAACTTAACAGCAAGGGGTAGAACATGATAGAAGACCCCATCATGAGGATGGCCGTCGATTAAATACATTGAAAGCCAGGCACAGAGAAAGCCACACAAAGTCAGATGATACCCATTTCATCTATACAATTCTTTGCTTCGGGGTCATTTTGCAGTATTTCTTTGGTGATCTTACTATTTGCATAGTCGCGAAAGAATTATTGCACCCATTTTCCCCAGGTTTTCTTCGCAGAGGTTTCAACTAGCTGCCATTCGGGAAGTACTTCCGCAGATGTCCACCGATTAGAAATTTTCTTCACCTCGGTCAAACACTCCTCCATATGCGCATATAGAGTGAGCTCTGGACCAGGTTTCAAAGCGCTTAAAGGATCCACCTCGCCCATAGGTGAAAGTTCATACAGAATCTGAACATCTTCTAGAGTGGGAGCGGCCTCAAACTCAGCAAAGTGAAAAGTATGGGTCACAGGTGAATAGCGGGAAAGAAGGTTTAGAAGCATGGTCTGATCCAGCTTCACGGCAGCACCCTTCGTAGTCCTAACAGCAAAATAGATCCCAGCTTGATCTAGTGTTACAACATGGTGAGTTAGCACGTGATCAATCCACTCATCCATTAAATCCATCTTTTGCACGAAGGCCTGGGTAGAAATTTCAGTATGGGGAAAGAACCCATTTTCAACACTTAATCTGACTACGTCCTTGGAATCAATTAACTCCAATCTGGCTGGAGTAGTAAGAGGGTTCAACAGTAGCAAATATTCAGTAGCAGGAGCTGGTAGATTCTTTACTTTAACCCTAGCGTGATAAAAATCTTTCCCACCCAGGTAGGGGGCTTTCCTCCACAAGGTTTTTGGAAGGTCAGGAACTTCTTCAGGTTCTTTCATAGATTTGGAGCTTTTTGTCTTGGCCATTTCTGTAGAAAATCAAGAAAAATGGGAGGAGAAATATATCCACCTTTTGTTCAGATTCAGGAAACAGTTCTGGGTTTGTTTCGAAATTAGAGGAAGATGAACAGTTCTGGGTCAATTTCGGGTTTAGAATCTCAGAATTTCAGAAGATTATTGTTCGAAAATCGTTTCAATCTTTCGTTTCAATCTTTTAGGGTTTAAGAGGAACCTCTTCCGCAGTTTCAAATAATGGCGTATTCCAAACAGTTTAGGGTTTTCAGATTCAATATAGTTCAAAGATATGGAATAAATTAATGAAATTGAGCAAAGTCAACCTTGTGTTGATGAAGCAAGTTGAAGAAGACGGTTGGCAAGAAAGATTTGATGATTGATTATCTGTATTTGCTCTTGAAGGCTCTCAAGTAGCATCAACTTTAGAGAGAGAAGAAATACTCTGCAACAATGGAGGGCATGAAGTATATATTCATAACTATGAAGAGTTGCGTCCTTTCAGTGGTGAAATCACAACCGTCACTGCCGAATCGCGCAATCACAGGTCGATGCTGACGTCACACCTAAAACCCTAATAAAACAGACGGCACGAATCTAGGATCCTAGGAAATAATGGCACGCACGGGGGCTGATTTTGCGTGTATTTTAATTGGTGCGTGGAAACGACGCGTGCACTGGTTTTTGCGCATTAAATCCTATTCGGCAAGGCGTCTCCACGCGGAAAAAGGGGGCTAATGTAGGTAATGCTTTCCAGATAGACAGATCTTAGCCACGTGGCGGTCATCCAGCACACCTAGCTGTGCTCGACACACTGGATCACCACCCGCGCTGATCCACGTGGGGGCTGCGCGTTGTGGTTTACGTTTATTAAGACTCCATTAATGGGCGCATTAACCCACTACAACGGTCGTATTCTCCACTATATATAGGTTGTTAACTCTTCCTTACAAAGGATGAACTACCTGAACTACGCGGAAGCTCTGCCAAAACTCTGTATCTCTCTCATACAGTTTCTATTGCCTTAATCTCTCCCTACACACAACTCTACTCTTCCTGTGTCCTTCTTATCCCCTGTTTTTGGTGTACGGTGAATCTTCCTTAAGGGATTCTCCCGTACACTGATGGTGACAGTCCAGACTCGGGAATGTTGATCAAGGATAGTAAGAAGAAGAAACAGAAAGCTAACATTCCAAAGATTGTGACAGAGGCACAAATATTTGAAGAAACTAGTGTGCTGGTGGAAAAACTAATCATGAAGGAGAATAAAAAGATAATGAGGATGATGAAGAAGACAGTGGAGAAGAAGATGCTGAGCCAAAGGGAGATGGAGACCCAACCCCCTAATTCTAGCCTTCTCTTTCTTTCTATCTCAAGGCCTTGGTTTCTTCTTCAAATCCTTGAAAATTGCTCATTCTCAGAACTAATTTCATTAAGCTTTCAAAAAATTTGATCCAACATTTTCTCATTCCTTTTTGATGAAAGTAAAAAAAGGGGAGAAATTTAGGTTTTCTCTCTTTTGGAACTTTAGATCTGGTTTAGATCATTAGGTTTTTTTTGCTTATCTGCTCAATAAGTTGGATTGTTTAACATAATTTTCTGCTTTCTGTATTATCTATGTTTACTACAATTATTCTGCTATGCTCTAAGGTTTAATCTATGGTAGAGAATCAGTTCTTAACGGATAACAGTTTTTTTTTTCATCAAGGGGGAGATTGTAAGTCCAGCTTGTTTTCAAAGGATGAAGTGTCGTACGTTTCAAAGCCTTGAAACTTTGTTCAAAGGCTTGAAATTTCACTGCAGCATAAGCATGAACTAAGGGGGAGCTTTTCTAGCTCATATCTCTCTATCTCTTATTATGTGTTTATTACATACTTGATGATGAAAGAAAAACTAATATATTATTTAGATTAGCTGTTATTTCCACTTATAAGGTTGACTTTTGCAGAATAATAGTTGCATGTTTTGCAGGTTTATTTCCTAAACTGTTTGAATGCAGGAATGGAAATAGACTTCTCTGATTGATGGCGTGACTGAACAGTCATGCCTGGAGCCTCATAAATATCCTGCAAACAAGATCAAGCCAATATATTTGAAGATATTGAGCAACTAGCCATTGGGAGAGCTGTTAAAAGAGTCCAAGATACATTGCTAAATTTTAGGGAAGTTAGTTTTCTGAAGTTCCTGAGAATCTTCAATTCAAACTGGCTCCATAAAAGTGTGAAGGATAGAAGAATTTTGAAGAAAATCAAAATAGAGACACACTCAAACACGGTCAGGGATTGACAAGCAACAAGGAAGAATACTTATTAATCTCAATCCAAGCATCTGAAGAGCACTATATTCCCACTACTAGACTTTGTCTGAGTGTTGTTCTTTCTGAATTTCATTTGTATATCATTCTGATAATACTTATTGTTTAATATATTGTGAGTTCTTCATGTGAACAACATATAAATCTTATTAAATCAGTTAGCTAGAGCATGTACTAGATAGGTTAGTGAGAACCTTAAGCTGTAAAAGGGTAGGGAATATCTCTATGCTTGAGATCTAGGGCTTAGCTTTTGATTAATAAAAATTAAGTTCAAAATCATGGAGTTATTAACTCCGTGAGGTAGAGACGTAGGTCCAAGTGGATAAAAATCCTGTTTCTTTTTCATTTACAATTCAGTTCATATATTTGTCTGATTAACTGCTCAAAACAGGATTCTGATTCAAGGACTTGAACTTCATTTCAAGCATTGAAAAATAACATTGGTTCTTTTCTAAATTTTTTTTCTTTCGAAGGCTTGAAACTCTTTTCAAGGCCTTGAATTAATATTTTTTCTCTTCAAACTGATTTGAAATCACATCTTTGAAAACAGTTATCATACTCTATTCAACTCCCCCTACTAGAGTCTTGATCCTGTACTTGTATATGCTGTACTTCCCCCTTTCACTTCGTATTATGGGATAGAACTCAAATGTTAAAAAATCAGCCCCCTGACGAGCCAAAATGTACCAAGGTATTGTCGCCAAGATGTTTGTAGAGAAATAGAGCGCTGCTGATACTTGTAAGGGTCACTACGGTATAGGGGTGTCGACACTTAAGGCATTTTTGCTATGAATTGTGAGCGGAGGTTGACGTATGGTCTCCCTTAACGCTTGGGGTGAAATAGGGTTTGATAAACCCTAGAAGGAACCCCTTATGATTACTTTGTGATCTCACTGTCTTCATCGATCATATCGGTGGCTCTTCACAGGCCTTAGCCAAATTTAATGGACTTGAAAGAAAATTGACTACTCTATTGATGTTGTTTGTGGCTATGGATATGCCCTAATCCACTGAAATGAGTTAAAAAGCATTGGCTACTCTTGATATAATATCGTTATTCGTTCAAAATAACTTTTTTACTATTTATATTTTACTTGTTTAATAATTCCTTGAATAGTCGTGGTTCATTGACGTTTTACAGTTGATAGATACTTGCTCCGCGATTACTTATAATTGTTCAAAAATTCCCAGTTCTTTTACTTATAAATATTTAAAACTTTTGATTTATTTCAACTTATTCTCGTGTGAGACTCCTTGCTCCACATGCCACAGAGTGTAATTACTCAATTTTTATTGATTGTTTTCAAACTGTGGTGTCTTGAGTTTTGTTACTGCAAAAACCCCCACAGGTTAGTGAAAGTAGGGATTGGAACGCGGTACTAGAAGAGGACCCCGAGCATAAGATTAGATCACATAGCTTATTTCAAACACATTACATTTTTAAACTTATCTTCTCAAAGATTGTTGTATTTATTAGATAAATTGTAATATTTGGAACTATATTTCTACTTTTGTTATCGGTTGTCGCCTTAAACCTGAACCGAGATCCCGAGTTGTTACAGTCAGGGCTTGGGGTGTAACCTAGCATTCGAGCGACTCCGAGATCCTGTAAGAGATCATCTTCCTATCTTCATCTGAAACAAAAAATGGGTCTAAAAAAATAGATGGCGTTAGAAGTCTACAGTTTGCTAATGCTGAGTATGTGGTGCCTCTAGGAGTTCAGGGAGGTCTTGCTTTGTGGTGGAATGAGGAGTTTAATATCCCTTCTCCTCACACCCCTCTTCCAAGGAAAGGGTAGTTTAGGTGTCCTGCTAAGCTATTCGAATTCAGTGGAAATCGCAGTTCATATTTCTTTTTTTTTTTTAATTCAAGAGAAGTAGACAAGCGCTGAAATGTGGTTCCTTGTGTATGCTCCTCATGTGGATGCTGCAAGAAGAGACTTTTGGAAAGAAATTGCTTCTATGACCAAACATTTTTCTATGCCTTGGCTAATTATTGGGTATTGCAATGACATGCTTAATTCCGACGAAAAAATGGGTGGTAGGCTGAGCTAAAAAATGGTGGTGTAGTCATTTTAGAAAGTTCATTTCTGATTGTAACCTGTTGGAGATAAAAGGTAAAGGCATGAATTATAGTTGGCCATATTATAAATGGGTGGGAGATATTAGAGCTTATTGATAAGGTGTTTGCAAGCCATTGGTAGTTTATCAAAAATTCAAAGGCTTGTCTAAAGAGGGAGTTTCTTCTTGGTTCAGAACATACTCCACTTATTCTAGATACTATACAGAGGAATGGAAAGAGTAAGTTTAATTATGTTTTCAGCTATAGATGGCTTTATGTGGGAAGTTGTGGTGCTGAAATTTCAAAATTGTGGCATGAGAAGTCCTCTTCTAATATTTATTCCAATCTTACATCTAAACTTAGCCATTGTAGAAGAGATTTGAGGATTTGGAGTCAAAAGAGTGTAAGAATAATGACAAGCTGATTAAAATATGGAGGCTAATCTGGCTGAAATGCAAAACAAGCCCTGGACTAGAAATAATGAAGAAGACTAACGCAGTATTTAGATGCAAATCAGTATGTGCTTTGGGAAAAAGAAGAGGAGTATTGGAGGGAAAAAATAGAGTTCAGTATATGAAGCATGGAGATAGGAATTCCTAATTCTTCTTCTCGAAAACTATTAGTAGAAGATTTTTCAACATAATTGAAATGCTCAAGGATGATGATGAAGTTTGGAGGGTAGACATAGATCAAATTGAGCTTATAGCCAAATCTTATTTTCAGAAGTTGTTTGCATCTTGTGATAGAGAACTAAATCATGGTGCTTTAAGAAATATTCAGCAAGAGATCCCTGTGGCAGAAAATGAAGCTCTTTGTCAAGCAGCAACTGAAGAAGAGATTGAAAAATGTTGTTTTTTCCATGTAATCCTATTAAATCTTCTAGTCATTATGGTTTTACTGAATCTTTCTTTCAAATTCACTGGCATGTGATTAGGTATGAAGTGGTATTGGTTGTGCAATACTTGATGAATCATCAGGTTGTTCTTCCTAGTATTAACAAAACTATTATATCCCTAATTCTAAAAGTGAAGACCCCTGAGAAAATGAGTGAGTTTAGGCCTATTGCGCACTGTACTTTTCTCTAAAAGAGTTATTGAAAAATTGATTAGTAACCGATTGAAGGGGGTTCTCCCTAGATTAATCTCTTATGAGCAGTGTGACTTTGTGCCAGGAAGAGCAATACAAGACAATATTTTAATTGCTCAAGAATTCTTCCACATGATCAATAATAGAAAGCAAAGGTCTAAGGGGTTATTAGCTCTTAAAGTTGACTTGAAAAAGGCTATGATAAAGTTTAGTGGAAGTTACTTCTTACAGTGCTGGAGAAATTTGGTTTTTTAGGAAATTAATTAACCTGATAGAACGATGTTCCAATACTGTCAAGATGTCCCTCAAAATTAATGGTACTATGGGAAGTGAATTTAGCCGAAAGAGGGGTATTAGGAAAGGAGATCCACTATCTCCCTACCTATATGTGATGGTGATGGAAGTGCTTTCTAGAAATTTGAAGGAGGCCACGAAAGATGGAAGACTTCAGGGATTTCAAATTTCTAGGAGAGCTATGGCTATTAGCCACCTTCTCATTGCAGATGATGCAGTGCTATTTCTACAATCTTCTACTGAGGAACTCCAAAGTGTGCTTCAAGTTCTGTATAATTATTTCTATGATTATGGGATGAAGATAAACCTGCAGAATTTTGGGATCTATATGTCTCCTAACATTCCTACTGTAACTTTACAGATTATTATGGAGCTTTGTCATATTCCCAATGTGGAAGGAAATTCCAAATATTTGGGGGTGCCATCATTTTGGTGAAGAGCAAAAACTACTGGTGTGAGCTTTATTGAATAGAAAATAAAGGATAAGCTCAAAGGTTGGAAAATGAATTCCTTATCTCATGCATGGAGAGAAATATATATGAAGTCTATTGCAACGGCTTTGCCTAGTTATGTGATGAGTTGTCTTCAATTTCCAAAATATTCTATAAAGAAGAGATTAAAGGTTTAAGGAATTTCTGGCGGGGAGGCAAATCAAAGGATAGGAAGTTGTGTTTGGTGAGTACGAAGAATATGTCTGCTCCAAGAAAGGAAGGTGGTCTTGCATTCAGAGATTTGAGAGTGTTTAATGTGGCTATGCTAGTCAGAAATTGTTGGAGGATTTTATGTAATCCCAATTCTTTGTGTGCTCCAATTCTAAAAGATGTGCATTTTCAAAATTCTAGTTTTCTTAGTGCTAAAGTGGGACCCAATCTTTCTTGGACTTGGAGAAGCTTCATGGCTGGTTTGAAGGTGATTAAGAATGGATCTTGCTGGAAAGTGGAAAATAGGCACAATATTAGTATTTTTGAAGATGTTTGGGTTCCCAATTTGAATGGTAACAAGATTCAAAGATCTGCTGCAAATGAATGTTTTCAAAAGGTTAATTAATTATAAAATCTCATATGCACTCTTGGAATGAAAGTCTTGTTTGAGAGTGTTTCACTGATGTTGAGGCAAATGCTGTTTTAGCCATTCCCCTTACATGGAAATTGGTTGAAGATAAAATTATTTGGCCTCAAAATAAAAAATGGTTCCTATACAGAGAAAACTTGAGTCAAAATTGCAAAAATATTTTTTTGCAGAGCTGCTTAACAAGGTAAGAAGGGTTTCAAGGAGTATATTAATGAAGTTAGCTCCTCATTATTTATATTCCCAAAAGAGTTTTGGCGCAGATGTTGGAATTAGCAGTTCCTCCTTGTAATTTCAGCAAGGTTTCTAGGGCTTGAAATAGCCAGTCTATTTCAAGGCCTTGAAACAGCTTTCAAAGCTTTGAAACTTACGACACAGTTTAAGCATGAACTTAGGGGGAGTTTTCTGATTCCATTCCAACTCCTATTCTCCTATACTTAATTATATGTTTTTTGATGATGAAAGACAAATTATTTTAACACTCTAATACGTGACTAATCCATCTGTTTGACTAAGCTTTTCAGTGAAATTATATTTCCTATTTTGCAAGATATATTTCTTAAACTGTATTGTGCAGAAAGGGAAATTGCTTGATGATTTGATTTTGTGCTTGACTTTTCTTGATTGAAAGCATCCCAACATCTTAACAAATAAGATCAAGACAGTACCTTTGAAGATATTGAGCAACTATCCGTTGGGAGAAGTTGTTAAAGAAGTCAACATCTGAATCTACAAAATAGTGAAGTTTTTTATGAAGAGATCTTGAAGATCTGCAATTCAAACTGCTCCTTAAAAGGTTGAAGAGCTTAAGAAATTGAACGGGACAATTAACAGAGACACAAAAACACATTCACTGATTAACAAGCAACAAAGAAGCAGATTCATTCCTCTCAATCCAATCATCTAAAGAATACTACATACTCACTACAGACTTACTTCTAGTGTTCTTCTATTCTGAGATCTGATTTGTATATCATTCTTATAACACTTCTAGTTTTTAGTCTCGTGGATTGGTCAAAGTAAACAATAGAGAATTCTTAGTTAATTATTTAGCTTGAGCAGGTACTAGATAGGTTAGTGAGAACCACAAGCTGTAACAGAGTAAGGTATCTCTCTGTGCTTGAGTTCTAGGGATTAGCTTTTGACTAATAAGAATTTTGTTGAAAATCCTACAGGGAAAAGATCCCTGAGGTAGAGACGTAGGTCCAAGTGGATTGAACTCTATATATCTTGTGTCTCTTGCATTTACTTTTACGTTTTATACTTAGCCTATTTGCAGCAAACAAAAAAGGTTTTATTTCAAGGGTTTGAAACTCATTTCAAGGCCTTGAACTACCCTTTACTCATAACAAATCTTTTTGAAACCACTCTACTTGCAAGTTTAGCAAAAGTTGGCATACTCTATTCAACCCCCCCCCCCCCCTTCTAAAGTTGGCATACTCTATTCTGCCTACATTACAATCCTTCAATTGGTATCAGAGCTTGTATCACTGCATAGATTTAACCATCTTGTGATAATGAGTACTGTAGGTGATGGTGGTTTCTCTCAGGGAAGAGCTGTGATAGCACCTTTTAGGGGCCATATATTAATGTTATTTTCCACATTATCATGAGATATTTGAGCTTAAATGTAGAGAATATGAGTCATTTTGTCACTTGTTGCTTCATATGCGCTTTATTGTTAGTACGGGCGTTTTCTATGCACATTTCATTGTTATTTGTCAAAAATAATCTCTAGGTATGTTTGTTCATGTTGTCTTGGCATGAACGGATGCTAATCAGATGATTGGAAGCATGGAACAAACTTCGGAAATAACGGGAGCTCAAGTGGATCCAAGAGAAGCCGAATTGGAGGAGCTTGGATGACCAGTATGCACTAATTTTATCATAGCTGGAGTTATACAATTAATTTGGGAGTGAGACTAGTTCTAAATGAAAGTAGACTCAGAGAGATTTCCAACGATAGGTCACGGAGCTTAATCCGAGTTCGGATGAAGAAGTTATGGCCCGACGAAGTCAGGAGCAGATTTCAGGGGGCTATTGTGCAATTACTGAAGACTTCTACGGGTTATGATTGAAGAACGACCTAGGGACGAAAAAAGACATCATTCACGCATATGGAGGAAGGAAGAGAGGCAAGGGAGCTTAGGAGATTGATTGGGATCTTCCCCAAACCAGAGATTTCACCGTTTGATTTCTTTCTTTTCTCTTTTAATCACTTGTATCTCTATTGCTTTGTTATAATTGTTATTAGTAGCTAGACGTTTTGCTAGGCTTCTCTAGAGAGGCTTTATGTAAAAGATTATGTTTTCCGGGTTTAAGACATTTTTTCATGCTTTTCTATTTGATCTATTGGATGACATTTGATTTCATGAACTTGTTGAACATCTTACTCTATTGACACAGCTATGGGAATTGATAACTCATGAATCTTCGTGTTCTTCATATATTGTAATCGTGCTTAAAGTTAATATATGTTTTAGCTATTTGTTCATATGTTGTGCGTAATCCTTAGAAAGAATGGAGTAATTAACCGGACTTGTTAATTAGTTAGCGAGTGCTTGAGAGCGACTTACACCTAATTGTGATGAGATATGAACAACAATCCTTAATAACTGAGACATAGAAGAGAAGTGTGTAGGATTGACCTTAGTGGGTAGATTCGGTAGGAGATAGTGAGGTGTTCGTGTGGTGGTGGTCTGAGAGGACATCATTCCGTACATTGTCGTTAGCCTACTAGAACGGACCGGTAGATGTAGGTGGACCGACAGGACACCAAGTAGACCGTGACGTAGAACGACATGAGACCGATAGGAGATTGTCAGTACCATTACCCGACTAAACTAGAATAGGATTAACGTGTCACATAGCTGATCCGGAAATCGTCTACAACCCTAGGTGATCTAGAGAATGCCTTGTTTCTCCATAATTTTTTTAATAAAATAAAAAAAATATATTAGTGTAGTTGTTTATTCTATGTCAGTCACCTATTTGAGGGTGACAAATGTTTAAATCACAATTTCTTCCTCCTTGTACAGTATTCTATGCTAATAACTAATTAAATAATCTCAAGCTTGTCCTCGTGGGATCGATAACTCGGGGTTGAAATATTTGTAGGGTTTTGATCATGGATACGCAGCGGAAAAACAATTATAATCCATGCAATACCCTCCAAGGATCACAAGTCAAGAGACATAACGATGGTAAATGAAGAAATCAATTAACACACCTTAGGATTTTTCCTTTGATGACTCGAATTGTGTCACGTTCTCTATAGTTGATCCACGCCTAGAGTTGAATTCTAGATCTTCCTACTCCTTTGTGCTAGCCCGGAATGGAGGAAGAGGAAGAAGATATCACACAACGCGAGTAAACAAGGAGGTTTTGCCTCCTTGTTTGGACCGACGGGATGGGGCGGCGGCAAGGGGGCGTGCGCCTCTCTTGCTTGCTTGCTCTCTCTCCTTTTTGTTCTATCCCACTCAAGTTATGATCAATAAGGTCATAAGTGTGGGAAGGAAGGAGCATCCTTTATATAGTCCAACAAATCCTTGCCAACTACCTAAAGGACCCATTCTAGTCCTACTAGAATTCGGTTTAGTCCCTTCCTTAGAAATTAGTCCTACTAAGTTTGTAAGGTGTTGCAAAGTGATCCTTCTAATTAATTAACCCTATTAATTAATTTCCAAATCAATTTCAACTCCATATAGCGTGTGACCCCATAGGTTCTATCTAGTTGTTAGCAACAATTTGCTAATATGTAGCAGTTTCTAGCAAAACATCCATTCTAGCCAACTAATAAAATAGTCATCCGACAAACCTTGTACAAGTAATTGTCTCATCCCTTTGTCTCTATATCCGTATGGGACACGATACATACAAGTCACACTCGTATATCCAATCCATAGTTTCTCGATCCATGAGAATAGCCTTATTCTTGCAAATAACATCAATACCCCATATTGATTTATTTGAGTCAAGCCAGACATTCTATAAGCACTATCCCTCGAGTGACCTCGGATATTTGCTCCCGTTATGTGGGAGGGACAAATTCTATCTACGTCCAATACGATCTCTAAGCTTGCTTCTTATTGTATCCGATACACGCCTTTATAACTACCCAGTTACGGTGTAGCGTTTAACGCTACCAAAATCACAATAATCCACAACTAGAATATCTGGCGACTTCAAGTCTAAGGATGACAATACCATTGCACAACAAGAAGCACTTGTAACTTACCATAACGTGTATGTAGCCTTCTCGGATAGGGTCAATCCAGTATGCCATTACTCATAATGCATACCCATGTGTTGGATCATGATATCTCCATATCAATCCAACCCCATACTAGTCTATAGATGATTGTCCCATTAATCATTATACTGGACTAGGTATATTTCAGCTAAACAACACAATTGGAAATATAAGGACTTCATTATATTAAATATCCAACAAATAATACAATGAATTTTCTAGCCACAAATAAATTCATACTAAACTAGATTGCCTCTAGGGAATCTATTCCAACAATATTACCCTACATTACTTGACCGTGCACTTGCGCATACACGTAAGAATTCGTGTCAAGCTGCTAACAGACCTCCTATCTTCTGTGGTGATAACTTTGTTCACTGGAAAGCCTTGATGAAAATGTTCATCATTGATCAATACATAGAGCTTTGAAATATCATACAGAAAGGTCCTCATACTTTCTACACAGAGAAAGATGAGATTAAAATTCCCAAAACTGAATATTTATTTTTTGCTTCTGAACTAGAACAATTCTACATGAATTATAAAGCTATGAATCTCTATTATTGTGCTTTGTGTGAAGATGAATTTCACAGAATCTCAGGTTGCAAAACTGCCAAGGAGATCTTAGATAAGCTTGTGGTGACTTTTGAAGGAACTAGCCAAGTCAAGAAAACCAAGACCAACATATATCTCAAACAATATGAGTTGTTCAAGATGAGTTGAGATGAATCAATCAGAGACATGTTCAAATAATTCACTGACATTGTCAACAACCTTGATTCATTAGGAAAACACATTTCCAATGAAGAAAAGGTTAGAAAGATTCTGAGAAGTCTTCCTAAAGTAAAATGGGGACCAAAGACTACTGCTAATTAAGAAGCTCAAGATCTATCATCACTTCAACTTGATGATCTGCAAGGAAAACTCCTTCCACATGAAATATTCATGAATGAAGTTGATGGGGAGTTACCAGAAGGTGTCAATAATTTAGCTCTCAAGGAAAAGGAGAATAAGCCATCTCAAATCCTTGAAATTTAAGAAGATGATAATGAAGACCCTTTGCTTTGATTTCCAAATCCTTGACCAGAATCCTCAAAATGAAGAACAACTTTGGAAACAAGAACTTAAGCAGAGACAAACACAGATCCTCCAGTAGCAAGGACTACAAAGGTAAATCTTCTTCACATGGTAATAATTCTAAATTAATGAATTTCTTTGCGTGTGGTGATGCATGAGATTTGATCAGAGACTGTCAACTCAAGAAAAGAAAAAACTTTCAAAAGAAAGACCATGACAGAATAAAGAAAGCTATGATAGCCTCTTGGAATGATTATCCTCAAGTGACTCTGAATTTGAAGAAGAACATGCCAATCTATGCTTTATGGCCAAGAATGATGAAAGTTCTGAAAAGAGCATTGAGGTAATGGTAAACGTTTAGTTTCAAAACCAATAGAAGCCCTCTCTGATTATCTTAGAACAATGCTTTTAAATGAAGTGTATTATCTGAAAGAGATTAGAGTTTTGAAAGAATAAGTTCATGTGCAGGCAAAAGAAAACTTGCATCTTGTTTTTCTGAATCAGAACCTTCAAATTTCTCAAAATAAACCTGATAGTGATTTCAAGTCCTTGAAAACCAATTTCAAAGCCTTGAAAACACAAGTCAAGGAAGTAGTCACTGAGAACTCTCTTTTGAGTTCTAGTATTGTTAATATAAGGCATCAAGTTGATGAATTAGATAAACAAAAGACTACCTGAGCTGAGAAACTTCAAGAATCTGAATCAGTCATAACAAAACTTGCTAGCTCAGAACACAACTCGAATCTGATCCTTGGAAGTAGCTTAAAGTCTGTTCACAAAAATGATATTGGATACAATCCAAATTTCCCCAGAAAAAACGATAACATATTTGTGAAAGCGGGAAGCAGAACATCTCCTAAAGGTCATTACTGCAGTAAAATTAGTCATGTTAAGGTGACTTATCCTTTCAGAAGAAGAGACCCTCGCATAATGAGGAATACTTTTCCAGTTCAACTCAAAGGACAAGTTAGACAGATTTTGGTTCCTAAATGGGTTAGACCACCTAACATGGTTGACCCTGAGTATGAATCTAAATTCCACACTTGGTCAAACAGCTGGGTAAGGAAGTGAATGGTGTTTGCAGGTTGTCACCAAGAGCAAAGAACATAAATGGTTTATGGACAGTGGTTGCTCCAGACACATGAGTGGAAAGAGATCTTTATTCTCAGAATTGAAAGAGCAATCTGAGGTTCAATCACACTTGGTGACAAAGGCAAATGCAGCATTCTAGGTATTGGTAAAGTTGGTACAAATTCTGAAAACTTTATTTCTGATGTGTATTTGGTTGATGGTTTGAAATTTAACTTGCTTAGTGTATCTCAGCTTTGTGATAATGGTAATAAAGTTTTTTTTCTTACAAAGAGAAACGTGTGGTTCAAAATGAGAAATCAGGAAAATGCATCCTCACAGCCTCTAAGTCAAACAATATCTATACTTTTCAAACCAACAAAATTGCAGGATAAAACTTGAAGTGTGTCAAGTCCTTGAAAGAAGATTCAAATCTTTGGCACTTAAAGTTAGGACACATTAGCTTGCACACTTTGAACAAGCTAGTCTCTAAGAACTTAGTTAGAGGTCTACGCTCTATCAAGTTCAAAGATGAAGAAGTATACAAAGCCTATGCACAAGGCAAGCAGACCAGAAGCTCATTCAAACCAAAGAACTTTGTAATTTTTACTAGACCTATTGAATTACTGCATATGGATCTCTGTGTTCCTATGAGAACTCCAAATCCAAAGGATAATAAGTGAATGCTTGTTATTATAGATGATTTCTCTAGATTTACTTGGGTTATGTTTCTTAGAGAAAAATCTGAAGCCCTCTCTTCAAACCTTGAAAAACCTACCTATTGCTTCAATTAGAAGTGATCATCGTAGAGAGTTTGATCAACTTGAGTTTGATTTAATTTTCTCTAAGCATGGCATCTCTCATAACTTTTCTGCTCCTAGAACTCCTCAACAGATTGGAGTTGTTGAAAGAAAGAACAGGTTTCTTAAAGATAACTCAAGAACAATGCTTCTGGAAAACAAACTGCCAAAATACTATTGGGCAGAATCTGTGAATACTGCAAACTATATTCTGAACATGTTTTTTATCAGAACTATATTGAGGAAGACTCCTTATGAGCTGTTCAAAGGAATAAAGCCAAAAATTTCTTACTTCAAGCCTTTTGGTTGTACCTGCTATGTTCATAATAATGGTAAGGACAACCTTGGTAAGTTTGATGCAAGAAGTGATGATGTAACACCCCCAAATGGCCCAAGCCGGAGACCCGGGGATGTCACTCTGTACCCGAGAGGAGCCCGGATACAAGGAGATTTTATAACATGGTTCGCAAGCACCAAAACATCCACAAACAATAATTAACTCCAATTAAAACGATGTATTATCATAAACCTTCGTCCTAGCCTCAACCGGCATAAACAACTAAAGCGTTTAAACTAATAAAGAGTTCAATTTCAAATGAAATACTACTACTAATGTTCCATGTGATGCGCGTCCCCTTCTATGCCCGATAACCTTCTTCTAAACCTGTGGTGCGGAATCAAAAAGAAACACCACAGTACAAAATCAGCATTGAAATACTGGTAAGCAAACATCCAAACATGTAAAACGATGATGGATAGTTATAAAACAAAGACTCATTTGGAAGTAAGAGTTTTTCGCAAACACAGCGGTAACAAAGTTGACTCTTGTATTAAAAGATAAGAGTTCCCAATTCCATAGTATTTCCAAACCAATTTCCATAATCATTAGGAAAAATCCAAATCCAGTGTTAACTTCATTCCGTTAACAAAACCAAACAAATCCATTATTACTTTGTTGTGACGGGGAAAACCAAATAAACCACAGCTTCCATGACCTTAAGTGTCGACAACCCCCTAAGACTACGCCGGCCAGAGGAGTGAGTACATGCCGCTATCCAAAATGAGAAACTGTCCTTGAAGTTTAAACTAAACTTTTAACCACAATAAGGTATACACCTCCCCTCAATAGTACGACTACTAAATGCAACCTAAGGTCATGAATGATATGCAATATACTATAAGTAGTACTTTAATAAAAAAAAAAACCGAAGGATTACATCCTCTCCCCCTTAGAGGAGTGACGTCCTCGTAACTTAAGGTACCTCTTCAAACAAGTGAGGGTACTTCTTCCTCATATCATCTTCCGCTTCCCAAGTTGCCTCTTGAGTGAGGTGGTTTGTCCATAAGACTTTTACAATCTTGACACTCTTGTTACGGGTGTTCCTTGTCTTGGTGTCTGAAATCTTGACAGGCTGTTCTTCATAACTCAAAGACGGGTCCAGTTCTACTGGTTCGGGATCTAATACATGAGATGCATCAGTCATATACTTCTTCAGTTGCGATACGTGAAATACGTTGTGAACACGACCCAAATTTGATGGTAAATCCAATCGATAAGCCACTTCTCCAATCTTTTCTATGACATCATATGGTCCAATGAATTTCGGGCTCAACTTCCCTTTCTGATTGAACCTCATGACTCCCTTAGTCGGCAAAACTTTAAGAAATGCTTTTTCTCCAACTTGAAATTCCAACGTTCTTCTTTTCTGATCAGCGTAAGATTTCTGTCTATCATGCGCTGCCTTCATTCGCTGTTGTATAAGTCTCACTTGATCTGTCATCTCTTCGATAAGTTGTGGACCAATTACTATCGTCTCACTTATGTCGTTCCAACACAATGGTGTTCTACACTTCCTTCCATACAATGCCTCATGTGGTGCCATCCCAATACTGGCATGATAACTGTTATTGTAGGAGAATTCTATCAAAGGTAATCTATCGACCCATGAACCTTGAAAATCCATAACACACGATCTTAGCATATCTTCCAACGTTTGAATTGTTCTTTCGGTTTGTCCATCTGTAGCAGGGTGAAATGTCGTGCTAAACTTCAACTGAGTTCCCAGTGCCTTCTGGAGTGCTTTCCAGAAGTGAGAAAGAAAATTGGGATCTCTGTCGGAAACTATAGAGCTTGGTACTCCATGATACCTTACAATGTTCTTTATATACGCATCAGCTCTTTGTTCCATATTCCATGTGTCTTTCATCGGAATAAACCTTGCTGTCTTGGTCAATCTGTCAACTACGAACCAAATCTGATTCAGTCCATTCTTTGATGTCGGTAACGCAGTTACGAAATTCATCGAAATAGAATCCCACTTCCAAACTGGGACGTCTAATGGTTGTACTAAGCCTCCCATTCTTTTATGTTCAAACTTCACCTTTTGACAAGTTAGACATTTCGCCACAAATTCTGCTACTTCTTTCTTCATGTTAGGCCACCAAAACATCTTCTTCATGTCCTTATAAAGTTTGTCACCTCCTGGATGTACTGAGTAGGGTGTGTTGTGCGCTTCTCGCATCAACTTTTCCTTAGTTTCCGTACACTTATGTGGTACACACCATCTTCCCTTGTAACGAATACTTCCGTCTTCATGGATCTTGAAATCTTTTGCTTGGCCTTCTGCAATCTTCTTCTTTATCCTTTCCAGCTTCACATCTCCTGGCTGGTTACTCCTTATTTCTTCCAAGATATCTGGCACAACCGTCATATTCCCAAGGATACTCTTTACTCCACCTTGTTTCACTACTTCAATTCCAAGTTTTCGGAACTCTCGGCATAGCAGATCTGGCAAAACTAGCATAGTATCCAAAGTATGGCTCGACTTTCGGCTTAACGCATCAGCTACTACGTTTGCCTTCCCTTCATGGTATTGGATCCGCAAATCATAATCCTTTATGACTTCTAACCAACGTCTTTGCCTGTTATTTAGTTCTTTCTGCGTGAAGATGTACTTTAAACTGCTATGATCCGTATACAATCTGCACACAGATCCGTACAAGTGATGTCTCCATATCTTCAATGCAAAAACTATAGCTGCAAGATCTAAGTCATGCGTAGCATAGTTCTCTTCATGAGTTTTCAGTTGTCTTGAAGCATAAGCAATAACTCTTCTATCTTGCATAAGCACGCATCCTAAACCCTTCTTCGATGCATCACTGTACACATCAAACTCGCCAGAATCATTGGGTAAAGCTAAGACAGGTGCTGTCGTTAACTTTTCCTTCAATGTCTGGAATGCTTCTTCACAATCTTCGCTCCACTTATACCTTACCGTCTTCTTGGTTAGTGTAGTAAGCGGTCTAGCGATCTTTGAGAAATCTTTCACGAAACGCCTGTAATATCCTGCTAATCCGAGAAAACTTCTTACTTCGGACACATTCTTCGGAGTAGGCCAATCTTTCACTGCTGAAATCTTTCCTGGATCCACGGATATTCCTTCCTTGGAAATTATGTGACCCAAAAATGGAACATGTTTTAGCCAAAACTCACACTTCGAGAGTTTAGCATATAACTTCTCATGTCTCAAAGTTTCTAACACTTCTTTGAGATGTTCTTCGTGTTCTTCCTCGCTCTTTGAATAAACAAGGATGTCATCAATAAAGACGACCACGAAACGATCTAGAAACGTTCTCATAACACGATTCATTAGATCCATAAATACTGTTGGTGCATTGGTTAGACCAAAAGGCATAACGGTAAACTCGTAGTGTCCATACCTCGTTCTAAAGGCTGTCTTCGGTATGTCCTTCTCGGCCACTCGAAGCTGGTGATAACCTGATCTCAAGTCTATCTTTGAGAAAACACTCGCCCCTTGTAACTGATCAAACAAGTCGTCAATTCAGGGTATAGGGTATTTGTTCTTGATTGTTGCGCTATTCAACTCCCTATAGTCAATGCACAATCTCAAGCTTCCGTCTTTCTTCTTCACAAACAACACCGGTGCGCTAAAGGTAATCTAAACCTAGAGTCTCATTCTAAGATAGTGTCGGCGCCAGTTAACTCCTTCTATGGCCTTGGGGAGCACTGAATAAATACTAAACCTTAAAAGGTATTGTCTTTTCCTTAGAGCCTCTCTTTTGAAATTGGGCTGAGCCTTCCATCATTCTGGTTGTTGTAGTTCCCATAGTTCCGATTTCCGCCCTGATTGTTGTTGTTGAACTGTCGGTTTCCTTGTTAATTTCCTCCTTGGTTCCCTTGTTGGTTTCCATTTGGTTTCGATCGACACTCAAACGAACGATGACCCTTCTTGCCACAGTGGTAGCAAGTGACAAGGTTCCCTTGACA
Organism: Linanthus parryae; assembly: GCA_023055425.1. NCBI lineage: Eukaryota > Viridiplantae > Streptophyta > Magnoliopsida > Ericales > Polemoniaceae > Linanthus > Linanthus parryae. Next base: position 75,928,317 of record JALGPY010000006.1, on the reverse strand, counting down.
GTCCTTTCCTGGGTGATTCTGTTGACACTTCTTGCAGATATAACAGCGAGATTGCTCATCTCCATTATTCAGCTTGTTACCACGATACTGTCCTTGGTTACTTCCTCCGTGGTTAGGCTTAAACCTCTTGTCCTGACCACCTTGGTTAGTCCTACCCTGATTGTTTCCATAGCCCACAGCGTTCTCGACCTTGCGTTTCCCACGCTTCTCATCTTGTGCCTCTTGAATACGCCAAACGGCTGCAGCTCTATCATAAGCTTCCTGTAGAGTATCGTACGTCCTGCACATCAAGTCTTTCTCCAGATGAAGTTCGAGACCAGACATGAACTTCCTGACTTTAGTCGCTTCATCAGGCATCAGCTGACCTGCGAATCGGGATAATTCCATGAATTTCTTGAAGTACTCGGTCACGGAACCGTTCCCTTGTGTCAGATTCACGAAGTCTAAGTACTTTTGATCCTGGACATGGTCCGGATAAAATCGAGTGCGAAGTGCGGTTTGAAGAGCTTCCCAATTGAAATTGGGTTGCGCCAAAAAGTTCTGACGCGTACTCCTCCACCATGTATTAGCTTCGTTCTTCAAGTAAAATGCTGCGCAAACCACCTTGCGGTCTTCGGGGCACTCAACTAGGTCAAGGACCTTATCCATCTCATTGATCCAATTTTCGAGCTCAACAGGATCCTCATTGCCTATGAAGTTCCCTGGCTTCATGTCTTCCACTTTCTTAGCAAAGTTGGCGTTATTCTGCTCTCCCTGGTTTGCGTTCTGCGCCATCTGAGCAAATTGCGCGAAGAACTGCTCCATGTTGTTGTTGTTGTCGTTGTTGTTTGGTGCGACCATTGGTACTTGGCGATTTCTCCTGGTGTAGTATTGATGTGGTCAATCAGTCATAATCCCTACACTATAGCCTATTGTATTACTTATAAAGTACCAAGAAGTACAAACAATCACGCATATATGGCACGTAATGCGCAATTAAACAAGTAATGTCACACATTGATCATCATTTAACTCAATTACTCATGTATTTCCTCATAGGCTGATCGCGTCTCAGCTTTTCATCTACTTCCAAAATTGGAAAAAGGATCAATCGATCAAGCAAAAATTACGAATTTTGGTGTGCAACACCCTCTCTGAGTCTAATTTCATAATCAAGAAGAATCAACTCAAAATCAATTGTATAACTCAAAATATAAAGGAAATACCACAGCTGCTGTCACAGCCCACCAGAACAGAAACGTTGACTTTAAAAAGCCTTAAACTGACTTTAAAATTCGCAAAATGAGCTAGGCTTTCTGCCAGAGTTAGCCAAACGTGTCTAATAGTCGCCATAAAAATTTGGGGTCAAAACAAGATCTGGAAGATAGGTAAACATCAAAATAATGCTACAGCTAGTCACTTTGCAATTCTGCTACTGAACCGTCAACTTTGGAAATTCGTAGCTAATTCTCCAGAACTCATATGGGGTTGAAATTTTTTATTGGAGATACCTGGGTATGTCTACTTTCTGGGAAAAATTCAGGGAAAAATAACTCAAAAATTAAATACGTCTGCTACAACAAAAACTCACTGCTGCGCAGATTCAACAGCACCGAAAATAAAAGCTTTCGCGTTCTAACTCCATGAACACTTTCTAAGCCCATAATCAATGATGACAAGAATAACACAACCTTAATTCATCCAATCATACTCCAAAAGTCAGAAAGCTAAATTTATAAAACTCCCCAATTCGGGTCTTCAAAACATAAACATTATTCATCCCAAAGCAAAACGCTACGAACTTAACTCTAGCCCAAAAGTGACTATTCAAGAATCGTTCTAAAACTTCAAAGTGTTACTCGGCTCCATAGCCTTATTCAAGCTAATAAATAAAACTTAAAAGCATCTAGTCTAGGAAATCTAAAGAACTCTAACAAGCTTAATCGTCGTCCTCATCGCTTTCGTCCATCTCTTCCTCTTCATTGGAATCATACTCGTGTTCTTCATCTTCGCTCGGGTCTTCTTCACTTTCTTCATATTCCATGGGATCTTCTTCAATCTCGGGATATTCATGGACATCTTCCATTGGATCTTCTTCAACTTCTTCATCGTCACTAGAGTCTATAATAATCACCTCTTTTTCATCACTAGAGCTTATGTAGATCACGTCTTCTTCATCACTGGACTCTATCTCAATAACTGTATAACTTCGCCACTTAAGATAAGTCTCCATCAACAACTTACATATAAAATCTGCACTTACTGTCCATTCACCTTGGCAACGATAATCCCTATCATTCAGACGATTCATCATGCCCATGATGTTGCTATACTTTGTAATAATTTCCCCAAACATGGGTTTCATAGGTAATGCCTTCACCATACAGTAAGCCTGAAAAGCTGGATTTCTATACCGAGGAAAATCTAAGGCTTGGAATCTATCTTCACAATATTGAACCGCACGGTCACGAAAATCTGGAAAATCTTCACCTTCGACCCAACGTGTCACAACAGGATGCTTCTCTACTGGCAACACACGCTTCCTTGCCGTATGCTTAGTTCTAGCCATCTACAAGAGGAAACAACTTAATAAATCTCTAATTTAAAGGCATAGACCGTAATCCAAATAACTACTCTTCGCATCCAATAATCATTCCCAAGACTCCAAATTGATGGTTACAAGACTCTTGAAGAAATTTCCCAACGAAGTCTCTTAAAGTAGGCTTAACTTAGAATCCAATTGGAATACTTCAAAAATTCGATTGGGTGGATGGGAGCACTTGCTTTCTATCCTATTTTCTAAACACTTACACATAACAATCCTATCCATACTACCCAAATTCCCACGGCTCGTCAAATTTTAAGTTATTTCTCCTATATTCATTTTAGTTACCCTAACAAGTTTCAAATTCCTTTTTAGAATGCCGGCTCTGATACCACCAGTAACACCCCCAAATGGCCCAAGCCGGAGACCCGGGGATGTCACTCCGTACCCGAGAGGAGCCCGGATACAAGGAGATTTTATAACATGGTTCGCAAGCACCAAAACATCCACAAACAATAATTAACTCCAATTAAAACGATGTATTATCATAATCCTTCGTCCTAGCCACAAACCGGCATAAACAACTAAAACGTTTAAACTAATAAAGAGTTCAATTTCAAATGAAATACTACTAATAATTTTCCATGTGATGCGCGTCCCCTTCTATGCCCGATAACCTTCTTCTAAACATGTGGTGCGGAATCCAAAAGAAACACCACAGTACAAAATCAGCATTGAAATACTGGTAAGCAAACATCCAAACATGTAAAACGATGATGGATAGTTATAAAACAAAGACTCATTTGGAAGTAAGAGTTTTTCGCAAACACAGCGGTAACAAAGTTGACTCTTGTATTAAAACATAAGAGTTCCCAATTCCATAGTATTTCCAAACCAATTTCCATAATCATTAGGAAAAATCCAAATCCAGTGTTAACTTCATTCCGTTAACAAAACCAAACCAATCCATTATTACTTTGTTGTGACGGGGAAAACCAAATAAACCACAGCTTCCATGACCTTAAGTGTCGACACCCCCTAAGACTACGCCGGCCAGAGGAGTGAGTACATGCCGCTATCCAGGGACTTGCAACCGGATCAAAAAGAGACGGGACCGCAGCCAACACCGCCCAAAGAGAATAATAGAGTCCCGCACAACATCTTCCACTTTACGTTATAGTTCATTCATTATCATGGTGATGTTTTCATAAAAAACATTTAACAAGTAGAAATCACGTATTCCAAGTCATTTAGTGCATAAACACATTTTGAGACGTAACAAATCAAATATTCGTTTGACACGAAAGAGATAAGCACACTAGGCTTGGCACATTTACTTACCTCAAAGCAAATTCCAACTATAGCAATCAATCAACGTACTCTACGTACTCGTCGTCAACGAACTCGTTACCTACACATAACAATATGCTAATCAAACCAATATTCTAGCAATATACTTGCTATACTAATTACATACATATGAAAGTCAATGGTTTAGGGTTCTAACACTTCCCCAACATCTCATTCAATTCATGCTCCAAAATAAGCCCAAAGCTTTGCTTCAAAATCCTCTAACCTAAAGCATACATAATCTATCATAACTCCACCAAATCTATTACTCCAGTTTCCCAAACAGATCATGGTCTAAAAACAGTTCCATTGGATTCAAAACGTTCGAAATAATAAGTTTAGCCTCAAACGGATCTTAATTTCGATTCCTGAATCAAAAGTTACACTAGTTTCAAGTTTCCAACTTCATTCAAAATATCAATACGGGAATTGTCAATCTTCATGAAACTTTTCCCCCAAGCATCTAGTTCATCCTACATTCATACCAAACCTAATATAACATGATTCCCACATTCAAATCAGATTGTTAACCACCTATTATGATCATTCAAACTTCCAAATCATTCAATCAAACTTCTCTTTCAAACTAGGGTTTCTTACCAACACCCAAGAACATGATAAACCCTAAAACTTGATTATCAATCCTACGAATCCACGAACAATGATCCTAACAATAACAAACTGAAAATTAAAGATTACATGCAACATACATGAATTATGAGCATGTGATCACAAGATCAAGAGATCAACAAGAGAAAAGAGAAGAAGAAACAAAACAACTCAAACCCGCTCAAACCCGCCGCCCATGGAGGCGGACGGAGAGAGAGACAGACGGGTATAGAGAGAAAGAAAGAGAGAAAGAAAAAAGAGAAAGAAAGAAAAGAGAAAAAGAGAGAGAGAGAGAGTTACCTTGCCGGAAAAAGAGAGAGAGAGAGAGCGGCGGCGGCGGTGGGGCTGCCGTCGGGTAGAGGGACGAGAGAGAGTGAGAGAGGGACGGGTAGAGAGTGAGGGACGTGAGAGAGATTAGAAAAAATAGGGAGAGTGAGGGTTTTTATGAGAGTTGGAAATAAAATCAACTTCATAAGTAGGAAACCCTCTTGGATTAGGAAACTTTTATGTAGGAAGAAAATTTAGGTCAAATGACACTTATTTCCCCTTAGTTTTGCCAAAAGACAAATACCTCCCCCAAACTCAAGTAAAAGACACTAAAACCTTTGATTAAAGTCACAAAGTTCCCCCCAAACTCTCAAAGCATTATAATTAACTCTCTATAATTACATTAACTTCCCAACACTTATAATAATATCACAAAATACCCGTAGTCACAAAACGGGGTATTTCAGATGAAGGTATTTTTCTTGGTTAGTCACGGACAAACAAAGCCTATAGAGTTTACAATAAGAGAACCAAGCATGTTGAAGAAAGTATTCATGTCATATTTTATGAAAGCTATGATGGTTCATTGAGTGATGATTTTGCAGATCTTAATCTGAACAAGCATGATTCTGATAATGAAGAGGATTATTCAAAAGGTTCCAAGGAAAACTTACCAAAAAAGGCATTTTCAAGGCCTTAAAATGAGTTTCAAAGCCTTGAAACAAATCCTCCAGAAAAGACAGCAGATCAAACTACTACTACAAGTTCTCAAAGACTTGAAAAACACATTGGAGAGCCTGAACCTTGGAAACCAAGGAAGAGATTTAAATATCTCTCATCTCATCCTGCTGATAACATTCATTCTGATCCAACCACCGGTACACAAACAAGATCACAGTTGAAGAATCTTTGTGCTTTTAATGCTTTTATTTCCCTTGTATAACCCAAAACTCAGAAGTAAGCATTATAAGAAGCAGACTGGATCATAGCTATGCAAAGTGAACTCAATGAGTTTGAAAGAAACAAGGTTTAGAATCTAGTTCCTGCACCAAGAAATCAGTTTGTTATTGACACCAGATGGGTATTCAGAAACAAGTTAGATGAGAATGGGAAGGTAATCAGAAACAAAGCAAGGTTGGTAGCTCAAGGCTACAAACAAGAAGAAGGTAGTGACTATGAGGAGACTTTTGCTCATGTCCACAAGAACATGAAACTTTTTCAAATGGGTGTGAAGTGTGCATTCTTAAATGGATATGTGAAAGAGGAATTTTTTGTTGCTCAACCTCCAGGATTTAAAAATGACAAGTTTCCAGATCATGTTTATAAACTTGACAAGGCTCTTTATTGAGTGAAACAAGCTCCAAGGGCTTAGTATGAATGATTGTCAATGTTTTACTTGAAAATGATTTCGAAATCGGATTTGTAGACAAAATCCTTTTGATAAAGGCTCATGAGAAAGATATGCTTTTAGTTCAAATATATGCTGACGATATTTTGTTTGGAGCTACTAATGACCTTCTTCGCAAGGAATTCTCAAGTCTTATGAGAAGGGAATTTGAAATAAATTTGATGGGAGAGTTGAACTTCTTTCTTGGACTTCAAATACATCAGATGAAGAAAGACATATCATCAAAGCAAATACACAAGAGACTTGCTGAGCAAATATAATATGTATCAATACAAAGAAATCAAGACCCCTGTGAGCTCTACATTTTCATTAGACAAAGATGAATTTGTCATGAGTGTGAATGTGAAAGAATATAGAGGTATGATTGGATCATTGATATATCTCACAGCTAGCAGACTAGATATCATGTTCAGTGTTTGTATGTGTGACAGATTTCAAGCTAACCCTAAAGAATCACACTTGAATGCTACCAAAGACTTAGGGCTTTGGTATCCTAAACAATCTAATCTCTCTTTGTGTGGCTATCTAGATGCTGATTTTGCTGGATATAATGTTGATAGAAAGAGTACATTAGGATGTTGTCAATTCCTTGGATCATCATTAATCAGATGTCATTCAAAGAAGCAAAACTCGGTTGCACTATAAACAGCAGAAGCTGAATACACAGCAGCTGGAGTTTGCTGTTCACAAGTGTTATGGATAGCACAACAAATGAGAGACCTTGGATTTGATTTCAGAGATATACCTATTAAGTGTGACAATACAAGTGCAATATCAATCACAAAATATCTTCACTAAACCACTGGAAGATGAACGATTCTCTGCCTTGAAATTAAAATTGGGTATGCTAAATAAAAAAAGCATTGGTTTAGGGGGAGTATCGGGTAAGTATAAGATAATTTTTATGTGTTTCAAAGGTTTGAACTGATTTTCAAAGCCTTGAAAATCTGTTCAAAGCTTTGATTTTATGTGCTTTTGTAATACAGCTTTCAAGGCCTTGAAATACTTTCCAAAGCCTTGATAAATAAAATTATATGTTTTTTAGTCAATAATATGGATCTTACAATGTTTGGTGTTATCTCTTGAGATAATTTCTTAATATTTCCCCTTACTTTTCAACAACCCATTTTCAACCGAAATAGTATTATATTATTTATTTCCATCGGCACACACAACTTTAAATCTAACTGATTCAGTAAATCTTCAAAAGATTAAGAAAATATTCAATTTCCTTTTCAAACTGATACTCTTCAGTATTTATCTTCTTCTATCTTTCTGTCCTTCATATCTCTCGTACCTTACTCATCTGTATCCCAAACCCTAATGAACACTAGAAGAGCCTCTAATAGAATGAAGATGGCTGGTGGTTCAAAGGATGCTACAGAAAGAAAAGAAAGACTACTGAGGAAGAGGTTCAGACCATTAGTGGTGACTCAATTTTAAGAAATCCAAGTGCAGAAGACATTTCCCCTCGTCCGCCCAAGGAGAAGGCAAATAAAGATCAGACACCCACTTCCAGCAAGAAGAAGAAGAAGAAGAAGAAGAAGAAGAAGAAGAAGAAGAAGAAGAAGAAGAAGAATAAGGAGGTAGCTGAATATGCTCCAAAAACATAGATTGCTAGTCCTAAGAAGCTGAAGAAGAAGCCTACTAAAGCAGACAAGGGAAAAGGAAAAGTAACAGAGGATAATAAAAAAGAGAACATTGAGAAGACACTGCAGATCTATTCAGAAAAGAAGAAATCCACTGGTAAGAAACCTGGCCTTAATAACAAGTGGTTCATTACTAACGTTGCTAGAGGTCAATGGCTTGATGGATTTTCTTCTAGATCAGTTGATTACTACAGTATGGTTAGTGTTTCGATGTTGAATAGTATGAATATAGAGTGCATTAAGATGCTTAAGAAAAGTTTTCTTTGGTTTGTTCTAAACCCTCCAGAGATAGCCTACCCCAGACTCACTAGATTCTACTACCTAAACATGAGACAACTCAAGAATAATGTGAACCTTGTGATTCAAACCAAAGTTGCTGGTATTAGTTCGGAATTAGATCACTCTGAGTTTGCCAATTTTCTAGGCTGTCAAAAGAGTTTTGGCACAAGCAATCACCCTCCTAAAAGTGAAGCCCTGAAACTGGCCAAAGAAGAATTCTTTCTACCCAACACCCCTACCACATCCAAGCAGTTGACACACTCTGTGCTAACTGTTGAAGCCAAATTCTTGTTCACAATCTTGATGAGATGTGTGGTTCCAAGGGAGAACTCAAAGGAGTTGATAATTGAAAGAGTGCTATACTTAATGTAGTTGGTTATGCATGGTTATAAGGTTGATCTTCCAAAAATTATGATGGAACACATGCTTTACTGCCAAACCAATCAGAGATAGTATCCTTTTCCATATGCTAATTTGCTCACCTCGTTCTTTCAACACCCTGAAATTCCAACTAACAGGGAAGAGACTATTACTATTGATTTTGGTATGCTTGATGAGAAAACATTTGAAAAATTGGTGTAGTAAAAACCAGTGCTAAGACATCGAATTTGTACTCAAAATTGATTGAATAAGAACTGAACTCCAATAAGTTTCTTAAACCCAAGTCCTTGACCCCTACCTCTAGCCAAACCTCTCAGCCTCAAGACCTCTCCTTGGTTCTTCAGAAACTTAATGGACTTGAGAAGGACAAGGATGAACTGAAGGAAAATCAGCATGAGTTTGGAACTGAGCTTAAAAAAATGAAGTTCATGGTTGAAAACATCTTCAAGAGCATGATTGTGTTTGATGTGCCTGAAGAAATTTCACAACCTGCAGAAGGAACCAAAAATGCTGGATCAACTAAAGAACTTTTCAGTGACCATACAACTCAGGATGAGACTGCTGGAGTGAACGATAAGGGTAAGCAAGTGGTTGAGGAACATGATGATGAAGACCAAGAACAAAATGAAGCTGGCAGTCCAGATTCAGGAATGCTGATTAAAGATCTCAAGAAGAAGAAAAAGAATCCACCATTCCAGAAATAGTGACTGAAACTGATCTGTTTGAGGGAGAAGGTGAAGCTGGTGATAAAGTGGCCCAAGAATAAGATCATGATGATGAGAATGACGAAGAAGATAGCGAGGAAGAAGATATAGAGCAGCAAGGATATGGAGACCCAACCCCTTAACTCTTGCCTATTCTTTCTATCATTTTCAAGGTCTTGAAATCCTTTTCAAAGTCTTGAAAAAAATCTATCTTTCAAACAGTTTTCTTTACTTATTTTCAAAACTTTGATCCAACATGCTCTTTGTGTTTTTTGATGAAATTCAAAAAGGGGGAGAAATTTAGGTGATTTTATGTTTATTTTGCTGGTTTAGAGACCAGGTTTAGGTCAATAGAATGATCTGAAAACTTTGATGCTACTTAGCAGCTTAATACGTTGGATTATTTCGAAACCATGTGTTACAGTTTATTGTTATAATTTATTTCTATACTCTAACAAGTATTTTTTTGCACAAACCTAGTCCTTAACAATTTATGGTTTTGTCTTTCATCAAAGGGGAGCTTGTAAGTTCATCATGGTTTCTAAGGCTTGAAATAGCCAGTCTATTTAAAGGCCTTGAAACAGCTTTCAAAGCTTTGAAACTGACAGCACACTTTAAGCATGAACTTAGGGGGAGTTTTCAGATTCCATTCCAACTACTATTCTCCTATACTTGATTATATGTTGTATGACGATGAAAGACAAATTATATTAACACTCTAATCCGTGCCTAATCCATCTGTTTCACTAAGCTTTTTCTGAGAAATTATATTTCCTATTTTGCAGGATATATTTCCTAAACTGTATTGTGCAGGAAGGGAAAGTGCTTGATGATTTGATTATGTGCTTGACTTTTCTTGATTGAAACCTTCCCAACATCTTCACAAATAAGATCAAGACAGTATCTTTGAAGATCCTTGTACCTCTTGCATTTACTTTTCCTGAGCTAGAGACGTAGGGCTTTGAGTATGTGCTAGGGCATAGCTTTTGATTAATAACAATGGTGTTGAAAATCCTGCAGGGATAAGATCCCCGAGGTAGAGACGTAGGTCCAAGTGGACTGAACTCTATATGTCTTGTGCCTCTTGCTTTTACTTTTCAGTTTTATACTTAGCCTATTTGCAGTGTTTTATTTCAAGGGTTTGATACTCATTTCAAGGCCTTGAAATAAACTTAGCTTTTCTACAGCAACTGTTTTCTTCCAAGGACTTGAAACTCATTTCAAGGCCTTGAAATACTCTTTACTCATTGCAAATCTTTTTGAAACCACTCTTCTTGCAAGTTTAGGCAAATTTGGCATACTCTATTCAACCCCATCCCCCATCTAGAGTGTTGATCCTGTATTCTGCCTACATTACAGTCCTTCACTCTTAGAGTGGAGATGTTTTGGTGGAGATTGGTAGGGTTCTGATACGGATTCGCAGCGGAATAAACAAGATTAAATATCCGTTCAAGACCCTCAAAGGATCACAAGACTATAACTCACAGCATGGTAAAGGATGAGAACATCAAGTACCTTGTTTGTCTACTCTGATGGCTTCACGTGAAATAGTGTCCATGTCTCTACTAAATTCCACTCCTGGGATTGATCCAGATCCTCCGACACCTTTGTGCTAGCTAGGGAACGAGGAGGAAGAAGAATATCACGTAAAACGAGACCAAGAGGCCGCGGTGAGAGGGGCGGACGGCCTAAGGGGTTCAGCCCTAGGTCTTGGTTCTCTCCTTGCTTTGTTCTCTCTCTCTCTTGTGTGATAACATTATGACACTTACGAGAAAAATAAAGTGGGAGTCTCATTATATAGTCTAACCACTCATTATTAACTACATATTAGCCCCTCTCATAATCATGTCCATACATGGATTAGTGCATCTTACAAACTAGTACTAATCATGTCTAAACATGGATTAGTCAACCTTGAAAATTAGTCCCACTAAGTTTGCAAGTGGTTGCGTATTGTTTCTTCTATTTAATTAATAATATTAATTATTTCCCAAGTCCGGTCTAATCTATAGGGAGGGTGACCCCATAGGTTTCTACTTAGTTGGTAGTAACAATTACTAACATAGAGCGGCCTCTAGCAAGAAATCTATGCCACCCAACTAATAGAACTAGTCAGTAATCAAACAACCTTGTGACCAATGTTACCGTATTGTATTACCCTTTGTCTCCATATCCGGATCGGAAACGAGACATAAAATTCACACTCGTATATCCAATCCATAGTTTCTCGAACATGGTAATATTCTTATCCATACATATAACGTCAATATCCTATTTTAATTTATCTGAGTCTCGCTAGACATTCTATAAGCACTAACCCGCGAGTGGCCGCGGATATTTGCTCACGCTATGTAGGAGGGACAAATCATCTCTACATCACTACTATCTCTAAGCTTGCTTCCTATTGTGGCTGATTAACGCATTTATAACTACCTCGTCACAATGTAGCGTTTGACGATACCAGAACACAATATTCCACAACTAGAGTATCTTATGACTTCAAGTCTAAGGGCCACAATACCATTGTCACTACGAGAAGCACTTGTGACTTTACATAACTTGTATGTAGCCTTCTCGTGGTGGGTCAATCCAGTATGCCATTACACCTATGCATACCCATGTGCTAGACTTGATATCCCCATATCAATGTATCCACACTGTAGTACTCGACTAGGGATATTTAGGAATATAACATTAATATCTAAGGACTTCATCCATGTTAACATATCCCCATATTGATAACACAATGAACAATTAGTCCATATAAATGTCACAAGAAAGAGATTGCCTCTAGGGAATATATCCAACAGATATTTAGTCAAAATACACTAGCTACTGGAGAAAAATTGATAAAGAGAGGCTATGGAGTGACAAGCACTTGTCAAATTTGCAATATGGAAACAGAAGGACTATGGCATCAAATTCTGAGTTGTAATTGGACAAAAGGCCAATTTGGTGTAAATTGGGGTTCAATTGGCATAATTTTGATCCTAATAACTTCACATTTTCTGAGTGGCAATAATTTTTATTTGATACTGATGCTACTCTTCCAAGACAAGAGGGCATGTTCAAGAAAATTGTGAACACTTGTTGGCACATCTGGAAATCCAGAAATTCCTTCATTTTCTAAAAGATAAAGGTATCTCCTTTTAAAGTGATTAATATGATGGAAAAATCTTTTGGGGATTATATGATGTGTTTTGGTAAAAAAGAAACACCCTCAAGGGGAGAGTCCTTCTGATAAAACTCCTTTGTCATATTTGCATTGTTGGAGACCTCTTGAGTTTGGGATTCTCAAATGCATTTTTTATGCATGTTGGAACAAATCAGTTTTGGTAATGTTTGGAGGGTGGCTTATTCGTAATCATGAAGGTCAGCTTGTGGGTTACGGAGGGTTAATAAATGTGGCTGGTTCTGCATTGATTTCTGAAGCTATAGGGTTAAGAAATGCTATGAGCTTGAATAGGGAGCAGCCCTCTGGGATTATCTTCGAATGAGATTGCAAATCTCTTATAGAGATGATAAATGGCAAAGTTGATGCTAGCTGGGAGTTGAAGGATTTAGTGTTAGAAATTCGTGAAGCAAGCAAGGAGAAGACTATCCAGTTTGCCTATATAGACTAGGTATAGCAAGGGGAATCTCCATAACATGAAACTTGAGAACATTGGATAACAATGTTCATAAGCCGCCAATGCATCAAAACCGTATTACCTTGTCAGTGAATGTTGGAGTAGGGCGCGATATGATGGTTGGGCGGATACGTCAAGGGATCAACGTGGCTCCCAAGGTTGCTTGGACCACAATCATAGGGCTTGTTGTGAGTTAAATCAAAGGGAAGGCATGCCAGAAGGGATTCTGCCTCCGCTTCCAATAAGGTATTATGGCCAAAGCTACAAGAAAATACAACAACAAATACCCCATCATGATCATGGAAGATTTGTCCCCTTAGTTCTTCCTTGCCAAACAGAACCACAAAAGTGAAGAGTTATTTTTACGTGGGCAAGGGCGGGCGCGTCGAATCCAAGAGCCCCTCCCCACATGCGCATGTAAGTAAGATAGGTGTAACTGGTAAATGTTAACTGTCCCAACAAACAAAGATCACGAGATGCAGTGAACAAAGGTTCTAACTCTCCGAGCCAATGATAGAGGCTATGGACTATTGAGTCAGATGTCATCACATGCTGGTCAAAAAAGACACGGTTCCATGCAATTAATATCTCCCAAAAAATCAGTGAGGGAAAAAGTTTCGAATTAAATGAATATGAGATGACGAATCTAGATGATCCCACCATAGTGAAAGCATGCCATGAAGTGCTTGAGAAAAGGGTCGGAAAGAAGGCACCATAAAATTTTCCAAAATTCCCTAGCACAATCTACCAACAAATGTAAATGATTTAAGGGCTCCCGAGATGCTGAACCACAACAGGAGCATCTCGAAACAACTGGGATACTGAGATAAATAATACGATCATCAGTTTCTATAGCCCAGAAACAAACTTATACATGAACACTACTACTTTCACAAGAAACTAAGGAAGCCAAATATGTGGGTTACAGGAGCATGTGGTAGGAGAAGAGGCCCGAGAGCGCACGGAGAACTCATTAGTTGGGGTTAGGGTCCAAATCAAATGAGTACCATCCACAACGTGTTGTTCCAAAAATATTCTTCAGTTACAGGAAGTGTTGCGGGAGCATCCTCCACAAGAAGCTACCATGATGTTATTAGCGAGAAGAATTCAACAGGCCTTTACAGCAGGCCTTCTCCTCAGATGAAGGCCCAAAAGCCCAAGGAGTTCAAAGCTTTGCATTATGTTTAGCCCAAGAAAGCCCAGCTATATTCAATGTAATTAGCCCATTCTTATAAGGGCACTTTAGTCATTTCCCTAATCTAGCAAACCCTAGCATTACAGCCGTACGATCCTACCGTTACAATCCAGCCGTTGGATTGTGTGTATATAATCTCCTCCTTCAGCTCTTAGGTTTAATTATCGATCTGTAAATATACACACTACCGTTTCATTTTCTCTCAACTGTTCTTCATCTTCTACATTGTTCTTCACAGAATCATATGATTCTTTCATGGTATCAGAGCTATGGCTCTTGCTACAAGCACAAATCCACCACCCTCTACACCCTTACATCTCCTATCAAACATAAACAACTTACTCCCTTTCAAATTAGATGGATCCAATTTGGTCCTCTGGAAACATCAAATCTCCTCTATATTTCGCACACACAGCCTTTTTGGTCACTTAGATGGAACCACTACTTGTCCATATCAATTTTTACCGATTGTTGATGGTAGTGAACCCACTGTTAACCCTGCTTACACCTCTTGGATCCTCCAAGACCAGGCGGTGCTTACAGTATTGAACTCTACTCTCTCTACAGAAGCGCTTACTCTGGTCATTGGCTGTTCCGATTCCAGATCTGCGTGGCTCTCTCTAAGTAGGCGCTATGCCTACTTTACTCGATCCAACATCTTGCAATTGAAGAACGACCTTCAAACCATCAAGAAGGGTTCTGGATCTATTGATTCCTACATGCAGAAGCTCAAGATGATTCGAAACCAGTTAGCTGTCTCTTCGGTGCTCATCGATGATGAGGACATGTTGCTTTACGCCTTAAATGGCCTACCCCCTGAGTTTAATTCATTTTGCTCCTCTCTCCAAACCAGATCTGAACCCTTGACCTTCGAGGACCTTCATGTTCTGCTTCGATCGGAAGAACAGATGTTTGAATCCCAGTCTCCAAACCCAGATCTCCACACTCCCGCCGCGTTTTACACACCAAACACCTATTATAACCGTGGCGGAGGTGGCGGCCGCCACAATAGCGGTGGTTCACGCGGCGGAGGCTGATCCGGTCCAAGAGGTGGTGGTGGCCGTTCCAACTCTAACCGAGGCGAACGGTTCGGATCCGGTTCATACGGTGGTTCTGGGTATTGATCCAGGTCAGGTGGTGGACCCGGGTCTGGTTACGGTTCGGGTCAATCATCCGGGTACGGATCTGGTTACGGGTCTGGATTGGGTTCCGGGTTTCAGCAATATGGTTCGGTTCGATCCTCTTCCGGTCGCCGAGGTGGATCCAGAGGACGATCCGGGTCTGGTTTTGGTTCTTACAGAGGAAATGGTCCGGTAAATTGCCAGATATGCGGCAATGATTACCACTCTGCCTTGGACTGTTATCATAGGATGGATTACGCCTACCAAGGTCGTCTTCCTCCTCAACAGCTCTCTGCCATGGCTGCCTCTTCTCATCCTTCCTCTGCTCCGCCAGATGTATGGCTCACTAACACAGGAGCCTCAAACCATATGACGGCTGAACTACGCAATCTCTCCCTCTCTGAACCATACACTGGCACGGATCATGTTACAGTCGGTAATGGCACATCTCTTCCTATATACAGCTCTGGTAATGCCTTTTTATCTACTGCAAATAATTCATTTCAATTATCAAATACTCTCCATGTTCCATCCTTATTTGCAAACCTCTTATCTGTCAATAAATTTTGTTCTGAGCATAATACAAGATTTATTTTTGATGAACACTCATTCTGCATTCAGGACAAGACTACGGGCAGAATACTTTTTCAGGGTCTTTCTAAAAATGGACTATATCCTATCTCCTCTGTATCTATTCAATCTGGTCCCCAAGCTCTGTTGGGACAAACAGTCAAGTCTCACCTCTGGCATTCTCGGCTTGGTCACCCTTCTGACTCAATTTTATTTCAATGTGTTAAATGCAAAATTCCAAACTCTGTTAAAACTGCTGATACTTTGTGTGCACCTTGCTTAGCTGGTAAAATGTCACGATTACCGTATACCTCTTCTACTTATGTAAGTCCTAATCCTCTACATCTGCTTCACAACAATGTATGGGGACCTGCTACAATTCAATCTTTCAATGGTTTTAAGTATTACATACTTTTTATTGATGATTACTCTCGATTCACTTGGCTCTTTCCATTGAAACTTAAATCTGATACTACTGCTGTGTTTGTTAAGTTTAAAGTCTTTATTGAGAAATTACTTAATCATTCTATCAAAATCCTACGTTCTGATGGTGGTGGTGAGTACACTGCCTACACCTTTCAAAAAAATTTATCTGATAATGGGATAGCTCACCAAAAGAGCTGTCCACATACACCTCAGCAAAATGGTGTTGCTGAACGCAAACACCGCCATATTATTGAAACTGCTGTTACATTATTGCAGACTGCATATCTACCCAAACATTTCTGGTATCATGCAGTTGCTACTGCCACCTATTTGATCAATCGATTACCTAGTAAGACCACCAAGAATAAATCACCTTATGAATTGTTATTTTCAACCAAACCTGATTATACCATGCTACGTGTCTTTGGTTGTACATGCTATCCTCGTCTCACACCTTATATTAAATCCAAACTTGATCCTAAAACTAGAGTTTGTGTGTTTCTTGGATATGCATATGGTTATCGTGGTTACTTGTGCTTTGATAGAAGCATTAATCGATTCTTTATCAGTCGCGATGTTATCTTTGATGAATTTAATTTTCCATTTGCCACTACTATTTCTTCTTGTGACTCACATAACTCTGTTGAATCTGTTTTAGGTTGTCCCTCTGGCCTCTCTGGCCCTATGCATTCTCCCATAGTGCATAACCCTTTATCTGAGGGTTTCTCTGATTTGGACCAGCCCTTAAGAGGTGCTCATGCTTCCACTCCATCTAAGGAGCCTCCCTCTCCTCATGAACAGATATTACAAGAACAGATACTGGATTCGAACATGACATCTCCTAGGACTGGCTTGGCTCCAACAGAGGACCCAGTGATGATTCCCCCCCCCCCCTTCTCCCTCTATCCCTGTTTCTGGGCATCCGATGCAAACCCGCAGCAAATCGGGTATTTCTAAAAAGAAGTTACTTTACAAATCTGTAATAACTCCTTATGCTGGCTTTACTGTTTCTACTGCTATTCCTAGTGATCCTACCAGTTTTACGGAGGCTTCTAAGCATTCACAGTGGCGCGATGCTATGGCTGATGAATTTAGAAGCCTCCTACATCAGCAGACTTGGGATTTAGTTCCACTTCCCCCTAACGCTAACGTTATTGGGAATAAGTGGGTATTTAAAACCAAGTATCACCCCATGGTTATGTTTCTCGCTACAAGGCTCGCCTTGTAGCAAAGGGGTTCCACCAGACACCTGGTGTTGATTTTTCGGAAACTTTTAGTCCTGTTGCGAAACACGCCACTGTTCGCTGCATTTTAGCTCTTGCTACATCGTTTTCTTGGCCTTTACAGCAGTTAGACGTGAAAAACGCCTTTCTACATGGGTATCTACGTGAAACTGTATTTATGCATCAACCTACTGGTTTTAAACATCCGAAATACCCACATCATGTTTGTCTCTTAAATAAATCCATATACGGTTTGAAACAGGACCCACGGGCCTGATTCGAACGCTTTACTACATATTTGTTATCATTGGGTTTTGTTGCGTCCTTTGCCGATTCATCTCTGTTCATTCGACATTTTCAAAATCGTATTACCATTCTACTATTATACGTTGACGATATTATTTTTACCGGTAACGATTTATCTTACATCAAAACTCTTGTCACCACTCTAGGCAAAGAGTTTGAGATGACAAACTTGGGTCCTCTCACTTATTTTCTTGACCTTCAAATTAAAAGGTCCTCTGCTGGTATTCTTATTACTCAAGAGAAGTATATTTCTGATCTTCTAGATCGTTTCAACATGCAAAATTGCAAACCAGCCCCTACACCTTTGGCTCGTGGTGTTAAATATCACATTTTAGATGGTTCTCCTCTTACCGAACCTACTGTTTTTAGGCAACTCTTGGGTGGTTTGCAGTACTTGACTTTTAGTCGTCCCGATATCGCGTTTGCCGTTAACCACTTATGTCAGTTTATGCATCAACCAACTACTTTACACTTAAGTGGTGCAAAACGTATTTTACGTTACTTGAAAGGCACTCAAACTCATGGCATTTTTTACAAACCTGGACATTTACCCTTTCAAGTTTTCGCTGATGCCGATTGGGCTGGGAACCCCACTGATCGCAGAAGCACAACTGGGCTTTTTGTGTTCCTTGGGCCCAACCCAATCCATTGGGCTTCCAAAAAACAGCCCACCGTGGCCCGGTCCTCCACCGAGGCTGAATACCGGGCCCTTGCCACGGCTGCTGCTGATATTTCTTGGTTTAAACAGTTATTTCATGATTTGAAATTTCGCATTCCCGAACCTCCTTTATTATGGACAGACAATTACTCTGCTATTGCACTCACTGCAAACCCCTTGTTTCACACTCGTACTAAGCATATCGAGCTCGATTATCACTATGTTCGTGAAAAGGCTCTCCGCAAAGAACTTACTATTTCTTTTTTGTCTAGTGCAGATCAAGTAGCCGACATTTTTACCAAGTCCCTTCCTACATAGCAATTTGATGATCACAAGCTTAAACTGCTGGTCCATTCTTCCCCTTCAGTTTAAAGGGGCGTATTAGCGAGAAGAATTCAACAGGCCTTTACAGCAGGCCTTCTCCTCAGATGAAGGCCCAAAAGTCCAAGGAGTTCAAAGCTTTGCATTATGTTTAGCCCAAGAAAGCCCAGCTATATTCAATGTAATTAGCCCATTCTTATAAGGGCACTTTAGTCATTTCCCTACTCTAGCAAACCCTAGCATTACAGCCGTACGATTCTACCGTTACAATCCAGCCGTTGGATTGTGTGTATATAATCTCCTCCTTCAGCTCTTAGGGTTAATTATCGATATGTAAATATACACACTACCGTTTCATTTTCTCTCAACTGTTCTTCATCTTCTACATTGTTCTTCACAGAATCATACGATTCTTTCAGATGTGATGGCAGGTGATTATTAGGAGGACCATTCCGCCTCCGCATGCTACCATGATGTGATGGCAAGTGATCATTAGGAGGACCTTACCGCCTCTGCATGAAATGCGGAAAGAGAGAGTGCCTCTAACAGTAAGATCAAACAAGTTTCATCTGCAAAGCTGTGCAATTATGAATCAAGGACGGAAGACCCAATCCCCCTCATCAAACAGAAAAGACAGTCTATACTAACCAATCCAATTTCTAAGCGAACTTTTCCGGGAGGACCAGAAGAAGTCTGAAAAGAGAGAATGTAGTAACTGAAGCACAATCTTCTGGAGTGGGACCACATACATCAAGTGAATAGGAAATTAAGCAAGAACACTCTAAATAAGCGCCATCCTTCTCCCAACGGATAAGAGTTTAGATTTCCGTATTCCAACTCGAGCCTAATATTTTCCCCTATTCATTTGAATATAGTGATCTACGGTCGCTTTGGAGCAATTGGAGCTTCTAAAAACAGTATAGACAAGGTCTTATGCGGAAGTCTCAACCAACTAGAGAAAATGTTTATCCTCACCCCGAAGATCACATGAGATACAAAGAAACTATTCTTCCATGGGTATATAGCTGACTAGAGACCATCATTACTTAGGTAGGACATGGTTCAATCCCTCAATGGACCATTGGGATCTATTAAAAAAAATAAGGCAACTGTGTGCATAGAGAAGGTGCGAGACCACTAACGTAGATCTAGAGCATAGATATGACAATTTACGACCCTCCTCATTGGATCGATTCCCAATCCTATTCAAGGCTTGTTGAGCGATAACAAAGAGGACAACTGATCAGGTTCTCCTTGACGCGTGTTACGAAAATAACCAAATAGATGTCCATGTAGACTAATTGAGTATCAAATATTGGATGAACAAGCTCGGACCAAACCACAAATCTTCTCAACAAAGTCAAATCTATGAAGCACAGATAAGAGAAAATTCTAGTGAACACGATCCTAAGATTTTTCCATATCAAATTTAATTGCCACATTCCCTCCACAGACTTTGGGCTTCGAATCAGAAAGGATCTCCAGGGAAAAGGGCTACGTTCTCATGGATAGAGTGACCCGGGACAAACCCTTCATGTTCAGGAGAGATGATCAATTGAATAACATCTTTCAGCCTATTACAAATTATTCGAGCAACGATTTGTAGGAGAAATCACAATGGCTAATGGGTTGTAAATCATAGAAAGACCGTGAGGGAGTTACCTTAGGGATAAGCACTAAATTAGCAGAAGTAAAAGCCTTTGGCATATCACCACTCTGAAAGTAACCCCGGATTGCAACAACCACATATGAGGCAATAATATTCCAACAAGTGAGAAAAAATATCCCGTAAAACCTCTATAATAAGATAAGGAATGGGATTCCAGAAATCTCTGATATCTCGAACCTGCTCGGCTGTGGAAAAAACCCCCGACATCAATCAACTGATGTTGGGCCTAGAGCATGTATTTATGAAGAGTCATAACCATCAGATAACTGCAAACAAATAAGCTATATTTTTTTACGACGTTCTTAATAGAAGCATGTAAAAATACAGTGTTACGGTCCCCTTCATGCAACCTACGAATTTGTGCATTGTCCCGCAAGAGAGATTCAAATTGCTTGTAAGGCTCGGAAAGGTTCTTCTGAACTATAGAACACTCATGATTTATCTTGCTATCAAGATTTAGAAGCTCATTTTGTAGAGAGAAGAACCGCTGAGGTACATAACTGAAGACCTCCCAATTCATTTCAACAGCTAATCGCGCAACTGCTTAAGATTTACAGCGAACCTTACCATGAGAGTTGCCCCCAACGCCACTTGTCGCTTCTTCTAAACAAAATTCATTAAAGAGAATGCGATATCTACATCATATGAAAGCGAATGTGTGCAAACCAACTCTAAGTAGATGGTAAAGGAGAACGTAACGACTGCTTTTTGGGGGGAAATTGAGAATGTAACAACTAACAACCCAGTTGGGAAGATGATAGTCTTTTCTAAACATCCCATCTAAGAAAGGTATGTACTTTAAAATAAAGAGTATTATTTGAACATAGTAACTGTATGCAGTTTGGCGGATCATTACACTATGTTAGTCTCTGACCTTCATCGCATACCTACGGTCTGAGTCCCTTGTGTATGTTTTTTTATTTTTTTCAGTAGGGCCTAATTGAATTTACCGACATGCTATTGCAATTTATTTACTACAAACTCCATTTTGCCAGAATCTTTTCAGTTGGGTCACGTTGTCTGATTAATTTAGCTAACGATATGATACGAAAATGTATTAATCTTTTCACTGTAGATATTTTTTAACACTGTAATATTATAAAAATTAACGAATTTTCGATTCCTATCATTAGCTACATTAATCGGTAAAATTGCCACCTAAAGTTAAATGGGAAGATTATGGCGAAAAAGACCAAGTACTAATTAAGGATCGTTTGTAACATTTTGTTAGGAATTGAATGCGGAACAAGAAGAACGATAAGACGAAGAACAAGATGAAGAACACAAAGATTTAACGTGGTTCACTAATTTTGAGACTAGCTACGTCCACGGCCAAACAATCCCGATTTTATCGATGAGAAATCGATTACAATCACTCACAACCCATACTCATCAATAGCCACAACATACACCCATAATATAGTATTGTTCGTCGTCACGGACAACAACGACATCGGATCTGTAAGATTGGAAATCTATGTTTCTTGACGTGAAGAGACACGACTCTTCTTATCCACATAATTAAAATATATATTCTGTTGATCAAACATATCAGTATTTTTCTTAGTGTTCCGCAAACTTGTTTTTTGTTTTTGTTCTTGTTTTAAAATTCTTGACTAAAACTGTCTATCTCTGGCTAGTCAGTACTACCGCTGAAAATCGAGGGAGTGTCACTTATAACTAACGCGTGGATAGCAAGATAAGATCGCCCAATAAAACTGGAACTAACACCAATGGCGTGCCTGTAAACAAGCATCTCTATTAATTTGGCGACATCTAGATTTCTTTAATTATTTATCTATTTTATTAATGAGAAGTTGTCTTCGGCTTACTATTTGCGATTCCTGGTCATTAAGGCTGTGTGACAGCACAGAACGCAGATGGAGACTATTTTCGCCGATCTCCGTTAGGATAACAACTCTTTGCATGCGAGAGAAACTTTTTAATTGAATTTCATTTGGCATTTGTTGGTGATTTTAGTGTCATCGGCCATTTGTGTAATCGGATTTACTTACGACCAATTAGACATTGGCATTACGTTGTACACGTTAGGAGGTGTGGAGTACACGCGTGCACACAACTATGTTAATGACTTGGACAAGGAACTCGCGGACGACTGCGGGAGTTCGGGGGCGCAGCCCCCGACGGGGGTCCGGGGGCAGCGCCCCCGGTGGGGTCCAAGGGGCAACGCCCCTGGCGGCGGTTGAAGTCTGACATTCACAAAAAACGTCTCCGATTTAATTTTCTGTTAAAAAACGGACTGAAATCTGGCGGTTGTAACCGCCAGATTAACCGCCCTCTCCCTTCCTATTTGTCAGTTTGGTCGAATTCAGAAACACATAGGAAATCATATTCGTTCTTGAAGTCTCTGTTTTATCTGATTGGAGATTTCGTGCACAACGCCGAAATACTTTAATCTGAGAGTGATATCACGACTCAGAGATCATCCAAGTTCAATTGTTCCCGTTCTAAACACCACCCAGATTTCCTACAGCATTTCCTTCTGCATTTGATATATCAGTTTAGCATATTATTGAGCATATGAAAGAACAAAGTCAGGAACATACTTGCCATTCTTCCTTGGGTAAATGGTACTACTAAGTGTGTGTGTGTGTCAAACCAGAACACACCAAACAAACCATTGGGCAATAACGAAGAGTGTTTCGGTCGCCATGAAACTTGTAGTAGTTGCATGTTAGTTTCAGTAACAATCAAAGAACTTTTTTTATAGGTGATGGAGACACACTATAGATTCTTATGGCAGTACAAAAGATACCCGAACCAGAGAGCTGTTAGGCTAACATATCAGTCCAAACTGTAATCTTGGTTTGACCAAAAAGGATCGCCCCACTCAGAATATTTAAATTCGACCCAACCACTTCTGAAGTTCAATAAGGAGAAAAAACAAAAACAACTATTATGGCTGACAATATATATTGTTGTGTAGTTTCTGCCAGGTTATGTCCATACCTTGAGCAATTTTTTTTGTACTTTCTAGTTTTTTCTGTTAGTATTATAACGGCCAAATCCTTTTTAACAACTAACAGGTCTTGTTATGGCACTGTCTCTCTCTCATCTTATTTCTTTCTTTCTGCTTTTCTTTCCAGGAGAGTAAAACAAAAAGCAAATACTGACACTTAGTTTTGAAATAAGTTGAGATTTTAGTGAACTTCTAAATATTTGAAGACTTTGTTAATGAGATTTTAGGTTTGGTAAAAGATTGGAAGTGTAGTAAGTTATTGGTACAATGAGCATAATGCGAGCAAGTTTATGATAATCAATCTGTAAATCTATAAATACTTATTTTTGATAAAAATGTAAGAACTTCCATTAATATAAACACGATGACACTAGGAACTCAGTGATAAAACAGAGAGCACGATAAACAAAACCAAATTAAAAGGACTAACAATAAGTCTATGAATACCCAGAAAGGGAACAAAGAAGAGGCCAAACAGCAAAAATTGTGTAGGAAACAAGAGGCATAAGAGTATCTCCCACCTTCCTCTGAAAACTTTGGAATTTTTAATTTCCCACCCCAAGACTCCGTACCTTCAAAATTGCAAAAAATATATGGAAGAATGGAGTAAGGGGGGCTAGTTTGGGAATACTGTGGCGGTGCTAGAAAACTGCTTTGTGAAAAGACTGTGCAAAAGCTGCTGTGAATTCTTGATAAAATGTTGTTTGGTAAATATTACGTAAAGCTGCTGTGAAATACTGATATAGTAATTTTGTGTTTGGTAAAATCAACTGTGAAGTTACTATGAGAGGGTAAAATGACAAAAATATATGACACGTGTTATTTCCGTAAAGGTAAGTATTGATGTTTTCAAAAATTGTAAAGTTAAAATCGCTTATAGATAAATTAATCAAAAGCACTTTCTGGAAAAGCATCTCCACCCTTGCTTCCTGAAAACTGTTGTGGGACAGCAAAAACTGTCTCGGAAAGCAAAAAAAATATTTTTACCAAACACACTAAAACTGCTTATGCTGTCGGAAAACAGTTGTGCTGGCAACAGAAGCATTCACAAACTCACCCTAAGCCTCCCACAGTGTTTGACGAAAAAACCGTCATTCCTCCATTCTCCATTTATACCCAATTTTGGTTGAAATTGAGTTGTTCATCTTTCACCCCTACCTCTATAACTCCAGAAAAAACTACGCTATTCATTTTCACCTTTAATATTGGAGGTGAAAATGGAGAATGAATATGATTAAATTTTAATATTACACGTACCTGAAAGACATTAAAAAATACATGAAATTAAAATACGTAATTAACCTACAGCAAACTAAAAACAAACAAAGATAATACACAAATCAAGAGATAATGTAATTTTTAGGTTTATCCACTAAGAGGATGTCCTCGTCATAAGGCACACTAGAATAAGTAGTTCCAGACGGATCATTGTTCAAATCATTTATCCTACTGGTTTAGACTACGATAATTTACAGTCAATCCCACCTGCTGAGATTTCAGTGATGCAACCTTCTTGCGATTTCTTGGTCGACGCCAAGATTTGATACATTAAGATGATCATCATGAATCGTGAAGAGGATTGATTTCCCACTTGTGGGATATGTGTGACCATACGAGTGAACAATTTGTAATCAGTTAAGAGTATTTTTCTTTTAGTTTTGAACAATTATGTATTGGTTGGATTAAATATTTTGTACTAATAACTATAGTATATTTGAAATATTTTGAGAATCGTCGACAGCATTTTTTTTTTCTTTTTATTTTGAATTGTGGCTCTAAACCTGATCATGGGGACACACAGACAAACATGTATGCACTCACACAGATAAAAAGAAGGTGGAAATTCAAATTCAGTGAAACTCTAGATAGTCTAAAATAGGCTGATGGTGTGCAATCACGTGGACCTATCAGCAGCATGCAGCAGAATACCTTAGTGTGCTCCGCGCACCATATCATGCCATGTCAGCATAATTTGGACTATGAGACATGGTCCTTTCCCAATTAGCATCTCACACTTGAACTAAAGATTGAGTGGTTAGGAGGGTGGAATATGACTCATCGCAGGTGGTTGTTGTCCCATCTTCAACTCATTAATGTCACAGAGAAGACTTGTTCAACCCCTTTATATGAAGTTCCATTATTAATGGTAACAATTTCCTCAGATCTCCGCTTTGACCACTTAATGGGGGGTGGGGTGATTAACGTCGTAACCCCCCCCCCCCTCCCCATGACCCGTATACTGATTCTTTATATATAGGGAATGTATCCTCTTCATAGAGGTTCTTCAGATTCATTAGAGTCTACACCCAACTAGTTGTATCTCTTCTTTGTGATATACATTGCTTATTTACATCCCTACCATCACTCATCTTTTTGTGTTCTCACACTTGGATTACCGGTACCGTCCTGGCTTTGCTCTCTTAAAGGAACACTCTTCCATCAACCTAATCAGGAATTTCTTGCTACATTTGGCGAACCCGTCGTGAAAGCTTCAACAATCATCAAATGATCGAGCTATCTCTCCAAATGAAAATAGTGACACTGGGAACACTTATCCTAACCAAAAAGTTCCCCAAAAACTTCCAATCAACCAATCCAATGATTCTTAATATGGGAATCAGCAACAACCAGTTGCTGGTGATCACGCAACCATGGTTGTACATGCACTAGCAGCCACTATGCAAATCCATATGGCCCAGATGATGTAGCCCATCAACAAAATAGCGGCCACAAATACACAGAGGAATGATGCAGTTTCCAGGGAAGTCTCGGCGGTTCAAAGTGTCCTGAATTTTTCAAATTTTCCACATTTACCGCCTCTAAGACCTATTGCGCAGCCTAAAAACGCCTCTGGTAACTCTCAGACTTCACTAGCCACAATCGAAAGAAACTAATATTTAGCATCCACGTCCCCGGAGTAACTACTAGCCCCACTCCAAAAAACTAGAACCTTGAGCTTTCCAACCCCTCTCAAACCCTCAATCACTCGAGGGAGATTGTAATGTCCGTGATTTTTAGAAAGTATGAAGTACTAGTATTTACTTTGAATATGTGTTTTTCACACAACTTGTTAGCATGCTTAATTGCTGTTGAATGTAGTTTAGTCGTTTCGTTGTGTAATGGTTGTGTTTCTAAAGCTCATAACTTTAGTGAATTTTATGTTATTTAGTATCCTGATAGATGAATTCATAATTGTGAAACTATAATAGTTAAACTTGTCAAAAAAAACTACAAGAAAAGCAGTCGTTTGCGATAAGAGTTTGCAACTGTTAGAAAATCTCGTTTCAAAAGAACCTAATTTAACCAGAAAATAGTACCATCACAAATGAAACAAATAATATCAATTCTTTAGCGATGATACATAATTCCCCTCGCGAAAAGTAAAACGTCCATCGCAAAATCCAATTTTTATGGAGGGAAAAATTGGATGCCAATTTTTTTAAAGTATTAAGATCGGTATTAAGATCTCACTAAAAGTAGTCAAACTTTGGAGGGAAAATTTGCGCCAATCCAATCAAGATTTGGATTGGCTGCAAAAGTTAAATGCATTGTCGTTAGTGGTGCACATCTGGAAGGTAAATTAGACTTGACTACATAATACTACATATATTTTACTTTTTCCTTACTGCTTAGGAACTTTTTTTGGGTGAGGTAATACTGTTTAGAAACTTTAATAATAATGAATCTACAAAAACCCATACTACTTGGCCTGCACATAAATAATTTTGTTAATACTACACTTATCACTATAAAGGGAAGACGGGATTTCTTCGAAAATAATACGAGTATCAAAGGATCAAACCGGAGAGAGCATAGAGTCCTTCGAGAGGCGGACAGACGGAAGGTCTGAATCATGAAGAATAGTGGATCAATTTGTGGAGAAATCGATATGCGCTACTGTAACCAATTGATGGAGATTGACGAGAAAGTTCTCAGGTATCGTTCGAACCCTCATCCTTCCTCTCCTATATCTCGCTCTGATTCTGGTTCTCGTTCTCGGTGTGTGTTTTGTCTTTGTATGTTCCTCATACACTTTTGTAAGTAAAGTCTATCAAGTGTTGTAAGTATCGAAATCTTCGTTCTCTGTGTTTTAGGGTTTCATATATGATATCATGATATTCCAATTACTTTTCTGAAGATGAAATCTTTGTTTGGTAAAAGTTTGTATCAAGTCAATCGTTTTGCAGTCATAGTTTTTTTTAGAAAGTTTTGCAATCACAGCAGAATGCATAAAATGTCATGCTTTCATTGATTTGTGGCCTTTTTTATGATTTCAATTAGGGTTTCATAAAAATGTTTTACTTGATTTATTCATTCTTCAGATCAAATGATCCAATGTATGTTATCTAACTAATAAACTAGGGTTGAGACTTGTTTTGACGGTTAGTTGATTTCTTCATAGAAGAAGTATTCTCCTCCACCAACCGTGAGTTTCAGTCTGAGAGAGAGGGAAAGATAGAGAACAAAATCGAGCGCTATGAGGAACCGCCATGGACAGGCGTCAACCAGAGAGCATCGAATCCGCAGCCATCGAGTAACATTGACGGAGACGGAGGTGGCAGCTGAATAGGAGCTCTTTTGACCAATGGCTTATTGGGGCCGGACACTTGCAGACTAACCAAGCCGGATATATCTAAGAGGTTGGTTTATTATATATTAAAGGAGTTATAAATTTCAAAGTACATGAAGTTTATGCTTAAAAATTAACCATTGATTTGTTTGGCTATTGCAGGTTATCAACAATTTACCAGGAAAGCGGAGAACTGCAAGCATCATGAGATAGTGACTTGAAAGACAACAATATTACTCATTCCTGGAGGAAAATAGTTGCCTATCTAGTTTGGATTCAGCTTATATTTGGTACATCTTTAGACATGAAAAAATTGTAAAAGAATATGTCAGCATTTAATTAATGGACAAATAACTTTTTCGTTTTTTGATTTGTTGTGTTTATTAATGAAGATACAAGTATGGTATTTTACACTTTGATGATAGTCATATATTGCCTCAGCAAAATGACTTTCTAAGGTAAATTGAAACGATTTGTTACAACACATATCTTTTTGAAATGTTAAATTTGTGACAACTCTACAATTTTCAACGGTTCTTCGCTCTCACAAAATCAGTTTTTGTGAGGCATGATGATTTTAAGATATGTTATGGTCCTCACTATACGAATAATTGAGATGACACACATTCTTTTGCAACGAGAAAAAGTGCTAACAAATACATGTATTGTGAGGATGTTTCCTTTTTTGAGACGGCATATTGCTGTCTCCAAACCTCAAAGTTGTGACGGCTCGTCGCGCAAAAGCTTTTTCCTACCATAGCTATTGTGACGCCATGCGAGGGCAAAATGCCTTCACAAATAACCTTTTGCGAGGGTGTTCTCTTTTTGTTATAGTATTTTGCCTTCGCAAAAAAGAATTATTTCTTGTACTGAAATACACCGAAACTTTTAATATCTTCTTTAATCGTTACATTAAGGATAAAAATTATTAAGAAATAATTAATACAAATAATTAATTTAAGTATTAATTAGCTCAGTTAATCATGATTAGTACATATTGACATGTATTATAGAGTTTGTTAGTTTATATATATGTTAATTGCATGAATGACACATAGGGTAACACATGTCATTGCTTTAGCCCATAACCCTGATACTTGACACATTCCCCCGCTACGTGTCGTCGTGTTGCAGCTTTTGTTACATGCGTGACACGTCTCCTAAAGCAAGTCAGATGCTTCTGACACAAAACCTCCTGTGTGTCATCGCTATAGTCTCCTGCATCTGCATTCGTGACACACAAGCGACATGTGTTACGAATCAGGCCTCTTACCCCTCCATGTATGCCACGTGTCCATATGACACATCGATACATGATTGGTCGCCTACTTCTACAACTAGGGTCTAGTGTTATAGTTATTTCTCATTCCAAACTCGTTATTTTATTGATAAGTGACAGAGAGTTACTGATGTTATTCTATACTTGGAGCTGCTGTTATTATCTCAAAGTCATTATAAAATTCTACTATTGAGGTAGGAGGTTAAGTAGTATACAATATTATTATTGCTTACGATTTATGAACATGCTCCATGTTAAATATATGTCGATCCATATATTATTATTATTGTTGATTCACGTGCTATTATGTGATAAATTATTGTTACGTGATATGTGATATTGCGTATAACCTGCCATAATATATTATTTATCACCTTACGGCGATGGTGAAAGACCTACTGGGCGCTAGCTCACTCCCTAACAGTCTTGCAGGTGACGGCGGACGGGTCAGACGGTAGGAATGAAGTGATAAATTTATTAGAGATAATCTACAATTATTATTTTGACCGTTGTAAAGACTTATTTGTAAACACTTTATGATAAACCGATATTTTTTATCAAAGTCACATCCCGGAAAAAGTGATTATATTTAATAAATTGATCAGTTTTTGGCACACTATATTGTATATGTATTTTTTACCAGTTGTGGTGATCCGCAGATGGTACTGGACCGGCCTTCGAGCCGAGCCGATGTGTTTACTGTTCAATTTATTTCATAAAATAATACCCTGGGTTTTGGGTTTTTAAAGAGATGCAATTAAGACTGCGTTGGTCCCAACACCGGCATCTACCATGATTACTCTGGAACAAAGGCTGGAGGGTTCCATGGCAAGCCAAGGCACCACCAGCAGCATCACGCCCGACACATAATTCATTTCTACCATCCCAATGGAGGTATATCATATGTCTACCATGCATCCTACAAAGCTCTAAAATGGGACAAGTTCAATGAACATAATGGAGATGCTCATTAACGTTTCATGAGATTCATTGACTTTTTAGGACCCTACAGCTCATAGATAATTTGAGGATGCGAGAATTCCCCAAGTCTCTGAGACACGTGGCATACAAATTGTACAGGCTCCTGGATCATAATTTCATTCACACTTGGGGGAATGGTGAAGAAATTCTATAGAAAATTCTTCTAGGTTGAAGAAAAGATTACAAAAATCCATCTTTCTCTCATGACAAAGAAGGACGATGAAGAGGGCGTCGCATTCATCATGAAGTTCCACTTGAGGTCTCTAGAATGCCAATAAGATGAAACTGAGCGTATATTGGTGGAGATCTTCCGCCAAAGCAAGCTTTTAGAGTATGCGGAGATTCTGATCAACCACAACATGCCAATGTTCTTTTCTTTCGCTCTCTTTATCAGCCTCACTCTCTCTTTCTCTTTCACTCTCTAGGCCTCTATCTCTTTTTCTCTCTCTTTCTATATAACCATGTAAACATGAGAAGTGGGGAGGGTTAGGTAGATTTTAAGTATGGGACGGGGAGGGGTAATTTGATAAAAGAAAGAAGAAAATTCACTAAAAAGAGAATGTGAGAAAAAAGAGTAGACATGAACCGATTGGGAATGTGAGAACAAAGAGATGGGACAGAGAAAGTAAATTGTGTGAATGAAGGTGCCAATAACACGTGGATGACAATAATACTGCTTTCTAACCAGATAGTCATGGACGTATGGAAAAGAAATTAGTTTGTAAAGAAATTATTGTGGGATGTTTAAAAAAATCAAAAAGTGTATTTTATGATAATTTCAAATGTTCAGTCATTATCCTTATAAAATTTTAAAATACAAATGGCTTTGTATTTATTTGAATAGCTATGCCTTTGTACCTCGAAAAAAGGACAAGGGTGAGTTTGGGAATGCTTCTGCTGCCAGCACAACTGCTTTCCGACAGCAGAAGCAGTTTTTAACGCGTTTGGTAAAAATGAAATATTGATTCTTCGGACACTTTTTGCTGTCCCACAGCAGTTTTCAGCAAGCAGGGGGAGATGCTTTTCTAAAAAGTGTTTTTGATAAAATTTGTAATATTCTATACTACCCTTAATAAAATAATAATTTTCCTCTAGTGCCTTCTACTAAATTAGAAATGTCATTGAGCGCTCACTTGGTGTACCAAAGAAGAGATGGAGAATTTTGAAAGACATGCCTAGCTATAAATTTGAAACTCAAGTAAAATGACCTCAAAAGTCAAAGGGGGCTAAAATTATGGGACAGATGGAGTAACAAATTGTGTATAATTTTTTAAAAAAAAAAATCACAATTATTTAGTTTTATTATACCAAACATGTTAATATTTGCTCTAACACTATTATGCAGAATCTAGTCAAATGATAATTGTTTTTTAGCTAAAAGTAAATAAAATAATTACATGAAATATAAAAAGATATGAAAAAGAAATAAATTAAATATAATTATAATATTTGACTCTTTAAATGTACATAGTGGAATTCTAACGTAAACACTGAAATAAAGAGTTCTAGATAAATTGAAATAAAGAGCTCATTTGAGAGAACATGTTTACATCTTTTTTTTGTCATGTTTACATCTTTTTATATATCAAAAATTTAATGGTAACCGTTACTTAAATTTCATTTTATTCACTATGATCCACAACCTGAAAAAGTTAACATTGTAGTTGATGTCTTTACAATCCTACGACATGAATAATTCCAATCACAGGTTCCATGATATCTATATTAACCTAGTCACCCTACGGGTTAGGCCCAATGTTCTTGGCCGACCTATTATGGTAGGTGGTTTGACTTTGATATCATCTCTTCAGGCGATTGATATCGATTGGGGTTCTATTCCTAACTTTGAGACCAAGCAATAAAACTAGACAAGATTCAAGCAAGAAGATTTTGACTTTCTCCTATTGGTGAATTATCAATATCTTCCGAGGAGGTGATGGGTGCCTATAAATAGCTGATTCCTCTATAAATGAAGGTAGGAGCAGAATAAGAGAGAAGGGTGAACATAGTTGGGTGTTCACATATATTGTAGAGAAAGAGAGTTTTTGCCCACCCTGGGAAGATTTGAGGAAGTAGCTAGGACACACGTAGGACTCCGGTCCATTGTATCTATTCTTTTGTCTCGAGAAGTGAATACAAGATATTATGTGCTTTGCACCGTGGACGTAGTCAACTTGTTGAACCACGTAAATTGTGTGTTTGTATTCTCTATCTTTCCAAGTGCCTTACTTGTTGAAACGAAAACAACGCTTCCTCCGCATACAAAAAGTATCAGACCCAGGTTAGATCTAAGAAGAAATCGTGTCAGAAGATCAAGAAATTGGTGGCCAACAAGAATATAAGAAGGATCCAAAAGGTACGCATCGATTTTTGGAATATTTGGTACTTTATTTTTAACTTTCTCTTCTTCTATTGCTTCTTGGGTAGCCGACCAACGTGGCAGATCAATTCCCACGTCTTGCTGAGTTGAAGGCAACCCAAATTTTGATTTGGAGCAATCCCAACACTATTCCCGTGTAAACTCTAGAATCGGTGACCAAAATTTCTTTGGGTCATTACCTGGCATCCAAGAGTTCGATTTAGGAAATTCGTGAGTATAAACAATGTTTTTTACATTTTCTGAATCCAGATGTATGGTTGGATTGCCCAGTATTTTCATAGATTTCAACCTGCTTTGGGAAACAAGCATAATTGGTGATGTCTAATCTTCCAAAGGAGAGGTTTTGATTACCCTAGTCTACCGTTTCTTTTAGCGTTAGTAACGGTTCAAAAATAGCGGCATCTAGTGCCAAGTTTGAGATTTAGAGGTTCACTAGAAACAAAAAATACGATATGTGGCAGCGTGAAGTCTTGGATATATTAGTCCACTAGGGACTAGATGTAACCTTAGAGGAGAAGCTTGCTGACATCAATGATGGAAAATGGTAAAGATAGAATCGTCTTCCTTGTGGGTTGATTAGATAGTGCATGAGTAAAGGATGTGAAGTACGTTGTCATGGGGGAGACCATCACGAAGATGTTGTGGGGCAAGCTCGAAGACAAGTACATGATGAAGAGCATCCAGAAACGGTTGTATACGAAGATGAATTTGTTTCGCTTAACGTATAAACCCGGTACATATGATAGACCACATGAATGAGTTTAATAGATTAGTTATTAATTTGGATAATCTGGATCATGAAGAAGTAAAGGATGGAGACAATGTTTTCTATGAATACGCACACTTGATTGATACGTCAGTGAATGGGAAAGCTAAACCGATGTATAAGGATGTGTTCGATGCATTGATGAACAATGTTGCTCACAAGAAGGATCGAAAATTTCAGCATGATGAATCTGAAGCTCTCATGCAAGGAGAGGAGCATCCAACTAGCAAGAATATGAAGGAAAAAACCTCGTGGGAGAAGATTTTCCAAAGATGGAAAGAGGATTCCTGCTAAAGATGATTGTTCCCACTGTTTTCAAAAGGGGCATTGGAAAAGAGAATGTCTACTTGTAAAGAAAGGCAAGACCATAAAAGCTGATGTGGCACATGTATATGAAGAAGCATTTGAAGACTCTGCATGGGTTCTTACCTCCACAATTAGAAGCATATCCACGGAGCGGATGTTGAATTTCTTTTGTTCACATCACATGGCTCAAGTAAGAAAGATTTCGTTGAGTTGAAATATTGCAAGCATGGTACATTGTGGATGGGGAATAACTCGGCGAGAAAGAAGATAGGAGTAGGAGAAGTTCAGTTTCAACTTCACAATGGCCTAACTTAATGGCTGTTGAACATATAGTATGTTACTGATTGAAGAAGAACTTGATATATGTTGATTCTTTTGTGGCCGAAGGGTTCAAAATTAATTTGGAAGCATGGATTATAAAAAAAAAAATCAGAGGTACCTGCATCATGATGAGGGGTATCAGGAAGAAAACCTCATATTATTTGTAAGGAAAGGACTGTAGTTGGTGGAGTAGCAGCTAGAAGGGTTAAGAAGTCCCAAGATCATATTGGTTGTCGTTAAAAGATCAGGATAGCGAGTAGTGTGCCAACTTTCAAGATTGAAGAGCTCTTGGAAAAAGCTGATGAGATTGCACAAGAATAACAATCAATGACTTGTGTGGACCAAGCGCTTGGGATTGCAGACTCTATTCCAGGAGTTTAGCAGACTTGAGTAGGAGGCTGCGAGTCACTAGCTAAAACGCGTTTGTGGACTTGAGCGGGAGGCTACAAGTCATGAATCCCATTTGCAGGTGGATTTGCATGGTGTTCTTTCCATCCACCAAGAGTTTTAAGAAGATCCCAATAAGGAGAACTCGATGAATTTCAAGGATAAAAAGTTTGAAAATGAGATTGCAGAATTGCAGGAATTGAAGACAAATGATCACAAAAGTCACTAGCGTGGAAAGATTTTTGGATAAGAGTGCTTTAGAGGTTTTGTCTCGTGGGCACATTGAGAACTCCCTTAGAGATTGTAGGCTTGACGGGGTCGCGAAGAGTCCAAGTTGCTTATGGTGGACTTTTCTCACGAATCTGAGGTCGTGTTACCACATGAAGAATTTGAGGTGAATGTAAGATCAGGTTGTGCAAAGATTGAAATAGTTTGACGATTTCAAGGCCTTGAATCAGCTTTCAAAGCCTTGAATCAGTTATCACAGGCTTTCATGGCCTTGAAACTGGATTCAAAGCCTTGAAACTGTCTAACCTATATGAACATTCTCAGGGGGGGGGAGTTTTCTGTAAACTCTTCTAAGTTGATTTCCTTTCTCTCCTTCATATGCTTGATTTAGTGTTATTTGATGATCAAAGACAAATCACTCTAACACTTTTGAACATAGAATATCATCTGTTTGACTATGATTTTGAGGGGAATTTTATTTCCTAGTTTGCAGAGATTATTTCCTAATCTGACTTTTGCAGGGGAGGAAATAATATTGAGAAGATGATTCTGTGTTTGATCTGAATGACTTGACAGGTTCTCAATCTATTCAAATTCAAGATTACGACATTATCTCTGGAGATTGTGATCCTTTAACCGTTGGAGAAGATTGTCAAAGAGTCAAAGTCTGTTTCCTACAAAATAGGAGATTTTTTGCTGAAAATCTGGGAAGATTTGAAGAGCTGTTTGAAGTTTAAATAGAGCTCAATTTTGAAGAAACAAGACACAATACTCAACGGGCAAAAAGAGAGAGACAAAGTTCTGGATTGACAAGCATCAAAGAAGTTCATTCATCTTACAATCCATTTAAGAGAAGATCACTACATACTCCACTGCACTTTCTACACTCTAAGTGTTCTTCTGTATAGTGCTTCATTGGTAGATCATTTATGTATTATTTCTCTCTTCATTCTCAAGGATTGTTCAAGGTGAACAATAGAGAATTCTTAGTTAATCAGTTAGCTAGATCAGGTACTTGATAGGTTAGGGAGAACCACAAGGTGTAACAGAGTAAGGAAATTCTCCGTGCTTGAGATCTAGGGCTTAGGTTTTGATTAATAATAATTTTGTTGAAAATCCTGTAGGGAGAAGATCCCTGAGGTAGAGACGTAGGTCGAAGTGGACTGAAATCTATAAATCAGTTGTTACAGCATTCAAACTTGTCTGTTTTCAAAGGTTTGAAACTCTTTTCAAGGCCTTGAAAAATACTTGACTGATCTATTTCAAACTGTATTTCATTTCAAGGGCTTGAACCTATTTTCAAGGCCTTGAACTTCACTAACTTTCACAAGATTTCATCTTCTTAGCAATTTTTTAAAAAAGTTGGCATATTCAACCCCCTCCCCCCCCCCCCTTTTAGAGTATCTTAGCTGCATTACCATCTGCACACTCACTCTTTCAGTGAAGTTATCCAACGAAGAATTTGAAGTCTTTCTCAATGAGTTGGACCCTCAAGTGCGACAAGAATTATTTTGAAGTTGGAACGAAGTTTTTTCAACACGAATTTGAAGCTTGAAATATTAGGACCAATATGGAGAAAGTTTGAAGAGCCTGGTTTGACTAATATTTTGCTGAGGTGGAGATTGTGGATCTAGCCGCCCCAGGAGTTCGGGTCAATGTTCTTGGCCGAACCGTTAGGGTAGGTGGTTTGAATTTAATATCCCCTCCTCAGGTGATTGATATTGATTGTGATTATATTCTTAATTGGTGGGTTTAAGTTTTTTTAGAACATTCTAACTTGAACATTAAGCAATGAACATGGACAAGATTTAAGCAAGAAGATTTTAACTTTCTCCTATTGGTGGATTTGTTTCCAAATCCTCGGAGGTGATGGATGCATATAAATAGGTGATTCCTTCACCATTGAAGGTAGGTGCAGAAAAAAAGAGCAGAAAAAACATAGTTGAGTGTTTACATATATTGTGGAGAGAGAGTTTGTGCTCTACCCTGGGGCCGAATTCAGGAAGTAGCTAGGGTACACGTAGGACTCTAGTCCGTTGTATCTCTTTCTTTCGTCTCGTGAAGTGAATACAATATACTGTGTGCTTTGTACCGTGGACGTAGGCAACTTGCCAAACCACATTCTTTATCTTTCCGAGTTTGTATTTGTTGAATCGACAACAACGCTCCTGTCACCTACAACAATCTACTTCTCAAGAATTTGTTTTAGTGGGTACGAACAACAAGTAAGACCAGTTTAGATGGTTGTTTTTTTCTATGAATGATGGATGTTTTTCAGATCACCTATATGTTAGCGAATTAAGCGAAAATAATATCTAAAATAATAAGATGAAGAAAAACCGGAAACATGAGCTTGAAATTAAATGATGAAACTAAGAACTCATCTACGCGTTACCTGTAATTGATTAATTAAAGTTTGATAAAAAACTTTGAAAGACGATCTTGTGTATTTACATGATGTCCTTAAGAATTTATTTATCTACTTATTTGGTTCTTATGATATCGGACGAATAGCCTCGCACAGCCTCCCATGATAATGTTACTTCTATGGAACTACCCAAAGGAAGCAATGAAGTATTTTTCCTCTCGTGCCCGTAAAACAAAACTCCGCGGGTTGGCTAACTACAATCATGTTTGCAATGGACAACATATGTGTTGTAAATTATCTGAGTTGGCAACCTAGAGGCAGTTTTGGTTTAGGGTCCGTTTGGCAAGAAGGTTTCTTTTGGTTTTTCGGTTTTAAGCCAAATAGTTTGCTTAAGAGGTTTGTTTTGAATGGGTTAAAAGCATATTTTATATCAGTTTTTTCAAATTTTGCCTTCTTGAAAATAAAAACACATTTTGATTTTGATTTATTTCTATGACACACAAAGACTATATTATTCTTACACTATAGACGTAATACATTAAATTTTGTCTCTCATTTTAGTAGTCCTTTGACTTCTTTTTTTTTTAGGAATAATTTTATATTAAAAGACAGACTAGAGATTTAATAGAGATACATCTTTTCCTAAACTTTTAATTAGCCAACTTGGAAATTGGTCCGTCCGAATCTTATCATCTGTTGAGATTGCTGCGTGGCGAGCTAGTTGATGCGCCACCGTATTCATTACTCTGCTCCAGGCGACCATCTCGAGGTGTTGGAAGTGGCTAAAAAGATGAATTAGCTCCTCTCTCATCCAGTTCATTTGACCTTCATCTCGTTTCCATCTCCCTTCTCTGCCCTCTCTCAGTTCTTCAATCACCTGTGTTGCATCTCCCACTAGCAAAATCCTTCTCTGGTTCCATTAATAGCAAGCTCTGAGCGCATGAATGCTGGCCTGGGTTTCTGCAATCCCCACGCTTTCATTCCCGAGTGTTTTAATTGCACCTGCTAACAAGCAATCTCCATCTCTGCTTCTAAGAACAAAGCCAGCAGTAGATTTCCCGGTCGAAGGCTCCCAACTTCCGTCAAAGTGGAGGAAGAGATCTTCAGTTGTCTGTTGCTTTGGCTTAATTGCTTCTAAGCTAAGTGATTCCTTTCTTTTAATGGCCTGCTCCATCACCTTCCTTCTGATAAGTTGCTCTGTCATATCCGTACTTGGTTCTTGATCTCTGATTTTTTAAAAATTTCTTGCATGCCAGATCCCCCATAGAATTACGCAGTATGTTGTCAATTCTTCTCCTCGCAAGCGATCCAGATCTGCTTTAATTGATTATGGGCTTCCTGGGTTTGTGTTTCTCAGGTACTGTTTTCCTTCCAAGGCAGTCCAGATCTTGTTCGCAAATGTACATGAGAAGAACAGGTGGTTTACATTTTCTGAGCCATAGGCAGCAGCTATCTTCAACTTTTATTCCTCTTCTTCTCAAATTTGACGTAGTTGGGAGTATATCCTGCGCTGCTCTCCAAGCCAGGTGGGTGATTTTCTTTTCAATTTTCTGCTTCCATAACTTGTCAAATTGGCTCTTGCGGTGGCTTGAACACTCCCCCTTCCTTCTGAAGAAAATTTATTCATCAGTCCCAGATGGTAGCCTGATTTAACTGTATATACACCCTTGTATGTGTAGTGCCATCGTACCCTGTCTTCTGTTTTGCGTTCTGAGATTTGGATTTGGACTACCTCCTGTACATCAACATCTAGCAGGTATTCCCTTAGTTCTTCGATTTTCCAGCTTTGTATCTCAGCATCAATGAAGTCTTCCACTTTCATATTGTTTATCATGCTATTGCATGTTATTAACTTGAATGTTGGCTATCGAAAGATCCATGGGGAAGTCATTGCAGCTTTGTTCCTATCGTCAATTTGCCATCTCATTCCTTTTGCTAACAGATTACTGTCGTGTATGATGCTTCGCCAAGCATAGCTGGGTGAGTTTCCTACCTTTGCAGCCCAAAAATCATTGTTTGTGAAATACTTGGATCTAAAAACTTTACTCATTAGAGAATTGGGGTTGTCGAATATCCGCCAAGCTTGTTTAGCTAGCATAGCTTGATTGAAAACTTTGAAGTCTCTAAATGCTAGACCACCCCTTCTCTTTAGGTTCTTGTATCTTACTCCATGCCATCCAACAAATGCCTCTGTCTTTTTTAGAATTACTCCACCAAAATTGTCGGATTTTACTTTCGATTTTTTCACATACTCCGTCTGGCAAACGAAAGCAGGACATTGCATATGATGGAATGGCATTTGCTACAGCCTTTATTAAAACCTCTTTCCCACCAATCGATAATGACTTCTCCTTCCATCCTTTCAATTTACTATCAACTCTGTCAAGTAAATAAGAAAAGGTAGTGATTTTTTGTTTACCGATTGTGGTATGTAATCCGGGGTATTTCTCGTGCTTGTCAGTTTCAGGAACGCCGCAGATGCTTTTGATATCGTCTTTGACTTCTTCCAGCACATCTAGCGAATAAACGATGGCAGACTTGTCGAAGTTTATCAATTGACCCGAGGCTTTGCAATACTCGTTTATAATGGCTTGCATTTGTAATAATTCATGTCTAGTAGCCTGTAAAGAGAAGATTGAATCGTCAGCAAAAAATAGGTGGGAGACCACTGGTCCTCCCCGAGATGCAATTACACCTGTTAGCCTTTTTGACTGGTTAGCAGATCTAATTGCACTCGATAACGTCTCTAATACAAGAACGAACAAATATGGGGATAGGGGGCACCCCTGCCTCAGACCCCTTTCTGGGGTTATGCACCCAGTAATAGTTCCGTCTCGGACGAATTCGTATTTTACCGTGGATATACACCCCATAATGATTGAGTGTATCCTTGGTCCAAACCCAAACTGGTTTAACACTTTGCTTAGAAAGTTCCATTCTACCCGATCGTAGGCTTTAGACATGTCCACCTTTAACGCAAGAGCCCCTTTTTTGCCTTTCTTCCTCGTCTTTATTGAGTGAATTACTTCAAAGGCCGTCAAAGTGTTATCCGTAATCAGCCTTTCCGGGATAAAGGCAGATTCATTTTCCGAAACCACCTCGTTTAGGACAGATTTTAGACGGTTGGCCACTGCTTTGGCCACAATTTTGCACACCACCGAACACAAACTAATAGGTCTGTAGTCCACCAGTTTTTTGGGTTGTTTGGTCTTCGGTATTAGTGCCAACAATGTGTGGTTAAAGCTTCCAATGTCGGCTCCGTCGTTCAGATTTTGCAGATAGGTTTTAGTCGT
Source organism: Linanthus parryae (assembly GCA_023055425.1). Lineage (NCBI taxonomy): Eukaryota > Viridiplantae > Streptophyta > Magnoliopsida > Ericales > Polemoniaceae > Linanthus > Linanthus parryae. Next base: position 75,888,169 of record JALGPY010000006.1, on the reverse strand, counting down.
CTCTTCCCCTACTAATTTCCAGTGCTTTTGGTAAAAGCCGGCTGGGAATCCGTCCTTCCCGGGTGCTTTATCCGTCCCCATTTGAAACAACGCATCTGTTATTTTCTTAGCCGTGAACTCGACATCTAACTGCGCAGCCATCTGTGGGTCAATTCTTACTTCGATTCATTTGGATGGTATCCGTGAGGAAGCTGATAACAGCCTTCTCCAAGCCTTCAGATAAACTTCTCCTTGAGGAAGCTGATAACAGCCTCTGCATTTGGATCCACCATTCGTCCATCAACAAGGATGAAACCATTATCTTTTGCTGTATACTCTGCTGCTATCTCCTCTGCCTTCCTCTTTTCTTCTTCAAACCTTATCTGCATTTGCTTTCCTTGAATGCTGCTAGCCTCCAAAAAACGATCAACAGCTGCTGCAAAGTCCATCTTTTTGGGGTTCTCCTATTTTGAATTGCTTGCCTTCAATGGTGCCTTGCCTTTATCCAGACTTGATGCTCTTGGCTTTCTCTTCCTTGGAGCAGAATTTGTAGCTTTAAATTTCTTCTTGACCTCCAGAGACCCTCCTTTATGCTCCTTTCCTGCTTCTTCCTCCATGGTGGACGCTTCTACAATAGCCCTTTTTCGGTGGTTGATTCGTTTCTTCCACCTGAGTATTGGTACCTTTACCTTTCTCCCCAATAGGGTCAGTCACAGAAATAGAGCACACCTTTTGAGCCTCAAATGTGATTGTTTTCTGCTTGTCTTCCAACTTCAAAGGCATGGGATCAATATCCTCTTCTACAAAGTCAGGGTCCCTAAGAATGAAGGTCGGGGGTTTAATGATCTGAAGTGGTTGGGCATCGATGGGTTCTTATGCAAATGGTACAATAATGAGACCAGGTGGAGCTGAAAGTGGTGATGGTAAAATTGGGGTGTTGACTTCAGTGGGGGGGGGGGGGCAAGACGTTTTGATTGGTGGAAGGCTGAGGATGAAGTGAGAGAGATCATCGTCTTCCTCTGTGAAACTAGGGTTTTTCGCCGCCGGGAAAGGGGAACGGTCACTTGAGAGAGAACCCATTGACTCAGTGCAGGAGAGGATGAGATCCGAGGGGAGTTCTTTGAAGGATTTGAGAAGTGATTGTTCTCTGGTTTCAAAGTGAAGGAGAGATTAAGGTGTAATAATGGGATCTTGAATGGTGGAGGTTACCGAAGCGTTTAGTGGGGAGTTCAAGATGGGCCGTGTGTAAATTGAAGGGTTATGTGGAGACGAACTGGCGCGAGAATGAATCGGTGTGGTGGGTAATAATGAGGAGAGATCCGAGAATGACAACGATTGGGTTGAAGTTCTAGGCGGGTCGGGTTGTGGTAGGAGAAAAGCTATAGGATTTTGGGCCGGGTTTGACATTAACCCTGGGTTAGATGGGCCCGGCGAAAGGAAACTTGTTGGGCTAAATAGTTGGCCCGACGGATATGGGCCTTCCCCTGGACCAAACATGCCTATCGGGTACGGGTTGAAAGGACCCGGTGGCCAAGCATCACATTCTCACCCGTCTAAGGATGACCCGGGTGTGAAATATCCGTCCGAAGAGGACCCGTCCGGAAAGCTAATCACCAAATTATCATTCTGGTTTCGGGTTGCTTCTTCCTCGCCCGATTCCACTGGGTTTTGCAACAAATAAACCACCGTAGTCTGAGTCCTACCCACCGCCCGGAAAGCCTTCATCTTCGCCGTAAACATGGGTTCTCCGGCGGCTATGTGGAAATGGAGGGAATCATGGAAGGGCGAGTTTCTATATCTGTCTTCAAGGATTTGTAGGACCTCAACAATATTTCTTCTACAAGTTGGTTAGAGTGTCCCACAAACCCACATTTGAAACACACCTTATAGATGTTCTCATACCTGAAAAAGATCCACTTTGGAGGGTGATCTGGGTCTGTGGGGTTGATGTAAGCTCCTGGGGTGAGAGGTTCGTTGAGATTGACACGAACTTTAACCCGAAACTCCTCCTTGTTAGCAAATCTTTTGATTGTCCAGTCAACATGCAAGACTTCTCCTGCAACCCTTCCAAGTTCCTTTGCTAAATCATGATAGAAACCTTCCATAGGAATGCCTGGCATGCGAATCCATACGTCCATCGTAGGGAAATCAGGCTCATAGATTGCAAAGTTTGGAGGTCTTTCTCTGAGGATTAGACTCTTGACATGGATCCCAGAAACACCATAGTCAAGCAAACGAGCTTTATCCTCCTCGTTAAAACAAAGGAAGAGAAAACATGTACCCTTTTTCTCTACCCATATCTTGTCTCTTTTCTTCCAAACTTCATCTACAACTTGTTGGATTGTAACTGCTGAAGGGATAGATTCTTTTGAGTTGGAGATGAATCTTCCAATCAGACAGTTTTTCCAAAGTGCTCTATAGGTATTGACCGTGGTAGGATCAAGATCCAACATCACTCCTCGCTGATCAATTTGCTCACAAGCCGAGTTGTTTGATGAACTGGGGGGTGAGATGGAGTGAGATTTCCAGAAGTAATCCATACAACTAGTTGGGGAATACAAAGCGTTGTGGAGTGATGTAAACTGGTAGGTTATCAATGGTGTTTGGGTGGGTTTTAGGGTTAGGGGTGCCAAGTGTCTTAAATCCGTAAAGGATGTGAGAAACTGGCTGAAGTAACAGTAGGTGGGGTATGGAGAGATGGTCGGGTATTGGGGAGGAATGGTGGTGTAGAGCAGAAGAGGAAGCAAAAGGGAATGATGAAGATTTCTTGAAAAGGAAAAGAAATCAAAAGATGAGATTTGAAAGCTAGTCACAAGTGTGATTGATGGTAATGATGAAGATGATGATGATTAGGAAGCTCATGCATGAGCAAAATTTATAGAGAGAGAGCTACAGAGAAGCTGGTTACTACTCTCTTAGTAGTTTTACTATATCATTTATATGCGATGTTATTATTATTTAGGATCAACCATGTTTGGTTGTGTTGTTTAAGCCGTTATATAACGTTGCATTGAAAGTGTTATACTTGGATTAATTCTTATTATCTATGAGTTTTATTTTTATTTTTATTTTACTTTTAAAAACAATGATATCTTATATGCACAATGACAAATATGTCATTTCATCCAAAACATGTGGTTTAAACGGAATCTCTAGAAGAAACTAAAAGAAAATCGCCACAATCTATAAACCAGTTTTTCCACCAAGAATCGTAATACCAAACTCACCCTTATGGTCTTTTATTTTTTTTATAAGAAGTGAAAACTCACCAGGCAATTAAAAAGAAATATCGTGCTCTATGTTAATGTTGTAAGAAAAAATGTTAAACTTATCCGCTTTATTTTTTTGAATTGTTTTATTTACTTATCCAAACATCCCTTATTGCAAGACCAAAAAAAACATCCCTTATTGTGGCCAGCGGAAATTTAATAAAATATGCTAAACCCCATGAACAAAATTAATTGTGAGAAGGTGAGATGAATGAAGGTGGCAACAACACGTGGATGGCAATGGAACTGGTTTCCAAGAGCTAGCAATCACGGACAAATGGCAAATGAATTACAAAGTGTATAGAAATTATTGTGGGACATTTAAAAGAAATTAGAAAGTGTATTTATTTATCCATATAATTTCTTTTAAACATTATAAATAGTTTTATACTATCTAATTGAATAGCTAAGCCTTGTGACAATGACCCACAGCATGGAAGAGTTGACATTATTGCTGAAGGCTTCACAATCCTATTGCATACTAGTACTTACATAGCCCCGATCATAGGTCCCGTGATATCTACTACTTCTCACGAATTAGTTTTAGTGGACACGCATAACACATAAAACTACGAATTTAGAAGTTGTGGTTTTTCTTTCTTTGTTAATATTCATAAACAATGTTAACCAACTAATTAGTCCAACAAATGAGTTTTGCATGATGGTCGTGGCTCGATCACCTGTGCACGTCGGAGAATTTGGTATGTATGAGAAGTGACAACTCATTCATCATACAGACATGATTTCATGTCGCCGCTGTCCTAAACTTTCAAGAGCTTCTATGTGAAATATACACAAAATTGCTTCAGCGGGGTGTGTAATGGACACTTCAATTTGGTCACGCTTAAAATGAAATTCAACTCCCCACTTGCTCTGACTTTTGGTTTAATTAAAAAGATCGACTACCATTCAGTTAATTATATGATAGCAACGATATATGGGTGTAGAGACAAATAGGCAACAAAATTATAAGACTGGCAGGTAAAAGAGGAACACAATAAAAAAGTTAAGAGGGACGAAATAAAAAATTGAAATATGTAAAATTATAAGACTCGACATGACATTCAATCGATTCATATCGGCAATGCATTAGTAACATGTAATGTAAGAGTGAAACCTTCATTAAATTTTCTCAATGAGAGATTATACTTTCAGTCAAGTTCTAAATCAAGTGAAACCTTCATTACATTTCATATATAAGTTTTATAGATACTGCCACGATATCAACATTATATAAAAGTTTTTATTACATATTCATATTTAAAATATTATATTAAAGATATGATTTAAATATGCACTCTCACACTGTCCTCAAGCATATTTTTCTTAGAACTTTTGACCCAAAAAACATCTCGTATTTCTTTCCTAGATGTGATGTTAGTAAAATCAATACTATATGGAGGTTATTTCAATAATCATAGTAGTGTAGTATGGGTTTTGTCATTGAACATATACTGCTTTTGGACTCCCTCTCCTGTTAGAGGTGACTCTTAAGTGCATGACGTGCAATGGATCAGTAAACTATATGAATCAATCTGATCTCCTCACATAAACAATTACACGGGATTTGAGTTTTGTTCTCTTCTTTAATTATCTGTGTAGTTATATATTTATAGTAACATTACGTGGTGATGCATTGATGAATGTACATACATACACGTAGCTACATATATCATCATCATCATGAAGAACAACAAGTCAACAACGTATCTGTATGCTTCGATATGCGATGTCTCTAGACGTGGGGCAACACCAGTTAATCTTCTTCTCTTATCAAAATCATTAAATTGTGTATCCTGTTAATTTATTATTAATATTATTCTTAGTGTTTTGTGAACTTGTTTTCTTGTTCTTGCATGTTCTCTATCATGTAAAATATTATTCCTGGATATGAATATTACATTCTAGTTTCAAGATAAAATTGTCAGTCCCTGGATTGAATCAAACCCATTGAAATTGAGGGAGTGTCGCTGGAGTAGTTCCAGCTTCACAAGTTCATTTTGCTGTCAAAGGTCGTCCAACAAAACTGGAGCTAACACCAATGATCTATCTGTAACAAGCCGCATTTTCGATTACATATATATTCTCTAATGAGAGATGTCATCTGTTTGCTATTTGAGGTTGTTTATCTACCATACTGTTATTCCAATACCAATTTGTTAGTATGTACGTGAATACATAGGTGCCTTTTTTGCTGAAATATTAGTTTTAGTCAAAAAAACGCACCCAAGAACTAAAAAGTATGGAACTTGTAAGTAGTCAATATTTTCTTTTCTGGTGCAACAACGTCCAGTGTCGAGAAGGTGAAACTGGTTGTGATCAAACTTAAGGGTCGAGCATCTGAAGGGCGGGAGCAGTTGCGTCGTTCCCGTGAGAAGAAGGAAAAGTCGGAGATTGCTGATTGGAGAAGATGAAGAAGAAGATGAAGGCTCACTTCTTTCCTTTCGACTACACCCAAACCCTATTTCAGCGGCTCCATAAGTTGAGACAGGTTACCAGATCAGTGGAAGATTACACAGAGGAGATCTACCAATTAATTGTCCGGAACGATTTATCAAAATAGGATGAGAAGTTGGTGGCTCGATATTTGGGAGGTTTGCGTCAATCTTTGCAAGATGTTCTTAGCCTCCAATCATTGTGAGCTGTCTCGGAAGCCTATCAGCGAACACTTGTCGTGGATAAGCAACAAAGCATGAACTAGTGTCTAAGAGCAATCAAAGCAATTGGTCGTCTCATCCAACCACACAAGCTATGCAGGGCACTTCGAGCACTGCTATTGAGTGTTGTCGATGTGGTGAGCCAGGGCATAGAGAAAATGAGTGCAAAAAGCCTGCTTTTGTAGAAGGGTAAAAGCTTGTATATCGAAGATGTGATTAGCGAGCCTAAAGAGACTTAAGAATTAGGCAATTTAATTTATGATGAGGATGATGATGATGATGATGATGATGATGATGATGTTATATACAAGGACGGACATGGGAATCTGGTTGTTCGTAAGAGCTTACTGACTCCAAAAGATTATTCGAAGTTGATTGGTTGAGGACAAATATCTTTCACACAACCTGCCCGTAAGAGACAGGGTCTGCAAGATTATAGTGGACGGTGGTAGCTGCTACAACATTGTTTGCGAAGAAGCTGTCAAGAAATTGCAGTTGAAGACAGAGCGTCTACCTAAATCCTACAATTTGTCATGGCTGAACAAGGGTACTGAGGTAGCAAATGATACGAGATGCCTTGTTTCTTTTTCAATTGAGAATAAGTACTATGATCGTCATTGGTGTGATGTCGTAAAGATAGATGCATGTCATATATTATTAGGAAGACCATGACAGTATTATCGCAATTTTTTCCATGATGGACGGAAGAACACACACTATTTTGTTAAAGGGAAAGATAATTGTATTGGCTCCAGGGCGAGAAGGGTCCGCTCCGACCCCGATTGCTACCAATACTAACCTGCGTTCTCAATCCATATATTTGGATGAGATTGAGCGTGAGAAAGTGGTACATGCATCCTGATCGTATTGCAGTTGATTTGGAGACTGACTTACTCATAGGGGTACAACAGCTAATTGGCGAGTTTTCTCACTCGATGCCAGAATATCTCCAACCTGGGTTACCACCAATGCGAGAAATTTAGCACCAGATTGATCTTGTGCATGGGTCTAGTCTACCAAATCGGCCATCTTATTGTCTCGGCCCAGAAGAAGCAAAAGAGTTATAGCGACACATAGTGGGCTACTTGAGAGGGGCAACATCAGAAAGGGCATGAGCACATGTGCAGTTCCTGCTCTATTAGTGCCGAAGAATGATGGATCTTGGCGCATGAATGTTGACATTAGAACCATTCATTGGATTACAGTGAAGTACAAAATTTCCATTACGCGGCTTGATGACATGCTAGATCAACTATCCGGCTCTAAGATCTTCTCCAATTGATCTTAAAAGTAGATAGCACCAGTGTAACACCCCCAAATGGCCAAAACCGAAAAGCCGAGAGGGTGTCACTCCGTACCCGGGGTTAAACCCGAATACAATGAGGTTTTAATAATCAGAAGATTCAATGATTAACCATGAAATCCTTAATATATATTTATTAAAACGTTGTGCTACAAATATGGGCATGATCCAAAACTAGGAAAAAGAAACTTATTTAAATGATGTTTCATAACTAAACGTGAATCTCCTAACTATTGTGATGTGTCTCGATTTCCCCCAAAATGCATGCTTCCACCTAGACCTGTGGTGCAGAAACAAAAAGAAACACCGCAGTTTCCAAAGTCAGCGGAAAATATTGAGTAAGCAACACCCAGACATGTAAACATATTATGAAGCAGTTTATAAAAGACACATAAGTTTGAAGAGTAAAGAATCCGAGTAAGAGTATAAGTATGAAATAAGAATTCACCGATCTTTTCCTTTTATCACTTCACTTGTGGGGAAACATTCCCAAATCCTTCCTCATTTTTCCAATCGGGACATTCAAATGTAAACAATAAAGGTCCAAGTTTTTGGAAACCATATTTTATCCTGTTGACCCGGGGAAGATCTACCATCACACACTACCAAGACCATAAGTGTCGACACCCTCCTAAGGCTTCTCGCGGCCAGAGAGGTAAGTACGTGGAGCAAAGCTCGGGGACTTGCAACCGAGTAAACCAAATAAACGGGTCGAGAGACCGTAGTCAAGAACGACCAAACCATAATAACAATCCGCGGTACAACTATTCCACTTTACGTCATAACGCCTTATAAATTTTTCATGTGATAGTTGTGACATCGTCACTTTTGTAAAACCAACAAGATGCTCGAATAAACATTTAAAGCAGATATTCATTTTGAGATAATAAATCACAGAACACAGTTTAGACACGAAAGAATGTATGGGCACTAGGCCTGGCATGTTTACTTACCTTGAATCTCAAGCAAAGCAAATCACTTCATAGTAATACTCGACGTATCATTCGTCAACGAAATTTGTCGCCTAAAAATTTAATAATATCTTAATCAACATATTGCACACGAAGTCCTATAGGTAAATGAAATAAAATCTCTTACTAACTCTCCCCAACCTTTGCTAAGGTGAACAAGCCCTTTTATAATAAAATACGCCGGAAACCCGGGGGTGTCACTCCGTACCCCCGGGTTTCCGGTTTGGTCAATTTGGGGGTGTTACAACCAGATTTGGATCAAGCCTAGAGATGAGTGGAAGACAAAATTTAAGACACAACTTGGCTTGTAAGATTCGATGGTTATGCCTTTTCGGATGTCCAGCACATTCATGCGGTTTATGCATTATGTTATGAGGCCTTTCACGGGAAAGTTTGGGGTCGTTACATCTGCGACAGTCTTAATTACAGTCGTACTTCGGCTGCCCGTTTTGATCATCTTTCTGTCGTGATTGAGTCACTGAAGGTGGAAAATTTCTTATCAACAGAAAGAAGTGTTATTTCTGTAATACTTCTGTGTAATTTTTTGGATTTAGGGTGGCTACTGATTGTGTTCATGTAGATCCATCAAAGATTGCGACAATTGTGGAGTGGCCTAGGCCAAGTAAGCTGTATGAAATTTTGAGTTTCCAAGGCTTAGCATCATTCTATCGTTTCATCAGGAATTTTAGTGCCTTGATTGCACCCATCATTGAGTGTCGCAAGGAACATGGTTTCAATTAGTATGATGAAGCAGAGTCCATTTTCGAGGAAGTGAAGAAAAGATGATCGAGGCACCAGTTAAGGCGCTCCCAGATTTTTATAAAGTTTTTAAGGTTAACTGTGATGCACCGGGCATTGACACTGCAGACGCTCTTAGTCACTCAGGGAGACTGATTGGATTTTTCATTGAGAAGTAGCCAGGGTCCAAGAAGAATTACTCCACTTATTATATGGAGTTGTATGGCATAATTCAGTCTTTGAAGTATTGGTGTCATTATTTGATACTGGGGGAGTTTATTGTGTTCACTAATCATGAAGCCCTTAAGTACATCAATGGACAACACAAGCTGATTAGGGGGCTTGCCAAGTGGGTGACGTACTTACAGGAATTCACATTCGCATTGAAACACCAAGCCGGCAGCTTGAATAGTGTGGCAGATGCTTTGCAACGTGCTTTTCATCACCATGAGTAGCAAGTTAGAAGATTTGAGGCGTTTGAAGACATGTATGAGACTAATCCTTATTTTGGGAGGATACTCTAGGAGGTAACCGATGACCAACACCATAATTTTACATTTCATAATGGTTATCTTTTTCGGGGGCAATGGTTGTGCATTCCAAATTGTTCCCTGCGACAGGAAATTATCAGTGAGCTCCATAATGAATGACACTTTTATCGAGATAAGACATTGTCTCTTGTTTGTAATGACTTTTACAGGCCAAAGTTGAGCAGTGACATAGCCCATTATGTGTATCTATGTTATGTGTGCCAGCGTTCCAAGGGAGTTCTCACCAATGTAGGTCTTACGCTCCCTTACCTGTTCCCGAAGCTCCTTGCTTCGATGTTAGAATGGATTTTGTTCTTGGCTTACCTCGCACGCAAAAGGCGGCAAATTTTGTCCTCGTAATTTTTGACAAGGTTTCCAAGATGAAACATTTTGTACCAGGAAGACTACCGACGCTATGTGGATTGCGTAGCTTTAATTCAGGGAGATTGAGCGGTTGCATGGGGTTCCACGTTTCATCACCTCAAACCATGACAAGAAGTTCGTGAGCCAATTGTGGAATAGTCTATGGGAGAAGCTGGGAACCCTGTTGAACTTTAGTAGCGCCTATCATCCTGAGACAGATGGTCAAACAGAGGTGGTGAATCGTATTTTGGGAAACCTTCTCCGATTTTTGGCAGGATTTAAACTAAAGCAGTGGGACGTGGCTCTTCTGCAAGAAGAGTTTGCCTACCACAGATCGCCGAGCAGGACCATTGGCTTGAGTCCATTTCAGATTGTCAATGGTCAGAATCCATACAATTTTCTAGACTTAGTGCATATTCCGCGCATGGGACGCATTCATCCTAAGGCTGAGAAGATGGAATAGAATTCGAAAGGTATTCATGACCAGATAAAGAGCAAGATTGAGGAGAGTAACATCAATTACAAGGCACGGGTAGAGAAGCATCACCATCATGCACTATTTGATGTTCGTGATTTTGTGTGGGTTGTCTTTACTGGTGATCATTTTCTTGTTGGCGAGTACAATAAGCTCTCATAAGATTGACCTTGTGAGATCATGCAGAAAATCAATGATAATGCTTACAGGTTGCGGCTTCCCAATCACTTGAAGACATCTGACGTGTTCAATGTGAAACACCTCACTCCTTGCTTTGTAGATTCTAAAGACAACATTGTGAACTCGAGAACGAGTTCTTTCCGACCCGGGGAGGCTGATGGAGAAGCAAATGATCCAAATGAAGTCAAAAACTGTCAGATGCGACTAATTTGGTGCTTCTCTACCATGAGATGGAAAATAAGCGCAAGGGATGGAAAAAATTACAGTTTTTGGTGTCGCCGCACTGTTTGGGCCATAACTTTGGCTACGGGCCTCAGAATTACGCTAGCGACCCTAATCGGAAAGCTTTAAAAAGATGCATTGGGTTACGTTTAACCAGTATTCGACCCTTAAATCTGTTTTTTGGCCAGTCATACGAGCATTTTAAGTTATTTTGTAATATTTCGGTAGTATTCAATTGTTGATTATGACTTCATTTTTAACCCATTTTGGGTCAAACTTTTGCGTGTGTGTTTCTTTCAATAAGGCCAATGTTTTGGGCCAATTTCTTGATTTTAGCATAATTTGATAAAATTAGGTTTTCGACTATAAATCTCCGGCTTGTGGATCGATTTTAGTAGTTTTGGATTATTGATCATTATCAAACCCTAAAGAGAATTTTTCCCCTGGCATTTTTGCGTTTCTTTCGTTTCTCTTGTTGCTTGATCACACGCCTTGATTAAATTCGGCGTCAATTGTACCATTAAGTAATTTGCACACGATGTTTTAGAGTAAAGAAACCCAACATTTATCCAAGTATAAATGATAAACAAAGTGTACAAATCTAATTCTAACTTAGGCTAAAAATCCTACACAATCTTCCCTCCAATTTCTCCATCCAAGAAATAACAATGCCTTATCTAATCAGTCCATACTTGTTAGAAATACAATGGCTTTAGAGCCATATTTGCAAGGTGGTTACAATCAGTTATGCTACAGAAATAAATCTTGATAAGTACCCAGCCACGAGTCCAGCGAACCGGAGCACCATTCGGCTAAGGAAACCACACCAAATTCTACTGCAACCATGCAACAAAAATGCACCAGGCCTGGTGCTAATTCCAGCGAGTATTAAGTGCTTTGTGTCAGCTTTTCGGGCAGCGAACAACGAGAAATTATGCACCAGGTTTTCTGCCAAGAACTCGGTTGTAAACTCGTCCTCGTTCGAGACGGATGCTGTTACGCCACCACGTGGGGAGGATACGATTGAGTAGAATTTGGTGGTGCAACCGAGTGCTTGGGCCAAACGCACCGTGGTGCCGCCTTCTTATCTTAAGGACTACGTTCAGCCCAAGCTGAAATGCTAGTCTTTATTTTTTACATTAGTATTTCTTTTTCTATTTTAGAATTATTTTTTTGTGATTAAAAACGTTAAAAGTCGTGATGTTTTTATTAAAAAGGAATTTCTTTACGGCTCTTTACTCGGATTAGGATTAGGTTGAACCGTCAGGGTTAGAGGCATAAAAGGGCTTAAAATTTTCAGAAGAAGGAATAAGAAAAAATTTAGCCCTAATTTTGTTTTTTCCTTTCCGTCGTTCTCCTTGCTGCGCATTCGACAGTATCAGAGCCTCCAACTGGTAACAGTTTGGTTCTTTCATTCTTCTCGTCGGACGGTCACCCGAGAGGATTGACGGACTCAACCACTGTGCACATGGGTGGAACCCGTCGCTACCCCAACCGCCTCACCGACGGCCTTATCGCACGAAGCCACCATCACCGCCATCACCAACATGCAAGTGGAGATGTATACACGAGAGAAACGACGTGACCCCAAACTGGCTGAACGAGAGAATCAGTGTGACGCCGATTATGCAGAGAGAGAGCGGAATCGTGACAACGAACAAAGGGAGATTCATGACACTGTGCGGAAGCTCCTGTACCGCGAGTATGGCGGGCCTTCAACCCAGTCAACGGCGACTACGAATCCAGCTCCAACGCCAGCTCTCAGCTTGACGCTTGACAGCCACCGCCCTCGCAAACGAACCCACTACAACTGACCAAAGCCCTCGTATGCGATTCAACTCACCTCGCTTCAATGGGGATGACCCGATCGGGTGGATCTTTCTCATTCAAAAATATTTTGACTATTACCGCGCCACCGAACCGGATCGCTTACAACTCATGGGCATACTTGATAATCTAGCCTCATATTGGTTTTGTTACTACCAATCCAACAACCCCAACGCGACATGGATAGACTTTCTCGTTGCCGTCAAACTTCGTTTCGATTCGGGCCATTACGAGGACTATTTGAGGGTGTTATCCAAGCTTCGGCAGACATCCACTGTTATGGCTTATCAGACCGAATTTGAGAAGGTATTGCACAAGGTATCGGGCGTTGAAGAATGGGTGCTCATGTTAGTTTTTCGTGCCGGTTTACGGCAGCCCCTTAAGAGGGAATTGAACTTACGTAATCCTAGGACACTACCCGAAGCTTTTTCTCTGGCTCGAGAACTTTCAGCCGACCAAGAGGAATTATTGCAGGCCTATCTACCCAAGAGCTCATGGACGTCATCGACCAACTGAGGTACATCCATGGCTTGGCAACCGGATGCCACTACCGTAGCCGTCCTCTACCAGCCCCTTTGGCTAATCCTCCTGTTCAGAAGATTTCGCCAGCCAAACAAGCTGAAAAACACCGAAAAGGTCTCTATTTTAATTGCAACGAAAAGTATACACGGGGGGCACAAGGGCAAACCAAAATTTCTGTTATGTTGTTGGAAGAAGACGATGAGAAGGATCTACCTATTTCGCCAGATGTGGATGACCCTTTGATCATTTCGGACAATCTGTCTCACTTACACACAAAATTAGGTACGAGACCCCCTCGTTCTCTCAAATTGACTGGTACCATTGGCGGTGTTTGTGTAAAGGTGCTAATTTATGGGGTTAGCACCCATAATTGTATCCATCCAATGATGGCTGAGCATCTATCACTCTTACTTCATCCCGTCTCTCCGCTTCGAGTTTATGTTGGGAATGGTGAATCCTTGTGTTTTACTTACTACTGTCCAAAGACACTATAAGATTAAAGCAGTTTCAATGTTTCAAAGACTTGAAATAGCTAGTCTATTTCAAGGCCTTGAAACAAACTAAGACTTATAAGCATGATCTTAGGGGGAGTTTCTGTTTCTGTTTGAACTCCTATACCCCTGTGCTTAATCTATTGTTACTTGATGATGAAAGACAAACTATTTTGATATGTTTAACACCATCTAATCCATCTGTTTGACTAATTTTTTTAAGGAAAGTTTATTTCCTAGTTCTGCAGGATTTGTTTCCTAACCTGAGTTTTGCAGGGAAGGAATTTCGGGGTTGATTTGATTCTGCAATCAATCTAATGATTCTAACAGCTTCTCAACATGTTTATGGACAAGATCAGATCATTATCCCTGAAGATACTTAGCAACTATCCGTTGGAGAAGACTGTTAGAGAATTCAAAGTTGTTGGCCTACAAAATAGGAAAAGGTTTGTTGTTGAAATCTTGAAGATTTGCAAATCAAATTAGCTGTATATAAGGAGCTCAGTTTGAAGCTTTTGACACACAACTCAACGGGCAAAAAACTAGAGACTCTCAAACACATTCAAGGATTTCCAGGCAATAAAGAAGCAGATCAAATTCTCAATCCAATTCTCAGAAGAACACTGCACTTTCACAGCAGTTTCATTTCCTGTGTTCTTCTGTTCTGAACTTTATTTGTATATCTTTCATATATTACTTCTGTTTATATTCTCAAGGATTGTTCTAGGTGAACAATAGAGAATTATTAGTTAATCAGATAGCTAGAGCAGGTACTAGATAGGTTAGTGAGAACCACAAATTGTAACAGAGTAAGGCATCTCTCTGTGCTTGAGATCTAAGGCTTAGCTGTTGATTAATAAGAATTGATTTGAAAATCCTGCAGGGAGAAGATCCCTGAGGTAGAGAAGTAGGTCTAAGTGGACTGAACTCTATATATCTTGTGTCTCTTGCATTTACTTTTTTGTTACAAACTTAGAACTTTTTGCAGCATTCAAAATAGTTTCATTTCAAGGGTTTGAAACTCATTTCAAGGCCTTGATATATTCCTATTATTCTATTCACTCTAACTGTTTTATTCCAAGGGCTTGAAACTCATTTCAAGGCCTTGAATCTCTTTAAAAATCTTTTAAAACCACTACTCTTGCAAAGTTTAGCAAAAGTTTGCATACTCTATTCAACCCCCCCCCCCCCCCCATTTAAGTTTTGATCATGCATTTATACCTACTGTACACCCCTTCAATTTGGTACCAGATCTTGTATCACTGTATAGACCTCCTCTCTTATGTGGAGACAATTTTTTCTACTGGAAAGCATTGATGCAAAATGTTCATTGTTGTATCTAGATATGGAACTCAAGACTATCATCCAGAATGGTCCTCATACTTTCTACACAGAGAAGGATGAGATTAGAACTCCCAAATCTTAAGACTCTCTTTCTTCATCTGAATTAGAGCAATTTTCAAAGAACTATAAAGCTATGAATCTATTATATTGTTCTTTGAGTGAAGATGAATTCAAAAGGATCTCAAGCTGCAAAACTGCCAAAGAGATATGGGATAAGCTTGTGGTGACTTTTGAAGGAACCAGCCAAGTCAAGCAAACCAAGATCAACATATATCTTAGGCAATATGAGCTATTCAATATGAATGGAGATGAGTCAACCAGAGACGTGTTCAAAAGGTTCACTGACATGAACAACCATGATTCACTGGGGAAACATATTTCAAATGAAGAGAAGGTGAGGAAGATAATAAGAAGTCTTCCAAAGGCAAAATGGGAACCAAAGACTACTGCTATTGAAGAAGCTCAAGATCTCTCATCACTCCAACTTGATGACCGACAAGGGAAGCTCCTTACACATGAGATCTCCATGAATGAAGTTGATGGGGAACTACCTGTATGTGTCAAGAACTTGGCTCTCAAGGATAAATAGAATGAGACAATTCAAAGCCATGAAACTGTGGATGATGATGAAGATCATATCACTTTGATTTCCAAAAAAATTGGAAACAAGGACTTCAACAGATAAAGAAACAGATCCACTAGTAGCAAAGAATACAAAGGTAAGTCTTCTTCACACAATAATCAGCCTAAACTCATGAACTGCTTTGAGTGTGGTGATGTAGGACACCTGATCAGAGGCTGTCCACACAAGAAAAGCAAGAACTTTCAGAAGAAAGATCATGATAGAAGAAAGAAAGCTATGATAGATTCATGGAGTGATTCAGATACCTCAAGTGACTCTGAATCTGAAGAGGAACATGCCAACCTATGATTTATGGCCAAGCATGATGAAAGTTCTGAAAAGAACATTGAGGTAATGGTGAATTGTTTGATTTCAAAACCAACATAAGCCCATTCTGATTATCTTAGAACAATGCTTTTAAATGAAGAGGACTATATGAAAGAAATTAGAGCTTTGAAATAAAAAATTCATGAGCAAGCAAAAGAAAATTTACATCTTGTTTGACTAAATCAGAAACTTGAAATCTCTCAAAAGAAACTGACACTGATTTCAAGGCCTTGAAAACCAGTTTCAAAGCCTTGAAAACACAAGCCAAGGAATTAGTCACTGAGAACTCTCTCTTGAGTGATAACCTTGTTAATCTGAGACATCAAGTTGATGAATTTGATAAACAAAATACTACTCTTACTGAGAAACTTCAAGAATCTGAATTAGTCAAAGTCAAACTTGCAGGCTCAGAACACAACTTGAATTTGATTCTTGGAGGTAGCTTAAAGTATGTTCACAAAACTGGCATTGGATATAATCCAAACTTTCCAAGGAAGAACAATACCAGATTTGAGAAAGCTGGAATCAAAACATCTCCTAAACGCCATTATTGCAATAAGATTGGTCATGTTAAAATTACTTGTCCGTTTAGAAGAAGAGACCCTCACATTATGAGGAACACTTTGCTCTTCCAACTCAAAGGACAAGTTAGACAGATTTGGGTTCCTAAAGGGGTTAGACCACCTAACATGGTTAACCCTAAATATGAATCTAAAATCAGCACTTGGTCTAACATCTGGGTAAGGCAGTGAATGCTGTTTGCAGGGTGTCAGAAAGATCAAAGAGAAGAAGTGGTTTATGGACAGTGGTTGCTCAAGACACATGAGTGGAAAGATATCTCTATTCTCATAACTAAAAGAGCAATCAGAAGGTTCAATTACACTTGGTGACAAAGGCAAATGCAACATTCTTGGTATTGGTAAAGTTGGTACGAATTCTGAAAATTCTATTTCTGATGTATATCTAGTTGATAGCTTGAAATTTAATCTGCTGAGTGTATCTAAACTTTATGACAATCGCAACAATGTTATCTTTTATAAAGAGAAGTGTGTGGTGCAGAATGAGAAATCTGGAAATTTCATCCTCACAGCCTCTAGATCAAACAATGTTTATACTTTTCAAACTAACCAAGTTGCAGGTAAAAACTTGAAGTGTCTCAAGGCCTTGAAAGAGGATTCAAAGCTTTGGCACAGAAGGTTGGGACATATTAGCTTGCATACCTTGAAAAAGTTAGTTTCCAAAAACTTAGTAAGAGGATTACCCTCTATCAATTTCAAAGATGAATAAGTATGCAAGGCATGTCCACAAGGAAAACAAACTATAAGCTCATTCAAGCCAAAGAGCTTTATCTCAGTCTGAACAAGCATGATTCAGATACTGAAAAATAATCCTTAAAATAATCCAAGGAAATTTCACAGGAACAAGATAGGCATTTTCAAGGCCTTGAAACAAAGATTCAAAGCCTTGAAACAGAATCTTCAGAGAAAACAGGAGAACAAGCTACTACCTCAAGTTCTCAGAGACATGATAAGTAAATTGAAGAACATGAACCATGGACACCAAGAAAGAGATTCGAATATCTCTCATCTCATCCTACTAACAACATTATTTCTGATCCAACCACTGGTACACAAACCATATAACATTTGAAAAATCTATGTGATTTTAATGCTTTTATTTCTCTTGTAGAGTGTGATGGAAGCATTACAAGAAGAAGCCTCGATTATAGCTATGAAAAGTGAACTCAATGACTTTGAAAGGAACAAGGTCTGGAATCTAGTTCCTCAACCAAGAAATCAGTCTAGCATTGGCACCAGATGGGTATTCAGAAACAAGTTAGATGAGAATGGAAAGGTAATCAGGAACAAAGCTAGATTGGTAGCTCAAGGCTACAATCAAGAATAAGGTATTGACTATGAAGAAACTTTTGCTCTTGTTGCCAATGTTAGAAGCAATTAGAATTCTACTTGCATTTGCATCTCACAAAAACATGAAACTTTTTCAAATGGATATGAAGTGTGCTTTTCTAAATGATTATCTGCAAGAAAATTTTATGTTGCTCAACCTCCAGGTTTTGAAAATGACAAGGTTCCAGATCATGTCTACAAACTCTACAAAGCTTTTTATGGTTTAAAACAAGCTCCAAGAGCTTGGTATGAAAGATTGTCAAAGTTTCTACTTGAAAATGATTTCAAAAGAGGATTGGTAGACAAAACCCTTTTCATAAAGACTCGTGAGAAAGATATGCTTGTAGTTCAAATTTATGTTAATGATATTCTGTTTGGAGCTACTAATGATCTTTTGTGTAAGGAATTCTCAAGTCTTATGAGCAGGGAATTTGAAACGAGCTTGATGGGAGAATTAAACTTCTTCATTGGACTTCAAATTCATCAAATGAAGAAGGGCATTTTCCTACATCAAATCAAGTACACAACGGACTTGCTAAGCAAGTATAATATGTTTCAATCCAAAGAGATTAAGAATCCCATGAGTTCTACACTATCTTTAGACAAGGATGAATCTGGTAAGAGGTGTGAATGTGAAGGAGTATAGAGGCATGATTGGATCATTACTCTATCTCCCATCTAGTAGACCAGATATCATGTTCAGTGTGTGCATGCGTGCTAGATTTCAACCTGATCCTAAAGAATCACACTTGACTTCAGTTAAGAGAATTTTTAGATATCTCAATAGTACCAAAGACTTAGGGCTTTGGTATCCTAAACATTCTAACTTCTCTTTGTGTGGATATTCAGATGCTGATTTTGCAGGATATAAAGTTGATAGAAAGAGTACATCAGGATGTTGTCATTTTCTCTGATCATCTTTAATCAGCTGGCATTCAAAGAAGCAAAACTCAGTTGCACTGTCAACAGCTGAAGCTGAATACATAGCAGAAAGAGCTTGTTGTTCTCAAGTACTTTGGATAGCAAAACAAATGAGAGATCTTGGATTTGATTTCAGAGATATTCCTATCAAGTGTGACAACACAAGTGCAATATCAATTACAAAGAATCCAGTTCAACATTCAAGAACAAAGCACATTGATGTTATACATCACCTCATCGGAGATCATGCAGAGAAAGATGATATTTTCTTGAATTTTTTTTCTACTAACATGCAATTTGCATATATCTTCACTAAACCATTGTCAGATGAAAGATTCTCAGCCTTAAAATTGGAGTTAGGCATGCTAATAAGGAAGCTTTGGTTTACGGGGAGAATTAGGCAACTATTATGTGTTTCAAAGGTTTGAACTGATTTTCAAAGCCTGAAAATACTTTCAAAGCTTTTAGTATTTGTGTCTTACATGATATAGCTTTTCAAGGCCTTGAAATACTTTCCAAAGCCTTGAAAGTAAGACTGCATGTTACTTAGTCAATAATATTGGATCTTTCAATGTTGGGTGTTATCTTTGTAGATAATTTCTCAATGTTGCCCCTTATTTTTGAAAAACCTCTTTTTAACCAAAAGAATATTATATATTTTATTTCCCAACGGCACACACAATTTTGAATCTTTCTGATTCATCAAGATCTTCAAAGATCAGAGAAAATATTTTGTACTCCTTTTCAAACTGAAACTCTCTTCTATTTATCTCCTTCCTTCTTTCTCTCCTTCGTATCTATCCTACTTCTCTCTTCCTCTCCAAACCTTAATGAGAACTAGAAGAGCCTCAGACAGAATCAAGATGGATGGTGGATCAAAGGCTACAACAGAGAAGAAAAGAAAGGCTACTGTGGAAGAGGTTCAGACCATTAGTGGGGACTCCAGTTCAAAAACCCCTACTGCAGAATATATAGCCCCTCCTCCTCCCAAGAAGAAGGCCAAGAAGGATGAAACCCCAACAACAACAACAACAACAACAACAACAACAACAACAAGAAGAAGAAGGCAGTGGAAACTGCACCACAGAAACAGAAGAGTATTCAGATTGGTAGCCCAAAGAAGTCAAAGAAGAAACCTGACAAAGCATACAAGGGCAAAGGAAAAGAAAAAATTACAGAGGATGAACCAGAAGATGAAGCAGATGAGAACATAGAAAAGGCACTGCAGATGTACTCAGAAAGGAAGATATCCACTGGTAAGAAATCATCCCCTGATCGCACTTGGTTTATTACAAATGTTTCTAGAGGTCCGTGGCTTGATGGATTTACTTCTAGACCAATTGGTTTCTGTAGTCTGATTAGTATGCCTATGTTACATGGTATGAATCTGGAATGCATCAAAATGTTGAGGAAAAGTTCTCTTTGGTTTATTCTAAATCCTCTAGAGATAGCTTATCCTAGACTCACCAGGTTCTTTTACCTAAACATGAAACAATTCAAGAAGTATGCAAATTTGGTGATTCATACTAAAGTTGCAAGCATTGACATGAAACTAGATCATGCTGAATTTGCAAATGTTCTAGGTTGTCCTAAGAGATATGACACAAGTAACTACCCTCCTAAGAGTGAATCCCAGAAACTAGCAAAGGAAGAATTCTTTCTACCTAATAGCCCTACCACATCTTAGCAGTTAACACACTTTGTGCTAACTGTTGAAGCCAAATTTTTGTTCACTATTTTTATGAGTTGTGTGGTACCTAGAGAACACTCAAAGGAGCTGGTAACTGACATAGTGTTGTACTGTGGTACTTGGTTATGCATGGGTATGAAATTGATCTTCCAAAGATGGTGATGGAACATATGCTTTATAGCCAAACCTACCAGAGAAAACACCCTTTGCCTTTTGCCAATCTCCTCACTTTATTCTTCCAACACTTTGATATTCCAACTGCTAATGAAGAATCAGTGACTAATAGTTTTGGTATGCTCAATGAGAAGGCTTTTGAGAAGATTGGTGTGGTGAAAACAAGTGCTAAAGTTTGGAAGCTCTAATTAGAGTTAACAAAGTAAGAATTGGGTTCCAAGAAGTTTCTTAAACCCAAATCCTTAACTCCCACTTCTAGCCAAACCTCTCAGTCCCAAGACAACCCCTTGACCCTCAAGTTGTTGAAAGAACTTCAAATGGATATTGATGAAGTCAAGGAGAATGAGCATGGGTTTGGCACTGATATCAGACAAGTGAAGTACCTGGTTGAAAACATGTTCAGGAGCATGACAGTGTTTGATGTGGCTGATGAAGTGTCTCAAGCAGAAAAGAGTACCAAAAAAGGCTGAATCAGCAAAGGATCCATCCAGTGAGCATTCAACTCCAGGTAAGACTGATCGGGATAAAGGAAAAGGCAAACAAGTTGAGGTTGAACAAGTGGATGAAGATCAAGAGGAAGACAGTCCAAACTCAGGTGCACTGCTCATATCTCAAGAATAAGAAACCTAAGCAGTTTAATATACCAGAGATTGTGTCGGTTGCTTATTTGTTCGAGGAAAAAGGTGAAAAATGTGATGATGTGGATCAACAAGAAGAAGAACAAGATGATGAGGAAGAAAGTCAGGAAAATGATGCAGAGAAGAAAAGAGATGAAGACCCTACCCTTTAATTCTTGCCTACTCTTTCTTTTTCTTTTTCAAGGCCTTGAACTCTTTTCCAAAGCCTTGAAATTCTTATCTTTTAAAACTTTTTTCTTTTTTGCTATTTTTCCAAAACAATTATCCAACATATTCTCATTATTTTTTTTATGAAAGTCAAAAAGCGAGAGAGAGAGAGAGAGAGAGAGAGAGAGAGAAAAATTAGGTTTTTTTATTTGATAGATGACCTGGTTTTGGTCAGTTAGGATTATCTGTACACTTTGTTTTGCTGTTTTGTTGTTTAATAAGTTGGATCTTTTGGACATTATGTGCTGAATTTATATGATTATTTATGCAATGTGCTAATGAGTATTTGTTGCAGAAGTACAGTATCAAACAGATTGGGAGACCTTGGTTTTTTCTTTCATCAAGGGGGAGATTGTAAGATCAAAGCAGTTCAATGTTTCGAATACTTTAAAAAGCTAGTCTATTTCAAGGCCTTGAAACAGCTTTCAAAGCCTTGAAACTGACTAAGACTTATAAGCATGATCTTTGGGGGAGTTTATGTTTCTGTTTGAACTCCTAAACCCCTGTCCTTAATCTATTGTTACCTAATGATGAAAGACAAATTATTTTGATATGTTTAACACCATCTAATCCATCTGGTTGACTCAGTTTTGCAGGGAAAGTTTATTTCCTATTTCTGCAGGATTTGTTTCCTAACCTGAGTTTTGCAGGGAAGGAATTTTTGGGTTGATTTGATTCTGAAATCAACCTAATGATTCTAACAGCTTCTCAACATATTTATGGACAAGATCATATCAGTATCCCTGAAGATACTTAGCAACTATCCGTTGGAGAAGACTGTTAGAGAAGTCAAAGTTGTTGCCTACAAAATAGGAAAGTTTGTTGCTGAAAATCTTGAAGATTTGCAGATCAGATTAGCTGTATATAAGGAGCTTAGTTTGAAGCTTTTGACACAAAAATAACCGGACAAAAGCTAGAGACTCTCAAACACATTCAAGGATTGCCAGGAAACAAGAAGCAGATCAAATTCTCAAACCAATTTTCAGAAGAACACTGCACTCTCACAGCAGTTTCATTTCGTGTGTTCTTCTGTTCTGAACTTCATTTGTATATCTTTCATATATTACTTCTGTTTATATTCTCAAGTATTTTTCAAGGTGAACAATAGAGGATTCTTAGTTAATCAGATAGCTAGAGCAGGTACTGGATAGGTTAGTGAGAACCACAAGCTGTAACAGAGCAAGGCATTTCTCTGTGCTTGAGATCTAGGGATTAGCTGTTGATTAATAAGAATTGAGTTGAAAATCCTGCAGGGAGAAGATACCTGAGGTAGATATGTAGGTCCAAGTGGACTGAATTCTATATATCTTGTGTCTCTTGCATTTACTTTTCTGTTACAAAATTAGAACTTTTCTGTTACTCTAACTGTTTTATTCCAAGGGCTTGAAAATCATTTCAAGGCCTTGAATCTCCTTACAAATCTTTTGAAACCACTACTCTTGCAAAGTTTAGCGTAAACCCCCCCTCCCGCCTTCTAGAGTATTGATCCTGCATTTCTACCTACTATACACCCCTTCAGACACCAATAACCATTCATGGCATATTATTTTAGGTGGACTCATATGTTTTGGCCGTTCACAACATCGATGCTATTTTGGGGGTACAATGGTTGCAAACTTTAGGGGAAATCTTGCATGATTATAGTAAAATGACAATGAAGTTAACCTGGCAAGGCCAACAGCTAGTTTTCAATGGGGTTGATCACGGGCCACATCATATCTCTCGTAATGCGATAGCTACAGAGTGTTCAGCGGGATCCAGAGTGGATTTGTATGAGCTTATAGCTGCTCCCGTGGAGACCGACTAGCGGTCCGCCGCGGACGACTTTCCGGAGGATGTCCTGACGGACATTCTTCATGCAACAACCCCCTTATAAGGCTCGGGAATAGACCAGGAGGGCGATGCTTAATAGAAGAGGCGGACATCAAAAGCAATACATTTCTAGAAACTTATTCAGATTATTAAACATAAAGTTAGAGTCTCTTACAAGAGGTGCTTACTATTACACAATAGTTATCTAACATTATTAGATAGCATACTGATTACGATCACACTTTAGATGTGTCTCGAGCCCCTTCTGTTACATATTTCCCCATATCCTAGGCCTGCGATACGAAGATAACAACAAGAACCACAGTTTTGAAAGTCAGCAAGAAATGCTGAGTGAGATACAGCTTAACATGTAAAACAGGAAAGAATATATAGACAGCGGGGACGAGAGTTAAAAATGATGGTAACAGGGTATGAGTAGAAATTTATCAGAGTACGCAACAGCGTGAACAGCAGTGTCAGATAAGGATCATCCCGAGATAGAATTCAAGAATCATTTGCTAATCACAGTTACTAGATAAAGAACTAAAGGTCTCCCAAATAATATATCTACCCAACAAGGCATAGAGTGGAAACTCCCTAGTATCGGTGTTTTCGGCCGGAGCGAATATGTCCAAGACTTCAACAAGAAGTAAGGGGAAACTCCAGAGTCTGTGTTTCCGGTCGGAGCCAACTTAGTCCTGGACCACAACAAGTAGTCAATGGGAACTCCAAAGTCTGTGTTCCCGTTCGGAGCCAAAAAAGATTCAAGACTCAATTATTCAAGGGAAACTCTCTAGTATCAGTGTTTCCGGCCGGAGCCAATCATAACAATATAATTGAAGACGAGTATAGGAATCCCATTCGACATGCAGAAGAAAATAGAATTCATATTGTGACACGGGAGAAGCTAAGCGCACAAGACTGAGCATGTACACTCACACGTATATCTTGAGACAAGAAATAGAAAACAAAGAAGCTAGGCAAGCGATGCTAAGCATATAACTCATGTGTATATCTTGAGACGAGATATAAGATCACAATTTGACACGAAGAAATACAGGTATACAAGGCCAGGTATGTAACTCAAAAGTACATTTTGAGTAAGGATAGAAACCACATTAGGCCACGAAAGAGGACAGACATACGAGGCCAAGCATGTAGACTCACGATTATATTTTGAGACAGGACAAAATCACACAGTGACTCGGAAGAAGCCAGGTACGCTAGGCTAAGCATATAACTCATAATTAGAGTTTGAGACAGCTAGGCTAGGAAAGCTAGACTAGGTCGTAAACTCACAAGGGTAATTTCAATCAGGTAGAAATCACATTAGGACACAAAAGAGGACAGGTAAACGATGCCAAGCATGTAGACTCGCGAGTATTTTGAGACAGGATACAGTGATCCGAAAGAAGCCAAGCACTCTAGGCTAAGCATATAACTCACAAGTAGAGTTTAAGACAGCTAGGTTAGGCAAGCTAGACTAGGCATGTAAACTCACGAGGATATTTTGAATCAGGATAGAAATCTCATTAGGACACGAAAGAGGACAGGCACACGAGGCCAAGCATGTAGACTCACAAGTAACTCTTGAGATAGGAAATAGAAATCACATGTTAACTCAAAGGAGCTAGGCAGGTGATGCTAAACATTAACTCACCTGATGTCCACTCAGCAGTTAGTACGTAGGATGGTCGACGAAGTCTATGTCCACAAATCCGTCTCCTAAAAATTACAAATCTCTAGTCACAACAGTGTTTTTTTTTAAATAAACAAATGAACTAGCCCTATACAACTGCTCGGCTAGGTCAAATGATAATAATATCTCTCACAATCCCCAATAAAAAAAACCGGTTTTTGGTCGTATACCTATACATACAGCTATAATAAGAAGTATTCTTGAGATTACTTGTTAATAAGTAAAACAACGCTTAGAAATAATAATTTTGCTAAACCAGTGACATTTCAAGAAAAATTATTATAATTAATAGTGATATTAAGAGAACATAATTCCATTAAATAAAATAATACAATAATTATGAGGAATTAATTTTTTTAAAACACCAATATATAATTTAAACATGTTTACTTGATGAAAATACTAGTAAGTAGATACTCAAGAACTCATGTTTAGAATTAAAGGTACTAAATAAGTATTATTTCTTCCTAATTACACAAAAAATACTTTGTTAACTTGTTTAAGTTGCTAAAACATAATTTTATTCTCAAAATTCTTGTTTAATTAGTTCACTTTCAAGAAAACAATCAATTTTTACTATAATCATATTTTTCATTTAAAAGTGACAATTTTAATTTAAATTATTTGAAACCCAAATTAATAAAGACTAACTAAGCTAATTATTCAATTATTGATCAATTCATAATATATTAACTATAACTACTCCCCCAACAGTTTCATTAAAAGACACTCACAACCCCTAAATTTTTGAAAACAACTTTCTTAAAATACACCTAGCCCTCGCAAATATGAACATTGAAATTAATCATCTAAACACGAATTCAAGGCCTAAAGACATGATTTTGATCACATAAAAAGATTTAGGGAAGGATTTAGAGCATACACAACTCAAGAAACGCGAGAAACGGTCCACAAAACGAAGCGGGTCGAATCGCCGAAAGATTCGCCCGAGTGGGAGATCGACCAAACGTCTTCGGGGGTTCTTGGATTCGGTTGAAGCCTTATGAAGTTCAATTGGACCTTATGGAGTTTATTGGTATGGTCATAAGGGTGTGGGTGGCGCGTGGTAGAGCTTGACCAAGTTTTCACCGGAAAACATGGAGGAGCGACAGCGGTGGTGGATTCTGCGGCTACAACTGCTGCTTCGGATGCTTATAATTCTTCTCCTGGTCGCTTCAGTGAGAGAGAGGCGAAGAGAGGATGTGGCAGAGAGGGGAAAAAAGAAGCAGAGGGTGGAAACTTTGGTGGGTGCTTCCCATCGGGATTAGCAGCGGTGGTGGCTGGCCTTTGGCCACTACCACAGGATGTTTTGCTGCTATTGTTCGGAGGTCAGAGAGAAGGAGATGGAGAAAAGGAGAAAGAGAGAGACAGAGAGGACGGTGGAGGTCACGGTGGTGTTGGTGGTTGTTATACCGAAGGTGAAGGTGGCGGTGATGATGATGAATATGATGGTGGTGAGGATGGTGATGAAGAGTTGGAGGGTTCTATTTATAACAGTTGTTGCTTGGATAAATTGGCCTCAACAAGTGAAATGGGTGGAGACAAAGCAGTAGAAAAGGTGGCGGTGGGTTTGTTTGCCGAAGAAGATGAAGTTCATTTAGGAGATGTTGAATTGAGTAAGTGTATGGTGTGTTTGAGCATTAGTCACTAGAGTGATTGGGTGTAACATACAACATCTCGCGGTGGTTGCACACGCGTAAGTAACTAAAATGAAGAAAACACTCGCATTTTTATTTACGAATACTAACATAGCATTTTCTAAAATCTCATACGAGTAAAAACACAATAAGTTACCCACTCTTTTTTTCGCTACTAAATTCTCTTTTAATTCTCTGAGTTACTATTTTACCCTTATGTTTTAGACGGGGTATTACACCTCAGGTTCTCCGCCAACATCAAGCTGTGTTTTCACTTCCCGTAGGGTTACCTCCATCACGAAACTGGGATCATGGTATCCATTTGCAGCCAGGCACAAAGCCAGTGAATGTCCGTCCATATTGCTTTCCTTACTTTCAGAAGACAGAGATCGAGCTCGAGGTTCAGGATATGCTACAGCAGGGTATTATTCATCCTAGCCATAGTGCGTTCTCTTCCCCAATACTATTGGTACGTAAGAAGGACGACACGTTTTGTTTCTGTGTGGATTATGGGGCATTGAATTTCGTCACGGTACCTGATCCTTTCCTCATCCCACAACTGATGAGTTATTTTATGAACTAGGTGCAGCCTGTTACTTCACTAAGCTTGACCTCCTAATCGGGTACCATTAGATCTGCATGCATACTCCAGATATTGAGAAGACTGCCTTCCGCACGCTCGATGGCCACAATGAGTTTCTTGTCATGCCCTTTGGCTTAACTAACGCTCCGTCCACATTCCAAGTTGCCATGAACAAGATCTTTTGACCGTTTCTGCGTGATTTTGTCATCGTTTTCTTTGACGACATTCTCATCTATAGCACCACCTTGACATTGCATGCGCAACACTTGGACCAGGTTCTTCGTTTATCATCTGATAATTCTTTTTAAGTCAAGTTATCCAAATGCTCTTTCAGTCGGAATAGAGTTGATTATTTGGGGCACGTAATTACTGACGGCCAGGTCAAAGCCGATTCTCAGAAAATAGAGGCAATGTTAGCTTGGCCATAGCCTACTACAATCAAACAAATACGGGGTTTTCTCAGTTTGACAGGGTACTGCCGTCGCTTTATTCGCAATTATGCTACAATCGCATCAGCTTTGATTGATCTTCTCCTCAAGGAGGCGTTAGTTTGACGCCAGCCGCAGAACACAGCTTCGTCGTATTGAAGGAAGCCATGAATTCTGCCCCATTCCTCCGTTTACCAGATTTTTCCTTTCCATTTTTGTTGGAGACCGACGTCTCGGACAAAGGAGTTGGCACGGTTGATGCAGCAGGGCCACCCTTTGGCCTTCTTCAGTAAGAAACTGGGTCCTCATTTACAAGTTGCCTCTACATATCATAAGGAATTATATGAGGTAGTCGAGGCCGTGCAGAAGTGGCACCAATATTTGTTGGGTAGAGAGTTTATTATCCGCAGTGATCAACGCAGCTTGCGGGAATTATTATCTCAGGTGATTCAGATGCCAGATCAAAAGTTTTTTACTCGCAAGCTCATGGGTTTTTAGTTTCGGATTGAGTACAAGACGAGGTCTTCTAATCGCGTGGCTGATGTGTTATCTTGTCGGGATATGGAGGATGATCCGGCCTCACTTGTCCTTTTGGCCATTAAGTCGTTGCCTGCAGTGCTGGACGTGATTCGCCGTGAGAATCAGACGCTGGCTGATTTGCAGACACTAGTGGCGGCCGTGAATTCCGAGGCCAAGCCGCCTCATTTCACCTTTGTTGGCCGTATTTTATATTACCGCACTGGCATTTGTGTTTGTCGGGAATCCTCGATTTGTTCTTTACTTTTACAAGAGTTCCATAGTTCTCCTACGGCGGGTCAACCCGGCATTGACCGAACTTAGCGTCGACTTTATGCGGTATTCTATTGGCCTGATATGTGTGCTGATGTACGTCGATTTGTTATTTCTTGTTTAGTTTCTCAAACCACCAAGTATTCGACTCAGAAGTCGGCTGGCTTGTTGCAACCCTTTCCTATATCGGATCGTGTCTGGGCAGTTGCGTCCATGGACTTTATTATCGGTCTTCCTACGTCTCAGGGGCATAAAGCAGTCATGGAGGTTGTGGACCGACTTACTAAGTACGTCCACTTTGTCCCCCCCCCCCCCGTCGACTGATTTTGATGCACCTCGAGTTGCACGCTTGTTCGTTGAGGTGGTAGTTAAGCATCATGGGTTCCCTGAATCCATTGTTTCTGATCGTGATTCCATTTTCACGAGCACGTTTTGGAAAGAGTTGATGAAGCTTAGTGGTACTACCTTGAAATTCAGCACTGCTTATCTCCCGCAAACTGATGGGAAAACTGAGGTTATGAATAAGGGCTTGGAGTAGTATTTGCGGGCGTTCACTTCAAAGCAACCTAAACGTTGGGTCTCTTTTCTTTCTTGGGCCGAGCTTTCCATGAACTGCAGTCACCACTAGGGCATTCACATGTCCCCATTTCGGGCCTTGTATGGTCGTGACCCACCCACTCTGTTTCCGTCCCTGGTCGTGGACAGCACGTCCCCATCCGCGACGGAGTTGTTTTCTGAGCATCATGATGTGTTTACAGATATGAAGAATCATTTGGCTACAGTGCAGCAGCGCATGCGAGAGAAAGCTAACAAACACAGGCGCGACGTGTATTTTCATGTGGGTGATATGGTTTTGCTCCGTTTAAGGCCATACCGTCAGCATTCCTTAGCTCGTCCCTTGTCAGCCAAGTGGCTCGTCGCTATTATGGGCCCTTTCCCATTATTGAGCGTGTTGGTGCAGTGGCTTATCGTTTGTGCCTACCTGATGGTTGCCGCTTGCTTAATGTCTTCCATGTTTCCTTGCTCCGTCTATTTGTGTCTGACAACTCGACAGTTCCTCCTGCCGTTCTGCCCGGTCAATTCTTAAAGGGTCGTCCGGTTGCTTCTCCAGTTTCCGCTACGCATGAACGTACAATTTTGGTTGAGGGTGTCCCTCAGCGTCATTGGTTAGTTTCTTGGTCGGATGGTGCTCAACCGACGTGGGAGCTTGTTGAGGGTCTTCAGTCTTCGTTCCCAGAGATCCAGCTTGAGGACAAGCAGCTTTCCGACACCAGGGGAGTTGATACGGATGATGTTATGTCACCACGTGGGGAGGATACGATTGAGGAGAATTTGGTGGTGCAACCGAGTTCTCGGGCCAAACGCACCTTGGTGCCGCCTTCTTATATGAAGGACTATGTCCAGCCCAAACTGAAACGCTAGTCTTTATTTTTTACAATAGTATTTCTTTTTCTATTTTAGCATTATTGTTTTGTGATTAAAAACGTTAAAACGTAGTCGTGATGTTTTTTATTAAATCCGTAGTTTCTTTACGGTTCATTACTTGGATTAGAATTAGGTCGAACAGTAAGGGTTAGAGGTATAAAAGTGTGTAAAATTTTCATAAGAAGAAATAAGAAAATGTTTAGCCTTTATTTTGTTTTTTCCTTTCCATCGTTCTCCGTGCTGCTCATTCGGCAGTACCAGAGCTCCCAACTGGTAACATCGTTCCACCATCTCTCAGCACAACAGCGGCACTCACGAGCAGCGACATTTCGGCATCAAAACGGCCAGCCGACAGTGGCCTAATCGCTGCACATCACACACAAGTCGGTAGCAAACCCAGCAAATAGAAACCTCGAACAGTGTATAATATGTTCCAAACGTGGCAGCGAACCAAGGGTAATCACCATGCCAATGTCGGGTCTGATCATTGCCAGTCACTGAGCAATGCCGTCTGAATTTATTCCGCAAAACTCTGACCATGAAACACAGCCAAAGCTTAACCAAAATTCTGCATACGCCGCTGCGAACGACGGCGACTTGCTTCACGTAAACTAGTGCCCTGCAACGACCATCAAACGGACCAACATGAAAAAATGTGTTGACTTGGTGCACCAACGTCGCATAAAGATTCTCGGGGCGTAACACTAGGCTTGAGGCATGAAAATAATGAGTAAGCTTGGTGGTTGTGGGTTTGTTCTTTAAATTTATGCATCAATCACGGAGCTAACAAATATTAATTGTCCCATTGAATTGAATGTCAATAATAACTAAAAATATGGGCGGCTGATAATAATTTGGGCAATTTATGATTTCATGACACTTCTACTACTACTATGCCCTATGGAAATTATATTATGCCCACGATCGGCTGTTGAATCTTGTCCTCATATTCCTTGTGTTAAAACTAAGCCAAGGTTCTTGAATAATCTTATGCTATTTGTATTAGTATAAATTTGTGTCATAAAGTGTCATAAAAATAATTATTTGGATGGGAAATAGACCTTTACTGATTACACAATAAGGGAAAGCAACTTGAGGTAGGTGAACAATTTTTTTCTCTACAAGATTATGTTTTTTTTCATTTATCTTCATATTCAGGTTTTTGGCAAAAAAATATCTTTTGTTGAGTTAAATTGGGCACATGTGTTTCCCCCTTTACAGGGTTTATGGTTCTATGTAACTGTAACGTAGTTAAAGGACGCATAAATGCCCATTCAAGAAAGAAAGGACAACAGGTGGATGAATGCATACATTTTCTGACTATGAAGGATCCATGGTTAAGTAGCCTGAGTCCAAATGAAATGTGTACAAACGATCTAACATTGTAAATATCCCATTCATATTTATGCAAAAGGTTAAGGACAACGCCATGGCATATGATCACACGCATACAGTAGCAAGCCACACGATTCTACAAATATCAATAATTTGTAAGAAGTGAAATGCTACATATACATATATATATATACATATACATATACATATACATATACATATACATATACATATACATATACATATACATATACATATACATATATATGTGCGTGTATTAAGGGAGTGAAACGCTAGATATTACCAAATCGTTGGATTAGCCTTCAATGGTTATTCGTAAAAGCTACTGCAGTGTTTGAGACGAGTCCGAGCCATTGGGAACATTCCAAGACAGAGGAAAAGAGTCTGGTATTTCACAAATTGAGAACATTTCATACCACCAAAGTGTAAATCTTATAACTAATGGTGGGGAAGAGTAAATGTCTAGAATGTTTCAACACATTGCATTTGCAGATGACATTATTCAGCAAAAACCATGTTCACATACACCACAACAAAATCAAATAAGTTAAAAAAAAACGCATAAACATAGTATACAATGTTGTCATTCTTATGTAACATGCTTCTCTTATGTATTACTAACTCCGTTTCGTCTGCTTCTTTCTAGTGCACTATTTACTGGGTCAATCGGTGATTTGGTTAGCAAAACGATGCAAGAATCTGACTATCTTTTCAGGGTGTCTCACAGTAAAAAGATTACTGAATTCTTGTATTATTTTTTTAACCAAATTACCGGGGAAAAATATTCATCAAAAGTCAAAGTAGGAAGAACGTGGTAGAACATAGGTAGATTTATTTTCTAACGACATAGGAACCTGTTGCAGCTATTCTTCACTGAATAAACACCCGCTCTATTATAATCGCCTGCAAACTACACTAGAGGTAAACCATTATGAAAAAACTCGGACTCACGTACTCGTAGTTGAGGACGCCAATGGGCAGGTATTGACTTACCCCAGTGATTGAACTCAATACCTGAATATGAACACTAAAATACTTAAGAATGCAAACCCTACTAACTCAACTACACCCCAAAGGGTCTTCTTCAGCATCTTTTTCTTCATGCTTTTTGATGCTTCTATGTTTGTATTCAATATGAATGCATCGCAAAAACATTTATGGAAAATCTCATTTATTATGACAGCAATGGTCCAATCGCACAGGCTAAGGAACCCAGATCTCACCAACGGTCCAAGCACATACTCAAAAAAGATCATCTCTTTCGAGAGATCATAGAGGAGATCTGAATATATGCAAAGCGCCAATAGACGACAATATTCGGACCCACTTACCAAATCCCTTGCTCAGCGTAAGCATGAAGGCCACTAGATCTATAGGCATACGAGATGCACCAGATTGACTCTAGTGCAAGTGGGAGACTCTTGGAATGTGCCCTAGAGGCAATCTGTTTATCGCGAACATTTGTAAAGGATTTAGATTCATTGTGTTATCGATATGGAGATATGTTGACATAATGAAGTGCTTAGAATATGAATGTTGTATTCTTAAATATCTCAAGTCAAGTATTATAGTTTTTTTTGTCAAAAGTATTATAGTTGATTAGGACAATTATAATGCAACAAGACTGGTATGTGGGTTGATTGATAAGGAACATCAAGTCTAACACATGGGTATGCATTAGGAGTACTGGTGTACTGGATTGACCCGCCATGAGAACAGTGCATGGGAGTTATCTGAATGTCACAAATGGTTCTCATAGTGACAATGGTGTTGTGATCATTTGACTTGAAGTCACTACATTCTCTAGATGTGGAGTACATGTTCTAATATCATCAAACGTCATACTGCAACACGGTGATTATAAGTTTGACAATTGGACATGCTATGAAACATGCGGAGAAATGTGAGTGATGTAGATAGGATTTGTCCCTTATGCATAACAGGAGTAAATATCCATGGCCACTCGGTGAGTGAGACTTGGAGAAATGCATGGCCAGCTCAAATGAATTGGTATGAGATATTGATGTCATTTGTTTGTCTAAGTCTATTGAGATAATCGAGAAACAATAGATTGGATATAAAAAGGGTGACACTCCATGCCTTGTGTCTATAGAAGAGACAACGGGATTATACAACACGGTAACATTGGTCACAGAGGTTAGTCAGATCACTGACATTCCTATTAGTTGGTAGCATTGATGCATTGCTAGATACCGCTTAATGTTTGTAATTGTTACGGCCAACGTAATTACGAGCCTACTTGGTCACACACATGAATAGATCTAACTGGAATTAGTTGATAATTAGTTGGACTAAAGAGAAAGGGTAATTGACATAAGACCTACATGCACAATTACATTTGTGACACAAAACCCTCTGCACTTTCAATTTTCCACACCAACCCCCCGCAGTTTACTATTATATGACACTTAACCCAAAGTCGATAATGTTGTTGATAAATTGGACGGAACAAAGTCACGTGACCAAAGTGAGAAATTGCCAATAAGCCATCATGTGTCGGCCACGTGACTTTGTTCTGTCCAATTCCTTAACGGCGTTACCGGTTTTGGGTTAAGTGTCACAGAATAGTAAAATGTAGGGGGTTGGTGTGGAAACTTAAAAGTGCAGAGGGTTGTGTCACAAATGTAATAATGAAGGTAGGTTTTATTCAATGACCCAAAGAGAAATAATGAATTTTTTGGACGAAAGTGTATATTGTGCTCATTAGTTGGACTAGAGAGAAATTGTGGACTAGAATGCAAACTAATCCTAATTGTTAGGATTAAAGAGCAAAGATGAATTCTCTAGCCAATAAATAGAACCATAGGCTATGAAATTCAGCTTTATACATTCCCACACCCACATACGCAAGAAAGATAGAGAGAGAGAGAGAGAGAGAGAGAGATAAAAAAGAGTTTTGCCTCCTAGGGTTTGGCCAAGCCAGTTCCACCCCCTCTTTGTACCCAACGACTCATATTGGATCTGGCCATCGTGCACATCCAAGTTCAGTCATCTTTTGAGACAAGATCCTTCATATTCTTCAGCAGGCTAGCACTATAGAAGAGGAAGTCCACTTCAGATCTGTTCGTGTGGATATCGTAGAGGCGTCGATTCTTCAATCTGCGCTAGTGATCGTCATTGACTGAGGTAACCTCTAATCATGATGATTATGCTCATTCACATGGGTCTTTAATGGGTTTTAGGAAAATAATTTTGTTATTTTTGCTGCATTTGATTGCCTAAAACCCAAAAGTATGGCATATGAGACTCGGTCATACGAGTGAGCGCGGGTTGTAGGTACTCTCGTACAAAGAGCTTCTCAGCGGGCATAAGGCCAAGAGCCTAGGTTTTTATGA
Source organism: Linanthus parryae (assembly GCA_023055425.1). NCBI lineage: Eukaryota > Viridiplantae > Streptophyta > Magnoliopsida > Ericales > Polemoniaceae > Linanthus > Linanthus parryae. The sequence continues at coordinate 75,853,727 of JALGPY010000006.1, read as the reverse complement.
GCACTGTGTGTTTGGAAAGCTACATCGTACCAAGTTTCTAGAGGACATCCACGGGACCAAGGGCACGTTGGACAACATTCATCAGACAGTTAGTGTCCATCTCGAGTTCAGTTGCTAGGCGGTCATAAATACTTTTTGGGCATCATTGACGATTCATACAGGATGACTTGGATATCCTTAATGAAACACAAGAGTAAAGTTTTTGGAAAATTCAAGGAATGGAAGAAACTGGTGGAGAATCAAACCGGGAAGAAGCCAAGAGGCAAAGTTAGTTATTCATTTCAGGTAGTCGAAGAATTGGAGGATGAGCCATGTACGTATAAGTTCGCGATTTTAGGATCTGAGTCAACAAAGTGTATTGCCGCTATGGAGGAAGAGATGGAGTCCCTTAGCAAGAATCATACATGGGAGCTTGCAAAACTGCCAATTGGAAGGAAGATAGTTACTTGAAAATGGGTTTTTGAGAAAATGAAAGGAATTTCACCTACATAGGGCATCAAGTATAAGGTAAGAGTGGTTGATAGAGGTTTCACTCGAAGGGAGGGAGTTGAATACAACAAGATTTTTCTCCGGTTGCTTGACATACTTCAATTAGAGTAGTACTAGAAATAGTAGCACACTGGGATTTGGAACTTGAGCAATTAGATGTGAAAATAGATTTCCTACATGGAGAGTTGGAAGATGAGAAATACATGAGCCAACCGGATGGATTCCAAGTTCCTGGTAAAGAAAACTATGTGTGCAAGTTGAAGAAATATATGTATGGACTCAAGCAGTATCCCAAGAAATGGTATAAGCGCTTTGATAACTACATGTTACAGCTTGTTTATTAGAAGTGACCATATGCTTGTTGTGTGAAATACAAGGTACATGATGATTCACACATCTACATAGTCTTGTATGTGGATGATATTTTGATTGCATATCAGAATAAGGTGGACATTTATTTAAGAACTAAAGGGTCGCTTATTGCAGAATTCGAGATGAAGGATCATGGTGCTGCTCGTAACATCCTTGGAGTAGAGATTTATAGGGATAGGCAGAAGAATAAGTTGTTTTTATACCAAGACGATTACATCAAGAAAATCATGAATATGTTTTGGATTTCTTCAGCAAAATCTGTAGATAATCCAGTAGCAACTAACCGTAAGATGGGAAGTACACCGTCCTGACTGACGAGGAGAATGAGTACATGTCTATGGTTCTATACGCAAGCATGGTTGGAAGAATAATGTATGCTATAATTTTCACTGGACTTAGCATTTGATGTTCGTGTAGTTAGTCGTTTTATGGCTCAACCGAAGAAGTAACATTGGCAAGCGGTAAAGAGGATTTTCAGATATCTCAAATGCATTCCGGATATAGGTTTCCTTTACGGGGATGATCAGGATATATTGGTCACAAGTTTCCCAGAATCAGGCTATGTATGAGATATGGATAGTAGATGATTAATGACCACTTATTTTTTCACTCTGGGAGGTTCTATTGTCAGTTGGAAGTGACACTACGGCCGACGGTGACGTTGTTAACCACGTAGGCGCATTACATGTGTAATACCCATGGATTACTGTCCCAAAAACTTCATTACCCATACCACCGGATAAAAATGCTTAAGTTGAAGGTGCTAGTAGTAATTCACAATGTTTACTAGATACCAGGTGTCAAACTTACAAATCTCCGATGTGGGACATAATATCACAATCTGCCAACCATATATACATCTAATCCACAATATCAAACCACAATATATCGATGTGGGACGGGATATTACAATCCCCCCACCTTAAATACTCGACGTCTTCGTCGAGTGTGCCCAGTCGCGTATCCCCTTAGCTGGCGACGAAGCGCCATGGAGCCCTTGCGGGACCAGGGTTGGCTCTGATACCATTTGTAACACTCGTGGATTACTGTCCCAACAATGTCATTACCTGTACCACCAAACAGAAATGCTTACGCCTTGAAGGTGCTAGTAGTAATCCACAAGGTCTACTATATACCAGATGTCAAACTCAAAAATCTACGATATGGGACATAATATCACAATCTCCCAACCATATATACATCTAATCCACAATATCAAACCACAATATCTCGATGTGGGACGGGATATTACAACATGTGTAACCCGAGCAGATTATTGTCTCGACAACTTCTTTATGCGTGCCACCATATAAAAATTCTTAAGCCTTGAAGGTGCGATTAGTAATCCAGAAGTTTTACCATATACCATATGTCAAACTCGTAGGGTTTTGATGAAGAAATAAAATAAAATTTCCTGATCAAATCCCTCCATGAATCGCACGTTAAGCTCTCATAACATGATAAAGGAAGAAATGTGTACCTTGTAAGTCTGTGTGATCACAACGAAGAATAGCGTCCTCATCTCTACCGGTATCCACACCTTAGTATTTCCAACTGGAATCTTATCCGCGCCTAGTTCTGGCAATGTAGAAGAAGGAATCATCAGGAGCATGATCAAATCAAGCTGATCAGGCAAAACGAGGAAGAGGTTAAGCCTCTTGGAGCCGACGGGTAGTGGGTGCCATGTGCCTCTCTACGCTCTCTCCTTGCTCTGATTATTTCACTCAAAGACAACTCATAGGAAATAATAGAGCTAGGACTCCCCTTTTATAGTCAATAACTCCTTATTGACTACAAGCTTGCCACAATACTAATCATGTTCGTACACGATTAGTCTTGTAGCCTAATCATGTTCATACACAGATTAGTCTAATAGCCTAATCATGTCCATACACGGATTAGTCTAATAGCCTAATCATCTCCATACACGGATTAGTCCACTTTGGAATTTAGTCCAACTAACTTTGTATGTGGTTGCGTTTTGATCCTTGATCATTTTAATTATTAATTAGTCCAACTAATTAACATCCATATCCAGTTTGATCATTTTGGTGTGTCATCTTGTAGGTTTCTATTAAGTTGATAGTAGCAATTAGAAACGTTGAGCGATGTCTAGCAACACATCAATGCCACCCAACTAATAGAAATAGTCAGTGATCTGAAAAAATGTGTGCCCAATGTTACCGTGTTGTGTATTCTTTGTCTCTATATCTGGATTGGACACGAGACATAGATGTCACACTCGTTTATATAATTTATAGTTTCTCGATCCTTGGAATAGGCTTATCTGTACAGATAACAACAATATCACATATTGTTTAATCTGATTCTGGACAGACATTCCATAAGCACTACCCCTCGAGTGACTCGTTGGATATTTACTCCAGTTATGGGGGAGGGACAAATCCTATCTAGTGACTTCACTACCATCTCTCTGCTTTCTTCCAATCATTATCGATTATCATCTTTATAGTTACCCAGTTACAGTGTAACGTTTGATGATATCAAAACATGATATTTCACAACTAGAGTATCTAGTGACTTCAAATGTAAGGACCAGAACACCATTGTCACTACGAGAAGCACTTGTGACATTCACATAATTTATATGTAGCCTTTTCGTGGTGGGTAAATGTAGTATGTCATTACTCCTAACGCATACCCATTTGTCAGACTTGATATCTTTATATCAATTTACCCACATACTAGTCTTCATGCATATTTATTATCTTATTAGTCAATATACTTGACTAGGGATATTTAAGATAAACAACAATTGTAATCTGAAGACTTCATTTTATTAAATATTTCCATAAATAATAAAATGAATACTCTAGTCAAAAAAAGGTTCACACTAAAATAGATTGCCTCTAGGGCATCTACACCAACAAAACTCAAAACTCTCCAATGTGGGGCAAGATATTACAGTCCCCCAACCAGAATATATATATATATATATATATATATATATATATATAATCCACAATATCTCGATCTGAGACGGGATATTACAATCTCCCCACCTTATATACTCGACGTCCTCGTCGAGGATGCGCGGTCACGTATCCCCTTTGTTTTACCCCGTCTAATTAGCGAGGGTAAAATAGTACTTTTAGAAGCTAAATAAGAATATTAGTTTCAAAATAATATTTGGGTAATTTATCGGGTTTTTATATGTGTGAGTTTATAGAAAATATTAGATTAGTATTCGTAAATTAATACGTGAGCGTTTGTTAAATTTTTAGTTGATAGCGCGGGTACGACCACCACGAGATATTGGTTGTAGGCTACACCCAATCACTCCCATTTTGGTACGTTTATCAGACCCAATTATTACCAAAAAAGAAACCGTTATTTTATGTGAATTTTCACTTTCCAGAATGTTTTCATCTTCCTCTTCCTTCCTTTTCACGTACAAGAACAACCACCACCTTCATTTTCTTTGCCTTCACAGCCAAGCGCCGTGTTCACCACCCATATCCGGCCACCGCCTCACTCACTCTATATAAACCCCCATCACCCACCTGGCACCCCATGATAGCCGCCTCACCACCACCATCACCATTGTAATTTTCATCACCACCACCACCACTTTCAAGCTTCGGCAAGTAAAACCATGTACATCACTCCCCGCTCCATCTAACTCTCACTACCCCTCTGTTTCTTGAGGATAACAGCAGCAAAGCAGTGTTGGCAGCAGCCACAACCACCACCACATCCACCATTGTTGTCGACGGCAACCACCAACGAGAAAGCAAAACCACCCCTATCTCTCTCTCACCTCTTATGCCTTCCCCTATATGTCGCTGCATCTCATCTCACCCTCCTCTGACCATAAACAGAGGTAAAGAGACACCAACAGCAGCGACACTACCATAGCAGTCGCCGAAACTCCATTAACGGCCGGCCAATCTTTGGCCAAGCTGCACCTGACAGCACCCACTCTTTCCGTAGCTTCCTGTCAACTCCTAAGAGTCCAAGGAGTGCAGTAGAAGGCTCACAAGGAAGATAGGACGCTCCAGTAACCGCCACCATCTCAACCTTCGAGCACCTCGTCAGTCATTTCTTGACGGTTTCGGCCAAATTTTTGGCCTAGGTATGTTCTAAACCCTGTAATTAGTCGTTATAGATAGTCAAAATCGAATATTTCTAGCTTGAATCTGAGTTTAGATTGATAAAATTTAAGTTCATCTTAAGGGGTGAAATTAGTTTAATAAAACTGTGTATAGTGTATAATAAGGGGGAGATGTTTGTATATAAGAATCTGTTAAGGGGGGAGTTAGTATCTTTTTAAATCTGAGTTGTGAGTTAGGGGGTGTTTGCTATCTTTTACTAAAACTTAAAGGGAACTACTTGTCTTTTCCTTAAACGTTACACTTTTCGCTAAAATTAAAAATGTTAATTTTGGATGAAAAATAATTTCTAAAACTACTAGTTTTCGTTCCCGCCCCGAAAAATGACTCGGGTATCGAAATAATGTTCGGATCGTTCGCTAAAAATAAAACAAGAAACATTTTATTGAAAATTATAAATAAGTCAAGTTAAGACACTTCGCTTGCAAATTGGATTTCTAAAACTTGTAAAAATTGACATTTCCCTAGCTTGTTAACATTGTAGCATCGTGTAGAATTTTCTTATAATGTAGTAGTCGAAATATCATTTTATCGTTATAATTCGAAATAGTTCGTAAATAAAAATTCTTGTTAGTTCTCATTTTTTTAGCTCATATTTTTAGAATAATTTCCGTATTTAATTAGCTACTTTTAGATAATAATAATAATAATAATAATAATAATAATAATAATAATAATAATAATAATAATAATAATAATAATAATAATAATAATAACCGTTTAAAAATAGACACGCTATTTTATGTAATTTTGTTTATAGAAAATTGTAAACTAAGTAAAACGTTAGTAAGTTAACTAGTGGGGGGTCGGGTTGATATAAAGAGAATACTCGTTAGGACTTGTAGCATTTTATTTGAGTGTTTATTGACTTAGAAGTTACGATTTATTGGTGCCGATTTTGTAGGCCTGATTCACTGCTAGGACGTGCTATTGCTACTAAAATAAGGTAAGTGAACATGCCAAGCACTGCGTGCCTAGCTCATTTCGTGTCCCAATTTGATTTTTAAAAATTGTCTCAAAATGCATTTGTTATTTATTTACATGTTTTATGTGTGATTTCTTTACACCTTAAAGGAGTTGTATTGCTATGCTTTGATACTGTCACACGAATAATAATAATTCGTAATTAACGTAAAGTGGAAAGAGTTGTGCGGGGATCGTTATATTTGCTTTTGATTAGATTGGTCGTGTTGGCTGCGGTCACTCGACCCGTTTATTTTAAATCGGTCGCAACCTTTCGGCTCGCTCCATGTACTCACCTCTCTGGCCGCGAGGAGTCTTAAGGGGGTGCCGGCACTTAAGGTCTTGGATGCGTAGAGTTAGTAGATCTTCCCCGTACCAACAAAGTTAATAATACAATTTTCACTGAGATTTGGACATTTATAAAAGAAAAGAAGAAGAGATTGGGAATCATACTCCCCGTTTGCAAGTTGAAAAAGAAAATTAAAATAAATAGAATTTTTACTTGTGCTCTTACTTTATTCAACAAGTTTAAAAGAACTTATTCGTCATCATCTGTTTTACGAGCTTGGGTGTTACTTACTCAGTATTTCTATGCTTACTTTGAAAACTACGGTTCCTGTTTCCTTCCCACCGCAGGCTTAGGAGCTGAAGACTATGGCGTAGCAAGGTACGAGACTCACTTAGATGGATATCAGCACGAGTAGTAATGTAGTATGGCTAGTTCAACATAATGTAGTAGTTTTGGAAATGCGTGTGTAATATTTAGAGACTTTTGTGATGTTTAATATTATGTAATAAATAAATAATTTGGGATGTTATGCTTACTCTTAGCATCGCCCTTCCGATTTAGTCCGACCTGGATAAGGGTGTGATTTCAGGTGATATCGGAGCAAGCAATCCATTAAAAGGAATTAAAAACATGTAGGGCAACTTAAAATGAACTTAGTGAAAGATAATTAAAAAATGGAAAAGCCGTCGGGTTATGGGTAGCCTATTTCTTGATTATTCCCACCCACCCGCATCCTGTGTTGCAGATTCATGAGTTTATTTGAGATGCATATTATTCTTCATCTTTATGATGAGAAGGAGGAAAGCATAATTTGATTTGTACTAGATGTACTATCTTGATTTCATAGATGAGTTATGATTTTTGCAGACATAAGTATTATGTGATTTATTGCGAAATTACTCTATGATGCATGTTAGTTTGTGTGATAATGGTGTTAGATATATTAATTTTGAAATGATGAGATGATTATTGAGGTTCCTGCGATCCTTACCAAGGATACCCTACGTAGGATGTGACTGATAGAAACCTTACGATATTACTTTAGGAAATTTTGACAGGAACCAATGGCTGATAACATCTCTATGGAGCAATTCCTCGCGCAAATGTCTCAAATAATTAATAACGGAGGACAGGCAGGAACTAACTGGGCCAAGAAAGTAGCCAAAATGAAGCCAATGGAGGTCACTGGGAAAGAGGATCCTGTCGAGTTGGAAGACAAGATCATGGAAATGGATGAAGTCCTTGAGACGATAGAATGTCCTCATGATCAGAAAATCAACTACACGATCTTCTACTTAAAAAGTAAAGCGAACCTCTGGTGGAGAAACGTACGAGAGACTCTGCTAGCTGAAACCAACTTCAATTGGGAGGCCCTTCAAACTGGGCTCAGAGCTCGTTTCTAACCCCACCATGTGAAAAGGAGCAAAGAACAAGAATTCCAAAACCTGCAACAAAGAAATGACTCTGTGATTGAGTATTTCCGGAAATTTATAGAATTGACGCGGTTCGTAGGAAACATGGTGCCTGTTGAAGATTCCAAAGCTTCCAGATTCATCGGTGGACTGCACGAAAGGATACAAGAGACTCTGCTGAGCAGAACCTACTCTAATCTTCACGAAGCCTACGATAGAGGTGGAGACATCTGGCGAGTTTGTGTCACCCAAGAAGAGAAACGTAAGAAGCGTAATCTAGAAGAAGCAGAAGGAAGCAACAAAAACTTTGCCAAGGGCAATTAGAGGTTCAAGCCTAAAAATGGAGGAAGTAACCAAGGGCAGTATCGTGGCAATCAACATAACAGTGGAGCTCAGAAAATTCGTCGTTGTTATTGCAAGAAGTTCCCACGAAACCATCCCGTAGAGGATTGTGCAGGAAACATAGTCACTTGCATTAATTGTGGCAAGAGGGGGAACCGAGCTTATGAGTGTCGATTACCACCAGTCGGAAACCATCCAATAAACCAAGGAGGCAACTTTGGAAGGCCAGAACAGAACAACTACCAGGGAAGCCGCCAGAAGAACGGGAACAACGTTGGTCGCAACCAGTAGTTTGGGAACCAGCAGAGTGGGAACCGTCACTATCAGAACAATGGAGGCAATGGATATGGCAGGAAGCAAAACTACAACCCAGGCAATGCAGGACAGAACGGAGGTCAACCCATGATAGGGAACAATAATGTTAAATACGGGAACAACAATAATGCTGGATACGGGAACAACAACAATGGAGCAGGAGCAGGAGGAGCAGGAGCTCAGAATACAAACGTGGGTAGAATTGATGTGCTGACATAAACTGAGGCAGAAGCTGCACATGGAGTTGTCACGGGTACTTTCTCTATTTATGAGCAACCTGCTTTCGTACTATTTGATTCTGGTGCATCCTATTCCTTTATATCATCCTCGTTTGTTGAGAAATTGGGTTTGCATAATTCGTCTAGCATATCCATCCCAGTAGCGACACCTAATGGCCAAATGATTGTCCGTGACACCGTATTCGAAGAAGTAGAACTGAAATCCTAACCAGTATCTTACCCGCCAACTTAATAAAATATAACCTAGGAGGCATAGATGTGATCCTAGGAATGGACTGTCTTGGGAAGTATCGGGCAGTTATTGACTGCTATGATCAGAAGGTTCGATTGAAGGGACCCGAAGGAGAAATATCAGCTATCGTGGTATCACGCCGAACTAGTGTCAGCTCTGACAATAGTCAATCAAGTAAAGAAGGGGAACTATGCCTACTTGTGTTATGTCCAAGACGTAACCAAGAAGGAAAATGTGCTGGAAGAGATACCAATCATGAGGGAATTTCCGGATGTATTCCCAGAAGAGATTCCCGGAATGCCACCTCAACGAGAAGTGGAGTTTACTCTAGACTTGGCACCGGGGACTGCACCCATTCCCAAGGCGCCGGATCGGATGGCACTTGCGGAGTTGAAGGAGCTGAAGGAATAGATATAGGAACTTCTACAGAAGGGGTACATACGACCTAGTGTGTCACCCTGGGGAGCACCAGTGTTGTTCGTGAGGAAGAAGGACGGAAGTTTACGATTACACATTGATTACCGGGAGCTGAACAGTGCAACTATCAAGAACAAATATCCACTACCCCAGATTGACGATTTTCTCGATCAGCTGCAAGGAGCCAGCGTTTTCTCAAAGATCGATATGAGATCCGGATATCATCAACTCCGCGTAGCCGAGAAGGATATTCCAAAGACCGCCTTTAGCACAAGTTACGACCACTACGAGTTCACGGTTATGCCATTCGGTTTGACCAGCGCTCCTGCCGTGTTCATGGACTTGATTAACCGAGTGGTGAATCCATTCCTAGACCGGTTCTTAGTCGTCTCCATCGATGACATCTTGGTGTACTCGAAGGGCGAGGAGGTTCACGAAGGACATCTCCAAGAAGTATTGCAGACCTTGAGGCAAGAACGACTATACGCCAAGCTTTCAAAGTGTGATTTCTGGTTGGACCGTGTTCCGTTTATGGGCCTCATCATCTCCAAGGAAGAAATATCCGTAGACCCAGCAAAGATCTCAGCGGTTAAGGATTGGCCTACACCGAAGAACATGTCTGAAATTTGGAGTTTCATTCGCTTAGCCGGCTACTACAGGCGTTTCGTGAAAGATTTTTCCAAAATTGCTAGGCCACTGACTACGCTGGCGAAGAAGGCGGTAAAGTATCACTGGGACGACAACTGTGAAGAAGCGTTCCATACTCTGAAGGAGAAGCTCACTACGGCACCAGTGTTAGCTTTCCCAAACGAATCTGGCGAGTTCGAGGTGTACAGCGATGCGTCAAAGAAGGGACTTGGATGTGTTCTTATGAAAGACCGAAGGGTGATTGCTTACGCTTCAATGCAGCTGAAACCTCATGAAGAGAACTATGCTACACATGACCTGGAGCTGGCAGCAGTAGTTTTCGCGCTGAAGATATGCAGACACCATCTCTACGGGGCAGTACGCAAGCTATACACGGACCATCGCAGCATGAAGTATATCTTCACGCAGAAGGATCTGAACAACAGGCAACGAAGATAGCTAGAGATTATCAAGGATTATGATCTATACATCCGGTACCACGACGAGAAGGCTAATGTAGTCGCCGACGGGCTGAGTCGTAAGTCGAGCCATGCATTAAATGCTATGGTAGTCTTGTCGGTCTGGTTATGCCACGAGTTCAGGAAGCTCAACATTGAAGTGGTGGAACAATGAACAGTAAAGAAGCTGCTCCAGAGCGTGACAGCTGTACCAGACCTCTTCGAGGAAATAAGGAGCAATCAAGCAGGAGACGTCAAGCTCGAAAGGATCAAGAAGAAGATTGCAGCAGGAGAGGCCAAAGAGTTCCAGATTCACGAAGATGGAACCATTCGCTACAAAGGTGTTGGAATAGATGCCCCAGAGTCAATCTGGTTTAGTATGAATTTATTTTGGCTAGAACATTCATTGTATTATTTATTGGATATTTAATATAATGAAGTCCTTAGATTTACAATTGTGTTGTTTATCTTAAATATCCCTAGTCCAATATAATGATTAATAGGACGATCATCTATAGACTAGTATGGGGTTGGATTGATATGGAGATATCATGATCCAACACATGGGTGTGCATTAAGGGTAATGGCACACTGGATTGACCCATCTCCGAGAAGGCTACATACACGTTATGTTAAGTCACAAGTGCTTCTCTTGGTGCAATGGTATTGTCATCCTTAGACTTGAACTCACTAGATATTCTAGTTGTGGATTATTGTGATTTCGGTAACGTCAAACGCTACACCGTAACTGGGCAGTTATAAAGGGTGTACCGGATACAATAAGAAGCAAGCTTAGAGATCGTAGTAGACGTAGATATAATTTTTCCCTCCCACATAACGGGAGCAAATATCCTAGGCCACTCGAGGTGTAGTGCTTATAGAATGTCTGGTCAGACTCAAATAAATCAATATACGATATTAATGTTATTTGCACGAATAAGGCTATTCCCATGGATCGAGAAACTATGGATTGGATATACGAGTGTGACTTGTATGTCTCGTGTCCAATCCGGATATAGAGACAAAGGGATGAGACAATTACTTGTACAAGGTTTGTCGGATGACTATTCTATTAGTTGGCTAGAATAGATGTTTTGCTAGAAACCGTTCCATATTAGCAAATTGTTGCTACCAACTAGATAGAACCTATGGGGTCACACGCTATATAGAGTTGAACTAGATTTGGGAATTGATTAATATGATTAATTAATTAATTAGAAGGATCACGTTGCAACATCTTGCAAACTTAGTAGGACTAATTTGCAAGGAAGGGACTAAACCGAATTCTAGTAGGACTAGAATAGGTCCTTTAGGTAGTTTGCAAGGATTTGTTGGACTATATAAAGGATGCTCCTTCCTTCCCACACTTATGAGCCTTTGATCATAACTTGAGTGGGAGAGAACAAAAAGGAGAGAGAGCAAGCAAGAAAGAGGGCCGACCGACCCCCTTGTCGCCGCCCCTACCCCGTCGGCCACCAAGGACGACGCCACCCTCCTTGTTGCCTCGTGTTGCGTGATTTCTTCTTCGACTTCCTCCTTTCCTAGCTATCACAAAGGATAATAAGATCTAGATCTCAAATCTAGGCGTGGATCAACTATAGAGACGTGACACAATTCACGTTACAAGTCATCACAGGAGAAACCCTAAGGTGTGTAACTTGATTTCTTCTCTTACCATCGTTATGTCTCTTTTCCTGTGATCCTTGGAGGGTATTGAATGGATAAATTATGTTTTTCCGCTGCTTATCCATGATCAAAACCCAACAGTGGTATCAGAGCCACATGCCGTATAGCATAAATGTGATTTATGTGTTACGCTTTGATAGTTTTACACCTTAAATTTATTGTTTATCGCGTAAAACAAGACAAATCAAGCATATGATGCAATTTGTCAATTATCAATCAAAACAAGACCTAGTTTTTGCATTGGATGCATGAATTAGTGAGTTTGAGAAATTTTAGGATCTTAGATCTAGGGATTGGGCATCCTATGGAAAGAAGGAGTTCTTTTCAAACAAGGAAACAACCAAACATAGGGCACCAAGCAAGGGAGTTGTTTTGGAAACAACTCCCATAGGAGGTTCGGCCCCCTAAGGGGACCGCCCCTCCTTGCTTGCCGCCCAAGTAAGGGACGGCCTAGGGGTCGGGGCATCCCTAGCCCACGGCCTAGCCGTGTGGGCTAGGGGCCGGCCGGCCCAAGGCCTTGGCGGTCCTCTTTTGGGGTTCGGGCAATTGGATTGTTGGGCCCCATGGACCGTTTTAACCCTAGAAAATACCTAAAATCAATTAAAATTGACCAAGCGCGTTAAAATTCGATTTTAACTGTTTATGTGCAATTCACATGGTGGTTGGATATGGCCTTAGGATGTGGTTTGATGTATTGTTTAATTTTTGTGGTTTGGTTTACGGCTTGCGAGCTGATCAATTTGTTGTAATAATTAATTAGGGTTTTATGGCATGCGAGCCATTTTTTTCTCAACTTGTGAAATTTATTTTATTTAGTATAGTTGTTAGCTAGTACTAGATAGAATAGATTGTTAGCCAAGATTGAGAAAAGAAGCCCAAATTCAAAGGAAGCCACAAAAGATGGAGCATGGAGCATTCCACATGACTATGAAGGATGGACCAAAAGATGAAAACGCATGGAGATGTGTTTGCTTTTAGGGCTCATATATAATTCCATTGGCTTGGAATTATCTTAGTCTATAAAAGGTTATATCGACATCACGTTTTATTTTTGTTTTGCGGTTGTTTATTTTATTGTCTTATTTTTTTGTGGTTGGTGTATGGATGATGCATAAAATTAGGATAATAAGATAATTAGACAACCCGGATCTATTATTTGGAGTAGTACCCAAACTCAAATAGATAGATCAGTTGATACGGATCAACAAAACAATTAAAATCGAATTTGAAAATCCCTCAAAATTTAAATATTGCGTTTTTGTCTTCTCGTTATTTAAACACTCATCATCATCATGATTTCCCAAAATCGTGTGTGCCAAAGCATGGCGACTTGTTTAATAATGATGTGGTGCGATGGCACACCTCGTGTGCAATTGTTTATGTAAGAGGTTGGGCGCAACTAGGTGTTTAATAGGATTAAAACCTAGAGACAATCAATTGGGATTATCCATATGGATGGATAAATAATGAGTTATTTGCCCAATTGAACCAAGAGTTGCATAAGAGCTGCAATTGGAATTGTTCCTACCTAAAGTAGTCAAATTATGGGTGACTTGCCAAAGCATGCTCATAAGGAGATGAAACATAGATCTTGGCCCACTAGAAAATATAAGGATATTTTTCGCATTAATATCTTGAGGGTTATTAATCCGTAGAAAATAGTGGGAGCTATATTTGATAAACTAGCCATTATTGAATATAGTCAAAAATTCAGAAATACTAAAACGTGCGTATTTTCCTTTTGTAGAATTCCAAATGGCGAACGACTCATCGATTTCACAACATTCCCTACGATCTGTCCTTGAGAAGGACAAGCTCTCTGGAACCAACTTCCTTGATTGGTACAGAAAATTGAGAATCGTTCTCAAGCAAGAGAAGAAACCATACGCAATAGAGGAGCAAGTTCCAGCAGGTCCAGAGAACAATACCCCTCCAGCCCTAAAGGCGTATCCAAAGCGTGTAGATGAAGCTAATGATGCGGCCTGCCTTATGCTATGCACCATGACTTCTGAGCTTCAGAAGCGACACGAAAACATGAATGATGTTGATATGATCGAGCATCTGAAGCAGCTCTTCCAAGAGCAGGCAAGGGTTGAGAGGTAGGAGGTCTCTAAGGCATTGTTCAAGTGTCATCTGGTTGAAGGGAGCCCGGTGGGACCCCAAGTACTCCGTATGATCGGATACTTGGAGAATCTCGCCCGACTAGGGTTCCCGGTCGGCCAAGATTTGGAAACCGATCTCGTGTTGCAATCGTTGCCTGAGAGTTATGGACAGTTCATCATGAACTATAACATGAACAAGATCGTGAAACCACTGCCAGATTTACTCAATATGTTGAGGACAGCTGAACAAAGCATCAACAATGGTAAGGGCAAGGCCATTATGATGGTACAGAAAGGAAAGGGCAAAAGGTTTTCCTCATCCTCCAAGGGCAAAGGCAAGTCAGTTTCCAAACCCAAGGAACCTGGCCTTAAGCCTATTGGTGGCATTGCCAAAGGTGTGACTAAAGGTGAGTGTCACTACTGCAGTCAGCCTGGACACTGGAGGAGGAACTGCCCAAAATATATGGAGGAAAAGAGGCTTGGAATAGTGATTCCACCACCACCAGGTATTTTTGTTGTAGATGTCAATTTAACTGTCTCTACATCATGGGTATTAGATACTGGATGTGGATCTCACATTCGTCGATATGTGCAGGATCTAAAGAGAAGTGGAAGATTGGTTAAAGGGAAGATAGATCTGCGCGTTAGATATGGAGCAAAAGTTGCTGCGTTGGCCATGGGCGTGTGCGAACTATCTCTACCTTCAGGATTAGTGTTAGAATTAAATAATTGGTATTTTGTGCCTGCTATGAGCAGAAACTTTATTTCTATTTCTTGTTTGGACAAGGAAGGTTTTATTATTTCAATAAAGAACAATTGTTGTTCCTTTTATTTTAATAATATTGACTATTGTAGTGCGCAATTATTTAATGGACGATATGTCCTTGATCTGAGCAATCCTGTCTACAACATTAATACCAAAGAGGATTAAATTACATGATTTAAATCCTGCTTACTTATGGCACTGTCGTTTAGGCCATATAAACGAGAAACGTGTATCTAAACTCCATAAGAATGGACTACTAGACTCATTTGATTTTGAATTATATGAGACATGTGAGGCTTGTTTATTGAGAAAAATGACAAAGTCCCCTTTCAATAAGAAAGGTGAGAGGACTAGTGAGCAATTGGCGCTCATACATACTGATGTGTGTGGGCCATTTGCCACGCCTGTCAGGGGTGGTTATTTCTACTTCACTACATTTACTGATGATTACAGTAGATATGGATTTGTGTACCTCATGAGGGCCAAATCCGAATCCTTTGAAAGGTTCAAAGAATTCAAAAGTGAAGTAGAGAAGCAACTTGGCAAAAGTATGAAGGCTCTACGATCGGATCGTGGAGGAGAATACTTAAGCCAAGAGCTTGACGACTATCTTAGAGAGTGTGGGATCGTGTCCCAACTCACTCCACCCGGAACACCACAGTGGAATGGCGTGTACGAGAGGAGGAATCGAACCCTATTAGATATGGTTTGATCTATGATGTGTCAAACCGATCTTCCATTATCATTTTGGGGCTATGCTCTATTAAGTGCAGCTTTCACCATTAACCGTGTTCCATCTAAATCAGTCATGAAACACCACATGAGATGTGGAGTGGGAGGCGTCCCACATTGTCGTTCATGAAGATTTGGGGCTGCGATGTCTATGTAAGACGTTTACAATCAGACAAGCTAGGGCCAAAGTCGGATAAGTGTAAATTTGTGGGTTACCCTAAGGAATAATGGCTACTACGTCTACAATCCAATTGAGAACAAAGTGTTTGTTGCTAGGTCCGGCGTGTTTCTAGAAAGAGAGTTTGTCTCTAAAGAAGCGAGTGGGAGGACTGTAGAACTTGAAGAGATTCAAGAACCACAAATCACTGAACCGATTATGGAACATGAACAAGAACCACAACGAGTTGTGGAACAGCCTGTTCAGGTAACACAAGAGCTTCGTAGATCTAGTAGAGTGCGCCAGGAACCCGAGAGGTATGGACTTCTCGTGACTGATTCCGGTGACACGATGCTCATAGATGATGAGCCTACTACCTATGAAGAGGCCATGAAAGGGCCAGACTCTCAGAAGTGGCTAGAAGCCATGAGATCCGAGATGGAATCCATGTATACCAACAAAGTATGGACTTTGGTGGAACCACCCGAAGGGGCGCGGCCCATAGGGTGCAAGTGGGTCTTCAAGAAGAAGATCGACATGAATGGTAATGTGATTACCTATAAGGGTCGATTGGTGGCTAAAGGATTCAGACATATTCATGGTATTGACTATGACAAAACCTTTTCACCAGTCGCAATGACCAAATCCATACAAATCTTACTTGCAATTCCAGCATACTACAACTATGAGATTTGGCAGATGGATGTCAAAACAGCATTCCTTTATGGGAATATCCTCGAGGACGTGTATATGATACAGCCGGAGGGTTTTGAAGATCCAAAGCAAGCCAACAAAGTCTGTAAGCTGCAACGATCCATTTATGGATTGAAGCAAGCTTCTAGGAGTTGGAATCGAGGTTTTGATGAAGTAGTCAAAGAGTTTGGCTTCATCAGAAACGAATATGAGTCTTGTGTCTACAAGAAGGTTAGTGGGATCTCTGTAGCTTTTCTGGTCTTTTATGTGGATGACATACTACTCATTGGAAACGACGTTCCCATGCTACAATATGTTAAAGATTGGCTAGGAAAGTGTTTCTCAATGAAGGAATTCGGGAAAGCAGCCGATATACTTGGTATAAAGATCTATAGAGATAGATCTAAGAGACTGCTATGCCTAAGTCAAAGTACATATATTGACAAGGTGTTGAAGCGGTTCAACATGCAAGATTCCAAGAAGGGATTCTTGCCCATGTCCCATGGAATCACTCTTTCGAAGAGTGTTTATCCTTCCAATGAGATTGAGAAGGAACGCATGAGTAGAATTCCATATGCCTCGGCCATAGGATCTATCATGTACGCCATTTTATGTACTAGACTAGATGTGTCATATGCCTTAAGTATGACAAGCAGATACCAATCTAATCCAGGTGAGAGTCACTGGATTGAAGTCAAGAATATCCTAAAGTACTTGAGAAGAACTAAAGATGCTTTCTTAATATTTGGCGGCGAGGAAGAGTTGCGTGTAAAGGGTTACATGAATACAAGCTTCCAAACCGACAGAGATGACTTTAGATCACAATCTAGGTATGTGTTTTGCCTGAATGGAGCAGCGGTGAGCTGGAAGAGTTCCAAGCAAGAGACGGTGGCTGATTCTACAACAGAGGCTGAGTACATTGCTGCAAATGGCGCAGCAAAAGAAGCTGTTTGGATCAGAAAGTTTGTTTCTGAACTTGGTGTGGTTCCTAGCATTGCGGATCCAGTTGAAATGTACTGTGACAACACTGGGGCGATCGCGCAATCAAAGGATCCCAGGTCACACCAGAAATCCAAGCACGTTCTCAGGAAGTTCCAACTGATTCGAGATATTATCGATAGAGGAGACGTCCGGATATGCAAGATTCCTACAGATGAGAATATGTCAGATCCACTTACAAAGACGCTTGTGCAGTGGAAGCATGAAGGGCACACTAGGAGCATGGCATACGAGATGCGTCAGATTGGCTCTAGTGCAAGTGGGAGACTGTTGGAATAGATGCCCTAGAGGCAATCTAGTTTAATGTGAATTTATTTTGGCTAGAACATTCATTGTATTATTTATTGGATATTTAATATAATGAAGTCCTTAAATTTACAATTGTTTATCTTAAATATCCCTAGTCCAGTATAATGATTAATAGGACGATCATCTATAGACTAGTATGGGGTTGGATTGATATGGAGATATCATGATCCAACACATGGGTGTGCATTAAGGGTAATGGCACACTGGATTGACCCATCTCCGAGAAGGCTACATACACGTTATGTTAAGTCACAAGTGCTTCTCGTGGTGCAATGGTATTGTCATCCTTAGACTTGAACTCACTAGATATTCTAGTTGTGGATTATTGTGATTTTGGTAGCGTCAAACGCTACACCGTAACTGGGTAGTTATAAAGGCGTGTACCGGATACAATAAGAAGCAAGCTTAGAGATCGTAGTTGAAGTAGATAGAATTTGTCCCTCCCACATAACGGGAGCAAATATCCTAGGCCACTCGAGGGATAGTGCTTATAGAATGTCTGGCCAGACTAAATAAATCAATATACGATATTGATGTTATTTGCACGAATAAGGCTATTCCCATGGATCGAGAAACCATGGATTGGATATACGAGTGTGACTTGTATGTCTCGTGTCCAATCCCGATATAGAGACAAAGGGATGAGACAATTACTTGTACAAGGTTTGTCGGATGACTATTCTATTAGTTGGCTAGAATGGATGTTTTGCTAAAAACCGCTCCAGATTAGCAAATTGTTGCTACCAACTAGATAGAACCTATGGGGTAACACGCTATATAGAGTGAACTAGATTTGGGAATTAATTAATATGATTAAGTAATTATAAGGATCATGTTGCAACACCTTGCAAACTTAGTAGGACTAATTTGCAAGGAAGGGACTAAACCGAATTCTAGTAGGACTAGAATAGGTCCTTTAGGTAGTTGGCAAGGATTTGTTGGACTATATAAAGGATGATCCTTCCTTCCTTCCCACACTTATGATCCTTTGATCATAACTTGAGTGGGAGAGAACAAAAAGGAGAGAGAGCAAGCAAGCAAGAGGGTCTACCGACCCCCTTGCCGCTACCCCGTCGGCCACCAAGGAGGACGCCACCCTCCTTGTTGCCTCATGTTGCGTGATTTCTTCTTCCTCTTCCTCCATTCCTAGATAGCACAAAGGAGAAGGAAGATCTTGATCTAAACTCTAGGCGTGGACCAACTATAGAGATGTGACACAATTCACGTTACAAGTCATCACAGGAGAAACCCTAAGGTGTGTAACTTGATTTCTACCCTTACCATCGTTATGTCTCTTGTCCTGTGATCCTTGGAGGGTATTGAATGGATAAATTATGTTTTTCCGCTGCGTATCCATTATCGAAACCCAACAAAAGGAAGATGGTGCGTGCCACAAAAGTGTTCAGAGATTAAGGAGAAGCTTATGCAGGAGGCACACAACACTCCATACTCAGTTCACCCTGGAGGCGATAAGCTTTACAAGGACCTGAATAAGACATTCTGGTGGCCTAACATGAAAAAGGAAGTAGGCGAGTTCGTGGCTAGATGCCTAAAATGCGAGAAAGTAAAGTTCGAGCACAAGAGGATGGGAGGTCTACTCCAACCGTTAGATGTTCTAGTCTGGAAATGGGAATCCATATCAATGGGTTTCGTCACAGGTTTGCCACTATCGAAGAATGGACGCAACTAGATATGGGTAGTGGTAGACAGACTAACCAAGACGGCGAGATTCATTCCAATGAAGGACACGTGGAACATGGAGCAAATGGCAGATGTGCACGTTAGAAACATCGTGAAATATCATGGGGTTCCGAGTTCGATAATCTCGGATAAAGACCCTAACTTTCTTTCTCATTTATGGAGAACGCTTCAAGAAGCACTGGGAACTCATCTGAAATTCAGTACAGCTTTCAACCCAGCCACATACGGTCATACGGAGAGAACCATTCATACGCTGGAAGATATGATAAGAGCCTGCATTATAGACTTCCAAGGTTCATGGGTCGATAAATTGTCCATAATTGCATTCTCCTACAACAACAGTTATAACGCATGCATCGGGATGGAACTGTACGAAGTCCTGTATGGAAGGAAGTGTCGGTCTCCACTGTGTTGGAGTGACACCAGCGAGACGGTGGTCATTGGCCGAAAAATGATCAAAGACATGACTAACCAAGTACGACTCATCCAGCAAATAATGAAAGCAGCTCAAGATAGACAGAATTCATACGCAGATCGGAAGAGAAGGCCACTGGAGTTCCAAGTGGGAGAAAACGCGTTCCTGCGAGTTTCACCCACTAAGGGAGTAATGACGCTCAACCAGAACAGGAAAATTAATCCCTAAGTTTATCGGTCCGTACGACGTTACTGAAAGGATAGGGAAGCGGCATACTGAATGGATCTACCATCAAATTTGGGGTGAGTACACAATGTTTTTCACGTATCCCAGCTGAAGAAGTATGTACCAGACCTGTCCCATGTGTTGGATCCCGAGCCAGTAGATTTCGACCCGTCGTTGACGTACGAGGAGCAACCTGTCAAGATACTGGACACCAAGACAAGGCACGCGTACCAAGAGTCTTAAGCTGGTCAAAGTTCTTCGGACCAACCACCAAACGGAGAAAGAAACTTGGGATTCTGAAGATGATATGAGGAATAAGTACCCGCACTTATATAATGAGGTACGTTGAGTTCCCGGAACGTCACTCTCTAATGGGGAGAGGATGCAACCCTTCGCTTAAATACTGCTACGTCTTATTACCCTTGAGATATGTTTCACCTTGAGACTTAGCAACCAAATAAGACAATGAGAACTTTAGTAGATAGTCATGACTACGCCTTTATCTAATTAGACTATGTGTGTTGCATTGCGTGCATTAGATAGTGCTTATTTGCTATTACTTATGTGAAACTACTTGCTATGTGATCTTGATTTGATAGATAATTGCTTGATAAATGGTATGAGCATCTTGATTAGTTGTCTGACTTTAGCTTCGAGGACGAAGCTCTGTTTAAGGGGGAAGGATGTAATACCCCGTCTAACTAGCGAGGGTAAAATAGTAATTTTAGAAGCTAAATAAGAATTTTAGTTGTAAAATAATAATTGGGTTATAGAAAATATTGGATTAATATTCGTAAATTAATACATGAGCATTTGTTAAATTTCATTTGATAGCGCGGGTACGACTACCGCGAGATATTGGTTGTAGGCTACACCCAATAACTCTCACTTTTCGTACCTTTCTCACACCTAAAAAAACCCATTATTTTATTTGAATTTTCTCTTTCCAGAATGTTTTCATCTTCCTCTTCCTTCGTCTTCACGTACAAGAACAACCACGGCCTTCATTTTCTTTGCCTTCACGACCAAGCACCGTGTTCACCGCCCCATCTCCAGCCACCGCCTCACTCACTCTATAAAAATCCCCATCACCCACTCGGCACGCCACGACATCCTCCTCACCACCACCATCACCATCGCCCTTTACATCACCACCACCGCCACTTTCAAGCTTCGGCAAGTAAACCCACTGTGCACAAGAGATTCCGGCGGGGAGACCTCCGTGTACACCGTATGTAGAGGATCAGAGATCGCACAGGAAGAGTTGGGTTGTGTGTAGGGAGAGAGTAAGGCAGTAGTAATGTCTGAGAGAGAGACAGAGGTTCGGCAGAGCTTCCGCGTATGGCAGGTGTGTCCTTTTTTTGTATGGAAAGGTTAACGTCCTATATATAGCAGGGAACGTGACCGTTGTAGTGTGGTTAATGCGCCCATTAATGGCGGCTTAATTAGCTTAACCACAACGGCACGTTCGTCCTCATATATAGGGACCGTTACAGCACGTTATGCGCGAATACCGGAACCGTTACGAGGTTGACCGGGTTTGACCGGATTGACCGGGTTTATGGAGCTCGTGCCATAAATCTCTCAAAGCAGTTACTAAAGGTCGCGCGCGGGCTTGGATCGCACGCGACAGGACTTACTCTAGCCTCCAAACCACTAAGTCCCTACAAGTCCCGTGCGGTGGTATGCGAGGGCTCTGTCTCGCAGCCCCCACATGGATCAGCTCGGCTGGTGATCCAGTGTGTGTGGAGCACAATATGGTGTGCTGGATGGTTGCCACGTGGCCAAGATCTGTCAGCTCAGAAAGCACTATCTACATTAGCCCCCTTTCTGCGCGTGAAGACTCATAGTTGTATAGACTTCCATGCGCGGAAACCAACATACGCGTCGCCGCCACGCACCAATTCAAATACGGGTAAGTTCAGCCCCCGTGCGTGCCATTATGACCTAAAACCCCTAGAGTCGTGTCGTCTGGCCTTTAGGGTTTTAGTCGTGACGTCAGCTTGTCCTGTGATTGCGCGATTCGACGGTGACGGTTGCGATTCGACTACTGAAAGGACGCAACCCTTCATTGTTTTTGGATAAATACTTTGTATCCTCCATTGTTGCAAAGCATCACTTCTTTCTCTTAAAGTGAATGGTACCCGGAGATCTTCGAGAGCAGATTCAGATAATCAATCATCAGTTCAGAACTGCAAATCGCCTTCTTCAACTGTGCATATCCAAGCAAGCTTCACGAAAACAAGGTTGGCCTTGTTCAATTTCGATTTAAAATACCAGTGTATGCCTTGAACTGCGTTGAATCTGTAAACCCATAACATATGATCTGCTGAAACTTGTGAAGAAGCTTCAAGCTTTGGACCCAATTGCAGCTTAATCCTTCAACAATAAGGACCTTAGATAGGGTTTTGAAATCCCTGATAATGCAACCCTCTGATTTCCAAAATTGATACCAAGAACTGTTCATCCTTCTTTCCATAGATCTTGAATCTCGAAATTCAAACTGAGTGTGGCATATTTCTCCCCCCTTTTTCTTGCTCTTCCGCAGGAATGGCCAAGACAAAAGGAACCAAACCCACCAAGGAGGACGAAGAGATACCTGATCTTCCGCAGGCTTTGTGGCGAAAAGCCCCCTATCTAGGCGGCAAAGATTTCTACCATGCGAGGGTTAAGGCGAAGAAAATGCCCGCTCCTGTCCCAAATGAGGGATTGCTAACACTGACTCGCCCGGTTAACTCAGCCTTGCTCGAGTTAATTGGCTCCGAGGATGTGGTTCGATTGGGAATCGAAAATGGGTACTTCCCCTACACTGTGATTTCTACCCAAGCTTTTGTCCAGAAATTGGACTACATGGATGAGTGGATCGACCACGTGTTGACCAATCATGCTACGACTCTTGATGAAGCCGGCGTATACTTCGCTGTTCGTGCTATGAAGGGTGCTGCCGTGAAGTTGGACCAGTCCATGCTTCTAGACCTTCTTTCCCGCTACTCGCCTGCGACTCACACATTCCACTTTGCTGAGTTCGAGGCTGCCCCCACACTCGAGGACGTGCATATGCTGTACGATCTTTATCCCATGGGTGAAGTGGACCCTTTGAGTCCCTTGAGGACGGCTGCGGAGATTGCCTTGTACACGCAGATGGAGGAATGCCTAGCAGAGGTAAAGAAAATCTCCACCCGGTGGACTACTACCAAAGCCCTTCCAAACTGGCAGTTGGTTGATACGTCTGCGAAGAACACCTGGAACAAATGGTTGCAGTACTTCTTTCGAGACTATGCGAACAGCAGCATCACTAAGAAGCTTCTGAGCGAGGACCCAGAGCCCAAGAATTACGTGGAGGGTAATTGCTATCACTTGACCCTTTGTGCTTTCCTCTGTGCCTGGTTGTCGAGGTACTTAATTGACGGTCACCCGCATGATGGGGTCTTCTACCATGTTTTGCCGCTTGCTGTGAGGCTCGCCCTTGGCCAGAGAGTCGCACTCGGACCCTTGGTCTTGGGCACGCTGTACTATAGGCTTGATCAGCTGGTTCTGGCCATGAAAGAGTCGCGTGGCCACCTCGATTACTGACTTTCGTCAACATTTCCTTCTTGACGATGTGGGTCTTCGAGCGATGGCCATCCTATGCTCCAACTGCACTTAAACCCGACAAGTGGTGTCCCCCAGGCGAGACGGAGGAGCGCAACAGTGGCAGGGCTGCGAGGTGGTTCGGAGCGAACAATACCAAGTGCGTTTGGAGCTTGATATGCGACAAACGGAAAGAGTTTACTGCCAGGCCCTATGCCACACGCATTGAGAACGTGCGATGGTTTCCAAAGCTGTACCTCTCTAAGGGTGTTGTCTTCTCAGAAGAGCTCCTCTTCGAAGAGGGATCGCATTTCCATGAGCGCTATCGCGAGTTCTTTTGCTGGTGTCTACGAGGTTCCCTTCCTGCCCTCGCAGAGCATATTCGTGAGCTTGCGCCAAGGTATGAGAGGATTACCGTGGATGTTGACCCCACTCGAGTTTCTCCCCAGTTCGGCTTTGATGCAGTGGCACCATCAATCTGGCCCCAGTCCATTATCAGAGGTTGCTATAAGCGCTTGCTAACAAAGGAGTGCAAGACAGTCTTCATGAACAATCTTCCCTTTGAGCAGCCTGCAGGTACCCGCGAGGGCGGTTGCTCCCAGAACTGGCTCGCATACTGGGTCGCCCAGCAAACGAGGATTGAGACGCAGTCGGCCGCTCAGCCGAGTAGAGCTCCCCTGATCAAGAGAAACTCTTTTCCGTTTCGCCCCAATTGCAGTCGGAGCGAGTCTGAATATGGTTGCTACTCATTGTTGGATCATGAGAACCATTTGTGCCCTGACGTCATTCTGAAGGAAAAGATCGCTGCAGTTAAGAAGGGTGACACGCATGTCATCAGATATAGCGAGGCATTTGCTAAGGTAAGCAATTTTTTCGCGTGTGTTAAGCTTCTCGATTTCCCTATGCTGACACCTCTATTCTGTACTGTTTGCTGTAGTGTCATGTGCGGAGATTCGCATCTGGTGATCGTTCCAAGTCATTGGTTAACACCATTGTTGCCACCAGAAGGCAAAAACAGTCGTTCCTGCTAGCATGGAGGATGGACCCTGAGGTCGAAACCAGGATTCGCGCAGTCATGAACGCTTTTGCTGACTCGCTGATAGACAATGCTCCGGCCTCGTCTCCTCCCAGAGATGATCCGTCCCCTCCAGCGACTGCAGCGCCGAGAGCGAAGAGACCCAGGCAAAAGGGAATTAAAATTTCTTCCCCTAGAAGTGCTCCAACTTCTCCTCCGGCGAGGTCCCTTTCTGTCAAGGATAAAGGCAAAGGTCGCATGCCCAGCAAAGTGCGGAAAGAGCTCGCAGTTGAGACTTTCGTTCCATTCAACCAGGAGGAAGAAGGAGAGAGGCAGGAGCCCAGAGAAAGTGATGAAGAAGAAGAAGAAGAAAGAACAGTTGTGATGCATGAGGAAGAATGATGAGGTACCTCCGTCGCGTTTCCCTTCTCATTATCGTAATTCTTTTGCAGTTCTTTCTTAAACCAATCATATCTTCGCAGATGATGATGATGATGAGATTATCGGTGGCCTTTTGGCCAAGAGACAAAAGAGAGATACCCATTCTGGCATTCCAGACGATCCCATAAGCGAGGACGTTCTTGCTGAGTCCCGGAAGACAGCCGCAGAAGCTGCTGAAAGGAGAAGGCAGCGGGAGGAGGAGGAGCTCGAGCGTGTGAGACAGCGGAGCCTCGAAGAGCAACATGTTGACGACTTAGTGCGTCCAGTTGACTAAGAAGATGTGCTTCCCGAAGTAGTGACTCCTCAGGCGGAGGAGGAGGATGCGGTTCCGGAAGAGGATGCAGTAGCCCTGGAGCAAGCCCAAGCAGACTTTGAAGAAATCGCAGGCGGCGATAAAGGTGAGATCTTCAATCTCGCAGTAACTTATAGAGATGTTATTGTGGGTGCGTTAAAGCATGGTGTGTCAAAGGCTGACATTCGCCGTTGGCTAGTAGGCAAGTGTGGAGAACCTTCAGGTAATCATTTGAGCGATATGCATGTACTAGACCTTAGCCACTTGAAACAGAAACCTGACTGGTTTCTTCGCGTCCCAGGTCACGCTCATTTTAAGGACCTGCTTAATGAGGACACACTAATAGGGCATGGTTCCGCGTCTTTAGTGTATGACGAAGATACTTCAATCCCACCTTCGCGTGGAGGTGCTTTCTCTTAGCTTTAGTAAAGATAGCAAAATAACTTATAATACGAGTTACCTCATACTATCGCACTTAATATCGCAGGCAATGCTGAGGAACCTGCGCCGGAGCAAAGAAGTCAGCCTTCTGCGTCCTATGTTCCGATTCCGAGCTCCCATACCGAGAAGCCCGTCGCAGCTGCTGAATACGCAGGAGAGCCTCTTGAGGACATCATCGAACTTTCTGATTATGCTGAAGCTGACGCTGTGCTAATGGAGGAAGATGCCCATACTGGCGCTGAGGAAGTAAGAACAAGTGCTGCTGATGCTTCCGCATCTGAGAACGTCCCACGCCAAGCATCTTCGGCTGTCACTTCGCCTCCGGCGATGACTGAATCGGTGGCACCTCTTCCTGCGTGGAGCTTTTGGGGCTCGCAGGTTGGGAATGCAGTCGCAGCTGGTGCGGCTTATACTCTTCCTCCTAACTATGAGGGGTTAGAGCTCGCAGCTGACATGAGAGCCATGGAGCAAGGGCAGTCTTCAACTAATCCAGCAATGCGCATTCCTTCTCTTCGTGAGATTCTTGAAGGAACTGGTAAGTAGTGATTCGCTGGTTGCATCTCGCATTATTCGTTTGCGAATTTGATATCATAACTTAGCTTTGACATTGCTTTAGGTTTGAAGCAAACTGATGTGGACTGGCTAGTTCGAATGCGCCTCACCTACCCCCGATCATTTGCAAGATCTCTGGAGATAGGGCCCTTTGACAGGAGGTTGTTTCTTACCGAAGCCATTTGGATTTTGGAGCAGCTATCTTCGGCCACGCCTGCGACCATTTCTGTCCAGAGTGCCGAATTGCTTTGTGGCATGTGCCAAAATCTTCTTACCAAAGTTCAAGGCAGACTAGGTTTCAGATTTCTTATGAAAAGAGTCACTCTGATTCGCGCAGCCGTAACTTTGAAGCTCGGCCACCAGAACCTCGCAGCTGAAAAGCAGAAGGTGGAGCAGCAGAAGCAAAAGGCTGAAGAAGCTACGAAGCTCTATCATGAGATGAATGCCAAGTGCGAGCAATTGAAGCAAGAAGTGGAGCAGGTAGAGAAGCTGAGCCATCAGTTCGCGCCCCATGACTCCTTGATCAAGAATTTGCTTTGACTTTTTGAATTTGAAAAATAGCAAGGAAATAGCTGGAACATTAATGTAATGTTGAAACATTAATGTAATGTTGCTAGGGTTTCTCCCCCCCCTTTTTTTAACAACAAGAATCAACTTGCCCGTTTTGCCCTTTCCGGATTTGATAGGATATCTCTGTGCATATCCAATTATGACATCAGCAATTGATACTCTGCTTGATTTTCGCGCTAATTTCTCGGAAGATAAGCACGCTTTTGTTGGGAAGTCCATCCGAATCATGACTATCCGTCATTTATTAGGATACGCAACTGAATCGTCGTAGCCTTTAGTAGGGTAATTGATCGTTACCGCTTTTCAAGGCGTAAGTGATTGACCTTACCCTCTTTTCGAATTCTGCTGACTCATCTTAGCAACTGAAGAGTCTCCACAAGGTCTATATAAACCCTGTCTTTGCTATTTGGGTTCTTCATCCCAAAAATGTGCTTTGTCGTGAGTCCTTACGACTGCTGGCTTCAACGCTTGTTTTTCGTTGATTCATGGCAACTTCAAGTTGTGAATCCTGAGTTTGCGCTTTGTGCTGTAGAAATAGTTTCCAAGATC
The DNA here is from genome assembly GCA_023055425.1 of Linanthus parryae. Taxonomy (NCBI): domain Eukaryota; kingdom Viridiplantae; phylum Streptophyta; class Magnoliopsida; order Ericales; family Polemoniaceae; genus Linanthus; species Linanthus parryae. The sequence continues at coordinate 75,826,224 of JALGPY010000006.1, read as the reverse complement.
CACTTTATGAGGCTTATTGCTCTTTATAACCATCATAAAGAAGATGGAGATGATATCTCATGTGTATTCGAAGAGTTTTCTTTGTGTATTATGTTTGCAGGTCATGTTTCCGGCCGCCTCCCGGTGAGGTGCAGCGCCGAAGTGACCGTGCTACCGTCTCATAATGAACGGCGGAATTCTCCTCTAGCATCCCTGGAGGAGGATTTCTTGCCTCTTCGTTCTTGAGCTCAGGAGGCTCGTCAATGGCCTTGGCTATCATGACAAGGAACCCAGTACCCGAGGAATGACTGCTTCCCCTGTTCTGGGCGACTGTGTACGCCGGAACAGGAGGTTCCTCTGGTACATATCTTGATCAGACAGGGGTCTTGTCAGATCCTGAGATCTTGGACATAGGACCACCCAGACCATTGCCGCCATGGATGCAGCTAATGGCGAGTTGATCTCTTCGCAGGAGCATCCTACTTGCTACAGATCTTTGGCCGCAGATCTGTGTGTCGCAGAGACGGTGTTAGGACCGTTAGGTTCATCCTTTTTAGTCAGGATTCCCGTAGTGTGTCTCTGCTGGCTTGTCAGCTACTTTTCGAATGTATTGTAAGCCATGTTGGCTGTGTAGTTAGATTTGAGCTTTTTCTCTTGTAAGCTGCTATCTAGACAGATAAATTGTAAGTCTTTTCGACTCATAATGATAAATAGCTTTTGTATTATTTGCTTTGCTTTTGCAACAAAATACAATTTCGCATGCGTATCGGCATATCTCGCCTTGCACAATGCTATATACATGTTTCGCATTTGCTATCTGCCATATAAATTCGCAGATGTTTTATTAGATCGTTCGAGATCGTATTTGCGCAGCTGTGCCATCTTGGCAGATGGGCTTGTGATTTGCTTTCAGATTCAAGTGCTATCATATCAGATAGACCTTTGTAGATCACTTAAGATCGTTTTGCACAATATTGCTATCGCATTTGTATAATGCTGCTATCACCGCAGATAGGCTTGGAAGGTCAATTAAGATCACTTTTCGCATGAGTTGCTATCGTAGCAGATAGGCTTTAGTAGATCAATTAAGATCGTTTTTCGCATAGGCTGCTATCGTGGCAGATAGGCTTAGAGGATCAATTAAGATCGCATTTGCATAGGCTGCTATCGTAACAGATAGGCTTAGATGATCAATTAAGATCGCATTTCGCATGAGCTGCTATCGTGACAGATAGGCTTAGATGATCAATCAAGATCGCATTTGCATAGGCTGCTATCGTGGCAGATAGGCTTTTAAAAGATCAATTAAGATCATTTTGCATAGGCTGCTATCGTGACAGATAGGCTTAGATGATCAATTAAGATCGCATTTCGCATGAGCTGCTATCGTGACAGATAGGCTTAGATGATCAATTAAGATCGCATTTTGCATGGGCTGCTATCGTGATAGATAGGCTTAGATGATCAATTAAGATCGCATTTTGCATGAGCTGCTATCGTGACAGATACGCTTAGATGATCAATTAAGATCGCATTTGTACAGATTGCTATTGTAGAGAATAACCCACTGTTAACAGTTATAACAAACTAAAATGAAGCAAAATTGACAATCCAGAAATATGAAGTTCTCATTTGGGAGAATTCTCTTTTTATAACGCTCTCATATGGGAGAGATGAGATTACAATCCTCTCATATGGGATCACTCTTGGTGACCACTACCACTTTGTGTGACGCAAAGTAGTGTTTCAATTTCTCTATTACGAAAAACAAAGCAAGGCAATGACGTTCGATGTCTGTGTACCTTGATTCAGCGGGCTGCACGATGCGAGAGATGTAGTAGATAGGCCTTTCCTGGCCTTCGTACTCCTGAGCCAAGAGTGCTCCTATGGACCTCCTCGTTGACGTCAGATATAGCAGAAGCGGTGATCCCAGTTGAGGTGCGATCATTATTTTTGAGGACATCAGCAGATCCTTCAGCTTTTCGAATGCAGCTTCGTGCTCCGGAGCCCCAGGTGTATACGGCATCTTTCTTGAGAAGGGCACTAAAACAGCAAGTGATTTCACGATCGCTGGGATGAATCTCCGCAGATAGGATAGCTTTCCTAAAAATGTCTTCAAGGCACTCTGGTTATGGGGCGGCGTCATGCCGGTTATGGCTGATACTTTCGCAGGGTCAGGCTCGATTCCTTGGCGATGAACTACGCATCCCAAGAACTTCCCTGATGTTACCCCAAATGCGCATTTCATGGGATTCATCTTTAGTTGAAAGCGTCTACATCTATTGAACACCTTCCGCAGATCTGCGAGGTGATCTGCTTCGTGCTTGGATTTAACCACCAGGTCATCCACATAGAATTCCACTTCTTTATGCATCATGTCGTGGAACAGGGCCATCATGGCCCGCTGATAGGTTGCACCCGCGTTTTTGAGCCCGAACGGCATCACTGTGTAGTTGAACACCCCCACCGGAGTGATGAATGCAGTTTTCCGCGCGTCTTCGGGGTCCATCTTGATCTGGTTATACCCGCTGAAGCCATCCATGAAACTGAACATGCGGTGGCCCGCTGTTGAATCGATAAGCAAATCGATGTTGGGCAGTGGAAAATCGTCCTTGGGGCAGAAGCGATTGAGATCTCGGAAGTCCACGCAGATGCGAAGCTGTCCGTTCTTCTTCACCATTGGCACGATGTTGGCCAGCCATGTGGGATGGTGATTCGGCTCTATGAATTTGGCATCCAGGAGTTTGACAATCTCCTGCTTGATTTTCACGTTAAGCTCCGGCCTGAAGCTTCTGGTGCTCTGCTTTACCGGCTTAGACCCCGGAATGATGTCTAAGCGGTGCATAGTGATGCTTGTATCCAGTCCCGGCATCTCATCATACTCCCATGCGAACACATCCTTGTATTCAGTTAGGAGCTGTAGCAGTCCTTGCTCCTCCTCGCTTGTGAGGTCCGCACTTAGAAAGACTGGCCTTTTCTTTTCCTCGTTCGGGCTGAGGAACACTTCCTTTAGCTCTTGATTTTGTGGTCTGGGCCTATCTTCCATGCATTCAGGTGCTTCTTTGAGTTTCTCGTCCGGAGCGCCCTGGATTGGCTTTTCCGTCAGCGCAATTTGCTCGATTTGATTGATTTGCCCAGGGATATCCCCATGCCCATGTGAGGACATCCCCGCGCACCTTCATATGCGATAGCATTTCTTCCCATTGGCGTAGAAGCTCTCTATCTCCTTGCCTTCGGGGTCATGCTTTGCGATTCTCTTCAGAGTATACACATTCTTTCGATGGTATGCGATACGCGGCGCCTCTTCGCGTGTAGGCGGCTTTTCTTTGGTATCTTCTCTTGTCACCATTACTCCCGCAGGTGACTGGTCCTTGATGTCCTCCCAGAGAGGCAAAGGAGTAGGGTTGAATGGTCCCGGTGTTTGCTCGTCGGCCATCTCGGTGAACCACACCGCCTCGCTAAGATGTGCTTCATCCAAGTTGAATGGATTCGTTGAAGCCGGTATCTCGACTACTCTGTCGTTCCAGATAGCTTTCATAACCTGGTGAGCCGTTGAAGGAACCGCGTCGAAGCGATGAATCCAGGCTCGACCTATGATCATGTGATACGTGGTGTTTGCGTCTATGACATAGAACTTTGCTGAGCACTTGATTTTGCCAATCTGAACGCCCAGGCGGATCCATCCGATCGTCATTCTAGAGTCGCTTCCGAATCCCATCAGCGGAGATGGACGCCTGACGATCTTGTGCTCGGGGATCCCCGCTGGCTTCAGTGTGTGGAGCGAAACGACGTTGACCGCTGCTCCTCCATCGACGAATGCTCGTTTGAACTCGACGCCATTGATGATAGCTGTCACGTACAGAGGCCTCTGGTGGCTCGCATCTGTCTTCTTGTCGCTGGCAGAAAAGGTCATAATCTTTTCTGTAGAGCGAGACGTCCTGATGACTTTCCCGTTGGAAACTACAAGATCTTCCTCATAGTCCTCCGCTATCCTCAAGATTGCTTTCGTCATATCTGTCCGGCACTTCTCGGAGAAGTTCATCTCGTCGAAGAATCTGCTAAAGCCGTGCGACCCCTTCATCCGATCGGCACGTTCGTCTTCTGTGTCCATAATGTAGTCATCGTCATCATGGACCTCGGCGATGATGGGTAGACCATCCTCTACGACTTCTTCCAAGTCGACGATCGAGATCATGGCAACCTCTTTGCCTTTTGAGTCTTGCTCCGCATGGGCAGGAAGCGGATTGTTGCGCACATCCTTCCTGTGATCGCTGACGATCAGCTCACCGTTCTTCATCTTCTGGTCGAATGTAAACCTGAGCTTCTTACATTCCGCTGTGGGGTGCATGACCTTTCCGTGGTACTCGCACCACTTAGGGTCCCTTACTATCTCCTTGGAGGGTATCTTCTCGAGGGGCGGTAGGACACCGTCCTTGCGCCACTGCCTGCAGAGGTCTCTTGCCTCCTCTACCGAGCATGGCAGAGGTGGTACGTCGAAGTTCACAACCTTCGCTTGCTTCTGGGGTGAAACTGTATTGACCTCAGCTTCGCGTCCCCTCTTGTAACTGAATCTCCCGATCTTGTAGGTGGTGCCGCTCGAAGGTCGCTCCGGAGCGTTCTTCTTTTTCTGCCTCTCGACTATAGGCTCGATGTTCTTCGTGCATTCAATCAGCTTTGAAAACGTAGGTGTTTGCAAATTGATGAGCATACCTTTGTATTCGTCTCGCATGCACTGCAGGCATATCTCTACGAGCCGGCTTTCGAGCATTGGATCTTTGCACTCCAAGGACTTCGCCCTGAATTTCTTGATGAAAGTGATCCCATCCTCCTGGCTTTTCTGATACATCCGCGAGAGATGGATCATTGTCACCTTTTCTTCCATCTGGAAGAACTTGGTGTAGAACTTCTGGACCATGTCGTCCCAAGTCTTCACGGATCCGGCTTCCAACGTTCGGTACCACTTGTACGCTACGTTCCCCAAAGATTTTGGGAACTCTCTCATCAGCAGTTTGGGATCAGCTCCGTATGGCCCCATGACATCAATGAAACGCATGACATGCTCATGAGCGTTCCCGTTGACATCCTCGAACTTGTCCCATTTAGGAGCCTTATACCCCGCCGGGTTAGGCATGAGATAGATCTCCCGCGGGATGGGTGGATCGTTGTCTAGCTTCGGGATAATGGTATCCGCGAATGACTGGTGAGCCAGAATAGTGTCCATGCGCTTTTGCAGAGAGGTCATGCATTCTGGGATGCTTCTCTCGGTAGCAGGAGGAGGGGTTGCCGCAGGCGGAGGCGACACATATGCCGCCGAAGGATTGGGGACATATTGGCTGCTCGCATTGCCCCAGATCGCCGTTGGAGGAGGCAAGGGGTACTGCAGAGTCGGGTTGGATGCCAAAGCCGAAGGTTGAGGAGTGTGAGCAGTGAGAGGCAACATCTGAGCTGTTGACCCCTGAATCGAAGGCAGCTGCGTAGTCGCCGGCGAAGTCTGCAGGTTAGGGTTGGGAGGTGTGGTGGACACTCCCAATCCTGGAGCGGTAGGGCCTCCTCCTCATTGAGAGACGGTGGTGGCTGTTGAAGGATTTGGTGCAAGGGTGCCCAGAACGGCCAAGATCCGTTCTAGCTGCGCGGATTGAGCTTTGAGAGCTTTCGCCTGACCTTGGACGGTGGCATCCAAGGATTCTAACGTCGGTGCCTCGCTGGGGGTCGCAGGAGTACGGCGGGTCTCCTCTCCCGAGGCAGTTTCGGTGGAAGGTGATTTGTTGCTAACATCATCCTCCTGAGCCATGGTTGCTTTTGTTGGTAAGTTTACGTCGGGTTCACCAAAATGTGCACAAGAGATTTCGGCGGGGAGACCTCCGTGTACACTGTATGTAGAGGATCAGAGATCGCACAGGAAGAGTTGGGTTGTGTGTAGGGAGAGAGTAAGGCAATAGTAATGTCTGAGAGAGAGACAGAGGTTCGGCAGAGCTTCCGCGTATGGCAGGTGTGTCCTTTTTTTGTATGGAAAGGTTAACGTCCTATATATAGCAGGGAACGTGACCGTTGTAGTGTGGTTAATGCGCCCATTAATGGCGGCTTAATTAGCTTAACCACAACGGCACGTTCGTCCTCATATATAGGGACCGTTACAGCACGTTATGTGATGCGCAAACTAACGTGCTATCGCAAGTGTACGAATCTCGTAGTACCGGGTGCAATTAGACTCGGATTATCGTTCCCACGAGGACTGTTTCGGGTTTACTCAAGTTGTCAGTTTCGGTTTCCCAAGAGTAGTAACCAGGAGGAGTAGGTTGTGATTATAGTGACTAAACTAAAAACAGAATTTAAAACTGTAAATATTTTTGTGACGTTTTCTGAAATAAGCTGATTTTGTTGTAACGATAATAGATGAAGACTAGGCTCCAGGATCCCCTAGGGTTTCTACAGATTTCAGTTTTACGTTCGTTTATGAAAACACTCAGCAGTTTCGGTATCTGTGCAACGTACCAGTTGTGCAGTGACTTTTCAGCTTCCACACGTAATCCCGATCCTGCAGACTTTCGGATTCTTGTTAAGCTGCCTAAGTCTGCAGTCTCGGTCTAATCCTGTTAGGGTTTCTAACCTGTCCGGATGGCCCGGGTCAAATTCTCTAACAGTTGGTCTCACGTTTTTCAATGCTAGCCCTATCTCCCTTTCTCTGGTCGGTCTATCAGGGTAAGGTACTAAATCCCGGTTTTTCTTCCTAACCCTAACTTGACGTTTTCACCTACAAGCTCGGGTCTATAGCAATCCTGGGTGATCAATCCTATCATGCATATACGATAATAATCAAAACCAGAATAACAGATACAACTTGCTGAATTAAGACAATCATCATGAATCCATAAACGTAGTAATCATAAAATCTGAGTACGAAACCCTAGGTTCACCGAGAACCTATGTGAAAAGTTTAGCTACGACTAGACATAGTACAAAACGCAGTTTCTGAATATAAAGAGAGAGAACGAAATCAAACTAAGTCTTCGAATCTCGAATCGCGCTTTCGTGCTCTCCGTGAATGCTCCGACTTGGCCTTCGGGTGTGCTGTGAATTGTGCTGTGTCTTCGTGTGTCTTCAAAACGAGTCTGGACGAGTCTTTAAATAGTGTTGTTTGCTGAAAACGCTTGTGCTCGAAATTACGGAATATGCCATCGGTCCACCGTCTTTGTCAAAAAGTCAAACTGGCTGCGTATATACGAAGGGGTTGCGTATATACGCAACCAGGGCCCAACCAAGATCCCCCCACCTCCCCACTGCCTGCGTATATACGCAGGTGCTGCGTATATACGCAGGGCCTGCGTATATACGCAGGCCGTGGGGTAGGTGGGGCCCACTTGGTCCTCTGGTGGGCCAGGACTGGTCCCCTGGGTCCCACTCTTCTTCCTGATGCTCCCGGCTTGCCTCTTCGATGTACTTCTGCTTTTCCGTGTTCCCGTCGTGTCCCGGTCTTGTGCACGTTTCCCGAGACGGTCCCGGCTTGGTCCCGGCACGCTTCCCGATGCACCTCCCGAACCTGTTCCTGAAAAGGCAACACGAACGAACACCCGCGATCATATCCAAATATAGCAAGAAATGAGCAGAAATAAGCAGAAATCCAGCAAGTATGAATAAACGTCTCGTTCTAGATTCCCGGGGCATTCTAAGGCGTTTTCCGGCAAAAACCGCTAATTCCGGCACAAATACTCGTGAAATCAGGCTAAAAGATAACCCCTAATTGGGCGTTATCAAATACCCCCGCACTAAACATTGCTCGTCCCGAGCAATCCTGCCAACTCTAGCCTGCATTTCTGTCCTCGTGACTGACTCTGTACATACCCTACCGTTGCATACGCTTTCGACCCGAACCTTTCAACCGGATGACTCGATAGAAAAACTGACTCAGATAGAATATACACAGACTCAAACGACTCAAAACAGACTAGTGACAAAAATATTTTTTTTGGCGAGATCGGGCAACCTCAAAGACATAAACAGTGTGTCCTCGTGATCTCATACTTTTCAGAATTTACTTCCCTGCAAGCGATCGGTAAGTCTGAACAGATTTATATGGTGGATTTAAGCACTGGACCGAAGAACTATTACTTTGGTTATCAAACTGAGCAAATCCCTAGCTAACTTACCATCCGAGCTATTTCCGAAAGGATCTATGCCTAATCAGGTAGGATAGATATATGTATCAAGGTACGGCATAATCCTACATGTTATGACATTCTCACAATTTACCAAACTCACACCCCTCACCGAGATCCCGAAAAACTGCCCGAAACACCTAAGTTCCTGCTTTCCCAATTCTCCTGTCCCCCGGTGTCTTCTTGCCGTGCTTGCGGCCACAAATGTGAAGCGGTGCAAAACGTCTCGAAAATTGTACCACTCACTCAGCTTTTTATTTAAACAACAAAAACCCAAAACAAACTAAAAACTAGATCATAATAATTTTTCTTCTTTTTTTCTTTTTCCTTTTCTCTTTTTTTTTTCTTTTGTTTTTCTTCTTTTTTTTTTCACAACTATATATACATACGCACACGAATATCAACAATGCTAAACTGACTAAAGTTGAGTGAGTGAAAATAAATCTCTGTCGTGGGGTACGTAAAATGTCCTCATGTGAAGTACCCCCACACTAATCCTGAAGCGCTGATCCTGTAGTCGAAATAATACCGTGCAGTCCCACCGAACCTCCTCATCACCAAAGATGTAGAAAAACGGCACAACCACCAATCGACCCTACAACCCCCCGGAACCCCGGTTTGTGCGAAAAGATGCTCGCACGCGACTAACTCCTCCTGTGGTCACCATGTAGTGAAGTGATCCACCTCCGCAAATTAATGCACTGTCGCCTCTCACTCACCCTGTCCTTCCCTCGAAAAACGTGTCAAAACCGAAACTGTCCAAAACTGATATCTCATGAAGCTCCCCTATCTAAAACCTGTCCCCTACTCACTCCCTCCGTCATAACACGTAGAATAGCCAACTATCGACTGATGAGGTCTCAAAGAAGGCTGCCTAGGCTAAAGTGGCTACGAAGAAAGAGGGTAAATGGCTTCAAACGGCTTGTCTAATTGGACCTAAGGGAAAGAAACAGGACGTGAGGTCCCTTGATAGCCAGTCACTCCACCGAAAAATGCGATGACCGTGACGGCGCCCGTGGGCGGGTTGTCGACTACCTATGTGACGGTGGTGTAGCAACTAGTCGGATTTTTCGCTCAGTCGATAACTACTTGCGGATTCCAAAGGTCACTGGCTCTCACCTATCTACTATACCTCGGTGCAAGTTTTCTTTTCTTTGAAAGGATTCAAACTCAATTTCTTCACTGTTTTCGTTATCTCGATTGCCCTTTCTCAAAATTTTCTGATTTTAAACTTTTTTTTTTTTGAAAATAATTTATACTTGCTGTTTGCGTATATACGCAGGTCCTGCGTATATACCCAACCAGCAGCATAAAAAATTTTTAATTTTTCAACTTTTTCAATTTTTTTTTTTTTTTTTTTAAATTATATACAATGCATGGCCAGAATGATTATGGTGGGTTGACTCAAATAAAGAAAATATGCTGACTCAAAAATAAAAATTAAAATAAAAATAAATACGAAAAAACGTGCAGACCGGGTTAATGCAGACACGACTACCACCCCCCCACTAAGAGGTGGCATGCCCTCATGGCACTCACTCGTCCGGAAAAAATGTCGGGTCGGACCCGGTCTCGGACGTACCGGAAATGCTACCCGGTGAGCTGCTCTCTGAATCAGTCCTAAATACCGGCTGGCGAGCCCGTGTACGGGGCCGGTAATCCGAGGACTGCGACTCGGACCCAGTCCAACTGCTAGGTGGCTGGGACCGCAAAGTCGTCCTGCCACTGGACTGCTGGTGAGAACGGGCCCCAGTCTGCTGGGTACGGGTCCCAGTCTGTCGGGTACGGGTCCCAGCCTGACGACCCGTAGGCTGCCGGGATCGTGTCCCAGGCTGCCGTCTCTCCTGTCTGGCAGGTGGTGGTGATGGCTGAGTCGGTGGTGGTGGCTGGGTCGGGGGTGGTGGAGCAGACGTGTACTCGCTAGAGTCCCCGTCATCCGACCATCCCTCGGTAAAGCTACTGGAGTAGGTGGGTGGAAAATATAGCGGGAGTGGCGGGTCTCGGCCTGCGTGCCGAGCCGCATCCCGCTGCTCCTCTCGAATACTCGCAAGTGCAGCCTGGGTGTCCTTGGTGACCTTCCGCTGAGTCCGGCGGACATGCGTCACCGCTCTCCAGATCTTGCCCACTCCCTCTAACACCTTCTCTCCAATGGACTTGCGTCCACCCCGACAGCCCTCAAATCTCTCATCCACTCGGGGCAGTCTACGGGGCGGGGCCGGTCTAGCTCGTGGGGACGGGTTGGCCCGCGGGGCCGGGCTCTCTCTCTCATGGGCAGGCTGAGGCTGGGCATTCCTCTCAGTCCCCTGCCTACTCGACTCGGGGCGCTCGCTCTCTCGAGAAGTACGGCATCGCCGGAGTCCGGCCGGTGCCTGGCGACTGACTGGTCGCTCCTGAGTCGATCGCCTCCTAGGGGCAGGGGCAGGGGCAGGTGCCGGGTCCTCCTCCATAAAGTCGTCATCCTCATCGAGGTCAACAACTGGCGGAGGCGGGCCCGGGTGACGAGTAATAAGCTTCCTATAAGGCCGGAGCAAAGGAGGTGCTAAGTCACCCTGTAAATCATCCATCGGAACCTCGTACTCCCGTGCAAGTTTGGCAATGAGGTTGGCGTACCCCAATCCCTTCTTGCTACCGGTGCAGTTCCGCTCCATCATATACACCCAAATCCGACGAGGAATGTCCACGTCTCGTCCCAGCACAAGGCAATAGACTAAGAGTACGTACTCGAAGTCAAGGTAGGTGAAGTGTTTAATACCTACAACCCTGTTCACTACCCACTCGGCCCACCACCGTGGCGGGCCGGCAATAAAACGAGAATGCAATTTCTTGCCTATCTCGCCTGGCCCCTCTCTCTCGAAATGGGCACCCGGGTGCCCCCCAGTCACAACCCGCAAAAGCTCAGCATCGCTCGGCGGGTAGTCAGCACACTCGGCATATGCGCACGAGATGTGACGCATCGGAATCTGATATGCTTGGCGGATGGTATCCGCCGTGAGCAATATAAACGTACGCCTCATATAGACCCAACGGACATCCCCATTGGCTTCCCCCTCCCCCCTGCACATGAGGTTCGCGTAGAACTCACGCACCAAGTCAGTATCGGACAAGTCCGGGAACCCCGCTAGGGACGTCCCGAAAATGTCCGGTCGACTCGCATAGGCGGCCATCTCTGGCGGCATGTAAGTATGGTCGACCTCAAACTTATAGTCTACGGGAATGCTATGACTCATTTTGGTCGCCGTCATAAAGTAAAATTGGGCTTGATAGCTAACGAACCTAAAACTGTCAAATAGCAAAGGGGTAAGCTCTTCCGGCTCATAATCCGTAGGGATGTCATCTCGGTTATGGTCTAAGATGGGCACATGAAACTCCATAACAGCCTAAAATCGCGAAAAACGCGTCGACTCGGGAAATAGAGCAAAACGTGAAACGTGCACAAAATTAGTGTGTCGCAATAGGTAATCCACCTAAGATCTACCAGAGGTCCACACGGCAAGTGCCGCTCCAAATGCAAAATTACCGAAAAATAACGGGCCCGGCTACGGGCCGTGCCAAAACGGAAAATAAAGCGAGGGATGAGATTTTCGACCTTCCCTAAACAGGGGTGAAGACCGGAGATTCTGCCCGGAAAGTCGCCGGAAAACCGCCGGTGGTTGCCGGAAAAGTCAACTGCCCGGAATTGAATTCCGAGCCCACCAAATCGAAGCCCTCGATCTCCTCGTTCACGTTCCCTTCTACGGATTTTGCAAGTTCTTGCTCTAACACCTCCGAATCTGCACTTTTCTTCAAGAACACCTCACTTTTTGATGGAACTTGCTCTCTCGATTTTCACTTGTTTCTGGAATTGGATGGATGAATCTTGCTCCTTGCGACGAGGGGATTCCAGAAATGTGCCCGGAATTTGATTTGGAGGTCCGAGTCAAAAATTTTGTTCTTCAAGTGAGAGCAAATGGAGGTAGAGAGAGAAAGGGAGGTGCCAACAATGGCAACCCGTCCCCCCCCCCCCCCTTGCATATGACCTAATTTGGTCGAAATGACCAAAATACCCCCGGGGTTTTGAAAAATTTTCAAATTTTTTTTTTCTTTTCTTTCCTGTTTACGTATATACGCAGTACTGCGTATATACCCAACCAGAAAACAACCAAAAAAACAAAAAAAAAATTCACTTTTGCCCCCACGGGTTGCGTATATACGCAGGGGCTGCGTATATACGCAACCCGAGGGCAAAAATGGAATTTTTCAATTTTTTTTTTTTTTTTTTTTCAAAATTCCTCTCTCCCCCTGGTTTCCTGATCTTGGCTGTTTTGGATGATTCTGTTTCTGCACACTTTCAAATTCAACGTTAAAAACCCGCTCATCTCGCCTCTCTCGAAAATTCAGAACTGACATACTAATGTAATAACTAATAAGACTAACTAAATAAACGATAAATTTTGGGTTGCCTCCCAAACAGCGCCTTGTGATTTACGGTCGACGGCCCGACCTTGTTACCTCTTACGGGTCATCAAAATAGACCGGGTCTATTTTGACGACTTCGGCGGTCTCGAGATACGGCTTGATCCGGTTCCCGTTCACCCTGAAACTGGAGTTGTCTTTTGGATTTTCCAGCTCGAATGCTCCCCAGGCAAAAATCTGCTTGATGATGAACAGTCCCGACCAACGAGACCTCAGCTTCCCCGGAAAGAACCGCATCCGGGTATTGTAGAGAAGCACTTTGTCGCCTTCGTTAAACTGCTTTGGCGTGATACGGTGATCATGCCACTTCTTTGTCTTCTCTTTGTAAATTTTGGCGCTCTCGAAAGCCGTTCTGCGAAATTCTTCCAATTCCAGCAGTGCCATCTTCCTCTTATCCCCTGCTAGGTTCTGGTCCAAGTTCAGCAGTTTGATGGCCCAATACGCCTTGTGCTTCAGTTCCACCGGTAAGTGGCACGCTTTCCCAAAAACGAGCTGGTACGGTGACATTCCCAGCGGTGTTTTGAAAGCTGTCCTGTAGGCCCAAAGCGCATCGTCTAGTCTGACTGACCAATCCTTTCGGCCAAGATTCACTGTTTTCTCGAGTATGCTCTTGATCTCTCGATTCGACACCTCGGCTTGCCCGTTCGTCTGTGGATGGTAAGGTAACGAGACTTTATGAACTGACACGCCGTACTGTTTCAGAACTTTCGCAAAAACTCGATTGATGAAGTGAGAGCCCTCGTCGTTGATCATTGCCCTGGGAGTCCCGAAACGAGTGAAAACGTTGCGTTTCAGAAAACGCTCAACGGTAGCTGCATCGTTTTTCTGACACGCGATCGCTTCGATCCCCTTTGTCACATAATCCACTGCCAGCAGAATGTAAAGATTCCCCATCGAAGACGGGAACGGACCCATGAAGTCAATCCCCCATACATCAAATGGCTCTACCTCCTGCCACACGGTCATCGGCATCTCGTCCCGGTGTGACGTGTTTCCTGTCCTCTGGCACCTATCGCATCCCTGCACATAGTCGTGACAGTCCTTGAAGATTGTCGGCCAGAAAAAACCGGACTGCAGTATTTTATGCGCTGTTCGCGTTCCCCCAAAATGACCCCCACACTGTGATGAGTGGCAGTGTCGGATCACGTTCCAGGCCTCGTGGGTCGGGATACACCTTCTCAGGATGTTGTCGGCCCCCTGTTTGAACAAGTACGGGTCGTCCCAGAAATACTGTCGGCTTTCGGCAATGAACTTTTTCCGCTGCGACGGGGTGAGATCCTCGGGAAGCGTGCCAGTTACCAAGTAGTTGGCTATGGCATAGTACCATGGTCTCCCGATCTTGACTGCCATGATGCGTTCGTCCGGGAAGTTTTCCTTGATCGGCACCGGGTCCACCTTCGCGTTCTCAAGTCTGGATAGGTGATCCGCTACCACGTTCTCAACACCCTTCTTGTCCCGGATTTCCACATCGAATTCCTGCATCAGTAGTACCCACCTCAACAGTCTCGGTTTTGCGTCCTTCTTGTCCAGCAGGTATTTCAGAGCACTATGGTCGGTAAAGACGATAACTTTTGACCCGACCAAATAGGGCCTGAATTTGTCCAGTGCATACACTACGGCCAGCAGTTCCTTTTCTGTCGTGCCATAGTTGAGCTGGGCATCGTTGAGTACCCGGCTCGCATAATAAATGACGTGGCATACCTTATCCTTCCGCTGTCCCAAAACTGCCCCGACTGCATAGTCGCTGGCGTCACACATCAGCTCAAACGGGAGTGACCAATCTGGCGTGGTTATAACCGGGGCTGTGGTCAGCTTCTCTTTCAAGTGGTCAAAAGCTTGCCGACATGCTGCATCGAAATCAAAGGGTGCGTCTTTTCCGAGTAACGCGCAAAGTGGCTTTGTGATCTTGGAAAAGTCCTTGATGAATCTTCGGTAAAATCCTGCATGTCCCAGAAAACTTTTGATCGCCTTTACGTTCGTCGGGTATGGAAGCTGCTTTATCACCTCGATCTTAGCCCTGTCCACCTCGAGTCCCTTGCTGGAAATTCTGTGACCCAGCACGATCCCCTCGGTGACCATAAAGTGACACTTTTCCCAATTGAGCACCAAATTTGCCTTCTTGCATCGGATCAAAACCTGGCCCAAATGGAACAGGCAATCATCGAAACTGTCCCCGAAGAGTGAAAAGTCGTCCATGAACACCTCCAGATTTTTCTCGATCATGTCGGAAAAAATTGCCATCATACATCTCTGAAACGTGGCAGGGGCGTTACACAGCCCGAACGGCATGCGCCGAAACGCGAACGTACCGTACGGGCAGGTAAACGTCGTCTTTTCCTGATCTTCCGGGGCTATGCAAATCTGGTTGTACCCGGAGTACCCGTCCAGAAAACAGTAGTAGGCATGATGGGCGAGCCGGTCCAGCATCTGGTCCATGAATGGCAGCGGGAAGTGGTCCTTCAATGTTGCATCGTTTAGCCTCCGATAGTCCATGCAGATCCGCCAGCCCGTAACGGTGCGCTGCGCAATCTGCTCCTGATCATTATTCCGCACCACCGTAATACCCCCCTTTTTGGGCACGCACTGGACCGGGCTGATCCACGTGCTGTCCGATATGGGGTAGATGATTCCTGCTTCCAGCCACTTCATGACCTCTTTCCGCACAACGTCCTTCATGTTCGGGTTCAGTCTCCGCTGGGGCTGAATCACCGGTTTCTTGCCTTCTTCAATTCGGATCTTGTGCATGCAGTAGGCGGGGCTGATCCCCTTGATATCTGCAATCGTCCAGGCGATTGCTTCCTTATGCTCTCGCAATACTTCCAGCAGTTTCTGCTCCTGTTCCTGAGATAAACGAGACGAAACAATTACGGGCAGAGTACTATTTTCACCAATATACGCATACCTGAGATGGCTCGGGAGCGGTTTCAGCTCCAGTGCGGGTGGCTCCTTGAGTGACGGGACCAGAATCATCTTTTGCCCGCCGTCTTCGTCCCGGTGCAAAGTGGTCCAGTCCTCGGCTCTCATGGCGTGCTCGCACCGAGTCTTCTCCTTTTCTTCCCCGTACATGCTGTCAATCTCTTCCCACAATTGGTCCATCTCCTCGTTTTCCCAGCCTTCGTCCACAACATCGATAGCAAAAATGTCCTCGTGGTCGTAGTAGTTTGGCAGTTGCAGATTTTTGAAAACGTTGAATTTCACTTTTTCCTCGTTAATCTGCATGGTCAGCTCCCCGCTCTTACAGTTTATCATAGCTTCGCCTGTGGCCAAAAACGGCCTGCCGAGTATGAGCGGTACCTCCCCTGCCTCCATGTCCAGGATGACGAAATCTGCCGGAAAAATAAGCTCGCCGACCTTGACCAGAATGTCCTCGATAACCCCGTAGGCCTGTTTTACGGACCTGTCTGCCATCTGCAGCATGATTCTGGTGGGTCGGGGTTCACCGACTTTCAAACTCTTGAAAATCGTTAATGGCATCAGGTTGATGCTGGCCCCTAGGTCACACAGAGCCTTTCCTGTGTAAGCGTTACCTAGGGTGACCGGTATGACGAAACTGCCAGGATCCTTTCTCTTCCTCGGTAGCCCATTCTTCACACAATTGCTCACTTCTGCCGTCAGGTTTATGGTCTCGAAATCGCTCATTCGCCTCCTCCCATACAAGATGTCCTTGAGGAATTTGGCGTAAGTGGGCATCTTAGCCAAAGCCTCAGCAAAAGGTATGTTAATCTGCAGCTGCTTGAACATCTCGAGAAACCTGGCGTAGTCCTTGCTGTCATCCCTCTTTCGTGTTCGCAAGGGGTACGGGACCTCCTTGGAGACGGGTACAGTTTCTGCACCTGTCTCGTTCTGCACTGCATCCTGCTCAACCGAGCCCTTTGGCTGGGGGCGATCGACTGTGCTGTTATCCTGTTCCGACAAGTTGCGTTCTACTTCTTTCGAATTTTCTGCACGTGCGTGGCTGGGATACGGTGGATCCTGCAGTGCCAATCCACTCCGAGTGGAGATAGCATTGATCTGAGCCCGTGGATTATTCACTGTGTTCGAGGGTAGGTTTCCTGGCTGTCTCTCCGTTAGCTGCTGTGCTAACTGCCCCACCTGTACTTCCAAAGCGCGCAGTGACGTTTTGGTTGTCTGCATATCTGCCGTCAAGGTGTCCATGTGCTTGAACCGGGACTCCATGGTCTGGAACATGGACTTGATCTCCTTCATCTGAGCGTCGTACTGCTGTGCTGACGGGACTGACTGAGCCTGCTGGGCCGGAGCAGCCTGCTGGGCTGGTGGTCTGTGCTGGAATCCCGGTGCATAAACTGCTGCGTTCGGGTTTCCGTACCGAAACCCGGGATGGTCTCTCGTACCCGGTCGGTACCGGCTCGGGTCCCACTGCTGCTGTACGTAGTTGGTATCTTCAGTCCTTAGTTCCTCAATGGCTGTGTCCAGATCCGGTTCCTCGACTGCTGCAACAGTCTTCTTATCCGAGTAGACTTTCTTGACCAAGTCGTGAACGATTTTGGCCAGATTGTCTATCCGGTCATCTACTGCAGGTTCGGCTCTGGCCGCCATCCTGCGATCGTCAAATAGTCGGGTGTCCTGCTTGGCCAACTGCTTCATCAGGTCATACGCACCTTCTTTGTCCACGTGATACAAGAAGTTTCCCCCGGCCTCTCTGTCAATCCTGTCGGCGTTCTCCCTGTCTAGGGCATGGTAGAAAACCTGCAGGATTTTTGCGTCTCCAAAACCGTGGTTCGGGCACCGTTTGACCAATCTCATGAGCCTGTCCCATGCGTCCACTACCGTCTCCCCCATCTTTTGTCTGAATGACAGTATCTCGCTCTGTAACTGTATGACTCGGGAGGCGGGATAGAACTTGGCTAGAAAATCCGCGACACACTCCTCCCATGTGGTGATGGATCGGGGTGGTCGGGATTCGAGCCAGTCCTTGGCTACTCCATAAAGACAGTACGGAAATAAGATCAACATGAGCGCCTCTGCTTCTACCCCCTTGTATCTGACCTTGTTGCAGTAATCTTCGAATTTCCCGATGAAATCGTTCGGGTCTTCGTCGGCCCTGCCATGAAACGGGCAGAGAGTTTGTACCGTCTGGATGGTGGATGGTTTGATGTCAAAGTGCTCTGCGGTGATCTCGGGCACCACAATGGCTCGCTCATGCCCCCCGGTGGGGACCTCGAAATTTTCCACCAACGCCTTCCCAGATCGGTTATATGTTCTCTGGTTGCTTCGGGCAGCAAGTCCCGCTGTGACAAGCTCCTCAATGTACCTAGCCATCTGGGCTGGGGTACGTGTCTCTCGTTCCTGACCACCGGCTGCGGTGTTCTCGGGTGGATCTCTCTCGTTGGTTGCCATCCTGCTTTCTCGGTTTCTGCGGTTCTGTTCGGTATACAGTTTTTCCGGGTTGTCGAGTGGTGTCACCAAATCGCGAGGCAATCTGGGCATCAACTAAACAGTCCTGAAAACGCAGATTCGAAAACGCAGTGAGATAAAAAGAAAAATAACGAAACTGAAAATAAATAAAACTCAGAAAACTAATTCTGACTACTAAATAGACCCTAAAAGTCCCCGGCAACGGCGCCAAAAACTTGATGCGCAAACTAACGTGCTATCGCAAGTGTACGAATCTCGTAGTACCGGGTGCAATTAGACTCGGATTATCGTTCCCACGAGGACTGTTTCGGGTTTACTCAAGTTGTCAGTTTCGGTTTCCCAAGAGTAGTAACCAGGAGGAGTAGGTTGTGATTATAGTGACTAAACTAAAAACAGAATTTAAAACTGTAAATATTTTTGTGACGTTTTCTGAAATAAGCTGATTTTGTTGTAACGATAATAGATGAAGACTAGGCTCCAGGATCCCCTAGGGTTTCTACAGATTTCAGTTTTACGTTCGTTTATGAAAACACTCAGCAGTTTCGGTATCTGTGCAACGTACCAGTTGTGCAGTGACTTTTCAGCTTCCACACGTAATCCCGATCCTGCAGACTTTCGGATTCTTGTTAAGCTGCCTAAGTCTGCAGTCTCGGTCTAATCCTGTTAGGGTTTCTAACCTGTCCGGATGGCCCGGGTCAAATTCTCTAACAGTTTGTCTCACGTTTTTCAATGCTAGCCCTATCTCCCTTTCTCTGGTCGGTCTATCAGGGTAAGGTACTAAATCCCGGTTTTTCTTCCTAACCCTAACTTGACGTTTTCACCTACAAGCTCGGGTCTATAGCAATCCTGGGTGATCAATCCTATCATGCATATACGATAATAATCAAAACCAGAATAACAGATACAACTTGCTGAATTAAGACAATCATCATGAATCCATAAACGTAGTAATCATAAAATCTGAGTACGAAACCCTAGGTTCACCGAGAACCTAGGTGAAAAGTTTAGCTACGACTAGACATAGTACAAAACGCAGTTTCTGAATATAAAGAGAGAGAACGAAATCAAACTAAGTCTTCGAATCTCGAATCGCGCTTTCGTGCTCTCCGTGAATGCTCCGACTTGGCCTTCGGGTGTGCTGTGAATTGTGCTGTGTCTTCGTGTGTCTTCAAAACGAGTCTGGACGAGTCTTTAAATAGTGCTGTTTCCTGAAAACGCTTGTGCTCGAAATTACGGAATATGCCATCGGTCCACCGTCTTTGTCAAAAAGTCAAACTGGCTGCGTATATACGCAGGGGTTGCGTATATACGCAACCAGGGCCCAACCAAGATCCCCCCACCTCCCCACTGCCTGCGTATATACGCAGGCCGTGGGGTAGGTGGGGCCCACTTGGTCCTCTGGTGGGCCAGGACTGGTCCCCTGGGTCCCACTCTTCTTCCTGATGCTCCCGGCTTGCCTCTTCGATGTACTTCTGCTTTTCCGTGTTCCCGTCGTGTCCCGGTCTTGTGCACGTTTCCCGAGACGGTCCCGGCTTGGTCCCGGCACGCTTCCCGATGCACCTCCCGAACCTCTTCCTGAAAAGGCAACACGAACGAACACCCGCGATCATATCCAAATATAGCAAGAAATGAGCAGAAATAAGCAGAAATCCAGCAAGTATGAATAAACGTCTCGTTCTAGATTCCCGGGGCATTCTAAGGCGTTTTCCGGCAAAAACCGCTAATTCCGGCACAAATACTCGTGAAATCAGGCTAAAAGATAACCCCTAATTGGGCGTTATCATTATGCGCGAATACCGGAACCGTTACGAGGTTGACCGGGTTTGACCGGATTGACCGGGTTTATGGAGCTCGTGCCATAAATCTCTCAAAGCAGCTACTAAAGGTCGCGCGCGGGCTTGGCTCGCACGCGACAGGACTTACTCTAGCCTCCAAACCACTAAGTCCCTACAAGTCCCGTGCGGTGGTATGCGGGGGCTCTGTCTCGCAGCCCCCACATGGATCAGCTCGGCTGGTGATCCAGTGTGTGTGGAGCACAATATGGTGTGCTGGATGGTTGCCACGTGGCCAAGATCTGTCAGCTCAGAAAGCACTATCTACATTAGCCCCCTTTCTGCGCGTGAAGACTCATAGCTGTATAGACTTCTATGCGCGGAAACCAACATACGCGTCGCCGCCACGCACCAATTCAAATACGGGTAAGTTCAGGCCCCGTGCGTGCCATTATGACCTAAAAACCCTAGAGTCGTGCCGTCTGGCCTTTAGGGTTTTAGGCATGACGTCATCTTGTCCTGTGATTGCGCGATTCGACGGTGACGGTTGCGATTCGACTACTGAAAGGACGCAACCCTTCATTGTTTTTGGATAAATACTTTGTATCCTCCATTGTTGCAAAGCATCACTTCTTTCTCTTAAAGTGAATGGTACCCGGAGATCTTCGAGAGCAGATTCAGATAATCAATCATCAGTTCAGAACTGAAAATCGCCTTCTTCAACTGTGCATATCCAAGCAAGCTTCGCGAAAACAAGGTTGGCCTTGTTCAATTTCGATTTAAAATACCAGTGTATGCCTTGAACTGCGTTGAATCTGTAAACCCATAACATATGATCTGTTGAAACTTGTGAAGAAGCTTCAAGCTTTGGACCCAATTGCAGCTTAATCCTTCAATAATAAGGACCTTAGATAGGGTTTTGAAATCCCTGATAATGAAACCCTCTGATTTCCAAAATTGATACCAAGAACTGTTCATCCTTCTTTCCATAGATCTTGAATCTCGAAATTCAAACTGAGTGTGGCATATTTCTCCCCCCTTTTTCTTGCTCTTCCGCAGGAATGGCCAAGACAAAAGGAACCAAACCCACCAAGGAGGACGAATAGATACCCGATCTTCCGCAGGCTTTGTGGCGAAAAGCCCCCTATCTAAGCGGCAAAGATTTCTACCATGCGAGGGTTAAGGCGAAGAAAATGCCCGCTCCTGTCCCAAATGAGGGATTGCTAACACTGACTCGCCCGGTTAACTCAGCCTTGCTCGAGTTAATTGGCTCCGAGGATGTGGTTCGATTGGGAATCGAAAATGGGTACTTCCCCTACACTGCGATTTCTACCCAAACTTTTGTCCAGAAATTGGACTACATGGATGAGTGGATCGACAACGTGTTGACCAATCATGCTACGACTCTTGATGAAGCCGGCGTATACTTCGCTGTTCGTGCTGTGAAGGGTGCTGCCGTGAAGCTGGACCAGTCCATGCTTCTAGACCTTCTTTCCCGCTACTCGCCTGCGACTCACACATTCCACTTTGCTGAGTTCGAGGCTGCCCCCACACTCGAGGACGTGCATATGCTGTACGATCTTTCTCCCATGGGTGAAGTGGACCCTTTGAGTCCCTTGAGGACGGCTGCGAAGATTGCCTTGTACACGCAGATGGAGGAATGCCTAGCAGAGGTAAAGAAAATCTCCACCCGGTGGACTACTACCAAAGCCCTTCCAAACTGGCAGTTGGTTGATACGTCTGCGAAGAACACCTGGAACAAATGGTTGCAGTACTTCTTTCGAGACTATGCGAACAGCAACATCACTAAGAAGCTTCTGAGCGAGGACCCAGAGGCCAAGAATTACGTGGAGGGTAAAGGCTGTCACTTGACCCTTTGTGCTTTCCTCTGTGCCTGGTTGTCGAGGTACTTAATTGACGGTCACCCGCATGATGGGGTCTTCTACCATGTTTTGCCGCTTGCTCTGAGGCTCGCCCTTGGCCAGAGAGTCGCACTCGGGCCCTTGGTCTTGGGCACGCTGTACTATAGGCTTGATCAGCTGGTTCTGGCCATGAAAGAGTCGCGTGGCCGCCTCGATATACTGACTTTCGTCAACATTTCCTTCTTGACGATGTGGGTCTTCGAGCGATGGCCATCCTATGCTCCAACTGCTCTTAAACCCGACAAGTGGTGTCCCCCAGGCGAGACGGAGGAGCGCAACAGTGGCAGGGCTGCGAGGTGGTTCGGAGCGAACAATACCAAGTGCGTTTGGAGCTTGATATGCGACAAACGGAAAGAGTTTACTGCCAGGCCCTATGCCACACGCATTGAGAACGTGCGATGGTTTCCAAAGTTGTACCCCTCTAAGGGTGTTGTCTTCTCAGAAGAGCTCCTCTTCGAAGAGGGATCGCATTTCTATGAGCGCTATCGCGAGTTCTTTTGCTGGTGTCTACGAGGTTCCCTTCCTGCCCTCGCAGAGCATATTCGTGAGCTTGCGCCAAGGTATGAGAGGATTTCCGTGGATGTTGACCCCACTCGAGTTTCTCCCCAGTTCGGCTTTGATGCAGTGGCACTATCAATCTGGCCCCAGTCCATTATCAGAGGTTGCTATAAGCGCTTGCTAACAAAGGAGTGCAAGACAGTCTTCATGAACAATCTTCCCTTTGAGCAGCCTGCAGGTACCCGCGAGGGCGGTTGCTCCCAGAACTGGCTCGCATACTGGGTCGCCCAGCAAACGAGGATTGAGACGCAGTCGGCCGCTCAGCCGAGTAGAGCTCCCCTGATCAAGAGAAACTCTTTTCCGTTTCGCCCCAATTGCAGTCGGAGCGAGTCTGAATATGGTTGCTACTCATTGTTGGATCATGAGAACCATTTGTGCCCTGACGTCATTCTGAAGGAAAAGATCGCCGCAGTTAAGAAGGGTGACACGCATGTCATCAGATATAGCGAGGCATTTGCTAAGGTAAGCAATTTTTTCGCGTGCGTTAAGCTTCTCGATTTCCCTATGCTGACGCCTCTATTCTGTAATGTTTGCTGTAGTGTCATGTGCGGAGATTCGCATCTGGTGATCGTTCCAAGTCATTGGTTAACACCATTGTTGCCACCAGAAGGCAAAAACAGTCGTTCCTGCTAGCATGGAGGATGGACCCTGAGGTCGAAACCAGGATTCGCGCAGTCATGAACGCTTTTGCTGACTCGCTGATAGACAATGCTCCGGCCTCGTCTCCTCCCAGAGATGATCCGTCCCCTCCAGCGACTGCAGCGCCGAGAGCGAAGAGACCCAGGCAAAAGGGAATTACAATTTCTTCCCCTAGAAGTGCTCCAACTTCTCCTCCGGCGAGGTCCCTTTCTGTCAAGGATAAAGGCAAAGGTCGCATGCCCAGCAAAGTGCGGAAAGATCTCGCAGTTGAGACTTTCGTTCCATTCAACCAGGAGGAAGAAGGAGAGAGGCAGGAGCCCAGATAAAGTGATGAAGAAGAAGAAGAAAGAACAGTTGTGATGCATGAGGAAGAATCAGGAGGTACCTCCGTCGCGTTTCCCTTCTTATTATCGTAATTCTTTTGCAATTATTTCTTAAACCAATCATATCTTCGCAGATGATGATGATGATGAGATTATCGGTGGCCTTTTGGCCAAGAGACAAAAGAGAGATACCCATTCTGGCATTCCAGACGATCCCATAAGAGAGGACGTTCTTGCTGAGTCCCGGAAGACAGCCGCGGAAGCTGCTGAAAGGAGAAGGCAGCGGGAGGAGGAGGAGCTCGAGCGTGTGAGACAGCGGAGCCTCTAAGAGCAACATGTTGACGACTTAGTGCGTCCAGTTGACGAAGAATATGTGCTTCCCGAAGTAGTGACTCCTCAGGCGGAGGAGGAGGATGCGGTTCCGGAAGAGGATGCAGCAGCCCTGGAGCAAGCCCAAGCAGACTTTGAAGAAATCGCAGGCGGCGATAAAGGTGAGATCTTCAATCTCGCAGTAACTTATAGAGATGTTATTGTGGGTGCGTTAAAGCATGGTGTGTCAAAGGCTGACATTCGCCGTTGGCTAGTAGGCAAGTGCGGAGAACCTTCAGGTAACCATTTGAGCGATATGCATGTACTAGACCTTAGCCACTTGAAACAGAAACCTGACTGGTTTCTTCGCGTCCTAGGTCACGCTCATTTTAAGGACCTGCTTAATGAGGACACACTAATAGGGCATGGTTCCGCGTCTTTAGTGTATGACGAAGATACTTCAATCCCACCTTCGCGTGGAGGTGCTTGCTCTTAGCTTTAGTAAAGATAGCAAAATAACTTATAATACGAGTTACCTCATACTATCGCACTTAATATCCCAGGCAATGCTGAGGAACCTGCGCCGGAGCAAAGAAGTCAGCCTTCTGCGTCCTATGTTCCGATTCCGAGCTCCCATACCGAGAAGCCCGTCGCAGCTGCTGAATACGCAGGAGAGCCTCTTGAGGACATCATCGAACTTTCTGATGATGCTGAAGCTGACGCTGTGCTAATGGAGGAAGATGCCCATACTGGCGCTGAGGAAGTAAGAACAAGTGTTGCTGATGCTTCCGCATCTGAGAACGTCCCACGCCAAGCATCTTCGGCTGTCACTTCGCCTCCGGCGATGACTGAATCGGTGGCACCTCTTCCTGCGTGGAGCTTTTGGGGCTCGCAGGTTGGGAATGCAGTCGCAGCTGGTGCGGCTTATACTCTTCCTCCTAACTATGAGGGGTTAGAGCTCGCAGCTGACATGAGAGCCATGGAGCAAGGGAAGTCTTCAACTAATCCAGCAATGCGCATTCCTTCTCTTCGTGAGATTCTTGAAGGAAATGGTAAGTAGTGATTCGCTGGTTGCATCTCGCATTATTCGTTTGCGAATTTGATATCATAACTTAGCTTTGACATTGCTTTAGGTTTGAAGCAAACTGATGTGGATTGGCTAGTTCGAATGCGCCTCACCTACCCCCGATCATTTGCAAGATCTCTGGAGATAGGGCCCTTTGACAGGAGGTTGTTTCTTACCGAAGCCATTTGGATTTTGGAGCAGCTATCTGCGGCCACGCCTGCGACCATTTCTGTCCAGAGTGCCGAATTGCTTTGTGGCATGTGCCAAAATCTTCTTACCAAAGTTCAAGGCAGACTAGGTTTCAGATTTCTTATGAAAAGAGTCACTCTGATTCGCGCAGCCGTAACTTTGAAGCTCGGCCACCAGAACCTCGCAGCTGAAAAGCAGAAGGTGGAGCAGCAGAAGCAAAAGGCTGAAGAAGCTACGAAGCTCTATCATGAGATGAATTCCAAGTGCGAGCAATTGAAGCAAGAAGTGGAGCAGGTAGAGAAGCTGAGCCATCAGTTCGCGCCCCATGACTCCTTGATCAAGAATTTGCTTTGACTTTTTGAATTTGAAAAATAGCAAGGAAATAGCTGGAACATTAATGTAATGTTGAAACATTAATGTAATGTTGCTAGGGTTTCTCCCCCCCTTTTTTTTAACAACAAGAATCAACTTGCCCGTTTTGCCCTTTCCGGATTTGATAGGATATCTCTGTGCATATCCAATTATGACATCAGCAATTGATACTCTGCTTGATTTTCGCGCTAATTTCTCGGAAGATAAGCACGCTTTTGTTGGGAAGTCCATCCGAATCATGACTATCCGTCATTTATTAGGATACGCAACTGAATCGTCGTAGCCTTTAGTAGGGTAATTGATCGTTACCGCTTTTCAAGGCGTAAGTGATTGACCTTACCCTCTTTTCGAATTCTGCTGACTCATCTTAGCAACTGAAGAGTCTCCACAAGGTCTATATAAACCCTGTCTTTGCTATTTGGGTTCTTCATCCCAAAAATGTGCTTTGCCGTGAGTCCTTACGACTGCTGGCTTCAACGCTTGTTTTTCGTTGATTCATGGCAACTTCAAGTTGTGAATCCTGAGTTTGCGCTTTGTGCTGTAGAAATAGTTTCCAAGATCCACTTTATGAGGCTTATTGCTCTTTATAACCATCATAAAGAAGATGGAGATGATATCTCATGTGTATTCGAAGAGTTTTCTTCGTGTATTATGTTTGCAGGTCATGTTTCCGGCCGCCTCCCGGTGAGGTGCAGCGCCGAAGTGACCGTGCTACTGTCTCATAATGAACGGCGGAATTCTCCTCCAGCATCCCTGGAGGAGAACTTATTGCCCCCACGTTCGTGAGCTCAGGGTGGCGAACCGCTGCGTTCATCCCCGTCTACAAGGAGCCCTTGCCCTTTGGAGCTTCTGCTTGCCTATTGATCGCCGGGACCGGTGGTTCCTCACGCACATCTCTTGGGATGTTGATCTGACAAGGGCCTTGTCAAATACTGGGATCTTGAACGTATGGCTTCATGTGGCTCTTTGGAGCAAGATCCCACTTGCGACAGATGTTCGGTCGCAGATCTGTGTATCGCACGGACGGTGTTAGGACCGTTGGGTTCATCCTTTTCAGTCAGGATTCCCGTAGTGTGTCTCTGCTGGCTTGTCAGCTACTTTTCGAATGTATTGTAAGCCATGTTGGCTGTGTAGTTAGATTTGAGCTTTTTCGCTTGTAAGCTGCTATCTAGACAGATAAATTGTAAGTCTTTTCGACTCATAATGATAAATAGCTTTTGTATTATTTGCTGTGCTGTTGCAACAAAATACAATTTCGCATGCGTATCGGCATATCTCGCCTTGCACAATGCTATATACATGTTTCGCATTTGCTATCTGCCATATAAATTCGCAGATGTTTTATTAGATCGTTCGAGATCGTATTTGCGCAGTTGTGCCATCTTGGCAGATGGGCTTGTGATTTGCTTTCAGATTCAAGTGCTATCATATCAGATAGACCTTTGTAGATCACTTAAGATCGTTTTGCACAATATTGCTATCGCATTTGTATAATGCTGCTATCACCGCAGATAGGCTTGGAAGGTCAATTAAGATCACTTTTCGCATGAGTTGCTATCGTAATAGATAGGCTTTAGTAGATCAATTAAGATCGTTTTTCGCATAGGCTGCTATCGTGGCAGATAGGCTTAGAGGATAAATTAAGATCGCATTTGCATAGGTTGCTATCGTAACAGATAGGCTTAGATGATCAATTAAGATCGCATTTCGCATGAGCTGCTATCGTGACAGATAGGCTTAGATGATCAATCAAGATCGCATTTGCATAGGCTGCTATCGTGGCAGATAGGCTTTTAAAAGATCAATTAAGATCATTTTGCATAGGCTGCTATCATGACAGATAGGCTTAGATGATCAATTAAGATCGCATTTCGCATGAGCTGCTATAGTGACAGATAGGCTTAGATGATCAATTAAGATCGCATTTTGCATGGGCTGCTATTGTGATAGATAGGCTTAGATGATCAATTAAGATCGCATTTTGCATGAGCTGATATCGTGACAGATAGGCTTAGATGATCAATTAAGATCGCATTTGTACAGATTGCTATTGTAGCGGATAACCCACTGTTAACAGTTATAACAAACTAAAATGAAGCAAAATTGACAATCCAGAAATATGAAGTTCTCATTTGGGAGAATTCTCTTATTATAACGCTCTCATATGGGAGAGATGAGATTACAATCCTCTCATATGGGATCACTCTTGGTGACCACTACCACTTTGTGTGACGCAAAGTAGTGTTTCAATTTCTCTATTACGAAGAACAAAGCAAGGCAATGACATTCGATGTCTGTGTACCTTGATTCAGCGGGCTGCACGATGCGAGAGATGTAGTAGATAGGCCTTTCCTGGCCTTCGTACTCCTGAGCCAAGAGTGCTCCTATGGACCTCCTCGTGGACGTCAGATATAGCAGAAGCGGTGATCCCAGTTGAGGTGCGATCATTATTTTTTAGGACGTCAGCAGATCCTTCAGCTTTTCGAATGCAGCTTCGTGCTCCGGAGCCCAGCTGTATACGGCATCTTTCTTGAGAAGGGCACTAAAACATCAAGTGATTTCAGCAATCGCTGGGATGAATCTCCGCAGATAGGATAGCTTTCCTAAAAATGTCTTCAAGGCACTCTGGTTATGGGGCAGCGTCATGCCGGTTATGGCTGATACTTTCGCAGGGTCAGGCTTGATTCCTTGGCGATGAACTACGCATCCCAAGAACTTCCCTGATGTTACCCCAAATGCGCATTTCATGGGATTCATCTTTAGTTGAAAGCGTCTACATCTATTGAACACCTTCCGTAGATCTGCGAGGTGATCTGCTTCGTGCTTGGATTTAACCACCAGCTCATCCACATAGAATTCCACTTCTTTATGCATCATGTCGTGGAACAGGGCCATCATGGCCCGCTGATAGGTTGCACCCGCATTTTTGAGCCCGAACGGCATCACTGTGTAGTTGAACACCCCCAGCGGAGTGATGAATGCAGTTTTCCGCGCGTCTTCGGGGTCCATCTTGATCTGGTTATACCCGCTGAAGCCATCCATGAAACTGAACATGCGGTGGCCCGTTGTTGAATCGATAAGCAAATCGATGTTGGGCAGTGGAAAATCGTCCTTGGGGCATAAGCGATTGAGATCTCGGAAGTCCACGCAGATGCGAAGCTGTCCGTTCTTCTTCACCACTGGCACGATGTTGGCCAGCCATGTGGGATGGTGATTCGGCTCTATGAATTTGGCATCCAGGAGTTTGACAATCTCCTGCTTGATTTTCACGTTAAGCTCCGGCCTGAAGCTTCTGGTGCTCTGCTTTACCGGCTTAGACCCTGGAATGATGTCTAAGCGGTGCATAGTGATGCTTGTATCCAGTCCCGGCATCTCATCATACTCCCATGCGAACACATCCTTGTATTCAGTTAGGAGCTGTAGCAGTCCTTGCTCCTCCTCGCTTGTGAGGTCCGCACTTAGAAAGACTGGCCTTTTCTTTTCCTCGTTCGGGCTGAGGAACACTTCCTTTAGCTCTTGCTTTTGTGGTCTGGGCCTATCTTCCATGCATTCAGGTGCTTCTTTGAGTTTCTCGTCCGGAGCGCCCTGGATTGGCTTTTCCGTCAGCGCAATTTGCTCGATTTGATTGATTTGCCCAGGGATATCCCCATGCCCGTGTGAGGACATCCCCGCGCACCTTCATATGCGATAGCATTTCTTCCCATTGGCGTAGAAGCTCTCTATCTCCTTGCCTTCGGGGTCATGCTTTGCGATTCTCTTCAGATTATACACATTCTTTCGATGGTATGCGATACGCGGCGCCTCTTCGCGTGTAGGCGGCTTTTCTTTGGTATCTTCTCTTGTCACCATTACTCCCGCAGGTGACTGGTCCTTGATGTCCTCCCAGAGAGGCAAAGGAGTAGGGTTGAATGGTCCCGGTGTTTGCTCGTCCGCCATCTCGGTGAACCACACCGCCTCGCTAAGATGTGCTCCATCCAAGTTGAATGGATTCGTTGAAGCCGGTATCTCGACTACTCTGTCGTTCCAGATAGCTTTCATAACCTGGTGAGCCGTTGAAGGAACCGCGTCGAAGCGATGAATCCAGGCTCGACCTATGATCATGTGATACGTGGTGTTTGCGTCTATGACATAGAACTTTGCTGAGCACTTGATTTTGCCAATCTGAACGCCCAGGCGGATCCATCCGATCGTCATTCTAGAGTCGCTTCCGAATCCCATCAGCGGAGATGGACGCCTGACGATCTTGTGCTCGGGGATCCCCGCTAGCTTCAGTGTGTGGAGCGAAACGACGTTGACCGCTGCTCCTCCATCGACGAATGCTCGTTTGAACTCGACGCCATTGATGATGGCTGTCACGTACAGAGGCCTCTGGTGGCTCGCATCTGTCTTCTTGTCGCTGGCAGAAAAGGTCATAATCTTTTCTGTAGAGCGAGACGTCCTGATGACTTTCCCGTTGGAAACTACAAGATCTTCCTCATAGTCCTCCGCTATCCTCAAGATTGCTTTCGTCATATCTGTCCGGCACTTCTCGGAGAAGTTCATCTCGTCGAAGAATCTGCTAAAGCCGTGCGACCCCTTCATCCGATCGGCACGTTCGTCTTCTGTGTCCATAATGTAATCATCGTCATCATGGACCTCGGCGATGATGGGTAGACCATCCTCTGCGACTTCTTCCAAGTTGACGATCGAGATCATGGCAACCTCTTTGCCTTTTGAGTCTTGCTCCGCATGGGCAGGAAGCGGATTGTTGCGCACATCCTTCCTGTGATCGCTGACGATCAGCTCACCGTTCTTCATCTTCTGGTCGAATGTAAACCTGAGCTTCTTACATTCCGCTGTGGGGTGCATGACCTTGCCGTGGTACTCGCACCACTTAGGGTCCCTTACTATCTCCTTGGAGGGTATCTTCTCAAGGGGCGGTAGGACACCGTCCTTGCGCCACTGCCTGCAGAGGTCGCTTGCCTCCTCTACCGAGCATGGCAGAGGTGGTACGTCGAAGTTCACAACCTTCGCTTGCTTCTGGGGTGAAACTGTATTGACCTCAGCTTCGCGTCCCCTCTTGTAACTGAATCTCCCGATCTTGTAGGTGGTGCCGCTCGAAGGTCGCTCCGGAGCGTTCTTCTTTTTCTGCCTCTCGACTATAGGCTCGATGTTCTTCGTGCATTCAATCAGCTTTGAAAACGTAGGTGTTTGCAAATTGATGAGCATACCTTTGTATTCGTCTCGCATGCACTGCAGGCATATCTCTACGAGCCGGCTTTCGAGCATTGGATCTTTGCACTCCAAGGACTTCGCCCTGAATTTCTTGATGAAAGTGATCCCATCCTCCTCGCGTTTCTGATACATCCGCGAGAGATGGATCATTGTCACCTTTTCTTCCATCTGGAAGAACTTGGTGTAGAACTTCTGGACCATGTCGTCCCAAGTCTTCACGGATCCGGCTTCCAAAGTTCGGTACCACTTGTACGCTACGTTCCCCAAAGATTTTGGGAACTCTCGCATCAGCAGTTAGGGATCAGCTCCGTATGGCCCCATGACATCAATGAAGCGCATGACATGCTCATGAGCGTTCCCGTTGACATCCTCGAACTTGTCCCATTTAGGAGCCTTATACCCCGCCGGGTTAGGCATGAGATAGATCTCCCGCGGGATGGGTGGATCGTTGTCTAGCTTCGGGATAATGGTATCCGCGAATGACTGGTGCGCTTTTGCAGAGACGTCATGCATTCTGGGATGCTTCTCTCGGTAGCAGGAGGAGGGGTTGCCGCAGGCGGAGGCGAAACATATGCCGCCGAAGGATTGGGGACATATTGGCTGCTCGCATTGCCCCAGATCGCCGTTGGAGGAGGCAAGGGGTACTGCAGAGTCGGGTTGGATGCCAAAGCCGAAGGTTGAGGAGTGTGAGCAGTGAGAGGCAACATCTGAGCTGTTGACCCCTGAATCGAAGGCAGCTGCGTAGTCGCCGGCGGAGTCTGCAGGTTAGGGTTGGGAGGTGTGGTGGACACTCCCAATCCTGGAGCGGTAGGGCCTCCTCCTCCTTGAGAGACGGTGGTGGCTGTTGAAGGATTTGGTGCAAGGGTGCCCAGAACGGCCAAGATCCGTTCTAGCTGCGCGGATTGAGCTTTGAGAGCTTTCGCCTGACCTTGGACGGTGGCATCCAAGGATTCTAACGTCGGTGCCTCGCTGGGGGTCGCAGGAGTACGGCGGGTCTCCTCTCCCGAGGCAGTTTCGGTGGAAGGTGATCTGTTGCTAACATCATCCTCCTGAGACATGGTTGCTTTTGTTGATAAGTTCACGTCGGGTTCTCCAAAATGTGCACAAGAGATTCCGGCGGGGAGACCTCCTTGTACACCGTATGTAGAGGATCAGAGATCGCACAGGAAGAGTTGGATTGTGTGTAGGGAGAGAGTAAGGCAGTAGTAATGTCTGAGATAGAGACAGAGGTTCGGCAGAGCTTCCGCGTATGGCATGTGTGTCCTTTTATATAGGGACCATTACAGCACGTTATGCGCGAATACCGGAACCGTTACGAGGTTAACCGGGTTTGACCGGATTGACCGGGTTTATGGAGCTCGTGCCATAAATCTCTCAAAGCAGTTACTAAAGGTCGCGCGCGGGCTTGGCTCGCACGCGACATGACTTACTCTAGCCTTTAAACCACTAAGTCCCTACAAGTCCCGTGCGGTGGTATGCGAGGGCTCTGTCTCGCAGCCCCCACATGGATCAGCTCGGCTGGTGATCCAGTGTGTGTGGAGCACAATATGGTGTGCTGGATGGTTGCCACGTGGCCAAGATCTGTCAGCTCAGAAAGCACTATCTACATTAGCCCCCTTTCTGCGCGTGAAGACTCATAGCTGTATAGACTTCCATGCGCGGAAACCAACATACGCGTCGCCGCCACGCACCAATTCAAATACGGGTAAGTTCAGCCCCCGTGCGTGCCATTATGACCTAAAACCCCTAGAGTCGTGCCGTCTGGCCTTTAGGGTTTTAGGCGTGACGTCAGCTTGTCCTGTGATTGCGCGATTCGATGGTGACGGTTGCGATTCGACTACTGAAAGGACGCAACCCTTCATTGTTTTTGGATAAATACTTTGTATCCTCCATTGTTGCAAAGCATCACTTCTTTCTCTTAAAGTGAATGGTACCCGGAGATCTTCGAGAGCAGATTCAGATAATCAATCATCAGTTCAGAACTGCAAATCGTCTTCTTCAACTGTGCATATCCAAGCAAGCTTCGCGAAAACAAGGTTGGCCTTGTTCAATTTTGATTTAAAATACCAGTGTATGCCTTGAACTGCGTTGAATCTGTAAACCCATAACATATAATCTGTTGAAACTTGTGAAGAAGCTTCAAGCTTTGGACCCAATTGCAGCTTAATCCTTCAATAATAAGGACCTTAGATAGGGTTTTGAAATCCCTGATAATGCAACCCTCTGATTTCCAAAATTGATACCAAGAACTGTTCATCCTTCTTTCCATAGATCTTGAATCTCGAAATTCAAACTGAGTGTGGCATATTTCTCCCCCCTTTTTCTTGCTCTTCCGCAAGAATGGCCAAGACAAAAGGAACCAAACCCACCAAGGAGGACGAAGATATACCCGATCTTCCGCAGGCTTTGTGGCGAAAAGCCCCCTATCTAGGCGGCAAAGATTTCTACCATGCGAGGGTTAAGGCGAAGAAAATGCCTGCTCCTGTCCCAAATGAGGGATTGCTAACACTGACTCGCCCGGTTAACTCAGCCTTGCTCGAGTTAATTGGCTCCGAGGATGTGGTTCGATTGGGAATCAAAAATGGGTACTTCCCCTACACTGCGATTTCTACCCAAGCTTTTGTCCAGAAATTGGACTACATGGATGAGTGGATCGACCACGTGTTGACCAGTCATGCTACGACTCTTGATGAAGCCGGCGTATACTTCGCTGTTCGTGCTATGAAGGGTGCTGCCGTGAAGCTGGACCAGTCCATGCTTCTAGACCTTCTTTCCCGCTACTCGCCTGCGACTCACACATTCCACTTTGCTGAGTTCGAGGCTTCCCCCACACTCGAGGACGTGCATATGCTGTACGATCTTTCTCCCATGGGTGAAGTGGACCCTTTGAGTTCCTTGTGGACGGCTGCGGAGATTGCCTTGTACACGCAGATGGAGGAATGCCTAGCAGAGGTAAAGAAAATCTCCACCCGGTGGACTACTACCAAAGCCCTTCCAAACTGGCAGTTGGTTGATACGTCTGCGAAGAACACCTGGAACAAATGGTTGCAGTACTTTTTTCGAGACTATGCGAACAGCAACATCACTAAGAAGCTTCTGAGCGAGGACCCAGAGGCCAAGAATTACGTGGAGGGTAAAGGCTATCACTTGACCCTTTGTGCTTTCCTCTGTGCCTGGTTGTCGAGGTACTTAATTGACGGTCACCCGCATGATGGGGTCTTCTACCATGTTTTTCCGCTTGCTGTGAGGCTCGCCCTTGGCCAGAGAGTCGCACTCGGACCCTTGGTCTTGGGCACGCTGTACTATAGGCTTGATCAGCTGGTTGTGGCCATGAAAGAGTCGCGTGGCCGCCTCGATATACTGACTTCCGTCAACATTTCCTTCTTGACGATGTGGGTCTTCGAGCGATGGCCATCCTATGCTCCAACTGCTCTTAACCCGACAAGTGGTGTCCCCCAGGCGAGACGGAGGAGCGCAACAGTGGCAGGGCTGCGAGGTGGTTCGGAGCGAACAATACCAAGTGCGTTTGGAGCTTGATATGCGACAAACGGAAAGAGTATACTGCCAGGCCCTATGCCACACGCATTGAGAACGTGCGATGGTTTCCAAAGTTGTACCCCTCTAAGGGTGTTGTCTTCTCAGTAGAGCTCCCCTTCGAAGAGGGATCGCATTTCCATGAGCGTTATCGCGAGTTCTTTTGCTGGTGTCTACGAGGTTCCCTTCCTGCCCTCGCAGAGCATATTCGTGAGCTTGCGCCAAGGTATGAGAGGATTTCCGTGGATGTTGACCCCACTCGAGTTTCTCCCCTGTTCGGCTTTGATGCAGTGGCACCATCAATCTGGCCCCAGTCCATTATCAGAGGTTGCTATAAGCGCTTGCTAACAAAGGAGTGCAAGACAGTCTTCATGAACAATCTTCCTTTTGAGCAGCCTGCAGGTACCCGCGAGGGCGGTTGCTCCCAGAACTGGCTCGCATACTGGGTCGCCCAGCAAACGAGGATTGAGACGCAGTCGGCCGCTCAGCCGAGTAGAGCTCCCCTGATCAAGAGAAACTCTTTTCCGTTTCGCCCCAATTGCAGTCTGAGCGAGTCTGAATATGGTTGCTACTCATTGTTGGATCATGAGAACCATTTGTGCCCTGACGTCATTCTGAAGGAAAAGATCGCCGCAGTTAAGAAGGGTGACACGCATGTCATCAGATATAGCGAGGCATTTGCTAAGGTAAGCAATTTTTTCGCGTGCGTTAAGCTTCTCGATTTCCCTATGCTGACGCCTCTATTCTATACTGTTTGTTGTAGTGTCATGTGCGGAGATTCGCATCTGGTGATCGTTCCAAGTCATTGGTTAACACCATAGTTGCCACCAGAAGGCAAAAAACAGTCGTTCCTGCTAGCATGGAGGATGGACCCTGAGGTCGAAACCAGGATTCGCGCAGTCATGAACGCTTTTGCTGACTCGCTGATAGACAATGCTCCGGCCTCGTCTCCTCCCAGAGATGATCCGTCCCCTCCAGCGACTGCAGCGCCGAGAGCGAAGAGACCCAGGCAAAAGGGAATTACAATTTCTTCCCCTAGAAGTGCTCCAACTTCTCCTCCGGCGAGGTCCCTTTCTGTCAAGGATAAAGGCAAAGGTCGCATGCCCAGCAAAGTGCGGAAAGAGCTCGCAGTTGAGACTTTCGTTCCATTCAACCAGGAGGAAGAAGGAGAGAGGCAGGAGCCCAGAGAAAGTGATGAAGAAGAAGAAGAAAGAACAGTTGTGATGCATGAGGAAGAATCAGGAGGTACCTCCGTCGCGTTTCCCTTCTCATTATCGTAATTCTTTTGCAATTCTTTCTTAAACCAATCATATCTTCGCAGATGATGATGATGATGAGATTATCGATGGCCTTTTGGCCAAGAGACAAAAGAGAGATACCCATTCTGGTATTCCAGACGATCCCATAAGCGAGGACGTTCTTGCTGAGTCCCGGAAGACAGCCGCGGAAGCTGCTGAAAGGAGAAGGCAGCGGGAGGAGGAGGAGCTCGAGCTTGTGAGACAGCGGAGCCTCTAAGAGCAACATGTTGACGACTTAGTGCGTCCAGTTGACGAAGAAGATGTGCTTCCCGAAGTAGTGACTCCTCAGGCGGAGGAGGAGGATGCGGTTCCGGAAGAGGATGCAGCAG
This sequence comes from Linanthus parryae, assembly GCA_023055425.1. NCBI lineage: Eukaryota > Viridiplantae > Streptophyta > Magnoliopsida > Ericales > Polemoniaceae > Linanthus > Linanthus parryae. Next base: position 75,790,739 of record JALGPY010000006.1, on the reverse strand, counting down.
CCCTGGAGCAAGCCCAAGCAGACTTTGCAGAAATCGCAGGCGGCGATAAAGGTGAGATCTTCAATCTCGCAGTAACTTATAGAGATGTTATTGTGGGTGCGTTAAAGCATGGTGTGTCAAAGGCTGACATTCGCCGTTGGCTAGTAGGCAAGTGCGGAGAACCTTCAGGTAATCATTTGGATTTTGGAGCAGCTATCTGCGGCCACGCCTGCGACCATTTCTGTCCAGAGTGCCGAATTGCTTTGTGGCATGTGCCAAAATATTCTTACCAAAGTTCAAGGCAGACTAGGTTTCAGATTTCTTATGAAAAGAGTCACTCTGATTCGCGCAGCCGTAACTTTGAAGCTCGGCCACCAGAACCTCGCAGCTGAAAAGCAGAAGGTGGAGCAGCAGAAGCAAAAGGCTGAAGAAGCTACGAAGCTCTATCATGAGATGAATGCCAAGTGCGAGCAATTGAAGCAAGAAGTGGAGCAGGTAGAGAAGCTGAGCCATCAGTTCGCGCCCCATGACTCCTTGATCAAGAATTTGCTTTGACTTTTTGAATTTGAAAAATAGCAAGGAAATAGCTGGAACATTAATGTAATGTTGAAACATTAATGTAATGTTGCTAGGGTTTCTCCCCCCCCCCCTTTTTTTAACAACAAGAATCAACTTGCCCGTTTTGCCCTTTCCGGATTTGATAGGATATCTCTGTGCATATCCAATTATGACATCAGCAATTGATACTCTGCTTGATTTTCGCGCTAATTTCTCGGAAGATAAGCACGCTTTTGTTGGGAAGTCCATCCGAATCATGACTATCCGTCATTTATTAGGATACGCAACTGAATCGTCGTAGCCTTTAGTAGGGTAATTGATCGTTACCGCTTTTCAAGGCGTAAGTGATTGACCTTACCCTCTTTTCGAATTCTGCTGACTCATCTTAGCAACTGAAGAGTCTCCACAAGGTCTATATAAACCCTGTCTTTGCTATTTGGGTTATTCATCCCAAAAATGTGCTTTGCCGTGAATCCTTACGACTGCTGGCTTCAACGCTTGTTTTTCGTTGATTCATGGCAACTTCAAGTTGTGAATCGTGAGTTTGCGCTTTGTGCTGTAGAAATAGTTTCCAAGATCCACTTTATGAGGCTTATTGCTCTTTATAACCATCATAAAGAAGATGGAGATGATATCTCATGTGTATTCGAAGAGTTTTCTTCGTGTATTATGTTTGCAGGTCATGTTTCCGGCCGCCTCCCGGTGAGGTGCAGCGCCGAAGTGACCGTGCTACCGTCTCATAATGAACGGCGGAATTCTCCTCCAGCATCCCTGGAGGAGAACTTATTGCCCCCACGTTCGTGAGCTCAGGGTGGCGAACCGCTGCGTTCATCCCCGTCTACAAGGAGCCCTTGCCCTTTGGAGCTTCTGCTTGCCTGTTGATCGCCGGGACCGGTGGTTCCTCAGGCACATCTCTTGGGATGTTGATCTGACAAGGGCCTTGTCAAATACTGGGATCTTGAACGTATGGCTTCATGTGGCTCTTTGGAGCAAGATCCCACTTGCGACAGATGTTCGGTCGCAGATCTGTGTATCGCACGGACGGTGTTAGGACCGTTGGGTTCATCCTTTTCAGTCAGGATTCCCGTAGTGTGTCTCTGCTGGCTTGTCAGCTACTTTTCGAATGTATTGTAAGCCATGTTGGCTGTGTAGTTAGATTTGAGCTTTTTCGCTTGTAAGCTGCTATCTAGACAGATAAATTGTAAGTCTTTTCGACTCATAATGATAAATAGCTTTTGTATTATTTGCTGTGCTGTTGCAACAAAATACAATTTCGCATGCGTATCGGCATATCTCGCCTTGCACAATGCTATATACATGTTCGCATTTGCTATCTGCCATATAAATTCGCAGATGTTTTATTAGATCGTTCGAGATCGTATTTGCGCAGTTGTGCCATCTTGGCAGATGGGCTTGTGATTTGCTTTCAGATTCAAGTGCTATCATATCAGATAGACCTTTGTAGATCACTTAAGATCGTTTTGCACAATATTGCTATCGCATTTGTATAATGCTGCTATCACCGCAGATAGGCTTGGAAGGTCAATTAAGATCACTTTTCGCATGAGTTGCTATCGTAGCAGATAGGCTTTAGTAGATCAATTAAGATCGTTTTTCGCATAGGCTGCTATCGTGGCAGATAGGCTTAGAGGATCAATTAAGATCGCATTTGCATAGGCTGCTATCGTAACAGATAGGCTTAGATGATCAATTAAGATCGCATTTCGCATGAGCTGCTATCGTGACAGATAGGCTTAGATGATCAATCAAGATCGCATTTGCATAGGCTGCTATCGTGGCAGATAGGCTTTTAAAAGATCAATTAAGATCATTTTGCATAGGCTGCTATCATGACAGATAGGCTTAGATGATCAATTAAGATCGCATTTCGCATGAGCTGCTATCGTGACAGATAGGCTTAGAGGATCAATTAAGATCGCATTTTGCATGGGCTGCTATCGTGATAGATAGGCTTAGATGATCAATTAAGATCGCATTTTGCATGAGCTGATATCGTGACAGATAGGCTTAGATGATCAATTAAGATCGCATTTGTACAGATTGCTATTGTAGCGGATAACCCACTGTTAACAGTTATAACAAACTAAAATGAAGCAAAATTGACAATCCAGAAATATGAAGTTCTCATTTGGGAGAATTCTCTTATTAACACGCTCTCATATGGGAGAGATGAGATTACAATCTTATCATATGGGATCACTCTTGGTGACCACTACCACTTTGTGTGACGCAAAGTAGTGTTTCAATTTCTCTATTACGAAGAACAAAGCAAGGCAATGACGTTCGATGTCTGTGTACCTTGATTCAGCGGGCTGCACGATGCGAGAGATGTAGTAGATAGGCCTTTCCTGGCCTTCGTACTCCTGAGCCAAGAGTGCTCCTATGGACCTCCTCGTTGACGTCAGATATAGCAGAAGCGGTGATCCCAGTTGAGGTGCGATCATTATTTTTTAGGACGTCAGCAGATCCTTCAGCTTTTCGAATGCAGCTTCGTGCTCCGGAGCCCAGCTGTATACGGCATCTTTCTTGAGAAGGGCACTAAAACAGCAAGTGATTTCAGCAATCGCTGGGATGAATCTCCGCAGATAGGATAGCTTTCCTAAAAATGTCTTCAAGGCACTCTGGTTATGGGGCGGCGTCATGCCGGTTATGGCTGATACTTTCGAAGGGTCAGGCTCGATTCCTTGGCGATGAACTACGCATCCCAAGAACTTCCCTGATGTTACCCCAAATGCGCATTTCATGGGATTCATCTTTAGTTGAAAGCGTCTACATCTATTGAACACCTTCCGTAGATCTGCGAGGTGATCTGCTTCGTGCTTGGATTTAACCACCAGCTCATCCACATAGAATTCCACTTGCTTTCTTGAGGATAGCAGCAGCAGAAGAGCAGTGGTGGCAGCAGCGTAGGTACAAAGATGGAGGTGGTGGCAGCAGCAGCAGAAGAGCAGTGGTGGCAGCAGAAGAGCAGTGCCCCATCTCATTCTCACTACCCCTTTCTTTCTTGAGGATAGCAGCAGCAGAAGAGCAGTGGTGGCAGCAGCCACAACCACCTCCACATCCACCATTGTTGCCTGCGGCAACCACCAATGAGAAAGCAAACCCATCTCTCTCTCTCTCTCCTCCCCTGTCTTCCTCTATCTCTCTCTGCATCTGACCTCACCCTCCTCTGCCCAGAAACAGAGGTAAAGAGACACCAACTGCAGGGACACCGCCATATCAACCGCCGAACCTCCATTAACAGCCGGCCAAGCTTTGGCCAAACTCCACCCGGCAGCACCCACTCTTTCTCGTAGCTTCCAGTCAACTCCTAGGAGTCCAAGGAGTGTAGTAGAAGTCTCATAAGCAAGCTAGGATGCTCCGGTAGCCGCCGCCATCTCCATTTAAGAGCACCTCGTCGGCAAGCTTCACCCGCTTCATTTCTTGACGGTTTCCAGCCACATTTGGCCTGTGTATGTTCTAAACCCTCTAATTAGTAGTTATAGATAGTCAAAATCGAATCTTGCTAGCTTGAATCTGAGTTTAGATTGATAAAATTTAAGTTCATGTTAAGGGAGGTAAAAGTGTAATTTAATAAAACTCTGTATAGTGTATAATAAGGGGGAGCTGTTTGTATGTAAGAATATGTTAAGGGGGAGTTGGTATCTTTTTAAATCAGACTTGTGAGTTAGGGTGTGTGTGCTATCTTTTACTAAAACTTAAAGGGAACTGCTTGTCTTTTCCTTAAACGTTACACTTTTCGATAAAAATAAAAATGTTAATTTTGGATTGAAAATAATTTTTAAAAATACTACATTCGTCACCGTCCCGGAAAAATGATTCTGGTATCGAAATAATGTTCGGATCATTCTCTAAAAATTAAACAAGAAGTGTTTTATTGAAAATTATAAATAAGTCGGGTTAAGACACTTAACTTGGAAATTGGATGTCTAAAACTTGTAAAAATTGACATTTCGCTAGCTTGTTAACATTGTAGCATCGTGTACAATTTTTCTTAAAACGTAGTAGTCGCAATAGCATTTTATCGTTATAATTCGAAATAGTTCCTAAATAAATATTCTTGTTAGTTCTCATTTTTTAGCTCATATTTTTAAAATAATTTCCGTATTTAATAAGCTACTTTTAGATAATAATAATAATAATAATAATATTAATAGTCGTTTAAAATAAGCACACTGTTTTATATAGTTTTGTTTATAGAAAATTATAAACTAAGCAAAACGTTACAAAGTTAACTAGTGGGGGTCGGGTTGATATAAAAAGAATACTCGTTAGGACTTGTAGCATTTTACTTGAGTGTTCATTGACTTAGAAGTTATGATGTGTAGGTGACGATTTTGTAGACCCGATCAATTGCTAGGACGTGCTATTGCTACTAAAATAAGGTAAGTAAACATGCCAAGCATTGCGTGCCTAGCTCATTTCGTGTCACAATTTAATTTTTAATAATTGTCTCAAAATGCATTTGTTATTTATTTACATGATTTATTTGTGATTTCTTTACATCTTAAAGAAGTTGTATTGCTATGCTTTGATACTGTCACACGAATAATAATAATTCGTAATTAACGTAAAGTGGAAAGAGTTGTGCGGGGATCGTTATATTTGCTTTTGATTAGATTGGTCGTGTTGGCTGCGGTTGTAACACCCCGTATTTTTCCAAATATTTTGACGTATTTTTCGTAAAATTTAAACAGCTATTTCTGAATTATATGACGAGTAGGGGAGGTAATTGTAATTTCGGATAATATTATACAGTTGTAGTTGGGGGTATTATTTGTCTTTTACTAAACTTTTAGTATTTAAATACTTGTATTTATATTTATACTATATGTATTGTTATGTCGTATTTATACTCTACCTATACGTATATTATACTCTACTTTACACTATATAATAATAATAATAATAATAATAATAATAATAATAATAATAATAATAATAATAATAATAATAATAATAATAATAATAATAATAATAATAATAATAATAATAATAATAAGAAAAAAAAAATGTTTTTTTAACCCTCCCTACATCAGACTTTCCCCCATTCCCCAACAAATTCCCAATCCCCAACAAAGTCTCAAACCCCAACACCCTCATCTCTCACCCTCTCTCACGTCTCTCTCTCCCCGTCTCTATCTCTCTTCTCCCTCTCCCTATTTATTCTCTTCACTTCTCTTCCCCTTCGGCAAACCCACCCGACACCACCTCCTCTCTCTCTCCACCCTCTGCCACCACCATCTCCATCTCTCTGTCTCACTCCCCCTCTCCCTCCTCTGGTTTTACCGAGAGGAACCACCACCATCTCCAGCCACCACCAACACCTCCGGCGACCACCACCATCGCCAACAACAACATCACCACCTCTCCATCTCTCTCCCTCTATCTCTCTCTGCCTCTGGCCTCCGAAGCAGCAGCAGCAGCAGTAGGCAGCGCCACCGCCGCTGCCACAGGCGAGAACCCCCACGCCACCAACATCTCCGGCACCATCACCACCAAAACCGCCACCATCTCCAACCCCCTACACCTCACTCACCCTCTCTGCTCTCCCTCTCTCTCTGTTTTGCCGACGAGTAGACACAGCAGAAGCAGCGGCATCATGCCGCTGCCCTCCCGACGAAAACCCGCCGGAAAGTATGGCCGCCACCATCACGGCCACCCATCTCTCCCACTTTCTACCAATCTCTCCCTCTCTTCCCTATCTGATTTGCTCGATTAAGACACAGGAGGACGAAACAACAGCAGAAACCGCAGCAGCAGCCAAAAACGCCGGCGAGAACTCCATTTTTTCCGGCGAACTTCGAGCCCAAGCAAACTAGAGGCACCCGGCCTCTTCCACCCATCCCCCTGGCCTCCTGGAGGTCCGAATAAGATGATGGAGGCCTCAACCGAAGACGAGAACGACCGGAGAACGCCCAGGCAAGCTCCAACTCCGGCGACCCCGACAGCGATCTTGACCCGTCTCGTTTCTTCACCGTCTCGCGATTTTTGGACTGGGTGACGATTCCGTAGACGAGAACGAATTATAGGACGTGCTTGGATTTTGGTAAGTTAATATGCCTAGTCTCGTGTGCCTTTCTTTTATTTCGCGTATCGCGTGAGTTATTTGTGAAATTACTACCGTACTTGATTTATTTGAGTTATTTGCTTATTTTGAAATACTCTTCCCTAAAGTATCGTATGAGAAATAATAACCCGAATCCGAAAATAAGAATCCGAAAGAAGTACGTCTAAACGAAGTACCAATCAAATCCCGACTACCACATTACGCCTTGATTAATTAGTTCACAAGCCACAATAATCGAATGTGTTTGTCCTCCTTTCATGTCCAAATATATTTTTATGCTTTTATTTCTCAAAATGTGATTTGTGTTATACATGTTCGACTTGAGATTTCAAATACTTGTCTAAATGTTTCTTTGAGAACTATCACGTGAAATTAATAACACGTAATAACGTAAAGTGAAAACAGTTGTGCGGCGGAACCTTATATACATTGTGGTTATGATATTTGGGATGGCATGGCCACCCGTTCTATTATTGATCTTTTGCTCGGTTGCAATTAGCCCCGGGTTGCTCCCTGTACTCACCTCTCTGGCCGCAAGAGTCTTAGGGGGGTGCCGGCACTTAAGGTCTTGGATGCATGCGAGATGGTTGGTTCTATATTATTGGATTGGTTCGTTCCCTGCTACAACTAATTAATAAATACGGTTTTTGATGAACAAACAGAAAGAAATTCTATATATGAGATTTTCCCCCTAATCGGGACATATGGTGGTTTGCGAATATTTCCTTGAAATTATAAACAGCAATTGGTCGAGAATCTAATACCATACGTGTTTTATTTGTCTGAGAATCTATTACTATACATGTTCTATTTGTCTACTTGGTTTTTTTGAAAAAAAAAAACTCTTCTTTAGAAGTATTGTATAAATTGGTATCCAAATCTAAATAACGAATCCGAAAGACGAACATCTATACTCTATAATGTGAAATAATTTGAACATCTACGCTCCTTACACGATTCTACCTCTTGAAAGAAAATTCGTAACTATGTAAAGTGGAAAGCCGTTGTGCGTGGGTTTGTGTCATATCCCTGATACGATACATTTCTGACATATTGTGTTGGTTACTGTTATGAGATTATGAGGCTCTACCTCCTTCTGATTGAGTTATGGTTATGAGGCGCTGTGATGCGACCTCCTGTGTTTGAGTTATGGTTGTGGTAGTGCTTTTGCACATATGAGAAAGAGGTTGTGGATTGGATATGGTCACGCCCCGTATCAACTAGTTACTAAAATGGATTTCTGGACTTGATTCCTATGGATATGAGATATCTTGAGATTAAAGTAATATGGTGAATATTAACAGTGAGATCCCGGGATGGACCACATCTTCGGGTTTATAACACGAAATTTGAGATCGTTACGAGATTGGACACACCGAATCAGTTGTGAACGCTTTTCCCGCGAGTGTTTGATATTTATCAGCGAATTGGTTATTCCTGTCATATGTCTCATCATCTGTTTACGTGCTATGGGTGTTAGCTTACTCAGCCGTTTGCTGACTATTTTCTATAAAAACTGCGTCGGCTTTTGCTATTTTAAAACCGCAGGTTGGCTATCGAGGTGGGGAAACGTAACGCTTTTCCCGCGAGTTTTGATATTTATTATTTATCAGCGAATTGGTTATTTCTGTCATATGTCTCATCATCTGTTTACGTGCTATGGGTGTTAGCTTACTCATCCGTTTGCTGACTATTTCTGTAAAAACTGCGTCGGCTTTTGCTATTTTAAAACCGCAGGTTGGCTATCGAGGTGGGGGAACGTTCACGACACCGCTGGATAGGAAGACTTGCTAGATGGATTATCACATAGTATATTATTCCACTGAAAAGTGTATTTTCAAGATTTTCAAACTTTATCACTGTTTGTATTGGAATTGTAATAAATTGTATTTTGAAATGTTATCGATGGTTGTACTACCTATGAACCGACGATCCTTATCCGTTCCCAATGAGGCTCATCACCTCGGGCGGGGACATCTCTTCCGAACGTGGGGCCCGGCCGGCCTTGCGGCTCGGTGGGGTGTTGCAGCGGTCACTCGACCCGTTTATTTTAACCCGATCGCAACCTGTCGGGTCGCTCCATGTACTCACCTCTCTGGCCGCGAGGAGTCTTAGAGGGGTGCCGACACTTAAGGTCTTGGATGCGTAGAGTTAGTAGATCTTCCACGTACCAACAAATTTAATAATACAATTTTCTCTAAGATTTGGACATTTATAAAAGAAAAGAAGAAGAGATTGAGAATCATACTCCCCAATTGCAAGTTGAAAAAGAAAATTAAAAGAAACAGAATTTTTACTTATGCTCCTACTTTATTCGACGAGTTTACTCTTCATGTTTCATTTGCTCTTATTATTTACTTTGTAAAAAAATTATTCGTCATTATTTGTTTTACGAGCTTGGGTGTTACTTACTCAGTATTTTCGTGCTGACTTCGAAGATTGCGGTTCATGTTTCCTTCCCACTGCAGGCTTAGGAGCTGAAGACTATGGCATAGCAGGGTACGGGACTCACTTAGATGGATATCATCACTAGTAGTAATGTAGTATGGCTAGTTCAACATAATGTAGTAGTTTTAAAAACGCGTGTGTAAAATTTAGAGACTTTTGTGATGTTTAATATTATGTATTAAATAAATAATTTGGGATTTTATGCTTTTGATTTCCGCCGTTACTCTTAGGATCGCCCTCCTGGTCTTGTCCGAGCCGGATAAGGGGGTTGTTGCACCCTTGGCTAACGGCGAACCGCCATGGAGCCCTTGCGAGACCAGTGTTGGCTCTGATACTATTTGTAACAACCCGAGCGGATTAATGTCCCAACAAATTCTTTACTCGTACCACTGAATAAAAGTGCTTAAGCCTTGAAGCTGCTACTCGTACCACTGAATAAAAGTGCGTAAGCCTTGAAGGTGCTAGTAGTAATCCACAAGGTTTACCATATACCAGATGTCAAACTCACAAATCTCCAATATGGGACATGGTATTACAATCCCACAACCATACAATATATACATCTAATCCACAATATCAATTTAAAATATCTCAATGTGGGACGGAATATTACAACATGGCTCCAACAAAAGCAACTATCAAATTCATTTTTATAGATCTCGTCATCTACTTCCAGAAAGCCGTATGCTTTAGAAGAAGCTTGTACAATTTGGGAAGGGGTTTGATTGATCAAAAAGTAGAATCTACTTCAACCGATATGCCCTTAGGCACGACCATACATAACATAGAAATCACACTTGGAAATGGTGGACAATTAGTTAGAGCAACGGGTGCTGTAGCAAAACTTATTACAAAAGAGGGGAAGGAGGAAATTTGACTTTAAGGATTGGTCAATGATATATGACTGCTTCAAGATCAAGCTATAGTGTTATGTGACAATCTAAGTGCAATATGTCTATCTAGAGATCAAGCGCATCACGGGAGGACGAAGTATATTGACGTTAGATATCACTTTCTGAGAAACGAGAGGAGGATCAAAGTGCTGAATGTTGGAACAGTTGATAATCCTACGAATATTTTCACGGAGCCGGTTCCGGAGAGCAAGCTCCAACATTGCTTGGAATTGCTCAACATCACGAGTCACTAGAGTCCTTCGGGGCTATAAGAACCTCTTCGGGGTCGGTGAGTCTCCTTGATTAGAGTCATTTGGGTGTGGAGGAGATCAAGCTTTGTTTTCAAGTGGAAAACCCGTTGTGGTTGCCGAGAAGATTCAAGTCATTTGTTGGATTATGCCTTGAATGGGTATTTATAGAATTTACTGCAGGGTTTGGGACGAGTACGAGCCATTGGGAACATTCCAAGAAAGCTGAAAGAATCTGGTAGTAGCTGAGCTCGCACGAGCTATGAGACAGCTCGCACCAGCTGGTTGAGATTGCACCAGCTTTGGAACAAAATATAGAGAATGAAGTGGACATATGGAGAGAAAATAGTTAAAATTAGTGAGAAAATTTAGAAAACATGTTATAATCAACGTAAATCGGAGAGGAATATGATTTTGCCTAACAAAAAATCATCGCAATTGAACACCTATTTTATGTTTTGCATGTGAAGATGCCTATGCTATTGAAACCAAATTTTTACCAATTTCTTTATAATTTGCCTAATAAAATTGTTTTGCATAACTAACCTATTGGATATGCTCAAACACACTTCCACTCAAATGATACCCATTTAGTTTCTAAAAAAAATAAAATAAAAAAGGGTAAAAGACACTTTCCACCCCTATCTTTTGATGAAATTCCACTTTGCTCCCCTGACAATAGAATAATTCCATTTTCCACCCTTGTAACTAACAGACCTTAACGGTTGTGTCGAAAAGACCTTTTTACCCTTGAAGATCTACAAAATTACTCACTATATAACTACCTTATATTCACCCTAATCCTCACTTCCCGTCCTGCGTCTTCTCATTCTCCTTCCTCTCCATCTCATCTTCTCTATCTTCTAACCCTAGCCACCATCCTCCAACCCTCTCCACCTCTCCACCTCTCTCTCTCTTCCTCTCGTCTTCCTTGCCGGACTCATCCTTGGCCGCAATCGTCTCTCTCTTCACCTCCTTCTCCTTCCTTTTCTCTATTTCCGTTCGAGTTGGGTCGCGGTGGTGGGTTGTTGGCGGCGGCCGTTTGACGCAGCGACGGTTGGTGGTGAGAGAACGAGGGAGTGATGGCTGATATTAGTGATGGCGGCCGTGGGTGGTTGCGGATATGGGCGAAGGTGGCGGCTGTGTTCTCAAATCGAGAACCACGAGAGGGACAATGAAGAAGACCTGCGGAGGCGGCGGCGTGAAAAAGAGATAAACCGATAAATATCGGGTCTGGTAAACAAAAACCCAGGTGAATGAATTCAAATTAGAGCTAATTGATTCTTCTAATTTTGTTGTGCCTAAAATTTTGAAATTTTGGGGTGGTTCTATTGAACCGATTGGAAGGAGGGTGTTTCAAATCTTTATGGGTAGGTAAAGGGTTTTTTGGTGATTTGATTCCGTTTACCCAGATTTAGGTGTCATGTGCATATGTTTTTTAACATTGGAATTGCTTCTTCGATTAGAAAAGTTTGATTTCATTGACCTGGGTTTCGTATGATTCTGCTTTGTGAGTGAAACTGGGGTTGGCTGTTCAAATTTAATCTATATTGCAACTAGCTCAAGAGTTTTCTGCTTGAATGGGTTTTAGTGTATGATTATGACACAATTTGCCAAACGGGGGATATGCTTGTTTGGAACTTTGAATCTCAGCTTGTACAACTAACTATATAACAGTGGTGTATACATCTCAAAGTCTAAACCTTCTGACTTTACAAAATTGTTGATTGATTTAAATATTTAGCTCCCAGAGAGTTCTTATTGAGACTGTGCTTCCTTTTCATCTGCAGTTGGACAGATTCACACCAAACTAATCGGCAATGGACATGGACTACTGTGGTGGTGGTTGGTGGCAGTGGGTGGTTGGAAGAAGAAAATTGAAGCTTGATTGTCTGGGTTTTGGTATGAGCTGAAAGCCATAAGATGGTTTGTTCTGAAAGTGTTTGTATGATAAATTTTGATGGGATATATGAAGAATTTTGTTATTGGTAGATAGTGTAATTTTATTAGTTGGCCAAGGGTATATCAGTCCCTTACCAATTCAGGGGTAGAATTGTCAAAAAAAGTACAAAGTTTGATTTATGGACGGAATATGACAGAAGGGTGCTATGTGTCCACTGATTTTCCGTTACGAAGGGTGCAAAGTGGAATTTTTCAAACGTTGGGGGAGCAAAGTGGAATTTCATCAAAAGATAGGGGTGGAAGATGTCTTTTACCCAATAAAAAATGATACCCATTTACGCCCCAACAGTTCTATTCGTAGGAGGTGTCCAGAACAAAATGGTCGCAAGACAGTTCACCAGAAGAAATTACATGTTCCTTTGTTGACATTCTAACTATGGTAAAATATACAAATTCAGTAAGTTGCCAGTCACCTATCACTGAGATTCAATTCGGTGATTTCCTTCCATTACATATAATCAACTATCACCTAACCTTCATTATCAATAATAATACTATAAAATTCAGAAAAAAAGTCTAGACGAATGAGATTCATCTGCCTACAGCTCTATGCTATCAAATAAATCACAATAATTATTGATTTGCTACCAGAATTAGACTTCCTTAATTGTAAAGTCTCCACCAATAAATCTTCTTCACCAATAATTACCAGATCTGATTCGCTAATCCAATTAGCCTAATCAATTCGATTCATTTTAAGCACATTGCCAGACATGTCTTACCGTCAAATGAATTTGATTCGTTTTAAGTATCTGTTTGACAACTCATTTTTCTATATCAACGTTTCACTCAAAGTATGTTTGGAGCTCTGTTTCTTTCATGTTTTTCTCATAGTTGTCAAAACGCTCAGACGATCTCAAGCGATGGAGTCGTGCAACTGCCAATGCGCCCATCAATAACAATAATGAGGATTTTTAATTTAAACATAGCTGCATTATTGAAGTTATGACACTTAACATGTTGCATTATCAATTCACCTTGACAAATACTTGCATTATTAAAATTTATAACATTTAACCCAATATGCATTTTTTTTGAGAAGCAATATGCATTTTCAATTTACCATGAAAATCATCTGCATTATTCAATATTTTATGACAAATCGCCTATTTCAATTAGTCTTAGCTACGGGAAGTAACGGTAATTGTGTAAACCTTACGCAATGACATTAATTAATGAAGGAGTACATGAATGATGCAAATTGGTCATTGCATAACATTTATACAATTCCCTATACTTTCCATAGCTTTGACTAGTTTATTTGTCACAAAATTAAAATGCACGGAGTTTTCAAGGTAAATTTATTTATTTTTTCTTTTTTCTTTTTTTTAGAAATTATTTTTGTTGTCGACCGGATTCGAATTCAGGATCTCAAGGGCTTTCAACTCTCTACCCCTTGAGCTACCACCCTAACTGCATTTTTATTGTAAATATATAATGTAGTAGGTTAAATGTCACAAATTTGAATTGTGCATGTAGTTTTCATGAGAAATTGATAATACAATATGTAAGTGTCACAAGTTCAATAATGCATCTAAATTTAACTCAAAAAAAATAATGCGTCTAAATTTAGGGTAAAAGAGTCAATAATTAACAGTAAATTAATATTACACAATATTATTTATATTATAAATAATTATATTATTACTTACTGGTACATATTATGTTATTACACATATAAAAAAAGAGTGTGCACATAAACTTTGACCTAAGAAAAGTTATGAGCATTTCGGATGAGCTATCAAAAATTAAAACTGTATGTTAATTCTATTTTAATTAAGAAGACAGTGCGTGCTTTTTAATTCATTTTTTACTTAAGTACTTTTTTCAATTGAAATGGAGTTTCATAAATACATTTTTACTAAATTCAAAACTATTAAAACATAATGAGTACTATTTCTCATTATATTGAAATATTGAAGGTTGAATATCGCACAAAGATTTTTCATATCTTTACTTCAAAAATATATAAATAAAATTTTCTCGTAGAAGTTAGGCGGTCACCTAAGCGACCTCCTAACAATTGAAGTTCGTGCGAACATTGCTTTGAAGATAAATTCTATCCGGATGCGTAGGTGACCCGTCTTTAACAACTATGAGCGTTCTATATGTAAGTATGTAAAATTGATTGTTAGTAGAAGCTTCATTGTGTGTGTCCTCGTGATTTTAAACAGTACTAAACATGTTCTATACATTGTACATACGATTCTACTAATTACTGCCTAAGTCTCATTTTAGTAAGGGATAAAAATTATTGGAAAAAGATCAGGATATAAAATGTGATATGATTGTACTGAGAAAATGCATGATAAGTGTTTGTGAACAACATTTTTTCTCTTAGTTTTCAAATAAAGGTATTTTTTTCCCTTTTGAGCACAAAATTATATTTTAAGCATCTTAGTATTATTTTCTCTTTGTTTGACTACAACACAATATTATGTTGGATTTTTTTTACACTGATTATAGCTGTTAGCAATTGGTGCGCCCATGTGGGGTGCCCAATGCAATTAACATAACCTTATGGGGTTAGTTGCACTAATACATAAACTAGAGGGGTTAGTAGCTAAGGCTCAAACCCTAGGGGTTTATGTGCAAACTTAGGAGAAGTTTTGCCTATATAAGGAGGCAGCCTCCTACATATTATATTGATTATTCAATACAGAAAAGTCTCTCTGTCTAGATTCATACTAGTTGTAGAGAACCCTAGTCTCTCTCCAACTTCATCCAAGGAGGTGGAACGTGGTGTGGAAATCAGTGTTCGTCCTCGAGATTCGCACTCGATTGGTGGGAGCAAGATCAAGGAGTAGGCGCGTGAAAGCAAGCAACACAACGATCATCCGCTGCACTAAGGAGCTTAGGAAGACAAGGTAAACACATGAATATTCCGCTTTAGTTCATGTTGTTGATCTGAGCATGTTAGATCCTTCCTGCCCTTCATTGGTATCAGAGCCATAGGCTTGTTTTTCGTGCCTCGATAAGCGTTCCCGAACCTGTATTAAAAATCGCGTTTCTGAAATTTCATAACCAGTAGACGAAACCTATATGCTTAGGTAGGGTTTTTCACGAGGATTCCAGATATATAAATTTTATATTTTTTGGATTTACGGTGAATTAGTTATGAATTTTCAAAGTTTCGGAACAGTATTAATCTGGACTGCTAGATCCAATAATTAGAACACGGTTTTCAAAAACTTGTTAAAATTGGATTTTGACCACATAATCGGGATCAGGACGAAGAGACGATCACGGGAAAATTTTTCTCGTCGCGATCGGAGCACGGGAAGGCGGCGCGTGGGCTTCACGCGCCACCGACGCCGCCCCCACGCGCGGCCACGCGCCGCCACGCGCCGCACGCGCCCAAGGGCTGGCGGCGGCTGCTGACGTGGCCCTAGGGCTGACGTGGCAGATGACGTGGCGGTGCCACGTCAGCAAGAGGCTGACGTGGCGATGACGTGGCAGCCACGTGTCAGCTGACGTGGCAGCTGACGTGGCGATGACGTGGCGGGCTGACGTGGCAGCTGACGTCAGCATAGGTGCTGACGTGGCATGCCACGTGGCATGCTGACGTGGCACATGGCCGACGTCAGCGCGTGGCGGAGGCGGACGCGCCCACGCGCGGCGGCGCGTGAGGGCGCGTGCGGGCTCCTCCCGCCGCCATTTTTCGTCCGGTTTTTTCCTAGGGACTCCAAATTAAATTTCCTATTTTTTGGGTATTTTTTCATAATTTTTGGAGCGACGGAAAATTTTAGTAATTTCCAGATTAATTAATTAGTGTTTAGCACACTTCCCGAGGCAGTTTGACGACCTTAAACACACTGTTTTGAGCCCAAATTTTTTCTGGAGACTTAGGTCAATTTTCCCTACGTTTTGCCATAGGTGGTGAGACCCTAAGTAGTAGGGAGCAATTTTCGATCTTTTTAGTTGATTAGATTATTGCTTATTAATTTCCAGTAATTATTGCTTAATTCCGGAAATTTCCAGAAAATTACAGTATGTTTATTATATTGTTATACATGCTGTTGTGGGTTGAATGGATGTGTTTGGTGCATGGATGTGGCATAGATGTTTTATATTTTGGTTTTGGTATTGTTTTTTGAATATGTAATCAAAATACGGCCTGCGAGTCGTGCCTCTCTATACTCTAGTGTCTTCTCTTCTCATCCACTCGCCTCTATGAGGTTACTTCTTATTAGAAATAAGATAGTTAATAGAGATTGAAGATTGAAGCTTCAAGAGAGGTGGCCAAACCAAAAGCTATGGCGCAAGGTGCATGGAGCAATTAGACGGTCTAATGGAGCCTCAAGCTTGGAGTCCTCAAGTAGGCGAGATGGCGTGAGATGGAGTTCAGGACCTGCTCAAGAAGTGCTCTCAATAGTGGGAGTGCACCTTAGGGGCCACATCCATTGCATATTTATTTATGCTTGTGCTTGTTTTATGTTATAACTGCGTGTGATTGGATATATATGTTTAACCTCGCATGCTAAAGAACTAAAACAAAAGAGCTCACATGATGACATGATTAAAATTGATAGGAAATCACAAGTGATGAGATTTGATTCCTAGGATATACGCTAGGTTTTGGTGGAGTCCTTGTGAGGAACTATTGAGATTAATCGATGTCACATGTTACTTAGGAGCTAAAACAAAGCTAGTAACTAATATCCACTATGTCTCATATTTTCAGTAATGTCGAAATCATCTAGTCTCATTGCCGATTCTGCTAAAGCTGTTAAGCTTAATGGGGACAACTACGATATGTGGAGCCGTCGTGCTATGTACTACATGCTAGACATAGATTTGTCCGACCATCTCCAGACAGAAAGGGTAGAACCCGTGATGAATGAGGCCCGACCGCTTGTGGAACACGAGCGGGACCTAGCTGCTTTTCATAAGTGGGAAGCAGCGGATAGGAAGGCCTGTTACAATCTTCTATGTATGATGGAAGATGACCTCATCAGGGAGTTCGAAAATTCTGCCACGGCAAAGGAGATGTGGGAATCGATCAAGAGCAAGTATGGATCCACTTCCATCACCAAGCTGCGAGTCTTGAGAATGAGGTTCGACTCATATCGCATGAAGCCTGAGCACACAATGACTCAGCATTTGAGGGCTATGGCCTTCATGATCAGAGAGCTGATTGCAGCCGGTCGTAACTTATCTGATGAAGAGCAAGTACAAGCGGTACTACGCTCTCTGCCACGCTCATGGGATCACATGAAGCGAGACATGACGCATAATGTGGATGTCAAGACGCTTGAAGATGTCAAGCGTCACCTGCTGTTGGAATCTGAGCGGATTGAGGCCGCCAAGTCCAATGGTGAGGTGATGGTGGCAGAGACTCCAAATTCTAAAGCGGACAAGCCACGCAAGAATTGGAAGAAAGCAGATAAGAAAGACAAGGGTAAAGGGAAATCCGTTGGGGGCCCTAAACCCAAGATCAACAAAGGCGCTGGTGGGAAGAAGAGCCGAAGGGTTAGAAACTTGGCAAGGGTCTTGTGCTTCAACTGCCAGAAGAAGGGTCACTTTGCTCGTGATTGCACCGAGCCAAAGGTATACCATAATCCAAACTCTGACTGTTATGTTATAAGTCAAGTTATTCATTTCTAATTCCGCTAATGAGTGGGTATTGGATTCAGGTGCAAAAGGACGCCTGAGCATGTGATTGAGGCGCGTGCACGGATTATGGGGAATGACAAACGGGCAGTAGAAGGATGCACATGAAGATGAAGCTGGAGCTCATCCTACATGACGTTTTATACGCTCCTGATGCACGCAAGAACTTAGTTTCAGTTTCTAGACTTTTGGATTTGGATTTTAGACTTGTTTTTGAGGGTAGTTTTGCCAAACTGTTTGTTGGCAACTCATGTTTTGGTACTGGTTATATTTCTCGTGGTTTATTTTATTTAGACATTGTTGGTTCTAGCATTGATGATGTTTATGATTCTCGTTCATATATTACATCTTCTAGTGATGATGATGCCACTAGATGGCATGCTAGATTGGGACATATAGGACAGGACAGGATGAACAGGCTGGCTAAGGCAGGCCTACTTGGAGATATGCCCAAGATATCATTACCTGTATGTGAGTCTTGTCTTGCAGGAAAAGCTAAACGCAAGCCGTTCGGTAAAGCAGTAAGGGCTACTGAGCCTTTACAACTTATTCATTCTGATGTTTGCGGTCCATTAAATGTTAGAGCTAGACATGGTGCTCGCTATTTCATCACATTCATAGATGATCACACTCGTTTTGGTTATGTGTATTTGATGGCACATAAATCTGAAGCGCTAGGGTGCTTCAGAAAATTTCTGCAAGAGGTAGAGAACCAACTGGACAAAAGAGTTAAGGCTCTTAGGACAGATCGAGGGCGTGAATATCTATCTGAGCAATTTAAGGAGCTCTGTGAGACTAAAGGAATAGTGAGGCAGTTGACTATTCCCTTCACACCGCAGCAAAATGGTGTAGCGGAAAGAAGGAATAGAACACTGTTAGAGATGGTTCGTAGTATGATGGCAAATGCGAATCTGCCTATCTCCTATTGGGGAGATGCATTGATGACAGCCACATACATACTGAACCGTGTGCCCACCAAGTCTGTAGCCACGACCCCTTACGAGATGTGGACCAAAAGGCAACCCGAATTGGGTCACCTTAGGCCATGGGGGTCGGCCGCCTATGTACGTAACGTCTCCCATGTTCATGGGAAATTGGGTGCTAGAGGTAAGAAATGCATCTTCATACGGTACTCTGAGCACTCTAAGGGTTACGTATTCATAGCGCAACAGCCGGATGGTAGTCTAACGGAGATGGAATCGCGAGATGTAGAATTTCTCGAGAGAGATTTTCCTAGTCAGGGAGAAGCACGTGGAGATGGCATTCTCTACGAAGAGGAGGAACCACTGGATGACACTCAGTTCTCTGCAGACCTACAGGGAACAGTCCCTATGGATCTTCAGAACAGTGGGAGTGACTTGCCTAGTGAGCAGCCCATCATATATGATGATGAAGCTGTAGAAGAACCCTCTTTGCGTAGGAGCGCTCGTGGGAGCGTACCCCGTCGACGATTTGACATCGAAGGGGAGGCCATGATGGTCACCACGCAAGAAGATGATGAACCTAGGACATTGTCTGAAGCTCTCTCATCCCCTGACAAGAAAGAATGGAACATTGCTTTACAAGAAGAACTGGAGTCAATGAAAACCAATCATGTTTGGGATTTAGTTGACTTGCCTCCTGGACGAAGGGCCATTGGAAACAAATGGGTTTTCAAGGTCAAGAGGAAGGCAGACGGAAGCGTTGAGAGGCATAAGGCCCGGCTAGTGGCGAAAGGCTACACCCAACAACAGGGTGTGGATTACGAGGAGACGTTCTCACCGGTTGTGAGAATTGCCTCCATTCGTCTTATACTTGCAATAGTGGCTAGCATGGACTTGGAACTACATCAAATGGATGTTAAGACTGCATTCCTCAATGGAGAACTAGATGAGGAGATCTATATGGCTCAACCGGAAGGTTTTGAGAAGAGAGATCAAGAGCACAAAGTGTGCAAACTGATTAAGTCCATATATGGACTGAAGCAGTCCTCAAGACAGTGGTATTTGAAGTTTCATCAAGACATTGTGGCATATGGCTTCACAATGGTAGATGAGGACCACTGTGTGTATGTCAGACGTTCCGGAAAGAAGTTCATGATACTGTCATTATATGTAGATGACATACTACTAGCCAGCAATGATAAAGGAATGCTCGGAACTACCAAAGGGTGGTTATCCTCTCGTTTTTCAATGAAGGATATTGGAGAAGCGAGTTACATCCTTGGGATAAAGATCCTAAGGAACCGCTCTAAGAGACTTCTTGGCTTGTCTCAAGAGACATACATCAAGAAGATACTTGAACGGTTCCAGATGATGGACTCTAAGCCATTCGAGACTCCCATTGCACATGGCGAGAAACTCAGCCTTGAAATGTGTCCCAAGACCCAACACGAGAGAAACCAGATGGCCAAAGTACCCTATGCAAGTGCTGTCGGAAGTTTAATGTACGCAATGATGTGTACAAGGCCCGACATATGTCATGCTGTCGGTTTAGTTAGCAGATATCAGTCTGATCCCGGTGTTGGACACTGGAAGGCTGTTAAGAGGATTCTCCGATATCTCAAAGGGACTAAGGATTACGTGTTATGCTACCGAGGCTCTGAGCTAAGGCTCATTGGCTACAGTGATGCTGACTGGGGTGGGGACCTAGACGCACGTAAATCGACCTCAGGCTACGTCTTCATGCTGGGTGGAGGAGCCATCACATGGCACAGTAGCAAGCAGACTTGCACTGCCTTATCGACCATGGAAGCTGAATACGTTGCCTGCTCCGCGGCAGCGCAGGAGAGTGTTTGGCTGAAGAGATTTCTGGTCAGCTTAGGAGCGGTTGACGAACCAAGACCAGTAACGCTTCGTTGTGATAGTATGTCGGCCATAGCTTGTGCTAAAGATCCGAAATACCACAGCAAGGCCAAACATATTGAGATAAAGTACCACTTCATTAGGGAAGTAGTAGCTAAGGGAGATATCACTCTAGAGCATATTCCTACGAATCAGATGTTAGCTGATCCAATGACCAAGCCTCTTCTTAAGGTTACTTTTGTTGGTCATACTAGGAATATAGGGTTAGGCAAATGGAACTAGATGTGAGACTGATTAAACATTTTGAGACATTGATTGATTGGATATTAGGAATGGATTTGTTTATTTATGCTGCATGTTATTTTGATACATGTATGATATGTTACATTTCCTGTACTAGCTTAGAGCATGTCACACAGACACTAAGTTGGCTCACTCACACGAGCAACTGCCTTCGCAGTATCCTGGATATGTCTGGGTGTGGCGGAAGATGAGACGGAATCCAGATAAGCGCTGAAGGCCTACGATATGATATGAGATGCCTTCTTCATATGAGCATATGGCCTATGATAAGAGCTTGAAGTCTATCAGTAGTGCTAGGAGCCTGTCAGACGGATCCAAATGTCGCATTGGAAATAAGTTCCAAGATGAGATCGGTTATGGCCAATCGAACATGGTTGTTACCCCGAACCATGTATAGTCTGTGTAGAAGAAGCCAGATGCGAGAGCTGATAATTGATCACAATAGTGTGACATGGCAGCACTCGGGCTAGTGGCCATAAGGGCTACCGGATAGACATCTGCATAGTGGTCCTTTGCAAGGATAAGACATGCGCTCTCATCAGAGTGTAAACACTATGGCGCATATTTCCCCTTGAATAATGCGCGCTTATGAGTGACCATGAGGTGATGAGTAGAATTAGTCCCTGGGATTCCTCATCGTGTGAGCCTCGTCGATCGTATGAGGATGATCGACACTGTATACCCTTTGTACTTACATCTGTGTCATGAGGAGACGGGTCGGTGGTGCTACTTTGGCGTGACACCTTACGGCTATGGATGATTCGGCCTTCCGGACACTGCTGGGAAAGCAGCTGAGCCGAATCTGAGTGACACATGTATGTAAGGAAAGATTCTCGTTGCATCGCTCTTTATTATCTTTCATTGGGCCCACCTGCAAGATCTTATGGGATCGTGTAGGATATGAAAATATAAAGGAGATGTGGACTCATTGGAGCATGGCCTTCGGGACATGGCAGGTGCTCATGATCCACGAGATGACAATCGGAGGAATCTGGGGGATACGAGAGTTACGGAGAGCATTATCACTGTTTTATGTTTTAAGGGTGCCTTCCTGCGCTGGCTATACGAGTTTGGTATGTGGATCTCCCGAGAGGGTGCCTTCCCATGCTGGCTATACGAGTTTGGTGTACGGATCTCCCGAAATGCAGGTACTCTCACCGGTCACACGCCACGGCCACACAATACTCTTTTGTAGATGATAGAAAGTTGGAGATTGATGGAGACTGGATGAATTGTGCAACCCCACTGTGCGAGTGGGAGATGTTAGCAATTGGTGCGCCCATGTGGGGTGCCCAATGCAATTAACATAACCTTATGGGGTTAGTTGCACTAATACATAAACTAGAGGGGTTAGTAGCTAAGGCTCAAACCCTAGGGGTTTATGTGCAAACTTAGGAGAAGTTTTGCCTATATAAGGAGGCAGCCTCCTACATATTATATTGATTATTCAATACAGAAAAGTCTCTCTGTCTAGATTCATACTAGTTGTAGAGAACCCTAGTCTCTCTCCAACTTCATCCAAGGAGGTGGAACGTGGTGTGGAAATCAGTGTTCGTCCTCGAGATTCGCACTCGATTGGTGGGAGCAAGATCAAGGAGTAGGCGCGTGAAAGCAAGCAACACAACGATCATCCGCTGCACTAAGGAGCTTAGGAAGACAAGGTAAACACATGAATATTCCGCTTTAGTTCATGTTGTTGATCTGAGCATGTTAGATCCTTCCTGCCCTTCAATAGCAATTACTAAAATCTAAGATTTATTTTCTCTAAAAAAAACTAAGATTTCTATTCCTAAAAAAGAATAAGAAAAAATAACTAAAATCTTTTATACCTGATAAAAAAATATATCGCAATATTAGATTTAGCTATAATATGTTGCGAGAAGGTGAATGGCGTCGTCGTAAATAATCCGAAAAGCAAGGGGATTTGAGGCACTTTACACGATCCACAGTAGAGTAGACAGATGGCAGTTGGTTATGGAACTAGGATGCACACGTCATTCCACGACGAATACGAGGGCATACCAGTCATTTACCGATGAATTAAAAAAGGTTAGCTGTTTATTTCGGCCGAAGATGTTCTCTCTATGCAATTACGGGTGCCCGTCTCTTCTCTCTCTCTCTCTCTCTCCCTTTATTTTGTTCAGTCACTCCCTCTCTCTCTCTCAATTGCTTTTTCTCTCTCGATTGCGCCCTCAAAACTCTCCTCCTTCTCTCCCACAACAACTGAGATAGCTCCAGAGAGAACACCCAATTTCCGTTAGAGCAGGAAATGCCGGAAGAGATCGTATTCCGTCACGATTCCGGCGACCGGAGATGATTCGAGTGAACAGCACAGGCATACTAGACATGGTTTTCTCATTCGACGACAACAACAACAGCACTTACCCAAAGAAGAAGAAATTGGAGGAAGACGAAACGGTGATTAACGGAGCTGGGGTTGGGGTCGGCCGGAGTAGATCTCAGGCGACTACCCGAAGAGTAACCCCAACTCCAACTCTAAACACTTTTCTGGGTTCGACGGAGAAAGTCCTCCCGAACGGCGATCTATACATCGGAAGCTTCTCCGGCAACGCCCCACACGGATCGGGGAAGTACCTATGGAAGGACGGGTGTATGTACGAAGGGGATTGGAAGAGAGGAAAAGCCTCCGGGAAAGGAAAATTCTCGTGGCCGTCGGGAGCGACCTTCGAGGGCGAATTCAAATCGGGTCGGATGGAAGGGTTCGGTACCTTCATCGGACCCGACGGCGACAGCTACAGAGGCTCATGGTTAGCCGACCGCAAAAACGGCCACGGCCAGAAACGCTACGCAAACGGAGACTCCTACGTCGGCTCGTGGCGGCGCAACCTCCAGGACGGCCACGGAAAGTACGTCTGGAGGAACGGGAACGAGTACATCGGTGACTGGAGGAACGGCGTGATTAACGGTAAGGGAGTGCTGGTTTGGGCCAATGGGAAGCGCTACGAAGGGAATTGGGAAAACGGAGTCCCTAAAGGTCACGGCGTCTTCACTTGGCCTGACGGAAGTTGCTACGTCGGAAGCTGGATTAGAGACCCGAACGGGCAGATTCTGAACGGAACGTTTTATCCCGGAAAGCAGAAGGTGAGGTTCAATCAGAAGATGTCTGCTCCGTTGATGGTTGATGAGAAGTGCTTTGTGGCAATGACGAAGAAGAGGTCGTCGGTGGACGGAGCGAGAGGGAGTGGGGCGGAGAGGGCTTTCCCGAGGATTTGCATTTGGGAATCAGATGGGGAAGCGGGTGATATAACCTGTGATATTGTGGATAATGTGGAGGCTTCTATGTTCTACAAGGACTGCAATGGGTTAGATTTTGATATGACTAGGAGGTTGAGGAAGAGCCCTTGTGTCTCCAATGGTGAGGTGAAGAAACCAGGCCAAATGATCTCCAAGGGACATAGGAACTATGACTTGATGCTCAATCTCCAATTGGGTATTAGGTAAATTGCTACTTCTCTATACCTGATTTGTTCATTTGGTTAGGGTTTTGAAGATTGTGTTTGATGATTCATATTAGGTGTATTTACTTATTGTCTTATTGATTCAAGAAAATTGATTTTGATATTTGCTTATAGGTATACAGTTGGTAAACATGCTTCAACTTTTCGGGAACTTAGGTCTAGTGATTTTGACCCAAAAGAGAAGTTCTGGACTAGGTTTCCGTCGGAGGGGTCGAAGATTACGCCGCCTCATCAATCAGCTGAGTTCCGATGGAAGGACTATTGCCCTGTAGTGTTTAGGTATTGATTCTTGTTAATTGATTCGTTTATTCCATTTCGCTTTCAGATTGTGTGATTATCGCATTGATTTGATGAATTGTTTCTAATAATAGACATTTGAGGGAGCTATTTCAAGTTGATCCGGCGGATTACATGCTAGCTATTTGTGGAAATGATGCTCTTAGAGAGCTTTCTTCTCCGGGAAAGAGTGGAAGCATCTTTTATCTCACTCAAGATGATCGGTTTATGATTAAGACAGTCAAGAAATCAGAAGTCAAGGTTAGCATTGAGCAAGTTCCATATGTTGGACATCATAGTTGAATTCATATTGAACTTCCCATAATTGGAAATATGATTTCGAGGGGTTACTATGTTTGGCATTTGACCTGTTGTTATGTTGATTCAGGTGCTTACTAAGATGCTTCCAAGTTACTACAAACATGTTTCTCTATACGAAAATTCTCTGGTGACGAAATTCTTTGGCGTTCACTGCGTCAAACCAGTGGGTGGTGTCAAGGTATGTGGTGGGGTTTGCTAGTCAAACCTGTGTTGTTTTGTGGTTTTTTCTTGTGTGGATGTTTGCTTGGAACTGCTTCTGATTATGTTTTTTTTTGTGTGTGATTAGACACGATTCATTGTGATGGGAAACTTGTTCTGCTCAGAATATAGAATTCATAGACGATTTGACCTGAAAGGATCATCTCACGGCCGGTCAACGTACAAGCCCGAATCAGAAATTGATGAAACCACCACCCTTAAGGACCTTGACCTCAATTTTGTGTTTCGGCTGCAGCACAATTCGTTCCAAGAACTCATCAAGTAAGTTTCTATGCTATTCTATAGTTCTACTCAGTTTGCTTCGATGATTTCATCCCTTTGGCATTGCTTACGTTACGATCCCACTTTTTTGCAGACAAATCAATCGGGACTGTGAGTTTTTGGAAGGTGAGAAAATAATGGACTATAGTCTGTTAGTTGGCATTCACTTCCGTGAAGACAATACCGCAGATAGAATGGGATTATCTCCATTCTTGTTGCGAAATGGTAAGTCAATCACATCCTAACTCTTCCTCTTCATTAGTTAAACGACTTGAGATACATTAGTATTGAGTTGAGCTTATTTGTTCTTTAGGCAAGAAAGATTCATTGCAGAATGAAAAGTTCATGCGTGGTTGCCGATTCCTTGAAGCAGAGCTACAAGATATGGACCGTGTTCGAGCTGGCAGGTACATATATATTTCAACCCAGCTACTTCCTTTGTTGCAGACATGAAGTTTTGACGTGTTGCTTCATTAGTTAATCTCTTCTCAACACCTAGCCTTCCTTTAGTTGCATATTCATATGGTTCATGAGCCCCATATTGTTTTTCCAACCTCAACCTCCTTATCTAGTTATCCCTCATAAACCAATGAGCCGGGGATTTATAGAATTGGTCCAACAGGATGAGTGATATAGAAACAAGATGTGGTTGATTATTACCCTTCTGGTATATGTGGCGATTTAAGTCCTTAATAATTTGTTCCACTGAATTTGGCCTTTTTGGTTGATTGGAATAATTCAAAGTTGCCGTGATTTGTCATTGGATTGCGATGGAAAACTACGTTTATGGGAGTAGACAACAGCTGTTTCGGTGGGACCTTTTTGCCATAAACAAACCGGTACTATGCCATTCCTGGGATGAGAACTGTGTCAATGTTTCATGGTTTGTTTTCTGCAATCCACCTCACTTATAGAAACTAGTACAATTATTATGCCAGCCAGATCAGTGATCTAAGACCACTAAATGAGAGTTATGCTAAAACTGGGCATATCTTCACCATTTGCTGTATCCTACCTGTGATTATTATGTTTTTACTCAATTTGGACAAGTAGGCTAGAGTCTGAAAGCTGGTCTTATTCTCTTATCAGGAAACCATTGATAAGGTTGGGTGCAAACATGCCCGCCATGGCTGAACAGATGGCAAGGAGGAGCGACTTTGATCAATACAACCAAGGCGGATTCAACAGTGTCACCCCTCATCGCAGCGGTGAAGTGTACGAAGTGGTTCTCTACTTCGGTATAATCGACATCCTGCAAGACTACGACATCAGCAAGAAGCTTGAACACGCTTACAAATCCTTACAAGCAGATCCAGCCTCAATCTCTGCTGTCGACCCAAAGTTGTATTCCAAGAGGTTTCGAGACTTCATTGGGAGAATCTTCATTGAAGACGGGTAGTGTGACACTACCCACTTGTGGCCATATACTGATATGAGAATCAAGACTCTGGTTGATTGCTACATGCACTGCTTGAAACTTGATATACCCCACCACATTTATAGAGAAAGCGACCCGGAGCTCGGCTCGTGATCCGATAAGACACTTTACTCCGGGCGCGATGAAGTTGACCGGCGGCATTGTGAAGTTGTCAACGGAGGTCTACTGGCGGTCGCCAGATTCTGGGATTATAAGCACTCATGGTTGAATTTTGTTGGATCAACAACCATGGTGGTGGAGGTGGTTATAAGGAAGGTATGTTCTTTTTGTACATGATTGAAGAGGAGGCGAAGATTGGTTAATGATTTGTTAATGTTAATTTTTTTTAGATTAAGTATTTCTTTGGTTGTTTGACCAAGGAATGTGAAGAGTTGAAAGATAGGTGTTGGGGAGAGATTCAAAATGGAGGGTAGTAATAGTAGTAGGAGGGGATTGGAATAAGTGAAATGTACAGAACACAATTTGATATAGAGAAATGAAAAAAGTTGCAAGGGTTATGACATGTTTATGGTTTGATGAGTTCCTTTGGGATGCTACAAAAATTGATTTCCAATGTTGCGGGGGGACCCTTGAAACTCTTCTTTTTTGGGCTAAAGACACATCTCTCTCCCTGTTGATGGAGTAATATAATGGGACCAGTCTCTTTTTCTGTCTAGGGAGAGAGATTGCTTTTGTGTTGATTGCAGTGAAAGAGGGGCATTGGGGCAGGAAGGGTTTAGGGACATGAAAAGAAGAGAAAGCTCCAGAAAGAAAGATGCGCTTGTATTCTTGTTTCCCATCTACCTCTACCTTCCCTGTCAAAACAGATTTTATTTTCTTCTGAATATGATCTCATGTGTGTGTCTGGAAACTATTTTTTTAAACCAATTTGATTAGGAAAAAAGGATAATCTAATTTTAAAGAACAATTTTGAAAAGAAATTTACCATCATTATTTTCTTATTTCTAAACTGATTCTGAACATGCTATATGTTCAATTTTCGTGATATTTGTTTGTGAAGGATGAATCCTTGGAAATTCTAAAAATTGTTTATGGGGATCACCTCTACTACTAGTACATCCACATGATAAAAGTCACATGGTAAAAGTTGATGTTGGGAACTTTAGACCATTGACCAAATCAGAGAGATCCCTTGCCCCTCTCCATTGTTCAAAACAGCATGGGGAATTCACTGCCATGAAGGGGGACCTTATCCCCCCGATGCTAGTAGTATTTCTCTTCCATTTTGAAGTTGACATTTTTCACATTTACTTCTGAGAGCACTTCTCTTTCCAAATTTATGATAACTTCTTTTTGTCATCTTCTACCGAATGGAAGGGTATGTAGTTATTCTTATAAATCAAGGTTGACAGATCAGTTGACAGAATGTTTGAGCTCTATCTTACCCTAGAATTTGAGCACCTCTATCCTCATGAAAAGCCGGAGCTTTCACTCTTCACCGCAAAGAACTGTTTGTGTCGAGATAAAGAAATTGGAAGTAGTAGTAGTATTAGTACAATTGTGACCAGAAAAAATGTGATGTCATTTTATTTTTAAAGATTACCCAAAACATACAAGTACTAGTAGTATTCAATGACGTGACTTGGATTCGTTTGAACAGCTACAGCAGAAAGGAGAATCCTCTGACTAACAAGGACTACAAGAACAGTGTTTGCTGGAAATGATATGAGGGGTGATGGGTATGGTAGTTGTTGAAGAGGAGCTGGAACCTGGAAATATTGATAGCCCCTCTAGCTAGACACTGCCTCCCTCAAGAAGGGGCACCCTTTTGC
This sequence comes from Linanthus parryae, assembly GCA_023055425.1. Taxonomy (NCBI): domain Eukaryota; kingdom Viridiplantae; phylum Streptophyta; class Magnoliopsida; order Ericales; family Polemoniaceae; genus Linanthus; species Linanthus parryae. The sequence continues at coordinate 75,762,095 of JALGPY010000006.1, read as the reverse complement.
ATGGTAGGTCTTCTCAGCATGCCTAGAAAGCCACCCTATATAAACAACTACACTAGGGAGAGTAGTATGAAAAAGATCCCCTCCACAAGGATACGTAAGATTTTGTTTCAACATCAAACATTAGTGTTTGATTCCAGCTTAAAATCACAATAATCTCGTGAAAGTAATTTATGGTGAATAAGTTGTGTGAAATTATAATCTGAAAACTGTTTAACGTATCCTGAAAATTTGAATTAAAATTAAAGTGCATTTGACAACATTTGTAACTTTTACTACAAAATTTATGGATTTGTTCTTTATTTGAACTTATGATTAGGGATGGCAACGGGTCGGATCTGGATCGGATCAGGCACTTCCCGATCCAAATCCGACCAGGAGAACTAGGATCCAGATCCGATCCAGATCCGTTCGGATCGTCTCTGGGTTCGGATCTGATTGGATCGGGTTTCATTCAGCCGATCTAAATCCGATTTGTGGATCCATATAGTACGTGGTCGGATCGAATTCAGATCGGATCAGACTCAGATCTGAAATAAAATACAAAAAATAATATAAAAAATAAACACAATTTCATACACTAAAGCTTGTTTGTAAGTTACAGAGCCTAAAACACAAAAAATGGATTTGTAGGTTGGAGTTACTATTATATTTTCTTGGAAGTGTAAGTGGGGAGGTAATAAGGGCATGTTTGATGCAAGGATAAAGAAGATGTACAATAATAATAGTATCAATAGCGGGTAATAAATGGTGTTTGATGCAGGGATAATTTCAAGGGGGATTCTATCCACCCTTATTATCTATACCTCCTATATGCCTAAAATCTAATCCCACAATGTAGGTGAGATTGAATACAAAAGTCTTAATACCCCTATTTATACTGGTGCAAACAAACATGTTACATAATCCTTCCTATATAATTATTACTCTCTTAATATCAATACACCCTATAATACTGTAGGGCCCCCTGTACCCTCAATTTTTAATCCCGACATCAAACGTGCCCTAAGAGTATATTCATAAAGCACAAATATACGTCGGGTCGGGTCGGGTCGGAACCCGATGGATCTGCCATCCGATCCAAATCCAGATCTAAATCCGATTGGGTCTGGCTTTCCAGATTCAAATCCGATCCATTTTCAATTGGATCGGATTAAGATCTGATCAATTCGGCTCGTATCGCTTGAATCTCAGATCGGATCGGACCATATTGCCATCCCTACTTATGATACATTTAAATATTATGCATTAACACGAATAAATAATTCATGCATATTTAGAGTATGATATTTCAGAAATTATATCTAAAAAATCTCCATAATCGGAGATTATATAATCTACATAATATTAGCAAATTAAACTAAAATCTTAATTAAAATATTTACAAAACAAGCGAGTTTAATATTTTTGGCACTTTAATCTCAAATGAGATTGAAATCTCCAATCAAACATGCACTTAATATTACCTCCGCTTCTCCTAAATCTGTCCAGTGCACTATTCACCGGATATCAACTCGTACAAAAAAGAGTTTACAACAAAATACTGACTTTTGGCTGATTACTAATTTAACCACCGTTTGCATGCGAGAGCCATCGTGATTCCCGCGAGTTACCCCAAGTAAACTAGTCAAACACCTGTGTGGGTTTTTGAAGAGAGCACATAGACCACATTGAGAGTATCATTAAAAAAATGAGTGAATAAACATCTTAGCATGTCATGTAAAATGGGTTTATAAAAAGAGCACAGAGACCACAATGAGAGTATTAGTAAAAACTGAGTGAATAAACATCTTAGCATGTAAACAAAATAGCTAAGATAGGTTATGGGGTTTCTTGCTTAAATATTTTTAACTGTTTCAAAAGTATAACTGCATGTTTGGTATCGCTAACTGGATTAAAAAATTGGATTTTAATCCAATTAGATTAAAATTGGATTTTAATCCAATTGGATTAAAATCGGCCTCTTTTCAACTATCTTGTTTGTTATGCCTGCAGATTTTAATCTGATAATCTGCAGATTAAAATAATCTTTGTGTAATTGTAGAATCTCCAAAATTGGGGATTATGCAGCTTAAAATCTCTAAAAAAAACTTTGATATCTTTTTTACATTAGCATAATCACAGTTCAGTTATAAACATGTGTATTCAATTACTTGACTTAAGTGCTCTTTAAGTATTATAAAATTGATCAAGTTAGTGATCTATAATTTCTGCTCATACCAAACAGATTGTGGTTATCAATTATGTTGGGTTTTCTTTTCAGATTATTGACAGCTGATTATTGAGATCTTCAGCTGGTACCAAACAGACTCATAATCTGCAGATTATTAGTCAACTTAAATTAAAATCTGACTTAAAAAATTTACAAAACAAACATGATTAATTTTTTCAGGCAAATTTTAATTTCAAATGAGATTAAAATCACGAACCAAACACGCACTGAGTACGATTATCAGAGTAAGTTGTTTCAAAAGTATAAGTACAAATGTTAGAGTACGATTCCCTTTTTTTAGAAGTTTTCATAAGTAGTTGTTTCCATTCAGAGACGTTGTTACACAAGTGGTCAATTCGTTTACCGAGGTAGTCCATAAGATTCTACAAGTGGAATGTTTTCATAACAAAAAATGTCTTTCACAAGTAGCATGTCAATCAAATGATAAACGTCTTTCACAAAACAAGTCATGTTTATTAATTCGCAGTATCCAGAGAAGACCTTGGTAAATAGTAACATATGATAAATACGTAAAAGAGGGTCTGAAAAACCAAACACTCTACCAGGCGTTGTCAGTCGGATTCCCGTCCCGTCAATCATCAAAAAATGCATCCAACTACACCTTATGTTTCTACTCCCCCTATAGCTCATCAGACATATAGGATAGTACTGAGATGTTGTACTCTAGGCAATAAGGCGAAGAATCGAGCCACTAAGGGCATCAAACTGAACGCAATAGTAAGTCCAAGACTCCAACAGGTAGTCAAGGGAAACTACATAGAAATTGTGTATTCGTCTAGAGCCAACATAGTAAACATAACGTAAGCATATTACACAATCGCATACCCAACTGATTTTGGTACATGCGATCTTTCACTTTACGCTGTGATAATTTTTAGACAAAATTGCAACACAGGTACCTAAACTTTATTTTTTTTTTTCCGACAAGTAGGTACCCAGACGTTGAAATTTTGCAGTCACAGTCCCAAACTTTCAAGAATCATTCAATTGGTTACTCTTCCGTTAACATGCCATCCATATTGGATGAAATAATATAAAACTTCCAAGAATCGTTCAATTGATTTCTCCTTCAAAACATAGGGGTGAGCTCGCCATAACAGATAGTTGTTGTCCAACTTCAATTGGACGAGCGATTTCGTATTCGCAATGAGGAAGGTGAGACCTGCAGGAAGATCCTCCATAGCTCTGCTTAGCAAAACTCGGTATGAAAGAGAACGAGTTGATACAGAAAAACACAGTAACTCGACAAAAGTCGACATACAACTCTAGTCGCAACTCAGTAAAATAAGAAAAATTTGACGAGCAATAACTCCGAAGTAAATGTGCCGAACGAGATCAGAGATGCAGAGAATCAAAGAAGCATTGGGAATTGCAACGATGTAAGATTGAAGAACACCGGAGCAACCACAGAAGAGGAGAAATCACCATAACTTGCAAATGGAACCACTGGAAACAATGCAGAGACATATCGATTTAGGAACGACAACAAGCGTGGCTGGCTCGATACCATAAATTAACTTAACTCAAGAATCATAGAGATGTGAAGATGAGGAAGAAGGGAGAGAAGAGATGAAGAATATTAAGTATTTCATTTTTTTTGAAATAGGGATATATATAACTTAGGATAGATTTTTATCTGTCAAGTATTCATTACACACAAACTCGGGACAGACAACACACCAAGTTAGTACATTTGATGCTCTTGAAGCATAGTAGCAAATTCATCTGCTAATTTATTTCCGTTTCTCGGAATCCAGGTCACTTGACCGACTTTTAACTTTCCCAATTTTCTACCTATTAATTGGGTGAGTCGGTTCATTTCAGAACCCTCTAGACCACTGTTGTTCATCGCAAGCTGCTCCTCTTTCATCATTCTGTTGAGCTTTCTCTGCAACACTTGTGAATCAGTTTCCACCATACACGACTGAAAACCAAACTCTGAGACCAGATCTAAGCCACGATTCAGAGCTTCTGCTTCAAAGATGGTCGAATCCGTATGAAAAGGCAGAGGGTAAGCCCAAGCTCGAACAAAATCTCCGTTTGAGTTTCGGATGACAGCCGCTCCTGTTGCCGTTTTGGAAGACATGCAGCAAGCGGCGTCAAAATTACATTTGAGTTGACCAGCAGGAGGAGCTTTCCACCGGTTAGAATCGCTTTTCCGATCTGCAACCACAGAACCACCACAAGTGTAAGTCGATTCTAAAAACTCTAAACAATTTGCTTTGCTATTGTTGAGAATTGCAGTTTTGGAGATAGAAACTGATTTAAAGTTTTTTTTTATTTCGAGAACACCAAATTTTCCAAAGAGCAAAAGCAAAAAGGGCTCTGTGATCAGCTTTTAAAGAAATAAGGATGTCAAGGATGCAATCACTAATCGGTAAATTTTTTGGCTGAAAATTGAAAGGCCAGTCCTCTTTCTTCCAGAGTGACTGCATCCATTTGCAGTAAAAAAACAGGTGAGGTATGTCTTCAGTACCCCTATTGCAGAAAATACAAGTAGTAGAGACATCAATTCCTTTGCTTTGCAGCTTAGATTTCGTTGGTAAAAGATTGTTTATGACTCTCCACATAAAAAAATTGATTTTGTTTGGGACTGTAAGACTCCAAATAGTGTTTTTATTTGTTGAATTGCTGGTGGTGGTAGGAATGTTTGAAAGAATGGATTGGTTTTGTATTGAGAAAGTAACATGGTACCCATATTTGACTTTAAAAACACCATCTTTTGTTTGTGACCAAACCAAGAAATCATTCCCTAAATTGTCATGTCTGGGAATGTTTAGAATTGCCTCAACTTCATCTTTTGATAAATTATTATGAAGAAGGTTTTGGTTCCATTGACCATCAGCAGTAAATAAATCTTTGCCAAGAGTGTTGATGGGTAAAGTTTGAGGACTTAAAGGGGTACGTCCAAGACCTATAGGAATCCACCTATTTTGATAAACTAGAGTGTTAGCACCATCCCCTATGCCATGTCTGAAACCCCTAAAAACAATATCTCTAGCGAAGGTAAAACCTTTCCAAATAGTAAAAGAACGATCATTTGGATAAGCAGCCAAAGGATTGGAAAAATAATAGTACTTACCTTTCATGACCCTTGCAAGTAAGGAATCCGGTTTTTCCCATAGACGCCAAACTTGTTTTTCTAGTAAAGACAGATTAAAAGCATGGAAATCCCTAAAACCCATACCACCATCCTTCTTAGGGACACACATTTTGTTCCAATTTCTCCAAATAATGCCCTTGTTATCACAATTATTAGTCCACCAAAATCTTGAAATAATTTTGTGGATTTCCTCACAAATAGAATTCGGTAAGAGATACATGGACATAATATATGTAGGAATAGCTTGGGCAATAGATTTAATTAAAACTTCTTTTCCTCCAAAGTTAAAAATTTACTTTTCCAATCGCAGGTTTTGTCAATAATTCTTTGCTGGAGAGGATTGAAATAAATTTTTGTGTTCCTACCAAAAATCACTGGAAAACCAAGGTAATTATCATGCCCATCAGAAATAGGAATTTGAAAGATGCTAGAAATCTGAGTTTTAATATTCGTGCTAACTTTGGGACTAAACACAAGAGAAGATTTTTCTTTATTAATTCTTTGTCCCGGAGCTTGACAATATTGATGAAGAATAAAGTTCAGAGCAGAGGCATTAGTAGTACTAGCCCTTTCAAAGAGTAAGCAATCGTCAGCAAAAAGAAGATGAGCAACAGAGGGACTATACCTACTAGCTTTAACACCCTTTAAAATTTTACCGTTGATTGCTTTTTTAATAAGACAAGAAAGCCCTTCCGTACAAATAACAAATAAATAAGGACTCAGAGGGTCACCTTGTCTTAAATCCCTACTAGGTTTGAAAGAAGAAGTCTTTTGACCATTAATAAGGACACTAAAGCTTACAGTGGAAACACAAAGCATAATTTTTTGAATTAGAGCATTTGGAAAACCAAGTTTTTCTAAAACAGAACAAAGGAAATCCCATTCAATACGGTCGTAGGCTTTTGCCATCTCTAATTTTAGTGAAAAGGAACCCTCTTTGCTTCTTTGGTTATGCATAGTATGTAAAGTTTCCTTGGCAATAATGGCGTTATCAGTAATAAGTCTATGTTTAATAAAGGCGGACTGAGACTCATCAATTATAAAAGGTAAGAAATTTCTCAGTCTATTAGCAATAGTTTTAGAAATCAATTTATAGGAAACGTTGCATAAACTTATAGGACGAAAATCAGTTACTTTGGTAGCATTTTTCTTTTTGGGGATTAAGACAATGCACGTTTCGTTCATAAAGGAAATATCACTACCATTATTCAAAAAGTTTAAACAACATCTTAAAACATCATCCCCAATCTCCGGCCAATAAGTTTAATAAAATAAAGTGGGGAGACCATCCGAACCGGGGGCTTTTAGAGGATGCATTTCATCAAGCGCAGTTAAGATCTCTTCTTTTGTAAAAGGATCGTTAAGTTTAGAAACCATCTCATTAGTTAACTTATTCGGAATAGCATTGACAACATCATAGAAATTGCTTGTTTCAGTAGTGAACAAATCTTTGAAATAATTAATGAAAAGGTTTCCGATTTGAACAGGATCAGTAACAATACTATTATCATCATTCTCAATGCAAGAAATATTGTTTTTCCTTCTTCTATTAGAGGCAACTTTATGAAAAAAAACAGTGTTTTTATCACCATCTTTAAGCCAGATTGCTCTAGATTGTTGTCTCCATCTAAGTTCCTCATGCGCATTCAAAATATTAATATCTCTAATAATACTTTGAATTTGATGAAGGTTTGCAGCAGTAGAAGGAAGGTCATGCAAATGTTTCAAATGCTGATGCAGAACATGGCGAAGATGCATTTTTTCTTTGTGATTTTTACGCCCCCAATTTTTTAGATTGACAGTAACATTTGAAATTTTGTCATGTAAAAATTGTAAACTTAAAGGACTAGAGATAGGTTTTTGTAGCCATACCTTCTTGATAATGTTGCGACACTCTGGAGCTTTTGTCCATTCTGCTGCAAAGTGAAACCTTCGAGGTCCTAGATGCGCCGGAGGATTCGACGAAAGATTGAAGATGATAGGAATATGATCCCACCCCGAGGTAAGATAGTTCTCCACACTTATATTACTGAACTGATTTTCCAGAGCATGTGTCACCACCACCCGGTCTAATCTCTCTGCTACGAACGCGGACCCTGATCTTCTGTTATTCCAAGTATATTTGTGTCCCTTAAAACCAATGTCTCTTAAGTAACAATCTGCAAGCACTTTGCGAAATTCCTGTATCTGTCCCCAATTCCTCATTCGTCGCCCTTTTTTCTCATTCTGAGATAATATTTCATTAAAGTCCCCTATAATGACCCAAGGACTCCCAGAACCTGGATTTAGCCGACGTAGAGTTTCCCAAGACATACATCTGTTAGACGTACCTGGATCGCCGTAGAAAAAGGTGGCATGGAAACCTTTGTTCGGTTGATCAGGAGGCCGAATAAAGGTATGGATGTAGAACTTGTTAATTTTCAGAACCCGGATATCTATATCTCTTTTCCAGAAAAATGATAACCCTCTCGAGAGACCTTCTCTTGGTACAGTTATCCCATGAGTGAAACCTAGTTTTTGTCAACAACGTTGAGCCTGAGAAGAAGTCTGCTTTGTTTCAATAAGAAAGATGACGTCTGGGTGACTTCTTCTACACAGGGAAGATAAATATTGGAATGTGCAAGGCTTCCCAAATCCCTGCACATTCCAACTGATAAGATTCATTGTGGTCGGCAGGACCGGCTCTCACCGATCTCTGCCGCTGGTAGGGTAAGAGAAAAGTCTCTATTACCCAAAGATGAATCTGAATCACTTGGTTCTTCTGCCTTCTTCTTCTTTTTTGATTCCTGGGATAAATCTGAATTCTTATTAGGAACATCTTCTTTATCATCAAACATTATTCTCCAGGCCTCGTCAATACTGTCATCGTCTTCGTCATCATTTTGTTTCCTCTTTGTACCAGTCATCGTACCCTCTTTAACCGTAACTATCTGTCCTCTGGCTTGCGGAATACCATGTTTTTGACGAAGATGTCTAGTATCCTCCAAAACGTCACTTTCTTCATCCTCACCTCTGTCCACACAGTGTAGTTCCCATTCCATCTCCCTCCGAGATTCCTTTGCCTGTTGCCTTTCGTGGAAGTATTTCTCTTCCGCTGTCATACCCAAATCCTCATCATCATCCTCAAATGAACCCCCTGTATATCCCGATGTGTGGTTCAACTCGAACCCAGTGTTCTACGAAGAGGGTGCAGCCATTGGACCAAAAGCATGAGTGATATCTGCGGTTAAACCCATAACAAAGTTGATCATGGCTTTGTTTGTAAGCCATTGACCATAGAGTAATGGGAGATCTTCGGATTTGATGTTCTTTGTTTTTCCATCCGAACAAAATTTTACATCATGCCCCATACGTCCACAGTACGAACAGACATTAGGAAGTCTTTCATACCGTATCCAAACAGTCACCTGTTTACCCTCGACAATTGTAACTGTCTTTGCACGTGGAAGAGGATCTTTGACCTTTAAACCCAATTGTAGTTTAATCGTTTTACCAGCAAGGATTCCTTTCGTCTGAAGCCAAGTTTCCTCTAGATTTCCCAGACTACGTCCAATTTCTTTGCAAATAAGTTCTGTTTGACTGGTTGTTGGTAGTCCCCAGATATGAACCTTGAGTGACGTTGTTGAGAAGTTCAATTCTGAGATATCCGTCATCTGAGGTTCCCACTTGCGCATTACCATCAAATCCCCAAATAAAAACCATGGTTGAGAATTATACACCATTTCTACTGATTCTTCCGAATCAAAAGAAAATTGGTATAGAAATCCCCTTTCGGAACCACAGTTAGTCCCGGAGGGTCTTTCCAAGCCTTAGCCATCTGCATTTGTAAGATGCCCAAATTGATTATTTTTGCTGTGAAGATCTTTCCGAAGATACTTTTGTTAACAGACTTCTTTGCATCTTCTCTTGCTTCTTCGAAGAGAATTGTGGTTGATTTTTCTTGTTCAGTGAGTTGTAGATGATCAAGGAGATGGGTGAGGTTGAGATTAGCAATATCCACAGTTTGTGAAGTAGCAATTGGTAGATACGAAGGTTGAGACGAAGAGTTTTTTCCAGAAGGATAAAAATGATTTAACATGAATGCTAAAATCAAGGAACAAGGAAACTGTTGAATACCGTCAGAAAACTAACGGATTTCCGAGATTTAATTTGAAAAAGATGGAAATTTACGAGATAATGGTAAATTAATTTGAAATTGATAAGGTAGCAATCTCCTTCGGAAGAAGGAAACTGCCTAGGATGTGGATGCTTAAAAATAGGCTGTAAAACCGGAAATAGGAGAGAGGTGAGAGCGTTTTCGAGACCTGTATTTTTTTTAAAGTATTTCATTAACTGATACAGTACCCAATACATGTATTTATACTTGAATATACGGCTAATTAACTCTACCTCCTCCTAACTAATATATGAAGAATTGAGAGATGGTCGTTATACTATTGCTAACATATCATAAACATCCTTATACTCCAATATTAACAATTATATCGGCCTTATGAAGTTGACAAAATTAATATTTTCCTTTAGTTGGTGCGCGATCAAGATAAGAACAAGAGATTGTGAGGTTTCCGTGCTGCCCCACTATCTAGAAATTAGTGGTGCGAACAAAATCCTTCATAAACATGAAACTTATGCAAACCACAAATTAGAGCACCCCAACCCCATACATTATCTGATTTGACAACACACACATGATATGTATCATATGTTGTTAACAAGGGCTATCTTCCATATGTTTAGATTGTGGCAAGACATATCAACACGACCACCTTAAATTCAACATGGGAATTGTTTCTGAAACAAGTAAAAGAAGAGTTTAAGTGCTAAGTTTCGTTTACTAATTTTAGTTAGTGCAATATACTATTTGTAATGATCCCTATGGCAATATGTTATCATCTAATAATGCATCTTTGTTGTGCTATATTTAGAGGGTGTGCCGCAGTGGTAGAGGTAAGAAATAGAGAAGAGAACGACGCTCATGCAAATGAGGATTGTGAAGGGTTAATTTAGAAAATAAAAATATAAGGTGAATGTCGCAGAATTTGAAGTAATTTTATGGATTTTCTCAAATAAAACATCGGTAATGGTTTCTCCTTTGGGTGTGGGTGTGGGTGGACGTGGATAGCTCCGCCCCTTGGTGTGCAGAACTTGAAATCAAGTCTAAGCACTTATGCATGGGTGTAAGATTTCTTAACTGCACGAATAGATATCAACACGATTTTGTGTGGTCGAAATTTAGTTTTCCGACCATCTTTGATATAAGAAATCTAATTTAAAATTCGTATTTTGTTCTGCGAGTTGCGAGGCCTTGAACTTCTCGTCTTTAAGCAAGTGTGTTTTAGTGCTAAAACCTTCACTGATTTGTTATTGTCTTCTTTTCAAGTTCTTTGTTTTGGGAGGGAATAACTTTATTTTAATAAAAGATAACGGGCTGCTATCCTAATTTACCACAATAGACATAAGAAGATATATAACAATACCATCTCTGAATAAGAACTCTCGATAAGAGAGAAGAGGAAACATGAAACATTGATCATCTCTACTCATTCAATAACTACACTCAATAAACGTTTTCAAAAATTGCTCAAGCTTTTTGCAATTGAACCTTGTAAGCCAACTTTTTGAGATACCCATGTCTGAAGACGAACCAAGCGGACACTCCGTCGATGGTTTTTCGACATATCCTAGAGTAGATGATTGCCCAAGCCTATTTTCAAGTTAAAAATGCTACTTGTACCAATAGTATGCTACTATCTCTGTTTCTTCTCTTTCAAGTGAGCTTGACTTTTTTATCCGTAATTAGTTCATTTTGACTTGACAATTTAGATAGCAAAACGATGAAATTTTTGTAATTTTTTCATATTATTATAGACTAAAGTTTACTTTACAAGATACTGCAAAGATTACCAATTTCGTACGTTTTACTTACTAAATCACCAGATCAAAGTAACCTAGTTAATAGTGTCAAAAAGTGAAATAAGGTGAAAAAGAAGAAACAGAGCTAGTATTTTCCAACATAATGTCATCATTACTAATTCCCAAACCTTGGAAAGGAGATGTAACAGTCCATTTGTATTGACACTATGGGGGTGTTTGGTATGTATTTTTTCCAACTTATAATCCATTTTGGACTTATAATATGTTTTGAACTTTTTCAGAAGGTTTGATATGACTTTTTTCTGACAACTTTTGGATATTAGATTTTGGCTTTGAAGAGTAAAACTTGGTTCAGAAAAAAGTTGGGTTTCACCAACTTTTTTTGGATTTTTTTTCTTCATAAACAACAAAAAGACTATTATGCCCATACTTTTACATACAATAATTAAACTACTTCTACAAAATCAACTAATCTTCAGATTTTCCATATGCAACCTAATAGAATTTTCCTAATGTAGTGTTTTTTTACCTAAAAAATGTAGTGTTTTAAAAACATTTTTTGTTGTTTCTATTGCATATTATACTCAAGTAGTGAACTTTTATTTATTGTCTTCTTGAAATAAATATTTAGTAGTGCATATAATAAGGGTAAATTAGTAATCTTTATTAAACAGCAAAGCTATCACATTACTAACTTTTTTACAACATAACTTTTTTATCAAATCCACAGAACTTTTTTCATCAGCTTTTTCGTCACAGTTTTTTTTTACAACAACTAAAAAGTCGACTTAAAGTTCAAAAAATCATACCAAACCCACCCTATGTTTAGACCATCTCCAGCGATGTCATGAAAAATTAATGCAAATTTTACATAAAATCATAATTTTGTATTTTGCATGTCAGCAAAATTCATGCCCAACTCCAGTAGTGGCATCTAAAAAGTAGATATATCAGATGAATTTTATTTTTTTCATCAATATCTCAACTATCATAAAAAATAACAACAACCCACAAAAATAGGAAAATAAGATGGAGGGTAACTTTATCGCCAAATTTGGCGAGGTAGATACATGACTTCTATTTTGCATTTGCAATACTGGACTTCATTTTTTGTCCAAGTCCTTTATATTTTGCATAAACAACCTGTTTGCATTACATGCTGGAGATGCTCAAGTCTTAATAAAGGAGAATGCAAAGTACATTGCAATTGAGGATGGTATTGTGACAGTTCATAGTTCCGTTAAACTGAGGTGGGTAATAAAGAATTAAGTCATTTATTAATATATATTTTTGCTTCTTCCAGTGAAGAAGGGTGAATTTTTTCTCTGGTAGTAGAAAACAGTTAAAATGTGGGAAAATTTTAGTTATCATGCGAGCACTACATTAATATGTGTTATTTCGTTTGAGATAAAATTGCTTATTACTCTGATTCTTCTCTTTTCTATTCTGGGGACTTTTTGCACTATTCACCACCGGATCATTTTGACTCCGTGATTTGGATAGTTAAATGACATAATTTTTCAATAATTTTTTCATGGTGATGTAGAGTAAAAATTGTATAACACGGTGAAAAAATTATCAAAAAAATGTATCGTTTTGCAATTCAAATTATCCAGTCAAAGTTACTCTGAGTAAAAAAAGTCAAATGATGAGAAAGATACTCCCTCCGTTCCTTCAGTTTCTTCACAAAACTATTTAGGTATTATTTGGGCCTAGAGATTTGGTTATCAAAACGATGCAAAAATTTGGTAATTTTTTCATGATATCGTAGAGCAAGCTATACTATACAATACCACAAAAAATTATCAAATTCTTGCTTTGTTTTGCTAACCAAATCCTTAAGCCCCAATAATACCCAAATAATTTTGTGAAGAAACTGAAGGGTAAGAATTAGAGTGGTACGATTATTGTGCCTTTTTGTCGGAACTAGCACATTCCTCACTGGCCTTGCCCGTTTTAGTTATGAAAATCTGTGTTAAACCAATTACCATCAATGTAGTCAAACTGACTTTTCTTTTAAAGTAGAGTCAATGGAGCTTAATCAAGAAGTATAAAAATATCGACATACTACCCATTCAATGTTAGTTAAATGTAGGTTGAGACGGTAAAGTTTTCTAGTGACCGCAACTCGAAGTTTTTCGGATCAAAAGATAAACCCTAGTTTCTCCTCGGCCGCCGGCGATGGAGAACCCCAAGCTGAGGGTCGGTCTTTACCGACAAGGAGAAGCAAGTATTGGTACTAGAGAATGATTACTGGAAGGAGGGCGAGAACGACTTCAAATCATGTATGATAGGTACTTTTGCTGGAGAAGAAATAGTTAACTGTCGAAGTGTGTGTGCAACCTTTCGGCGGATATGAAATAGAGGCAACGAGGTAAACTTTATTGAGGTCGATTTCAACACCCTTTTAATTGTTTTTCCCGATCGGAGTTGTCTTGAAAGAATTGCATCGAGAGGCCCGTGGGTGTATAATGGACGAATCTTACTGGTTAAACCATGGCAACTTATAGATTCTCTTCAAGGGGTCAAGGTGGATACAATTGATTTATAGGAAAATCAGTAATATACCAATACACGTGATGAAAGAAGAGACAAGAAAAATGGTTATTAATCTTGTGGGCGAAACCCTAACCACGGATAACAAAATCGAAAGCGAGGATGGTGTCAATTATATACGGGTTCGGGGACGTTTTCAGGTTGATGAACTGTTACCTAGGAGAGTACACATTCAAGGGAAAAACGAATTGATATGGTTGGATTTTCAGTATGAAAGATTACCAGCACTATGTCAATGGTGCTGGATGGTGACACACGAAGGAGAGCATTGTGAGATTGTGCCGAAAGATATGCAGGAAGAGTTATGGTACATGGCACTTTAAGCCATCCAAAGAAGGTGTCTCCAACCCAGGGTGCGGGATGATGCCCAGAGAAGAAATTCTTTATTGAATAATAAATATCAGCCGGACGATGAGAATAGACAACAGGAAGGAATGGAAGAACTACCAAACAATACAGCAGCGGAATCAGAAGGTGATAGAGGGGGAAAGAAAATGATGGAAGGGGAGACTCAGGAACCGGAAAATGCCATGGATGTACAAGACAGCACCCAAAACAGCGAGGATGACCCATTCGGTTTAGAATCAGCCATTTTGAAGTATAGCCTAGCTAACCCCAAGCCACGTCAAAATGTGAGTAGTGCAGGCTTGGGAAATAGGGAAACACAACAGTCCGGTACTCAGGGAGAGGGGATGCCTTCCTTTCACGACATGATTAGAGATCTTAATCACTTAAAGGGAACCGCTCACAGGAAGATCAAAACAGTTCGAAGAGGAAGGATTCGGATACGGTATTTAGCCCAATATACATGAGGACTACAGAAGTTGAGGGACATAAAAGAGCAGACAATTGGACATGAACAAAATTCCGTTGGGGACGACAGATAGTGATATGATAGAGCATGGGGAAGAAAACAACAACACGATCGTGATTGATCCGGCAGTGCCTGCTAGGCAGCACAACCAACCGCAATGATTCTTCTCAGTTGGAATGTGCGCGGAATTGAGAATCCAAACACGTTCCTAACTCTTCATGATGAAGTAAAGAGCCAACATCCCAACATTGTTTTTTTTTATTGAAACTCTTCTTGACAATCACCGGATGGAAAAACTACAGCAGAATCTAAACTTTCAAAACGAATACCATGGCAGTAGTTTGGGCCAAAGTGGATGTTTATCGCTTATGTGGTCTCATCAAGTGAAGATGAAGATAGTTAAAGATTCGAAGTATCACATATCAGGTGTTGGGTTTTGACGTAGGTAACACAGCGAAATAATAAAATTTAATCCTACTCAAAGCCCACCAAGGATCACAGGAAGAGATATCATAACATGATAAGGGACATAGTAATTGTGTACCTTTTGGTTTGAGAGATCACACTAAGAATGATGTCCTCGTCTCTACGGTTGATCCACATCTAGAGGTGAGATCTAGATTCTTCCTTCAACAAGTGCTAGCTTGAATCGGAGGAAGAGGGAAGAAGGAATTAAACAACGAGGGATAAGGAGGGGTTCGGCTCTCCTATTGGCGCCGACGGGAAAGGGGCGGACGGCTTAGGGGCGGTCGGCCTCTAACCTTGTCTTGCTCTCTCTCTCTCTTTTGCTCTCTCCCACTCTCTTGTGTTATGTCTAATAACATTAAGTGGTAAGGAAGCCAAATCCTCCTTTATATAGTCCAACAACTCCTTGTTAACTACAGAAAGATCCTTCCTAGTTCTACATGAACTTGGGTTAGTCCCTTCCTTCAATATTAGTCCTACTAAGTTTGCAAGGTGTTGCACAATGATCCTTCTTATTAATTAATCATATTAATTAATCCCAAATCTATCTCTATTTATTTGACGTGTGATCCCATAGGTTTCTACTTAGTTAGTAGCAACTTATTACTAACATGGAGCGATGTCTAGCAACACATCCATGCCACCCAACTAATAGAAATAGTCAGTGATCCCGACAAACCTCTTGTGCCCAATATCTCATATTGCACTATCCCTTTGTCTCCATATCCGGATTGGGCACGAGACATAAATAGTCACACTCGTATATCCAATCCATAGTTTCTCGATCCTGGGAATATGCTTATGCAAGCAGATAACATCAATATCTCCATATTGATTTATCTGAGTCTGGCCAGACATTCAATAAGCCTCATCCCTCGAGTGGCCGTGGATATTTACTCCCATTATGTGGAAGGGACAAATCCTATATACATCACTACGATCTCTAAGCTTGCTTCCTATCATGCCCGATAGCTATCTTTATAATTACCCAGTTACGGTGTAACGTTTGATAACATCAAAGCATTATATTCCACAACTAGAGTATCTATTAACTTCAAGTCTAAGGATTGCAATTATATTAGCACTACGAGAAGCGATTGTGACTTAACATAATCTAATGTATCCTTCTCGTTGTGGGTCAATCCGGTATGCCATTACTCCTAATGCATACTCATGTGTTAGACTTGATATCTCCATATCAATCTACACACATACTAGTCTATATTTGATCATCCTATTAATCAATATCGTGGACTAGGGATATTTAAGATAAACAACACATTGTATCCAAGGACTTCATTATATTAAATATCACAATATATAATAAATGAATATTCTAGCCAAAAATAATGTTCCTACTAAATATAAGATTGCCTCTAGGGCATCTATTCCAAGAGTCTCCCACTTGCACTAGAGCCAATCTGGCGCATCTCGTATGCCTATAGATCTGGCGTGCCCTTCATGCTTTCGCTACGCAAGAGGTTTTGTGAGCGGATCTGAAAGATTGTCATCCGTTGGAATCTTGCACATCTTCACATCTCCTTGATCGATCATATCACGAATAAGATTGAATCTCCTAAGTACATGCTTTGATTTCTGGTGTGATCTTGGTTCCTTGGCTTGTGAGATCACCCCGGAGTTGTCACAGTACAACTCTATGGGATCCACGATGCTAGGGACCACACCGAGCTCAGTGATAAACTTCTTTATCCAAACTGCCTCTTTTGCTGCTTCCGCAGCAGCAATGTACTCAACTTCTGTTGTAGAATCAGAAACTGTCCCTTGCTTGGAACTCTTCCAGCTCACAGCTCCTCCATTCAGGCAAAACACGTATCCAGAATGCGATCTGCAGTCATCTTTGTCGGTTTGAAAGCTTGCATCAGTGTAACCAATTACACTTAGCTCTTCCTTACCTCCAAATATCAAGAACGCATCCTTAGTTCTTCTCAAGTACTTTATGATGTTTTTGACAGCAATCCAGTTACTCTCCCCTGGATTGGACTGATATCTGCTCACCATACTCAACGCGTATGATACGTCTGGTCTAGTACACAACATGGCATACATGATGGATCCTATGGATGAAGCATAGGGTATCCTACCCATGCGGTCCTTCTCAATCTCATTGGAGGGACAGTCATTCTTGGAAAGAGTGACTCCATGCGACATGGGCAAGAATCCCTTCTTGGAATATTGCATGTTGGACCTCTTCAACACCTTGTATATATATGTACTTCGACTTAGGCCGAGCAACCTTCTAGATCTATCTCTATAGATCTTTATACCAAGTATATAGGCTGCGTCTCCTAAGTCCTTCATTGAAAAACACTTTCCTAGCCAATCTTTAACAGATTGCAAAGTAGGAATGACGTTGCCAATGATTAGTATGTCATCCACATACAAGACCAGAAATACTACAGAGCTCCCACTAACCTTCTTGTAAACACAAGGCTCATCTTCGTTCTTGATGAAGCAAAACTCTTTTAATGCGCCATCAAAACGTCGATTCCAACTCCCAGAAGCTTGCTTCAATCCATAAATGGATCATTGCAGCTTTCAGACTTTATTGGCATTCTATGGATCCTCAAAACCCTCCGGTTGTGTCATGTACACATCCTCGAGGAGGTTCCCATAAAGGAACGCTGTTTTTACATCCATCTGCCAAATCTCATAGTCGTAGTATGCTGCAATAGCAAGTAGGATTCGAATGGATTTAGTCATGACGACTGGTGAAAAGGTCTCATCATAGTCAATACCATGAATCTGTCTATACCATTCGGATACAATTCGCCCCTTATAGGAAACTACCTTGCCATCCATGTTGGTCTTCTTCTTGAAGACCCACTTGCACCCTATGGGCCGAGCCCCTTCGGGTGGTTCCACCAAAGTCCATAGTTTGTTGGTGTACATGGAATCCATTTCGGATCTCATGGCTTCTAGCCACTTCTTAGAGTCTGGGCCTTTCATGGCCTCTCCGTAGTTTGCAGGCTCATCATCCGTGAGTGGTACATCATCGGGCTCCGTCACGAGAAGTCCATACCTCTCTGGCTCATGACGCACTCTTCATGATCTACGGAGTTCATGTGTTACCTGGACAGGTTCCTCCACAACAGTTTGTGGTTCCTGTTCATGTTCCATCATCGGTTTAGTGATTTGTGGTTCTGGAATTTCTTCAAGTTCTACAGCCCTCCCACTTGCTTCTTTAGACACAAACTCTCTTTCTAGAAACACGCCGGTCCGAGCAACAAACACTTTGTTCTCGGTGGGATTGTAGAAGTAATATCCTTTAGTTTCCTTAAGATATCCCACAAATTTACATTTATCCGCTTTGTGCCCGAGCTTCTGTTTTTAAACGTTTTACGTAGACATCGCAGCCCCAAATCCTCATAAACGGCACTATGGGACGCTTCCCAGTCCATATCTCATATGGTGTCTTCATGACTGATTTGGATGGAACACGGTTAATGGTAGAAACTTCCATCATTAGAGCATGTCCCCAAAAGGATATCGGAAGATCTGTTTGAGGCATCATAGATCACACTATATCTAATAGTGTGCAATTACTCTTCTCGGATACGCCATTCCATTGTGGCGTTCCGGGTGGAGTGAGGTGGGACACTATCCCACACTCTCTAAGATACTCATCAAACTCTTGGCTTAAGTATTCTCCTCCACGATCCGATCGTAGAGCCTTAATACTTTTACCAAGTTGCTTCTCTACTTCATTCTTGAATTCCTTGAACAATTTAAAGGATTCGAATTTGGCCTTCATAAAGTACACAAATCCATATCTACTGAAATCTTTAGTAAATGTGATGAAGTAGGTGTAACCACCTCTGGCAGGCGTGGGGAATGGCCCGCATACATCGGTATGTATGAGTGCCAAGAACTCACTAGTCCTCTCACATTTCTTGTTGAAAGGGGACTTAGTCATTTTTCCTAATAAAAAAGATTCACATGTCTCATATGATTCCAAATCAAATGAGTCTAGAAGTACATCCTTATGGAGTCTAGATATGCGTTTCTCATTTATATGGCCTAAACGACAGTGCCATAGATATGTAGGATTTAAGTCATTAGTTTTAATCCTTTTAGTATTTATGTTATAGATTGGACTACTTAGATCGAGGATATACAATGCATTAGACAAATGTGCACTACAATAGTGCATACTATCAAAATAAATAGAGCAACACTTGTCCTTTATTGAAATAGAAAAACCCTTCTCGTCTAAACAAGAAACGGAAATAATGTTTCTGCTCATAGCAGGCACATAAAAGCAATTGTCTAATTCTAAAATAAGTCCAGAAGGAAAAGATAGCTCATATACTCCTACAACTAATGCATGAACTTTTGCTCCATTCCGACGCGCATATCTATCTCCCCTTTAGCCAATCTTCTACTTCTTTTCAAATTCTGCACATTACGACAAATGTGAGAACCACATCCAGTATCCATTACCCAAGATGAAGAAATAGAAAGATTAACGTCTATAACATAAATACCTGATGGTGGTGGAATCACTATTACAAACTTCTTATCCTCCAGATATTTAGGGCAATTCCTCCTCCAGTGACCCGACTGGCTGCAGTAGTGACATTCACCTTTAGCCACGCCTCCACTAGGCTTTAGGGCTTTCTTGGATTTCGCAACTTTCTTGCGCTTTCCTTTGGAAGTAGAGGCAACTCCTTTGCCCTTCTTCCTATGCACCATCATTATGGCCATGCCCTTGCCTTTTTTGACGCTCTGTTCCGCTGTCTTTAGCATGTTCAACAAGTCTGGCAGATTCTTACTGTTCTCGTTCATATTATAGTTCATAATGAACTGATTATAACTGTCAGGTAACGATTGCGAGACAAGATCAGTTGCCAAATCTTGGCCAAGTGGGAATCCCAGTCTCTCAAGGTTCTCTATGTACCCGATCATTCAGAGCACATGAGGCTCTACTGGATTCCCCTCTGCAAGACTACTCTTGAATAATGCTTTAGACACCTCATAGCTCTCATGGCTTGCTTGTTCCTGAAACAATTGTTTCAAGTGTATGATCATATCATAGGCTTCCATATTCTCGTGCTTCTTCTGAAGCTCAGGAGTCATGGTTCAAAGCATGAGGCAAGTCACGTCATTAGAATCATCAATATGTTTCTGACGTGCCCTCACATCCGCTAGAACAGACTCATCTTGTGGTGGGGCTGGAATTGGAGTGTCCAATTACAACTTCTTTTCTTGCTTAAGGACAATCCTTAAGTTTCTGTACTAGTCAAAGAAATTCGTTCCAGACAGTTTATCCTTCTCAAGGACAGATGGTAGGGATGAAGTCGATGCGTTGTTGTTTTCCATTTGGAATTATACAAAATGAGAAATGCGCAATTTAGTTTTTGAACAATTTAACTATATTCAATAATGGCTAGACCATCAAATGTAGCTCCCACTATTTTCTCGGATTAATAGCCCTCACCATTAATGCGAAAAATATCATAATATTTTCTAGAGGTCCAAGATCCATTTTTCACTTCTTCTTGAGCTTGCTTTGGCAAGTCACCCAATAATAGGTTATTTAGGTAGGAACTATTCCAATTACATCCCATGCAACTCTTGGTTTAATTAGGTGAATAACTCTTTATTCTTTATCCATTGGATAACCCCTAATTGTCATGCCTCTAGGCTCATCAATCCAATTGAGTCTTACCCAGTTTCATCCAACCTCTTGATCAACATACACACATTACTAGCTTGTGTCGTTCTCAACACATCATGGTAAATTAAAATCGCCTTGACTTGGCAAGCCCGAATTTTAATAAACCTTGATCATGAAGGGTATTTTGGCAAGAGAAGGCAAAACGCAATATTTAATTGTGCGATTTAATTTTTCTTAATTTGTTTGGTTGAATCCAATCAACATGATCTACTTATTTGGATTGGGCAATCCACAATAAAAGACCATCCTTGTTTATTATTATCTTGTTAACGTTTTGCTAGTATCGCCACACACAAAAATAAATAACAAGACATAAATAATAAACATCCACAAAATAAAAAAATGTGGCATGGATATGGCCCCTAGACTAAGATATTATCAAGCCAATGATAATATCTAATTGTCCTAAAGTGACAAGCTCATCTCCATGTGCTCCACCATAGTCGCACGCCTAGGGGGTTGTCTTCTTTGTCTTTTGGCTCCTTTGGCCCTCCGGTCTTCTTCTCCATGCTCTTGGCTATCATCTAAATATTTCTAATTCTAGCCCAACATCTAGAATAAATAAATAATAAAAGCCTCACATGTCGAGGAGAAAAGACGACTCGGAGACCGTAAAATCTAATTAATTATTACATTAACTTGATCAGCTCGCAGGCCGTAAACCAAACCACGAAACAATAAACATCCACAATCCTAGGCCATATCCATCCACCATGCAACAAATCACATAATACGATTAAAATCAATTTTAACGCGCTTGTTCAATTTTGATTAGATTGGGTAATTAGGATTACAACGGTCCAAGGGGTCCAACCTAAGCCTAGGCCGAACCCCAAGGACCGTCGGCCGCCACTTGGGCCCGTCCCAAGGCTGACCGCCTCATGTGACCCGCGGCCTTTGCTTGGCGCGTAAGGAAGGGGGCGGACGGCTAGGGTTTCGGCCCTAGCCTCCTTCCTTCTTCCTTGTTGCCCAAGCATGGTTGTTTCCTTTCATGGATGTTTCCATAAAATTGTTTCCATAATTGAAAACTCCTTTTCAACTATGTGCCCATGAACCCTAATTTTTCAAGAATCCAATAATTCACATCCTATTTGATTAAACTCACCAATTCTAACATCCAATTTTGAATTTGATCTTGTTTATATTGAACCAAAATTCAATTTGCATCTACTATGCCAGTTATTTTCAGTTTTTGCGTAATAATAATAATACGGTGTATGAACTGAAATCGTAACACATTAAATCATGTTATGCTCTACGACCTGTGGCTCTGATACCACTGTTGGGTTTTGAAGAAGGTAACGCAGCGGAATAATAAAATTTAATCCTACTCAAAGCCCACCAAGGATCACAAGAAGATATATCATAACATGATAAGGGACATAGTAATTGTGTACCTTTTGGTTTGAGAGATCACACGAAGAATGATTGATCCACGACTAGAGGTGAGATCTAGATACTTCCTTCAACAAGTGCTAGCTTGAACCGGAGGAAGAGGGAAAAAGGAATCAAACAACGAGGGACAAGGAGGGGTTCGGCCCTCCTATTGGCGCCGACGGGAAGGGGGCGGAGGGCTTAGGGGGTGTCGACCTCTAAGCTTGTTTTTTTCTCTCTCTCTTTTGCTCTCTGCCACTCTCTTGTGTTATGTCTAATAACATTAAGTGGGAAGGAAGCTAGAGCCTCCTTTATATAGTCCAACAACTCCTTGTTAACTACACAAAGGTCCTTTCTAGTTCTACATGAACTTGGATTAGTCCCTTCCTTGAATATTAGTCCTACTAAGTTTGCAAGGTGTTGCACAATGATCCTTCCTATTAATTAATCATATTAATTAATCCCAAATATAGCTCTATTTATTTGACGTGTGACCCCATAGGTTTTTACTTAGTTGGTAGCAACTTATTACTAACATGGAGCGGTGTCTAGCAACACATCCATGCCACCCAACTAATAGAAATAGTCAGTGATCCCGACAAACCTCTTGTGCCCAATATCTCATATTGCACTATCCCTTTGTCTCCATATCCGGATTGGACACGAGACATAAATAGTCACACTCGTATATCCAATCCATAGTTTCTCGATCCTGGAAATATGCTTATGCAAGCAGATAACATCAATATCTCCATATTGATTTATCTGAGTCTGGCCTGACATTCAATAAGCCTCATCCCTCGAGTGGCCATGGATATTTACTCCCATTATGTGGGTGGGACAAATCCTATCTACATTACTACGATCTCTAAGCTTGATTCCAATCATATCCGATAGCTATATTTATAATTACCCAGTTACGGTGTAACGTTTGATTACATCAAAGCATAATATTCCACAACTAGAGTATCTAGTATCTTCAAGTCTAAGGATTGCAATTATATTAGCACTACGAGAAGCGATTGTGACTTAACATAATCTAATGTATCCTTCTCGTTGTGAGTCAATCCAGTATGCCATTGCTCCTAATGCATACCCATGTGTTAGACTTGATATCTCCATATCAATCTACACACATACTAATCTATATTTGATCGTCCTATTAATCAATATCGTGGACTAGGGATATTTAAGATAAACAACACATTGTATCTAAGGACTTAATTATATTAAATATCACAATATAATAAATGAATATTCTAGCCAAAAATAATGTTCATAACAAAAAGATAAAATTGCCTCTAGGGCATCTATTCCAACATCTGGGTGGCATGAAATGAAGAAGGAGACAAAAATGGCTACTTCCGGGTTTTATGGAGACCCTGCAGCAAGTCTGCGACATAATTCATGGGATTTTCTCACTCGGATCCAACCAAGTTCAAAATTCCATGGTGTGTGATAGGAGATTTTAATGCTTTTCTGTATCTGTCTGAAAAAGAAGGTAGTCGTGCAGTCAGGTTTTCTAAGATTGAACCGTTCAAGCAGACGATCAATAGATGCGATTTCTGTGATTTGGGGTTCTCAGTAGTACTGTTTACATGGGCAAACCGACACTATGATGGAAGTTTCATTAGAGAGCGTATAGATCGTGCTTTTGACAACATGGAATGGAAGGAAATTTTTAGCGCTTTGACAGTAACTCACAGGGTTCTTGCGAATTCGGACCATGTGGGAGTTCACTTAACAATACAACGGAGAAAGGCAATGGAACGGTGATCACGTCATTTTTTTCCGAATTTTTTAGGGCTGATCACCCAAAGTGCACAAAGGAAATTGGAAGTAGATGGAGGGGTAATAACTCCATGCAACAGAATTTGAAGGAAGTGGCCACCTCGCTGAAAATCTGGGAAAAACATGAGTTCGGAAACGTTCGAAGAAGTGTCAGAAGTCTGAAAGCAAAACTTCAATTCCTATGGAACCACCCGTATCACAAATAAAAATGCATAGCAGTACCAAAAGGTAGAAAGGGAACTTAAATCACCGTTAAACCATGAGGAAACATTATGGAGACAGAGAAGCAGAGCTGTTTGGTTAAAACAAGGGGATCAGAATAAAAGGTTTTTTCACAAGAAGCCTTCTATGCGAAGACAGCTGAACAAAATTTATGGGTTTAGAGGCGAAGACGGAAAGTGGATGAACAACATGGAAGACATGATTGTCCACCTACAAAATCACTTCGGGCTGTTTACAAGTCTCAACAGCCAACGGAGGAGCAAATATTGCGGATAACACAGTGGGTTCCTTAAGTTGTAGATGTCGCAAATTGTAATGCAACGGAACAACCCTCTAGTGCATAAGAAGTGTTGAATGCACTTAAAGGACTGCATCCCCTAAAAGCGCCAGGTAAAGGTTGCTTCCCGTCTTTGTTTTTCTGAAATTTTGGAGTATTGTTGGCAATGATGTTACTCGTTCGTGTCTGGTTGTTTTAAATGAGGGTGCTACTTTAGAGAGTCTAAATGACACAGTATTAAATTTAATCCCAAAATTTAAAAATCCCCAAACTCCGGTGGAGTGTAGACCAATCAGATTGTGCACCACAGTATACAAAATAACAGCCAAAGTAGTGGCTAATCACATAAAACCTTTTTTAAACGCCATAATTGGGGAAACCCAAAGTGCATTTGTGTTGGGAAGGCAAATCACGGATAATATACGGTATTCGAAATTTTTCACACAATGCGTACGAGGGTGAAAGGCAAAAACGGTATGTGGCGTTGAAAGTGCAGATGGCAAAAGCTTACGGTAGGGTCGAATGGCCATTTCTAAAAGCTATGATGCTCAAACTAGATTTCAGGCAGAACATTGTAAGTATTACTCAAACTTGAAAATGCCTTAGATACTCCTATAGCTTCTGGTTGAAGAGGGCTATCTGCCTGAAAGATATGAAAGTCTTTTTCTAAAGAAGTGTTCTCTTGTATCCAAGTTGCTGCTAAAGTCCTTCTTTTAATAATCAAATTACATCATAGTGTTGCTGATTCTCTAAGTAATACTACTCTATTATAGCACTCACACCTCACGAACGATGAACATAAATCACAAATTAAGAAAGAACACAAGATTTACGTGGTTCGCTAGCACAAAGTGTGTTAATCACGTCCACGAAGAATAACGACATATATTTATAAAAGGAACCGATTACAATATTTTCACATGTCTATAGGAACTCTAGGGGTTATTTTAGAGTGCCCATGATATCCCAAAACCGACCTAGATGAATAAGGAAATATCCCATAATTTGCCAGCCCGAACTAAGTCGTGCGACTTGCTACAGTAGGTTGTGGGACCTAGTCTTGACCCCACACTTGTTGCAGCCTTCTCCTTTGACTTCCTCTTGCTTCTTCTTGGTCCTTGTTAATGCCCTTGGTGATTTTATAGCTTTAAAGGCATCAATCCATCAAATGTCCACCTTGACTTAAAATCTCTTGCCAGCAACAACTACTCATCTTCTCGCAAACAAGTCTGCCTTATCCGCACCCAATGTCTCTCGTCACAGAGACTCACTGGACCTCAATGGGTCTGACATGCCCTGAAGGACCTCACTGGCTCAAAATGTTGAGAAACTCCAAAAAATGATAGAAATTACTCTTTAGAACTGACTTCGTGAACATATTTGCGGGGTTGTCAGCTGGCCCCACCTTCTTTACCTTGATCTTGCTCTCCTTTGCAGGAAATGATACTTAACGTTGATTTGCTTTGTTCTTCCATGATGAACTTGATCCTTAGTTAAGCATATTGCACTCAAGCTATCAAAGAAGACTATAACTTGATCCTGAAGTAAGTCTAGATCATTGACCATTCCTTTAAGCCATATTGCCTCCTTTGCTGCTTGTGTTAAATCCATGTACTCTACTTTCGTGGTACACAGATTCACTGTCGTCTATAGCGTTTCCTTCTAGCTCACTGATAACTCCCCACTAGGGGTTATCTTTTAGCCTTAAATGACGTGTGTTTTGTGTAGGAAAGTAGTGTCTTAGCCAGAATTCACCCCTAGAAAGCCTCGGAAGTAGAACGAGATGTGTATTAGCTCTTCGTAAATTTCTGCGTATTTTATAATTTTATTGGATATGATCGCCGGTGTGTTCGTGGATGCAGTGGGAATAACGCACGAAGGCAGGAAGAGGCAGATGAGGCAGAACGGGAGCTGAGAAGCCACTGTGTGCGTATATACGCACCGGCTCTGAGTATATGCGCACACAGCACACACACAGGGGGATTTTGGCCAAGAACAAAAGCATTGTGTGCGTATATACGCACATCTTCTGCGTATATACGCACATTTCTGACAACATACACACACATGCAGAGATGGATGAAGCCAAGGAGGTACTGTGTGCGAATATACGCACAACCTGTACGTATATACGCACACCGAAGACAGAGGAAGAAGCTGGAAGTTTGCTGTGTGCGTATATATGCACAGCTTCTACGTATATACGCACAAATTTGAGTTTGTCTGAGGCGGTGGAACAAAGGAAGTTTTGTGATTTCAGACACATCGTTTTAGGAACACTCAAGCACTATATAAAGACTTGTCCAGAAATCATTTCAGGAACACAACACATCGTACGGAGAATTCTGAACATCCACGGAGAGCACGAAAGCACGATTCCAAATTCGAAGACCCAGTTTGCTTTATTCTCTCTCTCATTCAGAAACTTTGTTATTTACGTTATGAGTTTAAGTAGCTAAACCTTTTACCTAGGTTCTCGGTGAACCTAGGGTTTCATACTCAGAGATTGTTCTATGTTCTGATTATGGATTCATGATTGCACTATCTTAATTTAGCAGTATTATCTGTTATTCTGTCTTTGAATCTTATTGTTTATGCATGATCGGAGTCGCGAACTAGAATTGCTACAGGCCCGATCCTGTAGGTGAAAATATCAGGTTTGGGTTAGGAAGAGAAGACATGATTTATTACCTTACCCTGACGGCCCGACCAGAGAAAGGGAGATAGGGCTAGCAATAACGTGAGACCAACAGTTAGAGAATCTGACCCAGACCATTAGGAAAGGTTAGAAACCCTAGCAGACTTAGCACGAGACTGCAGACTTAGTCATCTTAACAGGAATCCGAAAGTCTGAAGGATTGTGATAACGTGTGGAATTTGAAAGGTTACCGCACAACTGGTACGTGGAACAGATAATTAAATCTGCTGTGTGTT
Organism: Linanthus parryae; assembly: GCA_023055425.1. NCBI lineage: Eukaryota > Viridiplantae > Streptophyta > Magnoliopsida > Ericales > Polemoniaceae > Linanthus > Linanthus parryae. Next base: position 75,734,757 of record JALGPY010000006.1, on the reverse strand, counting down.
TCCATATCAAACAAATAACGAAAATCTGTAGAGGCCTTAGGGGATCCTGGAGCCTAGCATCTTAAACCCTAGACTTTACAACACTGGAGATTATTCAGAAAACTGTCACAAAAGAATATTACGTTTTAGTTCTTTACTTTTAATATTTAGTTAGTAACCACAATGTCAAAATAACTCCTCCTTTTTACACTCTGCTATTTAACCCTGATTACTCTAAAAACCTGAAACAGTACTCGTGGGAACGATTAACCGAGTTGAAATACAACCGGTACTACTCGATTCGTATACTTGCGAATAGCACGTTAGTTTGCGCATCAAGTTTTTGGTGCCGCTGCCGGGGATGTTTTAGGATTTATTTAGTAGTCATAATTAATTCTCAGAGTTTTGTTTTCTTTTATTTTACGTTTTTCTTTTGTCTCACTGCCTTTGAAAACTCGTTTTTCAGGAAGCTTCTGAGTGAATGCCCAGATTGCCTCGCGACTTGGTGCAGCCGCTCGAAAACCCAGAAAAACATACACAAAGCAGAACGGCAGACACTAAGAAATCAGAATGGCTGACAACGAAGGAGACCTTCCTGCAAATCCAGCAACCGGCCAAGTGGCACCAGAGACACGTACCCCATCCCAGATGGCTCAATACATCGAAGATCTCATCACAGAGGACATACAACAGATCTTGAAAAGCCTTGATGAAGAATTTTGAAGTCCCCACGGGAGGACATGAGCGAGCTATTGTGGTGCCCGAGATCACTGCAGAGCACTTCGACCTAAAACCGTCCACTATCCAGACTGTTCGGACTCGCTGCCCATTCCATGGCAAAGCTGACGAAGATTCGAATGACTACATCGGGAAATTCGAGGACTACTACAACAAAGTCCGGTATAAGGGAGTCGATGCAGAGGCACTCATGTTAATTCTCTTCCCATACGGCCTATACGGAATGGCCAAAGAGTGTCTCGAATCCTGACCACCCAGATCCATCACTACATGGGAAGGATGCGTCACAGACTTTCTGGCAAAATTTTACCCCGCCTCCCGGGTCATTCAATTACAGAGCGAGATTCAGTCATTCAAGAAGAAGACGGGGGAGACAGTGGTAGAAGTATGGGACATATTGATGATATTGGTGAAGAGATGCCCGAACGACGATTTTGGAGACCCGAAGATCCTGCAGGTATTCTACCATGCCTTAGACAGGGAAAGTGCTGACAGGATTGACAGAGAATCCGGAGGAAACTTTCTCTACCATGTGGACAAAGACAGTGCTGATGAGCCGATGAAGCCGTTAGCCAAACAGGATACACGCCTGTTTGACGATTGCAGGCTCACAGCCCGAGCCGAGCCAGTGGAAGATGATAGGATCGAAAGTCTGACCAAAGTCGTAACTGATTTGGTCAAGAAGGTTTACTCTGAAAAGAAGACTGTCGCAGCAGTGGGAGAGCCAGATCTGGACGCAGCCATAGATGAGATCAGACACGAAGATGCCAACTATGTGCAGCAGCAGTGGGATCCGAATCGGTACAGACCGGGCATGAGAGATCATCCTAGGTTACGATACGGAAACCCTAATTCTGCCATCTACGCACCTGGATTCCATCACAAACCAGCAATGCAGCAGACAACACCGGCACAGCAGGCCCAGGCTGGATTATCAGCACGGCAATTCAATAACAGATGAGTAAACTGGATGGCACGCTCCAAGCCATGAATGCCAAGTTCGCGCAGACAGACGCAAAGATGGACTCTGCAGTCAACACTTTAACTGCCGACCTACATCAAACAAAAACTGCTATCTGAACGCTAGAAGTGCAGGTTGGGCAGTTGGCACAGGAACAAGCAGAAAGACAGCCAAAGAACTTACCCTCAAACACAATTAACAATCCACGTGCTCAGATCAATGCCATCACCACTCGGAGTGGATTAGCACTACATGATCCACCGTACCCTAGCCATGCACGTGGAGAAAAGTTGAAGATTGTCAAACAAAAAGTAATTGGCCAGGGAAACAGCTCAACCGCAGGCCCCCAGCTGAAGGGCTCGTTTAAGCAGGATGCAATGCAGGACGAGAAGGATTATGAAACGGTGCTTGTCTCCAAAGAAGTACCATATCCTTTGAAGACACGAAAGAGGGATGATGGCAAAGACTACGCCAGGTTTCTCGAGATTTTCAAGGAGCTACAGATCAACATACCTTTTGCGGAGCCTTTGGAAAAGATGTCCACTTTTGCCAAATTCCTCAAGGACATTTTGTATGGAAGAAGGCAAATGAGCTATTTCGAGACCATAAACCTGACGGAAGAAGCTAGCAATTGTGTGAAGAATGGGATACCGAGGAAGAGGAAGGATCCTAACATGTTTTTTATTCCGGTTACCCTAGGTAATGCTTACACAAGAAAGGCTCTGTGCGACCTAGGGGTGACGCGGATTACTAGCGCGTATTACGCAAGCGTACGGTCAAGTAGTAAGAGTGAAGTATTTTTAGGAATCCGGGTTGTCGAACCCTCAAGGACAATCTCGCAAAAAGTTTTGTACTTAACAATTTAGAGTAGTTCACTAGGTAACTGGAGTAAAAAGTGATGATTTGTGGTGTTGCCACCCCCAAACAAGTGGCTGTAATAAAGACATAAATAAATAATAAACTGAAATTAAGAAGAATTCTTAATCAATTGATGGAGAGGACTAGGCAATCTCGTTGATCACCTAGGGTTGTAAACGATATCCGAATTATCTAAGCAACACGTTAACTTTATTCTAACTAAGCCGGGTAACAGCGCTGACTATCTCCATCGGTCTCAAGTCTTTCTACTTCACGGTAGATTACAATCTCCTATCGGTCTCTTGTGTCTACCGGTCTATTCTAGTAGGCTAACGACATGCACGGCAACGGTCGGTCCACCGTTTCACGACACAGTCGAATCTCACCTACCGAATCTACCCACACTAGGCCAATCCTAACACGTCTCTTCTCAGTCTCTGTGATAAGGGATTGATGTTCAAGTCTCATCCTAGTTAGTTAGAATCACTATCGTGCATTTTCTAACTAAGCAGTGTTTCCGGTTAGCTACTCCAATAACACTGAGTATTAAGCACAGTACATGAACAATTGAATTAAATTATTGCTAACTTTAAGCATGAATCAACTTTTGAACAAACCCTAGTTCTTGAACCCTAGTTTATCTCCTAATCGTGTCACTCAATTAGGATTATTAACATAAACAAGAAACTAGAATGAATTCAAGAGACGAAATCAATAATTCATAAAGCAAAGATCAAATCCGGAAAATATTCATCGTTTACATGAATCCTAGGTTCTCAAATCGAGATGCCTAGCAAAAGTGTTTAGCTACTCATAACTAAGTATGAAATACTCATGAGTTCTCCATTAAAACTGACTAAGAAAGGTAGAAAGAAGAGAAAGCAAACACTAGAGCTTCAATGGTGAAGCTTTGATCTTCCGTCTTCGTCCCCTTGCTCCAAGCTGTGTTTTTCCCCGTCCAAGATGCGTGAATAATCCCCCAAAATCGTCCCTCTATGTTAGAATAGGTCTGGAGTCTTCAAACTTTCAAAAAATAGAAAAACAGCCCCAAAAATCCGTGCTGGAACTCTCTGTTCGTGCGAACAAACGACTGTTTGTGCGAACAGAAGTTTGTTCCTTGTTCGTGCGAACAACTTTCTGTTCGTGCGAACAGAATTTTACTCCTCGTTCACATGAAAAACTTTCTTGTTCCTACAATTTAAAAGCCCATTTTCACCCTTTTTTGCCTTCTTAAATTTTTTCTAAGGCATTTTGTTCGTGCGAACAAAAGTTTGTTCGCACGAACACCCCTGGGGATTTTCTCAGATTTGCATCCTCTTTGTCGGACTATATCTTTCTCGTCCGATCTCCGTTTTAGCTCCGTGACCTATCGTTGGAAATCTCTCTGAGTCTACTTTCATTTACCACTGGTCTAACTCCAAAATGAATTATAGAACTCGAGATACTATCAAAATAGTGGAGATTGGTCACTTTTTCTCCTCCGACTTTGCTTCTCTTGCTTCCTCTTGAGCTTGCTTTGTTTCCGAAGTTTGTTTCATGCCTCCTAGTCATCGTTTTCATACGTTCCTGTCAAGACAACATGAACAACCATACCAAGCGATTATATTTGACATATAACATCGAAATATGCATCAAAACGCCCGGATTAACAATAAAGTGCTAGAAACTCAACTTTATACGTTTTCTCAACATTCATAGTGTAAAACTCATATTTCAACCCCGGAATCACGCAAAACGATATAAAATTTGCGAGAAATATAACTCTAATAGAGTTATCAAATTCCCCCACACTACCTTTTTGCGCGTCCCGAGCAAAATCAAACCTTACACTACGTTTTAATCCACCGTATTGCATAAAACTTTACTAGCGATGTGACACAAACAACCCACACACGCAATGCAATCCACATGACTATAGACAATGCAACTCGATTTTACATAAGGCACGTAATAAAATAACGCAATTTTTTCTTTTTCTTTAGAGAATTGGCAATCTCGCTATCACTAACCAAAATCATCAAGCTCTCACAAGTCTTTTTCGAAATTTCACAACCAATCGCAAGAAATTGAGATAATATGATCATACACACAAGTTCATTAAGGGGTCCCAAAACATCCACCATAAACAATCCAAGACTTGGACACGTCCTTTAGCTCAGAGGGTCTAGGCATCTCAAATTCTAAGATAGTCTTTCGTCGCCAAGTCATTTGAGGTTTTCATACCCTCTTAGCCGTTATTGCATTGAACGCAAGTTGTCCCAGTGACGGGAGACACAACTCCGTGTAATACGGCTTGACTTTAATTTTCCCTAGTTGCTCTAATTGCATTGAATCCAAATTCCCCGCGTAAACGGAGGCATATTAGGCTGTTCACCGTATCTAGTCCAAGAGAAGATTTTGGTTTCTTTTGTTTTTCATTCTCTTCTAATTTTTTCAACCGTGCATTTAGAGAAACTAAGTGTGGGCTTTTTCAGTTAGCTATTGAAACCGCCTTAAGGGATGGTGGTGTATGCCCCCCGACTTCGCTTAGGCCGAGGCAACCGTACCACATGGAACCGACTCAACACGAAGGTCCACCCCAGATTTGCAAGAGGCCACAAATTTCCACTCGAAAACAGAGTATTCAACTACCCCAAAGACCAAATCCTCCTAGCACAATAAAGGAACTAAAGGTATGCCCTCATCTACTTTCCACATTCACTGAATACCCGGGACATCCTTTCGTGAAACAGGTGCGCATGATACTAATAATTAAAGACATCCCTACTACGGTGCTTCCTATTCTCCGAGACTCTTTCATTGAACTCTCTTCGGTTTCTAGCTTCATCAATTGCCCTTATTCTCAAAATTCTTATATTTTTATGGATTTTTGCTTTTTTTTTTTTTTTTTTTTTTTTCTTTCATATTTCCTAGACTCTACATGCATTTTGGCCAACTCGATTAATCACACGATTGGGTGGGGGACTCAATAAAGTAAAAGTGCTAAAAAAATGCATAAAATACACAATCCTACCACAAACCAACACAATACGAACACAAACATGTATGTAACAATGCGATGCAAACAAAGACATGGCTAGTGACGTAGACACAACCCCCCCCCCCCCCACACTTAAGCGTTTCGTTGTCCTCAACGAATTTATAGATCAACTAGAAGGTTTCCTCGCTTAAATGTGTAGGCGGTGGATTGTAACATTCATCGCTCAAAAACGTAGATTTGAAAGAGAGTGTTAGAGGTACCTGGGTGCCCGGACCTACATGGATACCGTTGCCGCGGAATTGCACAAGAAGAGGTCTTGTGGACCGTTGAAAATTTCCGGAGAAGTCTCTACGTGCCCGAATTCCGATGTGCGACTAAGATATAAATTGTAGCCCTCTCATGCGTGTGGCACCCAACATATTGGAATCGCTCCTCGACCTCGACCAATTCTCTGTTCTTTTATGCATAATCCTGTGGGGCTTTTTCTTTCCCAAATTTCGTGCAATCTCTAGCATGCACATCAAGAAGGGGAATCCGGTGCGTCTTCTGTACCTGTGTCCCTGCACACTAATTGGAAAAATAAGTCCACTCTCTCGCACCCCTCATAGTCAAATATAGATAACTCCTAAATAAATAAAAAACAGAAAGCATCCTACTCTACATTGGGTTGCCTCCCAAGCAGCGCTTTGTAATTTAAGGTCGACGGCTCGACCATGTTACCTCATGAGGCTCAGAAAGGTGGTTTGGCAGGTCGTGTCGCATCCAACTTCTGGCGTTGGATACTCATGACTACCTCGTGCGCCAACACACTCGATTCTTTACCCTTAGGATCTGGCGGATCTTCTTGTGTCAGCTCTGAAATTCCACGCACAACTTTCACAGGAAAATGGCAAGTCTGGCTTCACCTCATAAGTGTACTGAGGAGTCAGTTTGAAAACCTGAAAGGTCTCCACAGTATCGTTAACCCTCATGATCAACTCTCCATTCTCCACATCAATTAAAGTCCGACCGGTAGCCAGAAAGGGCCTACCAAGAATTATCGGAACGTCACCAACTGGCATGTCAAGGATCACAAAATCAGCTGGCATGATCAAACTACCAACCCTCACAAGTAAGTCTTCTACCACCCCAATGGCCTTCTTGGACGACTTATCTGCGAACTACAGATTGATCCAGGTTTTACTAGGCTCCCCCACACCTAGCTTTTTAAATACTGAAAGTGGCATCAAGTTGACACTTCCCCCAAATCACATAGAGCCTTGCCTGTATATGCCCCGCCAAGTGTAGCTTCAATCACAAAACTACCTGGATATTTCTTATTCTTAGGTAGCCCATGCAAGACACATGAACTCACCTGCTCATTCAATTTCACTGCCTGAAAGTTATCCATAGCTTTTCTCCCATAGATTGCATCCTTGATAAATCGCGCATACTTAGGCATTCGATGCAGTGCCTCAATCAAAGGAATATTGATGTGCAGTTTGGAGAAAATATTGAGAAATCTCCTGTACTCCTCAGATTCATCCTTCTTCTTCCTAGTTTTCAATGGAAAAGGCAGTTCTTTAGAAGAAGTGGGCGGTGGTAATACCTCGTTAGACTTTTCCTCGTCATCTGGAGTCATGCCCTTTGATTGGGAGACCATGACAGGTGTCTTCTCAAAATCGAAGACATCGTGCTCCTTAGCCTTTGATACTTCAGCTTTGGCATGGCTCGGGTATGGTGGATCAGTCAACGAAACCCTGCTGCGAGTGGGAATGGCATTTACCTGGCGCACATTCTCTGTGTCAGACGGTAGAGAACAAGGTGCTCTAGCAGATAATTGTGTTGCAATTTTCCCAACTTGAACCTTTAGTGAATGAAGAGAAGTATTCGTAGCCTGCAAATCAGAAGACATAGCATTGACCGTCGCAGTCATATTGTTCATGTTGTTACTCAGCTGTGTCAACGCCTTAGTGAGTACAAAAATCTCTGGATTTGGCGCTACAACAGCTGGTGAGGGAGCGTGTGAAACTGGTGCTTGTGGCATGTGCTGAAACCCAGGTGCGTATATAGCTCCAGACTGATCCCCATACCTGAAACCTGGATGATCTCTTGTGCCTGGTCTGTAGTTCCCTTGGTTCCAATTATGCCGCTGCCCTTGTGCCCCCACAAAGTTCACATCTTCACTTGCAATCTGGGCCAAGGCTGAATCAAATTCCTGCTCCTCTACTCGTGCAACTGGCTTCTTATCCCGATACACATGCTTGGCTAAATCTGACACCATCTTGCTGATCCCAGTCTTCCATTCATCATCTTTAGGTTCAGTAAATGCCGATAATCTCCTGGAATCATAGAGTTGTGAGTCATGCTTAGCGAGATGCTTCATGAGCGCATAGGCTCCTTCCTTGTCAACAGAGTACAGAAAGCTGACTCCAGCTTCTCTGTTAACTAGCCCCTGATTGTGACGTTCTAGACCATAGTAGAATACCTGCAAAATTTTGTAACCCCCAAAATCATGGTTTGGGCACTTCCTGATCAAATGCATAAAACGGTCCCATGCATCTACTACAGTTTCATCGTACTGTTGCCGAAAGCCTAGAATATCACCATGTAGCTCAATCACCCGTTGAACTGGATAAAACTTGGCCATGAACTCATCCACACACTGAGCCCATGTAGTTATCGAATCAGGAGCTCTTCACTGTAGCCACTTCTCAGCTGCACCCTTCAGACAGTAAGGGAAAAGAATTAGCTTCAACGCCTCTGCTGTTACATCCTTGTACTTGGTAGTCTTTATGTAAGCGTTGAACCTCCCAATAAATTCATTGGGGTCTTCATCCCTGTTCCCATAGAATTGGAACTGATTGGTCACCGTGTGAATTGTCGCAGGCTTAAGATCAAAGTGCTCGGCCTGTATCTCTGGCACTACAATTGCCGGATTGTTCCATAGGTGGACGACTGAAACTTCTCCACAAAAGCCTGTCCAGACTTGTTGTATGGTGTCTGGGCGTTGCGATCATTCACCTGTTTAGAAAACTCTTCCACCCGCTGATTGAGTTGCGCGTTGGTCAATTGATCACCCATAGTGCTCTGTTTCTGTCTTCTTCTCTAATCTCTGAATAACTGCTCTGGGTCTTCAAGGGGGGCACACGCTCTATTGGGATCCTGTGCAAGCACTGAGTACCTGAAACAGCAAAAAAAATCAGAAAACAAATTAGAAATCAAAGTAGCAAACAAACGAAAAAATAAAAGAAAACTAAACTAATTATTAACTAAAAACTTGTTAACCGTTGTCCCCGGAAACGCCGCCAAAAACTTGACGTGGATTACTACCGTGTATTACGCAAGCGTACGGTCAAGTAGTAAGAGTGGAGTATTTTTAGGACTCCAGGTTGTCGAACCCTCGAGGAAAATCTCAAAACAAGTTTATACTTAACAATTTAGAGTAGTTCACTAGGTAACTAGAGTAAAAAGTGATGATTTGTGCTGTTGCCACCCCCAAACAAGTGGCTGTAATAAAGACAGAAATAAATAATAAAATTGAATTAAGAAGAATTCTTAATCAATTGATGGAGAGGGCTAGGAAATCTTGTTGATCACCTAGGGTTGTAAACGATATCCGAATTATCTAAGCAACACGTTAACTTTATTCTAACTAAGCCGGGTAACAGCGCTGACTATCTCCTATCGGTCTCAAGTCATTCTACTTCACGGTAGACTACAATCTCCTATCGGTCTCTTGTGTCTACCGGTCCGTTCTAGTAGGCTAACGACATGCACGGCAACGGTCGGTCCACCGTTTCACGACACATTCGAATCTTACCTACCGAATCTACCCACACTAGGCCAATCCTAACAAGTCTCTTCTCAGTCCTAGTGATACGGGATTGATGTTCAAGTCTCATCTTAGTCAGTTAGAATCACTATCCTGCATTCGCTAACTAAGCAGTGTTTCCGGATAGCTACTCCATTAACACTGAGTATTAAGCACAGTACATGAACAATTGAATTAACGTATTGCTAACTTTAAGAATGAATCAACTATTGAACAAACCCTACTTCTTGAACCCTAGTTTAACTCATAATCGTGTCACTCAATTAGGATTACTAATATAAACAAGAATCTAGAATGAGTTCAAGAGATGAAATCAATAATTCTTTAAGCAAAGATCAAATCTGGAAAATATTCATCGTGTACATGAACCCTAGGCTCTCAAATCAAGATGCCTAGCAAAATTGTTTAGCTACTCATAACGAAGTATGAAATACTCATGCGATTCTCAATTAAAATTGACTAAGAAAGGTAGAAAGAAGAGAAAGCAAACACTAGAGCTTCAATGGTGAAGCTTTGATCTTCCGTCTTCGTCCCCTTGCTCCAAGCTGTGTTTTTTCCCGTCCAAGATGCGTGAATAATCCCCCAAAATCGTCCCTCTAGGTTAGAATAGGTTTGGAGTCTTAAAAATTTCAAAAATAGCAAAACAGCCCCAAAAATCCGTGCTGGAACTCTCTGTTCGTGCGAACAGAAGTTTGTTCCTTGTTCGTGCGAACAACTTTCTGTTCGTGCGAACTGATTTTTACTCCTTGTTCACATGAACAACTTTCTTGTTCCTAAAATTTAACAGCCCCTTTTTCACCCTTTTTTTCCTTCTTAAAATTTTTCTAAGGCATTTTGTTCGTGCGAACAAAAGTTTGTTCGCACGAACACCCCTGGGGATTTTCTCAGATTTGCATCCTCTTTGTCGGACCATATCTTTCTCGTCTGATCTCCGTTTCAGCTCCGTGACCTGTCGTTGGAAAGCTCTCTGAGTCTACTTCCATTTGCCACTAGTCTCCTTCCAAAATGAATTGTATAACTCGAGATACGATCAAAATAGTGGAGATTGGTAACTTTTTCTCCTCCGACTTTGCTTCTCTTGCTTCCTCTTGAGCTTGCTTTGTTTCCGAAGTTCGTTTCATGCCTCCTAGTCATCGTTTAGCACACGTTCCTGTCAAGACAACATGAACAACCATAAAAAGCGATTATATTTGACAAATAACATCGAAATATGCATCAAAACGCCCGGATTAACAATAAAATGCTAGAAACTCAACTTTCTACGTTTTCTCAACACTCATAGTGTAAAAATCATATTTCAACCCCCGAATCACGCAAAACGATATAAAATATGCGAGAAATATAACTCTAATCGAGAGTTATCAAGGGGGCAGCATCAATCTGATGTCGTTGACGATTTTCAAGAGTTTGAAAGTAGGTGAACCCCGGCCCACCAGAATTATGTTAGAGATGGCGGACAGATCCGTAAAGCAGGCTTACGGAGTCATTGAAGACATTTTGGTGAAAGTCGAAGAAATGATCTTCCCGGAAGATTTCGTGATCCTAGATATGGAGGCAGGGGAAGTACCGTTCATCTCGGGCATGTCGTTTATTGCCACTGGAGAAGCCATGATAAACTGCAAGAGCGGAGAGCTAACCATGAAGATTAATGAGGAAAAATTCAAATTTAACGTCTTCAAAAATCTACAACTGCCAAATTATTATGAGCACAAAAGATATACGCATGGGGTGCGTTCGAGCTGGAGAATCCAAAAGATAATTCAAGCTTCAGGATGAAGGGAAATCGAATCAAGCCATATCTCGAGACAGCTGAAGTAGCCAAGGTAGACCCGGTCTACTTCGACGATCCGTAATCAAACCAGAGGTAACTAGGTCAAGCCGTCGACCGTAAATTACAAGCGCTGGTTGGGAGAAAACCCAACGTAGTAAGTTAGTTTAATTTAGTAAGTTTTGTTGAAGTTTTGAATTTTGAGAGAAGTAAGATGAGTGGGTTCTTACATTGAATTGAGCATGTGCAGACACAGAAGAGAAGAAAACAGGACAAAACAGTGCAGAGAAGCTGTTGGACAGAAAGACACACAGAGCTTTATGTGCGTCTATACGTACAAGCCTGCGTATATACTCACACAGGTGGTAAGGCAGAGAGAGAAAAATGCAACACAGAGTTCAGTGCGCGTATATACGCACAAGCCTGCGTATACACACACAACAGGAAGTCCAATAACATTTCAAAATGAAGGCCCCAGCTGTTGTGTGCGTATATACGCACACAGGAACTCAAAACTTCTTAAAAAGCTGCAGAAAAATCCCTCCCTAGTTTCTATGTGCGTATATACGCACAAAATTTTCAAAAAATGGACTAGGGGCATTTTTGTAATTTTTGAAAGGTTGGGTATAAAAGGAGGTCAGCGGCTTTAGAGTTCATTTAGTCGTCTGTCTCTCTCTCTCTCTCTCTACCCCCTTTGCTCATTACAAGCTCAAGAACACCAAAACACAAAATTGCTCAGATTCAAGAATTGAAGACATTTCTGGATTCCTATCGCCGCCAGGATCATCCTCCTACTCTCGGAGTTCAGAAACTCGCATCGAGCAAGTGTGGGAGTTGAAATCAACTGAAGAGTTTCTGATGAGGACAACACAAATCTGTGGAGTTTGAAGCAAATCTGGAAAATTTCGTAGGAGGAAAGGTGAAAGAGGAGAAGGAAAGCTACGTTTTGGCGCGTGAAAATTTCAATTCCAGCGAACTTAACTTTTGCGGCCACTACTGCGGCGGCTGTCTTGCCGGAATATGCAGTTTCACACCCGTAAGAACAGCTCCGGGTGTGCAGTTCTGCGTCTCTTTCTCTCGCTTTACTTCCCGTTTAAGCACGACCCGTAGCCGGGCAATTTTTTTGCAAAATTTTCTCGGTTTCTGTGCCGTGTGGACCTCTGATAGGTTCGAGGTGGTTATTTGCTGAGACGCACGACCCACGAGCACGTTCTGTAGATTTATTTTCTTCTATGGACGTAGTCAAACCCGCAGTTAACCAGAACCGTGCCCATCTCCTGGCTGAATACCCTACGGACCAAATCCGTCCACATTATTTTAACAGCTACCGTTTTGTGTCCTCCGAGGCACATTACTATTTTCTGAAGGCGAAAAAATGCGCATTATAAGTTACCTAAGGAGTACCGTTTTGAGATAAATGAGGAGAGAATGCCGGTCCAGATGGTCACATTTGCGAGCCGAGAGGCTGTCTTTGGTAGGTCTTTAGAGGTGTTTGAGGGGGCGTCCAACTCATCTTTAACAAAAGAATTATTTAGTAACCTGCTATATGTTGGGACCGGTGAGACCGATGACCCACGCTTGGTCTATTGCCGCAGAGACTTCATCTTGTTAACTCCAGATTCGATTCGTCAGGCTTATGGGATAGCCCCGACAGACGTGCCATCTGCTTATACACAAGTGCGGGCCAATTTGCCGGATGACGACAGGGTAGCGGGGGATCACTTTGAGGGAGAAGAAGAGGGTCATAGAGGGTTTAGACGGCACTCTCGATTTTTGAGTACTCCCTGTAGGTGGTGGGAAGAATGGGTGGTGAACCGCATTGTGGGAATCCAGCACTTTACTCACCTTGAGTATGAGACTATCCTCATAGTTTATTGTCTCATGATGCGACAGAGGGTTGATATTCAGCATCTCATTTGGACATATATCATGGACAGAAATGTTTCCAAGAGCCGAAAAGGGTTCGAGTATAGCAACCTGACCATCAAATTGGCCTGGGATGGCGGGATGAACTTGGAAGACCTAGAGGGTAAGTTGGATCCTCCTTCACTTAATGAGTATAAGAAGTTATTGGAACAGAACCCTGGGGGGCCCGGACCCAATGACCCGGTGATTGACCTAGGAGATGATGCCGACCCTATGGAGGAAGATACACCTACCCCTGCCCGTGGACCTAGGAGGAGATCGACCCAGGATAGACCCGTTGGAGGAGTAGGACCTGCCAGACTCAGGCGCACGCGATCCACTTATGAGCGTGGTGAGTCGAGTCAGAGAGCCGGTACTAACACGGGGGATGAAACAAGAATTCCTCCGAGTTCAGTCACTAACCGTCGGCTGGCCCGAGTTGAGGAGGGTATAGAGGCTTTCCGAGCTGAGCATAAGTCCTTTGCGAAGAAAGTGCTCAAAAATTTAGGAAAAATTTGGAGGGATATTAACCACAACCAAAGGACTAGCAAGAAGGTAGACGAAGACCAGGGCCTTTCCATCGCTAGCTTGCGAGTGGAGCAGTGCGAGGCAGCTCGGCACGCTGGCCGAGAGGTGCCGTTACCTATAGTCTTTGCTGCCTCATACTCCAGCGACTACACTACCAGTTGGTCGGACGAGACTGACTCGAGTGAGTTTTCCACTGATCCGAACCCGCAGCCATCTAGCACTCGGTCTGGTTCTAGGTCGGAACGATCATCGAACTCACGTTCCCATCAGGCGACTAGCGCCAGGACCGGCTCTAAAAGCAATTCTCCTAGCAGTCTGTCCGGAACATCCGAGACCTCATCCGTCCCGTCTTATATACCAGATCAGTGAGTGCCATGAGGGCATACCACCTCTTAGTGTGGGGGTGGGAGTCATGTCTTCATTAACCCTGTCTGCTCGTTTTTCGTACTTATTTGCGATCATATTTTTTTCTTGAGTCTGCACGTTTTTTTTTTTTTAATTTTGAGTCTACCCACCAACACTTTCTGGCCTTGAATTGAAAAATAAAATAAAAATAGGAACCCCTAAAAATTGAAAAATCAGAAAATTTTGAGAAAGGGCATTCAAAATAACAAAGAACTGGTGAGAGATTAAGGATAGTCTTCTGACATAAAGGAAAACTTGGACCGAGATGTAGTTGATGGGTGAGGGCCGGTGCACCTCGAAATCCGCGAGTAGTTATCTTCTGATCTAGGAATCCGACTAGTTGCCACACCACCGTCACTTAGGTAGTCGACAACCCGCCTACGGGCGCTGTCACGGTCATCGCATCTTTCGGTGGAGTGATTGGCTTATAACGGACCTCACGTCCTGTTTCTTAACCCTAGGTCCGACTAGTAAGCCCATTTGAAGCCGTTTACCCCTTTTATTCATAGCCTTGTAGCCTAGGAAGTCTTCTTTGTGACTTTCCTCACTCGTTAGTTGGCTATTCTACGCGTTATGAAAGAGGGAGTGAGTTAGGGAGGGTTTTAGACGGGAGAGCTTCATGACAGATCAGGGTGGGACAGTTGTGATCATTGCACATTTTTCGAGGGTTGGTCAGGATGAGTTAGTGGCGACTGCATTGATTTGCAGAGGTGGTTCACTGCACTACATAGTGACCACAGGTGGAGAAGTCGCGTGCGAAGCATCTTTCCGCACAAAATGGGGTACCAAAGGTTTTGGGGAAAATTGGTGGTTGTGCTGAGTTTCTACGTCTTTGGTGATGAGGAGGTTCAATGGGACTGCACGGATTTTAACTACGACTACAGGATCTGTTGGAATAGATGCCCTAGAGGCAATCTAGTTTAGTATGAATTTATTTGTAGCTAGAAAATTCATTTATTATTTATTGGATATCTAATAAATGAAGTCCTTAGATTTACAATTGTGTTGTTTATCTTAAATATCCCTAGTCCAGTATAATGATTAATGGGACAATCATCTATAGACTAGTATGGGGTTGGATTGATATGGAGATATCATGATCCAACACATAGGTGTGCATTAAGGGTAATGGCGCACTGGATTGACCCATCTCCGAGAAGGCTACATACACGTTATGTTAAGTCACAAGCGCTTCATGCGGTGCAATGGTATTGTCATCCTTAGACTTGAAATCGCTAGATATTCTAGTTGTGGATTATTGTGATTTTGGTAGCGTTAAACGCTACACCGTAACTGGGTAGTTATAAAGGCGTGTAATGGATACAATAAGAAGCAAGCTTAGAGATCGTAGTGGACGTAGATAGAATTTGTCCCTCTCACATAACGGGAGAAAATTTCCTAGGCAACTCGAGGGATAGTGCTTATAGAATGTCTGGCCAGACTCAAATAAATCAATATAGGATACTGATGTTATTTGCACGAATAAGGATATTCCCATGGATCGAGAAACTGTGGATTGGATATACGAGTGTGACTTGTATGTCTCGTGTCCAAGCCGGATATAGAGACAAAGGGATGAGACAATTACTTGTACAAAGGTTGTCAAGATGACTATTCTATTAGTTGGCTAGAATGGATGTTTTGCTAGAAACCGCTCCATATTAGCAAATTGTTGCTACCAACTAGATAGAACCTATGGGGTCACACGCTATATAGAGTTGAACTAGATTTGGGAATTAATTAATAGGGTTAATTAATTAGAAGGATCACTTTGCAACACCTTGCAAACTTAGTAGGGACTAATTTGCAAGGAAGGGACTAAACTGAATTCTAGTAGGACTAGAATATGTCCTTTAGGTAGTTGGCAAGGATTTATTGGGCTATATAAAGGACACTCCTTCCTTCCTTCCCATACTTATGATTCAATTGATCATAAATTGAGTGGGAGAGAACAAAAAGGAGAGAGAAAGCAAGCAAAGAGGAGCCGCCGCCCCCCTTTGCCGCCGCCCGTCCCCTTCGGCCACAAGGAAGCCGAAACCTCCTTGTTTCGGTCTCGTTTTGTGTGATTCTTCTTCCCGTTCCTCTTTCCGGGCTAGCACCAAGGATTGGAAGATCTAGAAATCAACTCTAGGCGTGGATCAACTATAGAGAACGTGACACAATTCGCGTTTGAAGTCATCAAAGGAGAACCCTAAGGTGTGTTTATTGATTTCTTCCTTTACCATCGTTATGTCTCTTGACTTGTGATACTTGGAGGGTTTTGCATGGTTAATTATTGTTTCCGTTGCGCATCCATGAATCAAAACCCTACAGTGGTATCAGAGCCTTGTTGTAGAGCATAAACGTGGTTTATGTGTTACGTTTTGATAGTTTTACACCTTAAAATTGTTGTTTATCGCGTAAAACAAGACAAATCAAGCATATGATGCAATTTGTCAATAATCTATCTTAACAAGACCTAGTTTTTGCATTGGATGCATGAATTAGTGAGTTTCAGAAATTTTAGGATCTTAAATCTAGGGTTTGTGAATCCTTGGGGAAGAAGGAGTTCTTCCCAAACAAGGAAACAACCAAACTTGGGCACCAAGCAAGGGAGTTGTTTTGGAAACATCTCCCAAAGGAGGTTCGGCCCCCCTAGGGGACCGCCCCTCCTTGCTTGCCGCCCAAGCAAGGGTCGGCCTAGAGGCCGGGGCAGCCCTACCCCGCGACCTAGGCGTGAGCTAGGGGCCAGCCGGCCCTAGGCCCTTGCGGTTCACTTTTTGGGCCCGGGCAGTTGGACTGTTTGGCCCAATGGACCGTTTTAACCCTAGAACAACCTAAAATCAATTAAAATTGACCAAGCGCGTTAAAATTGGATTTTAACTGTTTATGTGCAATTCGCATGGTGATTGGATATGCGCTTAGGATGTGGTTTGAAGTGGATGTTTAAATTTTGTGTGTTGGTTTACGGCCTGCGAGCTGATCAATTAATTGTAATAATTAATTAAGGTTTTATGGCCTGCGAGCCATTTTTTTCTCAACTTGTGAGATTTATTTTATTTAGGATAGCTGATTAGCGAATGCTAGATAGAGTAGATTGTTAGCCAATTGAATAAAAAGAAGCCCAAAGCCAAAATGAGCCACAAAAGATGGAGCATGGAGCATTCCACATGACTATGAAGGATGGACCAACAGATCAAGACGCATGGAGATGTGTTTGCTTTTAGGGTTCATAGAAAATTCCATTGGCTTGGAATTTTCTTAGTCTAGAAAAGGCCATATCCACATCACGTTTTATTTGTGTTTTGTGGCTGTTTAGTTTATTGTCTTATTATTTTGTGGTTGGTGTATTGATGATGCATGCAATTAGGATAATAAGATAATTAGACAACCCGGATCTATTATTTGGAGTTGTGCCCAAACTCAAATAGATAGATTAGTTGATATTGATCAACAAAACAATTAAAAATTGAATTTAAAAATCCCTCAAATTTCAAATATTGTGTTCTTGCCTTCTCGTTATTTAAACTCTCATTATCATCATGATTTATCAAGTTCGTGCGTGCCAAAGCATGGCGACTTGGTTCATAATGATGGAATGCGATGGCACAAGCTAGTAATGTGCAATTGTTTAAATAAGAGGTTGAACACAACTAGGCTATTAATATGATTAAGAAACCTAGAGGCAATCAATTGGGATTATCCATATGGATGGATAAATAATGAGTTATTTGCCCAATTGAACCAATAGTTTCATAAGGGATGCAATTGGAATTGTTCCTACCTAAAGTAGTCAAATTATGGGTGACTTGCCAAAGCAAGCTCATAAGGAGATGAAACATGGATCTTGGCCCACTAGAAAATATACGGATATTTTCCGCATTAATATCTTGAGGGTTATTAATCCGTAGAAAAATAGTAGGAGCTATATTTGATAAACTAGCCATTATTGAACATAGTCAAAAATTCACAAATACTAAAACTTGCGTATTTTCCTTTTGTAGAATTCCAAATGGCAAACAACTCATCGAGTTCACAACATTCCCTACGATCTGTCCTTGAGAAGGACAAGCTCTCTGGAACCAACTTCCTTGATTGGTACAGAAACTTGAGAATCGTTCTCAAGCAAGAGAAGAAACTGTCGCAATAGAGGAGCATGTTCTAGCAGGTCCAGAGAACCAAACACCTGCTGCCCTAAAGGAGTATGAAAAGCGTGTTGATGAAGCTAATGATGCGGCCTGCCTTATGCTATGCACCATGACTTCTGAGCTTCAGAAGCAACACGAAAACATGAATGTTGTCGATATGATCGAGCATCTGAAACAGCTCTTCCAAGAGCAGGCGAGGGTTGAGAGGTATGAAGTCTCTAAGGCACTGTTCAAGTGTCATATGGCATAAGGGAACCCGTGGGACCCCATGTACTCCGTATGATCGGGTACTTGGAGAATCTCGCCCGACTAGGGTTCCCGGTCGGCCAAGAGTTGGCAACCGATCTCGTGTTGCAATCGTTGCCCGAGAGTTATGGACAGTTCATCATGAACTATAACATGAACGAGATCGTGAAACCACTGCCAGATTTGCTCAATATGTTGAGGAAAGCTGAGCAGAGCATCAACAAGGGTAAGGGCAAAGCCATTATGATGGTGCAGAAAGGAAAGGGCAAAAGGTTTGCCTCATCCTCCAAGGGCAAAGGAAAGTCAGTTGCTAAGTCAAAGGAACCTGCCCTTAAGCCTGTTGGTGGCATTTCCAAATGTGTGACTAAAGGTGAGTGTCACTACTGCAGTCAGCCTGGACACTGGTGGAGGAACTGCCCAAAATATCTGGAGGACAAGAGGCTTGGAATAGTGATTCCACCACCACCAGGTATTTTTGTTGTAGCTGTCAATTTAAATGTCTCTACATCATGGGTATTAGATACTGGATGTGGATCTCACATTTGTCGAAATGTGCAGGATCTAAAGAGAAGTAGAAGATTGGGTATAGGGGAGATAGATCTACGCGTTGGCAATGGAGCAAAAGTTTTTGCGTTGGCCGTGGGCGTGTGCGAGCTATCTCTGCCTTCAAGGATTAGTTTTAGAATTAAATAATTGCTATTTTGTGCCTGCTATGAGCAGAAACATTATTTCTATTTCTTGTTTGGACAAGGATGGTTTTATTATTTCAATAAATAACAATTGTTGTTCCTTTTATTTGAATAATATTCACTATTTTAGTGCGCAATTATTTAATGGACTGTATGTCCTTGATCTAAGCAATCCTGTCTACAACATTAATACCAAGCGGATTAAAATAAATGATTTAAATCCTACTTATTTATGGCACTATCGTTTAGGCCACATAAACGATAAACGTGTATCTAGACTCCATAAAGATGGACTACTAGACTCATTTGATTTTGAATCATATGAGACATGTGAGGCTTGTTTATTGGAAAAATGACAAAGTCCACTTTCAATAAGAAAGGTGAGAGGACTAGTGAGCAATTGGCTCTCATACATACTGATGTATGTGGGCCATTTGCCACACCTGCCAGGGGTGGTTATGTCTACTTCATTACATTTACTGATGACTACAGTAGATATGAATTTGTGTACCTCATGAGGGCAAAATCCGAATCCTTTGAAGTGTTCAAGGAATTCAAGAATGAAGTAGAGAAGCAACTTGCCAAAAGTATCAAGGCTCTACGATCGGATCGTGGAGGAGAATACTTGAGCCAAGAGTTTGACCACTATCTTAGAGAGTGTGGGATCGTGTCCCAACTCACTCCACCCGGAACGCCACAATGGAATGGCGTGTCTGAGAGGAGGAATCGAACCTTATTGGATATGGTTCGATCTATGATGTGTCAAACCGATCTTCCATTATCATTTTGAGGCCACGCTCTATTAAGTGCAGCTTTAACCATTAACCGTGTTCCATCTAAATCAGTCATGAAGACACCATATGAGATGTGGAGTGGGAGGCGTCCCACACTCTCGTTCATGAGGATTTAGGGATGCGATGTCTATGTGAAACGTTTACAATCAGACAAGCTAGGGCCAAAATCGGATAAGTGTAAGTTTGTGGGGTTCCCTAAGGAAACTAAAGGATACTACTTCTACAATCCAGCCGAGAACAAAGTGTTTGTTGCTCGGACCGGCGTATTTCTAGAAAGAGAGTTTGTCTCTAAAGAAGCAAGTGGGAGGACTGTAGAACTTGAAGAGGTTCAAGAAACACAAATCACTAAACCGATTATGGAACATGAACAGGAACCACAAGCGGTTGTGGAGCAACCTGTTCAGGTAACACAAGAGCTTCGTAGATCTAGCAGAGTGCGCTAGGAACCCGAGAGGTATGGACTTCTCATGACCGATTCCGGTGACACGATGCTCATAGATGATGAGCCTACTACCTATGAAGAGGCCATGAAGGGCCAAGACTCTCAGAAGTGGCTAGAAGCCATGAGATCCGAGATGGAATCTATGTATACCAACAAAGTATGGACTTTGGTGCAACCACCCGAAGGGGCGCGGCCCATAGGGTGCAAGTGGGTCTTCAAGAAGAAGATCGACATGGATGGTAATGTGATTACCTATAAGGGCCGATTGGTGGCTAAAGGATTCAGACAGATTCATGGTATTTACTATGATGAAACCTTCTCACCAGTCGCTATGACCAAATCCATCCGAATCCTACTTGCGGTTGCAGCATACCACGACTATGAGCTTTGACAGATGGATGTCAAAACAGCATTCCTTTATGGTAATCTACTCGAGGACGTGTATATGATACAGCCGGAGGGTTTTGAAGATCCAAAGCAAGCCAACAAATTCTGTAAGCTGCAACGATCCATTTATGGATTGAAGCAAGCTTCTAGGAGTTGGAATCGACGTTTTGATGAAGTAGTCAAAGAGTTTGGCTTCATCATAAACGAAGATGAGTCTTGTGTCTACAAGAAGGTTAGTGGGAGCTCTGTAGCTTTTCTGGTCTTGTATGTGGATGACATACTACTAATTGGAAACGAAGTTCCCATGCTGCAATCTGTTAAAGATTGGCTAGGGAAGTGTTTCTCAATGAAGGACTTAGGGGAAGCAGCCTATATACTCGGTATAAAGATCTATAGAGATAGATCTAAGAGACTGCTAGGCCTAAATCAAAGTACATATATTGACAAGGTGTTGAAGCGGTTCAACATGCAAGATTCCAAGAAGGGATTCTTGCCCATGTCACATGGAATCACTCTTTCGAAGAGTGGTTGTCCTTCCAATGAGATTGAAAAGGAACGCATGAGTAGAATTCCCTATGCCTCGGCCATAGGATCTATCATGTACGCCATGTTATGTACCAGACCAGATGTGTCATATGCCTTGAGTATGACAAGAAGATACCAATCCAATTTAGGTGAGAGTCCCTGGATTGCAGTCAAGAACATCCTAAAGTACTTGAGAAGAACTAAGGATGCTTTCTTGATATTTGGCGGTGATGAGGAGTTGCGTGTAAGGGTTACACTGATGCAAGCTTCCAAAATGACAGAGATGACTTTAGATCACAGTCGGGATATGTGTTTAGCCTGAATGGAGCAGCGGTGAGCTGGAAGAGTTCCAAGCAAGAGACGGTGGCTGATTCTACAAAAGAGGCTGAGTACATTGCTGCAAATGGCGCAGCAAAGGAAGCTGTTTGGATCAGAAAGTTTGTTTCTAGACTTGGTGTGGTTCCTAGCATTGCGGATCCAGTTTAGTTGTACTGTGACAACACTAGGGCGATCGCGCAATCGAAGGAACCCATGTTACACCAGAAATCCAAGAACGTGCTCATGAAGTTTCATATGATTCGAGATATTATCGATAGAGGAGACGTTAGGATATGCAAGATTCCTATAGATGAGAATCTGTCAGACCTGCTTACAAAGCCGCTCACGCAGTGGAAGCATGAGGGGCACACTAGGAGTATGGGCATATGAGATGCGCCAGATTGGCTCTAGTGCAAGTGGGAGACTGTTGGAATAGATGCCCTAGAGGCAATCTAGTTTAGTATGAATTTATTTATGGCTAGAAAATTCATTTATTATTTATTGGATATCTAATATAATGAAGTCCTTAGATTTACAATTGTGTTGTTTATCTAAATATCCCTAGTCCAATATAATAATTAATGGGACAATCATCTATAGACTAGTATGGGGTTGGATTGATATTGAGATATCATGATCCAACACATAGGTGTGCATTAAGGGTAATGGCGCACTGGATTGACCAATCTCCGAGAAGGCTACATACACGTTATGTTAAGTCACAAGCGCTTCTCGCGGTGCAATGGTATTGTCATCCTTAGACTTGAAGTCGCTAGATATTCTAGTTGTGGATTATTGTGATTTTGGTAGCGTTAAACGCTACACCGTAACTGGGTAGTTATAAAGGCGTGTACTGGATACAATAAGAAGCAAGCTTAGAGATCGTAGTGGGCGTAGATAGAATTTTTCCCTCCCACATAACGGGAGAAAATATCCTAGGCCACTCGAGGGATAGTGCTTATAGAATGTCTGGCCAGACTGAAATAAATCAATATAGGATATTGATGTTATTTGCACGAATAAGGCTATTCCCATGGATCGAGAAACTGTGGATTGGATATACGAGTGTGAATTGTATGTCTCGTGTCCAATCCGGATATAGAGACAAAGGGATGAGACAATTACTTGTACAAAGGTCTTCAAGATGACTATTCTATTAGTTGGCTAGAATGGATGTTTTGCTAGAAACCGGTCCATATTAGCAAATTGCTGCTACCAACTAAATAGAACCTATGGGGTCACACGCTATATAGAGTTGAACAAGATTTGGGAATTAATTACTTGGATTAATTAGTTAGAAGGATCACTTTGCAATACCTTGCAAACTTAGTAGGGACTAATTTGCAAGGAAGGGACTAAATTGAATTCTAGTAGGACTAGAATAGGTCCTTTAGGTAGTTGGCAAGGATTTGTTGGACTATATAAAGGACACTCCTTCCTTCCTTCCCATACTTATGATTCAATTGATCATAACTTGAGTGGGAGAGAACAAAAAGGAGAGAGAAAGCAAGCAAAGAGGAGCCGCCGCCCCCCTTTGCCGCCGCCCGTCCCCGTCGGCCACAAGGAGGCCGAAACCTCCTTGTTTCGGTCTCGTTTTGCGTGATTCTTCTTCCCCTTCCTCGTTATGGGCTTACCAAGGATTGGAATATCTAGAAATCAACTCTAGGCGTGGATCAACTATAGAGAACGTGACACAATTCGCGTTTGAAGTCATCAAAGGAGAACCCTAAGGTGTGTTAATTGAGTTCTTCCTTTACCATCTTTATGTCTCTTGACTTGTGATCCTTGGAGGGTTTTGCATGGTTAATTATTGTTTCCGTTGCGCATCCATGAATCAAAACCCTACAGGATCGACATGTCATGCTTAGTACGGGGGTACTACACTCGAGGATATTTTGCGCACCCTGCCACATCGGACCATTCTTTTTTAGTACCAATCAGCTTTTATTATTTCTCTTTATGTATTTATTTAGTATATTTGTTCGTTATGAAAAAAAGAAATATAAAAAAAATGTACTACTTTGTCACATTTTTTACAATTTTTAGTTAGGAAGATTTGTTATTTAATTTAAAGAGCTGAGTTGGTAATACTGTTTGCTGAATTCTGCACCGCTTCACATTCGTGGACGCGAGAATGGCGAAGACACACCAGGAGCTGGGGAAACTGAGTGAGCAGGAACTTAGATGTTTCGGTCATTTTTTCGGGAACTTGGTGAGGTGTGTGAGTTGGGAAACAGTGAGAATGTCATAACAAGTAGGGTCATGTCGTACCTTGATACACATACATATCCTGTCTGTTAGACTTAGGGTCCCTGATTCGGAAATAGCTCGGATGGTAGGCTAACTATGGATTTTCTCAGGTTGAATACGGAAGTAACTGTACGAGGAGCCATTGCTTATTTACCACCCTTGAATCAGGCCATACTCACCGATCGCTTGCAGGGAAGTATATTCTGGAAAGAGGGTAGGTCTTGATGACACCCCGGTTCGCGATTTGGAGATTGCCCAATCTCGCCCAAAAAATAAAATTTTCTTTAGCACACTTTAAGTCTTTGTCTGTGAGTCACTGTATATTCTTTTCTGAGTCGGTCTTCTAATCGAGTCATCTGATATATAAGTTCGGGTCAGAAGAGTATGCAATGATGGTTGGTATGCAAGGTAGTGTTTGCAAGACAGAGTTGTATCCAATCCAGGGTAGTATGCTAAAGGTTTGCTCGGGACGAGCAAAGTTTAGTGCGGGGGTATTTGATAACTCCCCACTAAGGGTTATCTTTTAGCCTGAAATGACGTGTGTTTTGTGTCGGAAAGCAGTGTAGCCAGAATTCACCCCCAGAAAGAATCGGAAGTAAGAACAAGATGTTTATTAGCTCTTCGTAAATTTATGCGCATTTTATGCTTTTATTGGATATGATCGCGGGTGTGTTCATGTTGTGAATACAGGAACATGGCTCGTGGATGCAGTGGGAATAACGCAGGAAGGCAGGAAGAGGAGGCAGAACGGGAGCTGAGAAGTCATTGTGTGCGTATATACGCACATGCTCTTCGTATATGCGCACACAGCACACACAGGGGGATTTTGGCCAAGAACAGAAGCACTGTGTGCGTATATACACACAGCTTATGCGTATATACGCACATTTCTGAAAACATACGCACACATGCAGAGATGCAAGAAGTCAAGGAGGTACTGTGTGCGTATGTACGCACAGCCTGTACGTATATACGCACAGTGTTGTTTCCATACGCACACTGAAGACAGAGGAAGAAGCTGGAAACTTGCTGTGTGCGTATATACGCACAGCTTCTGCGTATATATGCACAACTTTGATTTTTTCTGAGGCGGTGGAGCAAGGGCAGTTTCGTGTTTTCAGACACATCGTTTCAGGAACACACCAGCACTATATAAAGACTTTTCTAGAGCTCGTTTCATGAACACAACACATCCCAAGGATAATTTTGAGCATCCCCGGAGAGAACGAAAGCACGATTCCAGATTCGAAGACCCAGTTTGCTTTATTCTCTCTCTCATTCAGAAACTTTGTTATTTACGTTATGAGTTTTAGTAGCTAAACCTTTTACCTAGGTTCTCGATGAAAATAGGGTTTCATACTCAGAGATTGTTCTATGTTTTGATTATGGATTCATGATTGCACTATCTTAATTTAGCAGTATTATCAGTTATTCTGTCTTTGAATCTTATCGTTTATGCATGATCGGATTCGCGAACCAGAATTGCTACAGGCCCGAGTATGTAGGTAAAAACTTCAGGTTTGGGTTAGGAAGAGAAGACAAGATTTAGTACCTTACCCTGACGGACCGACCAGAGAAAGGGAGACAGGGCTAGCAATAACGTGAGGCCAACAGTTATAGAATTTGACCCAGGCCCTTAGGACATGTTAGAAACCCTAGCAGACTTAGAACGAGACTGCAGACTTAGGCAGCTTAACAGGAATCCGAAAGTCTGAAGGATTGTGATAACATGTGGGATCTGAAAGGTACCGCACAACGGGTACGTGGCACCGACAATTAAAACTGGTGTGTGTTTCCATATAAAACAAAGAACGAAAATATGTCAAATCCCTAGGGGATCCTGAAGCCTAGCATCTTAAACCCTAGACTTTACAACCCTGGATATTATTCAGAAAACTGTCACAAAAGAATATTACGTTTTAGTTCTTTACTTTTAATATTTAGTTAGTAACCCCAATCTCAAAATTACTCCTCCTTTTTACTCTGCTAGTTAACCTTGATAACTCTAAAACCTGAAACAGTCCTCGTGGGAACGATTAACCGAGGTTAAATACACCTGATACTACTCGATTCGTATACTTGCTAATAGCACGTTAGTTTGCGCATCACTCACAACAGAATATCCTTGAGTGAACACATATCCAGTCATTGATCTTCTACTGTCAACATCACCTGCACAGTCTGAAACTGAGAACCCAACAACTAAGATATTATAATTGGATCGATAGCATAGGCCAAGTTTTGACGTAGCATATGCGATTTACCACCTGCCACTAATCCTTGCTTGGTTGAACCACAAACGACTAGCTACACTAACAGCGAATGCTACGTCCGATCGAGTGCAGACCATAGCATACATGAGGCTTCCAAATGTGCTAGCATATGGAACCTTGGACATTTACTCCTTCTCACCCTCGATCTGAATGGTATATATTCCTAACTTCTTGTTAGTCCCCATATGAATATCTATAAATTTAGCTAATGATATCCCAAATCTTCTCAAGATCTTCTTGATGTATCCCTGCTGTGACAAGAAAAGCTTCTTCTTCTTCTTCCTGTCTCTATAGATCTCAACTCCTAGAAATTTCGAGCAGCACCCAGATCCTTCATCTTAAATTCTGCGCTGAGAGACCTCTTTAAATTCTGAAAGTCCTCCATATTCGAAGTTATAATCAGAATATCATCCACATATAGAACTAGGTAGATACGTGACTCACCTTGCAATAACTTGTGATACACGCAGAAATCATACTCACTCTTTCGGTAGCCTATCTTAAACATGAAGCTGTCAAACCTCTTGTAACATTGTCTCAGAGACTGCTTAAGTCCATATAGATATCTTTTCAACTTGCACACATAGTCTTTTTTTCCAGGGACTTCGAATCCTTCTGGTTGGCTCATGTATATTTCCTCCTCCATCTCCCCGTGTAGGAAAACTGTTTTCACATCTAGCTGCTCAAGTTCTAAGTCCTAGTGTGCTACCAGTGGTAGTAGCACCCTGATTGAAGTATGTCTGACCACCAGTGAGAAGATCTCGTTGTAGTCCACTCCTTTTCTTTGACTAAACCCTCTTGCAACCAATCTTACCTTATACCTGACTCCCTCTCTAGTTGTAGCTAATTTTTCTTCTCAAAACCCATATGCAAGTGACTATATTCCTTCCCGCTGGCACTTTATAAGCTCCCAAGTCGATTTCTTTCTAAGAGACTCCATTTCTTCTCCCATTGCGACAATCTATATGTTGACTCAGAACTAGAAATTGCAGCCTTATAGGTGAATGGATCATCCTCAAACTCTTCGCTATCAACAATGCATAGCCGACCATACTATCATCCCTCTATTTTGTTGGACGCTTTATAACTCTCCTTTGTCTTCCTTCAGCAATACTCAAATGTGTAGGTTCCTCTGGTAGCGACATCCTCATCATACTCCTCTGATTCTTCCTCTTCAGTTTTCTGCACTGATGGTGGCGATTTTGGATCCTTAGGATCATTAAGACTTGAACTTGCCACCACCTTCTTTTCTGCAGCCCCAACCTCTATCTCAATCTAAAACTACACTTCTGCTAAGTGTAATCTTGTTGCCCGACCAATTCTTGTATCCCTTCACACTTGTCCCCATCGACCATGAAAAACCCCTTCTTCGCCCTTGGTTTTAGCTGACCATCATCCACATGATAATAGGAAAACGCAACCAAATTTCCTGAGATTCGATCAATTCGCTGCTTTTTTCGGACCATGCCTCAATAGGAATCTTCCATCCTATGCATGTGTCCGAGCTCCGATTTACGAGATAACAAGCCATAGAAACTTTCTCTTCCCAGAAACCTCTAGTAAGACATGCATTCGAAAGCATACATCGTGTCTTCGCTAAAAGTGTCCAATTCATTCTTTCGGCTACACCGTTCTGCTTTGGTGTGTGCCGAACAACGTGATTACGAGCAACTTCCTGGCCCTTGCAAAATTCATCAAAATTCTGATGAACAAGACTCCAAGCCGTAGTTCGTGCGCAACCTCTTCACCTTCTCTCCCAACTGGTTCTCTACCAGAGTCTTCCACTTCTTAAATTTTTCAAATGCTTCACTTTTATGCTTCATCACAAATATCCAAGTCATCATTGAATAGTCGTCAATAATGCTCATAAAATATTGTCCTAACTCGAGATGGACCCTAACAATTTGGATGGATATAATCCAAGGTGTCTTTCGTTCTATAAAAAGAGCCGTTCCGGACATTTCTTGAAAGTTGCGAGAATATTTAATGACTAATTATCCTATACTCGTATCTAATAATCTTTTGGCTTATTAGGCTTGTGTTTATTCTCATCTTGGTGATGCAAGCGTTACATTAAAGAAAGGAGCGAACCAAACAAACTACACTCCTGAATAAACTACTCATGAATTGAACACAATAAAAAGGAGAGAAACGTAAGCTTGTTGTTGCCTCGATGAATACAAAACTGAACCCTAGAGAACAATAAGTTCACAAGAACAAGAAAAAAAACACCAACGTCAACAACTTGCGTATTCAATAAACCGAATCACACAAGCTAGGACTAACAAACTTGTTCCACACTATTCACGCTACGAAGCTGCCCCGTCATAAGTGCTTATTATAAGCTCCTTTTTTTGTAATTCTTCTTCTGGGTTTTGGGACCCTCGACTTAAATATGTAGACAACAACTATGGAATGAAATATCAAATATGCTCCACTGTATTCATTCATCATCTTCATTCAATGTGAGTGCGGCCTAATGTTTGCCAAAGTCTTGACAATTCCCGACACCATGTAAATTTCTTCTTTAGGAAGACAAAAGTTCTGCCTATCTATCCTCATAATATTAACTTCTAGTCGTACTATTACGTCTCTTTTTCCAAGCACAAGAAACCAACACAGAGGAACATAACAAGTTACTTTATAAGTCCATAAATGCATACCGGCGAAGTGGCAGAACTAAGAATTTAAGAAAATCTTCTAAAAAAAAAGAGAGAAAGAATTTAAGAAATAATAGATGGGAGCATGATTTAGATATCAAAATGTAGTTAGTGATTACATAATT
Source organism: Linanthus parryae (assembly GCA_023055425.1). Taxonomy (NCBI): domain Eukaryota; kingdom Viridiplantae; phylum Streptophyta; class Magnoliopsida; order Ericales; family Polemoniaceae; genus Linanthus; species Linanthus parryae. The sequence goes on along the minus strand of JALGPY010000006.1, from coordinate 75,705,985 downwards.
TTAACTACAATTACTTGATGATTACATTTCAGGAAAAGGTAGGAAATTTTAGGAATGGTAATATGGCCCGATCCGATCTGAGATCCGACCGATTCGAGCCGAATGGATCGAATCCGAATCCGATCCAATTGAAAATGGATCAGATTTGGATCCGGAAAGCCAGACCCGATCGGATTTGGAACTGAATTTGGATCGGAGGGCAGATCCACCAGATTTCAACCCGATCCGATCTGACGTATATGTGTGCTTTATGAATATACCCCTATTACCTCCCCACTTACACTTCCAAGTAAAATACAATAGTAACTCCAACCTACAAACCCATTTCTTTTGTGTTTTAGGCTCCGTCACTTACAAACATGCTTTAGCGTATAAAATAGTGTTTATTTTGATATTATTTTTCATATTTTATTACAAATCTATGCATGATCCGATCCCAATCCGATCCGACCACGTACTATATAGATCTACGGATTGGATTTGGATCGACTGAATGAAACCCGATCCAATTCGATCCGGACCCGGTGATGATCCGAACAGATCTGGATTGGTTCTGGATCTCATTTCTTCTGGTCGGATCTAGATCGGGAAGTGCCTGATCCGATCCAAATCCGACCCGCTTCCATCCCTAGGAAATTTTCATAATTTACCTAGGACATAACTGAAATTACTATAAAATATAGGGATAATAGTGTTATTTTTGAAAATTAAGGTGTGGCACGTGCCTTACCGTGCGACACTCTAGCTCCGCCCCTGCCAACTAGTAAGATTTAAATAAGAGTGATCTGATACGGGTAGGGGCCCCCACCCAAGAGGACATTGGCACACCCGAGCATGGACAAGGCGCGCCCGAAGCTTCAGCCTACCAAAATGTGACGTGGGACACCCGAGATATCTAGCGGATTACGTTTTGTTCTAATTATTTGTTAATTTTTCTGTGAGCGTGTTATAAGCTCTGTCCGAATTTTCTTTGCGGTTCTTTTCCAGTTCGTATGGTCGAATTGTGTAGGGTTAGGATTAGTCTCAGGGTTAAGGCTAGTTTGGGAATGCTGTGACGGTGCTAGAAAGCTGTTGTGTGAAAACACTAGGGAAAACTGCTTTGAATTCTTGATAAATTGTTGTTTATTGATATAGTAATTTTTTGTTTGGTAACATCAACTATAAACTTGATGTGAGAGGGTAAAATGTCAATATATATATATATATATATATATATGACACGTGTCATTTATGTAAAGATAAATATTGATATTTTTAAAAGAAATTAACATTAGAATCGATTGTAGATAAATTAACCAAAAACACTTTCTGGAAAAGCATATCCCCCTTGCTTTCTGAGAACTGTTGTAGGACATGAGAAACTTTCCGAAAAAGCAAAAAAAATATATATATATATATATATATATATATATATATATATATATATATATATATATATATATATATATATTTTTACCAAACACACTAAAATTGCTTCTGCTGTCGAAAAGCAGATGTGCTGGCAGCGAAGCATTCCCAAACTGGCCCTTAGTCTATTCACGCAGTTGTTTTATCATTGATAACTAATTACAAAACTATTTAAACTGTAATCTTCTTTTTCTCTGTTCTTCTTCTTTTTTAAAAATTCTTCAATTTCTTGTATCAATTGGTATTTTCTTGTATTAATTTGTGCATTCACTGCTCAGGTACTCAGATGCACCACTCTCTCCGACGATCTCAATTAACCCCATAACCCTAGCGGCAACAGCCACACGGAACGTCGCCATCCAACAGGAGCAGCGCCACCCAGCCCGTGGATTGTTGTTCGCCTTTTCCAGCCACCACCATGGTCGACCTCATAAAAGCCCTTCAGAACATCAATGGTGACCTCAAAAATCAACGCTCGGACATTGATCGACCTAACACTAAGGTCAACCACAGCATGCCAGACTGCTCGATATGCCACAACAGCCTGTGTACACCGCTGGGTTACCTGTCACACCGCAGCGCCAACCAATCCGGTCTTCCGGATGGCAACCTCCTCCATCATACACCACAACCACAGCTGGGGATCACACCACGCAGATGCGCGTCTATGCGTCGCGCTTCTCAGGTGACGACCCCGTTGGTTGGTTTTTCAAGATCTATAAATATTTTGATTAATTTCGGACCACAGAGCACGATCGATTTCAGCCAGTGGCTTTATTAATTGATAATCCCATATCTAAATAGTTTTGATATTACCAGTGCCATAACAACTCATCGACGTGGATAGAAATTTTCACGACGTTCAAACAGCGGGCTAACCCGGATAAATATGAGGATTATGTGGGGTTAGTCTCCAAGTTACAGTAGCACACACAGTTTTAGCGTACCAAACGGAGTTCGAAAAGCTTCTTCATACAGTGTCGGGCGTGGCATAAGCTTCTGCACACCAGTTATTTTGATTTATTGTTCATGTCTCAAAGAGCCCTTGAAAAGGGAAATCACGCTGTGTAACACCCCCCCCCCCCCCCCCCGCACACACACACTGGCTTCTATTTTTTTCCTTGGAAAGAGAACTATCCACTGGTCACCCGAATCTCATCAACACATATACGCCGAACCCCCATGGATGGCCGCCCACAACCTCACAGTTTCTAGCTCAATGACTACACCGCCGGTGCCACGGTCTCTTCCAGGCACGCAACAACCTGTTTCAAGCTAGACTACCGGTCTTCCTATTTTGCATCTCACTAAGGAGGCACACGAAGAACGTACACGTAAAGACTTATGTTGGAATTTTGACGAGAAGTGGGTTCGAGGACATCGCTGCAAGCATCCATTTTTAACAAAGTTGTCAATGATGAAGATGATTTGGATATCAAGCAACTAGTAGCGTTGGAAGACTAAAATGGGGGAATAATGGCTGACATCTCAAGTATACACACATTCAAAGGTAACCCCATCCCTCACTATCATAAGCTCGCGGGAACAAAAATTGAATGGTGTCCAGGTTTTCATTGGTAAGAGCAGTAAACACAATCTCATCCCTCCTGCCATGGCTGAATAATTGTTCTTCTTGTTACATCCTATACCGCCATTTCGTGTTTATGTGGGTAACGATGACTCATTGCATTGCTCTTATTCTAGCCTGAAGACACCTATTTCTTTGACAGGTAACGTTTTAGGCATTAATCTGTTTGTACTCCCTATCCCTAGACCATATATTATGTTGGGTGTCCAGTGGCTATAAACTCTAGGGATGAATTTTCTTGATTATAGAAACCTAACTATAAAATTTATATGGGAAGGGATAAGGATTGAGCTTCAAGGTGATGTCCAGGAACGTCGGCACGCCTTTCCAACTCTTCACCTTGAGTACAGGGTCACCCCATGGAATTTGATACGGGTAGGGGTTTCTAAGAGAACATTGGCACGCCCGAGCATGGACAAGGCACGCCCGAAGCTTCAGCCCGCCCAAAGCATAACATGGGATGCCCGAAATATCTAGCGAATTATGATTAGTTCCAATTATTTTGTTAAGGGTATGTGAGCGTGTTATAAGGTCCACCCAGTTTACTTATCGGTTCTTTCCTGGATCGTATGGTTGAACCATGTAGGGTTAGGGTTAGCCTAAGAGTTAGTCTATTTAAGCATTTGTTTTATCATTACAAATCAATAAGAAAAGATTGAAACTCTAATATTCTTCTTCTCCCGTTCTTCTACTTCTAAATTCTTCAATTTCTGGTATCAAATAGTATTTTCTTGTATCATGACCAAACAAAAATAATAAATGAGAGTGACCAAATTCATCACCATACTTTCAATTCTAACAATTAGAAAGATTGATGGAGCATGTTTTTTTCAACAACATAAAACTTCATTCATTCATAAAGATCGCAAACAAAGAAGCGAAAACATACAAACAACAAAAGATGGTGTCTAAATAACACTATAAGACGCTCTTGGCCAACACGTGAGCCGCATTCACTTCACCCCTCCAGGCTTTACGAATCGCAAAAAAGTAACAAAAAAAGCTGCTAGACACATAATCCTACCGACAATTGGGTCATCCCTCGATATTTCTCACAGTCCTTCAAAAATAGCGACAATTATAGGACCATATATATATTAACTGAATTATAACTAAAACTTGAGGCACAATGTAGTCAGTAATTAATATAGAAAAGCTCTGTATGGAGCAGAGAATCATGTTTAAACTTTTTCAAGACAGTTCAACACAATTCATGTGTCGCTCTTGAGAGAAGACTCTTTCCAAGGCTCGTCAATCATCACATTACAACAACACAAAGTTGTATTATGATCCGAGTTACAAGGGCACATATGGATGGTGCCTCCTTTGAGCCACGAGCTTGTGGCCAGAAACTTCTGATATGAGTCATAGAGAGCCAAATTTTCGATCAAGGAGTGTCGACCTTGTCATATCACCATCGCTCTTCATTGAAGACCATGCCATCCAAACTTTTTAGATGGTCGAGCATAGAATAGAGTTGTCTCTAGTCTGCAGCGTGAGTTTCTTCAAAAGCGCAACCTCTGGACTGCATCGTTATTTTCTTTGAAGGTTGGCAGGCCAGTCGTAAGAAAAGACACATTTCGTAGCTCTGATGCGCAATGCTAAAGAAAACCAAGCTTTAGAGGCTGCCGGATGTAGATAGTGCTTTCTGAGCTGACAGATCTTGGCCACGTGGCAACCATCCAGCACACCATATTGTGCTCCACACACAATGGATCACTAGCCGAGTTGATCCATGTGGGGGCTGCGAGACAGAGCCCTCGCATACCACTGCACGGGACTTGTAGGGACTTTGTGGTTTGGAGGCTAGAGTAAGCCCTGTCGCGTGCGAGCCAAGCCCGCGCGCGACCTTTAGTAACTGCTTTGAGAGATTTATGGCACGAGCTCCATAAACCCGGTCAACCCGGTCAAACCCGGTCAACCTCGTAACGGTTCCGGTATTCGCGCACCACGTGCTGTAACGGTCCCTATATACGCGGACGAACGTGCCGTTATGGTTAAGCTAATTAAGCCGCCATTAATGGGCGCATTAACCACACTACAACGGTCACGTTCTCTGCTATATATAGGACGTTAACCTTTCCATACAAAGGAGAACACACTTGCCATACGCGGAAGCTCTGCCAAACCTCTGTCTCTCTCTCAGACATTGCTACTGCCTTACTCTCTCCCTACACACAACCCCACTCTTCCTGTGCGATCCTTGATCCACTACATACGGTGTACACGGAGGTCTCCCCGCCGGAATCTCTTGTGCACATTTTGGTGAACCCGACGTGAACTTACCAACAAAAGCAACCATGTCTCAGGAGGATGATGTCAGCAACAGATCGCCCTCCACCGAGGCTCCCTCGGGAGACGAGACCCGCCGTACTCCTACGACTCCCGGCGAGGCACCGACGCTAGAGTCTTTGGACGCCACTGTTCAGAGTCAGGCGAAAGCTCTCAAGGCTCAGTCTGCGCAATTAGAACGGATCTTGGCCGTCCTGGGCACCCTTGCGCCAAACCCTTCATCAGCCACCGCTGCCCCTCAAGGAGGAGGAGCCCCTTCCGCTCCAGGATTGGGAGTGTCAACCGCACCTCCCAACCCCAATCTGCAGACTCCACCGGCGACTACGCAGCTGCCTTCGGTTCAGAGGTCAACGGCCCAGATGCTGCCTCTTGCTGCTCACACTCCTCAGCCCTCGGATTTGGCGTCCAACCCAGCTCTGCAGTACCCTTTGCCTCCCCCAACGGCGATCTGGGGGAATACGGGTAGTCAGTATACTCCCAACCCTCCGGCGGCGTATGTGTCGCCACCGCCTACGACAACCCCTCCATCAGCTACCGAGGGGAGCATTCCAGAATGCATGACGTCTCTGCAGAAGCGCGTGGACACTATTCTGGCTCATCAGTCATTCGCGGACACCATTATCCCGAAGTTAGACAACGATCCACCCATTCCACGGGAGATCTATCTCATGCCTAACCCGGCGGGGTACAAGGCTCCTAAATGGGATAAGTTCGAGGATGTCAATGGAAACGCTCATGAGCATGTCATGCGTTTCATTGATGTCATGGGCCCGTATGGGGCTGATCCCAAGCTGCTGATGCGAGAGTTCCCAAAATCTCTAGGGAACGTAGCATACAAATGGTACCGAACATTGGAAGCCGGATCCGTAAAGACTTGGGACGACATGGTACAGAAGTTCTATACCAAGTTCTTCCAGATGGAAGAAAAGGTGACGATGATCCATCTCTCGCAGATGTATCAGAAGCGCGAGGAGGACGGAATCACTTTCATCAAGAAATTCAGGGCGAAATCCTTGGAGTGCAAAGATCCAATGCCCGAAAGCCGGCTCGTAGAGATATGCCTGCAGTGCATGCGAGATGAATACAAAGGTATGCTCATCAATTTGCAAACACCTACGTTTTCAAAGCTAATCGAATGCACGAAGAACATCGAGCCTATAGTCGAGAGACAGAAAAAGAAGAGCGCTCCGGAGCGACCTTTGAGCGGCACTACTTACAAGATCGGGAGATTTAGCTACAAGAGGGGACGCGAACCTGAGGTCAATACAGTTTCGCCCCAGAAGCAAGCGAAGGTTGCGAACTTCGATGTACCGCCTCTGCCATGCTCGGTAGAGGAAGCAAGCGACCTCTGCAGACAGTGGCGCAAGGACGGCGTCCTGCCACCGCTCGAGAAAACACCCTCCAAGGAGATGGTGAGGGACCCTAAGTGGTGCGAGTACCATGGCAAGGTCATGCACCCCACAGCGGAATGTAAAAAGCTCAGGTTTGCATTCGACCAGAAGATGAAGAACGGCGAGCTAATCGTCAGTGATCACAGAAAGGACGTGCGCAACAACCCACTTCCTGCTCACGCGGAGCAGGGCCCGAAAGGCAAAGAGGTCGCCATGATCTCGATTTTTGACTTGGAAGAAGTCGCAGAGGATGGTCTACCCATCGTTGCCGAGGTCCATGAAGACGAGGACTACGGCATGGACACAGAGGATGAACGTGCCGACCGCATGAAAGGGTCGCACGGCTTCAACAGATTCTTCGACGAGATGAACTTCTCCGAGAAGTGCCGGACTGATATGACGAAAGCGATCTTGAGAATAGCGGAGGACTACGAGGAGGACCTCGTAGTCTCCAACGGGAAAGTCATCAGGGCATCTCGCCTTACGGAAAAGATTATGACCTTTTCCGCCAGCGACAAGAAGACGGATGCGAGCCACCAGAGGCCTCTGTATGTGACCGCCATCATCAATGGCATCGAGTTCAAACGAGCGTTCGTCGATGGAGGAGCAGCGGTCAACGTCGTTTCGCTCCACACATTGAAGCTAGCAGGGATCCCCGAGCACAAGATCGTCAGACGTCCATCTCCGCTGATGGGATTCGGAAGCGACTCTAGAATGACGATCGGATGGATCCGCCTGGGCGTTCAGATTGGCAAAATCAAGTGCTCAGCAAAGTTCTATGTCATAGACGCGAACACCACGTACCACATGATTATAGGTCGAGCCTGGATTCATCGCTTCGACGCAGTTCCTTCAACGGCTCACCAAGTTATGAAGGCTATCTGGAACGACAGAATAGTCGAGATACCGGCCTCGACGAACCCATTCAACCTGGACGAAGCACATCTCAGCGAGGCGGTGTCGTTCACCGAGATGGCGGATGAGCAAACACCGGGACCATTCAACCCTACTCCTTTGCCCCTCTGGGAGGACATCAAGGATCAGTCACCTGCGGGAGTAATGGTGACAAGGGAAGATGCCAAAGAAAAGCCGTCTACACGCGAAGAGGCGCCGCGTATCGCATATCATCGAAAGAACGTGTATACTCTGAAGAGGATCGCAAAGCATGACCCCGAGGCAAGGAGATAGAGAGCTTCTACGCCAATGGGAAGAAATGCTATCGCATATGAAGGTGCGCGGGGATGTCCTCACGCGGGCATGGGGATATCCCTGGGCAAATCAATCAAATCGAGCAAATTGCGCTGACGGAAGAGCCAACACAGGGCGCTCCAGACGAGAAACTCAAAGAAGCACCTGAATGCATGGAAGACAGGCCCAGACCACAAAAGCAAGAGCTAAAGGAAGTGTTCCTCAGCCCGAACGAGGAAAAGAAAAGGCCAGTCTTTCTAAGTGCGGACCTCACAAGCGAAGAGGAGCAAGGGCTGCTACAACTCCTAACTGAATACAAGGATGTGTTCGCATGGGAGTACGACGAAATGCCAGGTCTGGATACAAGCATCACCATGCACCGTTTAGACATCATCCTAGGGTCTAAACCGGTAAAGCAGAGCACGAGGAGCTTCAGACCGGAGCTCAACGTGAAAATCAAGCAGGAGATTGTCAAACTCGTGGATGCGAAATTCATAGAGCCGAATCATCATCCCACGTGGCTAGCCAACATCGTGCCAGTAGTGAAAAAGAACGGACAGCTCCGCATCTGCGTGGACTTCCGAGATCTCAATCGCTTCTGCCCCAAGGACGATTTCCCACTGCCCAACATCGATTTGCTTATCGATTCAACAGCGGGCCATCGCATGTTCAGTTTCATGGACGGCTTCAGCGGGTACAATCAAATCAAGATGGATCCCGAAGACGCGCGGAAAACTGCATTCATCACTCCGATGGGGGTGTTCAATTACACAGTGATGCCATTCGGTCTCAAAAATGCGGGCGCAACCTATCAGCGAGCCATGATGGCTCTGTTTCACGACATGATGCATAAAGAAGTGGAATTCTACGTGGATGACCTGGTTGTCAAATCCAAGCACGAAGCAGACCACCTCGCAGATCTACGAAAGGTGTTCAATAGATGCAGATGTTTTCAACTGAAAATGAATCCCATGAAGTGCGCATTCGGGGTAACATCAGGGAAATTCTTGGGATGCGTGGTTCATCGCCAAGGGATCGAGCCCGACCCTGCGAAAGTATCAGCTATCACCAGCATGACACCACCCCATAACCAGAGTGCCTTGAAAACATTCTTGGGAAAGCTATCATATCTGCGAAGATTCATCCCACCGATCGCAGAAATCACCTGCTGTTTTAGTGCTCTCCTCAAGAAGGACGCTGCGTACAACTGGGCTCCGGAGCACGAAGCCGCATTCGAAAAGCTGAAGGATCTACTCACGTCCTCAAAAATAATGATCGCACCTCAACTGGGATCACCGCTTCTGCTATATCTGACATCAACAAGGAGATCTATAGGAGCGCTCTTGGCTCAGGAGTATGAAGGCCAAGAGAGGCCTATCTATTACATCTCTCGCATCGTGCAGCCTGCTGAATCAAGGTACACAGACATCGAACGTCATTGCCTTGCCTTATTCTTTGTGATAGAGAAGTTGAAACACTATTTTGCATCGCACAAAGTAGTAGTGGTCACCAAGAGCGACCCTATACGATATTTGCTAACTCACACTACTCCGGGCGGGAGATTGGCGAAATGGTACATGACCATCTCTCAATACGATATCACATGCGTGCGACCGCGAGCGATCAAGTCGCAGGCGGTAGCAGATCTGTTGGCACAGTTCCCCGACAACAGCCACGAACCCGTGGTTGAAGAAGAGCTCGAAGGCCCTGAAATTAACGCAATCGACGTGCCCTATTGGACCCTCCACTTTGACGGCTCGTCAACCAGGAAAGGCGGAGGCATTGGGATAGTCTTGACAAAGCCAGACGGGGAAGTCATACAAATGTCCGCGAAGCTCAACTTCGCAGTCACAAACAACGAAGCGGAATATGAGGCCCTCATCGCAGGGCTCCGTGCGGCGAAAGCTTTAGAAGTAAACAACTTAACGGTCATGGGAGATTCCAAGCTGATCGTTAAGCAAGCCTCGGGCGAGTATGGTTTGAAGGAGATCAACCTCCTGTCTTACCGCACCCTAGTAAAAAAGCTGATGCAGCAATTCTGCGATGTGAAGTACGAGCACAAGCCCCAAGCAGACAATAGGCACGCGGACGCTTTGGCAACCTTGGGATCTAAGGTCAGCACTGACAAATGCCCCGCAAAGATCTCTATTGAAGTGCGAACGTCGTCGGCATTGACAGAAGATGCGTGCGACGACGAACACATGGACGACACAGACTGGAGAAAAGCAATCCTACAAGCTATTGCGGAAGGCACAAGCAGTGAAAGCTGGGCACTCACGAAAGGGTACTGCATACATGATAACACCCTCTACTACAAGGGTCCTGGCGGAATACTCATGCGATGTGTCTCCAAGCGAGAGGGACAACTTTTGTTAGAAAAGATTCACCAACACGCTTGCGGAGAAAGCGAGGTGTCAATCAACAGGAAGGCTCAGAGATATGGCATTCATTGGCCAGACATGTCAATAGCCGCAGCCCTGATACAAGGAAAGTGCGAGAGTTGCGCACTAATCAAAGATTCTCTACTCATCGCCCTAATCGATGATGACACGGACTGGAGGAAGCCACTATTTGATTTCCTCACCCAGGGCACCGTGCCCGAATCAAGAAAAGAAGCCGAGAAATTGAAAAGGAAAGCGTCTCGATATGTGGTACAGGAAAACCTACTTTGGCGAAGAGGTCATGAAGGCAACTTGCTGCGGTGTCTAGACGGCAGAGAAGCACAAGAAGTCATGGACCTTTCCCATCAGGTAGAGCATCAAGGAGGTGCAAAATTATGCAGACAGCTCCTCTCAATCGGGTATTTCTGGCCCACGATGGAGGTCGATTGCCGCACCAAAGTGCGACGCTGCCAGGAGTGCCAATTCAAAGGGAACCTAGTGCACGCTCCTGCCGTGGATCTACATGCATTAGGGACGCCATGGCCATTCCACACATGGGCTCTGGACTTCATCGGTCCCATCCGACCGACGTCGCACGGGAACCATTTCATTCTCACCGCGACTGAGCTATTCACCAAGTGGGTGGAAGCAATACCACTAAAGACGGCAAATGCGCTGGCTGTGGTCAACTTCATCCAGGAAAGCATCATATGCAGGTTCGGAATCCCAAATACCATTCTTTCAGATAACGGTACTCCTTTTGTTAATCGCCAGGTAGCTGCGAAATTAGCGGAGTACAATATCAGGCAGATATGTTCTACCCCTTATTACCCAAAGGGAAATGGCCAAGCTGAGGCGACCAACAAAACGCTGTTGAGAATTTTGAGCAAGATGGTCGCAGATGACCAAAAGAAGTGGGCCGACTCTCTAAGCATAGCTCTGTGGGCCTACCGAACTTCTCCAAGGACACCCACGGGGGCCTCGCCATTTCTACTATGTTATGGGGCCGAAGCTGTGGTACCTGCGGAGGTGAGAGTCAATTCGGCAAGGCTGGCCTTTCACGCACTCTACGAAAATCAACGCGATCACGACTTAGTCTTGCTGGAGGAAAAGCGAGAACAAGCCAAAAGAACTAACAAGCGGTACCAGGAAAGAATCGCTCGCGCCTACAATAAGACGGTCCAGCGAAGAGATTTCGCAGTCGGAGACTTGGTTTTGCGCGCATCTGACCACTGTATGCGAGAAGCAACTCACCCGAAGTTCGCAGCCAACTGGGAAGGACCCTTCGAAGTCACAGAAGTCTTCGACAGTGGCTACTGCAGCATCCGAAGGTTGCACGGCACAACCTCAACCCCGAGTTCAGTCAACATGCGCTGGATTAAGAAGTACTATCCCTGACTTCTCTCATTTCATGCGTTTTATTATAACGTCGCTTGATATCTTGTATGGCTACGATTTACACAATCTCCTTTCCCATATGAGAGGATTGTAATCCCATCTCTCCCATATGAGAGCGTTATAATAAAAGAATTCTCCCAAATGAGAAGTTCACATTTCTAGCTGTTTATGTTGCTTTATTCAGTTTGTTATTGCTGTTGACAATGGTTTATCCGCCGCAATAGCAATCTGTACAACTGCGATCTTAATCGATCATCATCTAAGCCTATCTCTCACGATAGCAACAAATGCGAAATGCGATCTTAATCGATCATCATCTAAGCCTATCTCTCACGATAGCAGCAAATGCGAAATGCGATCTTAATCGATCATCATCTAAGCCTATCTCTCACGATAGCAGCAAATGCGAAATGCGATCTTAATTGATCATCTAAGCCTATCTGTCACGATAGCAGCCTATGCAAATGCGATCTTAATTGATCATCTAAGCCTATCTGTCACGATAGCAGCCTATGCAAATGCGATCTTAATTGATCATCTAAGCCTATCTGTCACGATAGCAGCCTAAGCAAATGCGATCTTAATTGATCATCTAAGCCTATCTGTCACGATAGCAGCCTATGCAAATGCGATCTTAATTGATCATAAAAGTCTATATGTTACGATAGCAGCCTATACAAATGCGATCTTAATTAATCTTCTAAAGCCTATCTGTCACGATAGCATCACATACAAATGCGATCTTAATTGATCTTTCAAGCCTATCTGTTGCGATAGCAGTCTACGCAAAAAATGATCTTAGTTGATCTTCTAAAGCCTATTTGTTACGATAGCAACTCATGCGCAAAATGATCTTATTTGATCTCCTAAAAGCCTATCAGTTACGATAGCAACTCATGCGCAAAGTGATCTTATTTGATCTTCTAAAAGCCTATCTGTTGCGATAGTGGCTCATGCGAAAATGATCCCAATTAATCTTCTAGTAAAGCCTATCTGCCACGATAGCAACTCGCACAATTTAACGATCTTAATTGATCTACTAAAGACTATCTACTACGATAGCAATATTGTGAAGATGATCTTAAATGATTCACAAAGGCTAATCACAAGCCCATCTGCCAGGATGGCACAGCTGCGAAAATATGATCTCAAACGATCTAGTAAAATATCTGCGAATTCATATAGCAGATCGCAAATGCGAAACCATTACGTAGCATTATGCAAGGCGAAATATGCCGAAACGCATGCGAAGTTGTATTTTGTTGTAAAGAGACAGCAGATAATACAAAAAGCTATTTATCATTATGAGTCAAAAGACTTATAATTTATCTGCCTAGACAGCAGCTTACAAGCGAAAAAGCTCGAATCTAACTACGCAGCCAACATGGCTTACAATACATTCGAAAAGTAGCTGACAAGTCAGCAGAGACACACTATGGGAATCCTGGCTGAAAAGGATGAACCCATCGGTTCCAACACCGGCTATGCGATACACAGATCTACGGCCAAAGATCCATAGCAAAAGGGATGCTGCTGCAAAGAGATCAGCTTGTCATTCGCTACGTCCCTAGCAGCAAGATCTGCGAAATGATACGCCCAAGACCCCAAGGGGTGACAAAAACCTCTGTCTGATCAAGATAGGCACCGGAGGAACTTCCTGTTCCGACATATGCTACCCTGCAAAACAGGCGAAGCAGTCATTCCTCTGGTGATGGACTCCTTGTCATGATAGACAAGGGCATTGACAAGCCCCCTGAGTTCAAGAACGAAGAGGCAAGAAATCCTTCTCCAGGGAGGCTGGAGAAGAATTCCGCCGTTCATTACGAGACGGTAGCACGGTCACTTCGGCGCTGCACCTCGCCGGGAGGCGGCCGGAAACATGACCTGCACACATAATACACGAAGAAATTTCTTCGAACACACATGAGATATCATCCGCATCTTCTTTATGATGGTTATAAATAGAAATAAGCCTCGTAAAGTGGATCTTGGAAACTATTTCTACAGCACAAAGCGCAAACTCAGGATTCACAACTTGAAGTTGCCATGAATCAACGAAAAACAAGCGTTGAAGCCAGCAGTCGTAAGGGCTTACGGCAAAGCACATTTTTGGGATGAAGAACCCCAAATAGCAAAGACAGGGTTTATATAGACCCTGTAAAGACTCTTCAGTTGCCAAAGATGAGTCAGCAGAATTCAAAAAGAGGGTAAGTTCAATCACTTACGCCTTGAAAAGCGGTAACAATCAATTACCCTACTAAAGGCTACGACGATTCAGTTGCGTATCCTAATAAATGACGGATGGTCATGATTCAGATGGACTTCCCAACAAAAGCGTGCTTATCTGCCGAGAAATTAGCGCGAAAATCAAGCAGAGTATCAATTGCTGATGTCATAATTGGATATGCACAGAAATATCCTATCAAATCCCGGAAAGGGCAAAATGGGCAAATTCATTCTTGTTGTTAAAAAAAAGGGGGGAGAAACCCTAGCAACATCACATTAATGTTTCAAACATTACATTAATGTTTCAGCTATTTTCTTGCTATTTTTCAAAATTCGAAAAGTCAAAGCAAATTCTTGATCAAGGAGTCTTGGGGCTCGAACTGATGGCTCAGCTTCTCTACTTGTTCCACTTCTTGATTCAATAGCTCGCACCTGGCATTCATCTCATGATAGAGCTTCAGAGCTTCATCAACCTTTAGCTTTTGCTGCTCCACCTTCTGCTTCTCAGCTGCGAGATTCTGGTGCCCGAGCTTCAAAGTTACGGCTGCGCGAATCAGCGTGACTCTATCCTTAAGAAATTTGAAACCCAGTCTGCCCTGGACTTTGGTCAGGAGATTTTGGCACATGCCACATAGCAATTCAGCGCTCTGGACAGAAATGGTCGCAGGCGTAGCCGCAGAACTGCTCCAAAATCCAAATGGCTTCAGTTAGAAACAGCCTCATGTCGAAGGGCCCTATCTCCAGAGATCTCACAAACGATTGAGGGTAGGCGAGGCGCATTCGAACCACCCAGTCTACATCGGTTTGCTTCAAACCTGAAGAGACGTCAAAACTAAGTTATGATGTCAAACTCGCAAGAAAATAATGCAAAATGCGAACAGTAAAGCTTTGCTTACGAGTTCCTTCCAGAATCTCATGAAGAGAAGGAATGCGCGCTGCCGGGGTGGTCGAAGACTGTCCTCGCCCCATAGCTCTCCTATCAGCTGCGAGCTCCAACCTCTCGTAGTCAGGAGGAAGAGTGTAGGCCGCACCAGCTGCGACTGCATTCCCAACCTGCGAGCCCCAAAAGCTCCACGCAGGAATAGGTGCCACTGGCTCAGTCATCGCCGGAGGCGAAGGGACAGCCGAAGTCTCTTGGCGAAGGACGCTCTCAGATGCGAAAGCATTAGCAGCACTTGTCCTTACTTCCTCAGCACCGGTATGGACATCTTCATCCATCAGTACAGCATCTGCTTCAGCATCATCGGAAAGTTCGATGATGCCCTCGAGAGGCTCACTTGCATGTTCAGCAGCCGCGACAGGCTTCTCGGTGTGGGAGCTCGGAATCGGAACATAGGACGCAGAAGGCTGACTTCTCTGCTCCAGCACAGGTTCCTCAGCATGACCTGCGACATTAAATGCTATGATGTGAGGTAACTTGCGCTATAAGTTATTTTGCTATCTTTGCTAAAGCTAAGAGTAAGCACCTCCACGCGAAGGTGGGATTGAGGTATCTCCATCATACACTAAGGATGTGGAACCATGTCCTATTAGTGTGTCCTCACTAAGCAAGTCTTTAAGAGAAGCGTGACCTGGGATGCAAATAAACCAGTCATGATTCTGTCTCAAGTTGCTAAATCCTAGTACATGCTTATCGCTCAAATAATTACCTGAGGGTTCTCCGCATTTGTCTACTAACCAACGGCGAATGTCAGCCTTTGACACACCATGCTTTAACGCACCCACAATAACATCTCTATAAGTTACTGCGAGATTGAAGATCTCACCTTTATCGCTGCCTGCGATTTCTTCAAAGTCCGCTTGGACTTGCTCCAAGGCTGCTGCATCCTCTTCCGGAACCGCATCTTCTTCCTCTGCCTGGGGAACCACTTCTTCGGGAAGCTCATCTTCCTCGCTAGCTGGACGCACTAAGTCGTCAACATGCTGCTCTTCGAGGCTCCGCTGTCTCACACGCTCGAGCTCCTCCTCTTCCCGCTGCCTCCTTCTTTCAGCAGCCTCCGCGGCTGTCTTCCTGGACTCAGCAAGAATGTCCTCGCTTATGGGATCGTCTGGAATGCCAGAATGGGTATCTCTCTTTTGTCTCTTGGCCAAAAGGCCACCAATGGTCTCATCATCATCATCATCTGCGAAGATATGATTGGTTTAAGAAGAGAAGTGCAAATGAGTTACGATAATGGAAAAGGAAATGCGATGGAGGTACCTCCTGATTCTTCCTCATGCATCACAACTGTTTCTTCTTCTTCTTCATCACTTTCTTGGGGCTCTTGCCTCTCTTCCTCTTCCTCTTGGTTGAATGGAACGAAAGACTCAACTGCGAGCTCTTTCCGCACCTTGCTGGGCATGCGACCTTTGCCTTTGTCCTTGATAGAAAGGGACCTCACTGGAGGAGAAGCTGGAGCACTTCTAGGGGAAGAAATCATAATTCCCTTTTGCCTAGGTCTCTTCACTCTCGGCGCCGCAGTCGCTGGAGGGGACGGGTCATCTCCAGGAGGAGACGGAGCCGGAGGATTGTCTATCAGCGAGTCAGCAAAAGCATTCATGACTGCGCGAATCTTTGTTTCGACCTCAGGGTCCATCCTCCATGCTAGCCGGAACGACTGCTTTTGTCTTCTGGTGGCAACGATGGCGTTAACCAATGACTTGGAGCGATCACCAGATGCGAATCTCCGCACATGACACTACAGCAAACAGTACCGGATGAAAGCATCAGCATAAGGAAACCAAGAAGCTTAACGCACGTGAAGAAATTGCTTACCTCAGCAAATGCCTTGCTGTATCTGACGACATGCGTGTCGCCCTTCTTAACTGCGGCGACTTGCTCCTTCAGAATGACATCATGACACAAATGGTTCTCACGATCCAACAGTGAGTAGCAACCATACTCAGACTCGCTCAGACTGCAAGTGGGGCGAAAAGGAAAAGAGTTTCTTTTGATCAAGGGAGCTCTGCTTGACTGCGCGGCCGACTCCGTCTCAATCCTCGTTTGCTGGGCAACCCAGTACGCGAGCCAGTTCTGGGAGCAACCACCCTCGCGGGTTCCCGCAGGCTGCTCAAATGGAAGATTGTTCATGAAGACCGTCTTGCACTCCTTTGTTAGCAGGCGCTTATAGCATCCTCTGATAATGGACTGGGGCCAGATTGATGGGGCCACCGCATCAAAACCGAACTGAGGAGAAACTCGAGTGGGGTCAACGTCCACGGTAAGCTTTTCATACCTTGGCGCGAGCTCACGAATATGCTCTGCGAGGGCAGGAAGGGAACCTCGCAGACACCAGCAAAGGAACTCGCGGTAGCGCTCATGGAAATGCGGTCCCTCTTCAAAGAGAAGCTCTTCTGAGAAGACAATACCTTTAGAGGGGTACAACTTTGGAAACCATCGCACGTTCTCAATGCGCGTGGCATAGGGCCTGGCAGTAAACTCCTTCCGTTTGTCACATATCAAACTCCAAACGCACTTGGTGTTGCTTGCTCCGAACCATCTCGCAGCCCTTCCGCTGTTACGCGCTTCCGTCTCGCCTGGGGGACACCACTTGTCAAGTTTGAGAGCAGTTGGAGCATAAGACGGCCATCGCTCGAAAACCCACATTGTCAAAAAGGAAATATTGACAAAAGTCAGTACATCGAGGCGGCCACGCGACTCCTTCATGGCTAGAACCAGCTGATCAAGCCTATAGTACAGCGTGCCCAAGACCAAGGGTCCGAGTGCGACTCTCTGGCCAAGTGCGAGCCTCACAGCAAGTGGCAACACATGGTAGAAGACCCCATCATGCGGGTGACCATCAATCAAGTACCTCGACAACCAAGCGCAGAGGAAGGCACAAAGGGTCAAGTGATAGCCTTTACCCTCTACATAATTCTCGGCATCTGGGTTCTCACTCAGGAGCTTCTTAGTGATGCTGCTGTTCGCATAGTCTCAGAAGAAGTACTGCAACCATTTGTTCCAGGTGTTCTTCGCAGACGTATCAACCAACTGCCAGTTCGGAAGAGGCTTTGTAGTGGTCCACCGGGTGGAGATTTTCTTTACCTCTGCTAGGCATTCCTCCATCTGTGTGTATAAAGCAATCTCCGCAGATGTCCTCAAGGGACTCGAAGGGTCCACTTCGCCCATGGGGGAAAGCTCGTACAGCATTTGAACGTCCTCGACTGTGGGGGCAGCCTCGAACTCAGCAAAATGGAACGTGTGAGTCGCAGGCGAGTAACGGGACAGAAGGTCTAGAAGCATGGACTGATCCAGCTTCACGGCAGCACCCTTCATAGTACGGATAGCAAAGTATACGCCGGCTTCATCAAGAGTCGCGGCGTGATGGTCCAACACGTGGTCAATCCACTCATCCATATAGTCCAATTTCTGGACGAACGCCTGGGTAGAAATCGCAGTATATGGGAAGTGCCCGTTCTCGATTCCCAATCGAACTACATCCTCGGAACCGATCAACTCGAGCAAGGCTGAGTTGACTAGGCGAGTCAGTGTCAGCAATCGCTCGACCAGGACAGGATCAGGCATCCTCTTCGCCTTAACTCTCGCATGGTAAAAATCTTTGCCGCCTAAATAGGGGGCTTTTCGCCACAGAGTCGGCGGAAGGTCGGGTATCTCTTCATCTTCCTTGACGGGTCTGGTTACCCTTGTCTTGGCCATTCCTGCGGAAGAGCAAGAAAAAGGGGGGAGAAATACCACACTTCAGTTTGAATTTTGAAATTCAAGATCTATGCAAAGGAAGACGAACAGTTTCTGGTATCAATTTCAGAAATCAGGGAGTTGCAAGATCTCATATTGTTGAAGGATTAAAGCAAAGTGGGTTCAAAGATCAAAGCCTCTTCACAAATTTCATGGGTTTACAGATTCAACGCGGTTCAAGGCAAACACTGGTATCTTAAATCAAAATTAAACGAGGCCAACCTTGTTTTCTTGAAGCCTGCTTGGATATGCACAATTGAAGAACACGATTTGCAGTTCTGAACTGGTGATTGATTATCTGAATCTGCTCTCGAAGATCTCCGGGTACCATTCACTTTAAGAGAAAGAAGTGATGCTTTGAAATAATGGGGGATACAAGGTATTTATCCAAAACAATGAAAGGTTGCGTCCTTTCGGTAGTCGAATCGCAACCGTCACCGTCGAATCGCGCAATCACAGGACAAGCTGACGTCACGCCTAAAACCCTAAAGGCCAGACGGCACGACTCTAGGGGTTTTAGGTCATAATGGCACGCACGGGGGCTGAACTTACACGTATTTGAATTGGTGCGTGGCGGCGACGCGTATGTTGGTTTCCGCGCATGGAAGTCTATACAGCTATGAGTCTTCACGCGCAGAAAGGGGGCTAATGTAGATAGTGCTTTCTGAGCTGACAGATCTTGGCCACGTGGCAACCATCCAGCACACCATATTGTGCTCCACACATACTGGATCACCAGCCGAGTTGATCCATGTGGGGGCTGCGAGACAGAGCCCTCGCATACCACTGCACGGGACTTGTAGGGACTTTGTGGTTTGGAGGCTAGAGTAAGCCCTGTCGCGTGCGAGCCAAGCCCGCGCGCGACCTTTAGTAACTGCTTTGAGAGATTTATGGCACGAGCTCCATAAACCCGGTCAACCCGGTCAAACCCGGTCAACCTCGTAAAGGTTTCGGTATTCGCGCACCACGTGCTGTAACGGTCCCTATATACGCGGACGAACGTGCCGTTATGGTTAAGCTAATTAAGCCGCCATTAATGGGCGCATTAACCACACTACAACGGTCACGTTCTCTGCTATATATAGGACGTTAACCTTTCCATACAAAGGAGAACACACTTGCCATACGCGGAAGCTCTGCCAAACCTCTGTCTCTCTCTCAGACATTGCTATTGCCTTACTCTCTCCCTACACACAACCCCACTCTTCCTGTGCGATCCTTGATCCACTACATACGGTGTACACGGAGGTCTCCCCGCCGGAATCTCTTGTGCACACCGGACAATCCAAATACAAATTTTTAATAGTTTCACACTCCATCACGCAGGTATGAAAATTAGCTAGAGTAGCATCGTGATGGAAGATGATCACCTTAACCGGAAGGACATTATAAAGCCACTTCCAAAGGAACAACATTATCTTTCCGGGATACGGAAGTTCTAGAGCTTCCCCCAAACTCGATCAATTGCTTTCGCACCTCCATCATAGAAATAACATGTCGTGAAGAGAATAAACCTTTGATGCATCTCAAACGAATTAAAAATTTGGATGTTGAAGACATTTTGCTAATAAAAGGCGAAAAAAGATTGGTAACTTTGTGATACTCCTCCCAATCAAGGCCATTTTCTCTCAAAATATGGAGGTCGGCAACCCGGATTCGTTTGAATTTTTAGCTATTTAGAACCGCCTCGAGCGAATAGGGAAAACTCGGGATCCATCGATCCTTTCCATTATTGCTATTTTGACCATTTCCTATTTTCCAGTGTAAACCTTTATGTATGATTTCTTGCTCAAACGGAAAACTATTCCAAGCCATGGAAAATCCGATGGGGTTGAACAAGAATACACCCACCCACTAGTTTGCTTGAGAATCTGTAGGCCATGAATTTCGAAGCAAGAAGTTTATCCCTACTCCCTAAACAGAATTGAGAGCTTATTTAAAAAATGCATGTTTCTAAGACCCAAACCTTCCTCGGACTTTGCTTTCAACAAGACTTCGTCATAAATCAGCTTCCTGGGGCACTAAGAAAGAGGATTGCGGAAAAAAATAACTTTTTTTTTATTAACAACCTTAAAAGGTTGAGGCCGGTAGCGAGAAAATTGATCCCATAAACATAGCCTATCTTGATATAACAAACTTGACTAGGGTGAGGCCCCCTACTGCGTTAAGGAGTCTCGATTTATAAGAGGATATACGAGATTCTATTTTTTTCAGGATGAGTTTGCAAGCATATCTTTTTCGCTTGTTCTCTCCTACTAGAAGCCCTAAGTAAGTGATGACTTTGTTTTCAACATGGATTGATATAACCAAACGTATCGAGAAGAGTAATGAAAATAAAAAATAAGAACACACACAGTTTAACGTGGTTCACAAGTTTGAATACTAGCTACATCCATGACCAAAGAACCCAATTTAATAGTGAGAGAATACCTAATTACAAGCCACACCAACAATAGGCACAACCCTAAACTCTATTTATAGACCCGTGACATAAATTGTGCCCAAAATAATACCAAAACCTTCCATAAAGAAATAAGAAAACAACCGAAAAACATAATGCCGCATCCTTATCATGCGAACACAATGTGTACTCGTGCGAGCTCCATGTGCCTATGTGAGCCCTAATGTCCTCGTGCGCACAATCACAACGTGTACTCGTGCGAGCTCAATGTGCTCGTGCGAGCTCCCTGATCCTCCCGAGGCTTTGCACTTTGTTTCCACTTATTGCCTTGCTCTATTTCTTGTTACTTTGCTAATAGCTGGTAGCTAGGGTTTTAATTACCTCAATAAATCTACATCTTAATTCAAACACCCTAGCAATCAAAACTGATGCTTCTCTCCTCAATCCAAAACCGGATGCGTCTCCCAAACGAGCACGCGTCCCCCAAACGGATGCACCACCAAGAACCAAATTAAGTGCTCCCGCCCAGAACAAACTGAATTTATTCCCTATTTGCGGAATTGAATACATTCCTAATGCGCCTGAACCAGCACCAAACCAATGCGCCTGAACAAATGCCAAGCCGGCGCGTCCCAACAAACGCTAGAGACCAATGCACCGTGACAGAATATTATATTTCGCTACCAATACCAATTGCACTTTGGCGATAGTGCCCCAACAAAGTCATGTCAATTGCGCCACACAATTCGCACTAATGTGCCTAAAATCAATGCGTACTAGAACACCAATTGCGCCTAAACCAATACGGGTGCCACTAACCCGCCAGTATTCTCCATTCCAGGATCTCAAACAGCCCCAAGGGACCTGGAGAACTAGATCATCCTCAGATGTCCCTCCACCTCCATCTGCATAGAAACCTACAGATGCTTCGTTCTTGGGACACTCCCTCTTCCAGTGACCTTTCTCCCTACATAAATCACATACGTCATGTGGTAAGTTGGATCCTGGATATCTCCTATATCCCTTACATTTTCCTCCATTGATCATCAATGCGCCAAAAGTATGATCGTCTTTTTACCTGCAGCCTTGTGCCTCAAATTCCTAGTGTGAAGGGCAGACCTAACTTCCTCTAATTTTATCTTATCTTTACCAAAAAATAAAAGAGTATAAGAAACCCTCGTATGATGGAGGCAGAGACACCAAAAAATTACGGCATCGTCCACATCACTTACAACCTCCTCACTATTACGCAATTCAAGCAAAATAGTGTTTAAATTGTCTAAGTGATCCCTTATTTGCGTACCTTCCAACATTCGCAGGCTGTCTTGGCGCTGCTTTCAGCATCAACTTGTTGGCTACCAATCTCGTCATGTAGATATTCTCCAACTTTTCCAACTGTCGTCTCCTGTACGCGACTCCGGTGGTCACATTGTCCGTGAGGCATAGTATGGTCATTGTGTGCGACTTCTCCTCCATCTTCACAAACGTCGGGTGGTTGTATCTACTCCGCTTTATTGACAATGGCAGCCAAAGATCTTGCTGCTTCAGCAAAGCACGCATCTTTATCTTCGACAAACAAAAACTATTGTTCCCAACAAACCGATCAATCTTGATCATCGAACCAGTCATAGCTCCTCTTAAAACCCTAACATGAATCTCATACCAGTTTGTTATATGAAAATTAAGAACAAGAACGCACACTATTTAACATGGTTCACTAGTTTGAATACTAGCTACATCCACAAGCAAAGAGACCAATTTATTGATAAGAGTATACCTAATTACAGGCCACACCAACACTAGCCACAACCCTAGAATCTATTTAGACCTAGGACCTGACTTGTGCCCAAAGTAATACCAAAATCTTCCATAAAGAAATAAGGAAGCAACCGAGAAACACAAGGTCACATCATCTTCAGGAAAGCATAGTGTGTGCTCGTGCCATCCCTGATGTGCTTGTGCGAGCTCCCTGATCCTCCCGAGTTGCTGCACTTCGTTTCCTCCTCTTGCCTTGCTCTATTGCTTGTTGCTTCGCCTATAGCTGCTAGTTAGGTTTTGAATAACCCCAACAGGGACATTGAAAAATATTTGTATAGATCGAATTAACCCTTCTACACACTAAGGTTGATAAACATAGAAGACTTCTCATTATCAATTTCTTGGCAGAAAATGATCAATAAGATTTCTTAAAGCTGCACAGCTCCCAATGCTCGACTTAAAAGAAGACGAGACAATCTTCATAAAAAGGGATGAGAGATAGGAATACTCGCTCAATTTAGCTTGATGCCATGAATAGAGTTAGTTGGGAAAAATAAAGGAAGTAGTTAGATTAATTGTTTAACATAGTGGTGCTCTACAACCAATGAGAGGTGCAACACTTAAACAAACTGTCTATGAGTGAAAGAGTCTAATTGGTTGTAGAGCACCACGTGGTGCTCTTTTGGAGCACTAAAAAAAGACGTAAACTAGAAGTAGATTTCTTACCTTGTACCAAAAAACTCCTAATAATGGTGTTCCCTAAAAGTTTTCCAATTTCAAGAAACAATTATCAATAATTAATACTATACTTAAACATATTTGTAGTGCTCCTAAGAGGCCCTCCAATTTAAAGTTCAAACCCTCGTCTTCCCATGCCCTGGTTTAATGTACATTTATACTTATTCCTAGTAATCACGGTAGTTTCACTGGTTGCAATAAGATATATAGAGAGATTGTATATAATGAAACTCTACTTTTCTTTTTGGATATAATGAAACCCCACTATCACTATTACTTTCTTTTCTTTTTCAAAGAAAAAAAATAAACAGTGGGATTACTACAAGCAACTACCAAGCAAGGCCCAAAGACATGGCACGTTGTGGACTTGTGGTTAGAAAACCCCATACACATGTTGCAATACTTATACACCTATTATTGCTAATAACACTTTGTTGATAATAAACAAATAGTGTCAATGTGTGACCATTCCCTTAAATATTCATGTATGTAGAATAGAGTAGGTCCTAATCACTCCCAACATAAGGTTTGCATTGAAGGAGACAATTGCCCTACCATTTCTTGCTTCTATTGCGACTTTTGTTTCTTTGGCCTACCCTTCTTTACATTTTTAATAATTCAACATTACCTTTTTTATTGAAACACTTGTGTTTTCCTTCTAGTAGTGCTACATTAACATAATATATAAATGTGGATTCTCAAAAGAAAATGTATATAGAAATAGGGATATAATTTTTTATGTAGTAAAACAGAAACTTACTTGAGAAATAGTGTTCCACTACTCAAACCCGTGACCATTTGGGCTCGAACCCGTGACCATTGGGGTTGTTGCAAAGTCTTAATCAAAGCCACTAGAGAATTAGTGACAAATGGTGTTCTACAAACATACATAACTGTTTGATTAGACTAATCTTTTGGTCGAGAGACTATATTGTGACAAATAGACACAATTGTTTAATTATACACATTTTTTGAAAGAATACAAATATCTTTTTTTTCGTGTTCAATAAATAAAGCCATTCTCCAGCAAAATTGATTAATTTAGTTCAGCCAATTACACTTTCACCGAGAATTCTAAAAGAATATTGACATATTGCTACGTATAGACCAACGACTTGTTGTATCCCAGAAGGAAATTGCCAGAACCCGGCAGCTAAGACAGTTTATCCCTTAAAGATAAACTTGAGACGTGCCACAAGATGCAATTTTCTCCTTCCAATTCTAAATCCCATGAGATCACCACTCTTTTCTTCTTCCAATTATTTTTTCATTTATTAAATTTAGGATCTCTAAATTAAGAAATAAAAATTGTAATGGGTGGGTTTGGTATGGATTTTTTTGTGGATTTTAATCCAAAATTAAATTTTCTGCTTTTTGGACTTTTTGTAAAGGTTTGGTATGAACTTTTTCGAATGAATTTTGAATTTTGGATTTTCAAGCTGTAGTGTGGAATTAGTGGAAGAAAAAAGTTGGGTTTGGGTGGATTTTTTGTGTCTTTTTCTCCTCAATCCTTAAAATGACAATAATGTCCTTGCTACACAACAAAACTGTCACATCAATAACTGTTAATAAATATACAAAATGACTATACTGGTAACTTTCACTAAACAACAAACTGTCACATCACTAACTTTTATCAGCACCAACTTTTTTAACCAAACTTATACATCTTTTTTTTTAAACTTTTGTGTCACGAACTCTTTTCACACCATCTTAAAAGACAGCTTAAAATCTAAAAAGTCTGTTATGACGCAGCGGATGAATCCGGGTATCAAGCAAGAACGATAACAAACTATAAAGAATGAGAGACAAGAATTTTAACGTGGATCGCTAGTTTTAATACTAGCTACTCCACAACCCGAACCCGATTTTATTGAGAGAAACAGAACCCGAACCTGATTACAATCGCGAACACACGCGCAAAGAAAAAAGCTCACAATTCACTGCTAGCTACCTCTCTGTCCGTGTGTTACTAACTATTGCTCCTGACCACTATTATAACCACAAAGCAATCATTTATTTATAGTACTAGTGTTCATTAGGGATGGCAATATGGTCCGATCCGGTGTGAGATCCGAGCGATCCGAGCCGAATGGATCGGATCCGAATCCGATCCAATTGAAAATGGATCGGATTTGGATCTGGAAAGCCAGACCCGAACGGATTTGGATCTGGATTTGGATCTGAGGACAGATCCACCGGGTTCCGACCCGATCCGATCCGATCCGACGTATATGTGTGCTTTACAATTATACCCCTATTACCTCCTTATTTACACTTCCAAGAAGAATACTATAGTAACTTCAACCTACAAAATTATTATTATTTTTTTTTGTATTTTAGGCTTCATAACTTACGAACAAGCCTTAGTGTATGAAGTAGTGTTTTTTTTATGTTATTTTTTCAATTTTATTGCAAACTCGATTCGGATCCGATCCAAATCCGATCCGGCAACATACTATATGGATTTACGGATCGGATTTGGATCAGCTGAATGAAACCCGATCGAATCTAGTGATGATCCGAACGGATCTGGATCGGATCTGGATCCCATTTCTCCTAGTTGGATCTGGATTGGGTTGAGCCTGATCCGATCCAGATCCGACCCGTTGCCATCCCTAGTGTTCATGGCATTTGGAAACTTACTCTGTTACTTTGGTAACTTTATGCCAAAGAAATCTTTGACCATTTGTTACCAAAAGCATGACTAGTCCACTGCCCCCAAAAAAATACCATGCATGCCTAAACAGTTTTGCCTTGGAGTAAATTAATTCCTCGCGTCTTTAATTTACTTGGACCCAAAGTTACTACCAAAAAATGATTTCCAAGTCAAAACTTCAACAAAGTCCATACCAAACCCGTCCCAATTTGGATTTGTAACTTTTTTTTGGTTGAAATCCATAAAACATGAACATCCAACAATACATAGATCAACAAGCAACATTCGAGAAAAGGGAACAAACCCAAAATACATCAGACAACAAACCAACGAGCGAAAGGAAACTAGCATCTAGAACAGAGCAACAACAAAGACAAAGAAATACAGCAGACTATAAGGCTACAAACTAAACAAACTTCATGGAATGATTATCTAACAACACACATTTGGCCGCTTTTTGAGCATCGGCACAAAATTGGTGATAGAGCAAAACGCAATAGACTTCGAGGCACTCCTGATTCTAGCAAGAACCGGCTCATCCTGAAAGGCAGGGGTGGACTTTCCCTGTAAAAGTTAGACAACAGGAGCACAATTAGTGTTAATATTAATATACATGATGCAATGATGTAAGACAAAATAAATGGCATGCTCCACGGCTAAGAGTTCCGCTTGTTTCCTAAAAAAAAAAGAAATAGTTCCGCTTGTTGGGCACCTGACCTTTGTGTGAAGTATATAATTAGAATACTACCGAGTATATCGGTTGACCCGACACTTTACTTTATTGTTTTTAGAATCACACTTTATTAAGATTCAACGAGTATTTTTATGACATGGAAATAACAAAAACGTCAGTTTATTAAGAAAATGAACCTACGAGAAAGGAGAGATATATGATTTCCTCTCAAAAAAGTACGATTTCCACTTTTAATTGTGTAATTACTACTGATTTCTTGTGGCTTTGTTAAGAAATTGTTACGCATCATTGAGGAGTGTAGGGTTGGACGAAAACCTAATACATGGCCCAGAAGCCAGGTGAATATGACTAGGTTCTTCACAGGAAGGACAAAGTCATGCAGTCTCAAATTTAGGTGTGTGTAGGGGCAGGCAACGAGTTCAACTACCTGATTTTGAAAATTGAAACCCTAATTATGCTGTCCCAATACTCTTTAAAACTTTTCACCTACTGATCAATTTTGGAGTAATGCTTTCATTTGTTGGAGCAATAATTTTGCAGCACTTGCACAATAAAGAGACAACTTGCTCACACAAAGTGGATGGGAAATTTCTCATCATGGTGGGGGTGACTCTATTTCTACAAACAAATGGATTTCAAACTAACTTCTTCATCTCTTTTTTAGGGCATGTGTACTACAGTAGAAAATATACTACTCGTAGCACTATATTTTTCTAGGGCATGTATACGGTATACCACTAGTACATTGTAAAATGACACTCACCGAATAGCAGCAGCCACGTTGTTTGGACTTGTGTTCTTGCATTCAACGTTACATGCAAGTCACTATAGGGCACGATGTTGCATTTCTTTGCAATTAAAATTAGTTATTTTGAGGACAGAAATAGAATATACTGTGTGAGAGCAAATGTAGTCCTAAGCTCATAAATAATTTGTAGGAGTTGGGTACGTGCTAAGCATGACAGTCGAATTAATTGACTCCATATTATAGCAATACGTAGGTGTCGTGAAAGGTAAGAATACGCTATATTTGGTGACAATTTCAATATTAGTGTTTGTTTAGTTTTGACTTTTGAGTATGCTACCATACTATGTTTTGGATTCGGGTTTTGTGTTGATTCTATTTTATTTTCTTGAACATTTCAATAATCCCTGAGCATTGTTTTGATGTTGAACTAACAGCACTAGCTATGTGCATATATACTCGAATAACTCATAATTCCAAAACATATTCCCCGAGCACTGTTTTTGATGTTTTAGATATGTTGGATAATTCATAATGCATATGTTGGATAAAGCTACTTATCTACTTGAGAAATGCATGCATCACCAGCATTTCTTTTACCTTTCACGTTGTGCATGTGGAATTTTCCGGTTGGTGAGGAGTAGCTTTTAAGAAAATAACACTGCCGATATAACGGTGAATACTTATAGTAATATGGGATATTTACTTGGTGATACATATATAGCTTCATTCGCTTCTAGACCTGACCCGAGTTAACGACCACATAAACCAGTATCATTCGAGACCAGTTCTTTCACAACGGACGAACCGTTCTTGCGAGTAAATCCGCGTTCTCCTGTTACACCACATGGATGTTGGAATCATATGCTCGTGTCATGTGTCTCCCCCTAATATGCATAATACCTTATCTAGAGGCCTCCTTTGCCAACGTTGTTAATTAAAACGCATGTCCTAAGTTGTTTTGTTCAGACCTTTTAGGAAGTGAAAGTATCACCGGTCGTGCCATTTTAGTTTTCTTTTTCCACCCAGATATGTGGGCTTCGGTTAAAATTGATAATTTATACTGAATATAAATTTCTGAGTGCCACGTAAAATTTTGGACTGGGTTTCGGGCATTGTGGGTCCCGATGTAGCACCCATGGGCACTTTCAGCCTGTGGGGTGAAATGATGGGTGGCTCTGTGGATACTTGATTTTTGTGTGATTCCGAGTTAGATTGACTTAGCAACCAGAGTACATTGAGCTAGATAGAGAAGTTATAACTACGTCGTCCTCAATTCATAGAAAGCGTTTGGGACTCATTGAGCTTACACGTAACACTACCTTGGTCGATAAAAATCTTGGATCCGTCGCTGCCCTTTGAGAGGACCGCGCGGCTTATGTCGCTTGGCCACACTTGAGAAGAGGCCTCAGATCCACACGGTGTTATGAGAAAGGGGAATGATCCACATGTTGGTGGGCTCAAAGTGATTCCCTTTTGTGGGTGGTTTCATACTAACCAAGAGAATACACAAGAGACCAGGTCTTAGTGAGTTGACAGGATCCCCATTTTTAGTCCAAACACTATCTCATGAAAATGATGCATTTGTATACCCTAAAAAAATTGATGCATTTGTATGCATATATCCATCACCCTCAATCCAACTATCAGTTCCCTCATTTCTAAAAAAAAAAAAAAAAAAGAAAAAGAAAAACAGTTCCCTCAAGCTCTTAAGATGGACAGCTATTGCAAACCCCATGTTACGAGCTCGCTAGACGGGTCCACTAACCTGAATGGGCCATGAACCGAAGCCACGACGTTGACCTTTTACCATCAAGCACAAACTTGATCACCCATTACCAATCCAACAAATCATACCGCTCACTCGACCGGTCTACTAAGGGCATCTCCAACCCTATGAGGGAGGGGGAGGGGGAAAACCTTATAAAAATACGGTCCATGTCCAACCCTATGGGGGGAGGGGGATGGGAAAGGGGTGTTATGGAGAGAAATTTTGCCTTGGGTGTGGCATGGTTAGGGAGAATTTCCCCCTGGATATCCCCTCCCCCTCCCCCTACATGGAGTCAGGGCCGGCCCTAGACTTTCATGGGCCCTAGGCGATAGTTGAAAGCGAGGCCCCTTTTACCATAAGTATAACTGTGAATAAAAAAACTTACTTAACTGTAAGGTGCTATATATCCCGCGTTTTACTAATAGTTCGGGTTTTTAACCCGTAAACAAAATGTGGGGACATAAAACCTTGCATACTACTCTTGAAAAAATATTACGGGGCCCCATGATATTGGGGGCCTTAGGCGAACACCTAATATGTCTAGTGGATGGGCCGGCCCTGCATGGAGTGATAAATTAATTCAAAACTTGACAATATTAATTACACTTAGTAATTTTTTTATGATTAATTATATATATTTGTCATGATCAATAAATTTTATTTTATTTTTATTATTGATAAAAAATAATAATTTCCTCACGATTGTTGAAAAGTATAATTACGAAAAGTCATCGTTATCTTATTTTGTTTAAAATTTAATAAATCTTTATCTTTTATAGAGTTAACAATTATAATTGTTAAATTTAGAAACACGATTAAAAAATGGTCAAATTTATTGAATCACAACGATACAAAAATAGTATTCAGATACAAAGCAAATATGACTACTTATTGTGCATAATTACTCTTCTTGCTATCAATGATTTATCTTTAAATTATTAAATATCTATTAAAAATTATTTTGTTGGGTGGGGGAAGGAATGAGTTAGAGATGAGTAATTGTTTAGAGGAGGAAGAGGGGTAGGCGGAAAATGGTGGGCCCGCGAGGGGAGGAGAAGCGGAAGTGGGAGGAGAGAAAAAATGTCATGAGTTGGAGATGCCCTAATTGGGATGGCCATTAACCGAACCAAGGACGTTCACCTTTTACAAACAAGCGCAAACTTGACTAAAATAAAAATCCAAGCTCCGTGGAAATGTCTATGGGATTGGACACCAGAAGATTGGATTGAGAAAGCTCCTTCTTGGGCTTCACTTGTTTTTATAATAAGATGTAATGGAGCAATGGTCCAGCCCAGTTGATTCTCGAATAGAATTTCAGTTTTGCCCTTAAAAAATAAAAGTTTTGGGACGCCGATATGAATAGTGATTGTATAATTTTGGAGCTTGAATAAGCAAAGTGCCTAAGAAGAGGGCACTAGTGAACACGCTCGCACACTTACTTTCTCGTGGCGGAATGCATTTACGAATTTATCCCATTTTCCATGCTTTTTCTTTCTGTGGCAAACTACTAATCCCTTCGTCCCATTATAAATTTCTCGTCTCCTTTCATTGCGGATAACCGAAGTCCAACTAGGCGACAAGCTTCTCAATAGCTTTTTCCGAAAACACTAGATAATTCTTAGTTTGTAAAAAAAATGTCTCCTTAAAAATAAAAAAGCCCCCCCCCCCCTATCGGAGAAGCGTATCCAGCGCACTGGTAAAATGCTCAACTTAAAATCGAAGTGTCGTAGGTTCAAACTATGCGTGCTTTAAAAAAGTCAAAAAAAAATTAAAAACAACAAAATTACAACGTGCACAAGGGGACTCGAACCTTGGCCGGCCGATGTCAATAGGGTAATGCTTTACCAACTGAGCCAGACAGTATGTTTGGTGATATTCAATTTTAGTTTATCTGAAAATAAGAGTACAAATATTGGCTCTGCCACTAGCCGAATTGTGCCTCGGTATCAGATTCTCCCATGTACCTAGTGCTAACAAGGCGTAAACAGGCTTGAGGTTTCATTCAGACATCCAAAAGGTCCGACCCAGTTCGGAGTTTTATTCAGATAACAAATTTCGTATCATACCCCTAAAAGCTAACTAACTGTTTCTCAGCTCAATGTCAGTGAGCAATTTTAAAAAATGTCGCAATAATAAATAAAACATTAGTTATCACAGTTTTGTAACCCTCATTGTGTACCCAAGGTCGAGGCTACACAAGAAACACAACGATACAGTGGCACATCTCTAACGCATGAAATCCCATTAACGTGCAAGCCCCAACATCCGGACTTCGCGGAGAAGGTTTTACGAACTTCAGAACTACACACACTCTAATGAATAGGCAAACAACATATACTCACAGAACCAACTATTTGCAAACATTAGGGCAAGAAATAGCTGAAATTTTGGAATAAGTTACCTTCACTGCAAAAATACATCTCCGATGTACAGAAATTCAAAAGTTCCATGTTCATTTTTTCTGTTTTGAATTCACATACCAAATCAATGCTAACTGAGGTCTTCAACTTCAAACTACTACAAATCTACATCTAACTTGGCACTTGGCTATATTCCTCGTCTTTGAGACGTAGATGATGCAATAACTCACTCAAAATCCGTTCTGCTCCTAGTTCATATCTTAAACCCCAGCTGACTGCGGCGGCCCTTAAATCTTTTGGGCCATCTTCCAATTCCATACGCTTCTAATGTTACCCAATACAAGTAGCAAGGTTTATTTTGAACCTTGTCAGTTCGACTTATGAAGACGCTAAATGATACTCATAAATTGGTATTTCTCTGAACGGGACTAAATATTTCAAGTTCATTCCGCATGCACATAATCAGCAACTAGCCCCTAAATAATTTGTAAGAATAATAGAAGCGTGTGAAAACAGCTGTATTCCAAACCTGCTATACACCAAATGAAGAACAACTCCAAAAAATGACCCCTACTGCAGCGTTACCTTAATCAACAACCAAAAGTTACCAATCGGCAACAAAAATATACAATATGATCAAACAAGGGATTCCTTTATCATCCTAAAATCCATGCGCACTTGGTGACCCAACAATGCCTTTGTAAAGTACTTTGTCTTCTCCATCATACTACAGATCCATCCCCGTCCACATCCAGTGGAGGGATGAGTTAAATATCTGGACTAATCGTCATTTTAAACATACCAGACCAAACTCACTCCACCAATTGATCAACCCATGAAAACCACAATCAGATAACCTCAAATGTAAAGTGTTCTGCCGACAACCGATGTTTACAAATCAGATAACTTCAAATTGATATCAAGATACTGGGTTCAGACACCAACAAATCAATTGTTTATATTTTGTGGCTGCGATAGATGACGGGATGGTTGAGGTAAGTTTATGTGGCCATTGAGGCTCATGGTTCAATGTAGCATTAAGACAATAGTGCAGAGGTGCTAGACCATGGGAGGTAAAAGGTGCCTGTAAATACTACAAGCCATGCTTTTGTATTGAGTTTATTTATTTTTGACATTTATGATAATTTCGATGGGCTGCCATCTTTGCATCGTTCTATTATCTATGCATTGTTGTATTGTATTCTATATAGTAATTGACTTGGTGTGTAATAAGTAACTTACACACACAGGATCAGATCCCCGATTCTTGCAGAATATAACACTCTTGTAGATAAGACGATAGACATCTCATACTTATTGTGATTACTTATGCTTATAATCCCTAGATAGCCCATATGCACAAGTACTTGGACGTTACTTCGATAAGTCAGGTGAGTGAGAATTCTTATAGAATCAATAACCTCGATGAGTTAGTTCATGTTGTAAAACCATGTCCCAATTATAGGATTGATAATCCCCTCGATGAATGGTTTTAAGTTTTGATTATGTCAAACCCTGCGAGTATGTGGACTTATCAAATAAGTGTGGTAAAGGTCAAGAAATTGAAAAGAAGTTGACAAAATGGATTTGTAATCTTCAAGATAATACGGATTTAATTATAGGAGCTTCAAATATTATTTGAGAGCATCAACCGAAGTGCAATAATAGTTATTTGGTTGTGCTGCCTCTTATACCCGTTATTAGGGCAAGATTCGGGTGAAATCAAAAGTCCAGATAAATTAAAGCATGACCCATATTTTCTCATCTAGGTCTCTCCCGCATCCTATAAAAGTCACATTGATCTCCAGCAAACGTAGACTTCATAAACGCACTGAAACATAGGGTGAGGCAAAAATATATTTGAAGATAGCAATGGGGATCTGGCAACAGCAAGCCCACACTTGCAACCATGACACACTCGAGGAATACAGGATAAAACTGGAAGGTATTAAGACCTACAGCAACAAGCACAGCCCAATTGCAGCCACAACAGACTCGACGAATACATGGCCAAATTTGGGTGTATTCAGACCTACAGCAACAAGCAAGACCCGAGGTGTAAACCATAATTCGCCCTTGTAGGCATTGGTTCTTGTAAGCTGTCACACAATTTTAATCGAACATCATCTATGCGAGTAAATTTGGTCATGGGATTCGCCTCCCATCATTTATGTTGCGGCGGCAATAGATGACGAGATGGTTGATGTAAATTTATGTTGCCCTTAAGGTTCATGGTTCAACGTTGCATGAAGGTATGCAGAGGTGCTACACGGGGGAAGTTAAAAGGTACCCAAGATATTCGGAAAGGGGAAACATAGACTTCATAAACGGAACTAAAATCTAGGGTGAGAGGCAATCATACATTTGAAGACAGCAAGGGGAATCTGGCAACAGGAAGCCCACACTTGCAGCCAAGACTCCAGAAATACGGGACAAAATCAGAAGGTATTCAGACCTACAACAACAAGCAGGACCTGATTGCAGCCAGTACAAAATCGAGGTCAAACTCGAGAAATACTGGACAAAATCCAGAGGTATTCAAACCTACAGTAACAAGCAGGACCCAGGTGTAAACCATAATTCGACCTTGTAGAGTAGGTATCACTTCTTGTAAGCTGTCACACAATTTTAGTCCGCATAGCATCTAGACCAGTAGATTTGGTCATGGGATTTGCCTCCCATCATTTATGTTGTGGCGGCAATAGATGATGAGATGGTTGAGGTAAGTTTATGTGGCCATTACGGTTCGTGGTTCAACGTACCATGAAGGTACAGTGCAGAGGTGCTAGATCATGGAAATTAAAAGGTACCCACGTAGGGAAAGGGAAAACAAGCTAAAAGTCACGATAGGATGACTAAGGGTTGTGCATAGGTGGTGGATATTTCAAGGAGTATTTTGTTCAGATTATATAGTCCTGTATATGTCTGTTTTATTGTGACTACTTGATAGATCGGTCATTTGGGCAAATGGCCAAAATAAATTGATTTTTGGAGCAAACTCTTGTTTCATTTCTTCTATTATTTATCAGAGAACGCTCGATGTACGAAAATAAGGTAAATGAAACAAACCATCTCATGTATCTCACACAGTAATACCCTGAGGCCTGAACTATGTCAAATATCTCAGACCACCCTTACAACTAAGGGATACTAACAATTTCACACCCCCCCCCCCCCCGGGGGGGCGGAGGCATATCGAAGTAGGGCGGCATAATCATACTTTGTAAATAAATGTGGGTAATTTTCCTAATTTTATCAAGGGCACCATTGAAAATTTCTGATGTAAATAGGGGTATTTGTGTTGTTTTTCGGAACTAGGGTGCGGCACGTGCTCCACCGTGCCACACTCTAGCTCCCCCCCCCCCCCCCCCAACACACACACACAAACTCTCTTTCAGCCTGTCCTCTGTTCATAATTCTCCGGAGAAGATCAAATCTCTCGTCTCTATCTGACAGTAGCAGCTTGACCAAATCTCTCTTCTCTCTCGTCGTTGGTGACGGCTTAATGATGATGATGATGAGAAAACGACAAATCATTCTCTGGTAAAGATACATAACAGCTGATATTTAAAACCATGGCTCTAGCTCATTCTCTGTAGGTGTCAGACTGACAGCTATTAAGCCAGATCTAAACAGAAGCAACTATTTTAACATTCAGGAGGATGGAGAACATTACACAGCATATGGTCATAAAAGATGCTTGTATTGGTAGATTATGAAAATGAAAATGATTCTACTTCCTACCAATATAATCAAAATAAAAGGAAGAGAATGCATGAAAATAAGCAACGACTTCACATATTCAAAGCAACACATGGCGCCAGATTCCATATATAGGAAATATGAGAAGTTTGAAAGGCCCTACTCCAAGTAAATCTATTCATGATACTCATCAAGAAAACATTGATAAGGATGGTGAAGAGCATTCAGATTCTCCACAAGAAGTGAAAGAAATGCCAAAAAAAAGAGCCCTGGTTCAAGATGAAGAAATTAAGGAACACGAGAGAATTAATCTGAAAAGCAATAAAATGAATAGCAATCAGAAAACAGGAGTGTAGGGGAACTTCTCAGCTGCACTAGCCAGAAAAATCGCAAATTACTAAGCAAGATTGGCAAATGAGAAGCAGAAGTTCTAAGGCATGCCTCGAATAATATTAAAACAAAAGTAAAAAAGTAATGAAAGATAAGTGCTTGATAGAAAGAAAAAAAAAAAATAGTAGGATTTACCAAATTCTTCAACAGAAAACAAAAATTTATACACACACATATATATATATATATATGTGTGTGTGTACAGGCCCCTATGTATATATTCTTCTAACAACATGAAGAAAACAGTGCTTTGACTGCACCGAAAGAATAAACGAAATCAAACTAGTGAACCTGTGATTAACAATTTAGCTGTATGAGAATAACATATAAGTATATAACTAAGATAATGTGAGACAGTAAAATCATAAATCAATTTAGCTGTATGAGAGGAACGTGTTTGTTTGTTTATTAATCAAACTACTTTTTATGTTTGAGTTTTTTTGTTTTTAATCAAATCAAACATAAATCAGCTGTTACAAATCCAAACACGAGTGGCTCGCAAAAAGCTTGGGTTATTTACAGCCCTAGTCAAAACAAACAAATCATAATAGAGGATTGAAAGACGCTCAGACATTATCAACGATAAAGCAAACCAGAAGGTCAACCGTTTAAAGTAGTTCAATACTGGTCTGTTGCAACCCATGAGGGGTAGACTAATGGCCAGAGCTAATGGTTTTACTCAAAGGTGCAAAAGTTCAATTCCCCTCCCCCACAAAACAAAAAATTAGGCAAAAGAATCTATAAGAAGATAATGTGTCAAGTACAGGCCCCTAAATGTACAACATCAGAGCAGTCGAAGAATTGAAGGCTATGAATTACAACTACCAGAGGGCATCGATCAGTGTGACTGCTATAATTGAAACAATTACACACTGAACCCAAGAAATCAGCAAACCTAACAGCCAACCAGTATTTTCTTCTTTTTCTGACTGGTGATTGAGAGAATCTGCATATAAGTGTAGCAGTCTATTGGAAAAGCTTTCAAATTGTGCACCTCTACGACACATTATCAGCACATCTGGTAAGTATCATGTCCTCCATTATGGTTCTTTAAAAATTCAATATCTCAGCATCCATTTAACTATGTACTACTTCAACCATTAACCAGAATTTTGTGATTGCTCAATTCAGAAATACTAAGTTGGCAACGCTTGTATGTTGGTGTTCCAGAAAATGGGGTCATCAAAACCAACCAATGCTGAATGGTACCAATAATAGCAGTTTAGAGAAATTGACTCTTGGAGTTGCATCTCTAAAACATAGTCAAATCCTCACATTGTCGTCTTATATTACACTGAATATACAAAATGAACCACCCAGCAAATCATTAACGGGTCAGATTTCAATCCTGGTAATAGCACGTATTTTAGAATTTTATGCTAGTACAACCCCATAGTAATAGGACCAAATAGTGACTTAAAGATGAACAAAACCAACAACTCCAGATCTTTTAGGCTTCAGATTTTGGGGTTCATTCCGCTCATATATCCTCTCACATCAAAATGTACCCAAACGCTACACATTAGGACTTGAAGTACCATTTAACAAGGTACTTGCCATCTCTTACCTAAACCTCAAAGGCGTCGGAAGTTGAAACTAGGATTACATCTATGCCTAGAAATAGGTCCAGTAGTTACTTCTCCACAGTTCACCATATCCCAAACATACATCGAAACATTGGATAAACAGTTATGAACTTATATGCAACCTGTCCAAATGGGCCAAGTTAAAATGCCATCATAAAGAGATCCCTATTAAGAAACCATCATTCTGTCAGGAGGTTGAAAGATACAAAAACTATGGGGATTCAGGAATTCCCAAAATGCATGTAAATTCATACAAAATAAGGTCTTAAACTAGATGTAGTAATTGGCAATGCGTGCTTTCAGACCCTCCAAGGTAATTCTCGTCCACCATTCTATGCAGCTTACAAAACTAAACTTCTTAACAAGCCAGCTTCGGGCCAAATACTTTTTTTTCTTCGTCAACTACTCTGTGCATTCAGCACGCAACCAGTGCACATCACCCACTTTAATACCAGAGACAGAAATGAAACCAAACGAATGTAATTGCATTAATAAAGTCATCGAATTAGAACAAGCCAAAGTAGCTGAGTTTCCACTACAACATGATAAATCTACAAAACATGAACAATTAATTACCCCTCAAATTACGAAATGGAAACCAACCCGTTAACGAGGCGCTTTCTTCTTTCCAGCAATTGCGACCTTCTTGCCCTTCAATGTCCGGCAATTGTTCTTTGTGCGCTGTCCTCTGCAGGGCAGCCCTTGAATGTGCCTCACCCCTCTGTAGCACTGAATCTCCTTCAACCTCCTAATTGCAAGCGCATTGAACCGCCTCTGAAACACCCAAAAACGCCCATCAATCTCACACAAACACATGCACAACAGAAATTAATTTACATAGAGAGGGAAAAGGCTTACGAGGTCTCCTTCAATCATGTACTTGGAGACTTCGTCACGAATTATGATAAGTTCGTCCTCGGATAAGTCTTTGGTGATTTTGTTCTCCATGGAGAGGTCAACAAGGATTTGGCGCGCTCTGGTTCGGCCAATTCCATGGACATACTGCAGCGAGTACTCGATCCTCTTGTTGTTTGGAATCTCCACTCCACCAACACGGGCACATTTGATGGTCAAACCATGAAACTGCAATTAAAAACAAACTGAATTCAAACCCAGTACAAAATGAAAACAGCTTTGGGTTGCTGACAAACTCTATGAAAACGGAAGATATCATACAAACAATTAAAATGCAATTAAAATCAAATTGGGTTCAAACCCAGTGGACAATTATGATGAATTGTGTTGGTGGTTACTAAGAAACACCAAGAAACGAAAGCGAGAGATAAGAAAATGCAATTAAAATCAAAATTGAATTCAAACCCAGTCCACAATGATGTCTAACAGTGCTGGTTAACTGGTTTGCAGAGGAAATCTATCAAAATCAATTAAAATCAAAGTGGGTTCAAACCCAGTTGACAATTACTACGGCGAATCGTGTTGGGTTACTAAAAACAGCGGAAGAGAGACATGAAAAATGCAATTGAAATCAAAACCCAGTACAGGATGATGGTGAATCGTGTTGGGTTTCTGAGAAACGCGATGAGATTGGAAGAGAAGGAGAGGAGACATATACCTTGGGAGGCGTTTGAGTGGAGAAAGTGATGGAGTTAGAGAGAGAGTTGGAGTTTCTTCCGGCTGTGTTGCAGATGAGAGAGAGCGAATGCGCGAGAGGAGTTGCCAGTGCTTGTGCCATTTTTGCCTCACTAGAAGAGCACGGAGACGATGATGATAGCTTGCTCACAGAGCTTCTGGTTCTTATCCTATCGCTCAGAATATAATCGTTCTATGAAAATTGAGATTTATAGCTCTGTAAT
Organism: Linanthus parryae; assembly: GCA_023055425.1. Classification (NCBI taxonomy): domain Eukaryota; kingdom Viridiplantae; phylum Streptophyta; class Magnoliopsida; order Ericales; family Polemoniaceae; genus Linanthus; species Linanthus parryae. The sequence goes on along the minus strand of JALGPY010000006.1, from coordinate 75,666,821 downwards.
ATTGGGTAAACATCTTCTAAAGTAAATGACAATATGTACCCCTATAATTTGACATATTATCAATGAGAACTCTTGTTTTTTGGAAAATGAAACTTTGTAAACTTAGTTGTGCCAAACTATGGACAAGAATTACCCCTGAACTAACCGACCGGATGGAAAGTAAAAGCCGCGTCCATTTTCCTCACTAATTTCCTACTTTTGTCTTGAGTATAGGCGCCACCACCTAAAACCGGCCTCCATTGTCGCTACACACACCCACGCCTACTACCACTAACACCCACATCCCTCTACAGTTCCAGTGGAAGTGATTTGGAATCACTTTAACCTCTGTCGACAACTTCGCCACTCATCGCTCTTCTCCATCTATTATGCAGAAATAAGAAGAGACTAACTTCAACAGCGCTACATTTTTTTAAAAGGAAAGAGAACTTCATTAAAGAAAATGAGAGCACCAGACTCTCAGCAAAAACAACCCAAGCAACCAACCCGACAAACCTACTGTACTGGTGCTAAAATACTGCACCTCAAACCAAAACAACTACAAGCCTACTGAGAGCTTAACATACTAACATTGTTTTGAGTACATAATTTAACTGAAAGACAACATAAACTAAGGCTGGTCATCTTGAGATCCTCCAGCTTTCTCATCCACTCCTTTGGCCAAAGATTCTTCCTCCATTGGTCCTTCTCCTCCATCTGCTGTAGCAAGTTGAAAACACATGATTTAGCAGTATGCACTCTTAAGTGAGAGAAGTTCCGAGCATTCATGTAAGTGAGGGCAGTGGCAATCATCTCAAGTATGGCGTGTGGAGCATTTATGGTAGCTCTTTCTTTGTGGTAGGAGAGCATCACGCCACTATTTTGGGCCTCCAGTAAACATTTCTACCGTTTCTGCCTTTCCTCGTCCATACAAAAATATCAATTGCATGCTGGAGACAATTCCCCCGTTCACTGTTACAAACTCCACCTCTTTCTTTGGCAAGGAGTACCTTGGAATATCGTGTAGATGCCAAGCTTCCAAGAATTGACTGGCAAATATTTTTGCTTGGAAGATTGGCTAAGTAATCGCTATATCAAGTTATAATCTTGAGCGGAAGCAAATAAACGTGGTATTCAACTTATCTTAAACAATGTACAAAGGTCCTATATATATAAACTATACAATGGGTATAATATATACTAAAGCGATGTGGGACATATATCATAACAGCCCCCCTCAAACTGAAGCTGTCGTGATAAGCGGAAGTTTGGAGATCAAGTTATGAAAACGTCCAGGCGGATGGGACTTCGTATGAATATCGGCAGTTTGCTCTAACGAAGACACAGACTTCAGATGAACCGTGCCAGCACGAAGATGATGACGGGTAAAATGACAATCTATCTCAATGTGTTTCGTCCGCTCATGAAAAACATCGTTGTGGGCAATCTGGATGGCACTACGATTGTCGCAACATATAGTAGTAGCAGAGTACTGAGGCATCCCCATATCAGCTAATAACCAGCGAAGCCAGATGAGCTCCTGTGTTGCGTCACCTAGAGCACGGTATTCCGCCTCAGTGCTGGATCGCGAAACTACAGTTTGTTTCTTGCTACACCAGGATATAAGTGAGTCACCCAAGAAGAAACAGTACCCCGTGGTGGAGCGTCTATCAGTAGGATCACCAGCCCAATCAGCATCTGAAAATCCATGTAAGACCGGTGTAGATCGAGCAGAGAAATGAAGACCGCGAAACAAAGTACCTTTTATGTAGCGAAGAATCCGAAGAACAGCAGCATAGTGAGTCGATCGTGGAGCAGTGAGAAACTGACTGACCTGATGAACAGCGTACTGTAAGTCAGGACGAGTGACCGTGAGATAAACCAGACTACCAACAATCTGTCGGTATCGAGTAGGATCAGAGAGAGGTTCACCCTCTAAGGGAGTAAGCTTTAGGTTGGGCTCCAGTGGCGTGGAGGCAACCTTTGGATCATTCAGTCCTGCACGAGCAAGAATATCAGAAGCATACTTTGTGTTAGACAAAGTGTAACCGTCAGCATCAGAAGTAACCTCAAGACCCAAGAAATAGCTGAGAGGCCCCAAGTCTTTCATCTCAAAATGGCGGTTCAGGGACTTCTTTAGCTCACGAATACCGACGAGATCATCCCCGGTAATGATCATATCATCAACATATATTAACAAGAGAATAATTCCACGATTCGTATGACGAATGAAAAGAGCTGAGTCATATGAACTAGAGGAGAACCCAAGATGGAGCATAGTAGAACTGAACTTATCAAACCAAGCCCGAGGGGCTTGCTTCAGACCATATAATGCACGACGTAGGAGACATACCTGTGATGGGTGAACATCGAGACCAGGCGGAGGTTTCATGTATACCTCCTCAGTAAGATCACCATTAAGAAAAGCATTCTTAACATCCATCTGGAACAACGGCCAACGACGGATTGCAGCTACAGCAATCAAGGTACGAACCGAGGTAAGTCGAGCAACTGGAGCAAATGTCTCCTCATAGTCAATGCCATACTCCTGTGTGAAACCTCTAGCCACCAAACGAGCCTTATATCTCTCAACAGAACCATCAGACCTAGTCTTGATCTTATACACCCATCTGCACCCTACATCAGTCTTACCAGGAGGTAATGAAACTAAGTCCCAAGTATGAGTGCGTGCGAGAGCATCCAACTCATCTTGCATTGCTTTTCTCCACATTGGGTCAGAACTAGCTTCCCGATAAGACTGTGGTTCATGATGCTGAACAATAGCAGAAGTGACATAATCTCGAAGTCGAACAGATTGCCTGCGTTCTCTGGTAGACCGACGAGCTGCAGTGGAAGTGGACTCATCCATGTCACTCTCAAGACCTGAGGAGGAATCATCTGCAGAATTAGAAACTGAAGCTGGAACTTCTGGAGCAGGAGCAGGAGCAGGGGAGATAACCTGTGGAACCAGAATAGGAACACTAACAGGGTCAGGTGGAACAGGAACCGAACCATGTGTAACTGGGGCAGGAGAAGGGAAAATAACATCATCAACCAACAAATCTGAAGGACTCTGCAGCGGAATTGAAGTGTCAACTAAAGAATCATCGAAGAATGGATCAAAGGATGGATCGGAAAGACCGGGATGGTCAACAGTGGTCGAAGCATCAAAAGACGAAACTGTAGAGAACATCTTGTGTTCCATAAAGACCACGTGGCGAGAGAGTCGAAGACGCTTTGAAACTGGATCCCAACATCGATATCCCTTATGTTCAATACCATATCCAAGAAAACAGCACATCCTTGATCGGGGTTCCAACTTATTATGCTCATGAGGCTGAAGGAGAACAAAACATACACTTCCAAAGACTCGAAGAGAAGAATAATCATGGGGCGTACCATATAACTTTTCATACGGAGTCATGTTCTTAAGAACTGGTGTAGGAACCCGATTAATAGTATACACGGCAGTTAGAGCAGCTTCCCCCCAAAAGCGCTCTGGACATGAAGAAGAAAACAGGAGAGCACGTGTCGTATCAAGAATATGGCGATGCTTGCGTTCTGCACGGCCATTCTGCTGAGATGTGCCGGGACAAGATCTCTGGACAAGAGTCCCATGCTTGCGAATAGTAGCCAAGAACTCAGAAGACTTATACTCCATCGCATTATCAGTCCGAAAAACTCTGATCGGGCGTGAGAACTGTGTCTGGACCATAGCTGCAAAGTCAGAATAAATTTGAGCCAACTCTGAACGATTCTTCATCAGAAATATCCGAGTATACCGAGTAAAGTCATCCACAAATATAACAAAATATCTTGATCCCCCCATTGTGGCGTGAGGAGAAGGCCCCCAAACATCTGAATGAACCAGGTCAAAAGGTGCTGAGGAAGATGTCACACTGTGAGAAAAAGGCAAAGCAGGCTGCTTGGCTAACTGACAAGGCACACAGTCAAGATGCTCATCCTCGACAGTGCCTAATTTACCAGTGGAGACAAGGGAACGAACACGACCAATAGAAGCATGACCCAACCGTGAATGCCACAAGTGAAGAGAAGATGATACCGGAGATGTGGCTGCAGCAACTGAACATGTCGATGGGAGAGTGAGGCTTGTGAGTTGGAATAATCGTCCAACTTTACGACCAAAGCCAAGTGTCTTTCCACTTTCAGGGTCCTGCACACGACACCCACTGGAGGAAAATATAACATCCAAGCCAAGTTCACATATTTGTCCAATAGATATAAGATTGAGAGCAAGATCTGGAACTAAAAAAGTATCAGGAAGTGATAGATTATCTTGTGAGATATCTCCAGTATGAGTAACGCGCATACGAGAACCATCGGCAGTATGAACAGTCGGAGTAATAGAAGTATTGCGCTGAGAATTAAATATTTCTGGATTTGAAGTCATATGATTGCAACATCCTGAGTCAAAATACCAAGAATCGTTACCTGAGGTGGCAGACAGAGAAGCAGATTGAGTCTTCTCGCGAGCTGTATCAAGGATGCCCTTAAGAAAATTGGCCAATCTAGAGAGCGATGAAGCATCAAGAGGCAATGAAGGAGGACCCTGGTTCAGTGATGGACTAGGCTTGGACTGAAATCTTGGATTCTCAGGGCATTCAGACAAGTAGTGGCCAGGCTGCTTCTGTCCACAAAATCGACATTGACGAACTGAACAATATAGGAGTTTATGACCATTTGCATGACAATATGAGCAATACTCCTCTAAGATATCCAATTTAGGCTGATAAGAATCCGACTTATTCATTTTGATAAGTTAGCAACCCAATAATGCGAGAGAAATCCACTAACACGGGTTCAAATAACCCTAAAATACCAAGAAGCACTGAGAAGCAATCCGAGTATGGAAAAACGGAGTCCGCAAACAGATTCATAAGATCGAAAAACCTTGGGAACCAATATTGTCTGGTTCAAATCCGAAGAAAAAATAGCTGAAACAGACGATCTAAGGCGCGGAACGGTCGGAACGGCGCGAAACGGCGCGAAAACGGCGCGGAACGGAGCGGAACAGAAGGAACGGCGCGGAGCAGAGCCGCTGGCTCGGACGGAAGCCGGTTAGAAGCCGGCTTGAAGATCGGCTGACAAGGAAGCCGGATCGGACGATCGGCTGACACGGAAGCCGTCGGCTTACGCGTGAGCTGTCGGCGTGCGGTCGGCTTGAGCGGAGCCGCGTGAGACAGGTGGCGCGTCGGTGTGCGTGGTGGCGATGGCGGAACGCAGGAACTTCTAAGGGCGCGTGGAAGCGCGTGCAAGCTCCGAATGGACTGAAATTTTCGGGTCTGGCTCGGAATCGAATTCCGAGTCCACTAGGGGTGGAGGTGTCGTTGTTCGACGATCGTTAGACGGTCAAACAAGAAGCAAAACCCTAGAACCGTGTAGGCTCTGATACCATGTTATAATCTTAAGCAGAAGCAAATAAACGTGGTATTCAACTTATCTTAAACAATGTACAAAGGTCCTATATATATAAACTATACAATGGGTATAATATATACTAAAGCGATGTGGGACATATATCATAACAGTCATTATCCTCATCACTGAAAATCAGGGAGTTCCGGTAAAGCCAAAGCGCCGAAGTGATTGCACCAAACCACCAAAGGGTTTTAGGAGTGTCTTGCATGGAAGACTGAGTTATAGTGTCCCTAAGGAGTTGCACAAGGGAATTACCTCTTAGACGTTGAATGGGAGAAATGGACCAAGGAGTTTTGGCTAATTTACAATGAAGGAAGAGGTGGTCTGTGGTTTCCTCATGGGACTTACAGAGAGTGCAATACCTACTAGAACCTAAAATAATTCTATGGAGTTTGAGGTTTGTGGGTAACTTATCATTTATCACTTGCCAAAGAAAAAATAAAATTTTAAAAGGAAGTTCCAACTTTCATAAATCTTCCCAAGGAAAGTCCAAGATGATCTCCTTCCAACCCTTGTCACCTGAGTTAGCAAGACCAGCACTTAGGTTTAATTTGGTAAGATGCTTGTAGGCCGAAGCCACCGTGAATTCCCCTGAACCCATTCAGGGATTTGGCTGAGTTTTCCCCTATCCCAAATTCTGCTACCATCAACTGTGACCTTAATTAACTCCTCAAATTTACTTTCATCGTTGTCATGGTTATCCAGGAGGGTAGACAGAGGAGGAGTTTCAGGGATCCACTTGTCCCTAAAAGTAAGAATACTCTCCCCCTTTACCACTTCTCAAGCTACGCCATCAATCACTAAAGATTTTACTGAAGAGAAGCTTTTCCAAACCTTAGAGAGTTTATGATCAGTTCTTCTACTTAGAAAATCTTTTCTTTTGCAGTATCAGGAGTTAAAATTGTTGGAATTGTGCCCTAGAGGCAATCAATTAATTGTGACATTTATGGATTTACGATTCATTATGTTATCGATATGGAGATATGCTAACATGAATGAAGTCCTTAGAATATAATTGTAATATTCTTAAATATCCCTAGTCAATTATAATGATTAATGGGACATGTTGGAATAGATGCCCTAGAGGCAATCTAGTTTAGTATGAATTTGTAATTGGCTAGAAATTCATTTATTATTTATTGGATATTTAATATAATGAAGTCCTTAGATTTACAATCGTGTTGTTTATCTTAAATATCCCTAGTCAAGTATAATGATTAAATGGGACAATCATCTATAGATTAGTATGGGGTTGGATTGATATGGAGATATCATGATCCAACACATAGGTGTGCATTACGGAATGTTGCACTGGATTGACCCATCACCGAGAAGGCTACATACACGTTATGTTGAGTCACAAGTGCTTCTCGGGTGCAATGGTATTGTCATCCTTAGACTTGAAGTCACTAGATATTCTAGTTGTGGATCATTTTGATCTTGGTAGCGTTAAACGCTACACCGTAACTGGGTAGTTATAAAGGCGTGTACTGGATACAATGAGAAGCAAGCTTAGAGATCATAGTGGACGTAGAGAGGATTTGCCCCTCCCACATAACGGGAGCAAATATCCAAGGCCACTCGAAGGATAGTGCTTATAGAATGTCTGGCCAGACTCAAATAAATCAATATATGGGATATTGATGTTATTTGCACGAATAAGGCTATTCCATGGATCGAGAAACTATGGATTGGATATACGAGTGTGACTTGTATGTCTCGTGTCCAATCCGGATATGGAGGCAAAGGGATGAGACAATTACTTGTACAAGGTTGTCTAGATGACTATTCTATTAGTTGGCTAGAATGGATGTTTTGCTAGAAACCGCTCCATATTAGCAAAGAGTTGCTACCAACTAGATAGAACCTATGGGGTCACACGCTATATAGAGTTGTACTAGATTTGGGAATTAATTAATTGGATTAATTAATTAGAAGGATCACTTTGCAAACCCTTGCAAACTTAGTAGGGACTAATTTGCAAGGAAGGGAATAAATTGAATTCTAGTAGGACTAGAATAAGTCCTTTAGGTAGTTAACAAGGAGTTGTTGGACTATATAAAGGACCCTCCTTCCTTCCTTCCTCATAACTTATGCTCTAAAGAGAACATAACAAGAGTGGGAGAGAACAAAGGAGAGAGAGAGAGCAAGCAACAAGGAGGCCGCCGCCCCCTTGCCGCCGCCCCCTCGTCCCCGACGCCACAAGAGGGCCGAACCCCCTCTTTGTGCCTCGTTTTGCGTGATTCCTTCACCCTCCTTTCATTCCGGGCTAGCACCAAGGAGATTGGAGATCTAGGAACAACTCTAGGCGTGGATCAACTATAGAGAACGTGACACTATTCGCGTTTGAAGTCATCAAGGAGAACCCAAAGGTGTGTTTATGATTTCTTACCTTCACTATCGTTATGCATCTAGACTTGTGATCCTTGGAGGGTTTTGCATGGTTGTTTGTTTGATTATGCTTCCGTTTGCGCGATCCATGAATCAAAACCCTACAGTGGTATCAGAGCCACAGGTCATAGAGCATAAACGTAGTTTATGTGTTACATTCTTGTTGTTTTACACCTTAATTTGTTGTTTATCGCGTAAAACAAGACAAATCAAGCATTGGATGCAATTTGTCAAAGAATTAATCATAACAAGACCCAATTATTGCATTGGATGCATGAATTGGTGAGTTTGAGAAATTTTAGGATCTTAGATCTAGGGTTTGGGCATCCTTGGGGAAGAAGGAGTTCTCCCACAACAAGGAAACATCCAAACTTGGGCTCCAAGCAAGGAGGTTATTTTGGAAACAACCTCCACAAGGAGGTTCGGCCCCCTAGGGGACCGCCCCCTTGCTTGCCGCCCAAGCTTGGCGCCCTAAGGGGCCGGGCGGCCCTAACCCACGGGCCTAGCTTGCGGGTTTTGGGCCGGGCCGGCCCTAGGGCTTTATGGTTCACTTTGTTTGGGCCCGGGCAATTGGATTGTTGGGCCCATGGACCGTTTTAACCCTAGAAATCCTAAAATCAATTAAAATTGACCAAGCGCGTTAAAATTGGATTTTAACTGTTTATGTGCAAATCGCATGGTGATTGGATATGGCCTTAGGATGTGGTTTGATGTGGATGTTTAATTTTGTGGTTTGGTTTTACGGCCTGCGAGCTGATCAATTAATTGTAATAATCAATTAGGGTTTTATGGCCTGCGTGCCATTTTTTTTCTCAACTTGTGAGATTTATTTTATTTAGTATAGATATTAGCTAGTGCTAGATAAAGTAGATTGTTAGCCAAGATTGGAGAAAAGAAGCCCAAAGCCAAAAGGAGCCACAAAAGATGGAGCATGGAGCACACCACATGACTATGAAGGATGGACCAAAAGATCAAGACGCATGGAGATGTGTTTGCTTAGGGTTCATAGATAATTCCATTGGCTTGGAATTATCTTAGTCTAGAAAAGGCCATATCCACATCACGTTTAATTTCTGTTTTTGTGGTTGTTTATTTATTGTCTTATTATTTGTGTGGTTGGTGTATGGATGATGCATGCAATTAGGATAATAAGATAATTAGACAACCCAGATCTATTATTTGGAGTTGTGCCCAAACTCAAATAGATAGATTAGTTGATATTGATCAACAAGATAATTAAAATTGAATCGAAAAATCCCTCAAAATTCAATATTGTGTTCTTGCCTTCTCGTTATTTAAACACTCATTATCATCATTATTTATCAAGTTCGTGCGTGCCAAAGCATGGCGACTTGGTTCATAATGATGGAATGCGATGGCACGTAACAATGTGCAATTGTTTAGGTAAGAGGTTGAACACAACTAGGCTATTAATTTGATTAAGAAACCTAGAGGCAATCAATTGGGATTATCCATATGGATGGATAAATAAGGAGTTATTTGCCCGATTGAACCAAGAGTTGCATATGGGATGCAATTGGAATTGTTCCTACCTAAGAAGTAATCGAATTATGGGTGACTTGCCAAAGCAAGCTCATAAGGAGATGAAAAAGATGGATCTTGGCCCACTAGAAAATATAAGGATATTTTCCGCATTAATATCTTGAGGGTTATTAATCCGTAGAAAAATAGTGGGAGCTATATTTAATAAACTAGCCATTATTAAATATAGTCAAAAATTCACAAATACTAAAACTTGCGTATTTTCCTTTTGTAGAATTCCAAATGGCAAACAACTCATCGAGTTCACAACATTCCCTACGATCTGTCCTTGAGAAGGACAAGCTCTCTGGAACCAACTTTCTTGATTGGTACAGAAACTTGAGAATTGTTCTCACGCAAGAGAAGAAGGTGTACGCAATAGAGGAGCATGTTCCAGAAGGTCCAGAGAATCAGACACCTGCTGCCTTAAAGGCGTATCAAAAGCGTGTTGATGACGCTAATGATGCGGCCTGCCTAATGCTTTGCACCATGACCTCTGAGCTTCAGAAGCAACATGAGAACATGAATGCTGTCGATATAATCGAACATCTAAAGCAGCTCTTCCAAGAGCAGGCGAGGGTAGAGAGGTATGAGGTCTCAAAGGCACTGTTCAAATGTCATCTGGCAGAAGGGAACCCGGTGGGACCCCATGAACTCCGAATGATCGGGTACTTGGAGAATCTCGCCCGGCTTGGGTTCCCGGTCGGCCAAGAGTTGGCAACCGATCTCGTGTTGCAATCGTTGCCCGAGAGTTATGGACAGTTCATTATGAACTATAACATGAACGAGATCGTTAAACCACTGCCAGATTTGCTCAACATGTTGAGGACGGCTGAACAAAGCATCAACAAGGGTAAGGGCAAGGCCATTATGATGGTGCATAAAGGAAAGGGCAAAAGGTTTGCCTCTTCCTCCAAGGGCAAAGGCAAGTCATTTGCCAAGTCCAAGGAACAAGCCCTTAAGCCTGTTGGTGCCATTGCCAAGGTCGTGACTAAGGGTGAATGTCACTACTGTAGTCAACCTGGACACTGGAGGAGGAACTGCCCAAAATATCTGGAGGACAAGAGGCTTGGAATAGTGATTCCACCACCACCAGGTATTTTTGTTGTAGATGTCAATTTAACTGTCTCTACATCATGGGTATTAGATACTGGATGTGGATCTCATATTTGTCGAAATATGCAGGATCTAAAGAGAAGTAAAAGATTGGCTAAAGGGGAGGTAGATCTACGCGATGGGAATGGAGCAAAGGTTGCTGCGTTGGCCATAGGCGTGTGCGAGCTATCTCTGCCTTCAGGATTAGTTTTAGAATTAAATAATTGCTATTTTGTGCCTGCTATGAGCAGAAACATTATTTCTATTTCTTGTTTGGACAAGGAAGGTTTTATTATTTCAATAAAGAACAATTGTTGTTCCTTTTATTTGAATAATATTCACTATTTTAGTGCGCAATTATTTAATGGACTTTATGTCCTTGATCTAAGCAATCCTGTCTACAACATTAATACCAAGCGGATTAAAATATATGATTTAAATCCTGCTTATTTATGGCACTGTCGTTTAGGCCACATAAATGAGAAACGTGTATCTAGACTCCATAAGGATGGATTACTAGACTCATTTGATTTTGAATCATATGAGACATGTGAGGCTTGTTTACTGGGAAAAATGACAAAGTCCCCTTTCAATAAGAAAGGTGAGAGGACTAGTGAGCAATTGGCGCTCATACATACCGATGTGTGTGGGCCATTTGCCACGCCTGCCAGGGGTGGTTATGTCTACTTCATTACGTTTACTGATGATTACAGTAGATATGGATTTGTGTACCTTATGAGGGCAAAATCCGAATCCTTTGAAGTGTTCAAAGAATTCAAGAATGAAGTAGAAAAGCAACTTGGCAAAAGTATCAAGGCTCTACGATCGGATCGTGGAGGAGAATACTTGAGCCAAGAGTTTGACGACTATCTTAGAGAGTGTGGGATCGTGTCCCAACTCACTCCACCCGGAACGCCTTAATGGAATGGCGTGTCCGAGAGGAGGAATCGAACCCTATTGGATATGGTTCGGTCTATGATGTGTCAAACCGATCTTCCATTATCATTTTGGGGCTACGCTCTATTAAGTGCAGCCTTCACCATTAACCGTGTTCCATCTAAATCAGTCATGAAGACACCATATGAGATGTGGAGTGGGAAGCGTCCCACACTGTCGTTCATGAGGATTTGGGGATGCGATGTCTATGTAAAACGTTTACAATCAGACAAGCTAGGGCCTAAATCGGATAAGTGTAAATTTGTGGGGTACCCTAAGGAAACTAAGGGATACTACTTCTACAATCCAACCGAGAACAAAGTGTTTTTTGCTCGGACCGGCGTGTTTCTAGAAAGAGAGTTTGTCTCTAAAGAAGCAAGTGGGAGGAATGTAGAACTTGAAGAAGTTCAAGAACCACAAATCACTGAACCGATTATGGAACATGAACAGGAATCACAAGCAGTTGTGGAGCCACCTGTTCAGGTAACACAAGAGCTTCGTAGATCTAGTAGAGTGCGCCAGGAACCCGAGAGGTACGGACTTCTCGTAACTGATTCCGGTGACACGATGCTCATAGATGATGAGCCTACTACCTATGAGGAGGCCATGAATGGCCCAGACTCACAGAAGTGGCTTGAGGCCATGAGATCCGAGATGGAATCCATGTACACCAACAAAGTATGGACTTTGGTGGAACCACCTGATGGGGCGCGACCCATAGGGTGCAAGTGGGTCTTCAAGAAGAAGATCGACATGGATGGTAATGTGATTACCTATAAGGGCCGATTGGTGGCTAAAGGATTCAGACAGATTCATGGTATTGACTATGATGAAACCTTTTCACCAGTCGCTATGACCAAATTCATCCGAATCCTACTTGCAATTGCAGCATACTACGACTATGAGATTTGGCAGATGGATGTCAAAACAGCATTCCTTTATGGGAATCTCCTTGAGGATGTGTATATGATACAGCCAGAGGGTTTTGAGGATCCAAAGCAAGCCAACAAAGTCTGTAAGCTGCAACGATCCATTTATGGATTAAAGCAAGCTTCTAGGAGTTGGAATCGACGTTTTGATGAAGTGGTCAAAGAGTTTGGCTTCATCAGAAACGAAGATGAGTCTTGTGTCTACAAGAAGGTTAGTGGGAGCTCTGTAGCTTTTCTGGTCTTGTATGTGGATGACATACTACTCATTGGAAACGACATTCCCATGCTGCAATCTGTGAAAGATTGGCTAGGAAAGTGTTTCTCAATGAAGGACTTAGGGGAAGCAGCCTATATACTCGGTATAAAGATCTATAGAGATAGATCTAAGAGGTTGCTAGGCCTAAGTCAAAGTACATATATTGACAAGGTGTTGAAACGGTTCAACATGCAAGATTCCAAGAAGGGATTCTTGCCCATGTCACATGGAACCGCTCTTTCGAAGAGTGGTTGTCCTTCCAATGAAATTGAGAAGGAACGCATGAGTAGGATTCCCTATGCCTCGGCCATAGGATCTATCATGTACGCCATGTTATGTACTAGACCAGATGTGTCATATGCCTTGAGTATGACAAGCAGATACCAATCCAATCCAGGTGAGAGTCACTGGATTGCTGTCAAGAACATCCTAAAGTACTTGAGAAGAACTAAGGATGCTTTCTTAATGTTTGGCGGTGAGGAAGAGTTGCGTGTAAGGGGTTACACTGATGCAAGCTTCCAAACCGATAGAGATGACTTTAGGTCACAGTCGGGATATGTGTTTTGCCTGAATGGAGCAGCGGTGAGCTGGAAGAGTTCCAAGCAAGAGACGGTAGCTGATTCTACAACAGAGGCTGAGTACATTGCTGCAAATGGCGCAGCAAAGGAGGCTGTTTGGATCAGAAAGTTTGTTTCTGAACTTGGTGTGGTCCCTAGCATTGCGGATCCAGTGGAGTTGTTTTGTGACAACACTGGGGCGATCGCGCAATCAAAGGAACCCAGATCGCACCAGAAGTCCAAGCATGTGCTCAGGAAGTTTCATCTGATTCGAGATATTATCGATAGAGGAGACGTTCGGATATGCAAGATTCCTACAGATGATAATCTGTCAGACCCGCTTACGAAGCCTCTCACGCAGTGGAAGCATGAAGGGCACACTAGGAGTATGGGCATACGAGATGCGCCAGATTGGCTCTAGTGCAAGTGGGAGACTGTTGGAATAGATGCCCTAGAGGCAATCTAGTTTAGTATGAATTTGTAATTGGCTAGAAATTCATTTATTATTTATTGGATATTTAATATAATGAAGTCCTTAGATTTACAATCGTGTTGTTTATCTTAAATATCCCTAGTCAAGTATAATTATTAAATGGGACAATCATCTATAGACTAGTATGGGGTTGGATTGATATGGAGATATCATGATCCAACACATAGGTGTGCATTACGGAATGTTGCACTGGATTGACCCATCACCGAGAAGGCTACATACACGTTATGTTGAGTCACAAGTGCTTCTCGGGTGCAATGGTATTGTCATCCTTAGACTTGAAGCCACTAGATATTCTAGTTGTGGATCATTGTGATCTTGGTAGCGTTAAACGCTACACCGTAACTGGGTAGTTATAAAGGCGTGTACTGGATACAATGAGAAGCAAGCTTAGAGATCGTAGTGGACGTAGAGAGGATTTGCCCCTCCCACATAACGGGAGCAAATATCCAAGGCCACTCGAAGGATAGTGCTTATAGAATGTCTGGCCAGACTCAAATAAATCAATATATGGGATATTGATGTTATTTGCACGAATAAGGCTATTCCATGGATCGAGAAACTAGGGATTGGATATACGAGTGTGACTTGTATGTCTCGTGTCCAATCCGGATATGGAGGCAAAGGGATGAGACAATTACTTGTACAAGGTTGTCTAGATGACTATTCTATTAGTTGGCTAGAATGGATGTTTTGCTAGAAACCGCTCCATATTAGCAAAGAGTTGCTACCAACTAGATAGAACCTATGGGGTCACACGCTATATAGAGTTGTACTAGATTTGGGAATTAATTAATTGGATTAATTAATTAGAAGGATCACTTTGCAAACCCTTGCAAACTTAGTAGGGACTAATTTGCAAGGAAGGGACTAAATTGAATTCTAGTAGGACTAGCATAAGTCCTTTAGGTAGTTAACAAGGAGTTGTTGGACTATATAAAGGACCCTCCTTCCTTCCTTCCTCATAACTTATGCTCTAAAGAGAACATAACAAGAGTGGGAGAGAACAAAGGAGAGAGAGAGAGCAAGCAACAAGGAGGATGCCGCCCCCTTGCCGCCGCCCCCTCGTCCCCGACGCCACAAGAGGGCCGAACCCCCTCTTTGTGCCTCGTTTTGCGTGATTCCTTCACCCTCCTTTCATTCCGGGCTAGCACCAAGGAGATTGGAGATCTAGGAACAACTCTAGGCGTGGATCAACTATAGAGAACGTGACACTATTCGCGTTTGAAGTCATCAAGGAGAACCCAAAGGTGTGTTTATGATTTCTTACCTTCACTATCGTTATGCATCTAGACTTGTGATCCTTGGAGGGTTTTGCATGGTTGTTTGTTTGATTATGCTTCCGTTTGCGCGATCCATGAATCAAAACCCTACAGGACAATCATCTATAGACTAGTATGGGCTTGGATTGATATGGATATATCATGATCCAACACATGGGTATGTGATAACGCCCAAATAGGGGTTATCTTATAGCCTGAAAAGACGTATATGTGTGCTGGAAAACCACGTTTTAGCCAGAATTCACCCTCAGAAAGCCTCGGAAATTAGAACGAGATGTTTATTTGCTCTTCGTAAATTTCTGCTTATTTCACGCATTTCGAGATATGATCACGGGTTTGTTCATGTTGTCTTTATAGGAACAGGTTCGGGAAGTGCATTGGGATGCGTGCCGAGACAGAACCGGGTTCGCCTCGGGAAACTTGCAGAAAATGCTTGGGACAGGATTTGACCGAGACTGGTACAAGGCAGAGTGGAATGGAAAACGGAAAGACTGGAGGAAAAACGAGCAGTGAAAACCGACCGAGGGAGGATTTTTGATCCAGGGGTATTTTGGTAATTTCGACAAGTTTCGGGTTAAAACGCAAAACGGAGCTGAAAAGAGCAGTTTTTCTTGCTGTCTGCGTATTATACGCAGGATTCTGCGTATTATACGCAGACAGCAAGCCAGAGGGAGGATTTTTGGCCAGTTCTGACCCTGTCTGCGTATTATACGCAGCATCCTGCGTATTATACGCAGCCAGGGGAAGAAAATACGCAGGAAAATGGAAAAATACGCAGCCCTGCGTATTATACGCAGCCAGGATGGAAAAATACGCAGCCAGGGAGGAAAATACGCAGAAGTCAACATATGTCAGGCTGCTGTCTGCGTATAATACGCAGAGCCCTGCGTATTTTACGCAGACAGCACAAATTTTGAGGCAGTTTCGGTCAGTGGCAGTTTCGTAAATAAAGGCAATTTCCAGAAACGTCCTCAGCACTATATAAAGACTCGTCCAGACTCGTTTTAAAGGACATGAACACACATCAACACATCCACGGAGAAGTCGGAGCATCCCCGGAGAGCACGGAAACGTGAATCCAGATTCAAGACACCCGTTTGCTCTTCTTCTCTCTCATTCAAAAACTGTGTTATTTACGTTATGAATATTAGTAGCTAAACTTTTACCTAGGTTCTCGGTGAACCTAGGGTTTCGTTTTCAGAGATTAGTTCTACGTTTTGACTATGAATTCATGATCGTACTATCTTAATTCAGCAGTTTTTATCAGTTATTCTGTCTTTGAATTTTACTGTTTATGCATGATCGGAGTAGCTAACCAGAATTGCTACAGACCCGAGCCGGTAGGTGAAAACGTCCGGTTACGGTTAGGAAGAGAAGACAGAATTTAGCACCTTACCCCGATGGACCGACCAGAGAAGGGGAGTTAGGACTAGCCTGAAATCGTTGAGACCAACTGTGAGAGAATCTGACCCGGGCCATCAGGACAGGTTAGAAACCCTAGCAGACTTAGAACGAGACTGCAGACTTAGGCAGCTTAACAGGAACCCGACAGTATGCAGGATTGTGATAACGTGCAGGAAAAGAAAAGATACTGCACAATTGGTACGTGGCACGGATAACGAGACTGCTGTGTGTTTTCATAGTCAAACTAGAACGAAACTCTGAAGAGACCCTAGGGGATCCTGGAATCTAGTATCTCAAACCCTAGTTTTACAACCTTAAAATTATTCAGAAAATTCTCACAAAAAGATTTACGTTTCAGTTATTTACTTTCAGTACTTAGTTAGTAAGCAAACTCTCAAAATATTCCTCCTTTTTACACTCTGTTCATTAAAACTGATTACTAGAAAAACCTGCAAAGTCCCTGTGGGATCGATACTCCGAGTTGAAAATACTCTCTATATTACTTGATTCGTATACTTGCGAATAGCACGCTAGAAAGTGCATCAAGTTTTTGGCGCCGTTGCCGGGGACTTTTTAGGGTTTATTTAGTAGTCCGAATTAATTTACAAAGTTTTTATTTTTTTTATTTTATTTTATTTTTTATTTTATTTTATTTTTTATTTTATTTTTCTGTTATCTCACTGCTCTTGAGATCTCTTCTTCTGCAGGATGGGCGACAATACCGAGAGAACGCCAGAACTGCCCGAGACACGTACTCCAGCCGAGATGGCTCGGTACATCGAAGATCTCATCGCAGCAGGATTCGCTGCCCGGAGCAACCAGAGGACGTACAATCGGTCTGGGAAGGCGTTGGTGGAGAATTTCGAAGTCCCCACGGGGGGGCATGAGCGAGCTATTGTGGTGCCCGAGATCACCGCAGAACACTTTGCACGAATAAGGCTATTCACAGGATCGAGAAACTATGGATTGGATATACGAGTGTGACTTGTATGTCTCGTGTCCAATCCGGATATTGGGACAAAGGGATGAGACAATTACTTGCACAAGGTTTGTCATGATGACTATTCTATTTGTTGGCTAGAATGGATGTCTTGCTAGAGACCGCTCCATATTAGTAAATAGTTACTACCAACTAAATAGAACCTATGGGGTCACACGCCATATAGGGGTGAACTAGACATGGGAAATAATTAATTAATATGATTAATTAATTAAAAGGATCAAATCGCAACAACTTGCTAACTTAGTAGGACTAATATGCAAGTTGGACTAATCCATGTATGGACATGATTAGGATTTGCCAAGGTGGCCTAATTCATGTAGAGACATGATTAGGATTAATATGCAAAATAGAACTAATCCATTTATTGACATGATAAGGACTATTTTTGCAAAAAGGGACTAATCCGAACTTGAGTAGGATTATGAGGGGTTCTTTATGTAGTAGGACAAGGAGTTGTTGGACTATATAAAGAACACTCCTAGCTTATTTTTCTCTCTACACACACACCCATCTATTTGATAGAAGAAAGGAGAGAATAAAGCAAGGAGAGTGCAAATCCCAAGTAAGGGCCGAACCCCTTGGGACCGCCGCCCCCTACCCGTCGGCCTAAAGGGTGCCGCCCCACCTTTGGCACTCCATTGTTGGCGATTTCTTCTTCCTCTTCCATTCTTCCTAGCTAGCACATGGATTTGGAGGGTCTAGATCTCACCTCTAGGCGTGGATCAACCGTAGAGACGTGACACTATTCGCGTTTGAAGTCATCAAGGAGAACCCAAAGGTGTGTTTATGATTTCTAACCCTTACCATCGTTATGTCTCTTGACTTGTGATCCTTGGAGGGTTTTGCATGGTTTTATGTTTGTTTATGCTTCCGTTGTGCAATCCATGAATCAAAACCCTACAGTGGTATCAGAGCCACAAGTCGGAGAGCATAAACGTGGTTTATGTGTTACGTTTTAATTGTTTTACACCTTAATTTGGTTGTTTATCGCGTAAAACAAGACAAATCAAGCATGGGATGCAATTTTTCAATAATCTTTCATAACAAGATCTAATTGTTTGCATTGGATGCATGAATTAGTGAGTTTGATAAATTTTAGGATCTTAGATCTAGGGTTTGGGCATCCTTGGGGAAGAAGGAGTTCTTCCAAAACAAGGAAACAACCAAACTTGGGCACCAAGCAAGGGAGTTGTTTTGGAAACAACTCCATATGGAGGTTCGGCCCCCCTAGGGGACCGCCCCTCTTGCTTGTCGCCCAAGTTTGGCCGCCCTAGGGGCCGGACGGCCCTAGCCCGCGGCCTAGTCGCGTGGGTTATGGGCCGGGCCGGCCCTAGGGCCTTATGGTTCATCTTTTTGGGCCCGGGCAATTTGATTGTTGGGCCCATGGACCGTTTTAACCCTAGAAATCCTAAAATCAATTAAAATTGACCAAGCGTGTTAAAATTGGATTTTAACTGTTTATGTGCAATTCGCATGGTGATTGGATATGGCCTTAGGATGTGGTTTGATGTGGATGTTTAATTTTGTGGTTTGGTTTTACGGCCTGCGAGCTGATCAATTAATTGTAATAATTAATTAGGGTTTTATGGCCTGCGTGCCATTTTTTTCTCAACTTGTGAGATTTATTTTATTTAGTATAGAAGTTAGCTAGTGCTAGATAAAAGTAGATTGTTATCCAAGATTGAAGAAAAGAAGCCCAAAGCCAAAGAAGCCACAAAATATGGAACATGGAGCATGGAGCATTCCACATGACTATGAAGGATGGACCAAAAGGATCAAGACGCATGGAGATGTGTTTGTTTTAGGGTTCATAGATAATTCCATTGGCTTGGAATTATCTTAGTCTAGAAAAGGCCATATCCACATCACGTTTAATTTTTGTTTTGTGGTTGTTTACTTTATTGTCTTATTATTGTGTGGTTGGTGTATGGATGATGCATGCAATTAGGATAATAAGATAATTAGACAACCCGGATCTATTATTTGGAGTTGTGCCCAAACTCAAATAGATAGATTAGTTGATTTTGATCAACAAAAACAATTAAAATTGAATTTAAAATCCCTCAAAATTCAAATATTGTGTTCTTGCCTTCTCGTTGTTTAAACACTCATGATCATCATTATTTATCAAGTTCGTGCGTGCCAAAGCAGGGCGACTTGGTTCATAATGATGGAATGCGATGGCACGTAACAATGTGCAATTGTTTAAATAAGAGGTTGAGCACAACTAGGCTATTAATGTGATTAAGAAACCTAGAGGCAATCAATTGGGGTTATCCATAAGGATGGATAAATAAGGAGTTATTTGCCCAATTGAACCAAGAGTTGCATAAGGGATGCAATTGGAATTGTTCCTACCTAAAGTAGTCAAATTATGGGTGACTTGCCAAAGCAAGCTCATAAGGAGATGAAACATGGATCTTGGCCCACTAGAAAATATAAGGATATTTTCCTCATTAATATCTTGAGGGTTATTAATCCGTAGTAAAATAGTGGGAGCTATATTTGACAATTTAAATCCTTGTTGAATATAGTTATACGTCACAAACTTTGCATAATCCTATTATGTTGAATACCCATGGCATTAAACAAATAAAAACGCGACTCTATCTATTTCCTAGACTGGTATAAAATTGAGAATTGTTCTCAAATAAAAGAGAAATTGTTGTACATCGTAGAACATAAAGATCTCTTCCTACCAACTACCAAAACACACTAAAACCTAATGGAAGGGACATCAAAGAATGGTTCTTTGGATGTGACTTGCCTCATGTTAGCTGCCATGAACTCTGAGCTCTAGAGGCAAGAAGAGAGACATGGAGAAGTATGATATGATCATACATTGAAAGAAGCTCTTTCAAAAGAGGGAGCTAGACATGAAAGGTTTGAAGTGTTGCTCTACTTTGGGTTATGCAAATATACTAATTCAATATGATTGAAACATTAGTGAATATGCATTATCTATGAGATAGATAAAGAATAAAAGGTTATTCACCCAAGTGGACCAATTATAGTTTTGTTTTAAAGTTGATTTACTCAATATGATTGAAAAATCACTAAACAAAACACTAATAATGGGCATGGGCAAAGCTGTTAATGGTTAACAACATGGATAAGGGCAAATGGTTTGCGCCGACCCCATGGCTATAAAGCAAGCCTGTTGCTAAAACCAATGTGCCTTAGAGTCCCATAGGTGGTGTAGAGGAAGAGAGGCTACCCAAAGTACCTGGAAGTAAATAATAAAGGAATTATGAATTCTGATTTGGGTATTTTTGTTATATAAATCAATGTGTCTACCTCATCATCATAAGTATATGATACTAGATGAGGATCTCACATTTATAGAAATGTGGAGGATCTCAAGAGACGAAGACAATTGGATAAGGAAGAAATAATCCTACACGTGGGGCTATGAAGCAAAGGGTTGCTGAAAAGCCGTAGGGAATTATTTCTACCTTTAAGAAATTGTTCATGAATTAGACAAAAGCGATAATGTCCCTACTATGAGTAGGACCATTATCATAGTTTCTTGTTTGGACAAGAAAGCTCCTTATCATAATAAAAGGACAAATGTTGTTCCATTTATTATGGTATGCATTATTGTAATGCAATTTTGTCTAAGTGGACTCTATATCCATGATCATGATAATTTCATCTATAACATTAATACCTAGAGGTTTGCATATAATGATATGAACTTCACTTATCTTTAGCATTATCGTTTAGGCCCCATAAATAAGAGATACATATCTAGAACTCCATGAGGATGGATTTCTGGAACTCATTTGATTATCGACTCATATGAGAGATGTAAGACTTATAAGGCAAATATATGATCTTTTGGGAATCATACATATTGATGTATGAAGGCCGCTAAGCACAAATGCTAAAGATGATTTTCAGTACTTCATCATATTTACTGATGGGATCAGGGAAATATGGATTTGTGTATCTTATGAAGAAACAAATCAGAATCCTTTTGAATTGTTCAAAATATTCAGGAATGAAGTAGAGAACCAGCTCGGAAAAAGTATTAGAGCTCTACGATTGGATCGTAGAGGAAAGTACTTGAGCCAAGAGTTTGACAAGAATCTATGGGAGTGTTGGATATGATCCAAAACTCGCTCCTCCTAGAAACGCCACATGGGCTTGGCATGTCTAAGAGGAGATTTCGGACCTTGTAGGACACGGTTCGGTCCATGATGAGTCAAACAGAACTTCCAGTTTACTTTTGGGGCTATGTTCTAATTACAGCAAATTTCTCCCTTAACCTTGTTCCATCAAAAACGGATTATGAATAACGCCATATGAGATATGGACTAGGAATGTGTCCTAGTATGTCATTCATAAAGATTTGGGGTTATGAAGTTTATGTAAAAGAGTTTACAAATAAACTTGGACCCAAGTCGGATAAATGTTTTGTGGGATATCCCGAAAAGGATATTATTTCTACAACCCAATCGAGAACAAACTGTTTGTTGCTCAAACTACAGTGTTTCTAGGTAGAGATTGTCTCTAAGAGAAACAGTGGGAGGACAGTAGAACTTGAAAAGTTCAAGAACCACAATAGAACATTGATCCGTTTGATGGAACATGAGCAGGATCACAAGGTGTTGTGGAGCAACCTACTCAGATAACGCAAGAACTTTGTAGGTTAGGTAGGATATATCAAGGGACTAGAGAAATAAGGATTTCTCATAACTCCTGATATATTGCTCATCAAGATGAGCCTACAACCTATGAGATAGCCACGTGAGGCCATACTCTCAGAAATGACTGGAGCCATGAGATACGATATGGAATCCATGTATACCAACAAAGTATGGACTTTGGTGGAACCACCTAAGAGGTGCAAGTGGGTTATGAGGAAACCAACATGGATAGTAATATGATTACTTTTTAACGAAAATTGGTTTGAAAGAGATTTCATGTGAGCTCATAGTATAGACTATGACGAATCTTTCCCCAGTTGAGATGCTTAAATCCATTCGCATCTTGCTTGTAGCAATCTATTTATAGATTGGATCAAGCTTCTAGGAGTTGAACTCTTCGAATTGATGATGCAATCAAAGGAGTTTGATTCCATCAAAAACTGAAGATGAGACTTGTGTTTACAAGAAGGTTAGTGGGAGCACAGTTATTTTTCTGGTCTTGTATGTGGAGACATACTTAATCATTGGGAATGTTGCCCCTACTTGGCAGTCTTACGTAGATTGACTAGGGAGTTGACTTTCTAATGGTAGACTTAAGCGAAGCAACAAGTGAAGATCTATTGAGGTAGATCAAGATGGTTGTATAGCTTAGGTCATAGTACACAAATTGACAAAAGTGTTGAAATGGTTCAACGTGAAAAGAATATTGATTCTTACCCATGTCACATGGAATTAGTCTTTGGAAGGCTAATTGTCTTACCAATTAGATTGGGAATGGACCGTATGAATTAGATTCACGAGATACGCCATGAGATGTACTAGGCCAGACGTGTCATAAAGCATGACACAAAGATACCAGTCATATCCGGGTGAGAGTCACTGGATAAAATATCAAGATTATCCTTTAGTACTTGAGAAGCACTAAGGATGAATTATTGATAAATAGATAATATGAAGAGTTTGCTGTAAGGGGTTACAGTGATGCGAACTTCAAATCTGACAAAGAAGATTTTAGATTATAAGTCAAATTTTGAGTTTTGCCTTAGTGGGAGCGACTTTGAGCTGGAAAGGTTCCAGGCAAGACTCAGTCACTGATTCTAACATAGAGGACTGAGTAAATTAATGCATAAGATGCATTTATTCAGAATATTCAATCTCAATCAAATTGTTGATGGAGGAGATGTGAATATTTGCAAGATGCCAGCATATGTCTCGCCTCTACGCAGCGTAAGCGTGGAAGGCCGCGCTAGATCAATAGGCATGTGATGCAGGAGATTGACTCTAGTGCAAGTGGGAGACTGTTGGAATTGTGCCCTAGAGGCAATCAATTAATTGTGACATTTATGGATTTACGATTCATTATGTTATCGATATGGAGATATGCTAACATGAATGAAGTCCTTAGAATATAATTGTTATATTCTTAAATATCCCTAGTCAATTATAATGATTAATGGGACAATCATCTATAGACTAATATGGGATTGGATTGATATGGAGATATCATGATCCAACACATGGGTATGCATTAGGAGTAATGGCATACTGGATTGACCCATCTCCGAGAAGGCTACATACACGTTATGTTGAGTCACAAGCGCTTCTCGCGGTGCAATGGTATTGTCATCCTTAGACTTGAAGTCACTAGATATTCTAGTTGTGGATCATTGTGATCTTGGTAGCGTTAAACGCTACACCGTAACTGGGTAGTTATAAAGGCGTGTACTGGATACAATGAGAAGCAAGCTTAGAGATCGTAGTGGACGTAGAGAGGATTTGTCCCTCCCACATAACGGGAGAAAATATCCTAGGCCACTCGAGGGATAGTGCTTATAAAATGTCTGGCCAGACTCAAATAAATCAATATGGGATATTGATGTTATTTGCACGAATAAGGCTATTCACAGGATCGAGAAACTATGGATTGGATATACGAGTGTGACTTGTATGTCTCGTGTCCAATTCGGATATTGGGACAAAGGGATGAGACAATTACTTGCACAAGGTTTGTCATGATGACTATTCTATTTGTTGGCTAGAATGGATGTCTTGCTAGAGACCGCTCCATATTAGTAAATAGTTACTACCAACTAAATAGAACCTATGGGGTCACACGCCATATAGGGGTGAACTAGACATGGGAAATAATTAATTAATATGATTAATTAATTAAAAGGATCAAATCGCAACAACTTGCTAACTTAGTACGACTAATATGCAAGTTGGACTAATCCATGTATGGACATGATTAGGATTTGCCAAGGTGGCCTAATTCATGTAGAGACATGATTAGGATTAATTTGCAAAATAGAACTAATCCATGTATTGACATGATAAGGACTATTTTTGCAAAAAGGGACTAATCCGAACTTGAGTAGGATTATGAGGGGTTCTTTATGTAGTAGGACAAGGAGTTGTTAGACTATATAAAGAACACTCCTAGCTTATTTTTCTCTCTACACACACACCCATCTATTTGATAGAAGAAAGGAGAGAATAAAGCAAGGAGAGTGCAAATCCCAAGTAAGGGCCGAACCCCTTGGGACCGCCGCCCCCTACCCGTCATCCTAAAGGGTGCCGCCCCACCTTTGGCACTCCATTGTTGGCGATTTCTTCTTCCTCTTCCATTCTTCCTAGCTAGCACATGGATTTGGAGGGTCTAGATCTCACCTCTAGGCGTGGATCAACCGTAGAGACGTGACACTATTCGCGTTTGAAGTCATCAAGGAGAACCCAAAGGTGTGTTTATGATTTCTAACCCTTACCATCATTATGTCTCTTGACTTGTGATCCTTGGAGGGTTTTGCATGATTTTATGTTTGTTTATGCTTCCGTTGTGTAATCCATGAATCAAAACCCTACAAAAATACCTAGACAGCAAACTAGACTTGCCTGTGGCTATTCTCCAAGCTTGCTTGGGAAGAAAGGCTTTATTTACGAGAGAAGGAGATTTCACATTAAGTCTCCCACGACCTCTTGGTCTACACATTTTATTCCAGGACACCTAGTGAGTGTCTTTCTTTTCCTTGGACTTTCTTCAGATAAGAGAGGAGATGATCTGGTCAATTCTCTTAAAAGAAGATTGTGGGAACTTCAGATTGGAGAACGGATAGATAAGAAGGCTAGTAAGAGTGGACTAAACTAAGGTAGTTCTACCTGCCTTATTAAGATAGCAACTCTTCCAATCTGCACATCTATCCTCCACTTTTGACATGGTTTGGTTAGTGACATCATCAGATGTACAAGCCATACTCAAAGGGAGTCCAAGATATTGTCCTATAGAATCTGTCAACCCAATTTGAAGCTGACTAGAAAGAATCATTATTATATGATAGGAGAAGTTTCTGCTAACAGTCAGAGTAGACTTAGAGAGGTTAATTTCCTGTCCTGACTGAGAGAAGTATTCATCAAAGACATCTTTAAGGTTCTTACCAGTCTGGTCATCAATTTTGAAGAAGAAAATCGAATCATCTGCAAATTACAAATGTGTTATTGATGGTCATGAGTGAGAATGTTTGATTCCCTTAATGATGTTAGCCTCCTTAGCTCTGACTATAGCCCATGAGAGGCTTATGCCGTGAGCACAAACAGAAAAGGAGAAAGGGGGTCCCCCTGTCTCAGCCCACAGGCTGGAGTGAAAAAGTCAGTGATCACTCCATTGACGTTAATAGCTAGAGAGGTGGTACAGACACAACTAATAATAAGTCTGATGAAGGAACTTGGGAAACCAAACTTAGTTAGGGTGCGATGAAGGAAATACCATCTTACCCTATCAAAAGTCTTGGACATGTCAATCTTGAGGCTGCCATAGGCATCCTTGCTTTGGGAACCAGGAGAGGAGATAATGTAACACCCCGAGTGGATTACTGTCCCAACAACTTCTTTACCCGTACCACCGGATAAAAATGTTTAAGCCTTGAAGGTGCTAGTGTAATCCACAAGGCTTGCCATATGCTAGATTTCAAACTCACAAATCTCCAATGTGGGACATAATAACACAATCTCCCAACCATATATGCATCTAATCTACAATATCAAACTCACAATATCTCGATGTGGGACGGTTTATTACAATCTCCCCACCTTATATGCTTGACTTCCTCGTCGAGTGTGCCCCGTCACGTATCCCCTTGGCTGGCGGCGAACCGTGACAGCTTGAAAATGTATTAGTCTGGGACATCTTTTTACCATTGGTTTTAACCCTATGAGAGTTGAGTTTGGCCATTTTCAGCTTATTTTCCACCTGATACGAGGCAGAGATTTATAGATCATGATTGCAAAATTTGAGTAATTTTATGCATACTTTTGTTTGTTGGATATGATCGCGGGTGCGTGTTATGATGTGCAGGTAACAGGTGCCGAAAAATGCATGAGGTTAACTTGGATGGGAGGCAGCGTGTCAGGAAAGTTGAGCAGAAAAAGAGGAAAAAATGCTAAGTGGTGCGTTCAAACGCAGGAGCTGCGTTCAAACGCACAAGACAGGAGCAGCAGGAAAAATGGCAGAAAATTGGCTAAGTCCTGCGTTCAGACGCAGGCAGTCTGCGTTCAAACGCAGGGGTCAGAGGCAGAAGCGCTGAAAAATGCTAAGGGGTGCGTTCAAACGCACTTCCTGCGTTCAAACGCAGGACTCAACATTCAAGAGAAGAAACGGCCAAGGGGTGCGTTCAAACGCAGAGGAGCTGCGTTCAAACGCATGGGTTCAGGAGCCAGAAGAGGAAAAAGGAAAAAACGACTAAGGCCTGCGTTCAAACGCAGAAGGGTGTGCGTTCAGACGCACTGCGTTTGAACGCAGGAAGTGTGCGTTCGAACGCACAGAAGGTTTCCAGAAGCTTCCAGGACGGGTCTTTTCGAGGGTAAAACAGGAATTTCGTGCATCAGTTTTGGAGACTGTGGCAGTATAAAAGGAGGTGTCCCAGCACTGAATTAGGGTTACGCATACACACTCACAGCTATCATCATCATCAGCAGCCAGTTTCACAGCAGCCAGGAGTTGGAGCAGAGCAGGATTGGAGCAGTTTTCCAGTATTTTCAGAAAAAGAACTAGTTTGATCTTTTCTCTTTTTATGAAACGTTGTTTTTAAATAATGCAAGCTAGCTAGACCTTTTGCCTAGGTTCTTGGTGAACCTAGGGTTTATGAATTCAGCAGACTTGGGTGTTTGATTTTCAGATGCATGGCTAGCTAAGTCTTAATACAGGATGGTTTGTTTATTATTCTGTCTTTGATTTTATTTACATACATGAATGGCTTGATCACCCAGGAGTGTTACAGACAGGATCTGGTGCGCGAGAGTGACCAGTGAACGTTAGGAAGAAAAGACAGGATTTAGTACTCTGCCTTGATGGACCGAGAGGTGAAGAGAATCAGGGGACTAGCCCAGAAGCATTAGACCAACTGCTAGACGTTTAGGGGGAGACCGGGAGGAGAACCTGTAACCCTAGCAGACTTAGAACGAACCTGCAGATTTAGGTGGACCGAGAGGACCCGAAAATCTGCAGTCGAGTGATAAGTGCATGAGACCGAGAGGAGATTGTACTATTGGTATGCTGGCATAAACAAAACCACTGTGTGTTTCTGAAATCGAATATACCATGAAAGCTGGAGAGTAACCCTAGGGGATCCTGGAACCTAGATTTTTAGAATTATCGACTTTTACAACCACAACAATTTCTGCAAAATATTCAACAGAAAAATAAAATAAGCTTTTTACTGTTTTTATTTATTACAATTTAGTATAGTCAAATCCCAAACCTTCCTCCTTTTTACAAACTTTGTGTCTAATTCTAATTCTGATTAGCAACAACTGAAACTGTTCTCGTGGGTTCGACAACCAGAGTCACAATTACATACTCTATATTACTTGATCGTACACTTGTGAAAAAGCAGATAGATTTACGCTGTCAAGTTTTTGGCGCCGTTGCCGGGGAGCGGTTACAGTTTTTGTTAAAGAGACATTAGAATAAGTCTCAGAGTTTTTCTTTTATTTTTACAGTTACTTTCTTTCGACTTAACGCTCTTGAAATCTGGTTTTCAGGCTATTCTAGTTTATGCCCAGATTGCACAGCAAACTGGTATCACCACTCGAAGATCCCGAAAAACTTTTCAGAGAGCAAAGTCGCAGACACCGAGCCGCGATGTCTGAGCACGGAGAAGACACCACAACCGAAACAGGAACACCCACAGGACAGCCGCAACGTACTCCAGCACAGATGGCTCTTTACATTGAAGAGCTGATAGCAGCAGGTTTTGCTGCCAGGAAAAATCAGAGGACTTATAACAGGTCTAGAAGGGCACCGGTCGAAAACTTTGAAGTCCCAACCGGAGGACATCAACCAGCTATTGTAGTGCCTCCCATTACAGCAGAGCACTTCGACCTGAAATCATCCACCATTCAGACCGCCCAGACCCATTGTCCTTTTAATGGGAAAGCAGATGAAGATCCAAACGACTTCCTTGGAAAATTTGAGGATTACTGCAACAAGATTAAGTATAGAGGAGTCGAAGCGGACACGCTAAAGCTGATTTTATTCCCATACTGTTTGTTCGGAACAGCAAAGGATTGGCTGGAGGCAAGGCCACCGAGGTCTATCACTACCTGGGAGGGGTGTGTTGCTGATTTCTTGGCAAAATTCTACCCTGCATCCCGCGTTATCAAGCTGCAGAGTGAGATTCTATCTTTCAAACAGCAGATGGGGGAGACAGTTGTAGATGCATGGGACAGGCTAATGAGACTTGTGAAAAAATGCCCCAATCACGGCTTCGGGGACGCAAAGATTCTGCAGGTATTCTACCATGCACTTGACAGGGAGAATGCAGACAGGATTGACAGGGAAGCTGGGGGTAACTTTCTATACCATGTGGATAAAGATGGAGCATACGAACTGATGAAGCAATTAGCCAAACAGGATACTCGCCTGTTTGATGACCGCAGGCTCACAGCAGTAGCAGAACCAGTGGTTGATGACAGGATTGACAATCTCACGAAAGTGGTACAGGACTTAGTCAAGAAGGTGTATACAGAAAAGAAGCCGGTGGCATCAGTGGACGAACCTGACTTTGATGCAGCAATTCTGGAGCTTCAGACAGAAGATGCCAACTATGTTCAGCAGCAGTGGGATCCTAGTCGCTACAGACCAGGCACACGTGACCATCCAGGGTTTCGCTACGGAAATCCCAATGCAGCAGTATATGCACCAGGATTCCAGCACAGCCCACAGGCACAACAGACAGCTCCAGCTCAGCCTGCACAAGCAGCACCACAACTAAACCTGTCTCAGCAACATTTTGAGTCCTATATGGAGAAATTCAATAAGCAGTTGGAAACTAGATTCGCACAGATGGACTCATTAACTGCTGATGTAAGCCAGATGAAGATTGCTATCCGCAACTTGGAAGTACAGAATGGACAGCTTGCACAGAACCAGGCAGAACGGGCCCCAGGGAATTTACCATCTAACACAGTGAACAATCCACGCGCTCAAATCAATGCTATCACAACTCGGAGTGGAATTGCACTGCAGGATCCACCGTATCCCAGTCATGCACGCGCAGAAAAGTCAAAGATTATTGAACAGGAGGTGATTGACCGGGAAGACAGTTCAACCGCTAACCCTCAGAAAAGGGGTTCGGTCGAGCAGGAAGCAGCGCAGACGAATGAGGGTAATCCAGAGACAGTGCCAACTTCTAAGGAGGTTCCTTACCCTCTGAAGACACGTAAGAGAGATGACAGCAAAGACTACGCCAGATTTCTGGAGGTATTCAAGCAATTACAGATAAATATATCTTTTGCTGAAGCACTTGCCAAAATGCCTACTTATGCGAAATTTCTCAAAGATATCTTGTATGGTAGAAGGCGAATGAGTGACTTCGAAACAGTGAATCTGACGGCAGAAGCGAGCAGTTGTGTAAAAAATGGTCTACCACTGAAAAAGAAAGACCCTGGCAGCTTTGTTATTCCAGTGACCCTGGGTAGTGCATACACAGGAAAAGCCTTATGCGATTTGGGTGCCAGCATCAACCTGATGCCACTGACCATCTTCAAAAGTCTGGGGGTCGGAGAGCCACGCCCAACAAGAATTATGCTTCAAATGGCTGACAGATCCGTGAAACCTGCCTATGGAGTAATTGAGGATATCCTGGTAAAAGTGGGAGAGCTTATTTTTCCAGCAGATTTTGTGATGCTGGATATGGAGGCAGGAGAGGTTCCGCTGATCCTGGGCAGACCTTTCCTGGCGACTGGTGAAGCCATTATCAACTGCAAAAGTGGAGAGCTGTCCATGCAAATCAATGAAGAAAAAGTAAAATTTAATGTTTTCAAATCTCTCCAGCTTCCCGATCATTATGGGCATGAAAACTGTTTTTCAGTTGAGGTAATTGATGACCTGGAAAGCGACGAGATAGCAGATTTATGGGAGGAATTTGAGGACATGTATCTAGAGGAAACAGAAGAGCAACAGGATGAGCAGATCATGGGAACAGAAAGCTGGGTCAAGCTATACAGGGATGAGGGAGGCGAGCAGAAAATGACACTGGTCCCGTCACTCCAGGAACCACCAGCCCTGGAATTAAAACAGTTGCCAGAACACCTCAGGTACGCATTTATTGGTGAAAATAATACCCTGCCGGTAATTGTTTCTTCTCTTTTATCTCAGGAACAGGAGCAAAAGCTACTGGAGGTACTCCGAGAGCATAAAGAAGCCATAGGATGGACAATTGCAGACTTGAAGGGAATCAGTCCTGATTACTGCATGCACAAAATAAGAATCGAAGAAGGAAAGAAGCCAGTTATCCAGCCTCAACGAAGACTAAACCCAATTATGAAAGATGTGGTACGTAAGGAGGTCATGAAGTGGCTAGAAGCAGGAATTATATACCCCATATCAGACAGCACCTGGGTGAGTCCTGTCCAGTGTGTACCAAAGAAAGGGGGTATTACAGTAGTGCAGAATGCTGATCAGGAACAGATCGCCCAGCGAACTGTCACTGGCTGGCGAATCTGTATGGACTATCGGAAGCTGAACGATGCCACACTGAAAGACCACTTCCCGCTGCCATTCATGGACCAGATGTTGGACAGATTAGCGCACCATGCTTATTACTGCTTTCTTGATGGATACTCTGGCTACAACCAGATCTATATAAATCCAGAAGACCAAGAAAAGACGACGTTCACTTGCCCGTATGGAACGTTCGCCTTTAGACGAATGCCATTTGGACTGTGCAATGCTCCAGCAACATTCCAGAGATGTATGATGGCCATTTTCTCTGATATGATAGAAAAAAATTTGGAAGTTTTCATGGACGATTTCTCGTTATTCGGGGACAGCTTTGAAGGTTGCTTATACCATCTGGCCAGAGTTCTGATTCGCTGCAGAAAAACAAACCTGGTACTCAACTGGGAAAAATGCCACTTCATGGTTACTGAAGGAATAGTGCTGGGACACAGGATTTCCAGTAAAGGACTGGAAGTAGACAGAGCAAAAATAGAGGTGATCAAGCAGCTGCCGTATCCAACCACAGTGAAGGCAATCAAGAGTTTTTTTGGCCACGCAGGATTTTACAGAAGGTTTATTAAAGATTTCTCAAAAATTACAAAGCCACTATGTAATTTGTTGGGAAAAGATGTGCCCTTCGTATTTGATGAAGCCTGCAAAGAAGCTTTCGACGTGCTTAAAGAGAGGCTGACGACTGCACCCATTATCACAACACCGGACTGGACCCTCCCGTTCGAGCTGATGTGCGATGCCAGTGATTACGCTGTGGGTGCAGTACTGGGACAGCGGAAGGACAAGGTGTGCAGCGTCATCTATTATGCCAGCAGGGTCCTGAATGAGGCGCAGATTAATTATGGGACTACAGAGAAGGAGCTGCTGGCAGTCGTTTTTGCCCTGGATAAATTCAGATCGTACCTGGTAGGTTCAAAAGTCATTATTTTTACAGATCACAGTGCACTGAAATACTTGCTGGAAAAGAAGGATGCAAAGCCAAGGCTGCTGCGTTGGATTCTGCTGATGCAGGAATTTGACGTCGAAATCAGGGATAAATAGGGAGTTGAAAATGTAGTAGCTGATCATCTATCTCGTCTGGAAAAACCTACAGAAGAAGTGGTGCCCATTCAAGAAAATTTTCCAGATGAACATATTATGAAGATCAAGACCAATAGACGGCCCTGGTACTACGCCATTGCCAATTATTTGGTTAATGGTACACTCCCTGAAGACATCACCCCTTGGCAGAAAAAGAAATTTATTTCAGATTGCAGGCAATATTTCTGGGACGATCCTTATCTGTTCAAGCAAGGGGCAGATAATATTCTCCGACGATGCATTCCATGTCACGAAATTTTGGAGGTAATTCAGCACTGCCACTCAGCACAATGTGGAGGACACTTCAGCGGACCGAGAACAGCTCACAAGGTGCTGCAGTCAGGATTTTTCTGGCCAACAGTTTTTAAGGACTGCCACGATTATGCGCAGAGTTGTGATCGCTGCCAACGGACAGGAAATATCTCCCAGCGGAATGAAATGCCCATGACACTTTGGCAGGAAGTCGAGCCTTTCGACGTGTGGGGTATTGATTTTATGGGTCCTTTTCCTTCGTCTCTGGGAAATCTCTACATCTTATTGGCGGTAGATTACGTGTCAAAATGGGTGGAAGCAATAGCCTGCCAGAAGAATGATGCGTCAGTCGTAGAAAGGTTCCTCAAACGTAACATCTTTACCAGATTTGGAACACCGAGGGCCATGGTCAGTGATGAAGGTTCTCATTTTATCAATAAAGTCTTTGCCAAGGTTCTAAAGCAGTACGGGGTGTCTATCCATAAGGTATCACTGCCTTATCACCCTCAGGCAAACGGGCAAGCAGAGGTGTCCAACAGGGAGATAAAGAGCATACTGGAAAAAACTGTGAATCCAGGACGCAAGGACTGGTCGTTAAAGCTGGATGATGCACTTTGGGCATACAGAACTTCTTACAAGACCCCATTGGGAATGTCCCCGTACCAGCTGGTGTTTGGGAAAACATGTCACTTACCAGTAGAATTGGAACACAAAGCTTACTGGGCAATCAAGTAGCTGAATATGGATCACAGTTTATCAGGAAACAAACGAAAGATGGCACTCCTCGAACTGGAGGAATTCCGTAAAACTGCATATGAGAGTGCCAAAATTTATAAAGAGAAAACAAAGAAGTGGCATGACAACCGCATTCTACCAAAGAAGATAGAAATCGGGCAGAAGGTTCTCCTCTACAATTCAAGGATGAAATTCTATCCAGGGAAGCTGCGCTCAAGATGGTCTGGACCATTTATTGTGAAGGACATTACGTCATGGGGAGTGGTGGAGCTGGAGAACCCGAGGGATAATACAGTTTTCAAGGTGAATGGGAACAGAGTCAAGCCATACAGGGATCCTCAGGAAATCATGGAGGTAGAGGCACTCTACCTCGACATTCCGTGATTACAGCAGAGGTAACAAAGTCGGGCTGTCGACTGTAAATCACAAGCGCTGGTTGGGAGGCAACCCAACATAGATTAGTTGTTTTTATATAATTTTTACAACGTTCATAATTTGAGAGAAAAGTGAGAAAGAGGGATTTAATGTTGAACTCAGTGTTTCAGGAAGCAGAGGCGTGCGTTCAAACGCAGAAGACATGCGTTCAAACGCACATGTGCGTTCAAACGCAGAGACCTTGCGTTCAAACGCAGCCCCACCAAAGGACAGAAAAGCACTGGAAACGGTTAACACTTTTGCGTTCAAACGCAGAAGACCTGCGTTCAAACGCAGACAGAAAAAATTTCCAGCCACCAAGTGGTGCGTTTAAACGCAACTCATGTGCGTTCAAACGCAAGAAGATAAAGAAGAGGTGGAAAAATCTAAGGACGTGCGTTTAGACGCAGATCCTGCGTTCAAACGCAGACCCAATCAGTAGAGAATTTTCTAGAGACAAAGGCGTGCGTTCAAACGCAACTCATGTGCGTTCAAACGCAGCTCATCCGAGATGCAGAAGATAAGCATTGCGTTCAAACGCAACTCATGTGCGTTCAAACGCAACTCATCAGACCCAGAAAATTCAAAGAACATTCAAGCACTGCGTTCAAACGCACACCGTGCGTTCAAACGCAGATCATCAGATCTTCAAATTTTCCAGAAAAATTTAAGCTGTGCGTTCAAACGCAGGAGCTGCGTTCAAACGCACATTTGAGCGGGATCAAAAATTTCGGAAAAATTTGAAAAATTTTGAAATTTTGGGGCCATTCTGCAATTTCTGAAAGTTTGCCTATATATACTGTACGGATGACAGTGACTCATTTTCACACAAGTCTTCCAGTTTTCAACTCTCTCTCTAGAAAATTCTCTCTGCCCTAGCAGCCGCCAGAGCAGTCTGCCGCCAGCAGCCTCCGACGACCACCGCAGGACCACCAGAAGGTCAGGAACAGTGTGGGGGTGGTCCAACTCATCCGATCCAAACACCAACAGATCCTCTTTAGAGAGAAATTTCCAGATCTGTACCCGTAAGATTCACTCCGGGTATCCAGGTTCTATCTTTTCATTCTCTTTGAATATTTTCATTTTTTACTGTTTGCATCTTGAAATGGAGGAGGATCAACCTTACATGAGGCCGGATAGGGCAATTGCACCTTTGAATATCATAGACTGCCGATTGCTTAGGGCTAACCATTTCTGCGACCATAGGTTTGTTAACATGGAGGCCCACCGTTTCTTTCTGCAAGACAAAAAGATTCGGTATGACATACCCGCTGAGAGGACCTTTCCCCGTGATAGGGTAGCAATGGGGGATGAACTGTTCAACTATACTGGGCAGGATCATTATGGGATTTGTTTACTGGGTTTACCAATCTGCAGGTCAGTTCTGTGCTGGCTAAGGAGATTTACAGCAATCTCCAGCAGTGCATGAACAGTGAAGCCCAGTCAATTGACTGGATTTACTGCAGAAAGAGATGGATTAGAATCACCCCAGAGAGTATCCGAGAGAGTCTGGGTCTGGAGTTAGTGTTGGATGACTGTCAGTTTCAGGAACTGAGACGTCATCCATCTGAGCAGTTGAGTGAGCAGATCTTGACCACCCTTTGTGCTGGTGTACCCGGCGCTGCTTGGTACCACCCTGAAAGGAGTCCGTCCTACCGGAAACTTCCGTCGACCTACCTGATTCGAGAGGCGAGATGGTGGACAGAGTGGGTGAACAACAGAGTTGTGGGTATAAAACACTTTACCCACATTGATTATAATATTGCCCTGCTTGTTTACTGTCTGATGGCCCGTGAGCCTGTGAGCCTCCCGGAGATTATTTGTGAGTTTTTCTGGGAACGGAGAGAGACTCATAGCAAGAAGGGTTTGGGTCTTCTGGGGATGTTAACAAAAATGGCGCAGGATTATCTTGTGGTCATTCCTGGCGAGCTGAGAGATATTAGACCAGTTCAAGTACGCAAGTACAAGAACATGAGATGTGCGCTGCATGAGGCCGTTCACGGGCCTCCTGAATATGTCCAAGTGGACGATGATGATGATGTTGTTCCACCTCAGGGTGGGGGTGTTGGCATGCCACCACCGCCTCCTCCCGGTGATGGGGGTTTACCAGCCTTACCAGGTCCCTTCCAACTGCCCCGTTCTGCCAGTTCCAGTGAACACAGGCAGGCCGACCCTGACTTGGGGCAGTCCAGCAGAGGGGCCAGGCGCAGTTCTTTTGGGCGCCTGGAGAGGACTGAGCATGAGGAGTGGGTCAGAAAGAAAATTAAGGCCCAAGAAAAAGTACAGAACTACCTGGTAAGGACGGTCAAGAAAATGGCCAGGGGTCTTGGCAAATTGTTCAAGACCCAGAAGCATATCTACCACGCTCACACGTCCGCCATGAGAGCTCATGAGGCAGCACTCGCTGAAATTCAGAGCAACATGCGTGGTAAGCGGTTTAATTTTCCGGACCGCTATTCGAGTGATAATTGTCCCAGTTGGACAATGGAGGATAGCCGGCCATATGATAGCTTCTCTGGCCATGACCCCACACCGAGCCCTGAACATGCAGACAGTGTCGGTGACCCCGGCTGACCCGGTACCCAGTACCCACCTAGGAGAGAGCATGCAGACCCAGGGGCCAGCAGTGCCCATCCCGGTGCCAGTCACGCTGGTACCGCTGCCGCAGCACGCCATGCTGCGAGGAAACGCGCCAGAGGGCGAACCCCTTCACCATCTCCCGAGCCGACTGACCAGTCTACTCCGGAGAACACAGATTCGAGTTACAGGCCAGATCAGTAGAGTCGCGAGGACGCGCCACCTCTAGTGTGGGGGTGGGGAATCGTGACCTCCTGCATAGCCATGTCAGCATATTTTTGTCAATTTAATTTTTCATTTTATTTTCATTTTTTGAGTCAGCACGTTTTTTATGTTGAGTCTACCCACCAAACTTTCTGACCTTGCATGAAAAAAAAATATAATATAAAAAAAAATATAATAATAAATAAATAATTCTAAAAAAATTTTTTTTTGAGAAAGGGCAACTTAGGACCTAGAAACTGAAGAGGATCCAATGAAAGAGCTTATGGAGTAGGAAGCACCGTAGCAGGGATACCTCAAATTTTAGTATTTTGTGCACAATTTTCACGACAGGCTATCCCGGGTATTCAGGAATGTGGAAAGTAGATACAGACATACTTTTGACTTCTCTAGTGTGCTAGGCAGATTTGGTCTTTAGATAATTGAATATTCTGTTTCCCGTGGAAACTGGTGGACTCTTGGAATCTGGGGTGGACCTTCGTGTAGAGTCGGTTTTATGTGGTACAAATCTGTAGCCTAAGCGAAGTTGGAGAATGTACACCACCATCCCTTAAGGTGGTTCCAAGAGAAAATCCTAAAAAGCCCGCACTCTTAACGCTCTACTGCACAGTTGTAAAAAACAGAGGGGATTATGAAAAAAAAAAGAGAAAAATAATAATAATAATAATAATAAATAAATAATAATTTGCGCTTAAAGGAGAAACAACATAATGTGCTTCCATTCACATGGAAAATTTGGATTCAATCCAATTTAGAGCTTAAGAGGGAAATTAAAGTCAAGCCGTATTACACAGGAGTTGTGTCTCCCAACAATGGGACAATTTGCAAATCAAACGCAATAACGGCTAAGAGGGTCTGAAAACCTCAAATGACTTGGCGAAGAAAAATTATCTGTTGACTATAGATGCCTGGACCCTCAAAGTCAAAAGACGTGCTTTATCTTGGTTGGTTTGGTGGATGTTTGGGGATACCTTAGTGAGTTTGTGCATAGGATCAGTTTATATCATTTCTTGCTGCGTGTTGTGGAATTTCGAAATGAGCTTGTGAGGATTTGATGATTTCAGTTTATGATAGAGAGGTTGCCCAATTTCAGAAAAAAAAAAAAAAAAGTTTTTAGCTGTGTCTTGAGTCAGTTTGTGTATACTCTGTATCTGAGTCAGTCATCTATTGAGTGTTTTGGTCTGTGTCTTGAATCTGTGAAAAAGGGGAAGTATGCAATTAAAGTATGCAAAAATGGGTCTGCAAGGCAGTATGCAAGGGTCTGCTCGGGACGAGCAGAGGTTAGTGTGGGGGTATTTTGACAGCTTGAAAATGTATTAGTCTGGGACATCTTTTTACCATTGGTTTTAACCCTATGAGAGTTGAGTTTGGCCATTTTCAGCTTATTTTCCACCTGATACGAGGCAGAGATTTATAGATCATGATTGCAAAATTTGAGTAATTTTATGCATACTTTTGTTTGTTGGATATGATCGCGGGTGCGTGTTATGATGTGCAGGTAACAGGTGCCGAAAAATGCATGAGGTTAACTTGGATGGGAGGCAGCGTGTCAGGAAAGTTGAGCAGAAAAAGAGGAAAAAATGCTAAGTGGTGCGTTCAAACGCAGGAGCTGCGTTCAAACGCACAAGACAGGAGCAGCAGGAAAAATGGCAGAAAATTGGCTAAGTCCTGCGTTCAGACGCAGGCAGTCTGCGTTCAAACGCAGGGGTCAGAGGCAGAAGCGCTGAAAAATGCTAAGGGGTGCGTTCAAACGCACTTCCTGCGTTCAAACGCAGGACTCAACATTCAAGAGAAGAAACGGCCAAGGGGTGCGTTCAAACGCATGGGTTCAGGAGCCAGAAGAGGAAAAAGGAAAAAACGACTAAGGCCTGCGTTCAAACGCAGAAGGGTGTGCGTTCAGACGCACTGCGTTTGAACGCAGGAAGTGTGCGTTCGAACGCACAGAAGGTTTCCAGAAGCTTCCTGGACGGGTCTTTTCGAGGGTAAAACAGGAATTTCGTGCATCAGTTTTGGAGACTGTGGCAGTATAAAAGGAGGTGTCCCAGCACTGAATTAGGGTTACGCATACACACTCACAGCTATCATCATCATCAGCAGCCAGTTTCACAGCAGCCAGGAGTTGGAGCAGAGCAGGATTGGAGCAGTTTTCCAGTATTTTCAGAAAAAGAACTAGTTTGATCTTTTCTCTTTTTATGAAACGTTGTTTTTAAATAATGCAAGCTAGCTAGACCTTTTGCCTAGGTTCTTGGTGAACCTAGGGTTTATGAATTCAGCAGACTTGGGTGTTTGATTTTCAGATGCATGGCTAGCTAAGTCTTAATACAGGATGGTTTGTTTATTATTCTGTCTTTGATTTTATTTACATACATGAATGGCTTGATCACCCAGGAGTGTTACAGAAAGGATCTGGTGCGCGAGAGTGACCAGTGAACGTTAGGAAGAAAAGACAGGATTTAGTACTCTGCCTTGATGGACCGAGAGGTGAAGAGAATCAGGGGACTAGCCCAGAAGCATTAGACCAACTGCTAGACGTTTAGGGGGAGACCGAGAGGAGAACCTGTAACCCTAGCAGACTTAGAACGAACCTGCAGATTTAGGTGGACCGAGAGGACCCGAAAATCTGCAGTCGAGTGATAAGTGCATGAGACCGAGAGGAGATTGTACTATTGGTATGCTGGCATAAACAAAACCACTGTGTGTTTCTGAAATCGAATATACCATGAAAGCTGGAGAGTAACCCTAGGGGATCCTGGAACCTAGATTTTTAGAATTATCGACTTTTACAACCACAACAATTTCTGCAAAATATTCAACAGAAAAATAAAATAAGCTTTTTACTGTTTTTATTTATTACAATTTAGTATAGTCAAATCCCAAACCTTCCCCCTTTTTACAAACTTTGTGTCTAATTCTAATTCTGATTAGCAACAACTGAAACTGTTCTCGTGGGTTCGACAACCAGAGTCACAATTACATACTTTATATTACTTGATCGTACACTTGCGAAAAAGCAGATAGATTTACGCTGTCAAACCGCCACGGAGCCCTTGCGGGACCAGGGTTGGCTCTAATACCATTTGTAACACCTCGAGTGGATGACTGTCCCAACAACTTCTTTACCCGTACCACCGGATAAAAATTCTTAAGCCTTGAAGGTGCTAGTAGTAATCCAGAAGGTTTACCATATACCAGATTTCGAACTCACAAATCTCCAATGTGGGACATAATATCACAATCTCCCAACCACATATACATCTAATCCATAATATCAAACTCACAATATCTCGATGTGGGACGGGATATTACAGATTAATTGGGATAAATCATAAGTAATAGCAGTATTATCATAAATGACTCTCCCTGAATGAAACCAGATTGGTTCCATCTAACGACATCTCTTCAGCCTATTGGCCAAAACCTTAGCAATAATCCTATAAAGCACGTTTGTAAGGATGATAGGTCTAAAGTCTCTAACTGGGGACGAGTTCTCTCTCTTTGGGATCAACACAATAAGGGTCCTATTGGTTTCTCTGAGCATGAAGCCTGAATTCAGGGAGGAAAGAGCTGCAGAAATAGTTGTAGTTGAAACAATATGCCAAAATCTTTGGAAGAAAATAGGAGGGATACCATCAGGTCCTAAAGCTTTCAGAGGGCTCATAGAGAAAATAGCTTTATGAACTTCACCCATCGTGAAAAGCAACGTGCTGCGGTTGCCAAGCACACCCAATGTGGTTGAGAATATGAAAATTTGTGCTGCTTTCATTTCTATCTTGAGGTACGAAAGTACCTTTGAAATATGATAGAAATGATTTCCTAATCTCATCTTCATCTGAAATGACATTTCCTTGATCAGAGGTTATAGCCCATATATGGTTCTTACTTCTTCAAACTTTAGTAGAGGCATGGAAGAAATTAGTGTTTCTGTCCCCGCACTTCAACCAATTACAGTGCGCTCTTTGAGCCCAAATAACCTCATTGTCCATAAGGAGTTGATCTAAAGTTTTGTTAGATCTGAGAAATTATGAAGGGCTAAAGGGTTTGGCAGGAGATTCCGGTTGTGAAGGACCTCCTTCGTGGTATGTTCAATTTTATTTGCAAGAGAACCATTATGCTTAGCCCATAAATTGATGGACCTCACAGAGATTTTTAAGAGTTGCTGTAGTCTGAAAAGGGACGAACTAGAAATGCTGAAAGCCCACATAAATTGGACAAGCTCGTGAACTTCTTGGTGGTTTTTCCACCAAGATTCAAATTTATAGGGACTTCTAGGCCTGAAATTTAGGGTCTGGGTCCTAACCAGGATAGGGTAGTGGTCGGAGGAGTAGAACCCCAAGTTTTGCTGAAAACCATAGGGAAAAGCGTATAGCCAGGTTGGATTAATCCAAGCCCTGTCCAAACGCTCAAAGGTGGGAGAAGAGTTAGTTTTGTTATTAGTCCAAGTGAACCATGGGCCTGCGTGGTTCATCTCAACTAAACCCCCAATTACTAAGGAAGTCCCTCAGAGTTTCAACCCCTTGATCAAGGTTACCATTCGGGCCACTCTTGTCAAAATGGGAGAGGGTTTGGTTGAAGTCTCCAACAAGAAGGAAGGGATAAGAGACACCCGGTATGAGGGAGTTAATCTCCTCCCAGATCTCCGTCCTAATGGAGACACATGGGTGTCCATACAGGAGCCCAACAAAGATCTTTCCTACCATAGGTAGGTCAATTTGAAGAGCACAAAGTTCATGGTGGAAGAGAGTTCTGAACAGTCAGATTGGGCTTCCACCCAATCCAAAGACCACCAGATATTCTATTAGAATCAACACCTAAAGAGGTTAAGCCTAATTTTCCAAGCTTCCTATCAACAAAGGAAATAGGGTGTTTGGTCTCAGAAAGAATTATAAGAGAAGGATTAAGTTTTTTGGTCAAGCTGAAAATATCTAGAACTACAGGGCGTTGACCAATTCCCCTGCAGTTCAAAGCCAAAACATTCATTTTGACCTGGGAGGTTGTTAAGGGACAACCTGCCTAAACCCATAAATTGTAATAAAAGAAAGAATGCCATCCAATTTATTGCTAGCAGTCTCGCCAGAAGATTTCATAGTCATGCAATGAGAGGTAGGGAAACATGTGGTAGCATACATATTCATTAAAACACAAAGAGGGCATGTACCTGGGGGGTTCACTAGATGTGGAACAGGGGAGAGACGAAGTTTCTTACCTTGACTCTCTTTGTCATCCATCCTCCACTGCTTCCTTTTCTTTGGTGGAATCACGATATCTCCCTGTTCAACCTCAACAACCTCCATGGTTTCCTTCACATGGCTCCTCTCCTCAGATGTATCCTCATCTTCGTCATTACTTATAATTAACACTTCTTTGCCTCTCGCCTCATTTTCTCTTGGGTCTTTAATCATCCATCGCTTCACCTTCCAACTCCCACTCAGAGTCTGCTTCCCCTGAGTTATCACCAAAATCTGGTGCCTCCATTCTGAACGTCGACAGAGTGATTAGGGGCTCCACATCAATGACTGGTATAATGGCTAGGCACTCATTCTTTTCAGTTGTCGCTACTTCCTCTCCTTTTTCAATCTCTATTTTGTTGCTCTCTTTTCGTCTGTTCTCATCCTCCATTATCTGATGATCCCCTACCACCTTTTTAGAGCTCTCTTCTTTATCCATTTTGACCGAATCCTCTTCCAAAATACTTGCTTCCCTTTTATACTCTCCTCGGGTGTATGAGGTGGTTGAGTTCCTCCAAAAGACATAACCTCTTGATTTTACTTCGGAGCTTCCATTAACCCACATGCGTGAACCTCGGGAGCTCGCGGTGCATGAACCACTTCTCTAGTGGGGGCCACCTCTACATTATCCGAAGCTCCAGGAAACCCTAAAAGCACATGTTCCCTTTCCTCTCCCTGGACCCGATCCGCCGAAGTATCACCGGTCGCAATCAATGAACGTAACCGAATTGATGCTTGTTATAACACTCCCAAGGTAGAATCAGGTTCATTTAACCTAACATCATGGTTTCGTAGTGGGAGTGAGCGGGCTGAGGGGATAAAACCGAAGTTGGGGAATTAAAGGAGGTAACTGGAGAGGTTGATTCATCCGAATCAGAAGAGACTGAAGAATCAACATTAAAGACAAGGTTTTGTCTTGCAGTTATAAAGATGGTGAGAGAGGTTGAATGGGCTCGTTAAGGTCGTGGACAAGAACTTTAGTAGTTCTGTTTAACCCAAAGAGCTGGAAAGCTCTCTATCTTGGAGTGAAGAGTAGGTACTGGTTCTCAACTAAAACTGGGACAACATTACCTAACCACGCCTCCTGGTAGCGATTGTTAAGATTCTCAATCACCATCCAATCTTCCCATTCACAGTTATGTAACTTGTGACATATCCTACCACACTTCATGAAAACTTTAAAACCCTTTCATACCTGAAAAATAGCCATCTAGGAGGACCTTACATCAAGTGAAAAAAAGCCCTCGGCACCAATGGCTGCAGTGGATTGATTCTGATTCGGATACGGAAGTAATCCATATTAACCACCCGGTGGTCACTCCAATCTATCTCTAAAATCTCTCCCGCCAGTTTCCCTAAGTCCTCTGCCAACTGGAATACAAAGTATTCTATCGGCACTCCATGGACCTGCCTCCACTCTTCCGCCGTAGGAAAATCCACCTCCGCCAACAAAGTGTTTGGGGTTCTTTCCTTTACCATCATATCATTTCCTCTGATGGACACTAGACTCTCTCTAATCAAGGCTTCTTTGTCATTATGGTCAACACAATGGAAAAGGTAGACGTCTTGC
Source organism: Linanthus parryae (assembly GCA_023055425.1). NCBI lineage: Eukaryota > Viridiplantae > Streptophyta > Magnoliopsida > Ericales > Polemoniaceae > Linanthus > Linanthus parryae. Next base: position 75,623,783 of record JALGPY010000006.1, on the reverse strand, counting down.
TTATTTTCCACCACAACCATGTTCAAAGTCCCCTAAATTGCATGTACTTCATCTTGCACCACAAACGTAGGGAGAGGGTGTTCATCTAAAAACTTTCCAATGAAAGTATTATGCCAAATATTTCTGAGAAAAGAAACCAAAATAGGGTTTACGAACATTGTTGGACCCTGTCTTGGAAGAGGTATGAAAACAGGGTTGAAAATGTGATAGTCATGGCTTGAAACTGGAGATTGATTTTTCATACTCATGAGACCTAGAAGGAACAAGAACTAGAAACTGATAATACAAGGTTAGACAGGAAGAATGTAGGAGACCTTAAAACTAGAAACTTATCCACCTAGCCTAGAACCATAAGAGACTCCTAATTGGTGCGTTTAAGCGGCATGCAAAGACCTACTATTAACTCTAGATTTGTGTGCAATCATGATGGTTAACCGGCGCTAACCAAGTTTTAGAACTGTAGACATGGTTAAGCCATGCAAACTAAACCCCAAGAGGTCTAGCTCTCGATCTTGCTAAATGTTTCACTATCAGATCAGTAGCAGTGGGATGGGTTAATTCGAAAAGACCTTTCCCTGTCTGTTGAGGCTTCCGAGCATGAAACGAAGCAAGCTTCAATGATGACTTTTTACAACTGACCCGAGAGGATGGAAACAGCTTCGGTAGTCCCCCAAGATCAAGTCCCAATTACGTATCCATGTAGGCAATCAAGACTGGTGAAGATTTTGAACAAAAGGTGAACTTTGTCCAAGATCTTTTATTGAACGAGAAGAAAAGTAGGGAGAAAAGAAGAACACAGAAATTGAAGCGAGTCGAAGATCGAAAGTTTAGTGAGAGAAAACTAGTGAGAGAAGCTCTGAAGAGGGCAATTTTTAGGAGTAGTTTTTTTAGCGCTACATTTAAATCTAAACACATTCATCAAGCTGAACCCAGTTCATCAATCTGAGCCTTTCATCGGGCTCAAGAAGTTGAACCATCATATTTTCTAAATGAAATTTAGAATCTGAACTAACACCCCAGAAATCGCACAACGAAAATTGAAAAAAATTGCCAAATAAAACGAAAAAAATCACTCAACATAAAGCCTCAAAAATTAAACCAAATCCTTCAAATCAAAGAAATTGAACCATAACCCTGCGCGATACACAAAAATCTCTCGATTAAATCCCCACTCACCTCAATCAGACCCTAAAATCACCAGTTTGTGTAGTTTTTGCTCTTCCGTTTCTCCGGTCTTCGATTTGGGTTTATTAAGATAAAAAAGTTACATCATTTTGTGGTGATGCTTTTTGGTGGAGGAAGTAGGGTTTGTGGAGACTAGTGAGTGTTGATCGGTGGAGGAAGGTATTTGTGTAAAAAGTGAGAAGAGGATAGAAAGTTAAGAAAATTTATGTTCTTGTGAGGGCAAATGACTAAGTGCAGCAATCTGTGAGCAAAAGTTAACATCATGAGTCTAATATGGCGTTTTCCAAAACCCAAGAGTGTACGTTGGCTATATGTCAAAATGTAAGGTTACATATTTTCAATTACTCATCACACGTTCTAGCACCCTAGGTTAGATTGTTACCAAAATACCCCTTGCATAATTCATGCATTGATTAATAGCTATGACACCCTTATAATTGCTACAAGATGGAATGTAACTGACACAAGTTGGATTATATTCAAAATACTTGTTTCCTCCCCTTTTTAGAGGTGATAAGACACAAAGATAGGCGGTAAGGGATAGTAGTGTCCCAATCTTCCAAATTATATGTTGGGAATATGCCTTGAAGACGAAGATATTCAAAATAGCAACAAAGAGTGAAGTCCCAAACCTCTTTGCACGAAGACAGGGAGGTCTCCGCATGAAAAGGTCTCACACGAAGGCAAATCCAAGAATGTCTTCGTATAAGAGCATGTTGTCTCAAAGTTGGAAGCTCCTCGCACGAAGGTCTTAGCACAAATACTTCGTGTCTTCGCACGAAGAGATCCTGGAGGCGGCAAATAAGAAAGGATTTGTTTCCTTAGGGCATCGGGGAAGTTTTAGGGGGTATAAAAGGATCATTTGGGGTCTGAGAAATATATGTGAGCATTGAAATACGATATTCTTAAGTGAATAAAGGTCCTCCTTGCCCGTGGACGTACTTAGCATATTTTGTGCTAGCAAACCCCGTAAATCATGTGTTTTGCGTCGTTTATTAATTTTTCGTGAGGTGTGAGCGATCGTGAGTGTCATAACAAACTGGTATCAGAGCTTAGGTCGAGATCACTCCACCAAGAACGATGTCCACAGCAATGTTGAAGATCGACAGGTTCACACGAGGGAACAACTTCAGTCTGTGGAAGATAAAGATGGAGGATTTGCTCAAATCGCAAAGAAGATCGGTACCTTTGACCACAGACAAGGGAGGCATGGATTCTACTACATCGGAGTTTAAGATGATGGAGGAGAAAGCACATTCAACAATTATGTTGTGCTTATCGGATGACGTGATCATCGAGGTCACATATCAAAAGAAGGTGGAAGGTCTTTGGCTGAAGTTGGACAATATCGACGTGACGAAAAGTCTCACTAGCAAGTTGATGCTAAGGAAAATGCTATTCACATTGCGGATGCTCGAAGGTACGAATCTCAAAATCACCTTAATCAATTGAATACAATTCTTTTAGATTTGCGTAATATTGAAGAGAAGGTTGATGATGAGGATGTCGCAGTAATGATATTGGTCCAGTTACCTCCATCATATGAGAACTTTGTGCAGTCCTTTATTGTGAATAAGGACACTCTAACCCTAAAGGAGGTCAGATTGGCGCTCCATGTAAGGGAACTGCGCCATATGGGTGCAGACACAGGTACAAAGGATCATGCTTCCGGATTGATGGCGACAGGGGGAAGCAAGAAGGGTAAGAAGAACAAGAAAAAGCAGTTTTCTGGTTCTAAGTTGCCCAAGGATGTCTGTGCTTGGTGCAAGAAGAGTGGGAACTAGAAGAGAGATTGCCCGAAACAAGGTCAACAGGGACAAAATGGATCGGCATCCTTGGTAGAGAAAGGGAACTCGTCCGAGGACGATTTCGTTCTATTGGGTGATGATGTTGCGCATCAACTGAATGCGTGGTTTCATGACTCTGCGACTTCTTATCACATCTGTTCTAACATGGAACTATTTCAGGATTCGTTCATTTGGAAAACGGAGCTATTTGCAAGGTTATAGAAAAATGTACAGTTAGATTCAAGACTTATGATAGGAAGACATGAACATTGAAGGAGGTTAGACACATACCAATTGTCACAAAGAATCTGATTTCTTTGAGTCTACTCGACAGCAAGGCATTTAGCTTCAGGGTTAAAGGTGGAGATTTATGCGTCTACAAGGGTTCTTATGTGTTTATCAAGGGATTCCAGGATGGGAATATTGTTGGAATAGAGGCCCTAGGGTAATCTTATTTAGTATGAACATTACTTTTTGGCCAGAATATTCATTTTATTATTTATGGAGATATTTAATATAATGAAGTCCTTAGATTACAAATGTGTTTGTTTATCTTAATTATCCCTAGTCAATTATACTGATTAATAGGACGATCAATTATAGACTAGTATGGGGTTGGATTGATATGGAGATATCACGATCCAACACAGAGGTATGCATTTAGGGTAATAGCATACTGGATTGACCCACGACGAGGAGGCTACAAACATGAAGTCACAAGTGCTTCTCGTAGTGACAACGGTATTGTCATCCATAGACTTGAAGTCACTATATCCTCTAGTCGTGGAATATTGCGTTTTGATATCTTCAAATGCTACACCATAACTGAGTAGTAATAAAGACGTTCATCGGACTCAATAGGAAGCAAGCTTAGAGATGGTAGTGATGTATATAGAATGTTTCCCTCCCACATAACGGGAGTAAATATCCACGACCACTCGAGGGATGGTGTTGATAGAATGTCTGACCAGACTCAGATAAATTAATATATGATATTGATGTTATCTGCATGGATTAGACTATTCCCGGGATCGAGAAACTATGGATTGGATATACGAGTGTGACTTGTATGCCTCGTGTCCAATCCGGATATAGAGACAAAGGGATGAGACAATACTTGCACAAGGTTTGTCAAAGTAATGACTATTTCTATTAGTTGGGTGGCATGGATGTGTTGCTGGACACCGCTCCATGTTAGTAATAGTTACTACCAACTAAGTAGAAACCTGTGAGGTCACACGCCATATGAATTAAAATAGACTTGGGAATTAATTAATATGATTAATTTAATAGAAGGATCAATAAAAAAATTACTTGCAAACTTAGTAGGACTAATTTGCAAAGTTGAACTAATTCGTGTATGGACAAGATTAGGATAGAGACATTTATGTAGTTAAAAAGGAGTTGTTGGACTATATAAAGGACAGTCCTAGCGTATTTCTCACATGAATGCTCATAACATACATTGAGTGAGAGTGAACAAAGCAATGAGAGAGAGCAAGACAAGAGGGCCGAACCCCCTTTGTCCGTCCCCCACCTCGTGGGCCACAAGAGGAGGCCAAGCCTCCCTTTGGTCTCCGTTGTGTGATTCTTCTTCTTCCTTATTTAACCGGTTGCTAGAACAAGTTTTGGAGGAATCTAGTTCTTCATTCTCGGCACGGACTAGCTATAGAGACGCGAAAAATATTTTGAGTTTGAAATCATCACAAGAGACAAACAAGGTAATTGTTACTACAACATTCACTATCGTTATGATGTCTCTTCCTGTTATCCTTGGAGGGTCTTGTGCGGATCATTGTTATAATTTTTCCGCTGCGTAATCCGTTACAAAACCCTACAGTGGTATCAGATCCATAGGCCGTAGAGCATAACGTAGTTTATGTGTTACGATTATGTCTATTTTACACTTTAATTATTGTTTATCGCGTAAAACAGACAGATCAAGCATATTTGATGAAATTTATATATAATTCAACCACACAATACCTAATATTACATTGGATGTAAGGATTAGTGTACTTGGATCACATAAGATGTGAAAATTTTAGATCTAGAAAACTAGGGTTTGGGCACAAGTTGGAAAAAAAGGTTTATCCGATTTGGAAACAACTAAACTTGGGCAACAAGAAGGAAATTGTTTTGGAAACAACCTCCCAAGGAGGTTCGGCCCCCGTAGGGGACCGCCCCTCCCTTCCTTGTGGCCCAAGGAAAGCCACGGCCAATGGGCCGGGCCTCCCTAGCGCACGGCCTAACCGTGTGGGCTAGGGCCCGGCCGGCCCCAAGGCTTGTGGCGGTCCTTTAGGGGTTCGGCCATGGTGATGGTGGGCTCTCTTGGACCGTTTTGACCCTAGTTCATCCAAAAACAACTAAAATTGATCAAGCGCGTTAAAATTGGATTTAAACTGTTTATGTGCTATTTTTCATGGTGATTGGATATGGCCTTAGATGTAAATGTTGTGAATGTTTATTTTGTGGTTTGTTTTTATGGCTTGCGAGCTGATCGAAAATTAATGTAATAGTTAATTAGGATTTACGACCTGCGAGCCGGCCTTCTTCTCAACTTGTGAGATCTTTTTATTTAGTATAGATGCTAGCTAATATTAGATAGAATAGATAATAGCCAAGACATGGAGAAGAAGAAGCCTAACGAATTAGAAGACCACAAGATGAAGCATTACCACAAGCTATGGAGCATTGACCAAAAGATGGAAGTACATGGACATGAGCTTGCTATTTTAGGGTTCATAGATATTTTCATTGGCTTGGGAATATCTTAGTTTAGAGGCCATATCCATATCACGTTTAATTTTTGTTTGTGGTTGTTTATTTATTGTTGGTGTAAGGATGATGCATGCAAAATTGATAATAAGATAATTAACAACCCAAATCTTATATTTGTGAGTTTGCCCAAGTCAAAATAAGTAGATCAGTTAATATGGATCAAAAAAAATTAAAATTGAAAGGAAAATCTCTAAAATTTAAATATTGCGTTTCGCCTTCTCGTTACTTAAACACTCATCATGATCATGATTTACCAAGCTCGTGCGTGCCGAAGCAGGGCGACTTGGTTCATCATGATGTGGTGCGATGGCACAAGAAAGTAATGTACAACTGTCTGAGTAAGAGGTTGGACGCAACTGGGTGATTTTAATAAGATTAAAAGCCTAGAGGCAACCAATTGGGATTATCTATGGGATATATAAATAAGGAGTTATTTATATATCCTTATAAGGTTGCAATCGAAATTTTTCCTACCTAAATAAATAATTTTTGGGTGACTTGCCAAAGCAAGCTAAAAAAGAAGTGAAATATGGATCTTAGACCCACTAGAAAATATAATGATATTTTCCGCATTAATATTGAGTGTAAGGTCACAGATTTGATGGACTTGAAATACTAAGTTATTTCAAGGTCTGGAAATAGTTTTCAAAGTCTTGAATCAGGTTTCACATGCTTGAAAGTTATTTCAATACCTTGAACCAGGATTCAAAGCCTTGAAACTGTCTGAACTGTATGCATGTTCTAAGGGGGAGTTTTTCTAAACTCTTCTGATTTAATTATATCTCTCTCACCCCTATGCTTGATGTGTTATTATTTTATGATGAAAGACAAACTTTTTTGATATAGCTAACATCATTTAATCCATCTGTTTGACTCATTTTTGCACGGGAATTTTATTTCCTAAGTTTGCAGGATTAGATTCCTAATCTGGCTTTTGCAGGAAAGGAAACATTAAGAGAGGATGATTATGTGATCAATCAGACATTCATGAAATCTTATCAATTAGTTTAAAGACAAGATCACAACAATATCTCTGAACATTATGATTAACTATCCGTTGGAGAAGGCTGTTAAGAGAGTCAAAGTTTGTTGCCTACAAAACATGAAGTTCTTGTTGAAAATCTGGGAAGATTTGCAGAGCCTCTAGCTGTATAAATAGAGATCCTTTTGAATCAAAAAGGCCCAACACTCAACGGGCAAAAAGAGAGACTCATTTTTGGATTGACAAGCATCAAAGAAGTTCATCATTCACACAATCCAACTCACAGAAGACCATTGCATTCTTTACTGCAGTTCTACACTTTAGTGTTCTTCTGTCCTGTGCTTTATTTGTTAGATCATTCTTCTATTATTTCTATCTTTCATTCTCAAGGATTGTTCAAGGTGAACAATAGAGAATTTTTAGTTAATCAGTTAGCTAGAGCAGGTACTAGATAGGTTAGAGAGAACCACAAGTTGTAACAGAGTAAGGCAACTCTCTGTGCTTGAGATCTAGGGCTTAGCTTTTGATTAATAAGAATTGAGTTGAAAATCCTGCAGGGAGAAGATCCCTGAGGTAGAGACGTAGGTCCAAGTGGACCGAACTCTATAAATCACTTGTCTCTTGCATTTACAGTTCATTTACATACTTAGTTTTACATCATTCAAACTAGTCTGGTTTCAAGGGTTTGAAACTCTTTTCAAGGCCTTGAAAAAGGACATGTCTGTTTTATTTCAAACCGTATTTCACTCCAAGGGCTTGAAACTGTTTTCAAGGCCTTGAAATCCATTGATCTTGAACTGAAACTCTTCTCCTCCACAAGTTTTGCAAAAAGTTGGCATAGTCTATTCAACCCCCCCCCCCCCCCTTCTAGAGTATATGTGCTGCATATCTATCTGCATACTCCCCTTTCAATTGGTATAAGAGCTTGTATCAAAGTATAAGATTTAACCATCTGGTGATCATGAGTACTGCAGCTGATGGTGGTTTCTCACAGGGAAGATCTGCTAACAGACCTCCTTCATTTTGTGGAGACAACTTTGCTCACTGAAAAGCTCTGATGAAAATGTTCATCATTGATCAAGACATAGAGCTTTAGACCATTATTCAGAATGGACCTCTCACTTTCTACACAGAGAAAGATGGGATAAAAACTCCCAAATCTGAATACTCACTCTCCTAAATTCTCTAAGAATTTCAAAGCTATTAACATCTTGTATTGTGCTTTGAGTAAAGATGAATTTAACAGGATCTCAGGCTGTAAGACAGCCAAAGAAATTTGGGATAACCTTGTGGTGACATTTGAAGGAACTATTCAAGTGAAGCAAACAAAAATCAACATCTATCTCAGGCAATATGAGTTGTTCAAGATGAATGCAGATGAGTCAATCACAGACATGTTCAAGAGGTTCACAGACATTGTCAACAACCTTGATTCACTGCGAAAGCATATTTCCAATAATGAAAATGTGAGGAAGATACTGAGAAGTCTTCCAAAGGCTAAATGGGAACCAACGACTACAGCTATTGAAGAAGCTCAAGATCTCTCATCACTACAACTTGATGACCTACAAGGAAAGGTCCTGACACACGAAATATCCATGAATGAGGCTGATGGAGAGCTACCAGAAAGTGTCAAGAAATTAGAACTGAAGGCAAGAGAGAATGAGAAAATGCAAAGCCTTGAAACTGAAGATGATGAGGATGAAGATCCAATTGATTTGATTTCCAAAGCATTGACTAAGATCCTCAAGATGAAGAAAAAATTTGGAAACAAAGACTTCAACAGAGAAAGACACAGATCATCCAGTAGCAATGACTAAAAAGGTAAGTCTTCTTCACAAAACAAATCCAAAGTCATGAACTTCTTTGAGTGTGGTGATGCAGGACACTTGATAAGAGACTGTCCACACAAGAAAAGCAAGAAATTTCAGAAGAGAGATCATGACAGGAGAAATAAAGATATGACAGCTTCATGGAGTGATTCAGATAGCTCAAGTGACTCTGAATCTGAAGAAGAACATGCCAACATATGCTTCATAGCCAAGCATGATGATAGTTTTGAAAAGAACATTGAGGTAATGGCAAACTGTCTGATTTCAAAACCAAAAGAAGCTCTATCATTTTTTCTTAGAACAATGCTTTTAAATGAAGAATATTATCTGAATTAGAGTTTTGAAAGAAAAAGTTCATGATCAAGCAAAAGAGAATTTACATCTTGTTTATCTGAGTCAGAATCTTGAAATCTATCAGAAGAAAACTGACAGTGATTTCAAGGCCTTAAAAACCAGTTTCAAAGCCTTGAAAACACAAGTCAAGAAAGTAGTCACTGAGAACTCTTTACTGAGTAACAACCTTGTTAATCTGAGACATCAAGTTGATGAATTAGATAAACAAAAGACTATTCTTACTAAGAAACTACAAGAATCTGAATTAGTCAAAGTCAAGCTTGCAGGATCAAAACACAAGTTGAACTTTATTCTTGGAAAAATTTCAAAGTCTGTTCACAAAACTGGTATTGGATACAATGCAAATTTTCCAAGAAAGAACAATACCAGATTTGTGAAAGCTGGAAACAAAACTTCTCCTAAGTGTCATTTTTGCAACAAAATTGGTCATGTTAAGATGACTTGTCCTTTCAGAAGAAGAGACCCTCACATAATGAGGAACATAATCCCTTTTCAACTCAAAGGACAAGCCAGACAGATTTGGGATCCTAAAGGGGTCAGACCACCTAACATGGTTGATCATGAATATGAGTCCAAATTCCACACTTGGTCTAACAGATGGGTAAGGAAGTGATTGGTGTTTGCAGGTTGTCACCAATGTCAAAGAACAGAAGTGGATTATGGAAAGTGGTTGCTCAAGACACATGAGTGAAAAGAGATCTCTATTCTAATAATTAAAAGACAAATCTGAAGGTTCAATTATTCTTGGTGACAAAGGCAAATGCAACATTCTTGGTATTGGTAAAGTTGGTACGGATTCTAAAAATTCAGTTTCTGATGTATATCTAGTTGATGGTTTGAAATTTAACTTGCTTAGTGTATCTCAGCTTTGTGACAATGGAATAAGGTTCTCTTTGATAAATAGAAGTGTGTGGTGCAAAATGAGAAATCAGACAATTTCATTCTCACAGCCTCTAGATCAAACAATGTTTATACTTTTCAGACTAACAAAGTTGCATGTGAAAGCTTGAAGTGTCTCAAGTCCTTGAAAGAGGATTCAAAGCTTTGGCACATAAAGCTTGGTCGTATTAGCTTGCATACCTTGAACAAGCTGATCTCCAAAGATCTGGTAGGAGGATTACCATCTATCAAGTTCAAAGATAATAAAGTATGCAAAGCTTGTGCTCAGGGTAAGCAAACCAGAAGCTCATTCAAGCCAAAGAAATTTGTAAGTACTACTAGACATATTGAATTACTTCATATGGATCTCTGTGGTCCTATGAGAACTCCAACTCCAAAAGGTAAGAGGTATATGCTAGTTATTGAAGATGATTACTCTAGATATACTTGGGTTATGTTTCTCAAAGAAAAATCAAAAGCCCTCTCTGAATTTTCAAAGCTTTGCAGAGAACTTCAAACCTTGTAAAACCTACATATTTCTTCAATCAGTGTGATCATGGTAGAGAGTTTTATCAATTATAATTTGATTTATTCTGTGTTAAGCATGGTATCTCTCACAATTTCTCTGCTCCTAGAACTCCTCAACAGAATGGAGTTGTTGAAAGAAAGAACAGGACTCTTGAAGATATGTCAAGAACAATGCTTCTAGAAAACAAGCTGTCAAAATATTATTGGGCAGAAGCTTGGAATATAGCAAATTACATTCTGAAAAGGTGCTTGATCAGACCTATCTTGAATAAGAATCCCTATGAACTATTCAAACGGAGAAAGCCAAACATTTCATACTTGAAACCCTTTGGTTGCACTTGTTTTGTCCACAACAATGGTAAGGAAAACTTGGGTAAGTTTGATGCAAGAAGTGATGAAGGTATATTTCTTGGTTACTCTCTTACTAGAAAAGCTTACAGCGTTTATAATAAAAGAACCAGACTCGTTGAAGAAAGTATTCATGTTATCTTTGATGAAAGGTATGATGGTTCTTTGAGTGAAGGTTTTGCAGACTTGAATCTTAACAAGCATGAATCAGAAGAACAAACTGAGAACTCACTTGGTTTCAAGAAAGGCTCAGAAGAAAACAGAAGCCATTTTCAAGACCTTGAAAACATGACTCAAGGCCTTGAAAAAAAAGATCAAAGACTTGAAAAAGATGATGAGAGATATAAGTGATCAGGCTACTACTTCAAGACCATAGAAGCAATATGGAGAGCCTGAACCCTGGTCTCTAAGAAAGAGATTCAAATATCTTTCATCTCATCCAGCTGACAACATAATCTCTGACCCAAGCACTGGTCCACAAACAAGATCACAATTGAAGAATCTTTGTGCTTTTAATGCTTTTATCTCTCTTGTAGAACCCAAAACTGTGAAGGAAGCATTACAAGAAGTAGACTGGATTATAGCTATGCAAAGTGAACTCAATGAGTTTGAAAGAAACAAGGTGTGGAACCTAGTACCTCCATCAACAAACCAATATGTCAATGGTACCGGATGGGTGTTCAAAAACAAACTAGATGAGAATGTTTAAGTGATCATAAACAAAGCAAGGTTAGTTGCTCAAGGTTACAACCAAGAAGAAGGCATTAATTATGAGGAAACTTTTGCTCCAGTTGCCAGGTTAGAAGAAATTAAAATTTTACTTGCATTTGCATCTTACAAAAACATGAAACTATTTCAAATGGATGTGAAATGTGCATTTTTGAATGGCTACATGCAAGAGGAAGTTTATGTTGCACAACCTCCTGGATTTGAAAGTCATAAGTTTCCAGATCATGTTTACAAACTTTACAAAGCTCTTTATGGTTTGAAACAGCATCCAAGAGCTTGGTATAAAAGATTGTCAAAATTTGTGCTTGAAAATGATTTCAAAAGATGATTGGTAGACAATACCCTTTTCATGATGATTCAAGAGAAAGAATTACTTGTAGTTCAGATCTATGTTGATGATATCTTATGTGGAGCTACTAATGATCTATTATGAAAAGAATTCTCAAGTCTTATGAGCAGGGAATTTGAAATGAGCATGATGGGAGAGTTGAACTTCCTCCTTGGACTTCAAATACATCAGCTGAAGAAAGGCATCTTTCTATATCAATGCAAGTACACTAGTGACTTGTTGCACAAGTACAACATGTCTCAATCCAAAGAAACCGAGACTCGCATGAGTTCTACACTGTCTTTAGATAAAGATGAATCTGGTAAGAGTTTCAATGTGAAAGAGTATAGATGTATGATTGGATCATTGCTATACCTTGCTGCTAGTAGACCAGATATCATGTTCAGTGTATGTATGTGTGCAAGATTTCAAGCTGATCCAAAGGAATCACACTTGACTGTTGTGAAGAGAATATTCAGATATCTCAATGGTACCAAAGACTTAGGGCTTTGGTATCCAGGACATTCTAACTTCTCTTTGCATGGATTTTCATATGTAGACTTTGGAGGTTACAAAGTTGATAGGAAAAGCACTTCTGGAACTTGCCAATTCATTGGATCCTCCTTGATCAGTTGGCATTCCAAGAAACAAAACTCAGTTGCTCTATCAACAGCTGAAGCTGAATATATATCTGCTAGAGCATGTTGTTCACAAGTATTGTGGATTGTTCAACAGTTGAGAGATCTTGGATTCGATTTCAAGAGCATACCTATCAAATGTGACAACACTAGTGCAATATCAATTACAAAGAATCCAGTTCAGCATTTAAAAACCAAGCATATTGATGTCAGACACCATTTCATCAGAGATCATGCTGAGAAAGGTGATATTGTTCTTGAATTTGTTTCTACTAACATGCAACTTGCAGATTCTTCACTAAACCATTGCCAGATGAAAGATTTTCAGCTCTAAGACTGGAATTAGGCATGCTAAATAAAGATTCATTGGTTTAGGGGGAGCATCGGGTAAGGAAGGTAAGTTATTATGTGTTCCAAAGATTTGAACTGATTTTCAAAGCCTTGAAAATATTTTCAAAGCTTTGATTTTATGTGTTTCAGTTTATCAGCATTTCAAGACCTTGAAATTACTTTCAAAGCCTTGAAAATAATTCTTATAACTGGCTAGTCAATAATTCTTGGATCATTCAGTATTGGGTACTATCTTTGTAGGTATTTTCCCAATATTGCCCCTACCTTTTTCAAAATTCTTTTTCAGTCAAATATAGTATTAAACTATTTTCTTCCAATGACTTCAAAGATTTGAATCTTCTCTGATCATTACAGATCTTTTGAGATCAGTGAGATTGCAGTTTCCTTTTCAAACAAAAACTCTTTCAGTATTTATCTTCTTCTCTTCTCCTTTACTCCGTATAAAATCTACCTCTCTCTATTCTTATCCCAAACTCTAATGAGCACTAGAAGAGCCTATGATAGAATCAAGATGGCCGGTGGTTCTAAGACAAGTACAGAGAAGAAGAGAAATACAACAGTGGATGAAGTTCAGAAAATCAATGGGACTCAATCTCCAGGACCCCCAGTGCAGAAGCTATTGAAGATCTTCCTCCACCAAAGAAGAAGACTAAGAAGGATGTGAAACCATCTTCAGACAAGAAGAAGAAGAAGAATAAAGATAAAGATGATGCATAGAAGCAACCATAAACAGATATCTCTAGCCCCAAGAAGTTGAAGAAAAAAGACCACTCAAGCTGAAAAGGGAAAATGGAATGTAACAGAGGAAAAGCCAAAAGACAATGTGGAAAGAGCCCTGCAGATCTACTCAAAGAAAACTGCTCCTGATGAATCTTGGTTCATCTCAAATACTTCAAAAGTTCAGTGGTTGGATGGTTTTGCCTCTAGAAAGATTGCTTTTCGTAGCTAGATCAGTATGCCTATGTTGACTGGAATGAATCTGAATTGCATTACCATGTTAAAGAAAAGCTCTCTGTGGTTCATGCTAAACCCTCCTGAGCTAGCCTACCCTAGACTTACCAGACTCTTCTATCTCAACATGAAGCAACTTAAGAACTCTCCACACTTAGTTATCAAAACTAGAGTTGCTGGTGTTACTATGGAATTAGATCATGCGGAGTTTGCAACTGTCCTAGGGTGTCCTAAGAGGTATGACACACAGAACCATCCTCCTAAAAATGAAGCTTTGAAGTTGGCCAGAGAAGAATTCTTTCTACCAAATGTTCCTGCCTTATCCAAACAGTTAACACACTCTGTGTTAAATGTTGAAGCTAAAGTTTTATTCACTATCTTGATAAGATACATCTTTCCAAGGGAACATTCTAAGGAGTTAGTCACTGAGAGGGTGCTATAAATTATATACTTGATTATGCATGGCTATGATATTGATCTTCAGAAGCATGTAATGGAACAAATGTTGTTTAGCCAAACAGATCAGAGGAAGCATCCCCTACCTTATGCAAATTTGCTCACTCTGTAATTGCAACACCTTGAGATTCCTACTGCTGGTGAAGAGTCTATCACTTATGGGATTAGTTTTCTAAATGATAAAGCTTTTGAGAAGATTAGGGTGGTAAAGACCAAAGAGAAAATTTGGAAGTTGTATTTAGAATTGACCGAAGAAGAGCTGAATGCAAAGAAATTTGTTAAGCCCAAGGCCTTGAACCCTACTTCAAGCCAGACCTCTCAGCATCCTGATTTGTCTCCCCCCTACAGAGAATTGATGGTCTAGAGATGGACAATAGTGAAATCAAAGAGACTGATCTCAAACAGGTCAAATACATGGTGGAGACTTCTTTAGAAGCATGACTCTGCTTGATGTCCCCGAGGATGAAGAAGGTGCCAAGAAAGATGGCTCTGACAAGAACTTGCCAAGTGAACACTCCAATCTGGAAGAGGCTGCTCCAGTCAAGGATAAAGGAAAGCGGGTAGTAGTTAAACAAGCTCCTCAAGAAGGAGATGAAGTTGACAGCCCTGATGCAGATGACTTGCTGATAACCCTAGAAGAAGAAGAAGAAATCTCCAAAGACTACTACTAAGGACAAGACTGAAGAAGAGATTGCTGGTGAGAATGAAGAGGAACAAGAAGAACAGGACAATGATCAAGACAGTGAGGAAGAAGATGGAGATCAGGATGGAGATGAAGACCCAACCCCATAATCTTGCCTATTCTTTCTTTCTCATTCACTTTTTAAAGTTTTATTTTCTAAAATTTCCAGACTCTGATCCACATCTTCTCATTCTTTTTGATGAAAGTCAAAAAGGGGGAGAAAATATTAGGTTGTTTTTATTTCTGTTTAAGTGACCTATCTTTTGGCCAGTAGGATTATCTGCAACTTATTTGATTTTTTCTGCTTTAGTTTATTAATAAGTTGGATCTTTTGGAATTAATGTGTTATTACTATTTAAACTGTGTGCTAATCAGTATCTTTTGCAGAAACTAAAAAATCAAACAGTCTAAGGTTTTGTCTTTCATAAAGGGGGAGATTGTAAGGTCACATGTTTCATGGAATTGAAATACTAAGTTATTTCAAGGCCTTGAAGCATTTTTTAAAGCCTTGAATCAGGTTTCACAGGCTTGAACCAGGATTCAAAGCCTTGAAACTGTCTCACCTATATGCATGTTATAAGGGGGAGTTTTTCTAAACTCTTCTGATTAAATTCTATCTCTCTCACCCCTATGCTTGATGTGTTATTATTTGATGATGAAAGACAAACTGTTTTGATATAATTAACATCATTTAATCCATCTGTTTGACTCATTTTTGCAGGGAAATTTTATTTCCTAAGTTTGCAGGATTATATTCCTAATCTGGCTTTTGCAGGAAAGGAAACATTAAGAGAGGATGATTATGTGATCAATCAGACATTCATGACATCTTCTCAATTTGTTTAAATACAAAATCACAACAATATCTCTGAACATTATGATCAACTATCAGTTGGAGAAGGTTGTTAAGAGAGTCAAAGTTTGTTGCCTACAAAACATGAAGTTCTTGCTGAAAATCTGGAAAGATTTGCAGAGCCTCTAGCTGTATAAATAGAGCTCCTTTTGACTCAACAAGACACAACACTCAACGGGAAAAAAGAGAGACTCATTTTTGGATTGACAAGCATCAAAGAAGTTCATCATTCACACAATCCAACTCACAGAAGACCACTGCATTCTTCACTGCAGTTCTACACTTTAGTGTTCTTCTGTCTTGTGCTTTATTTGTAGATCATTCTTCTATTATTTCTATCTTTAATTCTCAATGATTGTTCAAGGTGAAAAATATTGAATTCTTAGTTAATCAGTTAGCTAGAGCAGGTACTAGATAGGTTAGAAAGAACCACAAGCTATAACAGAGTAAGGCAACTCTCTGTGCTTGAGATCTAGGGCTTAGATTTTGATTAATAATAATTGAGTTGAATTTCCTACAGGGAGAATATCCCTGAGGTAGATACGTAGGTCCAAGTGGACTGAACTCTATAAATCACTTTTCTCTTGCATTAACAATTCATTTACATACTTAGTTTTTACAGCATTCAAAATAGTCTGTTTTCAAGGGTTTGAAACTCTTTTCAAGGCCTTGAAAAAGGACATGTCTGTTTTATTTTAAAGTGTATTTCACTCCAAGGGCTTGAAACTATTTTCAAGGCCTTGAACTCCATTGCTCTTGAACTGAAACTCTTCTCCTCCACAAGTTTTGCGAAAATTTGGCATACTCTATTCAACCCCCCCCTCCCCTTCTAGAGTATATGTGCTGCATATCTATCTGCATACTCTCCTTTCATTGAGGGTTATTAATCAGATAAAAATAGTGGGAGGTATGTTTAATAATCTATTCATTATTAAATGTAGTTATTTGTTCACAAAATACTAAAACTTGTATATTTCTCATTTGTAGAATTCCAATGGCAAACAATTCATCGAATTCATCACATTCCCTACGAGTCGTCCTTGAGAAAGACAAGCTTTATGGAACCAACTTTATAGACTGGTACAGGAACTTGAGAATCGTTCTCAAGCACGAAAAGAAACTGCACACTCTTGAGGAAGAAGTTCCTGAGGGTCCTGAAAATAATACCCATGCAGCCCTAAAGGCGCATCAAAAGTTCGTTGACGATGCTAATGATGCGGCCTGCCTTATGCTTTGCACCATGAACTCTGAGTTCGAGAAGCAACATGAGAACATGGATGCGTTTGATATGACCATTCACTTGAAGCAGCTCTTTGAAGAGCAGGCAATGGTTGAGCGGTATGAAGTTTCGAAGGCATTGTTCAAATTTCATATGTCTGAGGGAAACCATGTGGTGCCTCACGTGCTCCGTATGATCAGGTACCTAGAGAGCCTCACATGCCTAGGGTTTCCGGTGGGCCAAGAATTGGCGACTCATCCCATCTTGCAATCGTTGCATGATAGTTTTGGACAGTTCATCATGAACTATAACAAGAATTCAGTGGTCAGAGAAGCTAGTTTCTTTGTGTCCTATCATAGCTTTAGGAAAACTTGTCCTCCAATCATAAGTACAGAAACATCTATCAATCATTTCCTTGATATTCTACCTTTTTTCCAGTCGTTTCACCATGTAAACTTAGCTCCTTCAAAACCACAATCAATCCACCCTGCATCATGGATAAGGTTGAGAAGGCCCCCTGTAGATGGCTGTGCAACCCTCCTTCCTCTTACATTGTCCTCTTGACAAAATACCTCATTAAAATCACCAATAAAAGCACAAGGGAGAACTTTCCTTCTGAATACACAATAGATGATCCCATACTCTCTCCCTCTCTTTTCTAATACATGGTGCATAGACACAATTCAGAACCCAGTGTGGTTCCTCATTCTTTCCAAACATTAGAACAGAGGTAACATTATCACTAGATCAAAGAATTTCACAATCCACAGAACTATCCCAATAGAAAATCAATCCACAACTTTTTTCTTCCACCACCTCACAATTAAACCAAACAGAAGTAAAAAAAAAAATTATGAATTTTCTTGAATTTACCTTTGTCTCTGAAAAGAAAAACCAGCGATCTTCTTCCTGCCTTATTTGGGACTACACATGGCAAAATGCAGTGCTCTGCCCCAACCCCCTGAAGTTCCATACCATTCCTCTCATTTGGGTTTCGGAGCATGGATAGGCCCGCCTCCTCATCTGTGTTGTTCTCCTCCATTTTCTCCAGATTCCAGTTCCTCTCCTAGCTTCTAAATATTCCATCTGTTCCTCTTTTGATCATCTTCCTTGCAGGAAGTAGTTTGAGTAAAGAAAATTGTTCCTCTGTTTCCTCCCAAAAATGGTACTTCAGTAACTTCCATTGCATCTTCATTTCTTCCCTTGCTCCCCAGCTCGTTGATTTTTACTTTCTTTTTTGAGTTTTGGCCTTCACATGGAGTAGTTCGCTGGAAGTCTCTCTTAAGTCGAACTTTGGAACGGAAGTCTTCAGCCATGATCTTATTAACCACCAGTAAACGAGAATCCTGCTTAAATTCATCCATATCCAGCTTCTTCGATCCAACTCCATCATGTAATTTGGTGTGGATTTTCTTCTACAGCTTTATTTCTTCCTCTTCTAAATCATTCTCAATCTCCACAACCCTAGCTTTAAAGATTGATGACATTCCCAATTCTTCAATCGACGCCGTTCTTCTGAAAACTGTATTTCCCCCCGATTTAGGGTTCGGGTTTGGTAGTTGGGTTATAAAATTGCCCATAAATCTTATTGGATCCATATTGTTTGATTGGGTTATATCTTGGGGAATTTGGCCCCAGCCCGCTGCGATAGAAATATTGTAATTAATAATACTTGGCCCGTTATTAACGAGTGGCCCATTATATCCTCCATGCCCATATCGTTTGGGTCGTTTTCTACATTGTTCCCCCTCTTCTGGCGTTCTGCAACCCTAATTCTTCGGTGTGTGTCTAAATCACGAAGATCTTCTGCCGTCTCGTCGTTCCGTACGTAAATGGTACAGCGTGCTCTATTCCCATCAACGACTGGAATCTTATCCGCCACCTTCACATGATTTGTCCCTTCCTGCGAACCTTCCATATCCACTGTACTCGACCATCTTTTATAATGACTGTGTACAAGCAAATCCTGGAAGAGGATCTAAGCGTACACCTGCAGTAGAGAATAAGAACAAGAGTAGAACACAGAGACATTGAGGGTAGTGAGTAGGGGAAGAGTAAGCTCTCGTGTTTGCCTGAGAGAGAGACAGTGATGATTAACCAGAGGTTCTAGAGTTGCTACGGAAGGTAGACGTCTCTACATATAGGGCTTAGAGGTGACCGTTACTAGGCGTTAATGCGTGCCATAAAGGATGGCGAGATATCCGCATCGTAACGGCACGTTCACCCGTACATATAGGGCACGTTACACGTCCATCCGTATAGATAGGTAACCCTTCGAATGGTTACCCGCATATGTAGGAAACATGATCATCAGATCTCTCAAGCAATTAACAAGGGTCGCGCGCGAGTGTTGTTGTTGCTCTCGCACGACGGACCTTACTGTAACCTCCAAGACACTAAGTCCCTACAAATACCGTGCGGTTAGCACCGCGGGCGACCCTGTCTCGCAGCCCCCAAATGGGTAAGCTCGCGTAAAAGCATATGCGAATCAGAGGAGATATGATAGAGTGTATGCGGTGTACCACTAGACATGATGGATGGCTGCCACGTGGACGATGGTTGATCTGCTTTGAATGCACTATCTACATTAGCCCCCTTACGCGTATACGACGCGCGACGTCGTGTAGACGCGCAAAACCAGCCGTGCGTGGCCCCAGGCAGACCCTCGTATTAATTCGAATAATATTCGAAAACCCTATCTCCAAAAAGTAGCCATGATTGCCTAGGTCTCTATAAGGTCGAACAAATTTTAATAGGGTGTGGCCGTTGCGAGGTTTATCAGACGCCATCCACATAATTTTTCCATTTTCAAGGCAATAATGATTCGAATAGATTTCGATAGGTTGCCAATTTCGCTAATTTTCGAAGTAACGTCGATTCGGAAATCCTAAAGAGTTAAAAGCCTTCGTAGGCCTATATAAACCTCTACACTGTAACGAATAGAACTTTTCCACCATTGTTCTTATCAAAGTCTTATGAGCCATAGAGAGAATTCTCAGCAGCAAGTTCAGATTTTCGATCAGATTCTTGACAGCATCACGCAAGCAATTCAAGCACTCAAGAAGCAGCAAGGTTAGCAATTCTTATCCTTCGATCCATTTTTATTTGAAATTAGATTAGCAAACCATCCTGGGTTTAGCGTTCATATTTGTTCTTGGCATGCAACCCAATCTGAGTTTAGTGTTCTTCCCTGTTCTTCACTGCTCTTCATACCCGAACAAAATATTAATCTTCAATCCTTGTTTTGAACATATTATTTGTGTTATAGAAATGGATCCCAAGAAATCTCTGAATGAAGCGGTCAATTTGCCTGAACTCTCCAAAGATCTGTGGTGTAAAGCCCCTTACTTGGGCGGAGATGATTTCTATCTGGCTACCATGAAAGGTACCACTATCCAAGAATCTCCGGTGAAAAATGCCCTGCAGTTGGTGTCTGAGCCAAAGAGGGATGACTGGGACTTGGTTAGTGCTCAAAACGTGCAGCGACTAGGCCTCGAAGCTGGACTGTACCCTCTCACTGACGTTTTTTCAGTTGTTTATGGAGAAACTCGATTTGATGTATGACTGGACAGAGTTCATCCTCGACAAATACGAAGAAGAATTAACGAGCGCTGGGATATACAACGTCGTTCGCGCGATGAAAGGGCTTAGCCTCAGGCTCGACCATGACATGCTGATGATCTTTTTTTCGATGTACTCCAAGAAGACTCACACATTCCACTTATCCACTTTCGAAGTTGGGTCGACCCTTGAGGATACAGAGATCATACTGGAACTTCCTAGTATGGAAGTTGTAGACCCCTTGGCTCCTCTATATTCTGATTATGAGCTCACACTTTTTGAGCCGATGAAATAGTGCATCCCCGATATGAAGAAGGCGGCCTCGATATGGAGCCCAAACACAAACACCTATGCTGACACGTATATGTCTGTCTCTTGTGGCGCGAAGAACATCTAGTCCAAATGGGTGATGTACTTCTTCAGAGATTACGCGAAGCCGAAGGTTGCCCAGGAGTTGGCGGAGGAGGATCCAGATGCGATAATCGCCCTTGAGGGAAAAGGTGCTGCCTTTACCCTCTGTGGTTTTCTTTTTGTTTCGCCGTTGCGCTACCTTATTGATGGGCACCCTCGTGATGGAGTGTTTACTCACGTCCTTGCGCTCGCGAACAAGCTTTCACTTGGCCAGAAGGTAGCTTTGGGGCCTCTAGTCTTGGGTTCTCTGTATCACCGCCAGAATTTGGCTGCGACACACGTTGAGCAGTCACAAGGGAGAGTTGATGTTGTATCTTTTGTCAACATCGCGTTTCTGACGATGTGGGTTTGGGAAAGGTGGCCCAAGTATGCTCCCGTCCCATTGCACGTGGAGCTGTGGAACGCGCCTAATGCTACGAAGGAGCTCCTCAGTCTTCGAACATGGCGTTGGTTCAAGACTAAGCCCGTTGAACTCCCCTTCTCATTGGTGTGCGAAGATATCAGCTACTTTGAGGCTCGACCTTATGTCGCCAACCTGGAGAACATCGTCCTTCACGAAAGCATGTATCCAGAGGTGGACACCAAGTATAGACCTCATAACATCACTAAAGGGGCGAGGCGTTACGGGAGATTTTTCAATTGGTGCAGGAGAGGGTATTTGCCTGCTCTTCCTGAGCATGTGACTAGCCTAGAAACTTCAAGCTATGAACTCATCACGGTTCACTATGATCCGATTCGAGTGAGCCCCCAATTTGGCTTCAACTCCGTCGCGCCACCTCTGTGGTCCAATTCAATCACCAAGGAATGCTACAATGGGTTGCTCTATGGGAGGAGCAATAGTCTGCTGGTTGCTGAGCTTCCATTGACTCAACCTTCCAGGAAACAGCGAGGGAAGCGTACCCTAAATTGGATTTCATTTTGGAACACGCAGATCCGTCTACTTGTGAGATCTCAAGCTCAACTTCATCCAAGCAAAGCCTCCGCGCTCATGATAAAAGACTATCCCTTCAAATCAACCTGCTCTCGTGACGCGTCTCAATATGGTTTTTATTCTCTAATGGATAAAGACCATCATTTGTGCGCTCAACTGATTCTTAACGAGAAGGTTGCTATAGTCAAGAAGAAGTCCTTCAACGCGAGGAGGCAATATGCAGACGACTTCAAGAAGGTATACTTAAGAACATTTTCTTTATTTTTCCTAGATAAAAAATGCAACGCCTAACTTGTCTTCTCATGATAGTGCTATTTGAGACGGTTTGCGTTTGGGGATCGCATCATAGGCTTCATTGACTTTTTCCGTGCGAAAAATATCAAACCTGATGTCCCTATCACTCCAAGGATGCCAATGGATCAGGAAGTTCAAAACTTGGTCTCAGAAGCGCTTGAAGCCTTTCTCGCTCCCTTATCACAACCTCAAAGAAGAAGAGAGCTGCTGATGAGCCTGCATCGGACGCGACTGGTACCTTGACAAACCAGCCATCAAAACATCCCAGAAACAAACTTCCAATTGCGAAGAAAAGCCAAGCTCCTCCTCCAAATACGAAGAACGCGGCGGCGAAGAAGACAAAAAATGTGCGATGAAGTACTGTCGAAGATTTGGTGGAGGTCGATTCCGACACCCCAGACGCCACGTTTGTTGCGAGAGAAGGTATTCAAACGTATCCTTTTTAGAATCATGATCAATTATCTCGTCTCAAATATACTCAAATCTCGCCTTTGTTACAGATAGCGATAGACCAGTTCAAGGGCCGGGAGTTCTAAATGAAGAGGAGGCAATCGCAGAGTCGAAAACCATGGCTGAAGAAAGAGCTAGAAGAGAAAAAGAAGAAGAAGATCGCCAAATTCAGGAAGCTGTGCAGAAGAGCCTTGAAGATCAAGAGCGGAGTTCGCACTCAACTGATGATCAGATGCAGCGGGCCCAAAATAACTTCCATGATCTTATTGGTGATGAGGATGAAGAAGGTACTACTTTCCAATTCGCTTTATCGCACCATGAACTTATCTTAAGCGCATTATACCGTGGGGTGTCTAGGAGTGATATTCGCAAATGGTTAGTAGATCAATGAGGAGAATATTTAGATACATTTATCTCCTTAGTGCTTCCATGCTTCATTTTTCCATCTTCAGATAATTGATGGTAGTGTTTCACATATAATAACAATGTTCCACACCCTATCAGGTCATGCAAAATTAAAAGAAATCGATGATAACCTTTGCGCAGATATCCCATATGAAAGTGGAGGTCTTTTCATCGCAGCTCTGTAAGATTTAGTACAATTAATTCTTTCATATTGAATTAACTGCGAACTCTTTTTTACTTCAAATAGACACATAGCCATTGATAAGACTGTCCCGCCGGCTTCGCAGTGTAGTGGTTCGCGTCAGTGAGACTACTGTTGGAACTTCTGGTGATGCCATGGTGGAAGAGCTGACTAGGCAACCATATGGGGAGTCCGAGAGACCGAGGACAGAGTTGGCCATTCCGTCCGCGTCCCTCAATCCTTCATTGAAGATAATCAGTAGAACCAAGAAAACATGACCTTGGGAGAAAGTGCTGATGACGCGCCTAAAAGCCTACGATGCTGAAATGGCTGACCCTGAAAGCGAGCATCTTGAACTCATTGTTGAGTAGGAGGAGGAAGATCTTCAACAGAGGCAGGCACAGGAGGATGTTCTTAACGAAAATGTCGAGCTGTCTGGCCCACTTCAAGGGGTAAACACTTTACCAGCTGAAGTTCCAGCTAACATCGCGTCTGAGAGTGCTCTCCCAACAGAGGTCGCCGCTAAAGTTATTTCTGGTGCCAATCCTGCAGATGCTCCATTGCCTACCGGCCCAAGTGCAGATACAACAGAGCCCCCTTCCACTAATCAAGAAGTCGTTTCAGCCCACGAGGCTCAACAACGTCGCGCTGAAGAAGTTGTGGAGGGGTCCAATGATGCGCCTGCTACATCTGGGGTTGCTGCTCTAGTTACGGAATAGACAAGGGGTGATGCTTTATTGGATGCGACCACTGTCGCGTAAGATCAGCATATGGAGGTGAAAGGGGTGTGCAGTAGGTAGAAATGCCGGATCAATACTGTAGAAGGGGGGTTGAATAGTGCAACACCTCGCGATTTCAGGCCTAGCCCAAACCGCTAAGATGTCCCCCACACGAGGAGTTTTACCTCATTGTGAACGGAGTAGAACGTTGGCCTTGTACCAAACCATAAAGAACAAAACTTCAAATTTAATTCAAAACCAACTTTATTACAATAAAGGAAATGACCAATCGCGGTCCTTAACATAGAAACTTGAAAACAAACCAAATTGTTTGTAAAACATGAAACTAGTGATTTATTCCGTGAGAGATAAAGTGATTCCTTGATCCAAGCTAGTGATTCGTTCCCCCAGATTCTGCAGCGGTGTTAACCTGTGGGTTTTCAAATAGCAAAAGCCGACCACAGTTTTTCCAAAAGTCAACATAAGCTGAGTAAGAAATACCTCAACATGTAAACAGATGATTGGGCACATAATTCAATAATAAATAAAGGAAAAAATAAAGGAAAAAATGATTAAAGCCTTAGATTGAGATCACAAAAGCAAACAAGAAAGGTAAAGGGATAAACTTGGATTTGACATTCCATCTCAGTCTTTCTTATTAAAGTCCTCTTCTGAAACTTTTCTGGCGGCCACCTGGCCACGTGCGACGGGAGCAGCTAGCTCTACTGCCCCATGAGCCCCATAAATTAAACATTGTACGAGCGAATGCAGAGTTCCCGCCTGCCTCGGAAATAAATAACTCAGGGTTACTTCGTGGGTCTAACAAACCCTACTTCAACCCGGAAGTTGTGAAAGCCACTCTAGATATGGCCTTCCCGCCTCAATACTGACCTACAAGACCTTAAGTGTCGACACCCCCTAGAGGTTAGTAACTCCACTAGAGTAGTACAAGTAGGAACCCCCAAGTCCTCATGGTAGTGTAGGACTATGGGTACCAAGGGTACGCCAGAGTTTGGCTCCCAAAATCTCTTGACCAGAACGTATGGTCCTTAACAATATAATCACCGAAGTGAACTAAAGAACAGCTCGTACAAGTTGTCTTTCACTTTACGTTACTTAGTGTTTTATGAAAATTTCTTGAAAGAAGGTGATTCTCGATCCAAACCAGGTATTCAAAACCTATAAGGAAATCAAGGATTAAAGTGCTAATCAGTTCCAACAAAAAACATAACTCATGTTTCAAGAGAGAGATTTAAGTTTCACACTTTGTGCCAAAGTAGACATGATTTTCAGAGTTTCAACATATGATAGTACGATAATCAAAACAGTAACAAATTTGGCACATAACACATCTTGGAAACTCATTTTGATGGTAGAAGAGTCGAGCATATACTTTACTTGGATTAAAGAAAGCTCCACACACACAAGCAAGCACGAAAACTAGTACTCGTCGTACGGGTTCTCAATGAACTGATCGTCTACGAACCCTACAATAGTCGAATAATCCTAACATTAATACACGACCAATCTCATTCAACAAATGCAAGTATGCCCTATATGCAAATGCAAAAGAATATTTCCCCGACAAGTTCCCAATTTAATTTTTCCCCAAAATACAATATTATATATTAAGGTATAGAGTTATGATAATAAAGAAAAATAAATAAGACTAAAAAAATATATACTTAAAAAGCCATTTACGAATAGTTATTTAGAAAAGAGTATAATATTCAAAATTAATATTAATATTAAAGAAAAGTTAACTTTACTTGTTAAAAGAGTATATATTTATTTACATAAAGAAATCTTTAAATAACACATAATGTAAAACTATATAATAACTTAGGAAATACCACTTTTTATTTGTTATAAAACACTACTTATATTACTAAAATCTTCTTGGAAATCTTACGCGCTATATCATCCATGATTGTTATTATTCTCGGCAATCTGAGCTAAGTTCAAGGTCATTTGCTCCAGTCGGGCGAATCGTGCTTCCTGGTCCATGATTGCTTGTTGATTTCTAGAACGGGTTCGGTTCCTGGTGTAATAGTGGTAAATCTGACCGCTCATTAACCTATTTCCAAATTACTACTACTTAATAATGGAACATACGCACACCGAAGAAGTATTAATCAGATAAGTCAAATAAGCATGGTATCAAAACATAAACCGAATCTCACAAGGATAGAATGGTAGTTGGAGGGTGGGAAAACTTAGAAAGATAGAGGACGTAAAAGCTAATCTTCATTGGTGGATACTCCAAACCTGCGTCACCGATCACCTCCAATTCCGGCTAACCGAGAAGCTTCCACGAGGAAAGAAGGTCGTAGGGTCATCTAAGTCGAAATATCGCTACTCTCTTGTCGATAAAATAATATAATGAGCCTAAAGCAACTTATTCATGTATAGCATGATATCCACAAACTTGAAGCTATAGCAAAGAAGAATCACATCTTACACGTAGGTAAATAACTTTCATATGGACAAATGTCCCAATAAGCAACTAAAAACTTAATCGATGAGTAAGCACATGAATTGTAAAAACACATAAGTTACCCAATCCCTGCGGCTTGTTTACATATTAACTTTCCAAGTTTTAGTCTTTCCTAGTCCAGTTATTAAAATTTTGAAAAGATTTTTCATTTGTGATTAACTAGTTAATTAATCCTAGTTCTTTTAGGTAAGGTTACGAAGTCGAGCTCTGATACCACCTGCAACACCCCGCGATTTCAGGCCTAGACCAAAACCGCTAAGATGTCCCCCCCCCCCCACGAGGAGTTTTACCTCATTGTGAACGGAGTAGAACGTCGGCCTCGTACCAAACCATAAAGAACAAAACTTCAAATTTAATTCAAAATCAACTTTATTACAATAAAGGAAATGACCAAACGCGGTCCTTAACATGGAAACTTGAAAACAAACCAAATTGTTTGTAAAACATGAAACTAGTGATTTGTTCCGTGAGAGCTAAAGTGATTCCTTGATCCAAGCTAGTGATTCGTTCCCCCCAGAGTCTGCAGCGGTGTTAACCTGTGGGTTTTCAAATAGCAAAAGCCGACCACAGTTTTTCCAAAAGTCAGCTTAAGCTGAGTAAGAAATACCTCAACATGTAAACAGATGATTGGGCACATAATTCAATAATAAATAAAGAAAAAAGTAAAGAAAAAGATGATTAAAGCCTTAGATTGAGACCACAAAAACAAACAAGAAAGGTAAAGGGATAAACTTGGATTTGACATTCCATCTCAATCTTTCTTATTAAAATCCTCTTCTGAAACTTTCTGGCGGCCACCTGGCCACGTGCGACGGGAGCAGCTAGCTCTACTGCCCCATGAGCCCCAGAAATTAAACATTGTACGATCGAATGCAGAGTTCCCGCCTGCCTCGGAAATAAATAACCCATGGTTACTTCGTGGATCTAAGAAACCCTACTTCAACCCGACAGTTGTGAAATCCCCTCTAGATATGGCCTTCCCGCCTCAATACTGACCTACAAGACCTTAAGTGTCGACACCCCTTAGAGGTTAGCAACTCCGCTAGAGTAGTACAAGTAGGAACCCCCAAGTCCTCATGGTAGCGTAGGACTATGGGTACCAAGGGTACGCCAGAGTTTGGCTCCCAAAATTTCTTGACCAGAACGTATGGTCCTTAACAATATAATCACCGGAGTGAACTAAAGAACAGCTCGTACAAGTTGTCTTTCACTTTACGTTACTTAGTGTCTTATGAATATTTCTTGAAAGAAGGTGATTCTCGATCCAAACCAGGTATTCAAAACCAATAAGGAAAGCAAGGATTGAAGTGCTAATCAGTTCCAACAAAAACATAACTCATGTTTCAAGAGAGAGATTTCGGTTTCACACTTTGTGCCAAAGTAGACATGATTTTCAGAGTTTCAACAAGTGATAGTACGATAATCAAAACAGTAACAAATTTGGCACATAACACATCTTGGAAACTCATTTTGATGGTAGAAGAGTCGAGCATATAACTTACTTGGATTAAAGAAAGCTCCACACACACAAGCAAGCACGAAAACTAGTACTCGTCGTACGGGTTCTCAATGAACTGATCGTCTACGAACTCTACAATAGTCGGATAATCCTAACATTAATACACGACCAATCTCATTCAACAAATGCAAGTATGCCCTATATGCAAATGCAAAAGAATATTTTCCCGACAAGTTCCCAATTAATTTTTCCCCGAAATACAATATTAGAAGTTAAGGTATAGAGTTATGATAATAAAGAAAAATAAATAAGACTAAAACAATATATACTTAAAAGCCATTTACGAATAGTTATTCAGAAAAGAGTATAATATTCAAAATTAATATTAAAGAAAAGATAACTTTACTTGTTAAAAGAGTATATATTTATTTACACAAATAAATCTTTAAATAACACATAATGTAAAACTATATAATAACTTAGGAAATACCACTTTTTATTTGTTTTAAAATATCTACTTTTATTACTAAACTCTTCTTTTAAAAATTAAATTATAAAACTTGTATTTGTTTCCATATTGAAAGAAACTAAATAATTATAAATAGTATTAATAAAGAAAATAGTAGTTATAGATATATGATAGTTAAATGAAAACAAAACAGTTTCGAGTTAACATCTAGGCCTCCCCAAGGTTTCTAAAAGTACAAAAACGACCCCAACAGTTTCATTAAACTCCAAAAGTACGCCACAAATTCACTTAACCCATTTCAATTTAGCCATTTTCCTCCTCTTTCACAAATCCACGATAACAACACAACATCCACTCACATACATCAAATACAGACACTACTAGGAGGAAATTCACGAAATCATGAATGAATTGAGAACAAATAATGGAGTGGGGTTACTAGGTTTACCGACTGAAGTAGAACAGAGCGAAGAACGAAGATGACGGCGACGGTGGTGATGATCATTTTATCGATGCTGCTGCTGCTACAATCTTATTCGCCGGAAAAAGATACGGCGACTGGAATTGACTACGGAGACGATGGAGCAGAGGAGAGAGTCCCTGGGTTTCCGATCGGAGGCGCGTTTCTGTCGGGTTGCAATCCGGGTCCGAACCGGGTCGGCACAAAAATAGAGCCGACGAAGGCTCTGTTGTTCTTGCTGGTTGTCGGAAAGGAGAGGGAGGAGAGGCGACCTGGTTCTGGTGCGTTTTGAAATAACAGGGGCAGAGGTGATGGTGTTTGGCGGTGATGGCTATCGGAAAAGCAGGGGAGTGGGTTTTGTTTTCCTTCGGCAAAACAGGGGGTGAGATGGAGTGAGACGGGGATGAGCAGGGTGTTGTATAAGTTGATGTGGGTTGTTAGTTGAGGGAGAACGTGGGAGATGGACGTGGTGATGATCGTTGAGAGAGAGGGGAGTTCGTTTGCTGGGTTGTTCCGATCAATCCGATCGGTAAGAGAGAGCGAGAGAGAGAGAGAGAGAGAGAGAGGTGGGTTCACACCCAAGTTTGAGAAAAGACACTTTAACCCCCACAACTACGATTAGTAAAATACAAATACTCCCCCCGGTTTAAAAACAATAACAATTATCCTAATTTAGGAATAATTCACAAAAATACCCTATTAAAATAGGGTTATTACATCACCTTCCCCTTAAAACAACGCTTCGTCCTCGAAGCGTAAAATAGAAACTCCCACGAGAAAACATTTTGTCTATATGCACGATGAAAGGATGAAGTTTCTAATGCATAGTAGGACGCAAAGATCATACTAAAAGCGAACAACAAATAGGGTGTTTCAAATAGAGTATGCCAACCTTTGATAAAACTTGCAAGAGAAGTGCTTACAAAAGAGCTTGTGAAGAATAAGTCTAGTTCAAGGCCTTGAACTGAGTTTCAATTCCTTGAAATGAAAACTTAGTATAAAGAGAATAAGTCTATTTCAAGGCCTTGAAATGAAACTGTTAGAAAGCTGCAAGTAAACTAAGTATGAAACTGTAAAGTACATGCAAGAGACACATGATATATAGAGTTCAGTCCACTTGGACCTAGGTCTCTACCTCATGGATCTTATCCCTGTAGGATTTTCAACTCAATTCTCGTTAATCCACAGCTAAGCCCTAGATATCAAGCACAGAGAGATACCTTACTCTGTTACAGCTTGTGGTTCTCACTAACCTATCTAGTACCTGCTCTAGCTATCTGATTAACTAAGAATTCTATATTGTTCACTTTGAACAATCCTTGAGAATGATAACAAGAAGTATAAACAAGGAGATATAAAAATGAAGTTGAGAACATAAGAACACAGAGAATGAAACTGCTGTAAGAATGCAGTGTTCTTCTGAGAATTGGATTTTGAGAACTTGATCTGCTTCTTTGTTGCTTGGCAATCCTTGAATGTGTTTGAGTGTCTCTGTTTTTGCCCGTTGAGTTGTGTCTTCAAATACTTCAAACTGAGCTCCTTTTATACAGCTTATTTGACTTGCAAATCTTCCAGATTTTCAGCAACCAACTTTCCTATTTTGTAGGCAACAACTTTGACTTCTCTAACAGTCTTCTTCAACGGATAGTTGATCAGTATATTCAAAGATATTGGGTTGATTTTGTCCATAAACATGTTGAGAAGCTGTCACATATATTTGATTGATCACAAAATCAAATTAACTCAGAATTTCCTTCTCTGCAAAACTTCAGGTTAGGAAATAAATCCTGTAAAATAGGAAATAAACTTTCCCTGCAAAACTAAGTCAAACAAATGGATTAAATAGTGTTAAACATGTAATAATTCTTTGTCTTTAATCATCAACTAACAATGGATCAAGCATAGGGGTTTAGGAACTGAATCAAGCTCAAAAGCTCCCCCTACGATCATGTAGTTGAAGCTCAGTCAATTTCAAGGCTTTAAAAGCTGTTTCAAGGCCTTGAAATAGACTAGCTGTTTCAAGGCCTTGAAATAGACTAGCTATTTCAAGTCTTTGAAACTAATGAAACTGAGTCGATCTTATAGGAGGAAGCTGTTAATGAGGCTACAGAAGAGCCAGCTCAGAACGCATCTTCAATGTCAAACACTCCTGTGGTAGCAGTTGCGATGGCAGGAGCTACTCCTACAGCATCCCGTTCAACCACTGTATCTGGGAATCGAGATGAAAGGCTGCATCTTTCTAATACACTTCTCGAAGAGTCGCATGCTGAAAATCAAACACGTTCCATCAATTTAGAAGCGATGCTTGCCCACAACCCTTGGGGAGCTTGTGCTCTGCAAGATGTTGAGGCAATCGGCGCGAACGAAAATTATGTCACACCTGAAGAGTATTTTACCCAAGAAGCTCTTGCAGACATAAGATTAATTGAAGCTGGTGTAGGGTTTTGATTCATGGATGCGCAACGGAAGAATAAACAAACATAAAACCATGCAAAACCATCCAAGGATCACAAGTCAAGAGACATAACGATGGTAAGGGTTAGAAATCATAAACACACCTTTGGGTTCTCCTTGATAACTTCAAACGCGAATTGTGTCACGTTCTCTATGGTTGATCCACGCCTAGAGTTGATCCTAGAATCTCCCAAGTCCTTGGTGCTAGCCCGGAAGAGGAAGAGGAAGAAGAATTACGCAAAACGAGACCCAAAAGGAGGGTCTCGGCCTCCTTTGGCCGACGGGGACGGGGCGGCGGCAAGGGGGCGGTCGGGCTCCCTTGTTGCTTGCTCTCTCTCCTTTTGTTCTTTCCCACTCTTGTTATGTTCAATTATGAGCATAAGTTATGTGGGAAGGAAGGAAGGAAGGTCCTTTATATAGTCCAACAACTCCTTGTTAACTACCTAAAGGACTTATTCTAGTCCTACTAGAATTCAGTTTAGTCCCTTCCTTGCAAATTAGTCCCTACTAAGTTTGCAAGGGTTTGCAAAGTGATCCTTCTAATTAATTAATCCAATTAATTAATTCCCAAATCTAGTTAAACTCTATGTAGCGTGTGACCGCATAGGTTCTATCTAGTTGGTAGCAACTATTTGCTAATATGGAGCGGTCTCTAGCAAAACATCCATTCTAGCCAGCTAATAGAATAGTCCTCTTGACAATCTTTGTACAAGTAATTGTCTCATCCCTTTGTCTCTATATCCGGATTGGACACGAGACATACAAGTCACACTCGTATATCCAATCCATAGTTTCTCGATCCATGGGAATAGCCTTATTCGTGCAAATAACATCAATATCCCATATTGATTTATTTGAGTCTGGCCAGACATTCTATAAGCACTATCTCTCGAGTGGCCTAGGATATTTTCTCCCGTTATGTGGGAGGGACAAATTCTATCTACGTCCACTACGATCTCTAAGCTTGCTTCTTATTGTATCCAGTACACGCCTTTATAACTACCCAGTTACGGTGTAGCGTTTAACGCTACCAAGATCACAATAATCCACAACTAGAATATCTAGTGACTTCAAGTCTAAGGATGACAATACCATTGCACCGCGAGAAGCACTTGTGACTCAACATAACATGTATGTAGCCTTCTCGGAGATGGGTCAATCCAGTGCAACATTCCCTAATGCACACCTATGTGTTGGATCGTGATATCCCCATATCAATCCAACCCCATACTAGTCTATAGATGATCGTCCCATTAATCATTATACTTGACTAGGGATATTTAAGATAAAAAACACAATTGTAAATCTAAGGACTTCATTATATTAAATATCCAATAAATAATAAATGAATTTCTAGCCACAAATAATTCATACTAAACTAGATTGCCTCTAGGGCATCTATTCCAACAGTCTCCGACTTGCACTAGAGCCAATCTGGCGCATCTCGTATGCCCATACTCCTAGTGTGCCCTTCATGCTTCCACTGCGTGAGAGGCTTTGTTAGCGGGTCTGACAGATTATCATCTGTAGGAATCTTGCATATCCGAATGTCTCCTCTATCGATAATATCTCGAATCATATGAAACTTCCTGAGCACATGCTTGGACTTCTGGTGCGACCTGGGTTCCTTTGATTGCGCGATCGCCCCAGTGTTGTCACAGAACAACTCAACTGGATCCGCAATGCTAGGGATCACACCAAGTTCAGAAACAAATTTTCTGATCCAAACAGCTTCCTTTGCTGCGCCATTTGCAGCAATGTACTCAGCCTCTGTTGTAGAATCAGTCACCGTCTCTTGCTTGGAACTCTTCCAGCTCACCGCTGCTCCATTCAGGCAAAACACATATCCCGATTGTGATCTAAAGTCATCTCTGTCGGTTTGGAAGCTTGCATCAGTGTAACCCCTTACACGCAACTCTTCCTCACCGCCAAATATCAAGAAAGCATCCTTAGTTCTTCTCAAGTACTTTAGGATGTTCTTGACTGCAATCCAGTGGCTCTCACCCAGATTGGATTGGTATCTGCTTGTCATACTCAATGCATATGACACATCTGGTCTAGTACATAACATGGCGTACATGATAGATCCTATGGCCGAGGCATAGGGGATTTTACTCATGCGTTCCTTCTCAATCTTATTGGAAGGACAACCACTCTTCGAAAGAGTGATTCCATGTGACATGGGCAAGAATCCCTTCTTGGAATCTTGCATGTTGAACCGCTTCAACACCTTGTCAATACATGTACTTTGACTTAGGCCTAGCAACCTCTTAGATCTATCTCTATAGATCTTTATATCGAGTATATAGGCTGCTTCCCCTAAGTCCTTCATTGAGAAACACTTTCCTAGCCAATCTTTAACAGATTGCAGCATGGGAATGTCGTTTCCAATGAGTAGTATGTCATCCACATACAAGACCAGAAAAGCTACAGAGCTCCCACTAACCTTCTTGTAGACACAAGACTCATCTTCGTTTCTGATGAAGCCAAACTCTTTGACCACTTCATCAAAACGTCGATTTCAACTCCTAGAAGCTTGCTTCAATCCATAAATGGATCGTTGCAGCTTACAGACTTTGTTGGCTTGCTTTGAATCTTCAAAACCCTCCGGCTGTATCATATACACGTCCTCGAGGAGATTCCCATAAAGGAATGCTGTTTTGACATCCATCTGCCAAATCTCATAGTCGTGGTATGCTGCTATCGCAAGTAGGATTCGGATGGATTTGGTCATAGCGACTGGTGAAAAGGTTTCATCATAGTCAATACCATGAATCTGTCTGAATCCTTTAGCCACCAATCGGCCCTTATAGGTAATCACATTACCATCCATGTCGATCTTCTTCTTGAAGACCCACTTTCACCCTATGGGCCGCGCCCCATCGGGTGGTTCCACCAAAGTCCGTACTTTGTTGGTATACATGGATTCCATCTCGGATCTCATGGCTTCTAGCCACTTCTGAGAGTCTGGGCCACTCATGGCCTCTTCATAGGTAGTAGGCTCATCATCTATGAGCATCGTGTCACCGGAATTGGTTACGAGAAGTCCATACCTCTCGGGTTCCTGGCGCACTCTACTAGATCTACGAAGCTCTTGTGTTACCTGAACTGGTTGCTCCACAACTGCTTGTGGTTCCTGTTCATGTTCCATCATCGGTTCAGTGATTTGTGGTTCTTGAACCTCTTCAAGTTCTACATTCCTCCCACTTGATTCTTTAGAGACAAATTCTCTTTCTAGAAACACGCCGGTCCGAGCAACAAACACTTTGTTCTCGGTTGGATTGTAGAAGTAGTAACCCTTAGTTTCCTTCGGGTACCCCACAAATTTACACATATCCGATTTAGGCCCTAGCTTGTATGATTGTAAACGTTTTACATAGACATCGCAACCCCAAATCCTCATGAACGACAGTGCGGGACACCTCCCACTCCACATCTCATATGGTGTCTTCATGACTGATTTAGATGGAACACGGTTAATGGTGAAAGCTGCACTTAATAGAGCGTAGCCCCAAAATGATAATGGAAGATCGGTTTGACAAATCATAGATCGAACCATATCCAATAGGGTTCGATTCCTCCTCTCGGACACGCCATTCCATTGTGGCGTTCCGGGTGGAGTGAGTTGGGACACAATCCCACACTCTCTAAGATAGTCGTCAAACTCTTGGCTCAAGTATTCTCCTCCACGATCCGATCGTAGGGCCTTGATACTTTTTCCAAGTTGCTTTTCTACTTCATTCTTGAATTCTTTGAACACTTCAAAGGATTCGGATTTTGCCCTCATAAGGTACACAAATCCATATATACTGTAATCATCAGTAAATGTAATGAAGTAGACATAACCACCCCTGGCAGGCGTGGCAAATGGCCCACACACATCGGTATGTATGAGCGCCAATTGCTCACTAGTCCTCTCTCCTTTCTTATTGAAAGGGGACTTTGTCATTTTTCCCAATAAACAAGCCTCACATGTCTCATATGATTCAAAATCAAATGAGTCTAGTAATCCATCCTTATGGAGTCTATATACACGTTTCTCATTTATGTGGCCTAAACGACAATGCCATAAATAAGCAGGATTTAAATCATTTATTTTAATCCGCTTGGTATTAATGTTGTAGACAGGATTGCTTAGATCAAGGACATAAAGTCCATTAAATAATTGCGCACTAAAATAGTGAATATTATTTAAATAAAAGGAACAACAATTGTTCTTTATTGAAATAATAAAACCATCCTTGTCCAAACAAGAAATAGAAATAATGTTTCTGCTCATAGCAGGCACAAAATAGCAATTATTTAATTCTAAAACTAATCCTGAAGGCAGAGATAGCTCGCACATGCCTATGGCCAACGCAACAACCTTTGCTCCATTCCCAACGCGCAGTTCTACATCCCCTTTAGCCAATTTCCTACTTCTCTTTAGATCCTGCATATTTCGACAAATATGAGATCCACATCCAGTATCTAATACCCATGATGTAGAGAAAGTTAAATTGACATCTACAACAAAAATACCTGGTGGTGGTGGAATCACTATTCCAAGCCTCTTGTCCTCCATATATTTTGGGCAGTTCCTCCTCCAGTGTCCAGGCTGACTGCAGTAGTGACACTCACCTTTATTCGCGCCCTTGGCAATGCCACCAACAGGCTTAACGGCAGGTTCCTTGGACTTGGCAACTGACTTGCCTTTGCCCTTGGAGGAAGAGGCAAATCTTTTGCCCTTTCCTTTCTGTACCATCATTATGCCCTTGCCCTTACCCTTGTTGATACTCTGTTCAGCCGTCCTCAACATGTTGAGTAAATCTGCCAGTGGTTTAACGATCTCGTTCATGTTATAGTTCATAATGAACTGTCCATAACTCTCGGGCAACGATTGCAACACGAGATCGGTTGCCAACTCTTTGCCGACCGGGAACCCCAGTTTGGCGAGATTCTCCAAGTACCCGATCATTCGGAGTACATGGGGTCCCACCGGGTTCCCTTCTGCCAGATGACATTTGAACAGTGCCTTTGAGACCTCATACCTCTCTACCCTCGCCTGCTCTTGGAAGAGCTGCTTTAGATGTTCGATCATATCGACAGCATTCATGTTTTCGTGTTGCTTCTGAAGCTCAGAAGTCATGGTGCAAAGCATAAGGCAGGCCGCATCATTAGTGTCATCAACACGCTTCTGATACGCCTTTAGGGCAGCAGGTGTTTGGTTCTCTGGACCTTCTGGAACATGCTCCTCTATTGCGTACAGTTTCTTCTCTTGCTTGAGAACAATTCTCAAGTTTCTGTACCAATCAAGAAAGTTGGTGCTTGTCCTTCTCAAGGACAGATCGTAGGGAATGTTGTGAACTCGATGAGTTGTTTGCCATTTGGAATTCTACAAAAAGGAAAATACGCAAGTTTTAGTATTTGTGATTTTTTGACTATATTCAATAATGGCTAGTTTATCAGATATAGCTCCCACTATTTTACTACGGATTAATAACCCTCAAGATATTAATGCGGAAAATATCCTTATATTTTCTAGTGGGCCAAGATCCATCTTTCATCTCCTTATGAGCTTGCTTTAGCAAGTCACCCATAATTTGACTACTTTAGGTAGGAACAATTCCAATTGCATCCCATATGCAACTCTTGGTTCAATCGGGCAAATAACTCCTTATTTATCCATCCATATGGATAATCCCAATTGATTGCCTCTAGGTTTCTTAATCAAATTAATAGCCTAGTTGTGTTCAACCTCTTATCTAAACAATTGCACATTGTTACGTGTCATCGCATTCCATCATGATGAACCAAGTCGCCATGCTTTGGCACGCACGAACTTGGTAAATAATGATGATAATGAGTGTTTAAATAACGAGAAGGCAAGAACACAATATTTGAATTTTGAGGGATTTTAAATTCAATTTTTAATTGTTTTGTTGATCAATATCAACTAATCTATCTATTTGAGTTTGGGCACAACTCCAAATAATAGATCCGGGTTGTCTAATTATCTTAGTATCCTAATTGCATGCATCATCCATACACCAACCACACAATAATAAGACAATAAAATAAACAACCACAAAACAGAAATTAAACGTGATTTGGATATGGCCTTTCCTAGACTAAGATAATTCCAAGCCAATGGAATTATCTATGAACCCTAAACAAACACATCTCCATGCGTCTTGATCTTTTGGTCCATCCTTCATAGTCATGTGGAAAGGCTCCATGCTCCATGCTCCATGCTCCATCTTTTGTGGCTTCTTTGGCTTTGGGCTTCTTTTCTCCAATCTTGGCTAACAATCTATTTTATCTAGCACTAGCTAATATCTACACTAAATAAAATAAATCTCACAAGTTGAGAAAAAATGGCACGCAGGCCATAAAACCCTAATTAATTTTTACAATTAATTGATCAGCTCGCAGGCCGTAAAACCAAACCACAAAATTAAACAT
Organism: Linanthus parryae; assembly: GCA_023055425.1. Taxonomy (NCBI): domain Eukaryota; kingdom Viridiplantae; phylum Streptophyta; class Magnoliopsida; order Ericales; family Polemoniaceae; genus Linanthus; species Linanthus parryae. The sequence goes on along the minus strand of JALGPY010000006.1, from coordinate 75,586,165 downwards.
CCACATCAAACCACATCCTAAGGCCATATCCAATCACCATGCAATTTGCACATAAACAGTTAAAATCCAATTTTAACGCGCTTGGTCAATTTTAATTGATTTTAGGATTTCTAGGGTTAAAACGGTCCATGGGCCCAACAATCAAATTGCCCGGGCCCAATAAGGTGAACCACAAGGCCCTAGGGCCGGCCCGGCCCAAAACCCACAAGCCTAAGCCCGCGGGTTAGGGCCGCCCGGCCCCTAGGGCGGCCAAGCTTGGGCGGCAAGCAAGAGGGGCGGTCCCTAGGGGGGCCGAACCTCCTTGAGGGAGTTGTTTCCAAAACAACTCCCTTGCCTGGTGCCCAAGTTTGGTTGTTTCCTTGTTTTGGGAGAACTCCTTCTTCCCCAAGGATGCCCAAAACCTACATCTTAGATCCTAAAATTTCTCAAACTCACCAATTCATGCATCCAATGCAATAATTGGATCTTGTTATGATTAATTATTGACAAATTGCATCCCATGCTTGATTTGTCTTGTTTTACGCGATAAACAATCAAATTAAGGTGTAAAACAACTAAAACGTAACACATAAACCACGTTTATGCTCTACAACCTGGCTCTGATACCACTGTAGGGTTTTGATTCATGGATGCGCAACGGAAGCATAAACAAACATAAAACCATGCAAAACCCTCCAAGGATCACAAGTCAAGAGACATAACGATGGTAAGGGTTAGAAATCATAAACACACCTTTGGGTTCTCCTTGATGACTTCAAACGCGAATTGTGTCACGTTCTCTATGGTTGATCCACGCCTAGAGTTGATCCTAGAATCTCCCAAGTCCTTGGTGCTAGCCCGGAAGAGGAAGAGGAAGAAGAATCACACAAAACGAGACCCAAAAGGAGGGTCTCGGCCTCCTTTGGCCGACGGGGACGGCGCGGCAGCAAGGGGGCGGTCGGGCTCCCTTGTTGCTTGCTCTCTCTCCTTTTGTTCTTTCCCACTCTTGTTATGTTCAATTATGAGCATAAGTTATGTGGGAAGGAAGGAAGGTCCTTTATATAGTCCAACAACTCCTTGTTAACTACCTAAATGACTTATTCTAGTCCTACTAGAATTCAATTTAGTCCCTTCCTTGCAAATTAGTCCCTACTAAGTTTGCAAGAGTTTGCAAAGTGATCCTTCTAATTAATTAATCCAATTAATTAATTCCCAAATCTAGTTAAACTCTATGTAGCGTGTAACCCCATAGGTTCTATCTAGTTGGTAGCAACTATTTGCTAATATGGAGCGGTCTCTAGCAAAACATCCATTCTAGCCAACTAATAGAATAGTCATCTTGACAACCTTTGTACAATTAATTGTCTCATCCCTTTGTCTCTATATCCGGATTGGACACGAGACATACAAGTCACACTCGTATATCCAATCCATAGTTTCTCGATCCATGGGAATAGTCTTATTCGTGCAAATAACATCAATATCCCATATTGATTTATTTGAGTCTGGCCAGACATTCTATAAGCACTATCCCTCGAGTGGCCTAGGATATTTTCTCCCGTTATATGGGAGGGACAAATTCTATCTACGTCCACTACGATCTCTAAGCTTGCTTCTTATTGTATCCAGTACACGCCTTTATAACTACCCAGTTACGGTGTAGCGTTTAACGCTACCAAGATCACAATAATCCACAACTAGAATATCTAGTGACTTCAAGTCTAAGGATGACAATACCATTGCACCGCGAGAAGCACTTGTGACTCAACATAACATGTATGTAGCCTTCTCGGAGATGGGTCAATCCAGTGCAACATTCCCTAATGCACACCTATGTGTTGGATCGTGATATCCCCATATCAATCCAACCCCATACTAGTCTATAGATGATCGTCCCATTAATCATTATACTTGACTAGGGATATTTAAGATAAACAACACAATTGTAAATCTAAGGACTTCATTATATTAAATATCCAATAAATAATAAATGAATTTCTAGCCACAAATAATTCATACTAAACTAGATTGCCTCTAGGGCATCTATTCCAACAGCTGGCACCTCTTCAGGCGAGCAAGTGGCATCGACCCCTATTCCTTCTCTTCGTGAGATGGTCGAAGGCCTTGGTAAGTGCCCTTAGAGTACGTAGTTTGTAATTTTCAGCCCACATTGTATGGCTAAGTCATTTTGCATCTTTAAAATGCAGGTCTAAGTGAGTCGTGTCTCAAGTGACTGATGGAGATACGCCTTTCTTTCCCCAAGACTTTTGAAAGGGTGATGGAGCTAACCTCCATTGAGAGAAGAGATATGTTCCTTGAGATGGCCAACCTTGTGGAGAAGATCAACAATACAACCCCTGCTGATGTTTCTCACATAAAGGTTCAATCTTTACTGACCAATGTGCATGGCATCCAACATGTTTCTCAAAGGAAGCTGAACCTCAAATTTCTCGTCGAGAGGTTGAAAAAGAGTGCTAACTCTATCAAGCTCATATTCGGCTATGAGGCATATGTTTTAGAAAAGCTGAGACTCGCCAAACAAAAGGAAGCCATTGAAAAAGAGTATAACAGAGAGTGATTGAGGTTAGTGAGTAGGGGAAGAGTAAGCTCTTGCGATTTCCAGAGAGAGAGACAGTGATGATTAACCAGAGGTTCTAGAGTTGCTATGGAAGGTAGACGTCTCTATATATAGGGCTTAGAGGTGACCGTTACGAGGCGTTAATGCGTGCCATAAAGGATGGCGAGATATCCGCCTCGTAACGGCAAGTTCACCCATACATATAGGGCACGTTACACGTCCATCCGTATATATAGGTAATCGTTCGAACAGTTACCCGCATATGTAGGAAACGTGATCATCAGATCTCTCAAGCAATTAACAAGGGTCGCGCGCGAGCCTGGTTATTGCTCTCGCGCGACGGGCCTTACTCTAACCTCCAAGCCACTAAGTCCCCACAACTCCCGTGCGGTTAGTATCGCGGGCGACCCTGTCTCGCAGCCCCCAAATGGATAAGCTCGCGTATAAGCATATGCGAATCAGAGGAGATATGATAGAGTGTATGCGGTGTACCACTAGACATGCTGGATGGCTGCCACGTGGACGATGGTTGATCTGCTCAGAATGCACTATCTACAATGACGCGCTGTCCTATCCTTTGTTGTTTCCCACGCGCCGGCGTCTTCGTCCTCTCAGGCGTCATCGCCTTCGTGTTCTGGCTTCCGGCAATGGCTATTCCATGGTCTCCAGTCATCTGTTAACTTCCAAAACCCCATTTCTTTCCATATTTTTCTCCGAGGTGGGATCCATACCCCGAATTTATCCCTTCCTTCTGCGAGAGATGTTTACATTCCTCCTTCTCATGACCGATGCGCCCACATCTAAAGCAGAAATTCAAGGGCTTCTCATACTGGTATGGAATCGAGATCGATGAACCACTTTTTAGTTGCAGGTAAAAGCCCCTTTCTAGTGGTTTTGATGTATCCACTGTGAATCTAATCCTCATCGGCGCCATTAGAGCTTCTTCCTCATTTTCTTCATTTACAGCATCGATTCCGACTACTTTCCCAATAGTCATTCCAATTTTTCAGGCATTTTTAACTATCAATTTTTCAAGCGTAAGATTTTGAATCTGAACCCAGAAATCACACTCTTGGAAACAGAGCATTTATGGGTTCGTTTCTTGCTTAAATATCCTCATCACCATAAAACTGTTGTTTACGGTCCAAGGGGTTCCAGACCAAACCCTAGCACAGTCTTCCTCATCCTCAAAATCGAAGACAAAGAGGTTATCGCCTCTAGCACTAAAAGAGAATCCGACTCTGATTTTCCACACTGCCTTGAAAATGGATTCTATCGTTTGAGTTCTAATCTCCCTTTTGCCTAAGACTTTACCATAAAGGCATTGATTATTCAGAGCTTTAATCGATCCTTCACCATCTTCAAGTGACAAAGTTAATGGTTTATCGATTTTCGCCATTGAGGCAAACGATTGAGGTAGTAAGCAAGAACCTGGAGTCAGAATTAGACAAGAAGAACCTAGCCGTCAATGGATCACACAGCTAGGAAAGAAACTCCGGCGAAGCAACAGCGACCTATGAAAAACCAGAACGGTATGGTGCTAGAAGACAAGTATAGGGAGAGAAACCTCTCACTACTCTCTCTCTAGAATTCCCACATTCTCTATTTAAGTTCACCGAACACCCCCACCACCCTCTCGTCGAGTGTTTTTAAAATCACCCGCGAACGGGGTGTGGCAACACCTTTGTGCTCTAGAAGCACCCGATCATGCCTTGTCACACCTTAGGGGACTATGTGACAGGGCCCCTCGCGCCTATCATTACACGGGAGTCATGGGTTCTAGTGGTTTGAAAGCTGGAATAAGGCCCGTTGCATGTGGGTTATGCCCCGGATGCAACCAGTACTCCAGAAAGTTGACTTGTCCCACATTCTCTATTAGGTTTAATGTACGCCGCCATCATAAACGGGTAGTGGGTCGTCGTACGCCCGCGTGTCTCCTATTAGTTTACCTAGCCAAACTAGTATAGATAGGATAGTACTTTCATACCATTTACAGTAAAATGATAGTCCTCTGTGGGTACTCTGATTATTCCATACACGGACTGCTTTGTACTGAATTGCCGAATTGTTGCCAACAAGTTATATCTCCCCTTCAAACAGTAGAGTATTACTTGTTTCCACCACTTTCCTCTATCTCTCGCTTCTCTCCGATTTATCTGAGTTCTCGCTAAAACGTTATTTGCATTGATTTGCTATATTTCGAACACTATCTGATAGTCTACAGTACTCCCTCTTCATTTCGTTGTAAACAACTATCTTATTATTACACATCTCAAGAAGTGTAATAAATAAATATAAATAAAATTAAAATATAACCCGAACAAATATTTACTTAGTTACAAAATATTTTGTTACGTTAAATATTTTTTCCACAAAATTATCAATGATGAATAAAAGAATATAATTTAATCATACTACAACATTGCTTAACTATTGATATGCGACTTTTACTCCAAAAAAATTGTTAGTATATGGCTCACTCAAAGTATCCAAAATAGTTTTCCTATGTTAGAGCGTCTCTAACAGTGAGGAACAAAAGAATTGTCCTTTGACCAAATTTGATCCTGGAGCAAAATTTGCTCATCATGTTGCTTGAGCTCCATCAGTGAGGAGCAAAATTGATCGATCTATTATTGTTATTTTATTATTTTTCTTGTAAATTACTACTAGTATTAAATAATTTGTTTTCATATTAAATAATCTAAAGTACTAATTTATATTAATAAATTACATAATAATTTAGATCTATAATTTTAGATTAAATAAAATTTTACATATTTATTCTAATAATTTACATGCTAAAAATACTAATTCATAAGTTTTTAAATGAACCCACTAACATATTTATGGCGAAGCCCAATCTTAAGCAATTGAATAAAAAAAAATCAACGGAACAGATCAGATAATGTTATATTCCAATAATGTTAAAATTATGATTACCTTCCTAACCTAATATCAACCTCCCAACCATCTAACCAAAACCCAAAAATTATTAAAAGTTATATTTTTATGTTTGCGCCTCGACATAATTGTCACAAATTTGCTCCTCCGAAACCCTGTCTTTGCTTTTGCTTCTCCAAATGCTCCACGTGTTGGAGCTATATTTTTGTAAATTTGGACCAAATTTTGGTCTAAACCAGGTTATGCTCCTTCTGTTGAAAATGCTCTTATATGTTTGTTCAATTTTAATGATCAAAATATATTAAATTATTTTTAATGAGTAAAAAATGAGCTATTTAGAAGCAAAAGATAGTAAAAATGTTTATCCAAAAAAAATTACTAGTCGTTGACATTTGCTACTATTTTACTAAATAGATCTTTTTTATTTAGGTACATAATACAAAAGAATTAGTTGCATTGGTACTCCAATTAATTCGGAAATTTTACTATTGTTTTCACATATTTTTTAATTGTCATTTCAATTTATTTCTTGCAAATAAAGAAATATTCTTTTTGTCAGCTAACATGAAAAATGTAAACATATTTTCAGTTAAAATCGTTGATCTTAAAAGTAAACATATGTTTAATAAAAAGAATAATATTAGTGGAAGAGTTATGTCATGTTCTTGAGACAGTACATTCAGATAACATAGCGGTATGAATTCACAAGTGGAAAAAACTGACTTATATTATTTTCTTGGGCTTTACGATCATTATTTATGTGTTTTTTTTTTCAATTATCGTGATTTATGAGTAATAACTGCACGAAAACCCGCGCACAATGCGGGGCAGTTCTCATAAAAGTTGAAGTAATTTATGTGGAAATATCACCAAAATTAATTTCAGTTGTAGGAGGGGTGGGGAAGATAAAAGTACGGTAGAGATTTATGTGCGTCACTTTTGGCGGTATTGTACTTCCTCTTCCGCGTATCTGCCATATAATAACTCTTCTCTTTTGATGCTCCCTTGTCTCAAGCACTGCAATACATATGCCACGATACAGTGAACATAACGTGCACAAGAAAATATGATAAGAAAAATACAACTTTGCAAATACAATAAAGACGTTGTTTTCTATTGTTTCTAACTTTGTTTGAAGATCATCAACCAATAAATCCTCTTAGAACATCTCCAATTCATGTCATTTTTCTCCTTTCCTCACCTCCCCCACTTCTCAAGGGCCCACCATTTTCCCCTCCTCCTCCCTCTCCCTCTTCCTCTCCCTCTCCTCAAAACTACTAATCATCTCTAACTTATTCTTTTCCCCCCACCCAACAAAAAGGATTTTTAATATATATATTTATTAATTTAATAATAAAATTTTAATAATAGAAAAAAGTAAATACAAAAATGTATACCAATATGTGTGTGTATGTACAAGAAAGGTAATAATAATAAAAATTACAATAAATAATAATAAGATTTATTAAATTTTGAACAATATAAGATAACTATGACTTTTTGTAAGTATACTTTTCAACATAGTGAGTACATTATTACTTTTAATAAATAATAAAAAAATAAAGTTTATTAGTCACAATAAAAAACATATATAATATAATCATAAAAAATTACTAAGTGTAATTAATTTTATCAAATATTGAATTAATTTACAACTCCATGTGGGGGGAGGGGGAGGGGATGTCCATGGGGAAATCTATCCTAACCATCCCTCACCCAATGCAAAATTTCTCCCCATAGCTCTCCCTTCACCTCCCCCTCCAATACGGTGGACATGATGTTTTCCTCCTCCCCCTCTCAATCCCCTCCCCCACATGATTGGAGATGCCCTTAAAATAATATGGATCTGATTTATCTGGTGAGCGATCTTTTAATGACGTTTAAGGTATATATCACTGATGAACATCACCATATATTAATTTTGTTAAGTGATTCCCAATTAGCAACACGTTTATTTTATCTATAATTTTTCTAAATGTTATTGCGGTCTGCCCGTCCCTAACTAAAATGAAAAACTGGGCAATAGAGATTGAGAAAACCCAAACATTTTTTTTTCCTAAATGACGGGCCTTTCGCCTAGGCTGGGAGGGACCAATCTCACTTCTAAGGTGATTCCTCTTTAAGAAACTGCACATGAGAACAGAATCGTTCATTTATCATTGCTGAAAAATTCGGGACACTTTCTTAGTAATTAAAGTCAAAAAGGAATTAAACCGCGTGAGTCATAATTTGGAAAGGCTAAATTGCACCGGAGGTACCCAAAGTTTGCCAAAACGAGCAAGTAGGTACCCAAATTTCAAAATCGAGCACCACAGGTCTCAAATTTTGGATTTTCGAGCAAGTAGGTACCCTTCCGTTAACTTTCCGTTAACATTGGACGGAAAATTATAAAAAGACTTTTTTACCCCTTATTTTCACCTCCAACTTCTTTTTTAAATGCAAGTTTTACTAAAAATCTAAAAAAATTAAAAAAATAAAGTTTTTATTTAATAATTTGATATTTTTATGATAATACAATATATTTTTATCAAAATTACATATTTTTACATCATTTCAAGATATGAAACATGTTTTTATTAACACAAATCCGTCAATCTTAAAGTCTTAAACTTTTTTTTAACACGATTAAAAAGAACCTCCAATTTCATAATTTTACATGTATTTTTAAAAAACAATAACATACAAGTAGCTTTGTACATTTTATATAATAGTCTCTTTTACATTTGCATGAAAAATACAAATCATTACAATAAAAACTACCCAAGAATGTGTGGTTTCAACTATTGTGTAAGTTGTTAAAATGCACAAAGATACTTGTATACTATTGTTTTATTAAAAAAAAAATACATGTGAAATTATGAAGTTTTTGTATTTTTTCTTAAACTGTTAAAAAATTAAAGACTTTAAGATTGACGGATATATGTTAATGAAAATATTTTTTCATATCTTGAAATGATGTAACAATATGTAATTTTGATGAAATATATTGCATTATCTTACATATATCAAATTATTAATTTTTTTAACGTTTTTTTAGTTTTTTTTAGTAAAACTTGTATTTTAAATTAGTAGGAGGTGAAAATAAGGGGTACAAAAGTCTTTTTACAATTTTCCGTCCAATGTTAACGGAAAGTTAACGGAAGGGTACCTACTTGCTCGAAAATCCAAAATTTAGGACCTGTGGTGCTCGATTTTGAAATTTGAGTACCTACTTGCTCGTTTTGGCAAACTTTGGGTACCTGCGGTGCAATTTAGCCATTTGGAAATAAACGTTAAAAGGAACTTATTGAAGGCTAAATTGCATCGGTGGTACTCATAGTTTGGTTTTTGTGTGAATTTAATATCCATAATTTCAATTGCAACATCGGCAGTACCCATACTTTCAATTTGTTGCCACGGTAGTACCCACCGTTAACTTTTCATCCATATGTTGGATGCAAATATGTACAAAGACTAGTTTGCAACAATTCTCACCCGCTCAATTTTGTAATTTTGTAAATTTTTTTGATAGAATATTGAATTAACTAACTAATTTATGTATTTATATATATATGTGTGTGTGTGTGTTTGTATATGTAAACAAAATTAATTTTACTCACAAATCAAAAAAAAATATTAATTATATTAAATTTAATTATTTACTTGTCATAGTAATAAACAATAAATATTTTATAAATTTTTCCGTCGAATGAAATATTTATCGAGGCAACTTGTATTTTTAGTAAAGATATGCAATTTCTATTTTCTTTCAAAACATATGATATTATTTTAATAAATAAATAATCACATTTAAAAAAGTAAAATTACGTAACATTTTTAAATTCGTAGGTCAAGTTACAATTTCTTAAAAATTTGGAGTGAAAATGAGGGGCACACTAGTCTTTTTACATATTTCCATCCCACGTATGGATGTTAAGTTAACAGAAGATACTACCGTTGTAACAAATTGAAAGTATGAGTACTGTGGATGCTGCAATTAAAACTATGTGTATCAAATCCACACAAAGATCAAACTATAGGTACCACCGATTCAATTTAGTCTGTCAGTGAGAAGAGAGATTGTGTAAAGGTTAAGCAATTTAGGGTGCTCGACTCTTATCTCATACTGACACAGACAGATCTATTGTTCTTCTCTTACGAGGCGTACCATCTAACAAAAACATGAAATATTAGTAATCTATTACTTTATCGCAATGACAGTGTAAACAAGATTTGACCTTTTCGAACTCTCTGTGTAACTCACTAGAGGCCCCGGAAACAAAGAGAAGATGTGTATGAACGAGATATCCAGCAACAAGAAGGAAAAGGATTGAATAGAGCCAAAATAAAAAGAGGTGATCTCAAATACTTACCTCCCTAAAAGACAAAAAGAATAGGCCAGCTGGAAAATCATTATTGACACCAGGAGATGTTTGAGAAGACACGCCTAATTAAAGGGAAATCACAAAATTAATGTGATCGAATGACATAAAATGACACAAAATATCAACATAATAATATCGATATGTGAAATTTGTACCGGCAGCTGCTTGGCATTTCTTTATAACTTCACGATAAGGGTCACAAATATTCTTCTTATCCCTCAAGCACTGAAAAATATTCATTGACAGATGAAACTGTGGCATTCGGACTCTCTACCAGATCTTTGCAAATAAAATAAAAATGGAAAAGATGAACAAGTACATACATCTTGATAGAAGTCAAAGACATAGTTGCAGTGAGGTGGAAGGTGAGAAGGAAGGCTAGTCTTTTTATTAGGTGGTGGAGTTCTAACTTCCGGTTTTTCTTTTTTTGATCCCCATCCAGAAGTAATTAAATCAATTGTTTTCACTGCAATGGCGGTAGCCACTCCATATGCTACGCCTGCAAATATATAAAGTGTAAGAAAGAGAAAGAGAAAGAGAAAGAACGGAGGTAGTAACAATCATTTATCAAACAGAATTGTTTCGAAGATCAGTCGTGACATTATTATATCCCCTTGACCTGGATGTCCTCATAACATCCCTTCTCATGCATTATGTTCGAGATGTTTTGTTATTGTCCGTTTCCAAGTTGTGTTTGGTAATTTTAGCAGTGTCCGAGGTTAGATTGACATAATTCTGTTTGTGACCGTTATTGAGAAACTTTATTCTGTTGCAAATCCAAAGTACACATTCGAAGTTCATACTGAAGCGAGACAAATTAGAAGAAAATCATGGATTTCAAAAGAATAGCTAAAAGCATAAACAACAAAGGTACAAAAGAGAAAGATTTACCAAGAACTGTTCATCTCATCATTAAAATTGGAAAGATACCATGAAATTACTCTAAACCAAATCAGCGTGTGGAAATTTTCTAAGGAAAAAAGTTTTAGAGAGCAAGGAATGAGAAAATTGTTGATCTTACTCCAATTTGTATAATCATGTTTCCCGTTGAATTCATGGCCGAACTAGAATTATATTCATCAAGCTAATGGTCATAAAAGTGGCAAAAACCAAACATATCAGGTCCCGCACTATCCAACTTAACAACGTAAGAATATATATATATATATATATATATATATATATATATTATAAAATTGAATATATATATATATATATATATATATATATATTCTATAAAATAGAACGGTTAATTTTTTTCTAACCCTTAAATTAAACCAACCCCAACCTTAGATCTCACCTACCACCCAGCACTTTTGTAACTTTTTCCCACTTCCTCCACATATCTTTAACTTCCCCTTTTTATAATGGTTGAGTAAATCAACATTCATCATTTTTCTCTCTTGCAATATTTCAGCAAGTACGTGTTTGGATGCATATTTTCATCTTTTGTCTTATCAATTTTGTAGATTTTTTGGTTGGGATAGTGCCCTCGGGCACGGACAATCCCCTAGTATATTATAAAATAGCATAGTTTAACTAACTTATGATTTTTTATCCGTTAAATTAAATCAACCACATCCCCACCATTAGATATCACCTACTTATTACATTTCTAACTACCCACTCCTTGGACATCCCTAATTACTCACTCTCTTTGGACATCCCTAACTAATACGAGAGACATTTTTCTCACTAAAACAACATCCCTAACTAATATGAGAGATGTTGCGAGTGATTCTCACGTCCATTATAATGTTCATCTCATACTTGGAAGTTGTTCTTTTTTTTTCACTTTTTTTTCATCACATTTGTAAATTTAATATATGGATAACACCTCTAAATTCATTTAAAAAAAAGAAACACCAGTAAATTCAAAACTATCTAATTTAGGGATAGTGCTCTCGGGCACGGGCAATACACTACTATATATTATAGAACATTATGGTTTAACTAACTTAAGACTTTTCGGCCGTCAGATTAATCAACTTCATCCCCACCATTAGATCCCACCTACTTATTACATTTCTAACAACACACTCTCTTTGGACATCCGTAGCTACCCGCTCTCCTTGGACATCTCTAACTAATAGGAGAGAGATTTTTTCTCACCAAAACAGCAGCCATAACTAATAGGAGAGATGTTGTGAGTGATTCCCACGTCCATTATAATGCTCATCCCATACTTGGAAGTTGTTCTTTTTTGTTTACTTTTTTTTTTCCACCACATTTGTATTTGGAAACACCTCTAAATTTATTTAAAAAGAGAAACACATCTAAATTCAAAAACTATCTAATTTAGGGATAGTGACATCGGGCACGGGCAATACTCTTGTATTCTATAAAATAGCATGGTTTAACTAACTTATGGGTTTTCGGCATTTAGATTAAATAAATCAGCATCATCTCTTAGATCTCACCTACTCACTTAACTATCCACTTAACTACCCACTACTTGAAAATTTACCGTCTCTCTCGGATTAACTTACGTAATTATCAAAAGTGTGTAGTAACATGACTTGATGAATACCATATAAAATTACCGGGGAAGCTATTTTCATCTTCTCCTCCAGCAAAATCGATTACGAAACGTGTTTTTTGGGTAGTGCCCTCTGGCACGGCCAATCCCCTAGTATTCTACAACACGGGACGGTTGACTTTAAAATGTCTTTTCAGCCTGTAGATTAAATCAACTCTAACCCTTAGATCTCACCTACCAGCCACTTATAGTTAGAAATCTCAAAATTTTAGGGACTAGGGGATACCACGTGCTCGAGGGCACTACCCCAAAGAAAAAGATTACAATAGTTCACCACTTATAGAGCACCCGAAAAAAGAAGGATCAATTAATCCGTTTATGAACAAAAGTACAAATGAAATTGATTCTTCGACAGTTATTAGTCTTTAATCAATTATTTAAAAAATATGTATGATTATTACGTGAAAAATATGTATGGTTATCAACTTTAATTCGAAGAATAAATTTCATTGTACTTTTGTTCATAAACGAATTAATAATTCCATCTTTTTTTGGGTGCTCTCTCTCTCTCTCTCTATCTCTATATATATATATATATTTTTGGGAAATGGGTGCTCTATTATTGGTGAACTATTGTAATCTTTTTTTAGGTAGTGCCCTCGGGCACGGGGTATCCCCTAGTATATATACTACCATGGGTGCCAACGTGATGCATGGAAAGTATAAACATAATGTAAGAGAAATGATTAGATATTAGATAACGTATGTGAATTCCACAAAATAAATTAATAATTGGAACATGGGAGAGTGGGTTGTAAGTTGTAACTTCCATTATCCAATTAATGTGGCGAAATAGCACCGGAAGTACCCATATTTTGCAACAACCGGCAAGTGGGTACCGAAATTTCAAACTCATGCCTCACGAGTACCCAAATTTTCAAAATCGTGCACCGGAGGTACCCTTCCGTTAATATTGGACAGAACACTATAAAAATGCTATTGTGCCCCTTATTTTCACCTCTATCTTTTTTTAAAATACAAGTTTACTAACAAATCTAGAAAAAATTAAAATAAGAAAATTTAATTTGATAATTTGATACATATAAGATAATGTAATATATTTCATCAAAATCACATATTCTTACATCATTTCAAGGTATGAAATATGTTTTTATTAACATATATCTGTCAATTTTAAAATCTGTAACTTTTTTTAACAGCTTTTAAAAACGTGTCTCAAAATTTTATAATTTCGCATGTACTTTCTTAATAAAACAATAACATACAAGTATCTTTGTTCATTTTAAAAGAATATCTCAAAATAGAAAGTTAATGGAAGGGTACCAGTGAAATTATCAAAGATAGAATAACTAAATATGAAATTATGAAATTTTGAGATTTATTTTTTAAAAGTTGTTAAAAAAAAGTTAAAGACTTTAAGATTGACGGATATGTGTTAATAAAAATATATTTCATATCTTGAAATGATGTAAAAATATGTAACTTTGATGAAATATATTGCATTATCTTACAATATATCAAATTATTAGGTTTTTGTTAAATCTAATAATTTGGTAAAACATTTGTACTTCTCAAAATACCCTCACTACAGTAATTGGCAAAATTAAACCGGAGGTACTCATATTTTACAAAAATCGGCAAGTGGGTACTCAAATTTTGAAATCGTCCACCACGAGTACCTAAATTTTAAAATTGTGCACCACGGGTACCAAAATTTTCAAAATCGTGCACCGGAGGTACCTTTCCGTTAACTTTCCGTTAATATTGGATGTAAAACTATAAAAAGACTATTGCGCCCCTTATTTTCAACAATCTGTATCGTAGTTGGTCCAATTCTAGTTCCTTTCAGGTTGATTGTTGAATTCAAAATTAGTTTCACTCAAATTCGTTGTGGGATTTGTTGAATTATATATATATAGAGAGAGTATGCTCAGCTAATGAAGCTAATTAGTGAACGAAGCAAATACATCTTGAAAATTTCAACAATCTGTATCGTAGTTGGTCCAATTCTAGTTCCTTTCAGGTTGATTGTTGAATTCAAAATTAGTTTCACTCACATTCGTTGTGGGATTTGTTGAATTATCTCAATTTTAGGGTTCAACTCCTCTCAATCTGACACTCAGGAAAATCTGATAACTGCATATCTGGGGCAAATCATATAGAACTTCTCAAAGGCCGCGTCGGCTTAACTACCCAGATCCATTTTTTTTTTATTTCCAAAAAAATTACCTAGTTCCATGATGACATTAACTGCAAAGATAAAATCCAATAGAATGAATGTTTGATCCACAAAAACACATATTTTAGTGCTCTAAAAGAGCACTACATGGTGCTCTACAACCAATAAATGTGAGGCAACCATCAACCGTTTATATACGTGGTGCACTGTGAGTGGTTGTAGAGCATCACGTGGTGCTCTTTTAGAGCACTAAAAAAAATCTCTTTAATCTTGTTTTACCAAACACATCAAAGCTACCACCAACACATAAAATAAAAACAAGCTGAGTAATTATAACATCTAAGGATGAAAATCAAGGAAACCATATTCGGTTATTGTGTACTTACCAAAGACCAGTAAGCTTTTGACCTCGGTGGAATCAAATCCTCCGTTGTTACCTTCAGAAAAGCAAGAAAATAGAAAAAGCTTCAATACAGGTCTACGTTGAAGGCTAGGGTTTCAGATAAAGCCATTATCATAAAAAAAGTACTGCATGAATACACAGTTACGCAGAAAACACAATTGTTGGGGATGGAGAAGTACCAGAATCGTTCGCAGAAGTACTCATGATGATGATACAACGTTCCTTTCACTTTTCTTTTTTCGTTTCACAATTGCAAATATTGATAATATGTGTGTTCAGGAAGAAAGAGGTTTTACGTTTCTTCCTCTGCAAACCAAAACATACGGCCGGCGGAGGAAGAACCTATAATACCCCTACGTGGTATCTAAAATACCAAAATACCCAAAATCCCAAAATGCATTCTCTATTCTCAAAAAAAAAAAAAAAAAAAAAAAAAAAAATACAATCTCTTTGAAATCTCATCTCCGACTTGAGGTTTCCATGAATGAAACCGCGTTTTCGAGTATGGGCTTTTGTGTGAAGATTGATTAAACATGAGTTAATCTCAATTTTCGATTAATAAGCTTTTTTTTTTCTTTTCATTTTTGGCTAGGTAATTGAGGCTGTTTTTTTTCTCTTTTGTTTTAGAAAAAGTTCTTCTAATTTTCTTGTAACTAGGTTTTATTTTTTTTGAGGGAAAAAATAGTTTCATTAATAGTGGGTTGTCACGCACAAGAGATCTGTGTAAAATACATTTTCAGCCCGCTGCGGAATGACCGAGTAATACGACATATCGTCCTCAACATAGCCTTATTGAGCAAAAGAGTGTCCTAATTGATTAGCATTCCTAACAGCAAAAGAAAAGGAGATGCTACTGAAATATTTTGATAGTTCTTTGCACTCCTCCAGAAAATCTTTCATCTCCGCCAAAGTTGTAGCTGACTTTAGTTTCCCAAGATTTTCATTCTTCAACAGCTTAATCGCCACTAAAGAGTCGGACTCAACCTCAACATGCTGAAAGTGCAATTCCTTCGCGAGGCGAAGGCCCCCTTCAATGGCAGCGAGCTCAGCCACCAACGGCGACCTCGGACGAGGAATTCTTTGGTGCCCACCTGTGATGAAATTGCCGTAATCTCGAATCAGGCTGCCTATTCCAGTTGCAACACCAAACACTGACCAGGAGGCATCCGAATTGATTTTTATGTAACCCGGGTCTGGGCATTCCCAGTGTCCATCTTCAGGTTTCAGAAAATTGTCCTCCAACAAGCCTCTGAATTTGGCTTCTTTGAGCCGTAGGAGGTGATCTCTTCCCATATTAGCAACTTCAGATGCCAACTTCGAGCTGTTGTTGAAGCGAAAGTCGTTTCTTTGACGCCAATCCGCCCACACAGTGACAACAAATACCTCACAAAAATCCACCAATCTATTATTGAGCACTGAAAAGATTACGTCTTTGGCATTGCCAGAAAGAGATTTCGCAAAGCTATCTCCCATTGTTTCCTCCAAATCTGCTGGGCAAAATCACAGTGAAATAAAACATGCTCCTCCGACTCTATATTATCCTCACACAGCTGGCACATTGTCGGAACCATCATACCTCTATTTGTCAAGTTTGTAGCCACAGCAAGAGATGAATGCCAAGCTCGCCAGGTGGTTTGTAAAATCTTTTTTTAGCCGTTTCAGTCGCCTGAATTTTGACAGCCATGGCCTATTAATATGACCTGAAGATGTAGACGGCTCGCCTTTATATCTTACTAATTGGGTTTTTGTAGATAGTGCATTCCAGATAGACAGAGCATAGCCACGTGGCAGCCATCCAGCACATCTGACTATGCTCCGCATACACCAGATCACTGATCATACTTGTCCATATGGGGGCTGCGAGACAGGGCCACCCGCGATACCAACCACACGGGAGCTTGTAGGGACTTAGTGGTTTGGAGGCTAGAGTAAGGCCCGTCGCGCGTGAACGACATCATAGCTCGCGCACGACCATTGGTAACTGACTGAGAGGTTTAAGGCTTACGTGTCCCATAAATGCGGTTGATCTCATAACGGTCCCCTACTTACATTGACGAGTGTGTAACGTGCACTACATATACGGTCGAATGTGCCGTTATGAGGCTATCATTAAGCCGCCATTAATGGGCGCATTAACCCCCATAACGGTCACTTCCCCACTATATATAGGAACGTTAGCTCTCCATTGCAACTCTCGGATCCTCAACCAAAAAAACCACACTGTCTCTCTCTCAAGAACAGTTACCATTGCTTACTCTCTCCCTACTCACTATCGTTCATTTCTCTGTGTTCATATTCTCACTCCCTACTTGAGGTGTACACTTGGATCTCCCCCGAGGATTTCCTTGTACACAATTTGGTGAACCCTACGTGAAATCATCCACCTTCAAAGCTTCAACCAATCAACCTAGTAACCATATCTCTTGAAGCTAACCTTTGTGATGGTGATCAATCTCCTCTGAGGGAAGAAACCCCGAGAGAGGAGAACCCCAACACCAACACAAACACTAACACCAAGACAGCTACTGTGAGCAATCCCTCTCTAGAGATGCTACAGGCCACAATCCAAAGCCAAGCCAAGGCCATGCAAGCTCAGTCCGCCTAGATCACCCAAATCATGGAGATCATGGGAGGATTTGTTCAGAACACTGCTCAGGGGGCTTTAGCCCCACCACTAGCAACCCAGCTGCCTCCACCAAGGGTAACCACAACCTCTATGGTGCACATGTGTGTCCCACCAAACCCACAATCTTCTCTCCCCATTGGTCCTGCACCCCAGGCACTAAGGCTCCAATCAGGTTCGTCCCTAATATCTGCCGGGAATCTCTCTCCATACCCCACGTTGCCTTCGCACGCGAATGGGGCCCAAGGGAGTTATGCACCTCCACCTCCCTATGATCCCAACATGTCCTATATTCTGGGTTTTGCTGTGACACCGTCGTCAACCCCTGGGGAAATACGCCTGCTAACGTTGCGGCTCTAGAACAAGGCTTAGACAACATTATTGCAAATCAGAGTTTTGCGGTAACTGTCATCCTAAAAGTTGAACGTGCACCTCCTATCCCGCGGGACATATATTTGATGCCCAATTCTGGCGGGTACAAGGCGCCCAAGTAGGAAAATTTCGATGAGGTCAGCGGGAATGTGCACGAACACGTGATGAGATTCGTTGACTTGATGGGCCCGCATGGAGTTGATACTAGACTACTTATGCGTGAATTCCCTAAATCCCTGGGAACTGTCGCGTATAAATGGTACAGGACCCTCGAAGCAGGTTCTGTCAATACGTGGGAAGACATGGTGAAGAAATTATACACCAAATTCTTCCGAGTTGAGGAGAAGGTCACCGCTATCCATCTTTCCCGCATGCACCAGAAACACGATGAGGAGGGAGTCGCCTTCATCAAGAGGTTTGGAACCAGGTCCTTGGAGTGCATTGATAAAGTGTTAGAAAGCCGCCTGGTGGAGATATGCCTTCAGGGCATGCACGACGAGTACAAATGTATGTTAATCAATTTGAATATGCCTACCTTTTCAAAGTTGATTGACTGCACCAGGAAAATTGAGCCACTGGTGGAAAAGCTGAAGAAGAGATATGCTAATGATCACGCGCCAGCAAGCTCTGGTTTCAAGATTGGGAGGTTCAGCTACAAGCGTGGATGGGATGTTGAAGTGAAGGCAGTATCGTCCCCTCACAAGCAACAGCGACCCACGCCTAGGGAGGCACCACCCTTTCCATGTTCGATCGAGGACGCGATAACTCTTTGTAAGAGTTGGCGGAAGGATGGAATTTTACCAGCATTGGAGCATAAGCCTTCTGGAGAGCAACTGCGAGATCTCAGGTGGTGGGAATGTCACGGGAATGTCATGCACCCAACAAGGGAATGCAATAAGCTCAGATGGCTGGTGGACTGAAAGATCAAGGAGGGACAGTTGGTCGTCGATGAACCAGCTAAGGATGTGCGTAGCAATCCCTTGCCGTCTCATGCGCAGCAGGAACCCAAGGGAAAAGATATAGCCATGATTTCAAACATGAACCTTAAAGAGGTCGCAGATGCAGGAATCCCAGTGGTTTGCGAAATCTGCGAGGAAAAAGATTATGGCGTGGACACGGAAGATTCACGTGCCGAAGGAATGAAAGATTCCAACAAGTTTGAGAACTTCTTCAACGACATGAATTTCTCAGCACCTACAGGCACAAGATGATGAAGGCCATTTTACGAGTGGCAGAAGACTATGGAGAAGAACTTGTCATCTCAAACTCCAAAGTCATCAAGGCCACGCGATCAAGTGGCCTAGTCATGGAATTCGATGAGTCGGATAAGTAGGCAGACGCGAACCACTAGAGGCCGTTGTATGTGACTGCCGTTATCATTGGTATTGAGTTTAAGAGAGCTTTCGTTGATGGAGGAGTTGCGGTGAATGTGATTCCACTCAGTACCCTCGAGCTGGCTGGCATCCCAGAGAATAAAATCGTCAAGAGACCATCACCATTGATGGGTTTTGGAAGCGACTCCAGAATGACTGTCGGATGGATTCGACTTGGAATCCAGATTGGCCTGATCAAGTGTTCTGCTAAGTTCCATGTCATCGACGCCAAAAACACTTATCATATGATTATTGGTCGAGCATGGATTCACCGCTTCGATGTCGTGCCTTCTATGGCCCATCAAGTGATGAAGGCCATTTGGAGAGACAAAGTGGTTGCAATACCCGCCTTGGTGAATCCTTTTAACCTGGAAGAGGCACACTTGTCTGAAGCGGTGTGGTTCACGGAAATGGCGAACGAAACTACTCCAGCTCCGTTTCATCCGAAGCCCTTACCCAAATGGGATGATATCAAGGACCAGTCACTAGATGGGGTGATGGTGATGCGAGAAGCGACGATGGGAAAGCAACTTGTACGGGAGGAAGCACCTAAAATAACTTATAGCAAGAAGAACGTCTACACCCTGAAGAGGGTTTTCGAGCATACAAGGAAGGCATGCAGGTAGGCAGCTTCTATTCCAATGGAAAGAAGTGCTATTGCATCTGAAGGTGCGCGGGGTCATCTTCAAACTGTCCCATCGAAGGTGTCCCTGAGAAAATTTACGAGCTGATAGAAGCTCTAGGCAAAGATAAGGGAAAGACACTGCTGGAAGAATTGAAAGAAGCTCCTGAATGCATGGAGGATCACCTAAAACCTCAGAAACAAGAATTGAAGGAGGTATTCTTGAGCCCGACTGAGGAAAAGAATAGGGAAATATTATTGAGTGCAGATCTTAACAACGAGGAGGAGCGAGAATTGCTCGAATTGCTGAAGGAATTCAGGGACGTTTTCGCGTGGGACCACGACGAAATGCGGGGGCTAGACCAGGACATTACCATGGATAGACTAGATGTTATCCCAAGGTCGAAGCCAGTAAAACAAAGCGCGAGGCACTTTCTTCCTGAAATTAATGTTAAGATAAAGGAGGAGATAGTGAAATTGCTAAATGCAAAATTCATCGAGCCCAATCACCATCCCACCTGGTTGGCTAATATTGTGCCTGTCCTGAAAAAGAACGGGAGCCTTCGCATTTGTGCCGACTTTAGAGACCTGAATAAGTTCTGCCCAAAGGATAATTTCCCGTTGCCAAACATAGATCTGCTGATCGACTCTAGTGCGGATCATGGAATGTTTAGCTTCATGAATGGATTTAGCGGCTATAATCAGATCAAAATGGACCCAGAAGATGCGAAGAAGACGACGTTCATCAAACCTGTAGGGGTCTTCAACTATACAGTTATGCCTTTTGGTCTAAAGAATGCAGGAGCTACTTATCAACGTGCGATGATGGCATTATTTCATGATATGATGCATCAGGAAGCTGAGTTCTATGTGGACGAATTGATGGTCAAGTCAAGGCAGAATAAGAATCATTGGAAAGACTTGAGGAAAGTCTTTGAAAGGTGGCGAGCTTTCCAGCTGAAAATGAACCCCATGAAGTTCGCGTTTGGGGTAACTTCAGGAAAATTATTGGGCTGTGTAATTCACTGGCATGGGATTGAGCCTGATCCCGCGAAGATCTCGGCAATTACCAACTTACCTACGCCACAGTCTCTGAGTGCACTAAAGACATTTATGGGAAAGATGTCGTACCTAAGGAGATTTATACCAGCTATTGCAGAGCTGACCTTTTACTTCGGCAATTTGCTAAAAAAGAACACAATATTCTTGTGGACAGAGGAGCATCAAGCTGCGTTCGAGAAGTTGAAGAAATTATTAGCATCTCCGAGGGTTATGATCGTACCTCAACTGTGATCGCCTCTGCTACTGTACCTAACTTCAAAACAAAGATCTATTGGAGCGTTGCTGGCTCAGGAGTTTGAGGGACAAGAAAGGTCGGTGTACTACGTCTCGCGTATAATCCAGTCTGCGGAATCCAGGTACACAGACATTGAGCGTCATTGCCTCGCTTTATTTTTGCTATTGAAAAACTAAAGCACTATTCCGCTTCCCCCAAAGTGGTCATCATAACAAAGAACAATCATATATATTTATTGGGACACTCGCCTCCTTGTGGGAGTCTAGCAAAATGGTACATGACCATTTCCCAGTATGACATAGTCTGTGCGCGACCAAAGGCCATCAGATCCCAAGCACTGGCTAACTTGTTGGCACAGTTCCTGGACGAAAATTGTGAGCCAGTAGTAGAGGAGGAACTCGAAGGGCCGGATATATGCGCCATCAACCACCTTTATTGGAAGCTGCACTTTGATGGATCATCGACAAGGTCAGGGGGTGGAATTGGAGCTGTATTAATTAAGCTTGATCAAGAGGTCTTCCAAATGTCGACCAAGCTAGAATTCACGGTGACCAACAATGAGGTTGAAAACGAAGCTCCGATCGCAGGATTACTTGCAGCCAAGACCTTGGAAGTTCAGAATCTCATTGTAATGGGAGATTCTAAGCTGATAGTAAAGAAAGCTTCAGGTGAGTACGAACTGAAGGAGATTAACTTGCTCATGTAGGGTTTTGATTCATGGATGCGCAACGGAATCAAAAACAAACATAACCCATGCAAAAACCTCCAAGGATCACAAGTCAAGAGACATAACGATGGTAAGAGAAGAAATCAATAACACACCTTAGGGTTTCTCCTTTGATGACTTCAAACGCGAATTATGTCACGTTCTGTATAGTTGATCCACGCCTAGAGTTGAATACTAGATCTTCCAATCCTTGGTGCTAGCCCAGAATGAGGAAGAGGAAGAATAATCACGCAAAACGAGATGAAACAAGGAGGTTTCGGCCTCCTTTTTGCCGGCGGCAGCTCCTCTTTGCTTGCTTGCTCTCTCCTTTTTGTTCTCTCCCACTCAAGTTATGATCAATAAGGTCATAAGTGTGGGAAGGAAGGAAGGAGTGCCCTTTTTATAGTCCAACAAATCCTTGTCAACTACATAAAGGACCTATTCTAGTCCTACTAGAATTCAATTTAGTCCCTTCCTTGCAAATTAGTCCTACTAAGTTTGCAAGGTGTTGCAAAGTGATCCTTCTAATTAATTAATCCAATTAATTAATTACCAAATCTAGCTCAACTCTATATAGCGTGTGACCCCATAGGTTCTATCTAGTTGGTAGCAACAATTTGCTAATATGGAGCGGTTTCTAGCAAAACATCCATTCTAGCCAACTAATAGAATAGTCATCTTGACAAACCTTGTAAAAGTAATTGTCTCATACCTTTGTCTCTATATCTGGATTGGACACGAGACATACAAGTCACACTCGTACATCCAATCCACAGTTTCTCGATCCATGGGAATAGCCTTATTCGTGCAAATAACATCAATATTCCATATTGATTTATTTGAGTCTGGCCAGACATTCTATAAGCACTATCCCTCGAGTGGCCTAGGATATTTTCTCCCGTTATGTGGGAGGGATAAATTCTATCTACGTCCACTACGATCTCTAAGCTTGCTTCTTATTGTATCCGGTACACGCCTTTATAAATACCCAGTTAAAGTGTAGTGTTTAACGCTACCAAAATCACAATAATTCACAACTAGAATATCTAGTGACTTTAAGTCTAAGGATGACAATACCATTGCACCACGAGAAGCACTTGTGACTTAACATAACGTGTATGTAGCCTTCTCGGAGATGGGTCAATCCAGTGCGTCATTACCCTTAATGCAAACCTATGTGTTGGATCATGATATCTCCATATATATCCAACCCCATACTAGTCTATAGATGATTGTCCTGTTAATCATTATACTGGACTAGGGATATTTAAGATAAACAACACAATTGTAAATCTAAGGACTTCATTATATTAAATATCCAATAAATAATAAAATGAATTTTCTAGCCACAAATAAATTCATACTAAACTAGATTGCCTCTAGGGAATCTATTCCAACAGTCTCCCACTTGCACCAGAGCCAATCTAGCGCATCTCGTATGCCCATACTCCTAGTGTGCCCTTCATGCTTCCACTGCGCAAGCGGCTTTGTAAGCGGTCTGACAGATTCTCATCTGTAGGAATCTTGCATATCCGAACGTCTCCTCTATCGATAATATCTCGAATAAGATGGAACTTTCTGAGCACATGCTTGGATTTCTGGTGCGACCTGGGTTCCTTCGATTGCGCGATCGACCCAGTGTTGTCATAGTTCAACTCAACTGGATCCGCAATGCTAGGAACCACACCAAGTTCAGAAACAAACTTTCTGATCCAAACAGCTTCCTTTGCTGCGCCATTTGCAGCAAAGTACTCAGCCTCTGTTGTAGAATCATCCACCGTCTCTTGCTTGGAAATCTTCCAGCTCACTGCTGCTCCATTCAGGAAAAACACATATCCCGACTGTGATCTAAAGTCATCTCTGTCGGTTTGGAAGCTTGCATCAGTGTAACCCCTTACACGCAACTCTTCCTCACCGCCAAATATCAAGAAAGCGTCCTTAGTTCTTCTCAAGTACTTTAGGATGTTCTTGACTGCAATCCAGCGACTCTCACCCGGATTGGATTGGTATCTGCTTGTCATACTCAAGGCATATGACACATCTGGTCTAGTACATAACATGGCGTACATGATAGATCCTATGGCTGAGGCATGAGGAATTCTACTCATGCGTTCCTTCTCAATCTCATTGGAAGGACAACCACTATTCGAAAGAGTGATTCCATGTGACATGGGCAAGAATCCCTTCTTGGAATCTTGCATGTTGAACCGCTTCAACACCTTGACAATATATGTACTTTGACTTAGGCCTAGCAGTCTCTTAGATCTATCTCTATGGATCTTTATACCGAGTATATAGGCTTCTTCCCCAAAGTCCTTCATTGAGAAACACTTCCCTAGCCAATCTTTAACAGATTGCAGCATGGGAACGCCGTTTCCAATGAGTCGTATGTCATCCACATACAAGACCAGAAAAGCTACAGAGCTCCCACTAACCTTCTTGTAGACACAAGACTCATCTTCGTTTCTGATGAAGCCAAACTCTTTGACTACTTCATCAAAACATCGATTCCAACTCCTAGAAGTTTACTTCAATCCATAAATGGATCGTTGCAGCTTACAGACTTTGTTAGCTTGCTTTGGATCTTCAAAACCCTCCGATTGTATCATATACACGTCCTCGAGGAGATTCCCATAAAGAAATGTTGTTTTGACATCCATCTGCCAAATCTCATATTCATGGTATGCTGCAATTGCAAGTAGGATTCGGATGGATTTGGTCATAGCGACTGGTGAAAAGGTTTCATCATAGTCAATACCATGAATCTGTCTGAATCCTTTAGCCACCAATCGGCCCTTATAGGTAATCACATTACCATCCATGTCGATCTTCTTCTTGAAGACCCACTTGCACCCTATGGGCCGCACCCCTTCGGGTGGTTCCACCAAAGTCCATACTTTGTTGGTGTACATGGATTCCATATCGGATCTCATGGCTTCTAGTCACTTCTGAGAGTCTGGGCCTTTCATGGCCTCTTCATAGGTAGTAGGCTCATCAATGAGCATCGTTTCACCGGAATCAGTCACGGGAAGTCCATACCTCTCGGGTTCCTGGCTCACTCTACTAGATCTACGAAGTTCTTGTGTTACCTGAACAGACTGTTCCACAACTGTTTGTGGTTCCTGTTCATGTTCATAATCGGTTCAGTGATTTGTTGTTCTTGAATCTCTTCAAGTTCTACAGTCCTCCCACTTGCTTCTTTAGAGACAAACTCTCTTTCTAGAAACACGTCGGTCCGAGCAACAAACACTTTGTTCTCGGTTGGATTGTAGAATTAGTAACCCTTAGTTTCCTTCGGGTACCCCACAAATTTACACTTATCCGATTTTGGCCCCAGCTTGTCTGATTGTAAACGTTTTACATAGACATCGCAGCCCCAAATCCTCATGAACGACAGTGTGGGACGCCTCCCACTCCACATCTCATGTGGTGTCTTCATGACTGATTTAGATGGAACATGGTTAATGGTGAAAGCTGCACTTAATAGAGCGTGGCCCCAAAACGATAATGGAAGATCGGTTTGACACATCATAGATCGAACCATATCCAATAGGGTTCGATTCCTCCTCTCAGACACGCCATCCCATTGTGGCGTTCCCGGTTGAGTGAGTTGGGACAAGATCCCACACTCTCTAAGATAGTCGTCAAACTCTTGGCTCAAGTATTCTCCTCCACGATCTGATCGTAGAGGCTTGATACTTTTGTCAAGTTGCTTCTCTACTTCATTCTTGAATTCTTTGAACACTTCAAAGGATTCAGATTTGTCCCTCATGAGGTACACAAATCCATATCTACTGTAATCATCAGTAAATGTAATGAAGTAGACGTAACCACCCCTGGCAGGCGTGGCAAATGGCCCACACACATCAGTATGTATGAGTGCCAATTGCTCATTAGTCCACTCACCTTTCTTATTGAAAGGGGACTTTGTCATTTTTCCCAATAAACAAGCCTCACAAGTCTCATATGATTCAAAATCAAATGAGTCTAGTAGTCCATCCTTATGGAGTCTAGATACACGTTTCTCGTTTATATGGCCTAAACGACAGTGCCATAACTAAGCAGGATTTAAATCATTTATTTTAATCCGCTTGGTATTAATGTTGTTGACAGGATTGCTTAGATCAAGGACATACAGTCCATTAAATAATTGCGCACTAAAATAGTGAATATTATTCAAATAAAAGGAACAACAATTGTTCTTTATTGAAATAATAAAACCTTCCTTATCCAAAAAAGAAATAGAAATAATGTTTCTGCTCATAGAAGGCACAAAATAGCAATTATTTAATTCTAAAACTAATCCTGAATGCAGAGATAGCTCGCACACGCCCATGGCCAACGCAGCAACTTTATCTCCATTCCCAACGCGCAGATCTATCTCCCCTTTAGCCAATCTTCTACTTCTCTTTAGATCCTGCACATTCGACAAATGTGAGATCCACATCCAGTATCTAATACCCATGATGTAGAGACAGTTAAATTGACATCTACAACAAAAATACCTGGTGGTGGTGGAATCACTATTCCAAGCCTCTTGTCCTCCAGATATTTTGGGCAGTTCCTCCTCCAGTGTCCAGGCTGACTGCAGTAGTGACCCTCACCTTTAGTCACACCTTTGGCATTGCCACCAACAGGCTTAGGGGCAGGTTCCTTGGACTTGGAAACTGATTTTCCTTTGCCCTTGGAGGATGAGGCAAACCTTTTGCCCTTTCCTTTCTGCACCATCATAATGGCCTTGCCCTTACCCTTGTTGATGCTTTGTTCAGTTGTACTCAACAAATTGAGCAAATCTGGCAGTGGTTTCACGATCTCGTTCATGATGAACTGTCCATAACTTTCGGGCAACGATTGCAACACGAGATCGGTTGCCAACTCTTGGCCGACCGAGAACCCAAGTCGGGCGAGATTCTCCAAGTACTCGATCATACGGAGTACATGGGGTCCCACCGGGTTCCCTTCTGCCAGATGACACTTGAACAATTCCTTAGAGACCTCATACCTCTCAACCCTTGCCTGCTCTTGGAAGAGCTGCTTCAGATGCTCGATCATATCGACAACATTCATGTTTTCGTGTTGCTTATAAATTCAGAATTCATGGTGCATAGCATAAGGCAGGCCGCATCATTAGCGTCATCAACACCCTTTTGATACGTCTTTAGGGCTGCAGGTGTTTGGTTCTCTGGACCTGCTAGACCTGCTGGAACATGCTCCGCTATTGCGTACAGTTTCTTCTCTTGCTTGAGAACGATTATCAAGTTTCTGTACCAATCAAGGAAGTTGGTTCCAGAGAGCTTGTCCTTCTCAAGGACAGATTGTAGGGAATGTTGTGAACTCGATGAGTTGTTTGCCATTTGGAATTCTACAAAAAGAAAAATACGCAAGTTTTAGTATTTGTGAATTTTTGACTATATTTAATAATGGCTAGTTTATCAAATATAGCTTCCACTATTTTTCTACGGATTAATAACCCTCAAGATATTAATGCGGAAAATATCCTTATATTTTCTAGTGGGCCAATATCCATGTTTCATCTCCTTATGAGCTTGCTTTGGCAAGTCGCCCATAATTTGACTACTTTAGGTAGGAACAATTCTAATAGCATCCCTTATGCAACTCTTGGTTCAATTGGGCAAATAACTCATTATTTATCGATCCACATGGATAATCCTAATTGATTGCCTCTAGGTTTCTTAATCATATTAATAGCCTAGTTGTGTTCAAACTCTTATTTAAACAATTGCACATTACTAGCTTGTGCCATCACATTCCATCATTATGAACCAAGTCGCCATGCTTTGGCACGCACGAACTTGATAAATCATGATAATAATGAGTGTTAAATAACGAGAAGGCAAGAACACAATATTTGAATTTTGAGGGATTCAGAATTCAATTTTAATTGTTTTGTTGATCAATATCAACTAATCTATCTATTTGAGTTTGGGCACAACTCCAAATAATAGATCCGGGTTGTCTAATTATCTTATTATCCTAATTGCATGCATCATCCATACACCAACCACAAAATAATAAGACAATAAAATAAACAACCACAGACAAAATAAAACGTGATGTGAATATGGCCTTTTCTAGACTAAGAAAATTCCAAGCCAATGGAATTTTCTATGAACCCTAAAAGCAAACACATCTTCATGCTTCTTGATCTTTTGGTCCATCCTTCATAGTCATGTGGAATGTTCCATGCTCCATGCTCCATCTTTTGTGGCTCCTTTTGGCTTTGGGCTTCTTTTCTTCAATCTTGGCTAACAATCTACTATATCTAGCACTAGCTAACAACTATACTAAATAAAATAAATCTCACAAGTTGAGAAAAAAATGGCTCGCATGCCATAAAACCCTAATTAATTATTATAATTAATTGATCAGCTCGTTGGCCTTAAACCAAACCACAAAAATTAAACATCCACAACGAACCACATCCTAAGGCCATATCCAATCACCATGCGATTTGCACATAAACAGTTAAAATCAAATTTTAACGCGCTTGGTCAATTTTAATTGATTTTAGGATTTTCTAGGGTTAAAACGGTCCATGGGGCCCAACAATCTAATTGCCCGGGCTCAAAAGAGAACCGTAAAGGCCTTGGGCCGGCCGGCCCCTAGCCCACGCGGCTAGGCCGCGGGATAGGGCTGCCCCGGCCCCTAGGTCGAGCCTTGCTTCGGCGGCAAGCAAGGAGGGGCGGTCCCTAGGGGGGCCCGAACCTCCTTTGGGAGTTGTTTCCAAAACAACTCCCTTACTTGGTGCCCAAGTTTGGTTATTTCCTTGTATGGGAAGAACTCCTTCTTCCATAAGGATGCCCAAACCCTAGATCTAAGATCCTAAAATTTCTCAAACTCACTAATTCATGCATCCAATGCAAAAACTAGGCCTTGTTATGATAGATTATTGACAAATTGCATCATATGCTTGATTTGTCTTGTTTTACGCGATAAACAACAATTTTAAGGTGTAAAACTATCAAAACGTAACACATAAACAACGTTTATGCTCTACGACCTGTGGCTTTGATACCACTACAGGTTTTGATTCATGGATGCGCAACAGAAACACAAACAAACATAACCCATGCAAAACCCTCCAAGGATCACAAGTCAAGCGACATAAAGATGGTAAGAGAAGAAATCAATAACACACCTTAGGGTTTCTCCTTTGATGACTTCAAACGCGAATTATGTTACGTTCTCTATAGTTGATCCACGCCTAGAGTTGAATACTAGATCTTCCAATCCTTGGTGCTAGCCCGGAATGAGGAAGAGGAAGAAGAATCACGCAGAACGAGACGAAACAAGGAGGTTTCGGCCTCCTTGTGGCCGAAGGGGACGGGCGGCGGCAAAAGGGGGGGGGCTCCTCTATGCTTGCTTGCTCTCTCCTTTTTGTTCTCTCCAACTCAAGTTATGATCAATAAGGTCATAAGTGTGGGACGGAAGGAAGGAGTGTCCTTTATATAGTCCAACAAATCCTTGCCAACTACCTAAAGGACCTATTCTAGTCCTACTAGAATTTAATTTAGTCACTTCCTTGCAAATTAGTCCTACTAAGTTTGCAAGGTGTTGAAAAGTGATCCTTCTAATTAATTAATCCAATTAATTAATTCCCAAATCTAGCTCAACTCTATATAGCGTGTGACCCCATAGGTTCTATCTAGTTGGTAGCAACAATTTGCTAATATGGAGCGGTTTTAGCAAAACATCCATTCTAGCCAACTAATAGAATAGTCATCTTGACAAACCTTGTACAAGTAATTGTCTCATCCCTTTGTCTCTATATCTGGATTGGACACGAGACATACAAGTCACACTAGTATATCCAATCCACAGTTTCTCGATCCATGGGAATAGCCTTATTCGTGCAAATAACATCAATATCCCATATTGATTTATTTGAGTCTGGCCAGATATTCTATAAGCACTATCCCTCGAGTGGCCTAGGATATTTGCTCCCGTTATGTAGGAGGGAAAAATTATATCTACGTCCACTACGATCTCTAAGCTTGCTTCTTATTGTATCCGATACACGCCTTTATAACTACTCAGTTACGGTGTAGCGTTTAACGCTACCAAAATCACAATAATTCACAACTAGAATATCTAGTGACTTCAAGTCTAAGGATGACAATACCATTGCACCACGAGAAGAACTTGTGACTTAACATAACGTGTATGTAGCCTTCTCGGAGATGGGTCAATCCAGTGCATCATTACCCTTAATGCACACCTATGTGTTGGATCATGATATCTCCATATCAATCCAACCCCATACTAGTCTATAGATGATTGTCTTGTTAATCATTATACTGGACTAGGGATATTTAAGATAAACAACACAATAGTAAATCTAAGGACTTCATTATATTAAATATCCAATAAATAATAAAATGAATTTTCTAGCCACAAATAAATTCATACTAAACTAGATTTCCTCTAGGGCATCTATTCCAACACTATAAGGGACCTGGGGGAATTATGATGTGATGCGTGACGGATGAAGAAGGTCGAGCAGTGTTGGAGAAAATCCATCAACATTCCTGTGGAGAAAATGAGATTTCCATCTACAGAAAGGCGCAGAGATATGAAATCCACTGGCCTCGAATGGCGTATCTTGCTCTTAACATACAAAGCAACTGCGAAAAGTGCGCGCTGATAAAAGACTCCTTGGAGGTCGCTGTAATCGAAGATGAGGATTGGCGGAGACCTAAAATCGATTACCTGCAAGATGGAACTTTGCCAAGCAACAGGAAGGAACCTGACAAGCTTAAGAGAAAAGCAGCCCGATACATCTTGCAAGAAAATTTATCTTGGCGGAAAGGACACAATGAGA
Source organism: Linanthus parryae (assembly GCA_023055425.1). Taxonomy (NCBI): domain Eukaryota; kingdom Viridiplantae; phylum Streptophyta; class Magnoliopsida; order Ericales; family Polemoniaceae; genus Linanthus; species Linanthus parryae. The sequence continues at coordinate 75,555,426 of JALGPY010000006.1, read as the reverse complement.
ACTTACTCAGGTGTCTGAACGGTCAAGAAATCCAGGAGGTCATGGAAATGTCTCATCAAGTGGAACAACTAGGGGCGCGAAGTTATGCTGGCAGCTTTTAACTGTTGGCTTCTTTTGGCCAACCATGGAAGATGATTGTAACGCGAAGGTCAGTAGATTCCAGCAATGTCAATTCCATGGCAACCTAGTTCACGCTCCCACAGTTGATTTGCACGCGTTAGGAACCCCTTGGCCGTTTCACACTTGGTCCTTGGATTTTATTGGTCCGATCCGACCTTCATCGCGTGGGAACCAATTCATTCTTACTGGAACAGAGCAATTTAGCAGATGGGTTGAGGCGGTCCCATTCAAGACGTCAAATGCATTGGTTGTGGTCAAGTTCATACAGGAGAATATTATTTACCGCTTTGGGATTCCCAATACTATCTTGTACGACAATGTAACTCCCTTCTTTAACCGACAAGTGGCTTCAAAACTAATGGAGCATAACGTAAGGCATGTGTGCTCGACGCCTTACTACCAAAAAGGAAATGGACCAGCGGAAGCCACAAACTAGACATTGCTCAGAATTCTAAGAAAAATGGTAGCGGATGATCACAAAAAGTGGGCAGACTCTCTGGGTACGGCGCTTTGGGCGTATTGCACATCATCGAGGACTCCTACAGGGACTTCTCTGTTTCTCCTTTGCTATGGAGCTAAAGCAGTGGTCCCTGCTGAGGTCAAGGTAAACTCTGCGAGACCGGCCTTTAGCGCCTTGTATGAAAATGAGCGCGATCATGATCTCATTTTTCTCGACGAGAAGCGCGAACAGGCCAAAGGGACAAATACCAAATACAAGGAAAGAATCTCGCGGGCCTACAATAAAACTGTCCAGCACCGGGACTCCCAGTATGAGATTTGGTCCTAGCTTCTGACCACTGTATTCGCGAAGCACCTCATCCCAATTTTGCCGCTAACTGGGAAGGACCTTTTAAGGTGAAGGAAGTCTTTGAAAGCGGCTATTGCACTATTCTACGATGCCACGGGACTGCTGCAACTCCCACTCCCATCAACATGCGATGGCTTAAAAAGTATTATCCCTAACTCTACTTTTTGGTTTTTTTTACCTACATTGTATGCTTCTTATATCCTCCCATATGAGGATCCAATTAAGGATAACAATCCCATATGAGAGCTCTTTTATCAACTGTTGTTTAGATCATACTTTGCATAAAAGTCAAACGCGAGTTTAAAGGCCTATCTTCCTGGATAGCAATCTATTCTAAGCCTATATGTCTAGGTAGCAGCAACATGCAAGCGTAAGCCTATCTACTTTGATAGCACCAATAAGATTTAAGCCTATATGTTTAGATAGTAGCCAAATTCAATTTAAAGCTATCTGTTTAGATAGCAGCCAAATACGATTCTAAGCCTATCTGTCTAGATAGCAGCAAGAACTGAGCCTATCTCTTTAATAGCATCACCATGCGAAGAAATACTGGCTTGCTCATAAGTCTATTATAGCACCTACGCGCGATACTTGCAAGGCATGAATTTGTCAACACAACAAAATAGAACTCAATGTTGAAAAGGCAGAAGCAGAAACAAAAAGGGCGCTTTTTTATAAGAAAAACTTGGAAACAGAGAATCCATACATCAAAAGCGTTCTCACAGAACATCCAAAACTCTTACAAAGGACTTGTAAACTATAGAAACTACTACGAGTGACTCGTCGTCATCATCGACGCCCTCGATCAAAACAGAGCTCCTGTCGAGGCCCCTGACATGGTGGGATGCCAGATGAACTTCAAAAAATGAAGGTTGCTGATGTGAAGAACAAATGAGACAACATCCCATGGGGCAGGAAGCTGATTGTGCAAAAGAAAATTACATCCAAATCATCACTCTCTGGTTCAGGCACTAGCTGCGGAGCGTCTTCCATCAGAGGTCATTCGAGGATAGTTTCCTTGACGGTGGCTAGGGAAAAGTCAGCTGCACTCCGATAAGAGAATTTACACCGCAGGTCTTTGGAAACCTTGGGCAAATCAACGTTACACCATAGGTATTTGGAAAGATTGGGAAAATCAACGGCTTCCTTCGTGGATTTATTGGGAGCCATTTCTATAGCACAACGGACACATACAAAGTTAGAGATCCAGAGCCACTACGAGTTGTTAAGTAGCGAAGAGCAATATAAAGAACAACAAAAACTCACAGGAGGTTGCATGATTATTCAAGCTTGGTTCCGGATCCACGAAGAAGAAGGAGAAATTTACTGGCCTAACTGTTTCTTGCTGCTGCTGGGAACTCTCTCTCTCTCTCATTCGTAAGCCCAAGGAGGAGGAAATGGTGAACAATGAAAGACCAGCTGCAGAAAGGGGTTTATATAGGACCTAGGAGGGTAACCCTTCAGTTCTTGGCTGAGTCAGCGATGCTTCGAAAACAGGCAAGAATCAATGACCTGTAAGATTTGCCTCGGGAATCGTCAAGAATTCGCAGACAACCCTTGGTTCACTGTGTAACGGAAATCCCCTACTAAAGGCTACTACGTTTCAGAAACTCTAGGCAATGATGACGGATCATGGGGACTAGGTTTTTCAGCCATTAAATTATTCAAAAAATCAAAAGACTCGCGTAAAGATACGCACGGTGGATTTTTCAAATCTTTACGGCAAGCGCATGCGCGATTCTGCATAAATATAGTAACGATACGCGAGTGTAAGCCTATTTTCTTAGATAGCAGCACAATAAGGTCTATCTGTTTAGGTAACAAAACCAAGGCCTACTCGCTTCGATAGAAAAATACGCGAGCATAAGCCTATCTGCCCAGATAGCAGCAGTGCACAATGCTAAGCCTATCTGTCTAGATAACAGTATTTTAATCAAGACCATTCATGAATAATAGCAAATCCTAAGTAGCTTACTTTCCAGAATTGACATGTGAGTAAAACAACGATCAAGAGCACGAGCCAAAAATAGCAAAACAATTCTTAACATGCGCGAAGTAGAAACAAGAGCAAAAGCCCGCGACCATGATTTGAATGGCGCAAAAGTTTACATCAGGCAATAGTTCAAAAGAGACGAGCTATTTCAGTACTAGACTACTAATCTTCGAAGAAGCCTTTCAGGATAGAGTCTTCAGCTGATAGCTTTATGCAATTAGTAGATAGTAGGTCCTGGCGATCCTTGTTTCTCTTGTGATGCTTCACAGCTTCCTCAAACTCTTTAATGTCTTTGTCAAGCACCTCCTTGCGCACCTGAAGGGCAGACTTTTCCTTGCTATAGTTGGTGCATTCGAGCCTGAGTCGCGCAGAATTGTTGATCTTGATTAGCCTTTGTATGAGGAAATCTAGGTTTAGTCTACCTGCTGCAACTTGCTGGAGGCCATTCGCGCTCGAAAGAAGACTTTGAGCACTAGTAACCGAGGTGCTTGAGGGAGTTGTATTACACATTCTTTCCAAGAGAGCAGCCATCTCTCTGAGAAGATCCCCTCTATCTCCGGGCGCTAGCTCCAGAATTATGGCAAGCGCAGTTGGATAAGATATGCGCACTTTCATAAGCCATTCAAGGCAAGCCTGATCAATACCTGTACATACAAAGATGGAAGGAAACCACTTAGTAAGAGCATAAGGTCATGTGTTGTGCATTGGAAGGAGAATTGTCTTACCAGTTCCCTCAACAATCTGCTGAAGTGAGGCAATAAGATTCGTTGTTTGACCACCACTGGAAGAGGCTATTGCAGCTAACCTTTGGTCTGTTAAAACTTCACGCGCGAAGTATTCCTCAGGGATGGCATAGTTCCTTTCAGAAACAACTGGTTCTGCAATCTGCGAGCTCCACACTGCCCATGGATTTTGACTATAGAGCATATCCAGGTCGAAGCCAGAGGATTCAACGACCATGCTTGGAAATGACAAGTTTTCACTGAGGCCCTCTAAGGATGCAACACCTCTTGAGGTATCTTGTGCAGGGGGAGCAGTCCTCGCTGACACCTCATTCGCGACTATAGGAGTATTGGTCTTGGAGGTCGCGTCTTGATGAGGCTCAATCATGGTTGCATATTCATTCCTTTCTCCTCCTGCTTCGCTTACAGGTGACGTCAGGTTGCGTTTCAAGAGTTGCAGCAACATCAGCACCAAGAGCGGGTGACTAAGCATCCATCATGTTCTGATCAGGCGCAATGCCACCTACATTAAACTCAGGTCCAGCATCACCTTCATTAGTTGGCACGTTATGAGTTGTAGGACTTGAAATCCCCGCCTCATCAGCAACCTCGACTCGCTCGACCATCTCAAAGGGGGGCCCCGATGCCAAAGCAGTTGCAGGAGAAACACTTGAAGGAGCTTCAAAAGTTGGAAGCACATTTTGCTCGAAAACATCAACTCTTGGGAAAGCTTCCCCATCCCTTTCTTCAGCACTTCGTTCCTTCTCTTGCTGAAGTGCCTCCTCCTCTTGCTCTTGCTCCATGATGAGTTCGAGGCGCTTGCTCTTAAGGTCAACCACTTCGGTACTAGACTTTGGCGGCGCAATCGCCACTTCTGCAGTAATGGCCCCTTGTGGTGCGGCTGTAGGCTCTTTAGTGCTAAGACCTTGAGGAACGGCTGCAACTCCTTCCACTTCCTTGTCTCCCTGATTGGCCTCAATAACAGAATGAGGCACGCGAAGCCGGTGGGATCTTTGTACCAATGGCTCCGCATCTTCTCCAAAGTAAATATTCACAGTTAGTTCGAAGATGAAAATCAATCATAAAAGCTGAGAGGGCTATGATGACAAGACCCACTTTTTCCGCTCTCATATGGAGTATCAGCGCAAAGATTATCGTCAATTCCTTTGGATTTACATGACCTGAGGTATGAAGTAAATCACTATTATAGAGCGAGGGTATATGAAGCATGATGATGCTAAGGAGGTGGATATACCTGAGGATTCCCCACACTGACCCCTTAACCATCTGCGAATATCATATCTAGATACCCCATGATATAATGCACTCAACAAAAGTTCATGGTGCGACAAAGCAAACTTAAAGATCGTACCTTCTTTATCTTCATCGCCAGTAAGGTCGTGGAGAGCGATCTGCGCTTGTTGCAACTGGTCAATAGTTGAACGTGTTTGCGGTGCTTGGCTTCTAGCCGGGCGCGAAGGAGGCCTTTTGGGAGGACCTCGTTCTTCAACACTTTTCTGCAAGGCCTCTTGGAGCTACCAATCTTCTTCTTCCTTTTCCTTCCTTTATCTTTCCTCAGCCATGGTCTTGGACTCTGCAAATGATTCTTCCTTAGTCATGACCACCTCCTCATCAGAGCTGTCGCTGCCTATAGCGAAGTGAAACAATGGAGATTCAACAAAGGGATTATCGTGAAAAAAAAGAGAGGAAGAAGAAAGAGGTGAGTACCTCTTCTCCTAAAAAATTTGGTCTTGGTAGCAGCCTTCTTGGCAGGAGGGGATTTCTTTGCTTGAGCAGCAGTCTCCTGGGCAGCAGGTTCGCTTCTAGGACACTTTGATTGTTGAGTGGCTGTGTCACTAGCCTCGGGCTCGTCAATAGTCCTCTTCTTCGCTGATGTCTTGCTAGAGGGTGCTAGGTAGGCCTCTAGTGCATCAGAGACCAATTTTTGGACTTCAGGAGACATAGGCATCTTCGGGGTAATACGAGTGTTAGGCGCGGTTTCCTTATTCGCTCGCAGAAAGTCTATAAAGCCTATGCTGCGATCCCCGGACGCGAAGCGTCTCAGAAAACACTGTTATAAAGAGGGGTAGATCAAGAGTTTGAACTGTTTACATATAAGGATGAAGAATATGTGCTCGAGCATACTTGTTTGAAGTCATCACGTACTTAACTTTTTCCATGAAAGAGTTCTGCTCGACAACAGCAGTATTTCATCAAGAATTAGTTGTACACACAGATGATGATCTTTATACAATATGGAATAGAAGCCATATTGCGAAGAGTCCCGGCCATGATTCGTCTTGAAAGGATATTCCTTTGTCAAAAGCGCAGGTGCTTTGCTGGGTTGAAGTTGGGATTGAGATTTGATGAGACGACATATCTGAAAGTTCCAGAAGTTAACCCAACCAGGAGTGCTTCGCCCTTTTATGCTTCGCGCAGGCTGAATCAAAGGGAGCTCAGCAACTAGTAAGTCATTGCTCTTCTCATATAGCACACCATCATAGCATCCCTTAACAATGGAATCGGACCATAGGGGCGGTGCGACGGCATCATAGCCAAATTGAGGACTCACATAGATTGGATCATAGTGAATAGTGATCCGTTCAAAACGTGGGGTTTCAGGACCAGGCACGTACTCAGGAAGAGCAGGCATATACCCTCTTCGTACCCAGTTAATGAATCTCCCATAAACCCAAGATCCTTCGGTTATGTGCCCAGATTCGAACTCGGTGTCTTCCTCTGGATACATGCCCCCCATAAAAACTATGTTTTCCAACCAGGAGGCATATGGTCTCTGCTCGAAGTAGCGAACGTCATCACATATCAGAGCAAAGGTACGTCGAGGAGCCCTTTTCTTATACCAACGCCATGCTCGAGGGAAGAGTTCGAGTTTCTTGGCATTAGGCGTGTTACACATCTTCACCTCTGAAGGAACAGGAGCATACACGGGCCACCTTTCAAAAGCCCACATGGACAGAAACACAGTGTTGACAAATGAGAAAACATCGACCCTCCCCTGTGACTGCTCAACGTGCGTCGCGGCCAAATCTAGGCGGTAATACAAAGAGCCTAAGACATGAGGCCCCAGAGCTACTTTTTGCTTGAGAGTCAATTTAACCGCAAAAGCGAGCACGTGGGTGAAGACTCTGTCGCGAGGGGACACGTCTATCAAGTAGCGCGACAACCACACGCAAAGAAAGCCACATAAATTATAGGCAACACCCTTCCCTTCGACGCCGATGACGGCCTCCAGGTTTTGTTCTAGTCACTCCTGAGCAACATTTGGCTTAACAAAGTCCCTGAAGAAGTACATCACCAATTCCGACCAGATGTTCTTCGCACCAGAAGACACGAACATATATGTGTCGCAAGGAGAGGTTGCGTTTGGCTTCAAACTCGAAGAAGCCTTTTTCATGTCCGCTATGCAGATCTTAATTTGGTCAAACAGAGTGAGTTCGTCCTCAGAAGTCAGAGGAGCTAAGGGGTCGACACCTCCCATACTTGGAAGATGCAATAATGCCTCTATGGCCCAGAGTAGGCGCGGCTTCAAAATTACGGAAATGGAAGGTATGGGTCTTCTTGGAATATCTGGAAAACAAGGTCTGCAGATTGTCATGATCGACCCTAACACTGAGGCCTTTTGTCGCGCGTACAGCATGGAAATGTTGGCTTGTTTCAATTCCTTCTCGTAGTTACCGAGGATGAATTATTTCCACTCCTCCATCCAGTCGAGTCCCTCTATGAAGTCCTGGGGGAGAACATCAGTAAATGCGTATAGATTCGAGGTCGATCCGTTGCACGTCTTGGGTACTCGCCACATCCCAGTCGGAACTCTCCGGTTCCAGTACTAGTTGCAAAGCGTCTTCTATTTGGGATGCCTGGAGCGTGGTCGCCTTTACGGTGGCCATAAAGAAATCATCCCCACCCATGTAGGGGGCTTTGCACCCGAGGTCCTTGCTCAGCTCTGGAAACTCAACAACCTCCTTGTTAGATTTATTGGGAGCCATTTCTGCAAACACAATAAGACATACGCAAAACAAGATCTAAAGGTTTATTATCCAATGGGGTATGAACATTAAAAACCCAGATTGGGATACATGCCAAGAACGAAAGGGGCTAAAAGCATCCTTGAGACTTTAAGCCACAAGCAGAAGGGGAGAATCACTAACCTTGTCGACGTCTGAGTGCCTGAACTGCTTGGGAGACTTTGTCGAGGATTTGATCGAAGGTCTCGACTTCTTGCGGATGATTCTATCTCTGGTTCATAAAATTTCAGAAGCAATGACGGTATAAAAGATATAATTGAAGAAGCAAAGGGTTTAAATAGTCCTAAAGACTGAAGAGTCGCGACTGCTGACATTCACTGAGTATGCATCACTTCGGTAATCGGCAAAATTGGTGACCTAATTATGAGTTATTCTCGCCTCGAAAACCAGCGATAATCTGTGAATGCCGTCTGGTTAACCTCGAAATGACCACACCTCATCAAAGGCTATATGGCGTCTCGAAACCCTAGGCAATCATGGCTATATCAGGAGGCTAGGGATTCGAATTTTATTCAAAACAATATGAGGATCTGCGTGGGGACCACGCATGGCTGATTTTGCGCGACTACACGACAAACGCGCACGTGACATTCACGCAAAAGGGGGCTAATGTAGATAGTGCATTCCAGACACACATAGCATAGCCACGTGGCAGCCATCCAGCACATCTGACTGTGCTCCGAATACACCAGATCACTGATCATACTTGTCCATATGAGGGCTGCGAGACAGGTCCACCCGCGATACCAACCACGCAGGAGCTTGTAGGGACTTAGCGGTTTGGAGGCTAAAGTAAGGCCCGTCGTGCGCGAACGACAACCAAGCTTGCGCGCGACCATTGGTAACTGACTGAGAGTTTTAAGGATTATGTGTCCCATAAATGCAGTCGATCTCATAACGGTCCCCCTACTTATGTGGACCAGTGCGTAACGTGCCCTACATATACGGTTGTAGATAGTGCTTTTTGAGCTAGCAGATCTTGGCCACGTGGCAACCATCTAGCACACCATATTGTGCTCCACACACACTGGATCACCAGCCGAGCTGATCCATGTGGGGGCTGCGAGACAGGGCCCTCGCATACCACTGCACGGGACTTGTAGGGACTTAGTGGTTTGGAGGCTAGAGTAAGTCCTGTCGCGTACGAGCCAAGCCCGCGCGCGACCTTTAGTAACTGCTTTTGAGAGATTTATGGCACGAGCTCCATAAACCCGGTCAATCCGGTCAAACCCGGTCAACCTCATAACGGTTCCGGTATTCGCGCACAACGTGCTGTAACGGTCCCTATATACGCGGACGAACGTGCCGTTGTGGTTAAGCTAATTAAGCCGCCATTAATGGGCGCATTAACCACACTACAACAGTCATGTCCCCTGCTATATATAGGACGTTAACCCTTCCATACAAGGGAGGACACATTAGCCATACGCGGAAGCTCTGCCAAATCTCTGTCTCTCTCTCAGACATTACTACTGCCTTACTCTCTCCCTACACACAACCCAACTCTTCCTGTGCCATCTCTGATCCTCTACATACGGTGCACACGGAGGTCTCCCCGCCGGAATCTCCCGAGCACATTTTGGTGAACCCGACGTGAACTTACCAACAAAAGCAACCATGTCTCAGGAGGATGATATCAGCAACAGATCGCCTTCCACCGAAGCTGCCTCGGGAGAGGAAACCCGCCGTACTCCTACGACCCCCGGCGAGGCACCGACGCTAGAATCCTTGGACGCCACCATCCCAGGTCAGGCGAAAGCTCTCAAAGCTCAGTCTGCGCAGCTAGAACGGATCCTGGCCGTTCTGGGCACCCTTGCGCCAAACCCTTCACCAGCCACCGCCGTCTCTCAAGGAGGAGGAGCCCCTACCGCTCCCGGACTGGGAGTGTCAACCACACCTCCCAACCCTAATCTGCAGACTCCACCGGCGACTACGCAGCTACCTTCAATTCAGGGGTCAACAACTCAAATGTTGCCTCTCACTGCTCATACTCCTCAGCCTCCGGCTTTGGTATCTAACCCGGCTTCGCAGTATCCCTTGCCTCCTCCAACGGCAATCTGGGGCAATGCGAACGGCCAATATGTCCCCAATCCTCCGGCGGCATACGTGTCGCCTCCGCCTGCGGCAACCCCTCCTCCTGTTACCGAGGGAAGCATTCCAGAATGTATGACGTCTCTGCAGAAGCGCATGGAAACTATTCTGGCTCACCAATCATTCGCGGATACCATCATCCCGAAGCTAGATAACGATCCGCCCATCCCGCGGGAGATCTATCTCATGCCTAACCCGGTGGGTTATAAGGCTCCTAAATGGGACAAGTTCGAGGATGTCAACGAAAACGCTCATGAGCATGTCATGCGTTTCATCGATGTCATGGGGCCATATGGAGCTGATCCCAAGCTGCTGATGCGAGAGTTCCCAAAATCCTTGGGGAACGTAGCGTACAAGTGGTACCGAACGTTGGAGGCCGGATCCGTGAAGACTTGGGACGACATGGTCCAGAAGTTCTATACCAAGTTCTTCGAGATGGAAGAAAAGGTGACGATGATCCACCTCTCGCGGATGTATCAGAAGCGCGAAGAGGACGGGATAACTTTCATCAAGAAGTTCAGGGCGAAATCCTTGGAATGCAAAGACCCGATGCTCGAAAGTCGGCTTGTAGAGATATGCCTGCAGTGCATGCGGGACGAATACAAAGGTATGCTCATCAATCTGCAAACACCTACGTTTTCAAAGCTAATCGAATGCACGAAGAACATCGAGTCTATAGTTGAGAGGCAGAAAAAGAAGAACGCTCCGGAGCGATCTTCGAGCGGTACTACCTACAAGATCGGGAGGTTCAGTTACAAGAGGGGACGCGAAGCTGAGGTCAATACAGTTTCACCCCAGAAGCAGGCGAAGGTTGTGAACTTCGACGTACCACCTTTGCCATGTTCGGTGGAGGAGGCAAGCGACCTCTGCAGGCAATGGCGCAAGGACGGTGTCCTACCGCCGCTCGAGAAGATACCCTCCAAGGAGATGGTGAGGGACCCAAAGTGGTGCGAGTACCACGGCAAGGTAATGCATCCCACAGCGGAATGTAAGAAGCTCAGGATTGTATTCAACCAGAAGATGAAGAACGGCGAGCTGATCGTCAGCGATCACAGGAAGGATGTGCGCAACAATCCACTTCCTGCCCACGCGGAGCAAGACTCGAAAGGTAAAGAGGTCGCCATGATCTCGATTGTAGACCTGGAAGAAGTCGCAGAGGATGGTCTACCCATCGTTTCCGAAGTCCATGACGACGAGGACTACAGCGTAGACACAGAGGATGAACGTGCTGACCGAATGAAGGGGTCGCACGGCTTTAGCAGATTATTCGACGAGATGAACTTCTCCGAGAAGTGCCAGACAGAAATGACGAAAGCAATCTTGAGGATAGCAGAGGACTACGAGGAGGATCTTGTAATCTCCAACGGGAAATTCATCAGGGTGTCTCGCTCTACAGAAAAGATTATGACCTTTTCTGCCAGCGACAAAAAGACAGATGCGAGCCACCAGAGGCCCCTGTACGTGACGGCCATCATCAATGGTGTCGAGTTCAACGAGCATTCGTCGATGGAGGAGCAGCGGTCAACGTCGTTTCGCTCCACACACTGAAGCTAGAAGGGATCCCCGAACACAAGATTGTCAGGCGTCCATCTCCGCTGATGGGATTTGGAAGCGACTCTAGAATGACGATTGGATGGATCCGCCTGGGCGTTCAGATTGGCAAAATCAAGTTCTCAGCGAAGTTCTATGTCATAGATGCGAACACTACGTATCACATGATCATAGGACGAGCCTGGATTCATCGCTTTGACGCGGTCCCTTCAACAGCCCACCAAGTCATGAAAGCCATTTGGAACGACAGAATAGTCGAGATACCGACTTCAACGAATCCATTCAACATGGATGAAGCACATCTCAGTGAGGCGGTGTGGTTCACCGAGATGGCGGACGAGCAAACACCGGGGCCGTTCAACCCTACTCCTTTACCTCTTTGGGAAGATATCAAGGATCAGTCACCTGCGGGAGTGATGGTGACAAGGGAGGATGCCAAGGAAAAGCCGCCCACACGCGAAGAGGCGCCGCGAATCGCTTACCAGCGAAAGAACGTGTACACTCTGAAGAGAATAGCAAAGCATGACCCTGAAGGCAAAGAGATAGAGAGTTTCTATGCCAACGGGAAGAAGTGCTATCGCATATGAAGGTGCGCGGGGATGTCCTCACACGGGCATGGGGATATCCCTGAGCAAATCAACCAAATCGAGCAGATTGCGGTCACAGAAAAGCCAATGCAGAGCACTCCAGATGAGAAGCTCAAAGAAGCACCCGAATGCATGGAAGACAGACCCAGACCACAGAAGCAAGAGCTAAAGGAAGTGTTCCTCAGCCCGAACGAGGAAAAGAAGAGGCCAGTCTTTCTAAGTGCGGACCTCACAAGCGAGGAGGAGAAAGGGCTACTACAGCTCCTGACTGAGTACAAAGACGTGTTCGCATGGGAGTATGATGAGATGCCCGGACTGGACACACGCATCACTATGCATCGTTTAGACATCATCCCGGGTTCTAAATCGATAAAGCAGAGCACAAGAAGCTTCAGGCCAGAGCTTAATGTGAAGATCAAACAGGAGATTGTCAAACTCCTGGATGCCAAGTTCATAGAGCCAAATCATCATCCCACATGGCTGGCCAACATTGTGCCAGTGGTAAAGAAGAACGGACAGCTTCGCATCTGCGTGGACTTCCGAGATCTCAATCGTTTCTGCCCCAAGGACGATTTTCCGCTCCCCAACATCGATTTGCTTATCGATTCAACAGCGGGCCATCGCATGTTCAGTTTCATGGACGGCTTCAGCGGGTACAACCAGATCAAGATGGACCCTGAAGATGCACGGAAAACTGCATTCATCACCCCAGTGGGAGTGTTCAACTACATGGTGATGCCCTTCGATCTAAAAGCAGGTGCAACCTACCAGCGGGCCATGATGGCCCTATTCCACGACATGATGCACAAGGAAGTGGAGTGTTATGTGGATGACCTCGTGGTTAAATCCAAGCAAGAGGCATACCACCTGGCAGATTTGCGGAAGGTGTTCAACAGATGCAGACGCTTTCAGCTGAAGATGAACCCTATGAAATGCGCATTCGGGGTAACATCAGGAAAATTCTTGGGATGCGTGGTACATGGCCAAGGAATCGAGCCTGACCCTGCGAAGGTTTCAGCCATCATCAGCATGACCCCGCCGCACGACCAGAGTGCCTTGAAAACATTCTTGGGGAAACTATCATATCTGCGGAGAATCATCCCGGCGATTGCTGAGATTACTTTCTGCTTCAGTAATCTTCTCAAAAAAGACGCCGTATACAACTGGACCCCGGAGCACGAAGCTGCGTTTGGGAAGCTGAAAGAACTGCTGACGTCTTCAAAAATAATGATCGCACCTCAGTTGGGGTCACCGCTTTTACTGTATCTGACGTCAACCAGGAAATCCATAGGAGCACTTTTGGCTCAGGAGTACGAAGGTCAGGAAAGGCCCATCTACTACATCTCTTGCATTTTGCAGCCCGCAGAATCAAGGTACACAGACATTGAGCGTCATTGCCTTGCCTTATTCTTCATAATAGAGAAGTTGAGACACTACTTTGCGTCGCACAAAGTGGTGGTGGTTACAACAAGTGATCCCATACGATATTTGCTAACTCACACTACTCCTAGAGGAAGATTGGCAAAATGGTACATGGCCATCTCTCAATACGATATCACATGCATGCGACCGCGAGCGATCAAGTCGCAGGCGGTAGCGGATTTGTTGGCACAATTCCCCGACAACAGTCATGAGCCCGTAATCGAAGAAGAACTCGAGGGACCTGAAATCTATGCAATCGATGTACCCTATTCGACGCTTCATTTCGACGGGTCGTCAACAAGGAAATGCGGAGGCATTGGGATAGTCTTGACCAAGCCAGATGGGGAGGTCATACAGATGTCCGCAAAGCTCGACTTCGCAGTCACCAACAACGAGGCAGAATATGAAGCCCTCATAGCGGGGCTGCGTGCAGCGAAAGCTTTGGAAGTAAGCATTCTGACGGTCATGGGAGACTCCAAGTTGATAGTCAAGCAAGCCTCGGGCGAGTACGGTTTGAAGGAGATTAACCTTCTGTCCTACCGGACTCTGGTACAAAAGCTGGTGCAGCAATTCTGCGATGTGAGGTACGAGCACAAGCCCCGAGCAGACAATAGGCATGCAGATGCTTTGGCCACCTTGGGGTCCAAGGTTAGTACAGACAAATGTCCCGCAAGGATCTCCATTGAAGTGCGAACATCGTCGGCGTTGACGGAAGACGCGTACGACAATGAACACATGGATGATACGGACTGGAGAAAAGCAATTTTACGAGCTATTGCAGAAGGCACAAGCAGCGAAAGCTGGGAAATCACAAAGGGGTATTGCATACATGACAACACCATTTACTACAAGGGCCCTGGCGGAATACTCATGCGATGCGTCTCCGAGCAAGAGGGACAGCTGTTGTTAGAGAAGATTCACCAACATGCTTGCGGAGAAAGCGAGGTGTCAATCTATCGGAAGGCTCAGAGATATGGCATTCATTGGCCGGATATGTCAACAGCCGCCGCCCTGATACAAGGGAAGTGCGAGAGTTGCGCACTGATTAAAGATTCCTTACTCATCGCTCTAACCGACGATGATGCGGATTGGAGGAAACCACTCTTCGATTTTCTCACCCAGGGTACCGTACCCGAATCGAGAAAAGAAGCGGAGAAGTTGATAAGGAAAGCATCCCGATATGTGGTGCAAGAAAACTTATTGTGGCGAAGAGGACATGAGGGCAACTTGCTGTGATGTCTAGACGGCAGGGAAGCACAAGAAGTCATGGACCTTTCCCATCAGGTGGAACACCAAGGAGGTGCGAAATTATGCAGGCAGCTCCTCTCAATCGGATATTTCTGGCCCACTATGGAGGTCGATTGCCGCACCAAGGTACGACGCTGCCAGGAGTGTCAATTCAAGGGTAACCTAGTGCACGCTCCCGCTGTCAATCTACATGCATTGGGAACGCCATGGCCGTTTCACACATGGGCTCTAGACTCTATTGGTCCCATCCGACCAACTTCGCACGGGAATCATTTTATTCTCACCGCAACTGAGTTGTTCACCAAATGGGTGGAGGCTATACCACTAAAGACGGCAAATGCGCTGGCCGTGGTCAATTTCATCCAAGAAAACATTATATGCAGGTTCGGAATTCCCAACACGGTCCTTTCGGATAATGGTACTCCTTTTGTTAATCGCCAGGTGGCTGCGAAGCTAGCAGAGTACAATATCAGGCAAATATGTTCCACCCCCTACTATCCGAAGGGGAACGGGCAAGCCGAAGCGACCAACAAAACGCTGTTGAGGATTTTGAGCAAGATGGTCGCAGATGACCACAAGAAGTGGGCTGATTCTCTAAGCATAGCCCTGTGGGCTTACCGGACTTCTCCAAGGACACCCACGGGGGTCTCACCATTCCTCCTATGCTATGGAGCTGAGGCCGTGGTACCTGCGGAGGTGAGAGTCAATTCGGCGAGATTGGCCCTCCACGCATTATACGACAATCAACGCGATCATGACTTAGTCTTGCTGGAGGAAAAGCGAGAGCAAGCTAAAAGGACCAACAAGCGGTATCAAGAAAGGATCGCTCGTGCTTACAATAAGACGGTCCAGCGAAGAGAATTCGCAGTTGGAGATTTGGTCCTGCGCGCATCTGACCATTGCATGCGAGAAGCGGCTCACCCAAAGTTCGCAGCCAATTGGGAAGGACCCTTCGAAGTCACAGAAGTCTTCGACAGTGGTTACTGCAGCATACGGAGGTTGCACGGAACGACCTCGACCCCAAGCTCAGTCAACATGCGCTGGATTAAGAAGTACTATCCTTGACTTCTATCATTTTATGCGTTTTATTATAACGTTGCCTCATGTCTCGTATGGCTATGATTCACACAATCTTCTCTCCCATATGAGAGAATTGTAAGCTCATCTCTCCCATATGAGAGAATTATAATAAAAGGATTCTCCCAAATGAGAATTTCATATTTCTAGCTGTTAATGTTGCTTTATTTAGTTTGTTATTACTGTTAGCAATGGGCTATCCGCCACAATAGCAATTTGTCCGAACTGCGATCTTAATTGATCTTCTAAGCCTATCTGCCACGATAGCAGCCTATGCAAATGCGATCTTAATTGATCTTCTAAGCCTATCTGCCACGATAGCAGCCTATGCAAATGCGATCTTAATTGATCTTCTAAGCCTATCTGCCACGATAGCAGCCTATGCAAATGCGATCTTAATTGATCTTCTAAGCCTATCTGCCACGATAGCAGCCTGCGCAAATGCGATCTTAATTGATCTTCTAAGCCTATCTGTTACGATAGCAGCCTATGCAAATGCGATCTTAATTGATCTTCTAAGCCTATCTGTCACGATAGCAGCTCATGCGAAAACGATCTTAATTGATCTTCTAAGCCTGTCTGCCACGATAGCAGCTCATGCGAAAAATGATCTTAATTGATCTTCCAAAGCCTATCTGCCATGATAGCAACATATGCGAACGTGATCTTAAATGGTCCTTCAAGCCTATCTAATGTGATAGCAACATTATGAAAAATGATCTTAAGTGATCTACAAAGGTCTATCTGATGAGATGGTACCTGCACTTGAATCTGAAAGCAAATCACAAGCCCATCTGTCAAGATGGCACAGCTACGAAAACACGATCTCGAACGATCTAATAAAATATATGCGAATTTATACGGCATATAGCAAATGCGAAGTATGAATGTAGCATTACACAAGGCGAAATCTGCCGGTACGCATGCGAAATTGTATTTTGTTGTAACAAGACAGTAGATAATACAAAAAGTCATTTATCATTATGAGTCAAAAAGACTTACAATTTATCTGTCTAGATAGCAGCTTACAAGAGAAAAAGCTCAAATCTAACTACGCAGCCAACATGGCTTACAATGCATTCGAAAAGTAACTTACAAGCTCGAAGTTACACATCGCGGGAATCCCGACTGAAAAGGGATGAACCTAACGGTCCTAACACCAGCTATGCAATGCACAGATCTGCGGCCTAAAGATCTGTTGCAAGTAGGGTCTTGCTATAAAATGAACGTCCTACGAGAGCCACAAGAAGCCATACGTTCAAGATCCCAGTATTTGACAAGGCCCTTGTCTGATCAACATCCCATGAGATGTGCTTGAGGAACCACCGGTTCCGGCGTTCAACAGGCAAGCAGAAGCTCCAAAGGGCAAGGGCTCCTTGTAGACGGGGATGAACGCAACGGTTCGGCACCCTGAGTTCACGAACGTGGGGGCAGTAAATTCTCCTCCAGGGATGCTGGAGGAGAATTCCGCCGTTCATTACGAGTCGGTAGCAAGGTCAGTACGGCACTGCACCTCACCGGGAGGCGGCCAGAAACATGACCTGCAAACATAATAGACGAAGAAAATTCTTCGAACATACATGAGATATCATCTCCATCTTCTTTATGGAGGTTACAAAGAACAGTAAGCATCATAAAGCGGATCTTGGAAACTATTTCTATGGCACAAAGCGCAAACTCAGGTCTCATGACTTGGATTTGCCATGAATCAACGAAAAACAAGCGTTGAAGCCAGCAGTCGTAAGGACTCACGGCAAAGCACATTTTTGGGATGAAGAACCCAAATGGCAAAGACAGGGTTTATATAGACCTTGCGGAAGACTCTTCAGTTGCCAAGATGAGTCAGCAGAGTTCGAAAAGAGGGTAAGGTCAATCACTTACGCCTTGAAAAGCGGTAACGATCAATTACCCTACTAAAGGATACGACGATTCAGTTGCGTATCCTAATAAATGACGGATGGTCATGATTCGGATGGACTTCCCAAGGAAAGCGTGCTTATCTTATGAGAAATTAGCGCGAAAATCAAGCAGAATATCAATTGCTGATGTCATAATTAGATATGCACAGAGATATTCCATCAAATCCCGGAAGGGGCAAATCGGGCATGTCGATTCTTTTGTTAAAAAAAGAGGGGGAGAAACCCTAGCAACATTACATTAATGTTTCAGCATTACATTAATGTTCCAGCTATTTGTTTGCTACTTTTCAAATTTAAAAGTCAAAGTAAATTCTTGATCAAAGAGTCATGAGGAGAGAACAGACGGCTCAGATTCTCTACCTGCTCCACTTCTTGCTTCAATTGCTCGCACTTGGCATTCATCTCATGATAGAGCTTCAGAGCCTCTTCAACCTTTTGCTTTTGCTGCTCCACCTTCTGCTTCTCAGCTGCGAGGTTTTGGTGGCCGAGTTTCAAAGTTACGGCTGCGCGAATCAAAGTAACTCTTTTCATAAGAAACTTGAAACCCAGCCTGCCTTGAACTTTAGTCAGAAGATTTTGGCACATGCCAAAAAGCAATTCGGCACTCTGAGCAGAAATGGTCGCAGGCGTGGCCGCAGATAGCTGCTCCAAAATCCAAATGGCCTCGGTAAGAAACAGCCTTCTGTCAAAGGGCCCTATCTCCAGATATCTCGCAAATGATTGGGGATAGGTGAGGCGCATCCGAACTAGCCAATCCACATCGGCTTGCTTCAAACCTAAAGCAATGTCAAAGCTAAGTTATGAAATCAAACTCGCAAATGAATGACACAGGATGCAAACAGCAAGCCACGACTTACCAGTTCCTTCAAGGATCTCACGAAGAGAGGGAATGCGCATTGCTGAAGTCGTCGAAGACTGTCCACGCTCCATAGCTCTCCTGTCAGCTGCGAGCTCCAGCTCCTCATAGTTAGAAGGAAGAATATAAGCCGCACCAGTTGCGATTGCAGCCCCGACCTGTGAGCCCCAAAAGCTCCACGCAGGAAGTGGCGTCGCAGACTCAGCCGTCGCTGGAGGCATAGTGGCAGCCGAAGTTACTTGGTGAGGGACACTTTCAGATGCGGTAGCATCGACAGTACTTGTTCTTACTTCCTCAGCTCAGCATGGGCATCTTCCTCCATTAACACAGCATCAGCTTCGCCATCATCAGAAAGTTCGATGATGTCCTCAAAAGGCTCTCCTGCATATTCAGCAGCTGGGACGGGCTTCTCGGTATGGGAACTCGGGATCGGAACATAGGACGCAGAAGGTTGACTTCTTTGCTCCAGCACAGGTTCATCAGCATCGCCTGCGATACAGAATGCATAATATGAGGTAACTCGTATTGAACGTTATTTTACTATCTTTGCTAAAGCTAAGAGCAAGCACCTCCACGCGAAGGTGGGATTGCAGTATCTTCATCATACACTAAAGACGTGGAACCATGCCCTATTAGTGTGTCCTCATTAAGCATGTCTTTAAAATGAGCATGACATGGGGCGCGAAGAAACTAGTCATGATTATGAGTTGCTAATCTTAGTTCACGCATATCGATCAAGTGATTACCTGAGGGTTCACCGCACTTGCCCACTAGCCAACGGCGAATGTCAGCTTTTGACACACCATGCTTTAATGCACCCACTACAACATCTCGATAAGTTACTGCGAGATTAAAAATCTCACCTTTATTGCCGCCTGCGATTTCTTCAAAATCCGCCTGGGCTTGCTCCAAAGCTGCTGCATCCTCTTCTGGAGCCACATCCTCCTCTTCTGCTTGAGGAGCCACCTCTTCGGGAAGCGCATCTTCCTCATCAGATGGACGCACTAAGTCGTCAACATGTTGCTCTTTGAGGCTCCGCTGCCTCACGCGCTCGAGCTCCTCCTCTTCTCGCTGCCTTCTCCTTTCAGCAGCTTCCTCGGCTGTCTTCCTGGACTCGGCAAGAACGTCCTCGCTTATGGGTTCGTCTGGAACGCTAGAATGAGCATCCCTCTTTTGTATCTTGGCCAAAAGGCCACCGATGGTCTCATCATCATCATCATCTGCGAAGAAACGATTGGTTCAAGATCGAGTTGAAAAAGAATTACGATAATGAGAAGGGAAACGCAATGGAGGTACCTCCTGATTCTTCCTCATGTATCACATTTGCTCTTTCTTCTTCTTCATATCCTTCTCTTGGCTCCTGCCTCTCCTCTTCTTCCTCCTGGTTGAATGGAACGAAAGTCTCAACTGCGAGCTCCTTCCGCGCTTTACTGGGCATGCGACCTTTGCCTTTGTCCTTGGCAGAAAGGGACCTCGCCGGAGGGGAAGTTGGAGCGCTTCTAGGGGAAGAAATTGTAATTCCCTTTTGCCTGGGTCTCTTCGCTCTCGGCGCTGCAGTCGCTGGAGGAGACGGATTATCTCTGGGTGGAGACGAGGCCGGAGCATTATCTATCAGCGAGTCAGCAAAAGCGTTCATGACTGCGCGAATCCTGGTTTCGACCTCGGGATCCATCCTCGATGCTAGCAGGAACGACTGTCCTTGTCTTCTTGTGGTAACAATAGTGTTAACCAGCGACTTGGAACGATCGCCAGATGCGAACCTCCGCACATGACACTACAGCAAGCAGTGTAGAATAAAGATGTCAATATGAGAAAATCAAGGAGTTAAATGCATGCAAAAGAAGTTGCTTACCTTAGCAAAAGTCTTGCTATATCTGACAACATGCGAGTCGCCTTTCCTAACTGCGGCGAGCTTTTCATCTATAATGACGCCAGGGCACAAATGGTTCTCATGATCCAACAACGAGTAGCAACCGTATTCAGACTCGTCCAGACTGCAATTGGGACGAAATGGAAAATAGTTTCTTTTGATCAAAGAGCTCTGCTTGGCTGGGGAGCCGACTGTGTCTCGAACCTGACGTGCTGGGCGATCCAGTATGCGAGCCAGTTCTTGGAACAACCACCCTCGCGGTTACCTGCAGGCTGCTCAAAAGGAAGATTGTTAATAAAGACTGTTTTGCACTCCTTTGTCAGCAAGCGCTTATAGCAACCTCTGATGATGGACTGTGGCCAGATTGAGGGTGCCACTGCATCAAAGCCGAACTGGGGAGAAACTCGAGTGGGGTCAACATCCACAGTAATCCTCTCATACCTGGGCGCGAGCTCACGAATATGCTCTGCGAGGGCAGGAAGGGAACCTCGCAGGCACCAGCAAAAGAATTCGCGATAGCGTTCATGGAAATGCGATCCCTCTTCAAAGAGGAGCTCTTCTGAGAAGACAATACCCTTAGAAGGGTACAGCTTTGGAAACCATCGCACGTTCTCAATACGCACGGCATAGGGCCTGGCAACGTACTCTCGCCGGTTGTCGCATATCAGACTCCAAACGCACTTGGTATTGTTCGCTTCGAACCACCTCGCAGCTCTGCCGCTGTTGCGCTCCTCCACCTCGCCTGGGGGACACCACTTGTTGGGCTTGGAAGAAGTTGGGGCATAAGAAGGCCACCGCTCAAAAGCCCACATCGTCAAGAAGGCAATGTTGACGAAGGTCAGTATGTCGAGGCGGCCACGCGACTCTTTCATGGCCACAACCAGCTGATCCAATCTGTAGTACAATGTGCCCAAGACCAAGGGTCCGAGTGCGACTCTCCGGCCAAGGGCCAGTTTCACAGCGAGCGGCAGAACATGGTAGAAGACCCCATCGTGTGGGTGACCATCGATTAAGTACCTCGACAGCCAGGCACAGAGGAAAGCACAAAGGGTCAAGTGATAGCCTTTACCCTCCACGTAATTCTTGGCCTCCGGGTCTTGACTCAGAAGCTTCTTGGTGATGCTGCTGTTAGCATAGTCACGGAAGAAGTATTGCACCCATTTATTCCAAGTATTCTTCGCAGACGTGTCAACCAACTGCCAGTTAGGAAGGGCTTTGGTAGTGTTCCACCGGGTGGAGATTTTCTTTACCTCTGAGAGGCACTCCTCCATCTGCGTGTACAAAGCGATCTCCGCATCCGTCCTCAAGGGACTCAGAGGGTCCACTTCACCCATGGGAGACAGATCGTACAGCATGTGCACGTCCTCAAGTGTGGGGGCAGCCTCGAACTCAGCAAAGTGGAAAGTGTGAGTCGCAGGCGAGTAGCGGGAAAGAAGGTTTAGAAGCATGGACTAGTCCAGCTTCACGGCAGCACCCTTCATAGCACGAACAGCGAAGTATACGCCGGCCTCGTTCAGAGTCGCAGCATGATCGCTCAACACATGGTCAATCCACTCATCCATATATTCCAACTTCAGGACAAAAGCTTGCGTGGAAATCGCAGCATAGGGGAAGTACCCATTTTCGATTCCCAATCGAACCACGTCCTCGCAGCCAATCAACTCGAGCAAGGCTGAGTTAACTGGAGGAGTCAACGTTAGCAATCCCTCATTGGGGACAGAAGCAGGCAGTTTCTTTGCCTTAACCCTCGCGTGGTAGAAGTCTTTGCCACCCAGATAGGGGGCTTTTCGCCACAAAGCTTGCGGAAGATAAGGTATCTCTTCGTCCTCCTGGTGGGTCTGGTTCCTTTTGTCTTGGCCATTCCTGCGGAAGAGCAAAAAAAAAGGGGAGAAATATGCCACACTTCAGTTTGAATTTCGAGATTCAAGATCTACGGGAAGAAAGATGAACAGTTTCTGGTATCAATTTCAGAAATCAGGGATTGGAATTGTTTGCATTATCAGAGATTCCAAAAGCCCTACATTCAAGGTCCTTATCATTGGGGGATTAAATCGAAATTGAATTCAAATATTGTGAGTCCCTTTACAAGTTTTTCAGCAGATAATGGGTTTGCAGATCCAACGCAGTTCGAAGCATACACTAGTATTTTAAATCGAAATTGAACAAGGCCAACCTTGTTTCCGTGAAGTCTGCTTGGATACACACAGTTGAAGAAGACGATTTGCAGTTCTGAACTGGTGGTTGATTATCTGAATCTGCTCTCGAAGACTTCCGGGTACCATTCACTTTAAGAGAAAGAAGTGATGCGTTGCAACAATGGATAGTACAAAGTATTTATCCAAAAACAATGAAGGGTTGCGTCCTTTCAGTAGTCGAATCGCAACCGTCACCGTCGAATCGCGCAATCAAAGGACAAGCTGACGTCACGCCTAAAATCCTAATGGCCATACGGCACGACTCTAGGGGTTTTAGGTCATAATGGCACGCACGGGGGCTGAATTTACTCGTGTTTGAATTGGTGTGTGGCGGCGACGCGCATGTTGGTTTCCGCGCATGAAAGTCTATACAGCTATGAGCCTTCACGCGCAGAAAGGGGGCTAATGTAGAGAGTGCTTTCTGAGCTAGCAGATCTTGGCCACGTGGCAACCATCTAGCACACCATATTGTGCTCCACACACACTGGATCACCAGCCGAGCTGATCCATGTGGGGGCTGCGAGACAGGGCCCTCGCATACCACTGCACGGGATTTGTAGGGACTTAGTGGTTTGGAGGCTAGAGTAAGTCCTGTCGCGTGCGAGCCAAGCCCGCGCGCGACCTTTAGTAACTGCTTTTGAGAGATTTATGGCACGAGCTCCATAAACCCGGTCAATCCGGTCAAACCCGGTCAACCTCATAACGGTTCCGGTATTCGCGCACAACGTGCTGTAACGGTCCCTATATACGCGGACGAACGTGCCGTTGTGGTTAAGCTAATTAAGCCGCCATTAATGGGCGCATTGACCACACTACAACGGTCATGTCCCCTGCTATATATAGGACGTTAACCCTTCCATACAAGGGAGGACACATTAGCCATACGCGGAAGCTCTGCCAAATCTCTGTCTCTCTCTCAGACATTACTACTGCCTTACTCTCTCCCTACACACAACCCAACTCTTCCTGTGCCATCTCTGATCCTCTACATACGGTGCACACGGAGGTCTCCCCGCCGGAATCTCCCGAGCACAACGGTCGAACGTGCCGTTATGGGGCTATCATTAAGCCTCCATTAATGGTTGCATTAACCCCCCCCCCATAACGGTCACTTCCCCACTATATATAGGAACATTAGCTCACCATTGCAACTCTCGGATCCTCAACCAAAAAAAGCACACTATCTCTCTCTCAAGAACAGTTACCATTGCTTACTCTCTCCCTACTCACTACCCTTCATCTCTCTGTGTTCATATGTGTACACTTGGATCTCCCCTGAGGATTTACTTGTACATAGTTTTATAGCCAGAAGAAACAGTGTACAGTCCATCATCCGAAAAACCCAAGATAAGGAGTACTTGAGCTGGGCAGCGGAATAGTTCGGATTAAATCCACATCTATGGGCAGCAAGTGCTGTGAAATCATTGCCTCATCCCTTTTTCTTAACAAAGGATCAATCAGAGAATTAACAGTAATGTTATCACTTCCAGTTGGACAACTTGTAATTACCTTGAAAGTATTATACAGCGGTACCCACCTGTCCTTAAAAATACGAATTTTGTTTCCATCTCCAACCTTCCACAAAAGCCCGGATTTAATTCAATCTCTCCCCGCTAGGATGCTTAAAAAATCATAGGAGATGGGGGAGCTTGGCGCAATCTCTACATCAAAAATTGTGTGGAGTTGCGAAAATATTTAGCCTTCAAAACTCTAATGATTAAACTATCTCGATTTCTCCAAGTGTGCTTTGCTACCAAAGCGATATTAAAATCATGAAAATCACGAAAGCCAATACCTCCATCTTCTCTAACTCTTTTCATCTTCTCCCACTCAACCCAGTGAGTCTTTTTGTGGTCATCATCGCCGCCCCAGCGGAACTGCCGAACAAGCCTTTCAAGGACTAAACAAGTCTTCTTTGGGAGGAGAAAGAAACTCATCGCATAGTTTGGAACATCCAGAATCAATGCTTTGACAAGTACTTATTTCTCAGCTATAGATAACTCTTTGCCTTTCCACCCCTTCAGTTTCTTTTGAACTGTTTCCGGAATAAAAGAAAAGGTAGTTGTCCTTCGTCTTCCAATAGTAGTCGGTAACCCCAAGTAACTATCATGCTCCATAATAACAGGTACTCCACAAAGCTGACTCAACGATTCTTTGTCCTCCTCACTGACATTGTCCAAAAGTAGAACTGTGAATTTGCCGGAATTAAGTCTTTGACCTGAGGCTTCTTCATATTGTCGCAATATCTCAAGGAGGGAAGTTATTTAAGAACTTGTTGCCTTCGTGAAAAGAAGACTATCATATGCGAAAAATAGATGAGAAATTATCGGCCCGCCCCTCGAAGCAGCTAAACCAGAGAGACAACCATCATGCACAGTAAGAGTCAAACTTCGTGAGAGAGTTTCACTAACAAGTAAGGATTAAGTAGGGCGATAGGGGACATCCTTGTCGCAGTCCCCATTCAGGGACTATAGCACCATGCACTTCTCCATTAACGATAAGACTGTAGGAAATCGTATTCACGCATTTCATTACTAAGTTGATCCATCTGAGGCCGAAACCCATTCTTTATATAAAAGCACGGAGAAAATCTCATTCAAATCTATCGCAGGCTTTGCTCATGTCAGCTTTAAGGGCCAAAAACCCACCTTGCTTTTTTTTCATGTTTTTCATTATATGGAGCAGCTCAAACGCAGTAATAGTATTATCAGATATTAAACTTCCTGACACAAAAGCAACTGGTTCTCAGATATCAAAGAGCTCAAAATAGTTTTAAGTCTATTCACCATTGCTTTGGTGACAATCTTGTAAATAGTATTACACATGCTTATAGTGTGTAAATCAGTAGCTCGTCTAACTTGTTTAAATTTAGGAATAAGAGCAATAAGGGTGTGATTGAACCTGGTAATGTCTGCACCTCCGTTTGAGATTTGTAGGCATGTATCTACGGATTCTGGACCCACAGTCAAAGTTTTCAAAACCGGACCGGCCATCGAACCGGTGAGACACTGGTTCACGGTCGGACCGGTTTAACCGCATGGTTTTTTATACTAATATATAAATATTATTTTCATTTATATGTGTAACAAAAATATAATATGGAAGGTGAAATTTATTAAGAATAGCTTGAAAATATATACATAGCTTATGGCCAACAACATATAATTAAATATTTTTCATAAATAAATAATACAACTAATAAAAAGGTTCATAAAATATCAAAATAGCAAACATTTTGATCACATTGCACACCAATAACACAAATTAGGCTTATAAACATAGCACCAACATTTTGTGCTTTAAAAGAATAACATTTTTTGTTTTAAAAAACAAATAAAGAAACCACATAATTTCTAATGTTTTAAAGGACTGATATTGATACAAACATATTGACAGTTAATTCACGAATATTGTAAAAATATACAAAAATAACCAAACATAGCCTTTGATAGATGGATGACATGGCATGGCATCAGACCTTTCAGAATCCCACCTAAGCCTAACCCATACCAGTCTGTTTCTTCTCTTTAGCCCCCTTTGGGTGGGCACTACAATTAAGAAAATTTTGTCATTTACGATTTTGTCCCTACTGTTTTTTTATATTCCTATCATATCATCCCTCTCTCTACACACTCTTGACTGAATTTGTTAAGAACAACAAACCCAGCAATATTCTTCGGACCCAACCAGTAAGTGGATCTGAATCCATGAGCTACTTCTGAAAAATGCCAACTTTCGGCATCTTCGCCTCATTCCTCTACCTGGATCTCTTCTTTTCTCAAGAATTTGCAGTTCTTGAAGAAGTTAAGCAAGCACTTCGACGGAGATAAGCAAGCACTTCGACGGAGAATTGGCCAATTTCTCTCATCTCCGTTACCCGAGAACGCCTCCGTGTGTAGCTACTGGACCGGCGTGACCTGCGACGGAGATGGGTCGTGAGTCATCGCCGTCCGGCTTCCACGGCCCCATTCCGGCGAACACCATCGGACGGTTCTCGAAGCTCCAGATCTTGAGCCTCAGATCTAATCGCCGCCTTGTTGAATCGTCGCCTGTTGAATCGCCGGAGCTCCAGATCTTGAGCCTCAGATCTAATCGCCGCCTGGTTGTGCCGGTGGTCGTGGTGATGAAGATGGAGGAGGTGACGGTGTTGTTGGCGAGTAAAGAGGGAGAAGAAGAAAGAAGATAAGAAGAGATGAAAAAAATGAAAGGCGGAGAATGAGTGAAGGTAGTGGGAGAAAGCAATGTTGATAATGAGGAGTTTTGAACAAAACTTATCTGTTTTGTTGATGAGTAGGGTAAAAATTGGGCTGGATTTTGTGTTTGTGATGGATTTGGGTTAGAGGATTTGGTTCATGTAGATTTAAGTTGATTGAAAATAATATAAACAAATTAAGTGGAATATTCTTTGGAGGGTAAAACAGTCTTTTGGCAAAAAAAAACTTGCCAGATGAAGAAAGGGGGAGCAAGAGTAGAAACGTCCCAAAATAGAAAGGGGACTAAAGAGAAGAAACGGAGTGGTATCTCCAATCTTCCACCCTCTTTTCTGATTAAGTTTTATTTTTTCTTCTTATCCTTTCGTTTCTCTCTCTCTCCGAAATAGTCCGAATATTGCACAGCCACAAACCCCTTTCTCTTCATCATCGTCTCTGGGTCTTCTCGAACGGAACAACTCATCTCTCTTCCTCTTCATCTCGCCGCCATTGCTTGTCTCTGCACTCCAATTCCGGTCTCTTCAGTTCCAAGAGATTCTCCAAAGGATTCACCATTTTCCACAAGTTTGGAGGTAAATTAAGGTCATCAATGGAGAAATTCGACACACTGACTCATGGCGGTGGCATCAAGTCTGTCGACTATTGTGCACAAGAGATTCCGGCGGGGAGACCTCCGTGTGCACCGTGTGTAGTGGATCAAGGATCGCACAGGAAGAATAGGGGTGTGTGTAGGGAGAGAGTAAGTCAGTAGCAATGTCTGAGAGAGAGACAGAGGTTTGGCAGAGCTTCCGCGTATGACGAGTGTGTTCTCCTTTGTATGGAAAGGTTGACGATCTAGATATACTGGAGAACATGACCGTTGTAGTGTGGTTAATGCGCCCATTGATGGCGGCTTAATTAGCTTAACCATAACGGCACGTTCGTCCGAGTATATAGGGACCGTTAGAGCACGTGGTGCGCGAATACCGGAACCGTTACGGGGTTGACCGGGTTTGACCGGATTGACCGGGTTTATGGAGCTCGTGCCATAAATCTCTCAAAACAGTTACTAAAGGTCGCGCGCGGGCTTGGCTCGCACGCGACAGGGCTTACTCTAGCCTCCAAACCACTAAGTCCCTACAAGTCCCGTGCAGTGGTATGCGAGGGCTCTGTCTCGCAGCCCCCACATGGATCAGCTCGGCTGGTGATCCTGTGTGTATGGAGCACAATATGGTGTGCTGGATGGCTGCCACGTGGCCAAGATCTGTCATGTCAGAAAGCAGTATCTACATTAGCCCCCTTTCTGCGCGTGAAGACTCATAGCCGTATAGACTTCCATGCGCGGAAACCAACATACGCGTCGCCGCCACGCACCAATTCAAATACGGGTAAGTTCAGCCCCCGTGCGTGTCATTATGACCTAAAACCCCTAGAGTCGTGCCGTCTGACCTTTAGGGTTTTAGGCGTGACGTCAGCTTGTCCTGTGATTGCGCGATTCGACGGTGACGGTTGCGATTCGACTATCGAAAGGACGCAACCCTTCATTGTTTTGGATAAATACCTTGTATCCCCCATTATTGCAAAGCATCACTTCTTTCTCTTAAAGTGAATGGTACCCGGAGATCTTCAAGAGCAGATCCAGATAATCAATCACCAGTTCAGAACTGCAAATCGTATTCTTCAATTGTGCATATCCAAGCAGGCTTCAAGAAAACAAGGTTGGCCTCGTTTACTTTTGATTTCAAATACCAGTGTCTGCCATGAACTGCGTTGAATCTGTAAACCCATGAGATCTGTGAAGAGGCTTTGATCTTTGAACCCGCTTCGTTTTAATCTTTCAACAATATTGGATCTTGCAACTCCCCAATTTTTGAAATCGATACCGGAACTGCTCGTCTTCCTTTGCATAGATCTTGAATCCCAAAATTCAAACTGAAGTGTGGTATTTCTCCCCCCCTTTTTTTTTTCTTGCTCTTTCGCAGGAATGGCCAAGACAAGAGTAACCAGACCCGTCAAGGAAGATGAAGAGATACCCGACCTTTCGCAGGCCTTGTGGCGAAAAGCCCCCTTTTTAGGCGGCAAAGACTATTACCATGCGAGGGTAAAGGCGAAGAGGATGCCTGATCCTGTTCCAGTTGAGCGATTGCTGACGTTGACTCGCCCAGTTAACTCAGCCCTGCTCGAGTGGGTTGGTTCCGAGGATGTAGTTCGATTGGGAATCGAAAACGGGCACTTCCCATACACTGCGATTTCTACTCAGGCGTTCGTCCAGAAATTGGACTATATGGATGAGTGGATTGACCACGTATTGGATCATCACGCCGAGACTCTTAATGAAGCCGGCGTATACTTTGCTATCCAGGCTATGAAGGGTGCTGCCGTGAAGTTGGATCAGTCCATGCTTCTAGACCTTCTGTCCCGTTACTCGCCTGCGACTCATACGTTCCATTTTGCTGAGTTCGAGGCTGCCCCCACGCTCGAGGACGTGCAAATGTTATACGAGCTTTCCCCCATGGGCGAGGTAGACCCTCTGACTCCCTTGAGGACATCTGCGGAGATTGCCTTGTACACGCAGATGGAGGAATGCCTAGCAGAGGTGAAGAAGATTTCCACTCGGTGGACTACTACGAAGCCTCTTCCGAATTGGCAATTGGTCGACACGTCTGCGAAGAATACCAGGAACAAATGGTTGCAGTACTTCTTCCGAGACTATGCGAACAGCGGCATTACTAAGAAGCTTTTGAACGAGGACCCGGAGGCCGAAAATTACGTAGAGGGCAAGGGTTATCATTTGACCCTTTGTGCTTTTCTCTGTGCCTGGCTGTCAAGGTATCTGATTGATGGTCACCCCCATGATGGAGTCTTCTACCATGTGTTGCCGCTTGCTGTGAGGCTCGCTCTTGGCCAGAGGGTCGCACTCGGGCCCTTGGTCTTGGGCACGCTGTACTACAGGCTTGATCAGTTGGTTCTGGCTATGAGGGAGTCGCGTGGCCGCCTCGATGTACTGACCTTTGTCAATATTTCCTTTTTGACAATGTGGGTGTTCGAGCGTTGGCCGTCTTATGCTCCAACTGCTCTCCAACTTGAAAAGTGGTGTCCCCCAGGCGAGACAGAAGCACGTAACAGCGGAAGAGCCGCGAGATGGTTCGGAACAGGCAACCCCAAGTGCGTTTGGAGTTTGGTATGCGACAAGCGGAAGGAGTTTACTGCCAGGCCCTATGCCACGCGTATTGAGAATGTGAGATGGTTTCCAAAGCTGTACCCCTCTAAAGGCATGGTCTTTTCAGAAGAGCTTCTCTTTGAAAGGGGACCTCACTTCCATGAGCGCTACCGCGAGTTCTTTTGCTGGTGTCTGCGAGGTTCCCTTCCTGCCCTCGCCGAGCATATTCGTGAGCTTGCGCCGAGGTATGAGAAGATCACCGTGGACGTTGACCCCACTAGAGTTTCTCCTCAGTTTGGTTTTGATGCGGTAGCCCCATCAATCTGGCCCCAGTCCATTGTCAGAGGATGCTACATGCGCTTGCTCACAAAGGAGTGCGAGACGGTTTTCATGAACAATCTTCCTTTTGAGCAGCCTGCGGGAACCCGCGAGGGTGGTTGTTCCCAAAACTGGCTCGCATACTGGGTTGCCCAGCGAACGAGGATCGAGACAGAGTCGGCCGCGCAGCCGGGTAAAGCTCCCTTGATCAAAAGAAATTCTTTTCCGTTTCGCCCCACTTGCAGTCTGAGCGAGTCTGAGTATGGTTGCTACTCACTGTGGGACCGTGAGAACCATTTGTGCCCCGATTTCATTCTGAAGGAGCAGATTGCCGCAATCAAGAAAGGCGACGCGCAAGTCGTCAGATACAGCAAGGCTTTTGCTGATGTAAGCAATTTCTTCGCACGTGTTAAGTTTCCTCAATTTCCTTGCGCTGACACTATTATTCTGTATTGTTGTAGTGTCATGTACGGAGATTCTCAGCTGGTGATCGCTCCAAGTCGCTGGTCAACACCATTGTTGCCACCAGAAGACGACAGCAGCCGTTCCGGCTTTCATGGAGGATGGACGCTGAGGTTGAAACAAAGGTTCGCGCAGTCATGAATGTTTTTGCTGACTCGCTGATAGACAATCCTCCGGCTCCGTCTCCTCCCGGAGATGACCCGTCTCCTCCAGCGACTGCGGCGCCAAGAGTGAAGAGACCTAGGCAAAAGGGAATTACGATTTCTTCCCCTAGAAGCGCTCCAGCTTCTCCTCCAGTGAGGTCCCTTTCTATCAAGGACAAAGGCAAAGGTCGCATGCCCAGCAAGGTGCGGAAAGAGCTCGCAGTTGAGTCTTTCGTTCCCTTCGATCAAGAGGGAGAGGAAGAGAGGCAGGAGCCCCAAGCAAGTGATGAAGAAGAAGAAGCAACAGTTGTAATGCGTGAGGAAGAATCAGGAGGTACCTCCGTCGCATTTCCTTTCCCATCATCGTAACTTCTTTGCACTTCTTTTCTTTAAACCATTCGTGCATTCGCAGATGATGACGAGACCATTGGTGGCCTCGCGGCCAAAAGACAAAAGAGAGATGCCCCTTCTGGCATTTCAGATGAGCCCATAAGCGAGGACGTTCTTGCTGAGTCCCGGAAGACAGCCGCGGAAGCTGCTGAGAGAAGAAGGCGGCGAGAGGAAGAGGAGCTCGAGCGTGTGAAACAGCGGAGCCTCGAAGAGCAGCATGTTGACGACTTAGTGCGTCCAGTTAGCGAGGAAGACGAACTTTCCGAAGAAGTGGCTCCTCATGTGGAGGAGGAAGATGAGGTTCCCGGAGAGGATGCTGCAGCACTAGAGCAAGTCCAAGCGGATTTTGAGGAAATCGCAGGCGGCGATAAAGGTGAGATCTTCAATCTCGCAGTAACTTATAGAGATGTTATTGTGGGTGCGTTAAAGCATGGCGTGTCAAAGGCTGACATTCGCCGTTGGTTAGTAAACAAATGCGGAGAACCTTCAGGTAATCATTTGAGTGATACGCATGTACTAGGCTTTAGCAACTTGAGGCAAAATCATGACTGGTTTATTCGCATCCCAGGTCACGCTCCTCTTACAGACTTGCTTAGTGAGGATACACTGATAGGGCATGGTTCCACGTCCTTAGTGTATGACGAAGATACCTCAATCCCACCTTCGCGTGGAGGTGCTTATTCTTTAGCTTTAGTAAAGATAGCAAAATAACTTATAGCGCAAGTTACCTTATATCATCGCATTCGATGTCGCAGGTCTTGCTGAGGGACCTGAGCTGGAACAGAGAAGTCAGCCTTCTGCGCCCTATGTTCCAATTCCGAGCTCCCATACCGAGAAGCCCGTCGCAACTGCTGACCACACGGGTGTGCCTCGTGAGGACATCATCGAGCTTTCCGACGATGCTGGAGCTGACACTGTGTTGATGGATGAAGATGTCCATGCTAGTGCTGAGCTGGGAAGGACAAGTGCTGCTGATGGTCTCGCGTCTGGGAGCGTCCTTCATCAAGCGACTCCGACTGTCCCTTCGCCTCCGGCGGTGACTGAGTCAGAGGCACCCATTCCTGCGTGGAGCTTTTGGGGCTCGCAGGTTGGGAACGTAGTCACAGCTTGTGCGGCCTACATTCTTCCTCCTGACTACGAGAGATTAGAGCTCGCAGCTGATAGGAGAGTTATGGAGCGAGGACAATCTTCAACCGCCCCGGCAGCGCGCATTCCTTCTCTTCATGAGATTCTGGAAGGAACTGCACGTCGCATTCCTCCAAACCACTAAGTCCCTACAAGTCCCGTGCAGTGGTATGCGAGGGCTCTGTCTCGCAGCCCCCACATGGATCAGCTCGGCTGGTGATCCTGTGTGTATGGAGCACAATATGGTGTGCTGGATGGCTGCCACGTGGCCAAGATCTGTCATTTCAGAAAGCAGTATCTACAACTATGAACTGGGAGAGAGACATGCACAAACTGCTAAAACCGGAGAAAACCGGCCGGTTCAGCGGTTTGACTAGCGGTTCCGACCGATTCTGACCGGTTCGTATACATGGCCGATCCAAATGCCTAACCGGACCGGCTAGACACCGGTTCACCGGTCCAACCGGTCGAACCGGCCGGTCCTGTTCGGTTTTTTAAACTATGCCCACATTACTCTCATGCTTGTGATGAAATAGAGAAGGAAAACCATTTGAACCTGGGGCCTTAACAGGCGCAAGCTGCCACAAAGCTTCCCGTACGTCCTCCGTGAAAAGTTGGTTCATAGAATTGCGTTGCTCCAAAGAAACTAGTTCCTCAATACCCGGCATGACGGGTTTCATCTGGAGCCTGGTCGGATCGGAGGAGGTGAAGATCGTTCTGAAGTAATCTTCAACAATCCCTATTACCTGCTGCGGGTCCTCAGTCCAATTCTTTCAACTAGGTTTGTGTATCTCAGCTAACATCTATTTTTTTTGCCTTATTAAAGCATATCGTCTTTATTGAGCAAGAGACCGGTCCAACTGCTATGTAAAGATTTTTTCACGTTGTGATTAGAAGTTATTATTTGGTTGAATTTAAACTGTTGACGATTTTGTGCTCGTCGTGGATAGTATTACTATATCTTTTGTAACCAAAAGAATCAAATCTAAACTAAATTTGATATTTAGATTAGGAGACGCTGAAATGTAATACGTAAAATTAAATACACGTGATTTCTAATTTTGCATGTTTTGAAATTCCAAAAGAAAATTTTCCATTAGTTTTAAGGAAAAGCTATGTTAATTTTGACTAACTTTTGTTAAAATTAATTGTTGAAATTATATGTCGATATTAATTTATGTTTAACCGATCTTAAATCAAAATATAAATTAGAAAAATAGCTTTTTGAAAACCTCATTTTCGTTAGTTTTGAAATTTCAAAGAAAACTTCTCAATTTGTTTTAAAGAGAACTTCTTTGGTTACTTTTGATTAACTTTTGCTGACATTATTTGTTGTAATTATGTGCAATATTAATTTATGTTTAATAATATTAAATAAATAAATAAATAAATAAATAAATAAATAAATAAATAAATAAATAACGAGAGAAAATAGGTTTTTGGGAGCCTCATCTTCATCTTCTCCGTGTATTGTTCAGCCTAGCTCACACAAAGCCTCGAGTTGGAAACGAGGCTACATTGAATAAAAATCCCGAGACAGAAATGAGGTTTCATCGGTTGCATTTTGGGATTTTCTACTATAACCGTGGTATATGGATATTTTAGGTACATGTACAACATAGGGATATTTTGGATTCTTCTTTCATTTTCTCTAACCAATATAACATGTCCCTATTTAATAGGAAAGAGTATGTGAAATGATTCCCTCGTCAAGTTACATTGCTAAATCAAGTACATTGAGTTTATTAATTTTTAGGCTTACTTAATTAATGCATACCTCACTTTATCGAGACTAGCACATTTGCAATCCATATTTCTAGAACTCAGCTGATTACATCCCTCATTTGCAACAGAGGTGCAACTTGGACAGGCTGAACCCGACCAACTCGAACCCAGCTCGGACTTAAGTCGGGCTTGAACACAAGTTTTGGATAATTTGGACGGGCTCGGGAAAAAATTCTCAACCCGAATTGAAATTAGGGTCAGGCTTGGGTACGAATATTAAACGATGAGCTAATCCAAATTGCCTGATTTACATACTCATTACCTATAAATGTTATATTTTGAGCGTATTACATAGCAAGAATCTATTATTTTTCAATTAATATTAGCGATATTTTTAATAATGATTTTGTTCCCAAGTAATAGATGTTTTTTTTTCACAAAATATTTAGTATTCTCTTATGTGGTGGATAATTTTTTCGTTCGCTCTAACAATATATATTCATTATCTTTTAGTGCTAGATATAAAAAATTGAAGTGTCTACGAGAGTCAAATAGATGTATTTATTACAAATAGGAGATACAATCAGAGAGTTATAGAAATGAAAGTTGCAATATACTAGTTTCGCCAAACTGGAGGTATACATTAAGTAATATTTGGCCAAATTTCAAACTGTAATTTACATACTATGCTATTTTATGTAATGCATTCGTCTACCATCCCTAAATTCTAATATTTATCACTTTGCTAGAAACCAATTATCACCATGAGAAGATGACTAAAAAGGGGAGGGAAGTTGTATATTTTAGAGGCAAGTCTAAATGGCACCGACCTAATTAGTTCATAAGTTACCCAGAACTTACCTACAAAAGTTACTTCAGAATGGAACGAGACATTGTTAGTTTTCTCAGGGCATAAAATGTTAAGTATTTAGTTTCTGGGAATAAATTCGTTATATAAGTTGGTTGGCAACCTCGTTAAACTTTTACTAACACTAGTGATAATATTGAAAATTAAAATTGGACTTTTTTAAATTGTATTCTCTGTAATGGTTAATTAGCAAGTGTGTTTGCAGTAATATATATATATATATATATATATATATATATATATATATATATATATATTCAGTGTGTTTACAAAATGTATGCATCTACTTAACCTCAAAAAAAAAGTATATGCATCTACCCAAAATTGTTCATGCATATACCGGTGAAAAAATTGGCACTAAAAATCTATACTTATACTTTTATCTATTTATTATAAAATTCCGAACTATATCTAAAGAAGTAGAATTTTTTTTGCTAAGATGAATGCTCATGACTAGAACGTTATACGATTTTGTAATGCCCCCACCCCCAAACTAAAGTTGAACTTTGAACTGGCCGAATTCTCGAACGATTGTTTATCGGTTCGTTCTCATAATTTCATTGACTCAAAAACTCTTTAAACATAGGATGAATCACAATGATATATATATATATATATATATATATATATACATATATATATATATATGTACGGTAAAAAAAACCATTAAAGGAATACACATGTCCTACAAAAACAAGAGCAAACAATTCTTTTTGAACGGTATGAATCGGCAATAGCTACTTATTCAAATTTTGTATGAGGTTTAGCCCTGAATTGCTGCCAATAGAATTGGGTTTCAAATTTTGGTTTGTCAATCTTCTACACAAAGCTTCGGTCACAGAAAGGTGCAGAATCTGCCTCCTCTCCTGCGAGATTTGGAATGCCAGAAACTCACAGATATTGAACAAAACCTGCGAAAGTGATGACCAAATCCTCTTAGAATTGAGCAACGCATCCGGGAGATGAATACCACCGTCAGTGAGCAATAGTTCTGCTCGGGTTCTGAGGCAGTGCACTCCACTGCGTGGGTTCAGCCGCCTGGCGATTTTGTGGCGATGTCCTTCAATGGGGCTCCCGACCCACTGTCCAAACAGGCTGCTGGAGGTATTGTATTGCGGAACAACACTGGCAGGGGACTAGGGGCAGGGCCGGCCTTACCCTTAGGCAACTTAGGCACCCGCCTAAGGCCTCAATTTGTGGAAGGACCAAATTTTATAGGTTCATTATGTATATATACATTAATTAAGATAATTTATGTTATATAAGACTGTTAGCAAAATTAATTTGCGGCATAAGATAAACAAAGAACTAAATGAAGAACTTTTCACCAACGTTGCTGAAATACTTGGCAAAGAGGATCACGTTGACGAACGTTTTCCTTAAAGCGATTTTCCCCCCGATGCTATCGGTTCTTGATCGTAACAACCCAGGACTCCCCTTGTCGCAATCAACTGGCGTAGCAAGAACCCTTGATTGCCCGGAAGCATCGGGATTGAGGGTGAGAGATGAGTCTGTGTGCATGCTTTGATTTAAGAACGAAGCTGTTCTTTATAGAGAGAAGAGGGACATCGTGGCTGAAGCCACAATCCCACGTACCATCCCTCTTCTCACGTTCTTAGGGCACGGTAGTTTCTCCAGGAGAGATTAAAACCAACATGGTATAAATAAATAAACACCATATTTCATCTGGGTCAACCCACGACCCAGACCCGCTTCAAAGCGGTGCGCGCAAGTGTAATACCGTTTCTCCACCGAAAACCGTAGCTGAAAGATCGCCATCTCAACACGATAATTTGCTCATTCACAGTTCATGAAAGAACAAGTTGAGCAAGACTTGAAATATCTTAGCTATTTCAAGGCCTTGAACCAGCTTTCAAAGCCTTGAATTAGTCTTAAGGGCTTGAAAATAGTTCAAGGCCTTGAAACTTGATTCAAAGCCTTGAAACTGCTCGAAACTGAATGTACATTCTCAGGGGGAGTTTTCTGCAAACTCTCTGGATTGATCTACTCTATCTATCTCTTTCATATATTTGATTTTCTATTGTTAGATGATGAAAGACAAATTGATATAACATGTTTTTAATCTTAATATATCATCTGTTTGACCATGATAATGTAGGAAATTTTGTTTCTAAGTTTTGCAGGATTATTTCTTAAACTGAATTGCTGCAGATTTAGAAATACTTGGACACTTTGATCCTGTGATCAATCAGACGCACATGACAGCTTCTCATGGTGTTTAAATGAAAGATTACAACAAGATTTTCGAAGATTGTGATCATTCAACCGTTGGAGAAGATTTCAAAGTAGTCAAATGTTCGACAAAATCCCAAGTATAGGATATCGTCTCAAGTAATACAATCTGGTAAGTCCGGAGTCGAATCCACAAGGAGAGGAGGTTTAGACAATGACTTGCAAAACTAGAAAACGACTAACTAAACGATAAAAGCAACTTCTCTCAATGGCTTTAGAGCTTGTCAAGCTATCAAATCCACCACAAAATGTGATGGAGCAAGTTTAGAGTACGATTTAGAGAACAAAGTAAAAGACTACTAAAGCGACAATTCAAGAAACTAAGTGAAACAACAAGTAATGAGGGGCTAGGGATCATTGGTTTCTCTAGTGACCAATCCTCCTATTAGATTCAAGCCCGGTTCTCAAATTACATGTAGCAATCCACAAGACAAGTATGTCAAGAAAATATTGCTTATTGCACTCCAACTTGCCACAAATGAAGTGTGTAGTCCTAACACGCTAATCAAGCACTAATGAGGCTATTCAAATGAGATTTCCAAATTTCAAGTGTTTCAAGCATCAACCATATGTAAACACACATAGGTGTTTCCACATGAAAGATCAAGCAACAAATGAGATTTGTAAATTCTCACTCAAATCACCTAACTAGAACTCGATTTCTCAAAGTTAGGATTGATGAGTTCCTCTCACTCAAATGCAACTTCAAATCAAACAAGTCAAGAGTATTCGCACATCTACCTATTCAATGCATCAAATACTTCAACAAGAGAAATCCAAACATTGCACTAAGCATTCAAGCGAACCCAATTCAACCCATTCATCCTTGAAGTTCAACTTGAATCAATAGAGAGATTTAGACACTAGATAGTCCCAAATCACCCAAGCAAATTGAATTAGCTAGACATAATAGAAAATTCAAGAGAGATTGAGAGAAATTTAACTTTCAATAATCAAAACTTGAATTCATACTTGATAGCACCAATACACTTTTCACTAATTCAATCCCAAACACTTGTTTCAACTACACAAAACTAAGAACAAAATAGCCAAGAAACTCAAGCTAAACTATCAACTAATGAAGAGAAACCCCTAACAAGCTACTGCTGCTGCTGAAACAAAGCATGAACAGAGAAGAAGACAGCAGCAGCAATCACATACGAACCCAGAAGTGGCTCTAGAACAGAGCACTGTAACAGTGGCTTTACACCCCATAAATCACTAACAAATCCCACCTCCTCTCTCCCTCTCTTCCTCTTTCTAGGTTCTTGATCCTTAGAGAGCTCAAGACCAACCCAGAAATGGGCGAAATCGGAGAGAGAGAGAGGAGAAAACAGAGCACCGTCGCTGTGTGGTACCGTCGGGTCTGAGTGAGCCGAACCCCCCTCTTCTTCTTCGACTTCAGATTATATAGAGGGTAGGGATATGATTGCGTAGCCTCCAAGCACAAATATCCACCCTTGAATTGAACTCAGAAGCCCTCCATCGTTGATTGAAACAAACCCTAGAATTTGGGGCTTTTTCGTCCATTCGTTCTTAGGCCGAATTGATTGGAGTAGGTGAAAGAGGATGGGCTAGGGAGTTGATTGGGACCAATTTGAGTCGATTTGGTGAAGGCTAGGGTTTATTTTGGGGGTGGCTTGGAGCTTCGGTCGTTGGCCATGGAAGCTTCGTGTACTGCTGCGTCGTGAGGGAGGAAGACGACGTGATCTGGTGCTGATCTGTTTTGGTGAAAGTGCACCCGGCTCCCCCTAGTTTGATGTAATGTTTTAAAAGACCCCTGTCCTTCTTTAAAACATTTGAAAAATAGCAACTCTACCCCAACTCCGTTAAGAACCCTGCATAACAGCCCTTAAAACATTTGGAAATCATCACCTAGCTCCCCAATTACGTTAAGAACTTGTCTTCTTGGCCCTTGACCTTCACTTTTGACTTCTAGATCTTCAATAATGGCCCCAATTCTTCTCTTGTCTTCTCAAATTGGCCCTTAAATCTTCAACTATTCTTCAAATTAGGTCCTCGAAGTCCCTTCTTCATGGCTCTTCAGCCGCAAATCCTCTTCAAATTCATCGTTTAAGGTCCCCTAGCTCGCCTCTTGCGTTTTAAAGCACGTTTTCACCTACAAAATTAGGGAAAAACAACCAAAACTACGAAAACAAGCATAAGTCCAGAAAGAGAGATAAAATAGATAAATTACACATATTAGCAAGTTATGAAGAGTTCGTTAACATACTAAAATATGCAATTTACGATCCTTAACACACACCCCAACTAGCCTTTTGCTCGTCCGCGAGCAAAGAGAGCGATATGAGTAGAAATTTAGTGAGAGACCAATCATGAGAGACACACACTCAACTAGACAAGGCTTGACTCAATTCTAAACTAGACTCAAATATTTACAAACACACACACACATTATCTATCCTAAGTGAGAACCCAAAAAAAATAAAAAAATAAGAGTTACTAGCTAATTTTAATTTTTTTTGGTGGGGGAAAAAGAAGAATGCACAAATGTCTTCTCAAATAAATTCTCAAAGTCCAAGAAGATTAAGAAAGAAACCTATGGACGTCTAAGCATATACTCATACAAATGTGGGCGGTGTTTGGTAGAAGGTGACTCATGCGATCCACAAAACTTGTTAAGTAAGTCCAATTCGCAAGAAAGTATGCCTTCAAAAATAAGGATCACATGAAACTAGACATTCTCATACTTATTCAAAAGCACCCATGTAGGATGGACTTCCAAAGCTTTGGAAAAAAAAAATTTAGAAGGGGAGATGTGGTTGTGGGCTTGTATGATCCTTTTGTGGATTTTAGGTAGATGGTGCGATTTATCATGTTTTTTCTTTTTCTTTTTCTTTCTTCTCATTTTTTTATTTTTCTTTCATTTAACCTCAAATCCAAGGGTCTCCAAGACCCACAACAAAATAGAGGAATATACACGCGAGTGGGATTTTTAAGCTAAACCAAGGGAGCTATCTAGGTGGTGACGTAACATTATCCCCGGACACCCCTCTATTTCTTAGACATCACATGGGGTGTCATTGGTAACCACCACTCCAATGGGCTACAAGTTTCCACCGCAAAAACGATTAGAATAAAATATTTTTGTGAAGTTCAAATAGCTTTAGAAAATGCACCCTTTTATCAAAAGTAGAAGACGTCAAAGTTTATGTGATCAACTTAGCTTGAAGGACTTAAACATGAAACGTAAATTTAGTGTGTCGTTTTGTGAGAACGCATGATATCGCGGAAGGTGGGATATTGGTGTAGATGTATTGAGTATAAGCAACGAATTCCTTTTTAAAATAAAATAAAAAGAACACGGACTAAGAGATTTCATTCTTTGAAAACATCAAGTTTCCTAAAATTCCCCCTTTCCACTTTTCTCATTTTTTTTCATTTTTTCATTTTCTTTTCTTTTTTTTTCAAAATAAGTGACTCAACTATAACTTCCTAAGACTCAATAAAGCTATCAAATAAGAAAATAAAATCTAGACTCAAGATGAAAGGTGAAAATAAATAAAACTACAAAAGAAAGAAGAATAAAAATTCTATGGTTTGACACGGGAAAAGAGTGATGCTTCTCATGAATGGTTCACACATATTTTAATTTTTCAATTTTTTTTCAATTTTTTGGATTTTTTTTCAAATTTTCATTTTTTTGTATTTTTCATGTAAATCACTAATGAAGAAAAATCATGCTAGTAACCATTTAAGCAAGAAATATATCTATTTCCCACCCCCAACTAAAATGTCACATTGTCCTCAATGTGTGAGAACAATGGAGAGCATACAAATTTTAGCAAGAATTAAGGGATAGAAGAGACCTCATTTTAGCTTTCTTTTCCACCAAGCTCAAGTCCTCCTCCAAGAGCAACCTACAAAATATTCATAGAAAAGAAATGCAAGAAATAGAGATAAACTAATTTATTTATTTACAACTACGGAGGTGGAACAAATAAAATGATGCTATCCCACCCCCAATCTTGGAAACTTCTTTCCATGCCATGGCCCTACTTCATTCTTAGAAAAGTACTTCTCCTTTAGAGAGTTTGATTTATCAATTAGAATAGAAATGAGAAGTAGGGGCAAGACACAAAAGATGAATAAGAGATGCAAGTAAAATCTAACAATAAAGTTAGGGCAAGTTGTTATATCATGCATCAACTTAAGAAAAGGGTTTGAAATCCTCAAACTAATTGAACTATAGAATGGGTCTTCATAAGTTGCCAAATTTTTACTTGAAATCAAAACTTGAGAGATGGTGGCAACTTGTGAATCCTCAATCTCATCACTTTTAAATAAGTCATATGAATTTGGGGATGAGGCTTCACAAGTGGGAGTTAAAATAATTTGAGAACTTGAAGCCTCATCCAAACCCTTAGGCACATCTTCCATAATGATAGAATCCGAGGGAGCATTCAAGTAAAATTCAATTTCGTCACAAATACGAGCATAGCTCCCCGGATCTTCATTGGACATGTCAATACTAACCGGAGTACCTCCCAATAAAACTTCAATTTCGTCACAATCAAGATCATAGGAACTCCGGTAAGTACTAGGCTCTTCTTGAGCACAAGACAAGTCTACATTCCCTTCACTAGTGGTAGCATCAAATTTGACCCCTAACTCATCACATGAGTGATTTTCATTTCGCGACTCCTCCTAACAACTGTCACTATGTGAGTCATCCAAAATGGCTTCACTCATGTCATGGGTTGAAGAGTCATCATCAAAAATATCAATCTCACTACCAATATCACTATCACATGCTTCTTTAGATTGTGCAAATGAGAAATGAATACAATCACCTATCCTAGTGGCAACAACTCTATCATCAAACACATCATCCAAAATTTGATCTTGAGCAAGCTCGTGATGTGTGTGAATAAGAA
Organism: Linanthus parryae; assembly: GCA_023055425.1. Classification (NCBI taxonomy): domain Eukaryota; kingdom Viridiplantae; phylum Streptophyta; class Magnoliopsida; order Ericales; family Polemoniaceae; genus Linanthus; species Linanthus parryae. The sequence continues at coordinate 75,513,389 of JALGPY010000006.1, read as the reverse complement.
CTTGAGACTCATATGATGGCGAGTTTTGTGAAGAGTAAGTACTATATACAAGAGACTCATTATCATGCGATTTTGAATATGAGGATTCCACTCTATCAATCGAGTGACAAAACGATCCTTCTACTTCTCTAAATGAGCCTTCAAGTTTACTTTGTGATTCTCTTAGTTCTCTTATTGAATCTCTTAGTTCTTTTGTGCCTTGGAGATATTTTTGAAATGTCTCCTCTAGAGAATCACTTATAGGCATATTTAGCTCATTATTCACAAGTGATTCCCTCTCAAAATGATTAACTTCTCTTGATTCACACATCATATCATTATATTGATAAGTGCAAGAATCATGAGAGTTCAAAAACATGTAAGTGTCTGAGGGAGGTGATTTTGCACAAGAAGCATGAGATGTGTAATCTAGTGTCCTACTATCATGCCAAGAATAATTATTCTTAGGAAAATACTCACCATTATTGTAAGCACGCTCACGTTTGGAACACATTGATTCCTTAGAATGACTTCATGTCTAGTAAATGCATAGTAGTAAGGATGTGAATGGACGTTAGGCCTCTCACCAAGTCCAAAATGTTCATGAGACATTTTTTTTCCAAGCAAGTAGATGATAGGTACTTGATGAATTTCACAAGCCCTCTTGAATCTCACAAGCTTAACTAACCACAAGCAACTAGAGAAAATGTCAAGAAAAATACTAAGAAAGTAAATCAAATCAAATCTAAAGCCTAGCCTCTCCCCGGCAACGGCGCCAAAAACTTGTTCGACAAAATCCCAAGTATAGGATATCGTCTCAAGTAATACAATCCGGTAAGTCCGGAATCGAATCCACAAGGAGAGGAGGTTTAAACAATGACTTGCAAAACTAGAAAACGACTAACTAAACGATAAAAGCAACTTCTCTCAATAGCTTTAGAGCTTGCCAGGCTATCAAATCCACCACAAAATGTGATGGAGCAAGTTTAGAGTACGATTGAGAGAACAAAGTAAAAGACTACTAAAGCGACAATTCAAGAAACTAAGTGAAACAACAAGTAATGAGGGGCTAGGGATCATCGGTTTCTCTAGTGACCAATCCTCCTATTAGATTCAAGCCCAGTCCTCAAATTACATGTAGCAATCCACAAGACAAGTATGTCAAGAAGAGATTGCTTATTGCACTCCAACTTGCCACAAATGAAGTGTGTAGTCCTAACACGCTAATCAAGCACTAATGAGGCTATTCAAATGAGATTTCCAAATTTCAAGTGTTTCAAGCATCAATCATATGTAAACACACATAGGTGTTTCCACATGAAAGATCAAGCAACAAATGAGATTTGTAAATTCTCACTCAAATCACCTAACTAGAACTCGATTTCTCAAAGTTAGGATTGATGAGTTCCTCTCACTCAAATACAACTTCAAATCAAACAAGTCAAGAGTATTCGCACATTACCTATTCAATGCATCAAATACTTCAACAAGAGAAATCCAAACATTGCACTAAGCATTCAAGCGAACCCAATTCAACCCATTCATCCTTGAAGTTCAACTTGAATCAATAGAGAGATTTAGACACTAGATAGTCCCAAATCACCCAAGCAAATTGAATTAGCTAGACATAATAGAAAATTCAAGAGAGATTGAGAGAAATTTAACTTTCAATAATCAAAACTTGAATTCATACTTGATAGCACCAATACACTTTTCACTAATTCAATCCCAAACACTTGTTTCAACTACACAAAACTAAGAACAAAATAGCCAAAAACTCAAGCTAAACTATCAACTAATGAAGAGAAACCCCTAACAAGCTACTGCTGCTGCTGAAACAAAGCATGAACAGAGAAGAAGACAGCAGCAGCAATCACATACGAACCCAGAAGTGGCTCTAGAACAGAGCACTGTAACAGTGGCTTAACACCCCAGAAATCACTAACAAATCCCACCTCCTCTCTCCCTCTCTTCCTCTTTCTAGGTTCTTGATCCTTAGAGAGCTCAAGCCCAACCCAGTTTTGGGCGAAATCGGAGAGAGAGAGAGGAGAAAACAGAGCACCGTCGCTGTGTGGTACCGTCGGGTCTGAGTGAGCCGAACCCCCCTCTTCTTCTTCGACTTCAGATTATATAGAGGGTAGGGATATGATTGCGTAGCCTCCAAGCACAAATATCCACCCTTGAATTGAACTCAGAAGCCCTCCATCGTTGATTGAAACAAACCCTAGAATTTGGGGCTTTTTCGTCCATTCGTTCTTAGGCCGAATTGATTGGAGTAGGTGAAAGAGGATGGGCTAGGGAGTTGATTGGGACCAATTTGAGTCGATTTGGTGAAGGCTAGGGTTTATTTTGGGGGTGGCTTGGAGCTTCGGTCGTTGGCCATGGAAGCTTCGTGTACTGCTGCGTCGTGAGGGAGGAAGACGACGTGATCTGGTGCTGATCTGTTTTGGTGAAAGTGCACCCGGCTCCCCCTAGTTTGATGTAATGTTTTAAAAGACCCCTGTCCTTCTTTAAAACATTTGAAAAATAGCAACTCTACCCCAACTCCGTTAAGAACCCTGCATAACAGCCCTTAAAACATTTGGAAATCATCACCTAGCTCCCCAATTACGTTAAGAACTTGTCTTCTTGGCCCTTGACCTTCACTTTTGACTTCTAGATCTTCAATAATGGCCCCAATTCTTCTCTTGTCTTCTCAAATTGGCCCTTAAATCTTCAACTATTCTTCAAATTAGGTCCTCGAAGTCCCTTCTTCATGGCTCTTCAGCCGCAAATCCTCTTCAAATTCATCGTTTAAGGTCCCCTAGCTCGCCTCTTGCGTTTTAAAGCACGTTTTCACCTACAAAATTAGGGAAAAACAACCAAAACTACGAAAACAAGCATAAGTCCAGAAAGAGAGATAAAATAGATAAATTACACATATTAGCAAGTTATGAAGAGTTCGTTAACATACTAAAATATGCAATTTACGAAGGTTGCCTAAAAAATAGGAAGGTTGTCGCCGAAAATCTGGGGAGATTTGCAGAGCAGTATGAAGTATAAATAGAGCTCAAATTCGAAGCAACAACTCACACAATTCTCAGCGGGCAAATACAGAGAAAGAGTTCTGGATTGACAAGCATCAAAGAAGCTCATCATTCCTCCAATCCATTCACAGAAGGTCACTGCATTTCACTGCAATTTTCTACTCTTAAAGTGTTCTTCTGTATAGAGCTATATTGGTAGATCATTTCTGTATTATTTCTAGACCTATTCTCAAGGATTGTTCAAAGTGAACAATAGAAGTTCTTAGTTAATCAGTTAGCTAGAGCAGGTACTAGACAGGTTAGGGAAAACCACAAGCTGTAACAGAGTAAGGGAACTCTCTGTGCTTGAGTTATAGGGCTTAGCTTTTGATTAATAAATATTGAGTTGAAAATCCTGCAGGGATCTAATCCCTGAGGTATAGATGTAGGTCCAAGTGGACTGAAATATATAAATCACTTGTCTTCTGCATTTTCAGTTCATTTACTTTCATAGCTTTTGCAGCACACAAAAACTGTTTAATTTTCATGGGTTTGAACTTGATTTCAAGTCCTTGAAAAAGGCATACTTGCTCTATACTTTATGCATCTATTTCAAAGGCTTGAACTAGCTTTCAAGGCCTTGAACTTCGTTGTTTGCACAAGTTTTCATCTTCCTAGCAAGTTTTGCAAAAAGTTGGTATACTCTATTCAACAACCCCCCCCCCCCATGTTCTAGAGTATCTTAGCTGCTTATACATCTGCATACTCACACTTTCAACTGGTATCAGAGCTTGTATCACTGTATAAGATTTAACCATCTGGTGATCATGAGTACTGCAGGTGATTGTGATTTCTCACAGGGAAGAGATGCTAACAGACCTCCTCTATTCTGTGGAGAACATTTTGCTCACTGGAAAGCTCTCATTAAAATGTTCATCATTGATCAAGATCTAGAGCTTTGGACCATTATCCAAAATGGACCTCATACTTTCTACACAGAGAAAGATGGGATTAGAACTCCCAAAACAGAAGACTCACTCCCCTCTTCTGAATTAGAGCAATTTTCTAAGAACTACAAGGCTATGAATGTAACACCCGTGGATTACTGTCCCAACAACTTCTTTACTCGTACCACCGAATAAAAATGCTTAAGCCTTGAAGGTGCTAGTAGTAATCCACAAGGTATACCATATACCAGATGTCAAACTCACAAATCTCCAATGTGGGACATAAACCCACAATCTCCCAACCATATATACATCCAATCCACAATATCAATACACAATATCTCGATGTGGGACGGGATATTACAATCCCCCCACCTTATATACTCGACGTCCTCGTCGAGTGTGCCCAGTCACGTATCCCCTTGGCTGGCGGTGAACCGCCACGGAGCCCTTGCGGGACCAGGGTTGGCTCTGATACCATTTGTAACACCCGTGGATTACTGTCCCAACAACTTCTTTACCCGTACCACCGAATAAAAATGCTTAAGCCTTGAAGATGCTAGTAGTAATCCACAAGGTATACCATATACCAGATGTCAAACTCACAAACCTCCAATGTGGGACGTAAACCCACAATCTCCCAACCATATATACATCCAATCCACAATATCAATCCACAATATCTCGATGTGGGACGGGATATTACAATCCCCCCACCTTATATACTCGACGTCCTCGTCGAGTGTGCCCAGTCACGTATCCCCTTGGTTGGCGGTGAACCGCCACGGAGCCCTTGCGGGACCAGGGTTGGCTCTGATACCATTTGTAACACCCGTAGATTACTATCCCTACAACTTCTTTACCCGTACCACCGAATAAAAATGCTTAAGCCTTGAAGATGCTAGTAGTAATCCACAAGGTATACCATACACCAGATGTCAAACTCACAAATCTCCAATGTGGGACGCAAACCCACAATCTCCCAACCATATATACATCCAATCCACAATATGAATCCACAATATCTCGATGTGAGACGGGATATTACAATGAACATTTTGTATTGTGGTTTGAGTACCATTGAATTCAACAGGATCTTTGGATGCACAACTGCTAAAGAAATCTGGGATAAACTTGTGGTTACTTTTGAAGGAACCAGTCAAGTCAAGCAAACCAAAATCAAAATTTATCTCAGACATATGAGCTGTTCAAGATGAATGCAGATGAGTCCATCAGAGACATGTTCAAGAGGTTCACTGATATTGTAAACAACCTTGACTCACTGGGAAAACATTTTTCCAATGAAGAAAAGGTGAGGAAGTTTCTCAGAAGTCTTCTAAAGGTAAAATGGGAACCAAAAACCATAGTCATTGAAGAAGATCAAAATCTCTCAACTTTACAACTTGATGACCTACAAGGGAAGCTCCTGACACATGAGATATCTATGAATGAAGTTGATGGAGAACCCCAGATGGTGTCAAGAACTTATCTCTCAAAGACAAAGAGAATGAGAGAACACAAAGTCTTGATACTGAGGATGGTGATGATGAAGATCCAATTGCCTTAATTTCCAAAGCCTTGAGAAGGATTCTAAAAATGAAAAAAACTTTGGAAACAAATATTTCAACAGAAAAAGGCATAGATCATCCAACAGCAAGGACTACAAAGGTAAGTTCTCTTCACAGAACAAGTTAAAATTTATGAACTGCCTTGAGTGTGGTGATGCAGGACACCTGATAAGAGACTGTCCACACAAAAAGAGCAAGAACTTTCAAAAGAAAGATCATGACAGAAGAAAGAAAGCCATGATATCTTCATGGAGTGATTCAGATAGCTCTAGTGAATTTGAATCTGAGGAAGAACACGCCAACCTATGCTTAATGGCCAAGCATGATGAAAGTTCTGAAAAGAACATTGAGGTAATGGTAAATTGTCTAATTTCAAAACCAAAAGAAGCTCTTTCAGAATATCTCAAAACATGCTTTTAAATGAGGAAGATTATCTGAAAGAGATCAGACTTTTGAAAGAAAAAGTTCATGAGCAAGCAAAAGAAAACTTACAACTTGTTTGCCTAAATCAGAATCTTGAAATCTCTCAGAAGAAAACTGACAGTGATTTCAAGGCCTTGAAAACCAGTTTCAAAGCCTTGAAAACACAAGTCAAGGCAGTAGTCACTGAAAATTCCTCAGTGAGTGACGACCTTGTTAATCTAAGGCATCAGGTTGATGATTTAGAGAAACAAAAGATTACTTTTACTGACAAATTTGAAGAATCGGAATTGGTCAAAGTCAAGCTTGCTGGATCAGAACACAAGTTGAACTTGATTCTTGGAGGAAGTTCACAGTCTGTTCACAAAGATGGTATTGGATTCAATCCAAACTTTACAAGAAGAAACAATACCAGATTTGTGAAAGCTAGAAACAAAACTTCTCCTGCATGTAATTACTGCTGCAAAACTGGTCATGTTAAGATGACTTGTCCTTTTAGAAGAAGAGAACCTCACATAATGAGGAACACTTTTCCTTTTCAACTCAAAGGACAAGTTAAGCAGATTTGGGTTTCTAAAGGGGTTAGACCACCTAACATGGTTGATCCAGAATATGAATCCAAATTCCACACTTGGTCTAACAGCAGGGTAAGGCAGTGATTGGTGTTTGGAGGTTGTCACCAATATCAAAGACCATAAGTGGTTCATGGAAAGTGGTTGCTCAATACATATGAGTGGAAAGAGATCTCTATTCTCAGAATTGAAGGAGCAATCAGAAGGTTCAATAACACTTGGTGACAAAGGCAAATGCAATATTCTTGGTATTGGAAAAGTTGGTACAAATTCAGAAAACTCTATTTCTGATGTGTATCTGGTTGAAGGTTTGAAATTTAATTTGCTTAGTGTATCTCAGCTTTGTGATAATGGCAACAAAGTTATCTTTGAAAAAGAGAAGTGTGTGGTGCAAAATGAGAAATCAGGAGATTGCATTCTCACAGCCTCTAGATCAAATAATGTTTATACTTTTCAGACTAACGAAGTTGTAGGTGAAAGTTTGAGTGTCTCAAGGCCTTGAAAGAGGATTCAAAGCTATGGCACAAGAAACTTGGTCATATCAGTTTGCATACTTTGAACAAGTTGATTTCCAAAGACTTGGTAAGAGGATTGCCATCCATCAAGTTCAAAGAAGATTAAATGTGCAAAGCCCGTGCACAAGGAAAACAGACCAGAAGCTCCTTCAAGCCAAAGAAGTTTGTAAGTACAACTAGACCTATTGAATTAGTTCATATGGATCTTTGTGGTCCTATGAGGACTCCCACTCCAAAAGGTAAAAGATATATGCTAGTTGTTGTAGATGATTTTTCTAGATATACTTGGGTTATGTTTCTCAAAGAAAAATTTGAAGCACTCTCTGAATTTTCAAAGCTTTGCAGAGAACTTCAAAACTTGAAAAACCTACCTGTAGCTTCAATCAGAAGTGATCATGGTAGAGAATTTGATCAGTTAGAATTTGATTTATTTTGTGATAATCATGGTATTTCTCACAACTTTTCTGCTCCAAGAACTCCTCAACAGAATGGTGTTGTTGAAAGAAAGAACATGACTCTTGAAGATATGTCAAGAACAATGCTTCTTAAGAACAAGCTGCCAAAACATTATTGGGCAGAAGCTGTGAATACAGCAGACTATATTTTGAACAGGTGCTTGATCAGACCCATTCTGAAGAAGACCCCCTATGACTATTCAAGGGGAGGAAGTCAAACATTTCTTACTTCAGACCCTTTGGATGTACTTGTTTTATCCATAACAATGGAAAAGAAAATCTTGGTAAGTTTGATGCAAGAAGTGATGAAGGTATATTTCTTGGTTACTCTCTGAATAAAAAAAAGCTTATAGAGTTCACAATAAAATAACCAAACTGGTTGAAGAGAGCATTCATGTTATTTTTGATGAAAGCTATGATGGTTCTTTGAGTGAAAGTTTTGCAGACTTGAATTTGAACAAGCATGAATCAGAGGAAGAGATTGAGAATCCACTAGGATTCAAGAAAGGCTCACAAGAGAATAGAAGAAATTTTCAAGACCTTGAAAATGGTGCTCAAGGCCTTGAAAGTAAAACCGAAAGCCTTAAAAAATATGATCAGAAGGATTCAAGTGACAAACCCACTACTTCAAACCATAGAAGATCTATGGAGAACCTGAACCATGGTCTCCAATAAAAGAGATTCAAATATATCTCGTCACATCCAGCTGATAATATCATATCAGATCCAACCACTGGTACACAGACTAGATCACAGTTGAAGAACTTATGTGCTTTTAATGCTTTTATTTCTCTTGTAGAACCAAAAACTGTGAAAGAAGCTCTACAAGAAGCAGACTGGATCATTGCTATTCAAAGTGAAATCAATGAGTTAGAAAGGAATAAGGTTTGGAACCTGGTTCCTGCACCTTCAAACCAGTCCGTCATTGGTACCAGATGGGCATTCAGAAACAATTTGATGAAAGTGGCAATGTGATCAGAAAAAAAAGCAAGGTTAGTTTCTCAAGGTTACAATCAAGAAGAAGGTATTTATTATGAGGAAACTTTTTCTCCAGTTTCCAGGTTAGAAGCAATTAGAATTCTGCTTGCATTTACATCTTACAAGAACATGAAATTATTTTAAATGGATGTGAAATGTGCTTTCTTGAATGGCTATTTGCAAGAAGAAGTTTATGTTGCACAACCACCTGGTTTTGAAAATGATAAATTTCGAGATGATGTCTACAAACTTGACAAAGCTCTCTATGGTTTGAAACAAGCTCCAAGGACTTGGTATGAAAAATTGTCAAAATTCTTACTTGAAAATAATTTCAAAAGAGGTTTAGTAGACAGGACTCTTTTCATTAAGACTCATGAGAAAGATTTACTTGTATTTCAGATATATGTTGATGATATACTGTTTGGAGCTACTAATGATCAATTATGCAGAGAATTTTCAAGTCTTATGAGCAGGGAATTTGAGATGAGCATGATGGGAGAGTTGAACTTCTTCCTAGGACTTCAAATACATCAATTGAAGAAGGGCATCTTTCTGCATCAAAGCAAGTACACAAGAGACTTACTAAACAAATATAGCATGGCTCAATGTAAGGAAGCCAAGACTCCTATGAGCTATGCACTATCCTTAGATAAGGATGAATCTGGTAAGAGTGTCAATGTAAAAGAGTATAGAGCCACGATTGGATCATTAATCTATCTAACAGCAAGCAGGCCAGATATTATGTTTAGTGTGTGTATGTGTGCTAGATTTTAAGCTGATCCAAAAGAATCACACTTGACTGCGGTGAAGAGAATATTCATATATCTCAATGGTACCAAAGACTTAGGGCTTTGGTATCCAAGACATTCTAGCTTCTCTTTACATGACTTTTCAGATGTTGACTTTGCAGGGTACAAGGTTGATAGGAAAAGTACTTCAGGAACTTGCCAATTCATTGGATCATCCTTGATTAGTTGGCATTCCAAGAAACAGAATTAAGTTACTCTATCTTCAGCTGAAGCTGAATATATAGCTGCAGGAGCATGTTTATCACGAGTGTTATGGATTTCTCAACAGCTAAGAGACCTTGGATTTGACTTCAAGGGCATACCTATTAAGTGTGACAACTCTAGTGCAATTTCAATTACAAAGAATCCAGTGCAACACTCAATAACCAAGCACATTGATGTCAGACACCACTTCATCAGAGATCATGCTGAGAAAGGTGATATTGTTCTTGAATTTGTTACTACTAACATGCAAATTGCAGATATCTTCACTAAACCATTAGCAGATGAGAGGTTCTCACCTCTAAGATTGGAATTGGGAATGCTAAACAAAGATGCATTGGTTTTGGGGGAGCATGAGTTAAGACAGGTAATCTTTATGTGTTTCAAAAGGTTTTAACTGAGTTTCAAAGACTTGAAAATCATTTCAAGGCCTTGACTTCTACTTTTTGCAGTGTTCCAATATTTCAAGACCTTGAAAGCCTTTTCAAAGCCTTGAAAATGAGTCTGCTACACTGATAGTCAATAATCTTGGATCATTCTGTGTTGGGTGATATCTCTGTAGATATTTGCCAAATATAGCCCCTACCCTCTTCAAAAAATTTATTTAGCCAAAAATAGTATTAGTATATTTTATTTTCCAACGGCATGAAAGTTTTGAAATCTCTCTGATCATTGCAAATCTTTTGAGAATCAGAGAGATACTAGTTTCCTTTTGAAACTCAAACTCTTTCAGTATTTATCTTCTTCTCTTCTCCTTCATTCCGTATCATTCCATCTCTCTCTATTCTTCTCCCAAACCCTAATGAGCACAAGGAGAGCCTCAGATAGAATGAAGATGGCTGGAGGTTTGAAACCGGTCTCAGAGAAGAAAAGAAAAGCAGCAATGGAAAGGTTCAAGAAATCAATGAAGACTCTGCTTCAAAAAGCTTCACTGATGAAGAAGAGGAATCTTCACCACCCAAGAAGATTGTGAGAAAAGATCAAGCCCCAGCAAAGAAGAAACAATTTACGGCATCTACACAAGAGAAGCAGAAGGGTATCCATATTGGAAGCCCTAAGAGAGACAAAAAGAAGACAGTCTCTGAGGTTAAAGGAAAATGAAATGAAATCCTTATTCAAGATTCAGACTCAGACACTACTTCAGGATCCTATGACGTATATTTCATACCCAACAAAGTGAAACTTGACAAGGATGCGTCTCAGTCTTAGAAGCTTCAAAAGCAGGAAAGAAAAATCTCAAGACTGTCTCTCCTCAACAAAAAAGGTTAGCTGTAAAGAAGAAGCAGAAGCATGGGAAGAAAGCCTTGGAAGGACTCACCTTCCTATTCAACAGTGTTATTCAAAAGATCAGCTCCTTCATTGAGGAAATAGATGTGATCTCTCAAGAAGTTGAAGCCAACAGTAAAGAAAGTGAGAAAGAAGCAGGAGATCAAGAGGATGAGAAAGAACCCTAATCTTGCCTATTCTTTCTTCCCCATTCTCTCTTATTCAAAGTTTTTCTTTTAAGTTTTCAAAATTTTCCAGACACTTGATCCAACATATTCTATCTTTTTTGATGAAAGTCAAAAAGGGGGAGAAAATTCTAGATTTTTAGTTTTTAGCTCTTAGGTTAATTTGGTATATTTGGTTTTATTTGCTGAACTGTTTAAGTTTCTGTTGATATTATGAATAAGTTGGATATTTTTGGGAATACTGTGTTTTAAATTGTGGACTAATCAGTATATTTTGCAGAGAATAAGGATCACACAAATTTGGTTTTGTCTTTCATCAACGGGGAGATTGAAAGAACAGGTTGTGCAAGACTTGAAATTGCTTGGCTATTTCAAGGCCTTGAACCAGCTTTCAAAGCCTTGAATCAGTCTATGAGGCTTGAAAATAGTTCAGCTATTTTCAAGGCCTTGAAACTGGATTCAAAGCCTTGAAACTGCTTGAACCTGAATGCACATTCTCAGGGGGATTTTTCTGCAAACTCTCTGGATTGATCTACATTCGCTCTTTCATATGTTTTATTTTCTGTTGTTAGATGATGAAATACAAATTGTTATAACATGTTTTTAATCTTAATATATCATATGTTTGACCATGATAATGCAGGACATTTTTTTTCCTAAGTTTTGCAGGATTATTTCCTAAACTGAATTGCTGCAGATTTGGAAGTACTTGGACACTTTAATCTTGTGATCAATCAGACGTACATGAAAGCTTCTCATGGTGTTTAAATGAAAGATTACAACAAGATCTCTGAAGATTGTGATCATTCAACCGTTGGAGAAGATTTCAAAGTAGTCAAACTCCGGTTCCTACAAAATAGGAAGGTTGTTGATGAAGATCTGGGGAGATTTGCAGAGCTGTATGAAGTATAAATAGAGCTCAAATTCGAAGCAACAACACACACAATTCTCAACGGGCAAATACAGAGAAAGATTTCTGGATTGACAAGCATCAAAGAAGCTCATCATTCCTCCAATCCATTCACAGAAGTTCACTGCATATCACTGCAATTTTCTACTCTTAAAGTGTTCTTCTGTATAGAGCTATATTGGTAGATCATTTCTGTATTATTTCTACACCTATTCTCAAGAATTTTTCAAAGTGAACAATAGAGAATTCTTAGTTAATCAGTTAGCTAGAGCAGGTACTAGACAGGTTAGGGAAAACCACAAGCTATAACAGAGTAAGGGAACTCTCTGTGCTTGAGTTCTAGGGCTTAGCTTTTGATTAATAAGAATTGAGTTGAAAATCCCGCAGGGATCTAATCCCTGAGGTAGAGACGTAGGTCCAAGTGGACTGAACTCTATAAATCACTTGTCTTATGCATTTTCAGTTCATTTACTTTCATAGCTTTTGCAGCACACAAAAACTGTTTATTTTTCAAGGGTTTGAACTTGTTTTCAAGGCCTTGAAAAAGGCATACTTGCTCTATACTTAATGCATCTATTTCAAAGGATTGAACTAGCTTTCAAGGCCTTGAACTTCATTGTTTGCACAAGTTTTCATCTTCCTAGCAAGTTTTGCAAAAAGTTGGCATACTCCATTCACCCCCCCCCCCCCCTTCTAGAGTATCTTAGCTGCTTATACATCTGCATACTCACACTTTCAGTTCAGCTCAAGTTGAGCTCACACTTGATCTCAAGAGCTTCAACTATATCCATCAATTATCACATGTTAACAAGGAAAGCTGAATACTAAAGGCCACAATTAGAAAAATAAGGAGAAAAATTAGCAGTTAGTTATTTTAGGAGATTACGATGATATTGTTACGTAATAGAAAAAAGAAGGAAAAAACGAACGAAAACATTCGTGGAGTTTATTGTCAAGGCTTAAACCCTACAGAGATGCTCTGTGGTGCGTGATGAGAGACTTTAATGAAATTCTCTCGCAAGAGGAAAAAGAATGCGGAAGAGGGGTTTCTGGGTCCCAAACCAATCCTTTCAGAGAGGTCCTGAGTGTTTGCAAACTCAAGGACCTTGGCTTCATGGGAAACCCCTTCACATGGTGTAATAACCATTAAGACAACACCCTAATCAGAGAAAGGTTAAACCGGGTTGTCGAGAATCTAAAGTGGAGACTACTTTTTGGTAAAGCTCGGGTAACACCCTTGATTGCTGGAACTTCAGACCATTACCCAATTGGTTTACAGTTTGGAGCTCAAGTCACTGACCCGAATGTGATTCGCTCTAGAAGATTCTTTTTTTGAATCTGCGTGGATGCAGAATGGCAGTTGTGATGAAACTGTCAAACAAACTAGACCACACAAGATGGAGCAGTTAAGGAGAAGTTGCAAAGCTGTGCCGAGAAGCTTAGTGGCTAGGCAAAAATCCATTTTGGGAATGTTAAGAAACAAATCAGGGATATTAAGAAGAAGATTGGTAGGTGACACGATCTAACCACAAGTATATGGTCGTCGTGTGTAGTAATATCCCGAAATCCGGGTTTATCGAACCCAAGGGACTTGTCGTGAATCAATTATTATTCTTAACTTTATGTGGGCAAGCAGTAGAGATTGTTTTACTAAACTAGGAATTGAAATAACAAAACAAGTATTTATATATTAAGATTTAATAATGGAGAAACAACCAGGACACCTCGTTTGGGGGATTGTTAGGATTTTCTTGTTGACGATGTTCTACGATTTGTGAAACACATACGAAATTCAATTTGCTAATCGAGCAATACTAACTCACCAAGTTACCAAGTGAGCATCCTATGCCTAGGTTAGATTAAAACTGAGTTACAAAGTTCTAATTATCCCTAAACATGCATTAACGATGAATTTTACTCTATCGATCCCATTCAATGTAGCCAAGTTACCAAGCCTATAAACGGGTGATTGTTTGATTTTCCGGTATAACAATTACCGAGTTACGAAATAATTGTAAACTAAGGTCTAGCTAATAAGACGTCTTCAATTAACAAGATGAGATGAAGATCACAAAACAATCATAGCAAACGTAAAGTCATCAATTAGGTTTATCAAAACATGAATCTCAATTCATAAAAGGCATAATCAACGTGAAAAACCCTAACCCCAAACTTGGGTCCTGATCTAAGAAGTTTAGCTACGCATATTCATGATCACAACGACAAGAGTTTGTGTGATCATGATCAAAAATAAAGAAACGGAGGAGAAACTAGAACAAACAAGGTTTCCCAAGCTCCACGATGGTGCCCAAGCTCCAAGTTGATGTCCCGTCCTTTGATATTGCGTCCCTCCTCTGAAAATATGACCTAAGATGTCTAAAGTACGTTCCCTAAGAGTCCCGGGTCAATTAGGAAAGTTTTAGGCGTCGTTTCCTTAATTTTGGCCGCCCCTGCACAGTGTCTTCGTGCGAAGACTTTTCTCTTTGTGCGAAGACCTTCCTAGTTTTGGGCAGATAGCTATTCTGAGAAGAATTTTCGACCATCAAATTTTTTACAAGTATGAAGTCTTCATACTAAGACTTTTCTCTTAGTACTAAGAGACTCCTGAACAACACAAAAACATCGTTTTTCGACTCTTTTCCGATTCATTGCCCGCGCCTTTGCTTCCTTAAGGATCTCCTCGACCTCGAGACTCCTTTTATGCTATAAAACATTCACAAATTTCGGGGAACCCTTCATTCATCAATTTAGCTTCTCGAAAGGCGTGTTTGGCATTTTCGGATGCTTTTAACCGCTTTTTATCTCTTTGAGCATCCTTTTTGACATAACTTGTTCATCCGAACTCCGATAAATGTGATCATTGCACCTTTGGATTCCCTTTGTGACGTAGAATTCGTCCATGTAGAGAAATTCCCGTTTCCGGATGATTATCTCATTTTTCTCAATTATTGCCCAATATTTGGCGAAAACATCCAAAACGCGCTAAATTCGTATTTTTCTTCTATTCCGAAGCTCGTTTCTTCTCTCCACTTGATTCCCGCATGCGTAATTCTTGTCGAACAACAACAGAAACACTACCGCAAAGATCAAATGTGATAAATTATTAAAACCATACTCAAAACCATTAAGAAACGCCCAAATTGTGCATTAAAGCTCAAAAACATCCAAAAGTGCATTTTCTTCATACTTTGGCTCAAATCTCATCACTTTGCACCGAAACGCACACAAATAACAATATAAAGTGTACGTATGATAAATCTTATTAAGGAGTTATCAAATACCCCCACACTTCCCATTTGTGCGCCCCGAGCAAAGTCTCATCTACTGCATCTAACTGTCTACTAGCCAACTAGAATCAAACGGCTCTAACATCACTCAAGACACTACGAATGCAGCAAGATGATGCAAATGAAAATCTAGACTCGATCTTAAACGCATAAAAAATTTTAAATTCTTTCTTTTTGTGAGATCAGGAAATTTCAATACACATAGACTAGGTGCTCATGGAGTGATGAAAAAGTTAGGCAAGAGGTGTTAGCTACAACTAAACTCGGCAACACGTAATTCCCCATAGTTAGTATAGAAAGCTTAACTTTAAAATAAAGAACAACCTACCTCTTCATGTGTGCTGATAAAAATAAGAGGCTAACCAAGGCTAAGCCACATTCATAGTCCGAGTTCCCATTTCGCTAATGGTCAGATATGATGAGGCTTAGGGACCACAAAGGATATAATTTGTATGAAGCAAAAAATCCTAAAGCGTCACATAAACTCACCAAACCCCATATCTCACACACCCTCACCTTGATGATAGGAATCCACAACCCGAATCTCACCGACTGCGGCCCTCAGTCCCCTCAAACCCCGGCACCATGTCAATTACGTGGCCATCAAAGCAGATAATGCGCAAAACTCAAGTATTTATCTTCAATTTGGAACTAGGAATTTTCACCACTCGTTTTCCAATAAGCACAACTGTATTCTTTCTTTATTCCTCTCATTTTTTCCTCTCCTTTATTTTTTCTTTTCTTTCTATTTTTTTTTTCTTTTTTTTCTTCATTAAAACAGCAATAATCCATAAAAAATATACGAGTGGTCCTCCTCCAAGAATCAAGTAGTATAATAATTTCAGGGGAAGAACAAATCCGTAAATAAGTATCTCAATAATAATTCATCTTCCCCTAACTCCATGAAGCGCATGATGCCACAAACCGCCAACGTCAAAGCGTGTATGGGGGTGGAGTCATCAATTCACAATCTCTATGTCCGTAGTCAAATGTCGACACCCCCACACTAAACTATAGTCATGTCCCCCTCTCAAATAGTCAATAGAATATGTCACGTGTCTGGTCCAACCGAACCTCCTACACCAAGATACCTAGCACGATCCACAAATTAAGTACAACCAACCCATTTCGTGCGGATTAGATGTCACGCACCCAGGCTCTCCACTACTGTGTCCATGGTGTAATGACATGGAGCACCGCCACACCTCAGTGTGCAAGCCAGCTCACTCACCCTCGCATCCCCTCGTAGATATCCAATGAAGCATATGCGATCTGCAGAACTCACAAAAATATGTAATTAAGCACTCCCTCAACTAACCCCCTCAACTATTGCTCCCTCGCGACGCTCTAGAAAGTTAATCCTAAACGATATACGATGAATGCCAAGAATCGTCTCCCTAGGTCAAAATAGCTAACAATAAATCCAAGGATCAATTAGGGTTTACTAGTGGTCCTACAAGGTAAGATCTAAAAGCAGTGAGTGCTCTAATACACATCCTCGCACAGATGTTCTGTGTGCCACTACGAGGCGGGCTGGCGACTACCTAAGACGGACATGAACGTTCGGCTTGTTTAGAAAACACCAAGCTCAACTCTTTCAAGAGAGAAACAGCACACACTTTAGCTTTTAAAATTTAATTTTAGCTTAAAAAAATGTAGGCATTCCCGTAATGAGATTCTCTCTATACTTACTAGTGGGAACTAAAAATGTCACTCTCGGTCAAAATTCACACCCTATGCCTAAAGTTTTCACATCTCACTAAATCAACCAAGTCTAAGCTTCTTTCAATTGCCTTTCTCAAAATTTTCAATTTTTATATATTTTTTTATATAAATTTTCATAATATCCTAACTCTATATGCAAGGCTTAGACTCGAAAAAAAATTGACAATACACAACTCAACTCTTTTTTTGGTGGGTAGACTCAGTTATGAAAACGTGCAAACAGTATATACATCTACACTACACAATACGACAATATAAGTAAAACTCAACATAAACCACAACACTAACTCACAATACAATCTAAACACATCCTACATGTAAATGGCTACGCAAGACACTATGGCTAGCAAACAGATAAATCACCCCCACACTGAATGCTTCGTTGTCCTCAACGAATTTAGAGATCAAACATAAGAATCAGCAATCAAATGCGTAGGCCAGTAGATGAGATGGAGCTATGACATATTTAAATAAAAGAAACACAAAATCCAGCAAAAGAAAAAGATACTCACAACCACCTCACGGGTAGGGAAGAAATCACGCCAAGCAGTCCCCAAGCATAGTAGTGGCGCCACCATGCCCCTCTAAAGTCAGTGTTTTCTCGCACACCGGGGTCGACTACCTCCTCTGCTAAAACCCATGTCTGAAGAATCCCCGAATCACATGTGTGAGTCCCAATGAAGGTCATGTGTGCCATGACACACCGAGGTAGATTCTACCAGAACATGCTCATGTATGTCACTAGGAAACATCATTAGTCCCTCTCTCTCTCTCATCTCTTCAAAATAAATAAACAAAACGCACGCAACTGTATTAAAAACTAACTCCCTAAATTAACGCAATAAATAGGTTGGGTTGCCTCCCAACAAGCGCCGTGTAAGTTAAGGTCGACGACCCGACCTAGTTACCTCAAAAGATGTTAAGGAGGTTTTTCTCTCCACTTTTCCTTCTTCCACCATCGATTCTCTCTTTGTATCTTCTCAAGTGAGCAAGCATGAGATGCATATGGCGCAAAGAAATTGTAGAAGACGGCCTTGAAATTTTTTTTCTTTCTGTGCGTCCACTCCTTGATCACCGGTATTCTCGAGAATTCATTCGCCACATCATGATCCCTTGTACATTTCCTCTTTGTCTTTTTCTTCTTCTTCCAATTCTTCAAAGTCAATATCATAAAGGACCGATCATGTGTAAATATAATCCCAAGTGGCACAGTAATGGCAAGGAGTTCCGTCTTGACTACTTTCTTTCCTAGTGTTTATCTTGGAATCACAGGTGGCAATTCATGTATTGCATAAAACTAGGGTCTTTCGTCTTCCTCACATGATTTAATCATTTTTATGATCTCAAAAATATATGGATTAGGCGGAGGAATTTTTAGATCCCTGTTCTTGCAAACATATCCATGCAATAGTTCCTTAGCTTCATGGCCTTCTTCCTCAAAGCAAATATATTCAGTGGGCCATAAGCTTGCGATGTCCACACTCTCCCATTCAAGCCATGACTCCGGAATTATGCGAGGCAAAAGTTATATAGGCTTCACAATATCAATCTGAGTCTGAATCTGAGTCTGAAGCAGCCCGAGGATCTATTACTTCATGATGAACGGTATTATAGACATAGACCTCTAGGGGTTCATCGTCTTCCTCTTCGCACTCCTCAACTAAGTCAGGAATTATGCTACTTGGCCCATCGTCATTATTTGCATATGCCAATGCACTCGAAAGTTCTTCGAAGTGTTGTCCCTTCAGCTGGAGAGTTTCATCCATCCTATTAAACCCTTCCTCCATTTTGTCCATTTTAGCTATCATGAGCTTCAATATTCCGCATCTTCTTGATTGCAAGGAGGAGGGGTGTACATATCTCTATAGGAGTAGTACGGTGAATAGCATGGAAATCGCATATAAGAATTATTCCCCCACATGATCACCAAGATACCTGAACAATTAATCTCTAGGAAGCAGGTGAGTTCAGAAATAAAATAAATAAACAAAACAAAAAATAAAATCCCTAAAGTTAATAATTCTAATCAATTCAAACGAAGTCCCCGGCAACGGCGCAAAAAACTTGACACGATCTAACCACAAGTGTATGGCCATCGTGTGTAGTAATATCCGGAAATCCGGGTTTATCGAACCCAAGGGACTTGTCGTGAATCAATTAGTATTCTTAACTTTATGTGGGCAAGCAGTAGAGATTGTTTTACTAAACTAAAAATTGAAATAACAAAATAAGTATTTATATATTAATATTTAATATTGGAGAAACAACCAGGACACCTCGTTTGGGGGATTGTTAGGATTTTCTTGTTGAGGACGTTCTACGATTTGTGAAACACATACGAAATTCAATTTGCTAATCGAGCAATACTAACTCACCGAGTTACCAAGTGAGCATCCTATGCCTATGTTAGATTAAAACCGAGTTACAAAGTTTTAATTATCCCTAAACATGCATTAACGATGAATTTTACTCTATCGATCCCATTCAACGTAGCCAAGTTACCAAGCCTATGAACGGGTGATTGTTTGATTTTTCGGTTTAACAATTACCGAGTTACGAAATAATTGTAAACTAAGTTCTAGCTAATAAGACGTCTTCAATCAACAAGATGAGATGAAGATCACAAAACAACCATAGCAAACGTAAAGTCATCAATTAGTTTTATCAAAACATGAATCTCAATTCATAAAAGGCATAATCAACGTGAAAACCTTAACCCCAAACTTGGGTCCTGATCTAAGAAGTTTAGCTACGCATATTCATGATCACAACGACAAGATTTTGTGTGATCATGATAAAAAATAAAGAAACGAAGGAGAAAATAGAACAAATAAGGTTTCCCAAGCTCCACGATGGTGCCCAAGCTCCAAGTTGATGTCCCGTCCATTGATATTGCGTCCCTCCTCTGAAAATATGACCTAAGATGTCTAAAGTACGTTCCCTAAGATTCCCGGGTCAATTAGGAAAGTTTAGGGCGTTGTTTCCTTAATTTTGGCCGCCCCTGCACAGTGTCTTCGTGCGAAGACTTTTCTCTTCGTGCGAAGACCTTCCTAGTTTAGGGCAGATAGCTATTCTGAGAAGAATTTTCGACCATCAAATTTTTTTCTAAGTATGAAGTCTTCATACTAAGACTTTTCTCTTAGTACTAAGAGACTCCTGAACAGCACAAAAACATCGTTTTTCGACTCTTTTCCGATTCATTGCCCGCGCCTTTGCTTCCTTAAGGATCTCCTCGACCTCGAGACTCCTTTTATGCTATAAAACATTCACAAATTTCGGGGAACCCTTCATTCATCAATTTAGCTTCTCGAAAGTCGTGTTTGGCATTTCCGGATGCTTTTAACCGCGTTTTTATCTCTTTGAGCATCCTTTTTGACATAACTTGTTCATCCGAACTCCGATAAATGTGATCATTGCACCTTTGGATTCCCTTTGTGACGTAGAATTCGTCCATGTAGAGAAATTCCCGTTTCCGTATGATTATCTCATTTTTCTCAATTATTGCCCAATATTTGGCGAAAACATCCAAAACGCGCTAAATTCGTCTTTTTCTTCTATTCTGAAGCTCGTTTCTTCTCTCCACTTGATTCCCGCATGCGTAATTCTTGTCGAACAACAACAGAAACACTACCGCAAAGATCAAATGTGATATATTATCAAAATCATACTCAAAACCATTAAGAAACGCCCAAATTGTGCATTAAAGCTCAAAAACATCTAAAAGTGCATTTTCTTCATACTTTGGCTCAAATCTCGTCACTTTTCACCGAAACGCACACAAATACCAATATAAAGTGTAAGTATGATAACTCTTATTAAGGATTTATCAGTAGGCGTGCAGAAAAGAAAACCTAAACGAGAGCTCACGGATTTACTACTCAAAGAGGAGAAGATTTGGCAACAAAGATCATGAGTCCAGTGGTTGCGCAGTGGAGACAAAAATACTGATTTATTCACAAAAAATAAACGGCTAGAAAGGAAAGAAACATGATCAAAGGGATTTAAGATACCTAGGGGAATTGGAAGACAAATGATGAAGATGTTACTGAGGTTCTTACTCGCTATTTTGAAGACATATTTGAGACGTCCATTCCATCGGAGGAAGAAATGGATAATATGCTCAAGTATGTGACTGAGGGAATCAATGCTCAACAGCGAGATTTTATGGAGAAGCGGTACACTCTTCACGAGGTTGAAGAAAGCCTGGCTCAAATGGGGCCCCTTAAGGCTCCCGGGATTGATGGTTTCCCGGCTATGTTTTATCAGAAGTAATGGTCTACTATCTGTGATGAAGTGGGTGACTATGTCCTAAGCATTCTAAATGGGGCGAGAAGCGTTGCGGAATTCAATAATACTCTATTGGCTCTCATCCAAAAAGTGAAGCAGGTCAGAAAACCATCTGATTTACGTCCAATTAGTCTTTGCACTATTATTTACAAGTTAGTATCTAAAACTATGGCTAAGAGACTTAAAAAGTGATGCCCTACATTATTTCCGAAAGCCAAATTGCATTCGTGCCCGGTAGACTAATTACGGACAAAATTATTACCGCTTTTGAAATCCTTCACTCGATGAGATCGAGATTTAAAGGAAAAGACGGGTGTATGGCTCTCAAAATGGATATCAGTAAGGCTTATGACCAGGTGGAGTGGTCATTCCTTACTAATATCATGGCCAAGCTTCGCTTCGGGCCTCGTTGGATTAATTAAGTGTTTGGCTGCATCTCAATACTTCATTATAGTTCTCTTTTACGGGGCGAATAGTCGGAAGTATTGTGCCCAAGCGGGAGCTTCGTCAGGGATGTCCCATCTCACCTTATTTGTTTTTATTTTTTGGTGAAATTCTCTCTCGTGATCTCACGGCATCTATGGTTAGTAATGCTATTACAGGTTTGGCTGCGTCGTGAGGGGGCCTGAAGGTCTCCCACCTATTTTTTGCGGGCGACATCATTATTTTTACAAAATCCACAACAAGGGAAGTTCAAAATCTAGCTACTATTCTCCATGATTATGAGATGGCAACGGGCAGCAGATAAACCTTGAAAAGTCTTCAGCTGTTTTCTCCAGCAACGTTCCCACAGCAGAATGCAAGAGCCTTAGTGAAGTGTGTGGAGTCAAAATGGAGAAAATTCACGATCGGTATCTCGGTTTGCCAACTGAAATGGGTAAGAAGAGGATGTCAAAATTTCAGCACATTTCAGATAGAACTCACGACAAATAAACAACTGGAAAGAGAGATACTTGTCACATGCAGGTAAAGAAGTGCATCTCAAGTCGGTTATTGAATCGATCCCTACATATGTGATGGGTTGCTTAAACTTGCCAGCAACTCTTTGTGATATAAGTTAGAGGCTGAGATGGCTCGTTTCTGGTGGGGTTCAAATGAAGTGAAGAAAAAAGTTAGCTGGATATCTTGGAACAAAATGAAAAACAGTAAAGCAGAAGGGGGACTAGGCTTTCATCACTTGCAAGATTTCAATACAGCTTTGTTGGGTAAACAGTATTGGAGAATTCTCAACAACCCAGAAAATTTACATGCTAGGGTCTTGAGACATAAATATTACAAACAGAAAGGGGTGCTCAAAGCCGAACAAAATTCGAACTGTTCGTACCTTTGGAGAAGCATCTTATCAAGTAAAAAGCTGGTGCTAAGTGGCTTCCGTCGGAGGCTGGGAAATGGAGAGCAGCTGGATCTGTTCAAACCGATCACTCCGGCTCCACAGGGTTCAGCAATCAGGGTTGGGGACCTCATAAAAGAAGACAGAACTTGGGATGAGGATAAAATCAATGCACTATTCTGGAAAGAAGATGGAGATAAGATTAAAATAGTCAACATACCTGCTATGTCTGTTCCGGATAGATTAATCTGGCATTATTCGGAGAATGGGATGTACTATGTTAAAACAGGGTACCAATTAATCCGCCAGCAAGAAAAACGGAAGGCTAGCTCAGACGGGGAACACTTCGAGCCCAATCCCAGATTGGTGGGGTTCTTTCTGGAAGATTCAACTTCCGAAGAAAACCCTTTTCCCAATATGGAGAGCCATCAATAGAGGCTTACCGGTTCGTAAAAAATTGATCCACAGAGGGATTAAGACAGAAATTTGTTGTCCAGTTTGCAAATTGGAGAAAGAAGATGAAACCCACTTGTTCATGTACTGTAAAGTGGCAAAAAAGTGTTGGGTTTCAATGTTTGAACCCAAGTTCTCAGATCCGATTCAATTGGATTTCAAAACTTGGTTCCCCCAAGCTTTTCTCAATCCGTCTCCACGACCCGAAAGTCAATGATAATTCTGATCTAGAAATTGTGGAAGAATCGAAACAATTCGGTGTTTAGAAGGAACCGGAAGATATTGTTTTAGAGACAAAAATCTACCTTTCGGACATAAAAGGTCACATGCAGAGTTTTTCCGGTGAGTTTCAGGCTCAGACTCTCCCCCCGACGTCGGCTGTTCCCCAGAAGCCGCCGGAGGGTGGATCATCATTAGCTCGAACGCCGCCTGGAACCCAAAATTGGGAGCTGCAGCATCTGGAGCTGTTATCAGAAACCACCATGGTGTCTTCATCGCCGGTGTAGCTAACCGAACCCCCTTACCATCTCAGCTAAAGTAGCAGAAGCCATGGCGATGAGAGACGATATCAAGCTCGCGATAGAACTTGGCTACGAACAGATCTGGAGTGAAACGGACTCTCTCTCTCTCTCTCTCTCTAGAGAGATGAATCATAAGGTGCAGAGGAGAAGTCTAGAAGATACAACGGAAGTGGAGAATATTGTTGATGAATGCACAGATTTCATTGGTTACACCAAGAGCCACGTGATGTTCCACGTCTCAAGAAAGTGGAATGCATGCGCCCATCGTTTTGCGCATCGAGGGCTTAGGTTCTCTCTTAATTGTACGTGGGTAAGCCAACCCCCAATTTGGGCTGTAGATACTTTAAACTCGGATGTTTTGGGCCTTTTTAGGCTTTCCCCTCTTTCTTAATCCAGTTTTTCCATAAAAAAAGAGAAACAATTGTGCTATGAGAGAGAAATGATGATGAGACAAAATATGTGATAAAGTTATTTAAGGGATAGATTAGTACGAGACTAGATGAAAAGAATGAGAATGAGAGTAATAGGGATTCAGACGGGTATGGTTAGTTATGAGAAGAGATGACACGTTTTTTTCTTCTTCTGTGAGATAAATTTTTTTTGGAATATATGCTAAGTAATTCATAAATATCCTCCCGGAATTTAATGAAGTTTCTAACTTCTACAGTTTTTATTGTAAAAAGATAATAATTTCCCTTCTAATTTTAGCTCATCATGCTTGTAATTTATGTATATGTTCCTTTTAAACACCATTTGTTTCACTCACAAACTCTATGACATCTAACGATTCTTTAAAATTACAATTCAAGTTGTTTTAGACTTTTAGTTCTCCATGCTTAAGTCAATTGCGATTTCAAGCATTTCACTCAACCATTCATCCCTCTTATCTTTCAAATTTTATTTCCAGGTCCGATTATTATGCAGTCCAATTGTTTAGTTTCTTTAATTTATTTTCTTCATTATTTTTGTTGTCATATTGGTTATGAAAAATTTAAGAAAAAGAATAATGGAGAACATAAAAATTCTCAGCAAGGACTTTAGTTCGCACTATAAACTACAATTAATGGAACTACCTACGAGATCAATTTGTAAAGAAATGTTAAAGTTTTGTATTTGGAAGTGTTATCAATATATTTGCGTCTTGGGAAAGCAAGGAAAATAAATTTGAAGTAGTTAACAAAAACTCTGTAATTTATAATCATTAGGCCCCGGTTACTGATTTTGCCTAAGGCCTCTAAAATCCTTGGACGACCCTGACTAGGGGCAATCTCGGTGGCATTTCCTCTTTCGGACTCCCCTGTGAACCCGAAGCATGGGCTTAACTCACTGGATTGTAGTTGCGAGAAAAATGAGTTGCCAACACGGTTTGATTGAAAGCGATGCAAAAACATTACTTGACGATCTCATGGCTCTCCTGAGAGACCAAATAATATTTGATAAGTCCCAAACTGCAGACGTGCTCAACGAAGTCAAAGTGTTAGTTGAAGAGTTACAAGAAGTTCAAATACGATGGATATTGTGTGGTGTAGCACTGTGGCACATTTGCTAGCTTCCAGAGCGAAAGGTAGAGCTCCCCCAACTGCATCCACCGTGTGGAAAGCTATTTTTAAGGGTAAGCATACTCTTCGAAAGGATTTTCTTGAAAGCTCGCTAATGGTACGCGTGTCTCGGTGGATAAGCATCCTTTGCTCAGAGATGTCTCGGGAAGCTCCTTAAAAAGTTGCATTTCTCATTTGGCCCAAAATGGGAGAAATAAATGGGACAAGGACCTCGTCATTGATAGTGATTCAAATAGGCTCTCTTGGAATTTGAATCTGCCCCAAAACACCTTCCCACCTTGGATGGTCAATCAAAGTATCTCTACCCCTCTAAACAATGACTTTGATGAACCAGTTTGGATATGAAATTCAACTCAATTTTTTTCTGCTAAATCCATTTACAACACTTAATTTACACCCCCCCCCCCACCCCCCACCCCCCCCCCCCCCTTCCCCTCTCCTTCACCAAATCTTTCTACTCATTACTTTAATTTATCTATCCTCAACTTTCCATAGAAACCCATATGGAAGTTCAAAATTACATACAAACTCAAATCCTTCATATGACAGATGGCTCATCAACCTATTCCCATGAAGGATTTCTTAGTGGCTAGAAACATACCTCTAGATACATCATGTTCTTTATGTCATTTTCATCTAGAATATATTGATCATCTTTTCATTTCATGCCACTTTGCTACAAGGATTTGGGAAAATTTTAGCATCAATCCTCCACCTCTTCACATCTACTTCTCAGATTGGATAAAAAGTTGGCTCAAAATCCCTAAGCACCACCGAGTTTTTCAAAAAACATGGATTACTATTTTTTGGGTTATTTGGAAGGCTAGAAACTCCATAATTTTCAACTATGATACTCCTTATGTTGATGCTTGCTACCATGACACTCTGGGAATCATCACTCAAATTTGGGCTTTTGCAACTCCCTCTAATAATTTTCATGACATGCAGCTTTAGTTATCAAGAATGAAAAAGAAGAAGCCAGGCCGCGAGCTTTTTTAGTAAGAAAGGTAAAGCAGTGATGGTTCCAGCCACTCAGTCGTTGGTTCAGGATCAGATCAAACAGGTTGACCCAGCAGAAGTAGAGTTAATCAAGTTCTCACAAAGAAGTCAAGCTTGAGGAAGGTCAAATCAGCTTGAGGTGTTTTTAGGATTAATGTCTGATGTTCTATGGGTGGTCTAGAGATGGTTTATGTGATTCCCTTTTAGTTGTTCTACTTCTTCCTTAGACATTCGGGATTTCATGCTTGTTTTCTGGTTTTTATTGTGTTGGTCATGTTATTCATGGGATGTGTCCGAACTTTCTCCATGTCGTTCTCCTTTCATCTAATTCAAATTCTCCATTAAAGAAAACAATGCAATTCATTAATGTTATAGACCAAAAATAAGTTTGAAGTCAACGTTTATTATATAGATGGACGTAAGAGTTGAGAGAACTGAACCAGCGTAATAACTAGGCCTGGCCATCGGCCTCGTGGCCCGACCAACCCGCCCAACCCAGCCCAGTGTGGGTGGGTTTGGGTTCGGGAAATTTCAGCACAGTACGGGCTTGGGCCAACAAAACGAGCCCGAACCATGAATGGGATGGGCTTGGGTTTGGCCTCCTCAGCCCAACCCAGCCCGGCCCGGTGAAGTAATTAATAATTAAACATTTAATAATTATATATACAAGTTATACATGTTTTGAATAGTTTTACTTTGCAAATGTGTAATTTTGTAGTTTTAACTAACACATAGAGGTAATTGAACTGTCATAAAATGATATGTACTAACATGTCAATTTCATATACTTACAAGTTACACACCATCCAAACATAATTCATCTTCTCTGACGAACGATTATCAGAATCAAAGTACAAATCAACATGGACTTACCTTCCTCGTACCAGTTATCAGGTAAGACCGACAACTCCACTCTTCTTCCTCGTCGCACTTTCAATCACCTCAGAATCTCTCAAAAACGTGTAAACATAATTTCACTAGAGCACCTAATGACCGACTGAACGTGAAATAGAAAAGGTTTGTTCACAAAATGATTAAATGTGTTAAAAGCATGATTAATTTCAATCATATTTGTATTTAACGTACTACTAAGTAAATTTTTAATTTTTAATATTATTATTTTAAATAAATATTAAAACTATTTTGGCCCACGAGCTGTATTTGGGTTTAGAGATTTTTTCAAATAGGTCTGGCTTGGGTTCGAGGGTTGGCCCAGACAATGGGTCAAGTTCGGCCTCGGTTCACGTTTTCAAAACACTCGCCCGATCCAGCCGGGCCCCACCCAACCCAGCCCGCCCCGTGGCCAACCCTAGTAATAACTGGTTCTTTGAACCAATGGCCGGATGGAAGGACAAAGTGGCCTATAGTAAGATTAAGGTTCCAGCATTTAAATGAAATGGGGAGTTAATTGTATTTTTTGAAAGTAGTTTTACATAAGTGTAGGTGGTTATTTGTGTTTTCTCTTTCCTTTGTTGCCTTTTAATAATACATGTTCTTCTCTATCCTACTCAGCATTGTGAGTGTCACTTCTGCTGAAGTGGCACAAGCTGATTGGTGGTTGTGGATCTGAGAAGTTTAGGGTTAGTTATCTTTGCACTTTCCTCTTCTGAATTGTTCAATTGAATTCAGTGAGTGAATTAGATTTTCCTCCATCTTTGTTCTTTGGTTGCTCTGATCTCTGGTTATAGCTCGTATGTAGCTTCTCTGTTAAGGTATCAGAGCCAGGTTCTGAGGCGTCTGGTTGTGGCTATTCTTCGTTCATCTTTAGATCGGTGTTGTGACCGATTTCTTCTTGTTCTCCGATGGCGCTTACCGATGATGTTCCGGTGTCGCTGAACGGTTCTGGATGTTCTCAAGCTGCGATTGACAGTTCCTCGCCATATTTTCTTACTAACTCTGATCATCCAGTTATCACACTTGTCTCACAACCTCTCACTAGTGAGAATTTTAATACCTGGATTAGGTCAATGAGTTTGGCTCTAGAAGCTAAGAATAAGCTTGATTTTGTTAATGGCGCTCTATCTATTCCGCTGGTGAATAGTTTATTTTCTGCACTTTGGCGTCGCTGTGATAGCATGGTTATTTCATGGATTCTCAATTCTGTTTCAAAAGAGATTGATGCATCAGTAGTATATAGAGCCACTTCAGCTGAAATTTGGCAAGACCTAATTGAACGTTTTTCTCAGAAGAACAGACCTAGAGTTTATCAATTACGTAAAGATATTTCTACTTTGAAACAGGATGCAATGTCTGTTACATCATATTTTACAAAGTTTAGATCCTTGTGGGATGAGCTTAGTCACCATAAATCCATGGAAATGTGCTCTTGTGGAGGTTAAAGTGACTGTACTTGTCAAGTTTTGTCTCATCTTCCTTTGGAACAAAAAGAAGAAGTTATCATTAAATTTCTTATGGGACTAAATGATTGCTATACTGCACTTAGAGAGCAGATTCTTTTGACTGAGCCTCTTCAATGAACAAGGTGTTTGCTCAAGTTTTACAACAAGAAAAACAAAGAGAGATCAGTGTTGCAGTATCTGTTTCTCCTATGGCTATGTATTCTCAGGTAGATACACATGGACAACACAATTCTTATGCAGAGGAAGGTGAAGAAAATTAAGAGTGACCAAGCTCCTGAATTAAAGATGGTAGAGTTCTTTTCTAGCAAGGGAATTGTTCATCAAATGAGTTGTGTTGAAACTCCTGAACAAAACTCCATAGTTGAGAGGAAACATCAGCACTTATTGAATGTTGCCAGATCTCTAAAGTTTCAATCTAATGTTCCTTTGAAGTTTTGGGGAGATTGTGTGTTAACAGCAGCATACATCATTAATAGATTGCCTGCAAAGATTCTTGGCTATAAATCTCCATATGAGGTATTGTTTCAAACACCTCCTGATTTTGATTATTTCAAGGTGTTTGGGTGCTTGTGTTTTGTTGCTACATTACAGCAGGGCAGGACCAAGTTTCACAAGAGAGTAGAAAAGTGTATTTTTCTTGGATATGTCTATGGAATGAAGGGTTACAAGGCTTATAATCTAGAGACACAAAAGGTCACAGTTTCAAGAAATGTTGTTTTTCATGAAACTGTTTTTCCTTTTAATACAGAGTTGGCAGTTGAAAGACTCCTTTTCATGATTTTTCTTTTCCTGTTTCTTCCTTGGATCATGGTGAAGTATTCACTACTGATAGTGCTATACCTATTTCACCATATACATACATTTCTGATGGTGAAGATCTTGACTTCAGTTCTGGAGATGTCACTTCTGTTGAGGCTGTTTCAGAACATGATTCACCACCTGTAACTGCAAGGCCTACAAGAAGTGTCAAATTGCCTAGGCACTTACAAGATTATGTGGTCAATATTCCTAGATTGACCTCTTTAGCTCTTTTTAGCTCAGAGTATGTTCATTTCTTCGCTGTTGTCGCTAGTATCAAAGAGCCATCCACATATTATGAGGCTTCTAAGAATCCTTTATGGGTCAATGCTATGGAAAGGGAACTCAAAGCTCTAGAGGACAATCATACTTGGGATATTACTGTTTTACCCCCAGGACATGACTCTGTTGGGTGTAGATGGGTTTATAAAGTGAAGCACAAAGCTGATGGCACAGTGCAAAGATAAAAATCTAGGCTTGTAGCAAAGGGTTACACTCAAACTCCAGGTTTAGATTACACAGAGACTTTCGCTCCAATTGCTAAGTTGCCCACTTTAAAGTGTCTTCTGGCCTTGGCAGCTGTTTATGGATGGCATTTGATACAACTAGATGTAAACAATGCCTTTTTACATGGGGAGTTGATTAAAGAGGTCTATATGGACATTCCTAAGGGGTACAAGTGTGAAGCCATTCCTTCTCATGAATCAGGTAGTCTAGTGTGCAGACTTCAAAAGTCTCTATATGGTCTTAAGCAAGCTTCCGGACAGTGGTACAGTAAGTTCTCTCATACTCTCACTCAGATGTCTTTCACTCAAAGTAAGTCAGACTACACTTTGTTTACTCTTCAGATTGCAACTATGTTTACTGCACTTTTAGTGTATGTAGATGATATTGTGTTGGCTGGAAGTGATGAGAATTTTCTCCATAAGTTTAAGAAAGAGTTGAATGATAAGTTTCAGTTGAAGGATCTTGGTTCTTTGCAATATTTTCTGGGTTTTGATATTTCCAGAAATGACACTGGAATTTATCCGTGTCAAAGGAAATTTGATGTTGATATTCTTCATGAAAGTGGATATAGTGATTGTAAGGCAGCTCCTACTCCAATGGAGGTGAATTTGAAATTGCAAAAGTTCTCAAATGACTATCTTACTGATGCAGTTGCACTTAACTACAGAAGCATTATTGGAAAGTTGCTTTATATGTGCAGCTCAAGACCAGACTTATGTTTTGCTATACACAAATTAAGTCAATATGTTTCAAGACCTTCAGCTGAGCACCTAAAATCTTTACACCACATCTTGAGATATCTGAAAGGTTCTATAGGTCAAGGCTTGTTTTTCCCTTCTGCTAATGAAATTGTCTTGAAGGCTTATTCAGATGCTGATCGGGCTGGATGCCTAGACACAAGAAGATCAACAACAGGTTATTTGGTCTATATTGGAGATTGTTTAGTTTTTTGGAAATCAAAGAAACAAGCAGTTGTTTCCAGGAGTTCTGCAGAGGCAGAGTATAGAGGACTTGCAGCCACTACTTGTGAGGTACAATGGTTCTTATTTCTTCTCAAAGATTTGCATATTTCCCTCCCAAGACCTCCAGTTATATACTGTAATAGTAATTCAGCAATTTACATTGCTCAAAATCCTGTTTTTCATGAAAGGACAAAACACATAGAATGTGATTGTCATTTGGTCAGGGATCTAGTTAATGTTGGAGTTCTACAGCTGTTACATGTTCCTTCCTCTCATCAGCTAGCTGATCTACTTACTAAGCAATTATCTTCTCCAATGTTCAAGTTCTTAAGTCCAAGTTGGGAGTGTTAGATATGTACACTCCAACTTGAGGGGGCATATTAGAAATAGTTAATTGTATTTTCTGAAAGTAGTTTTACATAAGTGTAGGGTGGTTATTTGTCTTTTCTCTTTCCTTTGTTGCCTTATAATAATACATGTTCTTCTCTATCCTACTCAGCATTGTGAGTGTCACTTCTGCTGAAGTGGCACAAGCTGATTGGTGGTTGTGGATCTGAGAAGTTTAGGGTTAGTTATCTTTGCACTTTCCTCTTCTGAATTGTTCAATTGAATTCAGTGAGTAAATTAGATTTCCCTCCATCTTTGTTCTTTGGTTTCTAGATCTCTGGTTATAGCTCGTATGGAGCTTCTCTGTTACTTGTCATCATCCTTCCCCTTCTGGGCAGGAGAGGACAATAATTCAAAATGTTTGAGGCAAAGAAATAAGTAGAAGCTGGGCATACATATTAGACCAAATTTCTCGAGGCCCTGGGACGATAACATCTACTAGCAATGAGTACATTTCCCAGAAAAATACGATATATAAGAAATTCAGACAATTCACAGCACAAGCAAGTTTTACAGCAATAATTGTACCAAATCTTGAAATGAAAATGAACTCCAAAATCATCCCATTACATGCACTTTCAGACTATCTGGCATACTAAACCATGTATTGCTGAAGCTGTACACAGAACTCACCAGGTTAACTCACCATGGAGGGATGATGAAGCAAAGTTTTTAAGGGAGGAAATGCTCAAACACAAATAGTCAAAAGTACAACTTTTTTTTCTCTTCTTCTTACTGTTCAGATGGCCATTTTGATTATGATTTCCACAAGGATTCACCCCCAAAACCACCAGAGAAATTCATCACTAAACTAAAACTGACGACGATGACTAAACAGCCCTAGACAGCTAAAATTTATAGGAATAATGCACAGCGAATAAGAGAAGCGCATATTTTGATGACTCGGCTGCGAGTCCCGTGTTTGATTCTCCAGTGCTGCACCTCAGCCAGCAACTCTGCGCCTGCGCCACCTCCTCAACCTCCCTGGCACCAGCCTACTACTATTACTACTACTGTAACGAGTAAAGCGAGAGAATAAATTATCACCAACGCGACTATAAGAAGAAGCCAGAGCTTCTTGGATCAGATCATCATCATCTTCCTCATCCCACGAGTCATAATCGCTATCAAAGTCATCACGATGCAATCCCAGCCTTACAATAGCATCGTCGAGAAAATCTTCGCCGTCGAAATCTCTGGGAATCCCCCGGTGGTAGTTCCTTTCAATCACATAATCACCTATCACGATCGCCCCCGGAACGGACAACCTAATCGTGCTGATCACATCTTTTCTCTATCTGTCGTGCTCCAGCTTCTTCCATTTCTCCGCAAGTAAAGGGTCCATTTCCCTCGTCCGAGCCCTCGGATGCTCCACCCTCACATGTTTCCACAGCTCCTTGTAAGTCCCAAGGAATGAGCACTTATCTTGCATGCAGGTCCTTTT
This sequence comes from Linanthus parryae, assembly GCA_023055425.1. Taxonomy (NCBI): domain Eukaryota; kingdom Viridiplantae; phylum Streptophyta; class Magnoliopsida; order Ericales; family Polemoniaceae; genus Linanthus; species Linanthus parryae. The sequence continues at coordinate 75,480,960 of JALGPY010000006.1, read as the reverse complement.
CCTAGTATTGAAATACTTTCGCGCTGGCTTGACCACAGTCCAACCCTTGACTTGACCGCGGCAAAGCGGACAGTGAAGCTCCGCGAGTTCAGTCTATTCATTTATGCAACCTAAGCCCAAATCATCAAAAGAACCATGACCTGGTGGTGATGCGCAGGCGGTGACTTTGGTGTAGGCTTTTTTGTACTGTTCGAGGCAATTGGAATAGCGGTTACTGGTAGCACACAGAAGAAATTGGGAAAAAAAACCACCCCTCATTTTGTTGGTGCAAACTAACCATTTGACTTCTTGCCTTTTAATTTGACCTCTATTTGAAACATTAATCAAAAAATAATAACATAATTATACTAATAAATACAGATCATAATAAAAAACATTAAAATTCAAAAAACACTTTTTCTCTCTCATTCTTTCCATCGGGATTCAACCCAAAATCCATTCAGTTTCTTTTCTCTTCCTTCTTCCCTTCCTCACACCACCGAGAGAACCCCCCCCCCAATCGGCGATTTTTCTCCGGCGCTCTCTCTCTGTCCCTCTGTACTTTATCTCTCTCACTCACTCACAATGGCTTCACCACTATCACCATCCCCGACGGCTATTTTCGACGAGGTAGTTGGGGATATCAACGAGACCCACCTTGGTTCTCAATCGTCCTCTCCAGCTCCGGCATCTTCTCCGGCGGCGGCGGCGTCTTCAGCACCTGGTGCTCTTCTTGCTCCACCCGAATCACGCCAAGAGGTAAGTGTGTCTATTGTATCTTCTAAATTTTATTTCTCGAGCAAATCGCGTTCTAGGGTTACAAAAATTTATGTTGTGTTGAATTTTTTGTGCAAAATTCGTTGATGAAATCAAGTTGTTCTGTAAAATTCACGTATAAGTTCATGCAAAAATCAAGTTGATGAACCACTGGGCGTATACAAGAACATCAATTTTGACTGATTAATCACATTGGGTGTATACAAGAACATCAATTTTGACTGAAAATCATCAAGGGGCGCCTGGGGCGCATAGTTTTTATTGTTGGGGCATACAGAATACGCTGTATGCGCCCTAGCTGGGAAACAAGGAAATTTTTTGACCCAGAAGCCCAAGGGCGCATACAGGGGCGCCAGGATCCGCTTAGGCGCCCATGTATGCGCCCCTGGGCTTCTGGGTCAAAAAAATTCCTTGTTTCCCAGCCTAGGGCGCATACCTCATGTGTTGGGGCATCCAGAACATGTTGTATGCGCCCTAGCTGGGAAACAAGGAAATGTTTTGACCCAGAAGCCCAAGGGCGCATACAGGGGCGCCTGGGATCCGCCTAGGCACCCATGTATGCGCTCTTGGGCTTCTGGGTCAAAAAAATTCCTTGTTTCCCAGCTAGGGCGCATACCTCATGTGTTGGGGCATCCAGAACATGTTGTATGCGCCCAACTGGGATATTGAGAAATTTTTTGACTGATAAGGCCAGGGGCGCATAGAGGGGCGTCCAACTAAGTGTAGGCGCCTCAGTATGCGCCCTTGGCCTTATCCGTCAAAATTTTTTCTCAATACCCAGCTAGGGCGCATAGTTTATGTGTTGGGCATCCTGAATAAGTTTAGGCGCTCTGTCTGGGAAAATTTCACTGAGTAAGCCAAAGGGGCTTACAGGACGCCCCTGCATGCTCAGGGACGCCCCTGTATGACCCCTTGGCTTACTCAGTGATTTTTTTTTCTAACTTTTTAGCTTGTATGCGCCCGTGCTGGGAAATTGAGAAAATTGTGATTAATTGTGATTAGTTTTCTGAGTATGTGCCCGTAGATGATAAGTTCATAAAGTTATGACTAATTTTCTCAGTACTTATTGATAATTGACTACTTATTGGTTTATTTGACAGGATTTCATCTCCTTGGACCAACTTGGTCGTTTCCCAGCTGCAGCTAATCGAGCCGACTTAAAGAGGTATAAGTTGACGTTTCGCTCGCGCAAGAGATCATGGGTAGTGTTTACAAGGCTTACCAGACGGGAAGACGTTTGGCGTTTAGTGCAACAGAGGCTCCCTAACTTGGCATGGCTTTTGAACTATCGATATGACCAAGTGTTCACGAAGACGCTCCTCGACTTAATTATCCAGCGTCGGGTTAACACTAACCCTCATGACAGAGAAATGTGGTTCAACTTTGGGACCTTCCCGCTGCGGTTCTCCCTGCAAGAGTTTGTTCTATGTAGTGGACTTAACGTGTTTAAGTCTCATGACGATGAGAAGCTCGACGAGCGGATGGTGGATTATGCCCTAGTTCAGACCTTGTTTGGCCCCGATTTCACGAGTGTGTACGGGAAAGTGAATGCAACTACACTCGAGAATTATCTGGAAGGCATCGATAACGATCACCCGTACTCCGACGATCCTGATAAGCATATGGACTCGGCTATGTTGGAAAGATTTGTGAAGATCTTAGTTGCTGCAATAATTGGTAGGTTATGGCACAACACCGGCGGCCATGATCTGATGCCCGCCGCAGTGATACAGGAGCGCAACAACTTTGAGTTCTGTAACGCCTACGATTGGGGTACGGAATGCTTTGAAAAATTACTCAACGGGATGAAACATTGCGACTTTACCAAACCAACTTACTCGCTCATCGCCTTCCCTTTCGTTGCTACGGTAATTGTGTTAGTTATGCATTTTTTATTGTTAGTTATATCCATAAATGTTATATGCTTACTGCCATTCGTCTCTCCGCGCAGGCTTGGGCCTACGAAGCAATCCCACAGATGGTACCCCTCTTGGCTAGCAGGGACGAAGGGGTACTTCCCAGAGTGGCGGCGTACTATCCTCTAGAGGTAAGGGCTGATGATGAATCAATGAAAAGACTTGTGTCGTCAATCACATATGTTCGCCCGACACTTCACCCCACTCCTGCAGAGGAGCAGAGTTGGTAATGGCGTCGGTACTTGGCTCATATGGAAGCTAATCCGTATCTTCCCTTGTTTCCGGACCTGACGAGTAAGTTGGGTGGCCGATGCGTTGTCTACTCTGGTACAGCTATTCAAATGCAACCGTTTCAGATGTCGGGGAATAAGACGACGAGGAATCTGCTGAAGAAGAGTAAGCAAACAAGTGAAACGCAGGGAAAAAAACAAACTCAGGAAAAGAGTAAGCAAACCAGTGAAACGCCACTGCCAAATGAAGGGGAGGCCGATGTGCCAAGGCCGGCGACAACCAAGGGAAAAAAGCAAACTTAGAAATAGAGTCAGCAAACAAGTGAAACGCCACTGCCAAGGCCACCTGCTGCAGCTCCACAGGCTGTCATGACTGAAGAGCGCCTTAGAGAGGATTGGGATCGAATGATTGACGCACCCCTGTCCTCACCCAGTAGGGAGATAGGTGCCGAGCAAAGGTCGAAGAAGCTTCAGGAGCGTGAAAGGGAGACCGATGAAGTGTCCGAGGAAACTGAGGAGGCACAACCAAGAAAGAGAGCCCGAACTGAGGAAATGGAAGATGGGATTGATCTTATTATCAGTATGCTGACTTCGATGAAGTCCCAAATGACAAGAATGGATTTGGGTATGACAACGATGAAATCCCGAATGACAAACATGGATTTGGCTTTTCAGAGAATGAAGAATGAGCAGCAGGTGAATATCGATGCGTGTATGAGGAAGCTGGATGAGGTGACGGCGAGGCTAGATGGGTTGACGGAGAGGCTAGATGGGTTGACAGACAACAACAGTGCTTCTAGACAGATGGGAACACCAGAACCTAACGATGCTAGCGTTTCACCATTGGTCCAAACTGCCGAGGAAGAAGGGGCACAACCCGTTGGTCAGACTTCACCATTGGTCTCACATGCCGAGGAGCAACGCGCAGAATTGCCTGATGAAGAAGGGGCACAACCTGTTAGTGAATGTCCCGATCTACCAGTTGCACCGATCAGTGTTTCATTTCCTGATGAACCAAGCATCGACCAGTGTTGGTGGCATGCTTACTTCACTCGGGTCCCTAAGAGCACTGTCGAGCCCCCTAACGCCACCGACACAGAAAAGGTCAGACGGCTTGCTCTTCTTAGCTCGTAAGAGATCAACATTTTAAAATTTTCTTTTTATTTAGCGTTCCCGTATCGTATCTTTTGTGTGATTAAACTTCATTTTTGTTTCCAGCAAGGTATTGGTTAACATCCCTGGTGGCGACAAGATAACGTTGACACACGCGTACGAGTATTCACGCGATGAGTGGATGACAGACTCGGTAAGTTTTTATTTAACTTGCATTTGATTTTAATTTGTCGACAATTTTCTAAGTTGTAAATGCTTGCAGACGATGATGTGCATGACGGCCATTCTGACGGCTGAAGAGAAGAAACATGATCGAAAAAATTTGTCATGCACCAATAACAATTTTCGGAGTATATGATCAAGATTTACCATATTACCTAAACGAGGAATATCTTCCTGCGTCTATATCTGAGCTCTCCATGGTATCGTAACTCGAGATCTTCTCGTCATATTTTAGTTCTTATTGTGGTCATATTCTAATAACTGCATATTTTATGTTGCTTTTCAGATAGCACTCCCAATAGGCATCCGGGATCATCACTACTATCTGCTTTTGGTAAGCTTAGAACACAAGGGTGTTTTCGTATTGGACTCATCCGATGAGTATGTGGAGAGGCCGGTGAAACATAAATTGAAGTTAATTCACGATAGTCTTTGCGCCCATTATAAAGTCGCTTACAAGGAGGACATAATGACATGGAAACCAAAATATGTGTGGTCCGAGATTCCGCACCAGAATAACGGGTTTGTGAACTACACTTAATTTTAGTTGCAATTCACTTTTTACATTATTTTCTTATCTATTTGTGAATTAATTTTTTTGTAGGCATGACTGTGGATTCTATGTGTGTTTCTTCATGAAGCACCTCAGAACACTCGTTCCCAACTTCTCTGTGAAATACGAAGTGAACGGGTGGTACCTCAGAATCTGGGTAGCACACTTCATTGGGACTCACGAGTTAAACTCGTGCTTGGATGCCGTCTCCGAAGAGGTAGTCGCATACAAACAAAATGCTAAAGCTCAAGATAGGTTGTTAAGTATTTATCACGATGTTCCCTGCATCAAGGAAGTAAGGCCCTCCATGTCACAGGTACTATTGGCAGTGAATCATTGCTTTCTCTAATTTCGTGATGTCATATTTTCGACTGTAAAAAATTTCTTAATTCTTCAGGATGGATCAGGAAACGAGGAAATAGAGTTTCACGGCGACTTCGAAGGGGAGGCAGATAAAGTAGGTGAGCACAAGGAGTTGGAGGCAGATGAGATCTCGGATGAAGAGTTGGATGAAGGGGAGGCTGATGAAGTAGAAGAGCAGTCTCGCTGGGATAGACTACAGGTTTTAACCCCTTTCATTGCAGACGGGCAGAATCCATTTTTTGAAGTAGGTGAGCACAAGGAAAAAGAAGAGTGCTGGACCCCTCTGTCTATGTACACCTGCGACACGCCCGTATATGAATTGGACTACCTGCAACCAATGGAAGGCGGTCGATATCTGCTTTGAAACCGTTCAAGGATCCCTTGGGAGAAGACGTCGTACGCCAAAATATATAACACGTCTATCGTTATCTTTGTGAACCATATGAAGCCTAAATTCTCCGTGGCCGACATGCGTAATTAAGACCCCAAGTTGCATCGTTGTTTTGACATCTGGCTTAATGACAAAGATACACTTTACCCATATTTGGATTGTGGGATAAAGTCAAGACCTCGGCAATTCTTCCGTTACATAATGGTCAGTGGAAATCTTTTCTGGTGGGAACATGTAGACGAATGCACGTATACCCAGAGGCTTAATTACTCAAAAAAAATTGGCGCTCCAAGGACGAACACGGTTATTACGGATGAGGAGTGGTTCAAACTTTTCAAGTAGATTCTGATTTTGAAACCCTAAAGCGTAAGACTTTTGAAAACTTTAGAGGTAACAAGCCTATGAGGGGTAACAAGGGATCGCTTGCTAGGAGGTGGTTCATGCCTTGGAGGACTAAGCGGCTAGTGAAGGGATTTCAACAATGGATTCTCGTTTACATAGACGTGTTCGAGAAGAGGCGGATTTGTGTGAAGGTGTACGATCCAATGAAGGGATCGGGGCGTCGTAATTGGGACTTGGATCGACTGTGCACAAATTTTCCGAGATTGCTGCAGGATTTTGGGGAAGAGGAAGTTGCTAAGCGGGCCAATTTGAGTCCGAAGGTCCTTAACGTATTCAAATTGCCGAAGAAGAAGGAGCCGAGACACCAATGTGATCTCCCAAGTTGCAGTGCGTTGTATATGTTGCGCATGATCGAGAAGGTCATCGAGGATCCTACAATTAGAGGAGAGTTCTGTAGTTACCAAGGGGACCAGAAGGCTATTAGGAAAGAATATGCGGTGGCAATATGGAAGACCGCTTTTAGATTCATCACTGTAGACACACATGGCAATAGAATAGACCCGCCAGGAGAACCAATTTTCTATCCTTACGTGTAGTTGTATTCATCTTCCTTTTATTCCATCTTTTGTAATCGAGGTGATCAATGAAATAATTTTGTCATTATTGTTGATTGGCTTTTTTGTAATTATATTAGTGAGCAATGAAACAATCGATGCGAGCAATGAAACAAATAATTATATTAAAACAAATATTACGAGCACTGCATAAAAAACAACTTTACTACAATAACACAATAACTAACACAATCACATAGTCATGGGGCGTCTAGGTTGTGGTCAGGGGTGCCTATAAGTGGGCGCCTGGGTTGTGGTCGGGGCGCCTAGGTTGGACATGTAAGTGCTGATACATAGGGGGCGCCTACATGGGGGGGGGCAACCAGGATACATGGGGGCGCCTACATGGGGGGCGCCTCTATACCCTAATTCGGGCGCCCGGTATCCTAACTAGGGCGCCCTTTTACGCTATACGCCCCTAGGGAGAATCTATTCATTTTGTTTGACTTTTTGGCTCAATTTTGACATTAAATTGCCGAAACAAGTGGCATGACTTGGTATGCACTGAATAGTTGACTATAGTTTGACCACAACACCGACCGTTTACTTTTTTAGGGGACTTCATTAAACTAGATAAGATTACAACCACCCAAACCAACTACAAAAGACTTAAATATTACATCCGCAACTACTAAACTAGCATCAATCAATAAGCAACAAGTTTCAATCATGTGTAATTAGCCGGTCATCCTCCCTCGTGGGGCATGTCTTCACGTTATGGCCTTCCTTAGTACATCGAGAGCACATGTGCTTCCTAGTACCATACCTACGTTTTTCTCCTTCAGACGGTATCCTGGTTGTCTGTGGTGCTCCACGTTTCACTTCCTTCACTGGTGGAAGAGTGACAAGGTTGCTTATCTCCGGTGGGATCCGACGTGTATCCCAGTCTATACGATCAGGAAGAACCTCAATTTTCCCGGCGTAAGCTCTCCTGTAGGAGTCCGCACTATAGGTTTTGCTCGTGAAATTGTACATGACAAGCCCGTCTCAAGGAGGTAACCCTTCTTCCATCCCCATATGAGGATGTTGTTTTCTAAGTATTGGAGCGCACGCACAAGCGTGGACACACGGTTGCCAGTCCAACTGGAACTTGCCGCAATCGCAAACCCAGTACCCCTCCGAGAAGTACACTTTGGCAGTGCCATGGTTCCTACCTGTTACACGGAATTCAAGTGCATCCAGCTGTGTGACTTGTAGCATTTTTGCGTCGTTAAGATTCTTCTGCATGATTGCCTCGCGCTCTGGGGTCAACTTTGTGTTCCAAGTGCAAGTTTCGGTCCGCCTATCGTAAAACCACTGAGACATTTGTCTGAGCACAAACGAACAGTACGAGAGCACGCAATGATATCTCGCATCCTTTAACATTGAGTTCATAGATTCTGCGTGATTGGAAGAGAATATGTCAAATCTAGTGTTGACCGAGAACGCCCGACTCCATTTCTCCCGAGGACATTTTTCCATAAGGTATTCCGCGATGGACAATCTCTCATTATTTGGGAAAATACGTTTCGCAGGGTGCTCCACTGCCAATGTGTGAAGAAAACTGCAGCATTTATCTATAGTGTCGGCCTCCGCAGCATTCCAGAAGAGATTCACCCACTTTCTGGGGCCATACAGCTTTATCAAGTTCATCTTGATGTGCCACCAGCAGTGCACATGTTGTGCATTTGGGTACTCTGTCGCGACTGCGTGTTTAATGGCCTGATGCCTGTCGGAAAGAAATGTGAGATACTTGTCGTTCGGGACGAAATGCCTCAGCTGCTGAAGAAACCACCCCCAGGCCTCACTGCTCTCGGCGTCAATTATGCCCCATGCAATTGGATAACACTGTCTCTGTCCATCGACCATTGTCGCAACTACAACCTGCAATGGCTCGTTCTTCATGTGATCGGCATCGATGTCCACTAGTGGTCGCATGAATTCAATTCCATCCAGCTGAGCTTTTATACCCATGAAATAGTACTTGAATCTGCTTTCTTCGTTCCCCTCTATCTTCGTGTAGGACCCAGGGTTCAAAGACTCCAACATGTAGAAGAATGCAGGGAGTTGGTGGTTTTGTTCTTCTCGGCTACCGTGAATGATCTGGAACGCCCTCTGCCTAGACTGGTAGCATATCCACTTAGTGACCGAGCACTTGAAGGCAAGTTGCACGTACGCGATGATGTCGTGCCTGCTAGGGCGAGGCTGCCCGTTCCGATATCGATCAATCATTCCATAGGCGATGTCATCGACCGTCACGTTCGCATGCTTGAAATTTGTGGTGATCGCGGAACAAGTGTGGATGTTTTTGTATCGCTTGACCGTGAAAAATCTCTCTTGTTTCCCTTTATAAGCAGCCATGTACCACTTACAATGAGGATCGCGACATTTGAGAACGACTCTTGTGCTCTCTGTCTTTACACTTGCCCATTACCACCCTTGTTGAGTTGCAGGACCCCGTTGGGTATTCTTGATTTCCTTGGCTGATTCAAACAAATCATCAAGCTTTAACGTAGATCCATCAGGCCTGCTGTTACTGGCAACTACGTCGGCTTCAATCGCAAGTGTTGGATGATACTGTAAACCTGTGGCCCAAGGACCCATGTTAACCGGTACATCGTCGTCCGTTGTGTCATCTCCACTTGATGGCCCGTGCGGGTCAGCGTTCGGATCTTCGTTCACATCGGGATCCTCCGGAAAACTTCCACCCTCGTAACTAGGACCACCGACATTAGTGTCAAACAATCCTTCCAACGCTGTTGCATCCTGACATGTGTTGTTCCCCACCATGACCACGGTTTCGTTAAAACCGGCCTCCCAGGTTGGGCCTTCATGTTCCCCACCCCCGACATTCGTGTCAAACGGTCCTTCCAACCCTGCTGCATCCTGAAATGTGTTGTTCGCCACCAAGACCATTGTTTCGTTAAAACCGGCCTCCCAGGTAGGGCCTTCATGTTCCTGACTATCATCAGTAAGTAACGCATGAAGCTCCGAATTTCCCCTGCGAGGATTCATCTTCTGCAAATAATGCCCCCCAACTGCACCCGAGCCGTCATTGTCGTACTTGGCGAACATGGGAACGATCTCCTTTGGTTCATATGTCTCAAATATTAACAAAACATCGTCTTCGTCAGTGATTTCTGAAGGCTCATACTGCTCCATCCCTTGTCGCATGTAACTTAACTCTATGAATGGAGCTAGGTGCTTGTCCAATCCCATTCTCGAAGCAACTCGTTCCTTCAGACTATGGAGTGTGGGAATCTCCTCCTGTTTCAGCACCATCGTCTTCGATTTGCAGTTCACTCCGCGTGCGTAGAAAAATTTTCCATTGGCGAACTCCCAAACTCCATTCCACATGAGTTGCACAGTGATTTTCCCCATTCCTGCAGATAACCGAAAAGTCAATAAAGTCAGCGGTCAACTAAGAAGTCAAAAGTCAACACTAAACGTCTCCAACTATGTGAAATGAAGTCAAAGGTCAACTCAAATTTCAACGGGAACGCAAAACATAACTTGAAAGTCAAACTTCAACTTTCATAGTTAGAGAAGTAAACGATCAACTTGAAAGTCAACTATAAAAGTCCAAGGTCAAGTATAAAAGGCAACTACAAAGTCCATGGTCAACTCTAAGTCAACTACAAAGTCCACGGTTCCCACAACGTCAACAAGTAAACGGTAAACTAAAAGATTGGATTTAAGAGTTATTCCATTTTAAGTATGGGCATACATACAGAGGGCGTCTGAAACCACACACGGGCGTATTTAACCCCCCCCCCCCCCCAGGGTGCCTAAGTGTATGCCCGAAGCTTAAACTGAGACATTCACCTATGGGGCATCTAGGGGCGCCTAGGTCAGGGCGCCCCTAGATGCCCCATAGGTGAATGACTCATTTTGATCTTCGGGCATACAGAGGGGCGTCTGAAACCACACACGGGCGTATTTAACCCCCCCCCCCCCCCCAGGGCGCCTACGTGTATGCCCGAAGCTCAAAATGAGTCATTCACCTATGGGGCATCTAGGGGCGCCCTCCATGGGTGAATGACTCATTTTGATCTTCGGGCATACAGAGGGGCGTCTGAAACCACACACGGGCGTATTTAACCCCCCCCCCCCCAGGGCGCCTAAGTGTATGCCCGAAGCTCAAAATAAGTCATTCACCCATGGGCTTCTAGGGGGGCCCTAATGTAGGCGCCCGTAGATGCCCCAATGGGTGAATATCTCATTTTGAGCTTCGGGCATATATTGGGCGCCCATGAGGGGTTATTGTACGCCCGTTATAGGTTCTGGACGCCCTCTGTATGCCCAAGCTCAAAATGGAACTTATATCGTATTGGGGCTTCTAGTAGGGCTTCCAAAGACCTTCGCAATCTCCTCAAGGTGAACCTCATACTATTTTCAGATCATCTCCGAAAATGTTGACATGAATATACGATTTTTTTTTAAGTACTACTTTTGAAATGTAAAGATAAAACGAAGGGATACTAAGGTTGATAAACTTACTCTTGTTTCTGACGGATTCGAAGTCTTCAAACGAACGAAACTTTGTTTTTGTTTTGAAACCCAACAATGGAGATTTTGAAAGAGACTAGAGAGAGAAACAACAACTTTTGGGTGTCAAAATGAATGAACTGAGGTACATTTTAAGGTTTGACGTCTTCGGTAGTTGGATGTATTTATCATTTGAAAAAGGTTGTTGAGTGAATTTAATTTTCTAGTGTGAGGAAGATGTTGTTGTTGTTGAATGAAGAGAGAGACAGAGAGAGAGTAATGCATGCATGCAAATTTGGAGAAAAAATTCAGCAAAAAAATGTTTGGGTAGGACCCCCTCTTGCCACATGGAAAACCTTAAAAAAACAAAGAGAGCCCCACTCATTGAGAAAATTTTAAGAAAATCAAATTGGACCCACTAACTAAACAAACCAAAAGTTAACTTATGATTATTAGTTGGTGGATACTTCCCACCAACTTTTTGAACTCATAGTTAATAACTTAATATGCACCACAAATGTGCATATTGGTTTTTTAACAAAATACCCCTAGCGCACATGTAAGGGCGGCAACCCTTGTTGTAAGAGGAGCAAGAGGAGGAGGACGGCATTGTGTGGGTACTCCATACAAACTACACAAGTGGACTCTTTCCCTTCTTTCTTCTCCAATCTTCTCAAGGTTTTCGACTTCTTATGTACATCTTTGAATGGGTGTGGAGTGACCTTGCGACATTTTGACTCAAGACTCCCTCTGCATGTTGCGTACTTTCGCCATCCAGAGATCAAACCTGGAGAATGTGGTAACATGAATTTAGACCAGAACCCTAAAAAACAAATATATATATATATATATATATATATATATATATATATATATATATATATATATATATATATATATATATACTAAACACTAAACACTTTAGTCATTAAGGAGAATGGACGTAGGAGTTCAGACGCGACGTATTTTGGATTATTCAATCCAATAAGCGGATGGAAGGACAAAGGGTGAGTTTGGAAATTCTTCTAGTGTGTTTGGTAAAAATAAAATTCTGCTTTTCTGGACAGTTTTAGCTGTCCCACAGCAGTTTTCAGGAAGTAAGAGGGGAGATGCTTTTCTTGAAAGTGTTTTTGATTAATTTATCTACAACCGATTTTAACCTTACAATTTTTTAAAATATCAATGATTATATTTACGAAAATGACAAGTGTCATATATTTTGTCATTTTACCCTCTCGCAGCAACTTCACAGTAGATTTTACCAACACACAAAATTACTATAACAATATTTCACAGCAGCTTTTACGTACTATTTACAAAACAACATTTTATGAAGAATTCACAGCAACTTTTCCACAGTGTTTTCACACAGCAGCTTTCTCGCACCGCCAGAACATTCCCAAACTAGCCAAAAGTGGCCTCTAGTAGGAGCTTTTCCAACTTTTTTTTTCTTTTTTTTTTTTTTTTTTTAGAGGAAATTAGATTTTCCAACCTTGTCCTCGTCCTTCCCATTATGAAGGGGAGACAAGGACAAGGGTTTAGTATGTTTGAGCCAAGAAATGAGGATTTTTGTTTTTTTGTTTCAAAGTAAGATCTCTGTTCTATCATACTACAAGGAGAGGCTCGAACTCTAGACTTCAATGAACTGCCTCAGATGCCCTAACCACTGGGCCGAACAGCAAGTTCAGAGGAAGATGTTTGAGCCAAAGAAATAAGGAGAAGCTACTGGGGATTGGCTACGGACGGGTACATTTCCCTGACAAATACCATACAGTACATAATAAATTTAGACAATGCACAACACAAGCAAGTTTTACAGCAATTATTGTACCAAATCTTGAAATGAAAATGAACTCAGAAATCATCCCATTACATGCACTTTCAGACTATCTGGCATACTAACCCATGTATTGCTGAAGCTGTACACAGAATTCACCAGGTTAACCACCACCAGACATGGAGATGGATGGAGTAATGAAAGCAAAGTTTTTTAAGGAAAAAAAAGGAAATGCTCAGACACAATATTCAAAAGTACAGTTTTTTCTCTCTTCTTCTTACTGCTCAGATGGCCATTTTGATTATGATTTCCACAAGGATTCATCCCCAAAACCACCAGAGAAATCATCACTAAACTAAGACGACGACTACCAACAGCCCTAGACAGCTAAAATTTAGGAATAATGCACAGCGAATAAGAGAAGCGCAGCTTTTGATGACTCAACTGCATGAACCATGTTTGATCCTCCGGTGCTGCACTCCCCCCTATAATCCAGCTCAGCCAGCTATTCTGCGCCTACGCCGCCTCCTCAACCTCCCTGGCACCACCCTACTACTACTACTGTAACGAGTAAAGCGGGAGAATAAACTATCGCCAACTCGACTAGAAGAAGAAGCCAGAGCTTCTTGGATCAGATCATCATCATCTTCCTCATCCCACGAGTCATAATCGCTATCAAAGTCGTCACGATGCGATCCCAGCCTAACAATAGCGTCGTCGAGAAAATCGTCGCCGTCTAAGTCTCCGGCAATCCCCCGCCGGTGGTAGTTCCTTTCAATCACATAATCACCTATCACGATCGCCCCCGGAACGGACGACCTAATTGTGCTGATCACATCTTCTCTCTCTCTGTCGTTTTCCAGCTTCTTCCATTTTTCCGCGAGTAAAGGGTCCACTTCCCTCGTCCGCGCCCTCGGGTGCTCTGCCCTCACATGTTTCCTCAGTTCCTTGTAAGTTCCAATAAATGAGCACTTATCTTGCATGCAGGTCCTCCTTTTTGTATTGAAATACTTTCGCGCTGGTTTGACCACAGTCCAACCCTTGACCTGACCCCGGCAAAGCGGACACTGAAGCTCCGCGAGTTCAGTCTTTTCATTTATGCAGCCTAAGCCCAGGCTGAGACCTGAATCATGAAAGGATCCATGACCTGGTGGTCAGGAGCGGATCCAGGAATTTACTTCAGTGGGGGCTAAAATTTTAAAACGCAACATTTTGCTAAATAAAGCTAAGTAGAGGGGTTATTACTTGATTCCAGTGGGGGCTAAAAATGAATATAATGATAAAATGTAGGTTAAAACTGCAATTTCTAAAACTTTGGACAACTCACCACTTAGATCCGCCACTGCTGGTGGTGATGGGTTCTCGCAGGCGGTGACTTTGGTGTAGGCTTTCTTGTACTGTTCAAGGCAATTGGAATAGCGGTTGCTGGTAGCGCACATGTAAGGGCGGCAACCCTTGTTGTAAGAGGAGCAGAGGAGGAGGACGGCGTTGTGTGGGTACTCCATGCAAACTGAACAAGTAGACTCCTTCCATTCTTTCTTCTCCAATCTTCTTAAGCTTTTCGACTTCTTATGTACGTCTTTAAACGGGTGTGGAGTGACCTTGCGGCATTTTGACTCGGACTTCCTCTGCATGTTGCGTACTTTTGCCATCGAGAAATCAAACCTGGAGAATGACATGGAGGAAATAAGTCAGTTTACATAAAATTTGATTTTCTTCAGAAAGGTGTAAACACGTTATGAAATGAAATAAGTTACTCCAAACACAGACTAACTTAAAATCAAATCAAGTTGTTAATCCTCTATTAGGTTATTTGACTGAGTCGTCTCTTATTGTCTCTACCAGATTCGCTTTGGTTGCCCTTTTCCTTGTCTACAATCCTCAATCTGAACCATATCAGTTCTCCAAACCGGGGAATCCGAAGGCCTACGATACACATGATCAAACCACCTCAGACGATTTGTCCTCATTATCTATAAGTACGTCTAGTTTCTTCTAATGTGTCATTGTGTATCCTAACTTTTCTGGTTACACCACTCATCTACCTTAGCATTCTCATTTCTACTTCTCAAATCCTTTAGATTATAAATTACCCGTCCATAAATATAACTTACCATTTAGCCCACTCCTAGTTTTATCAATCAAAACTTGTCTTGGCTTCAAATAACGTGCACAATGGGATACCATCCTAATACTCCTCGTAACCTGGCCCATTACCAAAGTGAACATGAATGGACTTAACGCCAACTCTTGGTGTAAGCCTAATAGGGAAAGCTCTTGTCACTCACCCACTGTCTCCGAACTAGTAATGTCTCCCTCATACATGTCCTTAATCACCTCAATATATTGAATAGCGGCTTTATACCCCTCTAAGTTCACATTTTTCTTACAAGTAAACAAGGCTTTGTGACACTCTATTTTCATTTTAACGACCTTTTGGACTTCGTCATTCCACCGCCAAATTTCCTTAGACTCCCCTGAAGTGCTTGTTGCTACCCTATTAATACACCGGGCTATCTCCTTCCACATACCATTATGTTCTTCACTTATACTCCATATCTCCTCCTCAAACATCAGGATTTTAAAAAACTTTCAAGTTTTCACCTCTCAAGTTCCATCACCTAGTACGTGGGGTGCCTGGTCCTCAAACTCTAGTCTTCCGTCTCATTGTACAAACGTCCAAAACCAAAAGTTCATGTTCGGTGGTCAAACATTCGCCCTCTATAACTTTAAATCCATCACATACTTTTATTTTATTGCATCTCCCAGTAGGAAAGAGGTCTGTTCAGGTAGCATTTGTTCCAATTTTAAAGTTTTTAATTATTCATTTTTTTTCTTTAAAGCATTTTCGTCAATACTAAATCATGACCAAATAAAACTCTAAGATGTCAGTCCCATCTTCATTCATCTTCTCTCTGGCACAAAAACTTCCATATATTCTCTCACAAAGGTTGTTCTCCCCCATCACGGCATTTAAGATCTCCACCTATAACGACTCTCTCCACTTGGTAACCATTGTACTCGTCCAAATTCTCCCAAAATTGTCTCTTAACAGCGACTTCTAACCTGAATTATGGTGCATACGCACTAACAATATTCAGTGTCACTTCCCCCAAGAACTAGCTTTAAAAGCATTATCAACCTCTTATCACTTCATCCTTAAGATCTTTGTTTACAAGAATGCCTATGCAATTGCTACGACTCTCTTTACCCGAATACCAAAGCTTAAAACGGATTCTTCCTATCTCCTTAGCTTTCTCCAGCCACTTAAGGGAAAATATTAACTCTCTGCCTAATCATATTGGGGGAGTTTGGTATGACTTATAAGTCAGTTTTGGATTATAAGTTGAATCCAACTTATAAGTAGTATTTGGTATGGACTTATAAGCTGAAAAGTTCGATTTCAACTTATAAGTTCATAGTGTTAAAGTTGAGTCCAGAAAAAGTTGGGTGTTTGAAGCTTTTATTTTGAACTTTTGGACTTGAACATCTTTTTCACCAAACACTTAACTTTTTGTTCATCTTTTTAGTCGTATATTTTTTTTTGGCATAAACTTATGAGTCAACTTAAGTTGCAAATAAGTTATACAAAACTTAACCATTGTCAACTAGTTGCATCCGTTGCCCGTGAGAGTTCCTCTGTTCAAAGATCTGAAACGTAACTTATTTTCTTGGAGTATATTCTTTACTGGCACCCAAAAATCAGGTAACCCTTGCCTACTTTTCACCACAGCGGGCGCCGATGTGGTGCATGGCTTAAGGTGGGGCCCTAGCTTGCCCTTGCCTATTTATCACGACACCCGAGGTTCGATACAGCATGTCGCAAGTAGGGAAGGTCTACAACATTTTGTTTTATCCAAGTTCATAATTAGCAACAAAGTTTTATGCTCGCTGTCAACCTAATGCAACCCTAATCCTTTACCCCAGCTTGAGATTGGCTGCTATATTTTGATAGGACATTATGGTATATTTTGACAGTGGCACTAGCAGGTGGAGTTTTAGTGAGTTAATAGGTCATATAGAATGGCAGGGTTACAAATAAGTTACTTCCAACACAGACTAACCTCAACCAAATCAACGAGAATTTCCAACTTTTTTAATGAGCATTGTTCATAGAATGGCAGTGGTGCCTTTTTTTCTTATTTGTACTTTATAAATTGAATCAAGAACTGTGGTTTACTGCTACTTTCATTTAAGACGATGAGAATATTACAAAAAGAAAACATCATAAAAAAAAAATAAACACACCATAAAGGAAACAACAAAAGAAAAGTTGAATTTACAAAAAGAAAACATTAAAAAAAAAAGAAGAATAGGAGGGAAAATATAAATTTATTTTGATCGGTGGTAAAAAGAAGTAAAAAAAAAAAAAAAATAAAAAATAAAAATAAAAAAAAACTACGTTTACAAAGGAACTGATAGGTCATACTACCTGCCAACTCTAAAATCTCTCAACCATATCATCATGAGAATACTTGACATAAATAGCTCATAAATAAAAACCCAATTCACATATTAAAGGTACTATACCACTTGAAGTATTTTAACACCTCGGACTACAAACCATCCTTTTCATTTCCTCAAATCAACATTAGACTAGATACCATTTCAAAAAACGCTGGTATACAATTTAGACTTACTCGCATATTCCAGAGATGATGCACCATAACTAACCAAAAATCATTTGCAAAATTGCTGCATCGAATTTGTTTACACTCAAAAGTTCAACTCAGAATCAAACTATGTGTTTGGATGGAGGAAGAAAAGATTGGTTTCATACTTTCATTAAATGTAGCACATTTAATCCCATCATTTAAGGGCCAATTGTTTGGATATAACGTTTCGAATTTCAACATTCCATGTCATTAAAACTCGGGAATTCAGAGATCATAATCCCAAATACAAATTTTATCTAGAAAGGTGTCGTTCTAAAATTCACCCTCTGTATCTTTTAGCAAAATATGTTTAAACTATGTTTTAGTTTCTAGGGGAATGGATTGTTAAACCCTACCACCGTCCACCGCCACCATCAACCGTCACTACCAACCACAGCCATCTTGTATGGACACGCTCAAAACCTCAATTAACTACAACCACTACTCCAAAGTCCAAACTGACAAATAGATACACAACAGTCGAAGCATTAAATACTAAATGCCAGCTCGGTCTTTTTCTGCCGCTGTTCATGCGATAACACCTCTAGCGGTCACACCATTCTCCAAGTAGGTAGTGCAGAAAACAAAAAACACTGGTCCGGTTGCAGGTGAAGATAAAGTGAAAAAATCTGAACTTCCTAGGGTTTATGCACTTTGGCTGTTTCAAATGAAAGTCCGAATAAGTCCACGTGTAAGTGTAATTACATCCGATGCAACGCAGCAAAACAGAAGAACACAAGAGTTCGAAGTATTTCATACATAATGTCAGTTTTCTCCTCCCGCCGTTCGTGCAGATGCCCTCGGCTGCCAGACCAGCCACCAAGTTGGTAGTGCAGAAAACTAGAAAATGCTGGTCCAGACGTCCAGTTTCCAGTGAAGATAAAATGACAAAAGGTGAACTTCCTAGGGATAAAAAAGAACTTACACTATTTCAAATGAAGGTCCCCATTAAGCCCGAGTTTTTTTAGTTAAGCCCAATACAATAGCATAAACAAAAAATTCTAATTGCCCTCAAGGAGCATCCCTCGAGATACTGTGAAACTCGAAAATTCGCCATCCAAACAAGGCACTTTTTATGACATATTCCCCATTATGTAACTTCATTTTATACTCAACTAACTCAACTCAACAAGCTTGTTCCCAGTTCAATCAAGGGCCGGCTACATGAATAAATTTCCTCCACTTTTGTATCTCCAATTCCTCCACTCATCTAGGTAGAATTATTAAGTCTTGATTATTATCTCTACCCGGGTTATTCTTTCTCCCTCTCCCTCACCTACCACCATTAATTTAATCCCATCGCTTCTAATCGGTGCATTTGAGGATCACTGGATCAGATACACATGACCCCACCACCTCAAAGGAAACTCTCTAATGATGTCTTTTCTTGGTGCAACATCTAAATTTTCCTAATAATATTAGCAGATTGTGTGTTACATGCAGACAGTATTCATATCCAAGGTTATCAGGATCGTGGAACGCTGTGGTTCGCGAAACACGATTCTGCTAGGAATGTGGTTCGTCAAGGGGTAGGCTTCTTCGAAGCGATTAGCTGGAACGAAATTCGATTGTCTGGTTCGAAGAATTCTTTTTTGGAATGTTGTGCTAAATATATACTCATATTAGCATTGACTAGTACTAAGGATTTATTACCAGGTCAAATTTTGTAGGGACTTCCATCATACATAAAAAAATGTAGGGGTAAAAATGTGAACTACTTGATCGAATTTTGGGTCAGAGAGTAGCAATAGTAAATACTTATGTCTATGTGTGAAAACATTGAGGATCGCCAAAATCAGCGATCTGGATCGCGAATGATCCCGGATTGGGATTGCGGATTGCACACTGTTAACCGGTTTCTGGTGACTTTGTTCATATCTACAATTAGATTCACAACCCAGTTTTCAGTTGATAATGATCAGGTTGCAATTATGAGACATTCTAAGAAAAAGAAAGGCTAAAGAAATTCGGAAAAAGAAAATGTCGCTACTAGCAAATAAAATGAATAACATTCAGAACAGAGATTGACTTCAATCATCACAGAGCAACCAAAATTGCAACAAGATGTCTGAACACTAACACCTAAGCCACAAAAAACATAAGCAGTCATGGAACTGTAAGCATGATGAAGCAAAAGCACCATACCAATAAACGAGGGTTACACTAGAATCCTTATTTAAACTTTTTTTTGTTTTAACTTTTTATTGCATCTTACTACTGTGATTTACAAACCACCTATATTTTTTAGAATTTGAAGCATTTTAGAACTCAAGTATGTGAAATAGCCTTTTCTGCATTTATGAACTCAAAGCTGGAACTGTTTGCCAATCTCTCAAAGACCCTAACATGGAAGGTATGAACTTTAACTTCTCTGTTGAGCAGAAATGTCTGTGAAAGAGCCAGGCACGTAAATAAAGGAGATCCAGGTAGCCCTGTAACTTGGGTGGGCTAAACCCAGGCAACCTGAACCCGGCCCGAATTAAAACAGGGCCTGGACAGATATTATATGGAAATTGGACGGGCCTGGAAAAATATTTCAGCCCAATTCGAAATTAATGTCGGGCTTGGGCATAAATATAAGGTGGTGGGCTAGCCCGAATTGCCCGATTTACATAATACTAATAACAAATGATTATATCAATGGCATATATGAAATGAATCTAGAGGTCATTGTCAGTGATAGCGATGTAGTATATAAGGCATTGCTTTCAAAACGGCTGATTTGGATTGTTTCAATCAAATATTTATGATTTAACTTGTAGATAGTGAAATACAATTTTGATACTGGCATTGTTTGGATAACTGATATTGACAAAAACCTCAGTATCCAAACATTCCCACTCTATACAAAATGTTTTGTGTATTCGATTTCGTAGTGCATTGTTAAAGCAGAGTGAAAATAACTGAGTTTATTATGTATACTTTCAAACACTTTTTTTATATTTTCGTTACTTCTTTTTCATATTGTTAAAAAACGGAGTCTAAATAACTAAGTTTGTTTTGTATAGTTTCAGACACTTTCTTTAAATTTCCGCTACTTCTTAATCATATATGAACTACATTGATTCAAACTCAGTTAAAAATAACAATGTTGAATTTAATAGGATGGGTAAACCCGAACCTGCATTTAACAATTCGGGCTGGGTTTAGACGGGCTGAACATGTTCCAAACCTGAGCTGGGGCGGGCTTAGGAACATGTTAAAAAATAACATGATTCAAACTCAGTTAAAAATAACAAAGTTGAATTTAATAGGTTTGATGGGTTATCCGAACCTGCATTTATCAATTTGGGCTGGCTTTAGACGGGCTAAACATGATCCTAACCAGAGCTGGGGCGGGCTTGAATTTGGGTTGGGCTAAGACAGAGGTGTCAACCCATCCAAACCGCCCAAATTGCACCCCTAGATCCAGGTATCAAGACACCTCTACTCAGACAACTGGGACGGGCAGCAGCCATACCTATGGTACAACTGTATGGTTCAAAGATTGTTCAATAATATCTAAATGGTGCCCCTTACATGGTTAGAAATTATAGTACATAACTACATCGTAATATGGATGTATCCAGAAATATGGTTTCCTTACCATCTCGTTGACATGCAACACCTACCAAGAGTGATGAGTCGTGACTAAGGGAATGTTTTGCATGAAAAGTGAAGCATAGTACTACGAAGTTCCTTTTCCAGAGCCCAAAATGATGCTGGTAGATCAGTGCAATTGAATTCTGATCTGCTATCTCCAATGGTATCCAGTATCCACAGACTGAGAGTAATATTGTAGGGTGTAGCACTAGTAGGCCACCACTGGAGACATGAATAGAATAAAACCATCCTTTGTGTTTCACATAAAATCATATGTTATCCCATGAAAATAGTTCAAAACTTTTTAGATAATTTGACCAAATTAGAAGGGGCATATGAATTACACAGACCGTTTTACCAAACACAAGAACTTGTGTCTTCTTTTCAGGTACCGATGCTTGTAAAATGAAAGGTTAATTTTGGAAAATATGTAGGAGAGCTTAGTGTAACTACAGTTTCAACTAAACAGAGAAGTTAACTCATAAGGGAAGCAAAACAACTACTATCATAAACTTATCCCATCAGCTTCTGATAACACATCTTTTACAGACACTCACCTGCCAACCCACTTTAATTTCTAAAGACACATATGTGAGTTGTGTTTTGAGATAGTGAGTTTCACGAGCCAGTGAAATTTATCATCTGAGAGCAATTGCATTCACATATCCCATCAAGTACATAGTTTATTTTTCAGATTCCATGGGCCTGTTTGGATAGAGGGGTTTGGGGGGGTTCGGTTAACCGAACTAGTGTAGTGTTTGGATAGGGTGGTTAGGTTAGGAGAAATAGCTGGGCACCGCCTAGTAAAACCCGGACACCGCCACTCTCTTTCTTTCTTTTTTCCACCCGGACACTGGTCCTTATCTCCTTCTCTCTCACATGCAGACATTTTTCTTGTCACATGCACTTGCCTCTCTCCCACTCACACACTCTTCTTCTCTCTCTCATCTTCTCTCTCTCCGTCCATCCCTCCCCTGTACTCTCTCCCAACTCACACTCTATCTCATCTTCTCTCTCAAGTCACACTCTCTCCAACTCACACTCTCTTTCTTTTTCCACCCGGGCACCAGCCCTCTCTCTCTCCTTCTCTCTCTCTTCTGCTCATTCTAGCCGGTCATCGGCATTATTACCCATCCACCGGTTTTTTTCATAAATCACAAAATGGTTAGGTTCGGTTATTAGTTAACCGAACCACCCTATCCAAACAGCCCCCATAATGAGTGATGACATAATGAAAGGATACTGAGGGCAGTTTCAAGTACAACGAGTTGCAAGTGTTCGAATTTAAGATTGGATGGAGTTCAACTGGCCGATATCAGGCGATTCCTCTACTATATTTGGATATAGGTCTTCACCTCTAATGAGCATGTCTGTCTTAATTGATGGGGAATTCCTCATCAGCCGTGAATGGCCTTAGACTGGTGGGGTTTCCTTAGAGCTTCATTCAAAGCGGACAACCACAGTAATTGCTCTTAATCATTAAATGCTGCGGATTACGCCAAAAGTAGTCAACAGCATAGGGGCCTCATGAATATATTATATCATGTACTTCCTCCGTTTCTACTGGAATGTCCTGGTTTGACTTTTTTATACGTAACTGAGTCACTTTGACTCGGTGATTTAGATAGCAAAACGATATATTTTTTTTTTTGTATTTTTTTTCATGGTGTTGTAGAGTAAAGTTTACTCTACAAGACAATGCAAAGATAACCAAATTCTTGTATCATTTTGTCAATCAAATCACTGGGTAGTGAATCCTGACAAAAAGTGAAGTCGGCTGTTCCTAAAGAAACAGAGGTAGTATAATATACTATAATATATTATATTATACATGATATAGAACATGGAGGACAACATAATTAGCTTTATGCTCTTCCTCATATGTTGCAAGTGTGAATTATGTAGTAACCATTCTCTTTGTACTCAATCACATTATCGTTTGAGCCTTCGCACTATTTCTTATCTTGTTTGAGAGATCCTCATGGTAGTTGATTAGTTGGGAGAAGAGGAGTAAAGCATTGGGGATCCAAAGAATAAATTGAGGAAGTAGGTCGGAGGTCGTGTGTGTGTGTGTGTGTGTGTGTGTGTGTGTGTGTGTGTGGGGGGGGGGGGGGGGGGGGACTTATTTACCAGCCAGCGATGATGCATTTACTAAGTGGGGTTCACCAAGAGGTCTTTGAGGGCACTACCCCAAAAAACACGTTTCATAATCGATTGGAGGAGAAGATGAAAATGGCGTCCCCGGTAATTTTATATGATATCCATCAAGTCATGTTCTTACACACTTTTGATAAGTTGCATAAATTAATCCGAGAGAGATGGTAAATTTCCAAGTAGTGGGTAATTAACTGGGTAGTTAAGTAGTGGGTAGTTAAGTTGGTGGTAGGTGAGATCTAAGGGTTGTGGCTGATTTAATCTAAAGGCTGAAAAGCTATCACTTAGTTAAACCATGCTGTTTTATAGAATAGAAGTCGAAGGTAAAGTTGGTTGGACAAGATAACACTCTGAAGGCTGATAGGAGTTTGACTTAGTATTGGAGCCAATAGGCAATTTCGAGGAATAGTTTGGCGGTACTTCTAGCTATTTCTTTAGCAAGGATCATGTTGCAAGAGGGTGTTCTCCTTTAGGATGATGACATTCTACAGCGTGCAGATGGCTTCAATTTTCCACCCCAAAAACAGATGCCTTGAAGGTGCTGGAAGATCAACTAAAGCCTCAGAGTTTATAGTCTCAGTCGCTTAGATACATAAATACTGAATTGAACGAAGGAGAAAAATAGGTCATACCAAAGAAATTGACTCCTAGCACAAGTGTATCAAACGCGAAGCCTTTGAAGAAGGCAAGTGAGCAAGTTAAAAGTTTTGCAATGGACTGTCAGTAATCTAGGAAGAAAGGTATAATGGGGATGATGAAGTGTTTTAAGGGGTTAGCATACTATGATACTACAACTGTGATATGGAGAGTTGTCAACTTGAAATGGTACTTCATGAAATTCCAAAATATCGCATGAAAAGCGTCTATCAAAGCAAAAGAAGAAACTGATCAATGGTTTGAAGAGAAGAGCTTTCAAAAAAAGCAGTCTGTTCTTGATTAATTATTGTACTACACACACGCACACTGTGCCCGGCACAGACAAAATAAAAAAATATAACCCAAATGGTATACGATGGAACTACCTTAGTGTTCACAAATTTCTTCCTCAACATCCACCCTCCAATAAGGAAACAGATCGAACATCCAATTTCAACTCCCCGAAATTGCCTAGATCATCAGAGAAGTGAGAACATTGTCTATCCTCCTTACATGTTGCAAATTTATTTTTGGAATCTAGTCAACAGCCCCAATCGTTAAGACTAGTCGAGAATGCATTGCACACACTGCATTATGCGATGCAAGATCAATAGTGGTAACAAGAAGAAGACGAACAAGGTTGCGTAGGAAATGTCACCAGTACAGACGCCTTGCCGAGTAGGATTGGTCTGGAAGGAATAGGTATGTCGTCATTGTTGACCAATTTGGTGGGTTAGGAGGCTGTAAAGGGGGTAAGAATTGGGAGATGGCATTCAAGCTAGTCTCATAGGGGATTTTAAGGGATTGAGTTGGAAGCTTTCAGGAGGAACTGAGGCATCTACTGTGTTTTCTTCAGAAACTATCAAATTGGACGAGTATGTGTGCATCTCGTTGTCTTGAAGAATGACCATGTCATGTGAATGGAATAAGATGGGGCTTCAGAATATAGCAAGATAACAGGTGTACCAATGTGAGCAACAATGTTCTAATTGGAGCATCAGCGTTCTAATGGGAGTGTCAGGGTTTGTATTTTGTCAGTAATGTTGCAAGAAAGATGTTCAGTCCTCGAAGAAGACAAAAGGAATGTGAGAGTCCCAATCAACTAACATTAATGCTGAAAGAAGGTTAGCACAGGAGAATTTTATGGTTAGACCACTGGCTTTGAAGTACAATGATGATATGTACGAGTTGGATTCATATTCTCATAGACTCCATGTCTCCATCACAATAGGGCTCACAAAAATTGTATAGGTGATCTCAAAGAGAGCATGTGACAGGAAATATGTTTCATGGGAAATAAAACAGTCAGTACAGGGAATCCTTCAAACAATCTACTATCTGCTCTTCTAAAATAACTGCTAAATTACAGTTCCGCAAGTAACACAAAAATGCACAATTGACCTACTTGCTACACCGTCCTTTTCTACCTCAGGCATCCAGCCACCAAGAGTGGATATTGCTAGCCCATCTGGCTTTTGAAGCCAATGAAAACCAAGATCAGCTTGAACAGCACACATACAAGTGAGGAACACAGTAGCACACTGACTACCAGTTTAGAACCCCAATCAGACTATACGAGTATAGTTTATTGATTATACAAGTAAAATGAACCACAAATTCAATGAACACCAGATTAGCAATATGGGTTTGAAGACAGATACTCAACAACCATACATTGCATCTTTGAGATCAAGCACAGAGACTCGATGTTTAAGAGGAAACATATTGATAGCTTGCATCCATAGCAATTGCACAACACAAAACATACTTCTAATAAGAGCAACGGGCTGCATCTGGATTCCAAACATTACTCTACAATTACATCAACCACCAATCAACCACCAATACATTAAATCAACAAGATGATACACAATGACTAAAAGTCCTTCACAATGAACTTCTTTTTATCTCTCCCACACACTTCATTAGTTACTCAATGCAAACTGTGAAATGGAAAATGTTTAACTGTGCCGTCTTTCTCAGAAGTTGAGACCCATCACCAAATTGACCTCCAACTGTGAAATGGAAATAATAAGATGAGCCTGTCTTCCAAAACCATTAAGGCGTTAAGCCTTAAATCCTCAAATATTCTATTACAATTGCAAATCCCCAGTTTCATCAACATAGTAAGATACCAATTGGGACATGCGACTGAAAGAAGAACCTTCAACACCAAATATCACTCCAAGAACATATTGTTCGACAATTTTACGACATGCACACTTCTAGTCCCACCTTCCCTCTACCAATAAGAATTAACTAGCAATCCTATTTATGCTTAAAGCTCATTAATGATTACATAAAACTCTTGTACTTTTCCCCAAAGGGATTTTATTAAATGCATTTGAATCCTGACTCCAGCTCCCCAAACACTTTCTTCTCAATCACTGAAAGAACATTCTTCTCACCATCCATCATCCCACAGAAATTGCAATTCGCTTTTGAAGTCAAACTAGGACTGAAAACAATAACAAAGAGTAATGATCAAAAGTGGGCAGGTTACTTCACAAAATTGAACATTTGACCTTTTAATAATAAAAGTTTCTGCAAGAAAGCTAACCTTTCTGATAGATCTTTCAACCAGCCCATCCCAAGCAACACTAACTATATACTAAGCACCATGGGTCATGCTGTTCTTCTAACAATGGTTGGTCAAGAGATCAGATGGTGGTGGAGTTAGAGACCACCTTGATTCAGGAGATAGTACCTAAAGGCAATGATGGAGGAGCCAGTATAGTCTGATTCCTTCAAAAGCAATGCGGAAGGATTGGGTACTGATATCTGCTAGTTATCGGCACTTGAATTTGTGAAGTAGTGAAAAGGGAAATGTACACGGTTGGGTCTAGAAATGAAGTGTAACTTTGAAAATATGTCTGAAGTGACCTTTGTTTTTTAAACAAAATATTAACAAACCGTTGTTGTTAGGGGTTTACAATGCCGGTGGGGTTGTTAACAGAAGAGGATAAGCGAGAGTTGCGATGCCAAGGTATCTAGGCCACTAAACAGTGAGAAGGCTTTCTCGGATGAATTTGGGTTTTTTTGCTTAAACAAAGTCGATACATCTGCATCATTCTTGTAGCAGTTTCTCCTCTCCAGTCATTCATTACTAGCAATGGGGGCACACGCGATGCGTGTGCGTATAACAACAGTTTAGTAACAGAAACTTCAGTATATTGAATAAGATGCAAGAAGAAAGTCATACCAAAGATGAAAATTCATAATTATTGTACTTGACTTTATGAGCAACGACCATGGTAAGAAAGGGTCACAAAAGATGAGGAGGTGATCGGTTGAACACTTGAAATACACGAATGTGGATCAGTTTGTTTCCATTTTGATTTATAGAGATGAGATGTGGAAGAGGTGGGAGAGATTTTGAGCGAAATTAGGGGAGTTGTTGATGTTATGGGGTTAGTGGAGTTGTGGACTCGGCATTGTCAGTTAAAACAGTTGTTCTAAACATGACTCAACTAACCCTTGCATAAATGACATTTGATACGTATATATTTGGACAAAATGGGAAATCTCAAAATATAACGGGCTTCAAGTTTTGATTTCATCAAGCTTGGCGTTGGCCTTTTTATATTAGTACAGAAGTATAGATGGTTGCCTAACATACTATGCTCTCCTCCTTTGTTGCTTTGTTTCTCAGTAAATTGGTTGATGTCAGGTCACGAAATGTGAGCTGCACTCATCACATTAGTCTAAACCATCGTGCCAAACTTCTGATTTCACCACAGAGTGCAATCTTTCTAATCCCCACAAACTCAAAAAAGAAAGGTAACATACATTTCCTATCAAATATCAGGAAAACCAGTAGTAAAACCCAAACTTTACTATAATTCTGAACTCACAGGGCATAAACCCAGTGCCAAATTACAAATTACAGTTTGTTTTTATTAGTTTCACACAAACATATCAATCACAACTTAGTCATTGAAGTTATAGTACTAATCTGATGTATCAGCCGCTTATAGAGTCGTCATCACAGAACAAAGATTCGAAATTGTAACAGGGTTTACAGAACCAATCAAAGAGAAAATGCGCATGCACATACCCAACAAGGAAAAACAGCACAAGCACACACTCAAACAACTAAATAACCAAGATGTGACCCAAATTGAGCACAAATGAAGGCGACCCAGATAAAGATTGACCATTCTATGATAACCCTTTTAATGTAACCGCTCGAATCGAAAACAAGATCCGGATCTAACAGTACCTGGGGGAATCAAACGATGCGTCGATCGGAGAGCGAGGGATGAAGTTCGAAAAGGGTCGCGATTGGGGTTTTGAAATGTTGGATTGGGAGGGATGAAAAGGCGGATTGACGGAGAGAGAGAGAGAGCGAGGTTCGCTCTGTTGCTCACGTTAAGCGAAGGTTGCGTTGCTCCGTCCGGTGCGGGGGTTGGGAACGTGGGGCACTACGTTAAATGGTCGGGCCGAAAGGCTTCGTTCGTCCAAATTGGGCTGGGCAAACTGCTACGGATAGGAGTCTATTGGGGTTGGTTCATTTCTAATGGGATTCAACATTGACGAAATTGCATTCGTGGCACTCATAGTTTGAACTAGGGGTGCAAGTTCAAACCGGAAAACCACAAACCAAATTGAACCGAGCTAAATTGGACCGAAATAAACCGAACCGAGAACAAATCGTTCAGAAGGCAAATCGAACCGGACCGAACCGGTTAAACCGTAATAAACCGTATTGCACAGAATTCATATACCCAAAACATAGTATTATTATTTTTTCATGTAAAATTTTCAAGCTGCTTCCATATTATGTAGTGCTTGCTTGAAATTTTTTTGTAAAACATTCTCATAATATCAAGAAAACGGTTGTAGATTCGATTGAGTATACTTTACTCCCAAATATTTGAAAAATAATATAATTTTTTACATTTTTTAGTTTACATATCTAATTTTAAGTTTCACTCGGTACTAATATGCAAACCGCCGGTTTTAACCGGACCGAACCGCCTAAAACCGATACCGAGGCAAAACCGAACCGTCGAGGTTCATATTTTTTCCCTCAAACCAGACCGAACCGAACCGTTGGCGTCTCCAGTTTGAACTCTGTGTGAATTTAGAACTTAATACTTTTTTTAGCATCAATACTCGTACTTTCAATTGAAGCAATGTACTTAACTTTCTTTTTGTTGCAAATAGGTAGCGTTTTTATTCACTTCCATCCACGTAGTTGTCTGAAATTTGTAAAAAAACCAATTCTACGTTCATGTTGACCCCTAAAGTTTTGTGAGATCGCAATTTTACTCACATAACCCACATCTCTCAATTTATGGCTCATTGTATTCTCTTTCTTTAATCACTTTCGATCTTGTTTATCGGGGTTTTGGATGCGTATAGACTAACAGATAGTGTTCGGATTATAGATAATCAGAGTTAACAATCATATAGTTAGTACACAGATGAATCGGATAGCCAATGAGAGATAGAGGAAGTGATTGAAATAACTAGTATTGTACTTTTAAGGGGAGAGACAATAAGTAGTATTGTACTTCGAATTGCTTGTTGGCAGCAATTCAGTAATTCACAAAGAATAATCATAATATGAATTGCAGAAAGGTGTCGTCCTATTTATACTAGTCTCACTAGGGTAACCAAGTGGAGACACGTGGTCGTACGAACGGCACACGACCCATCATGATGGCGGCGTACCCTAAATCCATGGAGGCCTGTCACGGATGACGTCAAACCTGGTATTAAAAAGATGGTAGAACAAGTCTACTTCACTGTACAGTACTAGTTGCATATGGCGTGGAATCCCACATGCAACGGGTCTTATTCCAACCTCCAAGCCACTAGAACCCATGTCTCATGGTCCCTTTAAGTGCGATACAGCATGTTCTGGTGCTTCTGGAGCACGGAGGTGAGGACATATGTCGGTTGCTGAGGGGTCCACGTGGCAGTGGAGCAAGGCTTTACTTTTGACTGTCCATATTTAGCCCCCTTGCGCATGGGCTGAGTTTTGCAAGGTCCAGACGGATCTTGCAGCCCCCTGGTTGCGTCCTTCGGGCTTCTACGATGAATGGGCTCGCTTTGCAGCCGCGTAGTAGTGCTGAGTCAACAGTAATGAGTGGCTCCTACTTAGTAGTTTGTGGGGAATGGGTGTTCGTGACGGCTATACGCTTTTGAACCCGACTTCTATCTACCTGAAATTATTGATCATCTGCAGACCCCATGTACATGGTTCAACTACAACTGGTGTGGTTGTTTGTGGTATAAGTTATGATGTAGTTGCCGCCATCTTATCTATCTGTGCTTGCATCTAACTACTCATTTGCTACATAGCTCGATTCATGTCATCAACCATATATGCATGTACACTTAAAATATATCTCAGAAAACCAAGTGAAGAGTGGTGGATAATAACAATAAAATAAACTTCCTACAACTATCTATTATAATAAATTATAATTGTCCGAGTTGACAACGACACCAAAAACTTAACATGTATCCAACCGCAAGTGCATGGCTTAATAATCCAGAAAGTTCAGGGTAATATCGAACTCAAAAGAAATTGGGAGATGAATTAGCTAAGCAAATAGTCGAAATGCGGAAAATAGTCAATTTGAGTGAAGAACTAAAAATGTAAAACATGAAGATATGAATAATACGAAAGATATAGAATTATTTAGTAAAAGTAATAAGCAAGGTTTTCAAACCCGTGGGTCAGCATAAACCCGTAGAGGGTGGGTAGACTCGACTCGTGACCCGTGACCCGAGACTCGCCCGGGTCACGTTTTACTTCACAACTTGAATTCTTTACGTACACATGACTTTTCACCGATGAAAAGTTGAATTTTTTGAATTTTTGATGATTAAATGCTACATTTGTCTTTATGCATATAAAATTATTTCAATTCTACAAGCTTAAAATTTAAAAGTTCTAGAATTAAGCCCAAATTATTTACTTGTTTATTTATTTATTCATTTATATTTCTACCGTGCATCAAGCCGCTTATTTGAAGTAAGGGCGTAACTAAATTTTACTAAGTGAAATTCTATATACGATCTCTTAAATAAGTCTCTCAGGAAATGAAAAAGAAAATCACATATAATCTTAATATGTGTGGTCCGTTTTGATATACACAATCATCGGTGTGGTTGATTGGATATTGGTCGTTATAGCTTATCTCATATTTTGTGATAATTCCAATGGTTCACCAATATTTGAAGGTGGATAACTATATACCCCATTTTTTTGTGCACTAAAAGATGAAAAACATAATAAAGCTACAATATTTTCACAATGAGTTGACTCGGTAAACCCGCGGGTCAACTCGCGGGTCTACGGGTTTGACGGGTTTGCTGCGGGTTTTTAAGCCGCTGGGTTTTTGAGCGGGTCAACCCGATTGCCCATGTAGACTCGTAAACTCGTTAAACCCGCGGGTTTGACAACCATGGTAATAAGTGTACTTGGATTCCTTGCTAGGACACTACGGTGCTTTCCGAATGTTCTCATGCTTTCAAAACACTGAGTTAGCAGGTTGTTCAAACAGACAAAAACTCGTTATATTGTTGGTCGCAAATAAAATGCCTTTAACTATGATTCTAAGAAACTTTGTTTGGCGTAAGTAATTTATTCAACCCTAGCTAAGTTTTACGTCAATTTCTACCTCACATTCCAATTTCCTCAGCCCAAATGGTCACACGTGACTGTTTTCCTTGGTGTTTCATTCTGTCTACTCACCAAACAGCACGGTTAGTCACACGTGAAAGCTTCGATTTGAATACTACAAATAATATGTCATAGTTTATAACATATAAATCAAAACATAAACAACTTTTACATAGCCATTAAGCCAAATGGTAAAGGGAATCAAAACTCCATAAGAACGAATGTTAAAAAGTAAACCATAGGTACCGAGATCAGGTCCAAGTAAATAAGTTTAGCCTCTTATGGAAAAAGAGAAACTAAAAAATTCAATAGATCCGTAGATAATAAAGATTTTGAGAAGAAAGATTCAAACACGCAATCTTGTCGATAGTTGATGAAATATTATGTTCTTCGTCTTCTACCCTTCATCTGAAATGTCAAAATTCAATAGATGCCTAGATAGTAAAGACATTTAGAAGAAAGAATTCAAACATAAAGTCCTCAATTTCGTTGAGTTAGAGCCGAAACAGGGGTATGAGTTGAATAAGTACCCTCAGTACCCGAAGTCTTGTGCGGCTCCGATAGGCTTACCGCGACTTTATCTGCCGAGAGCAATTTCTCCGTATGACCACCTTACCGCGGTAAGCGTGCATCCAACCACGTCAAGGTATCCTTAGTTGTTACTCTTTTTTTCTTACCGGGTCAACTGTGTTGTGACATCCTTTATTGCTCTTTTCATTGCTATCTTCCCTGTTCTTTGCTTTTTTGCTTGAGTTTCTCATGACCGCTCTCCAATTCCTCTCCTTGATTTCTGTTTCTCCATCACATGTACCTGAAATCACTTAAAAAACTTCGTGATCACATCTGGGATTGCCAAGAAATGCACCAAATCATGCAAAAGCGTATCAAAATACATGGAAAAGAAATGAGGCATCTAAGCTCAGTTGAGTTATAAAAGTGCCAAAATAGCATAAGACCAGTAAAATTAATGCACTCAAAACTCACTGCAAACCCCTCAAGATGATCGCTTAGACAGCTTAAAATGTGAAACTATCATTATGCTCAGGTAACTCAATCAAAATTTGATTACTAAGATTCCTACTAAGGATAATGTGTTTTCGCGTTAATATTTTTCCCCGTAAGTCGTTGTAACTTGGTGTACAACATGATTTATGAAATTTTGATAAACTGTCTAAAGTCTATCCTCCTAAAATTTATCTCATAGCAACAGTCAAAGTTTGTTCTATGAAGATAATTCGTTGAAAATATGCTCTTGCAAATGAATTCTATACTAAGCTGAAGAGATGAAGATCATGAACTCACCTAGTATTCCAAAAGCTAGATATGAGTAGGAATTTTGACATCTACCTAATAAGCTCCTATGAGGAATAAGCCATCCAAAAAATGTGACATGTGGAATAACTTATCCCCATCAACATAATAAGTTTCTATAGAAATAAGACATCTCCGAAAATGTGGCATGTGGAATAGCTTATCCCCATCTATATAATAAGATAGTTCATCCCTACTATATTCAAGAACTAAATACTTCATAATAAGACAATTTTAGCCATTGAAACTTAAGAAATTATTATACTTTTGTTGTGGCCGTGTCCTCGGGCACGGGATATGAACTAGTGTTAGAATAGACTTCTTATTGATGGTCCTGCAAAGGCTTTCCTGGATACTTGAATGTGTCATATTTCGTAGTGGGTCACAATAATCTCGATATTGAACTATGTAGGGTTTTGATCATGTATACGCAGCGGAATAACAATAAATTTATCCGATCAAGACCCTCCAAGGATCACAGGAAGAGAAATCATGACGCTGGTAAAAGATTTGTGTTAAGTACCTTATGGGTCTCCTTGATGGCTTCTAACGCGAAAAGTATCACGTCTCTACGGTTGATCCACGCCTAGAGATGAGATCTAGTTTGATCTTCGAAACGCCTTGTGCTAGCTAGGAGGAATGGAAGAGGATGAAGAAATCACGCAACAGAGCACCAAGAGAGCGGGGTGGCCCTCTCTTTGTGGCCGACGGGTAGGGCGGACGCAAGGGGGATTTGTCCTCCTTGTTGTCTTTCTCTCTCCTTACTTCTCTCATACTCAATGTATGTTATGAGCATAAGTTGTAGGGAAGGAAGCTAGGAGCATCATTTATATAGTCCAAAAACTCCTTGTTACTACATAAAGGCCCTCTCCTAATCCTACTCAAGTTCGGATTAGTCCAACTTGCATATTAGTCCTACTAAGTTAGCAAGTTATTGCGATTTGATCCTTCTTATTAATTAATCATATTAATTAATTAATTCCCAATTCTAGTTCAACCCTATATGGTGTGTGACCCCATATGTTCTATTTAGTTGGTAGTAAGTATTTACTAATATGGAGCGGCCTCTACCAACACATCCATTCTAGCCAACAAATATAAATAGTCATCATGACAAACCTTGTGCAAGTATGTCTCATCCCTTTCTCTCAATATCCGGATTGCACGCGAGACATACAAGTCACACTCGTATTTCCAACCCATAGTTCCTCGATCCTTGGAATAGTTTTATTCGTGCAAATAACATTAGTATCCTATATTGATTTATTTGAGTCTGGCCAGACATTCTATAAGCACTATCCCTCGAGTGGCCTAGGATATTTGCTCCCGTTATGTGGGAGGGACAAGTTCTATCTACATCAATACGATATCTAAGCTTGCTTCCTATTGTGTCCAATACGCGCCTTTATGACTACCCATTCACGGTGTAGCGTTTGACGCTACCAAAACACAATATTCCACAACTAGATCATGTAGTGACTTCAAGTCTAAGGATGACAATACTGTTGTCACCGCGAGAAGCACTGGTGACTTTACATAACTTGTATGTAGCCTTCTCGGAGATGGGTCAATCCAGTATGCCATTACTCCTAATGCATACCCATGTGTTGGATCATGATATCCCCATATCAATCCAACCCCATACTAGTCTATAGATGACTGTCCCATTAATTATTATAATGGACTATGGATATTTAAGATAAACAACACAATTGTAAATCTAAGGACTTCATTATATTAAACAGCCAATAAATAATACAATGAATGCTCTATCCAATTTAATGTTCATACTAAACTAGATTGCCTCTAGCCACCTATTCCAACAATCTATTCGTTCCAAAATGCGAGTTGAGACAAGATGATCCCTTTCGTCTTATATTTTCATATCATACACATACACACTTGCTGACCTTAACAGCACCATGCATATACTAACACATATTAGAGGGTAGAAACCAATAGATGTAGTCCCATGCACTTGTTTCTTTCATTCATGACGAAGAGTTAGTATGGAAAATTCTTCTTTAGGCTTAAGCCCAAATGGGCCGAGGAACATGGGTGTATTTTCTGTGCCTATTTTACTATTCCATGCGTTATCATCTTGGACCACCTTTGCACTATGGAATAAAAATAAAATATTAAAGTGTGCGGGTCTATCTGAAAACGATGTAAAGTTATTTCAAGGAAATCTATGATTCTTAATGCAGCTTGGAGCCTTAATCTTGCAAAGTAAATTTCCGGCTTTTAGCCCATCTATATGAGTTTGATATTTCATTTTCAAACAACTTGTGTTGGGTTCTTGGATAATAGAATGCTAGACTTATGAAGGAAGTTAGAAATCAACAAAAGAAACATTGAATATTTACAAATGAGGTGCTATAAAAAGGTAAGTCATAAGGAATTGTAGAATAGAAGAGTATCGTTCGGCTCATCCAAGCGCTACGTTCTTGACAACAACTTCTAGCGCATATTTAGAAACGCACTGCTCTTTTCAACTCAAATTTTAATAACAACTTATTATCCAACATGAGAAGTTCTTGAGTACTTTTATAGCCCCTTCAAACATATTGTGGGCCTGAAAAATATCATGCACGAAAAACAACTAATTTCTTCAGGTTGGCACGTGACAAGTTTACGATGGTAAAAATATTTAGGTTGGAAACGATAGTACTAAATGCTAATGCTTCTCATATGGGATCTCATGTAAAAACTCTCACATGGAATTAGATTGAACTACATGAAATTCTCGACCATTTTATCGTGTTTGTTGGGATTGTTAGTCCACTCAGCTATTTATGCAGAGCGCATATGAGTAGATTATTTAACCTACATGAAAAATAAGGACTACAGACAAAGTTTAATTACCACATTCTAGAGCATATTTATATTCCTACATACTGGCCGACATCATATATTTATGTCTTGACTCTCTCTAATGTCCCAATATGGGATAATTTATGGGGGCTGCAAATATCTGAGGAGAACAAATTATTCATATGAAACCACTTTCAAAGTTCCCTCCCATGTGGGGAGGTCATGGCTTGACATTGCCATTGATGTAACGCCATGTATTTCTTGCACATGGAAATTATGGGAAGTGTCACTATGCACCCGAGAGCGCTCTATGATTTCATGGAGATTCGAAAATCAGAAAACCACTATTGTAAATTTAACTTTACTAAATTGATAAGGTACAACTACTATTACAAAAATTAACAACTCGCAAATCTAAGTGATTTATTGCCCGTAGGCCAACGTCTAAACTCTCACATTTCCGATGAGAACTCCGAGAAGAAGTGTGTGTGTTCCCCAAGCGAGTCTGCACAAACCTGACTTGAATTTTAATAACAAAAGTAGACACCAAGTTAATAATAATAAATGAGAACTGAGTAAATACATACTGCAACATATAAATCGATGATCGGGCACCTAAATTATAAGTCAAATTAAATATGATATCTAAAAATAATAATAAGTAAATCAGAATTTGGAATTTTTTTTAAAGTAAATGAGTAACAAATTCCTCCCAATTGAAGAACATTAACAAGCCACGAGTATTCAAGGAGTTTTTAAACAAATAATATTTCACGAGTAATCAATTTTTAACTAAAAACAATAATAATCCACGAGTAATCAATTTTCTTTCCACATTATTCCATTTGATTGCGGCATACGTAGGAGCCACCAACAACACAGATGTGAGCAGAGTGATTACGATACTATACTAAAATAAGGGTACGTTCTAAGGATCAAAAACTCAAATTAACCTGAGCTTTATGGAAGTTCATATGTCACTTAACCCATTAATAATAGCTAAAAGGGCTTAAGTGTCGACACCCATATATCGTAATGACCTTCACAAGTATAAGTAGCACTCTATAACTCTATGAATCCCTTGGTCGCATCACTCGAAGGTACATCTAAGCTCATCAGTGCGGATATGTAATAGGGTTACCATCCAAAACTCTTCACATCAACCTAATTATATTACGAGTATCTCACTACGAGTATCTCAATTTCTTCTTGTCTCAATACTCAGTTTTTTTGTTTAAAAAATCTTTAAAACATTTTTTTCGAGGGAAATCTTTAAAAAACATTTAAGAGGTCTCAAAAGGGTTAACAAAGGGGCCGTCTACAAACACACCCATAAAACCCCCTAGGCACAATCCAGGAAAACATCAATATTGCTAACACATAAACCTCATATGTCACATGGGTCCTCCATGTCAGTAACACACTTATTTATTTTTCAAAAATAAAAAACCAACTCATGCATGAATTTTTTTTTGATGGTAAAAGATAATTTTCATTAACTGGGGTTCATGCGAACCAAATCATTCATCGTGCAATCAGCAGCCCAATCGGACGTAATTCCCATCAAAACTCTAGCTTCTTCACTCGACAAGCCAAATTGAGCATAGCAATGAGCTAGATTATTGGTCGAACACAGACTCCAAGCTATCTTATAATCCGCACAGCGTTCAATGAGCGAACGACAATCTACCCTAATTGTACCAAACAAGGAGCGGTCCATCAAAACGTTGGAAGGTTGAACAAGAAAATTAAAAATCGACTGGAGATCGACTTCAATATGACTTCTGCCAATACGCAGACGAAGTGCCGGTTGTAAACCTTCACAAAGTGATAATGCTTCCGCAATTTGAGGAGACGAAACCCACTGTAGTTTCCCCGCCATTGCCGCAATATCGTGGCCCATGTGATTCCTCAAAACCACCCCAACCGCTACTCCTTTGTCCCCAAGATTCCACGCAACATCACTATTAAGTTTTATCCACCCCTGTAATGGTGGCTGCCAAGCGGTCGTGGCCGAACCCCGAGAAACTCTCCCAAACAATGTCATCACCAGTAGCCAAGGAAAAATCCCCGACAGCCGAGAGAATGTGCTCCCCTATGTCTTACAGAGTGTTTCGTGCCCCCTCAAATATACTGAGATTGCGATGATGCCACGTAACGCAAATCGCCACAACAAACTGAATTCGTTCTTCCGAAGTTAAAACGTTTATAGACTCATACAACCACTCCTTAACATTAAAATGATTTTTGTGGCATGAACGGCCTCCTAGCACGTGAACCCAAACCTCGTCCATGTATTTACACCAGAGAAATAAATCAGCCTCCGTTTCATCGGCCTTATGACACAACAAACAAGCTGTCGGAACGTTAACCCCACGTTTGGAAAGATTCGCCACCGTTGGAAGAGCACCATGAAAAGCTCTCCACGCGGTGAAAATAACTCGGCTATGAAACTTCATATTCCATAACTTTATTAGAAACTTGTTTCGGGGTTAAGAACTCTCACCAGTGACTGTCGACCTCAGTCCCATTGCCACATGATAGCCAGATTTAATAGAATAGCCTCCCTGTTGATCGAAAAACCAAGACCAAGAATCAGATTGCTTAGTGACTGGAAGAATTATTTGTTTGACTGCTTGAACATCAACAACATTAAGGGTAGCTTCAAGACGATCCATGTTCCATTTTTGGGTATCTCTGTCAATAATCGTAGTTGGGAACCCAAAGGATTAGAGGAGCATAACTTGAAACTAAACGGTCTTGGAATCCATCGACCCTTTAAAACATTAATGGAAGATCCGTCACCAATATTTTGAAGAAGGCCTCTACCCAAAAATTTCTTTCCCGATACGAAACCACACTGATAACTCCTTAATAAGAGTTGTCCTACGTACACTTTATTATTTGTTCGCATTTCAGTGCAAAGTGATGAATTTTGGGCTCATTTAAAGAGAAAATGCTTTTTAGGATGTTTTATAGCTTAAACGTACAATTCGGGCGTTTCTTGAATAGTTTTACGTATAATTTGTATGATTTTGTCACAGTTGATCTTTGAGGTAGTGTTTGTGTTGTGATTTACAGGAAAATTGCATGAAAAGAACAAGTGGAGAGAAGAAATGAGCCTCGAAAGTCAAGAGGACGCAAGAGAAACAAAGTTACAGGAGTAAAAATGATCATCCTTCACTATTTTGATGATATCTTGAGTTATACAAGACCTGCTATAGTGAGACCAATTCCAAATGAAATAAGACTCAAATATATTTACAACGGTAGGTCACGAAGCTCAATAAAAGGTCGGACGAGAAAGTTATGTCTTGCAAAGTCGACGCAACAACAAAGAAAAGCTGGTTAAGTTGCACTGGACCAGTGTGCACTCTTCGGGCTGTATCTGGAGTTACAAATAAAAATTTGGAGCAAGGCCTACACATTGGGAAGTAGACATCCAGGTCTTTTTAACGATATAAGATAGGCCCAAAACAAAGTATGGGTGAGGGAGAAAAGGCCTGCACAAAATCACCTTATGATTTCTGTCCGAGAATTGCAAACTGGAGGGGCTGAATTGCAAATTCGGCCAAAATACATTAAAAATCGTCCCATGCCTTGAAAAACGTATTCTTAGACCTAGAAGGCAGGTTAGAACAGAGGGAGACACAACAAACAAGGAGGGAGACAAGAATTGGAGCTCGAGTTTGTCGTGGAAGCGAGAATTCATCCGTTTGATCTCTCTACTCTTCATCTTTTTGTTATTTGATTCATGATAGTGAAAGATCTTGTCTTTATGATCATGAGTAGGGATGAAAATAGATCGGATTCGGATCGGATTCACCTATATCCATATCCGGATCCGATCAAAATAAGTGGATCCATATTCGATCCAAATCCGACTGGATCCTAAACGGATTCGGATCGAATCCGGACCGGATTTTATTTGCAATATCCGTATTCGATCTGACAATCCAAATTTCCATAAACGGGTCTGATTCGAATCCAGATTCGGATCCTAAGCATTGTTTTTACTTATACAAAATACACAACAAATTCAAAAAAATACGTAAAGCGTCATCACCTCAAAAAAAAAATATGCCTAAAAAATAAAAATATATTAAAAATATTTTATCGATATAACAAACGTAAACTACCAAGAAATATAAGCAAACCATTCAAAATTTGAAGGCACCAATAATGTCTAAAAATTGTCTACAAATTCAATCAAAACAACACTAAAAGTTTTCATAACCCTAGTGAAGTATTTTTTAAGGTCTAAAAAATAATGTGTAGTGATTGTGTAATATGTTTATATATATATATATATATGTAGGTAAAAACATATTTTTTATAACTCAAAGGGTATTTTCGTAAAACTATATGTGTTCGGATCCTTTCGGGTCGGATATCCATCGGATATCCTAATATATTCGGATCAAATTCGGATACGGATCGGATTTTGATTTTTAATATCCATATCCGATCCATTTTAAAGTGGATCGAATTCGGACTTGATCCATTCGGATCGAATCACTCGGATTTCGGATCGGATCGAACCATATTGCCATCCCTAATCATGAGCAGTAGCTAAACTTCTATATCGAGATTTCTCAATGGTAACTAGGGTCTGAACACCGTGTTTGGTGATTTATGGATCGTGTTTCATGCTTTTAGCTTAATTGGATGTACTTTTTCTTAGCTATGCTTGATTTATGCGCCTAATACTATCGTTTCTATTGTTAGACGTCACAATAGGATTGATTATAATTAGAGGATATTAGAGGAATTAATATTCACTATCCGAAAAATTGAATCATGCACTAGTCGTATGTAGAGTTGAGGAATCTTTGTAATTAACTAGTACTAAGAGTTGATCACAAAGACTTAATGCATGCTTAAACCTACGTAGGTTAGTGAATCAGGTATGTGAGTTTAAGTATAGACTTTGGTTGAGGAATCTTCAAAGCAGTGTTGCTCGTTTGGCTAAGAAAAGAACATTCGTGTTACATGAACGTAAATCATTAATGGTATTCACCTAGTGAACCTAGAGAAAATCATGATACCCGTCTCTCTTATTAATCTCAACGTTTAAATATTTGTTTTGTCTTTTCAATTCATTAGTTTAGTAAACAACTCAAAATACTTGCCTACGTAAAGTTAATCGTACTAATTAGTTCACGAGAAGTCCTCTGGGATTCGACAACCCTATCTTCCACATTTATTACTAGAGCGATAACTGTACACTTGCAGAGATCGTATCACACACCATAACTGAGACGGGTTAGAACCAACATGCGCTTCCATAAAGTCCAAGTTAGGGAAGTACTTCGCTTTAAGAACTTTAGCAAGTTGTGAGTCGGGCTTAGTGAGGACCCTCCACCCTTGCTTCGCCAATAATGCCAGATTAAAAGCATGAAAATCACGAAATCTAACTCTACCCAAGTCCTTCGGTTTCTTTAATTGGTCCCAAGCTAGCCAACATATCCCCCTTCCATTCTTACGATTCCACCAGAAATCTCGAATAATGCTTTCAATCTTTTAACAAAGTGGCAACGGGAGTAGAAAGCAAGACACAGTATAGCTAGGGATGGCTTAAATAACAGCTTTTATAAGTACCCCCTTCCCTATTGTCGATAGAAGTTTCTCCTTGTACCCGAGAAACCTATTACTAACTCGCTCCTAAATGCCTGAAAATGGAGTAGTTCTTGATCTCCCAATCTTTGAGGGTGTAAGTTCAGCCTGTTTCAAAGGCTTGTCTGTTTCAAGGCCTTGAAACTGTTTTCAAAGGTTTGAAACATATATTGCAGTATACTGCTTGAACTTAGGGGGAGCTTATGTTCCAGATCTGATTCCCAATCCCCTATGCTTGATTATATGTATTTTGACGATGAAAGATAAATCATTTTTTTGCTCTAAACTATTGTTAATACATCTGTCTGAACAAGTTTTTGCTGGGAAAAGTTTTTACCTATTTTGCTGGGTCACTTGCGTAAATTGTGTTCTTGCAGAAAAGGAAACTGGATTGATAGATTGATTATGTGCTTATGCAAACATGTTGGGAACTTCCTAACATACTCAGCTACAAGATCAAGTCAATATCCTTGAAGATATTGAGAAACTAGCAGTTGGGAAGAGATGTTAGACAAGTCAAGATTTCCAGCTAATTTTTAGGAAAGTTTGTTATGAGAAGATCTTGAAGATTTGCTATTCAAACAAGCTGCATAAGAGGGAATGACTGGATATTTTAAGAGACACACGAACACAGAGACTCAGAAGATTCCCAGGATTGACAAGCAACATAGAAGGAGATTCATTTCACTCAATCCATTACTGAGAAGATCATTGCACATTCAATTGCTTCATCAGTTCTCAGTGTTCTTCTTTCTGATCTATATTTTTATATCATTTAGATAATACTTTCTACATCTTATTCTCGTCATTTGTTCAAGTGAATAATAGAGAATTCTTGTTGAATCAGTTAGCTAGAGCAGGTCCTAGATAGGTTAGTGAGAACCACAATCTGTAACAGAGTAAGGGAACTCTCTGTGCTTGATATCTAGGGCTTAGCTTTTGATTAATAAGAATTGAGTTGAAAATCCTGCAGGGATCAGATCCCTGAGGTAGATACGTAGGTTCAACAGGACTGAACTCTATAAATCTCTGAGTCTCTGGCATTTATTTTGCTGTTTTATACTTAGCCTATGTGCAGCACAAAACAGGTTTTGAAAGGCTTTTCAAAGCCTTGAAAACTCTCAGCTTTTTCTTTGTTATCTGTTTTGATTCCAAGGACCTGAAACTTATTTCAAGGCCTTGAAATACTCACTCTAGAGTATTCAATCCCCTGTAGAGTATTGATCCTGCTTTACTACCTACATTACTGTATTTTAATTGGTATCAGAGCTTGTATCACTCCATAGATTTAACCATCTGGAGATTATGAGTACTGTAGGGGATGGTGGTTTCTCTCAGGGAAGAGTTGCTAACAGAGGTCCTCTATTCTGTGGTGAAAACTTTGTGCACTAGAAAGCCCTGATGAAAATGTTCATCATTGATCACGATATGGAGTTGTGGACTATCATTCAGAATGGTCCTCACACATTCTACACAGATAAAGATGGGATTATAAATCCGAAGACAGAAGACTCACTCTCTGCTTCTGAGTTAGAACAATATTCCAAAAATTATAGAGCCATGAATCTCTTATACCACTCCGTCCTACCTCTTTTGTACCATTTAGACTTTTACCACTATTCACTGGGTCACTTTGACCCGGTAATTTGGCAAAATTTTACAATTTTTAGATAATTTTTTCGAAGTGTTGTAGAGGAACTCTTATTCTAGAAGACAATAAAAAAATTATCGAAAAATTGTATCATTTTGCGATCCAAATCACCGGGTCAAAGTGACCCAATTACGGGTGAAAAAAGTCCAATGGTGCAATTCAGTTGAGACATAGTGGTATTATGCTTTGAGTGCAGATGAATTTGACAGAATTTCTGGCTGCAAGACTGCTAAAGACATATGGGATAAATTGGTGGTATCCTTTGAAGGAACCAGTCAAGTCAAGCAGACAAAGATCAACATATTTCTTAGACAGTATGAGACCCTTAAAATGAATGGTGATGAGTCCATCAAGGACATGTTGAAGAGGTTCACTGACATTGTTAACAATCTGGACTCTTTGCAAAATCTTTTTCCAATGAAGAGAAAAACATGAA
The DNA here is from genome assembly GCA_023055425.1 of Linanthus parryae. Lineage (NCBI taxonomy): Eukaryota > Viridiplantae > Streptophyta > Magnoliopsida > Ericales > Polemoniaceae > Linanthus > Linanthus parryae. Next base: position 75,437,719 of record JALGPY010000006.1, on the reverse strand, counting down.
GATTTTGAGAAGCCTTCCCAAAGCCAAATGGGAACAAAAGACTACTGCTATTGACGAGGCTCAAGATCTATCATCACTTCAACTTGATGACTTGCAGGGAAAGCTGGTTACACATGAAATTTCCATGAATTAAGTTGATGGAGAACTGCCAGAACATGTCAAAAATCTAACTCTCAAGGCCAAGGAGAATATGCCATCTCAAAGCGTTGAAAATGAATGATGATGAAGATCCCTTTGCTCTAATTTCCAAAGCCTTGAATAGAATTCTCAAGATGAAGAAGAACTTTGGAAACAAAGACTTCAGCAGGGATAAACACAAATCCTCCAGTAGCAAAGACTACAAAGTTAAATCTTCTTCCCATGGTAATAAGTCTAAAGTTATGAATTGATTTGAGTGTAGTAATGCAGGACATTTGATTAGAGACTGTCCACACAAGAAAAGCAAATAAGAAGAAAGACCGTGATAGAAGAAAGAGATCTATGATAGCATCTTGGAGTGACTCAGACTCCTCAAGTGATTCTGAATATGGAGAAGAACAGGCCAACATCTGCCTTATGGCCAAGCATGATGAAAGTTCTGAAAAGAACATTGAGGTATTGGTAAACTGTTTGATTTCAAAACCAACAGGTGTCCTATCTGATTATCTTAGAACAATGCTTTTAAATGAAGAGGACTATCTGAAAGAAATCATGAATTTAAGGGAAAATGTTCATGAGCAAGCAAAAGAGAATTTGCATCTAGTTTGTTAAAATCAGAATCTTGAAATTTCTCGAATAAATCTGACAGGGATTTCAGGGCCTTGGAAACCAATTTCAAAGCCTTGAAAACTCAAGTCAAGGAAGTAGCCACTGATATCTCACTTTTGAGTGATAATATTGTTGCTATAAAACATCAGTGTGATGAATTAGATGAACAAAGGACTACTCTAGCTGAGAAACTTTAAGAATTCAAGAAGTTATTACCAAACTTGCTGGCTGAGAACACAATCTAAGCCTAATTCTTGGAGGAAGCTTAAAGTATGTTCCATTTCAACTTAAGGGACAAGTTAGATAGATTTGGGTTCCTAAATGGGTTAGACCACTGTGTACAGGAGGAATCCCTTGAGGAAGATTCAACGTACACCAAGAACAAGGAATAAGAGAAACACGGGAGAAGTAGGGTTGTGAGTAGGGAGAGAGTAAGACAGTAGTAGCTGTATGAGAGAGAGACAGATTTGGCAGAGCTTTCGCGTAATTCAGGTGATTAGTGTTGTGTAAGGAAGGGTTATCAATCCTATATATAGTGTACAATATGACCGTTGTAGTGGGTTAATGCACCCATAAATGACGACTTAATTACCTTAACCACAACGGCACGTTCGTTCGCATATATAGGGACCGTTACGCACTTCGTCCGTGTATACCGGAACCGTTATGAGGTTAACCGGGTCTATGAAGCTCGTGCCATAAATCTCTCAAAGCAGTTACTAAAGGTCGCGCGCGGGCTTGGTTGTCACTCGCGCGCGACGGAACTTACTCTAGCCTCCAAACCACTAAGTCCCTACAAGTCCCGTGTGGTGATGTGCGAGGGCCCTGTCTCGCAGCCCCCACGTGGATCAGCACGGGTGGTGATCCAGTGTATATGGAGCACAGCTAGGTGTGCTGGATGACTGCCACGTGGCTGTGATCTGTCTGTCTGGAAAGAACTATCTACAACTACCTAACATGGTTGACCCTGAATATGAATCTAAATTCCACACTTGGTCTAGCCGCTGGGTAAGACATTGAATTGTGTTTGCAGGTTGTCACCAGGAGCAAAGAACAAAATCGGGTTATGGATAGTGGTTGCTTATGACATATGAGTAGCAAGAGATCTTTATACTCTGAACTGAAAGAGCAATTTGAAGGATCAGTCACACTTGATGAAAAAGGCAAATGCAACATATTGGGTATTGGTAAAGTTAGTACATATTCTGAAAACTCTATTTCTGATGTTTATGTAGTTGATGGCTTGAAATTCAATCTGCTTAGTGTATCTCAGTTAAGTGGCAATGGTAACAAAATCATTTTTGAAAAAGAGAAATGTGGTACAAAATGAGAAATCTGAAGTTTGCATCCTCACTGTCTCAAGGTCAAACAATGTTTATACTTTTCACACTAACAAAGTTGCAGGAGAAAGTCTGAAGTGTCTCAAGGCCTTGAAAGATGATTCAAAGCTTTGGCACAGAAAGCTTGGACACATTAGCTTGCAGACAAAAGACCTAGTAAGAGGTATGCCCCCTATAAAGTTCAAGGATGAAGAAGTATGCAAAGCATGTGCTCAAGGTAAACAAACAAGAAGTTCATTCAAGCTAAAGAACTTTGTAAGTACTACTAGTCCCATTGAATTATTGCATATGGATCTTTGTGGTCCAATGAGAACTCCAACTCCAAAGGTTAAGAAGTACATGTTAGTCATTATAGATGATTTCTCTAGATTTACTTGGGTGATTTTTCTTAGAGACAAATCAGAAGCTCTTTATGAATTTTCAAAGCTTTGTAAAGAACTTCAAACATTGAAAAGCCTATGTTGCTCAACCCCTTGGTTTTGAAAATGATGAGTTTCAAAACAATTTTTATAAACTTGACAAAGCTCTTTATGGTTTGAAACAAGTGTTGCAATAGGAGTTCTAGAGGCAATCTAATATTTAGTATGAACAATGTTATTGGCTAGAGTATTCATTTATTATTTATTGTGATATTTAATATAATGAAGTCCTTATATACAATGTGTTGTTTATCTTAAATATCCCTAGTCCATTATATTGATTAACAGGACGATCAAATATAGACTAGTATGTGTGTAGATTGATATGGAGATATCAAGTCTAACACATGGGTATGCATTAGGAGTAATGGCATACTGGATTGACCCACGACGAGAAGGATACATTAGATTATGTTAAAGTCACAATCGCTTCTCGTATTGCTAATATAATTGCAATCCTTAGACTTGAAGTCACTAGATACTCTAGTCGTGGAATATCAGATTTGATGTTATCAAACGTTACACCCTAACTGGGTAACTATAAAGGTAGTTATTGGGCATGATAGGAAGCAAGCTTATAGATCGTAGTGATGTAGAGAGGATTAGTCCCTCCAACATAATGGGAGCAAATATCCATGGTCACTCGAGGGATGAGGCTTATTGAATGTCTGGCCAGACTCAAATAAATCAATATGGAGATATTGATGTTATCTGCTTGCATAAGCATATTCCCAGGATCGAGGAACTATGGATTGGATATACGAGTGTGACTATTTATGTCTCGTGTCCAATCTGGATATCGAGACAAATGGATAGTGCAATATGAGATATTAGGCACAAAGGTTTTTCGGGACCACTGACTTATTTCTATTAGTTGGGTGCATGGATGTGTTGCTAGACACCTCTCCATGTTAGTAATAAGTTACTACCAACTAAGTAGAAACCTATGGGGTCACACGTCAAATATATTTGAACTAGATTTGGGATTAATTAATATGATTAATTAATGATAATGATCACTTTGCAATACTTTGCAAACATAGTAGGACTAATATGCAAGGAAGTAACTAATCCAAGTTCATGTAGAACTAGGAAGGGTCTTTATGTAGTTAACAAGGAGTTGTTGGACTATATAAAGGATGCTCTAGCTTCCTTCCCATAACTAATGCTCATAACATAAGTGAGTGGGAGAGAGAGCAAAAGAGAGAGCAAGAGGCAAGCTAAGTGGCCGAAACCACCTAGCCCGTCCCCTACCCGTCAACCACACAAGAGAAGGCCGAACCTCTCCTTGTGTCTTCGTTGCTTGATTCCTTCTTCCCTCTTCCTCCGGTCCAAGCTAGCACTTGATAAGGAAGAATTTATATCTCACCTCTAGACGTGGATCAACCGTAGAGACGAGGACAATATTTTTCATGTGATCTCCCGAACCAAAAGGTACACATCTTCGATGTCCTTCATCATGTTATGAATGTCTCTTCCTGTGATCCTTGGTGGGCTTTGAGTAGGAATTAAATTTTGTTATTCCGCTGCGTTACCTATGTCAAAACCCAACAACAAGCTCCACGGACTTGGTATGAAAGACTGTCAAAATTTCTACTTGAAAATTATATCAAAAGAGGATTAGTAGATAGAACCCTTTTCATAAAGACTCATGAGAAAGATATTTCAAGTATATGTTCATGATATTTTATTTGGAGCTACTAATGATGGTTCCTCATGGATGAGGAAAGTACTAGTGACAACTCTATGAGCAGCATCAGCCTCAGCCCTTGTCATAACTGAAATCCTTCCCACGTTGGCATTCTGGCCTCCAGCTCCCCCTGCACCCGCTCCATTGTTGTTGTCACCTCCCTAACCAGCATTGTTGTTGCGGTTCTAAGCTCCTTTTGGTTCTGCATTCCCATAGTTGTAGTTATGTTGTCTGCCATAACCACTGCCTCCATTGTTCTGGTAGTTGCGATTTCCATTCTGAGGACGATTCCCCTGATAATTGTTCTGTCATGGCCTTCCAAAGTTTCCTCCTGGGTTCGCTTGCTGGTTACCAGCCGGTGGCAATCGACATTCATAGGACCAATGACTCCTTTTTCCAAAATTGTTGCACGTGACCATATTTCCAGCACAATCCTCCCCTGGGTGGTTACGTGGGCACTTCTTGCAGAAATAGCGGCGAATTTGCTGAGCTCCACGGTTCTGCTGATTGCTTCGATATTGTCCTTGGTTACCTCCTCCATTGTTGGGCTTGAACTCTGATTCCCTTTTGCGAAGTTGCTACTTCCCCCAGTCTCTTCCAGCCCGCGTTTCTTGCGTTTCTCATCTTGGACTTCTTGGACTCGCCAGATGTCAGCGGCTCGATCATAGGCTTTTATGTAGGGTAGAATATGTTCTGCTCAGCAGAGACGTCTGCAAATTCTCGTGCAATCCCGCGATGAATTATGAAACCTTGGACTCTTCATCAGGTACCATGTTGCCTACGAACTGTGTCAATCCCGTAAATTTGCGGAAATACTCGGTCACAGAGTCATTTCCTTGCTGCAGACTCTGGAATTCTTGCTCCTTACTCCTCTTCACACGATGAGGTTCGAAGCAGGACCTGAGAGCAGTTTGAAGAGCTTCCCAATTGAAGTTGGGTTCGGCTAACAGTGCTCCTCGTGCATTCCTCCACCAGAGATTTGCCTTACTCTTCAGATAGTACACTGCACAGTTGACCTTTCAGTTCTCCGGGCATTCCACAGTCTCTAGGACTTTGTCCATCCTCCATGATCCAATCTTCCAACTCAATGGGATCTTCATATCTCATGAAACTCATCGGTTTCATTTCTGCCACCTTCTTGGCCCTGTTATCTCATACCTGAGCTTAGTTGTTGTTCATCACTTGGGTCATCTAAGTTAAAACTTGGTCCATGCTGATGTTTTTCTGAGCCATCTGGTCTTGTTGAACTCTCTGGTGTAGTATTGCATGGGTCTATCAGTCATATTCCTACATTATCACCTATTGTATCATTGCTTGTTATATCTTGGAGTAATAGTTAAAATGAAATATTTCATGAAATGCGCGCATATTCATATATAAAGCACAAGCATCACACATAGTGACCAAAGCATGCATATACATATACAACTTCTTTTCATAATCTATCTCCTTGGTTCCATTCTAAAATCATAAATCATGAATTCTATAATCCTCGTCCTCCACCTTGGGAGTAATGTAACTTCCAAAACCAGTCATACAAGAATGTATCATTATATATCTCATAATCTAAATTAGTCAATTAAGACATCCTGATGTATCAAGACTTCTCTTCGAAAAGAAAGGACGTAGGTGGGTGGGACATAGTAAAACTCAAACGTCCCGTAACCCCAAACGGCTTGTCATATTTTAGATTTTTATTATTCTAAATTCATTTTAAATTACCCTACATGTTTTAATTCCTTTTTGGATAGCCTGCTCTGATACCACGTGTAACACCCCTTGTTTCCCGAGCGTTTCGTTCCGGACCAGAAAGCCCAAGCGAGTGTTACTTATAATGAAATAGCGGAAATAGAGAACAAATATCACATTATATATTATAAACTGCATGAATGTTTCATATTACATACCCAAGTGAAATTAAACTAAGTGTTCAGCTGAATAAAAGAAACTAACATAAGCTAGTAGAGTTACGCGATCCCATCTACATAGAGCTCCCTTTGCCTAGACCTGCGGGGATGAAAACAAAGACCGCAGTTTTTCTTAAGTCAGTAAGAAATACTGAGCGAGTAATACCCAAGAATGTAAACAGATGAGGAAGCATGTTTTCTCTTTTAAAACAATCACACATAGGAATCATAATCAAGGAGATATCTCAGCTAAAATATGAACTCTTGTAACACATGTAAAACTCTTCATCTTTTGCCTTGTGTCTCAAACTTCCTCTTATATCTCAAACGGGGAGTATAACTCCCAATCTATCTCTTCTTGCATTTTATAAGTATCATTTCTCATAAAACTTTATTACTATCTTGTTGATACGGGAAAGATATATTCTAACTCTAGCAGCCATGACCATAAGAGTCGACACCACCCTAAGACTCCTCGCGGCCAGAGAGGTAAGTACATGGTGCGACGACAGGTTGCGACCGGGTTAAAAATATACGGGTCGAGTGACAGAAGTCAACACGACCAATCTATCAATAATACAACGATCCCCGCACAACTCTTTCCACTTTGCATTATATACGGTCTATTATTTTCGTGTGGCATCTCAAAGTAACTATTTCAAATCTAAAAAAAACCCAGAATATTATAATACACATTTTGAGACAAATAATAAATCATGTTATGACACGAAATAAGCTAGGCATGCTAGACTTGGCATGTTTACTCACCTCAGGTAGCAACTGCAAGTACCACGGAATGACTTCTACACGTAGACGTAGCCCTCGTCTATGAACTCGTCACCTACAATTTATAAAACCCAGTCAATCCCAACTTCCGCTAACTCGTATAATGCAAGTGTGCATCGTGATGTAAGTTATTCTAGTGACGTTCCTCATTTTATTTCAATATCACCCATATTCCTTCTTGGTTACAAGAGTAGTTTTTATCACTAATTCCATTCTATTTCTCATAGTGAGTGAGGTTCTAATCATTTATAAGGGAGCGATATAGTTATCTTTCCCATTCTTATTAAATTTGAGCTTCTCAAAGAATATTTATGAACTATTGGATATTAACATATACATATTAATAATTAAAGAAAAACTTCAAAATACTTACTTTACTTTGAGAATATTATATATTCAATCTTATAGTGATATATAGCTATTTCACTTTGACTTTGAAGATCTTAAAACTATTTTTTTTTTTCATTTTAGCCACCCATGATTAAAGCAGCTATTTTCCAAAAAATATTTAAGGAGTTGCTAAATAATTGTTTAGACACAATCTCTTTTAAATACGTTATAGTTCATAAATTTTCAATAAAATATTATAACTATTTATTCTTGAATATGTCTCAAATATTCGATTTTTATTTCTATCACTATATTACTTGTGTATTAGCTATCATTTAAAACTAAATAAATCTCATCCCCCAATTATGTAATAGACTTGTAAATAAAAGATTATAATTACGAAATTGAGACTTATGTCAAGTTGTATTTTGTATTTAAACTTGTAGCTCTAGGTTATGAATTTATTTTATTAGATTTAAATAAGAAATTCGTGATATACGTTACTAAACTAAGATTTAAGCATCTTAATAAATGCAGATTGTTAGACTATATTTAGGTTCCCTAGACTTTGCCTATATTATATAAGTTACCCCTACTACAACATCAGTAGTTTCTGATTTATTAAACCATACCCCCCCCCCCAGTTCCTGTTCAATACAAAACCATCCCTCTTCCTCCCACATGAACATCATCCTCCTCAACCTCAAATTCAACCCACAATCTTCACATACATCAATACCCACACAAATTTGATGAAATATATCTCAAATTCATGTTGAATATTCATGATTTAAGCCAAAGATTACTGCAATTGGTTACCGATTGATGGAGATCAGATTGCCGAAGCTTGGGTCGGAATTTGGCTGGAAAAGATGGTGTCTCCGGCGGTTGGAGATGTTGCGGGTCACCTCTGGGTTCGGTCGAATCTCAGAGAAGGTGTAGGAGAGACACAAAGTGGAGGAGAGTGGCGGAGGCCCGGTGGCTGGGTTGCTCCCGTCGAGTCTGGCTTTCGGTTCGACTCCAGTGGTGGCTATGGTAGCCGCTGCTTCTTCTTCTTCTTCTTCCTCTGTTTCTAGTTCTGAGAACAGAGATAGACAGGGAGAGAGAGATAGCTAGAGAGAGAAGGTGGAGCAACTGGTCCTGGGGGTTTTCCCGTCGGATCTGGGTCAAGGCGGTGGTGGCCCTTGGCCACTGCTTGCTGGCTCTGTTCTTAGCCGGACTAAACAGAGAAGAGAGGGAGAGAAAGAGATATAGGGAGGCAGAAGGTGAGAGATGGAGGTGGCGATGGTGGTGGTGGTCGCTGGTGATGATGGCGTTGGGGGTGTGGTTGTCTCCTGTGGTTCAATACAGTGGGAGGAAGAGGGAGGAGGGGTGAGATTAAATGCACATGATGCACTAGGCTTAGGTCCAACTAGGCTAGGTCAAGTCAAGTCAAATGGCCAATGGGTGATGGGTCATAATCAATTGGCCAATAAGGAGACTATGAGAGTTTATGTGGTGTTTTGGGTGCACACTTAGGTAGGTCAAAATTATTAGATGTATTTGTAGTACTTTGAGTAGGTAGAAGATGTTAGGATAGTTTGGTGGTACCAATATGTAGGATTATAATATTTATTTAGTTATGCTATTTGGGTAAGTTTTAGGTATAAACTTATTATAAATAAACTTAACTTCTAATTTAAGAATAACATTCGTATACGATGCTTCCAACTAAATCGTGAATCTAAATTTACCAAAAAAATTCTAACGATTAAAACTTCATAACTGAACTTCACGTGCCAAGTTACTAATTTAACCCTAGCATAAAATCGGGGTATTACAAATCAAGTTCAGCATTCAAGGACCAAACACATAGATGTTAGACATCACTTCGTCAGAGATCTTGCTGAGAAAGGTGATGTTACTCTTGAATTTGTGTCTACTAACATGCAATTGGCATATATCTTCACCAAACCACTGCCAGAGGATAGATTTTCAGCCCTGAGATTAGAACTGGTCATGCTGAATAAAGAAGCATTGGTTTAGGGGGAGTATCAGGTTAGTTACAGGTAAGTATTATGTGGTTCAAAGTTTTGAACTGATTTTCAAAGCCTTGAAAATCTTCTAGTGTTTTTATCTGATTCAGTAGTATAACTTTTCAAGGTCTTGAAATTCTTTCCAAAGCCTTGAAAATAAGTATGTATGATGTTTAGTCAATAACCTGGATCTTTCAATGTTGGGTGTTATCTCTTTAAATAATTACTCAATATTATTTTTACTTTTAAAATTAACTCTTTTCAAAATTAGTAAGATATTATTTCCTTTTCCACGTCACAAACATACACAATTTTGAATTCAACTGATTCTGCACATCTTTAAAGATTTGGAAATATTTTGTTTCCTTGTCAAACTCAAACTCTTTATTATTTATCTCTTTTATTCTCTCAATCTTTTTCGTATTGCTCATGCCTCTCTCTTCTTCACTCTCAAAACTTAATGAGCACGAGGAGAACATATGATAGAATAAAGATGGTTGGAGGTCCAGAGAAAGTTTCTGAAAAGAAGAGGAAGACTGTTGACACGTATTCTTACGTCTATACGCAAGTGCACGGTCGAGTAATAAAGTGTGAGTATTTTTAATACTCGGGTTGTCGAATCCCACGAGGACAAGCTCGTAACAAGCTATAATTAGCAAATTAATTGAGTTTACTAAGTAACCGGTAAAAAGTGTTGAGGATTGCGAGATTGCCACCCCCAAACAAGTGGTTGTACATAGTGACTGAAATAGTAGAAAAGTGAACTAAGAAGAAGTCATAATCGATTAATGGAGAAACCAGGCAATCTCGTAGATCACCTAGGGTTGTAAACAATTTCCAGATAATCTGAATAACACGTTAATTCGGTCTAAATAATCCGGGTACTAGCATTGACCATCTCCTCTCGGCCTCATGTCTTTTTACGTCACGATTCACCTAGGGTCCTTTCAGTCCACCTATGTCTACCGTACGGTCTGGCAGGTTCTCTACTGATATACTAACGGGTCATATCGGTCCACCGTATCACAGAACAGCAGAATAATCCTACAGATCCTACCCACAATGGCCAATCCTAACAATTGTCTTGTCGGTCTCAATGGTTGGGATTGATGTTCATATCATCTAGCTAGATTAAGTCATTTTCGTGCACTCACTAACTACATAGTACATGAACAATTAGTTTAGAACACAATAACAATTAAGCATGAATCATCTAATGAATAAAACCCTAGCTCATGACTATTAGTTCATCTCCTACTCGTGTCAATAGGCTAGGATTACTAATGGAATTAAGAAACTACAACTTATTCAATAGTAGAAATCATCAAAGCATGAAATTAGATTCAATCCGGAAAATATTCGTTTACATGAACCCTAGGATCTCATATGATATGCCTAGCTATGATTTTAGCTACTTATAGCAAAAGATAACATGGTGTTCAAATATTTCATACAAGAAGCCAGAGAGAAAATAGATCAAACGCTAGAAATCGTGAAGATTGGCGCAATCCGGGCTCTTCTCCTTGCTTGAGGTTGCTCCCAATGAAGTCTTCTTGCTCTCCTCCTTCTTCTTGACTCTCTCCAGGCGTGAATGATGTCTTTTTCCTTCCCTAGGTCGTTCTTTAGTCATAACCCGTCACAAGTCTTCAGTAATTGCACAATAGCCCCCCGAAATCTGCTCCTGACTTCGCCGGCCCATAACTTCTTCGTCCGAACTCGGATTTAGTTCCGTGACCTATAGTTGGAAAGCTCTTTAAGTCTACTTTCATTTGGCACTAGTCTCACCCCCAAATTATTTGTATAAATCCAGATAGGATCAAAATAGTGCAAATTGGTCATCCAAGCTCCTCCAATTCGGCTTCTCTTTACTCCACTTGAGCTCCCGTTGTTTCTAAAGTTCGTTTCATGCCTCCTATCAAACTATTAGCATATGTTCCTGCCATGAAAACATGAACAAACATACCAAGTGATTATATTTGATAAATAACAAAGAAATATGCATAGAAAAACTGCCCGGACTAACAATATAGCACATGGTGAGCAACAAGTGATAAAACGACCTTTATTCTCTAAAATTAGGCTTAAATCACTCTCAAAATGCATATTAACATGTGGTAAATGCTAAAGAATTATAGCTCCTAAAAGGCGCTATCAAATTCCCCTACACTTACTCTTTGCTCGTCTCGAGCAACAACGACGCTCAAAACCCCCACACTTGAGACATTGCATACATAACACAACCAAACTAATGCATACCCCACCGCTTTGCATACTTCACTTTCCGCTAGCCAACACGACTCATGACTCAATACACAAAGACACGACTATGCAAACTACATGATATGTACAATGCAACTCAAGTATGAACAATGCAAGGATTTAAAGAACATATATATATTTTTGAACTTTTGACACTTAACTACCTTGCAGTTTTCCATTCTGGACACGTAAGTGCAAACAGTTTCAAAATGGACACTTAAGTACATACAGATTGTTATTTAGGGACAACGCACAACGTTTTTTCATACGGCGTTAATTAAACACAATTCCGTGAGTGACGTGGCAGATTACGAGGGTTTTTTTGGCATTTAACTCCACAATTCATACATGCACACCCTATTAGTTGTGTAATTAACAAAAATTTGTTCCTCTTTTACATTATCAATCGGGGAGAGAGAGACTTCAAACCTAGGGTTCCATCAGTGAGGGAGAAGGGGGATCGAAGAGAAGATGGGGATTTGGGGGCTCGATTAGAGTGATTGCCTGGTGTACTGAGCGCAACAGGGTCCAGATTTTGCGAAGGGGAGTTCAGATTCGACTACCAGAAAAGTCCAAGAATAAAGGGTGGTACCGGTTCTGGGTTTTCACAATATTCGGTCCAACTTCTCTCTTTCGAGGCGCAACAGGATGGGTAATGTTCTTACTCTCTCTGATTCAAGTTCTAAAGCTGTATTTGTTAGATTAAAGTAGGAGAGTGGATTGCTAGTATTCTATGTTTCTTGAAAGCATGTGAAAGCATGTCCCTTTCTTTCAGATTTGATGTTATGTGTGCTAATTAATCAATTTATTTCTAATATTTAATTAATCAATTTCTTAACACTGTAAAATTTTTGTAAACAATTTGAACCACATTTTATTTGGTAAACAACATGAGTAAACAATTGTAATTGTATTGTTTAATTGTTATACATTGTCAACTTGTATGCAATTAACATTGTCTAAGTGTTCTTGTCATTGTGTAAGTGCTATAGATTGTTTGTGTTTATGCATTGTCAACTCTAATATACTTCTTCTTTTTTTTGTTTTGTAGATGATTACTTCACCATCATAATCCACCATGGGGGAACATTTGTCAGTGATCTTGATAAGAGGTACATTGGTGGTATTACCAGTTACCTAGCAAATTGTGATAAGGACAGGTTATCATTAATACAGTTGAATACAGAGATAGCCAGGTTAGGGTACAAGGAGGCTTTGTGCTATTGGTATTTGATACCTGGGAGATCATTTAATGATGGGTTGATGTTGTTGGAGAATTCAAGTCAACTAATGGACTTCTTGAACTATCTTTCACCTCAAAGGAATGAGCTTGACATGTACATTGAGATCTTGAATGCAACTCCTCTAATAGGTGGCTATGAAGACGGTGATGAAGCTGTGGTTGAAGAGAATGATGTAGTAGATGAAGTTGTGGTTCAAGAGGATGATTTAGGTGATGAAGCTGTTGTTGAAGAGAATGATGTAGTAGATGAAGTTGTGGTTCAAGAGGATGATTTAGGTGATGAAGCTGAGGTTGAAGTCCATGATAAAGTAGATGAAGGTGTTGAGCAAAGTGATGAAGCTAGGGTTGAGGAGGATGATGCTGAAGACAGTGAATACATTTGTGATAGGGAGTGTGATTCTGATGAATATGACAAAATGTATGATGCTGAGATTGACAAAGATGTAGAATGGGGAGGTCTGGTGGATGAGATTGTTAGTGATCATCCACTTAGAGTACCTGAATTTGATGAAGTTAATTGTGAAGACAGTGATCATGGACATGGGATAAGTGAAAATGATACGGACAAGAACTACTCAAGTGATGAAGATGCTGTAGATTCTAGAGTGAAGTTCCCCCAATTCAACCCCAAGACTGACACGAAGAGAGTGAAGTTTGTTGAAGGGTTGTTGTTTAGTAGTGCAAATGAGTTTAGGTGTGCCTTAAGAGATTATGCAATCAAGAATGGGAGGCAAATTAGATGGATAAGGAACACTAGTGAGAGGCTACATGCTAAATGCAGTGAGGGATGTCCATGGGAGATAGCAGTTTCACCAGTGCATGGAGAAAACACCCTTCAAGTAAAAACATTTACTGATGTGCATGAGTGTGCTACAGCCTTCCACAACAGCCGTGCAACCTCATATTGGATTTCTAGTAAATACCTTCAAGAATTCAGAGCTCAATAAAAAATGCCTATCAATACTCTAAAGGTGAAGGTTCAAAAGAAATGGCATGTTTGCCCTTCAGACAAATAATTGTATAGGGCAAGAACATTGGCTAGGAAGTGGAATGAAGGGTGTGATACTCATCAATATGGAAGACTATATGATTATTTGAATGAGTTCAAGAGGACCAATCCTGACACAACTGCAATTATTGTGACAAGAAATGATCCAGATGGCAAGAAGGTATTTCAAAGGATGTATGTTTGTCTAGGATATTTGAAGAAGGGTATGAGAGAGGGATGCAGAAAGGTGATTGGGATGGATAGAGCTCACTTAAGGGTACTCACCAAGGACATGTTCTTTTGGCAATTGGGTTGGATGCAAATAATCAAACATATCAATTGCATATGGGATGGTTGAAGTTGAAAACAAGAGCTCTTGTACTTGGTTCCTAAAACTGCTTGGTGAAGATGTTGGAATAACCAACTCACATCATTGGTGCTTCATCACAGATAAACAAAAGGTAGTCAGTTTTTTTCTTAATTGCATAACTAATTTGGTTTATTACATTGATATGCTGATGTTGTCTTCTAATGTCACATAAACAGGGTTTAATTCCTGTTTTTGAGGATGTATATCCTAATGCTGAACAAAGATTTTGTATTTGGCACATGTATGCCAATTTCAGGTAATTGTTGTACAAGCAGTTCAAAATAATAAGTAAATGTTGTATAACCAGTTAGATAGCTCAATTGAATTGGTTTAGCTCATGTTTCAGGGAGAAGTACAAAGGTTTAACTCTGAAGGGGATTTTCTACAATGCAGCTAGAGTTAGCACTGAACCTTAGTTTTCAGAAGGCAATGTATGAGATCAAATTGGCAGATAAAGGGGCTGCTAAATGGCTATCTGAAGAATCCTTCCCATCGGTCTAAGGCTTTCTACAGGACCACTATGAAGACTGATATTCAAATCAACAACATTTGTGAGTCATTGAATGGTGCTATTAGAGGGGCAAGAGAAGAGCCTATACTATGCCTAATAGAGAGTGTAAGTGGGTTAATCATGAAGAGAGTGTGTGTGAGACATAAAATAATAGCCAAGCACAAGGGTAAGTTGACTCCTAACATTCAAAAGATGCTAGAGGCTCACAAGAAAGGAGCAAGTACCTGCATTCCACATGAAGCTGGGAAGGGTGAATACCAGGTTGATTCTACCATTTGTTCTGGTAGATGGGAAGTGAATTTGAATGTTAGGACTTGTGGATGCAGGCTTTGGCAAATGACTGGCATTCCTTGCTCCCATGCCATAGCGGCCATTTATCAAAAGAGGGGAAAACCTGAAGATTATGTTGATGAGTGCTATCATACAGAAACATGGAGAAAGACATATGACAACATAATCCAACCAATTAATGGTCCAGATCTGTGGGAGAAAACCCACTACCCCCTCCATTGCCACCATTCTATCATCCTCAGCCAGGTAGACCTAAAGGTGTAATAAATAAGAACAAGGATGAGCCTAAGGGTAAGAAGAAAGGAGTGTTGTGTGGTAACTGTGGTGGATGGAATCACAATGCAAGGACCTATAAAGAGCCTAGAACTCGGATCATATGAGGAAAAATCCACCAAGATGGAAGGATAAGGTAATGTAACAATATTTGTTGTCATTATTTGAGTTTGTTGTCCACATGTACCTAACACACTTTATTGCTTTGTTGAAAAAATCAGGAGGCAGCTGCAAATGCTAAGAAATAAGTAAAGGAGGCAGCTGCATCTAGGCCTAAAACTAAAGGTGGTAGGCCAAAAAGGAAGTCTACTTATGACACTGTCCCACCACCTCCTCCACCAACAACAAGATCTTATGCACCTACTGGTATGACAGTGTTTTGCTAAAATTTTAAGTATATTTGTGTGTAATTTTCAGGTTACAGTGGTGTTGGTGCTTGTGCTAAGTTTTTAAGTATTCTTGTGTGTAATTTGCAGGTTACAGTGGTGGAGGTGAAAGTGCAAGTGTTGGCAGTCAAGGATAATTACTCTTATGCACCTTCAGGTACTTTTTGCAATTGTTTAAAGTTCATGGTAATTTTTTGAAATACTACAAATGTGATTTTAAAGTGACAAAATGTATGTTTTTTAGGCTTTACTGGGTTCTCACAAAGCAATGTTGGAACTAATACACCTTCTCCCCCACCAGATACAAGTGGTAGTGTCAGAGGTGGTGGAAGAGGTGGTGGCAGAGGTGGTGGAAGAGGTGGTGGAGCTGGAAGAGGGCTTGGGAGGATGGCTGCTTGGTTTAACTCACAACCCAGAAATGTTAGTGGGGGTTAGTTTAATTGCGGAGTTAGATAATTGAGTGTTTTGAATGTTCAAACTAGATGTGAAATGCAGTGTATTGGCTTAAGCAAACTATGTAATGAGCGTCATGGTTTGTTTTGGATGTGAAATCACTGTGTTTTGAATGGTTTGATCAGGTTTAGTAAATAGGTTTGATCAAGTTTTGAATGGATGTAAATTGTTGTTAATGAAAAGTGTTCATTTTTTAAGAGGATGTTCAGGTTTGATCAGGTTTTGTGTTCATTTTTTATCTGTTTTTGTAGTGGAAATGTTTGGTTGTTAATCAAAAGTGTTAGTCAGCAAGTTAGTAAATAAAACGAACTGGCGAAATTGCACTTCATTGAACTCAAATTTATTCGTTACATTGAACCGACATTCTTCAATTTTTTGTCAAATTCTAAGTAACCTAAAAAAGTAAACAAAACAATAGAACAACTACGACACCGAGCAACAAATAAACCAACTTCTGAAGACGTTTTTTCTCAGCTTCCAACTTTCGACGTTTGACCAACAAGCCGGGGATGATTTGCTTCGATCTTGCACACATGGGAGGATCATGCTAGCCCCCGAAGTAACCACAGCCACCTTGCATAACCTAATTACAAAATAAAGGTACTTTGAAATTTAGAACCATTCGAAAAAAGTTTCAAAATTGATCAAATTATATACAACTTACCGAACCGTTCTCGCAACCATAAAACCTTCTACCCGTATTGTCGTCTGTCCATGAAGTAACAACAGCCGCGACCGCTCCGCAACGACAAAGTCTACCGGCCATAACACCTTTCCTCTCAATTCTCAACCTTGAATTTGTTGTTGCAAGTGTAAGAGGCTCAAAACTCTTAAATAAAGCTCGTCCAAACGGTCATAAAGGTCCCCCAACGTTCATGTAACGTGCAGATTTTTTATTTTAGCCAAAAATACATTTTCGCCGTCATTAAATGTACCAAAAGACCATAAAACCCTTGGTAATTGCCAACTCACTCAGGGCAACGGTACTAACTTAACGTCGTTTGAAAAAAGGATGCGCGTTGTCCCTAAAAAACAAACTGCATGTACTTAAGTGTCCATTTTGAAACTGTTTGCACTTAAGTGGCCAAAATGACAAACTGCAGGGTAGTTAAGTGTCAAACAAGGTTTTCAAACCCGTGGGTCAGCATAAACCCGTAGAGGGTGGGTAGACTCGACTCGTAACCCGTGACCCGAGACTCGCCCGGGTCACGTTTTACTTCAAAACTTCAATTTTTACGTACACATGACTTTTAAGCAATGAAAACTTGAATTTTCTGAATCTTTGATGATTAAATGCTACATTTTTCTTTATGTATAAAAAATTATTTCAATTCTACAAGCTTAAAATTTAAAAGTTCTACAATTAAGCCCAAATTATTTACTTGTTTATTTATTTATTCATTTAGGTTTCTTACCTTGCATCAAGCCGCTTATTTGAAGTAAGGGCGTAGCTAAATTTTACTAAGCAAAATTCTATACATGATCTCTTAAATAAGTCTCTCAAAAAATGAAAAAGAAACTCATATATAATCTTAACATGTGTGGTCCGTTATGATATTTACACAATCATCAGTGTGGTTGATTGGATATCGGTCGTTATAGATTATCTCATAATTTTGTGATAATTCCAATTGTTCACAAGTATTTTAAGGTGGGTGACTATATACCCAATTTTTCGTGCACTAAAAGACCAAAAACATGGTAAAACTACAATATTTTCGAAATGAGTTAACTCGATAAACCCGCGGGTCAACTCGCGGGTCTACGGGTTTGACGGGTTTGCAAGGGTTTGCTGCGGGTTTGTCAGCCGTCGGGTTTTCGAGCGGGTCAACCCGTGTACCCATGTAGACTCGTAAACTCGTTAAACTCGCGGGTCAACCCGCGGGTTTGACAACCTTGGTGTCAAAAGTTCAATATATATATATTTTTTATTTATAGATTGGGCAACCTCAAAGAACAAACCGGCATGTCATAAGGCTCTCACATCCCCTATAAGATTCTATAACTTCGGTGATCGGTATAACTTGCGGCCAGTTTCGTCAGAAAGAACGGGAACAAAATAAGTTACTTCCGCACACTCGTCAAACATATCCCTAGCACTTACCATCCGAGCTATTTATCCATGGGTTTCAATTGTTGACGGCTTAGGACGGGTAGGATATGATATTTAGAAGAGCAGTCCTAAACGTCGTGATACATCTCACAAAAACCCATTCTCACACTCTCTCACCAAAATTCAAGGAACCCCACCGAATCTAACTACTCCGGGCCTCATTCCCTCAATCTTGGTGCAACGCCGTTCTCGCGGCCACAAATGTGAAGAAGAGATCAAAACTCATAGCTAATCTCCTCGGACTTCATGAAGTTCAATTTCCGGCTCCCTATTCCATTTCACTTTCAATTTTCTTTTTTTCTTCTTCTATTTTTTTTATTCCAATTCCATACAAATAAGTACATGGAGCCACCAATACGATAGTACTATCTAAGGAGATCAAATATCAAGATAGACAACGTGGGGGTGGAATGTGTCAAATCAATAATGTAATCAAAATATGTCGACACCCCCACACTCAATGTAAATCATATCTCGAACCCGGTAGTCAATGTATATATGTGCTTTTTCCAACCTATCCTCCTCATCACCTAAGATATAGAAAATAATCATACAAATCGAAGCACATCCTCCTATAAGATCAATCAACCCCCACCCCATGACGTGCGGAAAAAGTATCACGCACTACGACACTCCACCTGTGTTCGTGGTGTATGGATACGACTCACCGCCATACCGAAGTGTGTTGCCGTCTCTATATCACCCTCACATCCCCTCAAAATATGACATGTAAGAGAATCCACTCAAGATGTATAATATCAGCTCACCCTCAACAAAACTCCCTAAATCAACTCCCTCTATCATGACGCATAGGAAGGGACCATTCTAACTAGTGATGAAAGTCGCAAGGAATGGGTTCCTACGCTAGAGGCTGTGAATAAAAGGGGTAGATGGATCAAATTAGGGTAACTAGTTGACCTAGGCTATGGAGACGGGACGTGAGGTCCCCATAAAAATCACCCGCACAGCTGTTCCGTTGCCACTACGAGGAGGGTTGATGACTACCTAAGTGCCGGTTGTGTAGCTCTAGTAGGATAACTAGTTTCAGAGACAGCTACTCATAATTCTCGAGTGCATTGGACCTATATCCTTCCTACTCCAGATTCGCGCGTCTACGTCACCTTAGATTTTCATGCTACCTAGGGAATACTATCATTAATCCCTCTCCACGCTTACTCTCTTCAATTGCTCTTTCTAAAAAAAAATCAGTTTTTAGGATTTCTCTTGTTTTTTTTTTTGTTTTTTTTTTTTTAAATTTTGCCGACACACTATGTAGCTGGCCAACTCGATTAACCAACAACATAGGGTAGGTGGACTCAATAAATAAAAGTGCAACAATATATACAATGCATAAAATAAGCGTGCACATGCAAAACTAACCGACTCGACACCTACATGCAAACGCGACTCACTAAACTACATGTAACAAGACTATGCAATGGCTAACTAGCGGATAGCAAAAACTCCCCCAAACTTGAGCGCTTCGTTGTCCTCAACAAAAAATAAAGTGAAATCAAGAGGACTCGGTTGCTCAAGCGTAGGGCCTGTAGGTCTAGTCAGAGTGAGTGCATGTGAGGTCTAGAGTGAACTAAACAAGTATCCAACATCCGAGTATGAGCAAGTAAAAATTTTCAAGAAAATTAAGCCCTAAGTGTTCCTAAGCAAGAATTAAAGCCGAGAGAGAGAAAATTGTACCAACTTTTTCGGAAACACGAGCAAGTGAAGGCAAGAGTACCATTAAGCTCCTCGGTGTCCCCGTCACAAGTCTCATATTGAGCTAAGGCCAAATCCTCCTCCAAGTATGCGAATCGGAATTTCTTTGTTCTTGGAGCTCTTCCTCTTTGTTCCCCCCACACTCAAACCGTGCACTATCTCTCAAAACTCCAAGACTTAATGTTGATGGCGAGCTTGCAAGGAGCAAAACCCACCAAAATGTTTTGGATTTGGAGATGTTTTGGATTATATGTGTGTGAGTGTTCTTGAGGAGTTGAGAGGAAGAAGATGAAGAGGAGTGTTTTGATTCAAAATTGGGGTCGGAAGTTTTAAAATCCGGTTTTTACCTTTAAATAGTAGCTCCGGAATACCCAAAATGCCCCCAATTAGGGTGTCAGACCATTTCGGCCCGAAATGGGTTTGATTTCGGCCCGAAATGGTTTGGAAATTTCAAAAACAGAACCCCCTTTTCATTTCGGCCCGAAATGCCCTGGAACTTACAGGTTTTTGTTTTTACTCGAGTTTCTTCGTCCGGCGTTCGATTCCTTCGATTCTCGCACTCACGGACTTGTCATTGAATGTAGAATCCAACGTTGACTGAAAAATTCCCAAAGTCCGGGGAATTTTTCATCTAATATCCAAAATTTCTCTCTAGCGCAAGGATCGTGCCCCTTTAAACTTGCGTTTTCTTTCATCCCTCTTCGGATTTTAATGCTTGCAAATCTGGGCCACAACTAGCTGCCAATATACTCAATTAATACATAGCTACTCCTCGACCTCAAGTAGCCTCTCTTCCAAGCTCCTATTAGAAAATTGCTCGTCGTGCCTCGTTTTGCGTGCAATGTAGTGCACGTGCATCAAGAAGGGGAATCCGAAGGGTCTTCGGTACCTGTTTCCTGCACACTCATGGAAAATATTAAAACA
The DNA here is from genome assembly GCA_023055425.1 of Linanthus parryae. Lineage (NCBI taxonomy): Eukaryota > Viridiplantae > Streptophyta > Magnoliopsida > Ericales > Polemoniaceae > Linanthus > Linanthus parryae. The sequence goes on along the minus strand of JALGPY010000006.1, from coordinate 75,416,961 downwards.
ACTCTCTCTCGTCTCTCACGATCAAGTATGGAGAACTAAATACAAAAACTAAACAAATTAGCAAATATCCTACTCTACATTGGTTGCCTCCCAATAAGCGCTTGTACTTTAAGGTCGACGGCCCGACCCACTTACCTCTTCGACCTAGAAAGGTGGCTTGGCACAACGTGCCCAATCCTCTTGTGGTCTCTGCAGGATCTTCCAAACAACCTTGTTATTTATGTTATGATCAGGTGGATCCTCCTTTGTCACGTCTGGAATTTGGAGCGCTCCATGCACGGCATGTGGTACTCCGGACTGCCCCTGAGACTGTTGGAGAGTAGGATTGAAAACCTTTAAAGTATCGCGCATATAGTTGATCCTCATGATCAACTATCCATTCTCAACATCTATCAATGTCCGACCGGTAGCCAAGAAGGGCCTACCTAGAATAATCAGAACGTTTCCTGGCGGCATATCTAAAATGACAAAATCAGCTGGGATGATGAGACTCCCCACCTTCACCAAGATAACTTCAACCACCCCATAGGCTTTCTTTCATGACTTATCTGCAAATTGCAGATTGATCCAGGTGGATCGCACCCCCACACCTAACTTCTGAAATACTGAGAGTGGCATCAGATTGACACTAGCCCCCAAGTCACACAAGGCCTTTCCAGTGTAGGCTCCACCTAGACTTCTGAAATACTGAGACCTGCTCAGTCAAGTCAAGTCCACAGTCTGAAAGTCATCAACAACTCTCTTCCCCAACACTGCATCTTTCATGAATTTAGCATACTTAGGCATCATCTTGAATGCCTCAATGAGTGGTATGTTAATGTGCAGTTTGGAGAAGATAGATACAAATTGCCTATACTCCTCAGAGTCGTCTTTCTTTTTCCTGCCACGCAATGGAAAAGGGGGATCCTTGGAAGAAGAAAGGGGTGGAGTTACCTCATTAGTCACCTCCTCAGCTGGCGGAGTCATGCTCTTTATTGGGGGACCATGAAAGGAGTCTTCACAGAATCGAAGACTTCATGCTCCTTTACTTTTGACGCCTCTGCTCTGGCATGGCTCTGTAGGGTTTTGATCATGGATACACAGCCGAAAAACATATTTTATCCATGCAATACCCTCCAAGGATCACAGGACAAGAGACATAACGATGGTAAGGGAAGAAATCAAGTTACACACCTTAGGGTTTCTCCTGTGATGACTTGTCACGTGAATTGTGTCACGTCTCTACGGTTGATCCACGCCGAGAGGTTAGATCTAGATCCTCCAACTCCTTGTGCTAGCTAGGAAGAATGGAAGAGGAAGAAGAAATCGCGCAACACTCGAGCACCAAAGGTGGCGGCTCCCTTTTAGGCCGACGGGTAGGGGCGGCCGTCCCAAGGGGGTTTCGGCCCTTGCTTGGGACTTGCTCTCTCTCTCCTTGATTTGTTCTCTCCTAATATATCATATAGATGTGTGTTGTGTAGAGATAAAAATAAGCTAGGAGTGTTCTTTATATAGTACCACAACTCCTTGTCCTACTACATAAAGAACCCCTCTCCTAATCCTACTCAAGTTCGGATTAGTCCCTTTTTGCAAACTAGTCCTAATCATGTCCATACATGGATTAGTTCTCTTTGAAAATTAATCTTAATCATGTCTCTACATGATTTATCCACCTTGGCAAATCCTAATCATGTCTATGCATGGATTAGTCCAACTTGCATATTAGTCCTACTAAGTTAGCAAGTTGTTGCGATTTGCTCCTTCTAATTAATTAATCATATTAATTAATTATTTCCCAAGTCTAGTTCACCCTTATATGGCGTGTGACCCCATAGGTTCTATTTAGTTGGTAGTAACAATTTACTAATATGGAGCGGCCTCTAGCAAGCCATCCATTCTAGCCAACAAATAGGATAGTCATCATGACAAACCGTGTGCAAGTAATTGTCTCATCTCTTTGTCCTCATATCCGGATTGGACACGAGACATACAAGTCACACTCGTATATCCAATCCATAGTTTTTCGATCCTGAGAATAGCCTTATTCGTGCAAATAACATCAATATCCTATACTGATTTATTTGAGTCTGGCCAGACATTTTATAAGCACTATCCCTCGAGTGGCCTAGGATATTTGATCCCGCTATGTGGGAGGGACAAATTCTATCTACGTCCACTACGATCTCTAAGCTTTCTTCTTATTGTATCCAGTACACGCCTTTATAGCTACCCGGTTACGGTGTAGCGTTTGACGCTACCAAAATCACAATAATCCACAACTAGAAAATCTAGTGACTTCAAGTCTAATGATGACAATTCCATTGCACCACGAGAAGCGCTTGTGACTTAACATAACATGTATGTAGCCTTCTCGGAGATGGGTCAATCCAGTATGCCATTACTCCTAATGCATACCCATGTGTTGGATCATGATATCTCCATATCAATCCAACCCCATACTAGTCTATAGATGATTGTCCTATTAATCATTATAATCTACTAGGGATATTTAAGAATATAACACTTATATTCTAAGGACTTCATTCATGTTATCATATCTCCATATCGATAACATAATGAATCGTAAATCCATATATTTGTCACAACAAATTGATTGCCTCTAGGGCACAATTCCAACAGTCTCCCACTTGCACTAGAGTCAATCTCTTGCATCATATGCCTATTGATCTAGCGCAGCCCTCCACGCTTACACTGCGTAGGGGCGAGACATCTGCTGGTACCTTGCAAATATTCACATATCCTCCATCAAAAATTTGATTAAGATTGAATATTCTGAGTAAGTGCATCTCATGCAGTAATTTAATCAGACCTTTATGTTTAGAATCAGTGACTGAATCTTGTCTGGAACCTTTCCAGCTCACAGACGCTCCTACTTAGGAAAAAACTTAAAACTCGACTTATAATCTGAAATCTTCTTTGCCAGATTTGAAGTTCGCATCACTGTAACCCCTTATAGCAAACTCTTCGTATCCTCCATTTATCAAAAATTCGTCCTTAGTGCTTCTCAAGTACTAAAGCGTAATCTTGATAATTTATCCAGTGACTCTCACCCGGATTTGACTGGTATCTTTGTGTCATACCATATGACACTTCTGGCCTAGTACATAACATAGCGTATCTCATGAATCTCATTCATACGGTCCCTTCCCAATCTAATTGGAAAGACAACTAGTCTTCAAAAGACCAATTCCTTGTGACATAGGTAGAATCCATATTCTATACATGTTGAACCATTTCAACACCATTGTCAATTTATGTACTATGACTTAAGCCGTACAATCATCTTGATCTATCTCCATAGATCTTTATAGGTTGCTTCGCCTAAGTCTATCATTGGAGATTAATTCCCTAGTCAATCTACGTAAGATTGCCAAGTAGGGACGTCATCCCCAATGATTAGTATGTCTCCACATACAAGACCAGAAACATAATTATGCTCCCACTAAACACAAGTCTCACCTTCAATTTTGATGGAACAAAACTCCTTTGATTGCATCATAAATTTTAAGAATCCAACTCCAAGAATCTTGAATCAATCTATAAACAGATTGCTACAAGCAAGATACGAATGGATTTAAGCATCACAACTGGGGAAAGATTTCGTCATAGTCTATACTCTGAACTCACATGAAATCCCTTTCCAACCAATTTTACCTTAAAAAGTAATCATATTACCATCCATGTTGGTTTCCTCATAACCCACTTGCACCTTATGGGTCCTACACTTCAGGTGGTTCCACCAAAGTCTATACTTTGTTGGTATACATGGATTCCATTTTGTATCCCATGGCTCCTAGCCATTTCTTAGAGTATGACCCACACGTGGCCATCTCATAGGTTGTAGGCTCATCTCAATGAGCAATATATTACGGGTTATGAGAAATTCTTATTTCTCTAATCCCTCGATATATCCTACCTGACCTACGAGGTTCTTGTGTTTTTTGAGTAGGTTGCTCCACAACCCCTTGTGATCCTGCTCATGTTCCATCAAAAGGATCAATGTTCTGTTGTAGTTCTTGAACTTTTCAAGTTCTACTGTCCTCCCACTGTTTGTTTTAGAGAAAATCTCTACCTAGAAACACTGTGGTTCGAGAAACAAACAGTTTTTTTTCGATTAGGTTGTAGAAATAATATCCTTTTCAGGATATTCCACAAAACATTTATCCGACTTGGGTCCAAGTTTATTTGTAAACTCTTTTACTTAAGCTTCATAACCCCAAATCTTTCTGAATAACATACTAGGACATTTCCTAGTCCATATCTCATGTGGTGTTTTTCATAATCCGTTTTTGATGGAACAAGGTTAAGGGCGAAATTTGCTGTAATTAGAACATAACCCCAAAAAGTAAACTGGAAGTTCTGTTTGACTCATCATGGACCGAACCGTGTCCTACAAGGTCCGAACTCTCCTTATCGACACGCCAAACCCATGTGGCGTGCTAGGTGGAGTGAGTTTTGGATCATATCCAACACTCCCATAGATTCTTGTCAAAGTCTTGGCTCAAGTACTCTCCTCTACGATCGAATCGTAGAGCCATGATATTTTTGCCAAACTGGCTTTCTACTTCATTCCTGAATTCTTTGAACAATTCAAAGGATTCTGATTTGTTTCTTCATAAGATACACAAATCCATATTTCTCTGATCCCATCAGTAAATATGATGAAGTACTGAAAACCATCTTTAGCATTTGTGCTTAGCGGCCTTCATACATCAATATGTATGATTCCCAAAAGATCATATATTTGCCTAATAAGTCTTACATGTCTCATATGATTCAATAATCAAATGATTTTCAGAAATCCATCGATATGGAGTTCTAGATATGTATCTCTTATTCATGTGGCATAAACAATAATACTAAAGAAAAGTGAAGTTCATATAATTATATGCAAACTTCTTGGTATTAATGTTATAGATGAAATTATCATGATCAAGGATATACAAAACACGTAGACAAAATTGCATTACAATAATGCATATCAGAATAAATGGAACAACATTTGTCCTTTATTATGATAAGGAGCTTTCTTGTCCAAACAATAAACTATGATAATGGTCCTACTCATAGCAGGGACACGATCGCTATTGTCTAATTCATGAACAATTTCTTAAAGGTAGAAATAATTCCCTACTGTTATTCAGCAACCCTTTGCTTCATTGCCCCACGTGTAGGTTTATTTCTTCCTTATCCAACTGTCTTCGTCTCTTGAGATCCTCCACATTTCTATAAATGTGAGATCCTCATCTAGTATCATATACTTTTGATGATGAGATAGACACATTGACTTTTATAACAAGAATACCTAAATTGGATTTCACAATTCCATTATTACTTACTTCCAGGTACTTCGGGTAGTCTCTCTTCCTTAACACTACATATGGGTCTTTAAGGCCACTTGGTTTTTAGCAACAAGCTTGCTTTATACCCATGGGGTCGGTGCAAACCATGTGCCCTTACCCATGCTGTTAACCATTAACAGCTTTGCCTATGCCCTTTATGAGTGTTTTGTTTAGTGATTCTCAATCATATTGAGTTAATCACTTTTGAACAAAACTATAATTGCATCCAATGCAATTCTTGGTTCACTTGGGTGAATAGCCGGTTATTCTTTATCTATCTCATAGATAATTCCCATTCACTAATGTTTCAATCATATTGAATTAGCTTATTTGCATAACGCAAAGTGGAGCAACACTTCAAATCTTTCATGTCTAGCTCGCTCTTTTGAAAGAGCTTCTTTCAATGTATGTATCATATCATACGTCTCCATGTTTCTCTTCTTGCTTCCAAAGCTCAGAGTTCATGGCAGCTAACATGAGGCAAGTCATAACCAAAGAACCATTCTTTGGTGTTCCTTTCATAGGTTTTAGTGTGTTTTGGCAGTCGGTGGAAGAGAACTTTATGTTCTACGAAGTACAACAAATTCTCTTTTATTTGAGAACAATTCTCAATTTTATACCGGTCTAGATAAAGTCGCGTTTTTGTTTGTTTAATGCCATGGGTATTCAACATAATAGGATTATGCAAAGTTTGTGACGTTGAACTATATTTCACAAGGATTTAATTTGTTAAACATAGCTCCCACTATTTTACTACGGATTAATAACCTCAAGATATTAATGCGGAAAATATCATTATATTTATTAGTGGGCCAAGATCCATGTTTCATCTCCTTTTGAGCTTGCTTTGGCAAGTCATCCAAAAATTGAGTACTTTAGGTAGGAAGAATTCCAATTGCATCCCTTATGCAACTCTTGGTTCAATTGGGCAAATAACTCCTTATTTATCCATCCGTATGGATAATCCCAATTGATTGCCTCTAGGTTTTAATCATATTAATAGCCTAGTTGTGTTCAACCTCTTATTTAAACAATTGCACATTACTTGCTTGTGCCATCGCATTCCATCATCATGAACCAAGTCACCTTGCTTTGGCATGCACGAACTTGATAAATCATGATGATAATGAGTGTTTAAATAACGAGAAGTCAAGAACACAATATTTGAATTTTGAGGGATTTTTTCAAATTCAATTTTAATTGTTTTGTTGATCCATATCAACTAATCTATCTATTTGAGTTTGGGCACAACTCCAAATAATAGATTCGGGTTGTCTAATTATCTTATTATCCTAATTGCATGCATCATCCATACACCAACCACAAAATAATAAGACAGTAAAATAAACAACCACAAAACAAAATAAAACATGATGTGAATATGGCCTTTTCTAGACTAAGATAGTTCCAAGCCAATGAAATTATCTATGAACCCTAAAAGCAAACACATCTCCATGCGTCTTCATCTTTTGGTCCATCCTTCATAGTCATGTGGAATGCTCCATGCTCCATCTTTTGTGTCTCCCTTTAGCTTTGGCTTCTTTTCTTCAAACTTGGCTAACAATCTACTCTATCTAGCACTAGCTAACAACTATACTAAATAAAATAAATCTCACAAGTTGAGAAAAAAAATGGATCGCAGGCCATAAAAATCTAATTAATTATTACAATTAATTGATCAGCTCGCAGGCCGTAAACCAAACCACAAAAATTAAACAATCACACAAAACCACATCCTAAGGCCATATCCAATCACCATGCGATTTGCACATAAACAGTTAAAATCCAATTTTAACGCGCTTGGTCAATTTTAATTGATTTTAGGATTTTCTAGGGTTAAAACGGTCCATGTGGCCCAACAATCAAATTGCCCGGACCCAAAAAGAGGACCGCAAAGGCCTTGGGCCGGTCAGCCCCTAGCTCACACGGCTAGGCCGTGGGCTAGGGCTGCCCCGACCCTTGCCCGTCCCTTACTTGGGTTGCAAGCAAGGAGGGGCGGTCCCATAGGGGGGCCGAACCTCCTTTGGGAGTTGTTTCCAAAACAACTCCCTTGCTTGGTGCCCAAGTTTGGTTGTTTCCTTGTTTGAAAAGAACTCCTTCTTTCCATAGGATGCCCAAACCCCAGATCTAAGATCCTAAAATTTCTCAAACTCACTAATTCATGCATCCAATGCATAAACTAGGTCTTGTTATGATTGATTATTGACAAATTGCATCATATGCGTGATTTGTCTTGTTCTACGCGATAAACAATAAATTTAAAGTGTAAAACTATCAAAACGTAACACATAAACCACGTTTATGCTCTAAGACCTGTGGCTCTGATACCACTGTAGGGTTTTGATCATGGATACGCAGCGGAAAAACATATTTTATCCATGCAATACCCTCCAAGGATCACAGGACAAGAGACATAACGATGGTAAGGGAAGAAATTAAGTTACACACCTTAGGGTTTCTCCTGTGATGACTTGTCACGTGAATTGTGTCACGTCTCTACTGTTGATCCACACCTAGAGGTGAGATCTAGATCCTCCAACTCCTTGTGCTAGCTAGGAAGAATGGAAGAGAAGAAGAAATCGTGCAACAATGGAGCACCAAAGGTGGCGGCTCCCTTTTAGGCCGACTGGTAGGGGCGGCGGTCCCAAGGGGGTTTCGGCCCTTGCTTGGGACTTGCTCTCTCTCTCTCTCTTCTTGCTTTGTTCTCTCCTAATATATCATATATATGTGTTTTGTGTAGAGAGAAAAATAAGCTAGGAGTGTTATTTATATAGTACCACAACTCCTTGTCCTACTACATAAAGAACCCCTCTCCTAATCCTACTCAAGTTCGGATTAGTTCCTTTTTGCAAACTAGTCCTAATCATGTCCATACATGGATTAGTTCTCTTTGCAAATTAATCCTAATCATGTCTCTACATGATTAGGCCACCTTGGCAAATCCTAATCATGTCTATGCATGGATTAGTCCAACTTGCATATTAGTCCTACTAAGTTAGCAAGTTGTTGCGATTTGATCCTTCTAATTAATAAATCATATTAATTAATTATTTCCCAAGTCTAGTTCACCCCTATATGGTGTGTTACCCCATAGGTTCAATTTAGTTGGTAGTAACAATTTACTAATATGGAGCGGCCTCTAGCAAGACATCTATTCTAGCCAACAAATAGAATAGTCATGATGATAAACCTTGTGCAAGTAATTGTCTCATCCCTTTGTCCTCATATCCGGATTGGACACGAGACATACAAGTCACAATAGTACCACAACTCCTTGTCCTACTACATAAAGAACCCCTCTCCTAATCCTACTCAAGTTCGGATTAGTTACTTTTTGCAAACTAGTCCTAATCATGTCCATACATGGATTAGTTCTCTTTGCAAATTAATCCTAATCATGTCTCTAAATGATTTAGGCCACCTTGGCCAATCCTAATCATGTCTATGCATGGATTAGTCCAACTTGCATATTAGTCCTACTAAGTTAGCAAGTTGTTGCGATTTGATCATTCTAATTAATAAATCATATTAATTAATTATTTCCCAAGTCTAGTTCACCCCTATATGGCGTGTGACCCCAAATGTTCAATTTAGTTGGTAGTAACAATTTACTAATATGGAGCGGCCTCTAGCAAGACATCTATTCTAGCCAACAAATAGAATAGTCATGATGACAAACCTCGTGCAAGTAATTGTCTCATCCCTTTGTCCTCATATCCGGATTGGACACGAGACATACAAGTCACACTCGTATATCCAATCCATAGTTTCTCGATCCTGGGAATAGCCTTATTCGTGCAAATAACATCAATATCCTATATTGATTTATTTGAGTCTGGCCAGACATTTTATTAGCACTATCCCTCGAGTGGCCTAGGATATTTGCTCCCGTTATGTGGGAGGGACAAATTCTATCTACGTCCACTACGATCTCTAAGCTTGCTTCTTATTGTATCCAGTACATGCCTTTATAGCTACCCAGTTACGGTGTAGCGTTTGACGCTACCAAAATCACAATAATCCACAACTAGACAATCTAGTGACTTCAAGTCTAAGGATGACAATACCATTGCACCACGAGAAGCGCTTGTGACTTAACATAACATGTATGTAGCCTTCTCGGAGATGGGTCAATCCAGTATGCCATTACTCCTAATGCATACCCATGTGTTGGATCTTGATATCTCCATATCAATCCAACCCCATACTAGTCTATAGATTATTATCCTATTAATCATTATAATCGACTAGGGATATTTAAGAATATAACACTTATATTCTAAGGACTTCATTCATGTTATCATATCTCCATATCGATAACATAATGAATCGTAAATCCATATATTTGTCACAATAAATTGATTGCCTCTAGGGCACAATTCCAACAGGCTCGGGTATGGAGGGTAAGTCAGTGCAATCCCGCTGCGAGTAGTGATGGCTTGAGCCTGTTTTTGAGATGTATCAATACCAAATTCCAGTGCTTTTTCGTCGAGTTGTTTCTTCAAAGACACAATTTCAGCTTTAGCCATCTGGAGTTAAGCTGCGACAGTAGTGAATTGAGTTTGCATGGTCATCATGTGCTCACTCATCATCCTCATCATTTTTCATTTTTGCTAGCTCTGAAGCTTTTTCTTGTTGCTCCTGATACAGTTTTGAAATATCTACATCAAGTTTTACCTCCATCGCATTCACCTGAACTGTGTTGTATGCCATTGAGCTATGCTTCACAGGAACTTGCTGCTGGTAAGAATAACCTATGCTCTCCTCTTGCATAACCACGCATCTGACCAGCTTATATGCGCCCTCAAATCACAGTTGAGCATGAACTTACCCCCATCTTCAATATCGAGCTTGTCTTTATCAGACTTGTCAAGTGCATCATAGAATACCTCGATGATGTGACCCTTGTCAATTCAATGGTTGGGGAATTTACGCAGCAAGAGGTTGAGGCGCTCCCATACTTGGACCAATGATTCACTCTGCCTTTGTCTGAAATTCCAAATCTCGTTCGGCAATTGAATCATCCGGGAGAATGGAAAAAATTTGACCAAGAACTGTGAGACACATTCTTCCCAAGTTTTGATGGAGTTGGATGGCAAAGAGTCCAACCAATCCTCAGCAGCTCCCGTGAGGCAAAAAGGGAACATCATTAGTTTAAGTGCTTCAGTAGTGACCCCCTTAGGGCGGGCATAATTACAGTAATGCTCAAACTCCCCCAATAAATTCAGGAGGGTCTTCATCCTCTATGCCCGAAAATTGGAATTGTTCCTTCACAAATTTAATTTCTTTTAACTTTAGGCAAAAATTCTCTGCCTGGATAAGTGGCACCACAATTGTCGGTTCAGTTCCTTTCAGGTTCACCTCAAATCCCTTGATTATTGATTTCCTAGATCTGTTATATGGCATTGAGGATGTTGCTACCCGAACTTTCTCTTCAACCTTAGCTAACCTAGCTTCCAGCTGTTCTTGGGTAGGGCTACTCGGCTCTTGTCCCTCTGCCATCGATTCCTGAGAAAAAAACACTAGCAAACCCGTGAGGCAAAAAAGAGTAAACAAAACAAAAATAAAAACTAAACTAAACTAAACTAATTGCTAACTAAAACTTGTTAACCGTTTTCTCCGACAACGGCGCCAAAAATTTGACACGTATTCTTACGTGTATACGCAAGTGCACGGTCGAGTAATAAAGTGTGAGTATTTTTACTACTCAGGTAGTCTAATCCCACGAGGACAAGCTCGTAACAAGCTATAATTAGCAAATTAATTAAGTTTACTAAGTAATCGGTAAAAAGTGTTGAGGATTGTGAGGTTGCCACCCCCCAAACAAGTGGTTGTACGTAGTGACTGAAATAGTAGAAAAGTGAACTAAGTAGAAGTCTTAATCGATTAATGGAGAAACCAAGCAATCTCGTAGATCACCTAGGGCTGTAAACAATTTCCGGATCATTTGAATAACAAGTTAATTCGGTCTAACTAAGCCGGGTACTAGCATTGACCATCTCCTCTCGGTCTCAGGTCTTTTTACGTCACAGTTCACCTAGGGTCCTTTCAGACCACCTATGTCTATCGGTCCGGTCTAGCAGGTTCTCTACTGATATACTAACGGGTCCTATCGGTCCACCGTATCACAGAAACAGCTGAATAATCCTACTTATCCTACCCACAAGGGCCAATCCCAACAATGTCTTGTCGGTCTCAATGGTTGGGATTGATGTTCATATCATCTTAGCTAGATTAAGTCACTTTCGTACACTCACTAACTACATAGTACATGAACAATTAGTTTAGAACGCAATAACAACTAAGCATGAATCATCTAATGAATAAAACCCTAGATCATGACTATTAGTTCATCTCCTACTCGTGTCAATAGACTAGGATTACTAATGGAATCAAGAAACTACAACTTATTCAATAGTAGAAATCATCAAAGCATGAAATTAGATTCAATTCGGAAAATATTCTTTTACATGAACCCTAGGATCTCATATGAGATGCCTAGCTATGAGTTTAGCTACTCATAGCAAAAGATAACATATTGTCAAATATTTCATTCAAGAAACTAGAGAGAAAATAGATTAAACGCTAGAAATCGTGAAGATTGGCGCGATCCGGGCTCTTCACCTTGCTTGAGGTTGCTCCCAATGAAGTCTTCTTGCTCTCCTCCTTCTCCTTGACTCTCTCCATGCGTGAATGATGTCTTTTTCCGTCCCTAGGTCGTTCTTTAGTCATAACCCATCACAAGTCTTCAGTAATTGCATAATAGCCCCCCGAAATCTGCTCCTGACTTCGTCGTGCCATAACTTCTTCGTCCGAACTCGGATTTAGCTTCGTGACCTATCATTGGAAAGCTCTTTAAGTCTACTTTCATTTGACACTGGTCTCACCCCCAAATTAATTGTAGAACTCCAGATAGGATCAAAATAGGGCAAACTGGTCATCCAAGCTCCTCCAATACGGCTTCTCTTTACTCCACTTGAGCTCCCGTTGTTTCCAAAGTTCGTTCCATGCCTCATATCAACCGATTAGCATCCGTTCCTGACAAGACAACATGAACAAACATACCAAGAAATTGACAAATAACAAATAAATATGCATAGAAAACTCCCGGACTAACAATATAGCACATGGTGAGCAACAAGTGATAAAACGACCTTTATTCTCTAACATTAGGCTCGAATCACTCTCAAAATACATATTAACATGTGGTAAATGCTAAAGAATCATAGCTCCTAAAAGGCGCTATCAATTGTAGAGGAAGAGGTTCAAACTCTCAGTGATGATTCAAGTTCCTGAACCCCAAGTGCAGAAAAGGCTCCTGCTCCTCCAAAGAAGAAGATCAAGAAGGATCAGACTCCAACTTCTATCGAGAAGAATAAAACATATCAGTATGCTCCAGAGAAACAACCAGAAGAACATGTTGCCAGTCCTAAGAAGGTGAAGAAGAAGAATCCCACAAAAGAAGACAAAGAAAAAGGGAAAGACACAGAGGAAGAACCACATAAAAGCACTGGAAAAGAACTACATATCCATTCAGAGAAGCAACAGCCCCCTGATAAGAAATCTGGCATTAACAGCAAGTGGTTTGTTTCTAATATTACCAGAGTACAATGGTCAAATGGTTTTGCTTCTACATCGGTAGCCTATTGTAGCATGGTTAGTGTTAACATGTTGAGAACCATGAATCTGGAGTGTATTAAGAGGTTGAAGAAAAGCTCTCTTTCGAAAGTCTTAAACCATCCAGAAGTTGCATATCTTGGGCTAACCAGGCTTTTCTATCTGAACATAAAGAAAATTAGGACTGTAAGTTTGGTAATTCAATTTAAAGTGTCTGTTATTAACATGAAGTTAGATCTATCAGAATTTGCCAATGTTTTAGGCTGCCCCAAGAGGTACAACACATACAACTATCCCAATAAGAGTGAAGCCTTGAAACTAGCTAGGGAAGAATTCTTTTTACCCAATGTCTCTACCTTCTCTAAGCAGTTGACACACTCTGTGCTAACTGTTGAAGCCAAAGTCATGTTTATAATCTTGATGAGGTGTGTAGCGCCTAAGGAGAGTTCCAAATAATTACTGACTGACGGGGGTATTGTACTTGATGTAATTGATCATGCATGGATATGAGATTGATTTTCCTTCAATTGTGATGGAACATATGCTTTACTCCCAGACAAAGGAAAGAAAGCATCATTTTCCTTATGCCAACCTACTTTCTGCCTTCTTCAACACCTTGAGATCCCAAATGGCAGAGAAGAAACTGTTACCGCTGGTTTTGGTATGCTTGATGAGAAAGCCTTTGAGATAATTGGAATTATGAAGACCATTGAAGGTAATTGGAAGCTGTACCCTGATTTGTTTGAGGAAGAGTTGCAATCCAAGAAATTTCCTAAATCCAAGGCCTTGAACTCTCCTTCAGAACATACCCTCTGAATCTCAAGACCTTTCCATGGTATTTATAATACTTGATGTTTTGGAGAAGAGTATGGATGAATTGAAGGAAAATCAGCATGAGTTTGGCATTGAGTTCAAGAAAGTTAGGTATATGGTTGAAAGAATCTTCAAAAGCATCAATGTGCTTCATGTGGATGAAGAAGTCTCTCAGGTTGCAGAGGGATCCAAGAAGGCTGGTTCAACCAAGGATTTGTTCAGTGACCATACTACTCAGGATGAGGCTGCAGGGATGGTGGATAAAGGGAAACAAGTGGTTCAAGAACAAGATGATGAAGAACAGGATCAAGATGATGCTGAAAGTCCAGACTCAGGAATGTTGATCAAAGATCTTAAGAAAAAAAAACAGAAGGCACCCATTCCAAATATGGTGATTGAGGCAGATCTTTTTGATAATGAGGTGGTTGGTGATACTGGTAATAAAGTTGCTCAAGAAGAAGAACAGAAAGATGATGAAGAAGATGCAAAGCCAAATGGAGATAGAGACCCAACCCCCTAATTCTTGCATCTTCTTTCTATCTTTTTCAAGGCCTTAAAATTCTTTTCAAAGTCTTGAAATAATTCTGATTTTCAAACTTCTATCTTTTGCTTTCAGTTTCCGAAACACTAATCCAACATTTCTCAATCTTTTTTGATGAAAGTCAAAAATGGGGAGAAAAACTTAGGTTTATTTTTTATGTGGTACTTTTTACTGGCTTAGAGATCTAGTTTAGATCGGTGGGATTTGTTTGATTTTTCTGCTTAATAAGTTGGATTATTTGGATATTTTGTGTTACAGTTTATCTTCATGATTACTCTGCTATGCTCTAATTAATATTTTTTTTTACAGAAACTCATTCTTTAAAAAAGATTGTAGTTTTGTCTTTCATAAAGGGATAGATTGTAAGTTCAGCCTGTTTCAAAGTCTCGAAACAACTTGTCTGTTTCAAGGCCTTGAAATTGTTTTCAAAGGTTTAGAACATACCGTTCAGTATACAACATGAACATAGGGGGAGCTTATGTTCCTATTATGATTCCCAATCCCCTATGCTTGATTATATGTATTTTGATGATGAAAGACAAATCATTTTGTTTCTCTAAGCTGTTGTGAATCCATCTGTTTGAACAAATTTTTGCAGGGAAAATGTATTTACCTATATTGCAGGGTCACTTGCCTAAACTATGTTCTTACAGAAAAGGAAACTGGATTGATAGATTGATTATGTGCTTATGCGAACATGTTTAGACCTTCCTAACATATTCAACAACAAGATCAAGTCAATATCCTTGAAGATATTGAGCAACTAGCCGTTGGGAAGAGCTGTTAGACAAGTCAAGATTTGTAGCTAATTTTTAGAAAAGTTTGTTATGCAAAGATCATGAAGATCCGCTATTCAAACAAGCTGCATAAGAGGGAATGACTGAAGATTTTCAAAGACACACGAACACAGAGACTCAGAACATTCTCAGGATTGACAAACAACTGATAACCCCATTTACGGTGTTATATTTACACTTCAAAGCTTACCGTTTTGTGTGATTTCCGAGTAAAATACATGATAAATAGACTATTGTTGTGAGGAATTCATGAGTTAGAGCTTAATGTGCTTATTTGATTAGTCCGGGCGTTTTCTAGTTGATTTGAGTTATAATTGTCATATTTTATGCCGGTATTTGTAGTTGTCTGATTCTCAGGTACCGAAGGCTCGAAGCGTGGAACGGAAACGAAAACGAACTTCGGAAATTGAGACAAAGCTCAGAATTGATCAAGAAAAGACAAGGGGGAAGATAGCTGCTGGAATAAGTACCTTCACCATTTCTCACCATCACCACTGCCACCTACACCTCCTAAATCACCTTAGCCTCCAACACATCATCACACCCACCTACAAACAAAACTAACCCAGTACATACACCATCACCAACTAACCAGCAGATTTCGCCATAGCTGATTTACCTACACATTACACTTTGCAATAACCAACCACACAAACATCACTTAACACCAATTCAATAACCAACCACAACAACTACCAGTATACTCTGCCACCTCTTCACCATAACATACCCAAAATCATGTCCTCAACACCACCTAATCACCATTACTCCACCTCATCAACAATACCATGTGACTAACCCAAAA
This sequence comes from Linanthus parryae, assembly GCA_023055425.1. NCBI lineage: Eukaryota > Viridiplantae > Streptophyta > Magnoliopsida > Ericales > Polemoniaceae > Linanthus > Linanthus parryae. The sequence goes on along the minus strand of JALGPY010000006.1, from coordinate 75,401,046 downwards.
CCAATCTTACCCACTGCCAATAACCAACAGAAGCCAGACCAAAACAGAGACCCATAAACCCAATACAACAACCCACAACCACCGCAAGAAACCCAGCCAACAATAGGAGCAAAACACACCATAAACACCACCACCGAACCACAACCAACTCCATATCTAACACCTTCACAACCTGCCATAACCAATTCAGCAACCTAGACCCAATTCGCCATTCACCACCAACACATAACCACCAGACCTCAAACTCAATTCCCCAATTCACCACCGTCCAACACCGGCCTATCCACCTGAAACTCCATTGATTCCGGCCACAAACTCACAGCCACCGCTTCTGCAAATTAGCCACCAGAAATCACCATCGACGCTGCCTTCCCCTTCAAACCCGATCAAGAAACAGACCCAATCACATCCACAAACCCAGATTACAAACAACTCACCTCGGTCCAATCCGCCATTGTCACAGCCACCGTCAGCCATGGCCGCAACAAACACAGAGCCAATAAACAGAGAAACCTAGCAACAGCCAAAAAACGCAATAAAACAGAGGCTCAACCTCCGATCAAGACCTGCAACTGTCCAGAGCAACGATCTGCAGAAACCCAGCACAAGAATAAGAAAAGAAAGGTCGCAAGGCAAGAGAGAGAGAGACCCAGCAGTGAAGCAATCTTCAGTGATTTCGTGCGTGTCCTCTGTTCGCTGATTTGTGGCTGGGGCAAAGTGAAATAAAAAGAAAAATATGAGAAGAGAGAAGGCACGGGTTTGTTTAGGGTTTTTATTGCCAATGAGACTCCAACAAACTTGGAGGGGTCAAACTACAAAACGAAGTTTTTCACTCCTAGTGAACCTACGGATCTGGTATTTGAAGAAAAGGGGGCTGTTTAATGAAGGGGGGAATCATTCTAACAGAACGTGAAAAAAAAGGACGACGCAAGAAAGCAGGAGACGAAGGAGAAGACGGAGGCGAAGCTTGGGTTCGCGCCGGAGTTCCGTTATTCCGTTTGATTTCTTCCTCTTTTCTTTTCATTATTATTTCTATGGAGAAACTCGTATTGTTTATCGATAGTATGCGTAGTTAGATTTATTTTGCTAGGTTCTATGGAGATGAACCTAGGGTTTATGAAATAGACAATTTTTCGGATTTATGCTATTGATACATGTTTCGATTCTTTTGATTGTATTGTTCTTCTTTGATATCGTATATCTTGATCACTATGGCTATTGACACGTCTTAGGTGACAAGAACAACTTTAGGGAGAAGAATTAATATGTTATTAGATTCGTAGCTTAAAGACTATTGACTAGTTAGTTGGATTGATTGTTCTGAAATTAATTCTTAGCATAAACGGAGTCGCGAACCGGTTAGGCTAGCTTTCTAGGTGGGTGCTTGAGAGAGACTTTACCTAGATATGAACGAGAACAGGAAATTAGTCCCGAATCATTGATACTGAGAGGTGTGATGATAGGACTAGTCGTGTGAGGGTAGATTCGATTGTTTAGCGTTAGACTTGAGAATTGGTGGACCGATAGGACCCAGTGATCGGCTTAACGTTAGGTGGTTAGAACCATATCGGTAGACGATGGTGGACCGACAGGACCCGTAGCCGACTAATAGGTAGAATGACATGAGACCGAGAGGAGATTGTCAGTGCTATTACCCGACACGACTAATTAGATGATAGCGTGTTTCGATACATAATCCGGAACTGTCTAAAACCCTAGGGGATCCATAGATCACCTAGTTATTTATCCATATTTGTTTATTAATCAGAAAAATACAAAAATATTAGTTAGTTGTTTATTTCAATTCTTAAATCAAATTCTTCCTCCCTGTTACAGTACTCTAAATTAATAGACTAACTAAACAATCTCGAGTCTGTCCCTGTGGGTTCGACAACCTGAGTGTTAATACTCAATCTTTATTACTTCGACCGTGCACTTGCGTATACACGTAATAAATCGTGTCAACAACACAGAAGGAGATTCATTTCACTCAATCCATTCCTCAGAAGATCATTGCACTTTGAACTGCTTCATAAGTTCTCAGTGTTATTCTTTCTGATTTATATTTGTACATCATTTAGATAATACTTGCTACATCTTATTCTCGTTATTTGTTCAAGTGAACAATAGAGAATTATTGTTGAATCAGTTGGCTAGAGCAGGTACTAGATAGGTTACTGAGAACTACAAGCTGTAACAGAGTAAGGGAACTCTCTGTGCTTGATACATAGAGCTTAGATTTTGATTAATAAGAACTGAGTTGAAAATCCTGCAAGGATCAAATCCCTGAGGTGGAGACGTAGGTCAAAGTGGACTGAACTCTATAAATCTCTGTGTCTCTTGCATTTATTTTGTTGTTCTATACTTAGCCTATCTGCTGCACAAAACAGGTTTTCAGTTCAAGGGTTTGAAAGGCTTTTCAAGGCCTCGAAAACTCTCAGCTTTTTCTTTGTTATCTGTTTTGATTCCAAGGATTTGAAACTTATTCCAAGGCCTTGAAATAGTCACTGCATTCTATAAACTTCATTGAAACCACTCTATTAGCACAAGTTTCAAAAAGTTACCATACTCTATTCAACCCCCCCCCCAAGAGTATGGATCATGCTTTACTACCTACATAACTGTCTTTCAGAGGGAAATCCCAAGTACTTGTTGAACTAATCAACAATTTGTATCCCCGCCAACCACATAACACTTTTGGCTATCTTGAGGGACGTTAGACTAGAACATGTTGCAGATTTTTGCAGGTTAATTTGTTGTACGGAAGCGTTCTCATAATCCTGCAAAATGTTACGAAGAGACTGGACTTCCGAGGAATCGACCTTAATGAAAAAAATACTGTCGCCAGCAAAAAAATGATGAAACACGGGAGGTCCTGATCTAGAAGCTCGCATTGGGGTGATACTTCAATTCCAGCTAGCAAACGAGAGAGAATGTGATAAGCCTTCAGTGCACAAGAGAAATAAATAGGGTGATAAAGGACAACCATGTCGCAAGCCACGCTGTAGGACAACATTACCAACTACTTCCCCGTTCTGAACAAAAGAGTATCGTACCGAAGTTACACACTTCATAATCAGCGAAACCAAGTTAGAATCAAACAACATCTTTATCATAACGGCACTGAGATACTTCCAATCAACCTTCTCATAGGCCTTACTCATGTATGCTTTGAAATCCATCATTACCTTCTTTCCCTTAATTTGCGTGTCCGTATAATGAATCAGCTCGTATGCAACCACAAAATTATCAGTTATCAGTCGTCCTGGAAAAAAAGCGCTTTGCTTCGGGGAGATAATACTATCCATAACCCCCTTGAAACGATTAGCAATTGCCTTAGAAATAATTTTATAAACCACCATGCATAAGCTAATAGGAATATAATCAGACGGACTAAGAGGCTGTTTGTTCTTTGGGATCTAAGCTAAAAGAGTGTCATTAAACATGTGTACCTCATCGCCATAATTGAGAATGACCAAACAAGCCGCAGTAACCTCCTGACCAACGGTCGGCCACATTTTATGAAAAAACGCCGGAGGGAAGCCGTCAACACCCGGGGCTTTGTGCGGACCCATCATGTGTAGCGCATCATAAACCTCCTTAGAGGTAAATGGGGCAGCCAATAAAGACCATTGATCTTCGTAAAGTAATGAAGGAACTAGACCAACCACTTTGTTACTCTTGTCTTCCGAGGGATTACGACTAGTAAACAAATCCGTAAAATAATGTGATAAATAATAATTGAGAGAGAAAATGTTACTTATATAGTTATCCACCACATAACATGTTATTGCTTAGGCATTTGTAATATTTTAACTTTTTAGTCATATTAACTTCTATTGCATTGGAGATACACGGGAGACAAACATCCATGAATATTTTGTTTTCTTATTTTTTTATATGGATTTTTTTAATATTTTTATAAATGAACTTGAAAGTGAGTAATATAGACTAAATACAAGACCTAAATACTCTATAAGGGGGGTTGAATAGAGTATGGAAACTTTTTGCAAAACACAGATTTTAACTAATTAACTATGTGAGAAACTCAATTCTCAAGGCCTTGAGATTTTAGAAAACAGTTAGGAACTTTCAAAGGCAAATAAAAAGCTTCAAGGCCTTGAACTTTAACCAGTTTTGAACAACTGATAAACCCTAGTTTGATTTGAGTTGTGTGCAACAGAAAATAACCAAAACTGTAAAGTAAAGAACACAAGGTAATTTACAGAGTTCAATCCCAATGGATCTAATATCTGCCAGAGGGATCTAATCCCACCAGGATTGGGCAAACACTTCTTATTACTCACACATAAACAGCCCTAGATCTTCAATCCTAAGTGATTTCCCTTACACCTATACAGCTTGTGGTTCCATACCTATCTAGTATCAGCTACTAACTGTTGAGCTAACAAGAACCTCTTGTTGTTCACTTGAACAACCAACCACTAGGTTTAGTGAGGTTTTAGACATACAAAATATAAGTAGATTACAAAACGGAAGAAGAACACAGTAGAAGAATAAGCTTTTGAAGGCCTGGATGTGTTCTTCTGGAAACTGGAATGATTGATCTTCTGAAAGCTGGAATTGAAGCCTGAATGTCTGTGTGTTTGAATGCTTGATCTCCCACGAATATTTCACACCTCTCTCACTTCTCTGCAAGCTTCTATTTCTTTCAAAATTTAAACCAGTATTTTATCAACTCACTGCAACTGAATGAGAGATTTTAGGATCTCAGTTCCTACAAATCCTCATCCTTTCCAAATGCAATTCAAACAGCTACGAGTAGATATCCGTTGGAGTTTGTTGAGATTGCATTTGCACGTTTAACAAACCTGCAACAGCATTAAAACATAGCAACAACAAAATCCAGAAATATAACATCACTAAGTCTGTTTGGATTTCCAGTTTCTGAATAAAAACTGGATGAGTGAATAAAACAATAATTTGATTAACTTCTGAAACATATAACTCGTGATAAACTAGTTTAAGTATATTAGAAGTCATTAAACAATCACAATAATAAAGATCAAACCCTGCAAGAAAGAATCAAATTAACTATGTAAAGCTGTCAGCAGCTCAAGGCATATCTCAAGGCCTTGAAGCTCTGAACATGCTTCATAGTCTTTCAAAGTTGAACCCAAAATTCTATGATTCTCTCTGATCATGATATCTGCAATTGTGTTAGATATAAAGAGAATATAAAACATAAGTATTTGTAGCAAATCTCTGATCTTAAAAATCATATATCCAATCTGCAACACAAGATTGTTAGAACATTCAGCACAATAAAGCTACTCTCAAGGCTTTGAAGCTCTGTTCAGTATCTCAAGGCCTTGGAGCCTCGCAAGTACTTTGTCTTTGTCTTTCATCACTCAAAACAGTTAATTCTCAAAACACACTTAAAGGTCTTTGAGTCAACAATCTCCTCCTTGATGAAAGAGAAAACCCATAATCTTCTGTAAATATCCCTGCAACTCCTTGTAAGAATTAGATATTAACATATTGCAGAGAAAATAGACAGTAATACCAATCAAACCAACTTAACAGAAAAGAAGAAAAAAAAAAGAGATAGAAAGAAAGAATCAAGGCTTTGGTCTTCTCAGATATTCATTTCTTCTTTGATGTCTGGCCTTTCTATGAGCCTTCTCCAACTTCTTCATCACTTCCAGTACCATCAGCAGACTGATTTTTATCTTGTTCAGCTTCCACCTCAGCAACAACTTCCTCAATGATCTCATCCACTTTCTTATTCTTAACCTACACTGAATCACCCTCTGTAGCTGCATTAACACCTGTGTCTTCACCAGCTTCTTCTTCATCAGTTTGCTCATATAGATCCTTTGAAGTGAGCACCACTAGAATTGGCTTCTTTTTTTTCTTCAAGAAATCACCTAGCCTCTCATCTGAGTCAACACTGGTGTCATGACTAGTAGCAGAAGGGATCTTCTCCAAGTTCAAACCTTTGATGACAACATCCAGTTTTCCATTCATCACATTCATCAAACCCTTGAACTGGTTCAATTCAGAAGACAGATAAAATAACCTTTTTCTGAGATCTTCAATCTCAACCTGCTGATCTTCAAATTTCTCAACCAACAAAGAGTAATCCTCATTTTTTGTCCTTTTGCTGATGTAGCCCCCTTTGGTTTAACAAACTCCTTCTCCTCTAGCTCAGCCTTTGATAACTCTGAATAGAACTTCCAATGTCCTTTCCCAGTCTGAACTTCTCCAATCCTCTGTAAGGCAGTTTCATCAGTCAACCCAAAACCTCCAGTAATCTTTTCCTCTCCTTTTACAGGTACATCAAAATGCTCAAAGAAAAGAGGTAATAGGTTGGCATAGGGAAGAGGATGGTTTCCAGTCCTAGTAGCACAGTAGATCATATGCTCCATAACCACTATTGGCAAGTCTATCTGAAAACCTTGAGATATCAAGTACATCAGAATGAGAACTTTATGAGTAACCAACTCCCTTGAGTTTTCCCTAGGAACAACACTCCTCATCAGAATTGTGAACAAAATCTTTGCTTCACAGTTGAGCTCAGAGTGTGTCAACTATTTTGGACCAGATGGTACACCATCAATGAAAAACATTGCTTTTGCCTTTTCTAGACACTCCTTCCTATCAGGATAATCACCAACATTATACTTCCTAGGAATGCCCAAGACTTTGGCAAAATTCCTATGATCTAGCCTCGAGTTTATCCCATCCACCTTAGAAGTTAAAACCAATTTATCATCTCCTTCTTGAACCAGATTAAGATAAAATAACCTAGTTAACCTATGATAAGCTTTTGAACTAGGATTTAACACCTTCCAGACTGTAGAATCCCTTAACTTCCTCATACAATCAATATCCAGTTTGTCCAATAATTCTTCAGAAACCATACTACAAAAAGCAACCTTAGAAGAAGCATATCCTTGCATCCACACAGTCCTAACTTCAGAACTAACAAACCAATCTGAAGGAAGTGCATTTTTACCTTGATAACCCTTTTTGGTTGCAGCAGCAACTTTCTTAACCCTCGTCTTCTTCTCAGTGGGTTTGCTCTTTTCTTGTTCTCCTTCAGTTGACTTCTTCTTGCTTTCCTGAGCAGATTTCCCCTTTTCTTCTTCACCAGCCTCTTTCTTCTCTCCCCCTTTATTCTTGTCTGACCTAGGTTGATCACCACCCTGAGTCTCTGTCTCCTTCTGTGGATCAATGCTTGAACCTTCATCTCCCTTTTCTGTTCTGATCTTCTTTACAGGAGGAGTGTCCTCATGCAAACTCTGAGTTTTCTCTGAATCCGAATCAGAGATCACAATCTTCTCCTTCCTGTTTGCCCTCTTCTTAGATCTGCCAGAAGGCTTCCCCTGCTGTTGAATCCTGGCTGATTTGCGCTCCATTGAGTTTAGGGTTTTGAGAAGAGAACGAGATTGAGAGAAATAGAGAGAGAGAGCAGAGAGACGTAGAGAATTGAGAGAGAATGAAGAAGAATAAGCCCTGACTTTCAGCTTAAGTTGGTTGAAAAGATGAGTCATAATAGGACTCTACTAAAATCAACATGCAAAAAGAATATTTGAAAATATTTTTGGATATTTTAGAAAATTCTCTGAGTAATTCAAATATAATACAGTTATCTAAAGAGATAAGATATAATATTTGATGATCCATTTTTTTAAAAAAAGTTACAGATGTTTCAAGACCTGGAGAACAATCTCAAGGCCTTGAGATTTTCTGCAGTTTTAGAAGTTTCAAAGCTTTGAGCTATACTTTCAAGGCTTTGGAAAGTATAATCTCAAGGCTTTGAGATTTCAACACATAAGCACAAGTAAGTACCAATACTCCCCCTAAACCAATGCTTCCTTGTTTAACATACCCAATTCAAGCCTTAGGGATGATAACCTATCATATGGCAGAGGTTTAGTGAAAATATCAGCAATAAAACAACATCACCTTGTTCTACATGATCTCTAAGGAAGTGATGTCTCACATCTATGTGATTGGTTCTTGAGTGCTGGACTGGGTTCTTAGAGATTGAGATATCACTTGTGTTGTCACAATGAATAGGCACATTTCTGAAATTATAGCCAAGATCTCTAAGTTGCTGTGCAATCCATAACACTTGTCAACAGCAAGCTCCAGCTGCAATGTATTCAGCTTCTGTAGTTGATAATGCTACAGAATTTTGCTTCTTAGAATGCCAACTGATCAGTGAAGATCCAAGAAACTTGCAACATCCAGAAGTACTCTTCCTATCTACTTTATATCCTGCAAAATATGCATCTGAATAGCCACTCAACATAAAATTAGATCTCCTTGGATACCAAAGCCCCAAGTCTCTGGTTCCATTAAAATATCTAAAAATTCTTTTGACAGCAGTTAAATAACTTTCCTTAGAATCTGCTTGAAATCTAGCACACATACATACACTGAACATAATATCAGGTCTACTAGCAGTTAAATACAAAAGTGATCCAATCATACCTCTGTATTCCTTTTGATTCATACTCTTACCATTTGAATCATTGTCTAATGAGAGTGATGAACTCATAGGAGTTTTAAGTACCTTGGACTGTGACATATTGTACTTGTTCAATAAGTCCTTGGTATACTTTCCCTGATGTACAAATATTCCTTTCTTCATTTGTAAAATATGAAGTCCAAGAAAGAAATCCAGTTCTCCCATTAAGCTCATCTCAAACTCCCTGCACATCAGACTAGAAAACTCTTTTGAAAGAGCATCATTAGTAGCACCAAACAAAATATCATCCACATAGATCTGAACTACTAACAAAACACTTTCATGATGTTTAATAAAAAGATTTTTATCAACTAGACCTCTCTTTCAATTGTTGTCAAGTAAAATTTTTGAAAGTCTATAATACCAAGCCCTTGGAGCTTGTTTTAACCCATAAAGAGCTTTGTCTAGTTTATAAACATGATCAGGAAAGTTTTCAGCTTCAAAACTAGGAGGTTGTGCTACAAAAACATCTTCTTGTAAATAGTCATTCAGAAAAGCACATTGGACATCCATTTGATAAAGCTTTATATGATTGTGAGATGCAAATGCAAGAAGTATTCTAATAGCTTCTAACATGGCAACAGGAGCAAAAGTCTCCTCATAGTCTATACCTTCTTCCTGATTATATCCCTGTGCCACAAGTCTGGCTTTGTTCCTTACCACTTTGCCATTCTCATCAAGCTTATTTCTGAACACCCATCTGGTTCCTATAACTGATTTCTCTTTTGGTCTGGGAACCAGATTCCATACCTTGTTTCTTTCAAATTCATTCAGCTCACTCTGCATTGCAATGATCCAGTCTGCATCTTCTAGTGCTTCCTTGGTATTTTTAGGCTCAATCAATGATACAAAGGCACTAAAAGCACACAAGTTCTTCAACTGTCCTCTTGTCTGAGTTCAAGTTGATGGATCAGATATAATATTGTCAGTTGGATGATCTGCAAGATACTTAAAATTCTTCCTTGGTATCCAGGAATATGTTCCTTCAAGGCTTTGAGTTCTTGAAACAGTAGAGGGAGCATCATAGAAAGTTTCAGTTTCTGCCTCAAGGCTTTGAGATTTTGGCTCTGCAGGGGGTTCAAGGCCTTGAGATTCTACTGATTGATTCTGCACTTTAGTTTTGCCTTTGTCCTCTTTCACATCATCATCATCAGACTCATGCTTGTTCAAATTTAGATCTGCAAAACTTTCACTCAGATAATCCTTAGTACTTTCATCAAAAAACACATGAATACTCTCTTCCACAATCTTGGTTTTTCTATTGTAAATTCTATAAGCTTTGCTAGTTTGAGAATATCCAAGAAATACACCTTCATCACTCCTAGCATCAAATTTACCAAGATTGTCTCTACCATTATTATGCACAAAATAGATACAACCAAAAGGTTTGAAATAAGAAACACTAGGCTTCTTACCTTTAAACAGTTCATAAGGAGTCTTTTTCAAAATATGTCTAATCAAGCATCTATTTAGCACATAATTGGCAGTATTAACAGCTTCTGCCCACAAGAACTTTGGAAAATTACTTTCAAGTAGCATGGTTCTATACATATCCTCAAGTGTCCTATTTTTCCTTTCAACTACTCCATTTTGCAGTGGAGTTCTAGGTGCAGAAAAGTTGTGTGATATGCCATGCTTTTCACAAAACAAATCAAAGTCAAGTTGATCATGTTCCCTACCATGATCACTTCTAATGGATGCAACAGGTAAATTTTTCAATGTTTGAAGCTGTTTGCACAATCTAGAAAACTCAGATAAGGCTTCAGTTTTGTCTCTAATGAATATCACCCAAGTAAATCTAGAATAATCATCTACTATAACAAGCATATACCTCTTACCTTTTGGGGTCTGAACTCTCATAGGACCACACAAGTCCATATGCAACAGTTCTAAGGGTCTAGAAGTACTTACAAAGTTCTTTGGCTTGGATGAGCTTCTGGTTTGTTTACCTTGTACACATGCCTTGCAAACCTCATCATCTGAATTTTTTTTGTGATGGTAATCCTCTTACCAAATCCTTTGAGATGAGTTTATTCAAGGTGTGTATGCTAATATGCCCAAGCTTTCTGTGCTAAAGCTTTGAATTTTCCTTCAAGGCCTTGAGGCATTTTAACTTGTCACCTGCAACACTGTTAGTACTCATAGCATATAGATTATATGATCTAGGAGCAGTGAGTATGAAATCTCTAGATTCCTCATCTTGCACCACACATTTTTCCTTGTCAAATATAGCTTTATAACCTTTATCACATAACTGAGAGATACTAAGCAGATTATATTTAAGTCCATCCACAAGATAAACATCAGAGATAGAGTTGGTAGAACCATTACCAATACTACCTATACCAATAATGTTGCATTTTGCTTTGTCACCAAGTGTGATTGTTCCTCCATATTTTTCTGTAAGCTCAGTAAAGAGAGATTTCTTTCCACTCATATGTCTGGAACATCCACTGTCTAATATCCATTTATGATCTTTCAAGGCCTTGGTGACATCCTGCAAAAGTAAATCATTGTCTCAACAGGCTGTTAGACTAAGTGCAGAACTTTGAGTCATACTCAGAATCAGCCATGTTTGGTGGTCTAATTCCTTTTGGAACCCAAATCGGCCTAACCTGTCCCTTAAGCTGATAAGGATCAGTATTCCTCATAATGTGAGGTTCTGATCTTCTGAAGGGACAAGTTAATATGATATGACCAATTTTTCCACAGTAACGACACTTTGGAGAATGTCTGCTACCAGATTTGACAAAAGTAGTTTGGCTTTTCTTTGGAAAATTTGGATTATAGCCAATCCCACTTGTATGCATTGATTTCAGACTTCCTCCAAGAATGAGATTTAAATTATGTTCTGAGCCTGTAAAACTGGCTAGGACCTTTTTAGACTCTTGAAGTTTCTCAGTCAAAGAACAGATTTGTTGTTCTAAATCATCAGAATGAGTCTTTAGATCAGCATATCTTTCAGTTAAAAGAGTGTTTTGATCAACAATCTCTTTTATCTGAGCCTTCAAGGCTTTGAACCTGCTGTCCAAGGCCTTGAAGTCCTTTTCAATTTTTGTCTTAGAAACTTCAACAGTTTTGCTGGTAAAAACTAGGTCCAAATTTTCCTTTACCTGCTCATGAATCTTAATCTTTAAAGAAGAAATCTCATTTCTATAACTTTCCTCATTTAAAAACATACTCTTGAGAATTTCAGGAAGTACATCAGAAGGACTAGCAAGAAGACTTTTTACCATTTCCTCAATATGTCTGTCTGAGGACTTTTATTCGTCATGTTTAGCCATGAAGCACAAATTTGCTTGATCTTCTTCTGTGTCTGAGTCACTTGATGAATCAGAATCACTCCAAGAAGCCATCATGGATTTCTTCCTTCTGTTTTCACTGTCTTTCTTTTGAAAGTTCATGTTCTTCTTCTTTTGTGGACAATCCCTTACTAAATGATCTGCATCACCACAATCAAAACAATTCATTACTTTAGTTTTATGTAACTGTGATGAAGACTTACCTTTGTAGTCCTTGCTGCTTGAAGGTCTTGATCTCTCTATGTTGTAGTCCCTGTTACCAGAATTTCTTTTCTTCTTGAGAATCCTGGCCAAGGCCTTGGAGATCAATGCTAAAGCATGTTCATCCTCAGTCTCAAGGCTTTGAGATTTTTCATTGTCTTTGGCCTTGAGTACTAAGTTCTTGATGTTTTCACTCAGATCACCTTCTACATCCTTCATAGACATTTCATGAGTGAGCAGCTTTCCTTGTAGATCATCTAGCTGAAGAAGACTTAAATCCTGAGCTTCCTCAATGGCTGTTGTCTTTGGCTCCCACTTGGCTTTTGGCAAGCTTCTCAGAATTTTCCTGACCTTTTCTTCATTTGAAAACTTCTTTCCCAATGACTCCAGACTATTCACCACATCAGTGAATCTTTTGAACATCTCCTTGATGGTCTCATCCGAGTTCATCTTGAACAGATCATATTGCCTCAGAAGTATGTTGACTTTGGTCTGTATAACCTGGCTTGTCCCTTCATATGTCACAACCAGTTTGTCCCATACTTCTTTGGCACTTTTGCAATTTGACACTCTGTTGAAATCATCTGCATTAAGAGCACAGTATAACAGATTCATAGCATTGTAATTTTTTGATACCTTTTCCAGTTCAGTAATTGAGAGATTTTCCTCAGACTTGATGCATCTAACTCCATCTGTGGTAGTGTAGTACTCATGAGGACCATTCTGAACTATTGACCACAGTTCCATGTCTTGATCTATGATGAACATCTTCATCAATGCCTTCCAGTGCATGAAGCTATCACCACAGAACAATGGAGGTCTCTTTGCTGCCGTTCCTTGTGAGAATCCACCATATCCTACAATACTCATAGTCACAAGATTGTTAGATCTATATTAGTGACCCAAGCTCTGATACCAATTGAAAGTGTGTAGTGTAGACTAAATACAGGACCTAAATACTCTAGAAGGGGGGGGGTTGAATAGAGTATGGAAACTTTTTGCAAAACACAGATTTTAACCAATTAACTATGTGAGAAACTCAAATCTCAAGGCCTTGAGATTTTAGAAAACAGTCAGAAACTTTCAAAGGAAAATAGAAAGCTTCAAGGCCTTGAACTTTAACCAGTTCTGAAAAGCTGATAAACCCTAGTTTGATTTGAGTTGTGTCCAACAGAAAATAACTAAAATTGTAAAGTAAAGAACACAAGGTAATTTACAGAGTTCAGTCCCAATGGACCTAATCTCTACCTGAGGGATCTAATCCCACCAGGATTGGGCAAACACTTCTTATTACTCACACAGAAACAGCCCTAGATCTTCAAGCCTAAGTGATTTACCTTACAGCTATACAGCTTGTGGTTCCAAACCTATCCAGTATCAGCTACTAACTGTTGAGCTAACAAGAACCTCTTGTTGTTCACTTGAACAACCAACCACTAGGTTTAGTGAGGTTTTAGATATACAAAAGATAAGCAGATTACAAAACAGAAGAAGAACACATTAGAAGAATAAGCTTGTGAAGGTCTGGATGTGTTCTTCTGGAAACTGGAATGATTGATCTTCTGAAAGCTGGAATTGAAGCCTGAATGTATGTGTGTTTGAATGCTTGATCTCCCACGAATATTTCACACCCTCTCAGTTCTCTGCAAGCTTCTATTTCTTTCAAAATTCAAACCAGTCTTTTATCAACTCACTGCAACTGAATGAGAGATTTTAGGATCTCAGTTCCTACAAATCCTCATCCTATCCAACTGCAATTCAAACAGCTTCGAGTAGATATCCGTTGGAGTTTGTTGAGATTCCATTTGCACGTTTAACAAACATGCAACAACATTAAAACATACCAACAACAAAATCCAGAAATATAACAACACTAAGTCTGTTTGGATTTTCAGTTTCTGAATAAAAACTGGATGAGTGAATAAAACAATAATTTGATTAACTTCTGAAACATATAACTCGTGATAAACTAGTTTAAGTATATTAGAAGTCATTAAACAATCACAAAAATAAAGATCAAACCCTGCAAGAAAGAATCAAATTAACTATGTAAAGCTGTCAGCAGCTCAAGGCATATCTCAAGGCCTTGAAGCTCTGAACATGCTTCATAGTCTTTCAAAGTTGAACCCAAAATTCTATGATTCTCTCTGATCAGGATATCTGCAATTATGTTAGATATAAATAGAATATAAAACATAAGTATTTGCAGCAAATCTCTGATCTTAATAATCATATATCCAATCTGCAACACAAGATTGTTAGAACATTCAGCACAATAAAGCTACTCTCAAGGCTTTGAAGCTTTGTTCAGTATCTCAAGGCCTTGGAGCCTCGCACATACTTTGTCTTTGTCTTTCATCACTCAAAACAGTTTATTCTCAAAACACACTTAAAGGTCTTTGAGTCAACAGAACTTATACATATACACTTAAAAATGTCTAGGGTTGTTAAATATGTTTATTAATTTAATTGTATTATTATTATTATTATTATTATTATTATTATTATTATTATTATTATTATTATTATTATTATTATTATTATTATTATTATTATGTTGGCCACATCTTCATTATTTAGGTTACATTGTAATTATATATTTGTAAATAGTACAATTGTACATTATAAAATGATTTATGGTTCCACCTAGGGGTGCAACTTGGACGGGCTGAACCCGACCAACCCGAACCTAGCCCGGACTAAAGTCGGGCTTGGGCACATATTTTGAGTAATTTGGACGGGTTTGGGCAAAAATTCTCAACCCGAATCGCAATTAGGGTCGGGTTTGGGTACGAATATTAAACGACGGGCTAGCCCGAATTGCTCGATTTGTATATTCCTTACCTATAAATGTTTTTTCGGAGCGTATTATATAGGATATTTATCAAGAGTTTTATTTTTCTATTAGTATTAGTGATATTTTTAATTATGTTTATGTTCTTAACTAATAGATTGTTTTCGCAAAATATTTAGTATTCTGTATGAATAGATAATTTATTAATTCATACTAACAATATATAATCATTATTTTTTAGCATTAAACAAAAAAGTTGAAATGTCTACATTGAAATCTATTTTGTAGGTTAGTTATTAACTTCACTTTAAGGGGTAATTTTTTTTTTGAAATATTTAAGGGGTCAATTTTAATTGTTGTTGAATGTGATAATTATGTTAATTTATTTAGTTAATTGGCTAGTCCGAATTCAACTCGAACCCGAATTTGTTTTTTTCGAATTTAGGCTTGGACGGATTGGCGATGCTCCTAACCCGGGCTGGGCTGGGCTTGGGCAACCCCGATAGAACTCGGGCTCGGGCCTGGACAAGGGTGTCAACCCGCCCAACCCGCCCGACTTGCAGTCCTAGTTCCACCGGTTAATCCGTAAATCAGTGTTTCACCAGTTGTATGGTACGTCCTGTTAAAATTTGATTAGGGGTGTACATAAATGAATTTGACCCGCCCAATCCGACTCATTCAACCCAATCCAGTTCACATTTACTGGATTCATGCTGATTGAATAGGGCAGACTCAAGGGACTGTCTGCTGAAGTACCAGAGTACCCAAAAAAGAGTCTTTCTAAGATGTCTTTGATGGAACAGAATGAGAGATAAACGACACTTAATATGTAAAAGATGAACATTCTATAAAACACGAAACATAATTACAACTGTTCAGGTGACCTATTTCACATGTGATTGAGCTCCCTGATTACTAAGCGCTCACCTACGGGTGATAACTCCTTAGTTGGAGTCATCTTTCGTATGTAATACATTGCTATTTATGTGCGTTTCGGTGAAAAGTGATGGAATTTAGGCCAATTCTTGTGAAGAATGAGTTTGTTGTGATTTATTGCTAGTCCGGGCGTTTCTATGCGTTTTTAGATGTTATTTGTCAAATATAATCGCTTGGTATGCTTGCTCATATTGTCATGATAGGAAAGGACGATAAACGATTGCTATGAGGCATGAAACGAACTTCGGAAGATGAGAAAAGCTCAAGAATGGCCAAGAAGAATGAGGAGAGGCAAAGTTAGAGGAGCAAAAGTGACCAGCCTTCACTATCTTGATGATATCTTGAGTTCTACAAGACCTGATATAGAGAGATTGGTTCCAAATGAAAGTAGACTCAATTAGATTTCCAACGGTAGGTCACGGAGCTCAATCAAAGGCCGGACGAGAAAGATATGGTCCGCCGAAGATGACGCAAAAACGAAGAAGAGCTGGAAAAGTTCACTGGACCAGTCTTCAGTATTCGGGCTATATCTGGAGTTACATATACAATTTTGGAGCAAGGCCTACGCCATTAGAAAGTAGACATTCAGGGCTTTCCAACGATATAATATGGGCCCAAACCGAAGTCCGGATGAGGTAGAAAAGGCCCGCGCAAGATCAGCTTATGAAATTTGTCCGAGAATTGCAAACTAGAGGGGCTGAATTGCAAATTCGGCCAAGTTTCATTAAAAATCGTGCCTAGCCCTATACATGACGATTTTTAGGACCTAAAGGCAGGAGTAGGCTGCTGGAGACAAAGAAGAACACATTGGAGGAAGGCTTGGAGCTTGGAGTTTGTCGCGAGAGCGAGGATTCCATCGTTTGATCTCTCTTCTCTATCTTTTTCATTGTTTTTGTTCATGAACAACATAAACTTCATCTTGTTACTCATGAATCTCAGTAGCTAAGTTCATTATCGGGATATCTCGTAGGAAACTAGGGTTTTATCACTACGTTTGGTGATTTATGGATTTGCTCTCATGCAATTATGCTTAATTGATGAATTTTTGTCTAGTTATGTGTATTTTATGCTTTTCATCTATCTTTTCTATTAGTAGACGTATTAATAGGATTGTGTTAGGTTGTGAATGATAGAGGAATCTACGTTTGTTGCCCGGAAACTTGAAATACACACTAGCCGTATCTAGGGTTGAGGAATCTTGCTAGTTAGCTAAGAACAAAGAATAAAATAAATATCGTAATGCGTGCTTAAACTTGAGTAGACTAGAGGATTCAGCTGTGAGAGTTTAAGTATAGTTATTGGTTGAGACATCTTCAATATAATTATGCTCGTTTGACTAGAACAAAGAATCATCGTGTTAGTAGAACGTAAATCCATCGTAGTGTGAAATACCTAGTGATCCTAGAGAAATCCTGATACTTGTCTCTCTTATTAATCTCAACATTTAAATATTTGATTTGTCTTTTCAGTTCATTAGTTTAGTAAACAACTCAAAATACATGCCCACCCAAAGTTAATCATACTAATTAATTCACGACAAGTCCCTTGGGTTCGACTAACCCGGATTACCGGATATTACTACACTCGACAGCCGTACACTTGCGGTTGGATCGTGTCAAGTTTTTGGCGCCGTTGCCGGGGACTTCGGTTGAATTGATTAGGACTGTTAACTTTAGGGATTTTATCTTTCTGTATTTATTTATTTATTTGTTAATCTCACCGGCTCCCTAGAAAATTATTTTACAGATAACTTGGTGGTCATGTGGGGGCAAAATTATTATGGGCAATATTCAGGCTATTCACCGTACTACTCCTATGGAGATTTTTACACTCCTCCTCCTTGCAATCAAGAAGATGAGCATATGAAAGAAATATTGAAGCTCATGCTAGTAAAAAGGGACAGAATGGAGGAAGGGCTGGATAAGATGGAGGAAACTGTCATGCGTCATGGACAACAACTTTCAGAACTTTCTCGTGCATATGCAAACAATGACAATGGGCCAATCAACATCATTCCTGACTTCGTTGAGGAGTGCGAAGAGGAAGACGAAGAACTCCCAGAGATCTATGTTTATAATATTGTCCATCATGAAGTAATAGATCCTCTGGTCGCTTCAGACTCAGATTCGGACTCAGATTGGGATGATATTGTGAAGCCTATACAACTTGTGCCTCGCATAATTCCGGATCCATGGCATGAATGGGAGAGTGTGGACATCGCAAGCTTATGGCCCACTGAAGATATTTTCTTTGAGGAAGAAAGTCATGAAGCTAAGGAATTACTGCATGGAGATATTTGCAAGGACATGTATCAAGAAGTTCCTCCGCCTAGTCCATATCTCTTGGAGATCATAAAATTGGGCGAATCACACGAGGAAGAGAAAAGACCCCAATTTTACGCAATACATGACTTGCCACCCGTGATTCCGAGACAAGAGCTAGGGAAGGAAGCAGGAAAGTCAGAACTTATTGTTGAAGCCGCTCCACCTGAGATGCTATATTCAAATGGCCTATCCTCGACGACTGTAATTTTGAAGAATTGGAAGAAGAAGAAGAAGAAGAAGAAGAAGAAGAAGAAGAAGAAGAAGAAGAAGAAGAAGAAGAAGAAGAAGAAGAAGAAGAAGAAGAAGAAGAAGAAGAAGAAGAAGAAGAATAAGAGGAGAGGTACAAGGGATCATGATGGGGTGAATGAATTCTCGAGAAGACCGGTGATCAAGGAGTGGAAGCACAGAAAGAAGAAATTTTTTCAGGCCATCTTCTACAATTTTGTTGCGCCATACGCATCCCATGCATGCTCACTTGAGAAGAGACAAAGAGAGAAGCGATGGTGGAAGAAGAAAAAGTGGAGAGAAAAATCTCCTTAAACATCTTTTGAGGTAACTGGGTCGGGTCGTCGACCTTAAATTACACGACGCTTGTTGGGAGGTAACCCAACCTATTTATTTGCTTCAATTTAGTTGTGTTTTTAAATTCTGTTGTTTTATTATGTTATTTAGAGAGATGAGAGAGAGGGACTAATGATTTTTCCTAAGTGACATATTTGAGCAGGATATGGGAGAGTCTACCTCGGTGTGCCACGTCACACACGACCTTTATGGTGACTAGTGTATGCGAGTTGGGGATTCTTCAGACATGGATTTTAGTAGAGGAGGGCAGTCGACCCCGGTGTGCGAGTACACATTGACTGTAAAAGGAGCATGGTGGCACCACTACTGTGCTTGGGGACTGCTTGGCGTGATTTCGTCCCCACCCTTGAGGTGGTTGTGAGTATCTTTTTCTCTTGCTAAATTTTGTGTTTATTTTATATAAGTATGTCATAGCTCCATCTCATCTACTGGCCTTCCACATTGATTGATGAGTCCTATACCAAATCTCTAAATTCGTTGAGGACAACGAAACATTCAATGTGGGGGTGATTTATCTGTTTGCTAGCCATAGTGTCTTGCATAGCCAGTTACATGTAGGATGTGTTTAGTTCATATTGTGAGTCAGTATTGTGTTTTATGTTGAGTTTTTATTTATATTGTCGTGTTGTGTACGATAGATTTATATTTGATTTGCACATTTACATAATTGAGTCTACCCACCAAAAGTTGAGTTGTGTTGTGTCAAATTTTTTTCGTGTCAAAGCCTTGCATATAGAGTTAGGATATTGTGAAAAATAAAAAAATGAAAAAAAATGAGAAAAAGAGAAAATTCATAAAAATTGAAAATTTTAAAAATTTGAGAAAAGGCAATTTAGGATCTTGAAACTGAAGAGAGCTTAGTGAATGAATCCTTTTGAGTAGGAAGTGCCGTAGTAGGACAAATATATTTCCATGAGTATTCAGTGTAGAGGTTTCACTAAGGATGTCTCGGGAATTTTTGGAAGTTGTGAAAGAATGACATGTAAAGTATATCTAAGTTTCCTATAGTGTGCTAATTAGATTGAGTTTTGCTTGTAGCTGAATATTCTGTTTTCAAGTGGAAACTGTAGGGTTTTGAATCATGGATCGCGCAAACGGAAGCATAATCAAACAAACAACCATGCAAAACCCTCCAAGGATCACAAGTCTAGATGCATAACGATAGTGAAGGTAAGAAATCATAAACACACCTTTGGGTTCTCCTTGATGACTTCAAACGCGAATAGTGTCACGTTCTCTATAGTTGATCCACGCCTAGAGTTGTTCCTAGATCTCCAATCTCCTTGGTGCTAGCCCGGATTGAAAGGAGGGTGAAGAAATCACGCAAAACGAGACACCAAAAGGGGGCTCGGCCCTTTGTGGCGTCGGGGACAAGGGGGCGGCGGCAATAGGGGGCGGCGTCCCTCTTTGCTTGCTCTCTCTCTCCTTTGTTCTCTCCTACTCTTGTTATGTTCTCACTAGAGCATAAAGTGTGTAGGGAAGGAAGGAGGAGGGTCCTTTATATAGTCCAACAACTCCTTGTCAACTACCTAAAGGACTTATTCTAGTCCTACTAGAGTTCAATTTAGTCCCTTCCTTGCAAATTAGTCCCTACTAAGTTTGCAAGGGTTTGCAAAGTGATCCTTCTAATTAATTAATCCAATTAATCAATTCCACAATCTAGTACAACTCTATATAGCGTGTGACCCCATAGGTTCTATCTAGTTGGTAGCAACTCTTTGCTAATATGGAGCGGTTTCTAGCAAAACATCCATTCTAGCCAACTAATAGAATAGTCATCTAGACAACCTTGTACAAGT
Source organism: Linanthus parryae (assembly GCA_023055425.1). NCBI lineage: Eukaryota > Viridiplantae > Streptophyta > Magnoliopsida > Ericales > Polemoniaceae > Linanthus > Linanthus parryae. Next base: position 75,380,605 of record JALGPY010000006.1, on the reverse strand, counting down.
AATTGTCTCATCCCTTTGCCTCCATATCCGGATTGGACACGAGACATACAAGTCACACTCGTATATCCAATCCCTAGTTTCTCGATCCATGGAATAGCCTTATTCATGCAAATAACATCAATATCCCATATATTGATTTATTTGAGTCTGGCCAGACATTCTATAAGCACTATCCTCGAGTGGCCTTGGATATTTGCTCCCGTTATGTGGGAGGGGCAAATCCTCTCTACGTCCACTACGATCTCTAAGCTTGCTTCTCATTGTATCCAGTACACGCCTTTATAACTACCCAGTTACGGTGTAGCGTTTAACGCTACCAAGATCACAATGATCCACAACTAGAATATCTAGTGACTTCAAGTCTAAGGATGACAATACCATTGTACCTGAGAAGCACTTGTGACTCAACATAACGTGTATGTAGCCTTCTCGGTAATGGGTCAATCCAGTGCAACATTCCGTAATGCACACCTATGTGTTGGATCGTGATATCTCCATATCAATCCAACCCCATACTAGTCTATAGATGATTGTCCCATTTAATCATTATACTTGACTAGGGATATTTAAGATAAACAACACAATTGTAAATCTAAGGACTTCATTATATTAAATATCCAATAAATAATAAATGAATTTCTAGCCAATTACAAATTCATACTAAACTAGATTGCCTCTAGGGCATCTATTCCAACAGTCTCCCACTTGCACTAGAGCCAATCTGGCGCATCTCGTATGCCCATACTCCTAGTGTGCCCTTCATGCTTCCACTGCGTGAGAGGCTTTGTAAGCGGGTCTGACAGATTATCATCTGTAGGAATCTTGCATATCCGAACGTCTCCTCTATCGATAATATCTCGAATCAGATGAAACTTCCTGAGCACATGCTTGGACTTCTGGTGCGATCTAGGTTCCTTTGATTGCGCGATCGCCCCAGTGTTGTCACAGAACAACTCCACTGGATCCGCAATGCTAGGGACCACACCAAGTTCAGAAACAAACTTTCTGATCCAAACAGCCTCCTTTGCTGCGCCATTTGCAGCAATGTACTCAGCCTCTGTTGTAGAATCAGCTACCGTCTCTTGCTTGGAACTCTTCCAGCTCACCGCTGCTCCATTCAGGCAAAACACATATCCCGACTGTGATCTAAAGTCATCTCTATCGGTTTGGAAGCTTGCATCAGTGTAACCCCTTACACGCAACTCTTCCTCACCGCCAAACATCAAGAAAGCATCCTTAGTTCTTCTCAAGTACTTTAGGATGTTCTTGACAGCAATCCAGTGACTCTCACCTGGATTGGATTGGTATCTGCTTGTCATACTCAAGGCATATGACACATCTGGTCTAGTACATAACATGGCATACATGATGGATCCTATGGCCGAGGCATAGGGAATCCTACTCATGCGTTCCTTCTCAATCTCATTGGAAGGACAACCACTCTTCGAAAGAGTGATTCCATGTGACATGGGCAAGAATCCCTTCTTGGAATCTTGCATGTTGAACCGTTTCAACACCTTGTCAATATATGTACTTTGACTTAGGCCTAGCAACCTCTTAGATCTATCTCTATAGATCTTTATACCAAGTATATAGGCTGCTTCCCCTAAGTCTTTCATTGAGAAACACTTTCCTAGCCAATCTTTCACAGATTGTAGCATGGGAATGTCGTTTCCAATGAGCAGTATGTCATCCACATACAAGACCAGAAAAGCTACAGAGCTCCCACTAACCTTCTTGTAGACACAAGACTCATCTTCGTTTCTGATGAAGCCAAACTCTTTGACCACTTCATCAAAACGTCGATTCCAACTCCTAGAAGCTTGCTTCAATCCATAAATGGATCGTTGCAGCTTACAGACTTTGTTGGCTTGCTTTGGATCCTCAAAACCCTCCGGCTGTATCATATACACGTCCTCGAGGAGATTCCCATAAAGGAATGCTGTTTTGACATCCATCTGCCAAATCTCATAGTCGTAGTATGCTGCAATTGCAAGTAGGATTCGGATGGATTTGGTCATTGCGACTGGTGAAAAGGTTTCATCATAGTCAATACCATGAATCTGTCTGAATCCTTTGGCCACCAATCGGCCCTTATAGGTAATCACATTACCATCCATGTCGATCTTCTTCTTGAAGACCCACTTGCACCCTATGGGCCGCGCCCCATCAGGTGGTTCCACCAAAGTCCATACTTTGTTGGTATACATGGATTCCATCTCGGATCTCATGGCCTCAAGCCACTTCTGTGAGTCTGGGCCATTCATGGCCTCCTCATAGGTAGTAGGCTCATCATCTATGAGCATCGTGTCACCGGAATCAGTTACGAGAAGTCCGTACCTCTCGGGTTCCTGGCGCACTCTACTAGATCTACGAAGCTCTTGTGTTACCTGAACAGGTGGATCCACAACTGCTTGTGATTCCTGTTCATGTTCCATAATCGGTTCAGTGATTTGTGGTTCTTGAACTTCTTCAAGTTCTACATTCCTCCCACTTGCTTCTTTAGAGACAAACTCTCTTTCTAGAAATACGCCGGTCCGAGCAACAAACACTTTGTTCTCGGTTGGATTGTAGAAGTAGTATCCCTTAGTTTCCTTAGGGTATCCCACAAATTTACACTTATCCGATTTAGGCCCTAGCTTGTCTGATTGTAAACGTTTTACATAGACATCGCAGCCCCAAATCCTCATGAACGACAGTGTGGGACGCCTCCCACTCCACATCTCATATGGTGTCTTCATGACTGATTTAGATGGAACACGGTTAATGGTAAAAGCTGCACTTAATAGAGCGTAGCCCCAAAATGATAATGGAAGATCGGTTTGACACATCATAGACCGAACCATATCCAATAGGGTTCGATTCCTCCTCTCGGACACGCCATTCCATTGTGGCGTTCCGGGTGGAGTGAGTTGGGACACGATCCCACACTCTCTAAGATAGTCGTCAAACTCTTGGCTCAAGTATTCTCCTCCACGATCCGATCGTAGAGCCTTGATACTTTTGCCAAGTTGCTTCTCTACTTCATTCTTGAATTCTTTGAACACTTCAAAGGATTCGGATTTTGCCCTCATAAGGTACACAAATCCATATCTACTGTAATCATCAGTAAACGTAATGAAGTAGACATAACCACCCCTGGCTGGCGTGGCAAATGGCCCACACACATCGGTATGTATGAGCGCCAATTGCTCACTAGTCCTCTCACCTTTCTTATTGAAAGGGGACTTTGTCATTTTTCCCAATAAACAAGCCTCACATGTCTCATATGATTCAAAATCAAATGAGTCCAGCAATCCATCCTTATGGAGTCTAGATACACGTTTCTCATTTATGTGGCCTAAACGACAGTGTCATAGATAAGCAGGATTTAAATCATTTATTTTAATCCGCTTGGTATTAATGTTGTAGACAGGATTACTTAGATCAAGGACATAAAGTCCATTAAATAATTGCGCACTAAAATAGTGAATATTATTCAAATAAAAGGAACAACAATTGTTCTTTATTGAAATAATAAAACCTTCCTTGTCCAAACAAGAAATAGAAATAATGTTTCTGCTCATAGCAGGCACAAAATAGCAATTATTTAATTCTAAAACTAATCCTGAAGGCAGAGATAGCTCGCAAACGCCTATGGCCAACGCAGCAACCTTTGCTCCATTCCCAACGCGCAGATCTACCTCCCCTTTAGCCAATCTTTTACTTCTCTTTAGATCCTGCATATTTCGACAAATATGAGATCCACATCCAGTATCTAATACCCATGATGTAGAGACAGTTAAATTGACATCTACAACAAAAATACCTGGTGGTGGTGGAATCACTATTCCAAGCCTTTTGTCCTCCAGATATTTTGGGCAGTTCCTCCTCCAGTGTCCAGGTTGACTACAGTAGTGACATTCACCCTTAGTCACGACCTTGGCAATGGCACCAACAGGCTTAAGGGCTTGTTCTTTGGACTTGGTAACTGACTTGCCTTTGCCCTTGGAGGAAGAGGCAAACTTTTTACCCTTTCCTTTATGCACCATCATAATGGCTTTGCCCTTACCCTTATTGATGCTCTGTTCAGCCGTCCTCAACATGTTGAGCAAATCTGGCAGTGGTTTAACGATCTCGTTCATGTTATAGTTCATAATGAACTGTCCATAACTCTCGGGCAACGATTGCAACACGAGATCGGTTGCCAACTCTTGGCCGACCGGGAACCCAAGCCGGGCGAGATTCTCCAAGTACCCGATCATTCGGAGTACGTGGGGTCCCACCGGGTTCCCTTCTGCCAGATGACATTTGAACAGTGCCTTTGAGACCTCATACCTCTCTACCCTCGCCTGCTCTTGGAAGAGCTGCTTTAGATGTTCGATCATATCGACAGCATTCATGTTCTCATGTTGCTTCTGAAGCTCAGAGGTCATGGTGCAAAGCATTAGGCAGGCCGCATCATTAGCGTCATCAACACGCTTTTGATACGCCTTTAAGGCAGCAGGTGTCTGATTCTCTGGACCTTCTGGAACTTGCTCTTCTATTGCGTACAGCTTCTTTTCTTGCTTGAGAACAATTCTCAAGTTTCTGTACCAATCGAGAAAGTTGGTTCCTGAGAGCTTGTCCTTCTCAAGGACAGATCGTAGGGAATGTTGTGAACTCGATGAGTTGTTTGCCATTTGGAATTCTACAAAAGGAAAATACGCAAGTTTTAGTATTTGTGAATTTTTGACTATATTTAATAATGGCTAGTTTATTAAATATAGCTCCCACTATTTTACTACGGATTAATAACCCTCAAGATATTAATGCGGAAAATATCCTTATATTTTCTAGTGGGCCAAGATCCATCTTTTTCATCTCCTTATGAGCTTGCTTTGGCAAGTCACCCATAATTCGATTACTTCTTAGGTAGGAACAATTCCAATTGCATCCCATATGCAACTCTTGGTTCAATTGGGCAAATAACTCCTTATTTATCCATCCTTATGGATAATCCCAATTGATTGCCTCTAGGTTTCTTAATCAAATTAATAGCCTAGTTGTGTTCAACCTCTTATCTAAACAATTGCACATTGTTACGTGCCATCGCATTCCATCATTATGAACCAAGTCGCCATGCTTTGGCACGCACGAACTTGATAAATAATGATGATAATGAGTGTTTAAATAACGAGAAGGCAAGAACACAATATTTAAAATTTGAGGGATTTTTTTTCAATTTTAATTATTTTGTTGATCAATATCAACTAATCTATCTTTTTGAGTTTGGGCACAACTCCAAATAATAGATCCGGGTTGTCTAATTATCTTATTATCCTAATTGCATGCATCATCCATACACCAACCACACAAATAATAAGACAATAAATAAACAACCACAAAACAGAAATTAAACGTGATGTGGATATGGCCTTTTCTAGACTAAGATAATTCCAAGCCAATGGAATTATCTATGAACCCTAAACAAACACATCTCCATGCGTCTTGATCTTTTGGTCCATCCTTCATAGTCATGTGGTGTGCTCCATGCTCCATGCTCCATCTTTGTGGCTCCTTTGGCTTTGGGCTTCTTTTCTCCAATCTTGACTAACAATCTATTTTATCTAGCACTAGCTAATATCTATACTAAATAAAATAAATCTCACAAGTTGAGAAAAAAAATTGGCACGCAGGCCATAAAACCCTAATTAATTATTACAATTAATTGATCAGCTCGCAGGCCGTAAAACCAAACCACAAAATTAAACATCCACATCAAACCACATCCTAAGGCCATATCCAATCACCATGCGATTTGCACATAAACAGTTAAAATCCAATTTTAACGCGCTTGGTCAATTTTAATTGATTTTAGGATTTCTAGGGTTAAAACGGTCCATGGGCCCAACAATCCAATTGCCCGGGCCCAAATAAGTGAACCATAAAGCCTAGGGCCGGCCCGGCCCAAAACCCGCAAGCTAGCCCGCGGGTTAGGGCCGCCCGGCCCCTTAGGGCGCCAAGCTTGGGCGGCAAGCAAGGGGGCGGTCCCCTAGGGGGCCGAACCTCCTTGTGGAGGTTGTTTCCAAAACAACCTCCTTGCTTGGAGCCCAAGTTTGGTTGTTTCCTTGTTGTGGGAGAACTCCTTCTTCCCCAAGGATGCCCAAACCCTAGATCTAAGATCCTAAAATTTCTCAAACTCACCAATTCATGCATCCAATGCAATAATTGGGTCTTGTTATGATTAATTCTTTGACAAATTGCATCCAATGCTTGATTTGTCTTGTTTTACGCGATAAACAACAAATTAAGGTGTAAAACAACAAGAATGTAACACATAAACTACGTTTATGCTCTATGACCTGTGGCTCTGATACCACTGTAGGGTTTTGAATCATGGATCGCGCAAACGGAAGCATAATCAAACAAACAACCATGCAAAACCCTCCAAGGATCACAAGTCTAGATGCATAACGATAGTGAAGGTAAGAAATCATAAACACACCTTTGGGTTCTCCTTGATGACTTCAAACGCGAATAGTGTCACGTTCTCTATAGTTGATCCACGCCTAGAGTTGTTCCTAGATCTCCAATCTCCTTGGTGCTAGCCCGGATTGAAAGGAGGGTGAAGAAATCACGCAAAACGAGACACCAAAAGGGGGCTCGGCCCTTTGTGGCGTCGGGGACAAGGGGGCGGCGGCAATAGGGGGCGGCGTCCCTCTTTGCTTGCTCTCTCTCTCCTTTGTTCTCTCCTACTCTTGTTATGTTCTCACTAGAGCATAAAGTGTGTAGGGAAGGAAGGAGGAGGGTCCTTTATATAGTCCAACAACTCCTTGTCAACTACCTAAAGGACTTATTCTAGTCCTACTAGAGTTCAATTTAGTCCCTTCCTTGCAAATTAGTCCCTACTAAGTTTGCAAGGGTTTGCAAAGTGATCCTTCTAATTAATTAATCCAATTAATCAATTCCACAATCTAGTACAACTCTATATAGCGTGTGACCCCATAGGTTCTATCTAGTTGGTAGCAACTATTTGCTAATATGGAGCGGTTTCTAGCAAAACATCCATTCTAGCCAACTAATAGAATAGTCATCTAGACAACCTTGTACAAGTAATTGTCTCATCCCTTTGCCTCCATATCCGGATTGGACACGAGACATACAAGTCACACTCGTATATCCAATCCCTAGTTTCTCGATCCATGGAATAGCCTTATTCATGCAAATAACATCAATATCCCATATATTGATTTATTTGAGTCTGGCCAGACATTCTATAAGCACTATCCTCGAGTGGCCTTGGATATTTGCTCCCGTTATGTGGGAGGGGCAAATCCTCTCTACGTCCACTACGATCTCTAAGCTTGCTTCTCATTGTATCCAGTACACGCCTTTATAACTACCCAGTTACGGTGTAGCGTTTAACGCTACCAAGATCACAATGATCCACAACTAGAATATCTAGTGACTTCAAGTCTAAGGATGACAATACCATTGTACCCGAGAAGCACTTGTGACTCAACATAACGTGTATGTAGCCTTCTCGGTAATGGGTCAATCCAGTGCAACATTCCGTAATGCACACCTATGTGTTGGATCGTGATATCTCCATATCAATCCAACCCCATACTAGTCTATAGATGATTGTCCCATTTAATCATTATACTTGACTAGGGATATTTAAGATAAACAACACAATTGTAAATCTAAGGACTTCATTATATTAAATATCCAATAAATAATAAATGAATTTCTAGCCAATTACAAATTCATACTAAACTAGATTGCCTCTAGGGCATCTATTCCAACAGAAACTTGTGGTCTCTTGTTGATCTGGGGTGGACCTTCGTGTAGAGTTGGTTTCATGTGGTACGGTTGCCTCAGCCTAAGTGAAGTTGAGGGGCGTACACCACCATCCCTTACGGTGGTCACAAGAGTTAACCGAAAAAGCCCACGCTCTTTATGCTCTACTGCACGGTTGTAAAAAACGAGGAGGAAAGAAAAGAAAATGAGAAAATCTGAAAATAAAAAAAAAAAAAAACGAGAAAAAAAAAGTGTGCTTCAAGGAGAAACAACCTAATGTGCTTCCGGTCACACGGAAAATTTGGATTCCATCCAAGTAGAGCTTAGAGAGGAAAACTAGAGTCAAGCCTTATTTCACAGGAGTTGTGACTCCCTTCACTGGGACAATTTGCATATAAACGCAATAAAGGCTAAGAGGGTCTGAAAACCTCAGATGGTTCGGCGAAGAAAGGATACAGTTAAATTTGATCTGACTTAGATCCAATGAAGCTTAGGACGTGCTTGTGTCTTGGTTTGAATTGGTTGAAGAAAGGGGACACCTTATTGATCTTTTGCATAGAATCATTTTTTATTTCAAATTCTTGCTGCGTGTATATGAATTTCAAAAAGGATTAGTGAAAGCTTGATGATTTTCAGTTGATGAGAGGGAGATTGCCTATTCTTCCCAAAAAGAGAGAAATTGTATGTTTTAAATAATTGTAAGATCGAGTCTAGAATTGCATTTGCATCATATTGCTGCATTGTTGTGTCGTTAGTCGAATTGAGTCGTTTGTGTCTTGTCGGCTAGTAAACAGATGAATGCCCTATATGAGACTTTGCTCGGGACGCGCAAATGGTAAGTGTGGGGGTATTTGATAACTCCTTAGTTGGAGTCATCTTTCGTATGTAATACATTGCTATTTATGTGCGTTTCGGTGAAAAGTTATGGAATTTAGGCCAATTCTTGTGAAGAATGAGTTTGTTGTGATTTATTGCTAGTCCGGGCGTTTCTATGCGTTTTTAGATGTTATTTGTCAAATATAATCGCTTGGTATGCTTGCTCATATTTTCATGATAGGAAAGGACGATAAACGATTGCTATGAGGCATGAAACGAACTTCGGAAGATGAGAAAAGCTCAAGAATGGCCAAGAAGAATGAGGAGAGGCAAAGTTAGAGGAGCAAAAGTGACCAGCCTTCACTATCTTGATGATATCTTGAGTTCTACAAGACCTGATATAGAGTGACTGGTTCCAAATGAAATTAGACTCAATTAGATTTCCAACGGTAGGTCACGGAGCTCAATCAAAGGCCGGACGAGAAAGATATGGTCCGCCGAAGATGACGCAAAAACGAAGAAGAGCTGGAAAAGTTCACTGGACGAGTCTTCAGTATTCGGGCTATATCTGGAGTTACATATACAATTTTGGAGCAAGGCCTACGCCATTAGAAAGTAGACATTCAGGGCTTTCCAACGATATAAGATGGGCCCAAACCGAAGTCCGGATGAGGTAGAAAAGGCCCACGCAAGATCAGATTATGAAATCTGTCCGAGAATTGCAAACTAGAGGGCTGAATTGCAAATTCGGCCAAGTTTCATTAAAAATCGTGCCTAGCCCTATACATGACGATTTTTAGGACCTAAAGGCAGGAGTAGGCTGCTGGAGACAAAGAAGAACACATTGGAGGAAGGCTTGGAGCTTGGAGTTTGTCGCGAGAGCGAGGATTCCATCGTTTGATCTCTCTTCTCTATCTTTTTCATTGTTTTTGTTCATGAACAACATAAACTTCATCTTGTTACTCATGAATCTCAGTAGCTAAGTTCATTATCGGGATATCTCGTAGGAAACTAGGGTTTTATCACTACGTTTGGTGATTTATGGATTTGCTCTCATGCAATTATGCTTAATTGATGAATTTTTGTCTAGTTATGTGTATTTTATGCTTTTCATCTATCTTTTCTATTAGTAGACGTATTAATAGGATTGTGTTAGGTTGTGAATGATAGAGGAATCTACGTTCGCCCGGAAACTTGAAATACACACTAGCCGTATCTAGGGTTGAGGAATCTTGCTAGTTAGCTAAGAACAAAGAGTAAAATAAATATCGTAATGCGTGCTTAAACTTGAGTATACTAGAGGATTCAGCTGTGAGAGTTTAAGTATAGTTATTGGTTGAGACATCTTCAATATAATTATGCTCGTTTGACTAGAACAAAGAATCATCGTGTTAGTAGAACGTAAATCCATCGTAGTGTGAAATACCTAGTGATCCTAGAGAAATCCTGATACTTGTCTCTCTTATTAATCTCAACATTTAAATATTTGATTTGTCTTTTCAGTTCATTAGTTTAGTAAACAACTCAAAATACATGCCCACCCAAAGTTAATCATACTAATTAATTCACGACAAGTCCCTTGGGTTCGACTAACCCGGATTACCGGATATTACTACACTCGACAGCCGTACACTTGCGGTTGGATCGTGTCAACGGGGTTTTAGAAAACCACGGAAAGAAAACAGTAACTAGTATTCTGAGTGAACAGTTAAGTAAAAGTAAATTAATAAGGTAAACAAGTTATGCAGTTGATCAAAGTTTAAATTTGAAGTAGCTAGGGGAATTGATTTAAAAACAGTGTGATGTCGGATGATCAAGCTAACAAAGATAATTTTCAGAAAACCATGTTCCTGACCAACAATGAAGAAACCCAGCTTCAAGTCAATTTTTTAACACAAAGCCAAGTATTAAGTAAAGAACATTTTCTCTTAGCCATGATACTGGAGTTTTCAACCAATTCAGCCTTATACAACAGATTCAAAATCCCACTACCCGTAAAACTTTAAAGACTATATTCACAACCAAAAAGGAAGAAAAAAACCAACGGGACAACTACATCTTACGTGTTGACACCCCTAGTGGGCTCACATGACTCATGATAGTAGTAGTAGTGCCTAATGCTGGGTACAGCTTAGGTACACATCTGACTCTGAGAGACATATACTACCATACCCTAAAGCCTCCTATAAAGTGGAGGTGAGGAGACTTGCAGTGCCGCTACCACAAAACCCCGAGCCCAGATCAGAACCTGACATGAAGACCTTATTGCAGTTGTATATCTCAGAAATCATTTGCAAGTAAGGGAGTTCAATAATAAATCTCAAATTTCCTTTTTCAAATTGAAAACTTCAGTTTCAGTTTGTAGATATTCACAGTTAAGAAATGTCAAGTAAGACTGCTCACGTGACAGCCAATAGTAGACTAACACTCATCTAACAGAGACTATATTCTATTGCAGTTGTATCTACACATTTAAGTGTATTTTCTATCAACAAGTAACCTCTATACGAGCTGATGTGCAATTGTGCAATGCGTTGCAGTTATTCATGCGAAGTTACCAATTGACCCTCTATGTCTCAGTCTTGTCCAGTACTTTCCTAAAATGGACCTAAAGCCCCCCAAATCATGCTTATACATTAGCTAACAAGAACTCTAAGTCATGGAAATGAAATTATGCTGAAATTCTACAACTCTTACTTAATTGCATACATAACCTACATTGCTAAAACTACAATTACACTTCTACATTTGACTTTGGTCAACTTCAACCCAAGTTACCCTAAACTGACTCCAAATATCATATAACTTCATACACAACCAAACAAGTGGGCTTAAGATAGGAATTTCACCACATATGTGATTCTAGGAAATTAGTAAATTGCCCTTCCTATACAGCTTCGTCAAACCCAGGCTTCGAAAAAGTCAACTTACCCCAAATTTAACACACAAACCCAAAATCACATTTTAAACAACTTTCATAAACAACTCTAAGGTCAAAAGGGCCTTTTAACGGATAAAATTAACAAGTCAATTAGAAGAGGAAGTCCACTCTAAAAGAGTCAACTTATTAGCCAAATTCTAATCAATTGAGAAGGAAATTAAGAAAAATGAAAATGGGAATTTGTAGATGTTTGATCATTCAAAAACACCAAATAATCACTAAGATACAAGAGGTTATATTTGGTTTGAAATCTTGCTTTGAACACTTAAGTTTTCGAACGAGTTTCATAACTTCAATGCAACAAGTTGAACTTAATTGTTGAGAAATTCAGAGAGATTTGGAGCATGGCTTAGAGAAGATGAAATGAAGTACTCATCACTGTGTTTACATTGAATAAAACAAAACTGGGTTTTATTAAGTATACAACAAGCAATGATCAATTGAAAACGACTGCTTTAACTCAAGTTCTTACACCTGGTCTATTTTCAGGACTAATAGTTTTAAGTTTTCAAGACAGTAGTTTGTACGAAAACTTTGAGATCAAGGTTTGAGACAAAAAATGTATGGATTTGAAGATAGACTACAAAAAAAAGTAAATAGAAGTCTAAAACATCAAGTAATCAGCAAGTTATGATGCATGAAAGTCAGCCAAAATTCTAAGTACAAATTCTTGATGGTGCCAATTTCAGGGGCTTGAGAGATGATACAGAGCAAATAAACAACATGGAAGTTGTAGTATGACAAGCAGAGAACTATCGAAACAACCAAGTTGTCACTCAATCTGTAGAATGAGCTCATGAATAGAGTATGTTTATTGTCGAAAAACGATGTCAAGAATTTTATTTACGCAATTGCCAAAAAAGTTCCAATAATACGGTGAATTTAATTATGTAATCCAAATTTCCAACCAAGCCAAGCCACCATACCCGGTATGGTTAGCCATACCATGGTACACATTAAAGAATATTAGTCAATAACTAGTGCTCTAGTGACATTGGCAAACAATCCTCATCAACATTTTTCACTGCAGAGTTTTCCTTATGAATACCGTGAAAGAAAATCAAGATCGTGAATAGTCGAACATAAAATTCACTTATGCACTTTGATAGTCATGGTAAGATGGAAAATATTTACGTAAAATATAATTAAGCATAAGCCGTCTGATCCACCCAATCCAAACCAAATCGTTTTCATGGTTTTGGTTGGTATTTTAGGTAGTCGGTGTGATATTGGTTTACATTTATTGAATCCAATCATATATGGTTCGGATGCTAATTGTTCTCTCAAACTTCCCAAACCGGCCCGTGTACGCCCATGTCTGATGTATAGGGGATTGCTATGGAACAGGGAGCTAGTTAGTCATCAGGGGTTACAGGACTCCGATGATCATCATTAAAAAACTCTCAAATTTTGTGTAAACCTAACCCCAAGGCGTAGCCCTAGTGGATGAGGCTTGAGATTTTAAGCTTAGGTCTCAAGTTCGAATCCTACAAACGCTAGTTATTCTCGAGGCCACTCGGATTGACATGGATATCTAAACTGTAGATATACTCTAAGACTACGTGGATTTGTCGAGATGTGCGTAAACTGATCCAGACACCACGAAAAGTTTCCTAAAAAAGAACTCCCGCATGAGGATGCGAGTGTAATTGATATAGAAAATAAGGGTGTTTGTGAAATTAAAGGATGTTTAGCGTCATTAAAGAGCAGAAATTAGGGCGTTGGTGTATTTCTTCACTGTGTGGAACACATAATTAATTTTCTAAAGACGACCCCTCTCCTTGTTCTTCTTCACATACGTTTCTCTTCTCTTCTCTCTCTCGTTCTCTCTGTCTGCGTCTCCGAAACTTAAACAGAAACTTGTAGTTCTCTCTCGCACGCCCCACCTTCTCTCCCCCATATTTGCCCTAATTCGCGTTTTCCATCTCAATCCCCACAACACTCGACTCTCATCGTCTCCGTCACATCTCAACCCCATTACTTCCATCAACAACAATCCATCTATCTCAATAGCTTTTTGGCGGTTATTCGAACGCTTAGGGTTTTCTGGGATCGTTCTTCGCCGGAGCACCTCGTCTTGTGTATCGGAGGTAGGGTTTCGTGTTTATTTATTGCTCTCTGAATCGATTTATTTTTTTGCCGAATTTAATTATGCTTAAGGATTTCCGCTGCCGAATCGATGGGGTTTGGGAATTTTGTTGTGAAATTTCGAGCTTGTTCAGTTTTTTCTTAGGGTTTAATTGCTCTGGATGATGCATAGAATTGGTTAGAATAGAGAGTTTTGATATATTTTTTTTGGTCTTTTTAGTTATTGAGTTTGTCTTGTAATTGTGGTTTGTTGTTGGCCCAATGCGGATTTTCTGAGTGTGGTGTGTTTGTGCAGGAATCTGGCTTTTGTGGAATATGGAGGCTTGAAGAAGGGTAATCGACACGCTGTGATTACACTCAATTTGTCTTGCATTTGGTGTGTTCTCCTCCTGCTACTCTGAAGATTGGTTTATTATAATACTCCTTCTGAAGGATTTGAAGTGTTTGTTTGCGTGGGGGTGGGGGGAATTGGAGTTTGTAGACAAGAAACTGAGATTAGTCTCGAGATTCTTACGGAGCAGGCTGAATTCTACGTGGACGCCTGAAGTTAAGGCAACTTAGTGGCTTCTGTTTCAAATGTTATAATGTTCACTTCTAATGGAAAGAAGTGAACCCACTTTGATTCCAGAATGGTTGAGATGTTCTGGAAGTGCCAGTGGGGGTGGCAATTCAGCCCACCATTTTGCTTCTCATCCAGGTACAACTCTCATTGATATAATTTAGCTTTACACTCTGTTTATTATTTGTCATGGGGTTGTAAATATCTGTGAATCCTTCATCTAGGTGTTCTTTCTTCAGCAAACTCCAGTAGGAATAAATGTTCTAGAAGTACAAGCGACAAAGATTATAATCGGTCTACTTTTGAGCGATCGTCTTCATCCAATTTTCGTCGTAGCACAGGAAGTAATGGTTCCCCTAAGCACCCCTATAGTAGTTTCACTCGGAGTCATCGTGATAAAATCCGTGAGAAAGAGAAGGAGAGGTCTTTTGGGGATTTCTGGGACCATGAGAGTTCTGACCCACTTAGTAGTATCTTAATTAGTAGGGGTGAAAAGGATACCTTGAGGCGCTCTCGTTCATTGGTCTATAGAAAACCTGGTGAGGCTTACCCCCAAAGAGCAGTGAGCTCAAGTAACGGGGGCAACCACAATCATAATATTACCAATGGTGTTCTTTCCCGAGGGGCTGTTACGGGTAGCATCCAGAAAACTTCATTTGAAAAAGATTTTCCATCCCTTGGGACTCTAGAGAAGCAAGGAATGCAAGATGTAGGAAGAGTTTCTTCACCTGGTTTGAGCTCAGCTGTCCAGTGCTTGCCTATTGGCAATACGGGGTTGATAGGTGGTGAGGGTTGGACCTCTGCGTTGGCAGAGGTGCCTACAATAATTGGCAGCAATAGTATGGGCCATACATCTGTACAGCAGAGTGTTCCTGTAACCCCTGCCGCTCCAATGGCAGGTCTTAATATGGCTGAAGCACTGTCTCAGGCTCCATCTCGAGCCCGCACTGCTCCCCAGGTAAGTTGTAATTCTTTTTGTTTAAAGTTTGATGATCAGTCCAAGGTATTTTCATTGAAAAGATATATTTTGGATATATTTACAGCTACCGGATAAGACACAAAGGCTTGAGGAGTTGGCTTTAAAGCAATCCAGGCAATTAATACCAATGACGCCCTCAGCACCTAAAGGCCTGGTAAGTTTATTTGCTTTATTGATGTTGTCTTATATATATGATATATACACGTGTCGAAAGGCACTGTCCAACTTAAGATATTCAAATTCAATTGATTTTTCTACATTCATTAATGTAAATCACATTTCTTTTAAATAATTATTTTTCTTGTTTTGGTGCATATCATCTAGAGGTGTCCTGGCTTTGTTTGAATAGCAGTAGTCATTAAGGAGGTTTTTTTCTCGAATAGTAATAACTTATCTTGTTTTGATGAGGGCCTTAACCCTTCCTTAGAGAACTTCGGTATTAGGTGAATTGTTCTTCCTAATTGTGTTACTGAATTCTGAAAGAGCTGTTGCAAGATAATAGTGACAAAGAAACTGTGCTTCTGTCCTAGTTTGGTTGGATGGTCACTCATTTCTGTTGCTTTTGTTTAGTTGGATAACTAACTCTTAACGCAGTGCAATTGAATAGTTTGTTTTTATATAGCTAAAATGAACCAGGAGCTGGGGTAGCTCTTTTACAACTAACACGTAGTCAAATTTACGGTTTCCACTATTCGACCTGTCAAGGTTCACCCTGTTTTAGTTTTCTTGCATATACTGTGTTAAAAGAGAACCTTGGGGAGGGAGATGTTATTAGTGTTACTTATGATACACGTTTTTAGTTGATTTAGTTCTAAAATACATGGTACTTTAGGATTATGCTTATAGATATGTATCTTTTATTATAGTTGGGACTTGGGAGATGATTTAGTCGCAAGTCATAAGAGAGCTTTTAGGCACAGTTGTAAATCTCAAGCTATTTAATGGCTCTCCATAACCATGCAATGCCTGTCTTTACGTGGAAATGGTTGTCTTGACCGGCTTCTTTGTCGCGTGGTTGCATAATTAATGTTTGACGTTCTTAATTTTCTATATTTATATCAGAACATGTTTGTCGGTACTGCCTTCTCAGCTTGATCATTGATTCTCATAGGGCTATATCAAACAAAGTTATCAATGATGGTAATAAATAGAGAATATATCAGTTCAGTTCTCGTAGGACTATCAAACAAAGTTATCAATGATGATAAGAAGTAAAGAATATATTAGTTCGATTCTCGTAGGACTATATCAAACACAATTATCAATGATTTTAATAAGTAAATAACATAGTAGTGGGAAGGAGAAATTACCAGGCTTTTACAGTTAATTTCATGTAGCAGTTTACTTAGCATCTACTCCCTGTACCCCAATTCATGTCGCAGTTGACATATTTAGGGAGTGGTCTAACTGATAAAACGTCGTTAGCGTCTTTTCAGGATGTTGTATGCTATCTTACCACTACAGATATATGTTAGTATTAGGCAAAATGTGTGTACTAATGGTGCATTTGAGCGTAGAGTGGGTTCATCACCATTGGTACCTTAGTTATGATTTTTGCTTCAATCAAGTTCCAAACAACTTACATCAAAATCAGTTAGTGACCTTGACCTTAAGGACTATTTGTTCCTCTGAAGCCGTGTTTCTGCCCCGCTCTCTTACAAACTGGAAACAGTATAACCTATTAACTCCTTTAAATAACATAATATACCCTTGCATGTGAAACTTACACACCTCCTAACTATTACTTCCTCCGTTTCTCTTCCTTCTTCCATTTACTGTATTCACGTAGATTAAGAAACTGTTTGAAAAGACAAAACTACCCTTAGCCTTTCACATTAATTCTCTCCGTGTCCTCTTCTCTCTCAATCCCTTCATGTCTCGTCTATCTGCCTATCTCACTGTCTCTCTCCCTCTGTTTCCAAAAAACACAAGAACAACATGAAGTTCAACAAACAACAACAACAAGAACATGAAGATCGACAAACATCAAAGCACACCACCAACACTTTAACAGAAGAATTCCACCAATTTACAGAAGAATTATCACACATTTACAGGAACATAAACAGATCCAAACTATTTTTTACCCAGATCTGTAAATCACAAATAAAAAAAATACATCAACAACAAACAAGAAAGAGAACAGAGGAAGAAGAGACAGAACAGGGGAAGGAGAAGAAACATAACAAAGGAAACAGAGAAGGAGAAGAAACAGAAAGACCACGGCCGCGGCCGAGAGAGAGAGAAATGCCGGGGTCAAAACTCCATAAATCGCCGATGGGAAGTTCAGAGCTTGCGAATTTTTACTTCACCGTAGCTAATACCTCCACTGGGGTTGCAATTGGTGCTCTCTTCGACAGAGAAGATGGCGGGACGAAGCGAGGGAGACGATGGCAGGACGACGGAGACGACGGGACGAGAAGGAGGGAGGGGATCGGAGAGAGAGGCTCCCGTGTGTCTAGAGAGATGGGGAAAAGGTAGAGAGAGAGAGAGAGTAAATGATGATAAGGCTGAGAGAAATGAAAGGCTGGTCGAGGTAGTTGGGTAACATTTAGAAAAGGGTATTTTTGTCAATTCACCTTGCAAATGTTACCTGAAAAGGAAAGTGGAAGAAAGAGAGGAAACGTCCGTTTGAGGAAAGGGGGAAGAAAGAAGAGAAACAGAGGAAGTATTGTTACCGAAATGTATTTTAAATTTTTATTTATTCTCTTAAATGCGACCACCACTAGCGGCTTACACAATCATATTATCTACTCGATTTACTAAAAATAGTCTTCGCTACCTGAAACAGGCTTAAATTTCACTTTGTACTCCAATAGTAGTCTTCAAAACTTAGCTTAAAGTCAAATTAACAGTTTTCAGATCAAATTGTGTTTTCACAAAGATTTGTGTTTTCATCATATAAATATGTAGTTTACAATATTCTTGCTGACTTGTAAAAAAATTTTTAGACGTTTTTATATGTTTGTATTTTTGTGCCGACATTAAATTTGTGGTGAATTAATTTACTGGATAGAGTGTTGCACCAACAAAAATCTCAGAACTCTCTGTAATAAAAATATGAAAAACTAAAATTGTTCAATCTTGTGACTTATCCAAAAAAAAAAGGAACAATGCAATCTTGAAAGTTGAAGTACACATGGATTTCTCCTTGTCCGTGAAGGAAAAAATGAAAAAGATAATTCTACAATTAGTGCACACACAAGGACTCTACATGTTCGCATTCACAAAAGAAATGGCTACCGATGGAATATATGCTATCAAAAATTCATTTCTTGGAAAGGATATCTCAAATGCAGCGAGCCAGATAAAAACACATAAAAATCAAGAGTCTTCTGACGATCGGATATTTCAAATTCACTGTTTATCTTCCTGGACATTATTTTAAAGAATGGTCGAAGATGCTATAACGAGATCGTCAAAAGTTCGGATGAATATGACTGTATGAGAGAACACGAGCTGCAATAGTCGGGTCAATTAAAGATTACAAGTGCAAAAAAGTTTTGATTTAAGGTCGATATATTCAAATGGAAGTTAGTGTTGGTACTCCACTTGCTTGAAGCAACAATCAGAACTTACGTACTACTCGTGTTGAAATTGAAAAGATTGGCACTAAAGTGCAGAAGAAGTCAAAATTTAGGTATTATTGCCTTATTGGTGCAATTGGGCTCCCCCTTTATTGGTAATAATTTCTCTGACGAGTCTTCATTTTCATCATCCTTTGTTATGTGTGTGTACGTGTATACATACTATCATCTACCTGGTAATCTGGAGGATTAGTTTTCACTTTTGAGTGATAGAAAGTGTGTATCAATCATATCATTTACAATCAACGGGCTCTGTTTTGTTTCTTATATTGATTAAACATTAATCTGTGGTCACAGTGAAGCAATTAAAATTCATCTCAAATGTAGTCCAAATTAAAAGACTCGGTGAAGGGTTTGTACCAGTTGATTTTTCTTATTTGTTTGATTCATTGGATCCCGTGAATGGAGAAAGAGTCATTTGATATGCTAAATTGACCATTCTTTACTCTCAAAAGCTTGGTTCCTTTATGTTTGATCGAGTCGCGATGTCATTTGAGGAACAGTTTTCCAGTTTCTCCTTTGGATCTTGCATTTCTCTATTTGTTAGCAGTGCATGATTAAATCACGTTATTGTTGTCGACAATCTCTCTGAGGAATATCCTTTCACATTTTGGGATCAAATCGTATTGATATGGTATTTTGGAGGTTCTATATTTCAGTATTGTCTACTTTCATCATGTTTGTTCAACCCCCTTTAATTTCTTTACGAGCATACTTGAAGCTATTGCTGGTCTGACTCTTCTCACTAGTTTTCTGATTTTGATAACTTGATTTGCTACCTGAAGATGTGCTTCCGGTGAGCCAATTAGATAATTTGCTTAGAATCTTTCCAATATGTGTTGCACTTCATTAATTTTTATCGAGAAGTCATAATATGGTAAAAAAACAGATATGAAAACTGTGTTCGGACATATTTAGTGGACATGACACCTGCTGCATTAATACGGCGTAATAATTTGAAGTTCATAATGCACTCGCCAGGATGAATTGTATGTTTAAGTTCGAAGTTATAAACTAATTATCACCAGAAAAATGTAAGTTACTAGTCAGTTTACATTAAGTTGGTGAAAGCTATATATATTGTATTCTTAGTGTATAATAGACGGTGACTAGACTTAGACAGGGACTAAACTTTATAGGAGGGCCAATTGAGAAAGGATGCGAGATGGTATATTAATTTGAAGTTCATAATGCAACTCGCCAGGATGATGTTGTATACTTTAGTTCGAACTTATAAACTAATTATCACCAGCAAAAAGTAGTTATATTAGTCACTAGTCAGTTTACCTTAAGTCGGTGAAAGAAATATATATTGGATATTTAGTGTCAAATAGACGGGGACTAGACTTTATAGGAGGGATAATTCAGAAATGATGCGAGATGTGTGACTAGATCAGGGCTTGTCCTTACTATGTAGCGGCTTCCGTCATGTTTGCAGATGTAGTATTTTCGTTCAAGTGTTCTTGCTTCCTGGTATGTTCTGTTTTAAGAGAACCCACCTTTGTTGAAGTGCCAATGCTTGGTAAAATTTCCTAACAAACTTTGCACGCCTCTCCTTGGTGCCCTACCATTTAAATACTCCCAGTTAGTGGGACTTGGTTACTCCTTAGCTGATAATATCAATGCGCGTCCTGTCTCTTATTATGGAGTTGTCTTGAGCCAAAGGCATATCATTGTTCATAGGGCCCTCAATTTTCCAGGATCAACTAAACCAGTAAGCACAATGTTGGTGATGGAAAGAAGAAATTCTGAAAACCTGAAAGGAAATGTTTCATAGAGATTGTCTGAAGCTGTAGCATTCAATTCTGAAACTTGGGTTGAGCGTTGAAATGAGTAATTATGGGGGAGGACCGTGAGACCTGAATCTGGTGCTGGTTTTGTTTAAGATTCATAAGAGACGAAATTAAACTAAGAAAGTTGAAACTTGAAAGTTTAAACCGGGCACTCGACTGACAGTTAAAACTTTAAGGGCAAATTGATAGTGATGGAACATATGCAAGATATTTTTTTACTAAACAGTGGTGGACCTAAAAAGGGTTCAGCTTTAAGCTTCTAAGTTCTAACTACTAACTACTAATTCCATTGTGTATGTGTATGGTTGAAGTTCTCTTCCATTTATTGAGTGCAACTTGCTTCTTTTAGTTATTCCCTATAATTGTGTCCTCATGTCTTAATCTTGTGGTCTTGCTAGTGTGAGACCGAGTGGAAGTGTGAACTTACCCTTTTACTGTGTCTGACCACGAATCTGATCCCCTAGAGTGTTGCAATTTGGCTCATTTGGTCTCAATTATTGAATTGAAACGAACAAAACCGTATTTCTGCTTACCCCGTTTGATTGTGGGGAAAATCCAGAGTTAATGCTTGGTAAGAGAGGTGTTTACTAGATTGTTACTTGCAAAGAAGTTAGTGAATACCGCATTAGAGGGTTCCCTTAATTTTAGTTTTAATTTGACCAATAGTTGCGTACAAGTTCTCAACTAACTGTTGAGGCAAGAAAGTCTCTATATGGTGTGTTGAAAAAGTGTCGAAAAGTAACATTTTCATTGGTATGATATTTATCTAATCTTCTTTTTCATCGCATTCTGATGGTAATTTCTTTACCTTGTAGTACTTTACCAAATGTCCTGGCTAATCGATCTCTGTAACCATATATTTTGCGTGTCCTTGAACGAGGCCTTTTGGTTCATCGAGTGATATGAGACTATGAGAAGCTTATCTTTTCTGTCAAGTTGGAATAATCTTTTATATATGAGACTATGAGAAGCTTATCTTTTCTGTCAAATTGGAATAATCTTTTATTTATGTAATGCACAGGTTTCGAGTTCTGATAAACTGAAGCCCAAAACAGTGGCCAGAACAAGTGAGCCAGCTGTGGCTGCCAAGATTGTGCAGCAGCAGCCATCCTCTTCTCATGTTGCTACTCACTCTCTTCGTGGTGGACAAGTCAAACCAGATGTTCAAAGATCTTCTCAAGCTGGAAAATTTCATGTTCTCAAGCCATTGCGGGAGAACGGTGTGCCATCTGTGGCCAATGATACATCTAGCCCAACTAACAATGGTAGCAAACTTGGGAGTAATCAGCTTGTTCCAGCTCCAGCTCCAGCTCCTGTAGCACCTTCTGCACCTCTAAAGAGCCCCCGTAGCTCAAAGGTTTCCGCAGTTGAACAGAAGTTAGCCGCTCTGGCTTTCAATTCTGCTTCCATGGTGGAAAAGAAACACTCACTGGCTCAAGCTCAAAGTAGAAGTGATTTTTTCAATCTCATGAGGAAGAAAGGCTCAAGAAACACATCTGTTGGTGTGCAAAACTCAGGTGCTACTATTTCAGACCCCTCCATGGAGAAATCTGGTGAAATAGTCAAGGAAGAGAGTGCTCCTGCCAGTCCTTCTGTTGCTGATGGCAGTAGTGGGATCACTGGCAATGGGGATGCGCATGAACAGGAGAAGAGTCTTTGCCTTAATGGATCACTTTACCCTGATGAGGAGGAGGCTGCATTTCTTCGTTCTCTTGGTTGGGAGGAAAACGGTGAAGAAGATGATGGCCTTACAGAGGAGGAG
Organism: Linanthus parryae; assembly: GCA_023055425.1. Lineage (NCBI taxonomy): Eukaryota > Viridiplantae > Streptophyta > Magnoliopsida > Ericales > Polemoniaceae > Linanthus > Linanthus parryae. Next base: position 75,358,316 of record JALGPY010000006.1, on the reverse strand, counting down.
ATCAACGCCTTCTATGAAGAGGTACCCGTACTTTTGTCTTTTTGAGGTCTAGTTATGCATAAGTTGTAAGAATCACGTACACAGAATACCACGAGCACACCAACACAGTGATACATTATTCATCAAAAACTAAGGCAGGACATGGTGCTACAATTAATTACGTTCAGTTGTAGAAACGAATTCTTTTAAATGTATTACTCATCAACATTGGTCATCAGCAGAAGATGATAATTACATCTACACTTTAGAATCAATGTCCAAGAAGAGTAGCTTAGTTCTGTTTTCACTTTTAATTTTCGGACACCAATATGGCTGGAGGTTTGCATGGCACATAGTAGTATATAAGAGTGTCCTATGCTTCTGATTTCTGAAGGGGGGTAGAGTGGGTTCAAGTCAAACCTCATTAAAGTAAATCTTATACATGTAACATGTTAGGCTCAGTGTGACACCACCATGGTGTCTCTGGAATGTAATTGGTCTGCATGAGTAGTAGGTTCATTTTACTCATCGGATGTTTTCTTTTCTAATGTTGCAGTACATGAAGCTGAGACCAACCTTGAAACTGGGTAAAGGTGTGCAGACAAAACTCCCAATGCTCGCTGAGTCTCATACAACTGGTTCAAGCAGAGCTTCTTCCGATTTGAGCTTATCTGAATCTGAAATAGAAGCTTGATTTTACAGAAGGTGTCACTCTCTCTCGGATGTTACAGATTTTGGTGGTCTAATTTTTTCTTCTCCAATCTTGACTTGGAACAAGGAGCTAGGGCAAAAAAGCGGCAGGTGGGTTCGTTGGGATCTACAGTTTGAATGAGATAGCAGAATAAGTTTCGAAGCCCCATCTTGCCTTTTTAAACTTTTTTTCTTCTTCTTTCTATTTCTTTTCTTTTCCGGTTTTAAAGCTGGTTAGGACGTGGTAGGGGTAGGGGGCATGATGATGATGGTCTTTCTTGGATGCTGATGCTGATCAAGTTGCATATTTTGGTGCATTTTTGGAATACTTCTTTCTCTGTAGAGAGATAAGTTTGTCGGGCCAAAGAGTTTGATGGTATTTTGATCAAATATTATAGGTGAAAAGAAAAAGAAAGTATCGGTTTTATTTTTACTGTTTTTCTTCTTTAACACCTCTTCGTATATACTACTGCGATGTCTGCACTACTATTAGGAAAAAGGTAGAGAAAATATCAGTTAACTTGTTCGTTAATAAATTGCAGAATGCTTGGATAATCAATTTGCTGTACTGAATCTAAAGTGATTTTTAGCTGCTCTCTGCATTTCACAGTGAGAGAACCTTTGCAGAGTCTAGGGTTTCTACCGGATTGTGACATTGACATGGAGGTGTGGATTAAACAGGATAAACAACTCTCTCTTAGTGAGGAAGAGACGGATAGTTACCTTAGCAGCCAATGATGTTGGGGGACGAATATGCGCAAGTAATAGGTGGAAGAGGTTGAAGTTATGTTTGTCTCTGAGAAACTGATTGACAGTTGAGCCATGACGGATGAATTTGTATTTTGGGGCAATGAAAGGTATGTATTGACAGGAGGTGTGCATTAACTGTTCTCCGGTCCAGTAAAGATACTCATGGATTAATAGGTATGGAGACAAAGAAGTGAATAGAATAATGAAGGATAGAGGGAATTTGCAGAAGACATTGCCAAGGATAGAAGGGCGGAGGAGGCTGCAAGTCAGCCTTGGAATGTGTGGTGACTTGAAACCTAGTATGGTTCTTTACTTAGTGAAGATGAAGCGCTTATATACATACTATTTTCTTGAAGGAAACGCGATACGGGGATGAAAGTTGTACAACTATAGCAGATATTGTAGTATACGAAGAGGGGGAATGATAACACTGATGCCGATAAAGGATGAATGACAGCACTGATGACACCTTAACATGGTGGTTTTATGGGAATGATGAGTGTCACCGTTCACGGAGCCTATTGGTATGTTTACGACAACCCCACTTTGAGACTCGGATGGTTATGGATGACTTCAACACCATGACATCCGATGTCGGAAAAGTATGAGGCCATGAGGAGGGTCCCGGGCTTTGGCATTAGCCAAATAGCTCAATTCCCAGAGGCCCTACTTCAACCAAGACGACTGCACCTTGGACTATGTTGGTAACTAACCAATGTACTTGGTGGTCAAACAATTACAATGGAGCTGTCAAACGGGCCAATTAATGCGGTTAACTGGTGAATCAGTTCAATTTTGAACTTATTTTGCAGTAACGAGCTCGAAAGGACCGAACGGGGACCGAAATTGATTTTTAGCGGGCTAGAGCCGATAAGACCTTCTGTTGAACCGTGAACCGGCCCGGTATTAACCGATCCGGCATGTAACAGAGCCTGACCCGTATCCAATCAAGCCCGCTGGTTAACTGCACCCAACGACTGGAGTTCCCACAATTTTGAGTTGCCTATATCGGTTTTAACCGAAACCAGCCCGAGCCCAAATGGAACCGACCGAACCGGTATATCCGGTTACGGTTACACGGGTCGGGCCCGAACCAAACCGAACCGAGCGTAGATGGTTAAAGCTATTCCGGGCTGGTTACGGTTCCGGTTAACCAAGAGTGCAACTCTAAACGAGAAGGACGACCACACATTTATTAATTACTTGATCTGGCTGTGGCTAATGAAAGAGATAAGTAGATAGATATGGGTTCGGTATAGTCAATCACCTCAAGATTTCGATATCGAACGATTGATGTGATTTGGCCTCGCGGTGATTCCATTATGAAGCGATGTGGCCAATGAAAGATAGGTATTAATGCTAACAATGGACTTAACAGCCATAGAGCGGCCGGGTGCAATTGTGTGTGTGTGTGTGGGGGGGGGGGTGGTTGACTATGGTCTGGAAATATAGAAGCGGTATGTGTTGCTTCTAGCAATCACGCAGGGCGGACGGTACCGGGCCTGGCTTAGTTCAATTGGGCCGAACCCGCCAAGTGCCATCATGTGGTATCAAGTATCAACATAAAGAAATGGTGGAGTGCAATTGAATTAGTTTTTAAAGGTTTTGATAGATCAATAGTAAGAGATTTTAATTTCAGGCTTGACATTTTTGTACTTTCTAAAAGAGTATTAATGTCACTTAATGATAATGTGAGGGTGTTAGTGGAGCTAGGGTTGGCAATTGCCACCCCTTTCTCTAGTGTACGTCCGCCATTGCTCACATCTTTCCTTTTATTTTTGTCATGATATATATTGTAACACATTGTCAAGTTTGTTAGGATTCCAATACGCGAGAAACAAGAGAAAGCAAGAACAAACAAAAGACAAGATCAAGAACACAAGAATTTACGTGGTTCACTAGTTTTGAACTAGCTACATCCACGGCCAACCCAAACCCAATTTATTGATGAGAAGAGACAATACCAATTACAAGCACACACCAAGTCATGACCCTAGCATCTACTTATATACTAGTAAAAGACTTGGAGCCCAAGTAATGTCCAAAACTAATCCGAGACAAACTAGGAAATAATTCATCCTAAATTGTTTCCTGACCCAATAAGGACACTACCAAATATATTAGTCAAAGTAGACCCCTACAAGGAATCAAAGAGATTCCTTGTTGCCAAAGTAATGTAATTACTTCCAAAAACTAACCTTTGACCATTCCATGCTAGGATTTTGAATCAACCAAAAATCCTAACAAACCTCCACATTGATTCAAATCCCATAGCTACCGAACCAATTCTTCTCATCAATCCAACAAACCCAATTCGAGTGTATTCCCAATATGCGGAATTGAACACACTCCCAATGCGCCCCAACAAGCGCGTCTATGCGTCTTCAGCAAACACAAAGACAATGCGTCACAATAAACGCTCCACCTAATGCTCCATGACACAATGCATACCCCAACGTTGCGCCAATGACACTTCGCAACAAAGTGCCTATCAAACGATGTCATGCCAATTTGCGCCGCCACCCGCACCAATGCGCACAAAAACAATAATCGAAGCGCGCCAATCCAAGATCCAATCGCGCGACCAATCAATGCATGCACGATAACACGCCGTCAACCCCGCGTGCCCAATAACACTCTCCCATGCTCCATGCCAGGAGCCCAAACAGCCCTTAAGGAGCCTAGAGATCATCACCAACCTTGAGTGTCTCTCCTCCTCCACCTGAAGCGAGATCTACAAGTGAACGATTTTTAGGACACTCCCTTTTCCCATGACGTTTCTCCCTCAATTTGCTAGTTGATTCGAGTCGCCTCCACCTAGACTTGAATCCTCCTAGCCGCCAAATTCAGATATAGATCCAGATCACTCGCCGGGTTGAGCACGCCATATCGATTGACGCATGCCGGAACCGAAAGCGTGCCGGAAGTACTAGAACTAGATCCACAATTCCGATGCTCCACAACAAGAGCCCGATAGCTCCCCCAACAAGGAACCCGATAGCCTCCCAACAAAGGCTTGGTGTGCTTGCACCCTCTGTTTCAGAGGCCAACCTGCGGAAACCCAATCTTCCCATCAAACCCGACAGATCTTGATCACGAACTCGCCATTGCTTCTCTTGAAACTCAACGTAACCTGGCTCTGATACCACTTGTTAGGATTCCAATACGCGAGAAACAAGAGAAAGCAAGAACAAACAAAAGACAAGATCAAGAACACAAGAATTTACGTGTTTCACTAGTTTTGAACTAGCTACATCCACGGCCAACCCAAACCCAATTTATTGATGAGAAGAGACAATACCAATTACAAGCACACACCAAGTCATGACCCTAGCATCTACTTATATACTAGTAAAAGACTTGGAGCCCAAGTAATGTCCAAAACTAATCCGAGACAAACTAGGAAATAATTCATCCTAAATTGTTTCCTGACCCAATAAGGACACTACCAAATATATTAGTCAAAGTAGACCCCTGTTCGCGATAATTCCCAAGTATAGGATATCGTCTCAAGTAGTACCCGAGTAAGAACGGGGTCGAATCCACAAGGAGAGGAGGATTAGAGAATGACTTGCAAAACTAGAAAACGACAAACTAAAGCAAGAAACACAAACTCTCAATGGATTTAAAGCTTGCCAAGCTATTCAAATCCACCAAAATCAATTGATGGAGCAAGTTTGAGGTTTGAGTTTAAGAACAAAGTAAACGACTACTAGAGCTATGATTCAAGAAACTAAGTGAAACGACAAGTAGAGAGGGGCTAGGGATCATCGGTTTCTCTAGTGACCAATCCTCCTATTATATTCAAGCCCGATTCTCAATTCGCATGTGTCAATCCACAAGACAAGTATCTCAAGAAGTGATTGCTCATACAATCCAACTCGCGACAAGAGAAGTGTGTAAATCCAACACGCTAATCAAGCACTAAAGAGGCTATTCAAATGAGATCCTCCAAATTTCAAGTGTTTCAAGCATCAACCATATGTAAACACACATAGATGTTTCCACATGAAAGATCAAGCAACAAATGAGATTTGTAAATTCTCACTCAAATCACCTAACTAGAACTCGATTTCTCAAAGTTAGGATTGATGAGTTCGTCTCACTCAAATGCAACTTCAAATCAAACACGTCAAAAGTATTCGCACATTTACCTATTGAATGCATCAAATACTTCAACAAGGGAAATCCAAACATTGCATTAAGCATTCAAGTGAACCCAATTCAACCCATTCATCCTTGAAGTTCAACTTGAATCAATATGGAGATTTAGACACTAGATAGTCCCAAATCACCCAAGCAAATTGAATTAGCTAGACATAATAGAAAATTCAAGAGAGATTGAGAGAAATTTAACTTTCAATAATCAAAACTTGAATTCATACTTGATAGCACCAATACACTTTTCACTAATTCAATCCCAAACACTTGTTTCAAACTACAAATATGAAGCACTAAATCAACTACTAGAATCAAAGCTACACAAAACTAACTTAGAGTAGCTATTTGGACCCTCTACTGCTGCAAATCGGATCAGCTACTGCTGCTGCTACAGTAATCAAAGAAGAACACAGCAGAACAGTACTGTAGCAGCAAAACAGAGCACAAATCCTCACCAAGAACAGCCCAATTTTGACCTCCTCTCTCCCTCTCTTCCTCTTTCTCTTGCTATTGGACCTGAGTTTGCTCAAGAGTGAGCTCAGAATCGCAAGAACAAGCCCAGAAACGGGTGAAATCGGAGAGAGAGAGGAGCTAAAACAGGGGCGAACAATACTGTAGCCGACGGGTCAGAGAGAAGAGAGTCCGAAAATTTCTTCATCCTTCAATTATATAGACTTCACTGTGCGGTTTCGTGGCCTACAAGGGTTAATCCTCACCCTCCAATTGACCCCCAAAGCTTCTCCTTCGTTGATTTGCAGAAGCTTCACGAACCCTAGGTCATTTGGGGCTTTTCTCTTCACTTTGGTTTGGGCCAAATTGAGCAGTGTGTTTGGAAGAGGGTCGGACAAGGAGTAGATTGGGACCAATTTCAAGTGATTTGGTGAAGAATTGGGGCTTGGGTGAGCTTCGGACGAAGCTTGGTGCGTGGTTTCCATGGAGGCCGTGGGTTTGTTGAAGAAAGAATCGGGGAGAGAGAGAGAGAAGCGTGAGAAACATGGCTGGGGGTGAGCTGGGTTTGAGAAATTGCACCCGGCTCCCCCCTAGCTTGCTGGAATGCTTTAAAAGGCCCAATTCTAACTTATAAGCTTCTGAAAATGACCATTTGACCCCCAATCCGTTAAAAATCCTTCAAATGAGCCATTAAAACATTTCAAAACTTGCACTTAAGCCCCACTTCCGTTAAAAACTTATCTTCTTGGCCCTTGACCTTCACTTTTGACTTCTAGATCTTCAATAATGGCCTCAATTCTTCTCTTGTCTTCTCAAATAGGCCCTTAAATCTTCAACTATTCTTCAAATTAGGTCCTCCAAGTCCCTTCTTGATGCTCTTGAGCCGCAAATCCTCTTCAAATTCATCGTTTAAGCTCCCCTAGCTCGCCTCTTGCGTTTTAAAGCACGTCTTCACCTACAAAATGAGAGAAAACAACCAAAGCTACGAAAACAAGCATAAGTCTAGAATTAGGGATATAACACGCAAATAACACATAAAAGTAAGTTAAGAGGAGTTCACTAACCTACTAAAATATGCAATTTACGATCCTTAACACCCCCCAACTAGCCTTTTGCTCATCCTCGAGCAAAGAGAGCGATATGAGTCGTAAACTAGTGAAGAACCCATCATGAGAGACACACACTCAACTAGACAAGGCTTGACTCGATTCTAAACTAGACTCAAATATTTACAAAAACGCACACACACATTATCTATCCTAAGTGAGAACTCAAAGAAACAAAATACTAAGAGTTACTAGCTAATTTTATTTTTTTTTGTGGGGGAAAAAGAAGAATGCATAAATGTCTCCTCAAATAAATTCTCAAAGTCCAAGAAGATTGAGAAAGAAGCCTAAGGACGTTTAAGCATATACTCATACAAATGTGGGCGGTGTTTGGTAGAAGGTGACTCATGCGAACTACAAAACTTGTTAAATTAAGTCCAATTTGCGGGAAAGTATGCCTTCAAAAATAAGGATCTCATGAAACTAGACATTCTCATACTTATTCAAAAGCAACCATGTAGGATGGACTTCCAAAGCTTTGAACAAAAATTTTTAAGAAGGGGAGATGTGGTTGTGGGCTTGTATGATCCTTTTGTGGATTTTTGGTAGATGATGCGTTTTTTTTTTTTTTTTTTTTTTTTTTTTTTTTGAGATTTATAGCATTAACATTTTATTTTTAACCTCAAATCCAAGGATCTCCAAGACCCACAACAAAACAGAGGAATATACACGCGAGTGGGCTTTTTAAGCTAAATCAAGGGAGCTATCTAGGTGGTGACGTAACATTATCCCCGGACACCCCTCTATTTCTTAGACATCGCATGGGGTGTCATTGGTAACCACCACTCCAATGGGCTACAAGTTTCCACCGCAAAAACGAATAGAGAAAAATCTTTTTGTGAAGTTCAAATAGCTTTAGAAAATGCACCCTTTATCAAAAGTAAAAGACGTCAAAGTTTATGTGATCAACTTAGCTTGAAGGACTTAAACATGAAACGTAAATTTAGTGTGTCGCTTTGTGAGAACGCATGATGTCGCGGAAGGTGGGATACTGGTGTAGATGTATTGAGTATAAGCAAAGAATTCCTTTCTAAAATAAAAATAAAAAGAAAATGGACTAAGAAATTTCATTTTTTTAAAAATGACTCAACTATAACTTCCTAAGACTCAATAAAGCTATAAAATCTAGACTCAAGATGAAAGGTGAAAATTAATAAAACTACCAAAGAAAGAAGAATAAAAATATATGGTTTGACACGGGGAAAGAGTGATGCTTCTCATGAAAGGTTCACACATTTTTTCAAAATTTTCAATTTTTTTTAATTTTTATGATTTTTTTCAAATTTTTCATTTTTTTTTTGTATTTTTCATGTAAATTACCAATGAAGAAAAATCATGCTAGTAACCATTTAAGCAAGAAAGAAAATCTACTTCCCACCCCCCAACTAAAATGTCACATTGTCCTCAATGTGTGAGAACAATGGAAGAGCATACAAATTCATATAAGAGTTAAGGGATAGATAGACCTCATTGTAGCTTTCTTGGCCACCAAGCACAAGTCCTCCTCCAAGAGCAACCTACAAAATGTTCATAGAAAAAATGCAAGAAATAGAGATAAACTAATTTATTTATTTACAACTAGGGAGGTGGAACAAGACAATGATGCTATCCCACCCCCAATCTTGGAAATTCCTTTCCATGCCATGCCCCTACTTCATTCTTAGAAAAGTACTTCTCCTTTAAAAAGTTTGATTCATCAATTAGAATAGATAGGAGAAGTAGGGGCAAGACACAAAAGATGAATAAGAGATGCAAGCAAAATCTAACAATAAAGTTAGAGCAAGTTGTTATGTCTTGCATCATCTTAAGAAAAGGGTTTGAAATCCTCAAATGAATTGAATCATAGAATGGGTCTTCATAAGTTGCCAAATTTTTACTTGAAATCAAAACTTGAGAGATGGTGGCAACTTGTGAATCCTCAATCTCATCACTTTTAAATAAATCATATGGATTTGGGGATGGGGCTTCACAAGTGGGAGTTAAAATAATTTGAGAACTTGAAGCCTCATCCAAACCCTTAGGCACATCTTCCATAATGATAGAATCCGAGGGAGCATTCAAGTAAAATTCAATTTCGTCACAAATACGAGCATAGCTCCCCGGATCTTCATTGGACATGAATACTAACCGGAGTACCTCCCAATAAAACTTCAATTTCGTCACAATCAAGATCATAGGAACTCCGGTAAGTACTAAGCTCTTCTAGAGCACAAGACAAGTCTACATTCCCTTCACTAGTGGTAGCATCAAATTTGACCTCTAACTCATCACATGAGTGATTTTCATTTTGCGACTCCTCCTCACAAGTGTCACTATGTGAGTCATCCAAAATGGCTTCACTCATGTCATGGGTTGAAGAGTCATCATCAAAAATATCAATCTCACTACCAATATCACTATCACATGCTTCTTTAGATTGTGCAAATGAGAAATGAATACAATCACCTATCCTAGTGGCAACAACTCCATCATCAAACACATCATCCAAAATTTGATCTTGAGCAAGCTCGTGATGTGTGTGAATAAGAACTTGAGACTCATATGATGGCGAGTTTTGTGAAGAGTAAGTACTATATGCAAGAGACTCATTATCATGCGATTGTGAATATGAGGATTCCACTCTATCAATCGAGTGACAAAACGATCCTTCTACTTCTCTAAATGAGCGTTCAAGTTTACTTTGTGATTCTCTTAGTTCTCTTATTGAATCTCTTAGTTCTTTTGTGCCTTGGAGATATTTTTGAAATGTCTCCTCTAGAGAATCACTTATAGGCATATTTAGCTCATCATTCACAAGTGATTCCCTCTCAAAATGATCAACTTCTCTTGATTCACACATCATATCATTATATTGATAAGTGCAAGAATCATGAGAGTTCAAAAACATGTAAGTGTTTGAGGGAGGTGATTGTGCACAAGAAGCATGAGATGTGTAATCTAGTGTCCTACTATATTGCCAAGAATAATCATTCTTAGGAAAATAATCACCATTATTGTAAGCACGCTCACGTTTGGAACGCATTGATTCCTTAGAATGACTTTCATGTCTAGTAAATGCATAGTAGTAAGGATGTGAATGGACGTTAGGCCTCTCACCAAGTCCAAAATGTTCATGAGACATTTTTTTTTTTTTTCAAGCAAGTAGATGAGAGGTACTTGATGAATTTCACAAGCCCTCTTGAATCTCAGAAGCTTAACTAACCACAAGCAACTAGAGAAAATGTCAAGAAAAATACTAAGAAAGTCAAGCAAATCAAATCTAAAGCCTAGCCTCTCCCCGGCAACGGCGCCAAAAACTTGTTCGCGATAATTCCCAAGTATAGGATATCGTCTCAAGTAGTACCCGAGTAAGAACGGGGTCGAATCCACAAGGAGAGGAGGATTAGAGAATGACTTGCAAAACTAGAAAACGACAAACTAAAGCAAGAAACACAAACTCTCAATGGCTTTAAAGCTTGCCAAGCTATTCAAATCCACCAAAATCAATTGATGGAGCAAGTTTGAGGTTTGAGTTTAAGAACAAAGTAAACGACTACTAGAGCTATGATTCAAGAAACTAAGTGAAACGACAAGTAGAGAGGGGCTAGGGATCATCGGTTTCTCTAGTGACCAATCCTCCTATTATATTCAAGCCCGATTCTCAATTCGCATGTGTCAATCCACAAGACAAGTATCTCAAGAAGTGATTGCTCATACAATCCAACTCGCGACAAGAGAAGTGTGTAAATCCAACACGCTAATCAAGCACTAAAGAGGCTATTCAAATGAGATCCTCCAAATTTCAAGTGTTTCAAGCATCAACCATATGTAAACACACATAGATGTTTCCACATGAAAGATCAAGCAACAAATGAGATTTGTAAATTCTCACTCAAATCACCTAACTAGAACTCGATTTCTCAAAGTTAGGATTGATGAGTTCCTCTCACTCAAATGCAACTTCAAATCAAACACGTCAAAAGTATTCGCACATCTACCTATTCAATGCATCAAATACTTCAACAAGAGAAATCCAAACATTGCACTAAGCATTCAAGTGAACCCAATTCAACCCATTCATCCTTGAAGTTCAACTTGAATCAATATGGAGATTTAGACACTAGATAGTCCCAAATCACCCAAGCAAATTGAATTAGCTAGACATAATAGAAAATTCAAGAGAGATTGAGAGAAATTTAACTTTCAATAATCAAAACTTGAATTCATACTTGATAGCACCAATACACTTTTCACTAATTCAATCCCAAACACTTGTTTCAAACTACAAATATGAAGCACTAAATCAACTACTAGAATCAAAGCTACACAAAACTAACTTAGAGTAGCTATTTGGACCCTCTACTGCTGCAAATCGGATCAGCTACTGCTGCTGCTACAGTAATCAAAGAAGAACACAGCAGAACAGTACTGTAGCAGCAAAACAGAGCACAAATCCTCACCAAGAACAGCCCAATTTTGACCTCCTCTCTCCCTCTCTTCCTCTTTCTCTTGCTATTGGACCTGAGTTTGCTCAAGAGTGAGCTCAGAATCGCAAGAACAAGCCCAGAAACGGGTGAAATCGGAGAGAGAGAGGAGCTAAAACAGGGGCGAACAATACTGTAGCCGACGGGTCAGAGAGAAGAGAGTCCGAAAATTTCTTCATCCTTCAATTATATAGACTTCACTGTGCGGTTTCGTGGCCTACAAGGGTTAATCCTCACCCTCCAATTGACCCCCAAAGCTTCTCCTTCGTTGATTTGCAGAAGCTTCACGAACCCTAGGTCATTTGGGGCTTTTCTCTTCACTTTGGTTTGGGCCAAATTGAGCAGTGTGTTTGGAAGAGGGTCGGACAAGGAGTAGATTGGGACCAATTTCAAGTGATTTGGTGAAGAATTGGGGCTTGGGTGAGCTTCGGACGAAGCTTGGTGCGTGGTTTCCATGGAGGCCGTGGGTTTGTTGAAGAAAGAATCGGGGAGAGAGAGAGAGAAGCGTGAGAAACATGGCTGGGGGTGAGCTGGGTTTGAGAAATTGCACCCGGCTCCCCCCTAGCTTGCTGGAATGCTTTAAAAGGCCCAATTCTAACTTATAAGCTTCTGAAAATGACCATTTGACCCCCAATCCGTTAAAAATCCTTCAAATGAGCCATTAAAACATTTCAAAACTTGCACTTAAGCCCCACTTCCGTTAAAAACTTATCTTCTTGGCCCTTGACCTTCACTTTTGACTTCTAGATCTTCAATAATGGCCTCAATTCTTCTCTTGTCTTCTCAAATAGGCCCTTAAATCTTCAACTATTCTTCAAATTAGGTCCTCCAAGTCCCTTCTTGATGCTCTTGAGCCGCAAATCCTCTTCAAATTCATCGTTTAAGCTCCCCTAGCTCGCCTCTTGCGTTTTAAAGCACGTCTTCACCTACAAAATGAGAGAAAACAACCAAAGCTACGAAAACAAGCATAAGTCTAGAATTAGGGATATAACACGCAAATAACACATAAAAGTAAGTTAAGAGGAGTTCACTAACCTACTAAAATATGCAATTTACGATCCTTAACAACCCCTACAAGGAATCAAAGAGATTCCTTGTTGCCAAAGTAATGTAATTACTTCCAAAAACTACCCTTTGACCATTCCATGCTAGGATTTTGAATCAACCAAAAATCCCAACAAAGTTACGCATTGAGCAGCCGTCTCTGATATGATGGTTTCAGCAGAAGCAGATATGAACAATCTTCTAGAGAGCCACAAACTGCTTGCCCAACTTGGGTTTCAACATATCATTTCTAGAATATATAGAACTTAAATATTTCAAGTGTTTTGCTAAATCATAAACGTGTACAGCTGAGTAGGTGTTGATGAGTTTATGGTATACCAAATTAGGCCATGCATAAATAAGATTGAGCTTTGTTGAGTGACATTCTATCTTTGTGGTAAGGCACGGACGGAGAAAGAATATTAATCAGCGGCCATGGTGTTATGACACCAGAATTGCAAAGACACTATGGAAAAAGAATTCAGTGCTTTTAGAGCACCACGTGGTGTTCTAAGTCCAATTAAAGTGTATAATTTATACAAACTGTTAGTGGAGTCTACTATTTTTAAGTGATTAGCACACACCCATTGAATGTAGAGCACCACATGAGCAATTTTTTAGTGCTCCAAAAGAGCACCACGTGGTGCTCTACGACAAATCAATGTCTGACAATCGCTGATAGTTTATTTGGCAATCCCTGACAGTTTATTTAAGTGTAGCACTTTAATTGGTCGTAGAACATCACGTGATGCTCTTTTGGAGCACTAAAAAATTACTTGCACCACATGGTGCTCTACTAGAGCACTAAAAAATTACTCGACACTAAGACACAATTCAAAGTTACTTTACGCACGTTATAGTTCTGACAAGGACACTTATGAAAAAGTTTATGTAAAATATGAATAAAATTATATATATTTTATGTGCCCACCCATGCCAAAGATTGGCTCCACCAGGAAGTCTAACTATGGAATGAATGAAAAACTAGAGTCTCTTTCGGGGCGATATGAACTCAGTTATATAAAGCTCCAAGACAAACTCCAGCAACTAGGAGGTTATGCCCACGCCAAGGCAACCATAACTCGATGAAAGAAGTCACCGGGGAGATAAAAGAGACTTTTGTACAAAAAGGATGAGCTTTCTTTGACATCAGAGAGAGTACACAGTCAATAAAGACGAGAGACAAGAACAACGCATCGTAAAGAGGCCACGAAACCGTAACATGATCAAGGGGTTAGGAGACAATTCTGGAAGATATCTGTAGTCATAAGTTGAAGCACCACAAGTATCTGTAGTCTTAGTCTCTTAGATGGTGGTAAAATTGTACAATCAGATTCAAAACTGGCCACAGTAAAGTGTCATGGCAACCTCACCCTCTGTTTGAAGATGCTTTCATTGAGAAACAGCTTCCCTTTTACTACAACAATAAACACCAACAGGCCTAGGGAAGGAAAAAAATCCAGCTGCCCAGAAATCTTCAACTTCAGCATAATTTTGCTGCCTGATTTCATTTACAATTTTCCCAGTAGCCACGGAAATTTTCCATTGTCCCGTGTCTGTGAATCATCTGCTGTGGGTCTCATCATTTACCTCATTTTCATCAGCTGCAGCTTCATCTAGTGTTACGTTGGAGTGAATCGGCATACTAAGCATTGAAACTTCATTCGAGTAATCATCTCTCTTGGCAGAGTCTTTCTCTTCTTCGCTCTTTGATTCCACTACTCCTGAATCTTCAGAATCTTTCACATTTTCAGTCTGATGTAACGACTCATTCTCTGAAGCCGGCAGAGAAGGAGAGGGGTTTGAGATTCCCAGACCTTTAGCAAGGCAAACGTACTTGAACACCAAGTGTTTGTAATTATTAAGTAGCTCATCAACATCACTAACAGTTAGATCACCCGACTGAGAGAAGAAAAAAGGAAAATCTTGGAAGATTTTGTTAACTTGATCCTCCTCCATGATCATAGCTGCTCCTTTGCTCTCCAAATCTGAGGTGGATTGAACTTTGGGTGGAAGCTGCTGATCCTTTGGTTCCTCAGAATTATCTAGTTTTGAATCCAACGATCCGATCGAAAGCTGAGATTGCGATGTGAGGCCACGATGCATCGTTCCGGGAGATTGTTGCTTAGGTTCAGCAGTTTCTGCTCTAGGTAGAAGACTTTTATCGCTTTGATGGAAAAGATTATCGGATTCTGCTGAAAGACCAAACAAGATGGCTCTGGCAGATTCCATGTTGTTTTCAAACTCTGTTTCATCCATCGAAATGGAATTGGCATCGATGTTCAAAATGAATGATTCGGCAGAGAGCAAATTTGTGAAATAATAGGCTGTTTCTGAAACTAATCGAGATTGCCGCCTGTACCGCTGTATGTATAACAAATTGGAGTGCAGTTGGGGAGGGTTTGCCTGCAAGAGAACGGTAGCCAAGGCACGCAAATGCAAGGTTCAGCTACGAGGTAGTAAAAAGGAGATGAAAAATAAAGCACTGCAGCTCATACATACACTAGCAACTGAGCCCACATGATGTGTGTGCTTTAGCTACACTGCATGAAATACTATTCTCCAATGACAAACAATTTAACAAAGGAAAAATTCATGACCAGGTATAATATGAACGAAAAGTTTAAGAAAATTTGAATTTTCAACGGTTTTGTGATCAATGAGATGCAGGAGATTAAACGGAAAACATTCAGGTCATTGCAGTTTGTAATGCAATGAAGGAAAAGTTGAACACTCAAGCCAGAGCAATTTGTATTTTCAATCACTATGCATATAAATAAAGTAAAAACAAAATAAGAATGAGATAAAGAAGTGCAGATACTAACAGTTCAATGAAATGGAGCAAGGATAAGTTCTTAAAACTTTGCTGTACGAAATTAAAATCCATAGAAGCATGCTAGTTTATCAATATGATGAGCAACGAGCCTATTAATTTTATGGGAAGTAAGCAAGCGGGGAAACAGATAAGGCATGGGCATGGGAGTAGTGGGCAGTTCACGATTAAAATAAATCACTTATAACGGAGATGGTAAATGTTTACTTGAATCTCCACGTTGCATGTGATCGTGGTTTACTGGAACTTGGGATAGAGACGCGGAACATTACATTATCAAGAGTTGGTCTGGTTTTGGCATGTCATTTTGAATTTTGGTTTCACTTCTACCTGATGAGAACATAGGTTGTATATTGTTACAAGCTAAATGGCTTATTTACTAAATCATCCTTATTAAATACTCCATAGTAGGTGCTTGGGGTGTTTTTGGAAGTTTAAAGGTTTGACAAATAGCTGAGGTGTTTGCATGTAGTATCAGTATACATGTACAGAGGAGAAGGAAATGCGAAAATATAGCCATCCCCTTTCGCCACTAGTCGTTTAGCTACCACCTTTCAAAAACTGAGAGCTACAGGTCGTCTATCTATAAGAAACCAGGGCAACGACCCATGCCTTGCACTACCAACTTTTAGGGCAAATTTTATTTTGTGATACACTTATAAAATATTTTGAATAAGTAATAGGGGAAACATCAAATAAATGGGCTTGAGTGAGAGACATAATGAAAGAGGGGAGTGGCCATTGAGTGGATAGGATTAAATAGATCCCATGGTGGAAAACATAACACATCACCCTGTATCAATAGTAAAAGTCCTAGCTATGTTTGTACATATATGTCCATTCAGAGCTGAAATGGTAAGTATTTAAAAAACAAATTCTAAGCCATTTTCCGAGGAAACAGGTTAATAACATGTTACTAGATATTCATCTCCTATTCTCGAAAAAAAAGATATTCATCTCCGATTGGTTGTCTATAAATACGTTCATTCAGCAGTATATATGAAACCAACAACGGATGAAGCACTTAAAAATCATATGAAGTAAAAAAAAGTTCTAAGCAATAGAAGCTCCAGGATGTACCTTTATAGTAACATAGATTAGAACGGGAAGGAATTCATCAGCTCCAGGAGGACTCTCACTTGAAGCAACAGAGGCATTCATCAGCAAGTTACTGATGACTTTACAGCAATTCAGGATACAGACAAGTTTATCTCTCGGCGCCTTGTACATATTGATCTTTTGAAGCTCTTTCTGGGCAAGCTGAAATGAAAGAAATGCAAGAGCTGTAGTCAGGACTTTCATACCGGGAATTAAGGAAGCATTAACAACTGTTAATACAACAATATTTATAACTATCAATTTTGATGTGTGGTCCCCACTACCCTTTGATTAAAGAGATAAAAGAGCACAAATAAATCTCGAGAGAATGTAAGTCACAACATAGATACAAAAGTTCGGAGGTAGTGTGCTTAATTTTGTACATATTGGTGCACCAGAAATGGTTTTCTGTAACACAGCTACAGGCTACAGACATGGGCAATCTGTTCTCTGGTTCCCTAGAACCCGTGGTTCATTATTTATCCTAAATAATGACGTGGAAAACAAATAACCTTCTATGATCTGACAGCTAATTGCGAGAACTGCAGACATAGCCTAGCGCTGAATGTTTTATCAGCTATGTAGCACCGAAACGGGGACGGGAGCGAGACAAAACGGGGATGGGGACGCGGGAACGGCGATTTTCAAAATTATAGGAGACGAAACGCCGGGGGAACGGCGTTTTTTATAATATAAAAATATATATAAAAAAATGTATATATATATATATATTTATAATGTATTCAACAAATAAATATTTATACTTGTTAAAAAAAAACAACAACTTTCTGGGCTGTTTAGTTATATGTGTAATAGAGAAGCCCATTTTCAACCACTCCACAGAAAGCCCATTAGGGCTTTTATAAGAATGACATGTTTGTAAAATTAAGGAAAAGAAAAGGGTAATACAGTAAAAGTACTCAAGAAAAGCAGTCAAAGTGGGTCTCTCTTCTACAAACACGTTCAGTTCCCCCGATTATAGGCTTACAGTTGCAGCCATGGACGCCGCCGGTTCTTACAAGGTATTTGTTTTCTCTTTTCTTCGTTTAAGTAACCCGCTGGTGCCGCAAAATAAAGACTTTCCGGCGCCCATCTGGTGGGGTGCGACGTTAAAGAGCCGATCTGGTGGAGTCCGAAGCGCCCAACGTCGTGAAGTCTCTTTAAGGTAGGCAAGTGACGTTCCTCAGGCGTTTCAGGAAATAGGGAACGCGTCCCTGCGCCGTTTCAGCGAAGCTCCGGATTCCATTTTTTTTGGGAACGCCAGGTGACGTTTCGGGAGCGTTCCGGGCCGTTCCGGGGCCGTTCCGGCGTTCCGGACGGGGACGAAACGGGGACGTCACCCTATATGCCGTTCCGGTGCTTCATAGTTTATCAGCATATACTATTCTGTGCAAGTGTATATGTAACACTTTGTTGCACCGCAAGAACTTATTTAAGCAAATGTAGAAAAGAAAAAGCACTAGTAGAGCAAGCAATAAGTACATATTTATCATTGATCTGACCATATTTATTCATATACACCAGGTGAGAGACAATCAAAGCTCGCATATTAATTGTCTTTCTCTATCTAACCTTATGGATTTGTATAGTCTATAAACTCTACAGATGTAATATGTACGCAAGTAAAGACTTGCTTGCTGGTTGTATGCCAAAACTGGCATTCAAATTCCACTTTGCTTCTTAGAGCATCTCCAATACATGAGTTATTTGCCAGCTAATACTTAAAATATAAGAACTTGGCTGAAAAAAGGTCTCCAATAGGCTCTCTAGTTGGCTCTCTACTTTAACGGATCTCTATGACGCTCTCTACATTTAGAGAGCCAAGTAAAGATCTTTATACTTTCTTTAAACAGGTTCGTGATGTTTATGTCCTGAATTCCTTAAAGATCTCTTGCAGATATAATTAAGAATGTGCTACATGTTATTTAACTAATCATTTAACCAACACTATTGGAGCACTTGCTTACCAATTACCATAGTTAAAATAAAGACGTACGATTTTCTTCAAAATTAAAAAAACTTCTAGCTAGTAGTAGACACATATTTTTCTGAAATGATAGTAGTATTCGAGATTTGGAAATGCTGTCAGTTGATGGATCAGGCGTTCATGGAATTTGTATATGGTGTTTCGTCTCTTCCCCATTACTTCATCTTATACGTCCTCACTAATTTTTTGTATTACGAACAAAGTAATTATCACCCGTCTTAACAAACGGAAAAGGGCTAGCAGTTCTGGGACACACAATGAGGATTTAAAGAAGAAGAAGATTCAGGCAAAAATTTGCAAATTCTGGTAACAAATTTCAACCCGGCAAAAGCTCCACACTTGCGGTATCGGAGAAGACTCACTACCGCATTGCTTCCATTCATGGCCAATCTAGCAATCTGGGTTTGTTCATCCTCATCCAGATTTTCACGGTGGTCAAAGTAAAGAGACGAGTTTTAAATGGCTGGGTCTTTTTGGTTTTCTAAGGAATTTGCAGATCAGGGACCATGTGCCAATTGAGCTTTCACTTCACCCATGAACTCAGCAATCATTTCAGCCCTACCAATCACTTAGCTTTATGTTTAGCATTCTGTCATTTTATTTGGTTTCTACTAGTCCCCTAGTGATACTTACTAATCATTGTACCCTTATTATTTCTTTAAATGAAGTTCTTAACGTTTATCAGGAAAATCCGACTCAAGAAGAGCCTTACAGAATTCTTTTGGGTCTGATGATTGCAACTAGTGATGATAACCTTTTGTCTATGAGAATAAGACATTTTAATATAGAATTTCATAGACAATGGACACTTTCAGGATCGTTATGATTAGGATTTATTCTTAAATGTGTGGAAAGAAAGGGATTTATTATATAACTTATTCCTTACTTTATTTCCTAAAATCCAAGCAGTGCCAAAACATTTCCCTCTCTATCTCCCTTGTCCAAAAAGTAAAAAGATCCTAAAAACATATTCCAACGACATCTATAGCTACTAGTCCGTGTTAATGTTCCAGAACCTAGCTAATTTACATTCAAAAGTACAAAGGGATAGTATAAGACAAGATATTGAATAGTCTAAAAGTATTCTTGAATGTGTTGAAAAGAAAAGGGATTTATTATAGAACTTATTCCTTACTTTATTTTCTAAAACCCAAGCAGTGCCAATACATCAGCATTTCCCTCTCTATCTCTCTTGTCCAAAAAGAAAAAGATCCTAAAAACATATTCCAAGGACATCTATAGCTACTTGTCCGTGTTCATGTTCCAGAACCCAGCTAATTTACATTCGAAAGTATAAAGGGATAGGATAAGCCAAGAAATTAAGTCTCTAGCATCAAATTTCAGCGCATTCAGATAACCAGCTTAATACAACGATACTGACATTGTAAATCACATCAAAATCACATCAGATGCATATGTCTAAGTCGCAATTTATCTGGTTTGTGGAACATATAGATAGTAAATCCAGTTAACACTCACCAGCCATGACGTCTCGTTTTGATAAGTAGGTTTGATATCCAAATTTTCTGGCCGTATAAATTGCTGTATTAAAGCCATCTTTTCATGCAGTTGATCGTCAATTTTCACATCTTCGGGAAGCGTAGCAAATACACGAGGAAATAACTTCGTCATTACGTACTTCTCCAACCCCTGTAATTCATAGAAATTTATTCATTTCATGCATCAAATCTAGACATGCATGGATATGAAATTCAGCGCCAGCAAGATAATTGCAGAAGGCAACAAGAATAAAACAGGGCCTCCTTACAAGCAGATGTACAGAATATTACGGTACCAATAGTCTTGAAGATCACAGCAAGAAATAATACTGTACTCCTGAGTCCTAACTACACACAAAAGATTAAGTCCATACTTTTTGCCAAAACTTTAACATGCAGTAACTAGTTATTTCAAAACGGCATACTGATACTGTGAAATATAAATCTCTAGTTCTCTACCGATAAGCTCCCTCTGATATTTATTTTTTTATTCTACATCTCAGAAGACCTTTAGTACATGCCCGTCAAATATAGTTTCCAATCAAATGTCCATAAAATACCTCTTGATCTTGCTTCTCTAATTCTTTAGAGTCGACACTTGACACTGCTTGTGAAATGTCTCAAACATAGGAAGCACTTATATGAAATATTGGAACTGGTAATAGTCAAGCTTGCTTGCTCCAGGCTTCAAAAAAAGAATAAATGTACAATTCCTCTTCTTCATTGGCAAAGAAGCAATCAGTTTACTCCCTTAGACTATCATTTTGAAGTAAAAAACAACCCTGAACCTATGTTACCAGAAATGCGGAATGCTGTGGTACAGGGGACGGGAATGGGAACATGGAACACATAGGTTTCTGTATGGGGTAAGCTAGGAGTAGGCTTCTTCGCAACGTCGTCCGCGACGAATACGGTTACTGTGAACGAGGAATACTAATTGGAACTAATAGCAATAAAGGACTCTAGGGAAATTGGGATTATGTTTTTTTTTAAAAGATCAGAGTTTATAATTATTGATTTACCTGACCAATTAACTAGCAATGTTGTGGAATATGGGACTCATTTTCAACTTACCCATGTCAAAGATAAAGTGGACACTTCTTGGGAGATCCCAAAACAGAAAAGTGGACAATTTTTGTGGGACGGAGGGAGTAAATGATTTAATAATAATCATACCCACTTTTTGTATTAAAAAATATATTTTCTAACCTAGCCTCCAGACCAGAGAGAACGACGAACAGACAAAGCCTCCAAACTAGAGAGGAGATGACCACCACCAGAGAAGACGAATGAGAAGACTGGGCTGATGGTCGAAACATCGATGATAAACAGGACCCCTTTGTATTTCAGTCAATAAGGCTACTTTTACTGACGACTCCCATTTATCTGCCTCACTCTCCCTGTCTCACATCCACCTTAGAGACCACAACCAAAATGAATAGACAGCAAAAAGATAGCCAACAGCCCACCACATCTACCAACACTGTAGACACATTATCAAACAAAACAACCACCACAGCCGCTCCCTTCAATTCCAGATCTACCAATCAACACCGTATTCAATTTCGAGTCAATTAATCACCAACCCACGTATTTGTTACAAGTTCAAAGCGCATGGATGCAAAAAATGGGAAACTGGTGAAGGGGAAAGGGAAATAAAATGAAAAGCAGAACAATTAAGAAGAACACACAATGTAGATGCCAAACTGATTCAAATTTTCTGCAAATGGAATTGATTTTTCTCCAACTGAAGTACGAAGTCTGTATGGCCATGTCAATCTCGTGGCACAGTGCTTGACTGGTTGTGGTGTTGAGAATCAGTAAAAACTTTTTTTGAGGGCAGGTTCTGATTTGGTCGTGAGATTAGGTGGTGGGGGTCGAAGTCAGCTGTGTGGTTGTGGGTTTGTTGGGAAAAGATGTGGAAGGCGACATGGACAGTGGTTATGGCTGGTTGCCGATTGTAGTGTAACTGGCCACCATGGAGCAAGGATTTAAATAACGGTATCGGCCGGCGAAAAGGTAACGGTCGCGGAAAACGGTTTTGACCCATAACGGACAAACCGTAACGGGAATCGGGAACAAAACACGTGAATGTTAAAAAATCGTCAAAAATGCAAAAAAAAAAATATTTTTTTAATATTATTTTGTTATATATATTTATGGTCTTTTTTAGTTGTTCAGACCATGTCTAACTATTTTTAGGAGACAATTAGTCATTACACACTTCATTACTACCAAACATAACCTATCATTTCAAATATTAAAAAATAAAAAATAACCTACATCTTCCTACTGCTAGTAGTCAACTATAGAGTATAGTCAAGTATTTAAACAGTAAAGTAGTTAGATGAGATAAGAATTGAGACGAGGATAAGAATTGGGTGGATGAGGAGAGTCGTGAGAGAGAAGAGAGAGAAGCAGAAGAAGAGATGCCGCGAAGAACAGGATGCGGAATAAGTCACGCCAAGTCGCGAAGAACAGGCTACGACCGGCGGAAACACAATTACGGCTCTGGCATGTCTTCTTTCTCTGCCCTGCGTCTCGATTGAAAGCCAACCCAGGTCGAATCTTTCAAATCTAAACCCCGTTTTTGTGCTTTCCGCCTCTGTCTTCTTCTTTTTCTCTGAAAATAACGATTTTGTTCCGAACCGGAGCGTATCGCCCGGTATTCGACCGTACCGGTCCGTATCGGCCAATATCTTCGTGAATCTGGTCCACCCATCCCGTATCGGCCGTATCGGATTCGGTGACCTCCGATACCGTTACGAACCGGGCGATACGGGACCGTTATGACCGATATTTGAATCCTTGCCATGGAGGCAATGGCTTGGTCTTTATCTACGTTCTGGGTCTTTTTCATGCTCTGGAAAAGCTTCAAAAGACTTGCTTTGGCTCTGAAATAGACTTAGGTGGAACTACTCTAACTTAGATTTCCTGTTAGCTTTGGTTTTGTTGTCAACTTTCTTTGGTGGTTGGGACTGCTGTTTAGGTTAACAAGACTTTGGCATGAAGCATCCTTTGTCGCAGACTCGAATTATTCATCGTTGGCTGGGTGTCGCAGCCCTTGCCCTTTTACTTTGAGGTGTGGCTTGGACTATGACCAGGTCCTAAAACCTGAATTAACCAATCAGTGATTGAGTCCTGAACCGACGACTTCCAACATCGCGGTTCATTCTTCTTGATAATCTCTGTTCTTGTGTACTTATGGATCTCTGGCCACCTGCAATTGGCACGCGCGATCCAGTATTGCGGCCATATGAGCGAATCATGGTAACTCTCGTTTGAGTTGTACCTACATCTTTCTTCCTTTGATACTCAGGAAGGGCATAAAGGAGATGGTTTAAGAGATCGGCACTTGTTGCAATTACAACACCTATATTAAGTTATAAACAGCTGAAATAAATGGAGGGACCAACTACGGAGACGGAATGATGGTTCGAGGTTGAAAATGACCAAAATAGAAGTTCAGGTTCATTTTTGAATTCAAAGTCATAGTTTGAGGTAGTAAACAGAACTTTCACCTTGTTTATTAATTTGTTAATACATACTCCTATTACTTGACATATCACATTAAAATTGCCTCTCAACTAATCTCTTTTGTTTTCTCTTGCAACAGAAAATTCAACAATCCATCAGACCTCCTACTAGCACAAAGTTACATCAAAAGATAAGCCATTGTGTCAACTCATAACCCAATCTGAAGCCATTCTACAATCCACGCCAGTAGATGCAGTGGCTGGAAGTGGGTTGCATGGTGGATAGAGAAACCATAACTATGACGAGCATCTCATGTCAATAGGCCCGGAAATACGAAGTCTACTGCAGCAACTTTTGACTATGTTTAAGTGGACCTCGGGAAGCCTTTGTTTTCCCTTAGTGAAGCCTTGGTTTAAGCTAGATACAAGGCTGCGAAAATTCTCGGGTGAGGTTTATCTACAGATTGTTTATCCAAAAAAAAAGTTTGTCAGAGCCTTACAAACTTGGTTTTAGCGTCCACGACTTGTCCACTTATCTTCTTTATGTTTTGGTAAATTGAAGCATAGTGTTGAACACCTTATTTCAATGGCATCAGTCTGATCCTTTTAAAATACATTTGACGCCTAAAGAGTGAAAATAGCTGTGAGGAAGTTGAAGAATAAGGCAACCATACAAATTGATCTTAAATGCACAGCTGCACTTTGACAAAAATCTCAATGGCAGCTTAATTAGCTTCTTTTTGTCCCAGTAGATTCCAGCCTTTAATGCCATCAGAATCTCAAACGCTAACGTCGGGCTAATTACATGAGATTGCTATCACTTAAAAAGGACATTGAATTTTGATCCACACACCACAAATAACTCTTTAGTTGCTGAAAAAGTAAATAGCTTAGACCTCCAAATGTGCCATTTCCGAGTTCGGATTACTCTTCACTCTTATCATATCACAATTACCCCATCCAAAATATTGCCCGTGTCAATATTTTCTGAAAGCATCATCAATACCATCCACGAATTGCCACATGGAGATGGGAGGGACAAAATGGACCACACGAGTATCCAACTAACATGAATTTCATGTTCAGCCTCTCAATGTTTTGTTTTCTTGTAAGCGAAATGCAAATAGAAAATAACCTTAAACTTAGGTTGACTACCATTAGGCTAGGGTTTAGAACCAAAGGAAACAACATCCATGCAGTAGCAACCTAACATGCTTATCTTCTCACTCCATTCAATTGTCTCCCAACATCTCTTTTTGGGTGTTTTATGAATTGTGGAACCTCTATTTTTAATTTAAGGAGACACGATCTTATTTGTTTGGGTGCATCCACAAATTCTTAATGTTTCCTGTTATTCATGTATTTTGTGTCCGTGACAATGTCAAGATTCGTAGAGTGCCAATGGCTTTTAACCGCTCTGGCAAAACCAATCAAGGCCAAGGAAACCAGCGCAGATCTATCTCCATCCTGGGTGGCTGCAAATACTCTCACCAACACCATTTACACCACCACAGTTTGTGGCACGTTTCCTATTAACATGCTCTCATTGCTCTCTTGGGTTTCAGCAAACCAGGACACAGATTACCCTGCCATTGTCCTGTGTAATAATTCCTTTGCCCAACTTCCTCCAAAATGAGAACTCAGAAGAAAGACTTGCATTATCTGAACCATTTCCCCAAATCCTAGAAACCTCCATAACCAACACATGAGAAGTCAGTGGCCATCAGTAAGAGCAAGAACCACCTACATAATACTCTGCTTTGTGTTTCCAGTGAAGCCATGTGAGTATTTCGAGCTTCTATCGAGGTTCTTAAAATTTCCTTACTTAGGCCAGTATGGGCGCATTGGGCGAAATAGGGTTCAAGATCCAGACCTAAACCTGATGATTACAACAAATAAAGTATTAACTCACCTATTTATTATCAGACACATTATCCATAGAGTGCAATTGTAACTCATTCTGTGTGGTGGTATGGTGGTAGAGGGTATAGGTGGTAAAGCAACAAGACTGAGATCATCAACTGTGTTCCGTTACTGGATTTGGTGGTCGAGGCGATACTGTGATTCCCCTTGACGGAGGATGAAAGCCATGATGACTTGGAAGAGGAACATTGGAATTCGGAACAGAAAGTGGGCACTTGGTGGTGCCACTGGCAGAAAGGAGACAAAGGAAAAAAGTGGAGAACAGAAACGTATATATAACTTAGCTCCGGAATCGCATTGTTGTATATTTGGGTTTAGTAAGAAAGAGCCTTTCCCACTACCCTCATGCATTACGTTTTACCAGCATTGCTAGATGTAGTTAAAATAAAGAGTGCTCACAGTCACATACAATTTTCTTCCATAGCCTTTTCTTGATAGCTAATGGTCAATACTTGGCGATTTCTGAGGTTCAGCCGGCAAAATGTGAAATTATATGTTCGAGCACTGATTCACAGTAGCTGGATTTAAAAAAAAAAAGAAGCTGTTTATCGCTATAAAAAGTTCCTCCAGTTGAAATCCTAATGCCCACAAAGGCAGAGTAGGTAAAAGAGCTAGAAGTGATTAGAAACTTATACAGACCTGTTTTTTGGTGAATACTTGAAGCCTGTAGGACCTCTGTACCCATTAAGCTAAGTGATAAAGTAAAGGACAAATGGAGTGCTAGCAAGGAGTCACAAATGATTAATTTTATCTGCTCATGTCAACATGGTACAAAATGCGGGAAATCATACAATAGAACTGTCATCAATGTAAGAGCAACTAGCTTCAGAATTCTAAGGAGAATCCACTCAGCTCAAGAAGAGAAATTGCATGTTATAAAGTGACAAAGAGAAAACTACAAGCGGTAAACCTATAACACAATCATTAGAAAAATGAATATAATTGAAGGTATACTTACCTCGCCAGCACTCTCCAGTTCTTCTTCTGAACAACCAGCCCATAAGGAATGGGCTCTAAAGGCTGTTTCCATGTTACTAAGGAAATCCTGCACTGCAGCACTGTCCCTTTCTGGGTCGGCAGGATTGTTTGAAAAGGACACAATAAAACTGCCATACACAGTATGTATCTCGATCAGACAACCAAGTAAGTTTATTTGTATATAAGAAATAGTATTTGAATCAGCAGTATCCCTCTCTCCCAAAATTATCGCAAAAGTTCAAAAATTGTAAGGACCATTAGAACTTGTAGATAACAATGTATTGTCAGAAGATTTTGAAATGAAGATCAGTGGGAGCTATTTTGAAATCCTTGTACATTACAAGGTATTATTAAGTCCTGAAGAATGCAAGTTAATCCAAACATATATACCATTAGGGGAATAGTAGGTTAGAAAGCAGGGAAAGAAGCAGAGGGAGACCATGAAAATTAGTTCAATGAAAAAGGCCAATTCATTAGTAGTAGATACCATTATAGCTAGCTTGACCGAACCCGTGCCTCATACAGGGTGGTGGCATGGGTTCAGATAACACAAGAGATTGGTTACAATTATTACCCTATTTTCTTCACTATTTGGTTAACCGATTCCATGAAAAAGCGTGTTTGGTTACAATTATTAAATTTTTCTTTCTAAAAATCTTACAACCAATTGGGCATGCCTAAGTTCTAATTCTGAAGATTTCCAGAAACCCCAATAACTGCATATATCTAGACTCTGATAAAAAAAAATGGCCTGTTCCAATAGTAGTAGTTTATTAGTTTGATTAAGCAATGCCCAAACAACGGCATTCAACCGGGATTTATAACTGAATATCTTCAAACAAAACCTTGAGGTTAACATCTGGGTCTGAAGCAAAAAGCTACAAACTAGTTCATACAAAAATGCAATGAGAGTTTTGGGGATGAGCCAATTAAACTAGTATCCTACTGGAGTCTTCAACTATAAATCACTACCCAAAACAAGAATTGGGGATAACCCACAATAAATCATAAATTCAACTACAATTGTATGAAGACTCTCAGCAGTCAGCAGCATAATTGAAGTATAGTATAGTTTTGATGACATTAATTCTAACCCAGAATTAATTTCACTAATCTGACAAAGTATGTTAGAAAATTAGCTTCGGATAATCAAAATAACAAATGGGGTTTGAGATGGAATAGCAGTGAGAGACCTTTTGATGGCTTTGACGAAATCGGCGGCGGAGGGTTGTCGCATGCGCTCCAGGAAGTCGTGCCATGTAAGAGGCACCGTCGACGACCCGAACATGTCGGAGTTCTCCATTCTCCCGCCGTCGAATTGGGGAAAGATTGGAGCTTCCGGTGTCTTGGAATGACGATCCGATCGACACTTATGAACGGGACAGCTGGTATTCTGTAAAAAAAAAAAATTGGTCTTCAACTGGCTTTTTTTTTTTTTTTTTTTTTTTTTTTTTTTTTTTTTTTTTTTCTGTACTAGGATGGAAGTGACTCATGAGAACTTGATGCAAAATATTTAAGATGCTCTACCACTGGAACTAGCTTCATTTGCTAGTTAAACTAAACTAATTAAGAATTTGGAGAAACTAAATGAAATATTATAAAAAGGCTAATCGCGACTTTGAAGGGATGGGAACCCGAACACACACTCTTCATCTTCTTCGTCTTCATCTTCTTCTTCAATAGCTTCCTCTTCGTCAATGCCTTCTTCGTCTCGTACATCACTTCCCCTCCCCTCTCCATGTCCAAACTCAGCCAACGCCAGTTCAAGCGTTTTGACTGTTATAAGCGAACACAATATTTAAAAACCTTCTTAATTTAAAACGCAGAAATTACATCGATATATTATTTAAACGGAGCTGTGAAAAGAGTAGATGTATTCATATGTACACATACAATAAACATAAATATTATTGATTAAAAAACATAGACACATATCGTGATACGATTTATTCTTTCATATGACGCATGCGAGGCAATCTAATAGAAACAGTCAAACACACAATACACATTAACCGAAAATGCCACAGTAATTGGAGGAGAGGATGCAAACAAGTATGAACTTATCAACCCCACATCTTGGTCGGGGCGGAAACTGATTTGTTGAATCATTGTAGAAAAGTCTGCACTTAGGGTCACCAAATAAAACTCTCGATTGGAGTACGGAGTGATTTTTCGTTAGATATCTTATTTGGGTAATTCATTAAACTCTGGTTTTGTGAGCTCTCTGTAATTAGAATTGGAGATATTGATACGGAGGAGTGGTCATCTTTGACAGATTTAAAGAGAAACTTTTGGATAGAGAAAAATATGTAAATGAGATAAGAAACGATTCTCCCCAGATTTGTCTAAATTGATAGACTTTGGCTGAACTAAATTTAAACATCATAATTAAAGGGTAAAAGATAAAAACCACCCCTTGAATATGAGTTATATACAAATACACCCCTCGTGTTTGGGTATATACCATTACTCTCTTATCAGAGTTAGTGGCTAACGGCACACTAACGGAGGGGTAAAAAGACATATTTATCGTAACAATGAAAAAGAATGACACACTATAAATACAATTGTTTTCCTCATCCCGTTATTCTTCTTCTTTAGTAGCAAACCCTAGCAACACCTCTTTGGCTCCCTCCCTCCGTCTTCTTCATCTCAACTGCCCACCACCACCACCAGGAACTATCAATGCCTCACCTAGCCGCCACAAACCTTCAATTTCGTTCCCCATTTCGTCGCCGTCTTCGGATATAGCATCATCTTCGAAGGCTGCGACCAGTCCCAACCAGTGGGTGCCTTGGCTATGGGCGGTTGTGGATCTGGGTGAAGGAAATTGATCGTGGTGGCAAAAATTTGTGGATTTGGAATCGCCGTCCACCATCACCGCTGCCTTACCTGGTGTGTACAGAGGTTCCTTCTGGGAAAGATCTCAATGTACACTTGTATCAGACAAGAACAAGAACAAGCACAGAGAGTGAGAGTAAGCGTGTAGGGGAAAGAATAAGCTCTTGCCAAGTGTCTGAGATAGAGACAGTATGATGATTAGAAAAAGAACGGAGAGTTGCAATGGAAGGCTAACGCTTCTATATATTGGGCAATGGAGTGACCGTTACGAGGAGTTAATGCGTCTGTAAGTGACGGCTAGATATCTGCCTCGTAACGGCACGTTTGCCCGTGTATACAGAACACGTTACACGATCATCCGTACATATATGTTGTCACGACCCGACTTTTTCGCTTTACGTTGATTAATAATTTGTCAGAGTAAACGCGCTCATTGCGGCTGCGATGGAAAAACGAACCGTATCGCTTCTTCTACAAAATATAGTGGAAGCTTAGATATGGACAACTCTTTTCGATTTCAACAAAAACGTCATTTTCCTATTCATTTGAACAATAATAATTTACGAATATCAAATAAACCAATATTAACAATTATTACAATTAATTCGGAATATTCAATAATTCTAGCCCGTCTATAGTCTCCGATCATCCAGGTTCGGTACCTGTTAATATTTTAGGGTGAGCAAAAAGCGCAGTAGGTACCGCCTAACCACTGGCGTAGAGATATAATAATCACTTAAACTGTAACATCGATCACGAATCACATAATTATCATGCTTTATACATCATGCGAGTAACAAACAATAACTTAACAATCAACATATAAGCATATAATCATGTATAGACCGTAATTACAGTATACGTGAAAACTATATTTCCCCTACCTCATAGTAGCTTCATGATAACAACTTTGAAAAGATACGAGTAGTTCCAAATCATTTATCTCGAAATATTCCCAATATCTCTCTATCTCACTTATCAGTGGTTGAATCGAATCAGGAATGAGAAATAACTAAAGCACTGGGCCCTATTTATAGAATTCAGCGACCAATCAGAGAGCGCTGAGTCAGAAGGACACGTGGCGCGCATGCAGCGACAGTCACGCCACACACTGACATGTGTCCACTGCGTGTCAATCACATAAACTAGGCCCCTATGTGTGACACGTGTCTGCCCTACGTGTCGTGCAAGCAGGGACAATCACAGATGTTGTGACACGTGTCCCTCTGTGTGTCGTACATTTATGTGGCCAAATCTAAATGCTTATCCTCAACCACCGCGTCAAAAAACATGTAATTTTGTCACGTCAAGCATTTAGCAAGCCACATATCACAACATTCATATATATGTACTTAATTAACACTTAAGCTACTAATTATCACTAATTATTCCTAAAATATTTTTTATCTTTAATTTAGGTTTAAAATAAGAAATTATGACTTTTGGTGTCTTTCTAGACGAGCTTAACTATTATAGTTTAGCACTTATGGATACATCTATCCAAATACGAAATTCTTAAACATGAAATTAAAAGAACTAATATAAGCTTAACAAATACGGTCATTACACTGTAATTTAGGCACTTCAATCACATGATGAACACTTAAACTAGTGATTAGCAATAATTAACACTTAAACTAGTGATTAGGACTAACTATTACATACATATTTTTTATCCTTAATTAAGCAATAAATAAGATATTATGACTTTTGGTGTATTTCTGGACGAGCTTAAGATTTACAGTTTGAATGTTATGAGTTCATTTATGATATGACTAAATACCTAAACATGAAATCAACTTAAGTAATACTACCTCTGTTTCTTCTCTTTCATCTTACTTCACCTTTTGACACTATTCACTGGGTCACTTTGACACGGTGATTTGTTTAGCAAAACGATACACGAATTCGGTAATCTTTGCATGATCTTGTAGAGAAAACTTTACTCTACAATACGATGAAAAAATTATCAAAAAATTATATTTTTTTGGTATCCAATCACCGAGTCAAAGTGACCCAGATACGGGTAAAAAAGTCCTCCTAAGGTGAAAGAGAAGAAACAGAGGTAGTATAGGCTTAAGAAACACGTTCATTATATTCTTCCCTCCTTATAAAAATTTCGTCATCGAAATTAGACTTTTAAATCTTTTGTGTTTCTATATAAAAATCATTCTTATCATGACATAAAAAATCTCATAGAAATATAAATCTTATGTGTTCCACTACCTGTAGATATTTTAGGGTGAGCAAAAAGCCCAGTAGGTAACATCGATCACGAATCACATAATTATCATGCTTTATACTTCATGGGAATAGCAAACAATAACTTAATAATCAAACATATAAGCATATAATTACGTGCATAGAGCGTAATTATAGTATACATGAAAACTATATTTCCCGTACTTCATAGTAGCTTCATGATAGCAACTTCGAAATGATACGAGTAGGTCCAAATCTTTTATCTCGAAATATCTCTACTATCTCTCTATCTCACTTATCGATAGTTGAATCGAATCTAGAATGAGAAATAACTAAAGCACTGGGCCCTATTTATAGAAACCAACGACCAATCAGATCACGACGAGTCACAAGGACACGTGTCGTGCAAGAAACGAAAGCTGTGCCACACGGCAACAAGTGTCGCCTGTGTGTCACACATGGATAGGAATGGACTCTGAGCATGAAACGTGACCCCCTACGTGTCGCGCATGTAGGGACAGTCACAGATGTTGTGACACGTGTCCCTCTACGTGTCAGACATTAATTTGGCCAAATCTAAATGTATATCCTCAACCACCGTGTCAAATAAACATGTAATTTAGTCACGTCAAGCATATAACAAGCCACATATCACAAGATACATACATATGTACTTAATTAGCACTTAAACTACTGATTAGCACTAATTATTCCTAAATATTTTTATCCTTTAATTATAAATAAAATAAGAAATTGTGACTTTTGGCGTCTTTCTAGACGAGCTTAACTATCATTGTTTAGCAGTTATTGGCTAATCTATCAACTACTAAACAATTAAATATGAAATAAACCGATGTAATATAAGCTTAAGAAATGTGGTTATTACATTCGTCCCTCCTTAATAAAATTTCGTCCCCGAAATTGGACTTTTAACTATTATTTGTTTCTATTTGAAAAATCATTCTCATCATCACCTAAGCAATCTCATCACTTTTGCATAGCCAGGCAGCGTGCCTATAAAACTCCCCTTGTGCCCCGGCATACCTCGCTTGGATCAAGTTAGCCAAGACCGAGTCTCGTGCGTAGGTGACGAGCGATGTAGGTACCACACTCTAACCCCAAAACGTATCCGGCATACCTCGCTTGGATCAAGTTAGCGAAGACCGAGTCCCGTGCGCAAATGTCGGATAAGGTGGATTTAACACACCGGGCTGACACCGCTCTGATACCAAATGTCACGAACCGTACATTTTCTTTCACTTTACGTTGATTATTCATTTGAACAATAATAACTTTACGAATATCAAATAAACCAATATTAACAATTATTACAATTAATTCGGAATATTCAATAATTCTAGCCCGTCTATAGTCTCCGATCATCAAGGTTCGGTACCTGTAGATTTTTTAGGGTGAGCAAAAAGCCCAGTAGGTACCGCCTAACCACTGGCGTAGAGATATAATAATCAATTAAACTGTAACATCGATCACGAATCACATAATTATCATGCTTTATACATCATGCGAATAACAAACAATAACTTAACAATCAACATATAAGCATATAATCATGTATAGACCGTAATTACAGTATACGTGAAAACTATATTTCCCCTATCTCATAGTAGCTTCATGATAACAACTTTGAAACAATACGAGTAGCTCCAAATCTTTTATCTCAAAATATTCCCAATATCTCTCTATCTCACTTATCAGTGGTTGAATCGAATCTGGAATGAGAAATAACTAAAGCACTGGGCCCTATTTGTAGAATTCAGCGACCAATCAGAGAGCGCTGAGTCATAAGGACACGTGGCGTGCATGTAGCGAGAGTCATGCCACACACTGACATGTGTCCACTGCGTGTCAATCATGCATAAACTAGGCCCCTATGTGTGACACATGTCTGCCCTACCTGTCGTGCATGCAGGGACAGTCACATATGTTGTGACACGTGTCCCTCTGCGTGTGTACATTTATTTGGCCAAATCTAAATGCTTATCCTCAACCACCGCGTCAAATAAACATGTAATTTAGTCACGTCAAGCATTTAGCAAGCCACATATCACAACATTCATATATATGTACTTAATTAACACTGAAGCTACTAATTATCACTAATTATTCCTAAATATTTTTATCTTTAATTTAGGAGTAAATAAGAAATTATGACTTTTGGTGTCTTTCTAGACGAGCTTAACTATTATATTTTAAAAGTTATGGATAAATCTATCCAAATACGAAATTCTTAAACATGAAATTAAAAGAACTAATATAAGCTTAATAAATATGGTCATTACACTGTAATTTAGGCCCATCAAACATATGATGAACACTTAAACTAGTGATTAGCACTAATTTACACTTAAACTAGTGATTAGCACTAATTATTACATACCTATTTTTTATCCTTAATTAAGAAATAAATAAGATATTATGACTTTTGGTGTATTTCTGGACGAGCTTAACTTTTACAGTTTGAATGTTATGAGTTCATTTATGAAATGACCAAATACCTAAACATGAAATCAAGTAATATAAGATTAAGAAACACGTTCATTACATATGTACCGTTCGAACGGTCGACCATATATATAGGACACGTTGCACGATCATTAAATCTCCCAAACATTAACAAGGGTCGCACACGAGTATAGCCATGGGCTCGCGCACGACGAGCCTCACTCCGACCTCCAAGCCACTTGAACCCTATAACTCCCGCGCGGTTAGTATCGAGGGCGACCCTGTCTCACAACCCCCATACAGACAAGTGCTAATATAAAGATAATGATAGGGTAGAAATGGAGTACCATCGAACCTCGTGGATAGCTGCCACGTGGACAGTGATCAATATGCCTGGAATGCACTATCTACATTAGCCCCATTTTGCACGTATATTACGCGCGTCGTTGTGTAAACGCAGAAAATTTGAGTTAAATTCGAAAACCCTAGCCCCTAGAAGCAGTGATCATTGCCTAGGTCTCTGTAACTTCGTATAGCCTTTAGTAGGGCGTAGCATGACGAGGATTGCGGACGACATCCACATATTTTCGTTGATTACCGAGGCGACGATTGATTCGAAAAGATCTTGAAGAGCCGGGGTCTTCAAAGGACTCTATATAAACCCTTTTACCCCAATGATTAGAACTTTTCACACCATTGCTGCTGTCAAAGTTTATGAGCAGGAGAGAGAGCCTTCGCGAACAGATTCGGGCCTTCAATCAACTGTTCGTCGAGATCAATCAAGTACTCCAGTTACTTTGAAAGCGAAAAGGTTAGTAGCTCTCATCCTTTACCCAAGTAAATTTTCGTTAGCAAGAATCGAATAGGCATGCAACCAAATCTGTGTTTGGTGTCCTTTATACTGTTCTTCATGTATGAACATGGCATTGATCTTGAATTTCTTGTTTTGCACGTGTTATAGGCTCCCAAGAAATCTTTGAAGGAAGTAATCAACTTGCTTGAGGTCCCGAAAGATCTGTGGTGCAAAGCCCCCCACTTGGGCGGTGAGGATTTCTACCTGGCCACCGTTAAAGGGACTACCCTACAGAAATCTCCGGTGAGAGATGCTTTGCAGCTAGTGCCTGAACCAGAGATAGATGAATGGGATCTAACTAATTTTTAAGATGTGCAACGACTTGGCCTCGAAGCTGGGTTGTATCCTTTCACCCAGGTTCTTCTTCAGTCCTTCATGGAGAAGCTTGATTGGATGGAGGAGTGTACATAGTTTGTCCTTGATATCTATGAAGAATAGCTGAATAAGGCTGGAATATACAACGCTGTGCGCGCAACAAAGGACTCAGCCTCAGGCTCGACAATGACATGCTGAGGGTCATGTTCTCCAGGTACTCCATGAAAACTCATACTTTTCACTTTTCTACCTTCGAGGCTGGGCCAACTGTCGAGGATACATAGATATTGCTGGAACTCCCAAGTATGGGACCTATAGATCCCTCGGCTCCTCTGACTTCTGATGATGAGATCGCGCTTTTTGAGCAAACGAAGGAATGCATCGCAGATGTGAATAAGACTGCTACGAGATGGAACTCGACCATCTACTGTGAGACGTACATGTCTGTATTATCAGGTGTGAAGAATATCTGGTCAAAGTGGATCATCTATTTCTTCAGGGATTTTGCGAAGCCAAAAATTGCCCAAGAGCTGTTGGAGAAGGACCCAAATGCGATAACCGCGCTCGAGGGGAATGTGCTGACTACACCTTATGTGGTTTCCATCTGCGTTTGGTTGTCATGCTATCTCACAGACGGGCATCCTCGTGATGGAGTATTTTGCCATGTTATTGCGCTTGCCGTCCCACTCTCGCTTAGACAAAAGGTTGCCTTAGGGCCTCTAGTTCTAGGTTCCTTGCATCATCGCTTGGATTTAGCTGTGACGCATGTCGAACAATCGCAAGGCAGAGTCGGTGTTGTCTCCTTTGTCAATATCGCGTTTCTGACAATGTGGGTTTTTGAGAGATGGCCCTTGTATGCTCCAGTCCCATCATATGTAAGGTTGTGGGACGCGCCTAATGCCACCAAGGAGCTCCTCAGTCCTCGAGCATGGCGTTGGTACAAAAATAAGGGCGTTCAACACTCCTTCTCTTTGCTGTGCGATGATATCAACTACTTCAAAGCTAGACCCTACGTCACTGCTTTGGAGAACGTCGTTTTCCACGAAAGCATGTATCCAGAGGCGGACACCTAGGTTAGGCCTCAGCACATTTGCAAGGGAGCCAGGCATTATGCCAGATTTGTCAACTGGTGCAGGAGAGGATACTTGCCCGCCCTTCCTGAGTATGTGGCCAGTCCAGAAACCTCGAGTTATGAACCCATAATAATTCATTACGATCCAATTCGAGTGAGCCCCCAATTGGGTTTCGACTCCGTTGCGCCACCTTTGTGGTCTGATTCAATCACCAAGGGTTGCTACAATGGGTTGCTCTACGGAAAGAGAAATAGCCTGTTGATTGATGAGATCCGCTTGACTCAACCTTCCAGGCAAAGGCGAGGGGAATGTACTCCAAATTGGGCGTCTTTATGGAATGCGCAGATCTGCCTGCTTGCGAGGTCTCGAGCTCAGCTCCAGCCAAGCAAGGCTCCCGCGATTGCGATAAAAGATTACCCATTCAAGTCGTCATGCTCTCGAGACGCGACACAGTACGCTTTTTATTCCCTACTGGATAAATACCATTACTTATGTGCTGATTTGATTCTTCAGGAGAAGATCGCTGTAGTTAGGCAGAATTCCTTTAATGCGAGGAAGAAATATTCAGATGATTTAACAAGGTATGTTTCAGCATCTCTTTTATCTTCTTTAGCATAGCGAATAATGCGACACCTAACATGCCCTTTCATGGCAGTGCTGTTTGAGGCAATTTTCATATGGGGATCGCAACACAGGCTTTGTTGATCTGATGCATTCGACGAAGAAGCCCGGCGTCCCTATCACCACAGACATGAGGATGGATCAAGAATTTCAAGACCTGGTCTCAAACGCGCTTGAAACCTTTCTTTACCTATTCATCAAGAATTCCAAGAAGAAGAAATCTTCTGACAAGCCTTCACCGTTGGTGATCCGATAGTTAAAACGTACAAGAGGCAACTCTGCTCTCAAGGAGAATGTGGCGCCCACAGAGAGAGGCCAAGCTCAGCCTTCGACTGCGAAGAAAGTGGCAAACATGCGACATAGTAATATTGAGGACTTCGTGGATTTGAATCCAGAAACCTCGTTTGCCGCGTGAGAAGGTACTCAAATCTCACTTTAGCTATTGTTATAATGAGAATTTTCGTCATAAACCATTCTGGTCTATGTTTCAGATAGTGAGGGTTTGGTTCAAGAGATGGATGGCCTTACTGAAGAAGGTGCGATCGCAGAATCCTTGTCTATGGCCCAACAAAAAGAAAGGGACGCAAAGCTGCGGGAGGAGCGCGATATTCAGCGAACTATGAAGAAGAGTCTCGAAGAACAAGTGCGGCGCTCGCAGTCTATCGTTGGTCAGTTGGAGCGCGCCCAACAAGATTTCTAAGAGATTGTTGGTGACAAAGATGAGGAAGGTACTATATACCTATTTGCCTTATCTCATCAGATCTTATCTTTGAAGCTTTAAAACGTGGGGTATCTAAGAGCAACATTCGTTGTTGGTTAGTGAACAAGTGCGGTGAAGCGTCAGGTAAATAGTTATCTTAGGATTGCTATAGTCAATTTCATCGTTTCAAACAATAATGATAACAAACTTCGCGCATAATCAGGTCATGCAATGTTATAAGGAGTCGATGATAATCTGTAACATAATACTTACGCGGATATCCCATGTGAATATGGAGATGCAATCCCATATGGAGGTCTTTTCACCATGATCTCTTTTAAGTTTCGGTAGCATGAATTTTTGAACTTAGGCTAAAAATATAATTTTTGCATTTTGGCAGAGCCGGCGGAGCCATTGGTTTTGACAAGAGCTCGTAGGCTTCGAAGTGCTGTGGTTCGTGTTCCTGAGACCAACCGCAAGACTCCCAGCGAAGATGCAGTAATGGTAGATTGAGCTAGAAAAGTGTCCCCAGTAGCAGTTCGCGTTCCTGGATCCGTTCGTGAAGCTAACATCGAAGATGAGCACATCGAATTAGTTGTTAAGCAAGAGGAAGAGAACCTTCAACAGGAGCAGGAACAGGCAGAAGCTCAACAAGAAGTAAGCACTTCAAACGCTGATCAAAATGTAGCTCAACAAGAAGTAAGCACTTCGCTTCCATAAGTTAATCCCTGCGTTGCTCGTGAGACTTCATAGAGAGTCGACGCCCCTGTTGAAGGTGCTGAGCAAACTGGGACTCAAAGGGAAGCAAGTAATGCTCCTTCTGAGGTTCCATCGAGTGTCGCTCCAACAGCTGGCTTGCCAGCAAAGACCCCTCTTGGAGGAATTGAGCAAAGTGAGGCTCATCAAGGAATGACCATTTCAACTCCTGCAGCCCAAGGCATGCCAGAAGTTCCGGGGACTCAACTCAACACCGCACCTGAAAATACTGTGCCAACCAATGAAGGAAGAAATGAGCTTGAGTCGAATGCTGATACCAGCGCCCCGGATCAAACCATGGAAGATATTCAACCACCAGAAGCTCTAGCAACTAACACCGATGTGGTTCATGGGACACAACCCAATGTTGCACCTGAAAATGTGCCTCAAGTTCCAGGATCCACAAGTGCACCTCCTCAGAATGCGTCCTCAAGAGTGACACTCCTGTGGCTTCAACTGAAGGTATTCGTTCGAGGAGTCAGAGTGCATACTTCTCTATTTCTGGAATGATGAGCGGGGAGTCTCACGATGAAAGTCAAGCACCCGTTTTGAACTTAGAAACAATCTTTGCACAGAATCCTTGGGCGGAATGGACGACACAAGCTGTCAAAGCAGCTGAAGTTGAAAGAAGTTATGTTATCCCTGATGAATATTTTGCGCGCGAGACTGTCGCAGATTAGAGATCGGCTGAAGCATCGTCCTCTGATGATCAAACAGTGGCGACTCCAATTCCCTCACTTCAACAGATAATCGAGGGGACCGGTAAGACTAATTTTGAGCATGCAAGTATTACAAGGCACCTGATTTTATCTCATATCCGAACGATCCATTCTTATTTTGAAATTGTAGGTATGAAACAACCTTGTTTGGAATGGCTTATGAGGGTTTGCATTCGTATCCGAAGACATTCACAGGAGTCTTGGAAATAGCCCCCAAGGATAGAGGAGATCTTCTTACTGAGATGACAGACCTATTGGAGAGAATAAATAGAACAACTCCCGCAAGCACCTCTCTTTCAAATGCTCAGTGTTTCCTGACAAATGCCCATGGTATTCAGCACGTCTCAAAGGATAAGCTGAACCTTGATTTCCTTATACAGAGGTTAGTAAAGATCAATAAGTATGTGAAACCCAAGTTTAGCTACATGAAATATAATCTGGAAAGTGCTAAGCTTCAAGCTCAAAGGAAGAAATTGAAAAGGCAATCCCGCAGTGTAATGCGGCAAGCGAAGAACACAAGAATCACAAGCAGCGTTTGGATGAGTGGGCTTAAGACTCCATAAAATTGGCAGCTCAAGATTCTCTTCTCAAGGGCTTTCTTGAAGATCAGTAGCCTTTTTTATGTAACCAACTAGGTTTCCATTATGTATGAACATCAATTTTGAATTTGCTATTGCCATCCAGCTTTTGTGGTCTGGGCATTTTTGTAATGTGAACATGTCTTTGGATTTTGCTTATGAAAAGTATCCGTTTTGGCTTTGCAGATATTGAGCATCATCTTGATTTTTTGATTAGATAAGCTTGTATGTCTAAAGTCATAACCTTCAATATTGCTATCATTGAGTTAGATAGGCTTTTTATCGCGTATCGTTGCTATCAAAGTGATCCCTATCTAAACAGAAATGTTTAAGCTCGCATATCGTACCTTCTTAGGCGAGTATTACTGTCTAAATAGGTATACTTAAACTTGTGCATAGGTGCTATCTGGGTAGATAGGCTTTGGATTGAGCGTAGCTTCTATCTAAATAGATAGGCTTTTACTCCCGTATGGGTGCTATCTAAAGAGATACTGTGTTGAGTTTTGATGCTATCTTGACAGATATGCTTGAGTTCGCGTATTGCTGCTATCTAAAGAGATAGATTTATAAGCGTTGCTATCTCAAACAGATAGGCTTGTATCAAGTTTTGCTGCTATCTAGACAAATAGGCTTGGGTTTGCATGTTAGTGCTATCTAAGCAGATATGCTTAATATTAATTCTTACTGCTATCTAGACAGATAGGCTTAAATTTGCTGCTATCTAGACATATATGCTTGATTCTCGCGTATTAGTGCTATCTAGACATATAGGCTTGAGTTTTGGAAGCAATCGATCGACTGTAAGTAAGAAACATAACTTAAGTAAAGAACATGCAGAGTTCGATAAGTGATCTCTCATGTGGTAGAGTCATTACCATTAATAAGGATTCCTCATATTGGAGGATATCATCGAATACAACATCAAAAGAATTAAAAGTTCTAAGGATAATACTTTTTGAGCCATCGCATGTTAACTGGACTGGGAGTTGTAGCCGCCCCATGACATCTCAAATTGTGAAATAGCCACTATCAAAGACTTCTTTTAACTCAAATGGTCCTTCCCAGTTGGACACAAACTTGGGATGGGCTGCTTCGCGCATGCAATGAACGGAAGCTCGCAGGACCAGATCTCCAACAGCAAAATCTCGATGCTGAACATTTTCGTTGTATGCTCGAGCAATCCTTTCCTTGTACTGCGCATTCGTTCTCTTGTCCTGCTCGTGTTTCTCCTGGATTAGAATGAGATCATGGTCGCATTGGTTCTCGTATATAGCACCGAATGCCAACCTTGCAGAGTTAATTTTGACCTCAGTAGGAACAACTGCCTCAGCTCCATAACAAAGCAAAATGGAGAAGTCCCTGTAGGAGTTCTTGGTGATGTGCGATACACCCACTATTCTAAACTTAAAGAATCTGCCCACTTCTTGTGATCATCCGCGACCATCTTGCTTAGAATTCTGAACAGCGTTTTGTTCGTAGCCTCCGCTTTCCCATTCCCTGTTGGATAGTAAGGGGTCGAGCATACCTGCCTCACATTGTACTCCATCAGCTTCGAGGCAACTTGGCGATTGACAAAAGGGGTTCCATTATCGGATAAGATCGTATTAGGAATCTGCTTCCATTCACTTTGTGAATTGATCGTTTCCAGTTAAAATGAACTGGTTTCCATGCGATGCTAGACGAATAGGACCAATGAAGTCCGGTGACCATGTATGAAATGGCCAAGGAGTTCCTAAGGTGTGCAAGTCAATTGCAGGAGCACGAACTAAGTTATCGTTGAATTGGCATTGTTGACACCTTTTGACCTTCGCGCGACAGTCAGCCTCCATAGTTGGCCAAAAGTAGCCGACTGTCAAAAGTTGTCTGCAAAGTTTCGCGCCTCCTTGATGATCCACTTGATGAGATAATTCCATGACCTCCTGTACTTTTTGACCATTCAGGTATCTAAGTAGATTTCCATCATGTCCTTTTCGCCATAGTAGGTTCTCTTTTAGCACGTACCAAGTTTATTTTCTCTTAAGCTTCTCAGCCTCCTTCTTGTCGTTTGGTAGAACTTCATCTTGAAAATAGTCAATAGGGGGCTTTTTCCAATCAACATCATCATAAATTGCAGCAACCTCTAGAGAGTCCTTCACCAACGCACACTTCTCACAGTTTCCTTGTAAGATTGCAGCATAGCATGACATTTGAGGCCAAATGAATTCCATATATCTGAGCTTTTCTATAGATTGAGACTTCATTTTCTCCAAAAGAGTTTTCATGATTCTTTTCCAACTGGGCTCGACCTTCCTCTTCCGCAGTGCATCGCATCAGGATCCCACCAGGTCCTTTGTAGTAAAGCAAATTGTCGTGTATGCAGAACCTTTTGTAGAGACCCAAAATTTCCTTGCTTGTTCCTTCTGCAATCGTACACATGACTGGCTTCCTCCAATCTTCGACTTCTATAGACACTTATTCGCACACTTCTTTCATTAGGGAACGGGTAGTCTTGACCTTGATCGAGATCTTTGCTGGACACTTGTCTGCGCTGATATTTGATCCTAGAGTAGCTAGCGCATCTGCATGTCGATTATCGGCTCTGGGAGTGTGCTCGTACTTGATTGAGTCGAACTTCTGAACTAGCTTCTGCACAATCGAAATGTAACTCAACAAGTTGATTTCTTTTAAACCATACTCGCCGGAAGCTTGCCTCACAACCAACTTCGAATCCCCCATTACAATTTAGTTCTGAACTTCTAGAGCTTTGGCTACGAGGAGGCCTGCGATTAAAGCTTCATATTCAGCTTCATTGTTGGTTACTGTGAAGTCCAACTTGTTTGACATTTGAATGACTTCCCCATCAAGCCTAGTCAGAACAATCCCAGTTCCTCCTACTATTCTTGTTGATGATCCGTCAAAGTGCAGCCTCCAATAGAGCGAATCTATCGCATATACCTCAGGTCCTTCGAGTTCCCCTTCTATCATAGCTTCAAAGTTCTCATCTAATAATTGTGCTAACAAATCTGCCACTGCTTGAGACTTATTGGTTTTTGGTCGCGCACACGTGATATCGTACTGCGATATGGTCATGAACCTTTTTGTCAATCTTTCACTAGGAGCAGAATGTTGGAATTGTGCCCTAGAGGCAATCAATTAATTGTGACATTTATGGATTTACGATTCATTATGTTATCAATATGGAGATATGTTAACATGAATGAAGTCCTTAGAGTATAAGTGTTATATTCTTAAATATCCCTAGTCGATTATAATGATTAATAGGACAATCATCTATAGACTAGTATGGGGTTGGATTGATATGGAGATATCATGATCCAACACATGGGTATGCATTAGGAGTAATGGCATACTGGATTGACCCGTCTCCGAGAAGGCTACATACACGTTATGTTAAGTCACAAGCGCTTCTCGCGGTGCACCGGTATTGTCATCCTTAGACTTGAAGTCACTAGATATTCTAGTTGTGGATTATTGTGATTTTGGTAGCGTCAAACGCTACACCGTAACTGGGTAGTTATAAAGGCGTGTACTGGATACAATAAGAAGCAAGCTTAGAGATCGTAGTGGACGTAGATAGAATTTTTCCCTCCCACATAACGGGAGCAAATATCCTAGGCCACTCGAGGGATAGTGCTTATAAAATGTCTGGCCAGACTCAAATAAATCATTATGGGATATTGATGTTATTTGCACGAATAAGGCTATTCCCAGGATCGAGAAACTATGGATTGGATATACGAGTGTGACTTGTATGTCTCGTGTCCAATCCGGATATTGAGACAAAGGGATGAGACAATTACTTGCATAAGGTTTGTTATGATGACTATTCTATTTGTTGGCTAGAATGGATGTCTTGCTAGACGCCGCTCCATATTAGTAAATAGTTACTACCAACTAAATAGAACCTATGGGGTCACACGCCATATAGGGGTGAACTAGACTTGGGAAATAATTAATTAATATGATTAGTTAATTAAAAGGATCAAATCGCAACAACTTGCTAACTTAGTAGGACTAATATGCAAGTTGGACTAATCCATGTATAGACATGATTAGGATATGCCAAGGTGGCCTAATTCATGTAGAGACATGATTAGGATTAATTTTCAAATAGAACTAATCCATGTATTGACATGAGAAGGACTATTTTTGCAAAAAAAAGGACTAATTCGAACTTGAGTAGGATTAGGAGAGGGGTTCTTTATGTAGTAGGACAAGGAGTTGTTGGACTATATAAAGAACACTCCTAGCTTATTTTTCTCTCTACACAACACACATCTATATGATAGAAGTAAGGAGAGAACAAAGCAAGGAGAGAGAGCAAGTCCCAAAAGAGGGCCGAAACCCCAATGGGACCGCCCCTACTCGTCGACCTCACATGGAGGTGGCGCCCCACCTTGGTGCTCCATTGTCGCGTGATTCTTCTTCCTCTTCCTCTTTCCGGGAAAGCACCAAGGATTGGAAGATCTAGATCTCACCTCTAGGCGTGGATCAACCGTAGAGACGTGACACAATTCGCGTTTGAAGTCATCAAAGGAGAACCCTGAGGTGTGTTATTGATTTTTTCCTTTACCATCGTTATGTCTCTTGACTTGTGATCCTTGGAGGGGT
The DNA here is from genome assembly GCA_023055425.1 of Linanthus parryae. NCBI lineage: Eukaryota > Viridiplantae > Streptophyta > Magnoliopsida > Ericales > Polemoniaceae > Linanthus > Linanthus parryae. The sequence continues at coordinate 75,314,147 of JALGPY010000006.1, read as the reverse complement.
TTGCATGGTTTATTATTGTTTCCGTTGCGCATCCATGAATCAAAACCCAACAGTGGTATCAGAGCCACAGGTCGTAGAGCATAAACGTGGTTTATGTGTTACGTTTTTAGTTGCTTTACACCTTAAATTGATTGTTTATCGCGTAAAACAAGACAAATCAAGCATCGGATTCAATTTGTCAATAATCCATCATAACAAGATCTAATTTTTTGCATTGGATGCATGAATTAGTGAGTTTGAGAAATTTTAGGATCTTAGATCTAGGGTTTGGGCATCCTTGGGGAAGAAGGAGTTCTTCCAAAACACGGAAACAACCAAACTTGGGCACCAAGCAAGGGAGTTGTTTTGGAAACAACTCCCTATAGAGGTTCGGCCCCCCTAGAGGGACCACCCCTCTTGCTTTTCGCCCAAGGCTTGGCCGCCCTAGGGGCCGGGGCAGCCCTAGCCCGCGGCCTAGCGCGTGGGCTAGGGGCCGGCCGGCCCTAGGGCCTTGCGGTTCACCTTTATGGGCCCGGGCAATTTGATTGTTGGGCCCATGGACCGTTTTAACCCTAGAAAATCCTAAAATCAATTAAAATTGATCAAGCGCGTTAAAATTGGATTTTAACTGTTTATGTGCAAATCGCATGGTGATTGGATATGGCCTTAGGATGTGGTTTGATTTACGGTCTGCGAGATGATCAATTAATTGTAATAATTAATTAGGGTTTTATGGCATGCGTGCCATTTTTTTCTCAACTTGTGAGGTTTATTTTATTTAGTATAGAAATTAGCTAGTGCTAGATAAAGTAGATTGTTAGCCAAGATTGAAGAAAAGAAGCCCAAAACCAAAGAGGAGCCACAAATGATGGAGCATGAAGCATGGAGTATTCCACATGACTACGAAGGATAGACCAAAAGATCAAGACGCATGGAGATGTGTTTGCTTTTAGGGTTCATAGATAATTCCATTGACTTGGAATTATCTTAGTCTAGAAAAGGCCATATCCACATCACGTTTAATTTTTGTTTTGTGGTTGTTTACTTTATTGTCTTATTATTTTGTGGTTGGTGTATGGATGATGCATGCAATTAGGATAATAAGATAATTAGACAACCCGGATCTATTATTTGGATCAAATAGATAGATTAGTTGATATTGATCAACAAAACAATTAAAATTGAATTTAAAATCCCTCAAAATTCAAATATTGTGTTCTTGCCTTCTCGTTATTTAAACACTCATTATCATCATTATTTATCAAGTTCGTGCGTGCCAAAGCATGGCGACTTGGTTCATAATGATGGAATGCGAAGTCACACCTCGTGTGTAATTGTTTAAATAAGAGGTTGAACACAACTAGGCTATTAATATGATTAAAACCTAGAGGCAACCAATTGGAATTATCCATACGGATGGATAAATAAGGAGTTATTTGCCCAATTGAACCAAAAGTTGCATAAGAGATGCAATTGGAATTGTTCCTACCTAAAGTAGTCAAATTATGGGTGACTTGCCAAAGCAAGCTCATAAGGAGATGAAACATGGATCTTGGCCCACTAGAAAATATAATGACATTTTCCGCATTAATATCTTGAGGGTTATTAATCCGTAGTAAAATAGAGGGAGCTATGTTTAACAATTTAAATCCTTGTTAAATATAGTTAAACGTCACAAACTTTGCATAATCCTATTATGTTGAATACCCATGGCATTAAACAAACCAAAACACGACTTTATCTATTTCCTAGACTGGTATAAAATTGAGAATTGTTATCAAAATAAAAGAGAAATTGTTGTACATCGTAGAACATAAAGTTCTCTTCCTACCAACTACCAAAACGCACTAAAACCTAATGGAAGGAACACCAAAGAATGGTTATTTGGTTATGACTTGCCTCATGCTAGCTGCCATGAACTCTGAGCTTTGGAAGCAAGGAGAGAAACATGGAGAAGTATGATATGATCATACATTTAAAGAAGCTCTTTAAAAAGAGCGAGCTAAACATGAAAGGTTTGAAGTGTTGCTCCACTTTGCGTTATGAAAATAAAACTAATTCAATATGATTGAAACATTAGTGTATATGCATTATCTATGAGATAGAAAAGAATAAACGGTTATTCACCCAAGTGGACCAAGAATTGCATTGGATGCAATTATAGTTTTGTTTTAAAGTTGATTTACCAATATGATTGAAAAATCACTAAACAAAACACTCATAATGGGCATGGGCGAAGCTGTTAATGGTTAACAACAAGGGTAAGGGAAAATGGTTTGCGCCGACCTCATGGGTATAAAGCAAGCTTGTTGATAAAATCAAGTTGCCTAGAAGTCCTAAAGGTGGTGTAAAGGAAGAGAGACTACCCAAAGTAAATGGAAGTAAATAATAAAGGAATTATGAATTCCGATTTGGGTATTTTGTTATAGAAATCAATGTGTCTATCTCATCATCATAAGTATATGATACTAGATGAGGATCTCACATTGATGGAAGTGTGGAGGATCTCAAGAGACGAAGACAATTGGATAAGGAAGAAATAATCCTACACGTGGGGCTAAGAAGCAAAGAGTTGCTGAATAAGCCGTAGGGAATTATTTCTACCTTTAAGAAATTGTTCATGAATTAGACAAAAGCGATTATTTCCCTGCTATGAGTAGGGCCATTATCATAGTTTCTTGTTTGGACAAGAAAGCTCCTTATCATAATAAAGGACAAACGTTGTCCCATTTATTCTGATATGCATTATTATAATGCAATTTTGTCTAAGAGGATTGTATATCCTTGATCATGATAATTTCATCTATAACATTAATACCAAGAAGTTTGCATATAATGATATGAACTTTACTTATCTTTAGCATTATTGTTTAGGCCTCATAAATAAGAAATACATATCTAGAACTCCATGTGGATGGATATCTGGAACTCATTTGATTATTGAATCATATGAGACATGTAAGACTTATTAGACAAAGATATGATCTTTTGGGAATCATACATATTGATGTATGAAGGCCGCTAAGCACAAATGCTAAAGATGGTTTTCAGTACTTCATCATATTTACTGATAGGATCAGAGAAATATGGATTTGTGTATCTTATGAAGAAAAAATCAGAATCCTTTGAATTGTTCAAAGTATTCAAGAATGAAGTAGAGAACCAGCTTGGCAAAAGTATTAGGGCTATACAATTGGATTGTAGAGGAGAGTACTTGAGCCAAGAGTTTGACAAGAATCTATGGGAGTGTTGGATATGATCCAAAACTGGCTCCACCTAGCACGCCACATGGGTTTGGCGTGTCTAAGAGGAGAGTTCGGACCTTGTAGGACATGGTTCGGTCCATGATGAGTCAAACAGAACATCCAGTTTACTTTTTGGGGTTATGTTCTAATTACAGCAAATTACGCCCTTAACCTTGTTCCATCAAAACAGATTATGAAAAACACCATATGAGATATGGACTAGGAAGTGTCCTAATATGTCATTCATAAAGATTTGGGGATATGAAGTTTATGTAAAATAGTTTACAAATAAACTTGGACCCAAGTCGGATAAATGTTATGTGGGATATCCTGAAAAGGATATTATTTCTACAACCCAATCGAGAACAAACTGTTTGTTGCTCGAACCACAATGTTTCTAAGGTAGAGATTGTCTCTAAAAGAAACAGTGGGAGGACAGTAGAACTTGAAGAAGTTCAAGAACCACAACAAAACATTAATCCTTTTGATGGAACATGAGCAGGATCACAAGGTGTTGTGGAGCAACCTACTCAGAAAACACAAGAACCTCGTAGGTCAGGTAGGATATATCGAGGGACTAGAGAAATAAGGATTTCTCATAACCAGTGATATATTGCTCATCGAGATGAGCCTACAACCTATGAGATGGCCACGTGTGGGCCATACTCTCAGAAATGGCTAGGAGCCATGGGATAAAAAATGGAATCCATGTATACCAACGAAGTATGGAATTTGTTGGAACCACCTAAATGGTGCAAGTGGGTTATGAGGAAACCAACATGGATGGTAATATGATTACCTGTAATGGAAAATTGGTAAGAAAGGGATTTCATGTGAGTTTATAGTATAGACTATGACGGAATCTTTCCCAGTTGTGATGCTTAAATCCATTCGTATCTTGCTTGTAGCGATCTGTCTATAGATTGAATCAAGCTTCTAGGAGTTGGGCTCTTCAAATTCATGATGCAATCAAAGGAGTTTGGTTCCATCAAAATTAAAGATGATACTTGTGTTTACAAGAAGGTTAGTGGGAGCACAGTTATTTTTCTGGTCTTGTATGTGGAGACATACTTAATCATTAGGAATGTTGCCCCTACTTGGCAGTCTTACGCAGATTGACTAGGGAATTGGCTTTCTAATGGTAGACTTAAGCGAAGAAACTTGTGAAGATCTATTGAGGTAGATCAAGATGGTTGTATAGCTTAGATCATAGTACCTAAATTGACAAAGGTGTTGAAATGGTTCAACGTGAAAAGAATATTGATTCTTACCCATGTCACATGGAATTAGTCTTTGGAAGGCTAATTGTCTTTCCAATTAGATTGGGAATGGACCGTATGAATTAGATTCACGAGATACGCCATGGAATGTACTAGGCCAGACGTGTCATAAGGCATGACGCAAAGATACCAGTCAAATCCGGGTGAGCGTCACTGGATAATTATCAAGATTATCCTTAAGTGCTTGAGAAGAACTAAAGGATGAATTCTTGATAAATAGATAATATGAAGAGTTTGCTGTAAGGGGTTACAGTGATGCGAACTTCAAATCTAACAAAGAAGATCTCAGATTATGAAGTCGAGTTTTGTGTTTTGCCCTAGTGGGAGCGACTGTGATCTGGAAAAGTTCCAGGCAAGATTCAGTCACTGATTCTAACATAAAGGGACTGAGTAAATTAATACATAAGATGCATTTACTCAGAATATTTAATCTCAATCAAATTGTTGATAGAGGAGATGTGAATATTTTCAAGGTACCAACAAATGTCTCGCCCCTGCGCAGCGGAAGCGTGGAGGGCCACGCTAGATCAATATGCATATGATGCAGCAGATTGACTCTAGTGAAAGTGGGAGACTGTTGGAATTGTGCCCTAGAGGCAATCAATTAATTGTGACATTTATGGATTTACGATTCATTATGTTATCGATATGGAGATATGTTAACATGAATGAAGTCCTTAGAATATAAGTGTTATATTCTTAAATATCCCTAGTCGATTATAATGATTAATAGGACAATCATCTATAGACTAGTATGGGGTTGGATTGATATGGAGATATCATGATCCAACACATGGGTATGCATTAGGAGTAATGGCATACTGGATTGACCCATCTCCGAGAAGGCTACATACACGTTATGTTAAGTCACAAGCGCGTCTCGCGGTGCAACGGTATTGTCATCCTTAGACTTGAAGTCACTAGATATTCTAGTTGTGGATTATTGTGATTTTGGTAGCGTCAAACGCTACACCGTAACTGGGTAGTTATAAAGGCGTGTACTGGATACAATAAGAAGCAAGCTTAGAGATCGCAGTGGACGTAGATAGAATTTGTCCCTCCCACATAACGAGAGCAAATATCCTAGGCCACTCGAGGGATAGTGCTTATAAAATGTCTGGCCAGACTCAAATATATCAATATGGGATATTGATGTTGTTTGCACGAATAAGTCTATTCCCAGGATCGAGAAACTATGGATTGGATATATGAGTGTGACTTGTATGTCTCGTGTCCAATCCGGATATTGAGACAAAGGGATGAGACAATTACTTGCATAAGGTTTGTCATGATGACTATTCTATTTGTTGGCTAGAATGGATGTCTTGCTAGAGGCCGCTCCATATTAGTAAATAGTTACTACCAACTAAATAGAACCTATGGGGTCACACGCCATATAGGGGTGAACTAGACTTGGGAAATAATTAATTAATATGATTAATTAATTAAAAGGATCAAATCGCAACAACTTGCTAACTTAGTAGGACTAATATGCAAGTTGGACTAATCCATGTATAGACATGATTAAGATATGACAAGGTGGCCTAATTCATGTAGAGACATGATTAGGATTAATTTTCAAATAGAACTAATCCATTTATTGACATGAGAAGGACTATTTTTGCAAAAAAAGTGACTAATCCGAACTTGAGTAGGATTAGGAGAGGGGTTCTTTATGTAGTAGGACAAGGAGTTGTTGGACTATATAAAGAACACTCCTAGCTTATTTTTCTCTCTACAAAACACACATCTATATGATAGAATTAAGGAGAGAACAAAGCAAGGAGAGAGAGCAAGTCCCAAAAGAGGGCCGAAACCCCAATGGGACCGCCCCTACCCGTCGGCCTCACATGGAGGTGGCGCCCCACCTTGGTGCTCCATTGTCGCGTGATTATTCTTCCTCTTCCTCTTTCCGGGCAAGCACCAAGGATTGGAAGATCTAGATCTCACCTCTAGGCGTGGATCAACTGTAGAGACGTGACACAATTCGCGTTTGAAGTCATCAAAGGAGAACCCTAAGGTGTGTTATTGATTTCTTCCTTTACCATCGTTATGTCTCTTGACTTGTGATCCTTGGAGGGTTTTGCATGGTTTATTATTGTTTCCGTTGATTATCCATGAATCAAAACCCAACACAGAATGCCCCATCAAGTATCGATTAGGGTCGCTCTTGGTCATTACTACTACTTTATGAGAGACAGAGTAGTGTTTCATCTTCACAATAACAAAGAGTAGTGTGAGGCAGTGTCACTCAATATCTGTGTACCTGGATTCACCAGATTGCACCATGCGCGAGATGTAGTAGATAGGTCTCTCCTGGCCTTCAAACTCCTGGGCAAGTAAGGCTCCAATGGATTTATTCGTCGAGGTAAGGTACATGAGCAGATGCGATCCAAGTTGAGGCGCGATCATAACTTGTGGGGGTATCAGCAACTCTTTCAGCTTCTCAAACATGGTCTGATGTTCTTTTGTCCAGAGATACATCGCATTCTTCTTGAGAAAATTGCTAAAGCAAAACGTCAACTCTACAATTGTTGGTATGAACCTTCATAAGTATGACAACTTTCATAGGAATGTCTTCAATGCACTTTGAGTCCATGGTGCAGGCAGGGTGGTGATAGCTGAAATCTACGCAGGTTCAGGCTCAATTCCGTGCCGATGGATCATGCATCCTAGAAACTTTCCCAAGGTTACCCTAAATGCGCACTTCATGGGATTCATCTTCAGCTGGAATCTCCTTCATCTTTCAAAAAATTTCCTCAAGCATCCCAAATGATCTTCCTTCTGCCTTGACTTGATAACTAAATCGTCCACATAGAACTCAACTTCGTGATGCATCATGTCATGGAAAAGTGCCATCATCGCGCGCTGATAAGTCGCACCAGCATTCTTCAAGCCGAAGGCATAACTGTGCAATGGAAAACTCCCACAGGTGTAATGAATGCCGTCTTCCTCGCGTGTGCAAGATCCATCTTGATCTGATTATTACCACTAAAACCATCCATGAAGCTAAACATATGATGGCCCAAAGTAGAATCAATCAGCAAATCTATGTTTGGAAATGGGAAATCATCCTTGGGACAGAATCGGCTCAGGTACCTGAAGTCAACACAAACTCGAAGCTGTCCATTTTTCTTTAGAACTGGCACGATGTTGGAAAGCCAAGTGGGATGGTGCTCAAGCTTAATGAACTTCACATTCATCAACTTTACTATCTCTTCTTTGATTTTTACATTGACTTATGGCCAAAAACTCATTGTGCTTTGATTTACTGGCTTGGTCCCTGGGAAGACATCCAAACTGTGCATGGTGACTTGCGTATCAAAACCGGGCATTTCGTCATACTCCCACGCGGACACATCTTTGTATTCCGTTAATAGCCTCAGCAGGCCCTGATCCTCTTCTGCATCCAGCTCCGCGCTCAAGAATATTGGTCTTTTGTTTTTCTCTATTGGGCCCAAGAAAACTTCCTTCAATTCTTGTTTCAGCGGTTTTGGCTTGTCTTCCATGCACTCGGGTTCCTCCTTCAGCTTTTCTATCGGCGTCTCACTCATGTCTTCATCAGGAACTTTCTCTGCCAACTTATTGATTTTCTCAGGGACATCTTCGATAGGTGGAGTCGAAGATGGCCCCACGCGCCTTCAGATACGATAAAATTTCTTCCCATTTGCGTAGAAGCTCTCAACCTCCTTGCCATCATCGTCGTGCTTGACAATTCTTTTGAGCATGTAAACATTCTTCTTTTGGTATGCCACCTTCAACACTTCTTCCTGCGAAGGCTGCTTCTCCTTCTGGGCTTCTCTCATCACCATTACCTCTGCCGGCGACTGGTCTTTAATGTCTTCCCACTGGGGCATGGGACTTGGTTTGAAAGGCCCTGGCATCTCCTCATCCGCCATCTCAGTAAACCAAACTGATTCTGTTAGGTGCGCTTCGTTCAGATTGAACAGATTTATCGAGGTTGGTATGTCCCCCACTCTATTTTTCCAAATTTCTTTAATCAACTGGTGCGCCGTGGATGGCATAACATCAAAACAGTGAATCCATGCACGTCCAATTATCATGTGGAAGGTGATGGTTGCATTGATCACATGAAACTTGGCAGAGCACTTGATTTTGCCAATGTGGATCCCTAGGCAAATCCATCTAACAGTCATCCTCGAATTACTCCCGAAGCCCATCATAGGCGATGGCCGCTTGACAATATTGCTTTCTGGGACACCAGCCAACTCCAGGGTGTTGAGTGGAATCACGTTCACTGCTGCTCCTTCGTCAACGAAAGCTCTCTTGAACTCGACCTCATTAACCACTGCTGTCACATACAGTGGTCTCTAGTTGTTCGCGTCTGTCTTATTATCCTCTTGTGCGAAGGACATTACTAGGGTACTCGATCGTGCGACCTTGACAACTTCTCCATTCGAGAGTAGTAACTCCTCACTGAATTCTTCAGCTACCCTGAGTATCGCCTTTGTCATTTCTTGGCGGCATGCTTTTGAGAAGTTCATGTCATCAAAGAACTTTTCGAATCTGTGCGATCCTTTCATCAGTTTAGCTCGAGAGTCCTCTGTATCCAAGGCATAGTCTTCATCTTCGCAGACCTCAGCTACAACTGGAATGCCCTCATCCGCGACTTCCTCATAATCACAAATTGATATCATTGCCACCTCCTTTACCTTAGGCCCCTGCTGTGAATGGGATGGCAATGGGTTGCTGCCCATATCCTTGGTTGGCTCGTCGATGACCAACTGTCATTCCTTTATCTTTCTATCCACCAGGCACCTCGCACTCACACCATTTGGGATCTCGCAGCTGCTCCCTAGTTGGTTTATGCTCTAGTGTAGGGAGGACATCATCTTTTCTCCACTGCTTGCCTAGACATGTGATCTCCCCAATCGAACATGGCAATGGGGGTGGCTCCTTTGGTGGACCTCACGGTTGTTTTTGAGCCGAGGCTGCATTAACCTCAGCCTCGCGTCCTTGCTTGTATCTGAGTCTTCCAACCTTGAAACCAGAGCTTGCCGGTGCTCGATCCTGCGAGTACCTCTTCTTCTGCTTCTCCACGATGGGATCGATATTCCTGGTACAGTCAATTAACTTGGATAAGGTAGGAATTTGCAGATTAATCAGCATACCTTTGTATACATCTCGCATTCCCTGGAGACAAATTTCCACCAGACGGCTCTCGAGCACCTCATCCACACACTCCAGCAATTTTGTCATGAACTTCTTCATGCAAGCGACTCCCTCTTTATCGTGCTTATGGTTCATGCGCGACAAGTGTATTGTTGTTACCATCTCTTCGACTTGGAAAAAAACTTGGTGTAAAACTTCTTAACCATGTCCTCCCATGTTTTGATGGAGCCTGCCTCCAAGGTTCTGTACCATTTATACGTGAAAGTCCCCAAAGACTTGGGGAATTCGGGCATTAGCAGCCTTGTGTCGATCTCGTGCAGTCCCATCAAATCAATAAACCGCATCACATGCTCCTATGCGTTCTCGTTGATTTCATCAAACTTCTCCCACTCGGGCGCCTTGTACCCAGCAGGGTTAGGCATTAGGCATATATCGCGCGAGATTGGGGGCGCGCTATCGACCCTTGGGATGACGGTTTCTTCAAAACACTTGTTCACGAGGAAGCGATCCAAGCGCTGCTCCAAGGCGGTCACAATCGCAGGTGCACTTACTCCTGGGGTCGATGATGGTGTGGCAGAAAACTCGGGTATGTAGGGCGTGCTAGGATCATAAGGATATGGTGGGGTGTAACTGGCTTGGACCCCAGTTGCGTGCGATGACAGAACCGGGTATTGAAAGGGGAGTAAGCAGGTAGAAATGCAGTACAGATACTCAAGAAGGGGGGGGGGGTTGAACAGAGTATGCCAAATTTTTGTAAACCTTGCAAAGATGAGAGTTTATGTGAAGAGTAATGAAGTTCAAGGCCTTTAAAACTGTTTCAAGCCTTTGAAGTATTATACAATTTAAGTGAAAAACAGACTAGTTTGAATGATGTGAAAACAAGTATGGGAATGAAATGATAAATGCAAGAGACACATGATTTATAGAGTTCAGTCCACTTGGAACTACGTCTCTACCTCATGGATCTTATCCCTGCAGGATTTTCAACACAATTATTATTAATCAAAAGCTAAGCCCTAGATCCCAAGCACAGAGATATGCCTTACTCTGTTACAGCTTGTGGTTCTCACTAACCTATCTAGTACCTTCTCTAGCTAACTGATTAACTAAGAATTCTCTATTGTTCATTCTGAACAATCCTTGAGAGTGAGAGCTAGAAGTAATACAAGAATGATATACAAATTAAGTTCAGAATAGAAGAACACTGGAAGTGGAACTGCAGTGAAAAATGCAGTGATCTTCAGTGAGACGGATTGTGAGAATGATGTGCTTCTTTGATGCTTGTAAATCCTGAAATGTGTCTCTCTTTTCGCCCGTTGAGTTTTGTATCAAATGCTTCAAATTGTTCTCCATTTGTACTGCTCAGAAAATCAGCAAATCTTCCTATTTCAGCAACAAACTTTCTGTTTATTAGGCAACAATCTTTGACTACTCCAACAGTCTTCCCAACGGATAGTTGATCAGAATATTCAAAGATAATAAGTTGATATTGTCTTTAAACGTATTGAAGCTTTCACGAGTTTCAGATTGATCACAAAATCACATTCTCTCAATATTTCCCTTCATGCAAAACCCAGGTTAGGAAACCAATCCAGCAAAATAGGACATGAATTTTCCCTACAAAACTAAGTCAAACAGGTTATTTCGATGAAGTCTAAGTGAATTAAAAGATTTTGTATTTCATCATCAAGTAATAACAGATCAAATATATGGATGAGAGAGTTGGAATAAGATCAGAAGAACTTAGAAAAACTCCCCCTTTCAAGGCCTTGAAATAGCTCTGCTATTTCAAGCCTGTGAAACCAGTGAACATACAGGTATGATGGTAAGTTTCCAGTAGATGTGAGTGGGGATTCTGATGGTAATCTTGGCAGTTGAAGTGGAGGCCCAGAGGGGAGTGGTGGTTGCTGATTCTGTGGGGCAGATGTGTGTGCCATGGGTTCCACGGTTTCTCCTGGAGGGGTTGGGGTCCCCTGGTTGGATTTTTTTGCAAGTCCTTCTAGAATGGCCATAATCTGGGTTAACTGGACAGATTGGACCTGTATAGCCTTCTCCTGACTCTGAATCGTGGCATTCAGCATCTCTAGGGTTTGGTTGTTCCCAGCGGTCGCTTGCGGCTGGGCGGTGTTGTTGGGCGGAGCCTCTTCTCTTGGGGTTTCTTCCCCTAAGGGAGACTGATTGCCTTCACGGGGGTTAGCTTCATGAGACATGGTTGCAGAGATCGTGAAAGGTTTGAAGGTAGTGATTCACGTTGGGTTCACAAAATGTGCACAGAGGATCCTTCTGGGAAAGATCTCAACGTACACCTGTATCAAACAAGAACAAGAACAAGCACAGAGAGTGAGAGTAAGGGTGTAGGAGAAAGAATAAGCTCTTGCTAAGTGCCTGAGACAGAGACAGTATGATGATTAGCCAAAGAACCGAGAGCTGCAATGGAAGGCTAACACTTCTATATATAGGGCAATGGAGTGACCGTTACGAGGGGTTAATGTGTCCGTAAGTGAGGGCTAGATATCCGCCTCGTAACAGCACATTTGCCTGTGTATAGAGGACACGATCATCCGTACATATAGGTACCGATCGAACGGTCGGCCGTATATATAGGACACGTTACACGATCATTAAATCTCTCAGACAGTTAACAACGGTCGGCCGTATTTATGCTACTGAGTGATTTTGTAGAAATTAGGGTTCTTCCCATCTCCTTGCCTCTCTCTTCTTCACTTGTTTGATTTGGGTATAAGTTCGTTCTTTTTGCTATTCTCTGTAAAAGAGCATGTTTTGATCTTGGTATAATTCCCCCTTATGATGAATTGATATGTTGAATTTAAGTGTTGAGAAATCGCTACTTTCCTGGAGGGGCAATTGATTTCGCAGCCATGGTAGGTGCAATCTTCTCTGCCTCTATTCAATTAAAGATATGATCCTCTTGTTATAATTTGTTGTTGTTGTTGTTGTTGTTGTTGTTGTTGTTGTTGTTGTTGTTGTTGTTGTTGTTGTTGTTGTTGTTGTTGTTGTTGTTGTTGTTGTTGTTGTTGTTGTTGTTGTTGTTGTTGTTGTTGTTGTTGTTGTTGTTGTTGTTGTTGTTGTTGTTGTTGTTGTTGTTGTTGTTGTTGTCGTCGTCGTTGTCGTCATCGTCGTTGTTGTTGTAGTTGTCGTTGTCGTTGTTGTTGTTGTTGAGGATTTGGTGGTTGTAGTGTTGTTGTTGTTGGTGGTGTTGGCGATTTGGTTGTGATGATTTGGTGGTGTTGCTGGTGGGGATTTGGCGGTGGTGGAGGTGGTGTTCAAGAACACCAAGAATAGTGGTCAAGAACGCCAAGGACATTAAGAACCTGAACAAAATAAACAAGAAACAGAAATAGGGGAAAAATGGTCATAAAATAGTCATATTTCACCCCCTACTAACTGACATTAACAGAAGGGTGGTGGTTGTCCAATGTCCGTCCAACAACAGGGGGCTTTTTGTCTCTGACAGGGGGTATTCGTCTTTATCAAAACACGAGGGGCTGATTGGTATTTAACTCATACTCAAGGGGTGGTTTTTTTTTTCTTTTCTCTTATCTTAAAAGGATAGAGTTTGACTAAACTAATTCTCTCAGGATTGGATTAATTGATATCAACTTATTAATTATAGCGAATAATAGAACTATCCCTATATTTTTGAAAAAAATAGTGCCCTCCTGAATTTGTTTCCCCAAGTAGAGATCTGAACAACTTAACGAATAAGCCGGTCGTGAACCCACCCCAACACCAGTGGCGATCTTCCACCATCACCACCGACCTCTGCAAATGAATATGTTTGATTTCTTAATTTGTTCCATATATAAAATTTGAGAAATAAAATATCGAAATCTTCTTTATCTACGTATAAATCATCTTCATCTGATTTTAAATCAGACGAAGAATCAGACGAGGAAGGAGAACATATCTGGGAATGAAAATTCGTCTAGTATTGGATTTGACGAAGAAGATTCATTAGGCTATTCGTTTGTTTTAGAGTTAGACGGATGAACAAACGAATGAGCATGTTTTTCTGGTGATTCGTCCGCTTCTATACCAGACAAATTGTCAAACAAATGGGTATTTTGGTCGGAAGAATGCGTTTCACATACTCGCTCGACGAATGTCCTGATGAATGAGATTTTTGTTTGGACAAATGAGTTTTATGTGAAACTCATTGGCTTGGTCAAACAACTAACGGATCACGTCATTCAGATGAGTTAAGGATTACTGACTCCAATGCTGGTGAATTTTAGACGAATAACTTGACGAATAAAGACTTGGACTTGGACAATATGAAAGGAACCATCACTTACGATTTTTTTTTTAAGAATTTTAGCAAGTAATGAACACTTAAACACTAAAAAGAGTTAACTCTTACTGTAGCCCCTCTAAAATTTTAAGTAGGTACTGAGTGCAACTTCAAGAAACTTTGGTGGAAAATGTATAATAAAAAGATTATGGCAACCAAGAGTATGGTGGTGGTAAAAATATAGTGTGGGGGTAGCTTTACAATTGCTAGAAAGTGATTTCAGGTGGTTATGAGGTATTTTGTAATTACAAAGAAGTAGTGAGGCATATGTGTAAATATCAAAAACTGTTAAGGCTGGACTTTGGCCATTCTGGTGATTAATGAAATTATGGGGACAAATGAGGAATAATTATAAGTGGTGGGGCAGAACTAAGAATATTAGAAAATTGAATTTCCAACTAATGCTATTGTTACCATAAGTTTTGGATAATTGCACATACACCCTAATGTTTAAAGAACTGTTCACACACTGGTCTCTTGATATGTCATTCCTCCGCATCTTCTCAACTGAGTTTGGGACAACTCAACTCTCTTTTATTCAGCATAGAACACCATAGCATCTTCTTTTTCTCCATCTTTATTCATAACTCTCATGGAGGGATAACACCAATTCAATCTCCCCATTATCGTATTTGATAAATGCTATTACAGGAGTGTCCCCACTACCTGAGGAGAAAAAGACCTCTCTCAACTTGGGAATTCATTAATTAATGAATCGGAATTCTGGTAAGAAATCCAAGATTCCTAGTCGAAATTTTTTCCAATTCTCTCTCCATATTAAAATTCAGTGTTACTAACCAATCTTTGGTTGTTCCTACGGCCCATGCAAACTCGCTTCATCCAATCCATCCCTCTAATCGCGGAAAACTGAAGGGGTCTTTGTATTTTGGTTCTATATACTCCCGTTATAAACCTCTAAAATATTGTGATAATTTCTCTTTCAAATCTATCTCTCAACGATCTAAAACAAGTAATGAAGTTGTTGCAAAATTAAGAAAAAATATGGGCTGCCACATTTCATGAATTTTTCTGTTAACTTTCGAGTCCAGTATCATACAATATATGATGGCATTAGCTTCAAATTGAACTTGGGTTTCATCATGCTTAAAGCTATGGATATCATGTAAATCTTGAGCATAAATCATCACTTAACTCTTTCAAACCCGATCTCCCAAGTTGCTGCTATGAGTATTCTTGATTGACAACTCAAGAACTATGAATTCACAAAAACTTTGGACTCCATAAGTTGCTAAATATTTGAGGGAATAAGATTATGTTAAACCCTATATAATTTTTTGAATAGCATCTGTAAAACTATAATCAGCTTGGCTCTCTATTCAATCTTTAACTTATCTCAAAGCGGCCACATAATATGTAAGTGATAATGTGAGAATTTCAGAAGCTTAAATTTTTTCCAAAGTGTCGGATAGCTTGAAACCTGGAAATTTTGGCATTTCATAACTCGCCCAAAACTTGATGGAATTGTGATATTCTTTCTTCTATGAACAAATGATGTTAAAATCAAGCTCAAAGTAGCCCGGAAACTCCCAAATCAATGAAAAATGGGTTGAAACTGCAAACTTCTGACAGTCACAACTCCTTGAATATTTGATGGAATTGCATTCTGCTTTGTCTTGTGAGGAGTTGGTTGATAGTACTTCAAATCACTCTAAGAGAATAATTTTCCGTTTCCTAACAGATTGCTCAAAAAACAAGCTTAAAGTAGCCACCTTGATACTGTGAAATCTCTCAATAACATTCCAAGTGTTGGTCAATGATTTTCATCCAACTTTGACAAAATTTATCTCTTTGTATATTTTGAATCTTGGAGAAATCAAATATGTTCCGAAATCTTGGTACTTCAATCTACAACAGCCTATTTTCAGATTCTCAAATCTCTTCCTCAGTTGACCTTAAACTGACTGTGAAGGTGACCAGTTGAGAAGATTTCACACAACGCTGACTTTCTATTTTGACTTATCAGAAGACCTAATTGACAGAAATGTCCTTCTGCAAAGTTGTCCAGAATTAAATTTTTCGTCAATGGGTCAAGTTTGAAAAAGTTCGA
The DNA here is from genome assembly GCA_023055425.1 of Linanthus parryae. NCBI lineage: Eukaryota > Viridiplantae > Streptophyta > Magnoliopsida > Ericales > Polemoniaceae > Linanthus > Linanthus parryae. The sequence continues at coordinate 75,298,130 of JALGPY010000006.1, read as the reverse complement.
CTTTCTAGAAACCCTAGTTTGACTAGGCTGTATATTAGGGGCAAATTGATAATTTTATAATAAATAGAATTGAACAGTTAAATCTTAATTCAGAGCATGACCTCATGCCTTTCTATCGGTTTCATGACATATGGAGCCAATCTGTACCTATATGTGTTGAAATTTACTAAAAATAGTTGTAGGGGGCTTTTTTGTAATTTTGCTAAACTCTAGGGACCCAAATGCAATGTGTGAAAGTTTATGAATACCTTCTGAATATATCATGAGGGAATAAGGATCATGTTTGCATATTAGTAGACTTGACTGAGTATGATTCGAGGGTTCAGGCACAGGGAGGGACTGTGCCAAAGATACTGGGTTATCAGGGCCAAAATAGTAAATTTGGTTGGGCAGCCAACATTGCATATGTAGTATGCATTCAAGTTCATTTAGAGGACATGTATTAATAGTATGTGTACTTTAATTGTGTATTGGTTGCTAGGATGTGGATTAGCTCCCCTAATCAGGAAACTAGGTTGGATATCAGGTAAGCATATGCATGCTTATGATATCATATTTTTGTAAGCTGATATCACTCATATGAAGAGTATGGTTATGAGTTGTGATATAATTTAATCCTATGTCTTCGGACACATGGATGGTTACTATTGTCTTCGGAGGCTTGGGCTGTTGGCTACGGACACTGGGATTATACGATTGTCTTCAGACATGTAGGCAGCAAGTACTTCTCTCTGGATTGATGTTCTAGTCGGGTTATGCAATGATAGCTCCGTTTTCGGAGTTATTTTATTGCTTGATTTTCTACATTTTGTATGCTGATCATGGAGGATTTTTGCGCCTAATTTGAGTAAATCGTGCTTTAATTTTTGATAATTAGTTCATAAGCTATAATTGTCAAGTCCGGACGTTTTCTACATTATTTACGTGATTTTTATCATAAATTGTCACATTTGATCTTCTCGGGGTGTTCCTGTTGTTTTTTCAAGGAACGGAGCACACGAGGGGCAAGTGGATAGAGAAAACGAGCTTTGGAAGTATGGCGTGCTCGAGAATTGATGATGAAAGCAAGATTTGAGGATTTGAGTGCAAGAGAGGCACGTGAGAAGAGGATTACGAGCATTGAGGCATGTGGAGGACTCAGAATGGAGGAACAAGTGATGGTTCGATGCTCGGGAAGTGATTTGAAGGCATGCGCTACTAGTGGACAAAGTTCAGATTTTGGCAAAGTACATGGGAGGTCGCACGACCTGAGAAAGCTAGGACTCATTGCAGTGTAGTTGGAGAGAGGTCCTGCACGACCTGATCTGAGGTCGCACGACCTGCTGTCCTTTTCCCAGAGGTCGCACGACCTGGACATGGAGGTCGTACGACTTGGTGCGCAGCAGAACGTTTTGGAAATTGTCTAGAACTTTGTGTAATTATTTCTAATTAGTCCCAAACACTTGGGAAACTTACTTAGACATGTTTAGGTCGTATTTTGGCCAGTTAGACATTACCTACGGTGTTGTTGGAGCTAGGGATCGTGCTTGGAGCTTGGAGATTCTTCATTTGATTTCTAAACTTCTTCTTTTCTTTAGTTTTGATTGATGATCATTAAACGTTGTATTTTGATCATGTCAACTAGTAGCTAAAATCGTTATTGCTGGGGATTCTCATTTGGTAGCTAGGGTTTGAGATGAACAACTCGATTTGAGTGTGTGATTCCGGCTTTGCTTTAATTAATGCACTCTTCTATTGTTATGAAATGTTTATGTGGTGATTTTATGATTTCTTGCGTTTGAGCTCACGTAGGATAGATCTTAATTAGTACTCATGTGGTAACTCCGTGAGAATTATTCGATAAATTGAACGTTTCACCTAGTCGTATCATTATTTGGTAACTCGGTAGTGTTAACTAAGATCATCAAAGTAGAATAACTAATCTTAATGCATGCTTAGGGTTAAATCAAGCTTGGTAACTCGGTTTGTAGTTATTCTAAGTATAGATAGCTTGTTTGGTAACTCGGCAAGTTATGCGTTCCTTGATCAATAATAGAAGATGCGTTTGTGTTTCATAAGTCAAAGCGTAGTTCATAGTGAAGGGGTGTACAGTAGGTAGAAATACATGGTCAATACTCTAGAAGGGGGGGGGGGGTTAATAGAGTATGCAAACTTTTGCTAAATTTTGCAAGAGTAGTGGTTTCAAAAGATTTGTAAAGAGATTCAAGGCCTTGAAATGAGTTTCAAGCCATTGGAATAAAACACTTAGAGTAAACAGAAGAATAAGTCTATTTCAAGGCCTTGAAAAGAGTTTCAAACCCTTGAAAATGAAACTGTTTTGAATGCTGCACAATTTCTAGGTTTGTAACAGAAAAGTAAATGCAAGAAACACAAGATATATAGAGTTCAGTCCACTTGGACCTATGTCTCTACCTCAGGGATCTTCTCCCTGCAGGATTATCAACTCAATTCTTATTAATCAACAGCTAAGCCCTAGATCTCAAGCACAGAGAGATGCCTTACTCTGTTACAGCTTGTGGTTCTCACTAACCTATCTAGTACCTTCTCTAGCTATCTGATTAACTAAGAATTCTATATTGTTCACCTTGAACAATCCTTGAGAATAAGAACATAATTAGTATAAGAATGATATACAAATAAAGTTCAGAGATGAAGAACACAAAAAGTGAAACTGCAATGAGAGTGCAGTGTTCTTCAAATGCTTGGATTGGAAAAGAATGATCTGCTTCTTTGTTTCTTAACAATCCTTGAATGTATTTTCAGTGTCTCTAGCTTTTTCCCGTTCAGTTATATCTCTAAATGCTTCAAAATGAGCTTCTTATATACAACTCACTCTAAGTCACCTAGAGCGAGAGCGGGAGCGGGAGCGGGAGCGAGAGCGGGAGCGCAAAAGCGATAAATGTGAGAATAGTTGAGTTTGAGAGCGGCACGAGAGCGTCTATATTTAATATTTTATTTAATAGTTTAATTTGTTACAAATGTATTACGATGAATGTTTGTATTAGAAGTTAACAAATATGATTTATCTTAACTTTTTTTGGTTTGGTTTCCCTTGACAATCTTGTCGTGCTGTATTTTCATTGCGGTTCGGAGATATAAGGGCAAAGCATCTTACACTTTCAAAATTGTGAGAATAATTCTCACATCTTTACCTCACAGATCGCCCAGCCGTAATGCTTGTATCAAGCTATCTAGAGTAATGTTTGGTTGTGGACCTTTAGAAAATATTGCTCACAATATGAATTAGCAGGTGATTACTCCAGAATGATAATCCATTGATGTGTGGAGAAACTTTGTTTTACTCATTGTTGCTAGTTATTCTATTTTGAAAGTGATAACCTTTATGAAGAAAATGTCCCACATCTTAAGCTTTTAACTGCATGTTGTTTTGTTGATGGAAAATCTCCCACATCTTCAGTTTTCGTGAGAACAACCATTCTCCCCCTCTATAAGTAAAGGCAGGCTCCTTCTATATTTTATTGGGCATGCCAATGTGTGGGCTTCGTTTTAAATTAATGAGGCCTGCTGGTATTGGGAGCCCAAAAGTACAGCAAAATATTTCTAGACTGGACCAAAAAGTTGGCTGATATTGCAATTCGTCCCCTTTTGAGTTTAGTTCGTGCTCCATAAAATTTGGAGCGCGTTTTTAGTGCGTTTTCCTCTTAAAAGCGCCAGCGCGCGAATTCAGAGCGGGAACGTCCACCATGTTGGACGTTTTAGGTGATCTAGAACTCACTTGATGTGCAAATATTTAAGATCTCAGTAACAAACTTTCCTATTTTGTAGGCAACAACTTTGACTTCTCTAACAGTCTTCTCCAACGGATAGTTACTCAGTATTTTCAGGGATACTGATATGATATTGTCCATAAACATGTTGATAAACTGTTACAATCATTAGATTGATTGCAGAATCAAATCAACCCAGAATTTCCTTCACTGCTAAACTCAGGTTTACGAAAAAAATCCCGCAGAATAGGAAATAAACTTTCCCTGCAAAACTGAGTCAAACAGATGGATTAGGTAATGTTAAACATATCAAAATACTTTGTCTTTCATCATCAAGTAATAATAGATCAAGAACAGGGGTTCAGGAGTTCAAACAGAATCAGAAACTCCCCCTAAGTTCATGCTTATAAGTCTCAGTCAGTTTCAAGGCTTTGAAAGCTGTTTCAAGGCCTTGAAATAGACTACCTATTTCAAGTCTTTGAATCATTGAAACTGCTTTGAACTTACAATCTCCCCCTTGATGAAAGACAAAAACAAGGTCTTCCAATATGTTTGATACTGTACTTCTGCAACAAATACTCATTAGCACAAAGCAGAATTAATCATATAAAATCAACACATAATGTCCAAAAGGTCCAACTTATTAAACTGAAAAGGAAAGTGTGCGGATAACCCTAACGGACCAAAACAAGGTCATCTAAACACCAATAAAATAAAATAAAACAACCTAGATTTTCTCCCCCTTTTTGACTTTCATAAAAAGTGAATGAGAATATGTTGGACCAGTGTTTGGAAAGATATGTAAAAATAGAGTTTTAAGAAGATAAAATTTTCAAGGCTTTGGAAAGGAGTTCAAGGCCTTGAAAAATGAAAAGAAAGAGTAGGCAAAAATTAAGGGGTAGGGTCTTCATCTCCTTGCTTCTCTGCATCCTCTTCCTCATCATCCTGTTCTTCTTATTGTTGATCCACATTATCAATTAATGTAATTATAGATTTGATCAAACTGTTGAACATAAAGGTTAACCCTTCCAAGGCTTTACTTCCATTTTCCAGTTTCTTCGTTACAACAGTTCTTTTCTTTTTCAAGGATGAACTTTTCTTCTGACTCTTTCTTTCAGGCTCCATGCTGGATTCAGACTCAGCTTCTTGGAGATCTTTCTTCTTGTCAACCCTTCTTGAAACTGAATAGACTTTATAGGAACTTGAATATGTCTCTGAGTTCGAGTCTTGAATGTAAATCTTCTCTTTTCCTTTTCCCTTATAAGTTATTATTGCCTTGTTCTGTGTCCTTTTGGGACTACCAATATGAATACCCTTCTGTTTCTCTGGTGCATTCTCCATTGCCTTCTTTTTCTTCTTGCTGGACACTGGGGTCTCATATTTCTTGGCCTTTTTCTTGGGAGGAGGAGGAGCTTTACCTTCTGCAGTAGGGTTTTTTGAATTGGAGTCCCCACTAATGGTTTGAACCTCTTCCAATGTTGCCTTTCTTTTATTTTATGTTGTAGCCTTTGAGACACCAGCCATCTTGATTCTGTCTAAGGCTCTTCTGGTTCTCATTAGGGTTTGGATAAGAAGAGAGAGGAGGATAGGTACGAAGGAGAGAAAGAAGGAAGGAGATAAATAGAAGAGAGTTTCAGTTTGAAAAGGAGACTAAATATTTTTTCTGATCTTTGAGGATCTTGGTAAATCAAAAAGATTCAAAATTGTGTGTGCCCTTGGAAATAAAATATTTAATATTATTTGGCTAAAAAGGGGTTTTTCAAAAATGAGGGGAAACATCGAGAAATTATCTACAAAGATAACACCCAGCATTGAAAGATCCAGAATTATTGACTAACTAACATGCAGTCTTATTTTCAAGTCTTTGGAAAGGGTTTCAAGGCCTTGAAAAGCTGTATCATGTAATGCATATAAAATCAAAGCTTTGAAAGGATTTTCAAGGCTTTGAAAATCAGTTCAACCTTCAAAACACATAAAAGCTTACCTGTTTCTTCTCCTAAACCAAATCTTCTTTATTTAGCATGCCTAACTCCAATCTTAAGGCTGAGAATATTTCATCTGGTAATGGTTTAGTGAAGATATCTACAAATTGCAAGTTAGTAGAAACAAATTTAAGAACAATATCACCTTTCTCTTCATGATATCTGATGAAGTGATGTCTAACATCAATGTGCTTTATTCTTGAATGCTGATCTGGATTCTTTGTAATTGATATTTCACTTGTGTCGTCACACTTGATAGGTATATCTCTGAAATCAAATCCAAGATCTTTCATTTGTAGTGCTATCCATAACACTTGAGAACAGCAAGCTCCAGCTGCTATGTATTCAGCTCCAGCTGTTGATAGTGCAACTGAGTTTTGCTTCTTTGAATGCCAGCTGATTAAAGATGATCCAAGAAATTGACAGCATCCTATGTACTCTTTCTATCAACTTTATATCCTGCAAAATCAGTATCTGAATATCCACACAAAGAGAAGTTAGAATGTTTAGGATACCAAAGCCCTAAGTCTTTGGTACCATTGAGATATCTGAAAATTCTTTTAACTGCATTCAAGTGTGATTCTTTAGGATCAACTTGAAATCTAGCACACATGCACACGCTGAACATGATATCTGGTCTACTAGCTGTGAGGTTTAGTAATGATCCAATCATACCTCTATACTCTTTCACATTCACACTCTTACCAGATTCATCATTGTCTAAAGACAATATGAAACTCATGGGAGACTTAATCTCCTTGGATTGATACATATTATACTTGTTTAGCAAGTCCTTTGTATACTTGCTTTGATGTAGGAAAATTCCCTTCTTCATTTTATGAATTTGAATCCAAGGAAGACGTTTAATTCTCCCATCAAGCTCATTTTAAATTCCCCGCTCATAAGACTTGATAATTCCATTCACAAAGGATCATTAGCAGCTCCAAACAAAATATCATCAACATAAATCTGACCTACAAGCATATCTTTCTCACAAGTCTTTATGAAAAGGGTTTTTTCTACCAATCCTCTTTTGAAATCATTTTCAAGTAGAAACTTTGACAATCTTTCATACCAAGCTCTTGGAGCTTGTTTTAAACCGTAAATAGCTTTGTCATGTTTGTAAACATGATATGGAAACTTGTCATTTTAAAAACCTGGAGGTTGAGCAACACAAACTTCTTCTTGCAGATAACCATTTAGAAAAGCACACTTTACATCCATTTGAAATAGTTTCATGTTTTTGTGAGATGCAAATGCAAGTAGAATTCTAATTGCTTCTAACCTGACAACAAGTGCAAAGGTTTCTTCATAGTCATTACCTTCTACTTGATAGCAGCCTTGAGCTACCAATCTAGCTTTGTTCCTGATTACCTTTCCATTCTCATCTAACTTGTTCTTGAAAACCCATCTGGTACTAATGACAGACTGATTGCTTGGTGGAGGAACTAGATTCCAGACCTTGTTCCTTTCAAACTCATTGAGTTACTTTGCATAGCTATAATCCAGTCTGCTTCTTGTAATGCTTCCTTCATTGTTTAGGCTCTACAACAGAAATAAAGTATTAGAAGCACAAAGATTTTTCAACTGTGATCTGGTTTGTGTACCAGTGGTTGGATTAGAAATAATGTTATCATCATGATGAGATGAGAGATATTTGAATCTCTTTCTTGGTGTCCATGGTTCAGGCTCTCCAGTTTGCTTTTCATTTCTTTGAAAACTTGAAGTAGTAGCTTGTTCTATTGTTTTCTCTGGAGATTCTGTTTTGAGGCTTTGAACCTTTGTTTCAAGGCCTTTAAAACGCATTTCTTGTTCATGTGACATTTCCTTGGATCCTTTTGAGGATTCTTCTTCAGTATCTGAATCATGCTTGTTCATATTGAGATCTGCAAAATCATCACTCAAAGAACCATCATAGCTTTCATCAAAAATAACATGAATGATTTATTCAACAAGCTTGGTTCTCTTATTGTAAACTCTATAGCCTTTGCTTGTCTGTGAATAGCCAAGAAAAATACATTCATCACTTCTTGCATCAAACTTACCAAGATTGTCCTTACCCTTATTGTGGACAAAACAGGTACAACCAAAAGGTTTGAAGTAAGAAATGTTTGGCTTTCTTCCTTTGAACAAATCATAGGGGGTCTTCTTCAGAATAGATCTGATCAAGCACCTGTTAAGAATATAGTTTGCTGTATTCACAGCTTCTGCCCAAAAATGCTTAGGCAACTTGTTTTCCAGAAGCATTGTTCTTGAAATATCTTCAAGATTCCCGTTCTTTCTTTCAACAACTCCATTCCGTTGAGGAGTTCTAGGACCAGAAAAGTTGTGAGAGATGCCATGCTCAGAACATAATATATCAAACTCAAGTTGATCAAATTCTCTAATGATCACTTCTGATTAAAGCAATAGGTAGGTTTTTCAAAGTTTGAAGTTCTCTACAAAGTTTTGAAAATTCAAAGAGAGCTTCAGATTCTTCTTTCAGAAACATTACCCAAGTATATCTAGAGAAGTCATCAACAATAACACGTATGCACTTCTTACCCTTTGGAGTTGGAGTTCTCAATGGACCAGAGAGATCCATATGTAACAGTTAAATGAGTCTAGTAGTCCTTACAAAGTTCTTTGTCTTGAATGAGCTTCTAGTTTTCTTTCCTTGTGCACAGGCCTTGCATACTTCTTCATATTTGAACTTGATAGAGGGTAAGCCTCTTACTAAGTTATTGGAGACTAGATTGTTCAAGGTATGCAAGATAATATGTCCCAACTATCTGTGACAAAGCTTTGAATCCTCCTTCAAGGCCTTGAGACACTTCAACTTTTCACCTGCAACCTTGTTAGTTTTAAAAGTATAAACATTGTTTGATCTAGAGGCTGTGAGGATGCAGTTGCCAGACTTCTCATTCTGCACCACACACTTCTCTTTATCAAAGATAATTTTGTTGCCATTTTCACAAAATTGAGATACACTAAGCAAATTAATTTCAAGCCATCAACTAGATATACATCAGAAATGGAATTTTCAGAATTTGTACCAACTTTACCAATACCAAGAATGTTGCATTTGCCTTTGTCACCAAGTGTAATTGATCCTTCATATTGGTCTTTCAGTTCTGAGAATAGAGATCTCTTCCCACTCATGTGTCTTGAGCAACCACTGTCCATAAAACACTTTTTCTCTTTGATCTTGGCGACACCCTGCAAACACCATTCACTGCCTTATCTAGCTGTTAGACCAAGTGCTGAATTTAGATTCATATTCAGGGTCAACCATGTTAGGTGGTCTAACCCCTTTAGGAACTCAAATCTGTCTAACTTGTCCTTTGAGTTGGAAGGGAAAAGTGTTCCTCGTAATGCGAGGGTCTCTTCTTCTAAAAGGACAAGTCATTCTAACATGGCTAATCTTATTGCCATAATGACATTTATGACATGTTTTGCTTCCATCTTTCACTAATCTGGTATTGTTTTTCTTTGGAAAACTTGGATTGTATCCAATACCAGTTTTGTGAACAGACTTCAAGCTACTTCCAAGAATAAAGTTCAAGTTGTGTTCTGAGCCTGAAAGTTTTGTTTTGACTAATTCAGATTATTGAAGTTTCTAAGTTAGAGTAGTCTTTTATTTATCCAATTCATCAACTTGATATCTTAGATTAACACTGATGTCACTCAAGAGAGAGTTCTCAATGACTACTTCCTTGACTTGTGTTTTCAAGGCTTTGAAACTGGTTTTCAAGGCCTTGAAATCAATGCCAGTTTTCTTCTGAGAGATTTCAAGATTCTGATTTAGACAAAAAAGAAGTAAATTTTATTTTTCTTGCTCATGAAATTTTTCTTTCAAAGCTCTAATTTCTTTCATATAATCCTCTTCATTTAAAAGCATTGTTCTAATATAATCAGAGATGACTTCTAGTTGTTCTGAAATCAAGCAATTTACCATTACCTCAATGTTCTTTTCAGAACTTTCATCATGCTTGGCCATAAAGCATAGGCTGGCATGTTCTTCTATAGATTCAGAGTCACTTGAGGTATCTGAATCACTCCATGGAGCTATCATAGCTTTATTTCTTCTATCACGATCTTTCTTCTGAAAGTTCTTGCTTTTCTTGTGTGGACAATCTCGTATCAAGTGTCATGCATCACCACACTCGAAGCAATTCATGACTTCAGGCTTATTATTATGTGAAGAAGATTTACCTTTGTAGTCTTTTCTATTGGAGGATCTGTGTCTTTCTCTGTTGAAGTCCTTGTTTCCAAAACTTTTCTTCATTTTAAGAATTCTGGTCAAGGCTTTGGAAATCAGAGCAATTTGATCTTCATCATCATCCTCAGATTCATGGCTTTGAATTGTCTCATTCTCCTTAGCCTTGAGAGCCAAGTTCTTGACACCTTCAGGTAGTTCTCTATAAACTTCATTCATGGATATCTCATGTGTAAGGTGCTTCCCTTGTAGGTCATCAAGTTGAAGTGATGAGAGATCTTGAGCTTCTTCAATAGCAGTAGTCTTTGGTTCCCATTTTGCCTTTGGAAGACTTCTTAGAATCTTCCTCACCTTCTCTTCATTGGAAATATGTTTTCCCAGTGAATCAAGGTTGTTAACAATGTCAGTGAACCTTTTGAACATGTATCTGATTGTCTCATCTCCATTCATTTTGAATAGCTCATATTGCCTTAGATATATGTTGATCTTGCTGGTTCCTTCAAAAGTCACCACAAGGTTTTGCAGCTTGAGATCCTGTTGAATTCATCTGCACCCAAAGCACATAATAAGAGATTCATAGCTTTATAATTCTTTGAAAATTGCTCTAATTCAGATGAAGAGAGAGTGTTTTCAGATTTGGGAGTTTTAATCCCATCCTTCTCTGTGTAGAAAGTGTGATGACCATTCTGGATGATAGTCCAGAGTTCCATATCTTGATCAATAATGAACATTTTCATCAATGCTTTCCAGTGGACAAAATTTTCTCCACAGAAGAGAGGAGGTCTGTTAGCCTCTCTTCCCTCTGAGAAACCACCATCACCTACAGTACTCATAATCACGAGATGGTTAAATCTATGCACAGATACAAGCTTTTATACCAATTGAAGGGGTGTACAGTAGTTAGAAATACAAGATCAATACTCTAGAAGGCGGGCGGGGGTTGAATAGAGTATGCAAACTTTTTCTAACTTTGCAAGAGTAGTGGTTTCAAAAGATTTATAAAGAGATTCAAGTCCTTGAAATGAGTTTCAAGCCCTTGGAATAAAACGATTAGAGTAAACAGAAAAATAAGTCTATTTCATGGCCTTGAAAAGAGTTTCAAACCCTTGAAATGAAACTGTTTTGAATGCTGCACAAGTTCTAGATTTGTAACAGAAAAGTAAAAAAGGGACACAGGATATATAGAGTTCAGTCCACTTGGACCTACGTATCTACCTCAGGGATATTCTCACTGCAGGATTTTCAACTCAATTCTTATTAATCAACAGCTAAGCCCTAGATCTCAAGCACAGTGAGATGCCTTACTCTATTACAGCTTGTGGTTCTCACTAACCTATCTAGTACCTGCTCTAGATATCTGATTAAATAAGAATTCTCTATTGTTCACCTTGAAGAATCCTTGATAACAAGAACAGAAATAGTATAAGAATGATATACAAATAAAGTTCAGAGATGAAGAACACATAAAGTGAAACTGCAATGAGAGTGCAGTGTTCTTCAAATGCTTGGATTGGGAAAGAATGATAATCCTTGAATGTATTTTCAGTGCCTTTAGCTTTTGTCCGTTTAGTTTTATCTCTAAATGCTTCAAACTGAGCTTCTTATATACATCTCACTTGATTACAAATCTATAAGATCTTCAGCAACAAACTTTCCTATTTTGTAGGCAACAACTTTGACTTCTATAACAGTCTTCTCCAACGGATAGTTGCTTCAGGGATACTGATATGATCTTGTCCATAAACATGTTGAGAACTGTTACAATCATTAGATTGATTGCAGAATCAAATCAACCCAGAATTTCCTTCCCTGCAAAACTCAGGTTTAGGAAATAATACCTGCAAAATAGGAAATAAAATTTCCCTGCAAAACTAAGTCAAACAGATGGATCAGGCAATGTTAAACATATCAAAATACTGTGTCTTTCATCATCAAGTTATAATAGATCAAGCACAGGGGTTTAGGAGTTCAAACAGAATCAGAAACTCCCCCTAAGTTTATGCTTATATGTCTCAGTCAGTTTTAAGGCTTTGAAAGCTGTTTCAAGGCCTTGAAATAGACTAGCTATTTCAAGTCTTTGAATAATTGAAACTGCTTTGAACTTTCACATAGCATTCCTAGTGATCCACGAGAGAATTCCTAGTACTTGTCTTCAATCAGTAACCTTTTAAATCGTCCTCGTTAATGTGCGAACCTACAATCGGTTAACTCATCAGCAATTTAATTTTAAGTAGAATTAGTAAAAAAAAATTCAAATTGCTAGCCCACACAAGGTTAAGAATCAATAGCTAGTTTACATTGAAGTCCTTTGGGTTCGACAACCCAGATTTCCGGAATTAATACGGCACCGACAACTGTACACTTACAGTTTGGAGCGTGCCATGCACACTTAATGACTAGTTTGTCTTGGTGGATTGATTAAGCATTCCTTTTCGGAAGTAATTATAGTCCTCACGACCTTCTGGGTGGTGGGATTTTGAATTCTCTATATAAGGATGGTGTGGTTGTGTATGTTATGGGTGGGTTTATTTTTCTATGGGATATAAGTAACATTTAACTCTATATATGTGACCTATGGTATATATATCAGGATAAATCTTATGTTAAAATTTTTAGAATTCTGTATTAAGTGTTTTCCTTATGAGTTATACAAATTATTAAACTATTCTAACAAACTTAATTGTCTATCTGTTTTCGTAACTTTAAAGAAGAGCACAAGGGGAAATGGGAGGTAGAGTCAAATGGATAGCTTACAGTATCACATATCTGTAACATTTAAAAGTATAACTGTAACCTTTCTCTTTTAGATTATCAGTTTCTTTAATTCTATCACGTAGTAGAATCGTTAGTATTTAACTCATTACCGGGGAATTTATGAGCCTTATCGGGGTACACTCCAGTGAGTCTAGGGGTTTTCTGGTAGTTTTCCTATCTCTTAGGGGTGTGGGTGTTACAAATGGTAGCATAGCTTCGGTTATGTGAAAAAACATAATTAAAAATTCAACTAATAGGTGGCTAGTTTTTTTAAATTCTAACTTGATAAGAGACAAGACTAAAACTAGAATATGATGGTTGGGGAGAGCACTGCCGAGAGTGCTATATGTGTATATCTTTTCCATATAGGCCTATAGAGTTGGAACTTTTGGATGAGGTTCATAATTTTTCCATCACTTTGCATAATGAGAAAAAATACATGATTCTGGGAAGGAGCAATTGTTGTGGAATTCTATATGGATGATATTGAAACCGGAATGATCCAGAATTCGGTAAGATGTTGGCATAGAGAATATGTTGCATGATAGCACTGATATTATCTTGATTTATGTTAATAGCAGGGAAGCCGACATATGATTGTTTCATGAAAACTGACCAGGACTAGAGAGATTAGATTGTTGTACATAATCAAAGCTGGATGACCTTGTTCATGCATCCCAGATATGAGGATGAGAAGTATTGAAATACCGAGTAACATATGGTTACGACTTACTAGTAGGGGATTGAGTTATAAGTATGACAAATAGGTGTGGCTATAAATTTTTTGAGGTTATGAGACAAGAATGCGAGTAAGTTAGACTCAGGAATTCTCTTTTCAGATATACTTTGGAAAAAGTGTAGAACTAGGAAATGATCATTTCACGAAAGGAGCTTAATCTAAGTGGGTTACAATAATGAGGAAGTTGGAATTTTTGGAAATTGGAGTGATGGGCTCGGGTGGTACAAGAGTATTGAGAAGAGTATATAGAGGATATACTCATAATTATCAGGGTAGAGTTGTTTCAAGAATTTTAAATCAGGATGTCAAAGAGGATTTTCAGGTTCAAGGTGTAAGACTAAGGATTATATGAGTAAACCGCTTTAAGGGGAAATGATGGTTCATAGTATCTCATATACATAAATGGTAGAAGTCACAGTACAAAGTAAAGAATGTTGAACCTATAGTTGCGATTTACGTATGTAATACATGATCATAAGGAGTAGAGTACCGAGGAAGGGAAATGGATTGTGGAATTAAGAAAGGGATGTATAGGACTTGTTAATCACAGTCAGTTTCGCAAATTCATGTAAGTGTTCCACGGGGTGTAAAAAACATGAAAGGTTTATGAGTAAAAATTTATGGTTGGTTATGGTATCCTGAGGTTAGCCAAGAAATTTAAGTGTATCATGATATTGGTTATTAATAAGTTATAATGAGTGAAATATGTAACGACGTTAGATAGAGATATTAGTAGGTCTTGAGGTGTTATACATTATAAGAGGAAACATAGGCGCCATTGGGAAAAGTACTTACAATTGATTGAGTATCGTCGACGAATTTTATCAGTTATGGTTAAATTAGAAAAAAGAGTGGTCAACTCATAAAGTCAAAGAACACAATGGTTGTGGAGGAGTAATGAGAATGGAAGAGTCTCACAAAGGATATGTCTAGTGCTTAAAGACATTTATACCAAGATAGTTTTGGAGAACAAATAAGAGTTTTAAAATTAATGAGTTGTAAGTTTTAACAAATACGATTAAGACCAACAAAAGAACCGTGGAGGATTAAATGATCTTAGAGCTCGGGCGAATGGCAAATGGTATAACAGAAGAGGTAAAATATTTGAACATCCATCGATGGTTTTAAAGACTAAGGCAAATGAGTATGAATCTTGGGGCCTAGTGATCTAGTTTGGAGATCAATATTATGGTAGAAACTCTGAGAACTACTAATTGTGGGGCAAGCCAACCAAAGGTTGAGCGATGAAAAAAACATGTCAGCATCATAAAAACACCCCAGGCAGGATGCATGTGGGATATACTATTATAATTTATCATGTCATGTGTTTACTGACGATCAGACGAAGCAAACAAATGTTGTACCACGGGACGAGGAAACATTATGAGTAGCTGGACTAGCACTAACAAACTTTTTTATATATTCTAAGACGTTACCGCATGAGAGGACGAGGAAAGAGATGAAGAACATTAAATTTCATAAGATTAAGGATCAGAAAGACTACGGAGTGATGTGAGATCTTCGGGGACGCAGATTCTTGTTAGGGGGTAGAATGTATTACCCTAAAAATTAGTATGGGTTAAAGTGAAACAAATTAAAAACTTTATGGTCACTGTGTAAATTTCCAAGCTTCAGTGCCAGATGATATCTGTCAAAGTGGGAATTTATGAATAATCAGTTGAGATGCTATAACCAAAGGGGAGAACTTTGAAACTTTAGAAAGTTAGAAACTTATAGCTAAAGGTAACCTTGTAGTTTCTAATACTGCACATGAGACCCATTGAGGTGTCAACAAGCCATCCACCTTGAGGACACCTCACCATTGAGGTGGGCAACTACGACTACCCTTATAAGTCTATAAATACTCTCTCAAACAAGTTAATGAGGAGAAATGAAAGCGAAGCATTTAAATGCTCTAAATTCCCACCAGAAACCACCACCAAAACCATGACAACTACCATTACAACTACTCTTTTCCAAGAAACGCTTCAATTAGAGGAATCCTTCAACGCAAGGATAATTACTCCTATTTTAGTTTCGTATTTAGGTGGGTAGCTAATTTGGAATTTGAAAGAAACAACAAGAACCCTTTTACTGGAAAATTTTCAAATTCTTCCTCATCACCATGTTTTCGTCCATCTAATCGATTGTGTTGTGTTCCTTTCGTATTGGCGAGCTCAATTCACGTTTTTCAGCCGGTGATTCTCTCAAAACACCAAATGTTGTCAGAACCTAGGCAGAGTTTCCGCGGGGAAACACCATTGCCGACTGTGAGAAGATCTTGAAAGTCCACACATAATTGGAACTGAGCAAAGATTTATTGGGTTGAGTAATTTTTTTGACATATTTGTCCCGATGTTTCAGAACTAATAACTTCCCCTCTATCAATGGTTTGTGAAACCAATTGTTGCAACATGATCCCAACGTATAACTCACTGGTTTCCACTTGTTGTTATATACTAAAACACATTCTAACTGAACTATTGTTGTGTCCAAAGTCACGGATGTGACTATTGCAATGAGCGGCCTTAAAACTTGGGTTTTTGGTGCAAGTTGTGTTGGTTATAATTCTATCTATACTAATAAATTTAGAGTGACTTTTTGTTCTATGTACTCCCATATAAACCTCTAAAATATTGTGAAAATTACTTCTTTCAAATCAATCTCTAAATGATATAAAACCGACGATGAAGTTGCTGCAAAATGAAGAAAAAATATGGGCTGCCACTTCTCGTGAAATTTTTGTCAACTTTTGATTCATGTATATCATTCAATATATGATGGCATAAGCTTCAACTAAACACATCATGCTTAATGCTACAAATCTCTTGTAACTATGGAGGCATGCATCAACCTTTAATTCATCAAACATAACTGCCAAGTTGCTGCCAAGTCAAGAACTATGAATTTACCCAAACTTTGGACCACCATAACTTGCTCAATTTTTGAGAGATTTGGATTATGTTAAATACTATATAATCTTTGAAATTCCCTCTACAAATCTATAATTATCTTGACTGTCTATTCAATATTTAACTTATCTCAAAGCGGCAACAAAGTATGTATGATGTGAGAGTTTCAGAAGCTTAAATTGTTTCCAAGTGTTGGATAGCTTGAAACTTGTCATTTTTGGGACTTCATAACTCCGCCAAAACATGATGGAATTGAGATTTGCTTTACTCTATGAAAAACTGATGCTAAATACTCCAAGTTACTTTTTGTGGCTCATGATCCAATTCACAACGGGTTTTCTCAAATCAAACTCAAAGTAGCCACGAAACTCCCAAATCAATGAAAGTGGGTTGAAATTCCAAGTTATTCTTTATGAAAAGTGGCTCGATACTCCGAGCTACTCTTTATGACTCATGATCCAGTACATAGAGAGGTTTCCTCTTAAATTTAAACAATGATAATTTAAAGAAGCAAACTCACCCTATTATTCTTCGATAAAATTGAGTAAAAGATGGCAGAGTGGTTTTTCAGTTCGAGTATGCTAGTGTCATTGTGAGATTAATGTGCACAATGCGTTGCAGTGAACCAGATATTTCCTTTGAAATTTTTAAACTTGCAATATACACAAGTAATTCTATTACCGTGCATTCAAAAGTTGTTGGAAGAACCCTTGGATATCTCAAGAAGAATTGTGACACTGTTCAATCGTATCTTCGCATTTAATATTAGTTATTTATTTCCTTAATTAATTATTTTGTATTTCCTTATTTATTTAATTACTTTTTCGCGTTATTATTATTAGTTAGTTAGTTAGTTAATTAATTAATTTAGTAGTCGAAGTAAGCCTGGCTTTTATTGTCGGTTCTTTCTCGGCCCGTTAGGTCGATCCTTCCAGGGTTAGTTTCTCTATTTTAACAGTTGTGGTTTCATTATTTCTCAATCAATCAAAGAGAAGAATTAAAATTGTGTCGTATTTTTTACTTTTTGTGTTCGTGTGAAGACTTGATAGCGTCTCTAATTGCTATCGTGTTAGGTAAACACTAAAAAATTGATGCTTTCATTGTTGTTCACCATTCCTAGCTGGTGAACCCCTCATGGCAGGAAAGTTGGTGCTTTCGCCAATCAATTTAATTAAGTGATAGCCGCACTCAAGGACATCGAAATCACATTAGACAGAATGGTGAACCGTTTGAACACGTTGCAACTGCCGCTTTCGCACGAAGAACAACCTACACCACCACCAACTACATCATAGTCCTTTGCGCCATCGCCACAGGAGAAGTAGGAAAAACCCGATCCCGTAGAGCACAACGTCCTTCCTTCATTGCCGCCACTGGAGGAGCCTGAGCCAGGGCATGAATCAGAGCTTCAGAACCTCCAACGACAATCACCATCGAAGCAGCCTCCAGAAGACGCAAATTTGGCGTCCAAAACCAGCAACGACCGATGACGAATAAGCACCCGAAACCAATGTCACCTTCACGTTGAACCAGACCCAACCGATGTACAAGATCCCCGATTCCGGAAATTTTTCGTCGCTCTAATACTTGGACGGAGTGGCAGAAAACTCTGGAAACCATGCCACAACCATCACTGGCCTCAGGCGCCACCCGCCGGCCGTGGAACACACCCAATAATCCTGTCCGCCTTCGCGATTAGAGACAACCGGATTTTGGCTCGATCAAGTCGACGGGCTGGGTTTGGCTCCAAAACGGATCCTATTCGGCTCAACTTCCTCTCGGCTATGCAACTTTTGTTCAACTCGTTTGGAGCTATCGACTCAATTTTAGCCGGCGGCTCCTTCGTAGGGTTTTTCGACCCCCGAGTTCGTTTTTTACCTCCAATTTCAGGATTTGTCCTCCAAACTGCTATTCTAAAGTCGTCCTCCATCCATTTGATCCCGAAAAACGTATGCCAGAGGTACAAGACATCTCAAAGATTTTTCACACATTCACCTTGAGGACAAGGTTATTGTCAACCGCAGGGGAGTTGATACGGGTCAATCGTATCTTTACCTTGAATTAATATTAGTTATATAGTTAGTTAGTAGTTAGTTAGTATTTCCTTATTTATTTATTTAATTAATTTTTTGCGTTATTACGATTAGTTAGTTAGTTAATTAATTTATTTAGTATTCGAAGTAAGCCCAGGTTTTCTTGTCGATTCTTTTACAGCCTGTTAGATCAATCCTTCTTAGGTTAGTTTCTCTATTTAAAAAATTATAGTTTCATTATTTTATCAATCAATCAAATGGAACAAAATAAAATTGTGTCGCGTTTTTACTTTTCGTGTTCGTGTGTGTTTGCGTGGAGACATGATAGCGTCTCAAATTACTATCGTGTTAGGTAAACCGTAACAACGTGTAGCTTGAATAAGTTCCGGCACTACTAGAGGGTTACCTAGACGCTAGTTGGATGACTATCACATGTTACAATAAGACAAATTCATTATGGATTTTTATGCTTGGAGGTGAAGCAGTCTATTGGGCTTCCAAGAAACAAACATGTATATCCCATTCAACAATGAAGTCAGAATCTATAACCTTATTTGCTGCAGACAAAGAAGCAAAACGACTGAAACTCTACCATTGGTATATAAAATTGTGGCCACAACCGATATCATCTATTTCTTTCTATTGCGATTGTGAAACTGCAATATTTAGAACATATAACAAAATTAATAGAAAATCTAGTCAAATTGGCTTATGACATGATTGTGTTAGATGAATCCGTGATGATGTTATTATCATAGTTTATGTTCGGTCAAGCAAATATTCGGCTGATCCGTTTACTAAGGGTCTTTGCAGGGACTAAATGACAAAAGAGAAGAAATATGAAAAATCATGAAAATCTATATATATATAAAAGCAGCCAAGTGCAAATATTGCACCAGAATTTGCAATTTGTCGTTCCAAATTTTCCTTAATAAAGACATGTGTATTACCTCCTTAAACTTCCGCCCAATCATGATTTCCCAACTGGAATTTCGAGAATATAAATTACAAGTGGCATATGAGCTTTCCATAATAACATCAACCATAATCATCACTCACATAATTAATTTCCACCCCTCAATCATCCAAACGTACTGATGAGAATTCTTATCAACAAAAAAATGCACTGTTGACAAGCAATACTAATAACTATTGTAATAACTAGCACTAAACTTTCTACAGGTAACTGAGAGGCCGTCAATTGTTTTTGTCTCCAGATTTGCTAAGTCGCTGCTATGCTCTCTGCCTCTTCAACTCCGTAACCTTTCTCTCGCAACTGAAGAGGCACCATGGAATGCAATTACTCCATTCTATTATGGTGTTTTCTACCATATCGTTCCCAGAGAGCTTGGTTTACACGATTCAATTTGCCTAATCTGAGTTTGCAAGTGTTATTATTCTCCAGATTCCTCTGTGAACATAATCGCTTTCTTTTCAAAACTCAGCCCGGCAGACCATTCCATGCACACAAGGTGATTGATTGTAGTCCTCAACCTGACACATATTCTTTGTACAAATTTATTTGCAAGCCTTTTACTTCCGTACTCGGTACTCATACTCGACACAATGGCTGAAATTAGATTTTGTGTTGCTTTTTGTTCATTCTCAGGTGTTCTCTTTTCAAGATTTGTATTTGCTGGGTGTTTGATTTTAATCCTCGACCAGGTACAAGTTTCTTTGCAACTTTGTAAGAAAACATTTTACACGCCAATTGGGTTTCAAGCTCGCTACTCACTGTAAATACTGTTGCTGAAATTAGAATTTTGTATGCCTTTGCCTCATCCCTGTTGTCATATTTTTCACAAATTATTCCTGCTCCAAAGGTTTTTTATCATCAGTTATCACAACCATGTTTAGATTTTGTTAGTTTTGGTCTGAGATGATCGCCTCTAAAGTTTATTTAAACTTAAGCATAGATGAAGTTTCCGAACTACACAAAAAGTAATATTATTGTGTAACTGCTTAAATTTTGGTGCCAATAAAGTTTGTTAACTTAATAAATTAACAACTTCTACGGACAAATACAAGGCCTCTCCACTCTGAACCTTGTGTAAGATCAAAACAAAGTGAACGTCCAATGATAATCCCATGTGAAGAACAAGCAAATCAGAATCGGAGGGCGATAGCTGATATACTACATATGCGAAGTCAAGATAGTCAGCAGGTAAATTGTTACTGGTTAGTATTATGCAATATTGACATAAACGATATATCTTTCGTAACTCAGCATCTTTGACAATCGCTCCTACGACAGGAGGCCATCTTCACGTGTATTACAAAAATTGAGAAGATAAACTACAAATTCGGATGGTACTATGTATCGTGAAATTTCCAGAAAGAAGGTGAAGCCGTCAAATGAAGGCATGTGGTGTGATCGATGCAACCGCGAACCAAAATTCCCAACACCCAGGTATGACAATAAGCTTATAAATGAAAAATTTTTCACTATTTTCCTTGCGAAGTAGTAATCTGATTTCCCATTCAGATACAAATTGAAAGTTGAAGTTACAGATTCAACTGGGACTCCAATCTTTGTGATTTTTGATAAGCATGCTGAGAAAATTGTAATCAAAACAGCAATATGAACTTTCTTCAATGTGTCTTGAGGCAAGTATTTGTTATTCCGATGCATAACTTAAGAATGAAGAAAGCCCAGAATTTCTCACCAAACATAAAATTCACCCTCAAATGCTACACACAATAGACAGTTACTGTGAACTTTTACAGTGTTAATCACCATAACCTATCTAGGCGGTCGTATATTTAAAAATTTCGTTCAAACTATGATACATGAGTATTAGGTGAACGCCGATAACACATAACCTTCTCGTATTGGTTTTTCAGTATTTCTATGTTCCTATTGATTATATTGTCCCCAACTGTAGAATGAAGATACCACAACCACAAAAGTACACCAAATACTAGGGGTGCAACTTGGACGGGTTGAACCCGACCAACCCGAACCCAGCCCGGACTAAAGTCGGGCTTGGACACATGTTTTGAGTAATATGAACGGGCTCGAGCAAAAATTCTCAACCCGAATTACAATTAGGGTCGGGCTTGGGTACGAATATTAAATGACGGGGTAGCCCAAGTTTCCCGATTTATATATTCATTACCTATAAATGTTATATTTTGAGAGTACTATATAGCATATTTATCGAGAATCTATTATTTCTTATTAAATATTAATGATGTTTTAATTGTGTTTATGCTCACAATTAATAGATGTTTAAAACAAAATATTTATTATTCTCTTTTATAAATGGATAATGTTTTTTTTTGAAGAAATGATGCTTCTATAAATGAAAAATTAGGGGTTGTGACACCCTTTTACATCGTCTTGTAGAAGCGAAAGGGCCCAAGGAGGGTTACTATTATCCATTTATGAATTAAAATATTATCCATATGGATAATCTTTTTATTCACTCTAACAATATATAGTCATCATTTTTTAGCCTTAAATAACAAAAAATTGAATTGTCTGCATTTGTTATCTATTTTTATATGAAAGTTATTAACTTAACTTTAAGGGGGAAATTTTAATTGTGCTGAATGTGATAACTATGTTAATTTATTAGTTGAATGGGCTAGCCCGAATTCAACCCGAACCCGAATTGGATTGTTCAAATTTGGGTTTGGACGGGTTGGCGATGCTCCTAACTCGGGCTGGGTTGGGCTTGGGCAACCCCAACTGAACTCGGGCTCGGGCTTGGACAAGGGCGTCAACCCGCCCAGCCCGCCCGAGTTACAGTCCTACCAAATACTAGAGAAAATATGTGACAGGAAGTATATCTTCCAATTACATGTGACTGCATACAATATACAGAAAGGTAGGGATAACTTACGGTGACAAAAGTGTGGGACCTGAGAACAGGGGAACACGGGCCATCAAAAGATCCAAAGGATAATTGCGCAGAAACAGGGTCTACTTTACAAAGAATAAAACCTAAGATGAAAGCACCAATCCAAAAGAAAAATCCTCTCAAGGTGAGTGTTTACACCCATGAAGTGTCTATGTTCTACATACAATAGTGGTTAGATACCAAACTTGCTTCCCTTTTGTTGTCCTATTACAGTGTGTATCCAGTGTATATGTCAAAAACCGCAAGACGGGCAAACTACCCATTAAAGTAGAAGAGAGCGACAAAGAGCCACTTCCAAGAAACATGAAAAAGAGGAAGCGGAACTTAATTACTAAGGCCATAGAAGCAACAAACACAGGACTGCAAACATCTAATTTGGATGCCACGGTTCAAAGTACTGAGGAGCTTGCCACCAAGCCACGCCCAGCCAAAGTAACAAAGACGCGCCAAACCTCCCCTCCGAAAGCAAAATTAATTGATGAGATTAAAGACAGGGAACCACTAAGCATCGTTACAAAAGGGGATCACAAGTCAAACTTAAAGGAAAAATCTACATCAGGCAGTGGAGCTGAGGCAACAGATCTTAACATTAACATTACATCCTTTAAAAAACTAGCACCAAAAGAAACCAAACTTCCAACGAAAAAAGAATCAAAAGCGTAAGAAATAAATTTCTTTATTTCTGAAATGTGGAGACAATGGGGGAGCACCATGATTACTTGAGTACTTTAATTGCGTAGTATTATTGAGTAGTTTAATTGCTATGACTATGATAACTTGAGTTGTTTTTCCATTTTTAAGTATGCATTTCAGACATATGAGATCAACATATTATCTTCCATGTGTCAATTACCAATTGCTGTAAAACGACACAAAATTAATCTGACACCCGCACTTTAGCGCGGGTTACCGACTAGTTAGAAAGTTAAGAGGCCAAACCACAAGTCAAAAGTTGATGTTAAGAGCCAAACAGAGAAGATTCCAACAGAATGGCCAAAGTGGAGTTTTATAAAATTTCTAAGGGCTGCAATGAGGAGTAACTAAAAGAAGTGGGCGATTTTTGCATTTATTTTAGGCATGAGGTCAACGTTTCATTACTTCAAAAGTAATGGGGCTACTTTAAAAGCCTCCAGCAACGTCAGGGACCGACATGCACAATCTTCACGAGACCCAGAGGCTGCACCCACATCAACCTAGACCTGCTCATTGACAAAATTATTAGAGCAGCTATAATAGATCAGTTAAATAGCGGCTATGTTTTAAATATATATATATATATATGTGTATGTATATAAGCAAGAGAAATAGTCTCTCCTTATGCCATGTGTGATATGAGAACTATTCTTCTCTTGACATGCGTCATGTCATTTTTTCAAGTGGAATACATGTAAGAAATTTAAACCAATCATGTTTTGCCAACTTAGATTTCTATGACATGTAGTCATCCTACATGCATTATACATTGATTAAATAAATTTGTCTAACTTTTTGAGTTTCCAATGCATTGAAAGTAGAACTCTTGACTTAAATTATACATTTACATATACATGAGTTTTATTCATTGTACAATCATTGAATTTCAATTGTGTTATTAATATGTTCATGTATATGTATTTTGTAATTGAGTTGAATGAAGTTGTTTGCAAAAAAAAAAACAAAAAAAAAAATTGATTCATTTACCTATGATCAGTGCTATAAATAAAACTTTTAACTTCCCTGAAGGTCATTGCAACCAACAACTAAAGTACATTGTCCTCAAGATCTTATTTTCATCACATGTTCATGAAATTATGACGATAAAAAACTCTCTTATATGCATGTACTTATTAAGTATCTTGAGTATTACATATTATTATCTTCTATGCTATATGCAAAGGCAATGGACTGAGTAAGTCAGTCATGTCTTCTTATCTAGCATGTTTATGCATTAATTTAAATTATATAGACATTTTTTTATTAATGTTTGATCACTTTCTAAATGTAATTGTAAACATAATTGTTAGCTCTTATTAAAAAGTGCATACTTGGCTTTGCAAAAGGGTGATAACTTTTCTATTAATTTAATTCCTTATTCCATCTTTCAATGTATTATAATTTGGTGTCGGTGAGTGCTTAGGAGATCGTCACTCCTGCAACCAAACACTTAATTATCAAATAAACATCACTAAGAATTACAGATGTTTAGCTATTGTATTATATTATAGATAGTTTGAGTCACCTCTTAATATTGAGTAACTCTTGCTATTGTTTTATAAGATATCTATGAAGGCTTCTTACGACAATGTATTTGTCGGAGCGTTGTTCATGATGGGAGAAATTTCAATGAGAATATGCTGCCATCGTGCTTGCAATATGAACTATTTCTTTTACTTTGGTTGATTATGATCTTTAGCTTCTTCCCTGTGAAAGGAAGATCTTACAAATATGTTTCTTCTTTCGGTTGTACATAGCTTATCTTCAGACTATAAATGCTAACAAATAGATGATTGCTACACTAAATAAAAATTCCATACAAGAAAGAACCAATGGAATATATATATTTCTAAATTTCGAGATAAAAGTGGAATATAAGAAATTGAAAGCAGCGTAGTTCTGTTATAGAGCATGTTTGCATGCTTCGATTTTCTATGTTTTTCTATAAAAACTTTAATTAGCTTTAAGAGATTCCAAAATAAAAAGATTGAGGAACCTGGCACTTATATTAATAGTAAAAGATATTCCAATGAAATTAAACTACTGATTTTCAGAACAATAATACGATATAACCCATTTTTATATATACTATATATAAAAATATTCCAATAAAACTACTGATTTTGATAAGTATTTGGACGTTATATCAGAACTGGCCCTAAAGAATGACATTATTTACCAACATTACTTTTTTCATGTGGACAATTATATCCATGTATCTAAATATTGTGCTTTGACAAGTAGTTTGGTATACGAATTACATGAGTCAGAATATCAATCTCTATACTTCACTCTGCCGATGTTATCTTCATATATTTTGTTCAAGCTACTCAGTATTTCATCGTCATACAAGCCCGCCCCACGCATAGAGCAACTTAACAACTAATATAAATAAGACGAGATTTTTTTGTCTCCAATAGGCTCCACATGCTGTTTTTTAGAGGATATTTGTCCATCTCATTATATTAAAAAAGCCGAAAAGTTGATAGCTGAATTCTATTTGTCTATCTCTCTCATCATTTTATTTATTATTTATACTCCCTCCATCCTGCAAAGATAGTCCATTTTTAAAACTACAACCTTTTTTTGGAGACATGCAATTAATGCTAACCACTACAAGTTGTTGTCATGCTATTTCCACTATTATTCTTGATTTTGTTTTCTCTAAAACCAGGTGCATTGAATATGAAAGGGTAGTATTGTAACTTCATTATTTTTTTACCTTGAAAATGTAAGTGGACAATCATTTTGGGACAGACCAAAATAGAAATATGGACTATTTTTGCGGGACGGAGCAAATATTTTTTTAATTACTTTTACTACAACTTAACTAAATTTTACATAACACTATTGGAGTATACATTAGAAATTATGTATAGTTAAAATAAATAATTATAATTTTCTTTAAATTATAAATAAATTAACTATTTAATTTTATTAAATCAGCATGCTCCCCTGCTTGGCTGCTGGAACTCGTTGGGAGGCTCATTTTGTTCGAAAACTCTAGTACATAAAATTTCATACTTTCATGGCTATTTCATTTTCCTACACTATCTTTCTTCTGAGACTGTGTTGATAGTTGATTTGTAATCGATCGGGCACACAAACACGAACATACACGAAAAACACTAAAAATAAAAACACTAAGGATTTTATTTATTTTTTTTATGAACAAAATGAACGTTTACAGTGTTTAAATAGAAAAATAAAGCCTACCCTAACATAAACAGTTCGACCAAAGAGGCCCAGGAAAGAACCGTTAAAGAAAACACGGTCCAATTATTTAACTAATTAACGAAATAAAATAATTAATTAACTAATACAAAATAATTAATATTAATAATGATAATGATAATGAGGCTGATCCGCACGATACGGTTGACCCATAACAACTCCCCCGCGGTTGAGAAATGCCTTGTCCCCAAGGCAAATCGGAGAATGAGCAACGAGCGCAGTATAGTGGTAATCAGCCCAAAATGAATTTTGGGAGTGTGCGGAAAGAAATCCTTCGGAGAGATCCAAATGTGCACCTCAAGTAGGGAATAGGAACACATAGAGATGTAGGGTTGTGTGTAGGGAGAGGGTAAGCAATGGTAACTGAGAGAGAGAGAGAGATAGCTTAATGGCAGAGCTTCGGTAAGTCCAGAAGAACTCGTGTAGGACTAGCGTTTAACTAGAGTGTCGCAACGGAGGGATAACGATCCTATATATAGTGGAGAAGTGACCGTTGTGAGGGGGTTAATACACCATAAATGGCGGCTTAATGGTAGCCCCCGTAACAGCACGTTCGACCGTATATATAGGAACCGTTAGGCACCTGGCAGTACATACCGGAGACCGTTATGAGGTCAAGCCGGGTTTATAGCACGTGGCCATTAAGTCTCTCAAAGCAGTAACAAAGGGTCGCGCGCGAGCTTGATTGTCGCACGCGCGCGACGAGCCTTACCCTAGCGTCCAAACCACTAAGTCCCCACAACTCCCGTGTTGGTACGCGAGGGCCCTGTCTCGCAGCCCCCACGTGGAAAAGCATAGGTAGTTATCCGGTGTATATGGAGCACAAATGGGTGTGCTGGATGGCTGCCACGTGGCTGTGATCTGTCTGTCTGGAAAGCACCATCTACATTAGCCCCCTTTTACGCGAATGTCAAGCGCGCGTTCGTTGTGTAGTCGCGTAAAATCAGCCGCGCGTGGGCTTCACGCAGAAAATTGAATTTTGAATTCAGATTCAAATCCCTAGCCCCCGGTCATAGACATAATTGCCTAGGTTTTAGAAGCACCGTTTGTTTTCTGACGAAGCGTGGCCGCTGTGTAGCTAATCAGACGCAATCCACAATTTTTGCCTATTTTCGAGGCAAGAATGACTCAGAATGATTTGATGGGTCGCCAATCTCGCCGGATACCGAAGCGTTGCTAACTCAGCAGACGTCAGCAGCCGCGACTCTTCAATCTGAAAGCTATTTAAATCCTTTTCTTTCTTCAATTAGAACTTTTCCATTGTTGTTTCTTTTGAGTTCGTATGCATCAGAGTGAAAATCCTCAGCAAGAAGCAGAAACCTTCGACCAGGTTCTTGATCAGATTGTCAAAAAATTCTCCCAAGAAGTTCAAGCGCTCAATCGTCAAGAAGGTGAGTAAATGGCTTCTTGCTACTTTTGAAATTTGTGGTTGAATTTTGCAGATACTCTTCTCCCCCCTTTTCTCCTTTCCTCTTCTATGCAATCGGGTTGTAATATGTTGTTCTTGTATTCCCTTCAATGGCTCCGAAGAAATCAAAAAAAGAAGCTGTCGAGGTGCCGGAACTTCCCACAGAACTTTGGTACAAGGCCCCATATCTGGGTGGTGATGATTTTTACGTAGCCACTATTAAGGCAACCACTCTCCGAGCATCTCCGATAGATGACGCTCTACAACTTGTGCCTGAGACCGCAAGCTCTGACTGGGATGTGGCCAACACTTAATATGTACAAAGGCTTGGCATCGAACCTGGTTTGTACGGCATTACGGATATTCTCCCACAAGCCTTTATGGATGGGCTTGACTGGATGGAAGAATGGACAGAATACATGCTTATTAATTACGCGAGGGAGTTGAAACGTGCCAACATATTTCACGCTGTCCGCGCCACAAAGGGGCTCCATGTCAGAGTTGATAATGTCATGCTACAGACATTATTTTCAAGGTATTCCAAAAAGATGCACACCTTTCATTTTCCTGATTTTGAAGACGCTCCCACCTTGGAAGATACGGAAGTTTGGCTGCATTTTCCAAGTATGGGGGTCATTGATCCCCTAACCCCTTTGACTGATCCGCAAGAGCTTCAATCATTCGAGGATATGAAAGTCTGTATAGAAGACTTGAAGAAAGCTACTTCGCGCTGGAAAACAGGCGCGACCGAACCTAGTAAGGAATTTGCATATGTGTCCTCTAGTCCGAAGAAAATCTGGTCAAAGTGGGTGATGTATTTCTTCAAAGATTATGTCAAACCACACGTGGCTCGCGAGTGGCGAGACAAGGATTATAAAGCTGTTGTCAGTTTTGACAACAAAGGTCTTAATTTTACCCTCTTTGGATTTCTCTGTGTGTAGTTATCACACTACTTGATAGATGGGTCCCCCCGCGACGGAGTCTTTACCCAAGTACTCGCACTTGCTGTGAGACTGTCACTTGGACAGAAAGTAGCCTTAGGGCCTCTTGTATTAGGCTCCCTGTACTATCGTCTAGATTTAGCTATGGAGCACACCGAGCAGTCGCAGGGAAGAGTTGATGTCACCACTTTTGTTAATACTACATGTTTATCTATGTGGGTTTTCGGAAGAAGGCATGTGTACGCTCCAGACCCTCTCGACGTAGACTTATGGAATGCGCCCAATGCCACACGAATTTTCCTCTCCCCTCGTTGGTACAAAACAAAAGCTCCCCAACGCACCTTTTCCCTCATATGCGACGACGTTCGTTACTTCCATCCTCGTCCTTAAGTTACTCGAATGGAGGACAAAAACATAGATTTCTGGGTGGATTTCTACCCCAAGGAAGACCGCGTAATCATCGCTGATCACATTACTAAGAGAGATTGGGTCTACAGTAGGTTCGTTAACTGGGTCCCAAGGGGATATCTACCTGCTTTGCCTGAATACGCGCCTGGTCCCGAGACTTCCAGTTATGAGCATCTCACCGTCTTCCATGATCCAGTTCGCGTGAGGCCCCAGGTCGGGTATGATGCTGCCGCCCCTCCGTTGTGGCCCGATTCTATTGTAAAAAATTGTTATGACAGTGTTATATATGGCCGGGGTACTTCCCTTCTCCTTGCTGAGCTCCCTATGATTCAACCGCCGCGTAGCAGGAGAGGTAGAAATACTCCTGGGTGGGTATATTTCAAGAATTTTCAAACCCATCGTCTTATCAATTTTCAGAACAGCCGTGGTCATGCTCTTTTCCAACCTAGCAAGGCTCCAACACTCCCAAAAAAAGAGTACCCCTTTAAGACAACCTGTAGTCGTGATGATTCACGTTACGTCTTTTACTATTTGTTGGCTAAAGATCGGCATTTGTGAGCTCAATTCGTTCTCAAAAAAAAAAGATTGACGTTATTAAGCAAAAATCTTTTACAGCCAAAGTTAAGTATGTGGACTCCTTCATCCAGGTATGCTCGCGCCTCCTTCCCTTGTCTTCATGTTTTCATGTGCTACACTTAACTTTGCCATTTTCTTTGTATCAGTGTTGTTTGAGGCGCTTCGCCTCTGGAGATCGTAGCGCAAGTTTTATCGACTGCTTACGCGAGGAGAAGACATTCTTACAAAAGTCCTCTGTACCTGACAGTCACATTGACCCGGCCAGGCCTATGACTCCTGAAGTCCAGAAGCTGGTTTATGATGCATTAGAAGCCTTACTGGCTTCAATTGACGAAAGCTCGACGAGAAAGCGAACTAGTGACGAACCTGAGGCTAGTGACATATTTTCTCAGCAATCGAAGCATTCTCGAATGGAATTCACCAAGCAGTCTGCCGTCAATCCTGTTTTTAAGAGAAATGGTACTACTCATTTCTTTCTTTTCCTTGGAATCGATATTTCATGACCCCTGAAATATTATTCTTATTCTGCCACAGGGAATAACTCTGATGAGGAAGATACGGGAGAAGTTCCCCTCGTTTCTGATGCAGGTTATACAGGGCAGACTGTAATGGAAAGAACTCCCATGGTTGAAGGTGGTTCCGATGGGGAGCATCTCGAGTTCGTTGAAGAGCAGGATGAAAAGGACCAAAGGAAAGAACATGATGCTACTCCTGCCACCCCATTAATACACATTTCCTCAGATGAAGAAGATGTTGGGCGGGAAGCAAATGCGACGGCTGTGGAAGACGCGCTCCTTGGTGAAAATGCTGGAGAGCCTATGCCCCCTAATCATGATGCTGAGTTGGGTGAGCGTGTTGTCCATGCTGTTTTAGCTTGGGAACAACCTCTCTATTAGTCAGAATGTCAAAGGGACTGAGTCAACCAGGCGTGACGCACCTCCTGCGGCGAGTATTTCGAGAAATGCTGCCTTTGCGGGAGGTTTTGATTTGGATTTGGATGCCTTTTTCTCCGAGAACCCGTTTGAAGTATGGGGTTCGCAAGCTGCAAATCCTGCTGTAGTTAAGTGAAGTTTTGAAATTCATGAGTCGTACTTCGCACGGGAGTCTTAGGCAGATCAAAGGTTAGCCAAGGCGGCCATTTCTAGTTCGCAAGCAGTGGTACCCATTGCCCCTCTTCTGCAAATCGTCGAAGGAATAGGTAAGTCCATTCCGTTTTGTCCATGATACTTAGTTTCTGAACCCATGTTTTTGCTGAGTGCTTTGCTTTTTTTTCCACGCGTACAAGTATCGACCAAGCTTGCCTCGAGTGGCTAATGAGAGTGCGCGTGTCGTTCCCCACTGCATTCACTAGAGTGCTGGAACTAGACCCAAAAGACAGAGGGGAACTCTTCAGAAAGATGGTTTCTCTTTTGGAGAGAGTTCATGGAACTATGCCCGTGAGCACTACTGTTCACAGCGCTCAGGCCCTCCTTGCTAGCGCATAAGAGTTTCAGCAGATCGCAGCGGGGTGTTTGGAGTTGGACTTCCTTGTGTAGAGGTTGATAAAAATCCGTAATTCTGCGCAACTCAAGTCCGAGTATGCTGCCGATAGGGAGGAGAAAGCCGCTCTTGATGCGCGCAAGGCAGAGTTAGAGCGGATGGTTAGAGAATTTGATGCAGCCACTAAACGCCATTTGGATGACAAGGCTCTCTTGGGGAAACTAACTGCCAATAGCATCAAGTTGGCAGCATCTTTGAGGATTGAAATTTTAGCATCGCTCTTCCAAACTCTATTGTAAATTTTTGTTCCCCTTGTTGCCACGATCCTTGGATTGCTTGAGCAATTGTCCTGTTTTTGCGCGTGCTGGTTTTGCGTATTTTGATTTTTTTGCTTTTGATTAGTTCATGTTTTTGCTTACATGAATGTGAGACTTTATGTGATCGCTTCTTACGGATAAGTAGAATTTTCCACCATTAGGCTGAGGCTTGAGAGCCCATGGCTATCTTGACAGATAGGCTTTGAATTCGTTTTAACTGCTATCATATGAGATAGGATTTAGTCGCGTTTGGCTGCTATCTAGACAGATAGGCTTTGAGTTTGTAGTACTTCTACCATATGAGATAGGCTTACGTTCACGTTTGGCTACTATCTTGACAGATAGGCTTTGAGCTTGCAGTACAACTACCATATGAGATAGCTTACGTTCGCGTTTGGCTACTATCTAGACAGATAGGCTTTGATCTTGCAGTACTGCTACCATATGAGATAGGCTTATGTTCGCGTTTTTGTTGCTATCATATGGGATAGGCTTTTTTAATAATGATTTTATATGCTATCTGAATGGATAGGCTTACACTTGTATTATTGAAACAACCCGGGATCTCAGTTCAGGGTTAACGCGACATACGATAACCAAAAGTAGATTATTAACTATTAAGTTTACATTTCGGTTAAAGTACATAACAAAATTTCGATAATAATTACAATCTAAAACAAATTGTGTGTGATCTACTAAGTGATATGACTTAAGCTAAACTTCTTCGTCTTGATCCGCGTTCCCATCCCCCACGTTGATTGATGACCTGCGGTTTTAAAATGGCAAAAGCCGACGCAGTTTTGAAGAAAATGATCAGTAAAAACTGAGTAAATACACACTACGACATGTAAAGCAACGAGTGGCACATATGTATGAGTTGAAATAAATCAAGATATTTGAAAGAATCATATGTAATAGAGTTGGGAACAATTTGGAACAATTATAATTAATCGCGTAACGTGAACTCTCAACTTTAAAAAATTTATAAATCACGAGTATTCAAGATATTCTTAGCCAAGTAAAGTTTCAACAGTAAAAAAGTCCATTTGAACTGATAACAATATTAATTCACGAGTAGCATATGTTTTTCAATTCATTTCATTAGATTAGGCAATCAAGAGCCACAAACAACATCAATAGAGTAATCAAACATTCTTTCAATTCCAATTTAGCCGTTAAGTTTAGCTTGAGGCATGTCCCAGCAGGATCGATGTGGACAGAGGGATCACGAAGTAATCACAAAGGGTTACTTCTAGGGTCTATCAAACCCTATTTCACCCGAGCGTTGAGGGAGCCCATTCGTCAACCCCGCTCACAACATTAGCTAAAAGGCCTTAAGTGTCGACACCCCTATACCGTAGTGACCCTTACAAGTATAAGTAGCACTAGACAGCTCTATAAACCCCCTGGCCTCAATATCTTGATACATTTTGGCTCATAGGGGGCGGATTCGTGAACATTAAAGTTCTATCCAATAATAAGAAGCATTGCTTCAATGGTCTTAGCCATAAGAAAGTGGAGGATCGCTTGGCGCCTCCCATTAATAACAATACTCTTTACATCATCCTAAGTCTATTAGAGGTATTTTATTTCTTCTCTTTCACATAAACATAATCAGAATATAAACATTTCACAAGTAATTTCCGAGAGTTCTCAAAGGAGATGAATAAAATAGTTTAACAACATTCGAGTGGAAAACATGCATTCTCATACTTTTTCATATAACAAGTATTCATTTGAAACATCAAACACATGCGCACATTTGATATGAAAAGGTCGTACATATTTACTTACCTCTGAGCGATGAAAGGCGCAAAGCAACGCTAGCACTCCTACAACGCTTGTCTTTGAGTCTCATAGTAAATGCAGCAACACGAATACGTACGTCTACTTCTACTGATCCTTAATAACGGCTGGATATACACAAGTAAAGTATACAACCTATTATCATATATCCTCTATATGAGGTTTTATGCAAGAATGCAATGAAATGGGGGGTCATGCAAGCTAACTTGACCAAAATGCCCCTGATACTTCAAAACTCTCTAGTAAAGTCCCTGACTGTGCCTGGACCCCAAATTACATTCATACTGGCCCAAAAACATTCAAAAATGATTCTTAACTCTCCCATATGAACTTAGAATCAAAATCTACAACTTTCATGTAAATTACGCTTAGGCCCCTAAGGTTTGCTAAAATAACAGAAAGACCCCCACCATTGATTTTATAACTCCCGAGTCAAATACTTCCTTCTTGAGACTTCAAATATCCTTCTAAGTCAGGTTGTTGGTCTCAAAACATTAACCTAGTCTCAAGTAGTTCAAGTGTGAAGTTTTAATTAAATGCACATAGGCCCCCGATGTTTAGTAAAACTGCAAAAAGACCCATACATTTGACTTGGTCAACCCTAGCCCAAAATTACATACAAGTACTCCAAATACGCATACAAGACATGCTGACAAACTCCAAGTTACTAGACGAGTCTCAATTCAAAGCTAAGTGAAATTACTATTTTGCCCCTCCTATACAGTTTAGTCAAACTTGGGTTTTCGAAGAGTCAAACTTGATGTTTAGACTCAGAATGTGAATACGAACAAGTTTCGTGAAGAACGCTAAGGCCACAAATGTCATTCAAATGGTCAAAACCGAATAACAAAGATAGCGAAAAGTCGTTTTAAGTAGTCAACTTTGCGACTGATTTTTGATCAATTGAGACGGAGTTTTGAGAGGCTGGAAATAGGGTTTTGAAGATGACAGTTCAAGGATCCCAGAACATATTTGAACTCCTAGAAACTCTAAGTATTCAAAGAGATATCGCTACTCAAAGTTGGACGAAAATTCCGATTCAATACTTAGAAAAATTCACTTGTGCTTCATGAGTTCAAACTAGCAACTTTAGGCTCGTTTTGTGAGAAATCCGTTATAAATTTGAAGATGACCCAGAGACAATGAAACGAATTATTATACACCAGCTTTACACAAGAAGAAACAGATCTAAATTTCATTAAGTTTTGAAGAAGATACGAGGGTTAGAAAATGGGTGTTTCACCATGATATTCTATACTTAGAAAATTTTTCAGCTTTTAATGGTTCAAAACACATCAAACCAGCCCTATTCAAGGCCAAGTTTAGACATGTTAGACTTGAAATAAAACAAGGAAATCTGAATGTGAGTTATAGAGCTAGGTCCAGGCTTTCCAGAAATCTAAGAATCACTCAAAACGGATTTAAAACGGGGGAGATATAGAGATCCAAAGTTGGGTGAAAAACTAGGATTTCAATACTTAGAAAAATCATGCAATTGGACAGCTTCAAGAACAAGAAATGCATCAATTTCAACTCCAATTTAAGGGTAGTTTAGAGGCCAAATCAAACCAAGAAATCAAAACAGAAGTTGTAGTACAACATATGAAGAGCCAACAGGTCCAAGAATCAAGCCAAAACATCAAGTAACGAAGGAGATACGTGACCACGAGCAGGGCATCCTAAGGTTGTCGGAAAAACGAAGAAAAACTACTCAAATCCTAATAAAATGCGCTTTTGGGCAGGTTTTGATCATCTCACAGGCCTCACGATGTTATTTGGAGCAATAAAACGTAAAGAACACGAAATTTGGTGGAGAAACGAAGCTTACCAATGCTTCGCCGTCCATGGCGGTTCGCCGGCGACGTGGGGAGATTCCGGTGGTGTACCGCTCTGTTCCATGGGCTTCAGGCGATTCCGAGGCAAAATAGTGAGCTCTAAATCATCTAGAGACCTTTGGGAAGGCTTTAAACTGAAGGGAACATGGTGAGGGAAGATTTTTGAGCCCCCACCGTCCATGGTGGTTGCCGGCGGCCAAGGTGCCCAATTTCCGGAAAGCTCATCTGTTTTCGACGAATTGGAACAATTCCCTGCACCCCTAGACTCGATTTCACCCCGAGAACACGAATACAACAATCAATTAGACTGTAACACAACTGAAAACAAGAATTTCGCTAGAGAAGAAGTTTGGGTTCTTCACCTTCAAATGCGATTTTCTCTCTCGATATCCGATGAAACTTCGACTTGAATTGTGCGTTTCGATCACTGGACTGAGGAGGAACTACAGTAGCAGCAGCTCTTGGTTTGGAAAAATAATTGGATGGTTGTCTTGGTGGTGGTGGTTGCATGGTGGAGAGAGTGGTGGTTGGTGGTTCTAGAGGGAAAAGAAGAATAATTTCATGGTGTTGGTGATGAAACTTGTCATTCCCTCAGCAGCAGCTGGTAGGGGAGAGGGAGGAGATGATGCCACCTTCCTAATGAGGTGTCAAAACTCTCTTGACAAGTGTCTCACATGCATAGGGGTCAAAGTGTAGTTTTCTAAACTTTTGGGTACAATTAGAATTAGAGCTTCTACTTACTTTTAAATAATTCCACTACCACCCCAAACACTTCAAGTGCTTCAAAATCATCCGAACAACTTCTTAAAATTTCAAACACTCCAAAAATTCAAACTTTAAAGTCGTAATAGACTATTTACAATTTCACCCCCAAAGTCTTGATATTGCACTAAGAACTCTCTCGGGAATTAGGGGTGTTACAATTATGGGCAGCAAAGTGATAAAATGAGATTTTGAAACTGATAAAAGAGCTCTCATATGGGAGAGTTATTATCATTATATAAATCCCCATATGGGAGGATTTTAGAAAGAAAATGTACAGTGCAAGTGTTAAGAAACGGGAAGAGAGAGCTAGGGATAGTACTTTTTCAGCCATCGCATATTGATCGGGGTTGGAGTAGTGGCAGTCCCATGGCAGCGTAGAATGTTGCAATAACCGCTATTGAAGACTTCCTTGACCTCGAAGGGTCCTTCCCAGTTAGCCGCAAACTTGGGGTGAGCTGCTTCGCGCATGCAATGATCGGAAGCTCGCAGGACTAGGTCCCCTACTGCAAAGTCCCTATGTTCGACCTTTTTTTTGTAGGCGCGCGAGATCCTTTCTTTATACTTGGCGTTTGTTCTAGTAGCTTTCTTGCGTCTTTCTTCCAGCAGGATGAGATCATGATCACGGTCGTTGTCATATAAAGCGCTGAAAGCCAGTCTTGCTGAATTCACCTTTACTTCAAGAGGGACAACTGCCTCTGCCCCATAACATAGTAAGAACAGGGAGGCTCCTGTGGGAGTCCTGGGTGATGTGCGATACGCCCAAAGCGCCATTCCCAACGAATCCGCCCATTTTTTGTGATCTTCCGCGACCGTTTTGCTCAATATTCGAAGCAACGTTTTGTCGAAAATTCCTTGCGCTTTGCTTGATTGGCCTTGATCCTGGAATAACATCCAGCCGATGCATGGTGATGCCTTGATCTAGCCCTGACATCTCTTCATAGTCCCACGCAATTACATCCTTGTATCCTTTCAACAGCTGAACCAACTCGTGTTCCTCCTCATGGCTGAGCTCCGCGCTCAAGAAGACCGTCCTCTTCTTCTCTTCAGCAGGGCTTAGGAATACTTCTTTTAGTTCTTGCTTTTGTGGCCTCGAACGGTCCTCCATGCATTTGGGGGCCTCCTTGATTTCTTCTGACAACGGGTTCTTGTCCTCACCCAGAACTTCTACTAGCTCACAAATTTGCCCAGGGGCACTCTTGATGGGGCGGGTCGAAGGTTACCCCGTGCGCCTTCGGATGCGATAACACTTCCTCCCGTTAGAGTAAAAGCTCCCCCTGTTTAACCTCGTTGTTGTGTTCTACAACCCTCTTCAGGGTATGAACGTTCTTCTTGTTGTAAGTTACTTTGGGAGCTTCTTCCCGCATATGTCGTTTCTCCTTCGGTTCTTCTCGCATTATCATCACCCCAGCTAGTGATTGGTTCTGGATGTCTCCCCAATTGGGTAATGGGGTTGGTTGGAACGGAGTTGTGGTAGCTCCGTCTGCCATTTTTGTGAACCAAACTACTTCAGGAAAGTGTGCTTCTTTCAAGTTGAAAGGGTTCGTGGAAGCAGGTATTGTGACCACTCTGTCTTTCCAAATGGCTTTCATCATCTGATGTGCAGTAGAAGGTACAACATCAAAACGATGTATCCATGCTCGGCCGATGATCATGTGATAGGTGGTATTGGCGTCGATGACATGAAATTTGGTAGTACACCTGATCTGACCAATCTTGATCCCTAATCGAATCCAGCCAACCGTCATTTTGGAGTCGCTTCCGAAGCCCGCCAACGGTGATGGCTTCTTAACAATTTTGCTTTGAGGGATTCCTGCTAGCTACAAGGCTCTGAGTGAAATTACATTCACCGCGACTCCACCATCAACAAAGGCCGTCTTAAACTCAAAATGGATTGATAGCGGCCGTTACGTACAGTGGCCTCTGATGATTGGTGTCAGTCCTCTTGCCCGACTCGTCGAACGTCATGACCAGACCGCTTAATCGCGCGTCCTTAACGACTTTCCTATTAGAGATGGCCAATTCTTCCCCATGATCCTCGGCCACTCTTAAGATTGCTTTTATCATCTCGTGCCTGCAGCCATTCGAGAAATTCATCTCATCGAAGAACTTAACGATCTTGGCATAGTTCTTCATCCGCTCAGCGTGCGAATCTTCGGTGTTGATTCCGTAGCCCTCATCCTCATGGATTTCCGAGACCACCGGGGCCTCTACATCTGCGACCTCCAATGCCCACGATCGTATTCATGGCTATTTCCTTCCACTTGGGATCCTGTGCATGAGACGGCAAGGGGTTGTCACGTAGGTCTTTGGACGGCTCATCAACGACTAGCTGCCCTTCCTTGATTTTCCTATCCATCAACCACCTAAGCCTTTTGCACTCTCTTGTGGGGTTCATGACCTGTCCGTGGCATTCGCAGCACCTGGGGTCTCGCAGATGCTCCCCTGTTGGCCCATGCTCTAGCGCAGGCAAAATTCCATCCTTCCGCCATTTTTTGCAGAGGGTTATGGCGTCTTCAATTGAGCACAATAAGGGTGGCGCCTCCTTTGGTGTGGATTGCTGCTGCTTGCGGGAAGATGACACTGTATGCACGTGAATATGTCGCCCTCGCTTGTAGTTGAATTTTCCGATCCTGAAGCCAGACCCGATAGGTGCGAGGTCATGGACGTTCCTCTTCTTCATCTTTTCCACCAAGGGCTCAACATTCCTGGTGCTTTCAATCAACCTTGAAAAAGTGGGCATATTCAAATTGATAGCATGCGTTTATACTCATCACGCATGCCTTGAAGGCATATTTCCACCAGTCGGCTTTCCAAGACATGATCGACGCATTCCAAGGACTTGGCCCTGAACCTCTTGATGAAGACGAATCCTTCTTCGTCATGCCTCTGGTACATGCGAGAGAGGTGGATGGTGGTGACCTTTTATTCTACTTGGAATAATTTGGTGTAGAACTTCTTCACCATGTCTTCCCACGTCTTGACGGATCCTGCTTCCAAGGTCCTGTACCACTTGTATGCGTCAGCCCCCAGAGACTTATAAAATTCGCGCATAAACAGTATGGTGTCAACTCCATGTGTGCCCATCATGTCAACGAATCGCATCACGTGTTCGTGCGCATTCCTACTGACTTCATCGAATTCTCCTACTTGGGTGCCTTGTACCCGACATGGTTAGGCATCAAGTAAATGTCTCGCGGAATGGGAGGCGCACTGTCAACCTTTGGGATGACGGTATCTGCGAAGATTTGGTTCGCGACGATGTTGTCTATTCGTTGTTCCAAAGCTGCGAAGCCCGGGATGTAGGGCATGCTTGGATCATAGGGAGGTGGTGGCGGGGGCGCATGGCTCCCTAGGGCACCATTTGCATGGAAAGGCAATGCAGAGTATGGAGTAGGGTTTCCTGTCGTCATTAGGGGCGAACTCAACGGGAGCCCCGGTGTCTAGAGCACAGGGCCGTTGGAAGGAAAGGATCGGGCAACAAACGTGTGAACTATGGGTTGCCCCTGGTGGAGGCAATTGGGCTGTCGATGGTGGGACTGAAACCCCTGGAACAGTGTTTTGAGAAAATCTTCCAAGGATCGCCATGATTTGGGCGATCTGGGTAGACTGAGCCTGCATAATCTGGGCTTGACTCTGGATTGTGGCTTGTAGTACCTCCAGAGAAGGTCCATTTCCAGTAACCGTTTGAGCACGAGCATTGGTTTTAACAATGGTGTTAAGTGGTCCTTCTTCCCTTGAGATCTCCTCGTTGGAAGGGGACCGGTCACTGTCACGAATGTTTCCGTCGGAAGACATTTTTACAGGTTTCGAGGAATTGAAGCTCTCAAAGTGAGTGTTTCACGTCGTGTTCACCAAATTGTGCGCAAGGAAATCCTTCGGAGAAATCCAAGTGTGCACCTCAAGTAGGGAATAGGAACACAGAGAGATGTAGGGTTGTGTGTAGGGAGAGGGTAAGCAATGGTAACTGAGAGAGAGAGAGAGAGAGAGAGAGAGATCTTAATGGCAGAGCTTTGGTAAGTCCATAAGAACTCGTGTAGAACTAGCGTTTAACTAGAGCGTCGCAACGGAGGGCTAACTATCCTATATATAGTGGGGAAGTGACCGTTGTGAGGGGGTTAATGCACCATATATGGCGGCTTAATGGTAGCCCCCGTGCCAGCACGTTCGACCGTATATATAGGAACCGTTAGGCACCTGGCCGTACATACCGGAGACCGTTATGAGGTCAATCCGGGTTTATAGGACGTGGCCATTAAGTCTCTCAAAACAGTTACAAAGGGTCGCGCGCGAGCTTGGTTGTCGCACGCGCGCGTCGGGCCTTACCCTAGCCTCCAAACCACTAAGTCCCTACAAGTACCGTGACGCGAGGGCCCTGTCTCGCAGCCCCCACGTTGATAAGCATAGGTATTTATCCGGTGTATATGGAGCACAGCTGGGTGTGCTGGATGGCTGCCACGTGGCTGTGATCTGTCAGTCTGGAAAGCACCATCTACAGGGAGAATCATGCTTTTTATTTGGATTTTGCTTTCCAAAACTAGAGTAGCACAAATATGCTAGATTGGGTTCATAATAGTCTCCATGTGGCCCAAAAGCATTCTCAATTAAAGATTGTGACCCGAGTGTATCATAAGGCCCAAATGAAGAATGTGGACCAGATTCATTTCGGAGCCCATATGATTTGTGTGCCCTAACAGACTTCAGCTAGTTTGGGAATGCTGTGGCGTTGCTAGATGCTGTTGTGGAAAAACACGATGGAAAAGCTACTGTGAGTTTTAGATAAAATATTGGTTGGTAAATATTACGTGAAAGCTGCAGTGAAATATTGATATAGTAATTTTGTGTTTGGTAAAATTAACTGTGAAGTGGCTGTGAGAGCGTAAAATGACAAAAATATAAGAACATGTCATATTCGTAAAGATAACTATTGATTTTTTTTTAATTGTAAGGTTAGAATCTAGTAACCTAGAGCGGGAGCTGGAATAGGAGCGGGAGCGCCAAAGCGAAAAATTCTAACAATGATGTATTTGAGAGCTTCATGAGAGCGCGTATATAAATTATATTTTTAATATAAATTTAGATATAAATGTATTATATTTTAAGTTTATGAGTAACCTCGATTTGGTGATAATAGTTACAAAGCTTATATATGACACTAGAACCTCCCATATTGAAGAATGTCATGAAAGTTAAACTTGACATAGTGCTAGCAATGAGAACATTATGTACAATTAGACAACGGGGTACCTCAGTAAGGGCTTGGTTATGTCATTTTAGTTAAAAAAATTGTCTGACTTAGTTCTAAGTAGGTTTGTTAACTAAGTATCAAGGCTAATTTCTATGAAAGCACAAAGCGTTGGTGAGAGCGCGCTCTAGAATTTTGGGCGCGAGGATTATAGGCGAATTCGAGCTGAAAGCTCCAGAGCGAGAATTGGGAGTGGGACAGCATAAAATGTCTGAAAAAGTAGAAATTTTTATTTTTACCAAAAACACTAAAAATGATTCGTTTTTTCTGAAAGCAACTTTGCTGGCAGCTAAAGCTTTCCCAGACTGGCCCTTCTCCTCTTGCCGCAAAGCACCCATCGGGTTGTGGTGAGTAACTGTGGGAGGAGAACGACGTCGGACATGGGTCTTGTAGTAGTGATAGGGGTCGTGTGGTTATTGGGACATAATTGACAAGGACATGGGAGGAAGGGAGGGCGGTGGGTTCACTGGTGGCGGTTGTGGCGAAATCGTGGGTGGTGGTTGTGCTGGGAACTGGAGATGGTTTGCCTCAGGTGATTGGGAAGGGGATGGGCACAGTATATCCGGCGGTTTGAGAGGCGAAATCCGCTCGGCGAAGTGGAGTTCGGGATTGGCTGTGATGGTGGTTCGGGGAGCTTGGGGGTTAAGGATCGTAAATTGCTCATTTTAGTATGTTATTGAACTCTTGATAACTTACTTTTATGTGTAACTTGTGTATTATAACCCTATTTCTAGACTTATGCTCTCTCTAGTAGTTTTGGTTTTTTTTCCTCTCACTTTATAGGTGAAGACGTGCTTTGGAACGCAAGAGGCTAGCTAGGAGGAGCTTAAACGATGAATTAAGAAGATTTGGAGGGTAAAATAACATGGAGAAGGGGCTAAAAGGAAAATTACTAAACGTTTT
The DNA here is from genome assembly GCA_023055425.1 of Linanthus parryae. NCBI lineage: Eukaryota > Viridiplantae > Streptophyta > Magnoliopsida > Ericales > Polemoniaceae > Linanthus > Linanthus parryae. The sequence goes on along the minus strand of JALGPY010000006.1, from coordinate 75,256,311 downwards.
AGGGTCTGGTTTAAAATAATCCTAACTGAAAAGGGGTCTCTGGGTTATTATTCTAAGTACTGGGGCAATTTTAAAGCCCCCAGCAAACTTAGGGGAAAAAATTGCAAATTATGAAGAACAACTCAACAACAGACGAGTCATCTTTCTCTTTCGCGACCAGAGAGCATGTGAAACTCCATGGCCACACTACCAAGCTTCGACGAAGCATCAACTGGACCCAAAGCCATTCCAAATCTAGATAAAATCATACCGGAATCATCCCTAGCCCATGCTCTCTCATCTGCTACCTCAAATTCGGCCAAAAAATAACCCAAGAGAAAACCCCCAATTCGAACTAGGGTTCGTGAGCGGCTGCAAATCAACGATTCAGAGCGTTTGGGATCAATTCAACGGCGGAGATGATCCCTTGGAGGCTACTCAACTCATTTCCATCATCTATATAAAGGAAGTTTGAAGAAACTTTCAGTCTCTCACACAGACCCGACGACTTCACAGTACACACGACGACCTCTGTTTTTCTCCTCTCTCTCTCTCTGATTTCGCCTTCTTCTGGGTTGTTCTTGAGCTCTCTGTAGATAGTGCTTTCTGAGATGAAAGATCTTGGCCACGTGGCAACCATCTAGCACACCATATTGTGCTCCACACACACTGGATCACCAGCCGCGCTAATCCATGTGGGGGCTGCGAGACAGGGCCCTCGCATACCACTGCACGGGACTTGTAGGGACTTAGTGGTTTGGAGGCTAGAGTAAGTCGTGTCGCGTGCGCTTCAAGCCCGCACGCGACCTTTAGTAACTGCTTTTGAGAGATTTATGGCACGAGCTCCATAAACCCGGTCAATCCGGTCAAACCCGGTCAACCCCATAACGGTTCCGGTATTCGCGCATAACGTGCTGTAACGGTCCCTATATACGCGGACGAACGTGCCATTGTGGTTAAGCAAATTAAGCCGCCATTGATGGGCGCATTAACCACACTGCAACGGTCACATTCTCTGCTATATATAGGACGTTAACCTTTCCATACAAAGGAGGACACACTAGCCATACGCGGAAGCTCTGCCAAACCTCTGTCTCTCTCTCAGACATTACTACTGCCTTACTCTCTCCCTACACACAACCCAACTCTTCCTATGTTAAATCTGATCCTCTACTTACGGTGTACACGGAGTTCTCCCCGCCGGAATCTCTTGTGCACATTTTGGTGAACCCGACGTGAACTTACCATCAAAAGCAACCATGTCTCAGGAGGATGATGTCAGTAACATATCGCCTTCCACCGAAGCAGCCTCGGGAGAGGAAGTCCGCCGCACTCCTACGGCCACCGGTGAAGCCCCGACGCTAGAGACCTTGGACGCTACCATCCAGAGTCAGGGGAAGGCTCTCAAATCTCAATCCGCGCAGCTAGAATGGATCATGGCTATCTTGGGGACTCTTGCACCGAACCCTGCACCAGCCACCGCCGTTTCTCAGGGAGGAGGAGCCCCTACCGCTCAAGGACTGGGAGTGTCAACCACACCTGCCAATCCTAATCTGCAGACTCCACCGACGACTACGCAGCTACCTTCAATTCAAGGATCAACAGCTCAAATGTTGCCTCTCACTGCTCATACTCCTCAGCCTCCGGATCTGGTACCTAACCCGGCTTCGCATTATCCCTTGCCTCCTCCAACGGCAATCTGGGGCAATGCGAACAGCCAATATGTCCCCAATCCTCCGGCGGCTTACGTGTCGCCTCCGCCTGCGGCAACCCCTCCCCTGTTACCGAGGGAAACATTCCAGAATGCATGACGTCCCTGCAGAAGCAAATGGATACTATTCTGGCTCACCAATCATTCGCGGATACCATCATCCCGAAGCTAGACAACGATCCACCTATCCCGCGAGAGATATATCTCATGCCTAACCCGGTGGGGTACAAGGCTCCTAAATGGGACAAGTTCGAAGATGTCAATGGAAACGCTCATGAGCATGTCATGCGTTTCATCGATGTCATGGGGCCATATGGAGCCGATCCCAAACTGCTGATGCGAGAGTTCCCAAAATCCTTGGGGAACGTAGCGTACAAGTGGTACAGGACGTTGGAGGCCGGATCTGTGAAGACCTGGGATGACATGGTCCAAAAGTTCTACACCAAATTCTTCCAGATGGAAGAAAAGGTGACAATGATCCACCTCTCGCGGATGTATCAGAAGCGCGAGGAGGACGGGATAACTTTCATCAAGAAGTTCAGGGCGAAGTCCTTGGAATGCAAAGATCCGATGCTCGAAAGTCGGCTCGTAGAGATATGCCTGCAGTGCATGCGAGATGAATACAAAGGTATGCTCATCAACCTGCAAACGCCCACGTTTTCAAAACTAATCGAATGCACGAAGAACATCGAGCCTATAGTGGAGAGGCAGAAAAAGTAAAACGCTCCGGAGCGATCCTCGAGCGGTACTACTTTCAAGATCGGGAGATTCAGCTATAAGAGGGGACGCGAAGCTGAAGTCAATACAGTTTCACCCCAGAAGCAGGCGAAGATTGTGCACTTCGACGCACCACCTCTGCCATGTTCGGTGGAAGAAGCAAGCGACCTCTGCAGGCAGTGGCGCAAGGACGGTGTCCTACCGCCACTCGAGAGGGCACCCTCCAAGGAGATGGTGAGGGACCCGAAGTGGTGCGAGTACCACGGCAAGGTCATGCATCCCACAGCGGACTGTAAGAAGCTCAGGATTGTATTCAGCCAAAAGATGAAGAATGGCGAGATGATCGTCAGCGATCACAGGAAGGATGTGCGCAACAATCCACTTCCTGCCCATGCGGAGCAAGACTCGAAAGGTAAAGAGGTCGCCATAATCTCGATCGTGGATCTGGAAGAGGTCGCAGAGGATGGTCTACCCATCATTGCCGAAGTCCATGATGATGAGGACTACAGCGTAGACACGGAGGACGAACGTGCCGACCGGATGAAGGGGTCGCACGGCTTCAGAAGATTCTTTGACGAGATGAACTTCTCAGAGAAGTGCCGGATGGAGATGACAAAAGCGATCTTAAGGATAGCAGAAGACTACGAAGAGGACCTCGTAATCTCCAATGGGAAAGTCATCAGGGCGTCTCGCTCTACAGAAAAGATTATGACCTTTTCTGCCAGCGACAAAAAGACAGATGCGAGCCACCAGAGGCCTCTGTATGTGACAGCCATCATCAATGGCGTAGAGTTCAAAAGAGCGTTCGTCGACGGAGGAGCAGCGGTTAACATCGTTTCGCTCCACAAACTGAAACTAGCAGGGATCCCCGAGTACAAGATTGTCAGGCGTCCATCTCCGCTGATGGGATTTGGAAGCGACTCCAGGATGACGTTAGGATGGATTCGCCTGGGCGTCCAGATCGGCAAAATCAAGTGCTCAGCGAAGTTCTATGTCATAGATGCGAACACAACGTATCACATGATCATAGGTTGAGCCTGGATTCATCGCTTTGATGCGGTCCCTTCAACAGCTCACCAAGTCATGAAAGCTGTTTGGAACAACAGAATAGTCGAGATACCGGCTTCAACGAATCCATTCAACATGGATGAAGCACATCTCAGCGAGGCGGTGTGGTTCACCGAGATGGCGGACGAGCAAACACCGAGACCATTCAACCCTACTCCTTTACCCCTATGGGAAGATATCAAGGATCAGTCACCTGCGGGAGTGATGGTGACCAGGGAGGATGCCAAAGAAAAGCCACCCACACGGGAAGAGGCGCCGCGGATCGCCTACCAGCGAAAGAACGTGTATACTCTGAAGAGAATAGCAAAGCATGACCCTGAAGGCAAGGAGATAGAGAGTTTCTACGCCAACGGGAAGAAACGCTATCGCATATGAAGGTGCGCGGGGATGTCCTCACGCGGGCATGGGGATATCCCTGAGCAAATCAACCAAATCGAGCAGGTTGCGGTAACGGAAAAACCAATGCAGAGCACTCCAGATGAGAAGCTCAAGGAAGCACCCGAATGCATGGAAGACAAACCCAGACCGCAAAAGCAAGAGCTAAAGGAGGTGTTCCTAAGCCCGAACGAAGAAAAGAGAAGGCCAGTCTTTCTAAGTGCGGACCTCACAAGCGAAGAGGAGGAAGGACTGCTACAACTCCTGACCGAATACAAGGACGTGTTCGCATGGGAGTATGATGAGATTCCCGGTCTGGACACAAGTATCACCATGCACCGTTTAGACATCATTCCGGGGTCTAAGCCGGTAAAGCAGAGCACAAGAAGCTTCAGGCCGGAGCTTAACGTGAAGATTAAGCAGGAGATTGTCAAACTCCTGGACGCCAAGTTCATAGAGCCGAATCATCATCCCACATGGCTGGCCAACATTGTGCCAGTGGTAAAGAAGAACGGACAACTTCGCATCTGCGTTGATTTCCGGGATCTCAATTGTTTCTGCCCAAAGGACGATTTTCCGCTCCCCAACATTGATCTTCTTATTGATTCGACAGCGGATCATCGCATGTTCAGTTTCATGGACGGCTTCAGCGGGTACAACCAGATCAATATGGACCCGGAAGATGCGCGGAAAACCGCATTTATTACTCCAGTGGGGGTATTCGACTACACGGTGATGCCGTTCGGTCTCAAAAACGCGGGTGCAACTTATCAGCGGGCCATGATGGCCCTGTTCCATGACATGATGCACAAGGAAGTGGAATTTTATGTGGACGACCTGGTGGTTAAATCCAAGCAGGAGGCAGATCACTTGGCGGATTTACGGAAAGTGTTCAATAGATGCAGACGCTTTCAACTGAAGATGAATCCCATGAAGTGCGCATTCGGGGTAACATCAGGGAAGTTCTTGGGATGCGTGGTGCATCGCCAAGGAATCGAGCCTGATCCTGCGAAAGTATCAGCCATCACTGGCATGACGCCGCCCCATAACCAAAGTGCCTTGAAGACATTTTTTGGAAAGCTATCATATCTGCGAAGATTCATCCCAGCGATTGCCGAAATCACCTGCTGTTTTAGTACCCTCCTCAAGAAAGACGCCGTATACAGTTGGACTCCAGAGCACGAAGCTGCGTTCGGGAAACTAAAGGAGCTGCTGATGTCTTCAAAAATAATGATCGCACCTCAATTAGGATCACCGCTTTTGCTGTATCTGATGTCAACAAGGAAGTCCATAGGAGCACTCTTGGCTCAGGAGTACGAGGGCCAAGAAAGGCCCATCTACTACATCTCTTGCATCGTGCAGCCCGCCGAATCAAGGTACACGGACATTGAGCGTCATTGCCTTGCCCTATTCTTCGTAATAGAGAAGTTGAGACACTACTTTGCGTCGCACAAAGTGGTGGTGGTCACAAAAAGTGATCCCATACGATATCTTCTGACTCACACCACTCCTAGGGGAAGATTGGCGAAATGGTATATGACCATCTCTCAATACGATATTACATGCGTGCGACCGCGAGCGATCAAGTCGCAGGCGGTGGCAGATCTGTTGGCACAGTTCCCCGATAACAGTCATGAGCCCGTGATCGAAGAAGAATTCGAGGGACCTGAAATCTATGCAGTCGATGTACCCTATTGGACGCTCCATTTCGACGGTTCGTCAACAAGGAAATTTGGAGGCATTGGGATATTCTTGACCAAGCCAGATGGGGAGGTCATACAGATGTCCGCAAGGCTTGACTTCGCAGTCACCAACAACGAGGCATAATATGAAGCTCTCATAGCGGGACTTCGTTCAGCGAAGGCTTTGGAAGTAAGCAACCTGACAGTCATGGGGGACTCCAAGCTAATTGTCAAGCAAGCCTCGGGCGAGTACGGTTTGAAGGAGATAAACCTTCTGTCCTACTGAACTTTGGTACAAAAACTGGAGCAGCAATTCTGCGACATTAGGTATGAGCACAAGCCCCGAGCGGACAACAGGCATGCAGACGCTTTGGCCACCTTGGGATCCAAGGTTAGTACAGACAAATGTCCCGCAAGAATCTCGATCGACATGCGAACATCGTCAGCGTTAGCAGAAGACGCGTGCGACGATGATTACATGGACGATGCGGACTAGAGAAAGGCCATTTTACGGGCCATCGCAGAAGGCACCAGCAGCGAAAACTGGACACTCACAAAGGGGTAATGCATACATGAAAACACCCTTTACTACAAGGGCCATGGCGGAATAATTATGCGATGCGTCTCCGAGCAAGAGGGACAGCTGCTGTTAAAGAAGATTCACCAACATGCTTGCGAAGAAAGCGAAGTGTCAATCTATCGGAAGGCTCAGAGATATGGCATTCACTGGCCAGACATGTCAACAGCCGCAACACTAATACAGGGAAAGTGCGAAAGTTGCGCACTGATCAAGGATTCTTTACTCATCGCTCTAACCGATGATGATGCGGATTGGAGGAAACCGCTCTTTGATTTTCTCACCCAGGGCACCGAACCCGAATCAAGAAAGGAAGCTGAGAAATTGAGGAGGAAAGCATCCCGATACGTGGTACAAGAAAACCTGCTTTGGCGAAGAGTCCATGAGGGCAACTTGCTGCGATGTCTAGATGGCAGGGAAGCACAAGAAGTCATGGACCTTTCTCATCAGGTGGAACACCAGGGAGGTGCGAAATTATGCAGGCAACTCCTCTCAATTGGATATTTCTGGCCCACGATGGAGGCTGATTGCCGCACCAAGGTACGACGTTGCCAGGAGTGTCAATTTAAGGGAAATCTAGTGCACGCTCCTGCTGTAGATCTACATGCATTGGGAACGCCATGGCCATTTCACACATGGGCGCTGGATTTCATTGGTCCCATCCGACCAACTTCGCACGGGAATCATTTCATTCTCACCGCGACTGAGCTGTTCACCAAATGGGTGGAGGCGATACCACTGAAGACGGCAAACGCGCTAGCTGTGGTCCATTTCATCCAAGAAAACATCATATGCAGGTTCGGAATTCCCAACACCATTCTTTCAGATAATGGTACTCCTTTTGTTAATCGCCAGGTGGCTACAAAGCTAGCAGAATACAACATCAGGCAGATATGCTCCACCCCCTACTACCCGAAGGGGAATGGGCAAGCAGAAGCAACCAACAAGACGCTGTTGAGGATCTTGAGCAAGATGGTCGCAGATGACCACAAGAAGTGGGCTGATTCTCTAAGCATAGCCCTATGGGCTTACCAGAATTCTCCAAGGACACCCACAGGGGTCTCACCATTCCTCCTATGCTATGGGGCTGAGGCTGTGGTACCTGCGGAGGTGAAAGTTAATTCGGCAAGATTGGCCTTCCACGCATTGTATGACAATCAACGCGATCATGACTTAGTCTTGCTGGAGGAAAAGCGAGAGCAAGCTAAAAGGACCAACAAGCGGTATCAAAAAAGGATTGCTCGTGCGTACAATAAAACAGTCCAGTGGAGAGATTTCGCAGTTGGATATTTGGTCTTGCGCGCATATGACCATTGCATGCGAGAAGCGGCTCACCCGAAGTTCGCAGCCAATTGGGAAGGGCCCTTTGAAGTCACAGAAGTCTTTGACAGTGGCTACTGCAGCATACGGAGGTTGCATGGAACCACCTCAACCCCAAGCTCAGTCAACATGCGCTGGATTAAGAAGTACTATCCTTGACTTCTCTCATTTTATGCGTTTTATTACAACGTTGCCTTATGCTCTGTAAAGCTATGATTCGCATAATCTTCTCTCCCATATGAGAGAATTGTAATCTCACCTCTCCCATACGAGAGTACTATAATAAAAGGCTTCTCCCAAATGAGAAGGACTTCATACTTCCAGCTGTTTATGATGCTTCATTTAGTTTATTATTACTGTTAGCAAAAGACTATCCGCCCCGATAGCAGTTTACTCGAATGCGATTTTAAATGATCTTCTAAGCCTATCGGTCACGATAGCAGCCTATGCAAATGCGATCTTAATTGATCTTCTAAGCCTATCGGTCACGATAGCAGCCTATGCAAATGCGATCTTAATTGATCTTCTAAGCCTATCTGCCACGATAGCAGCTCATGCGAAAATTATCTTAATTGATCTTCTAAGCCTATCTGCCACGATAGCAGCTCATACGAAAATGATCTTAATTGATCTTCTAAGCCTATCTGTCACGATATCAGCTCATGCGAAAATGATCTTAATTGATCTTCTATGCCTATCTGCCACGATAGCAGCCTATGCGAACATGATCTTACGTGATCTTTCAAGCCTATCTACCGCGACAGCAGCCCTATACAAATACGATGTAAAAATCGTTCTTAAGTCTATCTGTTGTGATTGCAACTTTATACAAAATGATCTTAAGTGATCTACAAAGGCCTATCTGATGTGATAGCACATGCACTCAATCTGGAACAAATCACAAGCCTATCTACCAAGATAGTAAAGTTGCGCGAGCACGATCTCGAACAATCTAAGAACATATCTGCGAATCTATACGGCAGATAGCAAATACGAAGTGTGTATGTAGCACTACAGAAGGCGAGATTTGCCAATATGCATGCGAAATTGTAATTTGTTGCAACAAGACAGCAAATCATACAAAGCAATTTATCATTATGAGTCAAAAGCACTTACAATTTATCTGTTTAGATAGCAGCTTACAAGCGAAAAAGCTCAAATCTAACTACGCAGCCAACATGGCTTACAATGCATTTAAAAAGTAACTTACAAGAGAGAAGTTACACATCGGGGGAATCCAAGCTGAAAAAGGATGAACCTAATGGTCTTAAAACCAGCTATGCGATACACAGATCTGCGGCCAAAGATCTGTAGCAAGTAGGACGCTCCTGCGAAGAGATCAGCTCGCCATTCGCTACGTCCCTAGCAGCAAGATCTGGGTGACGCTACGTACAAGACCCCAGGATCTGACAAGGCCTCTGTCTGATCAAGATATGTACCAGAGGAACCACCTGTTCCGACGTATGCAGTCGTGCAAAACAGGGGAGCAGTCATTCCTCGGGTACTGGGCTCCTGGTCCAAATAGACAAGCGCATTGGCTTGCCACCCTGAGTTCAAGAACGAGGAGGCAAGAAATTCTCCTCCGGGAATGCTGGAGGAGAATCCCGCCGTTCATTACGAATCGGTAGCAAGGTCACTACGGCGCTGCACCTCACCGGGAGGCGGCCAGAAACATGACCTGCAAACATAATAGACGAAGAAAATTCTTCGAACAAACATGAGGTAATATCTCCATCTTCTTTATGATGGTTATAAAGATCAATAAGCCTTATGAAGCAGATCTTGGAAGCTATTTCTATAGCACAAAGCGCAAACTCAGGTTTCACAACTTGGAGTTGCCATGAATCAACGAAAAACAAGCATTGAAGCCAGCAGTCGTAAGGACTCACGGCAAAGCACATTTTTGGGATGAAGAACCCAAATGGCAAAAGGCAGGGTTTATATAAACTTTGTGCAGACTCTTCAGTTGCCAAGATGAGTCAGCAGAATTTCAAAAGAGGGTAAGGTCAATCACTTACGCCTTGAAAAGCGGTAACAATCAATTACCCTACTAAAGGCTACGACGATTCAGTTGCGTATCCTAATTAATGACGGATGGTCATGATTCGGATGGACTTCCCAAGGAAAGCGTGCTTATCTAATGAGAAATTAGCGCGAAAATCAAGGCAGAATATCAATTGCTGACGTCATAAATTGATATGCACAGAAATATTCTAGCAAATCCCGAAAAGGGCAAAACGGGCACTTCGATTCTTTTGTTTTTGAAAAAAAAGGGGGGAAAAACCCTAGCAACATTACAATAATGTTTCAGCTATTTATTTGCTGCTTTTCAAAATCAAAAATCGAAATAAACCCTTGATCAAGGAGTCATGGGGGGTGTGCACAAGAGATTCCGGCGGGGAGACCTCCGTGTACACCGTATGTAGAGGATCAGAGATCCCACAGGAAGAGTTGGGTTGTGTGTAGGGAGAGAGTAAGGCAGTAGTAATGTCTGAGAGAGAGAGACAGAGGTTCGGCAGAGCTTCCGCGTATGGCTAGTGTGTTCTGCTTTGTATGGAAAGGTTAACGTCCTATATATAGCAGAGAACGTGACCGTTGTAGTGTGGTTAATGCGCCCATTGATGGCGGCTTAATTAGCTTAACCATAACGGCACGTTCGTCCGAGTATATAGGGACCGTTACAGCACGTTATGCGCGAATACCGGAACCATTACGAGGTTGACCGGGTTTGACCGGGTTTATGGAGCTCGTGCCATAAATCTCTCAAAGCAGTTACAAAAGGTCGCGCGCGGGGTTGGCTCGCACGCGACAGGACTTACTCTAGCCTCCAAACCACTAAGTCCCTACAAGTCTCGTGCAGTGGTATGCGAGGGCTCTGTCTCGCAGCCCCCACATGGATCAGCTCGGCTGGTGATCCAGTGTGTGTGGAGCACAATATGGTGTGCTGGATGGTTGCCACGTGGCCAAGATCTGTCAGCTCAGAAAGCACTATCTACATTAGCCCCCTTTCTGCGCGTGAAGACTCATAGCTGTATAGACTTCCATGCGCGGAAAATAACATACGCGTCGCCGCCACGCACCAATTCAAATACGGGTAAGTTTAGCCCCCGTGCGTGCCATTATGACCTAAAACCCCTAGAGTCGTGCCGTCTGGCCTCTAGGGTTTTAGGCGTGACGTCAGCTTGTCCTGTGATTGCGCGATTCGACGGTGACGGTTGCGATTCGACTACTGAAAGGACGCAACCCTTCATTGTTTTTGGATAAATACTTTGTATCCTCCATTGTTGCAAAGCATCACTTCTTTCTCTTAAAGTGAATGGTACCCGGAAGTCTTCGAGAGAAAATTCAGATAATCAATCACCAGTTCAGAACTGCAAATCGCCTTCTTCAACTGTGTATATCCAAGCAGGCTTCGCGAAAACAAGGTTGGCCTTGTTCAATTTCGATTTAAAATACCAGTGTACGGTTTGAACTGTGTTGGATCTGCGAACCCATATTATCCGTTGAAACTTGTGAAAAAGCTTTGATCTTCGAACCCACTTTTGCTTTAATCCTTCAATAATAAAGACCTTGGATAGGGTTTTCAAATCCCTGATAATGCAACCCTCTGATTTCTAAAATTGATACCAGGAACTGTTCATCTTTCTTTCCATAGATCTTGAATCTCGAAATTCAAACTGAGTGTGGCATATTTCTCCCCCCTTTTTCTTGCTCTTCTGCAGGAATGGCCAAGACAAGAGGAACCAAACCCATCAAGGAGGACGAAGAGATACCCGATCTTCCGCAGCCTTTGTGGCGAAAAGCCCCCTATCTAGGTGGCAAAGATTTCTACCATGCGAGGGTTAAGGCGAAGAGAATGCCTGCTCCTGTCCCAAATGAGGGATTGCTAACACTGACTCCTCCGGTTAACTCAGCCTTGCTCGAGTTAATTGGCTCCGAGGATGTGGTTCGATTGGGAATCGAAAATGGGTACTTCCCCTACGCTGCAATTTCTACCCAGGCTTTTGTCCAGAAATTGGACTACATGGACGAGTGGATTGACCACGTGTTGACCAATCATGCTGCGACTCTTGATGAAGCCGGCGTATACTTCACGGTTCGTGCTATGAAGGGTGCTGCCGTGAAGCTGGACCAGTCCATGCTTCTGGACCTTCTTTCCCGCTACTCGCCTGCGACTCACACATTCCACTTTGCTGAGTTCGAGGCTGCCCCCACACTCGAGGACGTGCATATGCTGTACGATCTTTCTCCCATGGGTGAAGTGGACCCTTTGAGTCCTTTGAGGACGGCTGCGGAGATTGCTTTGTACACGCAGATGGAAGAATGCCTATCAGAGGTAAAGAAAATCTCCACCCGGTGGACCACTACCAAAGCCCTTCCAAACTGGCAGTTGGTTGACACGTCTGCGAAGAACACCTGGAACAAATGGTTGCAGTACTTCTTTTGAGACTATGCGAACAGCAGCATCACTAAGAAGCTTCTGAGTGAGAACCCAGAGGCCAAGAATTACGTGGAGGGTAAAGGCTATCACTTGAACCTTTGTGCTTTCCTCTGTGCATGGCTGTCGAGGTACTTAATCGATGGTCACCCGCATGATGGGGTCTTCTATCACGTTCTGCCGCTTGCTGTGAAGCTCGCCCTTGGCCAGAAGGTCGCACTCGGACCCCTGGTCTTGGGCACATTGTATTACAGATTGGATCAGCTGGTTCTGGCCATGAAAGAGTCGCGTGGCCGCCTCGATATACTGACTTTTGTCAACATTTCTTTCTTGACGATGTGGGTTTTCGAGCGATGGCCGTCCTATGCCCCAACTGCTCTTAAGCCCAACAAGTGGTGTCCCCCAGGCGAGACGGACGAGCGTAACAGTGGCAGAGCTGCGAGGTGGTTCGGAGCAAACAATACCAAGTGCGCTTGGAGTTTGATCTGTGACAAGCGGCGAGAGTTCACTGCCAGGCCCTATGCCACGCGCATCGAGAACGTGCGATGGTTCCCAAAGCTGTACCCTTCCAAGGGTGTTGTCTTTTCAGAAGAGCTCCTCTTTGAAGAGGGGTCGCATTTCCATGAGCGCTATCGCGAGTTCTTTTGCTGGTGTCTGCGAGGTTCCCTTCCTGCCCTCGCAGAGCATATTCGTGAGCTCGCGCCAAGGTATGAGAGGATTACCGTGGATGTTGACCCCACTCGCGTTTCTCCCCAGTTCGGCTTTGATGCAGTGGCCCCATCGATCTGGCCCCAGTCCATTATCAGAGGTTGCTATAAGCGCTTTCTAACAAAGGAGTGCAAGACAGTTTTCATGAACAATCTTCCCTTTGAGCAGCCTGCAGGTACCCGCGAGGGCGGTTGTTCCCAGAACTGGCTCGCATACTGGGTCGCCCAGCAAACGAGGATTGAGACGCAGTCGGCCGCTCAGCCGAGTAGAGCTCCCTTGATCAAGAGAAACTCTTTTCCGTTTCGCCCCAATTGCAGTCTGAGCGAGTCTGAGTATGGTTGTTACTCATTGTTGGATCATGAGAACCATTTGTGCCCTGACATTATTCTGAAGGAAAAGATCGCCGCAGTTAAGAAGGGCGACACGCATGTCGTCAGATATAGCGAGGCATTTGCTAAGGTAAGCAATTTTTCTCGTGCGTTAAGCTTCTTGATTTCTCTATGCTGACGCCTTTATTCTGTACTGTTTGCTGTTGTGTCATGTGCGGAGATTCGCATCTGGTGATCGTTCCAAGTCATTGGTTAGCACCATTGTTGCCACCAGAAGGCAAAAACAGTCGTTCCTGCTAGCATGGAGGATGGACCCTGAGGTCGAAACCAGGATTCGCGCAGTCATGAACGCTTTTGCTGACTCGCTGATAGACAATGCTCCGGCCTCGTCTCCTCCCAGAGATGATCCGTCCCCTCCAGCGACTGCGGCGCCGAGAGCGAAGAGACCCAGGCAAAAGGGAATTACAATTTCTTCCCCTAGAAGTGCTCCAACTTCTCCGCCGGCGAGGTCCCTTTCTGTCAAGGATAAAGGCAAAGGTCGCATGCCCAGCAAAGTGCGGAAGGAGCTCGCAGTTGAGACTTTCGTTCCATTTAACCAGGAGGAAGAAGGAGAGAGGCAGGAGCCCAGAGAAAGTTATGAAGAAGAAGAAGAAGAAAGAACAATTGTGATGCATGAGGAAGAATCAGGAGGTACCTCCGTCGCGTTTCCCTTCTCATTATTGTAACTCCTTTGCAATTCTTTCTTAAACCAATCATTTCTTCGCAGATGATGATGATGATGAGATCATCGGTGGCCTTTTGGCCAAGAGACAAAAGAGAGATACCCATTCTGGCATTCCAGACGATCCCATAAGCGAAGACGTTCTTGTTGAGTCCAGGAAGACAGCCGCGGAAGCTGCTGAAAGGAGAAGGCAGCGGGAAGAGGAGGAGCTCGAGCGTGTGAGACAGCGGAGCCTCGAAGAGCAACATGTTGACGACTTAGTGCGTCCAGTTGACGAGGAAGATGTGCTTCCCGAAGTACTGACTCCTCAGGCGGAGGAGGAGGATGCGGTTCCAGAAGAGGATGCAGCAGCCCTGGAGCAAGCCCAAGCAGACTTTGAAGAAATCGCAGGCGGCGATAAAGGTGAGATCCTCAATCTCGCAGTAACTTATAGAGATGTTATTGTGGGTGCGTTAAAGCATGGTGTGTCAAAAGCTGACATTCGCCGTTGGCTAGTAGGCAAGTGCGGAGAACCTTCAGGTAATTATTTGAGCGATATGCATGTACTATACCTTAGCAACTTGAAGCAGAAACATGACTGGTTTCTTCGCGTCCCAGTTCACGCTCATTTTAAGGACCTGCTTAATGAGGACACACTAATAGGGCATGGTTCCGCGTCTTTAGTGTATGACGAAGATACTTCAATCCCACCTTCGCGTGGAGGTGCTTGCTCTTAGCTTTAGTAAAGATAGTAACATAACTTGTAATATGAGTTACCTCATACTATCGCATTTTGTATCGCAGGGACTGCTGATGAACCAGTGTTGGAGCAAAGAAATCAAACTTCTGCATCCTATGTCCCAGTGCCGAGTTCCCATACCGAGAAGCCCGTCGCAGCTGCTGAATACGCAGGAGAGCCTCTTGAGAACATCATCGAACTTTCTGATGGTGCTGAAGCTGACGCTGTGCTAATGGAGGAAAATGCCCATACTGGCGCTGAGGAAGTAAGAACAAGTGTTGCTGATGCTTCTGCATCTGAGAGCGTCCCACGCCAAGCATCTTCGGCTGTCACTTCGCCTCCGGCGACGGCGGCACCTCTTCCTGCGTGGAGCTTTTGGGGCTCGCAGGTTGGGAATGCAGTCGCAGCTGGTGCGGCTTATACTCTTCCTCCTAACTATGAGGGATTAGAGCTCGCAGCTGACAGGAGAGCTATGGAGCGAGGGCAGTCTTCGACTACTCCAGCAATGCGCATTCCTTCTCTTTGTGAGATTCTTGAAGGAACTGGTACGTAGTGATTCGCTGTTTGCATCTCGCATTATTCGTTTGCGAGTTTAATAGCATAACTTAGCTTTGACATTGCTTTAGGTTTGAAGCAAACTGATGTGGACTGGGTGGTTCGGATGCGCCTCACCTACCCCCAATCATTTGTGAGATCTCTGGAGATAGGGCCCTTCGACAGGAGGCTGTTTCTTACCGAAGCCATTTGGATTTTGGAGCAGCTGTCTGCGGCTACGCCTGCGACCATTTCTGTCCAGAGTGCTGAATTGCTTTTTGGCATGTGCCAAAATCTTCTTACCAAAGTTCAAGGCAGACTGGGTTTCAAATTTCTTATGAAAAGAGTTACTCTGATTCGCGCAGCCGTAACTTTGAAGCTCGGCCATCAAAACCTCGCAGCTGAGAAGCAGAAGGTGGAGCAGCAAAAGCAAAAAGTTGACGAAGCTCTGAAGCTCTATCATGAGATGAATGCCAAGTGCGTGCAACTGAAGCAAGAAGCGGAGCAGGTAGAGAAGCTGAGCCATCAGTTCGCGCCCCATGACTCCTTGATCAAGAATTTGCTTTGACTTTTTGAATTTGAAAAAATAGCAAGGAAATAGCTGGAACATTAATGTAATGTTGAAACATTAATGTAATGTTGCTAGGGTTTCTCCCCCCTTTTTTTAACAACAAGAATTGACTTGCCCGTTTTGCCCTTTCCGGGATTTGATAGGATATCTTTGTGCATATCCAATTATGACATCAGCAATTGATACTCTGCTTGATTTTCGCGCTAATTTCTCGGAAGATAAACACGCTTTCGTTGGGAAGTCCATCCGAATCATGACCATCCGTCATTTATTAGGATACGCAACTGAATCGTCGTAGCCTTTAGTAGGGTAATTGATAGTTACCGCTTTTCAAGGCGTAAGTGATTGACCTTACCCTCTTTTCGAATTCTGCTGACTCATCTTAGCAACTGAAGAGTCTCCACAAGGTCTATATAAACCCTGTCTTTGCCATTTGGGTTCTTCATCCCCAAAAATGTGCTTTGCCGTGAGTCCTTACGACTGCTGGCTTCAACGCTTGTTTTTCGTTGATTCATGGCAACTTCAAGTTGTGAATCCTGAGTTTGCGCTTTGTGCTGTAGAAATAGTTTCCAAGATCCACTTTCTGAGGCTTATTGCTCTTTATAACCATCATAGAGAAGATGGAGATGATATCCCATGTGTGTTCGAAGAATTTTCTTCGTGTATTATGTTTGCAGGTCATGTTTCCGTCCGCCTCCCGGTGAGGTGCAGCGCCGTAGTGACCGTGCTACCGTCTCGTAATGAGCGGCGGAATTCTCCTCCAGCATCCCTGGAGGAGAACTTATTGCCCCCATGTTCGTGAGCTCAGGGTGGCGAACCGTTGCGTTCATCCCCGTCTACAAGGAACCCTTGCCCTTCGGAGCTTCTGCTTGCCTGTTGAACGCCGGAACCGGTGGTTCCTCAGGCACATCTCATGGGATGTTGATCTGACAAGGGCCTTGTCAAATACTGGGATCTTGAACGTATGGCTTCATGTGGCTCTTTGGAGCAAGATCCCACTTGCGACAGATGTTCAGTCGCAGATCTGTGTATCGCATAGACGGTGTTAGGACCGTTGGGTTCATCCTTTTTAGTCAGGATTCCCGTGGTGTGTCTCTGCTGGCTTGTCAGCTACTTTTCGAATGTATTGTAAGCCATGTTGGCTGCGTAGTTAGATTTGAGCTTTTTCGCTTGTAAGCTGCTATCTAGACAGATAAATTGTAAGTCTTTTTGACTCATAATGATAAATAGTTTTTGTATTATTCGCTGTGCTGTTGCAACAAAATACAATTTCGCGTGCGTATCGGCATATTTCGCCTTGCATAATGCTATATACACATTTCGAATTTGCTATCTGCCATATAAATTCGCAGATGTTTTATTAGATCGTTCGAGATCGTATTTTCGCAGCTGTGCCATCTGGGCAGATGGGCTTGTGATTTGCTTTCAGATTCAAGTGCTATCATATCAGATAGACCTCTGTAGAACACTTAAGATCATTTTGCACAATATTGCTATCGCATCTGTATAATGCTGCTATCACCGCAGATAGGCTTGGAAGATCAATTAAGATCATTTTTCGCATAAGTTGCTATCGTAGCAGATATGCTTTTGGAGATCAATTAAGATCGTTTTTCGTATGAGTTGCTATCGTAACAGATAGGCTTTTGAAGATCAATTAAGATCGTTTTTCGCATGAGTTGCTATCGTAACAGATAGGCTTTAGAAGATCAATTAAGATCGTTTTTCGCATGAGTTGCTATCGTAACAGATAGGCTTTAGAAGATCAATTAAGATCGCATTTCGCATGAGCTGCTAACGTGACAGATAGGCTTAGATGATCAATTAAGATCGCATTTCGCATGAGCTGCTATCGTAACAGATAGGCTTAGATGATCAATTAAGATCGTATTTGCATGAGCTGCTATCGTGACAGATAGGCTTAGAGGATCAATTAAGATCGCATTTGCATAGGCTGCTATCGTGACAGATAGGCTTAGATGATCGATTAAGATCGCATTTCGCATGAGCTGCTATCGTGACAGATAGGCTTAGATGATCAATTAAGATCGCATTTGTACAGATTGCTATTGTGGCGGATAACCCATTGTTAACAGTTATAACAAACTAAAATGAAGCAAAATTGACATCCAGAAATATGAAGTTTCTCAGTTGGGAGAATTCTCTTATTATAACGCTCTCATATGGGAGAGATGAGATTACAATCCTCTCATATGGGAGAGGAGATTGTGTAAATCGTATCCATACAAGACATTAAGCGACGTTATAATAAAACGCATGAAATGAGAGAAGTCAGGGATAGTACTTCTTAATCCAGCGCATGTTGACTGAATTCGGGGTTGAGGTTGTTCCGTGCAACCTTCGTATGCTGCAGTAGCCACTGTCAAAGACTTCTGTGACTTCGAAGGGTCCTTCCCAATTGGCTGCGAACTTTGGGTGAGCCGCTTCTCGCATGCAGTGGTCAGATGCGCGCATGACCAAGTCTCCAACTGCGAAATCTCTTCGCTGGACCGTCTTATTGTAAGCGCGAGCAATCCTTTCTTGATACCGCTTGTTGGTCCTTTTGGCTTGTTCTCGCTTTTCCTCCAGCAAGACTAAGTCATGATCACGTTGATTTTCGTAGAGTGCGTGGAAGGCCAATCTTGCCGAATTGACTCTCACCTCCGCAGGTACCACAGCCTCGGCCCCATAGCATAGTAGGAATGGTGAGGCCCCCGTGGGTGTCCTTGGAGAAGTTCGGTAGGCCCACAGAGCTATGCTTAGAGAATCAGCCCACTTCTCGTGGTCATCTGCGACCATCTTGCTCAAAATCCTTAACAGCGTTTTGTTGGTCGCTTCGGCTTGCCCGTTCCCCTTCGGGTAGTAGGGGGTAGAAGATATTTGCCTGATATTGTACTCCGCTAACTTCGCAGCTACCTGGCGATTAACAAAGGGAGTACCGTTATCTGAAAGAATGGTGTTTGGGATTCCGAACCTGCATATGATGCTTTCCTGGATGAATTTGACCACAGCTAGCGCATTTGCCGTCTTTAGTGGTATCGCCTCCACCCATTTGGTGAATAGCTCAGTTGCAGTGAGAATAAAATGATTCCCGTGTGACGCTGGTCGGATGGGACCAATGAAGTCCAGAGCCCATGTGTGAAATGCCCATGGTGTTCCCAATGCATGTAGATCCACGGCGGGAGCGTGCACTAGGTTTCCTTTGAATTGGCACTCCTGGCAGTGTCGCACTTTGGTGGGGCAATCAACCTCCATTGTGGGCCAGAAATACCCAATTGAGAGGAGCTGCCTGCATAATTTCGCACCTCCTTGGTGTTCCACCTGATGAGAAAGGTCCATGACTTCTTGTGCTTCTCTGCTGTCTAGACATCGCAGCAAGTTGCCCTCATGACCTCTTCGTCAAAGCAGGTTTTCCTGTACTACGTATCGAGATGCTTTCCTCTTCAATTTCTCGGCTTCTTTTCTCGATTCGGGCACGGTGCCCTGGGTGAGAAAATCAAAGAGTGGTTTCCTCCGATCCGTGTCATCATCAGTTAGAGCAATGAGTAGAGAATCTTTGATTAGTGCGCAACTCTCGCACTTCCCTTGTATCAGGGCCGCGACTGTTGACATGTCTGGCCAATGAATGCCATATCTCTGAGCCTTCCGATAGATTGACACCTCACTTTCTCCGCAAGCGTGTTGGTGAATCTTTTCTAACAACAGCTGTCCCTCTTGCTCAGAGACGCATCGCATGAGTATTCCGCCGGGACCCTTGTAGTAGAGGGTGTTGTCATGTATGCAGTACCCCTTGGTGAGTGCCCAGCTTTCACTGCTTGTGCCTTCTGCAATAGCTCGTAGGATTGCTTTTCTCCAGTCCGTGTCATCCATGTGTTCGTCGTCGCATGCATCTTCTGTCAATGCCGACGACGTTCGCACTTCGATGGAGATCCTTGCAGGACATTTGTCTGTACTGACCTTAGATCCCAAGGTTGCCAAAGCATCTGCATGCCTGTTGTCTGCTCGGGGCTTGTGCTCGTACCTCACATCGCAGAATTGCTGTACTAGCTTTTGTACTAGAGTGCGGTAAGACAGAAGGTTAATCTCCTTCAAACCATACTCGCCCGAGGCTTGCTTGACGATCAGCTTGGAATCTCCCATGACCGTCAGATTGCTTACTTCCAAAGCTTTTGCTGCACGCAGCCCCGCTATGAGGGCTTCATATTCTGCCTCGTTGTTGGTGACGGCGAAGTCGAGCTTTGCGGACATCTGTATGACCTCCCCATCTGGCTTGGTCAAGACTATCCCAATGCCTCCGCATTTCCTCGTTGACGAACCGTCGAAATGGAGCGTCCAATAGGGTACATCGATTGCATAGATTTCAGGCCCCTCGAGTTCTTCTTCGATCACGGGCTCGTGGCTATTGTCGGGGAACTGTGCCAACAGATCCGCTACCGCCTGCGACTTGATCGCTCGCGGTCGCACGCACGTGATATCGTATTGAGAGATGGTCATATACCATTTCGCCAATCTTCCTCCAGGAGTAGTGTGGGTTAGCAGATATCGTATGGGATCACTCTTGGTGACCACTACCACTTTGTGCGACGCAAAGTAGTGTTTCAATTTCTCTATTACAAAGAACAAAGCAAGGCAATGACGTTCGATGTCCGTGTACCTTGATTCAGCAGGTTGCACAATGCGAGAGATGTAGTAGATAGGCCTTTCCTGGCCTTCGTACTCCTGAGCCAAGAGTGCTCCTATGGACCTCCTTGTTGACGTCAGATATAGCAGAAGCGGTGATCCCAGTTGAGGTGCGATCATTATTTTTGAGGACTTCAGCAGATCCTTCAGCCTTTCGAATGCAGCTTCGTGCTCCGGAGCCCATCTGTATACGGCATCTTTCTTGAGAAGGGCACTAAAACAGCAGGTGATTTCAGCAATCGCTGGGATGAATCTCCGCAGATAGGATAGCTTTCCCAAAAATTTCTTCAAGGCACTTTGGTTATGGGGCGGCGTCATGCCGGTTATAGCTGATACTTTCGCAGGGTCAGGCTCGATTCCTTGGCGATGGACTACGCATCCCAAGAACTTTCCTGATGTCACCCCAAATGCGCACTTCATGGGATTCATCTTCAGTTGAAAGCGCCTACATCTATTGAACACTTTCCGCAAATCCGCCAGGTGATCTGCTTCGTGCTTGGATTTAACCACCAGGTCATCCACATAGAACTCCACTTCTTTATGCATCATGTCGTGGAACAGGGCCATCATGGCCCGCTGATAGGTTGCACCCGCGTTTTTGAGACCGAACGGCATCACTGTGTAGTTGAACACCCCTACCGGAGTGATGAATGCAGTTTTCCGCGCGTCTTCAGGGTCCATCTTGATCTGGTTGTACCCGCTGAAGCCGTCCATGAAGCTGAACATGCAGTGGCCCGCTGTTGAATCGATAAGCAAATCGATGTTGGGCAGTGGAAAATCGTCCTTTGGGCAGAAGCGATTGAGATCCTGGAAGTCCACACAGATGCGAAGCTGTCCGTTCTTCTTTACCACTGGCACGATGTTGGCCAGCCATGTGGGATGATGATTCGGTTCTATGAACTTGGCATCCAGGAGTTTGACAATCTCCTGTTTGATTTTCACGTTAAGCTCCGGCCTGAAGCTTCTTGTGCTCTGCTTTACCGGCTTAGACCCTGGAATGATGTCTAAGCGGTGCATAGTGATGCTTGTATCCAATCCTGGCATCTCATCATATTCCCATGCGAACACATCCTTGTATTCAGTTAGGATCTGCAGCAGTCCTTGCTCCTCCTCGCTTGTGAGGTCCGCACTTAGAAAGACTGGCCTTTTCTTTTCCTCGTTCGGGCTGAGGAACACTTCCTTTAGCTCTTGCTTTTGTGGTCTGGGCCTATCTTCCATGCATTCAGGTGCTTCTTTGAGCTTCTCATCCGGAGCGCCCTGGATTGGCTTTTCCGTTAGCGCAATTTGCTCAATTTGATTGATTTGCCCAGGGATATCCCCATGCCCGTGTGAGGACATCCCCGCGCACCTTCATATGCGATAGCACTTCTTCCCATTGGCGTAGAAGCTCTCTATCTCCTTGCCTTCGGGGTCATGCTTTGCAATTCTCTTCAGAGTGTATACGTTCTTTCGATGGTATGCGATACGCGGCGCCTCTTCGCGTGTAGGCGGCTTTCCTTTGGCATCTTCCCTTGTCACCATTACTCCCGCAGGTGACTGGTCCTTGATGTCCTCCCAGAGAGGCAAAGGAGTAGGGTTGAATGGTCCCGGTGTTTGCTCGTCCGCCATCTCGGTGAACCACACTGCCTCGCTGAGATGTGCTTCATCCAAGTTGAATGGATTTGTCGAAGCCGGTATCTCGACTATTCTGTCGTTCCAGATGGCTTTCATAACCTGGTGAGCCGTTGAAGGAACCGCGTCGAAGCGATGAATCCAGGCTCGACCTATGATCATGTGATACGTGGTGTTCGCGTCTATGACATAGAATTTTGCTGAGCACTTGATTTTGCCAATCTGAACGCCCAGGCGGATCCATCCAATCGTCATTCTAGAGTCGCTTCCGAATCGCATCAGCGGAGATGGCGCCTGACGATCTTGTGCTCGGGGATCCCTGCTAGCTTCAGTGTATGGAGCGAAACGACGTTGACCGCTGCTCCTCCGTCTACAAATGCTCGTTTGAACTCGACACCATTGATGATGGCTGTCACGTACAGAGGCCTCTGGTGGCTCGCATCTGTCTTCTTGTTGCTGGCAGAAAAGGTCATAATCTTTTCTGTAGAGCGAGACGCCCTGATGACTTTCCCGTTGGAAACTACAAGATCCTCCTCATAGTCCTCCGCTATCCTCAAGATTGCTTTCGTCATATCTGTCCGGCACTTCTCGGAGAAGTTCATCTCGTCGAAGAATCTGCTAAAGCCGTGCGACCCCTTCATCCGATCGGCACATTCGTCTTCTGTGTCCATACTGTAGTCCTCGTCATTATAGACTTCGACAATGATGGGCAGGCCATCCTCTGCGACTTCTTCCAAGTCTACGATCGAGATCATGGCGACCTCTTTGCCTTTTGAGTCTTGCTCCGCATGGGCAGGAAGCGGATTGTTGCGCACATCCTTCCTGTGATCGCTGACGATCAGCTCGCCGTTCTTCATCTTCTGGTCGAATGTAAACCTGAGCTTCTTACATTCCGCTGTGGGGTGCATGACCTTGCCGTGGTATTCGCACCACTTAGGGTCCCTTACCATCTCCTTGGAGGGTATCTTCTCGAGCGGCGGTAGGACACCGTCCTTGCGCCATTGCCTGCAGAGGTCGCTTGCCTCCTCTACCGAGCATGGCAGAGGTGGTACGTCGAAGTTCACAACCTTCGCTTGCTTCTGGTGTGAAACTGTATTGACCTCAGCTTCGCGTCCCCTCTTGTAAGTGAATCTCCCGATCTTGTAGGTGGTGCCGCTCGAAGATCGCTCCGGAGCGTTCTTCTTTTTCTGCCTCTCGACTATAGGCTCGATGTTCTTTGTGCATTCAATTAGCTTTGAAAACGTAGGTGTTTGCAAATTGATGAGCATACCTTTGTATTCGTCTCGCATGCACTGCAGGCATATCTCTACAAGCCGGCTTTCGAGCATTGGATCTTTGCACTCCAAGGACTTCGCCCTGAATTTCTTGATGAAAGTGATCCCATCCTCCTCGCGCTTCTGATACATCCGCGAGAGATGGATCATTGTCACATTTTCTTCCATCTGGAAGAACTTGGTGTAGAACTTCTGGACCATGTCGTCCCAAGTCTTCACGGATCCGGCTTCCAACGTTCGGTACCACTTGTACGCTACGTTCCCCAAGGATTTTGGGAACTCTCGCATCAGCAGTTTGGGATCAGCTCCGTATGGCCCCATGACGTCAATGAAACGCATGACATGCTCATGAGCGTTTCCGTTGACATCCTCGAACTTGTCCCATTTAGGAGCCTTATACCCCACCGGGTTAGGCATGAGATAGATCTCCCGCGGGATGGGTGGATCGTTGTCTAGCTTCGGGATAATGGTATCCGCGAATGACTGGTGAGCCAGAATAGTGTCCATGTGCTTCTGCAGAGACGTCATGCATTCTGGGATGCTTCCCTCGGTAGCAGGAGGAGGGGTTGCCGCAGGCGGAGGCGATACATATGCCGCCGAAGGATTGGGGACATATTGGCTGCTCGCATTGCCCCAAATCGCCGTTGGAGGAGGCGGGGGGTACTGCAAAGCCGGGTTGGATGCCAAAGCCGAAGGTTGAGGAGTGTGAGCAGTGAGAGGCAACATCTGAGCTGTTGACCCCTGAATCGAAGGCAGCTGCGTAGTCGCCGGCGGAGTCTGCAGGTTAGGGTTGGGAGGTGTGGTGGACACTCCCAATCCTGGAGCGGTAGGGCCTCCTCCTTGAGAGACGGCGGTGGCTGTTGAAGGATTTGGTGCAAGGGTGCCCAGAACGGCCAAGATCCGTTCAAGCTGCGCGGACTGGGATTTGAGCGCTTTTGCTTGACCTTGGACGGTGGCGTCCAAGGATTCTAGCGTCGGTGCCTCGCTGGGGGTCGCAGGAGTACGGCGGGTCTCCTCTCCTGAGGCAGTTTCGGTGGAAGGTGATCTGTTGCTAACATCATCCTCCTGAGACATGGTTGCTTTTGTTGGTAAGTTCACGTCGGGTTCACCAAAATGTGCACAAGAGATTCCGGCGGGGAGACCTCCGTGTACACCGTATGTAGAGGATCAGAGATCGCACAGGAAGAGTTGGGTTGTGTGTAGGGAGAGCGTAAGGCAGTAGTAATGTCTGAGAGAGAGACAGAGGTTCGGCAGAGCTTCCGCGTATGGCTAGTGTGTTCTCCTTTGTATGGAAAGGTTAACGTCCTATATATAGCAGAGAACGTGACCGTTGTAGTGTGGTTAATGCGCCCATTGATGGCGGCTTAATTAGCTTAACCATAACGGCACGTTCGTCCGAGTATATAGGGACCGTTACAGCACGTTATGCGCGAATACCGAAACCGTTACGAGGTTTATCGGGTTTGACCGGGTTTATGGAGCTCGTGCCATAAATCTCTCAAAGCAGTTTCTAAAGGTCGCGCGCGGGGTTGGCTCGCACGCGACATGACTTACTCTAGCCTCCAAACCACTAAGTCCCTACAAGTCCCGTGCAGTGGTATGCGAGGGCTCTGTCTCGCAGCCCCCACATGGATCAGCTCGGCTGGTGATCCAGTGTGTGTGGAGCACAATATGGTGTGCTGGATGGTTGCCACGTGGCCAAGATCTGTCAGCTCAGAAAGCACTATCTACAGGGGGTAAACTGACGGCTTAGATTTTCCACCTGCTCCACTTCCTGCTTCAATTGCTCGCATTTGGCATTTATCTCACGATAGAGCTTCATAGCCTCTTCAACCTTTTTCTTTTGATGCTCTACCTTCTGCTTCTCAGCTGCGAGGTTTTGATGGCCGCGTTTCAAAGTTACGGCCGCGCGAATCAGGGTAACTCTTTTAACAAGAAACTTGAAGCCCAGCCTGCCCTGAACTTTGGTGAAGAGATTTTGGCACATGCCAAAAAGCAATTCGGCACTCTGAGGAGAAATGTCGCAGGTGTGGCCGCGGACAGCTGCTCCAAAATACAGATGGCTTCGGAAAGAAACAGCCTCCTGTCAAAGGGCCCTATCTCCAGAGATCTCGCAAATGACTGGGGATAGGTGAGGCGCATCCGAACTAGCCAGTCCCCATTGGATTGCTTCAAACCTGAAGTAATGTCAAAGCCAAGTTATATTATCAAACTCGCAAATGAATGATGCGAAATGCAAGCAGCAAACCACGACTTACCAGTTCCTTCAAGGATCTCACGAAGAGAAGGAATGCGCATTGCTGGGGCGGTTGAAGACTGTCCTCGTTCCATAGCCCTTCTATCAGCTGCGAGCTCTAACCCCTCATAGTTAGGGGGAAGAGTATAAGCTGCACCAAGCGCGATTGCAGCCCCGACCTGCGAGCCCCAAAAGCTCCATGCAGGAAGAGGTGCCACCGACTCAGTCATCGCTGGAGGCGTGGTGGCAGCCGAAGTTGCTTGGCGAGGGATACTTTCAGATGCGATAGCATCAACAGCATTTGTTCTTATTTCCTCAGCACCAGCATGGACATCTTCCTCCATTAGCACAGTGTCAGCCTCGGCATCATCAGAAAGTTCGATGATATCCTCAAAAGGCTCTCCTGCATATTCAGCAGCTGCGACGGGCTTCTCGGTATGAGAACTCGGAACCGGGACATAGGACGCAGAAGGTTGACTCCTTTGCTCCAACACGGGTTCATCAGCATTGCCTGCGATACAAAATGCGATAGTATGAGGTAACTTGTATCGTATGATATTTTATTATCTTTTGCTAAGCTAAGAGCAAGCACCTCCACGCTAAGGTGGGATTGCAGTATCCTCGTCATACGCTAAGGACGTGGAACCTTGCCCTATTAATGTGTCTTCATTAAGCATGTCTTTAAGATGAGCGTGACCTGGGGCGCGAAGAAACCAGTCACGATTATGTTTTGAGTTGCTAAGCTTAGTTCATGCATACCGTTCAAGTGATTACCTGAGGGTTCACCGCACTTGCCTACTAGCCAACGGCGAATGTCAGCTTTTGACACACCATGCTTTAATGCACCAACAATAACGTCTCGATAAGTTACTGCGAGATTGAAAATCTCACCTTCATTGCCGCCTGCGATTTCTTCAAAATCTGCTTGGGCTTGCTCTAAGGCTGCCGCATCCTCTTCGGGAGCCGCATCCTCCTCTTCCGCTTGAGGAGCCATCTCTTCGGGAAGCACATCTTCCTCTTCAACTGGACGCACTAAGTCGTCAACATGCTGTTCTTCGAGGCTCCTCTGCCTTACACGCTCGAGCTCCTCCTCTTCTCGCTGTCTTCTCCTTTCAGCAGCTTCCGCAGCTGTCTTCCTGGACTCGGCGAGAATGTCCTCGCTTATGGGTTCGTCAGAAATGCCAGAATGAGCACCCCTCTTCTGCCTCTTGGACAAAAGGCCACTGATGGTCTCATCATCATCATCATCTGCGAAGAAACGATTGGTTCAAAATCAAGTTGCAAAAGAGTTACGATAATGAGAAGGGTAATGCGATTGAGATACCCCCTGATTCTTCCTCATGTATCACATTTACTCTTCCTTCTACTTCTTCATCTCCTTCTCTTGGCTCCCGCCTCTCCTCTTCTTCCTCCTGGCTGAATGGAATGAAGGTCTCCACTGCGAGCTCCTTCCGCGTTTTACTGGGCATGCGACCTTTTCCTTTGTCCTTGGCAGAAAGGGACCTCGCAGGAGGGGAAGTTGGAGCGCTTCTAGGGGAAGAAATTGTAATTCCTCTTTGCCTGGGTCTTTTCGCTCTTGGCGCGGCAGTTGCTGGAGGAGACGGATCATCTCTACGGGGAGACAAGGCCGGAGCATTTTCTATCAGCGAGTCAGCAAAAGCATTCATGACCTCGCGAATCCTGGCTTCGACCTCAGGATCCATCCTCGATGCTAGCCGGAACGGCTGTCCTCGTCTTCTTGTGGTAACAATAGTGTTAACCAGCGATTTGGAACGATCACCGGATGCAAACCTCCGCACATGACACTACAGCAAGTAGTGTGGAATGAGGCTGTCAATATGTTGAAGTAAAGAAGCTTAGCGCATGCGAAAAAAAAAAGCAGCTTACCTTAGCAAAAGTTTCGCTATATCTGATGACATGCGAGTCACCTTTTCTGACCGCGGCGATCTTTTCATCTAGAATGATGGCAGGACACAAATGGTTCTCGTGATCCAGCAATGAGTAGCAACCATATTCAGACTCGTCCAGACTGCAATTGGGACGAAAAGGAAAAGAGTTTCTTTTGATTACAGGAGCTCCGCTTGGCTGGGGGGCCGATTGCGTCTCAAATCTCGTCTGCTGGGCGTTCCAGTATGCGAGCCAGTTTTTGGAACAACCACCTTCGCGGTTGCCTGCAGGTTGCTCAAAGGGAAGATTTCTCATGAAGACTGTTTTACACTCCTTTGTCAACAAACGCTTATAGCAGCCTCTGATAATAGACTGTGGCCAGATTGATGGTGCCACTGCATCAAAGCCGAACTGGGGAGAAACGCGAGTGGGATCAACATCCACAGTAATCCTATCATACCTCGGCGCGAGCTCACGAATATGCTCTGCGAGAGCAGGAAGGGAACCTCGCAGGCACCAGCAAAAGAATTCGCGGTAGCGCTCATGGAAATGCTCTCTATCTTCGAAGAGGAGCTCTTCTGAAAACACAACACCCTTAGAAGGGTACAGCTTTGGAAACCATCGCACGTTTTCAACACGCATGGCATAGGGCCTGGCTATGAACTCTTGCCGATTGTCGCATATCAGACTCCAGACGCACTTGGTATTGTTTGTTCCGAACCACCTTGCAGCTCTGCCGCTGTTACGATCCTCCACCGCACCAGGGGGACACCACTTGTTGGGCTTAGAAGCAGTTGGGGCATAGGAAGGCCATCGCTCAAAGACCCACATCGTCAAGAAGGCAATGTTAACGAAAGACAGTATGTCGAGGCGGCCACGCGATTCTTTCATGGCCACAACTAGCTGATCCAGTCTGTAGTACAGCGTACCCAAGACCAAGGGTCCGAGTGCGACTTTCTGGCCAAGGGCCAGTTTTACAGCAAGCGGCAGAACGTGATAGAAGACCCCATCATGCGGGTGGCCATCGATTAGGTACCTCGACAACCAGGCACAAAGGGTCAAGCGATAACCTTTACCCTCCACATAGTTCTTGGCCTCTGGGTTTTGACTCAGAAGCTTCTTGGTG
This sequence comes from Linanthus parryae, assembly GCA_023055425.1. Taxonomy (NCBI): domain Eukaryota; kingdom Viridiplantae; phylum Streptophyta; class Magnoliopsida; order Ericales; family Polemoniaceae; genus Linanthus; species Linanthus parryae. The sequence continues at coordinate 75,228,049 of JALGPY010000006.1, read as the reverse complement.
ATGCTGCTGTTCGCGTATCACGGAAAAAGTACTGCACCCACTTGTTCCAAGTATTCTTCGCAGATGTGTCAACCAACTGCCAGTCAGGAAGGGCTTTTGTAGTGGTCCACCGGGTGGAGATTTTCTTTACCTCTGACAAGCATTCCTCCATCTGCGTGTACAAAGCAATCTCCGCATCCGTCCTCAAGGGACTCAAAGGGTCCACCTCACCCATGGGAGACAGATCATACAACATGTGCACGTCCTCGAGCGTGGGGGCAGCCTCGAACTCAGCAAAGTGAAAAGTGTGAGTCGCAGGCGAGTAGCGGGAACGAAGGTTTAGAAGCATGGACTGGTCCAGCTTCACGGCAGCGCCCTTCATAGCACGAACGGCGAAATATACGCCAGCCTCATTAAGATTCACAGCATGATTGGTCAACACATGGTCAATCAACTCATCCATGTAGTCCAATTTCTGAACAAAAGCTTGGGTGGAAATCGCGGCATACGGGAAGTACCCATTTTCGATTCCCAATCGAACCACGTCCTCGGAGCCAATCAAATCAAGCAAGGCCGAGTTAACTGGAGGAGTTAATGTTAGTAATCCCTCATTGGGAACAGAAGCAGGCAGTTTCTTTGCCTTAACTCTCGCATGGTAGAAGTCTTTGCCACCCAGATAGGGGGCTTTCCGCCACAGAGCTTGTGGAAGATCAGGTATTTCTTCGTCCTCCTTGGTGGGTCTAGTTCCTTTTGTCTTTGCCATTCCTGCGGAAAAGCAAGAAAAAAGGGGGGAGAAATATGCACACTTCAGTTTGAATTCTGAGATTCAAGATCTATGGGAAGAAAGATGAACAGTTTCTGGTACCAATTTCAGAAACTAGAGGATGGAAATTGTTTGCATTATCAGGAATTTCAAAACCCTACATCCAAGGTCCTTATCATTGGGGGATTAAGCCGAAATTGGGTTCAAAGATTGGAGTTTCTTCGCAAGTTTTCAACAGATAATATGTCATGGGTTTGCAGATCCGACACAGTTCAAAGCATACATTGGTATGATAAACAAAATTGAACAAGGCCAACCTTGTTCTCGTAGAGCTTGCTTGGATGCACACAGTTGAAGAAGACGATTGACAAGAGAGAACTGGTGATTGATTATTTGAATCTGCTCTCGAAGACTTCCGGGTATCATTCACTTTAAGAGAAAGAAGTGATGCTTTGCAACAATGGAGAGTACAAAGTATTTATCCAAAAACAATGAAGGGTTGCGTCCTTTCAGTAGTCGAATCGCAACCGTCACCGACGAATCGCGCAATCACAGGACAAGCTGACGTCACGCCTAAAACCCTAAAGGCCAGACGGCACGACTCTAGGGGTTTTAGGTCATAATGGCACGCACGGGGGCTGAATTTACTCATATTTGAATTGGTGCGTGGCGGCGACGCGTATGTTGGTTTCCGCGCATGGAAGTCTATCCAGCTATGAGTCTTCACGCGCAGAAAGGGGGCTAATGTAGATAGTGCTTTCTGAGCTGAAAGTCCACACACACTAGATCACCAGCCGCGCTGATCCATGTGGGGGCTGCGAGACAGGGCCCTCGCATACCACTGCACGGGACTTGTAGGGACTTAGTGGTTTGGAGGCTAGAGTAAGTCCTGTCGCGTGCGAGCCAAGCCCGCACGCGACCTTTAGTAATTGCTTTTGAGAGATTTATGGCACGAGCTCCATAAACCCGGTCAATCCGGTCAAACCCGGTCAACCCCATAACGGTTCCGGTATTCGCGCATAACGTGCTGTAACGGTCCCTATATACGCGGACGAACGTGCCGTTGTGGTTAAGCTAATTAAGCCGCCATTGATGGGCGCATTAACCACACTGCAACGGTCACATTCTCTGCTATATATAGGACGTTAACCTTTCCATACAAAGGAGGACACACTAGCCATACGCGGAAGCTCTGCCAAACCTCTGTCTCTCTCTCAGACATTACTACTGCCTTACTCTCTCCCTACACACAACCCAACTCTTCATGTGTTATCTATGATCCTATACTTACAGTGTACACGGAGTTCTCCCCGCCGGAATCTCTTGTGCACACTCTCTAAGGGCCAAGAACAGTGAAAGATGAAGAGAGGGAGAGAGGAGTATCGATTTGGAGAAATTTCAGTCGATTTCAAGCCAGTTTTAGGGCTGTTCTTTGGCTCTATTTTTGCTCTGTTCTAGGCTCTGCAGATCCTTGTTCTTGCTTTGTTCATGACTGTAGCAACATCAGCAGAAGCTTAGTTTGCACTTGGTTCATTAGCTTCTAGCTTAGTTGTGTTCAGGGCTGTTTTGCTATAGGATTTGTAGTTTGAATCAAGTGTTTAGGATTGAATTAGTGACAAGTGTATTGGTGCTAGCTATCAAGTATGAAATCAAGTTTTGATTATTGAAAGTTAAATTACTCTCAATCTCTCTTGAATTTTCTATTATGTCTAGCTAATTAAATTGCTTGGGTGATCTGGGACTATCTAGTGGCCCAATCTTCCTATTGATACAAGTTGAATTTCAAGGATGAATGAGTTGAATTGGGTTCACTTGAATGCTTAATGCAATGTTTGGATTTCTCTTGTTGAAGTATTTATGCTTTGAATAGGTAGATGTGCAAATACTCTAGACTTGTTTGATTTGAAGTTTCACTTGAGTGAGAGAAACTCGTCAATCCTAACTTTGAGAAATCAAGTTCTACTTAGGTGATTTGAGTGAGAATTTACAAATCTCAGTTGTTGCTTGATCTTTCATGAGGAAACACCTACGTGTGTTTACATATGGTTGATGCTTGAAACACTTGAATTTTGGAAATATCATTTGAATAGCCTCTTTAGTGCTTGACACACTTGGAGTGCAATAAGCAATCTCAATTGGAGTGCAATAAGCAATCTCTTCTCGACACACTTGTCTTGTGGGAAATACTACATGTAATTTGAGAACCGGGCTTGAATCTAATAGGAGGATTGGTCACTAGAGAAACCGATGATCCCTAGCCCCTCTCTAATTGTCATTTCACTTATTTTCTTAGTTGTTTAGATTAGCGAATTCTCAAATCTCAACTTGCTCCATCAATTAGTTTTGGTGGAATTGATAGCTTAGCAAGCTTTAGAGCCATTGAGAAATTTGCATTACTTGCTTTAGTTAGTCGTTTGCTACTCTCTATTCGAGTTTAGCAAGTCATTGTCGAACCCTCCTCTCCTTGTGGATTCGACTCCGGACTTCCGGATATTATTACTTGAGACGATATCCTATACTTGGGATTTCGAACGAACATCTGGCGGATCGGATGGTTTGGGCGGCGTTGTTGGAACTGGTGGCCACGTTTGGAGCAGTGCCGGTTGCGGAGCGGGATAAGGTGGATTCGCCGGTGATTTGGACGGTGATGGAGGGTCCGGTGGCTTTGCTGGTTCGGGTTGGATTGGCTGCTGCTGGTTTGGCAGCATTGGTGGTTTCTCCAAGTGTAATCCTTGTTCGGTTTGTGTAGGTGGTAGCAGCAGGTTGTTCGCTGGTATCGGGGAAATCGCAGATTGCACGAAATCTGCTGCGGTGGCCTTTGTCGGAATCTTCTCGGCTGCTTTCGTCTGTTGGAGTAACAGAGGGTTCAGTTTCCTTAGCCTCTGTGACAACTTCGCCATCCTCCTTGTTCTTCACAAGTTGCGCTGAACCGGCTGGTGGTGTGTACTGTGGCAGGTCTGCCGGAGGCAACGGCTGTTGGTAGCGGGCTTCGAGCGCATCGAATTTGTTCTCAAGAACGTCGATTTGGGTCTCTAGGCTTTCGCTTGCAGCAAGCAATTGTTCCTCAAGAGTTGCGAAAATTCTTGCTTTGTTCGTCATTCTGTAATCGAAATCACGAGTTGAATGGTGAGAAGCAATGAAAGCACCAATTGATAGCAAATTTGCTATTGATCGGGCACACAAACACGAACACACACAGAAAACACTAATTAACAAAATAATTAACAAAATAAAACACTAACCCTAACCTGAAAGGTTCGACCAAACGGGTCAAGGTAAGAACCGTTAAAGAAAACCGAATCCAATTATTTAACTAATTAACAAAATAAAATAATTAATTAACTCTTACTAAATAAATAATATTAATAACGATAATGATAAACAACTGATCTGTACAATATGATTGACCCATATCATGCGTTCACATCGTCTGTTTTCATAAAAAACTCAGAAGTTAAGCAACAAAGTTAATTGGTTGCCTGCCCAACATAAAATTTTATTCATTCCTCAGGATAGGATCGGAAAAGGACGTGCTTTATTTTTTATTCATACTGTTTATCAAAGTTCAAGAAATGAAACAATGAAAAGGAAAACAGATTGAAGGAAAAAAGGTTCAACACATAGCAAATCTGACTTGCAATGATAAAACTAACTAACTAGCTAGGTAGAAGCGGCACTTGGATTGAAAGAAGCATACTTTTGCAGCTCCTCGTTACATTCGAAGACAGCCATTTTCTCTTCACTCAAAGTCACCCAGGCTTCTATCCCATCTCCACCTCTTGTATCCATCAACACGATCGTATCTGCCACCGGTGTAAAAGGTCCAGTAGTCACCCACAATGGCTTTCCCCACCCGAAATCAGCTTCATAAAATGGTAACTTACACCAACTAGTTATGGAACACACGTCTATGTTCCCAGCAATTGCTTCTAAGAATTTGTCTCTTGCATTCTTCTGTATCTCATAAATCCCCACAACACTACTTTGATCCCCTTTAAGTGCCTGAATGAAATTGTTGCACAAATCTATGGTTCCGCGCCTGAGGTGATATGCGAAACTAGGCAAGTCTCTTTCTTCTTCAGTTACCTCCTCCTCCTGATGACGTTTGTGCACAGCTGAACCTACCAAATTCCCAAAACAATGTTCCGATAGAGTTGGTTTTAGCTTAGGCCGCAGGTTCACTGCCCAAGCCAGTTCTGACGGCGGTGGTTTTAGTCTTGATTCCTTTCCAGATAGAAACACAGTTTGCAATATAAATGCAGAGACTGCCTCAAAACGTGTAGGTCGTGGAGTATTTGTGCCAGTGGCTTTAGCCTGCAAGGAAGATAATTTAGCTTGCTCAAAAACTAACCTAATACTTCTTATAGCAGTAGGCTTCCAGTTCCGCATTTCTGGTGGTGGTGGTAAAGAGTCTGCAGGAGGAAAAAGAGTAGACGCGCTAAACAAATCTGGTATGACTGAATCATCGGAGGCGTTTCCAACCCAAGCTCTGATGAAGGAGCTGATTGTGGTTGCATCGGCGACTTTGTGACTAAATTTTATACCTAGAGACATTCCGCCGCAAGATTTGAAGAAACACACCTGGACAAGTAACAACGGGCATGTGCTTATATGATCTGGATATTCACCATAAGGAAGAAGTAGATCCAAATGTTTTTGGTCAGGTTTCTCAAGGACATCAGAGAGGGAACAATCCAGTACTTGAGCTTCTGAAAACTCAACACCCTCGTCGTTACAGTTGATGGAGAGTTCGTCTTTGTACCTTCCGGCAAATGGGTAGAAGCGAGTTAAGGTTTCAGACAGAGATGATTTTAGCCGCTTGGACATTTCTTCATCGCTGCCGTGAAGAGGAGTTGTAGTAGCTTTGTAGAAAAGTAGTAATGGTACATGAAAATAACTCATAAACTGATCAAGTAACGAGAGCTTGAAGCTTTGTTGATGATGGGGATTCGGAGAAGGAGAAGATGGCTTGATTGTTTCCTTCCTAATAACCTCAACTCTCATGCTCTTGGATTCTTCCATCTAGATAATATCTCTAGCTAATTGGAAAAACTTATGAAAAGTGCAATTCAAAGATCTATCGCTAAAAAGGGAAAAGAAAAACAAAGAAATCTGATATCAAATCACATACAAGTACATACCACTGCGTGCCCACCTGTTCCACGAGTCTAACGTGGTGAAGGGCAGACATTTATGTAAAGCTATGCTATTTGACCATTTAAATTCCCAATGTCTAACTGTATATTTAGTGCACATCTATCCACTGTCGCACCACCAGTTCCGCGATTCAAACACGAGATCTCTACACAGCAAAGATAATTCTTCGTTTTGCTTAGGGTTTCCTTTGTTTCATTCATAATTATTAAATCCGGACCGGTGGTTGACCCGACAAAGATGCCGGGTCACTGGGTCACCGGTCCAACCGGTAGATCACTATCAGACCGGCGGGTCAATAACAAATTACTAATAATATATTAATGTACATTTTATAGTGAAATATATTAAAAATTGACATATAATATCTCAAATTATTAAATTTATGTGCCGTTTAACACTTTTTTACATTTCTTATGAATGAAATCACATAAATGTTCAATAAAAATGTATAAACGAGCATTTAAATTTGTTTGTTAATGCTTAAAATATGTAAACCCCGGACTTGTTCAACCCGTACCGGGTCGCCGGGTTTGACCGAGTTTGGCCGGGTCAGCGGCCTATACGAACCGAGTAGCGGCCCGAACAGGTTTCGGGTCCTGTTCACCGGGTCACCAGTCGAACCAGTTAATAACTATGGTTTCATTTACAAAATCTCACATATAGAATGGTTTTAGAATAAACGTACAACCAGGGTCCCAAGCCAATTGGCGGTCCTGGATCTGTCCCTGGTGCGGGTAGCAGGTGGAGCTGGATGTTGGTGAACATATTACAACAATAATAGGATACTACTGTTATGATGTTGACAGACAAAGGAACGTTTTGGGTTCCATCAGACTTATGGTTCTGGAGCACACAGAGGAAGTTACGGAGGAAGAGGAGGAGGACGAGGAAGCACTTACGGACCATACGGAAGCACTCATGATCCAATTGTTCACGCGGCATGAGCAACAAATATGAAATTGATGAATAGAGAATGATCGAAAGATGTACTATCTCTTATATTACATTCATAACAAAGATGTTACGAGCAGTGGCTCTCTCGATATATTTCTTGTGCACGGAATCAAGGTATAAGACAGTAGAAAAGCCTCTCCTCTTGGCCCTTGCCAAGGGTTTAAAAACCTGAATGGAATAATAATAAATACATGAAAGAACTTCTTCATATTAAACCATACAAGATTTTTGGCTTGTGTTATTTTGTGGAAGGGGATTAATAGTTCTCTTCTCAGCCCATATGTTTCTCAAAGGTCCATATTAACATTATCAGCCCACTATTGTTACCTATGGTTTCTTTTCATTCTTAGTCCTAGGCAGTGGCGGACGCAGGATTCGTACCATGGGGGGGGGGGGGGGGGGGGCAAAAATGCAGTGACACAACGCAGTATTTAAAGTCACTAAAGCTTTGATTTTGATCATTAGCCAAAATACTACTCTTCATTCAACAAACCATGAAATAAAAACAAATAATGCTCAGCCAACCATAAACTAGAACACATTATCAATTGATAAAAAAAAACCACGAGTCGTATTTAATTCGTTTAATTATGCAACAACCAATTTTCCAATTAACCAAATAAAATGCAGTCAAGCAAACTAACCAAAAATGATGTTCTCATGGTGTCTTCGAAACCCAATTTCAGTTAGAATCGCTAGAAAGCAAAAGAAGTATAACAAAAACGTTGTAATTGCTTAAACGTTGTTGAAAAAAATTAAAACAAAACTTAAGAAAGTCAAAATTAATTGCTAAGTGGAGCAGCACATTGTATTTAGTAGAGTTTTGTCAAATTGATATCTTTATTCTATTTTTCTCACTTTTTTTTTAGATTTTTTTTTTAATGTAATTCATTCATATAGAATAAACATCCTCAATTATAGAGATTGTTTTCGATTTGAAGTAACTGCTTTTGTTACACAACTCCTATTTTCACTCCACTTATTCTAAAATCTCCTAATTAATCATTGACCACCTATTAAATTAAATTTAAATTTATCTCAAAGATGGTAAGATTTCCTATATTACGGGATGTAATTTACACTTTTACAGCTACCATCCATTCTATTTTATATATTTTGTCAAAAAATGAGGGGGCCAAGCTTAAAAGGTACATAATTTTCTAAAATTTGTACTTACATAATAAGAAGCGAAAAATTATTTGTAGGGGCCATGGCCCCCCTTAGCCCCCCATTGGGTCCGCCTCTGGCCCTAGGGCTGAGCAAAAACCCGCCAACCTGGCCGAGCCGCCCCGTTAGAGAACAAAACCTAGTGGACTTTGATTGGGTATGGGTTAAGAATCTTCAACCCGGCTAAAGATTGGGTGATTCACGGGTCAGGGGTTTCTTTACCCGATTTAACCCAACCCGGCCGTTTATTATACACTGAATAAATTATACAATCAATACCCATGAACCATTAGTTGCTATCCACGACTCCACATCCTATCTGACTAAGTAAGTAGGACAATTATTATCTACAACTACCAATACTATATAGAGAGGAAAGAGAAAGAGAAAAGGGAGAGAAAGAGAGTGTTTCAATTTTCACAGACTCTGAGAGAGAGAAGAAAGATAAAGACAAATGATAGAGAAGAAGAAGACTGCAGTGAGGCGTTTCTCACTCTTCGTCGACGACATAGTCTTCTCTTCCTAGCTTCGAAGAAAACGACACGGATCGTATTCGTCTCCCTCTCGGAGCCAAAATCTAGTATCGAACCAGAGGCGGCGAGGAGGGAGCGGCGGCAGTGAGGTGCTTGTCGGAGTCAAAATGCAGTGTCGAACGAGAGACAGCGTGCTCGTCTCCCTCTCTTTGTAGATCCGATTGAGGCTCGATGTATTTTTATCTCTTTGCATAACCCGGCCGAACCCGATCGAACCCGGTTGTACCCGATGAACTCGTAATCGACGGGTTTCACTAGGGTTCCGATTGGGGTCGGGTCGAGAGTCTCCATACCCGGGAGGTCGGGTCGGGTGTCGTTATGCCGAGAAATCCGGCCGACCCGACCCGTGCTCAGCCCTACTTAGACCTTAGAGAATAGATACAGCTGTATTCCCCCGTTGGGAATCCAGCTGTTTGATTAATTGTATTTAGTCCTCTCTTGAGGTGTTTTTCTCTTCAATCAATATACTAGGCATTTATTCTCTCTCTTTCTGTTTTATTCATCTTTTCAATTCACAAACCCTAAATTTTCATTTATGGTATCAGAGCCTCTGTCTCTGTTATCTTGTCTTTTGTTTCCATGGCTACTACAAATCCCCCTGCCAATCCGTTGGCTATCCAATATCCATAATCTCATGCCTCACAAACTTGACGGTAACAAAATGTGATTTGGAGGAACCAATTGGCCTCTCTTCTTCGTATTCAGACTCTGTTTGTGCATCTTGATGGCTCTTTGCCAAGTCCACAATATATCCTTGCCGCCGATGATGGATATGTCTCAGCGACAGCCAACCCCACCTTCTCCGTCTAGCAAATCAAAGATCAGGAGATTCTCACCTTGATCAATGCTACACTCACTAAAGAGTTTGGTGTCTTGGATTCCATATTCGCTTGGGTAACGCTTGAATCTCGTTATGCATCTCTATCCCGATATCATATTTTACAACTCAAATATGATCTTCAAACCATTAAAAAGCATTCTGACTCTATATCAATACATACAAAAACTTAAATCTTTAAGTGATAAACTTGCTGATTCTTCTGTATTTATTGATTATGAGGACATGTTATTATACACTTTAAATGGCTTACCTATTGACTATAACCCATTTCGTTTATCTATTCACACTCGCTCTACTCCTTTAAAATTTCAAGATCTGCATGTACGTTTGAAATCAGAGGAACAAATGATTTAATCTCAACATTCTTCTACTGATTCTTGTCTACCTACTGCTTTTTTACACTCAACAAACCAATTTTTCAAATTTTCGTGGTCGTGGTGGTCGTTTGGGTTCTTTTTATCGTGGCAATGGTTATAGTTCTTGAAATTTATGTGGTTTCTTTCGCGGTGGTCATTTTGACCAAAACAGAGGTCGATCGGGGCAACATGGTGGTTTTACTCAAAACAGAGGGGGTAGAAACTCTTCCTTGACCATTTTTCACAATTTGGTGGTCCAAATTCTTCAAACCCTGTCTCCATTAGAAATAACAACAACAATGATCCCATAAATTACCAAATTTGTGGCATTGACTACAGTCTGCGCTTGACTGTTGGCACAGAATGGACTGTGCTTATCAATGTTGCACTCCTCCTGATCAACTATTTGCTACGGCTGCAACTCAATCTCCATCTCTTCTTCCTTTTTATTGGTTAACAGACACATGTGCTTCGACTTAAAAACCTTTCTCTATTTGATCCATAGTTTGGAGCAGACAATGTGACCATTGGTAATAGTTCTACTCTCCCCATACAAAACTCCGGTACGACTCTTCTCTCAACTCCTATTTTTGCTTTTAAATTTTCTGGAACTGTACATGTTCCTAATATTTTTCCAAATTTACTATCTTTTCATAAATTATGTGAGAACATCATGCTAGATTCATATTTGATGCCCACTCATTCTGTATTCAGGATCTAACAACTATGAAAATTTCTACACAAGGGTTTCAGAAAAAATGTTCTCTATCCAATCCAGTCCAAGTCTCTCTCTCATCAAGCTTTCTTGGGTCAAAGATTCAAGTCCCCTCTATGGCATGCTCACCTAGTCCATCCTACAAATGAAATCTTGTCTAAATGTGTTTCTTGTTCTAATTCAGTTTCTGCTTCTACTTATGTGAATCTTGCCATGCTAGAAAAATTACCAAATTACCTTATGAATGACACGATTTCTTACGTGTATACGCAAGTGCACGTTCGAAGTAATAAAATGAGAGTATTAAAACTCAGGTTGTCGAACCCACATGGACAGTCTTGTGATTATTCAGTTAAACAATTAAATTTAGAGTAAGTAACGGGAGGAAATTGGTTGTGATTTAAGAAGTTGTCGCCTCCAAACAAGCGTTTGTAATTCAAATTACAAACTAAACTAAATTTTTTGTTATTTTCTGATTAATACGAATATGGAGAATACTAGATAGTTTTAGGGTCCCTAGGGCATTTAGACATTTCCGGACTATGATTTGAAACACTCTATTACGTCTAGTTATACTGGTTCACACTCATTACGATATTCCGTCGATCTCACGCAAACCTACGTCTCAGTCTTCTCCTGGTCTTGTTGGTCCACCGTCGTCTACCATTACGTTCTAGTCAGCTAGCTAGGTTCGCTCACCGGGTCCTGTCGGTCCACCGATTACGCTAATCCTAACTAAGTCTAACCGAAACAACCCAGACATGGTCATTCAAGTCCCAACCTCCTGTCGGTCTCAAGAAACAACGAGAATGTTAACAGCGTTCTTCACAAATCCGGGATATGTTCACTGTCGTGCGACAAACCTAGATAACTAGCATGTATCGGGTGATCAAACCAAACAAACAAAGAATTAAGAACAAGAACTGGTTGAATTAACTAGAACAACATGTAGAATTAAGTTCAAACAAACGTGAATCAAACTCCAAATCCGGAAAATCTAAAATAAACCCTAGTTCTCCATAAAATATCTAGCTATGAAAGCTTAGCTAGACATAATCTCGTTTAGCTTTACAAAATTCTCCATAAAAGTGATAAAAATAGAGGGAAGAGATCAAACGCGAAATCGAAGCTTCGCGTCCTTCAGTCTTCTTCGTCTTCGTCTTCTTCTTTTCTACGTGTAGAATGAATCCTGCCACCCCCGTGTATTGATGAATAGGATAATCATCCATCAGCCCCGTTCCTCCTTGATGTAGAAAACTTACTCTTTTTTTTTCCACTTTTTACCCCCCTTAAATTTCTGTCTGGTCCTTAGAACCTGCTAGGGATTTTAATAAACCCAACCCACGCATGAAAAGCACAGACCCGCGCCTTTAGCTACTCCAGATCGCGTGACCTGTCTCTTTGATCGCGAAAGCAGAGAGTTTCTCAATTTTCTTGCTCCAAAATTGGCCAAGTTAACTGTTCTGATCGCACGACCTGGACTCCTGGAGCTTCATGCGGTATTTTCTTTCTTCTTCTTCTTTTTCTTGCCTCACTTTGTTGTGCTCCTGATGGGCTGTTCTTGATCGCTGCCTTGTTTGGCTCTGCTTTCTTGCGGCGCTGCTGCCTTCTTCTTCTCTTCGCGGCTGGTTTGCGGCCATGGATGGGTCTGGTTGTGTGGTTGAAGGAGTTGTAGGTTTTCCTGGGTTTTGAAGGTGGGTTTTGGTGGCTGCGGTGATGGTGTATTGATGGGGTTGTAGGTCAGTTTGGTGGTGTTGTTGGTTAACAGAGATGAGGCCATGAGGGAGTGATGAAGGTGAAGGCAATGGTTTATTGGGGAAGAAGGTAGTTGGTGTAATGGTTGTAGGTGGAATTCAGGTTGTAGTAAAAGGGAATTGGGTTAGTGTTTATGGCTTGCTGATGGTCTGTTGTTAATTGGAGGTGGTGGTTTATAGGGAAGGATATACTGGTTGAAGGTTTCATAGAGGAAAGATGGTAATGGTGGCTGTGTTGGTGTTATTGGTAGGTGATGTGGTATGGAGTTGAAAGGAGCAGTGATGGTGTTGGTGATTAAAAGATTTGTGAATAGGTAATTGAGATGATGGTGTGAGTTCATGGTGGGTTATTCAGAGGGTGCTTTGATGTAGTTTCTGAAAATCCCATAAACTGCAACTACCTCCACACTTTTCATCTCTTGACCAATTTCAAGCTTTGTCTCAATTTTTAAAGTTCGTTTCTCATCTCCGCTTAATTTCCGAGCCACGTTTCCTGTCAAAAACAACACGAAACACACTCATGCGATCAAACGTGACAAAATAGCATAAAATAATGCGAGAAACGCCCGCATTAACCATTTTTCGCTCAAAGCTAAACTTATTCGATTTCCTAAAGTTCATAGTGTATTTCTAACATATTTTACCCGAAAATCACACAAAACGATAGCAAAATCGTTTAAGAAATATAACTCTAATACAGAGTTATCAAATCCCCCACACTACCTTTTTGCGCGTCCCGAGCAAAATCAAGAACATCTCCCACACTATGATTTTCAATCCACCAAATTGCATACAACTGCTACTGGTCACGTGGCACAAACGACACACACACCCAATGCAATCTATATGACTATACAATATGCAACTCAAACAATGCAAGAATTAAACAACACAATTTTTTTTTCTTTTGTTTAGAGATGGGCAATCTCGCTATCACTAACCAAAATCATCAAGCTCTCACAAGTCTCTCTTGCAATGCACACAACCGCAACAAGAAATTAAAAATATAAACCTACGCACAAGCTCACTAAGGGGTCCCCAAACATCCACTAATATAAACCAAGATCCGGGCACGTCCTTTAGCTTTGAGAGTCTAGGCATCCTCAATTCTACAGTAGTCTTTCGTCGCCAAGTCATATGAGGTTTTCAGACCCTCTTAGCCGTTATTGCATTGAATGAAAATTGTCCCTGTTAAGGGAGACACAACTCCATGTAATACGGCTTGACTTTAATTTTCCTTAGACGCTGTAATTGGATTGAATCTGAATTCCCCGTGCGAACGGGAGGCACGTTAGGCTGTTCACCGTATCTAGTCCAAGAGAAGATTGATTTCTTTCTTTTTTTCATTATCTTCTTTTTATTTCAGCCGTGTAGTTAGAGCAACTAAGTGTGGGCTTTTTCGTTTAGCTCTTGAAACCGCCGTAAGGGATGGTGGTGTACACTCCCTAACTTCACTTAGGCTAAGGCAGTATACCACATGGAACCAACTCAACACGAAGGTCCACCCCAGATTTCAAGAGGCCACAAGTTTCCACTGAAAACAGACTATTAAACCACCTCAGGACTAAATACTTCTAGCACACTAAAGGAGCTAAAGGTATGCCCTCGTCTAATTTTCACTTTTCCCTGAATACCAAGGACTTCCTTTTGTGAAACTAGTGCGCAAGATACTAAAAATTAAGGTTTTCCCTACTACGACGCTTCCCATTTCTCAGAGACTCCTTCACTGAACTCTCTTCGATTTCTAGCTTCATCAATTGCCCTTATTCTCAAAAAAAAAAAAAAATAATTTTTATGATTTTCTATTTTTTTCTATTTTTTTTCCAATTTTCTCATATTTTCATAACTCTACATGCATTTCGGCCAACTCGATTAATCACAGCAATTGGGTAGGGGACTCAATAAATTAAAAGTGCAACATAATGCAAAAAATTTAAATCTAACACAGTACGACACTAAAACACCACTCTACACTAACCACATTAACACAGTACTACACAAACTACATGTAACAAGGCTATGCAAGAAAAAACATGGCTCGTGAAATTATACACAAACCACCCCACACTTAAGCGTTTCGTTGTCCTCAACGAATTAGAGATAATGAAGGAGGACTCATCGCTTAAATGTGTAGGCGGCGGATTTCAACAATTATTTCTCAAAAACGTAAAAGACGAGAGAGAGAGAGAGAGAGTTAGAGGTACCTGTGGTGCCCGGACCTACATGAGCACCGTTTCCGCGAAATTGCAACAAGAAGGGGTCCATATGACCGTTGAAAATTTCTGGAGAAGTCTCTACGCTCCCGGATTCCGATGTCCGTCTAAGATCTAAAATGAAGCCCTCTCATGCGTGTGGCACTCAACACATTGGAATCGCTCCTCGACCTCGAGCAATTCTCTATTCTTTTCTGAATACTCCTGTGGGGATTTTTCTTTCCACAACTTCGTGCAATATCTAGCACGCACATCAAGAAGGGGAATCCGGTGTGTCTTCTGTACCTGTGTCCCTGCACACTGATTGGAAAAATTAGTCCACTCTCTCTCACCCCTCACAATTAAATCTAGAGAACTCATAAATAAAAGCTGAAACAAAAAAATCCTACTCTACATTTGGTTGCCACCCAAGCAGAGCTTGTTATTTAAGGTCGACGACCCGACCATGTTACATCTGCCACCTCACGAGGGTGGTCTGGCACCTTCTGCCGCTTCCAGTTTTGCTTTCCTGTGCTGAATTTGAAGCACTGCTTCATGTGCTTGCACTGCTGATGGCTTGTTCCTTTCCCAGTATTCAGGTGGATCCCCTTGAAACAACTCCGGAAGTTCGCGCATCACTGGCACAGAAAATGGAACCCCTGGCTCATACTCCCATGAGTATTGGGGCGTCGGTTTGGAAACCCGAAATGTCTTCATGTCATAATGTACCCTCATAATTAATTCCCCATTCTCTACATCAATGAGAGTGCGACCGATATCCAAGAACGGCCTACCCAGAATTATAAGCACATCACCTGCTGGCATATACAATATAATGAAGTCAGCAGGAATTATCAGGCTTCCAACCCTCACAAGAACGTCTTGAATCATCCCATATGCTCTGTTTGATGATTTGTCTGCAAATTGGAGAGTGGTCTAGGTTTTCGGAGGCTCCCCCACATTTAACTTTTTAAATACCGACAGTGGCATCAAATTTACGCTCGCTCCCAAATCACAGAGGGCCTTTCTAGTGTAGGCGTCACCCAACATAACTTCAAAGAAAAAACTACTTGGATCCTCATCTTATTAGGCAGCCCATGCAAAACACATGAACTAACTTGCTTGTTTAAATTCACCCTCTGGAAATTATCCAATGCCTTCTTTCCAAGGACTACATCCTTAATAAACCGAGCATATTTAGGCATCTTTTGAAGTGCCTCAATGAACGGGATATTAATGTGCAGTCTCGAAAATACGTTCAGAAATCGCCTGTATTCTTCTGAATCATCTTCTTCTTCCTAGTACGTAATGGAAATGGTAGTTCTAAAGAAGAAGGAGAAGATGAAAGTGGTACCTCAGTAAATTTCTCTGCATCCTGGTGAATAATGCCCTTTGATTCGGGGATCATGACAGGTGTCTTCTGAGAATCGAAGACTTCATGTTCCGTTGCCTTTGAGGCTTCTGCTCTGGCATGACTCGGATATGGAGGGTCCTTAAGTGCAGTACCGCTACGAGTGGTGATGGCTAGAGCATATTCTTCCGATGTATCAACAATTTTGCTCGGTGCTCTTTGTTCCATTTGCTCTTTTCAGATACTTTATTTCTTCTTGAGCCACCTGGAGAGCAACTGCAGTAGAAGTGACCTATGTGGTAATGGTCGTCACATGCTGAACCATCACCTTCATTAACCCTGTCATCTCGGTCAACTGTGAGGCTAGTGCCTGTTACTGATGATACAACTCTGAAACATTTTCTTTGTGCACTATATCCACTGCATTCACCTGAACAGTGTCATAAGTCATCTTTTCATCTCTTAACTGTTCTTTCTGATCGTGTCGATAATCCATGCTCTCTTCTTGCTTAACAAAGCATCTCAACAATGCACACACCCCTTCCGAATCGCAGTTAAATAGGAACTTTCCCCCAGCTTCTCTATCCATCTTATCTCTATTGGGCTGACCAAGTGAATCATAAAAGACCCTGACTACCTGGCCTTTGTCAATACCATGGTTGGGGCATTTTCGTAGAAAACGATTGAGGCGCTCCCATGCTTTAACGAGTGATTCGTCCTGCTTTTGCCTGAACGTCCAAATCTCATTTTGAAGTAGAATTACACGCGAGATAGGATAGAACTTACTCATGAACCGGAAGGCACACTCTTCCCATGTTTTGATCGAGTTGGATGGCATATTTTCCAGCAATCCAAAGCAACTCCCTTGAGGCAATGAGGGAAGAGCATCAGTTTAAGCGCTTCAGATGTGACCCCACTATATCGGATTAGCCCACAATGGCTCTGAAATCTCCCAATGAAGGCATGTGGGTCTTCTTCTTCTGCCCAAGTAAAGGTGCAATGATCTTGTATGAATTGAATTGTGGACAGCTTGAGCCAGAAGCTTTCTGCTTGAATTGGTAGCACCACAATTGTCAGTTCAGTTCTTTTGAAATCCGCCTCAAATGCCTGGATTATAGTCTTCCCAGACCTGTCATATGGTTTTGATTGTTTCCTAGCCATTTCTTCCCGTAGTAGCTTTTTAGCCTCAACTAACATAGCTTCCATCGGTTCTCGAGTATGGCTGCTCGGCTCTTCGCCCTCTGCCATCGTTAACTGAGATCACAGCACTAGCACACCCGTGAGGTAATTGATAGTAACAAAAATAAAAATAAAATAAAACTCTAAACTAATTTCTAACTAAACAATCTACCGCTGTCCCCGACAACGGCGCCAAAAAATTAACACGATTTCTTAATTGTATTCGCAAGTGCACGGTCGAAGTAATAAAATAAGAGTTTTAAAACTCAGGTTGTTGTACCCACAGGGACTGTCTTGAGATTATTCAGTTAAAAAATTAAATTTATAGTAAGTAACGGGAGGAAATTGGTTGTGATTTAAGAAGTTGTCGCCCCCAAACAAGCGACTGTAATTCAAATTACAACCTAAACTAATTTTTTTGTTATTTTCTGATTAATACGAATATGGAGAACACTAGATAGTTTTAGGGTCCCTAGGGCATTTAGACATTTCCGGACTATGATTTTAAACACTCTATTACGTCTAGTTATACCGGGTCACACTCATTACGATCTTCTGTCGATCTCACGCAGATCTACGTCTCAGTCCACTCCGGGTCCTGTTGGTCCACCGTCGTCTACCGTTACGTTCTAGTCAGCTAGCCAGTTTCGCTCACCGGGTCGTGTCAGTCCACCTATTATGCTAATCCTAACTAAGTCTAACCGAAAAAACCCACATATGGTCATTCAAATCTCTATCTCCTATCGGTCTCAAGAAACAACGAGAATGTCAGCGACTTTCTTTACGAATTAGGGATATGTTCACTGTCGTGCAACAAACCTAGATAACTAGCATGTATCGGGTGATCAAACCAAACAAACTGAGAATTAAGAACTAGAACTGGTTGAATTAACTAGAACAGTACGTAGAATTAAGTTCAAACAAACGTGAATCAAACTCCAAATCCGGAAAATCCAAAATAAACCCCAGTTCTCCATAAACTATCTAGCTATGAAAGCTTAGCTACACATAATCATGTTTAGCTTTACAAAATTATCCATAAAAGTGATAAAGCGAGAGGGAAGAGATCAAACGCAAAATCGGAGCTTCGCGTCCTTCAGTCTTCTTCGTCTTCGTCTTCTTCTTTTCTACGTGTAGAATCAATCCTGCCACTCCCGTGTATTGATGAATACGATAATCATCCATCAGCCCCGTTCCTCCTTGATGTAGAAAACTTACTCTTTTTTTTCACTTTTTACCCCCCTTAAATTTCTGTCTGGTCCTTACAACCTGCTAGGGTTTTTAATCAACCCAACCCACGCATTAAAAGCACAGACCCGCGCCTTTAGCTACCCCAGATCGCGCGACCTATCTCTCTGATCGCGAAAGCAGAGAGTTTCTCAATTTTTTTTTTCCAAAATTGGCCAAGTTAACTATTCTGAACGCACGACCCGGAGGAAGTGGTCGTGCGATCTCCTGGAGCTTCTTGCGGTCTTTTCTTTCTTCCTCCTCCTCCTCCTTCTTCTTCTTCTTCTTCTTCTTCTTCTTCTTCTTCTTCTTCTTCTTCTTCTTCTTCTTCTTCTTCTTCTTCTTCTTCTTCTTCTTCTTCTTCTTCTTCTTCTTCTTCTTCTTCTTCTTCTTCTTCTTCTTGCCTCACGTTGTTGCACTCCTGCTGGCCTGTTCTTGATCGCTGACTTGTTTGGCTATGTTTTCTTGCGGCACTACTACCTTCTTCTTCTTCTCTCTCTCGTTGCTGGTTTGCGGACATGGCTGGGTCAGGTTGTGTGGTTGAAGGAGTTGCAGGTTTGCCTGGGTTTTGAAGGTGGGTTTTGGTGGCTGCGGTGATGGTTTATTGATGGGGTTGTAGCTCAGTTTGGTGGTGTTGTTGGTTAACAGAGATGAGGCCATGAGGGAGTAATGAAGGTGAAGGCAACGACTTATTGGGGAAGAAGGTAGTGGGTGTCATGGTTTTAGGTGGAATTCAGGTTGTAGTAAAAGGGAATTGGGTCAGTGTTTATGGCTTGTTGATGGTATGTTGTTAATTGGAGGTGGTAGTTTATAGGGAAGGGGATACTGGTTGAATGTTTCATGGAGGAAAGATGGTAATGGTGACTGTGTTGGTGTTATTGGTAGGTGATGTGGTATGGAGCTGAAAGGAGCAGTGATGGTGTCGGTGATTAAAAGGCTTGTGAATAGGTAATTGAGATGATGGTGTGAGTTCATGGTGGCTTATTCAGAGGGTGCTTTGATGTAGTTTCAGAAAAACCCATAAACTGCAACTACCTCCAAACTTTTCGTCTCTTGACCAATTTCAAGCTTTGTCTCAATTTCCAAAGTTTGTTTCTCATCTCTGCTTAATTTCCGAGCTACGTTTCCTGTAAAAAAACAACACGAAACACACCGGTGCGATCAAACGTGACAAAATAGCATTAAATAATGTGAGAAACGTCCGCATTAACCATTTTCGCTCAAAGCTTAACTTATTCGATTTCATAGTGTATTTCTAACATATTTTACCCAAAAATCACACAAAATGATTGCAAATCGTTTAAGAAATATAACTCTAATACAGAGTTATCTATGAACATTCTGCTACTGAGATTAAAAGGCTTGCAACTTATACATTAAGATGTTTGGGATCCAGCCCCTTTGAGATCTTATCATGGTTATAGATATCATGTTCTCTTTATAGATGGTTCATCTAAGCTTACATGGTTGTTTCCTTTACATAGCAAGTCTGCAGTCACTTTTCCTAAGTTTAAAAAATTTGCTAAAAAATTGCTAAAATGTACCATCTCTGTTTTCAGCTCAAATGGTGGGGGTGAATACATGGGATTTTATGGAATGGGATTGAAGGATGCAAGAAGTGGGAGTGTCTTCGGTGGGGTGAAGACAAAATTATGATGTTCACACCCATTTTATGGATTGTTGTTTACTCGTGGCGTTAGGGAAACCTTCTTCCATTATAACTCCTGGTTCGTAAACCAATATGTCCCTTAGTTTTTCCGTAACCAGTCCTTCCTGCAGTCGGAAAATTCCATTTTCTTAAAACTATTTCGACATAACTAAGTGATAAGAGTACGAGTTTATCCATGGAGGATGTGGTAAGAGAGGTGACTTCGTGCATATGCAATACAGTAAGGTTCATCACATCAGAATATACACAACATCTCATCAGAATACACACTGCTGCAGAATCCGGCGATATCAGCTTCACGCTACACTCACCCGTACACTGGTGAAATTAAGATTACACACAATCACAGAAAGAAAAGGTTGAACAAAGAGATATATGTGGTTCGAATGAATGCCTACGTCGAAGAAGCAACCAGAAAACAATATAATTCACTCAGATAAAGATTAAAATTTGGGCAGTATAACACACTTCACACTCTCTGTAATTCTCACTGTTTTCTCTCTTGTGCTTGTAATTTCTACGAATATAAAATGATTTCATAATTCACTTAGTACAAATATGAGAACTATATATAGATGAGTAATTAGCGTTCCATTTGTTTTCTTTCCACAACAATCTCGGCACAGTGATTTACTTCGGCGGAAAATGTCGCATGCTCAAGATTGTTGACTTTCGACACCGGCCAATTTGTCAGAGATTGTGAGCCACCGCCCACGTGCTTATAGTCTCCACCTTGGCGAACAATCGGTGAGGTTCGGGGTCCATGCTGTACTGAATTCTGGTTTCTCTTCCGGTGCATCTTCATACGACTGAGATACGAGCCAAGTCCACACACCGTATAAACTTGACTCACTAGACCAATACCTCTTAAATTATAATCTCTCGGATATAGTGAAAACTAACGTCAATATGCTTTTTCACGGAGTGATATACTTGGTTCTTCTCTAGATGAATTTGAATATGACTATCAAAATTTACCTCCATCCTGTTCTGATGCACCCCAAATTCTGAGATTAATCCATTAATCCATATGACTTCTGTAATTGCTTCTGCAACCGCCATATATTCTACTTTCGTGGTTGATAAAGCAACTGTTGAGTGCCGCTGACCAGTCCTCCTGCCAAGGTAAATAAATAAACTGTGGTTGATCTTCTTTTATCTAGATCACCTGCATAATATGAACCAACATACCCCATAAGAAATTTATCATTCTTCAAATTCTTATGATACACCAATCCCACATTTGTGGTTCCCTTAAGATACCGGAATATTCATCTTGCAGCTTCCCAATGCCTCCAGCCTGGATAATGTATAAATCTACTGACTACGCCAATAGCTTGTGCAATATACAGTCTTGTACATACCATCATATACACCAAGCTCCCAATTAAGCTAGCATATGGGACTTGTTTCATATAATTCTTTCTTCACTGGTAGTAGGAGATAATTAAGCACTTAGCTTAAAATGGGATTCCAAAGGAATACTTAACGACTTTGTATTCTTGTCCATACCAAACTTATGGAGTACCTTCTTGAAGTACTGCTTCTTTGTTAAGCTAACCGTGCCAGCCTTCCTATCTTGGGCAATCTCCATTCTAAGAACTTTCTTCACCTCACCAAGATCCTTCATCTCGAACTCCTTCTTCAATTCGATTTACACTTTCTCAATTTCTTGATTGCTTAGTGATGAAATCAACATATCATCAACAAACTAAAGAAAATATTTAAAGGAACCATCATGTAACTTCTTGAAATAAACACGCTGGTCATACTAACTTGTACAATATTTTTTTTCGTTCATAAATT
The DNA here is from genome assembly GCA_023055425.1 of Linanthus parryae. Taxonomy (NCBI): domain Eukaryota; kingdom Viridiplantae; phylum Streptophyta; class Magnoliopsida; order Ericales; family Polemoniaceae; genus Linanthus; species Linanthus parryae. The sequence continues at coordinate 75,206,406 of JALGPY010000006.1, read as the reverse complement.
GATCAAACCTTTTGTATCATTTTCGTGGAGAATGCTTTAGTCCGCAAAGTGATCTCTTTAGTTTGCAAACCCAATATTCTTTACCCTTAACCCGGAATCCATCTGGTTGAGACATGTAAATCTCCTTGTCCAAATCTCTGTGCAGGAAAGCTGTCTTCACATCCAGTTGTTCCTGTTGCAACTCATATTGTGCTACCAAGGCTAATAGAATTCTAATCGAACAATGTTTCACAACTGGGAAGAATACCTCATTGTAGTTGATTCCTTCTCTTTGTGAAAATCCCTTTGCATCCGGTCTAGCCTTGAACCTTACACCGTTCTGGGATTGTTGATCTTCCTTCTTCCAATAAACCCATTTTCAACCATTTTCCTTTCTTTCATTCAGCAATTTCATAAGTTCCCGCATTCCATTCTTGTGTAAGGACTCCATCTCTTCACAAATTGCAATGTTCCACGATGTACATTCTTAGCTCATCAGGGATTCTTTGAAGGAAACTAGAAAATTTTCTTCAATAATGGGAAGTATGTACGCCACTGTATCTGATCAGGCAACACAATCTACCTTCGGGGTCTATTCAGTGAAATTTATTCATGTTGTTGAGGCTCTTCTGATGAAGTCGCTTCTCCTTCGTCTTCTTAATCTTATTCTTCTTCACCTGGTGGTGGTTACTGAACTATCTGGGATTCAGTAGGGGTCTTTTCTACCTCCTTCTCCAACACGCCTTTGTTGGCATCGCCATCTTATTTGGGAATTTCATTCGGAAAGCTATTCAACAACTTTCCTTCATCGAAGGTCACATCTCTGTAACCCGTTACACAACCAGAAAGACAAGGAAATACGGATTTCTTTGCTCTAGGGTCAAGTTTACTTTCTTTCACATGATAATCGGCATGACTACTGTAGATGGTGCTTCCCAAACAGACAGATCAAAGCCACGTGGCGGTCATCCATCACACCTAGCTGTTCTCCATACACATCGAATCGCTACCCATGCTTATCCACTTGGGGGCTGCGAGACAGGGACCTCGCGTACCAACCACACGAGACTTGTAGGGAATTAGTGGTTTGGAGACTAGAGTAAGGTCCGTCGCGTGCGAACGACAACCAAGCTCACGCGCGACCCCTTGTAACTGCTTTGAGAGACTTAATGACCATGTCCTATAAACCCGGTCGATCTCATAACGGTCTGCAGTATCTGCGGACAGGTGCGTAACGCTCCCTATATATACGGTTGAACGTGCCGTTATGGGTCTACCATTAAGCCGCCATTTATGGTGCATTAACCCCCACAATGGTCACTTCCCCACTATATATAGGAAGGTTAGACCTCCATGGCAAGGGTTAAGTTCTGAATTTCTACTTCTAAGCTCTCTTACGATCATTAAGCTCTCTCTCTCTCTCTCTCTCTCTCTCTCTCTTCCAGTTACCTTTACTTACTCTCTCCCTACTCACACCCTTCATCTCCCTGTGTGTTCTGGATCTTATCTCCTACTTGAGGTGTACACTTGGACCTATCCCAAGGATTTCCTTGTGCACAATTTGGTGAACCCTACGTGAATCCATCCACCTTCAGAGCTTCAACCAATCAACTTGGAAGCTATGTCTCTAGAGGGTAACCTTCATGATAGTGACCAATCTCCCTTGAGGGAAGAAACCCCAAGAGAGGAGGTTCCCAACACAAACACCAACACCTAGACAACTACTGTGAATAGTCTCTCTGCGGAGACACTACATGCCACGATCCAAATCCATGCCAAGGCCATGAAGCTCAGTCCGTCCAGATCGCCCAGAGTATGACGCTTCTGGGAGGGCTTGTCCAGAATACTGCTCAGGGGACTTCAGCCCCACCACTAGCAACTCAGCTGCCTCCACCAGGGGTAGCCACCACCTCTATGGTGCGCACGCCTACCCCACCAAACCCGCAATCTTCTCTTCCAAATGGCCCTACACCTCAGGCACTAGGGCTCCAATCAGGCTCGCCTCTGGTATCTGCTAGGAATCCTCCGCCTTACCCTGCGTAGCCTCCAAACGCGAATGGATCCCCAGGGAGTTATGCACTCACACCTCCACCTCCCTATGATCCATATATACCCTACATTCTGGGTTTTGCTACGCACCATCATCAACACCTGGGGGACGTACGCCTGCCAATGTCGCGGCCCTAGAGAAACGATTGGACAGCATCATTGCCAGCCAGAGATTTGCAGACACTTTCATCCCGAAAGTTGATAACACACCTCCCATTCCACGAGACATTTATCTGATGCCCAATCCTGCTGGGTAAAAAGTACCCAAATGGGAAAAGTTTGATGAAGCCGGCAGAAATGCGCATTAGCATGTGATGAGGTTCGTCGACCTGAATGGACCACATGGAGTAGATACTAGGCTACTAATGCGCGAATTCCCCAAATCACTGGGGACTGTCGCGTACAAGTGGTACAGGACCCTCGAAGCAGGATCTGTCAAAACATGGGAAGACATGGTGAAGAAATTCTACATCAAATTCTTTCAAGTTGAGGAGAAGGTCACCGCCATCCATCTCTCCCGCATGTACCAGAAGCACGATGAAGAGGGAATCACCTTCATTGAGAAGTTTAGAGCCAAGTCCTTAGAATGCATTGTTGGGTTTTGACGTAGGTAACGCAGCGGAATAACAAAAATTTAATCCTACTCAAAGCCCACCAAGGATCACAGGAAGAGACATCATAACATGATTAAGGTCATAGAAGATGTGTACCTTTTGATTTGTGAGATCACACGAAGAATGATATCCTCGTCTCTACGGTTGATCCACGTCTAGAGGTGAGATCTAGATTCTTCCTTCAATCAAGTGCTAGCTTGAACCTTGGAGGAAGAGGGATGAAGATCAAAGCAACAAATCACCAAGGCACAAAGGAGGGGGGCGGCCCTCTCCTTGCCGTCGGGTAGAGGGGCGGACGGGAGGGCTAGGGTTTCGGCCCTAGCTCTTTTGTCTTGCTCTCTCTTTTTCTCTCTCCCACTCTTTATGTGTTATGTCTAATAATAACTCATGTAGTGGGAAGGAAGCTAGAGCCTCCTTTATATACTCCAACAACTCCTTGTTGTTTCCATAAAAGAGTTTTCTTGTTCTAGTAGGACTAGAACTATTCCCTTCCTTGCAAATTAGTCCTACTAAGTTTGCAAGGTGTTGCACAATGATCCTTCTATTAATTAATCCATATTAATTAATCCCAAATCTAGCTCTACTCTATTTGACGTGTGACCCCATAGGTTTCTATATAGTTGGTAGTAACTATTACTAACATGGAGCGGTGTCTAGCAACACATCCATGCTACCCAACCAATAGAAATAGTCAGTGATCCCGACAAAACCTTTGTGCCCAATATGTCATATTGAATTATCCCTTTGTCTCCATATCCGGATTGGACACGAGACATAAATAGTCACACTCGTATATCCAATCCATAGTTCCTCGATCCTGGGAATACGCTTATGCTTGCAGATAACATTAATATCTCTATATTAATTTATCTGAGTCTGGCCAGACATTCAATAAGCCTCATCCCTCGAGTGGCCGTGGATATTTACCCCCATTATGTGGGAGGGACAAATCCTATCTACATCACTACGATCTCTAAGCTTGCTTCCTATTACGCCCGATAGCCACCTTTATGATTACCCAGTTACGGTGTAACGTTTGATAACATCAAAGCGCAATATTTCACAACTAGAGTATCTAGTGACTTCAAGTCCAAGGATTGCAATAATATTAGCACTACGAAAAGCGATTGTGACTTCACATAATCTAATGTATCCTTTTCTTCGTGGGTCAATCCAGTATGCCATTACTCCTAATGCATACCCATATGTTAGACTTGATATCTCCATATCAATCTACCCACATACTAGTCTATATTTGATTGTCCTATTAATCAATATAATGGACTAGGGATATTTAAGATAAATAACACAATTTATCTAAGGACTTCATTATATTAAATATCTCCATAAATAATAAATGAATATTCTAGCCAAAAACATTGTTCATACTAAATCTACGATTGCCTCTAGGGCATCTATTCCAACATGCATCGACGACGTCTTGAAGAGCCGCCTGGTGGAAATATGCCTACAAGGCATGCGCTACGAATACAAAGGTATGCTAATCAATTTGAATATTCTTACCTTTTCAAAGTTGATTGACTGCACCAGGAACATTGAGCCACTGGTGGAGAAGATGAAAAAGAAGTATACCAGTGAACGCGCGCCCGCAAGCTCTGGCTTCAAGGTCGGAAGGTTCAATTAAAAGAGTGGGCGAGATGTTGATGTACATGTAGTGTCCTCCCCCCACAAGCAACAACGACCTGCCCCTAGAGAGGCACCACCATTGCCATGCTAGGTGGAGGACGCGGTAACCCTTTATAAGAATTAGCGGAAGGACGGGATTTTACCAGCATTGGAGCACAAGCCCCATGGAGAGCAACTGCGAGATCCTCGATGGTGCGAATGCCATGGGAAATTCATGCACCCGAAGAGGGAATGCAAATAGATCAGATGGCTGGTGGACAAAAAGTCAAGGAAGGGCAGTTGGTTGTCGATGAACCAGCTAAGGATGTGCGCAGCAATCCCTTGCCATCCCACGAGCAAAAGGAACCTAAGGGAAAGGAGATATCCATGATTTTGATCATGGACCTTGAAGAATTCGCAGACGCAGGAGTCCCATTAATTGCTGAAATATGCGAATATGAAGACTATGGCATGGACACAGAAGATTCGCGCGCTGAGCGGATGTATGGTTCCAATAAGTTTGAGAAGTTCTTTAACGACATGAATTTATCAAGCAAATGCAGACACGAGATGATAAAGGCCATTTTAAGAGTGACATAAGACTATGGAGAGGAGCTTGTCGTCTCTAAAGGCAGAGTTATCAGGGTCACGCAATCAGGCGGCCTAGTTATGACGTTCGTTGAGTCGGATAGAAAGGCGGACGTGAACCACCAGAGGCCATTGTATGTGACTTCCGTTATCAATGGAATTGAGTTCAAACGAGCTTTTGTCGATGGAGGAGCAGCAGTGAATGTGATTCCACTCAACACTCTAGAGCTAGCTGGAATCCCAAAAAACAAGATTGTCTGGAAGCTGTCACCGTTGATGGTTTTTGGGAGTGACTCCAGAATGACTGTTGGATGGATTCGGCTGGGAATCTAGATTGGTCAGATCAAATGTTTGGCCAAGTTCCATGTAATCGATGCCAAAACCACCTATCACATGATCATTGGACGAGCATGGATCCAGTACTTCGATGCTGTGCCTTCCACCACTCATCAAGTAATGAAGGCCATTTGGAGAGACAGAGTGGTCGCCATACCGGCCTCAGTAATTCCATTCAATTTGGAGGAGGCACACTTGTCTGAAGCTGTCTGGTTCACGGAGATGGAAGATGAAGCTACTCCATCCCCGTTTAAGCGAACTCGCTTACCCAAATGGGAGGAAATCAAGGACCAGTAACCAGCTGGGGTGATGGTGATGCGAGAATCGCTAAAGGATAAGCATCCCGCGCGAGAGAAGCTCCCAAAATAACTTACAACAAGAATAACGTCTACACCCTGAAGAGGTCTGTCGAGCATGAAAACAAGGGAAAGCAGGTAGGTAGCTTATATTCTAATGGAAAGAAGTGTTATCGCATCTGAAGGCGCGCGGGGTCATCTTCGACCCATCCCATTGAAGGTGACCCTGAGTAAATTTGCGAGCTGACAGAAGCTCTAGACAAAGATAAGGGAAAGACACTGCTTGAGGAATTGAAGGAGGCCCCTGAATGCATGGAGGACCGCCCGAAACCTCAGAAATAAGAACTGAAAGAATTCTTACTGAGCCCAACTGAAGAAAAGAAGAGGCCGATCTTCTTAAGTGCAGATCTTAGAAATGAGGAGGAGCAAGCGTTTCTCAATTTGCTAAAGGATTATAGGGATGTTTTTGCGTGGGACTATGACGAAATGCCGGGGCTAGACCATGCGATTACTATGCACAGAGTGGATGTAATTCCAGGGTCGAAACCGGTAAAAGAAAGTGCGAGAAACTTCCGACCAGAGATCAACGTCAAGATAAAGGTGGAAATTGTCAAGTTGCTAAAAGCAAAATTCATCGAGCCTAACCATCATCCCACCTTGATTTCCAACATTGTGCTTGTATTGAAAACTAATGGGAGCCATCGCTTATGTGTCGACTTCAGAGACCTGAACAAGTTCTGCCCAAAGGACGACTTCCCTTTGCCAAACATAGATCTTTTGATCGACCCTACCGCGGGACATGAGATGTTTAGCTTCATGGATGGAATTAGCGGCTAGAACAAGATCAAAATGGACCCATAAGACGCAAAGAAAACGGCGTTCATCCGCCCATAGGGGTCTTCAACTACCCAATAATGCCGTTTGGTCTAAAGAATGCAGGCGCTACTTATCAACGCGCAACGATGGCACTATTCCATGACATGATGCATCAGGAGGTCGAGTTATATGTGGACGATTTGGTGGTCAAGTCAAGGAAGAAGGAGGGCTATTTAAAAGACTTGAGGAAGGTCTTCGAGAGTTGTCGAGCTTTTCAGCTAAGATGAACCTATGAAGTGCGCGTTTGGGGTAATGTCAGGAAAATTCTTGGGCTGCGTAATTCACCGGCACGGGATTGAGCCTGACCCTGCGAAGATCTCGGTAATCACCAGCTTACCTATGCCCCAGTCTTAGAGTACCTTGAAGACATTTCTGGGGAAGCTGTCGTATCTAAGGAGATCATACCAGCTATTTCAGAGCTAACCTTTTGTTTTGGCAATTTGCTAAAAAAGAACGCGACGTTCTTATGGACGGAGGAGCATTAGGCTGCATTCGAAAGTTGAAGAAACTATTAGCATATCTGAGAGTTATGATCGCACCTCAACTGGGATCGCCTTTGCTACTATGCCTAACTTCAACAAAGAAATCCATTGGAGCGTTGCTGGCTCAGGAGTTTGAGGGACAAGAAAGGACTGTGCACTACATCTCGCGTATGATCTAGTCAGCCGAATCCAGGTACACGGATATCAAACGCCACTGCCTAGCTTTATTTTCGCTATTGAAAAGTTAAAGCACTATTTCGCTTCCCACAAAGTTGTCAATATATCCAAGAACGATCCTATACATCATCTGTTGGGAAACTCGCCTCCTTGTGGGAGACTGACAAAATGGTATATGACCTTTTCCCTGTATGACATAGTCTGTGCGCGACCAAAGGCCATCAAATCCCAAGCACTGGCAGACTTGTTGGCTCAGTTCCAGGATGAAAATTTTGAGCTCTTAGCAGAGGAGGAACTCGAGGGGCTTGAAATATACGCGATCAGCCACCATCATTGGAAGCTGCATTTTGATGGATCATCAACAAGGTCCGAGGGCGGAATCGGAGTCGTGTTGATCAAGCCTGATCAGGAGGTCATTCAGATGTCGACCAAGCTAGACTTTGCGGTGACCAACAATGAGGCTGAATACGAAGCTCTGATCGCGAGATTGCTTGCAGCAAGGCCTTGGAGGTTCAGAATCTCGTTGTAATGGGAGATTCTAAGCTAATAGTAAAACAAGCTTCAGGGAAGCACGCATTGAAGGAGATTAACTTGCTAAAACAGAGATCAATCGTGCAAAAGCTAGTTCAGAGGTTCGATTCTGTCAAGTATGAGCACACTCCCAAATTTGATAATCGATATGCGGATGCACTAGCTACCTTGGGGTCGAAGATCAGCTCTGATAAATGCCCGAAAAAGATCACGATTGAGGTTAAGATAATTCCGAATTGTGCGAAGAGGAGTCTGAAGAAACAGATTGGAAAAAGCCCATCATGGGCGCGATAGCTAAAGGAACGAGCAAGGAAAGCTGGGTTTCCACAAAAGGGTTTTGCATACATGATAGTCTGTTGTACTACAAAGTCCCCGGGGGAATTCTAATGTTGAGCGTGAAAGAGGAAGAAGGTCGAGAAGTCTTGGAGAAAATCCATCAACACTCGTGCGGAGAAAACGAGATTTCCATATAACGAAAGGCACAAAGATGTGGAATTCACTAGCCACATATGGCATACTTTGCTGCTATAATACAAAGCAACTGCGAAAAATACGCACTGATAAAAGACTCCCTAGAGGTCGCTGCAATTGAAGATGAGGATTGGCGGAAACCTATATTTGATTAACTAAAATATGGAACTATGCCAAGTGACAGAAGGGAGGGTGACAAGCTTAAGAGGAAGGCAGCTCGGTACGTCCTACAAGAAAATTTACTTTGGCGAAAACGACACAAAGATAACTTACTCAGGTGTCTAAACGGTCAAGAAATCCAAGAGGTCATGGGAATGTCTCTTCAAGTGGAACACCAAGGAGGTGCAAAGTTGTGCAGGAAACTCTTAACTGTTGGGTACTTTTGGCCAACCCTGGAGGCTGATTGTCGCGCGAAGGTAAGGAGATGCCAACAATGCCAATTCCATGGCAACCTAGTTCATGCCCCAACTGTCGATTTGCAGGTGTAAAGGACTCCCTGGCCATTTCACACTTGGTCCTTGGACTTCATCGGCCCCATATGACCTCCATCGCGTGGGAACCAATTCATTCTTACTGGAACAGAACAACTCACCAAATGGGTTGAGGCGGTCCCGCTCAAGACAACAAATGCATTGAACGTGGTCAAATTCATACAGGAGAACATTATCCATCGCTTTGGGATTCCCAACATTATTCTGTCCGACAATGGAACTCCCTTCGTCAACCGAAAGGTATCCGCGAAACTAATGGAGTACAATTTAAGGCAGGTGTGTTTGACGCCTTACTATCCGAAAGGGAATGGACAAGCGGAGGACACAAACAAAACGCTGCTCAGAATCCTGAGTAAGATGGTCGCGGATGATCATAATTGGGTACGGAAATTTGGGCATATCGCACATCATCAAGGACTCCTACAGGGACTTCTCTGTTTTTACTATGCTATGGGGCCGAAGTAGTAGTCCCTACTGAAGTCAAGGTCTCGGCGCGACTGGCTTTTAGTTCCTTGTATGAAAACGAGGGCGACCATGACCTCATTCTGCTCGAAGAGAGGGGCGAAATGGCTAAAAGGTAAAACAATAAGTACAAGGAGAGGATCTCGCGGGCCTAAAATAAGACCGTTCAGCATCGGGACTTCGCAGTAGGAGATCTGGTCCTACGAGCTTCCGACCATTGCATGCGCGAAGCGGCTCACCCAAGTTTGCTGCCAACTGTGAAGGACCTTTTGAAGTCAAGGAAGTCTTTGATAGTGGCTATTGCAATATTTTACGTTTCCACGGGACTGCCACTACTCTCGCCCCGATCAACATGCGATGGCTAAAGAAGTACTATCCCTAACCTTCTCTTTTGCCATACATTCGCATTGTATATTTTGTTATATACTCCCATATGAGGATTCAATTAATGATAATAACTATCTCATATGAGAGCTCTTTTATCAATTGCTGGATTCATTTATTTATTTTCCTTGCTAAAAGACTGATAGTTGATCATCTTGCAAATCCAAAAGACTATCTGTCTAGATAGCAGCAAAACGTGAACGTAAGCCTATCTACTTTGATAGCAGTAATGAATTTTAAGCCTATCTGTTTAGATAGCAATCAAATGCGATTTAAAAGCCTATCTGTTTAGATAGCAGCACAAATGCATTCTAAAGCCTACCTGTCTAGATAGCAACCAAACACGATTTTACGTCTATCTATTTGATAGTGCCGTTACGCTAAGAAACACCATCTTGATCATAAATCATAGCTGCTATACGCCATACTTTCAAAGCATGAGTCTATCAATTATGTTTTCAAAAATAGAACTCGGTGTTCATAAAGCGAAAGCGAAAGCAAAAGGCACTTTTATATAAGCAAAAACTTGGAAACAGAAGCCATACATCAAAAGCGTTCTCAAAGAACATCCAAGACTTCTACATAGAACCTACAAACTACATAAACAACTACGGTCGATTCGTCGTCATCATAGATGTCCTCGATCAAAATAGGGCTCTTGTTGATGCCCCTGACATGGTGAGATGCTAGATGAACTTCAAACGACAGAAGCTGCTGATGTGAAGAACAAAAGCTGATTGTGCATAAGAAAGATACACTCCAATCACAACTCTATGGTTCAGGCTCTAGTTGCAGAGTGACTTCCGTCGAAATACTTTCAGGAAGGGTTCCTCAAACATGACTAGGGAAAATACATCTCCACTGTGATAAGTGGATTTATACCACCAGTCTTGGGAAAGCTTGGGTGAGTCAATGATCTCCTCCGTGGATTTCTTGGGAACCATTTCCATAACACAACAGACACATAAAGAATAACAGATCCAGAGCCGGTACGAGTCATAAAATGGTGAAGAAAAAAAACTCAGAGGAGGTGGCATGACTATCTAGTCCTTGTTTTGAATCTGAAAAGAAGGAAAAATATTCTCTCTCAATCGCAAACCCAAAGGGGTGGCAATGGTGAAAAGTAAGAGACCAACAGCAGAAAGGGGTTTATATAGGACCCAGAGAAGGAGACTCTTCAGTTCCTGGTGAGTCAGCAATATCTCGAGAACAGACAATAATCAGTGACCCTATTAAAGGCTACGACGCTACAGCAGCCCTAGGCAATGATGAAAACTTGGTTTACTGTGCAAAGGGCATACCTTATTTAAGGCTACAAGGGTACAACAACTTTAGGAAATAATGGCGGCTTATGGGGACTAGGGTGTTTCAAGCATTAAATTATTCAGAGTTCAAAAAAAGAATTGCGCGAAGAATACTTAATGGGTTTTCAACACAACAGCAAACGTGTGTGATTCCGGGCAACTTTGGCAACAACATGCGAGCATAAACCTATCTGCTTAGATAGCAACACCAAAGGCCCTCCTACTTCAAAAGCAGAATACGCAAGTGTAAGCCTATCTGTCCCAATAGGAATAATGCGTGAGCATAAGCCTATCTGTCTAGATAGCAATACTTTAGTTAAGCCCATTCATGAATAATGGCAAAGCCTAAGCAATTTACTTGCTAGCATTGACATGCTGATAAAACAGCAGTCAAGAACAAAATTCAAAAACAACAAAGCAATGTTCATAATGCGCGAAGGAGGACGCGCAAAAATAGGGGCAAAAGATAGTTCAAAGGATCCAAAAACTCGCGGCCATAAAAGGCGCAAAAAGATTACACCACAAGATAGTTCAAAAGAGCAACTATTGCAGTACTAAGCTACTGATATGCGAACAAGTCTTTCAGAAGGTAATCTTTGGCTAATAGCTTAATGCAATTGGCAGCTAGTTAATCTAACCAATCCTTGTTGCTCATATGATGCTTAGCAGCTGCCTCAAACTCTTTGATAGCTTTCTCAAGCACCTCCTTACGTGCCTTAAGGGCATCCTTCTCCTTACCATAGTTAAAGTATACATACCTGAGTTGTGCAGAATTGTTGATCCTAGTTAACCTCTCCACGAGGAAATCCAAGTCCAATTTCCCTGTCGCGATTTGTTGAAGGCTATTCGTGCTTGAAAGAAGACTTTTTGCACTGACAATTGAGGTGCTTGATGGATTCTTCTTGTGTTCTCTCTCTAAGAGAGCAGTCATCTCCTTGAGAAGAAGTCCTCTATCTCCAGGTGCTAGTTCCAGAACTCTTGCAAAAGTAATTGGATACTATATGCGCACCTTCATAAGCCACTCAAGGCAAGCCTGATCAATACCTGCACATGCGAAGAGGAAAGCAAGAAATTTAGTAAAAGTATAAATCCATGTCACGTGCTCTAGAAGGATAATTGTCTTATCAGTTCGTCAAACGATCTGCTGGAGCGAGGCAATAGGAGCTGCTGCTTGATTACCATAGAAGAGGCTGTTGCATCTAACCTTTGGTCTGCTAAAGCTTCATGCGAGAGATACTCTGCAGGAATGACATAGTTTCTTTCAGAAATAACTGGCTCGACAACTTGCGAGGCCCACCTCCCATGGATTTTGAGCAAAAAGCGCATCTACGTCAAAGCTAGAGGAGTCAACAACCATGTTAGAAAGTGAAAAATTCTCACTTGGACACTCTAAGTATGCAACACATCTTGAGGTATCTCGTACAATGGGAGAGGTCCTTGCTGGCCCCTTAGTCACGGCTGCAGGAGTACTGGTCTTGGAAGTCGCGTCATGATGAGGTTCAAACATAACTACATCTTCATTCCCTTCTCTCGCCTTGTTTAGACTTGGTGCAGACTCCGGTGCTTCTGGCACACTTTCGCGTGCGACGTCAAGTTGCACCCCTGGAGTTGCAACAATATTGGCATCAAGAGCGGGTGCTTGAACATCTGTCATAACACGTTCAGGTGCGATGTTATCGACATCAGACTCAAGTTCAATCTCTCCTTGGTTGGTTGCCACATCTGCAGTCAAAGTACTTGAAATCCCCGCCTCATCAGCAAGCTCAACTCGCCAAGCCGTTTCATGGGGAGTCTCTGTTGACAAAGCAATTGCAAGAAAAACAACCCTTGGGGAAGCTTCTTTCTCCCTTTCTCCAGCACTGTGTTCTTTCTCTTGCTAAAGTCCCTCCTCCGCTTCCTCTTGTTCCATGATGAATTCAAGACACTCACTCTCAATATCTATCACTTAGGTGCTGGCCTCTGGCGGCACGATTGCTACTTCTTCAGCAATGGGTCCTTGAGGCGCGATTGTAGGCTCTTGGGTGCTAAGTCCGTGAGGCACGACTGCAGCGTCTTCCATTTCCTTGTCCCCGAGGTTGGTCTCGATGATAGAAGGAGGTACGCTAACAATGGCGTTACGAAGCAATGGCTCTGCATATTCTACAACATAAAGGTTCACAGTCAATTCCAACCTAAAAATCAATTATAATAAAAAAGGGGGACGAAGGGTTGTGGCGACAAGACCCACTTTTCTCGCTCTCATGTGGAGTATCTGCGCAGAGATTACCGTCAGTTCCTTTGGATTTATAATGACCTGAAGTATGTCGTTAATCTTTATTAAGGCGCGAGGGTAATATAAAGCATCATGATGCTAAGGAGGTGGATATACCTGAGGATTCCCCAAACTGATCCCTTAACCATCTGCTTATATCATATCTAGATACACCATGGTATATTGCGCCCAAGATAAGTTTGTGATGTCACAAAGCAAATTTAAATATCGTACCTTCTTCGTCCTCATCGCCAGTAAGGTCATGGAAGGCTATCCGTGATTTTTGCATCTGGGCAACGGTTGAACGAGTTTGAACTATGGACGGGAGCGAAACAAGCCCTTTAGGAGGTCCTCGTTCTTCGACACTTTTTTGCAAAACCTCTTGGAGTTGCTTGTCTTCTTCTTCCTTCTCTCTTCTCTGTCTTTCTTCAGCCATGGTCTTGAATTCTTCGTTTGCTTCTTCCTCAGTCATGACTAACGTTTCTCTCATCTCCTCCCCATCAGAAATATCGCTGCCTATAGGAAAGTGAAAGTAATGAACCAGGGGCCTGTCGACAAGGACTTCGTAATGAAAGGGGGGGAGGGGAGAAAGAGGTCAGATCATTACCTCTCCTTCTAATAAACTTTGACTTAGAAACAGTCTGCTTGGCAGAAAGGGTCTTCTTAGCTGGAGCAGCTGTCTCCTGGGTAGTAGTTTCACTTCAAGGACGCTTTGATTGATGAGTGGTTGCGCCACTAGCTTCGGACTCATCAGCAGTGCTCTTCCTCACGGAAGTCTTGCTAATTGAAGCTAGATAGGCCTCTAGTGCATCGGAGACCAACTGTTGGACTTCAGGGGTCACGCCGGAGTAATACAGATGTCAGGCGCGGGCGCCTTCCTCGCTCCCAGATGATCCATAAAGCTTACACTGTGATCCCAGGACGCGAAGCGCCTCAGAAAACACTGTCATCAAGAGGGGCAAGTTAAGAGTAATACATATATATAAGAATAAAGGAATGTGCGCGGACATACCTATTTGAAGTCATCCACATATTTGACCTTTTCTATGAAGAATTTTAGCTTAACAACGTCAGTCTTCTCATCAAGAATCAGTTGTGCACACAGATGATGATCCTTGGCCAATAGAGAGTAGAAGCCATATTGGGAATCATCCCGACAACGGTTTGTCTTGAAGGGATATTCTTTTGTTAGAAGCGCAGGTGCCTTGCTGGGTTGAAGTTAGGCCTGAGGCTTGATAATACGGCGAGTTTGGAAATTCTAGAAGTCGACCCAACCAGGAGTATTCGGCCCTTTTCTGTTGCGCGAAGGCTCAGTCAAGGGAAGCTCAAAAATTAGTAGGGCGATACTCTTCTCATGTATCACCCCATCATAGCAGCCTTTGACAATGGAGTCGGGGGCAGGTGAGACGGCATCATAGACAAATTGGGGGCTCACACGGATGGGATCATAGAAAACAATGATCCGTTCGTAGCTAGGGGTTTCAGAACCTGGCACGTACTAAGGCAGAGCAGGCAGATACCCCCTTCGAACCCATTTAACGAACCTCCCATAGATCCAATATCCTTCAATTATGTGCTTAGATCCGAACTCGGTGACCTCCTAGGGGTAAAAACCTTCCAAGAAAATTATGTTTTCCAATCGGGTAACATAGGGCCTTGGTTCGAAGTAGCGGATGTTGTCGCATATCAGATCAAAGGTGCGTTGAGGAGCTCTGGTCTTGTACCAACGCCAAGCTCGAGGACATAAGGCGCGTTCCATAATTCCACACCGACAGGGATCGGAGCATACACAGCCACCTTTCCAATGCCCACATAGACAGGAACACAGTATTGACGAAGGAGACAACATCAACCCTGCCCTAAGACTGCTCAACGTGCATCGCGGCTAAGTCCAGACGATGATACAACGTGCCTAAGACAAGGGTTCCTAGAGCTACCTTCTGTTTAAGCGCCAGTTTAACAGCGATTGCGAGTATGTGGGTGAAGACTCCGTCGCAAAGGGACCCGTCTATCAAGTAGCGTGACTGCCACACGCAAAGAAATCCACATAGGGTAAAGGCGGAGCCTTTCTCGTCGACACCGATGATGGCCGCTGGATTTTGCTCTCGCCATTATCGAGCTACATTTAGTTTGAAAAATTCCATGAAAAATTACATCACCCACTTTGACCAAATATTCTTCGCGCTGGAAGCCACGGGCACATAGGACTCGCAACGCTTGGTCGCGTTTCGCTTCCATCTCGAAGCAGCCTTCTTCATATCCTCTATGAGATCTTCATTTGTTCAAACAGACGAAGTTCTTCCGGCGAAGTCAGAGGAGCCAAGGGGTGGACACTCCCTATACTCGGAAGATGGAACAAAGCCTCTATATCTTCCAGAGTAGGCGCGACTTCAAAATAGTTGAAATAGAAGGTATGGGTCTTCTTGGAATATCTGAAGAATATGGTCTGTGACATGACATGGTCGACCCTAACACTGAGGCCTTTCATCGCGCGAACGGCATGGAAAATATTGGCCCGCTTCAGTTCCTTCTCGTAGTTGTCCAGGATGAACTCCGTCCACTCCTACATCCCGTCGAGTCCCTCCATGAAGGCCTGGGGAAGGGCATCAGTAAATGCATACAGACCGACTTCGAGCCCGAGCCGTTGTACGTCTTGGGTACTGGCCACGTCCCAGTCGGAATTCTCCGATTCGGGAACCAGTTGAAGAGCGTCCTATACTAGAGACGCTTGGAGTGTGGTGGCCTTGATAGTGGCCATCAAGAAATCATCTGAACCCAGGTATGTGGCTTTGCACCAAAGGTCCCTGGGGAGTTCAGGTAGCTTGACAACCTCTTTCTGTGATTTCTTGGGAGCCATTTTTGCAGAAACAGGTACCAAGACTATGATGAAGAATGAATAAGAATATCAAAGTGGGTTGCATGCGAAAAAGAAGGGGGATAAGAGTATCTGCCAGTCTAATTTCAAAATCAATTCACAATTGAAAGGGGAAAAATCACTAACCTTGTTGACGAGGTCTGAGGGCCTGAATTTCTTAGGATACTCTGTCGAGAAGTTGATCAAAGGTCTCTTCCTCAAGAATCTTTCTCTGGCTCATAAAATTTGAGTCTCAATGACGGCAGAAAATAACTAATTGAATAAGGTGAGGGTTTAAGAGACAGAAGAGTAGCGACAGCCGACGTCTGTTGAGTCAGCAACGCTTCAATAACCAGCGAAATTGGTGACCAATCAAATCATTCTGAGTTATTCTTACCTTGAAAATCGGTGAAAATATGTGGGTGGCTTCTGTTTAACTTCGCAATGACCACGCTTCATCAAATACTATACGGCGTCCTCAAACCCTACGCAATCATGGCTATGCCTGGGGGCTAGAGATTTGATTTTTTTTTCAAATTAGAAGGAGGATCCACGTGGGGACCACGCACGACTGGTTTTACGCGACTACAAAGCAAACGCGCACGTGACATTCGCGCAAAAGGGGGATAATGTAGATGGTGCATCCCAGACAGACAGATCAGAGCCACTTAGCGGTCATCCAGTACACCTAGATGTGCTCCATACACATCGGATTTCTACCCATGCTTATCCACTTGGGGGCTGCGAGACAGGGCCCTCGCGTACCAACCACACGGGACTTGTAGGGACTTAGTGGTTTGGAGGCTAGAGTAAGGTCCGTCACGCGCGAACGACAACCAAGATCGCGCGCGACCCCTTGTAACTGCTTTGAGAGACTTAATGACCACGTCCTATAAACCGGATCGATCTCATAACGGTCTACAGTATCTGCGGACAGGTGCGTAACACTCCCTATATATACGGTTGAACGTGCCGTTACGGGTCTACCATTAAGCCGCCATTTATGGTGCATTAACCCCCAAAACGGTCACTTCCCCACTATATATAGAATGTTAGCCCTCCATGGCAAGGGTTCAGTTCCAAATTTCTATTTCTAAGCTCTTTTACCATCATTAAGCTGTCTCTCTCTCTCTCTCTCTTGTAGTTACCTTTGCTTACTCTCTCCCTACACACCCTTCATCTCCCTGTGTGTTCTTGATCTTATCTCCTACTTGAGGAGTACACTTGGATCTCTCCCAAGGATTTACTTGTACACAGCTATGATAATGAGTAGCAGGTTTTCCAGTTCATACCTCAATTGGTGTCCTACCCTTCAGCGTTGCTGAGGGTTACCGATTCATATGATGACTTGCAAATGTGACAGCTTCGGCCCAGAAAATCTTGCTCAAATCTGAGATAGATAGCATGCAATCTAACTTTCTCGAGCGAGAATCTGATCATTCTCTCCACCAGGCCATTATGTTGCAGAGTCTTCCTCACGGTGAAGTGCCTCTTGATTCCTCCACCTTGAGAAAGCTTCAAGAAAGGATCACATGTGTACTAGCCACCATTATCTGATCTCAAGGACTTTATCTTTCTACTTGTCTGAGTCTCCACCCTCTTTTTCCATTTCGAGAAAATAGGGAACACATCATTCTTGTGCTTCATTGTGTATACCCTGAATCTTAAGGAGAAGTCATCAACGAAAGTAACGAACCAATGCATACCTCCCAAACAAGCATTTACTATGGGACCCCATACGTCTGAATGCACGTAATCAAGGATTCCTCACGTCTCATGAACTGTAGCTCCAAACTTCACTTTGGTATGCTTCCCCAATACATAATGTTCGCAAAATTCAATTTCATAAGTCGCATCTTTCATGAGACCTTTCTTTTCCAGTCCTTGAATCGCCATCTCGCTGGCATGACCGAATCTCATGCGCCAAATTCTCGTCGTCTCTGGAGCTCCATCAGCTGTAGGTGCTACTCAACAAATCCTAGTCTTCCCTTGTAAGTAATACAGGTTTCTCTGTCGAATGCCCTTGAGAAAAATTAGGGAACCCTTTGAGATCTTCATTTCACTGCATTCGATTGTAATTTTGAATCCATTGGAGTCCAAAGAACCAGCAAAAATCAAATTCTTCTTCAGTTCAGGCACATACCACACATTGGACAGTATTCGGATGGTACCTTCGTGTAGCTTCAGCTAGATTAAACCTATTCGTTTCTTCTCGCAGGCTTGATAATTACCCATCAGCACCGTGCCACCGGTAACAATTTCCAAACGTGTAAACATGTTCTTGTAGGGGGGGAACATATGGTATGTGTTGGAATATTCCCTTGAGGAAATCTATTTATCGTGACATTTATATGGACTTACTATTCATTGTGTTATCGATATGGAAATATGTTAACATAAATGAAGTCCTTAGAATATAAATGATGCATTCTTAAATATCCTTAGTCGAATACTACAGTTAATTAGGACAACTTTATTGCATCGATACTAGGATGAGGGTAGATTGATATGGGGATATCAAGTCAAACACATGGGTACGCATTAGGAGTAATAGCGTACTATATTGAACCACCATGAGAAAGCTACGTGGGATTTATGAGAGTGTCACAAGTGCTTCTCATAGTGACAATGGTGTTGTTATCCTTAGACTTGAAGTCACTACATTCTCCAGATGTGAATTATAATGTTTTGATGTCGTCAGACGTGACGCCGTAACATGGTGATTATAAAAATGATAATTGGACATGCTATGAAACATGCTGAGAAATGTGAGTGACGTAGACCTGATTTTTCCCTCCTACATAACGGGAGTAAATATCTGAAGGGGTGTACAGTAGGTAGAAATGAAGGATCGATACTCTAGAAGGGGGGGGGGCAGACTTTTGCTAAACTTTTCAAGAGTAGTAGTTTCAAAAGATTTGTAAAGAGATTCAAGGCCTTAAAAGGAGTTTCAAGCCCTTGGAATAAAAAATTTAGAGTAAACAGAAGAATAAGTCTATTTCAAGGCCGTGAAATGAGTTTCAAACCGTTCAAATGAAACTGTTTTAAATGCTACAAAAGTTCCAAGTTAGTATTAGAAAAGTAAATGCAAGAGACACAAGATATATAGAGTTCAGTCCACTTGGACCTACGTCTCTACCTCAGGGATCTTCTCCCTGTAGGATTTTCAACTCAATTCTTATTAATCAACAGCTAAGCCCTAGATCTCAAGCACAGAGAGAAGCCTTACTCTGTTACAGCTTGTGGTTCTCACGAACCTATCTAGTACCTGCTCTAGCTATCGGATTAACTAATAATTCTATTTTGTTCACCTTGAAAAATCCTTGAGAATGTAAACAGAAGTAGTATAAGAATGATAAATAAATAAAGTTCTGAGATGCAGAACACAGAGAGTGAGACTGCAATGAGAGTGCAGTGTTCTTCAAATGCTTGGATTGGGAAAGAATGATCTGCTTCTTTGTTGCTTGACAATCCTTGAATGTATTCATGTGTGTCTAGCTTTTGCCCGTTTTCCTCTCCTTTAAAAGCTTCAAAACTGAGCTCCTTATATATAGCTCATATGTTCTGCAAATCTTCAGGATCTTCATTAACCACCTTTCCTATTTTGTAGGCAACAACTTTGACTTCTCTAACAGTCTTCTCCAACGGATTGTTTCTCAGTATACTGATTTGATATTTTCATAATCATGTTGAGAAGCTGTTACAATCATTAGATTGATTACATAATCAAATCAAACCAGAATTTCCTTCCCTGCAAAGCTGAGGTATAGGAAATAAATCATGCAGAATAGGAAATAAACTTTCCCTGCAAAACTATGTCAAACATATGGATTATATAATGTTAAAAATGTCAAAATACTTTCTTTTTCATCATCAAGTAATACTAGATAATGCACATGGATTTAGGATTTCAAACATAACCAGAAACTCCCCTAAGTTTATGCATATAAGACTCAATCAGTTTCAAGGTTTTGAAAGCTGTTTCAAGGCCTTGAAATAGATTAGCTATTTCAAGTCTTTGAATCATTGAAACTGCATTGATCTTACAATCTTCCCCTTTATGAAAGACAAAACCAGTGTCTTCCAGTCTGTTTGATACTCTAATCGTGCAACAAATACTCATTAGCACATAGCAGAATTTATAAACACATAATGTCCAAAACATCTAACTTATTAAACTGAAAAAGCTAATAACAGCTAAGTGCGTAGATAATCCTATTTGACCAGGTCATCTAAACACCAAAAAATAAGAAATAAAACAACCTAATTTTCTCCCCCTTTTTGACTTTCATAAAAAAAAAGAATGAGAATATGTTGGATCAGTGTTTGGAAAAACTTAAAAAAATGTTATGGAAGAAATAAAATTTTCAAGGCTTTGGAAAAGAGTTCAAGGCCTTGAAAAGGAGAAGAAAGAGTAGGGAAGAGTTAAGGGGTCGTGTCTTCATCTCCTGGCTGCTCTGCATCTTCTTCCAGACTATCTTCCTCATCATCCTATTCTTCTTCTTGTTGAGCCACATCATCAAATTTTTCACCTTCTCCCTCAAACAAATCAATAGAAGTCACAATCTCTGGTACAATAGTCTTATTAAGTTTCTTCTTCTTGAGATCTATGAGCAGTGCACCTGAGTCAGGACTGTCTTCCTCTTGATCTTCATCCATTTTATCAACTTCTACCTGTTTGCCCTTACCTTTGTCTTGAGCAACTATTTCCTGAGTTGAATGTTCACTGCGTGGATCCTTTGCTGATTCAGCCTTCTTGGTACTCTTCTCAACTTGAGACACTTCCTCAACCACATCAAACACTGTCGTACTCCTGAACATGTTTTCAACCATGTACTTCACCTGTTTGAGATCAGTGTCAAACCCATGCTGATTTTCCTTTACCTCATCAATATCCATCTAAAGTTCTTTCAACAACTGGAGGGTCAAGGAGTTGTCTTGAGACTGAGAGGTTTGGCTAGAAGTGGGAGTCATAGATTTTGGGTTGAGGAACTTCTTGGAACCGAACTCTTCCTCTGTCAAATCAGAGTATAGCTTCCAAACTTGAGCACTGGTTTTCACCACACCAATCTTCTCAAAAGCCTTCTCATTGAGCATACCGAAACCAGTAGTCATTGATTCTTCCCTATAAGTTGGAATTTCAAAGTGTTGGAAGAATAAGGTGAGCAAGTTGGCATATGGCAAAGGGTATTTTCTCTGGTTAGTTTGGCTATAAAGCATGTATTCCATCAGCAGCTTTGGAAGATCAATTTCATAACCATGCATAACCAAGTACATATAGTACAAAACCCTATCAATTACCAGTTCCTTTGAGTGTTACCTAGGTACCACACATCTCATCAAAATGGTAAACAAAACTTTGGCTTCAACAGTTAGCGCAGAGTGTGTTCACTACTTAGATTACATAAAGCAACTGGTCTAGAAGCATAGGTACTACTTACTGGTGTCATATCTCCTAGGACAACCTAGAACATTTGCAAACTCAGCATGATCTAGTTCCATGTCAATGCTAGCAACCTTAGTCTAAATCACCAAACTTGCAGACTTCTTGAGTTGTTCATGTTTAGGTAAAAGAACCTGGTGAGTCTAGGGTAAGCTAACTAAGGAGGATTTAGAATAAACAAAAAAGAGATTTTCTTTAACATTTTGATGCACTCCAGATTCATACCATGTACAATAGGCATACTAACCAGACTACAGAAAGGAAATGGTCTAGAAGCAAATCCATCAAGCCACTGACCTCTAGCAACATTAGTAATAAACCATGTACTATCAGGAGATGATTTCTTACCAGTGGATTTCTTCTTCTCTGAATAGATTTTCAAAGCTTTCTCAATGTTCTCATCTAGTTCATCTTTTGGTTCATCTTCTGTAACATTTTCCTTTCATTTGCCCTTGTTTGTCTTGTCTACCTTCTTCTTTGTCTTCTTGGGGCTACCAATCTGAATACCCTTATGTTTCTCTGGTGCAGCCTCCACTGCCTTCTTCTTCTTTTTGCTGGAAACTGGGGTCTAATCTTTCTTGGCCTTCTTCTTGGGAGGAGGATCTATGTCTTCTTCAGTAGGTTTTTTTTAACTGGAGTCCCCACTGATGGTCTGAACCTCTTCCACAATGGCCTTTATTTTTTCTCTGTTGTAGCCTTTGATCCACCAGCTATCTTGATTATGTCTGAGCCTCTTCTAATGCTCATTAGGGATTGGATAAGAAGAGAGAGAGGTAGGATAGATACGAAGGATAGATAGAAGGAAGGAGATAAATAAAAGAGAGTTTCAGTCTGAAAAGGAAACTAAATATTTTCTATGATCTTTGAAGATCTGATAAATCAAAAAGATTCAAAATTGTGTGTGCCGTTGGAAATAAAAAATATAATACTATTTTGGCTAAAAAGGGGTTTTTCAAAATTAAGGGGAAACATTGAGCAATTATCTACAAAGATAACACCAAATATTAACAGATCCAGAATTATTGACTAATTGTCATGCAGTCTTACTTTCAAGGCTTTGGAAAGGGTTTCAAGGCCTTGAAAAGCTGTATCATGTAAAGAACACATACTCAAAGCTGTTAAAGGATTTTCAAGGCTTTGGAAATCAGTTCAAACCTTTGAAACACATAATAATTACCTGATTCTCCTCCTAAACCAAAGATTCCTTATTTAACATGCCTAATTCCAATCTCAAGGCTGATAAACTTTCATCTGGCAATGGTTTAGTGATGATATCTGCAAATTGCAAGTTAGTAGAAACAAATTCAAGAACAATATCACCTTTCTCTGCATGATCTCTGATGAAGTGATGTCTAACATCAATGTGCTTTGTTCTTGAATGCTGAACTGGATTATTTCTTATTGATATTGCACTTGTGTTGTCACACTTGATAGGCATATATCTGAAATCACATCCAAGATCTCTCATTTGTTGTGCTATCCATAACACTTGGGAACAACAAGCTCCGACTGCCTGTATTCAGCTTCAGATGTTGATAGTGCAACTGAGTTTTGCTTCTTTGAATGCCATATGATTAGAGATGATCCAAGAAATTGACAGCACACTGATGTACTCTTTCTGTCAACTTTATATCCTGCAAAATCATCATCCGAATAGCCACACAAAGAGAAGTTAGAATGATAAGGATACCAAAGCCCCAAGGCTTTGTTACCATTGAGATATCTAAAAATTCTTTCAACTGCAGTCAAGTGTGATTCTTTAGGATCAGGTTGAAATCTAGCACACATGCACACACTGAACATGATATCTGGTCTGCTAGCTATGAGGTAGAGTAATGATCCAATCATACCTCTATAATCTTTCACACTCACACTCTTACCAGATTCATCCTTGTCTAAATACAATGTAAAACTCATGGGGTTCTTAATATCTTTGGACTGAGACATATATTACTTGCTTAACAAGTCCTTTGTATACTTGCTTTGATGTAGGAATATGACCTTCTTCATCTGGTGAATTTGAAGTCCAATAAAGAAGTTTAATTCTCCCATTAAGGTCACTTCAAATTCCCTTCTCATAAGACTTGAGAATTCCTTGCACATGAGATCATTAGTAGTTCCAAACAGAAAATCATCAACATAAATTTGAACTACAAGCATATCTTTCTCATGAGTCTTTATGAAAAGGGTCTTGTCTACCAATCCTCTTTTGAAATCATTTTCAAGTAAAAACTTTGACAATCTTTCATACCAAGCTCATAGAGCTTGTTTTAAACCATAAAGAGCTTTGTCAAGTTTGTAAACATGATCTAGAAACTTGTCATTTTCAAAACCTGGAGGTTGAGAAACATAAATTTCTTCTTGCAGATACCCAGTTAGAAAAGCACACTTCACATCCAGTTTAAATAGTTTCATGTTTTTGTGAGATGCGAATGCAAGTAGAATTCTAATTGCTTCTAACCTGGCAACAGGAGTAAAAGTTTCTTCATAGTCAATACCTTCTTCTTGATTGTAGCCTTAAGCTACCAATCTAGCTTTGTTCCAGATTACCTTTCCATTCTCATCTAACTTGTTTTAGAATACCAATCTGGTGCCAATGACAGACTGATTTATTGGTGGAGGAACTAGATTCCAGACTTTGTTCCTTTTAAACTCATTGAGTTCACTTGCATAGCTATAATCTAGTCTGCTTCTTGTAATGCTTCCTTCACAGTTTTAGGCTCTACAAGAGAAATAAAAGCATTAAAAGCACAAAGATTTTTCAACTGTGAGCTGGTTTGTGTACCACTCGTTGGGTCAGAAATGATGTTATCAGCATGATGAGATGAGAGATATTTCAATCTCTTTGGTTTCCATGGTTCAGGCTCTCCAATTTTATTTTCAAGTCTCTAAGAACTTGAATTAGTAGCTTGTTCTCCTGTTTTCTCTCGAGATTCCGTTTCAAGGCTTTGAACCTTTGTTTCAAGGCCTTGAAAATGCTTGTCTTGTTCCTGTGACATTTCCTTGGGATCCTTTTGAGGATTCTTCTTCAGTATGTGAATCGTGCTTGTTCAGATTGAGATTTGCAAAACCATCACTCAAATAACCATAATAGCTTTCAGAAAAAATAACATGAATGCTTTCTTCAACAAGCTTGGATCTCTAGTTGTAAACTCTACAGGCTTTGCTTGTCTGTGAGTAGCCAGAAAAAATACCTTAATCACTTCTTGCATCTAATTTACCATTATTGTGGACATAACAAATACAGCCAAATGGTTTGAAGTAAGAAATTTTTGGCTTTCTTACTTTGAACAACTCATAGGGGGTCTTCTTCAGAATAGGTCTGATCAAGCACTTGTTATGGATATAAGTTGTTGTGTTCATAGCTTCTTCCCAATAATACTTTGACAACTTGTTTTCCAGAAGCAGTGTTCAGACATATCTTCAAGAGTCCTGTTCTTTCTTTCAACTACTCCACTCTATTGAGGAGTTGTAGGAGCAGAAAAGTTGTGAGAGATGCCATGCTTAGAACATAATAAATCAAAATCAAGTTGATCAAAATCTCTTCCATGATCACTTCTGATTGAAGGAATAGGTAGGTTTTTCAAAGTTTGAAGTTCTCTACAAAGTTTTGAAAATTCAAAGAGAGCTACAGATTTTTCTTTAAGAAACATTATATCTAGAGAAATCATTAACAATAACAATCATGTACTTCTTACCCTTTGGAGTTGGAGTTCTCATAGGACCACAGAGATCCATATGTAATTGTTCAATGGGTCTAGTAGTACTTACAAAGTTCTTTGGCTTGAATGAGCTTCTAGTTTGCTTGCCTTGTGCACATGCCTTGCATACTTCTTCATCTTTGAACTTGATAGAGGGTAATCCGCTTACTAAGTTCTTGGAAACTAACTTTTTCAAGGTATGCAAGCTAATATCTCCCAACTTTCTGTGCCAAAGCTTTGAATCCTCTTTCAAGGCCTTGAGACACTTCAAGTTTTCACCTGCAACTTTGTTAGTTTGAAAAGTATAAACATTGTTTGATCTAGAGGCTTTGAGAATGCAATTGCCATATTTCTCATTCTGCACCACACATTTCTCTTTATCAAATATAACCTTGTTGCCATTGTCACAAAGTTGAGATACACTAAGTAGATAAAAATTCAAGCCATCAACTATGTATACATCAGAAATAGAATTTTTTAGAATTTGTACCAACTTCACCATTACCAACAATGTTGCATTTGCCTTTTTCACCAAGTGTAATTGATCCTTCTGATTGCTCTTTCAGTTCTGAGAATAGAGATCTCTTTCCACTCATGTGTCTTGAGCAACCACTGTCCATAAACCATTTTTTCTCTTTGATCTTGGTGACACCCTGCAAACACCATTCACTGCCTTACCCAGCTGTTAGACCAAGTGTTGAATTTAGATTCAGGGTCAACCATGTTAGGTGGTCTAACCGCTTTAGGAACCCAAATCTGTCTAACTTATCCTTTGAGTTGGAAGGGAAAAGTGTTCCTCATAATGGGAGGGTCTCTTCTTTTAAAAGGACAAATCATTTTAACATGACCAATCTTATTGCAGTAATGACACTTAAGAGAATTTTTGCTTCCAGCTTTCACAAATCTGTTATTTTTTTTTTCTTTCGAAAATGTGGATTGTATCCAATAACAGTTTTGTGAACAGACTTTATGCTGCCTCCAAGAATCAAGTTCAAGTTGTGTTCTGAGCCTGCAAGTTTTGCTTTGACTAACTCATATTCTTGAAGTTTCTCAGTCAGAGTAGTCTTTTGTTTATCCAATTCATCAACTTGATGTCTTAGATTAACAATTTTGTTACTCATTAGAGAGTTCACAGTGACTACTTCCTTGACTTGTGTTTTCAAGGCTTTGAAACTGGTTTTCAAGGCCTTGAAATCGCTGTCAGTTTTCTTCTGAGAGATTTCAAGATTATGATTTAGACAAACAAGATTTAAATTTTCTTTCGCTTGCTCATGAACTTTTTCTTTCAAAACTCTAATTTCTTTCAGATAGTCCTCTTCATTTAAAAGCACTGTTCTAAGATAATCTAAGAGGGCTTTTGTAGGTTTTTAAATCAAGCAGTTTACCATTAATTCAATGTTCTTTTCAGAACATTCATCATGCTTGGCCATAAAGCATAGTTTGGCATGTTCTTCTTCAGATTCAGAGTCACTTGATGTATCTGCATCACTCCATGAAGCTATTATAGCTTTCTTTCTTGTATCATGATATTTCTTCTGAAAGTTCTTGCTTTTCTTGAGTGGACAGTCTCTAATCAAGTGTCCTGCATCACCAAGTCAAAGCAATTCATGACTTAGGCTTATTACTATGTGAAGAAGATTTACCTTTGTAGTCTTTGCTACTGGAGCATCTGTATTTATCCCTGTTGAAGTCCATGTTTCCAAAGCTTTTCTTCATTTTAAGAGTTCTGGTTAAGGCTTTGGAAATAAAAGCAATTGGATCTTCATCATCTTCCTCAGTTTTAAGGCTTTGTGAGCCAATTTCTTGACACCTTCAGATAGTTCTCAATCAACTTCATTCATGGATATCTCATATGTAAGGAGCTTTCCTTGTAGGTCATCAAGTTGATGTGATGAGAGATTGAGCTTCTCAAATAGCAATAGTCTTTGGTTCCCATTTTGCCTTTTGAAGTCTTCTTAGAATCTTCCTGACCTTCTCTTCATTGGAAATATGCTTTCCCAGTGAATCAAGGTTGTTGAAAATGTTAGCGAACCTTTTGAACATGTCTCTGATGGACTCATCTCCATTCATGTTGAATAGCTCATATTTCCTGAGATATATGTTGATCTTGGTTTGCTTGACTTGGCTGGTTCCTTTAGAAGTTACCCCAAGCTTATCCCAGATCTCCTTGGCAGTTTTGTAGCTTGAGATCCTGTTGAATTCATCTGCACTCGAAGCACAATATAAGAGATTCATAGCTTCGTAATTCTTTGAAAATTTCTCTAATTCAGATGAAGAAAGAGATTCTTCAGATATAGGAGTTTTAATCCCATCCTTCTCCGTGTAGAAAGTTTGAGGACCATTGTGGATGATAGTCCAGAGTTCCATATCTTGATCAATAATGAACATTTTCATCAAAGCTTTCCAATGGACAAAATTTTCTCCACAGAAGATAGGAGGCCTGCAGCTCTACCCTGTGAGAAACCACCATCACCTACAGTACTCATTATCACAAGATAGTTAAATTCTATGCAGTGATACAAGCTCTGATACCAATAGAAGGGGTGTACAGTAGGTCGAAATATAGGATCAATACTATAGAAGGGGGGGGGGTTGAATAGAGTATGCAGACTTTTGCTAAACTTTGCAAGAGTAGTGGTTTCAAAAGATTTGTAAAGAGATTCAAGACCTTGAAATGAATTTGAAGCCCTTGGAATAAAATAGTTAGAGTAAACAGAAGGATAAGTCTAATTCAAGGCCTTGAAATGAGTTTCAAACCCTTGAAATGAAACTGGTTTGAATGCTGCAAAAGTTCTAAGTTTGTAACAGAAAAGTAAATGCAAGAGACACAAGATATATAGAGTTCATTCCACTTGGACCTACGTCTCTATTTCAGGGATCTTCTCCTTGTAGGATTTTCAACTCAATTCTTATTAATCAACAGCTAAGTCGAAGATCTCAAGCACATAGAGATTCCTTACTCTGTTACAGCTTGTGATTCTCACTAACCTATCTAGTATCTTCTCTAGATATTTGATTAACTAAGAATTCTCTATTGTTCACCTTAAACAATCCTTCAGAATGTAAACAGAAGTTACAAGCTTCAAACTGAATTCCTTATATACAGATCATTTGTTTTTCAAATCTTCATGATCTTCAGTAACAACCTTTCCTATTTTGTAGGCAATAACTTTGACTTCTCTAGCAGTCTTCTCCAACGGATAGTTTCTCATTATCTTCAGGGATACTAATTTGATCTTGTTCATAATCATGTTGAGAAGTTGTTACAATCATTAGATTGATTAAATAATCAAATCAACCCAAAATTTCCTCCCCTACAAAGCTCATGTTTAGGAAATAAATCATGTAGAATAGGAAATAAACTTTCCCCGAAAAACTAAGTCAAACTGATGGATTAGATAGTGTTAAACATGTAAAAATACTTTTTCTTTCATCATCAAGTAATAATAGATCAAGCACAGGGATTTAGAAGTTCAAACAGAGTCAGAAACTCCCCCTAAGTTTATGCATATAAGACTCAATCAGTTTCAAGGTTTTGAAAGCTGTTTCAAGGCCTTGAAATAGATAGCTATTTCAGGTCTTTGAATCATTGAAACTGCATTGATCTTACAATATCCAAGGCCACTCGATGAGTGAGACTTAGGGAAATGCATGGCCATGCTCAAATAAATCGATATAAGATATTGATGTTATTTGTTTGTTTAAGTCTACTCATATATCAAGAAATTATAGGTTGGATATACAAGTGTGACACTCCATGTATTGTGTCCAGTATGGATAGAAGAAAAAAAGGGATATTACAACACGGTAACGTTGGTCACTTAGGTTAGTCAGATCACTGACATTCCTATTACTTGGGTAGCATTGATGTATTGCTAGATGCCGCTCAATGTTTGTAATTATTATTACTGCCAACGTATTAGGAACCTACAGGTTACACACAAGAATAGATCAAACTGGAACTAGATGCTCATTAGTTGGTCTAAAAAGCATTAATGAATTTGGACTAAAGTGTAAACTATGCTCATTTGTTGGACTAAAGAGAAATTGTGGACTACAATGCAAACTAATCCTAACTGATATGATTAAAGGGAAAAGATGAATTGTCTAGAATATAAATAGGATTCATATGCTATGAAATTCAGTCTTAATAATTCCTACTCCACATAAATGCATAAGAGGGAGGGAGAGAGAGAGAGAGAGAGAGAGAGAGAGAGAGAGATAGAGAGAGAGAGAGAATAGTTTTGTCCTTAGGGTTCGACCACAGCATTGTGCCGCCCCTGTCTCTACACCCACGAGTTGGGTTTGGATCCACCCACCGTGCACGTCCATATTCATCATCTTGTTACAAGATCCTTCTTCTTCCGAAAATTTCTAGCGCAATTGGAGAAGAAGTCCAGTTCACATCTATTCGTGTGGATACCGTGGATGCGCCGTTCTTTAGATCTCCACTTGTGATCGTCACCAATCAGCTAACTGTGGTACACCTCTATCATCAGAATATGCTCATTCACTGGGTCCTTGGTGGGTTTTGGAAAATTATTTTTGTTATTTCCGATGTGTTTGATTTCCCAAAACCCAACAGTATGAACATGCTGAGTCAAGTATCCACTCATCTCAACTGTAGTCGCTGGTAGAAGTAGGAAAAAATTAGTTTCGAGGTCATCGACTTGAGCCACATAGCCTACATTTTTCTTTCAGCTTCGGACAATCATTCTTCCAATGTCCCTTGTGGAAACAGGAACCGCATCATCGATTGTTGGTATTCTACTTCGATTTTCTAAACCTCTTGATTTCGATCAAGAGTGGTTTTCCTTCGATGGGTTTCTGTTGTTCGATCTCTCCTTGGTGACCAAGACTTCATATTTTTCATTCTGAATGGCTCTGTCCTTCCTTCGAAGTTCGCGGTTCATCAAAGCGTCTGATACATCTTTGTAACTGATCGAATATTTTCCATAAAGAAGAATGGTAGCAAAGTCATCATATGCATCAGGCAGGGAGCATAACAAGACCATCTCCTTGTATTATTCTTTATTATCTTCATCGAAATTAAAAAAATCTAGTATTAACATATTGAAATGATTGAAATGATCAACCATGGGGGTACCTTCTATGTACTGGAATCTGAACAGCTTTTGCGTCATGTACAATCTATTATGGATGCTTTTCATCATGCACTTGTCTTCTAGATTCTTCGACATAAACTTAGTCATGCACTCTTTCATTACAAAATACTTGATATCCTTTGCAAGACAGCCGAATCGATCCACAAGCTACTCGATTCAGGTTTTTCCATTCTACTTCTTCCATATCACTGGGTTTGGCCTACATAGTTATGTACAGTCCTGGTTAAACAAGGATATCCATAACTTCTTAATGCCACCCGCCAAAGTTAGTGCGCCCGTCAAATTTCTCCACCTCGAACTTTGCATTTGAAATTGCCATTATTTGTGTGCTCGTACTGGATCCAAGTGAAGCACTATTGTTGGTAGTTTCTTGATAAGTCGCATTAGGCTGTGAGATTGATTCTCTATCAAACATATACGTTTGTGCAAAATGTAAATTTTTTGCACCCATAAGTAATTTCGTGATGTCTGAAAATACTAGTAACACTTGGTTTTTTTTTTAAAAAAAATAGTGTCCTGCTTGACCCACGAACAATTGAGTTCTGGACTGCGGAGTTGGTGTGATAGTAACACCAAATAGCATCTTCTTGTGCGAATTGAATTCAGCCAACTAAAGTCGCGTGGCTTTGATACAAATAAATGAACCAAGCATTTAATGATCTGACAACTGATAACTCCTTTATCAAAATTATATCTATTACATGGTACATTGTTTTTTGTGTGCGTTTTGGTGCAAAGTGATGTTATTCAAGCCAAAATGTGAAGAAAATGAGTTTTAAGATGTTTTGGAGCTTGAATGTACAGTCCGGGCGTTTCTTACATGGATTTACGTATGATTTGATATATTTTATCACATTTGATCTTCGCGGTACTGTTTGTGTTGTGATTTAAGAAAATTATGCATGCGAGAATCAAGTAAAGAGAACAAATGAGCTTCAGAATAGAAGAAAAAGAGAGAATTTGGCGCATTTTGGATATTTTTCCTGAAGATTGGGCCATAATCGAGAAAAATGAAAAAACGGTCCGGAAACGGGGATTTCTCTACATGATCGAAGTCTACATCGCGAACGGACTCCATAGGGAAAAAATCACGTTTATCGGAGTTCAGGATCAATTCCTTGTCCTTGATTGCTTTTCAAAAAGCTTAGTTGCTCTTCCAGGATAAGTGAACGTCACTTTTACTTGGAAAATATCCAAAAACTGATGAATTGATGCTAGGGAAAAGATTCGGAGACAAGACAAAGAGGTTTGAAGGCAAGAGGAAGAGTTGGAAGATGAAGGGAAGGCTTTGGAAGAAAAATGGAGCATGTAGGATTAAAACATAGATTTTCCAGGTCTTGTGGAGTTTGCAGGACCTCAAAGGGAGGTCGCACGACCAGGTGCACCTTCAGAAGCGAGCATCGAATAAAAAGTGAGGTCTTACAAGACCTCGTTAAGAGGTCACACGACCTCCAATCCCGAACCCAAAGGTCGTGCGAACTGATTGTTCGCCAAAATTTTATGGAAAATCTCTGGGGCTTTGGTAATTAATCGTAAACATGTCCAAACTATCAGGAAACCTATATAAAGGCCAGAGGAAGTGATTTTGGCCGGTTTTTTAGGACTGGACATCAACATGGAGCTTGCAGAATATTGTGGAGCCTTGGAAACCTAGTTTGATCTCTTTTCTTTTTCGTTTCTTTGGTTTTTCTCATGATCACAAAAAATCTTGTCTTTGTGATAATGAGTATGAGTAGCTAAACTTATTAGATCAAGACCCGAATTTGGATTATTGTTTTCACATTGATTATGCATATTATGATTTGAGATTAATGTTTTGATACACCTAATTGACGATTTTGCGTTTGCTATGATTGTTTCGTGATCTTCATCATATCTAGTTAATTTGAGACGTCTTGTTAGCTTGAACTTAGTTTGCAATTATTTGGTAACTCGGTAATTGTTAAACCGAAAAAGAAAACAATCACCAATTCATAGGCTTGGAAACTCTACTACGTTGAATGGGAACGTTAGAGTAGAATTCATCGATAATGCATGTTTAGGAATAATTAGAACTTGGTAACTCGGTTTTAATCTAACCTAGGAAAGGATGCTCACTTGGTAACTAGGTGAGTTAGTATTGCTCGATTGGAAAAGTGAACTTCGTCTGTGTTTTACAAGTCATAGAATGTTGTCAATAAGAAGATTCTAGCAATGCCCCAAACAAGGTGTCCCGGCTGTTTTCTATATCTTAAATCTCAATATTTAAATACTTACTTTGTCTTTTCAATTTTTTTAGTTTTATAATCAACCCAATTTCTTTCCCACACGAGTTTAATCAATATTAATTAGTTCACTACAAGTCCCTTAGGTTCGATAAACCCGAATTTTCGGATATTAATACACACGATGGCTATACACTTGTGGTTGGACGTGCCAACAACTATGTCTCTTCCTTTAGAGACTTGACAAACTTACTGATGAAGTTGTTTAAGTAGAGTTTGACTTTGAATCAAAACCACTTCAATTCCATAAAGGAACTCTCTTCTTTGAGACAATAATGGAGCTCTCCCAATCAGCTTTGAAGATAAATTCTTCTTCTTCGTCTGCTCTATTTTTCAAAAGATAGAGTTGCACTCTTGAGAAGCAACACGACATATACGTTCCTTCTTTTTTGTGTTCTCCAGCTTTCACTAGTGAAACTAAGATTAATCACAACTCACAGAGAGAAAAAGGTTGAACACAGAGATTTACGTGGTTCGCTAGAAGCGTACGTCTACGGAGCAACCAGAAACTAATATACTTCACTCAAAAGGACTACAATTCGGGCATTGTAACACAATGGGAATCACTCTCTATAATTCTCAATGTGTTCTTTCTTCTGCTTGTAATTTATAAAACTATAAGATGATTGCTTAATTCGTTCAATACAACTATGAGAACTATATGTAGAGGAGTAATTAGCCTTCCATTTGTTTTCTTTCGACAGCAATCTCGGCCCCGCGATTTACTTCGGCATAAAATCTCGCGTGCTCAAGATTCTTGACTTTCGACACCGGCCAATTTCTCAAAGATTGTGAGACTGCCACGCGCTTACACACACAACTAGAAGTGCGCACAATGATAAGAAGCAATTTTGCACTAATTTTGCAAGAAGCAATTTTACAATAAGCAATTTTACACAACTACGAGTACGCAAGGCAATTTTACGCACAGAGAGTTGGTAAAAATATATTTTTATCAAAATGGTGGTTTCTAACATGCAGCAATTCTGCTCATCTTTAACAAGTCTTTACATATTTACTTCGTATGCAAATGGAAATTGACTGTTCCGTCCTTACATGGTGCAATGTCAAGAATATATTTGCAATAGGGTTTAACTTTACGTTACAGCAATATGTAACTCAATCAGTAGTGACCGAGTTTGATTTACCCAATACTCTGCACGTGAATACGAATTACAGTCATTGTGGCTGATATCGGTGAAAATCGGACGATACACTCAGATATCAGTAATAGGGATGATACAACTGTAGGGTTTTATGCAGGTTACGCAGGGTAATAACAAAGATTTATCCTGATCAAATCCCTCCAAGGATTACATGCAAGCAATCATAACATGATGAAGGTAGAGAACTGTTTACCTTAGATTGTGTGATCACTACGAAGAATTGTGTCTTCGTCTCTACGAGTATCCACACCTTGGATTACTGAATGGAATCCTTCTCCTCGTGTAGTGCTAGCAACGGAAGAAAGAGGGAAGAGATCGCACAAAACAGTTCACCAAGGTCGCGCGCCACAAAGGGGGCTGACGGCTTGGAGGGGGCAGACAGGTTGGGGCTTCAGCCTCAACTCTCTCTCTCTCTCCTTGATTTATTATGTTCTCTCGATAATTACACTTATGAGAAATAACAAGATAGGTTGGATTTATATCGTTTATAACTCCTTATTAACTACATAATTTCCACAATACTAATCTTGTCCATACACAGATTAGTCCACCTTGCAAATTAGTCCTACTAACTTTGCTTGTGGTTGCGTTTAGATCCTCTTGATTAATTAGTCCTACTAATTAATTCCCATATCCAGGTTACTCCATATGGTGTGTGACCCCATAGGTTTCTACTTAGTTGGTAGTAACTACTACTAACACAGAGCAGTGTCTAGCAACACATCTATGTCACCCAACTAATAGATATAGTCAGTGATCTGACAAACCTAGTACCCATTGTTACCGTATTGTATTATCCCTTTGTCTCCATATCCGGATTGGACACGAGACATAATATTCACAGTCCTATATCCAATCCATAGTTTCTCGATCCTGGGAATATGCTTATCCGAGCAGATAACATCATTATCTCCATATTGATTTCTCTGAGTCCGACCAGACATTCTATAAGAACCATCTCTCGAGTGATCATGGATATTTTCTCCCAGTATTTGGGAGGGACAAATCCTCTCTAAATCACTACCATCTCTCAGCTTGCTTCCTATCATGCCCGATAGCTATCTTTATAGTAACCGAGTTACGGTGTAACGTTTGATAATATTAAAGCATGATATTTCACAACCAGAGTATCTAGTGACTTCAAGTCTAAGGATTACAATACCATTAGTACTACGAGAAGCACTTGTGACTTTGACATAATCTAATGTAGCCTTCTCGTTGTGGGTCAATCCAGTATGCCATTTCTCCTAATGCATACCCATGTGTTGGAATTTATACCTCCATATCAATCTACCCACATACTAATCTATAGTGATCGTCATGCTAATCAATATAATGGACTAGGGATATTTAAGATAAACAACACATGTAATCTAAGGACTTCATTATATTAAATATCTTCATAAATAATAAAGGAATATTATAGCTAAAAAATGTTCATACTAAATATAGATTGCCTCTAGGGCACATATTCCAACAGTCTCCCACTTGCAATAGAGCCAATCTGGTGCATCTTGTATGCATATAGATATAGTGTGCCCTTCATGCTTGCGTTGAACTAGCGGCTTCGTGAGTGGATCTGAAAGATTCTCCTCTGTTGGAATCTTGCATATCTTCACATCTCATTGATCAATGATCTCTCTGATGAGATGGACTCACCTAAGTACATGCTTGGAATTCTGGTGTGACCCGGGTTCCTTGGCTTGTGAGATCTCCCCAGTGTTGTCACAGTACAACGCAAAAGGATCCGCAATACTAGGAACCACACCAAGCTCAGTGATAAACCTCTTCATCCAAACAACCTCCTTGGTTGCGCCTGCAGGAGCAATGTACTGAGCTTCAGTTGTAGAATCAGCAACTGTATCTTCCTTGGAACTTGTTAACGACTTAAAATTGCATGTTTAAGTATGTTAATGAACTCTTCATAACTTGCTAATATGTGTAATCTATCTTATTTACCTCTCTTTCTAGACTTATGCATGTCTTTGTAGTTTTGGTTATTTTGACGGTAAAACCTCTATAAATTAATACTCGATAAATTAATAACTTCGATAAAACTAATAGTTTGTTCAGTCACAACTTGGGACCAGCACAAAATTGGACCCCAATCGATAAAACAATAAGATAATAACTTTTTTGAAATCGCAGTGTATATATATTGGTCCCAACGAAACTATAAATTAATAATTACTAAAAGATTCCAAATTCTATGATTGTCTATTAAGAAATGAGTCTATAGTCACTGTTTTTTTTGTTGAACTTCAAATCTATATTGAGTTCATCTTGCCATCTACTCATTGCACTTAAGAGTCGGGGAATTGTCTTCTCGCATTGCAAGAAAAAAGTTGTGAAGAGTTGTTTAGTGCTTCCTTGGTGATTCTCCTATAATCACTGACAGCGTAAACTATCTGCTTTTTCGCAAGTGTACGATCAAGTAGTATAGAGTATGTAATTGTGACTCTGGTTATCGAACCCACGAGAACAGTTTAAGTTTTTGCTAATCAGAATCAGAATAAGACACGAAGTTTGTAAAAAGGAGGAAGGTTTGGGATTTGATTATGCTAAATTATACTAAATAAAAACAGTAAAAAGACTTATTTCATTTTTCTGCTGAATATTTTGTCGAAATTGTTGTAGTTGTAAAAGTTGATAATTTTAAAAATCTAGATTCCAGGATCCCCTAGGGTTACTCTCCAGCTTCCATGGTTTATTTGATTTCAGAAACACACAGTGGTTTTGTTTATGCCAGCATACCAATAGTACAATCTCCTCTCGGTCTCATGCACTTATCACTCGACTGCAGATTTTCGGGTCCTCTCGGTCCACCTAAATCTGCAGGTTCGTTCTAAGTCTGCTAGGGTTACAGGTTCTCCTCTCGGTCTCCCCCTAAACGTCTAACAGTTGGTCTAATGCTTCTGGGCTAGTCCCCTGATTCTCTTCACCTCTCGGTCCATCAAGGCAGAGTACTAAATCCTGTCTTTTCTTCCTAACATTCGCTGGTCACTCTCGCGCACCAGATCCTGTCTGTAACACTCCTGGGTGATCAAGCCATTCATGTATGTAAATAAAATCAAAGACAGAATAATAAACAAACCATCCTGTATTAAGACTTAGCTAGCCATGCATCTGAAAATCAAAACATCCAAGTCTGCTGAATTCATAAACCCTAGGTTCACCGAGAACCTAGGCAAAAGGTCTAGCTAGCTTGCATTATTCAAAAACAATGTTTCATAAAAAGAGAAAAGATCAAACTAGTTATTTCTGAAGATACTGGAAAACTGCTCCAATCCTGCTCTGCTCCAACTCCTGGCTGCTGTGAAAACTGGCTGCTGATGATGATGATAGCTGTGGTATGCCTTCGTAACCCTAAAACAGTGCTGGGACACCTCCTTTTATATTGCCACAGTCTCCAAAACTGATGCACGAAATTCCTGTTTTACCCTCGAAAAGATCCGTCCTGGAAGATTCTGGAACACGTCTGTGCGTTTAAACGCACACTTCCTGCGTTCAAACGCAGTGCGTATGAACGCATACCCCCCCTGCGTATGAACGCAGGACTTAGTCAATTTCCTCTTCTGGCTCCTGAACCCATGCGTTTGAACGCAGCTCCTCTGCGTATGAACGCACCCCTTAGCCGTTTCTTCTCCTGAGTGTTGAGCCCTGCGTATGAACGCACAACCTGCGTTTGAACGCAGGACTTAGTTTTTTCTGCGCTTTGGTCTCTGACTCCTGCGTTTGAACGCAGCCTGCCTCTGCGTATGAACGCAGGCCTTAGCCAAATTCTGCCATTTTTTCCTGCTGCCTGTCTTGTGCGTTTGAACGCAGCTTCTGCGTTTGAACGCACAACTTAGTCATTTTTCCTCTTTTCTGCTCAGCTCTCCTGATACGCTGCCTCCAATCCAAGTCAATCTCATGCATTTTTCCGGCACCTGTTACCTGCACATAACACGCACCCGCGATCATATCCAACAAACAAAAGTATGCATAAAATTACTCAAATTTTGCAATCATGATCTAAAAATCTCTGTCTCGTATCAAGTGGAAAATAAGCTGAAAATGGCCAAACTCAACTCTCACAGGGTTAAAACCAATGATAAAAAGATGTCCCAGACTAATACATTTTCAAGCTGTCAAAATACCCCCACACTTATCTCTGCTCGTCCCGAGCAGACCCTTGCATACTGCCTTGCAGACCCATTTTTGCATACTTCAATTTGCATACTTCCCCTCTTTCACAGATTCAAGACACAGACCAAAACACTCAATAGACGACTGACTCAGATACAGAATATACACAAACTGACTCAAGACACAACTATTTTTTTTTTTTTTTTTTTTTTTTTATATATTCTCTGAAATTGGGCAACCTCTCTATCATAAACTGAAATCATCAAATCCTCACTAGCTTATTTCGAACTTCCACAACACGCAGCAAGAAATGATATAAACTGATCCTATGCACAAATTCACTAAGGTATCCCCAAACATCCACCAAACCAACCAAGACAAGGCACGTCTTTTGACTTTGAGGGTCCAGGCATCTATAGTCAACAGATAGTTTTTCTTCGCCAAGTCATTTGAGGTTTTCAGACCCTCTTAGCCGTTATTGCGTTTGATTTGCAAATTGTCCCATTGCTGGGAGACACAACTCCTGTGTAATACGGCTTGACTTTAATTTCCCTCCTAAGCTCTAAATTGGATTGAATCCAAATTTTCCATGTGAATGGAAGCACATTATGTTGTTTCTCCTTTAAGCACAAAATATTATTATTATTTTTTTTCATTTCATTTTTTTTTTTTTTTTTTTTTTTTTTATTCCCCTCTGTTTTTTACAACGGTGCAGTAGAGCGTTAAGAGTGTAGGCTTTTTAGGATTTTCTCTTGGAACCACCTTAAGGGATGGTGGTGTACATTCTACAACTTCGCTTAGGCTACAGATTTGTACCACATAAAACCGACTCAACACGAAGGTCCACCCCAGATTCCAAGAGTCCACCAGTTTCCACGGGAAACAGAATATTCAACTATCTAAAGACCGAATCTGCCTAGCACACTAGAGAAGTCAAAAGTATGCCTGTATCTACTTTCCACATTCCTGAATACCCGGGATAGCCTGTCGTGAAAATTGTGCACAAAATACTAAAATTGAAGTATCCCTGCTACGGTGCTTCCTACTCTAATAAGCTCTTTCATTGGACTCTCTTCAGTTTCTAGGTCCTAAGTTGCCCTTTCTCAGAAAAAATATTTATTAGTTTTCCCTAAATTTTTTTTTTTTTTTTTATTATTATTATTTTTTATTTTATTTTATTTTATTTTTTTATCATGCAAGGTCAGAAAGATTGGTGGGTCGACTCAACATAAAAAACGTGCTGACTCAAAAATGAAAATAAAATGAAAAATAAAATTGACCAAAATATGCTGACATGGCTATGCAGGAGGACACGATTCCCCACCCCCACACTAGAGGTGGCGCGTCCTCGCGACTCTACTGATCTGGTCGGTAACTCGAATCTGTGTTCTCCTGAGTAGACTGGTCAGTCGGCTCGGGAGATGGTGAAGGGGTGCGCCCTCTGGCGCGTTTCCTCGCAGCATGGCGTGCTGCGGCAGCGGTACCAGCGTGGCTGGCACCGGGGTGGGCACTGCTGGCCCCTGGGTCTGCATGATCTCTCCTAGGTGGGTACTGAGTACCGGGTCTGCCGGGGTCTCCGACACTGTCTCCATGTTCCGGGCTCGGTGTGGGGTCATGGCCAGAGAAGCTATCAAATGGCCGGCTATCCTCCATTGTCCAGCTTGGACAATTATCACTAGAATAGCGGGCTGGAAAATTAAACTGCCTACCACGCATGTTACTCTGAATTTCAGCAAGTGCCGACTCATGAGCTCTCATGGCGGCTGTGTGAGCGTGGTAGATGTGCTTCTGGGTTTTAAACAATTTGCCAAGACCCCTGGCCATTTTCTTGACCGTCTTTACCAGGTAGTTTTGTACTTTTTCTTGGGCCTTAATTTTCTTTCTGACCCACTCCTCATGCTCAGTCCTCTCCAGGCGCCCAAAAGAGCTGCGCCTGGCCCCTCTGCTAGACTGCCCCAAGTCAGGGTCGGCCTGCCTGTGTTCGCTGGAACTGGCAGAACGGGGCAGTGGGAAGGGTCCTGGTAAAGCTGGTAAACCCCCATCACCGGGAGGAGGCGGTGGTGGCATGCCACCACCCCCACCCTGAGGTGGAACAACATCATCATCATCGTCCACTTGGACATATTCAGGAGGGCCGTGAATAGCCTCCTCCAGCGCACATCTCATGTTCTTGTACTTGCGTACTTGAACAGGTCGAATGTCTCTCAGCTCGCCAGGAATGACCACAAGATAATCCTGCGCCATTTTCGTCAACATCCCCAGAAGACCCAAACCCTTCTTGCTATGGGTCTCCCTCCGTTCCCGGAAAAACTCACATATAATCTCCGGGAGGCTCACAGGCTCACGGGCCATCAAACAGTAAACAAGCAGGGCAATATTATAATCAATGTGGGTAAAGTGTTTTATACCCACAATTCTGTTGTTCACCCACTCTGTCCACCATTTCGCCTCTCGAATCAGGTAGGTCGATGGCAGTTTCCGGTAGGAAGGACTCCTCTCAGGGTGGTACCAGACAGCGCCAGGTACACCAGCACACAAGGTGGTCAGGATCTGCTCACTCAACTGCTCTGATGGATGACGTCTCAGTTCCTGGAACTGACAGTCATCCAACACCAACTCCAGACCCAGACTCTCTCGGATACTCTCTGGGGTGATTCTAATCCATCTCTTTCTGCAGTAAATCCAGTCAATTGACTGGACTTCACTGTTCATGCACTGCTGGAGATTGCTGTAAATCTCCTTAGCCAGCACAGAACTGACCCGCAGATTGGGAAACCCAGTAAACAAATCCCCAAACTGATCCTGCCCAGTAAATTCAAACAGTTCATCCCCCATGGCTACCCTATCACGTGGGAAGGTCCTCTCAGCGGGTATGTCATACCGAATCTTTTTGTCTTGCAAAAAGAAACGGTGAGCCTCCATGTTAACAAACCTATGGTCGCAGAAATAGTTAGGCCTAAGCAGACGGCAGTCTATAATGTTCAATGGTGCAATAGCCCTATCCGGCCTCATGAAAGGTTGATCCACCTCCATTTCAGATTCAAACACGAAAAATTGAAAATATTCAAAGCGAATGAAAAGATAGAACCTGGGTACCCGGAGTGAATCTTACGGGTAC
This sequence comes from Linanthus parryae, assembly GCA_023055425.1. Classification (NCBI taxonomy): domain Eukaryota; kingdom Viridiplantae; phylum Streptophyta; class Magnoliopsida; order Ericales; family Polemoniaceae; genus Linanthus; species Linanthus parryae. The sequence continues at coordinate 75,165,689 of JALGPY010000006.1, read as the reverse complement.
AGATCTGGAAATATCTCTCTGAGATGAATCTATTGGTGTTTGGATCGGCTGATTTGGATCACCCCCACACTGTTCCTGACCTTCTGGCGGTGCTGCGGTGGTCGTCGGAGGCTGCTGGCGGCAGACTGCTCTGGCGGCTGCTAGGGCAGAGAGGATTTTCTAGAGAGAGAGTTGAAAACTGGAAGACTTGTGTGAAAATGAGTCACTGTCATCCGTACAGTATATATAGGCAAACTTTCAGAAATTGCAGAATGGCCCCAAAATTTCAAAATTTTTCAAAATTTTCCGAAATTTTTGATCCCGCTCAAATGTGCGTTTGAACGCAGGTTCTGCGTTTGAACGCACTGCTTAGTTTTTCTGGAAACTTTGAACATCTGATGAGCTGCGTTTAAACGCAGGGTGTGCGTTTGAACGCAGTGCTTGAACATTCTTGAATTTTTTCTGGGTCTGATGAGTTGCGTTTGAGCGCACATGAGCTGCGTTTGAACGCAACGCTTATCTTCTGCATCTCGGATGAGCTGCGTTTGAACGCACATGAGTTGCGTTTAAACGCATGCCTTTGTCTCTCTAGAAAATCTCTGCTGATTGGGTCTGCGTTTGAACGCAGGATCTGCGTTTAAACGCACGCCTTAAGAATTTTCACCTCTTCTTTGTCATTTTGCGTTTGAACGCACTGTGTTGCGTTTAAACGCACCACTTGGTGGCTGAAAATTTTCATGAAGTGATCTGCGTTTGAACGCAGGTCTGCTGCGTTTGAACGCAAAAGTGTTAGCAGTTTCCAGTGCTCTTCCTGTCCATTGGTGGGGCTGCGTTTGAACGCAAGATCTCTGCGTTTGAACGCACTGCGTTTGAACGCAAGTCTTCTGCGTTTAAACGCACGCCTCTGTTTCCTGAAAACACTGAGTTCAACATTAAATCCCTCTTTTCTCACTTTTCTCTCAAATTATGAACATTGTAAAAATTATATAAAAAACAACTACCTACGTTGGGTTGCCTCCCAACCAGCGCTTGTGATTTACAGTCGACAGCCCGACTTTGTTACCTCTGCTGTAATCACGGACTGTCGAGGTAGAGTGCCTCTACCTCCATGATTTCCTGAGAATCCCTGTATGGCTTGACTCTGTTCCCATTCACCTTGAAAACTGTATTGTCCCTCGGGTTCTCCAGCTCCACCACTCCCCATGATGTGATGTCCTTCACAATAAATGGTCCAGACCATCTTGAGCGCAGCTTCCCTGGATAGAATTTCATCCTTGAATTGTATAGGAGAACCTTCTGCCCGATTTCTATCTTCTTTGGTAGAATGCGGTTGTCATGCCACTTCTTTGTTTTCTCCTTATAAATTTTGGCACTCTCGTATGCAGTTTTACGAAACTCCTCCAGTTCAAGGAGTGCCATCTTCCGTTTGTTTCCTGATAAACTGTGATCCATATTCAGCTGTTTGATTGCCCAGTAAGCTTTGTGCTCCAATTCTACTGGTAAATGACATGCTTTCCCAAACACCAGCTGGTACGGGGACATTCCCAGTGGGGTTTTGTAAGCAGTTCTGTATGCCCAAAGTGCATCATCCAGCTTTAACGACCAATCCTTTCGTCCAGGATTCACAGTTTTTTCCAGTATGCTCTTTATCTCCCTGTTGGACACCTCTGCTTGCCCGTTTGCCTGAGGGTGATAAGGCAGTGATACCTTATGGATAGACACCCCATACTGCTTTAGAACCTTGGCAAAGACTTTATTGATAAAATGAGAACCTTCATCACTGACCATGGCTCTCGGTGTCCCAAATCTGGTAAAGATGTTGCGTTTGAGGAACCTTTCCACAACTGACGCATCATTCTTCTGACAGGCTATTGCTTCGACCCACTTTGACACGTAGTCCACTGCCAATAAGATGTAGAGATTTCCCAGCGACGAAGGAAAAGGACCCATAAAATCAATACCCCACACGTCGAAAGGCTCGACTTCCTGCCACAGTGTCATGGGCATTTCATTCCTCTGGGAGATATTTCCTGTTCGTTGGCAACGATCAAAACTCTGTGCATAATCATGGCAGTCCTTAAAAACTGTTGGCCAGAAAAATCCTGACTGCAGCACCTTGTGAGCTGTTCTCGGTCCGCTGAAGTGTCCTCCACACTGTGCTGAGTGGCAGTGCTGAATTACCTCCAAAATTTCGTGACATGGAATGCACCGTCGGAGAATATTATCTGCCCCTTGCTTGAACAGATAAGGGTCGTCCCAGAAATATTGCCTGCAATCTGAAATAAATTTCTTTTTCTGCCAAGGGGTGATATCTTCAGGGAGTGCTCCATTGACCAAATATTTGGCAATGGCATAGTACCAGGGCCGTCTGTTGGTCTTGATCTTCATAATATGTTCATCTGGAAAATTTTCTTGAATGGGCACCACTTCTTCTGTAGGTTTTTCCAGACGAGATAGATGATCAGCTACTACATTTTCAACTCCCTTTTTATCCCTGATTTCGACGTCAAATTCCTGCATCAGCAGAATCCACCGCAGCAGCCTTGGCTTTGCATCCTTCTTTTCCAGTAAGTATTTCAGTGCACTGTGATCTGTAAAAATAATGACTTTAGAGCCCACCAGGTACGATCTGAATTTATCCAGGGCAAACACGACTGCCAGCAGCTCCTTCTCTGTAGTCCCATAATTAATCTGCGCCTCATTCAGGACCCTGCTGGCATAGTAGATGACACTGCACACCTTGTCCTTCCTCTGTCCCAGTACTGCGCCCACTGCGTAATCAGTGGCGTCGCACATCAGCTCGAACGGGAGCGTCCAGTCTGGTGTTGTAATAATGGGTGCAGTCGTCAGCCTTTCTTTAAGCACATCAAAAGCTTCTTTGCAGGCTTCGTCAAATTCGAAGGGCACATCTTTTCCCAACAAATTACAAAGTGGCTTTGTAATTTTTGAGAAGTCTTTAATAAATCTTCTGTAAAATCCTGCGTGGCCCAAAAAGCTCTTGATTGCCCTCACTGTGGTTGGATACGGCAGCTGCTTGATCACCTCTATTTTTGCCCTGTCTACTTCCAGCCCTTTACTGGAAATCCTGTGTCCCAGCACTATTCCTTCAGTCACCATGAAGTGGCATTTTTCCCAGTTGAGTACCAGATTTGTTTTCCTGCAGCGAATCAGAACTCTGGCCAGATGATATAAGCAATCTTCGAAGCTGTCTCCGAATAACGAAAAATCGTCCATAAAAACTTCCAGGTTTTTCTCTATCATATCAGAGAAAATTGCCATCATACACCTCTGGAATGTTGCTGGAGCATTGCACAGTCCAAATGGCATTCGTCTAAAGGCGAACGTTCCATATGGGCAAGTGAACGTCGTCTTTTCTTGGTCTTCTGGATTTATGTAGATCTGGTTGTAGCCCGAGTACCCGTCCAGAAAGCAGTAATAAGCATGGTGTGCTAGTCTGTCCAACATTTGGTCCATGAATGGCAGTGGGAAGTGGTCTTTCAGTGTGGCCTCGTTCAGCTTCCGATAGTCCATACAGATTCGCCAGCCAGTGACAGTTCGCTGGGCGATCTGTTCCTGATCAGCATTCTGCACTACTGTAATACCCCCTTTCTTCGGTACACACTGGACAGGACTCACCCAGGTGCTGTCTGATATGGGGTATATAATTCCTGCTTCTAGCCACTTCATGACCTCCTTACGTACCACATCTTTCATAATTGGGTTTAATCTTCTTTGCGGCTGGATAACTGGCTTCTTTCCGTCTTCGATTCTTATCTTGTGCATGCAATAATCGGGACTGATTCCCTTCAAGTCTGCAATTGTCCATCCTATGGCTTCTTTATGCTCTCGGAGTACCTCCAGTAACTTTTGTTCCTGTTCCTGAGATAAAAGAGATGAAACAATTACCGGCAGTGTATTATTTTCACCAATAAAAGCGTACCTGAGGTGTTCTGGCAACTGCTTTAATTCCAGGGTTGGTGGTTCCTGCAGTGACGGGACCAGTGTCATTTTCTGCTCGCCTCCTTCATCCCTGTATAGCCTGACCCAGCTTTCTGTTCCCATGATCTGCTCATCCTGCTGCTCTGCTGTTTCCTCTGGAAATATGTCTTCAAACTCTTCCCATAAATCTTCTATCTCATCGCTTTCCAGGTCATCAATTACCTCTACTGCAAAACAGTTTTCATGCCCATAATGATCGGGAAGCTGGAGAGATTTGAAAACATTAAATTTTACTTTTTCTTCATTAATTTGCATGGACAGCTCTCCACTTTTGCAGTTAATAATGGCTTCACCAGTCGCCAGGAAAGGTCTGCCCAGGATCAGCGGAACCTCTCCTGCCTCCATATCCAGTATCACAAAATCTGCTGGAAAAATAAGCTCTCCCACCTTTACCAGGATATCTTCAATTACCCCATAAGCGGGTTTCACGGATCTGTCAGCCATTTGAAGCATAATTCTGGTTGGGCGTGGCTCTCCGGCTCCCAGACTTTTGAAGATGGTCAGTGGCATCAAGTTGATGCTGGCACCCAAATCGCATAAGGCTTTTCCTGTGTATGCACTGCCCAGGGTTACTGGAATAACAAAGCTGCCAGGGTCTTTCTTTTTCAGTGGTAGACCATTTTTTACACAACTGCTCGCTTCTGCCGTCAGATTCACTGTTTCGAAGTCACTCATTCGCCTTCTACCGTACAAGATGTCTTTGAGAAATTTCGCATAAGTAGGCATTTTGGCAAGTGCTTCAGCAAAAGGTATATTTATCTGTAATTGCTTGAATACCTCCAGAAATCTGGCGTAGTCTTTGCTGTCATCTCTCTTGCGTGTCTTCAGAGGGTAAGGAACCTCCTTAGAAGTTGGCACTGTCTCTGGATTACCCTCATTCATCTGCGCTGCTTCCTGCTCGACCGAACCCCTTTTCTGAGGGTCAGTGGTTGAACTGTCTTCCCGGTCAATCACCTCCTGTTCAATAATTTTTGACTTTTCTGCGCGTGCATGACTGGGATACGGTGGATCCTGCAGTGCAATTCCACTCCGAGTTGTGATAGCATTGATTTGAGCGCGTGGATTGTTCACTGTGTTAGACGGTAAATTCCCTGGGGCTCGTTCTGCCTGGTTCTGTGCAAGCTGTCCATTCTGTACTTCCAGGTTGCGGATAGCAATCTTCATCTGGCTCACATCAGCAGTTAATGAGTCCATCTGTGCGAATCTAGTTTCCAACTGCTTATTGAATTTCTCCATATAGGACTCAAAATGTTGCTGAGACAGGTTAAGTTCTGGTGCTGCTTGTGCAGGCTGGGCTGGAGCTGTCTGTTGTGCCTGTGGCCTGTGCTGGAGTCCTGGTGCATACACTGCTGCATTGGGATTTCCGTAGCGAAACCCTGGATGGTCACGTGTGCCTGGTCTGTAGCGACTAGGATCCCACTGCTGCTGAACATAGTTAGCATCTTCGTTCTGAAGCTCCAGAATTGCTGCGTCAAAGTCAGGTTCGTCTACTGATGCCACTGGCTTCTTTTCTGTGTACACCTTCTTGACTAAGTCCTGTACCACTTTCGTGAGATTATCAATCCTGTCATCAACCACTGGTTCTGCTACTGCTGCGAGCCTGCGGTCATCAAACAGGCGAGTATCCTGTTTGGCTAGTTGCTTCATCAGTTCGTAGGCTCCATCTTTATCCACATGGTACAAAAAGTTACCCCCAGCTTCCCTGTCAATCCTGTCTGCATTCTCCCTGTCAAGTGCGTGGTAGAACACCTGCAGAATCTTTGCGTCCCCGAAGCCGTGATTGGGGCATTTTTTCACAAGTCTCATTAGCCTGTCCCATGCATCTACCACTGTCTCCCCCATCTTCTGTTTGAAAGATAAGATCTCGCTCTGCAGCTTGATAACGCGGGATGCAGGGTAGAATTTTGCCAAGAAATCAGCAACACACCCCTCCCAGGTAGTGATAGACCTCGGTGGTCTTGCCTCCAGCCAATCCTTTGCTGTACCGAACAAACAGTATGGGAATAAAATCAGCTTTAGCGTGTCCGCTTCGACTCCTCTATACTTAATCTTGTTGCAGTAATCCTCAAATTTTCCGAGGAAGTCGTTTGGATCTTCATCTGCCTTCCCATTAAAAGGACAATGGGTCTGGGCGGTCTGAATGGTGGATGATTTCAGGTCGAAGTGCTCTGCTGTAATGGGAGGCACTACAATAGCTGGTTGATGTCCTCCGATTGGGACTTCAAAGTTTTCGACCAGCGCCCTTCCAGACCTGTTATAAGTCCTCTGATTGTTCCTGGCAGCAAAACCTGCTGCTATCAGCTCTTCAATGTAAAGAGCCATCTGTGCTGGAGTACGTTGTGGCTGTCCTGTGGGTGTTCCTGTTTCGGTTGTGGTGTCTTCTCCGTGCTCAGACATCGCGGCTCGGTGTCTGCGACTTTGCTCTCTGAAAAGTTTTTCGGGATCTTCGAGTGGTGATACCAATTTGCGGGGCAATCTGGGCATAAACTAGAATAGCCTGAAAATCAGATTTCAAGAGCAGTAAGTCGAAAGAAAGTAACTGTAAAAATAAAAGAAAAACTCTGAAATTTATTCTAATGTCTCTTTAACAAAAACTGTAACCGTTCCCCGGCAACGGCGCCAAAAACTTGACAGCGTAAACTATCTGCTTTTTCGCAAGTGTACGATCAAGTAGTATAGAGTATGTAATTGTGACTCTGGTTATCGAACCCACGAGAACAGTTTAAGTTTTTGCTAATCAGAATCAGAATAAGACACGAAGTTTGTAAAAAGGAGGAAGGTTTGGGATTTGATTATGCTAAATTATACTAAATAAAAACAGTAAAAAGACTTATTTCATTTTTCTGCTGAATATTTTGTCGAAATTGTTGTAGTTGTAAAAGTTGATAATTTTAAAAATCTAGATTCCAGGATCCCCTAGGGTTACTCTCCAGCTTCCATGGTTTATTTGATTTCAGAAACACACAGTGGTTTTGTTTATGCCAGCATACCAATAGTACAATCTCCTCTCGGTCTCATGCACTTATCACTCGACTGCAGATTTTCGGGTCCTCTCGGTCCACCTAAATCTGCAGGTTCGTTCTAAGTCTGCTAGGGTTACAGGTTCTCCTCTCGGTCTCCCCCTAAACGTCTAACAGTTGGTCTAATGCTTCTGGGCTAGTCCCCTGATTCTCTTCACCTCTCGGTCCATCAAGGCAGAGTACTAAATCCTGTCTTTTCTTCCTAACATTCGCTGGTCACTCTCGCGCACCAGATCCTGTCTGTAACACTCCTGGGTGATCAAGCCATTCATGTATGTAAATAAAATCAAAGACAGAATAATAAACAAACCATCCTGTATTAAGACTTAGCTAGCCATGCATCTGAAAATCAAAACATCCAAGTCTGCTGAATTCATAAACCCTAGGTTCACCGAGAACCTAGGCAAAAGGTCTAGCTAGCTTGCATTATTCAAAAACAATGTTTCATAAAAAGAGAAAAGATCAAACTAGTTATTTCTGAAGATACTGGAAAACTGCTCCAATCCTGCTCTGCTCCAACTCCTGGCTGCTGTGAAAACTGGCTGCTGATGATGATGATAGCTGTGGTATGCCTTCGTAACCCTAAAACAGTGCTGGGACACCTCCTTTTATATTGCCACAGTCTCCAAAACTGATGCACGAAATTCCTGTTTTACCCTCGAAAAGATCCGTCCTGGAAGATTCTGGAACACGTCTGTGCGTTTAAACGCACACTTCCTGCGTTCAAACGCAGTGCGTATGAACGCATACCCCCCCTGCGTATGAACGCAGGACTTAGTCAATTTCCTCTTCTGGCTCCTGAACCCATGCGTTTGAACGCAGCTCCTCTGCGTATGAACGCACCCCTTAGCCGTTTCTTCTCCTGAGTGTTGAGCCCTGCGTATGAACGCACAACCTGCGTTTGAACGCAGGACTTAGTTTTTTCTGCGCTTTGGTCTCTGACTCCTGCGTTTGAACGCAGCCTGCCTCTGCGTATGAACGCAGGCCTTAGCCAAATTCTGCCATTTTTTCCTGCTGCCTGTCTTGTGCGTTTGAACGCAGCTTCTGCGTTTGAACGCACAACTTAGTCATTTTTCCTCTTTTCTGCTCAGCTCTCCTGATACGCTGCCTCCAATCCAAGTCAATCTCATGCATTTTTCCGGCACCTGTTACCTGCACATAACACGCACCCGCGATCATATCCAACAAACAAAAGTATGCATAAAATTACTCAAATTTTGCAATCATGATCTAAAAATCTCTGTCTCGTATCAAGTGGAAAATAAGCTGAAAATGGCCAAACTCAACTCTCACAGGGTTAAAACCAATGATAAAAAGATGTCCCAGACTAATACATTTTCAAGCTGTCAATCACATAACCGTTTTCGTTGTTGATTGGCAATGGTTGATTTTTGAACACCATGTAATTTTTGAGCCATAATTGATGTGATTTTAAAAAATTTCAATGGACATTTTACAGTGATCAATTTCTAACCATGTTTAATGTAATGAGTTACTACCATTGACCCACTTTTTGATACCATGAACTAACTTTTTACTTATTCAAAAACAATGAACCCGAAAAATTCAATTGATTTGTGAAAAGTACGTTCCTATAATGTGCCTTGGAACTTGTTTTTGTAATTTATCTTTCATCTCTAACTAATATACATTGTAAGTAGTACACTGGACTTGGAAATCTTAAGCTCATACATAAAACGTCTTTAAATTAATAAATTATTAATTTATCGATATAAAAATATCTCGCTAAATTAATAAAATTCCCGGTACCAACATTATTAATTTATAGAGGTTTTACTGTATCTTATTTTGTAGGCAAAGATGTGCTTTCGAACACAAGAGGCTAGTTGGGAGAGCTTGAATGATGAATTGAGACGCTTTAGAGGGACCAAGAGACATGAAGAAAGGGCTTGGAGGACTTACTTTGAATAATATTTTAAAATTTTATGGCTAATGTGCACGTAAAGAGAAGTCTCAAGGGTTTAACTGAAGAGGACAAGAGAAGATAGATGGCAAATATTAAAGATTGAGAAGTCAAGAGGTTAAATTGCAAGTCGAAAGTTGGTGAAAAGGGCCAATCTATGAAGAAAGTAACGGATTGGGGCCTAATTGTAGTTTTTCAAAGTTGATAAGGGCTAGCTTGGAGAGATCATAACAGCGAGGGGGCATTTTAAAAGCTTCTAGAAAACGTGAGGGAAGCCGAGTGCAATTCGGCCAAAGTTTAGCACCACCAGCCGCGTCTCTCTCTCTCTCTCTCTCTCTCTCTCTCTCTCTCTCTCTCTCTCTCTCTTTCTCTCTCCCTCTCTCTCTCTCTTTCTCTCTCCCGGACGAAACCCAGCTGTTCCTCCATGGAAGCTTCAACCAAGCTTCTTCAAAACCTCACCGGCCTCGTTTCTTCACCAAATTGACTCAAACCGGTCCAAAATCACTCCCTATTTGATCCTCTACATAACCCAACTCTCGATTCGGCCTAAAAGGAAGGAACCAAGAAATCCCCAATTTCTAGAGTTCTTAAGGACGAAGCACAAATCAACGATTCAAGATGACTTAGATGAATTCAAAGGCTAGGATCAGTTACTGGAGGCCAAGAAAGAACAAAGACAAAGTCTATATAAAGCAAAAATGAAGAAATTTCAATATCTCTTGGACCTCCAAAATTCTTGGCCGAACCTATGATTCTCTATCTTCTCTTGACATATTTCTGGTTGTTCTCGGTGATTCCGTGTTCATTTTGAGCAAATTCGGAGCCAAGAACACCTACGAGAAGAGTTTGGTCAGATTCAAGGTTGTTCTTCATAGTGTTCTTCATTGTTATTAGCTTGTTCTTCATTTTTTGAGTTACTTGGGTAATTTTAGTTGATGATTCTGGGTTACTTGGCTACTTTTAGTTGATTTAGTGAAGAATTACGTCAAGTTATAGTAGTGTTACTCTTCATTTTGTAGCAAAAATTCTTGAGTTAAGCTTGAATTCAATCGAAATGGTTACGGATGTTCTTGTTATATTTCTTGCTTGGCTTTTAAATATGAGTAGCTTGACTAATTGTTGGCTAATATTGATAAACTTAGATGTTGTTGGGTGTGGATTTGATTGTTGAAAAGTTTAGTTGAGAAGTTCCTCTTGTGATTCATCTCGAACAAGTGTTGGAATACAAATCTAGACTATAGCTTCATCTTGAATGTGGATTAATTGTCGAATACATATCCTAGATAGTTGATATAATTTAGTTTTGAATTTCACCAGGGTTCTTCATGAATCACAATTGACTTCGACATTAGAATTCACATTCTTCATGCACAACACATCTAGGGGATTCAACTAAGGCCAACATCTCCACTCAATATTAGATACTTTATTTCGATATTAGTTCATCTCTACTTGCTTAGTTTCTTCATTTGTTTCATTTAGTTTCTTTGAAAGTTCTCACAAACCCTTGCTCTACCAAGTTCTACTTGGTAGATTTGAATCTTGGCTAGCTCAAAAGCTATTGTGATGTTACTTTAGCCATTTTAATTAGTTGCTTAGTAGTTTTGTTGGCTTAGAGTTTTCTCTCTTGCTCAATCCTTGTGGATTCGACTCCGGTCTTACCGGATTATTGCTTGAGACGATATCCTATACTTGGGATTCGAACGAACAAGTTTTTGGCGCCCTTGCGGGGGATTGGTGCTAAGAGACTCAGTCTTTAGTTGCTTCTTGCTTTGCTTGTTTTTTATTTTTTAGATACGCTTGAGGAAAACTCTGGCTTCCTGTTTTGAACTTTGGAACAAAAAAAAAAAGCGAAAAGTAAAAAAATCACAAAAGACATACTCCTAGCTTGTGTTAGGTAACCCTCTTGAACCTTATTTGATCTTGGGTTGCATGAGCGTGTGGCAACGTGATAGTACTCATAGATTGCATCACACTTTACTTGAAGAAGAGGGTGGAAATCCCTTTGGTGAAAGTTCGTCTACTAGGGGTAGTGGTAGTCTAGTCCAATCCAATGATTCTAGCTCTCCTAATAGCTTTGAAATCATGGATGGAGATGATTGTCATAGAAGAAACAACGTGATGATGCCATTTGGTACACTTAGAGATTTGATGCATCCTTCTAGGCAAAGAGCACCTTCTTGCTTTGTGTTTCCGTTAAATGAAATGAACTTTGATGTTAAGCCGGGCACAGTTCAACTTTTTCCTAAGTTTCATGTCCTAGAGTCTGACAGTTCTTACTCTCATCTTAAGGACTTCAATGATATTGCCTCAACAGTTAATTTCAATGGTGTCTCTAGTAACAATATCAAGCTTAGGTTGTTTCCTTTCTATTTAAATGACAAAGCCAAGGCATGGATTCAGTACTGGAGACCTAGGACCATAGGCACATGGGAAGATTAGAGAAAGAGTTTCTCAAGAAACTTTTCCCTACATACAAGACAAACGCCATAAAAAGGCAAATTGTGACTTTTTGTGCTAAGGAGGGAGAGCCACTTCCCCAAGCTTGGGAACGTTTCAAGGATCTCCTAATTTCTTTCCCTCACCATGGATTTGAGACATGGAGATTGATTAGCTCCTTTTATGATGGTTTGCAATGTGACCATAAGCATACAATTGAATCCATGAGTGGGGGATAATTCTTTACTTAAGGTGAAGATGAGGGGTGAGATTGTTTAGATGAAATTTGTGAGAAATTCCAATCTTGGAACATTAATTAGCCTTCTAAGGATGCTAACTCTAAGCCTAAAGGTACCATGTATCAACTTAAGTATAAGAGTGAGGCATTGTGCTCATTTCGTAGTGATAACTCTCATGATTTGAGCAAGTGTCACGATTTTCTAAGAGCCCATGAGCTCATGGGTGAGCAAGTGAATATGTTGAATTGTAACAAGTATAGGAAAACCTATAATAACTCACCCAACTCGGAGACATATAACTCAAATTGAAGGAATCATCCTAATTTCTCATGGAGACAAGGGAAAGATAGCCAAGTGAACCCCTCAAGCTCAACTTATGTTCCTCCTAACAAAAGGAGTCTAGAAGAGACTTTTGAGAAATTTATGGCTAGCCAAAACCAAACCAACCAAGAGTTGAGAAAGACCACTCAAAAGTTGAAAAACTCTAATCAAGAGTTAAGAAATACTTTGGCTAGGTTGGAGTCTACTGACGCGATTTCTTAACGCGTATGCGCAAGTGCACGGTCAAGTAATATAGGGGTGGTATTTCAAACCCGAGTTATCGATCCCACGAGGACAGACTCGAGATTATTTAATTAGTTATTTAATTTAGAGTACGGTAACAAGAGGAAGAATTTTGATTAAATAAGTTGTCGCCCCCAAACAAGCGACTGAATTAAAATAACAACTAACTAATATTTTTGTATTTTTATATTTAAGAAGCAAAGATGGAGAAACTAGGCAATCTCTAGATCACCTAGGGCTGTAGGTGATTTCCAGATTATCTGAGTAACACATTAGTTATATCCTAATCAAGCCGGGTAATAGGCTATGACAATCTCCTATCGGTCTCTTGTCATTTTACGTCTCGGTTGACTATAATCTCCTCTCGTTCTCATGTTGTATACCGATCCGTTCTAGCACGTCATCTACTGGCACGATAACGGGTCCTATCGGTCCACCGGTTCACGGAACAGTTGAATAATCCTACCTAATCTACCCACTCTAGCCAATCCTACTCACTTCTCCTACCGGTCTCGGTGATTATGGATTGATGCTCATATCTCATCCTAGCTAGTTAAAGTCACTGTCGCGCATTTCACTAGCCAACTAACGGTTCTGGTTAGTTACTCCATCCCCATTAAGAATTAAGCATAGATTGTGAGCAATTGATATAGAACTAAATAAACTTGATGCATGATTCATCCTATGAGCAAACCCTAGTTCATTTATTATCAATTCCTATCTTAGTCGTGTCAATATACTAAGATCATTAACAAGATTCAAGAAATAACATCGATTCAATAGAAAAAATGAATAAGCAGGAAACAAAGATTAAAAATTCGGAAAAATTCATCGTCTACATCACCCTAGGCTCTCTAGAGAAGCCTAGCAATGGAGTTTAGCTAATAGTAATCAACCAAACAAAACAAGAGTGTTTCTCCATAAAAATATTGAGGGAGGAAGAAGAAGAAGAAAAACTCAAACCCTAGGTCATCAATGGAGGATTTGGCCTTCGTCTCTCTTGCGTCCTCTTCCTTCTCCCTGCGTCTTCTTTTCCCCAAAGATCGTGAATGATCATTCTCCCCTGCTCCTAGGTTATTTAGTAAGTAATTCCCCTCACTTGTTGTCCAAAAAGTCTTCAAAATTGCATTAGAACCCACACTTTTGCGTGCTGGTAGCGGGACTGGTCGTACTACCACTTTGACTGGTCGTACGACCAGCAGAAGAGTGTTTTTCCTTTTTTTTGCCAAGAAAAAGTGGTCGTACGACCACTATGATTGGTCGTACTACCAGTCTGGGGAATTCAGCATATTTGTCTTCTTGTAATCCGGAATAATTCATCATCTACATAACCCTAGGCTCTTTAGAGAAGCCTAGCAATGAAGTTTAGCTTATTGTAATCAACCAAACGAAACAAGATTGTTTCTCCATTAAAATATTGAGGGAGGAAGAAGAAGAAGAAGAAGAAGAAGAAGAAGAAGAAGAAGAAGAAGAAGAAAAACTCAAACTCTAGGTCATCAATGGAGGATTTGGCCTTCGTCTTCGTCTCTCTTGCGTCCTCCTCCTTCTCCTTGCATCTTCTTTTCCCCAAAGATCGTGATTGATCATTCTCCCCTGCTCCTAGGTTATTTAGTAAGTAATTCCCCTCACTTGTTGTCCAAAAAGTCTTCAAAATTGGATTAGAACCCACACTTTTGCGTGCTGGTTGCGGGACTGGTCGTACTACCACTTTGACTGGTCGTACGACCAGCAGAAGGGTGTTTTTCCTTTTTTTGGCTTAGTAAAAGTGTTCGTACAACCACTATGACTGGTCGTACTACCAATATGGGGAATTCAACATATTTTTCTTCTTTTTCTTGCTCTTGGCTTCAACGAATTCAACTCCAAACATGTTCTTGAGCCTCCTCATCCTTCCCAAGTTCATTCCACCTCCAATGCACATTCCCGAGCCTCCGGTTCCTGAAACGCACAACACGAAATAAATATCGGAAGATTAAATGTGAAAATAAAAGCTCGAAATTACACAAGGAATGCCCGAATTACACATTTATGCTCAAACGCTCACGCATGCTATATTTCTCTCTATTCGTAGTATAAAACTAAGATTATCAACCCGGAAAATACGCAAACCATTACAAAATGTACAAGAAATATAACTCTAATTGAGAGTTATCAAATTCCCCACACTACCCTTTTGCGCATCCCGAGCGAAATAAATCTTCACACTACGTTTTCAATCCACCAAATTGCATACAACTCCACTAGCCATGTGACACAAACAACACACACACCCAATTCAATCTACATGACTATACACAATGCAACTCGATTTTAAACAATGCAAGAATTAACAACGCAATTTTTTTTTTTCTTTTTGATATGAGATGGGCAATCTCGCTATCACTAACCAAAATCATCAAGCTCTCACAAGTATCTTTTGCAATTCTCACAACCGCAACAAGAAATTGAAAATATAATGACCCTACGCACAAGATCACTAAGGGGTCCCCAAACATCCACCAAAATCAACCAAGATCCGGGCACGTCCTTTAGCTCAGAGGGTGTAGCCACCCTTAGTCCTATGGAAGTCTTTCGTCGCCAAGTCATATGAGGTTTTCAGACCCTCTTAGCCGTTATTGCATTGAATACAAATTGTCCCAGTGACGTGAGACACAACTTCGTGTAATACGGATTGACTTTAATTTTCCTTAGACACTCTAATTGGATTGAATAAAAATTCCCCGCGTGAACGGGGGCACATTAGGCTGTTCACCGTATCTAGTCCAAGAGATGATTTTGATTTCTTTTATTTTTCATTCTCTTATTTTTATTTTCAGCCGTGCATTTAGAGCAACTAACTGTGGGCTTTTTCGGTTAGCTCCGGAGACCGTCGTAAGGGATGGTGGTGTACACTCCCTAACTTCACTTAGGCTAAGGCAATGTACCACATGAAACCAACTCTACACGAAGGTCCACCCCAGATTTCATGAGACCACAAGTTTCCACTGAAAACAGACTAGTCAACTACCCCAAAGACCAAATCCTCCTAGCACACTATAGGAACTAAAGTTATTTCCTTGACTACTTTCCACTTTTACCTGAATACCCGGGACTTCCTTTCGTAAAACAGATGCGCAGAATACTAAAAATCAAGGTTTTCCCTCTTACGGTGCTTCCTATTCACTGAGACTTTTTCACTGAACTCTCTCTGGTTTCAAGCTTTATCAATTTCCCAATTCAAATTTTTTTAATTTTTATGGTTTTTTCACTTTTTCTAACTCTATATGCTTTTGGTCAACTCGATTAACAACACGTTTTGGGTAGGGGACTGAATAAAGTAAACAATGCAGAAATTTAAAAACTAACACAATACGACACTAAAACACCACTCTACAGTAACCACAATACACAATACAACATATACTACATGTAACAAGGCTAATCAAGGACAAAACATGGCTAGCAAAATTATACACAAACCCCCCACACTTGAGAGATTCGTTGTCCACAACGAATTTAGAGATCAAAAAGGAGGTATCCTTGATTAAATGTGTAGGCGGTGGATTTCAACAATTAGCGCTCAAACGTAGAACAGAGAGAGTTAGAGATATCAGTGGTGCCTGGAACTACATGGGCACCGTGTCCGCTAAACTACAACAAGAAGTGTGGACCGTTGACAGTTTCGGAAAAGTCTCACCTCACGTCCGGATTCCGATGCGCCTACTCAACATTCTCTATTGCGCGCATCATGAAGGGGAACCCGATGCATCTTCTGTACATGTGTCCCTACACACTGATTGGAAGAATTAACACAAATCTATCTCACCCCTCAAAATCATATATGGAGAACTAAAAGAAAAAAAAAACAAAAATAAATAGCATCCTACTCTACATTGGGTTGCCTCGTAAGGAGCGCTTGTAATTTAAGGTCGACGGCCCGACCTGTTACCTGAACCAAAAAGGATAGTGGATCCAGCTTTATCCCTCCACTTTTTCTTCTTTCACCATATTTTCTCGATAAGACTTTTCTCAAGATCACCCCTGTGCTCTGGCGATGGTGGACTGTTGTGAAAGCTAACTCTTTTCATCTTGCAATTTATCTTCTTTATCATCTTCCACCAAGTAACACTGGGCTCAAATGTGTTGCTCTACATAAATTCATCCTAGTAATACCTCGTTGGTGGTAGATGATCATCAAATGACCCATGCAATTCATCCACACCCCCACACTTGTTGACTTCACACTCCTTGACTATGGCATATGGATGATCAATAGAATCGGCCATAGAACAAGATAGTGGAAGTTGCTCATCACGTTCTTCTTCATAAGAATCCCCATACAGTAATTTTTCCATCTCGTCGCAGACTTGCGTGACATAGGATATGGATAATTCATCAATAATCAGAGTTGGGGCTTTTACCTCAATATCACTGAGCACAAGTGTTTCACCAGCTTCATCGTCGGCACACCACAGGCTTCCAATGCCAGTGTCTTCCAATTCATGCCAACAATGTGAGGGCGCCTGCGGTCTTGGCTCACAACTCGGCAGATCTTCCCATCTCGGGCACACATGTCCACCCCAGTCTGAATCAGAGTCTGCGTCCTCATAAACGACAGAGTCCACCAATGGTTCCTGGACACTGCAGTCTTTGCTCGACTCATGTATCTCTTCTTCCACTTGTGGTGGTGATGATGAAGGTTCAATATGAGGCTGAGTGTCATGTGGCAAGGTCTCCTCCTGTGGCTCTTGAATACTAGATTCCCTGCTGTTGACAGTTTTTCTACTCGTTTCTTTATCCGCTCCATCATCTCCCTCACGTATTCCCTACCTGTTGCTGAATCCTCTTGTGGTAATTGTGCATATATGGAAAAAAAATTGGAGCACACTTGGATTTCCTCCATAATACTACGCCGTTCTGCCATACTCGCTACTGAGTCTTCTTGGTGCCGATGAAGCTGTGGTGGATGAACTTCACATGGGTCCCTATTGTCATGGTAAGTGCCGCATCGATAGCACCAAAATATGCATGCGTACTCTTCTTCATGGTTACCCCTGCAGTAGAAACAGTAGGGGCGACCCGAATAATAGTCTTCGCTCCACATGCTTAGTAGAATCTCCTGCATCCTGTGGTCCTGAGAAAACAAACTCAAAAGAAACCCTTAAAGCACATACATAGAGAATAGAACAGAATAAAACTATACTAAAAAAAGTACTCTAAACTAATTTCTAACTAAAGGATCTACCTGTGTCCCCGGAAACGGCGCCAAAAACTTGACGCGATTTCTTAACGCAAGTGCACGATCAAGTAATATAGGGGTGGTATTTCAACCCCGAGTTATCGATCCCACGAGGACATAATCGAGATTATTCAATTAGTTTTAATTTAGAGTACGGTAACAAGAGGAAGAATTTTGATTAAATAAGTTGTCGCCCCCAAACAACCGACTAAATTAAAATAACAACTAACTAATATTTTTGTACTTTTATATTTAAGAAGCGAAGATGGAGAAACTAGGAAATCTCTAGATCACCTAGGGATGTAGACAATATCCGGATTATCTGAGTAACACATTAAATATATCTTAATCAAGCCGAGTAATAGGCTATGAAAATCTCCTGTCGGTCTCTTGTCATTTTACGTCTCGGTTTACTATAATCTCTTCTCGGTCTGATGTTGTCTGCCGATCCGTTCTAGAACGTCATCTACTGGCACGATAACGGGTCCTTTCGGTCCACCGTTTCACGGAACATTTTAATAATCCTACCTAATCTACCCACACTATCCAATCCTACTCACTTCTCCTCCCGGTCTCGGTGATTCTGGATTGATGCTCATATCTCATTCTAGCTAGTTAAAGTCACTGTCGCGCACTTCACTAGCCAACTAACGGTTCCGGTTAATTACACCGTCCCCATTAAGAATTAAGCATAGATTATGAATAACTGATTTAGAACTTAATCAACTTTAAGCATGATTCATCCTATGATCAAACCCTAGTTCATTGATTATCAATTCCTATCTTAGTCGTGTCAATGTACTAAGATCATTAACAAGATTCAAGAACTAACATCCATTCAATAGAAGAAATCAAAAAGCATGAAACAAAGAATAAAAATCCGGAATAATTCATCATCTACATAACCCTAGGCTCTTTAGAGAAGCCTAGCAATGAAGTTTAGCTTATTGTAATCAACCAAACGAAACAAGATTGTTTCTCCATTAAAATATTGAGGGAGGAAGAAGAAGAAGAAGAAGAAGAAGAAGAAGAAGAAGAAGAAGAAGAAGAAGAAGAAGAAGAAGAAAAACTCAAACTCTAGGTCATCAATGGAGGATTTGGCCTTCGTCTTCGTCTCTCTTGCGTCCTCCTCCTTCTCCTTGCATCTTCTTTTCCCCAAAGATCGTGATTGATCATTCTCCCCTGCTCCTAGGTTATTTAGTAAGTAATTCCCCTCACTTGTTGTCCAAAAAGTCTTCAAAATTGGATTAGAACCCACACTTTTGCGTGCTGGTTGCGGGACTGGTCGTACTACCACTTTGACTGGTCGTACGACCAGCAGAAGGCTGTTTTTCCTTTTTTTGGCTAAGTAAAAGTGTTCGTACAACCACTATGACTGGTCGTACTACCAATATGGGGAATTCAACATATTTTTCTTCTTTTTCTTGCTCTTGGCTTCAACGAATTCAACTCCAAACATGTTCTTGAGCCTCCTCATCCTTCTGAAGTTCATTCAACCTCCAATGCACATTCCAGAGCCTCCGGTTCCTGAAACGCACAACACGAAAAAAATACCGGAAGATCAAATATGACAATAAAAGCTCGAAATTACACAAGGAATGCCCGAATTACACATTTATGTTCAAACGCTCACGCATGCTATATTTCTCTCTATTCGTAGTATAAAACTAAGATTATCAACCCGAAAAATACGCAAAACGTTATAAAATGTACAAGAAATATAACTCTAATAGAGAGTTATCATCTACCATATTTTCTCAAGAGAAGGGAAAATTCCCATCTCAACCGCAACAAAACCCTAGGGTCCAAAGCTTTAACCATATGGAACATGCTATGGCTATGACCGTTTTGAGAAGTGGGAAGGTTGTAAACAATGGACTTCCAAGTGGGGATTCCAATGAAAATGAGGGATAAGAGGAGTGTGAGAAGAGTTATGACCAAGAGGGAGTTGTTGACTCACAAGATTCAAAGAGGAGTCTTAACAAGGGGAAACAAGTAGTGGAAGAAAGGGAAGAAATTAAGGTTCCTCCACCATTTCCCCAAGACTATTAGCCTTTACCAAGAAAGCTAGCAACCAAGATATCCTTTAGACATTCCAAAATGTCAAGATAAACATCCCTCTCTTGGATTCTATTAAGCAAATTCCGACTTATGCCAAGTTTCTCAAGGATCTTTGCACCTTCAAGAGAAATCTTCAAGTGAGGAAGAAGACTTTTCTCACCGAGAAAGTGAGCTCAATTCTCCAAAATAATATCCCTCCCAAGTACAAAGATCCGGGTTCACCTGCTATCACTTGCACTATTGGAGATTATAAAATTCATAATTCTTTGTTAGATTTGGGTGCAAGTTTAAACCTTCTTCCATACTCGGTGTATGAGAACTTGTAGTTGGGCAAATTGAAACCCACAAGAGTGACTCTCCAATTGGCGGATAGGTCCACTAGAGTCCCTAGAGGAATCATTGAGGATGTGTTGGTTCAAGTGAACCAATGCCATTTTCCGGTGGATTTTATAGTTTTAGACACCTCTCTTTTGGCTAGTGGCACATTATCCATTCCTATTATTTTAGGGACACAAAATCTTGCTACATCTAATGCAATAATAAATTATAGGAGTGGTATGATAAATATTACATTTGGGAACATGACGTTAGAGCTTAATATTTTTAATGCATGTATTCACCCAAGCTCACAAGATGATGATGATGTTGGGAAGTGAGTTGGGTAGAATCATGTGTTGAAGATGTTTATACTCTAGCTACATGTTCCAAAGATTCAAGTGAGCTCACTTTAGAAGAATTGGAATTTTTGTATGTTGATAACACTCTCCTTTTATCTCTTCTTATGGAAGAACAATTTGACTTTGATGAAAGGGAGAGACTCTTTGGGCAACCTGACCAAGTCATTGAGTTAACTCCTGAGCATTCTAGTGTTGATCGTGAGTTGCGTGGGAGTGAGGTGATACCTCTCAAAGGAGGTAAAAACCTCACATGCAAGACGTTTGCGGGAGCCGAAGTTCTCAAGTTGTTATATGCGGGTATAATTTACCCCATCTCGGATAGTAAATGTGTCCTACCCAAGTGGTCCCTAAACAAGAGGGGGTCGCCGTTATTGAAAATGAGAAGGGTGAGCTTGTGACCACAAGATTTCCTACTAAGTGGCGGATGTGCATTGATTATAGAAAATTAAATGCCTTCACTAGGAAGCAAAACTTTCCCCTTCCATTCATAGACCAAATGTTAGAAAGTTTAGCCGGCCATAATTTTTATTGTTTTTTAGATGGCTTATCGAGTTATAATCAAATTTCCATAGATCCAAATGACCAAGATAAAACCACATACACTTATCCATTTGGAACATTTTCCTATAGGAGGATGACATTTGATTTGCGTAATGCCTCGACTACCTTTCAACGTTGCATGTTAAGAATATTTCGGACATGGCAGAAAAATGCATGGAAGTTGTTATGGATGATTTTTCGGTGCATGGAAACTCATTTTGATACTTGTATTAGAAATCTTGAGATGATTTTGAGAAGATGTGAATAGTAGAATTTAGTCTTGAATTGGGAAACATGCCACTTTATGGTTAGGCAAGGAATTGTTTTGGGTCATGTTATTTCCTCTCATGGTATTGGTGTAGACAAGACTAAAGTAGATGTGATTTATAATCTTCCACCTCCTAAATTTGTTACGGATGTTAGATCTTTCCTAGGTCATGCCGAATTTTATAGGAGATTTATCAAAAAGTTTAGCTCACTTGCTAAGCCCTTGAGCAATCTCCTTCAAAAGGAAAATTCATTTGAGTGGTCTAGTGCATGCCAATAGGCCTTTGAAAAGTTGAAGGATTTATTGGTAACGACCTCTATCATGCAACCACCCAAATGGACTCTTCCTTTTGAAATCATGTGTGATGCTAGTGACCATGTGGTTGGGGCCGTTTTGGGTCAAAGAGGTGACGATAAGATACCACATGTTATCTACTATGCAAGTAAAACTTTGAACGATGCTCAGTTAAATTATTCCACTACGGAAAAAGAGCTTTTGGCCATGGTATTTGGTATTGAAAAATTTAGGCCATACTTGCTTGGTTCAAAAGTGCTTGTCTACACCGACCATGCCGCCTTGAAATACCTTTCCACAAAAAAAGATTCCAAACCTCGTTTAATCCGTTGGGTACTTTTGCTTCAAGAGTTTTATATTGAAATCAATGATAAACGAGGTGTGGAATTTTTTTTGGCGGATCACTTGTCTATCATTGACATTCCTAAGCAAAAAATCTCCTTGCCTATTGTTGAGACATTTCCGGATGAGCATCTCTTTGCCCTTTTTAAATGTTCCTTGGTTTGCCGATATTGCTAATTATCTTGCTTGTGGAATTTTTTCGGAAAATTTAAAACGACAAGAGAAGTTGCGATTTGTAAGAGAATGCCGGAATTTCGTTTGGGATGACCTTTTTTAAATATTGTCCGGATCAAATTGTTAGAAGGTCCATCCCAAATGAAGAGTTTCATAGTGTTCTTTCATTTTTCCATGAGTATGCTTGTGGCGGCCATTTTTCGGCTAGAAAAACCGCCGCCAAGATTTTGCAAAGTGGTTTATATTGGCCTACTCTTTTTAGTGATGCATTTCATTATGGCAAAGCATGTGATAGGTGCCAAAGGATGGGAGGAAATAATGGGAAGAGAAATATGATGCCCTTGAACCCCATTTTAGTTATTGAAATATTTGATTGTTGGGGTATTGACTTCATGGGTCCATTCCCATCATCCTTTGGCAACCTATATATACTCTTGGAGGTGGATTATGTGTTAAAGTGGGTTGAATCCATACCTTCAAAAACCAATGATCATAAAGTTGTGATCAAGTTTCTTCAACACCACATTTTATCTCATTTTGGCATGCCCCGAGCTATCATTAGCGATGAAGGGAGACATCTTTGCAATATGCCTTTTGAGAGACTCATGAAAAAGTATGGAATTGTGCATTAAGTTTGCACACCATACAACCCGCAAACTAGTGGGAAAGTCGAAGTTTCTAATAGGGAAATTAAAAGGCTCTTGGAGAAAACGGTAAATCCAAACCGCAAAGATTGGTCTTTGAGGCTGGTTGATTCTCTTTGGGCTTACCATATCGCTTACAAGACTCCCATTGGTGTGTCTCCGTATAGACTAGTGTATGGAAAGGCATGCCATCTTCCGGTGGAGTTAGACCACAAGGCCTATTGGGCCATCAAATATTTGAATTTTTATCTTGCAAAAGCGGGGAAAGAAAGGAAGTTAAACTTGAATGAGTTAGAAGATCTTAGAAATGAGGCTTATGAGAACACTAGGATCTCTAAGGCAAGGACAAAGGCTTATCATGATAAACATATTGTTCCTAAGTCTTTTGTGTCTAATCAAAAAGTTCTTCTCTTTAACTCAATGATGAAACTCTTTGGAGGAAAGTTGAAATTAAAATGGAATGGTCCATATATTGTGAAGCATGTATATCCTTATGGGACCATTGAAATTTTGAACCCCAAAAGTGGGGAGAGTTTAAAGGTGAATGGCCAAAGATTGAAACCATATGTTGAAAATTTTGATGCCAAGGTTGAGTCCATTTCTCTTATGGACCCAACCTATACTAACTAATGTTCACCAAAAGTATCACCCTTGTAAATATTAGTTGTAGTTCTTTTGCTGTTAATTATTTTGTAGGTTGCTTATGGAGGATTGATGGTGCTTGGTGACCAAAGATGTGTATGAGGTCTCCCTATCCCTTTATCACTTGCTTAAATTTACTTGTTCTTCCATTGTTCCAACACATTGAGGAAAATGTGATATTTTAGTTGGGGGTGGAGTTGAGTTATTTCTTTGTTAAATGGTAACTTGCATGATTATTCTTTCATTAGCGGTTTACATGAAAAAAAATGAAAAAAAGTGAAAATCCAAAAAAATTAAAGAATTAAAATAAAATAAAATTGTGTGAACCTCTTATGAGAAGCATTACTCTTTTCCCGTGTCAAACCATAGATTTTTTTTCTCTTTCTTTGACAGTTTAATTTAATTTAACCTTCCATCTTTAGTCTAGATTTTATTTTCTTCTTTGATAGATTTATTGAGTCTTAGAACGTTGTACTTGCGTCACTTATTTCGAAAAAATAAAATAAAAAATGAAAAATAAAAAAAAAATAGAAAAAGGGGGAATTTTGGAAAGCTAGATGTTTTCAAATAATGAAATCTCTTAGTCCATGTTTTTTTTTTTTTTTTTTTTTTTTTTTTTTTTTTTTTTATAAGGAGTTCTTTTCTTATACTCAATACATCTACACCAATATCCCACATTGCGCGATATCATGCGTTCTCACAAAGCGACACACTAAATTTAGTTTTCATGTTTAAGTCCTTCAAACTAAGTTGATCACATAAACTTTGACGTCTTACTACTTTTGAAAAAGGGTGTATTCTCTAAAGCTATTTGAACTCTACAAATAGGATTTAATTCTTGTTGTTTTTGGCGGTGGAAACTTGTAGCCCATTGGGGTGGTTATGACCATGACACCTTATGCGATGCCTAAGAAATAGAGGGGTTTTCGGGGATAAATTTCATGCCACCACCTAGATAGCCCCCTTGGTTTAGCTTAAAAATCCCACTCGCTTGTATATTCCTCTCTTTTGTTGTGGGTCTTGGAGAACCTTGGATTAGAAGTGGACATGTGTGGAAAAAATGTTTAATTCTAAAACCTCAAAAAATGAGGATAAAAATTGCACCACCTCACAAAAAATCCACAAAAGGATCATACAAGCCCACAACCACATCCCCCATTCTATTTTTTTTTTTCAAAGATTTGGAGGTCCATCCTACATGGGTGCTTTTGAATAAGTATGAGAATGGCTAGTTTCATGTGATCCTTATTTTTGAAGGCATACTTTCTTGCGATTGGGACTTAATCAACCTTGGATTAGACATCCATTGGTTTATTTCTCAATCTGTTTGGAATTTGATAATTTATTTGAGAAAATATTTATGCATTCTTGTTTTTCCCCCACCAAAAAAAATTAAAATTAGTTAATAAATTTAGTATTTTATTTCTTTGGGTTCTCACTTAGGATAGATAATGTGTGTGTGTGTGTGTGTGTGTGTGTGTGTGTGTATATATTTGGGTCTTGTTTAGAGTTGAGTCAAGCCTTGGCTAGTTGAGTGTGTGTCTCTCATGATTGGTTCTTCACTAGTTTGCGTGTCGTATCGCCTTTTTTGCTCGAGGACGAGCAAAAGGCTAGTTGGGGTGTGTTAACGACTTAAAATTGTATGTTTGAGTATGTTACTGATCTCTTCATAACTTGCTAATATGTGTAATCTATATTTTTTTTACCTCTCTTTCTAGACTTATGCTTGTCTTTGTAGATTTGGTTGTTTTTATCTTATTTTGTAGGCAAAGACGTGCTTTAGAACACAAGAGGCTAGTTGGGAGAGCTTGAATGATGAATTGAGACGCTTTAGAGGGGCCAAGTGACATGAAGAAAGGGCTTGGAGGACTTACTTTGAAGAATATTTGAACATTTTATGGCTAATGTGCAAGCAAAGAGAAGTCTCAAGGGCTTAAATGAAGAGGACAAGAGAAGATAGATGGCAAATATTGAAGATTGAAAAGTCAAGAGGTTAAATTGCAAATAAAAAGTTGGTGAAAAGGGCCAATATATGAAGAAAGTAAAGAATTAGGGTCTAATTGTAGTTTTTCAAAGTTGATAAGGGCTAGCTTGGAGAGATCATAACAGCAAGGGGGCATTTTAAAAGCTTCTAGCAAATGTGGGGGGAGCCGAGTGCAATTTCGGCGAAAGTTTCGCAGCACCACCTGCCGGTCTCTCTCTCTCTCTCTCTCTCTCTCTCTCTCTCTCTCTCTCTCTCTCTCTCTCTCTCTCTCTCTCTCTCTCTCTCTCTTCCCCCGACGAAACCCCAGCTGTTCCTTCATGGAAGCTTCAACCAAGCTTCTTCAAACCCTCACCCCGACCTCGTTTCATCACCAAATTGACTCAAATCGGTCCCAAATCACTCCCTATTTGATCCTCTACATAACCCAACTCTCAATTCGGCCTAAAAGGAAGGAACCAAGAAAGCCCCAATTTCTAGGGTTCTTAAGGACGAAGCACAAATCAGCGATTGAAGATTACTTAGATGAGTTCAAAGGCTAGGATCAGTTCTTAGAGGCCAAGAAAGCACAAAGACGAAGTCTATATGAAGCAACGATGAAGAAATTTCAGTTTCTCTTGGACCTCAAAAATTTCTTGGCCAAACCTATGATTCTCTATCTCTTTTCTTGACCGATTTCGCGTCGTTCTTGGTAATTCCGTGCTCATTTTGAGCAAATTCAGAGCCAAGAACACCTAAGGGAAGAGTTGGGTCAGATTCAAGGTTGTTCTTCATTGTTCTTAGCTTGTTCTTAATTTTTTGGGTTACTTGGATACTTTTAGTTGATGATTCTGGGTTACTTGGCTACTTTTACTTGATGATTCTGGGTTACTTGGCTACATTTAGTTGATTTACTCCTCATTTTGTAGCAAAAATTCTTGAGTTAAGCTTAAATTCAGTAGAAATGGTTATGAATGTTCTTGTTATATATCTTGCTTGGCTCTTGAATATGAGTAGCTAGACTAATTGTTGGCTAAGGTTGATGAACTTAGATGTTGTGTGTGTGGATTTGATTGTTGAATCATTGAGTTGAGAAGTTCTTCTTGTGATTCATCTCGAACAAGTGTTGTAATACAAATCTAGACTATTGCTTCATCTTGAATGTGGAATCATTTTTGAATACATATCCAAGATAGTTGATATAATTTAGTTTTGAATTTCACAAGAGTTCTTCATGAGTCACACTTGACTTCGACATTAGAATCCACATTCTTCATTGTGACGATTGTTTGGGTGTTGGATTCATGCACAACACATCTAGGGAGTTCAACTAAGGCCAACATCTCCTCTCAATCTTAGAGACTTTATTTCGATATTAGTTCATCTCTACTTGCTTAGTTTCTTGATTTCTTTCATTTAGTTTTTTTGCAAGTTCTCACAAAACCTTGATCTACCAAGTTCTACTTAGTAGATTTGAAGCTTGGCTAGCTCAAAAGCCATTGAGAAGTTACTTTAGCCATTTTAGGTAGTTGCTTAGTTGTTTTGTTTGCTTAGAGTGTTCTCTCTTTCTCAGTCCTTGTGGATTCGACTCCAGTGTTACCGGATTATTACTTGAGACGATATCCTATACTTGGGATTCGAACGAACAAAACTCTTCTAGCTCACAGCTCCTCCATTCAAGCAAAACACATAGCCCGAATGTGATATATAGTCATCCTTGTCGGTTTAGAAGCTCGCGTCAGTGCAGCCAATTACACTAAGTTCTTGCTCACCTCATAATATCAAGAACGCATCCTTAGTTCTTCTCAAGTACTTAAGGATGTTCTTGGCACGAATCCAGTGAATCTGACACAGATTGGACTGATATGTGCTTTCCATACTCAACGCATATTCCACATCTGATCTAGTACACAACATGGCGTACATGATGTTGGGTTTTGAAGCAGGTTATGCAGCGGAATAACAAAAAATTAATCCTGCTGAAATCCCACCAAGGATCACAGGTGAAGCATCATAACATGATGAAAGGAAGAAAGGTTACCTCAACCATACCAGGCAGGTGATGAACAAATACAAAGAATAGTATCTTTGTCTCTACGGTATCCACACGAATAGACCTTAACCGGACTTCTTCTCCAATGGTGCTAGCAATCGTGGAAAGAAGGATGAAGTTGGACTTGTGCAGACTGGATCACATCTTAGCGGCAGCAAGGAGAGAGCCACGAAATCACCATGCCGTGGGAAAGAAGGTGGGCGGCATCCATGATGGCCGACGACTCAAGAGGGGCGGCACCAAGCCCTAGGCCGAACCCTAGTACGAGAAAACTCATTTTCTCCTTTCTCTCTAAGTCTCTAGTGAACTGTGTTGTTTAGGATTAAATTAAGACTGTATTTTCTTAGCATATAAATCCTGCTTATAGCTAGAGAAATTCCTCTTTTCCACTAATTCAACAATGTGGGACTTGTTACATTCTAGACCACAATTGCTCTTTAGTCCAACTAATGAGCACAATTTACACTTTAGTCCATTTAATTCATTATTTCTATTTAGTCCAACTAATTAGCAATAATCCCAGCTAGATATATTATTGTGTGTGAACGTGTAGATTCCTAATTACGTGGCAGTAATAATAATAATTACAAACATTGAGCGGTATCTAGCAATACATCAATGCTCCCAAGTAATAGGAATGTGTTACTGTGTTGTATAATTCCTTTGTCTCATCTATCCGAATTAGACACAAGACATGGAGTGTCACACTTGTATATCCAATCCATAGTTTCTCGATCTGTGAGTAGACCTAGATAAACAAATAACATCAATATCCCATATTGATTTATTTAAGCATGGTCATGCAGTTTTCTAAGTCTCACTCGTCGAGTGGCCATGGATATTTTGTCCCATTATGTGGGAGGAACAAATCCTCTCTACATCACTACGATCTCTCGACTTGCTTCATATCATGTCTGATTAAAGCCTTAATATTTTTCCAGTTACGGTGTAACGTTTTGATGATATCAAAACATGATAATTCACAACCAGAGTATCTAGTGACTTCGAGTCTAAGGATCACAACACCATTGTCACTATGAGAAGCCTTTTTGACATTCACATAACTCCCATGTAGCCTTCTCATGGTGGGTCAATCCAGTACGCCATTACTCCTAATGCGTACCCATGTGTTAGACTTGATATCCCCATATCAATCTACCCACATATTAGTCTCGATGCAATACAGTCGTCCTATTAACTATAGTACACTACTAGGGATATTTAAGAATATAACATTTATATTCTAAGGACTTCATTTTTTTAGCATATCTTTATATTGATACACAACGAATAGTAAGTCCACATCAATGTCACGACTAATTGATTGCCTCTAGAGCACAATTGCGACAGTATTCCACTTGCACTAAAGTCAATCTGGTGCATCATATGCCTATTGATCTATTGCGGCCCTCACTCTTTCACTGCGCAAGAGGTAAGAGAGACATATGCTGGTACTTTGCATATATTCACATCTCCTCTATCGACATCGAGTGAGATCGAATATTCTGAGTAATTTCATTTAATGCAACAATACTCTAAGTCCTCTATGATAGAATCAGTAACTGATTCTTGCCTGGAACCTTTTCAGCTCACAGCCCCTCAACTAAGGCAAAACACAAAACTTGACAATGATCTGGAATCATACTCGTTGGATTGGAAGCTCACATCATTGTAACTCTTTACAGTGAATCCTTCCTATCCTCCACATATCAAGACTTCATCCTTAGTTCTTCTCAAGTACATAAGGATTTTTCTTGATCATTATCCAATGACTCTCATCTGGATGTAACTGGTATCTTTATGTCATTCTTCAAATGACATGTTTGGCCTTTGCATATAACATGGCGTATCCTATGAATCTTTATTCATACTGTCCCTCACAATATAATTTGGAAGACAATTAGTCTTTCAAAGACAAATCCCAAGTGACATAGGTAAGAATCCATATTCTTGCATGTTGAACCGTTTCAACACCATTGCCATTATATGCATTTTGAATTAAGCCGTACAACATTATTGATCTATCTTCGTAGATCTTATAAGTTTCTTTGCCTAAGTCATTTCATTGAAAATCGATTTCATAACCAATCTTTACCAGATTGCAGAGTAGAGACATCATTCCCAATGAACAGTATGTCAACACACACAAGACTAGAATATAATTGTTCTCCCACTAACTTTCTTGTAAACACAAGATTTATCTTCATTCTTGATGGAATAAAACATTTGATTTCATCATTGAATCAAAGATCACAACCCCAAGAAGCTTGATTCTATCCATAGATAGATTCCTCCAAGCAAGATGCGAATGGATTTAAGCATCGCAAGTGGGAAAATATTTCGTTATAGTCCATACTATGAACTCATAGGAAACCTTTAGCCACGAATCGTCCCTTAAATGTAATCCTATTACCATCCATGTTAGTTTTCCTTAAAACCCACTTGCACCCCATGGGTCATAACCTTTTTAGTTGTTCCAAAAAATCCCATACTTTTTTTGTATACATGGATTCCATTCAGATCTCATGGCCTTAAGCCATTTCTGGGAGTCTGGCACACTCCGGGCCTCCTCATAGGTTGTAGGCTCATATCCATGAGCAACATATCACAGGGTTATGTGAAATCCATATTTCTATAGCTCCTTGACATATCCTACCTAACCTACGAGGTTCTTGTGCTACTTGAGTAGGTTTCTCCACAACGTCTTGTGATCCTGCTCATGTCATATGAAAGGATGAATGTGCTGTTGTGGTTCTTGAACTCCTTCAAGTTCTACTATCCACCCACTGTTTCTTTTAGAGCCAATTCTCCTTTTAGAAACACTGTGGTTCGAGAAACAAATACTTTGTTCTCGATTGAATTGTAGAAACAATATTATTTCGAATATTCCACAAAATACATTTATCCGAATTGGATCCAAGTTTATCTGTAAACATATTATAAACTTCACAATCCCAAACATTAATGAAATACTAGGACACCTCCTAGTCCATATCACATATGATGTATTCATAACTGTTTTTGATTGAACAAGGTTAATGGGAGAAATTCCTATAAGTAGAGCATAGCCCCAAAAGTAAATTGGAAGTCATAACCGAACCGTTCCTTAACAAGTTCCGATTTCTCCTCTTAGACACGCCATTCCATAA
The DNA here is from genome assembly GCA_023055425.1 of Linanthus parryae. Taxonomy (NCBI): domain Eukaryota; kingdom Viridiplantae; phylum Streptophyta; class Magnoliopsida; order Ericales; family Polemoniaceae; genus Linanthus; species Linanthus parryae. Next base: position 75,135,503 of record JALGPY010000006.1, on the reverse strand, counting down.
TGGTGTTCTAGGTGGAGCGAGTTTAGATCATATCTAACACTCCTTCAGATACTTGTAAAACTCTTGGCTTAAGAATCCTCAACCACGATCTCATCGTAGAATCTTGATACTCTTGTCAAGCTAGTTTTCAACTTCATTCCTGAATTCCTTTAATTTATTCAAAGGATTCTGATTTATTCTTCATAAGAACCAAATCATATCTACTGAATGAGTAAATATGGTGACAATACCAAAACCATATCTAACACTTGTGCTTAGTGGTTCACATACATTAGTATGTATGAGTCAAAAAGATCACATCTTTTCCCAATAAACAAGTCTCACATGTCGCATATGATTCATAATGAAATGAGTCCAGAGATCCATTCATATGGAGTCTAGAAATGCGTTCTCATTCACGTGACCTAAACCACAATGCCAAAGTTATATCTTTGATGTTATAAATGAAATTATCATGATCAAGGATCTACAATCCATTAGAGAAATTAAGCATTACAATAATGCAATTTATTAAAATAAATGGACAACATTTGTCCATTATTATGATAGGAAAATCTTTTCTTGTCCAAACAAGAAATTGTGATAATGTTCCTACTCATAGCAGGGACATAATTATACTTGTCTAATTTAAGGATTATTCTAAAAGGTAGAGATAATTTCCTACGGCTAAATCAGCAACCCTTGCTTCATTGCCCACGTGTAGGCGTATCTCTTCCTTATCCAGGTGTATTCTTCTCTTGAGATCCTGCACACTTCTATAAATCTGAGATCCTCATATAGTATCAAATACCTATGATTATGAGATAGACACATTGGCTTTTATAACAAAGTTATCTTAAATTGGAATTCACAATTCCCTTTTGCTTCCGTGTACTTTGGGCAGTTCCTCTTCCACTACACCACCCTTTTGGCTAGCAGTTTGTTCAGCGGTTCTCAATCATATTGAGTAAATCGTCTATAAACAAAACTCTAATTTCATCCAATGCAATTCTTGGTCCAATTGGGAGAATAAATACTTATTCTTTGTCTATCTCATAGATAACATCTTCTAAACTTTCAATCTCATTGAGATAGCTTAGTTGCGTTTGATCTCTTTCTTCAGAAATCACACATTACTAGCTTGTGCCGTCGCGTCACATCTTGATGAATGAATTCTCCTTGCTTTGTCAAGCCCGAGCTTCATTAAATCTTGATCATAACGAGTACTAAGCAAGAGAAGGTAAAATGAAAATGGAGCAACACTTCAAACATTTCATGTTTCCATCTCTTGAAAAGAGCTTATTTTAAATGTATGATCATATCATACGCCTCCACGTTATCATCTTGCTTTCCAAGCTCAGATTTCATGGTAGCTAACATGAGGCAAGTCACATCCAAAGAACCATTCTTTGATGTTCCACCCATTAGGTTTTAGTGTGTTTTGGTAGTTGGTGGAAGGAAATTTCATGTCTAGGATATACAACATTTATTTGAGAACAATTCTCAATTTTATGCCAGTTTATTAAAATAGATTTTAGACAATCTGTCCTTCTCAAGGACATAGCGATAAAGTCGAGTTTGTCGGTTTAATGCCATAGGTATTCAACACAAAAAGATTATGCAAAATATTGTGACGTTTGAACTATATTTAACAAGGACTTAAATTATTAAATATAGCTCTCACTATTTTTCTCGGAATAATAGCCCTCACCATTAATGCAGAAAATATCATATACTTTCTAGTGGGCCAAGATCCATATTTCGACCTCCTATTAAGCCTTCTTTGGCACGTCACCCAAGAATTGGTTATTTAGGTAGGAACCATTCCAATTGCATCCCATGCAACTCTTAGTACAATTAGGTGAATAATTTCTTATTCATTATCCTTTAATAACACCTAATTTTCATGCCTCTAGACTCATCAATCCAATTGACTTTGCCCAGTTGCATCCAATCTCTTGCTTCAACAATCACACATTACTTGCTTGTGTTGTCCGCAACACACCAAGGTAAATTAAAACGCCTTGCTTTGGCAAGACCGAATGTAATAGACCTTGATCATGAAGGGTGTTTAGGCAAGAGAAGGAAAAACGCAATAAATCATTGAGGGATTGAATATTCATTATTTGTTTGGTTGATCCCATCAACATGATCTAATTATTTGGATTGGACAATCCACAATAAAAGATCAACCTTGTTTATTATTATCTTGTTAACGTTTTCTAGTATCGCCATACACACAAAAATAAATAACAAGACATAAATAATAAACATCCACAAAAGAAAAATTAACGTGGCATGGAAATGGCCCCTAGACTAATATATTACCAAGCCAATGATAATATCTATATGCCCTAAAGTGACAAGCTCAACTACATGTGCTCTACAATAGTCGCGCGTCTAGGATGGGTGTCCTCATCGTCTTTGTGGCCGTTTGGCCCTCCGGTCTTCTTGTCCATGCTCTTGGCTATCATCTATATATTCTAATTCTAGCCTAACATCTAGAAAAATAAATAATTAAAACCTCACATGTTGAGAAGATGATCAGCTCGCAGGCCGTAAAATTAACTAACTATTACATTAATTAGATCAGCTCGCAGACCGTAAACCAAACCATAGACAAACACAAACATCCACAACCTAGGCCATATCCATCCACCATGAAACAAAGCACATAATACAGTTAAAAATAATTTTTAACGCGCTTCTTCAATTTGAGTTGATTTTGGACATACTAGGGTCAAAACGGTCCACGAGGCCCACCAACACACTTGGCCGAACCCCATGGACCGCCACAAGCCATCGGGTCAGGCTGGTCCTAGGCCGCACGGTCCAACCGTGCGCCTAGGCCGACTGCCCCTAGGTAGTCGTGGGCTTACTTGGGCGGAAAGGAAGGGGACGGTGCCTATGGGGCCGAACCCCTAGGGGTTGTTTTCAAAACAACTCCTTGCCTTATGGAGTTGTTTCCAAAACAACTCCATGCCTTGTTGCCCAAGTTTAGTTGTTTCCATACTTGAAAACCCCATTTTCCAAGCATGTGCCCAAACCCTAGTTTTCAGATCTAAAATTATTCACATCCTATGTGATCAAACTCACTAATTCCTACATCCCATGTAAAATTAGGTCTTGTTTGCTTGAATCTAATTCAATTTAGATATAGTATGCATTTAATTTCAGTTTTCGCGTAGAACAACATACATGGCATTAAACTGAAAACAGTAACACATAAAATCATGTTATGCGCTATCGGACCAGGCTCTGATACCACTATTGGGTTTTGAAGCAGGTTACGCAGCGCAATAACAAAAATTTAATCTTGCACAAATCCCACCAAGGATCACAGGTGAAGCATCATAACATGATGAAAGAAAGAAAGGTTACCTCTGCCATACCAGGATGGAGACCATCACATAAAAAGAATAGTATCTTTGTCTCTACGGTATCTACACGAATAGACCTCAACCGGGCTTCTTCTCCAATGGTGCTAGCAATCGTGAGAAGAAGGATGAACTTGGACTTCTGCAGATTAGATCACATCCTAGAGGCGGCAAGGAGAGAGCCACGACATCACCATGCCGTGGGAAAGAAGGTGGGCGGCATCCATGATGGCCGACGGCTCCAAGAGGGGCGGCACCAAGCCATAGGCCGAACCCTAGTAGGAGAAAACTCCTTTTCTCCTTTCTCTCTAACTCTCTAGTACACTGTGTTGTGTAGGATTAAATTAAGACTGGATTTTCTTAGCCTATAAATCGTATTTATAGTTAGAGAAATTCCTCTTTGCCCTTAAATTCAACAATGTGGGACTAGTTACATTCTAGTCCACAATTGCTCTTTTGTCCAACTAATGAGCACGTTTTACACTTTAGTCCAATTAATTATTATTGCTATTTAGTCCAACTAATTAGCAATAGTCCCAGCTAGATCTATTATTGTGTGTGACCAAGTAGGTTCCTAATTACGTGACAGTAATAATAATTATTGCAAACATTGAGCGGTATCTAGCAATACATCAATGCTCCCAAGTAATAGGAATGTCAGTGATATGACTAACCTCTGTGACCAATGTTACCGTGTTGTATGATCCCTTTGTCTCATCTATCCGGATTGGAAAAAAGACATGGAGTGTCACACTTGTATATCCAATCCATAGTTTCTCGATCTGTTAGTAGACTTAGATAAACAATTAACATCGATATCCCATATAGATTTATTTAAGCATGCCCATGCATTTTTCTAAATCTCACTCATCGAGTGCCCATGGATATTTACTCCCGTTATGTGGGAGGGACAAATCCTCTCTACATAACTACGATCTCTCAGCTTGCTTCATATCATGTCTGTTTAAAGCCTTTATAGTTACCGAGTTACGATGTAATGTTTTGACAATATCAAAACATTATAATTCACAACTAGAGTATCTAGTGACTTCGAGTCTAAGGATCACAACACCATTTTCACTATGAGAAGCGCTTATGACATTAAAATAACTCCCATGTAGCCTTCTCATGGTGGGTCAATCCAATACGACATTACTCCTTATCCGTACCCATGTGTTATACTTGATATCCCCATATCAATATACCCACATACTAGTGTCGATGCAATACAGTTGTCCTATTAACTATAGTACACGACTAGGGATATTTAAGAATATAAAATTTATATTATAAGACTTCATTCATGTTAGCATATCACTATATCAATAACATAACGAATAGTAAGTCCATATAAATGTCACAACTAATTGATTGTCTCTAGGGCACAATTCCAACACATGATAAATCCTATGGCCGACGCATAGGGAACTCTACTCATGCGGTCCTTCTCAATCTCATTGGAGGGACATTCAGTCTTCGAAAGGGTGGCTCCATGTGACATGAGCAGGAATCCTTTCTTTGATTCTTGCATTTTGATCCGTTTCGACACCTTTTCCTATATATGTAATTTGGCTTAGGCCGAGCAATTTCCTAGATCTATCCCTATATATCTTGATAACAAGTATATAAGCTGCATCCCCTAAGTCCTTCATTGCGAAACACTTTCCTAGCCAATATTTAATAGATTGCAAGGTAGGAATGTCGTTTCCAATAAGTAGTATGTCATCCACATACATGTCCGGGAACACAACAGAACTCCCACTAACCATCTTGTAGACACAAGGTTCATCATCGTTCTTGTTGAAGCCCAAATCTCTGACCGCGTCATCAAAACATTGATTCCAACTCATAGAATCTTTCTTTAATCAATAAATAGATCGTTGCAACTTACAAACTTTGTTGGCATTCTCTGGATCCTCATAACCCTCTGGCTGTGTCATGTACACATCCTTTGGAAGGTTTCCATACAGAAACATTGTTTTGACGTCCATCTGCCAAATCTCATAGTCGTGATAAGATGCACTAGAAAGTAGGATTCGAATGGATTTTCCCATTGCGACTGGGTAAAATGTTTCATCATAGTCAATACCATGAATCTGCTTGTACACTTTTGCCACCAATCACCCCTTGTATGCAACCATCCACGTTGGTATACTTCTTGAAGACCCACTTGCACCCTATGGGCCAAGTTTCTTTGGGTATTCCAACAAAATTCCATACTTTGTTGGTATACATGGATTCCATTTAGGATCTCATGGTTTCAAGCCACTTCTATGAGTCTGTCCCTTTCACGACCTCTCCATTGGTAGTAGGCTCATCATCCATGAGTGTTACGTCACCGGTCTCAGTCATGAGAAGTCCATACCTTTCTGGCTCTTTACGTACCCTAATAGACCTACGGAGTTCTTGTGTTACTTGAAAAAGTTTCTCCACAACAGTTTGTGGTTCCCGCTCATGCTCCATCGCAGGATCAGTGTTTTGTTGTTCTTGAATTTATTCAAGTTCTACGGTCCTCCCACTGGCTTCTTTAGAGACAAACTCTCTTTCTACAAACACACCAGTCCGAGCAACAAACAGTTTGTTCTCGATTGGATTGTAGATATAATATCCTTTCTTTTCGTTATGATATCCCACAAACTTAAACTTATCCGCCTTGGGTCCGAGCTTGTCTATTTGTAAGCGCTTTACATAGACATCACAACCCCAAATCTTCATAAACGACACTATGGGGCGCCTCCCAGTCCATATCTTATAGTGTCTTCATGAATGATTTGGAAGGAACACAGTTTAATGGTAAAAGTTGCAGCCAATAGAGCATGTCCCCACAACGATATCGGAAGATCTGTTTGACACATCATAGACCGAACCATGTCCAACAAGGTGCGGTCCTCCTCTCGGACATGCCATTCCACTGTGGCGTTCCGGGTTGAGTGAATTGGGACACTATCCCACACTCTCTAAGATAGTCGTCAAATTCTTGACTCGAGTATTCTCCTCCACGATCCAATTTGCTTTTTTACTTCATTCTTCAATTCTTTGAAAAATTCAAAGGATTCAGATTTGGCCTTCATAAGGTATACAAATCCATATCTACTAAATTCATCAGTAAATGTAATGAAGTAAAGGTAACCACCTCTAGCTGGCGTGGGAAACGGCCCACAGACAGCATAAGTGTGAGTGCCAACAACTCACTAGTCCTCTCTCCTTTCTTATTGAAAGGGGAATTTTTCATTTTTCCTAATGAACAAGATTCACCTGTCTCATATAATTCATAACAAAATGAGTCTAGAAATCCATTCTTATGGTGTCTAGAGATGCGTTTCTCATTATATGGCCTAAACGACAGTGCCATGGATAAGTAGGATTTAAATAATTAGTTTTAATCCCTTTGGTATTTATGATATAGACAAAATTATTTAGATCAAGGGTATACAATCCATTAGATAAATGCGCACTACAATAGTATATACTATCAAAATAAATGGAGCAACATTTGCCCTTTTTTGAAATAGTAAAACCTTTATCGTCCAAAAAAGAGATATAAATAATATTTCTGCTCATGGAAGACACATAATAGCAATTTTCTAATTCAAAAATAATTCCGGAAGGCAAAGATAACTCATAAACGCCTATGGCTATTGCATCATCTCTTGATCCATTCCCAACGCGCAAGTCTATTTCCCCATTAGCCAATATTCTACTTCTCTTTATATCTTGCACATTTCGACAAATGTGAGATCCACATCCAGTATCCAATACTCAAGATAAAGTGATAAATAAATTGACATCTATAATAAAAATACCCGGTGGTGGTGGAATCACTATTCCAAGCCTTTTATCCTCTAGATGCTTGGGGCAGTTCCTCTTCCACTCACCCGGCTGGCTAGAGTAGTGACAATCACCCTTAGTCATGCCTCCAGCAGGCTTTAAGGCTCCCTTAGATTTTTCAACTTCCTTGATTTTTCCTATGGAGGTAGAGGAAACTCCCTTACCCTTCCTCTTATTGACATATTGAGCAGGTCTGCAGAGCTTTGTTGATCTCATTCATGTTATAGTTCAAGATGAATTGGCTATAACTATCCGGCAACGATTGCAAGATGAGATCAGTGGCCAACTCTTGGCCAAATGGGAAGCCTATCCTCTCGAGATTCTCCATGTAACCGATCATGCGCAGCACCTGAGGCCTGAATGGGTTCCCCTCTGCGAGACTGCACTTGAATAGTGCCTTAGAAACTTCATACCTTTCATGCCTTGCCTGCTCTAGGAAGAGCTGTCTCAAATGTACAATTATATCGTACGCTTCCATGTTCTCATGTTGCTTCTGAAGCTCAGAGTTCATGGAACAAAGCATGAGGCAAGTGACATTAGAATCATCCAAATGTTTCTGATGTGCCACTTTTGCGGCAAAATCATCCTCTCCTTGTGGGTCTCAAATAGGATCGTCTATGACGTACAATTTATTTTCTTGCTTGAGAACAATTCTCAAGTTTCTATACCAGTCCAGAAAATTTTTTCCAGTTAACTTTTCCTTCTCAAGGACAGATTGTATGGATGAAGCCGATGCTTGTCTATTGTTTTCCATTGGAATTATACAAAATGAGAAATATGCTAAAAGTTTGTAATGTAAGTATATCAACAGGATCTAAATACTCTAGAAGGGGGGGGGGGGTTTGAATAGAGTATGCCAACCTTTGCTTAAAAAGAATCCTTTGAAACTTTAAGATAGTTTGCAGTTGATGTCTCAAAGCTTTGAAAAAGATTTGAGAAACTAGAGATATAACTGCAGAACGCAGAGGCTTCAAAGCTTTGAGATATAGAAAACTCCAAATCTTTGAAACTTCCTGTTTAGACTGTAATGAAAAGATAAAAGAAGTAAGCAGCAAGAACACAATGATTTTATAGATTTCAGTCACAATTAGACCTAGTCTCTGCGTGAGGGATCTTATCCCTCCAGGATTCTAACATAATTTCTTATTAATCACCTAGATTTAGACCTAGATCTCAAGCCTAAGTGAGATACATTTCACCTATACAGCTTGTGGTTCCGAACCTATCTAGTTCCAGCTACATTCTTTTGAAATAATAAGAACCCCTTTGTTGTTCACTTGAGCCACTAAACTTCTAAGTTTGTGTGGTTTAAGAACATAAAATGATAATACCAATTTAGTACAAGTGTGAAGAACACAAAATAGAAATAAGCAATAAAGCTTGGAAGTGTTCTTCAATCTCTGATGAATGATCTTGCTTCTGCAGTGTTAATGGGCTGATCGATTTGAAGAATTGAATGATCTGATCTCTCATGTTTGTAGCACTTTTAAATTCACACGTTGATCAGTCTTTCCTCCTTGTGTCTCTCTTTGAATTTCAAAGTAATGATTACTTAAATAACAGCCTGCAACAACCTGAGAGATTTTAGGAACTGAATGCCTAAAATCATCTTCCCTGATATGCTTCTTGCAACATCTATGCTTGGATAGCTATCTAATTTGTTTATGGACATTGGAACGCCCAATAATCCTACATATACTCAACAAACAAGATCAAACAATATCCAGACAAACTAGCATCAAGATCTGATCAGCATTATGCTAACAGTTCATGAATAAACTAGGCTATGTTTTGTCTGATAACAAAACAGTTTATACATTCATCTAAATAGATAGACCAAATAATCATTATAGAAAAAGTAATTATAGTAGTATAAGTCCATATCACATTGCAAAACCAAATGAATTGACAGACATACACAAATCAGGTTAGATAAACTTAGCAGCAAACAGCATTCAGAAATTCTCAAAGCTTTGAAGCTTTGTCTACTAGTTAATCACAAAGAGCTTGGATTCCCAATCCAACTTAGACATGTATCATGTGTTATACCAATCAAAACATGATTCCATACCATTTTTAGAATATAGTAGAGAATGAAAAAAGCATTCCAAAACCAACTTATAGACCTGCAAAATATAAAACAACTAAGAACATATGTGGCAATCAACAGTATGTCAAAGCTTTGAAGCTTTGACACTTGTGTTTTTGGCTTTCATCAACAAGAATATATCCACTTATTAACACAAAAGAGCTTCTGATCTATCAATCTCACCCTTGATGAAAGAAAAAACACTATTATTGAAGTCCAGAAATCTTAAATATTTCCCTGCAGCTCAAACACAAGTGATTCCCTAAATACTACAAATAAAATAAACTTAAACAGTTTTAACAAATCATGATAACACAAAACAAATAACAAAACAACTAGTCTTAATAAAAACCAGAATTCCTACAAAATCCAGAATTATTACAAAGACTTAACAAAAGCTAAAGCAAATAATCTTCTCCCGCTTTTTTACTTACATCAAAAGAGAAGAAGCAATGTAGGATCATGTTCAGAGTGTTTCTATAAGAAACTAAAATAATTAATACACTTCAGGAATTATAAGAAAGAGAAGACAAAAAGATTAAACAGGATGGGTTTCAAGGCTTTGATGATTCAGCTTCAGTATCCTTCTTTGCAGATTTCTTTACAGGCTTAGCTTTCCCTTTTCCCTTGTCCTGAGCTTCTTCCCGTTCTTCCAGTTGTCTCTTCCTCTAAATCTCCTTCAGCTTCAGCTGGTTCTTCTCTTTGCTCACCTTGTTCAGAAGCTTCCTCACCCTGTGCTTCCCTAGTTTCAACTTGCATTTTTTCCAGAACTTCATCAATAACCCTATCTAAGTCGGCAACGTAATTTTCATCAGTCTCTGAAACTGTTTCCTCACCACAAGCCTCACCACCAGCCTCATCCTCAGATTGATGAAAAATATCCTTAGAATGAAGAACAAAAGGATCTTGTCTCTTCTTCTTCTTCTTCTTCTTCTTCTTCTTCTTCTTGAGAGCTTCTCCAAGTACTTCATCTAAATCAATGCTAGTTTCTCAGCTTTCTGAAGAGGGTACTTTTTCTAGGTTCAAACCTTTGATGATGATATCAAGCTTATTGTTGACCAAACCTTTGAACTTAGTGAAATAAGTAGACAGGTCAAATAACCCTTGTCTCAAATCCTCCACTCCATCTTCAGAACTTCAACCCTATCAAGTATTCGAGAGAAATCCAAATTACAAGACACTTTGGGGGTTGTTGAAGCTCTAGGTTTGATAAACTCCTTCTCCTTCAACTCTTTAGCACTCAGTTCAGATTAAAATTTCCATTCTCCTTTGATAGTTTGAACTATCCCAATCATTTGAAGAGATGCCTCATCCACCAACCCAAAACCAGTTGTAATCTTCTCTTCATCTTCCAACGAGACTCCAAAGTGTTTGAAAAAAAGAGGTAACACATTGGCATAAGGCAAGAAATGGTTCCTAGTCCTAGTGCCACAGTACACTATATGCTCCATCACAATAGTAGGGAGATCAACTTCAAACCCTTGACATATCAGATACATCAGAATTGATAACGCTCTATTAGAGTTATAATTCTCTTACATTTTATATCGTTGTGCTTGCTTTCCGGGTTGATTATATTGGTTTTACACTATGAATAGAGAGAAAACGTAGGAGTTTAGATTTGAGTATTAATTTGTAAATCTGGGCGTTTCTCGCATTATTTACATTTTTTTTTGTCACTTTTGATCGCACGGGGTGTTTTCGTGTTTTGTTTGACAGGAAACTGAGCTCATGGATCAAGAGGAGAGGAGAAATGAACTTCGGAACATATGCGGGAGCCTGATAAAGAAGAAAGAAATAGCGAAGAAAAATCACCTGCTGATCGCAGGACCAAAAAATCCTGGTCATGCGATGAGAACAATATCCAAATCACTGCATGTCACGACCAAGTCTTCTGGTCACACGATCAAAAGCTTGTCGCACGACCAGGATTTTTTCTGGTCGTGCGATCAGAAGTCGGGACCAGCTCTCACGACAATAAAGAGGGTCAAAATTGCAAAAAAGGACTTTTACTCAAAAAAGGAAGCACGGGTCTGATAGAATATACCTAGGGAATGTGAAAAGAAAGGAAAAGGAGGCGATTCACGCAAGTAAAAGGAGTAAGACGAAGGCCAAGACCTCCATTGATGATCTAGGGTTTGAGTTTTCTTCTTCTTCTTCCTCTCTGAATCTTCTTTATGAAGAAACTCTATTGTTTTGCTCTTTGTAATACGATTAGCTAAACTCCATTGCTAGGCATCTCATATGAGATCCTAGGGTTATGTAGACGGTGATTTTCCGGATTCCAATCCTTCTTTCATGCTTTATGATTTGATCTTTGGATAAATATTAGTTTCATGAACTTGTTATTGAATCTTGTCTATTGACACAGCTAGATTAGGATATTGACATTCATGAAAACTAGGGTTCTTCGTGGATTAAATCTTGCTTAATGTTATTCATTATTCTATTTCAATTGTTCACATGATGTTCTTAATTCTTAGAGTTGAAGGAGTCGTGACCCGGAAATACTACGTAGATAGCAAGTGTGCGATAGCGACTTTAACTAGCATTGATGAGATGTGAACAACAATCCCGAACAAAAAGGAGAAGTGTTAGGATTGGCCTAGTGTCGGTAGATTCGGTAGGATTATTTCGCTGTTCCGTGAAACGGTGGATCGACAAGACCCGTTATCGTACTAGTAGATGACCTGCTAGAACGGACCGGTAGACAACATGAGACCAAGAGGAGATTGTAGTCAACCAAGATGTAAATAGACATGATACTGAAAGGAGATTGTCATATTCTATTACCCGGCTTGATTAGGATAGAAGTAACGTGTTACTCAGATAATCCAAAAATCGTCTACAGCCCTAGGTGATTTAGAGATTGCCTGGTTTCTCCATACTTGTTTATTAAATAAAAAAAACACAAAAACATTAGTTAGTCGTAATTTTAATTCAGTCGCTTGTTTGGGGGCGACAACGTATTTAATCACAATATTTTCCTCCTATTACCGTACTGTAAACGAGTCTGTCCTCGTGGGATCCATAACTCGGGGTAAAAATACCACCCCTATATTACTTGACCGTGCACTTGCGCAAACGCGTTAAGAAATCGTGTCAAGAATCAACACCTTATTTGTCAGCAATTCTTTGCAATACTCCATGGGAACTACACATCTCATAATGATAGAAAACAAATTTTTGGCCTCACATGTAAACACAAAATGTGTTAACTGTTTAGGTTTAGTAGGAGTTACCTCCAAGAAAAACAAGGTTTTGGCTTTCTCTAAAATTTCCTTCCTATCAGGATGATCACTGATCCTATACTTTCTAGGGACTCCCAAGACTTTGGCAAAAACCATGTGATCCAACTTAATATCAATCCCATCAACTTTTGATGTAAGAATGTGATTGTCACTATCATCCAACTCTTGAAACAAGTTCAGATAGAAAAGTCCAGTCAACCTTGGGTAAGCCTCAGATGGTGGATTTAACAAACTCCCAACAGATGATTCTCTCAATTTCTTAATGTAGTCTAAGTCCAGTAAATCCAACAACTCATTACTAATTAGACTACATAATGAAATATTGGATGATGCATACCCATCCATCCACACAGTCTTAACCTCTGAATTAACAAACCAAGTATCAGGAAAATGTTTTTACCAAAACTTGTAGCCTTCTTGGGTTTTATTGTACTGTTTTCACTCTTTTCTTCTCTGGAGTTATTTCGTCCTTCTTCTCATCAGCTTTCTTTCCCTTTGAAGATGGTACATTCTTCTTCGTCTCACTTTTTCCTTCAACCTCTTCCTTCTTCTTCTTGCTTGATTTTTCTCCCTAATCCTTACTCCCCTATTCTTTGACCACAACTTCTCTATTGCAGACTCCGATTCTGACCCAGCCACTGCTTCTTCTTGAATTTCCTTTCCCTTCTTGACCTTCTTTGAGGGAAGTAAAGTCTCATGGACACTAGTTGTTTCTTCTGAATCAGATCCATGACTGGTGATCTTCCTGTTAGCCTTCCTCTTTATCCTCTTGTTGGAAGTCTGTCCTTGCTGCTTGATCCTCTCAGATTTGCGCTCCATTGTGGTTAGGGTTTGAGAGGGTTTGATAGAGAGAAGAGAGAGAGACATAGGTACGAAGAGGAGAAAGATGAGAATTAAAGAAATAAGGCTGAAGTTGGCTTAAGTAGGTAGAAGAGTCTGATTTAAAAAGGGGATTTGCATGCAAAAGAGATTGCATAAGATTTCAGAATATATTTTTGGGATATTTTGTCAAAATCTATGAACACTTGAGATATTCTGTAATTATCTAAAAATATATTACAAAATATTCCACTATCCAATTTTTAATAAAATAAATATCCACTTAATCAAAGCAGTGTACAATAGTTCAAATCTTTGTTAAGTTTCAGACCAACACAGAAACCTTCAAAGCTTTGAGCCATACTTTCAAGGCTAAGAAAGTATGATCTCAAGGCTTTGAGATTTACACATATAATACAAAAAGAGACTAATACTCCCCCTAAACAAATGCATCCTTGTTTAACATACCCAATTCAAGCCTTATGGATGCAAACCTCTCATCTGGCAATGGTTTAGCAAAAATATCAGCTATTTGCATAGTGGTAGAAATAAAAGATAGAACAATATCACCTTTTTCAGCATGATCTCTAAGAAAATGATGTCTCGCATCTTTGTGCTTTGTCCTTGAATGCTGAACTGGATTCTTTGATATAGAAATGGCACTTGTATTGTCACAGGTGATAGGCACATTTCTAAATTCATATCCAAGATCTCTTAGCTGTTGAGAAATCCATAAAACCTGAGAACAACAGGCTCCAGCTGCAATATATTCAGCTTCTGCAGTTGATAGAGCTACTTAATTTTTCTTCTTTGAATGTCAACTAATTAGTGATGAACCAAGAAATTCGCAACATCCTGAATTAATCTTTCTGTCTACTTTGTATCCTGCAAAGTTTGCATCTGAATAACACTCATCATAAAGTTAGATCTTCTTGGATACCAAACCCCCAAGTCTTTGGTTCCATTCAAGTATCTTAAAATCCTTTTTACAACAATCAAATAACTTTCTTTAGGATCTTCTTGAAATGTAGCACACATGCATACACTAAACATAATATCTGGTCTACTTGCAGTTAGATATAGAAGTGAACTATTCATACCTCTATAATCCTTTTGACTCACACCATTACCATTTGTATCCTTGTCCAACGATAATGATGAATTCATAGGGGTCTTAAATACCTTGGACTGTGACAAGTTATATTTATGTAACAAGTCCTTGGTGTATTTCCCTTGATGCACAAAAATTCCTTTCTTCATTTGATGCACATGAAGTCCAAGAAAGAAATTTAGTTCTCCCATTAATCTCATCTCAAATTCCCTGCACATTAGACTTGAAAACTCTTTTTAAAGAGCATCATTAGTAGCACCAAATAGAATATCATCAACATATATATGTACTACTAAAAAATCCTTTTCATGATTCTTGATAAAAAGAGTTTTGTCAACAAGTCCTCTCTTTAAACCATTTTCAAGTAAAAACTTAGAGAGTTTGTCTGAAAGGGGAGCATGCAGATGGATATGCAACACATATACTCTAGAAGTGGAAGGGTTGAATATAGTATGCCAAATTTTTGCAAAACTTGTGGAGGATAAAGGTTTTGGTTCAAGAGATATGGAGTTCAAGGCCTTGAACACAAATTCAAGCCTTAGGAATGAGATATAGTTTGAAAACAAACAGACAAGTCTTTTTCAAGGCCTCGAAAAGAGTTTCAAACCCTTATGCAAGAGACACATGATTTATAGAGTTCAGTCCAATTGGACCTACGTCCCTACCTAAGGGATCTTCTCCCTGCAGAATTTTCAACTCAATTCTTATTAATCAACAGGTAAGCTCTAGATTTCAAGCACAGAGATTGCCTTACACTTTTACAGCTTGTGGTTCTCCCTAACCTATCTAGTACCTGCTCTAGCTAACTGATTAACTAAGAATTCTCTATTGTTCACCTTGAACAGTCCTTGAGAATGAGATATATTAGTATTAAAGAAATGATCTACATATAAAGCAAAATCTAGAAGAACACTAGAGTGTTGAACTGTAGTGAAGAATGCAGTGAACTTCTGTGAGTTGGATTGTGAGAGTGATGAACTTCTTTGATACTTGTCAATCAAGAATTGTGTCTCTATTTTTTCCCGTTGAGTGTTGTCTTTATTTGATTCAAAATGAGATCCATTTATATTGTTTGAAGCTCTGCAAATCTTCCCATATTTTCAGCAACTTCCTATTTTTTAGGCAACAAACTTTGACTCTCTTAACAGCCTTCTCCAACGGATAGTGGATCACAATCTTCAGAGATATTGTTGTGATCTTATCTTTAAACAATTTGAAAAGCTGTCATGAGTCTCTGATTGATCACATGATCATCTTCTCTAAGTATTCCCTTCCTGCAAAAGCCAGATAATGAAACAAATCCCACACATTTAGGAAATAAAAAATCCCTGCAAAACGGAGTCAAACTAATTGATTAAATCATGTTAGACATATAAAAAAAAATTGTCTTTCATCATCAAATAATAACACAACAAGTACAATGTTGAGAGGGATAGAGTTAAATCAAAAGAGTTTAGAGAAACTCCCCCTCAGAATATGCGTATAGGTCAGACAGTTTCAAGGCTTTGAATCCTGGTCCAAGGCCTTGAAATAGCTTTGCTATTTCAAGCCTGTGAAAACTACCTAAGTATTTCAAGTCCATGAAACCTGTGACCTTACAATCTCACCCTTGATGAAAGACAAAACCTTAATCTGTTTGATTCTTAGTTTCTGCGAAAAATACTGATTAGCCCACAATTCACACAAATAATAATAACACAGTAATTCCAAAAGATCCAACTTATTAATGAACAAAAGCAAAAAACTGCAAGTAAGTTCAGATAATCCTACTGACAAAATATTGGTCATCTAAATAGAAATAAAATCAAAACGAACTAATATTTTTCTCCCCCTTTTTGACTTTCATAAAAAAGAATGAGAAGATGTCGGATCAGTGTCTGGAAAATTTTGAAAATAAAACTTGAAAAGAAGAATGGGAAAGAAAGAGTAGGCAGGATTAAGGGGTTGGGTCTTCATCTCCATCTGGATCTCCCTCTTCTTCCTCACTGTCTTTATCAGTGTTATCCTGTTCTTCTTGTTCCTCTTCGTTCTCACCAGCAGCAGTCACTTCTTCAGTCTTGTCCTTAGTGGCAGTCTTCGGAGATTTCTTCTTCTTCTTCAGGGCAATAAGCAAATCATCTGAGTCATGGCTGTCTACTTCATCTCCTTCCTGATCAGCTTGTTCAACTACCAAATGCTTTCCTTTATCTTTGACTGGAGCATCCTCTTCCTGGTTTGAATGTTCACTTGGCAAGTTCTTGTCAGAGCCATCTTTCTTGGAACCTTATTCATCCTTAGGGACATCAAACACAGTCATGCTTCTAAAGATGGTTTCCACCATGTATTTGACTAGTGAGTGATCAGTCTAAAACCCATGCTGATTCTATTTGATCTCACTATTGTCTATCTCTAGAAAATAAAGTCTCTGAAGGATTGAAGACAAATCAGGAGGCTGAGATGTATGGCTTGAAGTAGGAGTCAAGTCCTTGGGTTTAACAAATTTCTTAGCATTCAGCTTTTCTTTCAGTTAAATCTGCATACAACTTCCAAACCTTCTTTTGGTTTTAACTACCCCAATCTTCTCAAAAGCTTTGTGATTCAGCACACCAATCTCAGAAGTGATAGAATCTTCACCCGCAGTAGGAATCTCAAGGTGTTGGAAGAATAGAGTGAGAAAGTTTGCATAAGGAAAAGATGCTTTCTATGATCTGTTTCACTGAAAATCATGTGTTCCATTACATCTTTCAGCATATCAATGTCATAGCCATGCATGATCAAATACCTAATGTATAACACCCTCTCAGTAACTAATTCCTTGGAGTGTTCCCTTGGAAAGATGCATCTCATCAAGATAGTGAATAAAACTTTAGCCTCAACATTTAACACATAGTGTGTTAACTGTTTGGATGATGCAGGAACATTGGGTAGAAAGAATTCTTCTCTGGCCAACTTCAAAGCTTCATTCTTTGGAGGGTAGTTTTGTGTGTCATACCTCTTAGGACACCCTAGGACATATGCAAACTCAGCATGATCTGGTTCCATTGTAACTCCAGCAATTAAAGACTTGATAACTAAGTGTGGAGAATTCTTAAGTTGCTTCATGTTGAGATAGAAGAATCTGGTGAGTCTTGGATAGGCTAGCTCAGGGGGGTTTGGCACGAACCACAAGGAGCTTTTCTTTAACATACTGATACAATTCAGATTCATTCCAAGCAACATATGCATACTGATCAAGCTACAGAAATAAATCTTCCTAGATGCAAAACCATCCAACGACTGACCTTTTGAAGTGTTTGAGATGAACCAAGATTCATCAGGATCAGTGTTATTAGAGTATATCTGCAACACTTTTTCCACATTGTCTCCTGGCTATTCCTCTGCTTCCATTCCTTTCCCCTTTTCAGCTTGAGTTGCCTTCTTATTTTTCTTCAACTTCTTGGGGCTAGAGATCTATGTTTCTGGTTTCTTCTCTGCAGCAGCCTTCTCTTGCTTCTTCTTCTTCCTGTATGATGAGGGAGTTGCATCCTTATTGACTTTCTTCTTGGGTGGAGGAAGCTCTACAACTGCCTCTGCACTAGGAGTTCTAGAACTAGAGTCTCCACTAATCTCTTGAACATCATCCACTGCTTCATTTCTCTTCTTCTCTGTACTCTGTTTTGACCCTCCGGCCATCTTGATTCTGTCTGAGGCTCTTCTAGTGCTCATTAGGGTTTGGGAGAAGAATAGAGAGAGGTAGATTTGATACAGAGTGACCAAGAAGAGAAGGAGATAAATACTAAAAGAGTTTGTATTGAAAAGGAAACTGCAATAATTTTCTAATCTTGAAAGATCTGTAATGATCTACAAATATTAAAATCTTTGAAGCCGTTGAAAATAAATCATTTTTTACTATATTTGGCTGAAAAGGAATTTTGAAAAAAGGTTGGGGAAATATTGAGCAAATATATACAAAGATAGCACCGAATACTGAATGATCCAAAATTGTTCACTAACCTGTTATCAGACTTATTTTCAAGGGTTTGAAAATAGTTTCAAGGTCTTGAAACACTGTTAAGCTGAAACATATTAGATCAAAACTTTGAATAGATTTTCAAGGCTTTGAAAATCAGTTCAAACCTTTGAAACACATACAAGCTTACCTTCCTTACTTGATGCTCCCCCTAAACCAATGCATCTTTATTTAGCATGCCTAATTCCAGTCTTAGAGCTGAAAATCTTTCATCTGGCAATGGTTTAGTGAAGATATCTTCAAGTTGCATGTTAGCAGAAAAAAATTCAAAAACAATATCATGATCTCTGATGAAATGGTGTCTCACATCATATGCTTGGTTCTTGAATGCTGTACTGGATTCTTTGTAATAGATATTGCACTGGTGTTGTCAGATGGGAATACTTCTGTAGTTAAATCCAAGATCCCTAGCAATCCATAATGCTTGTGAACAACATGCTCTAGCAGATATATATTCAGCTTCAGCTGTTGATAGAGAAACTGAGTTTTGTTTCTTGGAGTGCCAACTGATCATAGATGATCTAATAAATTGGCAAGCTCCAGAAGTGTTTTTCATTTCAACTTTGTAACCTGCAAAGTCAGCATATGAAAATCCATGCAAAGAGAAGTTAGAATGTCTTGGATACCAAAGCCCTAAGTCTTTGGTACCATTGAGATATGTGAATATTCTCTTCCCAGCACTTAAGTGTGATTCCTTTGGATCAACTTGAAATATTGCACACATACATACACTGAACATGATATCTAGTCTACTAGCAATAAGGTATAGTAATGATCCAATCATACCTCTATACTCTTTTACATTGACACTCTTACCGGATTCATCTTTATCTAAAGACAGTGTAGAACTCATTTGAGTCTGTATATATTTGGATTGAGACATGTTGTACTTGTTCCGCAAGTCCATATTGTACTTGCTTTGATGCAGAGAGATGCCCTTCTTCAATTGATGTATCTGGAGTCCAAGGAAGAAGTTCAACTCTCCCATCATGCTCATTTCAAGTTCCCTGCGCATAAGACTTGATAATTCTTTGCATAGAAGATCATTAGTAGCTCCAAACAGAATATCATCAACATAAATCTGAACTACAAGTAAATCTTTCTCATGAGTCTTTATGAAAATAGTCTTGTCTACCAATCCTCTTTTGAAATCATTTTCAATCTGAAACTTTGACAATCTTTTATACCAAACTGTTGGAGCTTGTTTCAAACCATAAAGAGCTTTGTCAAGTTTATAAACATGATCAGGAAACTTATCACTTTCAAGACCAGGAGGTTGTCAACATAAACTTCTTCTTGTAAGTAGCCATTCATAAATTCACATTTCACATCCATTTGAAATAGTTTAATGTTTTTGAAAGTTGCAAATGCAAGAAAAAATCTAATTGCTTCTAACCTGGAAACTGGAGAAAAAGTTTCCTCATATTCAATACCTTCTTCTTGATTGTAACCTTGAGCAACTAACCTTGCTTTGTTTGTGATCACCTTGCCATTATCATCCAATTTGTTTCTGAACACCCATCTGGTACCAATGACAGACTGGTTTGTAGGTGGAGGAACTAGGTTCCACACCTTATTTCTTTCAAACCTATTGAGTTCACTTTGCATAGCTATAATCCAGTCTGCTTCTTGTAAAGCTTCCTTCACAGTTTTGAGTTCTACAAGAGAAATGAAAGCATTGAAGGCACAAAGATTCTTCAACTGTGATCTTGTTTGTGTACCAGTGGTTGGGCCAGAGATGATGTTGTCAGCTGGATGAGATGAAAGATATTTGAATCTCTTTCTTGGAGACCATGGTTCAAGCTCTCCATATTGCTTCTCTGGTCTTGAAGTAGTAGCCTGATCATTCATCTCTTCATCTTTGTCAAGGCTTTGATCTCTATTTTCAAGGCCTTGATACCTAAAGGTATTGAAAATGGCTTATGTTTCCCTCTGAACCTTTCGTGAACCCAAGAGAGTTCTCAGCTTCTTCTTCTGATTCATGCTTATTTAGATTGAAGTCTTCAAATATTTCACTCAAAGAACCATCATAGCTTTCATAAAAAATAACATGAATACTTTCTTCAACCAGCTTGGTTCTTTTATTATAAATTCTGTAAGCTTTGCTAGTAAGAGAGTAACCAAGAAATATACCTTCATCACTTCTTGCATCAAACTTACCCAAGTTGTCCTTACCATTGTTGTGGCCATAACATGTGCAACCAAAGGGTCTGAAGTATGGGATGTTTGGCTTTCTCCCTTTGAAGAGTTCATAGGGGGTTTTCTTCAAGATAGGTCTGATCCACCACCTGTTAAGATAATTTACTGTATTCACAGCTTCTGCCCATTAATGTTTTGGCAGCTTATTTTCTAGAAGCATTGTTCTTGACATGTCTTCAAGAGTCCTGTACTTTCTTTCAACAACTCCATTCTGTTGAGGAGTTCTTGGAGCATAGAAATTGTGAGAGATAACAAATCAAATTATAATTGTTCAAACTCTCTACCATGATCACTTCTAATTGAAGCAATGGGCAGGTTTTTCAAGTTTTGAAGTTCTCTGCAATGTTTTGAAAATTCAGAGAAGGTTTCAGATATTTCTTTCAGAAATATAACCCAAGTATATCTAGAATAATCATCTACAATAACTAGCATATACCTCTTACCTTTTGGAGTTGATGTCCTCATAGTACCACGCAAATCCATGTGAAGTAGTTCAATAGGTCTATAAGTACTTACAAACTTCTTTGGTTTGAATGAGCTTCTGGTCTGCTTACCCTGAGAACAAGATTTGCATACTTCATCTTCTTTGAACTTGATAGATGTTAATTGTTAAAGAACATAAATTGCACATTTTAGTATGTTATTGAACTCTTGATAACTTACTTTTATGTGTAACTTGTGTATTATATCCCTATTTCTAGACTTATGTTTGTTTCTTTTAGTTTGTGTGGAATTTCCTTATTTTGTAGGAAATATTGCGCTTTGGAACTCAAGGAAATATTCCACAAAACTCAAGAGGCGATTCAAGGGAGCGTAGGAGGGCCAAAAGACATGAAGAAGGTACTTGGAGCGCTTGATTAGAAGAATAGTGAAGATTTGAAAGGCCAAGATTGAAGAAAAAGAAAGTTAGAAGGCTAAAGATACATCAAAGGGGCTTATTTGAAGATAAAATAACGGATTGGGGCTTAAGTGCAAGGTTATAAACATTTTAAAGAGCTAATTTGAAGCATCTCTACCGGATGGGGGTTTAATTGCAATTTTCTCAACATTTTAAGAGGCAAGGGGGTATTTTAAAAGCTTTTAGCAAACAAAGGGGGAGCCGGGTGCAATTATAGTGAAAGGGATCCCTCTCTCACGCCTCTCTCTCTTTCTTTTCTATCTCCCCGTCGTTGCACAAAGAGAACCCACGAAATCTCCATGGAAGCTTCGACCAAGCTTCTTCAAACCCTCACCCCGGCCTCATTTCCTCACCAAATCGGATGAAATTTGTCCCAAATTTCCCCCTAATCAATTCTCTACATAGCCCAACCCCTAATTCGGCCCAAGAAGTCACGAAGAGAAAAGCCCCAATTCACCTAGGGTTCATGAAGCTTCCTAAAATCAACGATTGAGAGAAGATTGGTTCAATTCAAAGGTTAAGATTTGTTCTTGGAGGCCAAGAAACCCCTTACCCACTGCCTATATAAGCTGAGGACGAAGATTGAAGAAAGAGGCTCTCTACCAACGCAAAATCTAAGACAAAATTCTGCCCTCTCTCTCTCTCTCTCCCTCTCTCTCTCTGCCTTGGCTAATTCTGGGTTGTTCTTGGTGTTTCCGAGCTCTTTTTGAGCTATTGCAGAGCCATGAACAACCATAAAGGAGGGAGATTTCGGATTTAGCTTGTTCTCATCTCTGGTTCTTCATTGTTCTTAGTTTGTTCTTCATTTTTTGGGTTACTTGGCTATCAGTAGTTTATTTATTGTAGCTTGGAATCAAATTTAGGAGTTCGAATCAAGAATTAGTAACTTTTTTCATCATTTTGAGTTGAAATTGGAGATAAGCTTGTGTATTCTTGAGTTGGAGCTTGAATTGAATGAAAATTTTCATGAATATGCTTGATATCTCTTGTGTTTCTCTCTTAGACATGAGTAGATAAGTTTGTTCTTGGTTGAAGTTGATGAATCTAGGTGTGTCGGGTGTGGATTCAATTGTTAAATCAATGAGTTGAGAAGTTCCTCTTGTGATTCATGATTCAACAAGTGTTGGAATACAAATCCGATTTGTAGCTTCATCTTGGTTGTGGATTCATGCTTGAATATGCATACTTGATAGTTGATACAACTTAGTTTTGGATTCCACTAGTGTTCCTCATGAATCATACTTGGATTTGACATTAGAATCCACACAACTCCTTGTAATATCATGTGGGTGTTTAATTCATGCACAACATATCAAGATGATTCAATTAAGACCAACTCTTCTCTCAATCCTACAAACTCTTTTTCAAGTTTTAGATTCACTTTAATCTACTAGTTGTTTTCTTAGTTTCTTTGAATTTTTCAACAAATATCCTTGCTCCATCAAGTTTCTCTTGGTGGATTTTGAAGCTTGGCTAGCTATAAAGCCTATGAGAAATTTTCCTTTTAATTTTCAGTTAGTTGCTTAGTTTACTAGTTGGCTTAGAGTGTTTATTCTCTTTCCCAATCCTTGTGGAAATCAACCCCGTTCTTACTCGGGTACTACTTGTAGCGATATCCTATACTTTGTATTTCGTCGAAAAAGTTTTTCGCGCCGTTGCCGGGGATTGGTGCTAAGAGACTCACTCTTTATTTACTTTCTTGTTTTGATTGTTTTTATTTTTTAGATACGCTTGAAGAAAATTCCGGGTTTCGTATTTGAACTTTGGAACGAAAAAAGCGGAAAGTAAAAAAAATCACAAAAACATACTCCAAGCTTGTGTTTGGCAACCCTCTTCAACTTTATTTTAGATTGGGTTGCATGAGTGTGTGGCAACATGATAGTACTCATAGATTGCATCGCACTTTGCTTGAAGAAGAGGGTAGAAATCCCTTTGGTGAAAATACTTCTACTATTGGTAGTACTAGTTTAGCCCAATCCAACGATTCAAGCTCTCTTAATATCTTAGAAATCATGGATGGAGAGGATGGGCATAGTAGCAACAATGAGATGATGCCATTTCGTTCACTTAGAGATTTGATGCATCCATCTACACAAAGTTCACCATCTTGCTTTGTGTTTCCATTAAATGAAAGAAACTTTGATATTAAACCGGGCACAATTAAACTTCTTCCTAAGTTTCATGGCCTAGAGTCCGAGAGTACTTACTCTCATCTTAAGGATTTCAATGATATTGCCTCAACAGTTAATTGCAATGGTGTCTCTAGTAACACAATAAAGCTTACGTGGTTTCCTTTCTCTTTAAAGGACAAAGCCAAAGAATGGCTTTACTCCTTGAGACCTAGGACCATAGGCACATTAGAAGAATTAGAGAAGAGTTTCTCGAGAAATTCTTCCCTACTTACAAAACAAACGCCATAAAAAGGAAAATTGTTACTTTTTGTGCTAAGGAGGGAGAGCCACTTCCTCAAGCTTGGGAACGCTTCAAGGATCTCTTCATTGCTTGCCCTCACCATGGATTTGAGACATGGAGGTTAATTAGCTCCTTTTATGATGGTTTGCCATGCGACCATAAGCACACAAATGAATCCATGAGTGGGGGAGATTTTTTCACAATAGGTGAGGATGAGGGTTGGGACATTAATGAGCCTTCTAAGGATGCTTACTCTAAGCCTAAAGGTACCATGTATCAACTTAAGACTAAGAGTGAGGCATTGTGCTCATTTTTTAGTGATAACTCTCACGAGTTGAGTAAGTGTCCCGACTTTCTAAGAGTCCAAGAGCTCATGGGTGAGAAAGTGAATATGTTAAATTCTAACAATTATAGGAAGCCCTATAATAACTCACCCTACTCGGAGGCATATAACTCAAATTGGAGGAATCACCCAAATTTCTCATGGAGACAAGGCCGAGACACCCAAGTAAACCCCTCAAGATCTACTAATGTTCCTCCTAACAAAAGGAGTCTAGAAGAGACCTTTGAGCAATTTATGGCTACCCAAAATCAAACCAACCATGATTTGAGGAAGTCCCACCAAGAGTTGCAAAACTCTAACCAAGAGTTGAAAAATGCATTCGTTAGGTTGGAGTCTACCATAAATGCTCAAGAAAAGGGAAAATTCCCATCTCAACCTCAACAAAACCCTAGGGGGAAAAACTTTAACCATATGGAACATGCTAAGGCCATCACCGTTTTGAGAAGTGGGAAGGTTGTTAACAATGGACTTCCAAGTGGGGAGTCCAATAAAAATGAGGGAGAAGAGGAGTGTGAGAAGAGTGATGACCAAGAGAGAGTTGTCGACCCACAAGCGTCAAAGAGGAGTCTTGACAAGGGAAAACAAGTAGTGGAAGAAAGTGAGGAATTCCTCCACCATTTCCCCAAAAACTTTTAGCCTCTACGAAGAAAGCTAGCAACCAAGATATCCTTGAGACATTCGATAATTTCAAGATAAATATCCCTCTCTTGGAAGCTATCAAGCAAATTCCGGCTTATGCCAAGTTTCTCAAGGATCTTTGCACTTTTAAGAGAACTCTTCAAGTGAGAAAGAAGGATTTTCTCACCGATAAAGTGAGCTCAATTCTCCAAAATAATCTCCCTCCCAAGTATAAAGATCCGGGTTCACCTACTATTACTTGAACCATTGGAGATAATAAAATTCATAATTCTTTATTAGATTTAGGTGCAAGTGTAAACCTTCTTCCATACTCGGTGTATGAGAAGTTGGGGTTGGGTGAGTTGAAACCCACAAGAGTGACTCTACAATTGGCGGATAGGTCCACTAGAGTCCCAAGAGGTATCATTGAGGATGTCCTTGTTCAAGTGAACCAATGTTACTATCCGGTGGATTTTATAGTTTTAGACACCTCTCCTTTGGCTAGTGGCACATCATCCATTCCTATTATTTTAGGAAGACCATTTATTTCTACATCTAATGCAATAATAAACTGTAAGAGTGGTATGATAAATATTACATTTCGGAACATGAAGTTAGAGCTTAATATTTTTAATGCATGTATTCACCCAAGCTCACAAGATGATGATGATGTGTGTGAAGTGAGTTGGGTGGAATCATGTGTTGAAGATGTTTATACTCTAGCTACATGTTCCAAAGATTCAAGTGAGCTTACTTTAGAAGAATTATAATTTTTGTATGATGATAACACTCCCCTTTCATCTCTTCTTTTGGAAGAAGAATTTGACTTTGATGAAGGGGAGAGACTCTTTGGCAAACTTCACCAAGTCATTGAGTCGACTCATGAACATTCTAGTGTTGATAGTGAGTTGCATGTGAGTGAGGTGATACCTCCCATTGTGAGGGTTCCACCAATTTGTGAGTTGAAACCGCTTCCTTTAGATTTGAAATATGCATTTCTTGGGGTTAATGATACTTATCCTATTATCATCTCATCTTCCCTTGATGTTGAGCAAGAAAAGTGGTTGCTTGAAGTTTTGAAGGACTACAAGGGTTCCATAGGATGGTCCATTGAAGATATTAGAGGCATTAGTCCTTCAATTTGCAAACATAGAATTCATTTAGAGGAAAATGCCAAAACTTCAAGGGAGCCTCAAAGGAGGTTAAACCCTCACATGCAAGAAGTTGTGAGAGCCGAGGTGCTCAAGTTGTTAGATGCTGGTTTAATTTACTCCATTTTGGATAGTAAATGGGTAAGTCCTACCCAAGTGGTCGCTATAAAATCGGGAGTCACCGTTGTTGAAAATGAGAAGGGTGAGCTTGTGACCACTAGAGTTCCTACTAAATGGCGGATGTGCATTGATTATAGAAAATTAAATTCCGTCACTAGGAAGGATCACTTTCCCCTTCCATTCATAGACGAGATGT
Organism: Linanthus parryae; assembly: GCA_023055425.1. Classification (NCBI taxonomy): domain Eukaryota; kingdom Viridiplantae; phylum Streptophyta; class Magnoliopsida; order Ericales; family Polemoniaceae; genus Linanthus; species Linanthus parryae. The sequence goes on along the minus strand of JALGPY010000006.1, from coordinate 75,109,124 downwards.
TAGAAAGGTTAGCCGGGCATGAATTTTATTGTTTTTAGATGGCTACTCGGGTTATAATCAAATCGACATAGATCAAATGGACCAAGAGAAAAACACTTTCACTTGTCCATTTGGAACATTTGCCTATAGGAAGATGCCTTTTGGTTTGTGCAATGCCCCGACTACCTTTCAACGTTGCATGTTAAGCATATTTTCGGACATGGTAGAAAAATGCATGGAAGTTTTTATTAATGATTTTTCGGTGCATGGAAACTCATTTGATACTTGTCTTGAAAATCTTGAGATGGTTTTGAGAAGATGTGAAGAAAAAAATTTAGTCTTGAATTGGGAAAAATGCCCCTTTATGGTTAGGCATGGAATTGTTTTGGGTCATGTTATTTCCTCTCATGGTATTGGTGTAGACAAGGCTAAAGTATATGTGGTTTCTAATCTTCCACCTTCTAAATGTGTTAAGGATGTTAGATCTTTTCATGCGGGATTTTATAGGAGATTTATAAAGGACTTTAGCTCACTTTCTAAGCCCTTGAGCAATCTCCTTCAAAATGAAAATTCATTTGAGTGATCAAATGCATGTCAAGAGGCCTTTGAAAAGTTGAAGAAATTATTGGTAATGGCCCCTATCATGCAACCACCTAAATGGACTCTTCCTTTTGAAATCATGTGTGATGCTAGTGACCATGCGGTTGGTGCCATTTTGGGTCAAATATGTGAAGATAAGAAACCACATGTTATCTATTATGCAAGTAATACTTTGAATGATGCTCAATTAAATTATTCCACTACGAAAAAAGAGCTTTTGGCCATGGTGTTTGCTATTAAAAAATTTAGGCCATACTTGCTTGGTTCAAAGGTGCTTGTCTACACCGACCATGCCGCCTTGAAATACCATTTCACAAAGAAAGATTCCAAACCTCGTTTAATCCGTTGGGTAATTTTTCTTCAAGAGTTTGATATTCAAATCAAGGATAAATGAGGTGTGGAAGATGTTGTGGCGGATCACTTGTCTAGGATTGACATTCCTAAGCCAAAAATCTCCTTGCCTATTCTTGAAACTTTTTCCGGATGAACATCTCTTTGCCCTTTTAAATGTTCCTTGGTTTGCCGATATTGCTAATTATCTTGCTTGTGAAATTTTTCCAGAAAATTTAAAAGGGCAAGAGAAGTTACGATTTGTAAGAGAATGCTGGAATTTCTCTTGGGATGACCCTTACTTGTTTAAATATTGCCCGGATCAAATTGTTAGAAGGTGCATCCCAAATGAAGAGTTTCATAGTGTTCGTTCATTTTGCCATGAGTATGCTTGTGGAGGCCATTTTTTGGCAAGAAAAACCGCCGCTAAGATTTTGAAAGTGGTTTATATTGGCCTACTCTTTTTAGTGATGCATTTCATTATTGCAAAGCATGTGATATGTGCCAAAGGATGGGAGGAAATATTGGGAAGAGAAATATGATGCCCTTGAACCCCATTCTAGTTATTGAAATATTTGATTGTTGGGGTATTAACTTCATGGGTCCATTCCCATCATCCTTTGGCAACCTATATATACTTTTGGCGTTGAATTATGTGTCAAAGTGGGTTAAAGCCAAACCTTCAAAAACCAATGATCATAGAGTTGTGATCAAGTTTCTTCAACACCACATTTTATCTCATTTTGGCATGCCCCGAGCTATCATTAGCGATGAAGGGAGACATCTTTGCAATAGGCCTTTTGAGAGACTCATGAAAAAGTATGGAATTGTGCATAAAGTTTGCACACCATACAACCCGCAAACTAGTGGGAAAGTCGAAGTTTCTAATAGGGAAATTAAAAGAATTTTGAAGAAAACGGTAGACCCAAATCGCAAAGATTGGTCTTTGAGGTTGGTTGATGCTCTTTGGCCTTACCGTACCGCTTACAAGACTCACATTGGTGTGTCTCCATATAGACTAGTGTATGAAAACGCATGCCATCTTCCGGTGGAGTTACAGCACAAGGCCTATTGGGCATCTAATTCTTGAATTTTGATCTTGCAAAAGCGGGGGAAGAAAGGAAGCTAAACTTGAATGAGTTAGAAGAGCTTAGAAATGAGGCTTATGAGAACACTAGGATCTCTAAGGCAAGGACAAAGGCTTATCATGATAATCATATTGTTCCTAAGTCTTTTGCGCCTAATCAAAAAGTTCTTCTCTTTAACTCAAGGATGAAACTCTTTGGAGGAAAGTTGAAATCAAAATGGAATGGTCCATATGTTGTAAAGCATGTATATCCTTATGGGACCATTGAAATTTTGAACCCCAAAAGTGGGGAGAGTTGTAAGGTGAATGGTCAAAGATTGAAACCATATGTTGAAAATTTTGAGGCCAAGGTTGAGTCCATTTCTCTTATGGAACCAACCTATACTAACTAGTGTTCACCAAAAGTATCACCTTTGTAAATATTAGTTGTAGTTCTTTTGCTCTTGATTATTTTGTAGGTTGATCTTGGAGGAGGACTTGTGCTTGGTGGCCAAGAAAGCAAAAATGAGGTTCATCTATCCCTTGTCTCTTATATGAAGATGTATGCTCTTCCACTGTTCTCACACATTGAGGACAATGTGATATTTTAGTTGGGGGTGGAATAGACTTATTTTTTTGGTTATATGGTCGCTTGCATGATTATTTTTTCATTAGCAATTTACATGAAAAATACAAAAAAAAAAAAAAAATGAAAAAATGAAAATCCAAAAAAATTGTAAAATTGAAAAAAAAAATGTGTGAACCATTCATGAGAAGCATCACTCTTTTCCCATGTCAAACCATAGTTTTTTTTCTTCTTTATTTGGTAGTTTTATTTATTTTAACCTTTCATCTCAAGTCTAGATTTTATTTTCTTATTTGATAGCTTTATCGAGTCTTAGGAAGTTATAGTTGAGTCACTTATTTCAAAAATAAAAAAAATGAAAAAATGAAAAAAATGACAAAAAATGAGAAAAAAGTGAAAAGGGGGAATTTGGGAAAGCTAGATGTTTTCAAATAATGAAATTTCTTAGTACATGTTCTTTTTATTTTTATTTTAAAAACGAATTCTTCGCTTATACTCAATACATCTACACCAATATCCCACATTCCACGATCACATGCGTTCTCACAAAGCGACACACTAAATTTACATTTCATGTTTAAGTCCTTCAAGCTAAGTTGATCACATAAACTTTGACGTCTTCTACTTTTGATAAATGGTGCATTTTCTAAAGCTTTTTGAACTTTAAAAAAAAAAATATTCTAATCGCTTTTGTGGTGGAAACTTGTAGCCCATTGGAGTGGTTGTTACCAATGACACCCCATGCGATGTCTAAGAAATAGAGGGGTGTCCGGGGATATTGTTACGTCACCACCTAGATAGCTCCCTTGGTTTAGCTAAAAAGCCCACTCGCTTGTATATTCCTCTATTTTTGTTGTGGGTCTTGGAGAGCCTTGAATTTGAGGTTAAAAAAAACAAAAAACAAAACAAAAAAAAACCAAAAAACAAAAAAAACCAAAAAAATTATGATAAATCGCACCATCTACCAAAAATCCACAAAAGGATCATACAAGCCCTCAACAACATCTCCCCTTCTTAAAATTTTTTGTTCAAAACTTTGGAGGTCCATCCTACATGGGTGCTTTTGAATAAGTATGAGAATGACTAGTTTCGTCTGATCCTTATTTTTGAAGGCATACTTTCTTGCAAATTGAACTTAATTAACAAGTTTGGTGGATCGCATGAGTCACCTTCTACCAAACACCGCCCACATTTGTATAAGTATATGCTTAGACGTCCATAGGCTTCTTTCTCAATCTTTTTGGACTTTGAGAATTTATTTGAGAAAACGTTTATGCATTCTTCTTCTTCCCCCACCAAAAAAAAAGCTAGTAATCTTTAGGATTTTATTTTCTTTGGGTTCTCACTTAGGATAGATAATGTGTGCGTGCGTTTTTGTAAATATTTGAGTCTAGTTTAGAATTGAGTCAAGCCTTGTCTAGTTGAGTGTGTGTCTCTCATGATTGGTTCTTCACTAGTTTACTACTTATATCGCTCTCATTGCTCGAGGACGAGCAAAAGGCTAGTTGGGGGGTGTTAAGGAACGTAAATTACACATTTTAGTTTGTTAGTGAACTCTTGATAACTTACTTTTATGTGTAACTTGTTTATTATAACCCTATTTCTAGACTTATGCTTGTTACTTTTAGTTTGTGTGGAATTTCCTTATTTTGCAGGAAATATTGCGCTTTGGAACTCAAGGAAATATTCCACAAAACTCAAGAGGCGATTTCAGGGAGCTTAGGAAGGCCAAAAGACATGAAGAAGGTACTTTGAGTGCTTGATTAAAAGAATAGTGAAGATTTGAGAGGCCAAGATTGAAGACAAAGAAAGTTAGAAGGCCAAATTTACATAAAAGGGGCTTATGGGCTTAAGTGCAAGGTAATAAACATTTTAAAGAGCTAATTTGAAGCATCTCTACCGGATGGGGGTTTAATTGTAATTTTCTGAACATTTTAAGAGTCAAGGGGGTATTTTAAAATCTTCAAGCAAACAAAGGGGGGAGCCGGGTGCAAATATAGTGAAAGGGATCCCTCTCTCTTGCGTCTCTCTCTCTCTTTTCTCTTTCCCCGTCGTTGCAGAAAGAGAACCCACGAAATCTCCATGGAAGCTTCGACCAAGCTTCTTCAAACCCTCACCCGGCCTCATTTCTTCACCAAATCGGATGAAATTTGTCCCAAATTTCTCCTCAATCAATTCTCTACATAGCCCAACCCCTAATTCGGCCCAAGAAGTCACGCAGAAAAAATCCCCAATTCACCTAGGGTTCATGAAGCTTCCTAAAATCAACGATTGAGAGAAGATTGGTTCAATTCAAAGGTTGAGATGTGTTCTTGGAGGCCAAGAAACCCCTTACCCACTGCCTATATAAGCTAAGGACGAAGACTGAAGAAGGAGGCTCTCTACCAACGCAAAATCTAAGCCGAAATTTTGCCCTCTCTCTCTCTTGGCCTTGGCTAATTCTTGGTTGTTTTTGGTGTTTCTGAGCTCGTTTTCAGCTATTGCAGAGCCAAGAACAACCATAGAGGAGGGAGATTTCGGATTTAGCTAGTTGTCATCTCTTGTTCTTCATTGTTCTTAGTTTGTTATTCATCTTTTGGGTTACTTGGCTATTAGTAGTTGATTTATTGTAGCTTGAAATCAAATTTAGTAGTTTGAATCAAGTATTAGTGACTTTTTTCATCATTTTGAGTTGATATTGGAGAATAGCTTGTGTATTCTTGAGTTTGAACTTGAATTGAATGAAAATGTTCATGAATATGCTTGATATATCTTGTGTTTCTCACTTAGACATGAGTATCTAAGTTTGTTGTTGGTTGAAGTTGATGAATCTAGGTTTGTTGGGTGTAGATTCAATTGTTAAATCAATGAGTTGAGAAGTTCCTCTTGTGATTCATGATTCAACAAGTGTTGGAATACAAATCCGATTTGTAGCTTCATCTTGTATGTGGATTCATGCTTGAATACACATACTTGATAGTTCATACAACTTACTTTTGGATTCCACTAGTGTTCCTCATGAATCATACTTGGATTTGACATATCCTTGTAATATCATTTGGGTGTTGGATTCATGTACAACACACCTAGATGATTCAACTATGACTAACTCTTCTCTCAATCCTACAAACTCTTTTTCAAGTTTTAGAGTCTCTTTAATCTACTAGTTGTTTGCTTAGTTTCTTTGAATTGTTCAACAAATATCCTTGCTCCATCAAGTTTATCTTGGTGGATTTTGAAACTTGGCTAGCTATAAAGCCTACGAGAAATTTTCCTTTTAATTTTTAGTTAGTTGCTTAGTTTACTAGTTGGCTTAGAGTGTTTATTCTCTATCCCAATCCTTGTGGAAATCGACACCGTTCTTACTCGGGTACTACTTGTAGCGATATCCTATACTTGGGATTTCGTCGAACATCCTCTTACAAGGGCCAAATCCTTGAATCCTCTTTCAAGGCCTTGAGGCGCTTTAAGCTTTTACCTGCAACTTTGTTAGTCTAAAAAGTATAAACATTGTTTGATCTAGAGGCTGTGAGAATGCAATTGCCTGATTTCTCATTTTGCACCACACACTTCTCTTTATCAAAGATAACCTTATTGCCATTATCACAAAGCTGCGATACACTAAGCAAGTTAAATTTCAAACCATGAACTAGATATACATCATAAATAGAATTTTTATAATAAGTAACAACTTTAACAATACCAAGAATGTTGCATTTTCCTTTGTCACCAAGAGTAATTGAACCTTCAGATTGCTCTTTCAATTATGAGAGTAGAGATCTCTTTCCACTCATGTGTCTTGAGCAACCATTGTCCATAAACCACTTCTGTTCTTTGACATTGGTGACAACCTGCAAACACCAATCACTTCCTTACCCAGCTGTTACACCAAGTGTGGAATTCGGACTCATACTCAGGATAAACCATGTTAGGTGGTCTGACCCCTTTAGGAACCCAAATCTGTCTGACTTGTCCTTTAATTTGAAATGGGAATGTGTTCCTCATTATATGAGGGTATCTTATTCTGAAAGGACAAGTCATCTTCATATGACCAATCTGTTACTAAAATCACACTTAGGAGAAGTTTTTCTTCCAGCTTTCACATATCTGGTATTGTTATTTCTTGGAAAACTTGGATTGTATCCAATACCAGTTTTATGAACAGACTTTGAACTTCCCAAGAATCAAGTTTAACTTGTGTTCTGAGCCTGCAAGCTTGACTTTGACTAATTCAGATTCTTGAAGTTTCTCAGAAAGAGTAGTCTTTTGTTTACCTAATTCATCAACCTGATGTCTCAGATTAACAAGGCTGTTACTCAGTGAAGAGTTCTCAGTGACTACTTCCTTTACTTGTGTATTCAAGGATTTGAAACTGGTTTTAAAGGCCTTGAAATCACTGTCAGTTTTCTTCTGAGAGATTTCAAGATTCTGATTCAGACAAACAAGTTATAAATTCTCTTTTGCCAGCTCATGAACTTTTTCTTTCAAAATTCTAATCTCTTTTAGATAATCTTCTTCATTTAAAAGCATTGTTCTGAGATAACATGAAAGAGCATCTTTTTGTTTTGAAATCAGACAATTTACCATTACCTCAATGTTCTTCTCAGAACTTTCATCATGCTTGGCCATTAAGCATAGGTTGGCATGTTCTTCTTTAGATTCAGATTCACTTGAGCAGTCTGAATCACTCCATGAAGCTATCATAGCTTTTTGTCTCCTATCATGGTCTTTCTTATGAAAGTTCTTGCTTTTCTTGTGTGGACAATCTCTTATCAAATTTCCTGCATCACTACACTCAAAGCAGTTCACGACTTTAGATTTATTCCGTGAAGAAGACTTACCTTTTGTAGTCCTTGCTATTGGATGATCTGTTTCTTTTTCTATTGAAGTCTTTGTTTCCAAAGTTTTTCTTCATCTTTAGAATTATGGTCAAGGCTTTGTAAATCAATGCAAATGGATCTTCATCATCATCATCTTCAGTTTCAAGGCTTTGAATTTTCTCATTCTCTTTGGCCTAGAGTGCTAAGTTCTTGACACCTTCAGGCCGCTCTCCATTAGCTTCACTCATGGATATTTAATGTTTCAGGAGCTTCCCATTTATGTCATCAAGTTGTAGTGATGAGAGATCTTGAGCTTCTTCAATGTCTGTTGTCTTTGGTTCCCATTTGGCCTTTGGAAGACTTCTCAGTATCTTCCTCACATTTTCTTCATTGGAAATATGTTTTCCCAATGAATCAAGGTTGTTGACAATGTCTGTGAACCTCTTGAACATTTCTCTGATAGACTCATCTGCATTTATCTTGAACAAATCATATTGCCTGAGATAGATGTTTATTTTGGTTTGCTTGACTTGACTGGTTCTTTCAAAGGTCATCAAGCTTATCCCATATTACTTTGGCATAATACATATGTACTCAAAGCATAATACAAGATGTTAATAGCTTTGTAATTTTTAGAAAATTGTTCTTATTTAGAAGAGGAGTGTTATTCTTCAGATTTGGGAGTTTTGATCCCATCTTTCTCTGTAAAGAAAGTGTGAGGTCCATTCTGAATAATGGTCCAAAGCTCTATGTCCTAATGAATGATGAACATCTTCATTAGGGCTTTCCAGTGAGCAAAGTTGTCTCCAAAAAATAAAGGAGAACTGTTGGGAGCTCTTCTCTGTGAGAAGTCACCATACCTACAGTACTCATGATCACCAGATGGTTAAATATTATACAATGATACAAGTGTTGATACCAATTGAAAGGGGAGTATGCAGATGAATATGCCACACAGATACTCTAGAAGGGGGGGGGGGAGGTTGAATAGAGTATGCCAACTTTTTGCAAAACTTGTGGAGGAAAAGAGTTTTAGTTCACGAGCAATGGAGTTCAAGTTCTTGAACACAAATTCAAGCCTTTGGAATGAGATACAATTTGGAATGAAACAGACAAGTGTTTTTCAAGGCGTTGAAAAGAGTTTCAAACCCTTGAAAACAGACAAGTTTGAATGCTGCAAAAACTATGTAAAAGAGCTGTAAATGCAAGAGACACATGATTTATAGAGTTCAGTCCAGTTGGACCTATGTCTCTACCTCAGGGATCTTCTCCCTAGAGGATTTTCAACTCAATTCTTATTAATCAACAACTAAGCCCTAGATCTCAAGCACAGAGAATTGCCTTACTCTGTTATAGCTTGTGGTTCTCCCTAACCTATCTAGTACCTGCTCTAGCTAACTGATTAACTAAGAATTTTCTATTGTTCACCTTGAACAATCCTTGAGAATCAAATATACAAGTATTACAGAAATGATCCACAAAAAGCACAATACAGAAGAACACTAGAGTGTTGAACTACAGTGAAGAATGCAGTGAACTTCTGTGAGTTGGATTGTGAGAGTGATTAACTTCTATGATGCTTGTCAAGCCATAATTGTGTCTCTCTTTTTTCTTGTTGAGTGTTGTCTCTAGGTGCTTCAAAATGTGCTCCATTTATACTGTTCGAAGCTATGTAAATCTTCCCTGATTTTAAGTAGCAACTTCCTATTTCTTAGGCAACAAACTTTGACTCTCTTAACAGCCTTCTCCAACGAATAGTTGATCACAATCTTCAGAGATATTGTTGTGATCTTGTCTTTAAACTATCTGAGAAGTTGTCACGAGTCTCTGATTGATTACAGAATCATATTCTCTAAGTATTTCCCTTCTTGCAAAAGCCAGATAAGGAAACATATCCTACACATTTAGTTAATAAAATATTCATTGCAAAACTGAGTCAAACTGATGGATTAAATCATGTTTGACATATCAGAACAGTTTGTATTTCATCATCAAAAAAAAAACAACAAGTACATGGGTGAGAGGGATAGAATTAAATCAAAAGAGTTTAGAGAAATTCCCCCTCAGAACATGCATGCAGGTCAGACAGTTTCAATGCTTTGAATCCAGATTCAAGGCCTTGTCAATGAAACATGTTTCATGGCTTTGAAAGCTGGTTCAAGGTCTTGCACTGTGACCTTACACTGTCATACCAAGCCCTTGGAGCTTGCTTAAGTCCGTACAAGGCTTTGTCTAATTTGTAAACATGATCAAGAAAGGTGTCATTTTCAAAACCTAGTGGTTTAGCAACATATACTTCTTCTTGTAAATATCAACTTCGAAAAGCACAATTGACATCCATTTGAAAAAGCTTTATATGATTATGTGATGCAAATGTAAGAACTATTCTGGTAGCTTCTAACCTTGCAAGAGGGGAAAATGTTTTCTCATAATCAATTCCTTCTTCTTGATTGTATCTCTGTGCAACCAGTCTTTCGTTATTTCTCACAACCATACCTTTTTCATCAAGTTTGTTTTCTGAACACCCATGTAGTTCCAATCACTGATTGATTCTTTGGTCCGGGAACCAAATTCCAAACTCTGTTCCTTTCAAACTCATCCAGCTCATTCTTCATTACAATGTCCAATCTGCATCTTCTAGTGCTTCTTTTGCATTTTTGGGCTCAATAAGTGATACGAAAGCACTGAAAGCACACAGGTTCCTCAGTTGACCTCTTGTCTGAGTTCCAGTGGTTGGATCTGATATGATGTTCTCTGCAGGATGATCTGATAAGTATTTGAGCTTCCTTCTAAGTTTTCAAGTGTATGATCCTTCAAGACTTTGAGTTCTTGATACGGTAGAAGGAGCATCATATGTCCTGTCAGTTTCAGTCTCAAGGCTTTGAGATTTTGGCTCAGTAGGAGGTTCAAGGCCTTGAGATTCTTCTAAATGTTTCTGCAGCTTAGTTATGCTTCTGTTGACTTTTTCATGTCGTCATCAGCCTCATACTTGTTCAGGTTAAGATCTACAAAACTTTCATTCAAAAAATCATCAGCTCTTTCATCAAAAATCACATGAATACTCTCCTCTACAATCTTAGTTTTCTTATTGTAAACTCTATAAGCCTTGCTACTTTGAGAATAACCAAGAAAAACTCCTTCATCACTTCTAGCATCAAACTTACCAAGATTATCTTTGCCATTGTTATGGACAAAGCAAGTACAGCCAAATGGCTTAAAATAAGAAACACTAGGCCTTCTGCCTTTGAACAATTTATAAGGAGTTTTCTTCAGGATACGCCTGATCAAAAACATATACTTTGGCAAATTACTTTCAAGTAGCATGGTTCTAGACATATCTTCAAGAGTTCTATTTTTCCTCTCAACTACTCCCTTCTGTTGAGGATTTCTAGGTGCAAAAAACGTATGTGAGATGCCATGCTTTGCACAGAATAAACCAAAATTAATTTGATCAAATTCTCTACCATGATCACTCCTAATAGATGCAACAGGTAAATTTTTCAAAGTTTGAAGCTCTTTACAAAGCTTTGAAAATTCGGATAATGCTTCAGACTTATCTATAATAAACATAACCCATGTAAATCTGGAATAATCATCAACCACAAAAAGATATATCTCTTACCTTTGGGTGTTTGAACCCTAATGGGACCACACAAGTCCATATGAATCAATCCTAAAGGTCTAGAAGTACTTAAAAAGTTTTTTGGCTTGAATGAACTCTTGGTCTGTTTACCTTAAGTACATGCCTTGAAAATCTCATCATATTTGAATTTCAGGATTGGTAAGCCTATTACCAAATCTTTTGAGATGGGTTTGTTCATAGTGTGCATGCTTATATGACCAAGCTTTCTATTCCAAAGCTTTGAGTCATCCCTTCAAATCTTTGAGACATTTCAGATTTTCACCTGCAAGTTTGTTAGTACTTAGAGCATAAATATAATGTGACCTGGGAGTAGTGAGTATGCAATTGCCTGATTTTTCATCTTGCACCACACATTTCTCCTTGTCAAATACTACCTTATTTACTTTATCACAAATATGAGAAATACTCAATAAATTTTAATCAAGACCATCTACTCGAAAAACACCTGAATCGGCCATGCATAGTTATTACCAATACTACCTATACTAATGATGTTGCACCTTGCTTTGTCACCAAGTATGATTGTTCCTTCTCACTGCTCTTTAAGCTCAGTGAATAAAGATTTCTTTCCCCTCATGTGTCTGGAACATCCACTATCCAAAATCCATTTTCTGATATTTCAAAGCTTTGGTGACATCCTGCAAGATTCAATCAATGCCTTAACAGGCTATTAGACCAAGTGTAGAATTTGGATTTTCATACTCAGAATCAACGATGTTAGGTGGGCTAATTCCTTTTGGAACCCAAATCTGTTTCACTTGTCCCTTAAGCTGATAAGGATAGGTGTTTCTCATTATATGAGGTTCTGTCCTTCTAAAGGGGCAAGTTAATTTCACATGTCCAATTTTACCACAATAATGATATTTCGGAGAATGTTTGCTTCCTGATTTTACAAATGTGGTTTGGTTTCTTTTTAGAAAATTTGGATTATAACCAATTCAACTTTTGTATAAAGAATTCATACTTACTCCAACCATAATATTTAGCTTATGTTCTGAGTTAGCAAAGGTTGAAAGAATTTTCTTAGATTCTTGAAGCTCACTAGTCAATGAAGTGTTCTGTTATTCTAAATCATTTGAATGGCTCTTTAGATCAACATACTTATCAGTTACAAGAGAGTTTTGATCAACAACTTCTTTGACTTGTGCTTTCAAAGCATTGAATCTACTGTCCAAGGCTTTGAAGTCACTATCAATTTTCAACTTAGTAGCTTCAAGAAATTTTTTTTGAAAAACCAAATCTAAGTTTTGTTTTGCTTGCTCTTCAACCTTTACTTTCAAGGAATCATCTCATTCCTGTAACGTTCCTCATTCAAAAACATGCTTTTGAGGATTTCAGACAATAAATAAGAAGGGCTAGATAAAATATTTTCTTACCATATCTTCAATTGGATTCCTTGTAGAGTGATCTTCTTGATGTTCAGCCATCAAACAAAGATTGGCTTGCTCTTCATCAGAATCTGAGTCTGAAGAGTCTGAATCACTCCATGAGGCTACCATTTCCTTCCTTCTTCTGTTGTCATTTTCCTTCTTAGGAAATTGCCTGCTTTTCTTCTTTTGAGGGAAATCTCTTACCACATGATCTGCATCTCCACATTCATAGCAATTCATAACTTTAGGTTTATATGAATGTGAAGAAGATTTACCTTTCTTATCCTTGTTGGTTGAGGATATGAATTTTTCTTTGTTGTAGTCCTTGTTTCCAAAGTTTCTCTTCTGTTTTATAGTAACTGAGAGATCTTCCTCTGATTTTACAATTCTGACTCCATCAAAAGTAGTATAGAACAAGTTTGGGCCATTCACAACAATAGACCATAGCTCCATGTCTTAATCTTTGATGAACATTTTCATCAGTGCCTTCCGATGCACAAAGTTATCACCACAGAACAGTGAAGGTCTATTAGCTGCTCTTCCCTGTGAGAATCTTATATCACCTACATTACTCATTGTCACAAGATTTTTAGATCTTTTTAGATCCTTAAACAGTGACCCAAGCTCTGATACCAATTGAAATTTTGTAATGTAAGTATATCAACAGGATCTAAATACTCTAGAAGGGGGGAGGGGTGAATAGAGTATGCCAACTTTTTCTAAAAAATAGTCCTTTGCAACTTGAAGATAGTATGCAGTTGATATCTCAAACCTTTGAAAAAGATCTGAGAAACTAGAGATATAACTGCAGAACACAGAGGCTTCAAATATTTGAGATTTAGCAAACTCAAAAGCTTTGGAACTTCATGGTATTGACTGTAATGAAAAGATAAAAGAAGTAAGCATCAAGAACACAATGATTTTACAGAGTTCAGTCACAATTGGACCTAGTCTCTGCCTGAGGGATCTTATCCCTAGATCCCTAGATCTCAAGCCTAAGTGAGATACCTTTCACCTATATACCTTGTGGTTCCCAACCTATCTAGTTCCATTTACAATCTGTTGAAACAAGAAGAACCTCTTTGTTGTTCACTTGAATTACTACACTTCTAATTTTGTGAGGTTTAAGAGCTTAAAATAATAATAACAATTTAGTACAAGTGTGAAGAACATAGAATAGAAATAAGCAATAAAGCTTGGAAGTGTTCTTCAATCTTTGATGAATGATCTTGCTTCTGCAGTGTGCTTGGCCTGATCAATTTGAAGACATGAATGATCTGATCTCTCCTGTTTGTAGCACTCTTCAATTCACAAGTCGATCAGTCTTTTGTCCTTGTGTCTCTCTTTGAAATTCAAAGTACTGATTACTTAAATAACAGCCTGCAACAACCTGAGAGATTTTAGGAACTGAATTCCTAAAAATCCTCTTCCCTGATATGCTTCTTTCAACAGCTATGCTTGGATAGTTATCTGATTTGTTTATGGACGTCGGAACGCCCAAGAACCCTGGATATACTCAACAAACAAGATCACCAAATATCCAGACAAACTAGCATCAAGATCTGGTCAGCATTATGCTAAAATTTAATGAATACACTAGGCTAAGTTTTGTCTGATAACAAAAACAGTTTATACATCCAACGAAATGGATAGACAAAATAATCATTATAGAAAAAGTAATAATAGATTAGTATAAGTCCATAGCATATTGAAAAACCAAATGAATTGACCTGCATACATATATTAGGTTAGATAAACTTAGCAGCAAACAACAGTCAGAAATTCTCAAAACTTTGGAGCTTTGTCTGCTAGTTAATCAGAAAGAACTTGGATTCCCAATCGAACTTAGGCCTGTACCATGTGTTATACCAATCAAAACATTATTCCATAACATTTTTAGAACATTATAGATAATGACAGAATAATTCCAAAACAAACTTATAGACCTGAAAAATATAAAACAGTTAAGAACATATAAGGCAATCAACAGTGTCTCAAAGCTTTGAAGCTTTGACACTTGTGTTTCTGGCTTTCATCACCAAGGAACCAAAGCTCCTTCTCTTTTTATATATCCACATATTAACACAAAAGAGCTTCTGATCTATCATATGCAATTTTAGTATTTTGAACAATTAACTACATTCAATAATGGCTATATTATTCAACATAGCTCCCACTATGTTTCTCGGATTAATAGCCCTTACCATTAATGCGGAAAATATCGTATATTATCTAGTGGGTCCAGGATCCATATTTCACTTCTTCTTGATCTTGCTTTGGAAAGTCACCCAAGAATTAGTTATTTAGGTAGGAACTTCTTCCAATTGTATCCTATGAAATTCTTGGTCGAATTAGGTGAATAACCCCTTATTCATTCTGTATCCCAAGGATAACACCTAATTGCCTTGCCTCCAAGTTCATCGATCCAATTGAACTCACTTAGTTGCGTCCAACCCCTTACTTCAACAACCACACATTACTTGCTTGTGTCGCCGCATCACATCATGGTGAATTAAAATCGCCTTGCTTTGGCAAGGCCGGATTTAATAGACCTTTATCATGAAGGGTGTTTAAGTGAGAGAAGGCCATATTGTTTGAGGGATTTACTTGTCATTATTAATTGTTTTGTTGATATTCTAAACTTGATCTACTTATTTGAATTGGGAAATCTCAAATAAAATATCAACCTTGTTTATTATTATCTTGTTACGTTTTGCATGCATTACCATACACCAAAATAAACAACAAGACAATTAATAAATAAACCATAAATAATTATGGTATGTATATGGCCCCTAAGACTAAGATATTCCCAAGCCAGTGAGAATATCTATAAGCCCTAAAGTGACAAGCTCATCTCCATGCGCCTCCACCATGGCCACGCGTCCTAGGCTTGCGAGACCTCCATTGTCTGTGTGGTTCCTTGATTATTTGGTATTCTTCTCCATGTATTGGCTATCATCTAACTATCTAATAATATCTACCATCTATACTAAATAGAGATACCTCACAAGTGAGGAAGAAGACGACACGCAGGCTGTAAAACCAATTAATTACATTAATTACAATAAACCAAATCAAACCACAAATAAACAACCACAACCTAAGTCATATCCATCAATCATGCAATAAAGCACATAATTTAGTTAAAATCCAATTTTAACACGCTTGATAAAATTAGTTGAATTTGGATTTTCTAGAGTCAAAACGGTCCAAGGATCCCACCAATATGTATGCCGAACCCTTAGAGGACTGCCCAAACCGCCTAGGCGGTCGACCCAAGCTCGCCTGGTCTACCCGACGGCTTGGCCGAGCCAACTAGGGCCACGACTTCGCCTTGGCGCGCAAGGAAGGGGGGGGGGGTTAACCCCTCACCCCTTATGGAGTGGTTTCAAAAATTTCTCCTTTCTTGTGTTCCTTATTTCCAATTGATGGGAAAAACCCCTTTTTCCCCAAATTGTGCCCTAACCCTAGCTTTTAAAAATCCAAAACTCACATCATATGTGAACGAAATTTTCCAAACTTTATACGATATGTAAAATTTGTACAATCTCCATTAAATCATATTCAGTTTGCATCATATGCTTAATTTCAGTTTTTTGCGAAAAGTAACAATTACGGTGTAAAACTGAAAACAGTAACACATAATATCATGTTATGCGCTACGACCTTTGGCTCTGATACCACTGTAGGGTTTTGATGCAGTTATAAGGCGGAATAACAAAACTTTATCCTGCTCAAATCCCTCCGAGGATCACAGGCAACCAATCATGACATGATGAATGTAGAGATCTGTGTATCTTAGATTGTGTGATAACTACGAAAAATTGTGTCTTCGTCTCTACGAGTATCCACACCTTGGATTACTGACTGGAATCCTTCTCCTTGTGTAGTTCTAGAAACAGAAGAAGGAGAGAAGATATTACGTAAAACA
This sequence comes from Linanthus parryae, assembly GCA_023055425.1. Taxonomy (NCBI): domain Eukaryota; kingdom Viridiplantae; phylum Streptophyta; class Magnoliopsida; order Ericales; family Polemoniaceae; genus Linanthus; species Linanthus parryae. The sequence goes on along the minus strand of JALGPY010000006.1, from coordinate 75,092,817 downwards.
GAGCACCAAGGTCGCGCCCCACAAAGGGGGTCGACAGCTTGGAGGGGGCGGACGAGTTGGGGCTCGGTCTCAACTCTCTCTCTCGCTCTTTCTATCTCCTTTCTATGTTATGTTCTCTCAATAATGACACTTATGATAAAATGACAAGCTAGGTAACTACATAATTTCCCCAATAATTTCCCCAATACTAATCATGTCCATACACGGATTAGTCCACCTTGCAAATTATTCCTACTAAGTTTGCTTGTGGATGCGTTTAGATCCTATTGATTAATTATTCCTACTAATTAATTCTCATATCCAGCTTAATCCATATGGTGTGTGACCCCATATGTTTCTACTTAGTTGGTAGTAACTATTAATAACAGAAAGTGGTGTATATAACCACATCTATGTCACCCAACTAATAGAAAAAGTCAGTGATCCGACAAACCTTATGCCCAATTTTACCGTATCGTGTTATCCCATTGTCTCCATATCCGTTTTGAACAAGATACATAATAGTCACACTCGTATATCCAATCCATAGTTTCTTGATCCTGGGAATATGCTTATCCGAGAAGATAACATCAATATCTCCATATTGATTTATCTGAGTCTGGCCAGACATTCTATAAGCACTATCCCTCGAGTGGCCATGGATATTTGCTCCCATTATGTGGGAAGGACAAATCCTCTCCACATCACTACCATCTCTCAGCTTGTTTCCTATCATGCCCGATAGCTATCTTTATAGTTACCCTGTTACGGTGTAACATTTGATAATATCAAAGCATGATATTTCACAACCAGAGTATCTAGTGACTTCAAGTATAAGGATTATATTACCATTAGCAATACAAGAAGTTGTTGTGACTTTGACATAATCTAATGTAGTCTTCTCGTTGTGGGCTAATCTAGTATGCCATTACTCCTAATACATACCCATGTGTTAGACTTGATATCTCCATATCAATCTACCCACATACTAGGCTATAGTGATCGTCATGTTAATCAGTATAATAGACTGGGAATATTTAAGATAAACAACACAATGTAATCTAAGGACTTCATTATATTAAATATCTCCATAAATAATAAATGAATATTCTAGCCAAATAATGTTCAAACTAAACATAGATTGCCTCTAGGGCACTTATTCCAACAACAACCACCGAGCAACTCTTTCTATAGTTATGTATTCTGAATTAATTGTAATAATCCTTAAAACAGAAAAAAAAAGTATGGACCGTGAGTAATGACATGTTCGGTTCACTAAAATTCAAAAGAGATTATCAAGAATATATAGTCTAACTATGCACTGTCAAGTGTTGGATAATAAAGTGTACATGGTTCAAACATTAGTTAAGCATGGTCTAAGAAAGTAGTAAAAATAATATATATATATTTGATACACAAAAATAATGGTCTTACAACGTTCTATACATGTTTAAATCACCTTTTAAGATTCACGCATTGGACTTCCAGTTCATTTTACAGACTCTCCAATCCAAGGCCGATTCAGTTACAAGCTATCATGGCCAATACGTCGACCTGGCGGTTTCAAAAAAAAAAAACCATGCTACCAACCCAGCCTTCGGTGGTAATTGATTCTTCATTAGCAAAATGATATATCATTCATGTATCCTTTCATCAGACACGTGTTCTACTTCATAATTAAGGATGGGTAAGGAATAAAAGGAAAAGGGCATACTAGTACAGAAAAAACTTTCCATAATTGAACTGACTAGAGCACTAGTATTGGCTCTGCCAAAAAATTATGGAGATTTCAAACTGTAAAGCGATGAACCAAAGAAGGGGCTACGATATGTTCTTATGCTAGATAGAAGGCTAATTTCCTATGCTTCAAGGCAACTGAAACCCCACGGGGGGAACTATGCCACGCATGACTTGGAGTTGGCAGCAATAGTTTTTTCCCTGAAAATATGGAGGCATCATCTGTATGGGGTATTTTGCAAGCTCTAGATGGACCACAGAATCCTAAAGTATATCTTCACGAAGAAGGAGCTGAAAAACAGAAAGAGAAGATGGCTAGAGATTATCAAGGACTATGACTTACTTATCCAAGACCAAGAAGGGAAGGCAAATATGGTTGCGGATGCATTAAGTCGGAAGTTAAGTCTTGCAGTGAACGCTATGCTAGTTCTGCCATACTGTCCATCTAATGAGTTCATAAAGCTCGAGATTTAAGTGGTGGAACAAGGGGAACTACAGAATTTGCTTGGGAGTATGAGAGTTGTACTATACTTCATAGAGGAAATAAGGAGCAATCACGACGGAGAAGTGAATCTCAAAAGAATCAGGAAGAAGATTGCAGAAAGACGCCAAAGATGTAAAAAATCATGATGATGGAAGAATTCTCTACAAGGTAAGGTGGTGTGTATTGCAAAAGGGCACGAAATCCAAGGAGAAGTTGATGCATGAAGCGCACAACACACCTTACTCAGTACACCATGGAGGCAACAAGCTCTACAAGGATTCGAAGAAAATGTTTTGGTGGCCTACCATGAAGGAGGTGGCAGAATTAGTAACCATATGTTTAACCTGCCAGAAAGTGAAGTTCGAACACAAGAGAATGGGAGGCCTACTCCAACCGTTGGATATTCTAGTTTGGAAGTGGGATTCCATTTCGATGGATTTCATGACTTCTTTTAGGACGTCAAAGAATGGATTTAATCATATATGGGTGGTGGTGGATAGATTGAACAAGATAGCAAGGTTTGTTCCAATGAAAAACATGTGGAGTAACGAGTTGATGCGTATGTAAAGAACATAGTATCATGGAATTCGAAGCTCAATAATTTCTGACCGGGAACGTAATTTCCTCTCCCATTTCTGGAAGGCTCTTCAAGAAGCATTGGGAACCCAACTGAGTTTTAGTAAGCATTCCACCAAGCCAGAGACGGACAAACATGAAGAACCATTCAGACATTGGAGGACATGGTAAGGGCTTATGTTATGGACTAGCAAGGGTCATGGGTTGATAATCTACCACTGATAGAGTTCTCGTATAACAATAGTTGTCACGCCAGCATTGGCATGGCATCACACGAAGGTTTGTATGGGGGAAAGTGCCGATCGCCTCTATGCTGGAGTGAAATCAATGAGACAATGATTATAGGCCCACAAGTTATCGAATAAATGACATATCAAGTGAGATTCATCCAGCAACAAATGAAGGCATCTCATGACAGTCAAAAATTGAAAATTCGAACAGGACCAGCCTGAACTCTTTTCAATGCTCAGAAAAATATACAAGGAATTTTGGAGAAAGGTCTGAGCCATTGGAAAGTAGACAATCGGGGATTTCCAACGATATATTGTAGGCCCGAATACGAGTCCGGATGAGAGAGTAATGGCCCGCGCAAGATCAGATTACAATTATGTCTGAGAATTACAAACTGGAGGGGCGAACTGCAATTTTGGCCAAATTACATTAAAATTGTGCCCAGCTGGTAAACAACGACGGAGAAGACCTAGAAGCAGTTAATAAAACCATTGGGGAGCATCTAGGTGCTTGGGAATTGCACGGATTCATCAAGGCATTGGCGATTTCATCGTTTCATATATCTTTTACCCTCTCTTTATCATTCTATGGAGAATACTCGTGATTTTAGCATAACGATGAGTAGCTAATTTCTTCGCCAGGCTCTATGGAGAGCCTAGGGTTTTGAATTAGACATATTTTTTAGATTTTGTTGATTGATTCATGCGTTAGATCATATTAATGTTTATTATTCTTCGTCTTGTATTGTGAATCCTTAAGCTAAGGCTATTGACAGGCATTACTGATGAAGGGAACGAGCATGTTAAAGATGATAAATTAGTTGAATTCATATCTTAATATTACAAACTAAGTGGTTAGAAATCACGATCCGGGCTTAATTTTTAGCAACGAAGGCATCGCGAACTGGAGTTGTTAGTGAACTAGGTGGGTGCTCAACACAGGCTTAACCGAGTTGCGAATAAGATCATGTTTTTACTCCCGGATCATTTAGACCGATAGGAGAGATGAATAGGAGTTGTGATGTGAGTGTAGTTTCAATCGTGTAGCGTTAGTCTTGGGCATCGTTGGATCCACACGACCCAGTGACCGGATTACCGTTAGGCGGTTAGAACCGTAGGCATCGGTGGATCGACAGGACCCGTAGTCTACCGATAGGTAGAATTACGTGAAACTGACAAGAGCTTGTAAATGCTATTGCCCGACACAATCAATTAGTATGTAGCATGTTTCAATACGAATTCCGGAACTGTTGAAAGACCCTAGGTGATCCATAGATTGCCTAGTTCTCTCTACAGTTTGATTAAATTATTTTAAATGAAAATACAAAATATTGTGTCTACATTCATTTAATTTAGTCGCTTGTTTGTGGGCTGCGCTTTTTCACCAAATCAAACAATTCCTCTTTGCTACATAAGTGCTTCAGAATGATCTTTAGCTAGTATTGGAATAGATGCCCTAGAGGCAATCTTATTTAGTATGAACATTATTTTGGCTAGAATAATAATTGTATTATTTATTAAGATATTTAATATAATGAAGTTCTTAGATTACAATTTGTTGTGTATCTTAAATATCCCTAGTCATTTATATTGATCAATAGGACAATCAAATATAGACTAGTATGTGGGTAGATTGGTATGGAGATATCAAGTCGGGCACATGGGTATGCATTAAGGGTAATGGCATACTGGAATGGCCCACCACGAGAAGGCTACATACAAGTTATGTAAAATTCACAAGCGCTTCTCGTAGTGACAATAGATACTCTAGTTGTGAAATATCATCCTTTGATATTATCAAACGTTGTGCCTTAACCGGGTGACTATTAAGATAGTTATCAGGCATGATAGGAAGCAATTAAAAGTGTGTAATATAGGTGTAAACCAGTATCTAAATACTCTAGAAGGAGGGGGGGTTGAATAGAGTCTGCTAAATTTTGCCAAAACACAGACTTTTGAAGCTTGAGAAGTGAAAATTGTTGATATCTCAAAGCTTTTAAAAGGATTTCAAAAGCTTAAAGATATAACATCAGAATGTATAGGGTTCAAAGCTTTGAGATTTGGAAAGCTCCAAAGCTTTGAAACTTCCAAGTTAAACTTAAAGTAAAGACTGCAAAAGTAAACATCACAGATGCAAAGATTTTACAGAGTTCAGTCACAATTGGACCTAGTCTCTGCCTGAGGGATCTAATCCCTCCAGGATTCAAATAAAACTTCTTATTAATCACCCAGATTTTGCCCTATATATCAAGCCTTAGTGAGATACCTTACACTTATAAAGCATGTGGTTCCCAACCTATCTAGTTACAGGCTACAACCTGTTGAAACAATAAGAACCTCTTGTTGTTCACTTGAACAACCAAACTAATAAGATTTTGTGAGGTTTCAGTAATAAAGAATAAATGAAACAATTAAGTACAAGAAGAAGAACTCAGAAAGATTATTTGTTGAAGCTTGGAAGAGTTCTTCGGATTTGGATGATCTTCAGCTTCTGGAGGATTGTTTTTCTTGAATGATTTGAAGAACTCCGTAACTTGATCTTCCCAGATATTTTCTCTCTTCCAATCCACGATCTCTATTCTTTTTCTTGCTTTCTTCTATTCAAATTTAAAGATCTGATCAGTCTCCAACCAACTGAGAGATTCTAGGAAAAGAATCCTATAATATCTCATTTCTAATAAAATCCAATCAACAACTATTTGAAATGGATTGCTGATCTGTTTATGAACGTTGGAGCACCCAAAAAATCTGAATATACTCAGCAAACAAGATCAAACAAGTAACAAGACAATCTGCCACAAAATCTGTGTAGCCAACAGTTAATAGTTCATGAGACAACTAGGCTAGATGTGTCTGTTGACAGTTTTGAGTTGACGTATATGTTCAAACTGATGAATATATCAAGTAACCAGTATAGAACACACAATATTAGACAGTAAGCAACTTAAAACAAGTTCTATGTCTCACAGAATTCACCTGAATATACAAAGATAATTAGATGAATTTAGCAGTAAAGAAAAACCAATGCATCTCAAAGCTTTGAAGCTTTGCCTGCTAATTTACCAAAGTGAACTTGGATTTTCAATCGAACTCATTCCTTCACTAGTTATAGATTAGAACACAGATCACTAATGCATACATATTATTAAACCATATCACAACCAAAACCTGCACAAAAACAGTTAGATAAATAAACATATAAGCACTGCTACAGTAACTCAAAGCTTTGAAACTTTGGTATTTAGCAATATCTTCTTCTTGTGTTTCTGACTTTCATGATATTTAGTAATATATTCTATTTCTTTTTTCTGCTTTTCATCATCAAGGAACAAAGCTCTCTTCATGTTCATTCACAAAATAATGTCTAGGAGTGATAACGCCGTTTTCGAGTTATATTATTCCTTATTTTTTCTATGTTTTGCGTGCTTATCATGGAGAATTTTATCGTCTTTGAGCGTTTTTATGCTAAATTGTGAAATTTGAGTTTTTGAGCGTTCATAGTTTAATCCGGGCGTTTCTCGTATATTTTGTTGCTTTTATTGTGATATGATCGCGGGTTCGTGTTTCGTGTTGTGGTTGGCAGGAAATAGGACACGAGGATCAAAGGTGGTGAAGAAACGAGCTTCGGAAACAAAGAAAGCAAGGAAAACTCAAGGAAAGGAGCCAGAAAAAAAGCTAAGGCAGGAACTCTTCGCACGAAGAGAAAGGCTCTTCGCACGAAGAAAAGACTTAGCCAAAAATCCATTTCTCTTCCTGTGACATGATGATGTCTCAAAATAGGAGGACTTTTGCAGGAAGAGTTCAGACAGAGGGTACAATGTCTTCGCACGAAGAGAAAGGGTCTTCGCACGAAGAGTTCGCCCAGAAAGCTAGAAACGTTCGGGGTCTTTTTGCAATTATTAGAAACTTTGTTATATCATTCTAGGAACGTATTTAAGTGTGTTAGGTCGACTTTTTGAGCAGTTTTTGACGTGAGACACATCTTTTGGAGATCAAGGAGCTATTGGGAGAGCTTAGGAGCTTTGGATCATCCGTTTGGATTCTCAACTCTTCTCTTTTCTCTATTTTTATGCTTAAACTCATGAGACTTGTCGTTTTGATTATGAATATGAGTAGCTAAACGTTACTTGCTGGGAGTTCTCGTTTGGTGTAGCTAGGGTTTGATCTAAATATCATGTTTTGATGATTGTGATTCATGTTTTAGCTTAATCTCATGTAATCTTTCATTATTATGGATTATTCACGTTTGTAACCAAATTATCTTTGCGAGTAGCTAACGTAGAGATAAACTTAATTGGTTTTCACGCGGTAACTCCGTGAGAATTAGTCGGTAAATTGAATAATTCACCTAGTCGAATCAATGTTTGGTAACTCGACATCGTTAACTAGGATCGCTAAAGTAGAATGGTGATTTTAATGCATGCTTTAAACTAGAATAGACTTGGTAACTCGGTTAGTTTTGGTGTAAAGTATAGTAAACTTACTTGGTAACTCGGTAAGTTTAATATTGCTTGATTGATAGTGAAAGATACGTGGTTGTTTTACAAGTCAAAACATAAATTTAGCTCAACCTAGTGAACCTAGAGAATTCCCGGTGTTTTTCCCTTATATTACAAAAACCCTAAAATTCATTCTTTATTAATCGTGAACTATTTCACTTGGTTAATTGAGAATATTGCGTTTTTTAGTAGAATTAGATCAAACACAACTTGCGACGTACCCACATAAGGTTTAGAATAATAATTAATTTAAAAAAAGTCCCTTGGGTTCGACAACCCGGATTTCCGGTTTATTACTACACACGACAGCTGTACACTTGTAGTTGGAACATGTCAAGTTTTTGGCGCCGTTGCCGTGGACTTCGGCTAAATTATTTATAATATCTAGCCTTAGGGATTTTAATTTATTGTTTATATCCGTTACTCACCTACGTTTTGCGTTTTTCGTGATTTCAGGTTGATTTACACGGTGCATGACCCGTTCTCGAGACGAGCCTTTGCATCCAACGTTTGAAGACCCGGAATCCTTATTAAAAGCACAGCGTAGAGACAAGAGGAATTCAAGCTCAGTAGTCATGGATGAAGAAACGAGAGATGAGTTTGAGAGAATCCGCAAAAATGTGCAAGATGCGGAAGCAGCTAGAGCAGCTGCTGTAGAGGAGGCAGCAAACAGAGCTGCGGAATCTGAGCAACTTAGGGCTCAAATTGCTGAGATGCAGGCGATGATTGATCGCATGAACCCTCCGAATCCACAACAACTTCCTGGTGCGGAAGTAGTTGGCAGAAATAACGGTGGCAATGGGAATAATGGGGGCAATAATCGGAACAACAACGGTCGGAATGTGGTAGAGCAAGTCAACAATGCTGAGGAGGATGAGCGTCCTTTGGTGGACTACTTCAGGACTACACCGGAGGGATATCAGCCCACCATTGTCAGGCCTCAGATCAATGCAGCCCATTTCGAGATTCGCCAACCGTTGATCAACATGGTTAGGGATGAGTGCTTATTCACTGGAGCTCCGAGTGATGATCCGCATCAACAGTTGCTAAATTTCGACCAGATCACTTCCACCATGTATGATCAGAGAGTTCCACTCGAGACGATAAAGCTCATGCTGTTCCCCTTCTCCTTATCGGAAAAGGCAAAGACATGGCTTATGGAACTTCCAGCAGGCAGCATAGTTACATGGGCAGATTGTAGTAGAGAGTTTCTCAGGAAGTATCTTCCACCATCCAAGGTTGCTCAACGGATGGCTGACATAACCAAATTTACACACCAGGAAGATGATTCGTTGGGAGACACGTGGAGAAAGTTCAACCAGCTCTTGCGCAGATGCCCTACTCACGGAGAGCCATGATATAAACTCCTCCATTACTTTTATAATGCTTTGGATAGAGAGACTGCTAGTGAATTGGACATGATGGCTCAAGGAAATTTTATGGGAATGGGACTACAGAGATGTCGTGATTTGCTAGATAATGTAGCCAAACGCGAATCCACGAGGTCCGAGACTCGTAGAAGCACTAAATCAGATGGAGCATTGGTTAGTAAGATTGAGTCCATGGTGGAACAGAAATTTGAACATCAGATGGCAGTGATGACTTCGACTTTCAGTAATTTGAATCCATCAGCACAGGTGAAGTCAGTGGGAGAGATGGTAGCAGTTGCAAATCAGGGATATGGGGATGGTATTGCAAACGTGAACTACATGGGTCAAAGACAGCAGCAATGGCCAAACACCTATCATTCCAACAACCGCAATCACCCTAACTTCGGTTATGCCAATCCGAATAGTGGACTATATGCGCCAGGTCTAAGGCCAAATGTTCCTTGTCAAGCTCAGAGACAGGCTCCACAGCAACAGGCTCCTCCACCACCTCCATCTTCAGAAGAACAGGACACAAACGCGTTGTTAAAGTAACTGTTAGCTAGCAATGATAAGATTGAAAGCAATATTGTCGCGATAGAAGCCTCGATAAAAAGCCATGAAACACAGATTGGGCAAATAGCCAATCAAAATACTCGATTTCCAACTGGTATGCTTCCGTCCAACACTATTACTCCAACTGAGCAGTTGAAAGCTATTACTACTCGCAGTGGAACCACTACTCAGGATCCCCCATATCCTACCCATGCGCGAGCTGAGGCGACTAAGGCCACTGAAAAAGCCTTGGATGAAGAGATTCCCGTGCCTACCGTGATTCCCCAATCAAAGGACACGGTGAGGAAGTCGAATGAGAAACAGAAGCCAAAGGAGGAATATAGTGTGCGAGTGCCATACCCGCAGAGATTGAAGAGTCAAGAGGATGCCAAGCATTTCAAGAAGTTTGTGGATATCTTCAAGAAGCTGCACATTAATATCCCTTTTGCGGAAGCCATTTCGCAAATGCCTAATTATGCTAAATTTCTCAAGGACCTCCTCTCTAATAGGAGACGCATGGATGACTTTGAGACCGTGACCCTGAATGAGGAGTGTAGCGCCGTAGTGCAAAAAGTGCTACCCAAAAAGATGAAAGATCCGGGTGGTTTCATTATTCCTGTCACATTGGGAGATGCGTTCCATGGTAGAGCGTTATGTGATCTTGGCGCAAGCATAAACATGATGCCTACATCAGTATTTGAGCAACTCGGTGTAGGAGATCCAAAACCCACTCGTATGTGTTTACAGATGGCTGACCGTACTTTAAAACGACCACGAGGTGTTTTGGAGGATGTGCTTGTGAGAGTCGAAGGACTCATCTTTCCCGCAGATTTTGTGATCCTAGATATGGATGCTGACGATGATGTCCCACTCATATTGGGACGGCCATTCCTTGCTACGAGAAAGACGATTATTGACGTTGCCAATGGGGAATTGACTATGCGTATTAACGATGAGAAGGTGGCATTTATTGTCTTTGAAGCTATGAAATTTCCTGCATATGCAGTGAGTGAGAAATGCTTTGGTGTGGAGGCATACACACCGGACGAGGAGGATGATAACGTATTGGAGCAGCTGTATGAGGAACTTAACTTACTTGATTCGAGTGAAAAAGAACAGGCTATGGAAGCCAGCTGGTGTTCACCCTTACCCCTCTTTAATGAGGGAAGCAGGAAGATTCTTACTCCTTCTCTTATTACTGCTCCTGATTTAGAATTGAAAATGTTACCTGCTCATTTAAAATATTTATACTTGGGAACTGATGAAACTTTACCTGTTATTGTTTTTGCGTGTTTTGACAGGGAACAGGAGGAGCAGCTTCTCAAGGTATTGCAGGAGAGGAAAGCAGCTATGGTATGGACCATAGCAGATATCAAGGGGATCAACCCCACAGTTTGCCAGCACAAGATCCGGCTCATGGAATACAAGAAGCCGGTAGTTCAGTTTCAGCGCCGCCTCAACCCTCACATGCAGGAGGTGGTGAAGAAAGAGGTGCTTAAATGGTTGGAAGCAGGTATCATCTATCCGATTTCCGACCGCACGTTGACTAGACCGGTGCAGTGTGTCCCTAAGAAGGGAGGTATAACTGTGGTGGAAGGGGAAAAAGGTGATCTGATTGCCACTCGTACAGTTACTGGGTGGAGAGTTTGTATTGATTACCGCAAACTCAATGATGCCACTTTGAAGGATCATTTTCCACTCCCATTTGTGGACCAGATGCTTGATAGGCTGGCACGTCATTCGCATTACTGCTTTTTGGATGGATACTCTGGGTATAATCAGATAGCGATTGAGCCAGCTGACCAGGAAAAGACGACGTTTACTTGTCCTTACGAGACTTTTGCATTCAGGCGCATGCCCTTTGGGCTATGCAATTCCCCTGCCACGTTTCAGAGGTGTATGATGTCTGTCTTCTCAGACATGATGGAGCAAAATTTCGAAGTCTTCATGGATGATTTTTCGCTTTATGGTGATGGTTTCGAAGACTGCCTCCAGCAACTAGCTCGGGTACTGGACAGATGTATTGACACCAACCTAGTGCTTAACTGGGAGAAGTGCCATTTCATGGTGACCGAGGGGATAGTGTTGGGGCACAAGATCTCCAGTAAAGGCTTAGAGGTAGATCGGGCAAAAATTGAGGTGATCGAGAAGCTTACTTATCCTACATCTGTCAAAGGGGTACAGAGTTTCTTGGGACATGCAGGTTTCTATCGGCGCTTCGTTAAAGACTTCTCGAAGATCACAAAGTCGTTATCTGGGTTGCTTGAGAAAGATGCCGTCTTTTATTTCAATGAAGAGTGCAGGACAACTTTTGATTTGCTCTAGAAAAAGCTGATCAGTTCCCCTATTATAGCCACCCCAGACTGGACCTTGTCGTTCGAGCTTATGTGTGATGCCAGCGATTATGCGGTGGGAGCAGTGCTGGGACAGCGGAAAGACAAGGTAGCTCATGTAATTTACTATGCCAGTCGTACTCTTAATACTGCACAGGTTAATTATGCCACCACGGAGAAGGAGATGTTAGCTATTATCTTCGCATTGGACAAGTTTCGTCCATACCTTGTGGGTTCTCAGATTACTATCTTCACGGACCATGCAGCCCTCAAATATCTTCTTACTAAGAAGGATGCGAAGCCTAGGTTGATCCGATGGGTGTTGCTAATGCAAGAGTTCGACATAGTAATCAAGGACAAAAAGGGGGTAGAGAACGTTGTTGCAGACCATTTGTCACGACTGGAGAACGAAAAACAAGAAGAAGTGCCTATTAGAGAAGATTTTCCAGATGAAAACCTTATGGTTGTGGTAGCAGCTGTGCCTTGGTTTGCGGATTTGGCAAATTTCAAGGCGCTAAATATTGTCCCAAAAGACATGTCTTTCCATCAGAAAAAGAAATTTTTCGCAGATGCACGACACTATTTCTGGGATGACCCTTATTTGTTCAGGTTGGGAGCTGACAACGTGTTGAGAAGATGCGTAGCTGAGCCAGACACTTTGGACATTCTTAGACACTGCCATGAATTGAATTGCAGAGGGCATTTTGGCAAAACGCGCACAGTGGCAAAGGTATTGCAAAGTGGATTTTATTGGCCTTCTTTACATAAAGATGCTCATTTGTTTGTGCAGCAGTGTGATCGATGTCCGAGAACTGGCAATATCTCCAACCGAAACGAGATGCCTCAAAATTTCGTGTTGGAACTAGAGCCCTTTGATGTTTGGGGCATTGATTTCTTGGGACCATTCCCGTCTTCGCTTGGAAATCTTTATATACTGTTAGCTGTGGATTATGTGACCAAGTGGGTAGAGGCAATGGCTTGCCCTAAAAACGATGGAGCTACTGTAGAGAGATTCGTGCGTAAGAGCTTTCTTACACGGTTTGGAACTCCCAGAGCCATTATCAGTGATGAAGGATAACATTTCGTGAACAAAGTCTTTGCCAATGTCTTGAGCAAATATGGGGTAAAGACGCATAAAATATCACTGGCTTATCTTCCGCAGTGAAATGGGCAAGCAGAAGTTTCTAACAGAGAGATAAAAGGGATTCTTGAGAAGACAGTCAACCCGGGACGCAAGGATTGGTCTCTGCATTTAGATGATAGGTTATGGGCATATAGGACTGCTTACAAGACCCCTTTAGGTATGTCTCCCTATCAGTTAGTATTTGGGAAGTCATGTCATCTTCCGGTGGAACTTGAGCAGAAGGCATTCTGGGCCTTGAAGAAGATCAATTTGGATGCTAAGCTCTCAGGTGAGCTACGGAAGCAAGCACTACTCGAACTTGAAGAATTTAGATTGATGGCATATGAAAGTGCAAAAATCTATAAGGAGAGGACAAAACTATGGCACGACAGGAACATCATCCCGAGAGACTTCAAAGTAGGACAGCGGGTGCTGATCTTCAACGCCAGACTAAAGCTGTTTCCAGGGAAATTAAAATCTAGATGGAGTGGCCCCTACACAATTACCGCAGTTTATCCGTGGGGATCTCTTGAGGTGGAGGACGCAAATGGGAACAGGTTTAAGGTGAACGGCCAGAGAGCGAAACCGTACGTGGACGGGAATTTCATTGGATTCATTGAATGGCTTCATGCAACTCCCGCAATTTAATTAATCTCAGAGGTAACTGGGTCGGGCCGTCGACCTTAAATTACAAAGCGCTTGTACTGTTTTGTAAATTTTTATTCTGTTTGATTTACTTGAGAGGTGCGAGAGAGTGGATTTAATATTTCCAATGAGTATGTGCAGGATTCCGAGGTGAAAGGCCTATTTCGGATCCCCCATCTTGATGCGCGCGTGCAAAACAGAGTAAAAAATTGAAGAATTGCAGTGCAAAACGCGCATCAGGATCCGAAGTGAAGAAAATGAAGAATAAAGCCATTCCTGCGCTTACTCAACACACGCACCTAGGGAAGATCATGTTCCCGGACTCCCCATCTTGATATGCGCAAGAATTTGATTGATGAACGGAGAAAGATAGCACGCCGGCACGGATTACGAGGTGAAATTTTGAAGAACAGACTGAAAACAGAATTGAATAGTGCCAACGTGTGGGGGTGGTCGAGAGCTTTCTGTGGACGGGTGGATCGCGTAAATCGGAGTCCGGACGAAGAAGTTAGGCCAAAAAGGATGTTACGCGGGCAAAAAGGCGTCGAAAAGCATCCGGAATTGCCAAACGGGTCTTTGGAAGGGTCAAATTGAAGAATAAAGGATTCCCCGGACATTGGGAATCTTTTATGATGCAAAAGGAATCTCGAGGTCGAGGAGATTCAGGAAGAAGCAAAGGCACGAGTAAAATGGCGAAAAAAGGATATTCGAGCGGCTTAAAACATCCGGAATTTTTCAACAGATCTTCGACGGCATGAATTTGAAGAATAAAATTTTTCCCGGACTTTGGGAATCTTTTATCATCTATACGGGATCTCGAGGACGAGGAGATTCATGAAGATTCGAAGAAACGAGTAAATAGTCGAAGGAAATCAAGCAAAAGAGGAAATTTTTAAAGCACTGTCAGTTCTCACGAAGAGAAAAACTCTTCGCACGAAGAGTTTGTACTTAGACAAAAAAAATTCTTCTTCCTGTGACATTCTTCTGTCTCAAAACAAGAAGACTGTCACAAGAAGAAGAAGGGCACATTTTGGACATTCTCTTCGCACGAAGAGAGTGCCCAGAATGTGCGATAGGTCCAAAATGCCCGTCACAAAACAAGGAGGATGGATTTCTGGGGGGGGGGTATTTGGGTCAATTCAGCTAAAGGGTATTTAAACCCCATTGACCCGATTCATTCATCAGTTCTTTCATTCTTCTTCCAGCCACGAACAGAGCCCTCCTCCTCCATAGCCGCACGCATGACACAAATCTCCTACCACCTTGTTTCTTCGTCAAATTCAACAACCAAGTAACGGTTTTTCTCGCGCCAGAGGAGAACAAGGATTCGAGGGTGGTTTTGAGTGAGAGTGAGAGACGAGAGAGAAATCAGAGGAGGAAGAACTAGGGTTCCGAAGTTCAAATTGAAAAATTGGACCACTTGGAGTGTGATTCAGCTTACAGTCATTAAGGCAACACTAACGGGGACTTCACAAGGAGTACGGAGCATCAAACAATTCGGAGTTTCGACAATTTTTTTTCGGCAACCTCAAAACAGCCCGAATTGTCAAATTTCTGCGATTTTTGTGCCCGTCAGACTTGCTCCGGGCACGTAGGTACAATCTCAAACTAGTTCTTTCATTATTCGAGTCTTAGGCACAAATTGAGTAAAAGCCCAATTTACTTTTTGTTGCGCTTAGAAGCGCGCTTGGGGGCGATTGCATAGAGTCCTAGGAATTACGTGCTTGCTTGCCTACGTGTTTAATTCTGTACACACTTCCTGTCACGGTGCACAGTTTAAATTTTCATCGAATTTGCTTGTATTGCTAAATGGCCTCGAAAAAGCGAAAGACGAGTGAGGGGTCGTCTATGGAGGCGTCCGGTTCTGCTCCGCCTACCATAGAGGCGCCCGAGTCGCCCAAATATGATTTGTTAAAAACTCCGTTCCCTAACCGACCCGTGATGAGACAAAGAAGAGAGGGGAAGGTGAATGTGAGGAGATTGACTGAGTCGAACTTTGACTCGTATCGCTTCGTGACTCATGAGGCGCATTATGATTATGACCATGACCATTACCTTACCAAACATGGACAACCCGAGAAAGTGTTCGAATTACACCCGGACATGTTACCACCTATTAAGAGCATTTACGATAGGGAAGGGCTTCTTAAGTGGTTCGAATTGGTCGGAATTTCGAGCGCACCAATCGCTAGGGAGTTTGTTGTCAACCTTAGGTATGCGTTGGATGGTGAGAGTCGCGACCATAGGTTGGTGTACTGTTGAAACAAGTGGATAGTCTTCACACCGGAGTGTATCGCTTTTGCACTTAAATTCCCATCTCTAGCGGATGCGTGTGATTTTTCTCGGGTTGTGTCGGACGAGAACATTTATGACAAGGTCAACAAATTTTGTTTTCCGCCGGGTAAGTCTCCATGGGATAGGAAAGGGTCAATGCTTAAATGGAACGTTCCAACTAGGGAGTTAAAACCGGAGGCTCGATGGATTTGTGAGTTATTGGAGAATTGGGTTTTGGGAACCACCTTAAACCCCACATTCTCCTTTAAACTTTGTGTCATGGCGTTGTGTCTTTGGGAGGGGCAGAGAATTGATATTCCTCGATTCATATGGGGTAATATAATGGATCGAATTTCTAGAAACAACAAGATGGCCCCGGGAAATACTTGCTTGCTCACCCACTTAGCCATTGTTTCTGAGGTGGCGATTCCCAAATACGACAAGATCATTCCTGTCTTCCCCAAGAGAGAATGGTCTAAGTTTGACGCCACGACCAAAGCTTTGAAGCGGAATAAGGGTGAGGAAGAGTGTAGGGGTAAAGAGAGCTGGTTTTGATGGTGAGGCCGCCTTCAACCAGTTGCGAGAGGAGATGACAGTGGATAGGGAAGAGAGGAGGCGTCAGTTTGAGTGCTTGCAAAGTAACCAAGCCCAATTGGGTAATTTGGTTCAAATGGTTGGTGAATGGGTGCTTTACTCGACTGAAGTGCCTAGAGAGGAATTTGTGCCACCTGTCCCTACCACTGAGAGATGGTATCAAGGGGCCGCGTATGAGGCCGCGCCTGATGAGAATGTGGACGAGGAAGTTGGAGATGATGGAGACGGAGGCGAGGAGGCCCCGTACTCCGAAGAGGAAGACGAGTAGTGGAGTTGGCCCTCGTGCTAGGTTTGTTGAGTCCTCGTGTGATCGTTGAGGACAACGATGCATCCTAGTGTGGGGGTGGTGGTACCCTTTTTACTAGTCAGTATTGAGTCATTGAGTCTTTGCATCGCCCCTGTCAGCATTTAGTTAGAGATTTTTTGGTTATGCCCTTATTTTTCTTTTTATTATTCATATTTTTGCGTGCACGTTTTGGTATTATTGAGTCAACCCACCACTATCGAGTCATTAGTCGAGTTGGACGTGCATGTAGTGTAGGTATTATAAAAAAAAAATGTGAAAACCCAAAAAAAAATTAAAAATTTGAGAAAGGGCAATCAAAAGAAGCTGAAAGTTCGGTAAAATCGAGAAGTGTGAGACTTTTAGGCATAGGGCGTGAATAGCGATCGAGAGTGACAATGTGAGTTTCCCTTAGTAAGTATAGAGAGACTTTCTTTACGGGAATGCGTGCCTATTTTACACACGGACTTAATTTTTCAAATCTAAAGTGTGTGCCTAATTTTCTTACAAGATTTGAGCTAGGTGTGAGCTAAACAAGCCGAACGTTCTTGTGTACGTCTTAGGTAGTCGCCAACCCGCCTCGTAGTGGCACACAGAACAGATGTGCGAGGTGTGTATTAGAGCACTCATTTCTTATAGAACTTACCTTGTAGGACCACTAGTAAACCCTGTTTTGAACCTTGGATTCTTTGATAACCTATGGACTTAGGGTGACGATTCTTGGCCTTCATCATTGATTGGTTAGAATCACCGCTTTAGTGCGTCACGAGGGTGTTGTAGTTGAGGGGGTTCGATGAGGGAGTACTTCATGCTATATTTGTGTGAGTCTTACATATCGCTTGCACTTCATTTGTGATCTTCGAGGGGAATGCGGGGGTGAGTGAGAGTAGGCTTGCGCACTTCGGTGTGGCGGTGTTCCATGGCATTACAACATGGACACGAGTGAGGAGAGCCGTGAGTGTTTACCATCTAATACACACAAAACTTGGGTTGGGGGAATTTAATAGGTGGATCGTGCTAGGTATCGGATCTTACTCATCATGGTGTAGGAGGTTTGGTTGGATTACGCACGAGACATATATGTGATTGGCTACTTGAGAGGGGACAGGATTACATTCGAGTGTGGGGGTGTCGACATTTGACTTCGGACATCGAGATTGAGCTTGCGACGACTCCATCCCCACACGTGCTCTATTGTGTTAGCGGCTTCGTTTGTTACACCGAGGATTTCATCGAGATAGGGGGAGAGACATTTATTTGTGATTTATACGTGTTGATTTGGATATTATCTTCCCTTATTATCATTTTTTAGCTTGACACTTGGAAGATCACTCGAGACGGATATTGAGGAAAATTGTGCAGGAATTTGAGAGATTCAAAAAAAAAAAAAAATCAGAAAAAAAAAAGAGAGAAAAAAGGAGAGTTGAATAAAGGAAGAATGAAAAGTTTTGTGGAAGAACGAGTGGAGAAGCAACTAGTTCACGAACGGGAAATTTTGGCTTATACATCATTCATAACAATAGCCGCGGGGATCGTAATTGTACGGGGGTGTGAGGGGATCGAGAGCCGGAGATGGTGAGTTTCGGGCTTGGTTTCTATCATTGTTGTGAGGGTGTGTGAGATGTGGTATGTGTGAGAATGTGACACTTTAGGACTCGTGCTTGATTATTTCCCTATTTGTCCCTAAAGCGTCATCATTCTAAACCCGTTAGCGGATTAGGAGCTCGGACCTTGAACGTGGCTTAGCCTAGCGTAGCCTCTTATTTTGTGGCACACATGAAAAGGTTTTGCGTTCTTGTACTTAGTAAAGCTAGGTTCTCTATACTAGCTAGGGGGAATTCGTGTTGTCGAGATTGATTTCAATTCATTCCTTGTATCTAGATTTCTCATCGCTTCGTGTGAATCGGCTTAAGATATTGGAGATTGCCCAATCTCGCAAAAGAGAAGAAAAAAAATTGTTATTTCAATACTTGCATTGTGAATATTTCATTTGCATATAGGTGCATTGTATATAATCGAGTCGTGTCGACTAGTAAAAAGGATGGTTTGTGAATGGATCTACTCGGACTCGTATGCAATTGGTAATGGTTTTGTATGCAATGTGAGGTGGGAAGTATGCAAATGATGTTGTGATAAGTATGCAATGTCAAATGTGGTATGTATGCAAAGAAAGTTTGGAAATCGGGAGAGATTTGAAGAAGTGAGAGGAGATTGTGAGAATTGGCTTGAGGATTTGCTCGGGATGAGCAAAATGTAGTGTGGGGGTAGTTGATAACTCCGTTTTGGAGTTATATTATTCCTTATTTTTGCTATGTTTTGCGTGCCTATCATGGAGAATTTTATCGTCTTTGAGCGTTTTATGCTAAATTGTGAAATTTGAGTTTTTGAGCGTTCATCGTTAAATCCGGGCGTTTCTCGTATATTTTTTTACTTTTATTGTGATATGATCGCGGGTTCGTGTTTCGTGTTGTGGTTGGCAGGAAATAGGACGCGAGGATCAAAGGTGGTGAAGAAACGAGCTTCGGAAACAAAGAAAGCAAGGAAAACTCAAGGAAAGGAGCCAGAAAAAAAGCTAAGGCAGGAACTCTTCGCACGAAGAGAAAGGCTCTTCGCACGAAGAAAATACTTAGCCAAAAATCCATTTCTCCTCCTGTGACATGATGCTGTCTCAAAATAGGAGGACTTTTGCAGGAAGAGTTCAGACAGAGGGGACAATCTCTTCGCACGAAGAGAAAGGGTCTTCGCACAAAGAGTTCGCCCAGAAAGCTAGAAACGTCCGGGGTCTTTTTGAAATTATTAGAAACTTTGTTATATCATTCTAGGAACGTAGTTAAGTGTGTTAGGTCGACTTTTTGAGCCGTTTTTGACGTGAGACACATCTGTTGGAGATGAAGGAGCTATTGGTAGAGCTTAGGAGCTTTGGATCATCCGATTGGATTCTCAACTCTTTTCTTTTCTCTATTTTTATGCTTAAACTCATGAGACTTGTCGTTTTGAGTATGAATATGAGTAGCTAAACGTTATTTGCTGGGAATTCTCGTTTGGTGTAGCTAGGCTTTGATCTAAATATCATGTTTTGATGATTGTGATTCATGTTTTAGCTTAATCTCACGTAATCTTTCATTATTATGGATTATTCACGTTTGTAATCAAATTATCTTTGCGAGTAGCTAACGTAGAGATAAACTTAATTGGTTTTCACGCGGTAACTCCGTGAGAATTAGTCGGTAAATTGAATAATTCACCTAGTCGAATCAATGTTTGGTAACTCGACATCGTTAACTAGGATCGTTAAAGTAGAATGGTGATTTTAATGCATGCTTTAAGCTAGAATAGACTTGGTAACTCGGTTTGTTTTGGTGTAAAGTATAGTAAACTTAATTGGTAACTCGGTAAGTTTAATATCGCTTGATTGATAGTGAAAGATACGTGGTTGTTTTACAAGTCAAAACATAAATTTAGCTCAACCTAGTGAACCTAGAGAATTCCTAGTGTTTTTTCCTTATATTACAAAAACCCTAAAATTCATTCTTTATTAATCGTGAACTATTTCACTTGGTTAATTGAGAATATTGCGTTTATTTTAGTAGAATTAGATCAAACACAACTCGCGACGTACCCACATAAGGTTTAGAATAATAATTAATTTAAACAAAGTCCCTTGGGTTCGACAACCCAGATTTCCGGTTTATTACTACACACGACAGCTGTACACTTGCAGTTGGAACTTGTCAAGGAGCTTTAGACTTATGAATCTCCCCCTTGATGAAAGACAAAACACATTATTTGAACAACTGATTTCCTGAAACTCACAACCAAAATTAATATTCATAGAATAGTTCAATAACTCAAAAACAAAGATAACAAATACAACAAAATTATCAAAAACATAGAATAACATAGATAGCATCCTAACAAATCCTGAAATTATTACATATTCCAAATACATACTAAACATCTAAAAACATAAAAACTACCACCAAACACAAAATCTTCTCCCCCTTTTTGACTTTCATCAAAAGAGTAGAAGAAATGTAGGATCTTTTTAGAGAGGTTTTAGAAAACAGCAAAATAACAAAAGAGCTTCAGGACTGAGAAAGAAGAATAGAGAGAATGGGGTTCAAGGCTTTGTAAATCTTGTAGACTTTGCTTTTTGTTTTCCTATGCCTTGAGTCTCTTCATGCTCTTCTTCTTAAGCTTCTTCCTCTTAAGCTTGTTCTTCAGCTTTATTTCCATGAGCTTGCTCATCCCGCATCTTCGTAACAACCTCATCAACCAACTTGTCTAAATCAGCAGCTTCCTTTTTAGCTTTCTCTGTAGAATTTTCCTCACCACCTGCTTAATCTTAAGACTGTTCAAAAAGATCATTTGATGTGAGAACAACATGAATGACTTTGTTCTTGTTCTTCTTCTTCTTCTTTTTCTTCTTCTTCTTCTTCTTCTTCTTGAGAGCTTCTCCCAGAACATCCTCTGAATCAATGCTGGTATATCTGCTCTCTGAAGAAGCCACTGTCTGCATATCCAAACCTTTGATGATGCAGTCAAGTTTGTTGATCACCAACCCTTTGAACTTGGTGAAGTCATTGGACAAGTCAAATAAACCCTGTCTTAAGTCCTCCACTCCATCTTCCAGAACCACAACCCTATCTAAAACTTGTGAAAACTCCAGATTACCAGATACTTTGGGGGTTGAAGCAGTTCTAGGTTTGATGAATTCTTTCTCCTTCAGCTCCTTAGCATTCAACTACGAGTAGAACTTCCACTTTCCCTTTTGCAGCGTAAACAATCACAATTCTTTGAATTTATGCCTCATCAAATACTCCAAAACCAGTGGTAATCTTCTCCTCATCCTTGAGAGAAACTCCAAAATGCTTGAAAAACAATGGTAAGACATTGGCATAGGGAAGAGAGTGGTTCGTAGTCCCAGTTCCACAATAGACCATATGCTCTATCACCACAGTAGGAAGGTCTACCTCAAACCATTAACATATCAGATACTTCAATATCAACACCTTGTCTGTTACCAACTCTTTGGAATACTCTCTAGGAACTACACATCTCATAATGATTGAGAATATAATTTTGGCTTCACAAGTAAACACAAAATGTGTTAACTGCTTAGGTTCAGTAGTGGTTCCTTCCAAGAAAAACATGGCTTTGGCTTTCTCCAAAATTTCTTTCCTATCAGGATGGTTACTCACCTTGTACTTCCGAGATACTCCCAAAACTTTGGAAAATACTATATGATCCAACCTAATATCAACACCAACAACTCTTGAAGTAAGGATATACATATCACTATCATCAAGTTCTTGAACTAGATTCAGATAAAACAACCTGGTTAATCTAGGGTAAGCTTCAGAAGGAGGGTTTAATAAACTTCCAACAGATGAGTTTCTCAAACTCTTTATGTAGTCTAAGTCCAAAATCTCCAATAACTCAGTACTAATCAGACTACAAAAGGAAACTTTAGAAGATGCATACCCATCCTTCCATACAGATTTAACCTCAGAATTAACAAACCAAGATTTAGGAAAAAGATTCTTACCAAAATTTGTGGCTTTCTTGGTTTTCACTGCACTGTTCTTAACCCTCATCTTCTAAGGAGTTGCATCACCCTTCTTCTCTTTTGAAGATGGCACACTTTTATTTTCCCCTTTTTCAGCAGTCACCTCTTTCTTCTTTTTACTTGATTCTTCCTCCTGACTCTTACTCCCAAATTCTTTTTCCTTCGCCACCTCGTCTGTAGCAGATTCTGAATCTGACTCAATGCCTGGTTCTTCTTGAACTTCCTTACCCTTCTTGATCTTCTTTGAGGGAGGAGATGTCTCATGAACACTGGCTGTATCTTCAGAGTCTAAACCATGAATGGTGATCTTCCTGTTAGCCTTTCTCTTCACCCTCTTGTTGGAAGTCTGACCTTGCTGGTTGATCCTCTCTGATTTTCGCTGCATTTTGGTTAGGGTTTGAGGGAGTTTGAGAGAATAGAGAAAGGGAGAGATAGACACGAAGAGATAGAAGTTGAGAATGAGAGAAATAAGTCTTGATGCCAGCTTAAGTAAGTAGAAGAGTCTGATTGAGAAGGGATATTTGCATGCAAAAAGATTTCAGAAGATTTTCAAATATATTTTTAGATATTTTGTCAAAATCTCTGAACATTTGAAAGATTCTGTAATTATCTAAAAAGATATTACAAAATATTTCAAGATCCAATTTTTTAAAGATAAAACATATCCACTAATCAAAGCAGTGTAACAGTGTTTCAAAGCTTTGAGAAGTTTCAGACTAACACACAAACTTCAAAGCTTTGAGCCATACTTTCAAGGATTAAGAAATTATGATATCATGGATTTGAGATTCACACAAATAATTCACATAGAAACTGATTACTCCCCCTAAACCAATGCATCCTTGTTCAACATACCTAATTCAAGACTTAGGGATGCAAACCTCTCATCTAGCAATGGTTTAGTGAAAATATCAGCTATCTTCTTAGAAGTTGAAATAAAATATAGAACAATATCACCTTTTTCAGCATGATCTCTAAGAAAGTGATGTATCACATCTATGTGCCTTTTCCTTGAATGCTGAACTAGATTCTTAGAGATAGAAATGGAACTTGTATTGTCACAGTTGATAGGCACATTTCTGAATTCATACCCAAGATCTCTTAGCTGTTGAGCAATCCATAAAACCTATGAACAACAGGCTCCAGCTGCAATGTATTCAGCTTCTACAGTTGATAGAGCTACTGAATTTTGCCTATTAGAATGCCAAATTATCAATGAAGATCCAAGAACTTGGCAGCATCCAGAAGTACTCTTTCTGTCTACTTTGTATCCTGCAAAGTCTGCATCTGAATAACCACTCAACATAAAGTTAGATCTTCTTGGATACCAAAGCCCCAAGTCTTCGATTCCATTCAAATATCTGAAAATCCTTTTCACAGCAATCAAATGACTTTCTTTAGGATCAACTTGAAATCTAGCACACATACACACACTAAACATAATATCTGGTCTACTAGCAGTTAGATATAGAAGTGAACCAATCAAACCTTTGTATTCCTTTTGATTTACACTCTTACCAGTTGTATCTTTGTCTAAAGGCAGTGATGAACTCATAGGAGTATTTACAACCTTATACTGTGACATGTTATACTTTTTTAACAAGTCCAGGGTGTATTTTCCTTGATGCACAAAAATTCCTTTCTTCATTTGATGTACAGGAAGTCCAAGAAAGAAATTCAGTTCTCCCATTAAGCTCATTTCAAATTCCCTGCTCATTAGACTTGAAAACTCTTTTGAAAGAGCATTATTAGTAGCACCAAATAAAATATCATCTACATATATCTGAACAACTAACAAATACTTTTCATTTTTGATAAAAAGAGTTTTATTAACAAGTCCTCCCTTGAAATCATTTTCCATTAAAAATTTAGAGAGTCTGTCGTACCAAGATCTGGGAGCTTGTTTAAGTCCATATAAAACTTTGTCTAATTTGTAAACATAATCCGGAAAGGTGTCAATTTCAAACCCTAGGTTGAGCAACATATACTTCTTCTTGTAAATATCCATTCGGAAAAGCACATTTGACATCAAATTGAAATTTTTTTATGTGATTATGTTATGCAAATGCAAGAAGTATTTTGATAGCTTATAACCTTGCAACAGGGGAAAATGTTTCCTCATAGTCAATACATTTTTCTTGATTGTATCCCTGTGCAACCAGTCTTACTTTATTTATTACAACCTTACCTTTTTCATCCAGTTTATTTCTGAACACCCATCTTGCTCCAATCACTTATTGATCCTTTCGTCTTTGAACGAAGTTCCAGAACTTGTTCCTTTCATACTCATTCATCTCGTTTTGCATTGCAATGATCCAATATGCATCTTCTGGTGCTTCTTTTGCATTTTAGGATCAATGAGTGATACAAAAGCACTGAAGGCACACAAGTTCCTCAATTGACCTCTTGTATAAGTTCCAGTAGTTGGATCTGATATGATATTCTCTCCAGGGTGAACTGATAGATATTTAAACTTATTTCTGGGTGTCCAAGTGTATGGACATTCAAGGCTTTGAGTTATTGACACGGTAGAAGGAGCATCATATTTCCTGTCAGTCTCAGTCTCAAGGCTTTGAGATTTTGGCTCAGCATGGGTTCAAGGCCTTGAGATTCTTCTAAAAGTTTCTGATGCTTAGTTTTACTTTTGATGGCTTTCTCATAGTCTTCATCGGCCTCATATTTATTCAAACTAAGATCTGCAAAACTTTCACTCAGATAATCATCAATACTTTCATCAAAAATAACATGAATACTCTCATCTACTACCTTAGTTCTCTTATTATAACCCCTGTATGCGTTTCTGGTTTGAGAATAACCAAGAAATACACCTTCATCACTTCTGGCATCAAACTTACCAAGATTATCTTTTCCATTGTTATGCACAAAACAAGTACAGCTAAAAGGCTTAAAGTAAGCAACACTAGACTTTCTGCCTTTGAAAAATTCATAAGGGGTTCTTTTCAAAATTGGTCTTATCAAAAATCTATTGAGCACATAGTTGGCAGTATTAACAGCTTCTGCCCATAAAGATTTTGGAAAATTACTTTCATGTAACATAATCCTAGACATGTCTTCAAGAGTCCTATTTTTCCTCTCAACTACATCATTTTGCTGAGGAGTTCTAGGTGCAGGAAAGTTGTGTGAGATGCCATGCTTTGCACAGAATAAATCAAAATCAAGTTGATCAAATTCCCTACCATGATCACTTCTAATAGATGCAACAGGTAAATTTTTCAAAGTTTAAAGCTCTTTGCAAAGTTTTGAAAATTCAGATAATGCTTCATACTTTTCTCTAATGAACACAACCCAAGTATATCTGGAGTAATCATCAACTACAACAGGCATATCTCTCTTACCTCTAGGTGTTTGAACACTCATAGGACCGCATAAGTACAGATGCATAAATTCTAAAGGTCTAGAAGTACTTACAAAGTTCGTTGGCTTAAATGAGCTTCTAGTCTGTTTACCTAGAGTACATGCCTTGCAAAACTCATCATATTTGAATTTGAGGATTGGTAATCCCCTTACCAAATCTTTTGAGATGATCTTATTCAAAGTATGCATGCTTATATGACCAAGCATTCTATTCCACAACTTTGAGTCATCCTTCAAAGCTTTGATACATTTCAGACAATTACCTGCAACTTTGTCTGTACATAGTGCATAAACATTATGTGACCTAGAAGCAGTGAGTATGCAATTGCTTGATTTTTCATCTAGCACCACACATTTTTCCTTGTCAAAAACTACCTTATTGCCTTTATCACAAAGCTGAGAAAAATTCAATAAATTATATATAAGACCATCAACTAAATAAACATCAGAAATTGAATATGCAGAATTGTTACCAACACTTCCAATACCAATTATGTTGCAATTTGCTTTGTCACCAAGTGTGATTGTTCCCTCTGATTGTTCTTTGAGCTGTGAGAATAAAGAGTTCCTCCCACTCACATGTCTGGAACAACCACTATCCAAAATCCATTTCTGATCTTTCAAAGCTTTGGTAACATCCTGCAAAATATAATCAATGCCTTAACAGACAATTAGACCAGGTGTAGAATTTGGAATCATACTCAGAGTCAACCATGTTAGTTGGTCTAACTCCTTTTGGAATCCAAATCTGTTTAACTTGTCACTTAAGATGATAGGTATTCCTCATTATATGAGGTTCTTTCCTTCTAAAGGGGCAAGTTAATTTCACATGTCCAATTTTGCAGCAGTAATGACGTTTTGGAGAATGTCTGCTTCCTGATTTCACAAAAGTGGTTTGGTTTCTTCTTGCAAAATTGGGATTATAACCAATTCCAATTTTGTATATAGAATGCATACTTCCTCCAAGCATAAGATTTAGCTTCTGTTCTGAGCCAGCAAAGTTGAAAGAATTTTCTTAGATTCTTGAAGCTTACTAGTCAATGATGTGTTTTGTTGTTCTAAACCATCAGAATGATTTTTTAGATTAACAAACTTGTTAGTTAAAAGAGTGTTTTAATCAACTACTTCTTTGACCTGTGATTTCAAAGCTTTGAATCTGTTGTCCTAGGCTTTGAATTCACTATCAATATTCAACTTAGTAGCTTCAAGGCATTTGTTCTGAAAAACCAAATCTAAATTTTCTTTTGCTTGCTCATAAACCTTCATTTTCAAGGAATCAATCTCATTCTTGTAACTCTCTTCATTTAAAAAAATGCTTTTGAGAATTTCAGGTAAGACATCAGAAGGACTAGATAAAATATTTTTTTACCACATCTTCTATTGGCTTCTCAGTTCAGTGGTCGTCTTGAAGCCCAGCCATCAAACAAATATTGGCTTGCTCCTCATCAGAATCTGAGTTTGAAGAGTCTGAATCACTCCATGAGGATATCATTTCTTTCTTCCTTCTGTTGTCATTTTCCTTCTTGTGAAATGGTTTTCTCTTCTTCTTTTCAGGGCAATCTCTTACCAAATGATCTGCATCTCCACATTCGTAGCAATTCATAACTTTAGGTTTATATGAATGTGAAGTATATATACCTTTCTCATCCCTGCTGGTTGAGGATCAGAATTTCTCTTTGTTGTAATCCTTATTCCCATAATTTCTCTTTTTCTTTAGAATTCTGGCCAAGGCTTTGGAAATCAAGGCTAACGCTTCTGCATCATCATCATCATCATCATCATCATCATCATCATCATCATCATCATCATCATCCTGTTCAAGGCTTTGATGTTTTTCATTGTCTTTTGACTTGAGTGCCAGGTTCTTGATTTTGTCACTTAGTTCACCATCGAACTCCTTCATAGAGATCTCACGAGTGAGTAATTTTCCTTGCAGATCATCAAGTTCCAAGATGCTTAGATCCTGAGCTTCTTCAATTGCAGTTGTTTTGGGCTCCCATTTTTCCTTAGGCAAGCTTCTGAGAATCTTCCTGACTTTTTCTTCATTTGAGAATACTTTTCCCAATTATTCCAAGTTACTCACAATATATGTAAACCTTTGAACATATCTTTGATGGATTCATCAGAATTCATCTTAAACATTTCATAGTGTCTCAAAATGATATTAATCTTTGTCCACTTGACTTGGCTAGTTCCTTCATAAGTAATAGTCAGCTTATCTCATATCTCTTTTGCATTTTTGCAGTTCGATATCCTGTTAAACTCATCTTCACTAAGAGAACAATACATTAAGTTCAAAGCTTTGTAATTTTTTGATACCCTTTCCAGTTCAGTAACTGAGAGATCTTCATCAGGTTTGACACTTCTAACTCCATTGACAGTAGTACAAAACAGATTTGACCCATTCACAATAATAGACTATAGTTACATGTCATGATGTATGACGAACATTTTCATCAATGCCTTCTCATGCAAAAAATTATCACCACAGAACAGTGGTGGTTAATTGGGTGCTCTTCCCTGTGAGAATCCTCCTTCACCTACCAAACTCGTTGTCACAAGACTGCTCGATCTCTAAACTGTGACCCGAAGCTCTGATAACAATTAAAAGTGTGTAATGTAGGTGTAAACCAGTATCTATATACTCTAGAAGGGGGGGTTGAATAGAGTATGCTAACTTTTTCAAAAACACAGACTTTTGAAACTTGAGAAGTGAAAAATGTTGATATCTCAAAGCTTTGAAAAGGATTTGAAAAGCTTAAAGATATAACAGCAGAATGTAGAGGGTTCAAAGCTTTGAGATTTGGAAAGCTCCAAACCTTTGAAACTTCTAAGTTAAACTGAAAGTAAAGACTGCAAAAGTAAATATCATAGACACAGAGATTTTACAGAGTTCAGTCACAATTAGACCTAGTCTCTTCCTGAGGGAAACAATCCCTCCAGGATTTCAAACACAACTTCTTATTAATCACCCAGATTTAGCCCTACATCTCAAGCCTAAGTGAGCTACCTTAAACTTATACAGCTTCTGGTTCTTAACCTATGTAGTTACAGGCTACGACCTATTGAAACAATAAGAATCTCTTGTTGTTCACTTGAACAACCAAACTACTAAGTTTTAGTGAGGTTTCAGTAAGGAAGAATAATAACACAATTAAGTACAAGAAGAAGAACTCAAAAAGATAAGTTGTTGAAGCCTGGAAGAGTTCTTCTAATTTGGATGATCTTCAGCTGCTCGAGGATTGTTTTTCTTGAATGATTTGAAGAACTCTGTAACTTGATCTTCCCAAATAATTTCTCTCTTCAAATCCATGATCTCTATTATCTTTTCTTTTCTTTCTTCTATTTAAAATTTAAAGCTCTGATAAGTCTGCAACCAAGTGAGAGATTCTAGGAACAGAATCCCATATTATCTCCTTTCTGATAAACTCCAATCAACAACCATTTGAAATGGATTGCTGAGCTGTTTATGAACGTTGGAGCACCCAAAAAACTTGCATATACTCAGCAAACAAGATCAAATAATTAACAAGACAATTTGGCAACAAGATCTGTTTAGCCAACAGTTAACAGTTCATGAGACAACTAGGCTAGATTTATCTGTTGAATGTTCAGAGTTAACATATATATTCAAACTGATGAATATATCAAGTAACCGGTATAGAACACACAATAATATACAGTAATAAACATAAAACAAGTTCTAAGTCTCACAGAATTCACCTGCATACACAAATTAAAGATAACTAAATGAATTTAGCAGTGAAGAACAACCAGTGCATCTCAAAGTTTTGAAGCTTTGCTTGCTAATTTACCAGAGTGAACTTGGATTTTCAATCCAACTCAGTCCTGAACTAGATATAGCTTAGAAAACAGATCACAAATGCATTCATATTATTAAACCATATCACAACCAAAATCTGCACAAAAACAGTCAGATAAAAAAACATATAAGCACTCCTACAGTAACTCAAAGCTTTGAAGCTTTAGTACTTAGCAATATCTTATGCTTCTGTTTCTAGCTTTCATGATATTTAGTAATATCTTCTGTTTGTGCTTATGGCTTTCATCATCAAGGAAACAAAGGTCTCTTCCTGTTCATTCACAAAATAATGTCTAGGAGCTTCAGACTTATCGGCAAGCTTGGAGAAAATATCCACGACCACTCGAGGGGTAGTTCTTATAGAATTTCTGCGTGATCAACATGGAGAATTTGTCGTCTTTTGATTAAATGTTGCTAAAATTTGATAAAATGAGTTCATGAACTTTAATTGTTGATTCCGGGCGTTTCTAGTGAGATTTTGAGCTTTTATTGTGATATGGTCGCGGGTGGTGTTTTCGTTTTGTGATTCGCTGTAAAATAGGGCTTGGAGGATGTGGGAGACGGAAGCGAGCTTCAGAGGCAAGGAACTCAAATAAAAAAGCCAAGGAAAAAAAATGCAGAAAGATGGTGTCTTCGTACGAAGACTTTTACACTTATCCAAAAATCGGTTGCGGAAGATCTCTTCCCAAAACAAGCTGCAGTACTTATCTGGGATGGTCTTCGTACGAAGAGTTACAGTCTTCGTACGAAGAGATTTGTATTCGTACGAAGAGAACGCTGAAACGCAAAATTTGGATGGGGCTTTTATGTAATTTCTTCAAACTTTGTAATATGAATATGGAAACGTATTTAAGACTTTTAGGTCGTGATTTTGAGAGGTTGGAACAGTTTTTGACGTCTTGCAGAGCTAGGGAACGATTGGAAAAGCTTGGGAGCACATGGATCATTCGTTTGGCTTCTAAAACTTCGTTTCTTCTCTAGTTTTGTTATTTTGATCATGAAAACGTGTATCGTAATAATTTTTTGGAGTGCTAAACCTCTTAATCAGGATATCTCGTAGGGAAGTAGGTGTTTCTCACTATGGATTGTGATTTATGGATTTGCTTTCATGCATTCAAGCTTAATTGATGATTATTTATCTAGCTATGTGTATTTTATGTTTTTCACTCTTCCTTTCTATTGTTAGACGTATAATAGGATTGAGCTAGGTTGTAAACATTAGAGACATCAAAGTTTGTTGCCCGGAACTTGAAATACACACTAGCCGTATCTAGGGTTGAGAAATCTTACTAGTTAGTTAAGAAAAAAGTGTAAATTATTGATCGTAAAGCATTCATAAACTAGATTAGACTAGAAATAAGCTGTGATAGTTTAAGTATAGGTGTTGGTTGAGACATTTTAAACATAAACTTTCTTGTTTAGCTAGAACAAATAATCATCGTTTTAGTGGGACGTAAATCCAACATAGTGTGAACTCCCTAGTGACCCGTAGAGATATCCTGGCTTCGTCAAACTTTGAGAAAAACCTAAAATAATTCGTCATTATTAATCTTGAAGCAATTCAATCGATTAATTGAGATTTTTTTTATTATTTTATTAGAATTAGTTAAAACAAACAACTGCGATTTTCCCACATAAGGATTGGATTTGATACTAATTTTCAAAAAGTCCCTTGGGTTCGACAACTCGGATTTCTGGAATTATTACTACACTGACTGTTTTGACTGTTTTGTCCAGCACGGAGAAGAGAAGAGGGGCTTCACTAGAGGGGTAAAATTGACTTTTCCCCAAAAAATTAAGAGACAAACCCACCAACGGGTTCATCATATCCCTCACACGCAGAAGCTCAAATTTTCTTTCTCTCTTTGTCCTCCATAGCCGAACCAGCCTCTTCCTTATCTCCCAACTCAATTTTTTGCCAAATCATTCACAATAACAAGGGTTTTTCTCGCGACTCAGGGGTGTTCAAGGATTGGGGACGGGTTTTTGGTGAGGTTGAAGTAGGAAGGAGAAATCAGTGGGTGCAGAACTAGGGTTCTTCAACATAGATCGGAATATTGAGAAACTTGGAGGGTGATTCGGCTTTCGGAGAAGAAGAGACTTACGACGGAGACATCACAAGGATCACGGTGTACTACGCAATTGAAAATTTAATCGAAAAAATTTCGGCGACCCAAAACGGTCCTTCTTGCCGAATTTTCTGCAAATCGTGCCAGTAAGACTTGCTCCGCGCACGTAGGTACGTCATAAACTATATCTTTACAAGTACCAGACACCAGTTTTCCATAGATGGAAAATTATTGTTTTTCAATTATTATCGATACGTAAATGCCTCGAGCAACATGCGAGGAATTGCGTCGTGTCCTGCCTCGTTGCTTGTTTACGTGCTTACGTGCTTAATTTCAGTTACACAAATTGTCACCATGCACTTGTAGTTGCGTTTTATTCGTAATTTGAGAATTTAAATGGATGGTGGTGGAAAGAAACGTAAAACTGGTGAGGGGTCGTCCCAAGAGGCATCCTGCTCGGGTGATCCTCCTTTGGAAGTTCCGCCATCGCCCCGGTACCTTATATTGGCTAACCCTCTACCTAATAACCCGGTATTTGTAGCTAGAAGGACATCTAAGTTGAATCTTAAAGAGCATAGTGTGGGCCCCGCGGTATGTGATAGTTACTGTTTTGTCACTTATGAGGCCCACCTCGACTCTATTCAGGACACTTACTTGAAAAACAGGGGCAATCTGAGCGGCAATTTCCTTTGCATCAGGACATGCCTCAGGCCATCAAAAATATTTTTGAGCGTGAGAAATTGACCAATTGGTTCAAATTGGTAGGGAAGTCGAGCTCACACATAACTCGAGAGTTTTGTCTCAATATGAGTTATGAAAAAGATGACGAGAGCCAAGACCCGCGTCTTGTTTATTGCAGAGGCACGTGGATAGTCTTCACGCCAGAGACTATCCACATGGCCCTTGTATTTCCACATCTGCGAGATGCTTGTGCATACAGTACCACTGTGCAGAGCGACGGTATATGGTCTGGGGTGAACACTTTCTGTTTTGCCAAAGGAGTAGACCCATGGGATAGGACAGGTGATGTGCCTCAATGGAAGGCCCATAAGAATTACTTTAGACCCGAGGTTAGATGGTGTTGTGAGTTGTTAGAGAATTGGGTTCTGGGAATCACAAACAGTCCCACCTATTCTTTCAAATTGTGTATCTTAGCCTTATGTTTGTGGTCAGGGGATAGAGTAGACTTCCCTAAGATGATTTGGCCAAATTTCTTAGAGACGGGAAGGAAAGACAACAAGTTAGTGCCCGGTCACACTTGTTTGCTGACTCATTTTGCAAAGACTGCAAAGATACCGATTGGGAGAGATATGGACCTAAAAACGTTTACCGATAGAAAGTGGTCTCGGTTTGATGAGTCAGCCACAACAAAGGGAAATGGTAGAAAGATGAATACCTCGTTGTTTGACAACCAGGTGGCCTATGACAACTTGAAAGAGGAAATGTCCAGGGATAGAAATGAGAGAAGACGTCAGTTTGATCACAGAAGGAACAATCAAGCGAAGTTGGGTAACTTGATCCAGATGGTGGGCCAGTGGGTTATACAGTCTAGTGGTCAGGCAGCTGGGGTGTTTGTTCCACCGGTACCAACGAGTGATGCTTGCTTTCAGGAGGATGAGTTTGAGTATCCGGTGCCGTCGAGTGAGGATGAGTTGGAAGAGGAAGAAGAGGAGGAAGATCAGGAGGATGATGAGGATGAGTAGAGGAGAGAGCCCTTGCTATAGGATCGCTGAGTCCTCGTCTTATCGTTGAGGACAACGAAGCATCCTAGTGTGGGGGTATTGTTTCACCTTTTACTATCCAGTTGTCGAGTCTTTGCATCGCCTGTCACATGTAGTCACATTTTTGGTTATATCCTTATTTTCCTCTTTGTTATTTATAATTTTGTTTGCACGTTTATTTTTATTGAGTACCCCACCAACATATCGAGTCGTTAATCGAGTAGACCGTGCATGTAGTACAGTTTAAAAAAAATTGAAAAAAAACATAAAAATTTAAAAAATTTAAGAAAGGGCAATCAAAAGAAGCTGAAAATTTGGTACAATCGAGATGTGTGAGAATTTTAGGCATAGGGCATGATTTCCGACCGAGAGTGACAACGTGAGTCCCCCTTAGTACTTATAGAGAGACTTTCTTTGCGGGAGTGCCTATCTATTTTTATACACTTTCTTGGATTTCATAGCGAAAGTGTGTGCCTAGTTTTCTTACAAGAGTTGATCTAGGTCTGAGCTAAACGAGCCGAAGGTTCATGTGTACGTCTTAGGTAGTCGCCAGCCCGCCTCGTAGTGGCACACAGAACAGCTGTGCGATATTGTGTATTAGAGCACTCACTGCTTTTAGATCTCACCTTGTAGGACCACTAGAAAACCATATTTGAACCTTGGATTATTTGCTAGCCTTTTGACCTAAAGTGACGGTTCTTGGCCTTCATTCTATGTTGTTTAGAATCACCACTTTAGTGCGTCACGAGGGAGTTGTAGTTGAGGGAGTACTTTATGATATATTTATGTGAGTCCTACATGCTCACTTGCGCTTCATTTGATATTTTCGAGGGGATGCGAGGGTGAGTGAGTAGGCTTGCGCACTTCGGTGTGGCGGTGATCCATGTCATTACACCATGGACACAATTGTGGAGAGCCGTGAGTGCGTGACATCTAATCCGCACGAAATTGGGTTGGGTGATTTTAATTGGGGGATCGTGCTAGGTACCCGATTCCATTCATCTTGGTGTAGGAGGGTCGGTTGGATTAGGCACGAGACTTGCATCTTTTGGACTATTTGAGAGGGGACATGATTACATTCGAGTTTGGGGGAGTCTACTTTTGACTACGGACATCGAGATTGAGCTTGTGACGACTCCATCCCCACACATGTGCTTTTATTTGTATGCGGCTTTGTTTGGTGGCACCATGTACTTCATAGAGTTAGGGGAAGATAAATTTATATGTGATACTAATTAATTAGATTATATGCTTCCTTCACCTAACATATTTGATTGTTACATTTTAAAGGATTGTGTTGACTGTGAAGTTATATTTAAAAAAAAAAGAAAATAAAATAAAAAAAGAGAGAACAAAAGGAGAGTTGAAATAAAGGAATAAATGGTAATTTATTGGAGAACGAGTGGTGGAAGCAACTTTTTCATGAACGGGAAGGTTCATTTTGTGCGGGATTCATGACGGTAGACACGAAGATCGTAATTGTATCGGGGTTTGAGGGGATCGAGGGCCGGAGATGGTGAGTTTCGGGTCGTGGTGAGGGTGTGTGAGATTTGGTTTTAATTGAGAGAATGTGACACTTTAGGACTTATACATAATTATTATCCTTATGTCCCTAAGCCTCATCAGTCTAACCTGTTAGTGGAATAGGAGCTCAGACCTTGAACGTGGCTTAGCCTAGCGTAGCTTCTTATTTTGTTGGCACACACGAAGAGGTAGAGTATCCTTGTACATAGTAAGGCTAGGCTCTCTATACTATCTAGAGGATATTCTCGTTGTCGAATTTAGTTTCAACTCATGCCTTGTCTCTAGATTTCTCATCACTTCATGATAACCGGTTTAAGCTAATGCAGATTGCCCGATCTCACAAAATAAAAGAAAAAAAAATTGTTATTTAATACTTGCATTGTGAATATTGCATTTGCATGTAGTTGCGTTGTGTATAATCGAGTCGTGTTGGCTAGTAAAAGGATGGTTTGTGGTTTGGTACTTGACTCAGACATGTATGCAATGTGGGTGACAGTATGCAATTGGCGTAGGGAAGTTATGCAATGATGAATTGGTTTCGTATGCAAAGTTGGAGTGTTGTGTGAAGTGAGAGGATGTTGGCTTGAGAGTTTGAGTTATGGCTTGGGAATTTGCTCCGGACGAGCAAAATGTAGTGTGGGGGTAGTTGATAACTCCATTTTTGTAGTTATTTTATTCTTTATTTTTCTACGTTTTTCGTGCTCAACATGGAGAATTTGTTGTCTTTTGAGTAAATTTTGCTAAAATTTGATAACATGAGCTCATGAGCTTTAATTGTTGAATCCGGGCGCTTCTAGTGAGATTTTTAGCTAACAATTTGATAACATGAGTTCATGAATTTTAATTTTTGAATTAGGGCTTGGAGGATCATGCGGGAGATGGAAACGAGCATCGGAAGCAAGGAACTCAAAGAAAAAAGCCAAGGAAAAAAATGCATAAAGATGGTGTCTTCGTACAATGAAAATTGTCTTCGTACGAAGACTTTTACACTTAGCCAAAAATCCGGTTGCAGAAGATCTCTTCCCAAAACAAGCTGCAGTACTAATTTGGAAAGGTATTCGTACGAAGAGTTACAGTCTTCTTACGAAGAGTCTTCGTATGAAGAGATTTGTGTTCGTACGAAGAGAACGCTGAAACGCATAATTTTATTGGGACTTCTACGAAATTTCTTCAAACTTTGTAATATGATTGTGGAAACGTATTTAAGACTTTTAGGTCGTGATTTTGAGAGGTTGGAACAATTGTTGACGTCTTGGAGAGCTAGGGAACGATTGGAGAAGCTTGGGAGCACTTGGATCATTCGTTTGGCTTCTAAAACTTCGTTTCTTCTCTATTTTTGTTATTTTGATCATGAAAACATGTATTGTGATAATGTTTTGGAGTATCTAAACGTCTTAATCAGGATATCTCGTAGGGAACTAGGTTTTGATCACTATGGATTGTGATTTATGGATTTGCTTTCATGCATTAAAGCTTAATTGATGATTATTTATCTAGCTATGTGTATTTCATGCTTTTCACTTTTTTTTCTATTGTTAGACGTATCAATAGGATTGAGCTAGGTCGTAAACGTTATAGACATCAACGTTTGTTGCTCGGAACTTGAAATACACGCTAGCCGTTCTAGGGTTGAGAAATCTTGCTAATTAGTTAAGAACAAATAGTAGATTATTAATGGTAAAGCATGCTTAAACTTGATTAGACTAGGGGAATCAGCTGTGATAGTTTAATTATAGGTTTTGGTTGAGAAATCTTCAACATAAACTTTCTTGTTTAGGTAGAACAAAGAATCATCGTGTTAGTGGGACGTAAATCCAACATAGTGTGAACTACCTAGTGACCCGTAGAGATATCCTGAATTCGTCAAACTTTGAGAAAAACATAAAATAATTCGTATTTATTAATTGTGAAGCAATTCAATCGATTAATTGAGATTTCTGATTTCATTATTAGATTAGAATTAGTAAAAACAATCCGGAAGTATGTTAGTAATTGTTACTACCAACTAAGTAGCCTATGGGGTCACACACCCTATGGATTAAACTAGATTTGAGAATTAATTAGTAGGAGTAATTAAATAGAAGGATCAATACGCAACCACGAGCAAACATAATAGGACTAATTTTCAAAGTGTACTAATCCTTGTATGGACAGTATTAATATTAGGGCTAATAAGTAGTTGTGCGTTATCTTCGTCTTCCTTCTTCCTCCCTTTGCTAGCACAATGAAGTTGGAAGGAATCTAGTGCAATCCTAGGTGTGGATATTCATAGAGACGTGGATAGAATTCTACATGGTGTGATCTTTTAGACAAACAAGGTACACATTGATTCTACTCTTACCACGTTATGATGGCTTGTCCTGTCATTCATGGGGGGCTTTGAACAGAATCTGTATTTTGTTATTCCGATGCGTAATCCGTATCAAAACCCAACAGTGGTATCAGAGCTACAGGTCGTAGCTCATAACATGGTTTTATGTGTTACTTTACAGTCAGTTTTACACCATAATTGTTTCATTTTTGCGTGCAAACTGAATATGATTCAGTAGAGAATGAGATTATTTCACATATGATCTGTCTTTTTGGATTTGGATAAGCTGGGGTTTGTTCAAAATTAAGGAAAAGGGTATTTCCTTAATTGGAAACAAGCACACAAGGGAATGAAGGAAGGAAACAACCCTAGGGTTTGACCCTAGGGCCATCCGCCTCCCTCCTTCGGCGCCAAGAAAACCGCGGCCAAGGGGATGGGTCGTTCTAGCGAGCGGCTTGGCCGCGTGGGCTAGGGCCGACCAGCCCAAGGCCTTGCGGAGGTCCTTGCGGGTTCGGCCAAAGTAGTTTGGTGGGCCCCTTGTACTTTTTTGACCCTATAAAATCCAAATTCAACTTAAAATTGAGTAAGCACATTAAAATTGGATTTTAACTGTAATATGTAATTTTGCATGGTGATTGGATGTGGCCTTAGATGTGGATGTTGTGGATGTTTATTTTTGTGGTTTGTTTTATTGTAATTAATGTAATTAATTATGTTTTGCGGCCTGCGTGTCGTCTTCTCCTCAACTTCTGAGGTGTCTCTATTTGGTGTAGATGCTAGCTAGTATTAGATAGTTAGATGATAGCCAAGACATGGAGAAGAAACTTAGAGATTGAATAAACCACAAGAAGGGGACATTCAACAAGCTAAGGCGCATGGACTAAAATTTGGAGGCACATGGAGATGAGCTTGGTGTTTTTAGGGTTTACAGATATTCCCATTGGCTTGGGAACATTAGTTTTACGAGGCCACATCCACATCACGTTTACTTATTGTTTGTGATTGTTTAATTTATTATCTTGCTATTTTATTTTTAAGGTATGGTTGATGCATGCAAATTGTAAGAAGATAATAATTAAAACTCGGATCTTTTATTTTGAATTTTCCCAATCCAAATAAGTAGATCAGTTGATATGGATCAACAAAATTAAAATAAAAAGGTAAAGATCCCTCCATTTAAATATTGCATTTTTGTCTTCTCGTTACTTAACACTCGTCAAAACTATAATGCATTAAATTTGGGCTTGCCAAAGCAAGGCGATTTGATTCTTTATAGGATGGCGCGATGACACAAGCAAGTAATGTGCAATAGTTGAAGCAAGAGGTTGGACGCAACTAGGCTAATTCAATAGGATTGAAAGCCTAGAGGCAAGGTAATTGGGATTATCTATGGGATAGATAAATAAGGAGTTATTTGCCCAATTGAACCAAGAGTTGCATAGGATGCAATTGGAAATTGTGTCATACCTAAAGAACTAATTCTTGGGTGACTTGCCAAATTAAGCAAGATCAAGAAAAGGTGAAATATGAATCTTGGCCCGCTAGAAAATATACATGATATTTTCCGCATTAATAGAGAGGGTTATTAATCCGAGAAAAATAGTGGGAGTTATGTTTAATAAACTAGCCATTATTAAATTTCATCATTTGTTCAAAAAAAAAAATTAAAACTTGTATATTTCTCATTTTGTGGAATTGCAATGAAAATAAAATGTACATTCTAGAGGATTCAGTTCCTGAGAATTCTTCTCAATCAAGAAAAGAAACTATACATTCTAGAGGATCCAGTTCCTGAAAGGCCTGGAAATACTAGTGATGCTGTCGTCAAGGCACATCAGAAGATTGTTGAAGATTGTAATGATGTGACTTGCCTGATGCTTTGCACAATGAACTTTGAGCTTCAGAAGCAACATGAGAACATGGAGGCGTATGATATGATCATAGATTTGAGGCAGCTCTTCCAAGAGAAAGCAAAACATGAACGGTATGAAGTATCTAAATCACCGTTCAAGTGTCATCTGTTAGAGGCAAACCCGGTGGGGCCTCATGTACTGCGCATGACCGGGTACCTGGAGAGTCTCACGCGTCTGGGGTTTTCGATGGGTCAAGAGTTGGCCACTGATCTCATCTTCCAATCGTTGACTGATAGTTTAGCCAGTTCATTATGAATTATAACATTAATGAGATCAGTAAGCCTCTGCGAGATTTTCTCAATATGTTGAGGAAAACATAAAAGAGCATCAACAAAGGGAAAGGCAAGGCCATAATGATGGTCAATAAAGGGAAGAGCAAGAGAGTTGCATCTACCTCCAATGGAAAGAGCAAGAAAGTTCGAAAATCCAAGGAAATTGCCTTAAAGTCCTCTGGGCTGTGACTAATGGTGAGTGTCACTACTGCAGTCAGCCCGGCCACTGGAAAAGGAAGTGCCCAAAATATCTGGAAGATAAAAGGCTCTGAATAGTGATTCCACCAATACCAGGTAATTTTGTTAGAGATGTCAATATGTTTGTCTCTTCATCTTGGGTATTGGATACTCGATGTGGATCTCACATCTGTCGAAAGGTGCAGGATCAAAACAGAAGCAGACGATTGGCTAAAGGGGAGATAGACTTGCGCGTCGGGAATGGAGCAAGAATTGGTGAATTAGCCGTAGGCGTTTATGAGTTATATTTACCTTTGAATTTGTGAGTGTGCAGGTGGTAAAGCAGCTAAGATACTATAGAAGGGGGGGGGGGGTTGAATAGAGTATGCTAATTTTTGGAAAAACTTGCTAAGATAATAGGATCTTGTGAAAGGTAGTGAAGTTCAAGGCCTTGAAAACAAGTTCAAGACTTTGGAATGAAATACAGTTTGGAATAGATCAGTCAAGTCTTTTTCAAGGCCTTGAAAAGAGTTTCAAACCCTAGAAAAACAGACAAGTTTGAATGCTGTAAAAACTGAGTAAGTAAAAAAATTGTAAATGCAAGAGATAAATGATTTATAGAGTTCAGTCCACTTGGACCTAATCTCTACCTCTGGGATCTGATCCCTGCAGGATTTTCAACACAATTCTTATTAATCAAATTCCAAACTCAAGATCTCATGCACAGAGAGACGCCTTACTGTGTTACATCGTGTGGTTCTCCCTAACCTATCTAGTACCTGCTCTAGCTAACTGATTAACTAAGAATTCTCTATTATTAGATTTGAACAATCCCCGAGAATAAAGATAGAAATATTACAGAAATCATCTACCAATAAAGCACAATACAGAAGAACTCTTAGAGTGTAGAAACTGCAGTGAAGTATGCAGTGAACTTCTGTGAAATGGATTGTGAGATTGATGAACTTCTTTGATGCTTGTCAATCCAGAATTGTCTCTCTCTTTTTGCCCGTTGATTATTCTGTATGTTGCTTCAGAAATGAGCTCTATTTGAACTTCAAACAGCTCTGCAAATCTTCCCAGATTTTCAGCAACCAATCTCCTATTTTGTATGCATTAGACTTTGACTCTTTGACAATCTTCTCCAACGGTTAAGTGATCACAATATCCAGAGATAATGTCGTAATCTTGCATTTGAATGGATTGAGAAGCGCTCATACCATTCAGATTAAACACATAATCATCTTCTCAATTATTTCATTCCATGCACAAGTCAGATTAGGAAATAATCCCGGCAGACTAGGAAATAAAATCCTTGCAAAATCATAGTCAAACAGATGATATTCTTTGTTCAAACATGTTAGAATAATTTTTCTTTCATCATCAAACAACAGTAAATCAATCATACAAATGAGGGATATGAAATCAACATAGAAGAGTTTAAAGAAAAATCGCCCTGAAAATGTTCATATAGGTTAAAAAGTTTCAAGGCTTTGAATCCAGTTTCAAGACCTTGGAAATTGCTATACTATTTTCAATCCTATGAGAACTGATTCAAGGCTTTGAAAGCTGATTCAAGGCCTTGAAATAGTTAAACTATTTCAAGCCTTGCACAACCTCTGATCTTACAATCTCCCCATTGATGAAAGACGAAACCCAATTATGTTTGATCCTTAGTCTTTGCAAAAAAAATACTGATTAGTTCACAATTCATAATAACACAGTAATTCCCAAAAGATCCAACTTATTCAATCCAGCAACATAAAATAAAAAAATTCAACAAATAATTCCTAAAAAACCTAAAAACCCTAGAATTTCTCCCCCCTTTTGAATTTCATCAAAAATATAGAGAGGATGTTGGATCAAGTGTCTGGAAAAATTTGAAAATAAAACTTAAAAACTTAAAGAAAAAGAGAGAATGGGGAATAAATATTAGGCAAGATTAAGGGTTTGGGTCATTATCTCCATCTTGATCTCCTTTTTCTTCCTCACTGTCTTCAACATCAGTCTTATCATGTTCATCGTGTTCATCTTCATCATCACCAGCAACAGTCACTTCTTCAGTCTTGTCCTTTGTAGCAGCCTTTGGAGATTTCTTCTTTTTCTTCAAAGTAATCGGCAGATCATATGTGTCAGGACTGTTGACTTCATCTCCTTTCTAAGCAGCTTGTTCTACCACTTGTTTTCCCTTATCTTTGACTGGAGAAGCCTCTTCCTGGTTGGAATGTTCACTAGGAAGATTCTTGTCAGAACCACCTTTCTTTGTACCTTCTTCATCCAAAAGAACATCAAGCAAAGTCATGCTCGTGAAGATGCTTTCCACCATACAATTCACTTGTCCCATATCAGTTTCAAGTCCATAGATAGTTTCTTTGATCTATTCCACATCCAACTCCAAACCATCAAGTCTCTGATTGTCTATAGGCTGATAAGTCTAACTTGAAGTGGGAGTCAAGGTCTTGGGCTTAAGAAACTTCTTTGCACCTAGTTCTTCTCCAGTCAAATATGAGTACAACTTCCAAATCTTTTCTTTAGTCTTCACCACTCCAGTGTTCTCAAAGGCTTTCTCATTAAGCATTCCCATGCCAGAAGTAACTGATTCCTCTCCACCAGTTGGAATCTCAAAGTTTTCAAAGAACAATGTGAGCAGATTTGCATAGGAAAGAGGAGTTTTCATTGATTGGAAGGGCTAAAGAGCATATGTTCAATCACTAACTTTGGAAGATCAATCTCATAGCCATGTATGATCAGACACATGATATGCAACATCCTCTCAGTCACCAACTCTCTAGATTTCTCTCTCGAAAAGATACCCCTTACCAGAATAGTGTGAAGGACTTTGGCTTCAACATTTAACACAAAGTTTGTCAATTTTTTTGCTGTGGTGGAAGTGTTTGGTTGGTAGACCTCTTCTTTTTCTAGTTTCAGTAACTCTGTCTTTGGTGGGTGATTGTTTGTGTCATAACTCTTGGGACAGCTTAGCACATTGGCAAACTCAGAGTGGTCCAATTCATTCTCTATTCCACCAAATCTATATTGAATCACCAAATGTGCTGATCTCTTAACTTGTTTCAAGTTCAGATAGAAGATTCTGGTGAGTCTTGGGTAGGCTAACCATTTAGGGTTTAGCATTAACAACAGATAACTCTTCTTTAACATATTGATGCACTTAAGATTCATGTGTTCCACCATATGCATATTGATCATACTATAGAAAGCAATTGATTTGGAAGCAAAACCATCTAATAACTGACCTTTGGAGGTGTTTGAGACAAACCAGATTTCATCAGGGTTGAGTAGATTTGCAGGGCCTTCTCCATATGATCTTCTGGATGTTCTTTTGTTACCTTCCCTTTCCCTTTTTCAGCTAGATTTTCCTTCTTGTTTTTATTCAACTTCTTGGGGATAGAGATATCTGTTTTAGGTTGCTTCTCTGCAGCAACTTTCTCTTTCTTCTTCTTCTTCTTCTTCTTCTTCTTCTTCTTCTTCTTCTTCTTCTTCTTCTTCTTCTTCTTCTTCTTCTTCTTCTTCTTCTTCTTCTTCTTCTTCTTCTTCTTCTTCTTCTTCTTCTTCTTCTTCTTCTTCTTCTTCTTCTTGTTCTTTTTCTTTTTCTTCTTCTTCTTCTTCTTTTCTGAGGAGGAAGCTACAACCTTCTTGACTTTATTTTTAGGTAGAGGAAGATCAGCAACTGCCTCTGCACTAGGAGTTCTAGAGATAGAGTCTCCACTAATCTCTTGAACTTCATCCACTGCTTCCTTTCTTTTCATCTCTGAACCAGGTTCTGATCCTCCAGCAATCTTGATTCTATCTGAAGTTCTCCTTGTGCTCATTAGGGTTTGGGAGAAAAATAGAGAGAGGTCGGAATGATACGGAGAGAAAAGAATATAAGAAGATAAATACTAATAGTGTTTGATTTTCAAAAGGAAACTATAATATCTCTATGATCTGAAAAGATCTGTAATAATCAGAGAGGTTTCAAATCTTTTAGGCTGTTGGAAAGAAATAATTTAATACTATATTTGGCTAAAACGAGTTTTTCAAAAAGG
The DNA here is from genome assembly GCA_023055425.1 of Linanthus parryae. Taxonomy (NCBI): domain Eukaryota; kingdom Viridiplantae; phylum Streptophyta; class Magnoliopsida; order Ericales; family Polemoniaceae; genus Linanthus; species Linanthus parryae. The sequence goes on along the minus strand of JALGPY010000006.1, from coordinate 75,049,338 downwards.
TAGGGGCTATATTGAGCAAATATCTACAGAGATATCACCCAATAGAGAATGATCCAAGTTTATTGACTACTAGTATAGCAGACTTATTTTCAAGGCTTTGAAAAGGATTTCAAGGTCTTGAAACGCTGTAATATTGCAACAGATAAAAATCAAATCATTGAAATGATATTCAAGGCTTTGAAAATCAATTTAAACCTTTAAAAGCATATACACATACATTTTTTACCTGATGCTCCCCCTAAACCAATGCATATTTATTTAGCATTCCAATTTCCAATCTTAGAGCTGAGAAGCTCTCATCTGCTAATGGTTTAGTGAAGATATCTGGAATTTTCATGTTAGTAGCAATAAATTCAAGAACAATGTCACCTTTCTCAGCATGATCTCTAATGAAATGGTGTCTGACATCAATGTGCTTGGTTCTTGAATGTTGAACTGGATTCTTTCTAATTGAAATTGCACTGGTGTTATTACATTTGATAGGTATGCTTCTGAAATCAAATCCAAAGTCTCTTAGCTGTTGAGCAATCCATAGAACTTGTGAACAGCATGCTCTTGCAGCTATATATTTAGCTTCAGCTGTTGATAGAGCAACTGAATTCTGTTTCTTGGAATGCCAACTGATCAAGTATGATCCAATAAATTGGCAAGTTCCTGAAGTGCTTATCCTATCAACTTTGTAACCTACAAAGTCAGCATCAGAAAAACCATACAAAGCAAAATTAGAATTTCTTTGATACCAAAGCCCTAAGTCTTCGGTTCCATTGAGATATCTGAAGATTCTTTTCACAGCACTTAAGTATGACTCCTTTGGATCAGCTTGAAATCTAGCACACATGCATACACTAAACATGATATCTGGTCTGCTCGCTGTGAGATAGAGTAATGATCCAATCATACCTCTATACTCTTTCACATTGGCACTCTTACCAGATTCATCCTTGTCTAAGGATAGTGTAGAACTCATAGGGGTCTTGGCTTCCTTACATTGAGCCATGCTATATTTGCTTAACAAGTCTCTTGTCTATTTGCTTTCATGCAGAAATATGCCCTTCTTCATTTGGTGTATTTGAAGTCTTGCGAAGAAGTTCAGCTCTCCCATCATGCTCATTTCAAATTCCCTGCTCATAAGACTTGAGAATTCTCTGCACAATTGATCATTAGTAGCTCCACACAAGATATCATTATAGATATGAACTACAAGAAATTCTTTCTCATGAGTCTTTATGAAAAGGGTCTTGTCTACTAGTCCTCTTTTGAAATCATTTTCAAGCAAAAACTTTGACAATCTTTCATACCAAGCTCTCGGAGCTTGTTTCAAACCATAAATAGCTTTTTTCAAGTTCGTAAACATGATCTAGAAACTTGTCATTTTCAAAACCAGGAGGTTGTGCTACATAAACTTCTTCTTGTAAGTAGCCATTCAAGAAAGCACATTTCTCATCCTTTTGAAATAATTTCATGTTCTTGTGAGATGCAAAAGCAAGCAAAATTTTAATTGCTTCTAACCTGGAAACTGGAGCAAAATTTTCCTCATTGTCAATACCTTCCTCTTGGGTGTAACCTTGAAAAACTAACCTTGCTTTGTTTCTGATCACTTTGCCACTTTCATCCAACTTATTTCTGAACACCCATCTGGTACCAATGACAGACTGGTTTGTAGGTGGAGAAACCAGGTTCCAAAACTTATTCCTTTCAAACTCATTGAGTTCACTTTGCATACAAATGATCCAGTCTGCTTCTTGTAATGCTTCCTTCACAAAGGTTATACAAGAGAGATAAAAGCATTAAAAGCACATAAGTTCTTTAACTGTGATCTAGTTTGTGTACCAGTGGTTGGATCTGAAATTATATTATCAGCTGGATGAGATGAGAGATATTTAAATATCTTTCTTGGAGACCAGGGTTCAGGTTCTTCATAGATCTTCTCTGGTCTTGAAGTAGTGGCTTCGTCACTTGTATCCTCTGATCATCTTTTTCAAGGCTTTGAGGCTTATTTTCTTGAATCCTAGTGGATTCTCAGTCTCTTCCTCTGATTCATGCTTGTTCAAATTCAAGTCTGCAAAACTTTCACTCAAAGAAAAATCATAGCTTTCAAAAATAACATGAATGCTCTCTTCAACCAGTTTAGTTCTTTTATTGTAAACTCTATAAGCTTTGCTATTCAGAGAGTAACCAAGAAATATACCTTCATCACTTCTTGCATCAAACTTACCAAGATTTTCTTTTCCATTGTTATGGATAAAACATGTGCATCCAAAGGGCTTGAAGTATGAAATGTTTGGCTTTTTCCCTTTGAATAGTTCATAGGGGTCATCTTCAGGATAGGTCTGATCAAGTACCTATTCAGTATGTAGTTTGGTGTATTCACAGCTTCTGCCCCATAATGTTTTGGCAACTTGTTTTCAAGAAGCATTGTCCTTGACATATCTTTAAGAGTCCTGTTCTTTCTTTCAACAACACCATTATGTTGAGGAGTTCTTGGATCAGAAAAGTTGTGAGTAATACCATGCTTATCACAGAAAAAATCAAATTCTAATTGATCAAATTCTCTACCATGATCACTTATAATTGAAGCTACAGGTAGGTTTTTCAGAGATTGAAGTTCTCTGCAAAGCTTTGAAAATTCAGAGAGCGCTTTAGATTTTTCTTTGAGAAACATAACCCAATAAAATCTGGAAAAATCATCAACAACAACTAGCATAGACCTTTTACCTTTTGGATTAGGAGTTCTCATAGGACCACAGAGATTCATATGAAGCAGTTCAATGGGTGTAGTTGTACTTACAAACTTCTTTGGCTTGAAAGAACTTATGGTATGCTTGCCCTGAGCACAAGCTTTACACAGTTCATCTTCTTTGAACTTAATGGATGACAATCCTCTTACCAAGTCTTTGGAAATCAATTTTTTCAAAGTATGCAAACTAATATGACCAAGCTTCCTGTGCCAAAGCTTTGAGTCCTATTTCAAGGCCTTGAGGCATTTCAAACTTTTACCTGCAAATTTGTTAGTCTTGAAAGTATAAACATTGTTTGATCTAGAGTCTGTGAGAATGCAATTTCCTGATTTCACATTTTGCACCACACACTTCTCTTTATCAAAGATAACCTTATTGCCATTATCACAAAGTTGAGAAACACTAAGCAAGTTAAATTTCAAACCATCAACTAGATACACATCAGAAATACAGTTTTCAGAATTTGTACCAACTTTACCAATACAAAGAATATTGAATTTGCCTTTTTCACCAAGAGTAATTGAACCTTCAGATTGCTCCTTTGGTTCTGAGAATAGATATCTCTTTCCACTCATGTGTCTTGAGAAACCACTGTCCATGAACCATCTTTGTTCTTTGGTGACACAGGCAAACACCAATCACTGCCTTACCCAGCTTCCACAACTAAGCACTGAGTCCAGTCCATTTCCCATTTTGGTAGAGCTTTCTCATCGGATCTGCAACTCAAAATCGGTTCAAATCAAAGCGTAGTAAAACCCCATACTAGCCCGTTGTCCCAAAACAGAGTGTTACCGTGCTCTTATACCAGTTGTAACGCCCGAAACCCAGGGTGTTATTTTAGTAGGTAATAGTGATAAATACAAACCGGCACGAGGATCTAACGGCTACCATCTGCGGATCACCACTGCTGGTACCAAAATAAAGACTTGTCTACCAAAAAGGTACCGCCTGCGCCACTTGCGCGGGTATCGATAGAATATTGTATTTGAATGAACACTTATTAGCTTATTTCATAAAAGACGATAGAGCGGTAGGTGAAACTTAGTTTAAAAAGTGATCTTTATATACTAGTGGTGACGAATAAACAATTACAATAGTCAAATCTACGACTATTAAATACTATCAAATCTAACGAGTATCCTTCTGTATCTACCTTCATATCAACCCTTCATAACCTTCAAAATATTAGGGTGAGCTAAACAGCCCAGTAGGTACTGCCTAACCACTGTCGTAGAAATATAGTAACCAATTAAACTGCAGCAGGTCATCAAAGAATAGCATGGATCATGCCGACAACTAATAACATGCTTCCCGAGCAATATTCATATAAAATATGAAAGATCAGGTTGTGAAAGACTTGAAATAGCTTGGCTATTTCAAGGCCTTGAATCAGTCTCAGAGGCTTGAAAATAGCAAAGGCCTTGAAACTGAATTCAAAGCCTTGAAACTGCTTGAACCTGAATGCACATTCTCAGGGGGAGTTTTCTGCAAACTCTCTGAAATTTATTTACTCTCTCTATTTCATATGTTTGATTATATGATATTAGATGATGAAAGAAAAATTGTTATAACATGTTTTTAATCTTAATATATTATATGTTTGACCTTAACAATGCAGGAAATTTTGTTTCTAAGTTTTGCAGGATTATTTCCTAAATTGAATTGCTGCAGATTTAGAAATAATTTTACACTTTGATCATGTGATCAATCAGACGTATATGACAGCTTCTCATGGTGTTTAAATGAAATATTACAGCAAGATCTCTGAAGATTGTAATCATCCAACCGTTGGAGAAGATTTCAAAGTAGTCAAACTTTGTTGCCTACAAAATAGGAAGGTTGTTGCTGAATATCTGGGGAGATTTTCAGAGCTTATGAAGAATAAATAGAGCTCAAATTCAAAGCAACAAAAGACAACACTCAACGGGCAATAACAGAGAAAGAATTTTTGATTTACAAGCATCAAAGAAGTTCATCATTCTTCCAATCCATTCACATAAGTTCACTGCATTTTCACTGCAGTTTTCTACTCTTAAGTTTTCTTCTGTATAGAGCTATATTGGTAGATCATTTCTGTATTATTTCTACATCTATTCTCAAGGATTGTTCAAAGTGAACAATAGAGAATTCTTAGTTAATCAGTTAGCTAGAGCAGATATTAGGTAGGTTAGGGAAAACCACAAGCTGTAACAGAGTAAAGGAACTCTCTGTGCTTGAGTTCAAGGGCTTAGCTTTTGATTAATAAGAATTGAGCTGAAAATCCTGCATGGATCTAATCCCTGAGGTAGAGACGTAGGTCCAAGTGGATTGAACTCTATAAATCACTTGTCTTCTGCATTTTCGGTTCATTTACTTTATACATTTTGTAGCACACAAAAACTGTTTATATTTCAAGGGTTTGAACTTGTTTTCAAGGCCTTGAAAAAGGCATACTTGCTCTCGACTTTGTGCATCTACTTCAAAGGCTTGAACTAGCTTTCAAGGCCTTGACCTTCATCGTTTTCACAAGTTTTCATCTTCCTAGCAAGTTTTGAAAAAAGTTGGCATACTCTATTCATCCCCCCCTCCTAGAGTATCTTAGTTGCTTATACATCTGCATACTCACACTTTCAATTGGTATGAGAGCTTGTATCACTGTATAATATTTAACCATCTGGTGATCATGAGTACTGCAGGTGATGGTGGTTTCTCACAAGGAAGAGCTGCTAACAGACCTCCTCTATTTTGTGGAGAAAATTTTGCTCACTAGAAAGCTCTCATGAAAATGTTCATCATTAATCAGGATCTAGAGCTTTGGAACATTATCCAAAATGGACCTCATACTTTCTACAAAGGGAAAGATGGGATCAGAACTCCCAAAACAGAAGACTCACACTCCTCTTCTGAATTAGAGCAATTTTCTAAGAACTACAAGGCTATTAACATTTTAGATTGTGCTTTGAGTACAGATGAATTCAACAGGATCTCTGGATGCACAACTGTTAAAGAAATATGGGATAAACTTGTGGTTACCTTTGAAGGAACCAGTCAAGTCAAGCAAACCAAAATCAACATTTATCTCAGACAATATGAGTTGTTCAAGATGACTGCAAATGATTCCATCAGAGACATGTTCAAAAGGTTCACTGATATTGTCAAAAACTTTGACTCACTGGGAAAACATTTTTCCAATGAAGAGAAGGTGAGGAAAATTCTCAGAAGTCTTCCAAAGGCAAAATGGGAACCAAAAACCATAGCCATTGAAGAAGCTCAGAATCTTTCAACTTTACAACTTGATGACCTACAAGGGAAGCTCCTGACACATGAGATATCTATGAATGAATTTGATGGAGAACTCTTAGATGGTGTCAAGAACTTATCTCTCAAAGCCAAAGAGAATGAGAGAACCCAAAGCCTTGAAACTGAGGATGGTTATGATGAAGATCCAATTGCCTTAATTTCCAAAGCCTTGACAAGGATTCTCAAAATGAAGAAGAACTTTGGAAAAACATGCCAACCTATGCTTCATGGCCAAGCATGATAAAATTTCTGAAAAGAACATTGAGGTAATTGTAAATTGTCTTATTTCAAAACCAAAAGAAGCTCTTTCAGAATATCTCAGAACAATGATTTTAAATGAGTAAGATTATCTGAAAGAGATCAGACTTTTGAAAGTAAAAAGTTTATGAGCAAGATAAAGATAACTTACAACTTGTTTGTCTAAATCACAATCTTGAAATCTCTCAGAAGAAAACTGACTGTGATTTCAAGGCCTTGAAAACCAGTTTCAAAGCCTTGAAAACACAAGTCAATGAAGTAGTCACTGAAAGCTCCTCTGTGAGTGACAGCCTTGTTAATCTAAGACATCAGGTTGATGATTTAGAGAAACAAAAGATTACTCTTACTGAGAAACTTCAAGAATCTGAATTTTTCAAAGTAAAGCTTGCTGGATCAGAACACAAGTTGAACTTTATTCTTGGAGGAAGTTCATAGTCTGTTCATAAAGCTGGTATTGGATTCAATCCAAACTTTCCAAGAAGAAACAATACCAGATTTGTGAAAGCTGGAAACAAAACTTCTACTACATGTCATTACTGCTGCAAAACAGATCATGTTAAGATGACTTGTCCTTTTAGAAGAAGAGAACCTCACATTATGAGGAACACTTTTCCTTTTCAACTCAAAGGACAAGTTAAGCAAATTCGGGTTACTAAAGGGGTTATACCACCTAACATGGTTGATCCTGAATATGAATCCAAATTCCACACTTGGTCTAACAGCTGGGTAAGGCAGTGATTCGTGTTTGCAGGTTGTCGCCAATGTCAAAGAATAGAAGTGGTTCATGGACATTGGTTGCTCAAGACATATGAGTGGAAAGAGATCTCTATTCTCGGAGTTGAAGAAGCAATTAGAAGGTTCAAAAACACTTGGTGACAAAGGCAACTGCAACATTCTTGGTATTTGAAAAGTTGGTACAAACCCTGAAAACTCTATTTCTGATGTGTATCTAGTTGAAGGTTTGAAATTTAATTTGCTTAGTGTATCTCAGCTTTGTGATAATGGCAACATAGTTATATTTGATAAAGAGAAGTGTGTGGTGCAAAATGAGAAATCAGGAGATTGCATTCTCACAGCCTCTAAAACAATGTTTATACTTTTCAGACTAACAAAGTTGCAGGTGAAAGTTTTAAGTGTCTCAAGGCCTTGAAAGAGGATTCAAATCTTTGGCACAGGAAACTTGGTCATATCAGTTTGCATACTTTGAACAAGTTGATTTCCAAAGACTTGGTAAGAGGATTGCCATCCATCAATTTCAAAGAAGATGAAATGCGTAAAGCCTGTGCACAAGGCAAACAGACCATAAGTTCCTTCAAGCCAAAGAAGTTTGTAAGTACAACAAGACCCATTGAATTACTTCATATGGATCTCTGTGGTCCTATGAGGACTCCCACTCCAAAAGGTATATGCTAGTTTTTGTAGATGATTTTTCTTGATATACTTGGGTTATGTTTCTCAAAGAAAAATATGAAGCACTCTCTGAATTTTCAAAGTTTGGCAGAGAACTTCAAAACTTGAAAAACCTACCTGTAGCTTCAATATGAAGTGATCATGGTAGAGAATTTGATCAGTTAAAATTTATTTATTCTGTGATAAGCATGGTATTTCTCACAACTTCTCTGCTCCAAGAACTCCTCAACATCATGGTGTTGTTGAAAGAAAGAACAGGATTCTTGAAGATATGTCAAGAACAATGCTTCTTGAGAACAAGCTGCCAAAACATTATTGGGCAGAAGCTGTGAATACAACAAACTATATTTTGAAAAGGTGCTTGATCAGACCTCTTCTGAAGAAGACCCCCTATGAACTATTCAAAGGGAGGAATCCAAACATTTCTTACTTCAGACCATTTGGATGTACTTGTTTTTATCCATAACAATGGAAAAGAAAATCTTGGAAAGTTTGATGCAAGAAGTGATGAAGGTATATTTCTTGGTTACTCTCTGGATAGCAAAGCTTATAGAGTTTAAAATAAAAGTACCAAACTGGTTGAAGAAAGCATTCATGTCATTTTTGATGAAAGCTATGATGGTTCTTTAAATGAAAGTTTTGCAAACTTGAATTTGAAAAAGCATGAATCAGAGGAAGAGACAGAGAATCTGTTGGGTTTTGACGTAGGTAACGCAGCGGAATAACAAAAATTTAATTCCTACTTCAAAGCCCATCACAGATCGTCAGGAGAAGATATCATAACATGATAAGAGACGTAGTATTGTGTACCTTTTGAGTTGTGAGATCACACGAAGAATGATGTCTTCGTCTCTACGTTGATCCACGTCTAGAGGTGAGATCTAGGTTCTTCCTTTAAACAAGTGCTAGCTTGAACCTGGAGGAAGAGGGAAGAAGATCAAAGCAACAAGGACAAGAGGAGGTTTCGGCCTCCTCTTTGAGCCGACTGGAAGGGGGGGCGGACGGGCTAGGCTTCGGCATAGCTTGTCTTGCTCTCTCTCTCTCTTTTGCTCTCTCCCACTTACTTTGTTATGTCTAGTAACATTAAGTGGGAAGGAAGCTAGAGCCTCTTTATATACTCCAACAACTCCTTGTTGTTTCCATAAAAGAGTTTCCTAATTCTAGATGAACTAGAAGTATTCCCTTCCTTGCAAATTAGTCCTACTAAGTTTGAAAGGTGTTGCACAATGATCCTTCTATTAATTAATCAACATTAATTAATCCCAAATCTAGCTCTAATCTATTTGACGTGTGAGCCCATAGGTTTCTATATAGTTGGTAGTAACTCTTACTAACATGGAGCGGTGTCTATCAACACATCCATGCTACCTAACCAAAAGAAATAGTCAGTGATCCCGACAAACCTCTTGTGCCCAATATCTCATATTGCACTATCCCTTTGTCTCCATATCCGGATTGGACACGAGACATAAATAGTCACACTCGTATATTCAATCCATAGTTCCTCGATCCTGGGAATATGCTTATGCTTGCAGACAACATCAATATCTCCATATTGATTTATCTGAGTCTGGCCAGACATTCAATAAGCCTCATCCCTCGAGTGGCCGTGGATATTTACCCCCTTTATGTGGGAGGGTCAAATCCTATCTACATCCCTACGATCTCTAAGCTTGCTTCCTATTATACCCGATAGCTATCTTTATAATTACCCAGTTACGGTGTAACGTTTGATAACATCAAAGCGCAATATTCCACAACTAGAGTATCTAGTGACTTCAAGTCTAAGGATTGAAATATTATTAGCACTACGAAAAGCGATTGTGACTTGACATAATCTAATGTACCCTTTTCGTTGTGGGTCAATCCAGTATGTCATTACTCCTAATGCATACCCATGTGTTAGACTTGATATCTCTATATCAATATACCCACATACTAGTCTATATGTGATCGTCCCATTAATCAATTGGTGGACTAGGGATATTTAAGATAAACAACACATTGTATCTAAGGACTTCATAATATTAAATATCACAATATATAATAAATGAATATTCTAGCCAAAACAATGTTCATACTAAATCTACGATTGCTCTAGGGCATCTATTCCAACAGAATCCACTAGAATTCAAGAAAGGCTCGGAAGAGAATAGAAGACATTTTCAAGACCTTGAAAACAGTGCTCAAGGCCTTGAAAGTAAAACTCAAAGCCGTTAAAAAGATGATCAGAAGGATTCAATTGACAAAGCCACTACTTCAAGACCAGAGAAGATCTATGGAGAACCTGAACCATGGTCTCCAAGAAAGAGATTCAAATATATCTCATCCCATCCAGCTGATAACATCATATCAGATCCAACCACTGGTACACAAACTAGATCACAGTTGAAGAACTTATTTGCTTTTAATGCTTTTATTTCTCTTGTAGAACCAAAAATTTTGAAAGAAGCTTTACAAGAAACAGACTGGATAATTGCTATGCAAAGTGAACTCAATGAGTTTCAAAGGAACAAGGTTTGGAACCTGGTTCCTGCACCTCCAAACCATTCTGTCATTGGTACCAGATGGGTATTCAGAAACAAGTTGGATGAAAGTGGCTATGTGATCAGAAACAATGCAAGGTTAGTTTCTCAAGGTTAAAATCAAGAAGAAAGTATTGATTATGAGGAAACTTTTGCTCCAGTTTCCAGGTTAGAAGCAATTAGAATTCTGCTTGCATTTGCATCTTACAAGAACATGAGACTGTTTCAAATGGATGTGAAGTGTGCTTTCTTGAATGGCTATTTGCAAGAAGAAGTTTATGTTGCACAACCACCTGGTTTTGAAAATGACAAGTTTCCAGATCATGTAAACAAACTTGACAAAGCTATTTATGGTTTGAAACAAGCTCCAAAGGGCTTGGTATGAAAGATTGTCAAAGTTTTTACTTGAAAATGATTTCAAAAGAGGTTTTAGTAACAAGACTCTTTTCATTAAGACTCATGAGAAATATTTACTTGTAGTTCAGATTTATGTTGATGAAATACTGTTTGGAACTACTAATGATCAACTATGCAGAGATTTCTCAAGTCTTATGAGCAGGGAATTTGAGATGAGCATGATGGGAGAGTTGAACTTCTTACTAGGACTTCAAATACATCAATTGAAGAAGGGCATCTTTCTGCATCAAATCAGGTACACAAGAGACTTACTAAGCAAATATAGCATGTCTCAATGTAAGGAAGCAAGGAATCCTATGAGCTCTACACTATCCTTAGATAAGGATGAATCTGGTAAGAGTGTTAATGTAAAAGAGTATAGAGGCATGATTGGATCGTTACTCTATATGACAGCAGCCAGGACATATATTATGTTTAGTGTGTGTATGTGTGCCAGATTTCAAGCTGATCCAAAAGAATCACACTTGACTGCTGTGAGGAGAATATTCAGATATCTCAATGGTACCAAAGACTTAGGGATTTGGTATCCAAGACATTCTAACTTATCTTTACATGGCTTTTCAGATGCTGACTTTGCAGGTTACAAGGTCGATAGGAAAAGTACTTCAGGAACTTGCCAATTCATTAGATCATCCTTGATTAGTTGGCATTCCAAGAAACAGAATTCAGTTGCTCTATCAACAGCTGAAGCTTAATATATAGCTGCAGGAGCATGTTGCTCACAAGTGTTGTGTATTGCTCAATAGCTAAGAGACCTTGTATTTGACTTCAGGGGCATACCTATTAAGTGTGACAACACTAGTGCAATTTCAATTACAAATAATCCAGTGCACAGGGCCGGCTCTAACTTACCGGTTGCCCTAAGCGAACCACACATCCGGGGCCCTTTATATACATAAAAGAACTGAAGTTAAAAAAATTAAAAGTCTATTCATACTCCAACTAAAAGTAGAAAATTCAAGGCATATCATCAAAAAAAATCATTTCATAACAAACTGGAAACTATTCTTGCAATTTCAATTATACCTATGACTACACTCTTGCAAGACCTTTCCAAACAAACTGGAAACTATTTTAAACTGATCACAACCAAAAATTAAAAGGCTAACATTTGTAAAGAAGACCAACAACCAGAGAGCTCTAAAGACGAGCGTGCACAACAGATCATTGCAATACCACCCAACCCATACAGCACCATCCACGTCGATCAAAATTCTAGAAAAATAGAGGCGACTAAGAAGAGAGAGCTGGAAACCTGCTGGTGTGTTGATAATCCTGTACATATACACTTGACAAGATATTAAGTAAAATGTTTCCTTCTCGATTTAACTGAAGCAAAAAGATGAATTATGTCATCGCATTCAAGTTCCTTCACCAGTTCTTTCTCTATAGAGAGAGTTGCCAACCCGATTAGCCTCTCTTGTGACATAGTCGATCTTAAATATGATTTGATCAATTTTAAATTTGAAAAACTTCTCTCAGCTGAGGCAACGGATACTGGAATGGTTAGAATTATTCTATAACATATGCAAGCGTTTGGGTAGCAATATGAATTTTTTATATGATTCAATATTTGCAATGGTGTATTTATTTCATTTGGTAAAAGTACTTTCAGCACTTGTAATTCAAAAAATAAATCACGACCATCTATATCAGATAATGAACCATGAATTAAATGACTTTCAAGCTCAATACAACGGCTCTCTAAGGTCTTTAGATCTAAAGATTTTAAAACATTAAGATCTATCAAAAAGCCAAAACTTTCCCGATACCTCTTAAACTGCTCAAATCTACTAGTGACTGAAGAAACAGCTTGATCCAATATATATATAAAAAAATCAGTTCTAAAAGATTCTTGAGGAGATGAAATAAAACCATCATCATTGCTCTCATCAAAATGTCTCTTTCTACGAATCACACGCTTCTCCAGAAAAGTAGGTTCGATCCCCATATCTTAAGCAATATCTCTAGAAGAATTTAAAGCCTTATCAAAACCAGTCTCCCAATACTTTTCCAAGAAGGTAATAAGGCTCTCTAACTCGTGTATAGCAACATCAATATGCATATCCTCAGAGTGTAAAGTTTTACTCACACCATTAACAACGGCTAGTATATCATACCAAATAGTTAATGAGAGTAAAAATTCAAAACTCTCAAGTTCACATTTTACTATACCTTTGGCCTCATTTTCTACTTTTGCATCTTTATCGCTATTTTCAATTAGATCAAGCAGTGCATCTCTTATTTCAAGAGTTTGAAGCCTAATGGGTTTGACACTTTCGATGCGACTTTCCCAACGTGTCTGTGATAATAATTTCACAGTGAGTCTTGGAACATTATCTTTTAAGATTTTCCATCTCTTAGTAAACGTAGAAAATAATGTATAAATCCTTTTGATAGCTCCAAAGAAATCTCTACCTCTAGCACAACAATTAGCCATATCACTAAGTACTAAATTAAGATTATGACTAGCACAAGGAGTGTAAAAAGCTCTCGGATTCAACTCTCTTAATCTATTTTGAACACCTTGGTGACATCCTTTCATATTAGAACCATTATCATACCCTTTTCCTCCTATATATGGACATCCAGTTCATTAGCATTTAAAACTTTAAGAAGTTCTTCAAGTATGCCTTTACCAGTAGTGTCATCTATTTTCAAGAACTCAAGAAAAAATTCTTCTGCCTTAATAGGGCAACTAGATGTATCACCACATCGCAAAATAAGAGACATTTGTTCGTCATGACTCACATCTGGGGTACAATCAAGTATGACAGAAAAGTATTTAGCTTTTTTTAATTTTTGTATAATTTTATTTTTAATTTCACGTGATATCAAGTGAACTAACTCATTTTGTGTATTGTGTCCAAGATAATGAATGTGTGTTTCACCATTTGTTATACGCCTTACTTGTTCTTGAATCACATGATCAAATTTCGCAATCATCTCAACCAAGCTCAGAAACTTTCCATTATTTTCTTCATGTTTGTTCCGCGGAAAGCAGTATTTCTCGTATCAATGTACTTTCTTGGATACTATGATCTAGTATTTTATTTTTAACCAATCTTAATTCTTAATCCTCCCAAGCAATAATATTAGTAATATGATCACTAGATGCCTCGTGAGTATTGAGTTTCGATCCTAAATTTCTCCAATCATTAACTCCCTCGTTGACAAGCTGGATTTGATAAGGCTTCGAGCTAAATAATTTACAACAAAAACAAAAGACTCTATCTACAGACTTAGAGTAAATTAGCCACCTCCTATCTTGTTTCTCACCATTGGGTAATGTCCTAACATAATAAGAAATAGAAAAATGCCGAGAATGACTATCTTTTGGAAACTCAATGCCATATACTCTTACAGAACCATTTTCAACTAATATATCTCTCATTTTTGTGTCAATATTTCTCCAGTTTGCAGGATCATATATGTCTATAGGTTTGGAAGCTTTGTTATCAGCAACATTCACATCTTCCTCTATCGAATTTTCAGCTTGCTTCTCTTCGTGATTTTCTACAGGGTCTTTGAGTCAATTATCTAATGATGTCTCTATGGTCTCTTTCTTTAAATTCTGATTTTGTTCCTCTACATACTCCTGATTTTCCTCGCATATAAAAGTTTCATATTGATCAATCGGAACTTCATTTTGTGAAATTTTCTTTTTTGTGGTAACGAAATTATCAAGAGATCCTCTCAAAGAATTAACTAACTGTTCATGCTTACGTTTCTTTTTCCTTTTCTCACGCCCACATTCTTGTTTTCTAGTAGACATGATAGGTCAGAAAAAACTAGATAAAACAAAATATATAAAATAAACGATGGAACCTGTTCAACGCTTAGACCGATCTATCGAAATAGTGATTAGTGAAACTGAATTCCAACCGTGGAGGAGAGAAGCCAAAGTAATCTGCAGGTAATCGCAATTGGAGTCTATGAACAGTTCTAGAAGATGCAGATCCCAACTTTAGCCGTCATCAACACCACAATGAACCTAATATTAGAATACAACCCAATTAAGTTAAATAGACATCAATATTGAGCTCACTGTATACCGAATCCCCAATTTGTACCATACCTCAAAATTGGTGAAGAATAGCGCAGAAATTTACAGAAGTGAAATCGCACCCTAAATTGAAAAGGACGAATTTAAGTTCATAATATATCAAAATTTAAAGAAAAACAGTCCCTAAATCCTCTTTACACAAAAATCCCAAATCCAAAATTACACATACCTGGACAATGACAAACTCAAATCGTCGATTGAAGTCCTGATTCATAAAGAATGAAGATTTCTGTGTGGATTTCCCAATACAAATCTTGGACTAATGGAGGAAGAATTGTTGATTGTCGAGCATAAATCGTGATTACAATCTCCAGGAACAGAATGGAGAGAGCAAGAAATATCGTATGAAAGTGAACTGGGAATCCTTGACATCTCAGAGGATGTATTTATCGCAAGAATCATCCCAACGTTCGAATGCAGATGCATTTAAGATGATTGATTCTGCTACGGAAGAGGAATCTGCAGTTGAGCTTTTTTAGGAGAATTTGATATAGAGAGAGAAAGAGAGAGGGGAAGAAGAGGAACAGATCGTGAATCACGATCTTTCTGGTACAACTGATGATTTATTTCTATAATTAATTGCTTTTGTTTTCCAAATTTTCTTAATTAAGTCCTAGATTTCTTTGACCAACAAATTAGGTGCGTACTAAAAGATTAGGATTAGTATAGTAAATATTACCTATTATCTATTTATATTAGTGAAATTACTAAAATACCCCTACTTTTTTGAAAAAATGGTGCCCTCTTCATTCTTGGTGCCCTAAGCAAAGAAATAAAGGGCTTACCTCTCAAGCCGGCCCTGCCAGTGCAACACTCAAGAACCAAGCACATTGATGTCAGACACCACTTCATCAGAGATCATGCTGAGAAAGGTGATATTGTTCTTGAATTTGTTGCTACTAACATGCAAATTGCAGATATCTTCACTAAACCATTAGCATATGAGGGATTCTCACCTCTAAGATTGGAATTGGGAATGCTAAACAAAAATGCATTGGTTTAGGGGGAGCATCAGGTAAGACATGTAAGCATTATGTGTTTCTAAAGGTTTGAACTGAGTTTCAAAGCCTTGAAAATCAGTTCAAAGCCTTGAATTTTACTTGTTGCAGTGTTACAGTATTTCAAGACCTTGAAAGCCTTTTCAAAGCCTTTAAAATGAGTCTGCTACACTGATAGTCAATAATCATGGATCGTTCTCTGTTGGGTGATATCTCTGTAGATATTTTCCTAATATAGGTCCTTACCTTTTCAAAAACTCTATTTAGCCAAAAATAGTATTAGTATATTCTATTTTCCAACGGCATAAAAGTTTTGAAATCTCTCTGATCATTGCAGATCTTTAAAGAATCAGAGAGATACTAGTTTCCTTTTGAAACTCAAATTCTTTTAGTATCTATCTTCTTCTCTTCTCCTTCATTCCGTATCATTCCATCTCTCTCTATTCTTCTCCCAAACCCTAATGAGCACGAGGAGAGCCTCAGATAGAATCAAGATGGCTGGAGGTTCGAAACTTGTCTCAGAGAAGAAAAGAAAAGCAGCAATAGAAGAGGTTGAAGAAGTCAATGGAGACTCTAGCTCCAGAACTCCCAGTGCAGAGGCAGTCCAAGATCCTCCTCTACCAAAGAAGAAGGTCAAGAAGGCACTTGACTGTTTGAAAACTTTACTCAGACTTGACTGAAGAAAAACTAGGTGCAAAGAAGTTTTCTAAGCCCAAGACCTTGACTCACACTTCAAGTCAGACTTCTCATCCTAAAGACAATCAGAGACTTGATGGTTTGGAGCTAGACATGGAGGATGTCAAAGCAACTGTGTTTGGACTAGAGAGTGATTTGGGGCAAGTCAAGTACATGGTGGAAAGCATCTTCAGAAGCATGAATTTGATTGATGTTCTTGAGGATCCTGAAGGAACAAAGAAAGGAGATTCTGACAAGTATTTGCCTAGTGAGCATTCAGACCAGGAAGAAGCTACTCGAGTTTCAGACAAGGGAAATCAGGTAGCAGAACAAGCAGAAGATGAAGCCAATAGCCCTGAATCAGATGAACTGCTGATCACCTTGAAGAAGAAAAAGAAATCTCCAAAGGCTGCTGAAAAGGACAAGACTGAAGAAGAAACTATTGCAGGAGGGACTGCAGAGGAACAGGAAGAGCATGACAAGACTGATAAAAAAGACAATGAGAAAGAGGAAGCAGATCAGGATGAAGATGAAGATACTACCCCTTAATCTGGCCTAGTCTTTCTTCCCCATTCTCTCTTCTTCAAAGTTTTTCTTTTAAGTTTTCAAAATTTTCCAGACACTTGATGAAAGTCAAAAAGGGGGAGAAAATTCTAGGCTTTTAGTTTTTAGGCTCTTAGGTTTATTTGGTTTTATTTACTGAACTGTTTAAGTTTCTGTTGGTATGATGAATAAGTTGGATCCTTTTGGAAATACTATGTTTTAAAATTGTGGACTAACCAGTTTATTTTGCAGAGATTAAGGATCAAACAGAATTTGGTTTTGTCTTTCATCAAGGGGGAGATTGAAAGATCAAGTTGTGCAAGACTTGAAATAGCTTCGCTATTTCAAGGCCTTGAACCAGCTTTCAAAGCCTTGAATCATTCTCAAAGGCTTGAAAATATTCAAGGCCTTGAAACTGAATTCAAAGCCTTGAAACTGCTTGAACCTGAATGCACATTCTCCGGGGGATTTTTCTGCAAACTCTTGGAATTGATTTACTCTCTCTATTTCATATGTTTGATTCTATGATATTAGATTTTCAAAGAAAAATTGTTAGAAAATGTTTTTAATCTTAATATATTATCTGTTTGACCATAACAATGCAGGAAATTTTGTTTCTAATTTTTGCTGGATTATTTCCTAAATTGAATTGCTGCAGATTTGGAAATAATTGGACACTTTGATCCTGTTATCAATCAGACGTATATGACAGCTTCTCATGGTGTTTAAATGAAAGATTGCAACAAGATCTCTGAAGATTGTAATCATCCAACCGCTGGAGAAGATTTCAAAGTAGTTAAACTCCGTTGCCTACAAAATAGGAAGGTTGTTGCTGCAAATCTGGGGAGATTTGCAGAGCTGTATGAAGTATAAATAGAGCTCAAATTCGAAGAAACAAAAGACAACACTCAACGGGCAAAAACAGAGAAAGAATTCAGGATTGAAAAGCATCAAAGAAGTTCATCATTATTCCAATCCATTCACAGAAGTTCACTGCATTTTCACTACAGTTTTCTACTCTTAAGTGTTCTTCTGTATAGAGCTATATTGGTAGATCATTTCTGTATTATTTCTACATCTATTCTCAACGATTGTTCAAAGTGAACAATAGAGAATTCTTAGTTAATCAGTTAGCTAGAGCAGGTACTAGACAGGTTAGGGAAAACCATAAGATGTAACAGAGTAAGGGAACTCTCTATGCTTGAGTTTTGGGGCTGAGCTTTTGATTAATAAGAATTGAGTTGAAAATCCTTCAGGGATCTAATCCCTGAGGTAGAGACGTAGGTCGAAGTGGACTGAACTCTATAAATCACTTGTCTTCTGTATTTTCAGTTCATTTACTTTCGTAGCTTTTGCAGCACACAAAAACTGTTTATTTTTCAAGGGTTTGAACTTGTTTTCAAGGCCTTGAAAAAGGCATACTTGCTTTCTACTTTCTGCATCTACTTCAAAGGCTTTAACTAGCTTTCAAGGCCTTGAACTTCATTGTTTGCGCAAGTTTTCATCTTCCTAGCAAGTTTTTCAAAAAGTTGGCATACTCTATTCAACCCCCCCCCCCCTTCTAAAGTATCTTAGCTGCTTATGAATATGCATACTCACACTTTCAAGATATATTCAAACAAAAGCTAAGCAATCAATATCTCAGCAGATATATAGTCACATATACACCGTAACTACATTAGACGTGGAGATATATTTACCCTACCTCAACTCTGATGATGCTAAGAGACTATCGAGAACGTCTGAATAGTATCTCTGAGAGTCTCCTCGACTCAACCCTCTAACACACTTATAAAAAATTGAATCAGATCTGCAATGAGAAATAACTAATGCACTCGGCCCTATTTATAGAAGTAATCGACTAATCAGGCCGCGACGAGTCATAGGGACACGCGGCAGGCATGCAGGGGTTAGAGGCCTGATTCGCGACACATGTCGCTTGGGTGTCATGCATGCAAAGCAGGAAGCTATCGCGGTGACACACATTGGGATGACGTGTTCGAAGCATCTGACCTGTAGTAGGACACATGTCGCGCATGTGACGAAAGCTGTCACACAACGACAAGCAACAGGGGCATGTGTCAAGCATCTGGGACACATGCTAAGGTAGTGACACATGTAACCCTAGGTGTCATTCACAAATTTAACAGACATACAAGCTAACAAACTGCTCGTTGTTATTTACTAATCATGATTAACTATGCTAATTAACACTTACACGTGCTAATATTTGTATTCTTAATTTAGCGATTAAAGAAGATATTAAGACTTTTGGTGTATTTCTAGACGAGCTTAACTATTAATTTTTTGCAAATATGAGTTCATCTACCATCTTATTTAATATAAATCTTTAAAGCAATGTAAGCTTGAGAAACACAACCATTACATTTTCTACACAATGCAACAACTAGACTGCATAAAATAGCAATTAAGCATGCTAACAGGTTATGTTAAAGTCACGTATTCAAACTAAATACAGTAGTTTCCTATTTTAAATTTTTTAAAATATTACATAGGGGTCTTAGGACAACAGTTACAAGGAGTTATATAACCGCATGTGACGGTTATATAACTGCCTCGCACGTGTACGATCGACCGCATATATTGGCGTGTGATTCGCAAGTCTCATATAATTGACAAGGATCGCACGTGAGTGTAATCGTTACTTCCGTGCGAAGATCATTACTCTAGCCTCCAATTCACTTAGACCCCTTAACTCCCGTTGTTTTACATGCGAGGGTGACCCTGTCTCACTGTACCCATATGGATAAACGTGAATATAAAGATAAGTATGTTGCGATAGTGGATTACAATAAAGCTTCATCATTGACTGTCACTTGGAAAATGATCGATATACATAAGATGCACTATCTACATTAGCCCCCTTTTGTGCGTATGCCAGGCGTGTTGTGGAATATCTGTGCAAAACTGACCATGCGTGCTCCTCACGCACAGATTCGAACAATTCAAATTCGTCTCAGAAACCCTAGCCCCCAAAAATCGCCATCATTGCTTAGGTATCTGTAGAGTCGTGCAGTAGGCTTTGATGGGTTTCATAGCGTGACGTGGATAAAGCCCACATTCACACGTTCTTGACGGTTACCGAGGTACAAGCTAGATGAAAGGTCGTCACTTCAAAGCTCTTCTCATAAGTATCAACCATCGTCTGCATTGTACCACGTTTTTCCTGTTGAAGTCAATGTGCAGAGACGAAGAACTCAAATTGTAGAGCTCATAATTCAATCATCTTTTCAATGTTCTCAATCAAGCTTTCAAAGTTTACAAAGCAAATCAAGGTTAGTAGATTCCATCAATTAATAACACAAATCTCATAATAAAGCATGAAAAAATCTTTATCCCTCTTCTAATATGGGTTTGTTTGAATGCTCTTCAAAGACTGTTAAAATATTTTTCTTCTTTTGCAACATAAACATATTCTGATTTTGCATGTACTCTCAATAAAATAGATATGGCTCCATCAAAGAAATCAGGAGAACCTGAAGATTTATCATATTTGCCTAAAGAGTTATGGCGTAAATCCCCTTACTTTAACGGAGAAGATTATTATATTGTCACTGTCAAAGGAACAACCATCCGAATGTCTCCAGAAAAAGAGCCTTTGTTGTTGATGAATCAACATGTAAGGGATGATTGGCATCTTGTTAGTATAAAGGAGGTTCACATAATTTGTCTTGAGGCCAGATTATATCCCTACACCGAAATTAATCATCAAACTTTCATGGAAAACTTAGTTTGTATGCAAGAGTGGACTGGGCACATTTTACAACATCACGAAGCTACATTAAACCAAGCAGGTATATATGATGCTCAGTGTGCGACTAAAGGATTAAACCTCAAACTAGATGGTGACATACTGATGAATCTGTTCTCTAGGTACTCGAAGAAAACCCATACATTTCACTTTGCAACATTCGAAACAGCACCTACTGTCGAAGATGTGGAAATCCTGTTTGAACTTCCTTCGATGGGACCTATATATCCGTTATCTCCTGTAAAGAGCTTTGAAGAAATTGTACTTTTCGAGCAGATGATAGAGTGCATATCAAAATTTAAAAAGACGGCATCAAGATGGGTCTCAACTACTTCTACAGAGAAGCATTTTGTTTCTCAAATTGGTGCAAAGAATGTGTGGTCAAGGTGGATTAATTATTTCATCCGTGACTTCGCAAAGCAGAATGTTGCTTCAAAATTAAAGAAGGACGATCCGAAAGCAGAGACTCTTTAGAAGTTAGGGGTTACGCATATACTTTGTGCAGTCTTATTTGTGTTTGGATATCAAGGTACTTCATAGATGGACACCCTTGTGATGGAGTTTTCATCCATGTACTCGCACTCGCAGTTCGTTTGTCTCTTGGCCAAGAGATAATTTTGGGACCTTTGGTGTTAGGCCCTTCATATCATCGACTGGATCTAGCCATGACTCATGCTGAGAAATCAAATGGTCGAGTTGATGTCCTATGATATGTCAATGTCGCATTTCTGACAATGTGGGTATTTGAAAGGTGGCCTAAGTACGCACACATTCGAAAGAGAGTGAAATTATTCAGTGCACCGGAGGCTTCAAAAACTCTTCTTTTCCCTTGAGCATGGCGATGGTACAAGACGAGAGGAGTTCAATGCACATGGTCTTTGATCTGCGATGACAAGAATTATTTTGAGTTCAGGCCCTATGTCAAAAACCTTGTTGATATAGTCGCGCATACAGAGATGTATCCAGCTTCTGACAAAGTTCTCACTATAGAACATATCACCAAAGGATCAAGATGTTTTTCCATATTCATGAACTGGTGTGCGAGAGGTTCATTGCCTGCTTTGTCAGAGTACGCTAATGAGTGTGTAAGTTATGAGATCGTAACAGTCGATTATGATCCCATTTGAGTAAGTCCTCAATTTGGATTCGATGCTGTAGCGCCTCCCTCTTGGCCTTATTATATAGTGCGAGATTGCTATAAGAGATTGCTTTATGGAAATTTTAATTCTTTGTTGTTTGCAATGCTCCCTTTCACTCAAACCTCTGGAGAAAGACAAGGAGACACAACCCCGAATTGGTGTATTTTTTGGAATGAGCAGATCCATAAACTTGCAAAGAGTCTTCAAATTCGACCAAGAAAAGATCATGCTATTCGTAAAGGCGTTTATTCTTTCCGATCATATCGTTGTAGGACATCGCATGAGTATGACTATTACTTTTTTTTGGACAAAGAAAAGCATCTATGCGCTGATTTGATATTACAAGAGAAAAATGCTGCAGTGAGAAAAATTCTTTTAAAGAAATAAAACCATACCCTGAAAAGTTCTACAAGGTATCTTCGATACAGTTTTCACTATAAACAATATGAACTCTCGCGTATTAATTATAGTATGTGTTGCAGTGTCATTACAAGAGGTTTGCATCTGGTGATCGTGGCACAGGAATCATATATGATCTTCGATCAATGCAGAGAGAGAAGATAATTATATCATTAATGATCAATGATCTTCGTATTAATTATATTCTTGCGTATTAATTATATTATGTGTTGTAGTGTTTATTCTATCAATTTTCGATTCTGACAAAAATCTAAAAAGACAAAAGCATCTGATGAGGCTCCAGTAGTTTAGACAGACGAAGGAGTTACCAGGCAAGTGAAACGCCCAAGGATTAATCTAGCTATCAAGAAATCAGCTTCACAATCAACCATGCCAAGAACCAGAAGTAAAGCTAATTTTCCAACAAAGAAGAATATGGCGAATGCTCGACAACATAGCATCACAGATTTTGTAGAGTATAATGAAGAAGCGACTGTTGCAGTTCAAGAAGGTAATAACATCATTACTCATAATTTATTATGGTTAAGATTTTTGAAATGTATCATAATATATATCTACTACAGATAGTGAAGAAACATTGGAACATCTCCAAGGTCAAATATCGAAGATATGGATCCAATGAAAATAGAGAATGAGAGAGAAAGAGCGATAGAAGATACCATTGAGGAGTCTAGAACAATGGCGAAACAAGTTACTGAACGGGATAGGTTGTTGGAGGAATGACTAATCGAACAAGCAAAGAGAAACAGTCTTGAAGATCAAGCACGTTCGGAGTCAATTGTTGAAGAGATGCATCACGCCCAATCAGATTTTCAAGAAATTTTTGGCGACGAGGATGAAGAAGGTGTTATATTCGAATTTTCCTTAACATATCATGAACTTATATTTCGAGCACTAAACCACGGAGTGTCTAAACGTGATATTCGTCAATGGTCAGTGGATCAATGCGGAGAATCATCAGCTAAGCAAAACAATTCAGGATCAGAAATGTCGAAATTGCTATATGTAAATCATCATAATGACACTTCGCATATAATCAGGTCATGCACCTTTTAAAGGATTTGATGATAATCTTCAGCATACTGCTCATGTTGACATCCCATATGAATGTGGATATGCAATCCCATATGAATGTGGAGGTGCTTTTTCAAGTTCATATCTTATAGTATTAGAATATGAATCATCAAGCTTATAACTAAACATAATTTGAATGGTAGGAAAGTTTAAGAGCAAATGATTGATATTGAAATGTGCAATCAGATAATTCCTTGTATAACAGATATATTGAGTTTTAATCTGATCATTTCCTGAAAATTCTTATTCATGTCAAGCTTTACGATTTATTGCAACTTGAACATATGTCGTAGATCCTTTGGCTGCATCAGCTAATCCAGTTCAAAGTGCTATTGTACGCACTTCCGAAGTCATTACAGAGATTCCTTCTGGAGATGTAATGATGTCTGAGCAAACAACTCAGACAAAGGAAGTGAAAGTACATGCAGAGCAACCCCCAATCGATGTTGAACGAATTGAGCTCATTTCTAAGCAAGAAAGAGAACAAATTCCTGAAATTTAAGAACAAGTCGCAGATTATAGAGGTTTGGATAATATCGAGGAAGAGAGATAATCGACTGAAGGAGATCTACTGCCTTCGAGGGATATGACCAACTTGGCTTCTGAGGCAGAGGCTACTCATTCAACCTCAGCAGAGACAACTAATACATATCGAATAAATGTGAATTTTATTGAGCAACCTCAAAGCGCTTCTTCAAGTGTTAACCCACCGGTGGTAATATTTGAAGCTCAAGAAAGAATAGCTATCTATGTGATGAATCCAAGTAATGCTTCTGCATTGATGAATGTGACCTCTTCTGAAGGTATTAGCGCGAGATCTGCAAGTGATGGTTTATCTATTCCTGGATTTTCTAGCAAAGACTAACATGATGAAATTCGCACTTCAAGTGGGATTTTGTATACATCATTACTGTCCAATCCATGGAGCGTATGGGGTTCGTAAGCTGCTGCGACAATCGTGACTGAAGAGGTTATTGTTATCCCTAAATATTATTTCGAGAAACTGGCTCAGCAAGCGGTTTTCGTAAACAGCCAGACAACATCTCAAGAAGCTAGATGAAATAGCCAAACAATGCCCTTATAGATACCTTCACTTCAACAGATTATTAAAGGAGCAGGTATTATAACAAATACATGATATTAGTGATTCGTTTTTGCATGTGTTTTGCATCGATTTTGACAAAATTTATATACAGGTATAAAGCATTCTTCGTTAGTCTTTCTTATGAAGATGCGACTGTCATATCCCAAAACATTCGTGAAAGCAATGGAGTTGCTGCCAAAAGAGAGAGCAACTTTTCTAAATGAGTTAGCAAATATCTTGGATCACATTTCTGAGACTACTCCATTAACTATTTCAATTGAAAAAGCAATACATTTTATGGAGTCTGTGAGGCACATGCAAACTATTTCTCAAGGCAAGCTCGATCTTTATTTCCTAATTCGAAGATGCCTAAAACAACTCTGTTTACTTTAAGTTTGGATATCAAGATATCAACATGAGGTATATGATAACTCCACAATAGGAGTTATATTCGTATAGGATTCGTGTACTTCGAGTGATTTACTAGAGAAATTTGCCAATTCTTAGACGTTTTGAGCATACTTGGGTATTTCGACTTCATTGTGTAATCCGGACGTTTTCAGCATGTTTTATGCTTTATTTGTCGCATTTGATCTTCCATTATTTGTTCGTTTTGTGGATTTCAGGAACCGGAAGCATAGAGTGCGGATTTTGGAGCGGAAGCGAACTTCGAAAGAAACTCAAGGAATGCATGAGCGAATGGATGAAGAAGATGAGAACCTAAGAGGAGAAAAAGACTTAGCCAAAATTTCAAGAAGAATGAAAAGAAACAAGAGAAAAATACTTAGCCAAAATTTCAAGAAGAACGAAAAGAAGCAACTCACTGGAAGTAGAGGATCACAAATTATGATCACAAGATCAAGTGCAATACCACATTTAGGATCAACGTGACTCTACAACTACAAAAGGGGATCCTATGATCAGAAATTGTGATGACAAGATCAACAATTATATCTGACGTGAGTTCAATGGGGGTGAAAGTGTTATTATGCAAAACTAAAAGAGAGGAACGTGCGTTTCATTAAAACACGCCCTAGGGCTATCTCTTGGCAATTCACGACTGTTTTGGAGCAAGGAGCAGCTAGAGAGCAAGATTGAAGACGAAGATCATCAAAACACTTGAATATTTATTCGTTCGATTTCTCATATCTTCCCCTCTTAGTATGATTATGGATATTTTGAGTTTGATAAACTATTTCATGTCTAGCTAAACTCTCTAAGCTAGGCAATTGATAGAGAACTAGGGTTTTGATTAGTATTTTTCCAGATTGATGACTAGATTCATGCTTTATGCCTAATTCTAGTTGATGTTTCTAGTTATCTTACATATTCTTGTGCTTATTCTCTAGTATAATTGGCTTTATCACCCATTGGTGTGATATTTGTTGAGGAAGTTGCAAGAAAGTGAACTATCTGAAACGTGTTGAAGAATATTGTAGGTAATCTTGTAGTTCTCTGAGACCGAGAGGAGAAGAGAGCTTGATTAATCGTGTGAGGGTTGTTTCGGTTGGTATGGGTAGGACTTAGTGAAAACGGTGGACCGACAAGACCCGGTGAGCGAGCCTAACGAGCCAACTCGAACGTGACGGTTGACGGAGGTGGACCGAAAGGACCCAAAGTCAGTTGAAGCGCAAATTCACATGAGATCGATAAAAGAGTGTGATGAGTGTAACGCGGTGTAACTAAACATCACTAGAGTGTTTTAAGCGTAATCCATAAATTGCTACCCAGGAACCATTGATTGCCTAGTTCTTCTCCATAATCGTATTCCATTACAATCATTCTTTTAAATTGAAAAATCATACAAAAACAGTTAGCTTAGTTGTTATTAAATTTTAAGTCGCTTGTTTGTGGGAGATGAACATTCTAAATCAAACCACTTCTTACCGATTAATTAGGTATATTTTAATTGATTATTAATTAGCTAATAGTCGTCAATTTCCCTTGGGTTCGATACTCGGAGTCGTCAAATACTCCACTTATTACTTGACCGTGCGCTTGCGTTTAAACACATGAGTAAATAGCGTAATGTTTTTGGCGCCGTTGCCGGGGAATTAAACGGTTTATTAGTTTAGTTAACAATTAATTTACGATACTTATTTTATTTTTGTTTTATCTTCTTACCTCGCGGGTGTGCTAGTATTGTTTTCTCAGGTAGCGATGGCAGAAGGCCATGGTCTGATTAGCCTCACGATAGAGAAGCTGCAAGCTATGGTAGCTGCAGCCATAGAGAAAGCCATGGAGGAAACATCTAGACCGCACTCGACCTCAATGCCTTATAACCGTTCAGGAAAAGAAATAGTCCAGGCATTTGAGGTGAATCTTAAAGGAAGGGAGCCAGCAATCGTGGTGCCACCAATTCAGGAAGAAAGCTTCTGCCTCAAGCGTGGCACAATTCAATTTTCTCAGGAACAGTGCACCTGTTCTTGTACATATGAGGAAGACCAACATGAATTCATTGGGAGATTTCAGAGCCATTGTGGGCTAATCCGTTACAGTGGGGTCACTTCTGAATCAATAAAACTGATGCTCTTCCCTCATTGTCTCAGAGGAGCTGCTATGGATTGGTTATATTCTTTTCCATCCAGATCGATCAATACATGGGAAGAGTGTTCCTTCCAGTTCATGGGTAAAGTTTTTCCAATCTCATGCATGATTCAGCTACTAAATGAGATATGGTCATTCAGGCAAAAGCAGCGTGAATCTATGGTCAAAGCATGGGAGCGTCTCAACTGCTTGCTACGTAAATTTCCCAACCATGGCATTTCCAAAGCCCATATCATCTAGATCTTCTATGATGCACTTGGAGCGCTTGAAAAAGACAAGATCGATAGAGAAGATGGGGGAAATTTTTTGTTCAAATGCAACTTGGAGGGAGCATATGAGCTGATGAGACGGGTGGTTGAAAAGAGGTGAGTTGGGATTATGAGTACCAGCAACAAGAAACGATGAAGCATAGCTCAGTGGCATATAGCACGGTACAGGTGAATGCAGTGGAGGCGGTGCATGAGGCGAATGTTTCAAAGATGCATCACCAGCAGCCAATACCACCTTCAGAGTTGAACGAGATGACATGTATAATAAAGACAATGTCTCAGCACATGATGGACATGTCCACACACGTTATCTATGTTGCGGTTGCACTACAGGTGGCTCAAGCAGAAATCAAGGATCTTAAGGAACAACTTGAATGAAGAGCACTGGGAAACATTGTTGACACATCTGAGGGACATTCTCTATCCATCACTACTCGTAGTGGTATTGCACTTAAGGACCCTCCATACCCGATTCATGCCAGAGCAGAAGCATCAAAATCAAAGGAGCATGAGGTCTTCGATTCTGTGAAGATGACTCCCCCAGACGAGGAGGAGCATATTGAGGTACCAATTTCATCTTCTCCTTCTTCTTCAGAACTTCCATACCCATTACGTACTAGGAAGAAGAATGATGATTTCGAAGAATACAGACACTTTTCTAATGTCTTCTCTAAATTGCATATCAATATCCCATTGATTGAGGCACTTCAAAAGATGCCTAAGTATGCTCGATTTAATAAGGATGTGGTCCTTGGAAAGAGATCAGTGGATGAGTTCCAGAGAGTTAACCTAAATGAACAGGTTAGTTCATATGTTTTGCATGGGTTGCCTAAGAAGAAGAAGGATCCAGGTAGTTTTGTCATTGAAGCTACATTGGGTGACGCCTTCACTGGAAGAGCTCTCTGTGATCTGGGAGTGAGCATGAATTTGATGCCGTTGTCGATATTCAAAAATTTAAGTGTGGGGGAGCCTCCGAAAACCTGGATCACTCTCCAATTTGCAGATAAATCATCCAAGAGAGCATGTGGGATGATAAATGATGTGCTTGTGAGAGTTTGGAGCCTGATAATTCCAGCTGACTTCGTCATACTAGACATGCCAGCGAGTGATGTGCCTATCATTCTGGGCAGACCATTCTTGGCAACTGGTCATACTCTTATTAACGTAGAGAATGGAGAACTGATTATGAGGATACATGATGACATAGAGACTTTTCGAGTCTTCAAACCATCACCCCAGTGTTCATGGGATTATCGTCCAGGGGAGCCATTTTTTGTACAAGTGAAGCGCCAAATCCCTGAGTCGTCGCAAGGGGATCCACCTGACTACTTGGAAAGAAATAATCCATCAGTGGTGCACGTACATGAAGCAGTGCTTCAAATCCAATACAAGAAAGCTAAGCTGGAAGCGGCATAAAGTGACAGACCACCCTCGTGAGATGGCAGAGGTAACTGGGTCGGGCCGTCGACCGTAAATACAAGCACTTGTTGGGTGGCAACCCAACAGATTTTCATGCTTTAGTGTAGAGAGTGTTTTTTTAAATAATGTCGTGTGCGTTTCTAATAGCGTTTTGTTATCTGAGGGGTGAGAGAGTGAGAATCTGAAATTTGAATTGAGTGGCAGGAATATAGGTTAGAGACACGGTCTGGCCTCCCCTTCTAGATGCGTGCAAAGAGGAAACGTAGAAAAACCGAGACAGCAATGTAATGATCACGAAATTTGAAGGCATGTACACTGAAGTTTATTCGGAAAGTTTGGAGAAACTTGTGCAAAATCATAACGTGCGCGAAACAAGCTTTCTGACGGTATATTACATGCACGCATCGGAGTCCGTGGGTGTAAATTAAAAGAGAAAGACGAAGAAGACGAAAGTAAAAAGGGGGCTGGGTTGATACTTAGAAAAATTGATGAGGCTATTTTTCATGCCACCCACTGTAATAGCAAGATCAAAAAAGGTGATCATGTGATCACAATTTTAATTGCATGATCATCTTTCTTCCCCAACGCAAGGCTTCATTAAACATGGGCAAATGCGACTCTTCGCATCCCAAAAAGAAAAAAAAGGAAGAAACACGCTGCATCAAGCAGCGACGGAGGAGTTTCGCTCGCCAAAACCACAGAGAGCTCTCAGAACGCAGCAGCGAGCCTCACGAACACTATTCATTGGAAAATCACCGGAATTCAACGGGAATAGGTGGGTTCTAGTCGCCTAATCAGCGCCGACACCATAAGGGGGCCTGGTTTTTTGAAGAAGATGCCCGACGCAGTACCCTCCTAGAACACAGGGCGCCTCCAAGAGCTCTACCAATCGGAAAATTGCCGATAATCGACAACGATTGGTGGTTTCTGCTCGGCTCAGCAGCGTCGACAACCTCCGGTGGGGCGTTTGTGAAGATTTAGTGAGGTTAGTATGGGGGAAGCACTGTAAAAGCTAGGGTTTTGGTCAAGACAAATTTGTCATTCGTTCACAACCGGTGGGAATTAGAGAAAACCATTTGCGGGGTGGTAACGGGGACAACAAGGAGAAGCCATTGAGCTAAAAATCTCACATCGCGGAAGTTAGCGTAAAATTAGTCAACCGTACCGTTCTTGACTGATTTTTTCGATCCAGGACCATTAGAATGGAACTTCAGGGCTTCAGTTATCGCTAAACTCTCTCTTTTAATTGATTTTAGGCACTTGCATAGGATTTGTTGGATTGATTTTTGAGTTCGTCATAAATTTGCACTTAATTGGTCAGTTTTGTCTACACAACTTGTCACGTGCATGTAGCGAATATAATCGCTAAATTTGAATTGCTACTTTCTTGTGCAATGAAATCATTTAGGAGTAAGAAGATGACAATGGTCCTGAGTAGATGCATCGCACCTTGCGTTAGAATTGCTGAGTCCTCTTGATTGATCTCCAAATTTGTTGAGGACAACGACGCATTCTAGTGTGGGGGGATTTTTAGTCTTGACTAGCCAATCCGTGTTAGCATTAACCTATCACATATAGATTGTTAGTTCGTATTGTGTCGTATATTGTCTTATTCGTGGTCTGTGTCGTGTTTAGTTATAGTGTCGTATAGTGATGTATTAGTAGCATATATATGTGTTAGTTGTTTTATTTTGCATGTTACTTAATTGAGTCCACCTAACCGAAATGAGTCAGTTTCGAGTCTACTTTCGCGTTGGGCCTTCATATAAATTAAGGAATTAGTGGAAAATAAAAAATAAATAAAAAATGAAAAATCCATAAAATTAAAAAATTAAAAGTTTAAGAAAGGGCAAAGGAAAATAATTTGAACGTGAAGAGAGCTCAGTGATGAATGTGCGTAAGTTATTATGTAGAACTGCGCGTAGGTGTGTGAAAACCGAAAAAGCTAACAAGAAATTGAGAACCCCTTAGAATGCATAGAGAGATTTCGTAACTCGGGTGACGAAGCCATTATGAACTTAGCTGAAAATTTTGAATCGGAAAATGTGTGTTTTTTTAGACATTCGAGTAGTTAGCCGATAGTGCATGACCACCGTCTTAGGTAGTCGACAACCCCTCCTCGTAGTGGCAACCAAACAGTCGTGCGATTGAGTTTATGGGGGCCTCACGTCCCGTCTCACAGCCTAGGTCCACTAAGTAAGCCGCGTTGATTCTTTTACCCCTTTATTCGTCACTTTTACGCCTAGGAGCCATTCATTGTGACTTCAATCACTTGATTAGTTTAGCCTTTTCCTATGAGTCGTGACGGAGGGAGCGAGTGAGGGAGGTTTGATGAGGGAGTGTACTTCATTACATATCTTGTGAATTTCATATTCTATCGTTATACGAGGGGATATGAGGGTGAGTGTGAGCTGGCTAGCGCACTTCGGTGTGGCGGTGAGTCGTGTCCATACATCACGATCACGAGGAGGCGAAGCCATGTGCGTGAAATTCTTTCCGCACTACTGGCGTGGGTTGATTGATTTATGTTGGAGGGCGTGCCACGAATTTGCTTTCATCTTTCGGTGTTGCGCAGGATAGGATGGGTAGTGGCACACATTCATATTACATATTCGAATATTGTGAGAGAGATTGGGCTTCATTTAGTGTGGGGGATTGGTGATTACTTCACAATGTTCAGCATCTACTTCAGTTACCATCCCAACAAGATTTTACGAGATTCTAGACTACTCGGATTTACGTCTTTAGTGATATTTTGTATTTTATTGTATTTTGTTTATGTATATGAAAAAAAAAGAAAAAACAAATTTATAGAAAAAAACAAAAAAAATAGAAAGAGAAAAAAAGAAAAGAAGGAGAGATGTGCTTGTTTTTGTTTTAGTTTGGTTCCTTTAGTTGAGTAGTTTCACCGAATAAAAATCCGAGTAGTAGCTTTGATCACTTGTGCTTCTTCACAATTGTGGCCGCGAGAACGGCGTTACACGATTGGTGAGGGAATCGATGGCCGGAGTAGTGAGATTTAGGCTTGGTACTCATTCATCGTGGTGAGGGAGTGTGAGAATGGGGTTATTGATGAGATTTGTAACGACAAGTAGGACCGCGCTTCTAAAAAGCCTAACCTACCGTCCTTGATTCTTAAACTGAATAAACCTGTTGATATTAAAAGCTAGGATGGTGCACTAGGCTAGGCTAGGATTTCTCTACCTTTTTTGGCGCTCACGAGAGGTTAGTCACTTGTAGAGAGAGACGTAAAACTCTCTATGATTTCTAGGGGGATTTCAAGTTGAGAAACATAAGTCTCACTCAGTTTGCGCAAATTTACGTTACGTTTTTTGCAATTTGAGAGTACTGAGAGCTTGATTACACGCCCGTTCGAATGATTTGAGATTTCCTGATCTCACCCAAAAAGATAAAAATTTGATGTTTATGTATATATGGGTTTATGTAGGAATGAGTCATAATATTGCATTGCATCATCTTGTTGCATTGTTGAGTCGTATCTTGTTATTCAGTCGGCTAGTAAAGATATGTATGCAACGGTGAATTGAATGAAGTATGCATTTGGCTAGACTCGTATCATGTTGGTGGTGGAGGAAGATGTTAGAATGTGGTTGGATTTTGATTTGTTGTTCGGGACGCGCAATTGGTGAGTATGGGGGTATTTCATAACTCCACATTAGGAGTTATATTCGTATAGGATTCACCATCGATTTGCGTGTACTTCGAGTGATTTACGTTAGAAATTGACCAATTCATAGACGTCTGGAGTATACTTGAGTATTTGGACTTCATTGTGTAATACGGGCATTTTCTGCATGTTTTATGCTTTATTTGTCGCATTTGATCTTCCAGTATTTGTTCGTGTTGTAAATTTTAGAACCAGAATCTTAGAGTGCGGATTTTGGAGCGGAATCGAACTTCGGAATGAAAGAAACTCAAAAAATGCATGAGAGAATGGATGAAGAAGAGAATAAGCTAAGAGGAGAAAAATACTTAGCCAAAATTTCAAGAAGAATGAAAAGAAACAACTCACTCGAAGTAGAGTATCACAAATTGTGATCACAATATCAAGTGCAATACCACATTTTGGATCAACGTGACTCTACAACTAAAAAAGGTGATCCTAATATCACAAACTGTGATCACAAGATCAAAAATTAGATGTGACGTGAGTTCAAGGGTGGTTAAAGTGTTATTTTTCAA
The DNA here is from genome assembly GCA_023055425.1 of Linanthus parryae. Classification (NCBI taxonomy): domain Eukaryota; kingdom Viridiplantae; phylum Streptophyta; class Magnoliopsida; order Ericales; family Polemoniaceae; genus Linanthus; species Linanthus parryae. Next base: position 75,016,502 of record JALGPY010000006.1, on the reverse strand, counting down.
AACTAAAAAGAGATGAACGTGGGTTTCATTAAAACACGCCCTAGGGCTACCTCTTGGCCATTCTCGACCATTTTGGAGCAAGGAGCAGCTATGGAGCAAGATTTAAAACGAAGATCATCAAAACACCTGAAGATTTATTCGTTTGTTTCATCTCTTCCCCTCTTAGTATGATTATGGAGATTTTGAGTTTGATAAACTATTTCATGTCTAGCTAAACTCTCTAAGCTAGGAAATTGATGGAGAACTAGGGTTTTGATTAGTATTTTTTCGGATTGATGACTTGATTCATGCTTTATGCCGAATTCTAGTTGATGTTTCTAGTTATCTTACATATTCTTGTGCTTATTCTCTAGTATACTTGGCTTGATCACCCATTGGTGTGCTATTTGTTGAGGAAGTTGCACGAAAGTGAACTATCCGAAACGTGTTGAAGAGTATTGTAGGTAATCTTGTAGTTCTCTAATACCGAGAGGAGAAGAGAGCTTGATTAATTGTGTTAGGGTTGTTTCATTTGGTATGGGTATGACTTAGTGGAAACGGTACAGGACCCGGTGAGCGATCCCAACGAGCCAACTAGAACGTGACGGTAGACCGAAGTGGACCGAAAGGACCCAAAGTCAGTTGAAACGCAAATTCACATGAGATCGATAGAAGAGTGTGACGAGTGTAACCTGGTGTAACTAAACATCACTTGAGTGTTTTAAGCATAATCTAGATATTTCTAAGAACCCTAGGAACCATTGATTGCCTAGTTCTTCTTAATAATCTTATTCCATTACAATCATTCTTTTAAATTGAAAAATCATATAAAAACATTTATCTTAGTTATTTAAGTTTAAGTCGCTTGTTTGTGGGCGTCTAACACTCAAAATCAACCAATTCTTATCGGTTACTCAGGTATCTTCTAATTAATTATTAATTAGCTAATAGTCGTCAATTTGCCTTGGGTTTGTTATTCGGAGTCGTAAAATCCTCCACTTACTACTTGATCGTGCGCTTGCGTTTAAACGCGTTAGTAAATCGCGTCACTATGCTCAGTTGAAAGAGACGAAACAAGCGATCATGAAAGCTATTGAACAATTCACTGAGATGAAGGCGATCTATGACAAGCAGAAGAAATTTGTTGCTGCAGTCGAGAAGTATTCTCTCCACCTTGAAGATCAAGATTCTCTTGACAAGGATTTATTTTAGCAGATTTAGTAGTATTGTTAGGTCATGGATACAAGTATTTTTCACATCTGAAAAATTTGATGTATTTCAGTCATTTTTGAGTGCGCATTTCAACAAGAATATTTTTGTAATTTGCTTGATTTATTATCTCATATGTTTCTTAGATATCGATGTTGCTGGGATGAACTTCTTTGATATTGAGACACCTTAGCATAAGATAGATATTGTAAGGTCATAGGTTGCACAAGGCTTGAAATAACTAAAATACTTGAATCAGCTTTCAAAGCCTTGAATTTGTTCTCGTAGGCTTGAAAATCTTGAAACTGGATTCAAAGCCTTGAAACTGAATAACCTGTATGCTTATTCTCAGGGGGAATTTTCTGAGAACTCTTCTAATTTGATTTATCCTCTCTCACCCCTATGCTTGATTTACTATTATTTGATGATGAAGGAAAAACTAACTTGACATGTTTGAACATAAGAAGTCATCTGTTTTACTACGCTTTTGCAGGGAATTTTACTTCCTAGTTTGCAGGAATAGTTTCCTAGTCTGACTTCTGCATGAAAGGAAACAGTTGGACAAGATGATTTTTTGATCAATCAAACCTACATGAATTCTTCTAAATTTTTTTAAATTCAATATCACAACAATATATCTGAAGATTTTGATCATCTAACCGTTGGAGAAGATGTGAAAGAGTCAAAGTTTGTTGCCTACAAAATAGGAGATTTGTTGCTGAAAATCTTGGAAGATTTGCAGAGCTTTTTGAAGTATAAATAGAACTCATGTTTTAAGCAACGAAAAAAAACACTCAACGGGAAAAAAGAGAGACACAACTCAGGATTTACAAGCATCAAAGAATATCATCACTCTCACAATCCAACACCCAGAAGTTCACTGCATTCTTCATTGCAGTTTTCTATTCTAGTGTTCTTCTGTATTGTACTCTATTGGTAGATCATTTCTGTAATACTTATATACATTATTCTCAAGGATTTTTCAAAGTGAAAAATAGAGAATTCGTAGTTAATCAGTTACCTAGAGAAGGTATTAGATAGGTTAGAGAGAACCACAAGCTGTAACAGAGTAAGGCGATTCTCTGTGCTTGAGATCTAGGGCTTAGCTTTTGACTAATAAGAATTGAGTTGAAAATCGTGCAGGGAGAAGATCCCTGAGGTAGAGACGTAGGTCCAAGTGGACTGAACTCTATAAATCCTTTGGAACTTACATATACATTTCAGTTATATTCATAGTTTTTACAGCATTCAAACTTGTCTGTTTTTCAAGGGTTTGAAACTCTTTCCAAGACCTTGAAAAGGGCTTGTCTGTTTTACTGCTAGCTGTATTTCATTTCAAAGTCTTGAATTTGTGTTCAAGGTCTTGAACTCCTTTGCACTAAAACTCAAACTCTTTTCCTCCTCTAGTTTTTCAAAAAGTTGGCATACTCTATTCAACCCCCCCCCCCCCCCTTCTAGAGTATTTGGGCTGCACATTCATCTGCATACTCCCCCTTTCAGGTATCAGAGCTTGTATTACTGTATAATATTTAACCATCTGGTGATCATGAGTACTGCAGGTGATGGTGGTTTCTCACAGAGAAGAGCTTCCAACATACCTCCTCTATTTTGTGGAGACAACTTTGCTCACTAGAAAGCCCTGATGAAGATGTTCACCATTGATCAGGACATAGAAAGTTGGACCATTATTCAGAATGGACCTCACACCTTCTTTACATAGAAAGATGGGATCAGAACTCCCAAATATGAGGACTCGCTATCCTCTTCTGAGTTAGAACAATATTCTAAGAATTACAAAGCTATTAACATCTTGTATTTTGCTTTGAGTACAGATGAATTCAACAGGATTTCAGGCTGCAAGACTACCAAAGAAATCTGGGACAATCTCGTGGTGACATTTAAAGGAACCAGTCAAGTCAAGCAACCCAAGATCAACATCTATCTCAGGCAATATGAGCTGTTCAAGATGAATACAGATGATTCAATCAGGGAGATGTTCAAGAGGTTCACAGACATTGTCAATAACCTTGACTCTTTGGGAAAACATATTTCTAATGAAGAAAAGGTGAGGAAGATACTGAGAAGTCTTCCAAAGGCCAAATGGGAACCAAAGACAACAGCCATTGAAGAAGCTCAAGATCTCTCATCACTACAACTTGATGACCTACAAGGGAAGCTGATGACACATGAAATATCCATGCATGAAACTAATGGAGAACTACCTGAAGGTGTCAAGAACTTAGCACTCAAGGCCAAAGAAAATGAGAAAATTAAAATCCTTGAAACTGAAGATGATGATGATGAAGATCCTTTTGCAATGATTTCAAAAGCCTTTACCAGATTCTCAAGATGAAGAAGAACTTTGAAAACAAAGACTTCAATAGAGAAAGAAACAAATCATCTAGTAGCAAGGACTACAAAGGTGAGTATTCTTCAAAAAATAAATCCAAAGTCATGAACTGCCTTGAGTGTGGTGATGCAGGACATTTGATAAGAGACTGTCCACACAATAAAAGCAAGAACTTCCAAAAGAAAGACCACGACAGGAGAAAGAAAGCTATGCTAGCTTCATGGAGTGATTCAGATAGCTCAAGTGAATCTGAAGAAGAACGTGCCAACCAATGCTTCATATCCCAGCAAGATGAATGTTCTGAGAAGGACATTGAGGTAATGGTAAACTGTCTGATTTCAAAATTAAAAGAGATTATCTAAGAACAATGCGTTTAAATGAAAAAAGATTATCTGAAAGAGATCAGACTTTTGAAAGAAAAAGTTCATGAGCAAGCAAAAGAGAATTTACAACTTTTGTGTCGAAATCAGAATCTTGAAATCTCTCAGAAGAAAACTGACAGTGAATTCAAGGCCTTGAAAACTAGTTTCAAAGCCTTGAAAACACAATTCAATGAAGTAGTCACTGAGAACGCTTTGATGAGCAACAACCATGTTGATCTGAAACATCAAGTTGATGAATTTGATAAACAAAAGACTACTCTTGTTGAGAAACTTCAAGAATCTGACTTAGTCAAAGTCAAGCTTGCAGGCTCAGAACATAAGTTAAACTTAATTCTTGGAGGAAGTTCAAAGTCTGTTCATAAAACTGGTATTGGATACATTTCAAATTTTCCAAGAAACAACAATACCAGATTTGTGAGGAAGAAAAACTTCTCCTAAGTGTCATTTTTGCAACAAGATTGGTCATATGGATGACTTGTCCTTTCAGAAGAAGAGACCCTCATATAATGAGGAACACATTTCCATTTCAACTTAAAGGACAAGTCAGACAGATTTGGGTTCCTAAAGGGCTCAGACCACCTAACATGGTTGATCCTGAGTATGAGTCCAAATTCCACACTTGGTCTAACAGCTGGTAAGGTAGTGATTGGTGTTTGCAGGTTGCCACCAACATCAAAGAACATAAGTGGTTTATGGACAGTGGTTGCTCAAGACACATGAGTGGAAAGAGATCTCTATTCTCATAATTGAAAGATCAATCTGAAGGTTCAATTACTCTTGGTGAAAAAGGCAATGCAACATTCTTGGTATTGGTAAAGTTGGTACAAATTCTGAAAGTTCTATTTCTGATGTATATCTAGTTGATGGTTTGAAATTTAACTTGCTTAGTGTATCTCAGCTTTGTGACAATGGCAACAAGGTTATGTTTGATAAAGAGAAATGTGTGGTGCAAAATGAGAAATTAGGAGATTGCATCGTCACAGCCTCTGTATCAAACAATGTTTATACTTTTCAGACTAACAAAGTTGCAAGTAAAAGCCTAAAGTGCCTCAAGGCCTTGAAAGAGGATTCAAGGGTTTGGCACAGAAAGCTTGGTCACAGTAGCTTGCATACCTTGAAAAAATTAATCTCCAAGGATCTGGTAAGAGGATTGCCATCTATCAAGTTCAAAGAAGATGATGTATGCCAGGCTTGTTGCTCAGGGTAAGCAGACCAAAAGCTCATTCAAACCAAAGAAGTTCGTAAGTACATCTAGACCTATGGAACTACTTCACATGGATTTGTGTTGTCCTATGAGGACACCAACTCCAAAAGGTAAGAAGTATATGCTAGTCATAGTAGATGATTATTCTAGATATACCTCCGTTATGTTTTTAAAAGAAAAATCTGAAGCCCTTTCTGAATTTTCAAAGCTTTGAGGACTTCAAAACTTAAAAAAACCCTACACATTGCTTCAATTAGAAGTGATTATGGTAGAGAATTTGATCAATTAGAACTTGACTTTTTCTGTGCTAAGCATGGTATCTCTCACAATTTATCTGCTCCTAGAACTCCTCAACATAATGGAGTTGTTGAAAGAAAGAACAGGACTCTTGAAGACATGTCAAGGACAATGCTTCTAGAAAATAAGTTGCCAAAAAATTATTGGGCAGAAGCTGTGAATACAGCAAATTATATTCTAAACAGGTTCTTGATCAGGCCTATATTGAAGAAAACCCCCTATGAACTCTTCAAAGGGAGAAAGCCAAACATCTCATACTTCAGACCCTTAGGTTGCACATGGTATGGCCACGAAAATAGTAAGGAAAACTTGGGTAAGTTTGATGCAAGAAGTGATGAAGGTATATTTCTTGGTTACTCTCTCACTATAAAAGCTTATAGAGTTTATAATAAAAGAACCAAGTTGGTTGAAGAAAGTATTCATGTTATCTTTGATGAAAGCTATGATGGTTTTTTGAGTGAAATTTTTTCAGACATGAATCTGAACAAGCATGAATCAGAAGAAGAAGCTGAAAACTCACTTGGATTCAAGAAAGGCTTAGAATAAAAAAGAAGACACTTTTCAAGACCTTGAAAATGGTGCTCAAGGCCTTGAAAACAAGCCTCAAAGCATTGAAAAAGATGATCAGAAGGATACAAGTGACAAAGCCACTACTTCAAGACCAGAAAAGATATATGGAGAACCTGAATCATGGTCTCCAAGAAAGAGATTCAAATATCTCTCATCTCATCCAGTTGACAATATCATTTCAGATCCAACCACTGGTACACAAACTAGATCACAGTTGAAAAACTTATGTGCTTTTAATGCTTTTATCTCTCTTGTAGAACCAACAACTGTGAAGGAATCACTACAAGAAGCAGACTGGATCATTTCTATGCAAATTGAACTCAATGAGTTTGAAAGGAATAACGTTTGGAACCTGGTTCCTCCACCTACAAATTAGTCTGTAATTGGTACCGTATGGATGTTCAGAAATAAGTTGGATGAGACTGGCAAAGTGATCATAAACAAAGCAAGGTTAGTTGCTCAAGGTTACAATCAAGAAGAAGGTATTGATTATGAGGAAACTTTTGCTCCAGTTTCCAGGTTAGAAGAAATTAGAATTTTGCTTGCATTTGCATCTTTCAAAAACATGAAATTATTTCAAATGGATATGAAATGTGCATTTCTGAATGGATACTTGCAAGAAGAAGTTTATGTTGCACAACCTCCTGGTTTTGAAAGTGATAAGTTTCCAGATCATTTTTATAAACTTGACAAAGCTCTTTATGGTTTGAAACAAGCTCCAAGAGCTTGGTATGAAAGATTGTCAAAATTTATGCTTGAAAATGATTTCAAAAGAGTATTGGTAGACAAAACCCTTTTCATAAAGACTCATGAGAAAGATCTACTTGTAGTTCAGATTTATGTTGATGATATTCTATTTGGAGCTACTAATGATCTTCTATGCAAAGAATTCTCAAGTCTTATGAGCAAGGAATTTGAAAAGAGTATGATGGGAGAGTTGAACTTATTCCTTGGACTTCAAATACATCAATTAAAGTTTCTGCATCAAAGCAAGTATACTAGAGACTTTCTGAACAAATACAACATGTCTCAATCCAAATAGATCAAGACTCAAATGAGTTCTACACTGTCTTTAGATAAAGATGAATCTGGTAAGAGTGTCAATGTGAAAGAGTATAGAGGTATGATCGGATCATTACTATAAATTACTGCTAGTAGACCAAATATCATGTTCAGTGTATGTATGTGTGCAAGATTTCAAGCTGATCCAAAGGAATCACACTTGACTGCTGTGAAGAGAATATTCAGATATCTCAATGGTACCAAAGACTTAGGGCTTTGGTATCCAAGACATTCTAACTTATCTTTGCATGGATTTTCAGATGCAGACTTTGCAGGTTACAAAGTTGATAGAAAGAGCACTTCTGAAACTTGCCAATTTATTGGATCATCTCTGATCAGTTGGCACTCCAAGAAACATAACTCAGTTGCTCTATCAACAGCTGAACCTGAATACATATCTGATGGTGCATGTTGTTCACAAGTGTTGTGGATTACTCAACATTTGAGGGATCTGGGATTTGATTTCAGAAGTATTCCAATCAAATGTGACAACACGAGTGCAATATCTAACCTTGTACAACATTCAAGAACCAAGCATATTGATGTTAGACATCATTTCATTTGAGATCATGTTGAGAAACGTGATATTGTTCTTGAATTTGTGTCTACTAACATGAAACTTGCAGATATCTTTACTAAACCATTGCCAGATGAAAGATTTTCAGCTCTAAGACTGGAATTAGGCATGCTAAATAAAGATGCATAGGTTTAGGGGGAGCATCAGGTAAGAAGGTAAGTCATTATGTGGTTTTCAAAGGTTTGAAGTGATTTTCAAAGACTTGAAAATCCTTTCAAAACTTTTACCTTATTTGCTTCAGTGTTACAGCTTTTCAAGACCTTGAAAACCTTTTCAAAGCCTTGAAAATGTGTCTGCTGAACTAGTTAGTCAACAATCTTGGATCTTTCAGTATTGGGTGCTATATCTGTAGATATTTTCTCAATATTGCGCCTACCTTTTTCAAAATTGATTTTTGTCCAAATATAGTATTTTAATATTTGTTTTCTAACGGCCTAAAATATTTGAATCTTCTCTGATCATTACAAATCTTTTCAGATCAGAGATATTCTAGTTTCCTTTTGAAACTCAAACACATTTAGTATTTATCTTCTTCTCTTCTCTATCTCTCCGTATCATTCCTACATCACTCTATTCTTCTCCCAAACCCTAATGAGCACTAGGAGAGCCTCAGACAGAATCAAGATGGCTGGAGGATCAAAACCTAGTTCAGAGAATAAAAGAAAGGCATTAATGGATGAAGTTCAAGAGATCAATGGAGACTCTAGCTCTAGAACTCCTAGTGCAGAGGCAGTTGCAGAACTTCCTCCACCCAAAAAGAAAATCAAGAAGGTTGTAACTCCCTCCTCAGAAAAGAAGAAGAAGAAGATAGAGAAAGCTGGTGCAGAGAAGCAACCTGAAACAGAGATTTCTAGCCCCAAGAAGTTGAAGAAAAAGAAGAAGGCAACTCAAGCTGAAAAATGGAAAGGAAAGGTAACAGAGGAACAGCTAGAAGACAATGTGCAGAAAGCATTACAGATCTACTCAAAGAATACTGCTCCTTATGAATCTTAGTTCATCTCTAATACTTCAAAAGGTCACTGGTTAGATGGCTTTTCTTCCAGATCTATTTCTTTATGTAATATGATTAACATGCATATGGTGGAACACATGAATCTTAAGTGCATCTCTATATTAAAGAAGAGTTCTTTGTGGTTTTTGCAGAATCCTAAAGAGTTAGCCTACCCAAGACTCACCAGACTCTTCTATCTGAACTTGAAACAAGTTAAGATATCAGCACACTTGGTAATTCAATCAAGAGTTGCTGGAATTGAGATTGAATTGGATCACTCTGAGTTTTCCAATGTGCTAGACTGTCCCAAGAGGTATGACACAAACAATCACCCTCCTAAGAAATAAGTACTGAAACTAGCCAGAGAAGAGTTCTACCTACCAAACACTCCCACCTCAGTTAATCAATTAACACAGTCTGTGTTAAATTTTGAAGCCAAAGTCCTTCACACTATGTTGGTAAGGTGTATCTTTCCCAGAGAGCACCTCGAGAGTTGGTGACTGACAGAATGCTGCAAATCATGTATCTGATAATGCATGGTTATGAGATTGATCTTCCAAAGTTAGTGATTGAACATATGCTCTTTAGCCATACCAATCAAAGGAAACATCCTCTGCCCTATACAAATTTTGCTCACCTTTTTCTTTAAACATTTTGATATTCCAACTGGTGGAGAGGAATCAGTCACTTCTTTCTCTGGAATGCTTAATGAGAAAGCTTTTGAGAAAATTGGAGTGGTAAATACTAAAGAAAAGACTTGGAAGCTGTACTCAAATTTGACTGAAGAAGAACTGGGTGCAAAGAAGTTTGTTAAGCCCAAGACCTTGACTCCCACTTCAAGTCAGACTTCTCAGCCTACAGAAAATCAGAGACTTGATGGTTTGGAATTGGATTTGGAAGAGATCAAAGAAACTGTTATGGACTTGAAACTGATCTGGGGCAAGTTAAGTATATGGTGGAAAAAATCTTCAGGAGCATGCCTGTGTTTGATGGTCCTGAGGATGAAGAAGGTACAAAGAAAGGTGGTTCTGAAAAGAATTTTCCAAGTGAACGTTCCAACCAGGAAGAGGATGCTCCAGTCAAAGATATGGGAAAACAAGTGGTAGAACAAGCTGCTCAGGAAGGAGATGAAGTAAACAATCCTGACTCAGATGATCTGCTGATTACTTTGAAGAAAAAGAAGAAATCTCCAAAGGCTGCTACCAAGGACAAGATTGAGGAAGTGACTACTGCTGGTGAGAATGAAGAGGGGAAGGAAGAACAGGATATTACTGATGTTGACAGAGAGGAAGGAGTGGGAGATCAAGATGGAGATGAAGACCCAACCCCTTAATCATGCCTACTCTTTCTTCCCCATTCTTTCTTTTAAGTTTGTAAGTTTTTGTTTTCAAAATTTTTCCATACACTTGATCCAACATTTTCTCTAAACTTTTTGATGGAAGTCAAAAAGGGGGAGAAATTTTAGGTGGTTTTTAGGTTTATTATTCTTAGGAATTATCTGCTGAATTTTTTTATTTTCTGTTGCTGAATTGAATAAGTTGGATCTTTTGGAACTATTATGTTATTTGATATGTACGCTAATCAGTATTTTTTTGCAGAGACTAAGAATCAAACAAGTCTTGGTTTTGTCTTTCATCAAGGGGGAGATTTTAAGGTCATAGGTTGCAAAGGCTTGAAATAACTAAACTATTTCAAGGCCTTGAATCAGCTTTCCAAGCCTTGAATTTGTTCTCATAGGCTTGAAAATAGTATAGCTATTTTCAAGGCCTTGAAACTGGATTCAAAGCCTTGAGGCTGAATAACATGTATGCTTATTCTCGGGGGGAGTTTTCTGAGAACTCTTCTAATTTGATTTATCCTCTCTCACCCCTATGCTTGATTTATTATTATTTGATGATGAAAGACAAAACTCGACAAGTTTGAACATAAGAAGTCATCTGTTTTACTATGCTTTTGCAGGGAATTCTACTTCGTAGTTTGCAGGGATAGTTTCCTAATCCGACTTGTGCAGGAAAGGAAACATTTGGAGAAGATGATTCTATGATCAATCAAACCTACATGACAGCTTCTCGATTTGTTTAAATTCAAGATCACAACATATCTCTTAAGATTGTGAAAATCTAACCGTTGGAGAAGATGTCAAAGATTCAAAGTTTGTTTCCTACAAAATAGGAGATTTGTTGCTGAAAATCTGGGAAGATTTGCAAAGCTTTTTGAAGAATAAATAAAGATCATTTTTTAAGAAATGAAACACAACACTCAACGGGCAAAAAGAGAGACACGATTCTGGATTAACAAGCATCAAAGAAGTTCATCACTCTCACAATCCAACACACAGAAGTTCACTGCATTCTTCATTGCAGTTTTCTATTCTAGTGTTCTTCAGTATTGTACTCTATTGGTAGATCATTTCTGTAATACTTCTATACATCATTCTCAAGTATTGTTCAAAGTGAGCAATATACAATTGTTAGTTAATCAGTTAGCTAGAGAAGGTACTAGATAGGTTAGAGAGAACCACAAGCTGTAACAGAGTAAGGCAATTCTCTGTGCTTGAGATCTAGGGCTTAGCTTTTGATTAATAAGAATTGAGTTGAAAATTTCGCATGGAGAAGATCCCTGAGGTAGAGACGTAGGTCCAAGTGGACTGAACTCGATAAATCCTTTGTCTCTTACATTTATAGTTTAGTTATATTCATAGTTTTTACAGCATTCAAACTTGTCTGTTTTTCAAGGGTTTGAAACTCTTTTCTAGACCTTGAAAAAGGCTTGTCTGTTTTATTGCAAGCTGTATTTCGTTTCAAAGCATTGAATTTGTGTTCAAGGCCTTGAACTCCTTTAAACTAAAACTAAAACTCTTTTCCTCCTCTAGTTTTGCAAAAAGTTTACATACTCTATTAACCCCCCCCCCCTTCTAGAGTATTTGGGTTGCATATTCATCTGCATAATCCCCCTTTCAATAAGTTTATGCCATCATCGTTGCTATCTAAACAGATAGCCTTATCGATTCTTCATAGAATTTTACTACTATCTAAACAGATAGGCTTTGTCAATAAATGCTATAGATATTGCTGCTATCTAGACAGATAGGCTTTATGATAAACGCAATAGATTTTGCTTCTATCTACTCAGATAGGCTTTCGATACTAATGATAACATAAATTCATAAAATTAAGTCATAATAACACAAGGCAATATTGATAATCGACCCCTCATATGGGAGAGTCATTATCATTTATCATGTTCTTCATATGGGTGGAAATAAGTAAAATACAATGTTTTATCAAGACATATCAAGGATAATATTTCTTCAACCATCACATGTTGATGGGATTAGGGATAGTAGTCCCGCCACATCTTAGTACAATGCAATAACCGCTATCAAAGACTTATTTGACATCAAATGGACCTTCCAAATTTACAGCAAATTTAGGATGAGTAGCTTCGCGCATATAGTGATCTGAAGCTCGCATAACTAAATCTCCAACCATAAAAGATCGAGGTTGAACTGCTTTGTTATAATCTATTGCAATTCTTTCTTGGTATCACACATTCGTTTTCTTGGCTTGCTCACGCTTTTATTTTAATAAAAATATATCATGATCTCGTTGATTTTCATGCGGAGCGTTAAAATCTAGCCTGAATGAATTAATTTTGACTTCGTTTGGAACAATAGCCTCAAGTCCATGGCAAAGTGAGAAAGGAGAAGCACCTATAGGAGTTCTAGGTGATGTGCGGTAAGCCCAAAGTGCAATGTTGAGAGTGTCTCCCCATTTCATATGATCATCTGCGGCTGTCTTGCTCAAGATTCGAATAAGCGTTTTGTTTGTGGCTTATGCTTGTCCATCACCTTTGGATAATAAGGCGTAGAACAAATTTTTCAGATCCCATATTCCATAAGTTTCGCTGCATCTTGGCGATTCACAAATATTGTCCCATTATCTGATATAATGGTATTAGGAGAACCAAAACGATAGATAAGGTTTTCTTGTATAAAATTTCCCCACTGACATCGCATTTGCAGTTTTAATAGGGACAACTTCCACCCATTTGGTAAAGAGTTTTGTTCCAGTCAAAATGAACTGGTTTCCATGAGATACGGGACGTATGGGACCTATAAAACCGAGGGCCCACGTATGAAATGTCCAAGGAGCTCCTAATGCATACAGGTCAACGGTTTGAGCTCACACAAGATTACCATTGAATTGACATTGTTGACATCGCTTGACTTTCTCGCGGCAATCAGCCTCCATAGTTGGCCAAAAATAGCCGAGTGTTAAGAGTTATCTGAAGAGCTTCGTACCTTCTTGATGTTCAATTTGATGGGATAACTCCATGACTTCTTATATCTCTTGTCCATTTAGGAATCTGGGCAAATTTCTGTCGAACCCTTTTTGCCATAGCAAGTTTTCTTTAAACAGTTATCGATGCGAATTTCTCTTAAACTTTTCACTTTCCTTTTTGTCATCTGGGAGAATTTCGTCCTTGAGGAAATCTATCATTGATTTTTTTTCAATCTGCATCATTTTCAATAGCACAAATCTCAAAATCTTCTTTAATCAGCGAACACTTATCACAGCTTCCTCAGTATTGCAGCATAACTAGACATTTGAGGCCAATGGATTCCATAGCTTTGTGGTTTTCTATAAATGGAAACTTCATTATCTCTACAATTGTTCTCATGAATTTTATTCAGATACTCTAGCCCTCTTCGTCTAAAACACATCGCATGAGGATGCTTCCTGGTCCTTTGAAATACAAGAGATTTTTATGAATGCAGAAACCCTTTGTTGAAACCCATGTTTCGTTGCTAGTTCCTTCAGTTATCGCGTGAAAAGTAGGCCTTCTCCAATCTTCTTGTTCCATATCATCAATCTCGCACAAATCATGAATTAACGAAGGAGAAGTCTTGACATCAATTAAAATATTTGTTGGGCACTTATCAGCACTTACTTTGGATCCAAGAGTAGCAAGAGCATCCGCATGACGATTGTCAATCCTTGGAGTGTGTTCAAATTTAACTGAAGTGAATTTATGCACCAGCTTTTGAACAATTGATCTGTAACCTAAAAGAATGATTTCTTTTTAAGGAATATTCTCCTGAAGTTTGCTTTATAATCAGCTTGGAATCCCCCATTACTACTAGATTATGAACGTCTAAAGGTTTGGCTTCGAGAAGACCTGCAATCGATGCTTCGTATTCTGCTTCATTGTTCGTAACTGTGAAGTTGAGTATGCATGACATTTTAATTACTTCACCATTTGGATTTGTTAGTATAATTCTTGTACCTCCTCCTGTTCTTGTTGACGAACCGTCAAAATTCAATTTACACTAGAGTGATTATATCGCATAAATTTATGGTTCTTCAAATGTTTCCTCCACCATAGGTTCGTGGTTTGGATCTTGGAATTGGGCCAATAAGTTAGCAAATGCTTGAGATTTGATAGCTTTGGGTTGTGCACAAGTGATATCATATGCTGATATGGTCATATACCATTTTTTCTAGCCTCCCACTTGTAGAAGGATGTGCCAAAAGATATTGTATGGGATCGCTTTTGATCATCACTACAACTTTGTGAGATGCGAAATAATGTTTTAGCTTGTTGATAAAAAATAAAAGTGCAAGGAAAGGTCTTTTAATATCAATATATCTCGACTACGCTACTACGCGGGAGATGTAATAAATGGGTCTTTCTTTTCCCTCAAATTCTTGGGCTAATAAAGCTCCAATTAATTTCTTTGTCGAGGTGAGGTAAAGAAGCAATGGAGACCCAAGTTGAGTTACAATCATGACTCGTGGTGACATCAGCAGCAACTTCAATTTGTCAAATGCGTCTTGATGTTCTTTCGTCCAATTGTACACTGAATTCATCTTGAGAAAGTTGTTGAAACAGAATGTCAATTCTGCAACCGTAGGAATGACGCATCGCAGATATGATAGTTTGCCCAAGAAGGTCTTTTGTGGGCTCTGTGTTTCTTGTGATGGTAGACTGGTGACTGCCGAAATCTTTGTAGGATCAGGTTCAATTTCTTGTCGATGGATTACACAACCCAAGAATTTTCCTGAAGTTACTCCGAATGTGCATTTCATTGCATTCATCTTCAACTGGTACTCTTTAGAGCGCTCGAACACCTTTTCTAAATCTGATAAATGATCCGTTTTCTGACGAGATTTAATAACCAAATCATCCACATAAAATTATGCCTCATGATGCATCATGTCGTGAAATAATTCCATCATCGCACGTTGATACGTTGATCCCGCATTTTTCAATCCAAAAGGCATGACAATATAGTAAAATACCCCAACAGGCGTGATGAAGGCAATTTTCTTCTGTCTTCTGGATCCATTTTGATCTGGTTATAACCACCAAAGCCATCCATGAAGGTAAACCTTTGGTGACTTGCAGTAGATTCAATAAACCGATCTATGTTTGGCAAAGGAAAGTTATCCTTTGGATAAAATCGGTTCAAGTCTTTGAAGTCAACGCACACTCGCACCTGTCCATTCTTCCTTACCAATGGCGCAATGTTTGCAATCCAAGTAGGATGATGTAAAGGCGCGATGAATTTTTCCTTCAACAATTTCTCTATCTCTTCTTTAATTTTAACATCTAACTCCGGACAAAAGTTTCTAGTGCTCTGTTTGACTGGCTTCGCGTCTGGGATGACATCTAATCTATGCATTGTGACTTCAGTATCTAATCCGGACATCTCATCGTAATCCCATGCGAACACATCTTTGTATTCCTTCAAGGGAGACAACAAACTATCCTCCTCTTCTTGTCTGAGGTATGTAGATAAGAACACTGGCATTTTCTTCTCTTCCATTGGACTTAAGTGTACTTTTTCAATTCTTATTTATGTGGTCTCGGAGAATCTTCCATGCATTCTGGAGCTTCTTTCAGTTTCTCGATTGGAATTTCACCTAAAGCATTCTCTGTTTCTCCATCTTCTAGACAATCAATTTTCTCAGGGACATCTTCAGTAGAGGTTCTTGAAGAGGACCCCGCGCACCTTCAGATGCGATAGCACTTCTTCCCATTTTGATAAAATCTACTGACTTCATTTTCGTCAGTATCATGTTCGACAACCCTCTTCAAATAATACATATTCTTCCTGTGATATGTCGCCTTTCGCATTTCTTCTTTCCCAGCCTGATCTTCATATGGGATTTCCCTCATTAGCATGACTCATGTCAGAGATTATTCTTTGATGTCCTCCTATTTGGGTAATGGTGTGGGATTAAAAGGAGTTGGCATTTCTTCATCCCCCATCTCTGTGAACTAAATTGCTTTTGTTTACTAAGCCTGGGACATCCACAACTCTATTTTTCCATATTGCCTTCATCGTTTGATGCTCTGTAGAGGGTACAACATTAAAAACGGTGTATCCATGCACGACCAATTATCATGTGATAGGTAGTGTTCGCATTTATCAAATGGAACTACGCAGAACACTTAATTTTACCAAACTGAATCCCGAAAGGGATCATCCCAGTGTCATCTTCGACTCACTTCCAAATCCATGTGATGGTCGCTTCACAATCTTCTTTTTGGGATACCAGCCAATTTTAGAGTGCTGACTGGTATCACATTAACTGTTGCACCTCCGTCGACAAATGCCCTCTTGAATTCAATGCCATTATCAATTGTCGTCACGTACAATGGCCTATGGTGATTCGCCTCTGTCTTCATGTTAACTTCCGAGAATGACATTATTGGACCATCTGATCGCACATATTTGATAACTTCTCCACTGGAGACCACTAGATCCTCTTTGAACTCTTATGCAACTCTTAAAATTGCTTTTTTTCATTTCAATGCGACATGTATCTGAGAAACCCATCTCATCATAAAATCTCTCATATTTGGGTGAATCTACTACTCGTGCCACGCGAGTGTCTTCGGTATCAACTTTGTAATTTTTGGCTTCGTGGATTTCTGCCGCAACTGGCGTATCTTCACTTTCCATTTCTTCTTGATCTATGATTGACACGACCGCAACTTCTGTTCGTTTGGGCTCCTCTGTAGAATGAGATGGTAAAGGATTATTGCAAACATCCTTAACCGGCTCTTCGATAATCAACTCGCCTTCCTTCAACTTCCTGTCTACTAGCCACTTCAATTTTCTGCATTGAATCGTTGGATGCGAGACTTGGCCATGACACTCGCACCATTTTGGGTCCCTCAATTGTTCCCTTGGGGGAGCCTTCTCGAGCGAAGGTAAACTCCGTCTTTCCTCCATTGCTTACAAAATTTTTTGACTTCGTCGATGGAACATGGCAAAGGCGGGCCCTCCTTCGGTGGACCTCGTTGTGCTTTCTGTGATGAAACCGCATTCACTCGACCTCGCGTCCCTTCTTATAGTTGAAACGCCCAATCATAAAGCCAGATCCTCCTCATCCTCCTCCGGTCGAGAATCTTATCTTTTTTTTCTCCACAATGGGCTCTATATTCCTGGCATAGTCGATTAACTTGGAGAAAGCAGGAATCTGCAAATTAATCAACATACCTTTGTATTCGTCACGCATCCCTTGAAGTCATATTTCTACCAGGAGAATTTCAACAACTTCGTCTACGCACTCGAGCGACTTCGTCCTGAATTACTTAATGAACGAAACTCCTTCTCCATCATGCTTCTGATGCATATGCGATAAGTGTATTGTTGTCACTTTCTCTCTTACCTGAAAGTATTTGGTGTATAATTTCTTCACCACTTCTTCCCATGTGCGAGTGGACCCTGCTTCCTGCGTCATGTACCACATGTATGCAAAATTTCCAAAAGATTTAGGGAACTCGCGCATGAACAGCATGTGGTCAACTCCATGTGGACCCATAAGATCTACAAACCGCATAACATGTTCTTGCGCATTGCCGTTGATTTCGTCAAACTTCTCCATGTTGGTGCTTTGTAACATGCGGGGTTTGGCATCAGATATACCTCTCATGGGATCAGTGGTGCGCATTCGACCTTCGAAATGACTCCATCTGCAAGGCACTGGTTTACGAGGAAACTGCCCAAACGCTGCTCCAGAGTTGACATGTTTGTTTAAGTGTTTCCTCCAGCAATAAGTTGGTTGGCAGCGTTGAATCCAGGAATATAGGGAATGGTGGGATCATAGGGTGTGGTATTCGCACATTGGGTTGGTAATCCTAGTGCATATGGTAATGATGATGGTCCCACTAGGTAACTTCCGGAATGGTTTCCAATTGGTAGTCGCTCTTGTTGAACTCCAGGTGCGAGTGGTGGTGGTGATGGTAAATTGGGTGCTTGATGCGCTGGGCCAAATGGAAGAGGTGGTTGTGTTGAAGATGTAGATTGTGGCAGCATGGTGGTATGTTGGGTTGTTACTGCTATTGTTCCAGAAGGGATTGAACTCCTGTGTGGGGAATTGGCGGCGATGTTCCCCTGAAATCGCCATTATCGAGGAAATTTGTGCTGACTGGGCCTACATGACTCTCGCCTGATTCAGGATGGTTGCATTCACTGCTTCCAAAGTTTGAGCATCGCCTGTAACAATTTGTGAATGAAGGGTATTGTTGATACTGATCAAAGTTTCATCTCTTGGAACTCTGCCTCTTGGTTTGGGGGGGGGGTAACTATCTTCATCGTCGTGAGACATGATTGCAAGGTATTGTTATGAAGCGTGAAGGTTGTTTTTGGCGTCAGGTTCACCATAGGTATGGGTAGATCTAGATGTGTACTTGTAATAGAAAAGAACAAACACAAAATACTGATGAAGAACAAAGGGTTAAGCAATCAAAGGTAAGAGTAAGCCTTGTTAGCAATCTGAGAGGAAGACAGTGTGTAGGGTGATAGCCAAAAGATCCGAACTTAGAATAGAAGATAGCATTCCTATATATAGGGGTCTTAGGAAAACAGTTATAAGGAGTTATATGACCCAAACAAATTTCTGATAACCTCCACAATGTATAGCAAAGAATATGGCTACAAGTACACAACTTATTCATCCTCCTAGGCCTCGTTTGGGAAAGGGATAAAAATCATGGAGATAAGAGTTGTATTGGGATATGAGGTAGGATATAATTGTACTAGGTTAAGACATACATTTTTTTATTTTGAGTGATTCGTTACAGCAGGATATGAGATAAGATGAGTTGCAGATGAAGCACATGACAACTACAGGAATTAATAATGCTACTAGGTTCGCTCCGCGCGCGTTGCGCGCGGCGCGCCTGTGATTGAAGTATTACATTGTTTAGGTGCGTTCATTGTGTGCATTATTTCGATTAACATTGGCTTGAGTGTAATTGCGGGAATTATAGTTCACTCATGCAACATATTGCGCTTAATGTTTGATAAACAGTACTTGTTCGAAGTTGTCGGTAATATGAGAAACATAGCTACTCTACATAGCTGGAAACATAACATTGACATTTGGAAAACGCAACATTCGCATGGGGACACGAAGTTGGTGGAACTTGTAACGATAAAGAAAAATGAAACGGCAAGGTGATGGAAATGTAAAGCTTGCAACTCACAGCTAGATACTTTTCAGCTACTTTGGTGACAACTTGTACAGTCTTCTGGCTGGGAATATTGTTTTTAGCGATACTCTTTTTTTGGGCGATACTGGCTGGGAATATTGGAAAGCTGGAAGGAATCATCGGCTTTGATCGATCGTCTCGTCCTCCTCGGTTTCACCTGGTTCAATTGAAGCAGAGTGTGTCCAACGTGATGTAAGATAGAGGGGTCACGGGCAGACCATCCTTAGAAGTAATCAATACAAATGCACATCTATCAGTACATACAGCTAAAGTTGTAGGAACAGTAGCTGCAAGTATGTTAAGTTCCAAGAAGATTGAATTGCCCAATGATGCCAAGAGATTCCAAGAACCCAAAAACAATACAAACGATGAGCAGAATGTGCTGAACAATAGCATATGTCTTGTCGGTTACAATTTCTAGATAAATTAAGAAGTTAAAAGCGGTACACAAATATTGCGACAAAGTGCATTGCAGCGATACATATGTGTTACTTTTTGGAATCATACAAAATGTATCTATTTTACAACCCTTTGTTCCATCAGGCTTGCGGGCTTTTGAATGTTATGAATTGTGAGGATACAACGAAAACACGAATTTTACCATCTAAAATCCTGCTCCTCATCTTCTTGAATTAGCATCTATGAAGTTAGGAGCAACAACTGGTGCATGAGAGTTAGCACTTAATGCTTGACTGGGATGTTGCGGTTGCACAGGTCTGAGGAAACTTCTTCATGAAGCAGGCAAGGTGGAAGCAGAAGATGTAGACTCATGCTTTGCCTGCACAAATCTGCAGTATCAACAGAAAAACACAGCAAAGCATATAGTTTTCCACAGTTAAAATAATGGATAGGAGAAGAGAAATGAACATGAGGCTCTTCACTATAAGTATGAAGAATGACAGGAATTAAAAGAGCATGTAACCAGGCTGATTGACAAGATTAACTATTACTAAATCTTTCACATACCACAATCACAAAAGAACCATGTTCAGTCGACCGATAGGGTACCTTGTTCCCACAAGTTTCACTGAGTAAGAAGCAAATATTATATCCGAAATGTGGGCACTAAAAGAGTTACTTGAGGGTTATTCGGTTCGTTGACACAAATCAACAAAAAGAATATCAACAATCAAAAAACGTCTAAAAGCATCCACGAAGTCCACTAAATTTTAAATAATTTCGTAATTTTTCCAAAGTAAGTCGGTGTGTTCTTGTTTGTGCTAACTTAGCAGAATCACACTAAGTCCACTAAATTTGAAATAATCCCGTAATTTCTATCACACAGTTGTACGATTTCATTAGTGAAAAGAGCACGAGTTTAACGGTGCCCGTAAACATCATTCAAGATGTCATTCAAACTCTGATTTAACTTTTAGGAATTTACTATGGGATTTTCAGCAAACTTTACCTGTTACCAACATTTACAGAGTAAGCTATTCAGGCTTCCGTGTAGAATTTTTGTAAGCTACTTTACATGTGATGTTCCCAATAGTAGCGGACATAATGGTCATACACATTTGGGTTTATTTCTTACAAATCATGAAAAGTATTGTTTCATATTTTACACAATTCTGCACTACATTATTTGGTCCAGATATGTATGGCTATAACATTCAAGAACACTAACTTGACTTCAGTATCTACGAGTTAGCTTAGCGCATCTATCGGCCAGCATAAAACTTTTTCTTACAACTAATAAAGGCTTGTACGTCAAGTTTCCAGTCATAAGGATTGTCAGGAAAAGGGGCGTATGTTACAGAATGCAGAAACAAGCAGATGAGACATCATGTCTATACGAAGTAAACAGTACAAAAATCCTTATAGATACTCACCATTATTGAGGTTGACAAAATCATCATCACAATCTGAATCTAACCAAGCTTGACAATCTAAAAAGGTTTCTTCTATACTTCCTGCAAATCAACATGACAAGAATGAGACCTCATCAACTGTGTGTTTGTACATTATCATATATATTATTAAAGTCACCCGTAGTGAAGATCAGGAACTCAAGAAAAAAAAATTGAGTCCAAAACAGCCAGTAGGTAAAAGGAGAAAACAGTAAGGGCAAAATTATCAAACTATCAACGTATACAGGAGCCAGGTAGCAAACGCTGATTGGTCCACGTACATCAGGAAAAAGCATGAATTAGCACCGATCAGCAGCGTAAAACTCGTTCTGTAAGATGTCATTTTTCCGCCTCACCTCAGGGTCGTGAACATGGATAAATTCACTCCAATACCTGCAACTACAACACAAGCATAAGATCAATATAAGATGACAACTGGTACTATTTGATTTCTCACATTTTCGAGGGGACATGGCTTGAAAAATGATTACCTGTTGCCTGCGCTTTAAGCCTAATTGTAAAGTGAGGAAGTTCTCACTTCGTTTTGTGCGAAGAATCTGCTGGTTTGGAGTTACCATCCAGAGAAGTGTGCTTCAGATATCCGGCAGGCTGCATCGCGTCAGCTGAAGCCGGCGCCACCCGACCGTGGTTAGCCCAGCTCATCATCGAGGGGTGGGACGGTGTAGGGACAGTAACATCTTGTGGTGAGGTACCAACAGCAGGTGGTACCTAAGCAGCAACTATTGGTACCGAGGTACAAGAAACAGTGAGAGTATGCGGAGAAAAGGCATCGTCAGTGCCTAATGTTGATGAGGAAATTAAGAATAAATTACCGGTCACAAGAATACATTAATGAAAGCTAAACCATGCTTCACTAATGCAATTGCATCAGCAATCAATATGAGACCACTCTGTGACCCTACCAAAGGTGGCTGCGCGCCATCATGGACAATTACACTGCTAGAATATCATCTCAAGAGGAGCTTTACATCCAACCAAAGTCGTCCAAGGGAAACACGACTGGTCTACTTTCCGAAGAAAGATTCTTAAGTATTATTGGATCCTGATCCTCATTGATGACTACATATCCCTCGATAAAGAAAAGTACTCCTATAATCAAATTGCCAGTTCCCCTCTAGAGAAAGAGGCTAGTCCAACTTGTCAAAAATATACGGATATGTAACTCGTTGCATTTAACCATCGTCCCTTGAGAACAGAGCCTAAAGCGGGACCCCAAAAGCTGCATTCTACAAGGCGCGCACTGGTGCCAATACACCAATTTCATCAGCATGCTGCCACGCTACTCTCCTTCACCTTTTACCAGTTGGACCAAATCGTTGCTAAAGATAACCATTAGCACGTCATCGTAAAACATCAGAGCTTGACCAGAACATTGTTAAAGTAACGTTAAAGCAATATCCATTTTGAGACCATTTATGTATACGAACACCATACAATAATCAAGTGAGAAAATTAAGAGATGAAATATTCGCTTGAAACTAACTGAAAATTATGATTCTAACCTAACCAATTTTTCGCGGAAAACACATCTTGATTATCCTTTGAAACACCAAATAATAACTGAAAAAGTAAGGTGGACATGATCGAATCCTGTTAGTGTCAATTCTACCAGATTTCATTATCCGGTCCATGTACTTAAAACCATAAAATTCAAGAAAGAGAACATGAAGGATTGCAAAAAAAAAACTAAAATCCAGCTCACAGGACCACCAAATTTCATATTTTTTATCACAAACCAAGAAATTAGGCAAAGAGAGTGACCATGAAAGACACAAAGGCGTACAGTGGTTATTCATCCTTGTAGCAGAAAGAGATACACTGTGTTAGCATTGGGAGTTCTGATATAGCATCATAAGAGAGAATGGATGTCCCTACAACAGCTGCAAAATTCAGAGGTCATCACAATTGCTTCGCCAAGTATGTTCCAAAACCATTTGATTTCTGATGCATAACTTACTCCGTCCAAACTTCATCATAGCATGAAATAGTAGTTTTAAAAACCCGAACCGGCGAGTGAATCATTATACATAAGTTTGGTTGGACTTTTTGAGGGTGGTTAACCATTACCCTAAAGCATCGTTGTATGTCTTCTCTGCCTTGTAACGCCGGCGGAACCCAATAAGATAATATAACTAATTTAGATATTCTAAAAAATCACTCGCCGCCATATAGCAGTCCAGATTGTAGGAAACCTTTGATCTAATTACACAATATTATTTCGCCAATTCGAAAGAGTTGTAAGTCGGGCACTTCTGAGATACCATTTAAGAACTGAACATGGGTTAAAATCTTATTAAGCTATCGAAACACCCAATTTCCTAACCCTCGCACAACACATGAGCAAAATTGGAGAAATCGTATATCTTATAAATCTTGGTTACCAAAGTAAACTGGGCGAGTTAAAGATCAACCCTAAATGCAGCCCCAAATTTCTATGAACTTGCACAAAGTACACAATACCTATAAGAGATGCATGGATAGTTCAGGTTCTTACTTAAATCGTCACGACCTAGAAAGTGTACGATGTAAAACAACTTTATCAGATACAAAAATCCAACTCAAATAAAACATACCTAATCTTAGTTCGATAAGCTCAGAGTGTAATGTAGCCAATATCTCCAACAGTTCACATGAATTCAAGCTGTGTTTTCAGATAAGATTGAAACATAGAAGTTATAATGTGATCGTAAGAACTCCGATAAAAACGGAATACAAAATCAGATTAAATGGATAATGTAAGTAGTATTAGCACCAGACATAAGAAAGGAAAGGAACCACCGGAGATAGAGACAAATGATATTTTGATGGAACACACTTAGAAAGGAATGAAACCACTTGTACCTGTAGAATAATAAGAGCAAGATTTGCTCTCATTACCCCCTGCTCTCATTACACCCTGTTATCCCTCCGATTATCATAAATCGCTTGCTCCCATCCAGTTGTGCCTTCCTTTTCCTGTCTGTCTTGTCATTTAAATAAATTATTGTCAATATCGATCGTCGTTAATGATGAAGGCAAATGATAAAATGCGATTTCGCCATCCTAATTAGTACTATTATTTTTCCCCGTTTCTCAAATGGATGCACCATAAGTCGCTCATCGATACGCGTAATATTCTGCCTCTTGCAAGAAGGAGCGAAAAGAAAACTACCATCTTCTCCGGGAAGGCTCCCTATTATAATTTGGTTACTACCTGTTTATTGTGAGGCAGATGCCCCAAACCGAACACATGGACCAATGATTCTATCTCAGCTAGGGTGTTATACAATTAAACACAAAAGTTCGATGAGAATGTAAGAAGAGCAGAAAGGTCAGAACCAGAAGAAAAATAGGAAAATTAGCTCGAGTAATTATGAAAATTTATATATCACACGTAAATGTACCTCATTAAACCAGATACTGTACTTTTACACCTAGGATGGAGCCTTATGATAATGTAATGATTATTTCCGAAGGATCGGAAATATATATATATATATATATATATATATATATATATATATATATATATATATATATATATATATATATAATGTAATGAAAAAATAAATACAATATGAAATCTGGAGTCAAAGTTGTTATATAGAAATGCAGGTTCACTTATAAATTACAGACTCATCTAAAGGGTCTGCAGTCGTAGTTCGGGAACAGCAGGTCAAATCCTCTAGATGTCAGAAACTCAGTATACAGCCTATTTGGACTCGACCTCAGACTAAATCTCTACAGTACATATTGGATTAGTCAATATCCTCTGCCTTCTGTCACCCCCTTTCCCTGACCAAACTTCATTTTTGCTGCATATTCTGATCTGAAAGTTGTAACATTATTTCCTACCTCTGAAAATAAATCAATCATGTTTGAAATAGTACCCTGGGCCCTAGGAATGGTCTCATTACTCCCAACCAGAGGTGCAATCTTAGTTCAGCCATTGTAGCTCACATCTTCTCAGCTGATGCAATAGCCACTGCTATGACAGAGGCATGATATCAGGCGGAGGCACAAAGAACAGACTACATACTATTGAGTCGTCAAAAAAATTCACAAAAACGTTAAAATTAAGATACAGAAGCCAAGCCATCATGGGAAAGAGGGTGGTAGCAGTTAAATTACCGCTTTGCGAAGCTCCTTGATCGAATCCAACAGCTTCTTCTTCAAACTCCGTGAAACCTGACACATAACAATTCTTGTATACACTTTGAATTAACCTTAAAATAGAGCAATACCATTTAGCCAAAATTAAATTTCCAAAAGCACAAAATGAAAGAAAAGCAAGCAACTTATCAGCAACAAACCTGATCCACAGAGCCCTGTTATCTTCACAACACATCCTCGTTCGCTCAGTAGCTTTTTCTTTTCGGTCCTTCCAACTCAACAATTTGCATATAGATAGTAAACCTCAATTTCCAAGTAACTGCATTCAGCAATTCCACGACAATCAATGAGATTGATGAGGTACTCGTCAATCTTCCTTTTTACCGGTGTACCTCTTGGGTGACTCCTGGGCCATCTCATAGTAAACAAATATTCTGGTAGACTTGATAGTGATGCCACGTTCAGCCTCATCTGCATGGGTATCTGTCATCTGAACATCACCAGCAACTTATTGAGCAATGATACCGGCAGCAGCCACAAGGGAGTCAGTGAGGTTCGACTTTCCTGGAAAGAGAAGTTACAAATCAATGTCAGAATGACATCAAAAGAATTCGATGTACCAAAAAGAATTCAGAAAACAATAAAATTGCAACTCTATTTTGACTATTGCAAAAAAGATTGTCTGGATGAGTCCTAATAATGTTCAATGGACACACAAAATATACAGATCTAAAACTTAAAAAAAAAATTATATAGATTTACATACAGGTGTCGTATAAGTGTTGGATCACGAGATCATAAGTTAATCATGAACACCGTGCTTGCCAGTCGCATTGTGAACTGAGCTGGGTGTAAATTCTTGGAATTGCCTTGAAGACATTAGGGTATCGCGGACGCTTCCTCCTCTGTCCGTCCTCAGTGAACGCTGGGACCACAATGGCGAGAACTATCTCTACCTGATTCCGTTCAGCAATGTTTCACTGCAAAGATCCCGAAAGACAAAAACCACCATAAACACAAACAACCAACGATGTAAATACCAAAAAATTCAGTCACTGTAACATACCTTCATCCAAGCAAGACAAAAGGTTTTCATGTACTTGCTGCACACACGGGGACAGAGCGTTGCCCAGAGATACATTGCTTAAAGGCATTCATCGTGTTGTTCAGGTGGGAAAACTGCATATCCAGTAAAAATCAACAATCATCCATCTTAACAACAGAGTAAACAGACAAACATAAAAGGGCGACCCGGAAAAATCAGTGTACAGTTCATTTTACATTTTATTTAGCATGCTACATCAACTTCAAAATGCACATTTGCTGCGTAAATGGGAAAAGATGACACCGATGTCCATGGAAGTTTCAAACAAATCACTTCTTGCGAAAGAGCTTGTGCTAGCAAAACCTCAAAACATAAAGTAACAGATGTGGAGAAAAGTGTTACATTAGGTTAATGAACCTGATTTAAAAGGAAAAACAATTACTCATGTATGCTCATTGGAAAATAGTTCAGAAACAATTCCAATAATAGTTGATCTTCGAATAGGTTAATGAACCCGGTTAAAAAGGAAAAACAATTACTCGTGCATGCTCATTACACAATAATTCAGAAACAATTGCAGTAATAGTTAATCTTCGTGTATGTGTGTGTGCGGGAGATGTCCACTTCTCTCACATTCATAGGTAATTGAAGTTTTTATCTCAAGAAAGATTTACTGTTTGGATGGGTAATGTTCTATATTCTGGGCCGCCGACTCATCTTCTATATTCTGGGCCGCCGGTGCAGTATGTACCATAATCTACCACAACACTAAGCATCTACATGCTACAACTGAAAAGAGTTGATTTTTAGTACTTCCTTAGTTCTTCCATGTATGTATGGTAAAAAACAGGAAATTTTGCACAAGGAAAAATAAGGGAAGTTTAGCGCAGATCTAAATAAGCAAGTAATTGCGACAGTGAATGTATAAAAAAATAGCTAACCATGAAGAACAGCCATTGGCAACATTAGTTGTCTTTGCATGAGTTGACCGCGGATATGTAGTCATGCTATCACAGCAAAGGTCATATAACTCCTCGCCTTCCCTGGCTCCTCTTGGTACAAATTTGTGTCCTTCA
This sequence comes from Linanthus parryae, assembly GCA_023055425.1. Classification (NCBI taxonomy): domain Eukaryota; kingdom Viridiplantae; phylum Streptophyta; class Magnoliopsida; order Ericales; family Polemoniaceae; genus Linanthus; species Linanthus parryae. The sequence goes on along the minus strand of JALGPY010000006.1, from coordinate 74,989,284 downwards.
GAATCAAACAAAACAACAATTTCCAAACAATTAGACGAAAACATAAGCACAATAAAAATTTCACGGAGAAGTAAAAAAATCAAATCAATATGCATATCCAAAACATAAATGACAGACTAAGAGAATCAAAATTCGGAACAGCAAAAACACAGTAAAACTGGAGCCTAAGCGCAATATTCCGAGCATCTCCAATTAAGTTTACATTTTCATTATTTTATATGCAATTTAAGTTTATACCCTCTAATGAAGCCAACTACTAACTGAAAAGTCAGCCGAGATAAGAGTGCAAAGCCGAATTCAAGGTATGGTTGAGATGCCAATTCTTTTAGTATAAGCTCAACAGTGGTGAAACGGAGAGTGCGGGAGCAAGACGCCTAAGAACCTGCAGTTAGACATTTAAAGAATGAGTCTTCTCGCTGGACATAGACGGAAGCGGCGACTCAGCTCCGTCACGGGTTTTGATCGCAAGGCCTTATTCGAGAATAATTCCATTCAGAAGAATCATCTACCCAGGTAATCAACCAGGAGGGTATCATCAATGATTGATGCATAAAGCAACCTAGTACAATAAAACATGAATGTTGTGGGTTAATGATACTCTCACATTTGGTGAATGATCAAACCCAATTTCATTAGTACCGACTCCAGACAAAATAAGCAGAGGACGGTTCCTTTTCGACGCCTGCATCAGCAAAGATGAGAAAATCATGATAGAACACAAAAGTCCATTCAACCAGAAACAAAAAAACATATCAACATTAGTCTATAAAACATTGTGAATGCTGATCAGCCGAAAATTAATTGCATTTCATGGTAAACCGCACTGGCACCGAATTAAATCAAGACAATAAAGCAACTTCCAAGTAGCTGCATGAGAAGGTTGGGGAGGTGGCGGTGATTGATTCCAGTCGAATCCAATGGTGAGCCCAGATGCTGCAACCCAGCAGACTGGAGCCACCTCGCCATGACCGCATCCCCCGCATCGGTTCCGGGTCCAGCGCCAGAGTGATCATACAGAGCAGCTGCTGCAGCATGGCTCTGCTGAGTCTGACCACCCATGTGGCGCTGTGATCGGCGTTTCATAATATATACTGACCATCATGGTCTGTTATCAGCATGAGAGCGTAAGGCCATGAAAATGTGTATATATCCACTCGTGAATCATTGGTCATTACACATAAGATAAGGTAGTAACATTCTGTTTACCGAATATAACAATCCAGCTGAACTTTTAGTAACTGGTTTTTTCATGCTTAACAGAGATGCTTAAAGAAATAGAACTAACCGAACCATCATGAATTAAAGCTATTCAACAACACCACCACCTACACTTGACATTTGAAGCAATTACATCCAGAAAACATAGGTGATAGTCAACATTAGCATTCTGCCAGCCAACGACCTATAATGCAACCGAAAAAGGCTTAGACCGAGGGGATGGGGCTCAGATAGGTCGCTGACTGTACAGAGGAATATCCCACCGCCATGGCTGCAACAAAATGATTTGCCCGCCAATAAACGGATCGCATCCTCAATTGACCAAATCATGCTCAGGCTTTGTCTATCATCACTGCCCCCTTAGTAGCAACACGAATAGGCAAATGAAATTGCATAGGCTCACACGTCTGTTTCGAACCACGTTACGAGGCGAACTTCTTCCACCATGGCTGCAAAAGCGATTTGCCTCGCCAGTGGCGGAAGATTGCAGCCTCTAAAAACCTATCATCACCACCTCTAGCAACAACAGAGGCCATATATTGGTAGGGTTAAAAACGTGGGATGTTGGCTTAGCTGTTACGCAGATATGTATATGCTGTTATCTGTGGAGGCTCAGATCGGTAAATGCGATCAGACTACGGCGACACCGCCATGGCTGCAACAACAGCGAGAGGCGACGCTCGCTGAGGTTGCCCTGCCAAGACGAGGGTCTGAACCGTGGTCTAAATTGCAAGATATAGAAATTCATCATCACAGCCTCTCAGTAATTGGCTAACCCAGACGCAACTGAACCAAAATACAATTTGTGAATGCAATAAAGCCATGGCAAGAAACCAAATCAGAAGATGAGATCTTTGAATGAAATCTGCTGTTCTTCAGCATAGCATATCACAGTACCCAAATTCCAACCCCCATCTGGTACAGCTAACCATAGCAGTTCCCAATTTTCAAAACCCTAACCTCAACGTAGCACATCAAGGTCGAATTTCACCATCACAACAGGAAATCAGTCGTGTTGCACTATGTATTTGTAAGGGGAAGAGAAACACAATATTACTTCGTGGCCTCAGCATAGCAAGCAAAATCAATTGAATAAAAAACTCAAAACCCAGAACATCCCTGATCGCATAAATAAAAAACAAACAAATCCAGATTGCATGCAAGTCAATACCTGAACAGAGGAAGAAATCTCAAGAAACCCTCGCAAGATTTCATCACTGGCTGACATTGAAACCAATAACTGAACCCACAAAATCTAGGGTTTCGGGGATTGAAGAAACCAATTCGAGACCGAAGAAGAACAGTTCAAATCCTCGAGATTGAAGGCCGAGGGGGACAACGACGGCGAGGAAGGGAGGCGGTGCGGCAGCGAGAAAGGGAGGCGGTGCGGTGTTCCTTCGTCCTCTCAGAACCAGAACTCTTTCTCTGCTTCGGAGACATGCACAGAGCTAGTGAAGCTCTGAGCGAAACCCTAACCACCGCCACCGCGTACATCGCCACCGCCACCGTCACGGCAGCCTCTCAGAACCCTAACTCTTTCTCTCTCTTTCCCTTCGCTCCGTAAAGAGCCTCTCAGAAGTGCAGAAGCTTCCTTCTCTGCAAAGGGTCGTGGGTGAATCAGAACCCTCGTGCACAAACAGTGAAGCCACAGGCGCTGACGTCACAGTTCAGGGGCAAACAGTAGATAGGAAGAACACAATTACATGTACATCCAAGAACACATCCAAATTACAGCAACCAAATGTATTGAGGGCATCCCATAAGGGGGAAACAGCAAGGGCAGAAAGGGAAGTTAACAGAAGCTATTTTTTTCATCAAATTTACATCTACATCCAACTCTACAACCAAATTACAGCCACTAAATCTATTGAGGATAGCCAATAAAGGGGAAACAGCAGGGGCAGAAACGGAAGTTAACAGAAGCTATTTTTTCCATCAAATTTACATCTACATCCAACTCCTACACCGAAATTACAGCCACTAAATCTATTGAGGGCAGCCAATAAAGGGGAAACTACAGGGGCAGAAACGGAAGTTATCAAAATCTATTTTTTTCATCAAATTTACATCTCAATCCAAGTCAAACAACACAATTACATGACCCAGCCATTATTGGTTCAGTAAATAACCGTTCCGCACGAGGACAAAACAGACATTTGACTCAAAATAAATTGCAAACTTGCAAACCATGACGTGGCAAGCTACCGTTGGTAGACATTGGCGGCAAACACACATGCAAGATAATCAATGGTACACAGTGTCAAAAAATCCTAGTTGGCAAAGTGGCCATATCTCCTTTTATTATAGGTAGTATGATTCATATGAAGAAAAATCCTACAATCGCCACGCCTACTAGATAGACACGGGAGTAGATAAAAATAAGTGATGAGACAACACATCATTCACGGTTGTCAACTCTTTGCACAAGCAACACGTATTAACTAAGACTTCCATCAAAAGAACAAGTTTCCCACTGTCAGAATACCATCAAAAGTTGTACATAAAAAATTACATAAAATAAGAAACCCATAATGTAACACCAATCCTCTGAAAGGAATAGGTATACATCAGACCAACAATGAGTCTTTGTAAACTTGAGACTATGAGCAACCAGAAAACAAACCTGAAGATGAAGGCAAATACATTAGAAGATCATCTCATGAGTTGCTAGTAAAAGTCCCTCTACGATAGACGCTACCTAGAAAATTCAACTCAGTCTCATGCTCCATCTCGTTGACATCTCCCTCAAATTAGACATCACAAAACAATGAGCAACATGTGCTCATTCATCCGCAGCAATGAGCAAAACATCTAGAAAATGATAAGCCAAGGGGGTATCTGGAAAGATAAAAATATACCCTATCCCTTAATGTACTGTAAAACTAAGTAAGATTGAACATCAAGATAGTCAAGTCATTCCTCATTCCTTGCCTACATCTAGACCAAGAGCTATCAGTGAATCGATCTGACTCAGCTCAAGCTTCTCCCTAATTCAGCACCCATTAGAATTCCTGGTGTTCACCCTCTCAAAACAAAACCAACACAGCTCATTGATTTAAAACACTTGCAGGTATGGAACCTAAAACACTTTGCACATCTTATTCTGAAAAAGCATCCATCAGCTTACACAAATCCTATTCTGGAAGCCAATGGGAAAGACTGTCCAAAAAACTTTTAGAATCTAGTTGTGCCACATTATAGCTTTCATTAAAAAACTACAAATGAAATTTAGCAAACCAAAATCAAAAAATCAATCCAACAACAAAGTAATAAAGACCATATCAAATAAACTCGTAGATAGTGTTAACCTGCATGTCTAGTCAACTACCGGCCAAAGATGGCTGGTTGATTGGCCAAGTGGACCAGCAAGACTACTTCTTCCCAATTTCCAATCCAATTTACAATATTCTACACCTTCAAGAAGCAAATATTAATCGTGGCACTAAAACTGTTGAAAATTGTGATAAATTTGTTACCATCCACTGCAAACAAACAGTCAAGCCAAAGGTCCCACCTTAATACAAACAACTGCAATAGAGTGAAAAATCACTGCAATTCTTCTTACTGCAGTATACTATTAGAAAGAAAGCAACACAAGTTTAGTAAATATGTGTGAATGCAGTTCCATTAAAAACTAGCTCTGCAATACTGATTAATATGAGCCAAGTCCATCCAATTGCAAATTCGATTCGCAACGGGTATCTAGTTTGTTGCTATACAACCTATTATAATTGGCATCTACTGAGAAATGTGTTAGTGTGCTCATGCAATGAAAATTAACATATTCCAAACTGACGAATGTGCAACTAGGAAGCAAAATAGTCAATACTTCACGTGAAACCCATAGCAACTACTTAGCCTTCACTATCTGTTGTCAGTATCGAGCAATACTCACTATGTACCGTAAGATACGAAACGACAAATGCCATAAGCTTTAAGTATCATTCTTTGTATCGCTAATGAAAGCGTATCAAAGTGTATCGAGCAATGCACATCCGATACGATACGTATCGCGTATCGCACAATACGCTTGAGAACTGAAATTGGGCTATGTTTGTTATAACTGATTGATATAGAATTTCGTATTACATGGATGATATAAATATTTTAATATTTTTTTAGATGCTCCTACTTCTCTATCTGTTGCCTCAATCTTGCTAGTCAAAAACTCAATTGTCTTTAATTCTTGATATTTGATCTAGCCTTCAGAAAAGAATGTGATAATTCAATTTCTCTGTCTGGATTTGAAGTATGAACTGTGGAAGTTTATATGAAGATGATGAAAAACAGTGGTAAAATATGTTCAAGGCTCTAAGGCCTTGAAAGACTATGTCTCCATTTGAATTGATCAAGTCTGATTTAACAATCTTGTGTATACAGGCTTAGCATTGGATCAGTTGTTGGTTAAATGTGTCTACAAATATTCTTGGACTATATCTATGTCTTTCTAACACTCACATGTTTCACAGCTTGATTGAATCAAGGATTAGAAAACTATTAGCTTAAAACTGTGAAGAATATCACAGAGCTCCAAGGCCTTGAGATTTGCCTTGAGTTGCTGACAGTCTTATTTAGCTTAACTGATTCTTTCTTGCAGGATGCTATCTGTGGTAATGTGATTGGTTACTGACTTTCTATAAGTCTTAATCATAATTTTATCATTATCTTATACATATTGCTGATCTGGTATTTATCTTGTTATGAAAATTTTGGCCTAGTTTATTGCAGAAACTGTTATGCCAAACTGTTATGAAGATAAATTTTCTATATTTTTTTTATATTGAAATCAAGTTTGTTTCAGGGTTGTTCGTTGTTCAAACCCCTCACAACAAAGTCTAATGCCTATCCATTCATAGATGTTGAAATAAGCATGTTTGGGAGAGGATTTGTAGGGAGGCAATTCATAAAATCTCTCATTCAGTTACTGCAGCTTGTTATAAGCTCCAGTTTGAATTTCAAAGACAAAAACGAGACAGTGAGAGGATTGAATTTTTAGATAGAAGAGTGTTTACAGTCGTGGAGATCATACAATCAACTCTTCAATCAATCAAGCTCTCAACACTGCTGAACAAGGAGATCAAATCATTCAAAAATCTGAATAATACATCCAAGCATCACTGCTTATTTCTTTTCTGTGTTCTTCAATACTTGTACTAAGTTTGTGTTATATTTATGATTTCGTAAACCTTACAAAATTAGAAGTTTAGTTGTTCAAGTGAACAACTAGAGGTTCTTATTGTTTCAGCAGGTTGTAGCCGTTACTAGATAGGTTGGGAACCATAAGCTGTATAAGTGTAAGGTAGCTCACTTAGGCTTGAGATATAGGGCTAAATCTGTATGATTAATAAGAATTGTTTTGGAAATCCTGGAGGGATTAGATCCCTCAGGCAGAGACTAGGTTCAATTGTGACTGAACTCTGTAAAATTTTTGTGTTCTTTACTTTACAGTATTGTTCTTTATCATTGCAAACTATCTAGCTCAAAACTGGTTGTTCAAAGGCTTGAAGTATTTTACAGCTCAATGCCTTGAAGCTTTAACTTGTTCTTAGAAAGCTTCTATCTTTTATCAAAACTCCTCAAAGGTCTTGAGATCAACCAGTGGCTTATTTTAATTTTTTTTAAAGACTAGCTTTTAGCAAAAGTTTTCATACTCTATTCAACCCCCCCCCCCCCCCCCTTCCAGAGTATTTGACCATGTGTTTATACTTACATTACAAACTTTCAATTGGTATCAGAGCTTTGGGTCACTTCTAATGATCTAACAATCTTGTGACAATGAGTAATGTAGGTGATGGTGGATTGTCACATGGAAGGGCAGCCAACAGACCTCCATTATTCTGTGGTGACAATTTCATGAATTGGAAGGCATTGATGAAAATGTTCCTCATAGATCAAGACATGGAACTGTGGTCTATCACTCTTCATGGTCCTCATGTGTATTACACCACTACTGATGGGATTAGAACCATCAAAACTGAAGAGGAACTTTCAATTATAGAGGTGGAAAAGGTATCCAAAAATTATAAAGTCATGAACCTGTTATATTGTACTCTTAGTGCAGATGAGTTCAATTGAGTTTCAAACTGCAAAAGTGTCAAGAAGGTATGAGACAAGCAGGTTGTAACCTATGAAGGAACCAATCAAGTCAAGCAAACTAAGTTCAACATTCTTCTGAGGCAATATGAGTTATTCAAGATGAACTCAGATGAACCTATCAAGGAGATGTTCAAAAGATTCACAGATGTAGTGAATAATTTGGAATCTTTGGGAAAGACCTTCTCAAATGAAGAGAAAGTCAGGAAGATTTAGGGAAGTTTGCCAAAAGTCAAGTAGGAGCCAAAGACAACAGCTATTGAGGAAGCTCAAGACCTAAGTCTTCTTGAGCTAGATGATGTACAAGGCAAGCTGCTCACTAATGAAATATATATATGAAGGAGGTAGATTGTGACATGAGTGACAAAATCAAGAACCTGGCACTCAAGGCAAAATAAAATGAAAAATACCAAAGCCTTGAACAGGATGATGATGATTATGAAGAGGATTTAGCCTTGATCTCCAAAGCTTTGGCCAGAATCTTGAAAAAGAAAAAGAACTTTGGAAACAAGGACTACAGAAGGAAAAATCCAGATCCTCAAGCAGCAAGGATCATAAAGGTAAGTCTTCTTAACATTCACATACACCTAAAGTGATGAAGTTTTGAATGTGGTGATTCAGATCATTTAGTAAGGGACTGTCCTCAAAAGAAGAAACGCATGAACTTTCAAAAGAAAGAAAGTGACAACAGAAGGAAGAAAGCTATGGTTGCTTCATGGAGTGATTCTGATTCATCAACTGACTCATATTCAGATGTAGAGCAAGAAAACATGTGCTTAATGGTTGGGCTTGAAGAAGAAAAGAGCTCAGACAAGCATATTGAAGAGTTGGTAAAAATTTACTTTCTAGTCCTTCTGATGTACTTCCTGAAATCCTCAAAAGTATGTTTTTAAATGAGAACAGTTATAGAAATGAGATTGATTCCTTAAAAGTGAAGGTTCGTGAGCAAGCCAAGGAGAACTTAGACTTGATTTTTCAAAACAAATGTCTTGAAGCTACTAAGTTGGAAATTGATAGTGACTTCAAAGCCTTGGAAAGTAGGTTCAAAGCTTTGAAGGCACAAGTCATGGAATTTGTTGATCAAAACTCTCTTTTAACTTATAAGTATGTTGATCTAAAGAATCATTCAGGTGATTTAGAGAAACATAAAACTTCATTTACTGAGAAGCTTCAAGAATCTAAAAAAAAAATATCAACCTTTGCTGGCTCAGAACATAAGTTCAATCTCATGCTTGGAGGAATTCTGTAGTCTATGAATAAAAGTGAAATTGTCTATAATTCAAATTTTCCAAAGAAAAGCCAAACTACTTTTGTGAAATCTGGAAGCAGATATTCTCCAAAATGTCATTACTGTGGAACACATATCCTTATCAGCTCAAGGGACAAGTTGAACACATTTGGGTTCCTAAAGGAATTAGACCACCAAACATGGTTGATTCTAAGTATGACTCAAAATTCTACACTTGGTCTAATGGCATGTTGAGGCACTGATTTTATTTGTTGCAGGATATCACCAAGGCCTTGAAGGATTAGAAATGGATCTTGGATAGTGGGTGTTCCAGACGTATGAGTGTAAAGAAATATTTGTTCACTGAACTTAAAGAGAAATCTAGAGGAACAATTACACTTGGTGACAAATCCAAATGTAATATGATTGGTGTAGGTAGTATTGGTAATGGTTCTATTAATTCTATTTCATATGTTTATCTTGTTGATGGTATTAACTATAATCTTCCTAGTATATGTCAGCTATGTGATCGGGAAAATAAAGTTATTTTTGACAAGGAAAAATGTGTTGTGCAAGATGAGAAATCTGGAAGTTGCATACTCACTTCTCCTAGATCATACAATGTATATGCTTTGAGAAACATCAAAGTTGTAGGTGAAAATCTGAAGTGTCTCAAAGCCTTGAAGGACCATATACCTTGAGACTGAGATTGACAGAACATATGATGATACATCTACTGTATCAAGATCTCAAAGCCTTGAAGGACCATATACCTGGACACCAAGGAAGAAGTTCAAATACCTATGAGATCATCCTGTAGACAACGTCATCTCAGATCCAACCACTGAAACTCAGAAAAGAGGCCAGCTGAAGAACTTATGTGCTTTTAGTGTTTTTATATCACTTATTGAGCCTAAAAAGGGAAAAGAATCACTAGAGGATGTAGATTGGATCATTGCAATGAAGAATGAGCTAAATGAGTTTGAGAGGAACAAATTATGGAATTTGGTTCCTAGACCAAAGACTCAATCAGTGATTGGAACCAGATGGGTGTTCAGAAACAACCTTGATGAAAATGGCAAGGTTGTATAAAGCAAGACTTGTGGCACAGGGATACAATCAAGAAGAAGATATTACTATGAGGGCACATTTGCTCCTGTTTGCAGGTTAGAGGCTATCAGAATACTTCTAGCATTGTAATTTTATAAACATATAAAGCTTTATCAAATGGATGTTAAATGTGCTTTTCTAAATGGTTATTTACAAGAAGAAGTATATGTTGCTCAACCACCTGGTTTTGAAGATGAAAGTTTCCCTGATCATGTTTACAAATTAGACAAAGCTCTTTATGCCTTAAGATAGCTCTAAGGGCGTGGTATGACAGACACCCAAAGCTTTTACTTGACAATGATTGTAAGAGAGGTCTTGTAGACAAAACTCTTTTGATTAAGAATCAAGAGAAGGTTCTATTAGTAGTACAGATTTATGTTGATGATATACTATTTGGTTATACTAACGATGCTCTTTCAAAAGATTTTTCTAGTCTAATGTGCAGGGAATTTGAGATGAGCTTAATGGAAGAATTAAATTTTTTATTGGACTTCATGTACATCAAATGAAGAAATGATTTTTTGTGCATCAAGGGAAATATACCAAAGACTTGTTGAACAAGTATAATATGTCTCATTCCAAGGCAATTAAGACCCCCATGAGTTCATCACTATCCTTAGATAAGGATTCAAATGGTAAGAGTGTAAATCAGAAAGAATACAGAGGTATGATTGGTTCTCTTATGTACTTAACTGCTAGTAGACCTGATATTATATTTAGTGTATGTATGTGTGTAAGGTTTCAAGCTGATCCTAAGGAAAGCCATTTGATTTCTATTAAAAGGATTCTCAGATATTTGAATGGAACCAAAGACTTGGGGCTTTGGTATCCAAGAAGGACTAATTTTATGTTGAGTGGTTATTCAGATGCAGACTTTGCAGGTTACAAAGTGGATAGAAAGAGTACTTCAAGGTGTTGCCGATTTCTCGGTTCTTCATTGATTAGCTGGCACTCAAAGAAGTAAAATTATGTAGCCTTATCAACTGCAGAAGCTGAATACATTGCAGCTGGTGCTTGTTGCTCACAAGTATTATGGATTTCTCAACATTGAGAGATATTGGATATGAATTTAGGAATGTGCCAATCAACTGAGACAATACAAGTGTCAATCTCTAAGAATCCAGAACAGCATTCAAGAACTAAGCACATAGATGTGAGACATCATTTCTTAAGAGATCATGCTGAGAAAGGTGATGTGTCTCTTACTTTTATTTCAACTACTTTACAAATAGCTGATATTTTCACCAAACCATTGCCAGGTGAAATGTTTGCATTCTTAGGCTTGAATTGGGAATGCTAAACAAAAATGCATTGAGTTAGGGTGAGTATTGGATCTTGTATGTGCTTATATGTTGAAATATCAAAGCGTTGAGATCATACTTTCCAAGCCTTGAAAGTATGTTTGAAAGATTTGAATTTTCTGAGTTACTGCAGAATTCTTCAAGGCCTTGAGATTGTTCTTCAAAGGCTCCGATAATTTTGTGTAGATTCTATTCAATAATTGGATCTCCAAATATTGTGCATTATCTTGTTAGATAATTGTAGAATATTTGATTTACTTAGATATTTACTCAAAATAACACAAAATATCTTGAAATATCTTCTTAGATTCGATTTTTTGCATGCAGATCAAAAATAGTCCTTTTAAACTATTTTTTCTTTAACTTATAAGCTGAACTTCAGGGCTTTTCTTCTCAACTCTCTCTCAAAAATATCATGAACAAAAAAATGGTTGAAGGAACCTCTGTAAGGGATCACGTTCTCAAGATGATAAGTCTTCTAGGGAAACTAGAGATCCTTTGAGTTGTAATCGATGAGGAGTCGATATCGTGCTTATGACGCTGTCTGATTCATTTAATAGTTTTTGGCCTAATTATAATATGACAAAAAGACTTATTATTTAGCCTAATTGTTAAAGGAGCTTTAAGCATCTGAGGGATTCCTACAGAACCGGTTAATGTAATGGTGTCTGAAAATGCTTCTACTTCTAATCCTAGGGCTAAGAAGAAGAAGAAAATTGCACAAGCACATGTTCCGAAGGTTGCTCCAGCACCTCAAGGAATAACTCGTAGGCCACAGCAAGAACTTTCTCCTCAGGGGACCTTGGGAAAGGCAAAAGAAAAGTGTTTCCTCTGTTATTAGGGAGGGCATTGGAAGAAGCAATGTCTAAAGTTCTTGACTCGTCCAATCCAAAAAAAAATTCAGGTATATCTCTTTCACTAATAGTTTAATCATGTTTAGTGGTTCGATCTACTAGAACCTGGTGTTTAGATTCGGGAGCCACTGACCATGTCTGCAATTCATTTCAGGGGTTTCAGGAAACCAGACAGCTTAGTGATGGCGAGATTAATCTACACTTGGGCAACACCAATAAAGTAGTTGCAGTTGCAATAGGAATTTGTTTCTTACATTTTGGGAATGATAGGATTTTAGTTTTGAAATATTATCTTTGTGTACCTTCCAATAGAAGAAATTTGATTTCAATTTCTAAGTTGGTTAAGAATGATTATTCAGTTTATTTTAATGACTCTATGTTTATTAAGAAAAATAAACGTTTTATTTGTTTTGGTACATTGGTGGATGGTCTTTACATTATAAATATTGAGCTCCTATAGCGCAGCTATATGAACTGAATAACTCGGATAGCTCGCCTAAAAAGAGAAAGGAACCTTGCGAGATATACCAAACATATCTTTGGCATTTACGCCTTGGTCATATCAATATAAACAGAATACAAAGGCTGATTCAGAATGGACCATTAGGTTCAATAAAAGTAGAGGCACTACCAGCATGTGCGTCATGTTTAAAAGGTTAGATGACCAAGAGGCCATTTTTGGAAAAGGGTAATAGGGCCAAAGAATTTTTGGAGCTTATCCATTCAGATGTTTGTGGACCAATGAATGTCCAAGCGAGGGGAGATTTTGAGTATTTCATTATTCTTATTGATGATTACTCAAGATATGGATAAATTTATTTGATGTGGCCGAAGTCTGAGGTCTTTGAGAAATTTAAAATGTTTAAGGCAGAATCAGAGAAGCGTCTAGGAAAATATATCAAGTCAATTCGATCTGATCGAGGTGGTGAGTACCTCTTGGGACAATTCAGGGATTACTTGGAGGAACAAGGGATTCAATCCCAGTTTTTTGCTCAAGGTACGCCGCAACAGAATGGTGTAGCAGAGCGAAGGAATAAGACTCTTTTAGAAATTGTGAGATCCATGATGAGTTATTCAGATTTACCAACTTCCTTTTGGGGGTATGCTTTAGATACTGCTGCATATATTCTGAAATTGGTTCCGTCTAAGTCAGTACCAACTACACCCACAGAACTTTGGACTGGGCGCAAGCCTAGTCTACGATATGTTCGGATTTGCGTTAGTCTAGCGCATGTGGGTAAGGGGAACGCAAGTAAGTTGAAATCAAGGACAGAAGTATGTGTTGTAGGATACCCGGAAGGAACAAAGGGTGGTTTTTTTTATAGTCCTAAGGATCATAAAGTCATTGTTAGCACCAATGCGAGATTCTTAGAGGAAGACTATATTATGGATCACAAACCTAAAAGTAAAATTGTTCTGGAAGAAATGCGAGGAAATCAAGTAATCCAAGGTCTTGATAAACGAACTATACAAGAGGAAATACCACAAGAAAATAATATCGACATTCAACTACCTTGGGGTGGTTGGAGAAATGTAGATACTCGTGATACACAACAAAATTGTGTTGACATTCCACCGCAAGAGGGCAGTGGGGGAAATGTCAATACTAGTGATCCACATGATAGTAGTGACATTCCACCGCAACCGAACAGAGGGGAAAATGTTGCTTCTAGTGAATCACAAGTTCACCCTCGTCGTAGTGGGAGGGTTTCTCGTAAACCATACAGGTACATGTACTTAAGTGAGTCTTTTGAAAAGGTCCATGATGAACATGATACTGATCACTGTAAATATGATGAAGCTGTTGGAAGTACGGATGCGGCAAAGTGGAAAAAGACTATGATTTCTGATATGGAGTCTATGTACTCCAATCAAGTATAGGATCGTGTAGATCCAACGGATGGGGTAAAACCCATCGGGTGTAAGTGGATTTATAAGAAAAATAGATGGGTAGACGGGAAGGTTGAAACCTTCAAAGCAAGGCTTGTTGCGAAAGGTTTTACTCATAAAGAAGGGATCGACTATGAGGAAACTTTGTAGCCATGATTAAGTCTATCAGGATTCTCTTGTCCATTGCGGCTCATTTCGATTAGGAAATTTGGCAAATGGATGTCAAGAATGCTTTCCTTAATGGAAGTCTTTATCAGCGCATTTATATGATGCAACAAGAAAGATTCATAGCTAAGGGCTATGAGCGCAAGTTGTGCAAGCTTAAGAGGTCTATTTATGGACTTAAGCAGGCATCTAGATCATGGAACATCCATTTTGATCAGTCAATCAAATATTTTGGTTTTGATCAATGTCTGGATGAGCCATGTGTGTACAAGAAGTGTAAGGAAAACGTGGTGGTATTCTTGATACTTTACGTTGATGATATATTTCTCAGTGGAAACAATGTGGGTGAATTATCTAGTGTGCGAGTATGGTTATCAAGTCACTTTGATATGAAAGACTTGGGAGAAGCAGCATACGTTCTAGGGATCAAGCTTATGCGAGATCGAAAAAATAGTATGTTGGGCTTGTCACAAGCCAATTATATTGATATTGTTCTTGCAAGATTTAGCATGCAGGATTCCAAGAAAGGGTTGATCCCTTTCATACATGGAATTAGTCTATCTAAGGATCAGTGTCCTAAAACACCTGAAGAGATAGAGAGCATGAACGCATTTCCTTATGCTTCTGCAGTAGGAAGCCTCATGAATGCAATGTTATGTACTAGACCAGATATTTTCTTTGTCATTGGCATGGTTAGTAGATGTCAGTCTAACCCTGGCAGAGAACATTGGACTGCAGTAAAACATATATTGAAGTACCTGAAGAGGACTCGAGACTATATATTGGTTTACCATGAAGGTAGTCTTGTACCCATCGTGTACAAAGACTCATATTTTCAGTCAGATAGGGATTCCAGGATGTCTACCTCTGGATATGTTTTCACCTTAGGAGATGGAGCCGTTAGTTGGAGGAGCATCAAGCAATCTTGCATTGCTGATTCCACCATGGAAGCTGAATATGTGGTTGCTTCGGAAGCTATTAAGGAAGCTCTTTGGCTCAGGAAATTCTAATGGATCTTGGAGTGGTACCGAGTGCACAACCGTCTATGACGCTTTATTGTGATAATAGCGGTGCGGTTGCGAACTCAAGGGAACCAAGAGCTCACAAGAAAGGAAAACACATAGAGCGTAAGTATCATTTGATTAGAGAATTCGCGCACAGAGGTGGTGTGTCACTGATGAAGATTGCATAAGCGGATCAACTGGCAAATCCATTTACGAAGTGTTTGACAACTAAGGCTTTTGATGGTCACTTAGAGGGAATATGTAATACCCCATATTTAAGCAAGGGGTTATTTGGTTATTTCGGAAAAAAAACAAAATTTTGAGAAATTATATTTCAATATTATTAATTATTTATCTGAATTTTAAAGTATAAGGGTATCATTTGACATCTATGATGATATATATTTTTAATTTGGGGTTATTTTATAGTTTTTGAAACTTGGATGATATTATATGAAACTTATTTTTTATATTTGGGAGATAGTTGTAGTTTTCTAAAAGTGGATTTTGACATTTATATACAAAGTAATTTATTTGAATGATTTGGAATTTTTTTGAATTTATATAAAATAGTTTTTATATCTTACCTAGTAATTAGAAATCTTATTTTTAACCCCTTAATTTTTGGTATCTTCTATTTATACCCCCTTGTATATGAAATTTTAGAGTTAACCTCAGTTTCTAGAATATGCATATCAACCCTCATTTTCTTGATATTCTAATTTCTACCACAACTAACTAGTTAGAAGATTTGTACTTTCACTCCATACATTCCCCAACTACCAAAGTCAACACACATTAAAATATTCTCACATGTGTAGTCTTCATACAATTAGTCATATGACCCCACACACTCATTTATTTTTTCCACTACCTTTATCGACACCCGCATTAAACTGTCCTTTCATTTCAATCACTTCATATCTCTATCTCTCTCAATTATTCATATGTTTCTCTTCAAGAGCACTCACACAAGCTCTCTTTCCTCTCTCCCAACTTCATCCGTTTTTGGGTATTGACCTCATGAAAACACCATCAAAACATCAATTTCTTGCATCCAAATCATGAAAAACTTGAGTCCAAGGGTTGCATCATCATGAAGGGGAGCTCTTTCACAATTCTACTCATGGATTGAAGCCCAAATTCACCATTTTTCTCACAATTTCTTGAATTTTGGGGTAAATCTTCCTTCTAATCTTGAATTCATACATGCATGTTCATGTTTTGCTTTGATTAATGATATTTCATCTTATTTATTCATTTCCATGCTTGATTCTTCATTTTCATGGTTTGATCAAGAGTTAAACTCTCAAATTTTGACTATTTCATGAAACCCGCACTAGAACCCACATGCATGTTGTGAATGTCATCTTCTTTGCATTTGTTACTCAAGCTATTTTTGATAATTTGTGTCAAGAGCATGTAAAAATATTATTTTCATGATTAAAATGGTGCTATTTGGCGTGAAAATCAAGTCTTCTTAACTTGCATGTACTACTAGAACCATTCTTGTTGATTTTTGAAAAAATTCATGTACATACAATCTGTCCAGTTTGTAAAAAACGTATATTATCTCTAAATTTTGTCTCTATAGAATTTCTAACTCTTTCGTATTCTGAAACTAGACTAAGAGAGGGTAATTTTTAAAGAAAATTCAACTCCATAGCCTTTTTGGTTAGAGAGATATGCTCATTCTAAGTTGCATGTTTTCTAAAACTCTGTTTTTGGATAAGCCTTTCCATTTTTGTTAAAACTCTCATCTCCAGACACTTATGGCACCCAATATTTCTTGTAAAGAAACTAGATACATAAGGTATTCATTCATGATAAGATGGTCATTTTTCCTATTCTCCAAGTAGTAGTAATTGTTCTTCAAAGTTGAAACTTTCTGCAAAACTTGTCACTGCACAACATTGTTTGTTTATTTTGTAACTTTATTTTTATAATAGATATGCATGATTTTCTTGATTTTTCTGAAGGTAGGCACATGTAGGTTCATCATAAAGTTATGTCATGATTTTAGGAGTTGTTTTGATATGGAAAATATGCCTCTAAAGTTAGAGCTACAATTCCGCCCAGAATTGTAGTTTCACCGTTTTTAGAAAAATTGAGTTTTAGAAATTCTAAGTGTGTTGTTTGATTTATTTTGATAAGTGAAATCATTATATGTGCATTGGTGACATATAGGACTATGTGGAATTTATATTTTCATTTGTATTATGCATAAATTAGTTGTAACGAGTATTTTATACGTGTGATTGTAGACCTCGACCTCGTAGGAGAGATTGGTTGTCGTTGGAGTGCTCGACTTACCTTATTGCTTTTTCTTGTGCTTCAACTTAGTGGTAAGTACATATGTGCGAATTTTACTTATCAAAATGTGACTGTTTGTTTGATATCTCGAATGAATATTTTTTAATTGAAAAAGTATGCAAAGCATGATTTTATACTCGAAACTGTTTGGATATAAATTGAATCCTCTTTATAAGTCCTGAAACTTTACTTGTGATAAGTTGATAATCTGATTTCGTCTATTGTAAAGAGAAGTAATAAAATACATGTGTGCGAACTTTAATTATCACATTGTGCCCATGTGTGGGACATTTTAAATGAATATCGTCGTATTTGGAAGAGTATGAAAAACATGATTTATACTGAAAAACTCTGATTATTGATTTATACTGAGAACTCTTGGAAATGACTTGTGAAGATTGTATACCAACTTTGGTTATGAGAAATAAAGGTAATTAGATACCTCTAATAGATTTAGGACTATGTACAGAGTTGTATTGCTGCATGGCTTTGAGTCTTTGTGGGAGATTGTTGGATTGAATACTAAAAGCAATGCTTTTTGTATTGGATTATCTGAATTTGATATTTATGAGAATATTTTTGGGCAATGCTTTTGCATTATGTTATTATTGTGCATAGTTGTCTATTATTCCACATAGTAGAAGATCTGGTGTGTAGAGTCTAGCTTACACACAGGAGATCTTATCTCCGGTTCTTGTGGAATGAAAGTTGTGAGTTCACAATCTAGACGGAATTCGACAAACCATCGGAACAATTGTAGCACATTGTTTTAGTAGGTCTGTCTTGTCTACAGGAAATATTATAGTTCATACTATAGTTTCCACTCAATGTGCTAGTATACTTTGTGTATATTGAATATGACCAAGTTGAGATCATTGTATTAGTATTGACATAACAAGACAAGCTACGCTCATGGTTTTATGATTACTTATTCTATTAATCCTTAGATATTCATGTTGGGTCCAAGCCCAATATGTGGTGTGCTTGTAGCATGTGATTATTTCATGTTTGAAAGCATGCCCATATAATGTGGCGGTTAAGTTCCAGCCGAAACTTGGTGTCTTGAAGGTCAAGGACTAACATGGTAATGTTTACAACCGCCAAAACATCTCTATATAAAGGCTTGAATGCCTTAAGTATCGTGGTACACCATATGATACCTTCAAATTGCATTGGAGAGTAGTGTCCGACTTTGTGAACAAGTCAGTGAGTCCCATAATGACTACCTCGTGTTTTGGGGTTCAATACACGGGAAGAAAAAGACGAATATTCTCTCAATTCGTCTTTGCATGTTACCTTGTGTTAGAGGTGCTTTTGAGCTATGCCGATAGTCACATTGTGACTATTTTCAACACAAGAGATCGAGAGAAGAAGATTCCTCGCGTTTGTTAATTCGAGACGGAAAGGAAGACTATCGCGACGTGTGTAGGGTTTTGATTCATGGATCGCGCAAACGGAAGCATAATCAAACAAATAGCCATGCAAAACCCTCCAAGGATCACAAGTCTAGATGCATAACGATAGTGAAGGTAAGAAATCATAAACACACCTTTGGGTTCTCCTTGATGACTTCAAACGCGAATAGTGTCACGTTCTCTATAGTTGATCCACGCCTAGAGTTGATCCTAGATCTCCCAAACTCCTTGGTGCTAGCCCGGAATAGGAAGAGGATGAAGGAATCACGCAAAACGAGACAAAAGAGGGGCTTCGGCCCTCCTTTTGGCCGACGGGGTGAGGGCGGCGGCAAGGGGTCGGGTTCGACCTCCTTGTTGCTTGCTCTCTCTCCTTTGTTCTCTCCCACTCTTGTTATGTTCACTAATGAGCATAAGTTATGAGGAAGGAAGGAAGGAGGGTCCTTTATATAGTCCAACAACTCCTTGTTAACTACCTAAAGGACTTATTCTAGTCCAACTAGAATTCAATTTAGTCCCTTCCTTGCAAATTAGTCCCTACTAAGTTTGCAAGGGTTTGCAAAGTGATCCTTCTAATTAATTAATCCAATTAATTAATTCCCAAATCTAGTTCAACTCTATATAGCGTGTGACCCCATAGGTTCTATCTAGTTGGTAGCAACTATTTGCTAATATGGAGCGGTTTCTAGCAAAACATCCATTCTAGCCAACTAATAGAATAGTCATCTAGACAACCTTGTACAAGTAATTGTCTCATCCCTTTGCCTCTATATCCGGATTTGACACGAGACATACAAGTCACACTCGTATATCCAATCCATAGTTTCTCGATCTATGGGAATAGCCTTATTCGTGCAAATAACATCAATATCCCATATATTGATTTATTTGAGTCTGGCCAGACATTCTATAAGCACTATCCCTCGAGTGGCCTAGGATATCTGCTCCCGTTATGTGGGAGGGGCAAATCCTCTCTACGTCCACTACGATCTCTAAGCTTGCTTCTCATTGTATCCAGTACACGCCTTTATAACTACCGAGTCACGGTGTAGCGTTTAACGCTACCAAGATCACAATGATCCACAACTAGAATATCTAGTGACTTCAAGTCTAAGGATGACAATACCATTGCACCGCGAGAAGCACTTGTGACTCAACATAACATGTATGTAGCCTTCTCGGAGATGGGTCAATCCAGTGCAACATTCCGTAATGCACACCTATGTGTTGGATCGTGATATCTCCATATCAATCCAACCCCATACTAGTCTATAGATGATTGTCCCATTTATCATTATACTTGACTAGGGATATTTAAGATAAACAACACAATTGTAAATCTAAGGACTTCATTATATTAAATATCCAATAAATAATAAATGAATTTTCTAGCCATGTACAAATTCATACTAAACTAGATTGCCTCTAGGGCATCTATTCCAACAGTCTCCCACTTGCACTAGAGCCAATCTGGCGCATCTCGTATGCCCATACTCCTAGTGTGCCCTTCATGCTTCCACTGCGTGAGAGGCTTCGTAAGCGGGTCTGACAGATATCATCTGTAGGAATCTTGCATATCCGAACGTCTCCTCTATCGATAATATCTCGAATCAGATGAAACTTCCTGAGCACGTGCTTGGACTTCTGGTGCGATCTGGGTTCCTTTGATTGCGCGATCGCCCCAGTGTTGTCACAGAACAACTCCACTGGATCCGCAATGCTAGGGACCGCACCAAGTTCAGAAACAAACTTTCTAATCCAAACAGCCTCCTTTGCTGCGCCATTTGCAGCAATGTACTCAGCCTCTGTTGTAGAATCAGCTACCGTCTCTTGCTTGGAACTCTTCCAGCTCACCGCTGCTCCATTCAGGCAAAACACATATCCCAACTGTGATCTAAAGTCATCTCTGTCGGTTTGGAAGCTTGCATCAGTGTAACCCCTTACACGCAACTCTTCCTCACCGCCAAATATCAAGAAAGCATCCTTAGTTCTTCTCAAGTACTTTAGGATGTTCTTGACAGCAATCCAGTGACTCTCACCCGGATTGGATTGGTATCTGCTTGTCATACTCAAGGCATATGACACATCTGGTATAGTACATAACATGGCGTACATGATAGATCCTATGGCCGAGGCATAGGAAATCCTACTCATGTGTTCCTTCTCAATCCCATTGGAAGGACAACCACTCTTCGAAAGAGTAATTCCATGTGACATGGGCAAGAATCCCTTCTTGGAATCTTGCATGTTGAACCGTTTCAGCACCTTGTCAATATATGTACTTTGACTTAGGCCGAGGAACCTCTTAGATCTATCTCTATAGATCTTTATACCGAGTATATAGGCTGCTTCCCCTAAGTCTTTCATTGAGAAACACTTTCCTAGCCAATCTTTCACAGATTGCAGCATAGGAATGTCGTTTCGAATGAGTAGTATGTCATCCACATACAAGACCAGAAAAGCTACAGAGCTCCCACTAACCTTCTTGTAGACACAAGACTCATCTTCGTTTCTGATGAAGCCAAACTCTTTGACCACTTCATCAAAACGTCGATTCCAACTCCTAGAAGCTTGCTTCAATCCAAAAATGGATTGTTGCAGCTTACAGACTTTGTTGGCTTGCTTTGGATCCTCAAAACCCTCCGGCTGTATCATATACACATCCTCGAGGAGATTACCATAAAGGAATGCTGTTTTGACATCCATCTGCCAAATCTCATAGTCGGAGTATGCTGCAATTGCAAGTAGGATTCGGATGGATTTGGTCATAGCGACTGGTGAAAAGGTTTCATCATAGTCAATACCATGAATCTGTCTGAATCCTTTAGCCACCAATCGGCCCTTATAGGTAATCACATTACCATCCATTTCGATCTTCTTCTTGAAGACCCACTTGCACCCTATGGGTCGCGCCCCATCGGGTGGTTCCACCAAAGTCCATACTTTGTTGGTATACATGGATTCCATCTCGGATCTCATGGCTTCCAGCCACTTCTGAGAGTCTGGGCCACTCATGGCCTCCTCATAGGTAGTAGGCTCATCATCTATGAGCATCGTGTCACCGGAATCGGTTACGAGAAGTCCATACCTCCCGGGTTCCTGGCGCACTCTACTAGATCTACGAAGCTCTTGTGTTACCTGAACAGGTGGCTCCACAACTGCTTGTGGTTCCTGTTCATGTTCCATAATCGGTTCAGTGATTTGTGGTTCTTGAACCTCTTCAAGTTCTACATTCCTCCCACTTGCTTCTTTAGAGACAAACTCTCTTTCTAGAAACACGCCGGTCCGAGCAACAAACACTTTGTTTTCGGTTGGATTGTAGAAGTAGTATCCCTTAGTTTCCTTAGGGTACCCCACAAATTTACACTTATCCGATTTAGGCCCTAGCTTTTCTGATTGTAAATGTTTTACATAGACATCGCAGCCCCAAATCCTCATGAACGACAGTGTGGGACGCCTCCCACTCTACATCTCATATGGTGTCTTCATGACTGATTTAGATGGAACACGGTTAATGGTGAAAGCTGCACTTAATAGAGCGTAGCCCCAAAATGATAATGGAAGATCGGTTTGACACATCATAGACCGAACCATATCCAATAGGGTTCGATTCCTCCTCTCGGACACGCCATTCCATTGTGGCGTTCCGGGTGGAGTGAGTTGGGACACGATCCCACACTCTCTAAGATAGTCGTCAAAATCTTGGCTCAAGTATTCTCCTCCACGATCCGATCGTAGAGCCTTGATACTTTTGCCAAGTTGCTTCTCTACTTCATTCTTGAATTCTTTGAACACTTCAAAGGATTCGGATTTTTCCCTCATAAGGTACACAAATCCATATCTACTGTAATCATCAGTAAATGTAATGAAGTAGACATAACCACCCCTGGCAGGCGTGGCAAATGGCCCACACACATCAGTATGTATGAGCGCCAATTGCTCACTAGTCCTCTCACCTTTCTTATTGAAAGGGGACTTTGTCATTTTTCCCAATAAACAAGCCTCACATGTCTCATATGATTCAAAATCAAATGAGTCTAGTAATCCATCCTTATGGAGTCTAGATACACGTTTCTCATTTATATGGCCTAAACTACAATGCCATAAATAAGCAGGATTTAAGTCATTTATTTTAATCCGCTTGGTATTAATGTTGTAGACAGGATTGCTTAGATCAAGGACATAAAGTCCATTAAATAATTGCGCACTAAAATAGTGAATATTATTCAAATAAAAGGAACAACAATTGTTCTTTATTGAAATAATAAAACCTTCCTTGTCCAAACAAGAAATAGAAATAATGTTTCTGCTCATAGCAGGCACAAAATAGCAATTATTTAATTCTAAAACTAATCCTGAAGGCAGAGATAGCTCACACACGCCTATGGCCAACGCAGCAACCTTTGCTCCATTCCCAACGGGCAGATCTACCTCCCCTTTAGCCAATCTTTTACTTCTCTTTAGATCCTGCATATTTCGACAAATATGAGATCCACATCCAGTATCTAATACCCATGATGTAGAGACAGTTAAATTGACATCTACAACAAAAATACCTGGTGGTGGTGGAATAACTATTCCAAGCCTCTTGCCCTCTAGATATTTTCGGCAGTTCCTCCTCCAGTGTCCAGACTGACTGCAGTAGTGACACTCACCCTTAGTCACAACCTTGGCAATGCCACCAACAAGCTTAAGGGCTGGTTCCTTGGACTTGGCAACTGACTTGCCTTCGCCCTTGGAGGAAGAGGCAAACCTTTTGCCCTTTCCTTTCTGCACCATCATAATGCCCTTGCCCTTACCCTTGTTGATGCTCTGTTCAGCCGTCCTCAACATGTTGAGCAAATCTGGCAGTGGTTTAACGATCTCGTTCATGTTATAGTTCATAATGAACTGTCCATAACTCTCAGGCAACGATTGCAACACGAGATCGGTTGCCGACTCTTGGCCGACCGGGAACCCAAGTCGG
This sequence comes from Linanthus parryae, assembly GCA_023055425.1. Classification (NCBI taxonomy): domain Eukaryota; kingdom Viridiplantae; phylum Streptophyta; class Magnoliopsida; order Ericales; family Polemoniaceae; genus Linanthus; species Linanthus parryae. Next base: position 74,965,730 of record JALGPY010000006.1, on the reverse strand, counting down.
GCGGGATTCTCCAAGTACCCGATCATTCGGAGTACATGGGGTCCCACCAGGTTCCCTTCTGCCAGATGACATTTGAACAGTGCCTTTGAGACCTCATACCTCTCTACCCTCGCCTGCTCTTGGAAGAGCTGCTTTAGATGTTCGATCATATCGACAACATTCATGTTCTCGTGTTGCTTCTGAAGCTCAGAGGTCATGGTGCAAAGCATTAGGCAGGCCGCATCATTAGCGTCATCAACACGCTTTTGATACGCCTTTAAGGCAGCAGGTGTCTGGTTCTCTGGACCTTCTGGAACATGCTCCTCTATTGCGTACAGTTTCTTCTCTTGCTTGAGAACAATTCTCAAGTTTCTGTACCAATCAAGAAAGTTGGTTCCAGAGAGCTTGTCCTTCTCAAGGACAGATCGTAGGGAATGTTGTGAACTCGATGAGTTGTTTGCCATTAGGTATTCTACAAAAAGGAAAATACGCAAGTTTTAGTATTTGTGAATTTTTGACTATATTTAATAATGGCTAGTTTATTAAATATAGCTCCCACTATTTTTCTACGGATTAATAACCCTCAAGATATTAATGCGGAAAATATCCTTATATTTTCTAGTGGGCCAAGATCCATCTTTTCATCTCCTTATGAGCTTGCTTTGGCAAGTCACCCATAATTTGACTACTTTTAGGTAGGAACAATTCCAATTGCATCCCATATGCAACTCTTGGTTCAATCGGGCAAATAACTCCTTATTTATCCATCCATATGGATAATCCCAATTGATTGCCTCTAGGTTTCTTAATCAAATTAATAGCCTAGTTGTGTTCAACCTCTTATCTAAACAATTGCACATTGTTACGTGCCATCGCATTCCATCATTATGAACCAAGTCGCCATGCTTTGGCACGCACGAACTTGATAAATAATGATGATAATGAGTGTTTAAATAACGAGAAGGCAAGAACACAATATTTAAAATTTGAGGGATTTTAAATTCAATTTTTAATTGTATTTGTTGATCAATATCAACTAATCTATCTATTTGAGTTTGGGCACAACTCCAAATAATAGATCCGGGTTGTCTAATTATCTTATTATCCTAATTGCATGCATCATCCATACACCAACCACACAAATAATAAGACAATAAATAAACAACCACATAACAGAAATTAAACGTGATGTGGATATGGCCTTTTCTAGACTAAGATAATTCCAAGCCAATGGAATTAACTATGAACCCTAAGCAAACACATCTCCATGCGTCTTGATCTTTTGGTCCATCCTTCATAGTCATGTGGAATGCTCCATGCTCCATGCTCCATCCTTTTGTGGCTTCTTTGGCTTTGGGCTTCTTTTCTCCATTCTTGGCTAAGAATCTACTTTATCTAGCCTAGCTAATATCTATACTAAATAAAATAAATCTCACAAGTTGAGAAAAAAAAATGGCACGCAGGCCATAAAACCCTAATTAATTATTACAATTAATTGATCAGCTCGCAGGCCGTAAAACCAAACCACAAAATTAAACATCCACATCAAACCACATCCTAAGGCCATATCCAATCACCATGCGATTTGCACATAAACAGTTAAAATCCAATTTTAACGCGCTTGGTCAATTTTAATTGATTTTAGGATTTCTAGGGTTAAAACGGTCCATGGGCCCAACAATCCAATTGCCCGGGCCCATTAAAGTGAACCACAAGGCCCTAGGGCCGGCCCGGCCCAAAACCCGCAAGCTAGGCCCGCGGGTTAGGGCCGCCCGGCCCCTTAGGGCGGCCAAGCTTGGGCGGCAAGCAAGGGGGCGGTCCCTAGGGGGGCCGAACCTCCTCTTGGGGGTTGTTTCCAAAACAACTCCCTTGCTTGGAGCTAAAGTTTGGTTGTTTCCTTGTTTTGGGAGAACTCCTTCTTCCGCAAGGATGCCCAAACCCTAGATCTAAGATCCTAAAATTTCTCAAACTCACCAATTCATGCATCCAATGCAAAAATTGGATCTTGTTATGAGTAATTATTGACAAATTGCATCCCATGCTTGATTTGTCTTGTTTTACGCGATAAACTATCAAATTAAGGTGTAAAACAACAAGAATGTAACACATAAACTACGTTTATGCTCTATGACCTGTGGCTCTGATACCACTGTAGGGTTTTGATTAATGGATCGCGCAAACGGAAGCATAATCAAACAAATAGCCATGCAAAACCCTTTAAGGATCACAAGTCTAGATGCATAACGATAGTGAAGGTAAGAAACCATAAACACACCTTTGGGTTCTCCTTGATGACTTCAAACGCGAATAGTGTCACGTTCTCTATAGTTGATCCACGCCTAGAGTTGATCCTAGATCTCCCAAACTCCTTGGTGCTAGCCCGGAATAGGAAGAGGATGAAGGAATCACGCAAAACGAGACAAAAGAGGGGCTTCGGCCCTCCTTTTGGCCGACGGGGTGAGGGCGGCGGCAAGGGGTCGGGTTCGGCCTCCTTGTTGTTTGCTCTCTCTCCTTTGTTCTCTCCCACTCTTGTTATGTTCACTAATGAGCATAAGTTATGAGGAAGGAAGGAAGGAGGGTCCTTTATATAGTCCAACAACTCCTTGTTAACTACCTAAAGGACTTATTCTAGTCCAACTAGAATTCAATTTAGTCCCTTCCTTGCAAATTAGTCCCTACTAAGTTTGCAAGGGTTTGCAAAGTGATCCTTCTAATTAATTAATCCAATTAATTAATTCTCAAATCTAGTTCAACTCTATATAGCGTGTGACCCCATAGGTTCTATCTAGTTGGTAGCAACTATTTGCTAATATGGAGCGGTTTCTAGCAAAACATCCATTCTAGCCAACTAATAGAATAGTCATCTTGACAACCTTTGTACAAGTAATTGTCTCATCCCTTTGCCTCTATATCCGGATTGGACACGAGACATACAAGTCACACTCGTATATCCAATCCATAGTTTATCGATCTATGGGAATAGCCTTATTCGTGCAAATAACATCAATATCCCATATATTGATTTATTTGAGTCTGGCCAGACATTCTATAAGCACTATCCCTCGAGTGGCCTAGGATATCTGCTCCCGTTATGTGGGAGGGGCAAATCCTCTCTACGTCCACTACGATCTCTAAGCTTGCTTCTCATTGTATCCAGTACACGCCTTTATAACTACCCAGTCACGGTGTAGCGTTTAACGCTACAAAGATCACAATGATCCACAACTAGAATATCTAGTGACTTCAAGTCTAAGGATGACAATACCATTGCACCGCGAGAAGCACTTGTGACTCAACATAACATGGATGTAGCCTTCTCGGAGATGGGTCAATCCAGTGCAACATTCCGTAATGCACACCTATGTGTTGGATCGTGATATCTCCATATCAATCCAACCCCATACTAGTCTATAGATGATTGTCCCATTTATCATTATACTTGACTAGGGATATTTAAGATAAACAACACAATTGTAAATCTAAGGACTTCATTATATTAAATATCCAATAAATAATAAATGAATTTTCTAGCCATGTACAAATTCATACTAAACTAGATTGCCTCTAGGGCATCTATTCCAACAACGTGATCGTTCGCGACGACGACGACGTTTTCTGAAGCCAATTATCGATAATTCGTTAGCAATTAGTTTGCTCGATTTCCGCCTAGCGGCGAGTTCTTTTTTTACCCATTTATTATTTTCTACTTTTTTTACTCCCACTCTTGTGGAGGACTTGTCTATCCATTGTAATTGTTATAGCGTGAGTTTGTGGGTCGTTTTGTCCCTCTCGCTTAGAGGGTTTTTCCCAAATTAAATTCTTGTGTCCTACATCTTCTGTTTTTCCGCACTTGTTCGTGTCGGCGTTGTTTTCGCGTTCTAGTCCGTCTGATTCAGCCCCGTGACCCAACAAGTCAATGTGCACATGTATTTAGTAGTTATTGCTTTGACAAGTCAAATTAGGGAGATTCATATGGAGTCAATAACCTCGATGAGATATGTGATACTATTGAGTCCATGGTGTAAATTGATATATCGAAGGAACCCATGTCCCGGTTATGGGATTGATGGTATCCCCTTGATGAAGCTTATAAGTTTTGATGATGTCAAACCCTGCAAGTAGATTACTTTGTAATCTGCACATATCAAAAATAAGTCAAGTGGTAAGGATCAAGGAATTAGGAAGAGGTCGATTAAATGAATTAGTTCGTAGTTAATTTAATGGACGAATATCTGTAATCGTAACATGGGGAGATAATAAGTATTTAATTACAGGAGTGCAATAATAGCTATTTAGTGGTACTAACTGTTATTAACTTTATTTGGCTAGGTTCTGGTGGAACCCGAACTCCTAATAAAGTTAGGAGCCTGATTAGTATTTTCTCCTCCAGGTCCCTCCCGTAGCCTATATAAGTTTCTTTAGTCTTTGGAATTCGGATGCTTGAGATATATACCGAAATCTAGAGTTTCGAGAGTGAGAGAAATTCGTCTGGAGGCCAAGAAAGATTCTAGAAGCAGCAAGCCCACACTTGCATCCATGAGGAACTTCAGGAATAAGGAGAACCCTAATTCCGAGGGCCCAACTTCGGAGTGATTCAGACCTACATCATATAGTTTGGACGCAGGTATGAACCCTAATTCCGCCTAGTAGGGTTTATAGTGTTCATGTTGAGACAAATTTAATCGGTATAGCAGACATGCAATCGAACTGGTCCAGGGATTCGCCTCCCTTCACACACACGGAAAATACTAAAAAAAACACACTAACAATTTTAATTCTTTTCTTAGTGAATAAAATAAACGATTACAGTGTTTATATAGAAAAATAAAGCTAACCCTAACTTAAACGGTTCGTCCTAACGGGCCTGGGAAAGACCAGTGAAAGAAAATCCGATCCAATTATTTAACTAATTAATGAAATAAAATAATTAATTAACTAATACCATCTATTCTATAAAACAGGACGGTTGACTTTTTTTCATCATTTAGATTTAAACATCAACCCTTAGATCTCACATTTCACTCACTTATAGCTAGAATTCCCAAAAATATGGGGTGGCAGGGTTAGTAGTGGGCCCCAACCGTACATATCTCCATGTACACCACTTGCTCCCTCCCTTTTTTTTAAAGTCTTCATTCCTCTTTTGGTTTCACTATTATAAATAAAAATGTTTAAATAATAATATTTAACATTATTAGTTTTGAAATGTCTGTTAAGCATGTAGATTATGTTAATATCAACCATTAGATTGTTACTATTTCAGGAAACTTTCTTAAAAATAAAATTTAGAGGGAACATTTAAGAAAAAGTTCCAAATAATTGCAATTATAAAATCAACATGATGTAAACGTGTAGCTTAAAAAACGTGTATTAAGTTTGTGGATGAAGTACATATTTTGTTTGATGACATTACAATTGGTGAAACGCTCTTAGTGTTTTTTGGGGTAGTGCCCTAGGGCACGGGAAATCCCCTAATATAAATAATATTAGTAATGATAATGAAGATATGGCTGATCCGTACAATACGGTTGACTGACCCGTATCATGCGTTCACACCGTCTGTTTTCATAAGAACCTCAGATACTCTGTACAGCCTCTAGACCTTGGAGGGTACTCACGAATCTAAGCCACAAAGTTTAATGGTTGCATGCGCAACATAAAATTTTAGCCATTCCTCAGGATAGGATCGGAAAGCACACAAAAGCACCGTAGAAAAGGACTTGCATCATTTTTATTCATACTGATTATCAAAGTTCACGAAAAGAAACAAGGAAAAAGAAACAGATTGAAGAAAAAAGGTTCAACACATAGCAAATCTGACTCGCAATGATAAAACTAACAAACTAGCTAGGTAGAAGTGGCACTTGGATTGAAGGATGCATACTTTTGCAGCTCCTCGTTACATTCGAAGACAGCCATTTTTTCTTCACTCAGAGTCACCCACGCTTCTATACCATCTCCATCTCTTGTATCCATCAACACGATCCTGTCTGCTATCTTCGCAAAAGCTCCAGTAGTCACCCACAGTGGCTTCCCCCACCCAAAATCAGCATCATAAAATGGTAACTTACACCAACTAGTTATGGAACACAACTCTAGACTCCCAGCAATTGCTTCCCTGGGTTTGTCTCTCGCATTCTTCTGTAGCTCAAAACTCCCAACAGCACTACTTTGATCCCCTTTAAGTTCCTGAATAAAATGGTTACACAAATCAATGGTTCCGTGCCTGAGGTGATACGCCAAACTAGGAAAGTCTTTTTCTTCTTCAATTATCTCCTCATGCTGACAACGTTTGTGCACAGCTGAACCCACCAAATTCCCAAAACAATGCTCCGATAGAGTTGGTTTTAGCTTAGGTCGCAGGTTCACTGCCCAAGACAGTTCTGAGGACGGCAGTTTTAGTCTTGATTCCTTTCCAGATAGAAACACATTTTGCAAAATAAATGCAGAGACTGCCTCAAAACGTGTAGGTCGTGGAGTTTTTGTGCCAGTGGCTTTAGCCTGCAAGGAACGCAATTTAGCTTGCTCAAAAACTAACCTAATACTTCTTACAGCAATAGGCTTCCGGTTTTGGATTTCTGGTGGTGGTGGTAAAGAGTCTGCAGGAGGAAAAAGAGTGGATGCGCTAAAAAAGTCTGGTATGACTGAATTATTATCAACGGCATTTCCAAAGGAGGAGGAATCCACCCAAGCTTTGATGAAGGAGCTGAGTGTGGTTGCGTCGGCAACCTTATGACTAACCTTTATACCTAGAGACATTCCGCCGCAAGATTTGAAGAAACACACCTGGACAAGTAACAACGGGCATGTGCTTATATCTGGATATTTACCACAAGGAAGAAGCAGATCCAAATGTTTTTGGTCAGGTTTCTCAAGGACATCAGACAGGGAACAATCCAGTACTTGAGCTTCTGAAAACTCAACACTCTCGTCGTTACAGTTGATGGAGAGTTCGTCTTTGAGCCTTCCGGCAAATGGGTAGAAGCGAGTTAAGGTTTCAGACAGCGATGACTTTAGCCGCTTGGATATTTCTTCACAGCCGCCGCCAAGAGGAGTTGTAGTAGCTTTGTAGAAAAGTAGTAATGGTACGCGAAAATGACTCATAAACTGACCAAGCAACGAGAGCTTGAAGCTTCTTTGATGATCGGGATTTGGATAATTAGGAGAAGATGGCTTGATTGTTTCCCTCCTATTAACCTCAACTCTCAAGGTCTTGGATTCCTCCATCTTGATAATATCTAGCTGATTGGGAATACTGGAACGGAATGAAAACTTGACAAGAACAATTCGAAATCATATACCGCTAAAAAAGGAGAAGAAAAACAAAGAAAATTGATATCAATCACATATGTACCACTATCCCCACCTGTTCCACGAGTCTAACGTGGTCACACTTTCACCCCCTTTAGTTTCATTTAAGGACACTTTCACACCCAACTAGTTTTGAAAAGAACACTTTTACCCTTTCAGTACTGTGCTGATATTCAAAAAACTACATACCGTCAGGCTTGGATTGGGAATCGTCGATAAAAATATTTTTTAGGGCAAGTTTACCCTAACATTAAGAAAATCATAGGCATTACCCAATGGTATATTAGACTTTTTGCATGACATGTGGGTCGAATTGATCTCTAAAATTATTTATAGTGAAAGACATCACACCATACTAAGGGCGAGTTTGGGAATACTTCTGTTGCCAGCACAGTTGATTTCTGTCAGAAGAAGCAGTTTTAGTGCGCTTAGTAAAAATAAAATTTCTGCTTTTTCTAACAGTTTCTGCAGTCCCACGACAATTTGTAGGAAGCAAGGGGGATATGCTTTTTCAGAAAGTGATTTTGACTCATTATCTACAATCGATTTTAACCTTGCAATTTTTAAAATATCAATAGTTATCTTTACGAAAATGACACATATCATATATTTTTGTCATTTTTCTCTCTCACAACAAGTTCACAATTGATTTTACCAAGCACAAAATTACTATATCAATGTTTCACAAGAGTTTTTACTTAATATTTACCAAACAACATTTTATCAAGAATTCACAGCAGTTTTCCCAAAGTGTTTTGACACTTACAGCCACATTATTCCCAAACTAGTCCTAAGAGTGTCACAATCAGTTGTTGTAATTATTTTAAAATTCGGCACACTGACGGGTGAAAATGTTCTTTTCGAAACTAGAGCAAGTGAAATGTTCTTTAATGAAACTGGGTGAAAGTGTGTTTTACCCAAAGTTATTATATTCGACAATTTAAATTCAAATTCCATATTGTCTAACTTATACAGTATTTATTCACATCTATCCACTGTCGCACCACCTGTTCCACGAGTCAAACGTGAGGTCTCTAGAGAGCAAATGTACTTTCATCATTTTGTTTTCCGGTTTCCTTTGTTTCATTTACAAAATCTCATATTTGAAAGGTTTTAGGATAGTACATACATGGTCCCAAGTCAATTGGCGGTCATAGGTTTGTGATCCCAAATCTCTAATATGTAGAAGGTTCGAAGAGGTTCCTAATTTTTTTTTTCTTTGTTCCTAATTTTTTTTTGTTCAGACAAAAATACCTCTGACCGCTTTTGGTGTTGCCACACCGATTGACAGCGATTCTGTAGAATCACACCTCTTCGCCAATTTGTTTCCCACGAGAACACACCTCGGCACCAACAAATCTCGAGTCGCGCCTCAAACCTAGAACATCGACGGCTGTGGCAACAATTTTTCCAACTGAAACTCGAGGATTTTAGTTGCAGATGGCGAATTCAAGTCTCCCCCCCCCCCTTCAAGATTTGAGGTATATGCACTGTGCAAGTCTTCTATAGAGGGAGAGTGACACACGCGTTCGGATCGTTGCTCCCGTCATCAGAGACATATTTTCGATGATTGGAACTACATTTGGTGTTGCAACAAAGTGCTGATGAAGGAAAATATTGATCTACCACATATTGATCTAAACGCATAATTAAAGCGGAAGATTCTAGTGTTTACCTCTTTTCGTAAAAAATTGCAGTGGATGATGATCGTTTTTGTTGATTTCTCTCATGTTCCTCGAGCTCCCAAAAGTCTAATATGAATCTCTAGGACGAACACTATGATTTACACCACATTTCCCTTTTGGGTGAATGTGAGAGGGGCTAGGATTTCTAGATCTGAGAATAAAGTGATTTATTCCTCTATTTACCACTAACTGATTTAGTGGCAAGTTGTCCCTATTTATAGACAAACTTCTAGCTAGTTTGCATGTCTCATTAGGAAGCACCCCACTGGGTGCTACACACAATTTTTTTAACATCTCTCACTTGAACGGTGGGGCTGCACGTAGCTCCTCTGGTCTCTCTATCTCTAACCAAATCATCTACAAAGTATTTTTGTGGTCGTGGCGTGTGACTGCTGAGAGTTCCTGCGTTTCAGGAGATCCATACTCTAATCTCATGGAGATGAGCTAGCAGCAGGTGCAATCAGCCCTTTAAAATGAAATAATACAGATTCGAGCTCTCGTATCCCCCAGATTCGATCGAATTGGCATCTCATAACCATGAGTACATGTCTAGTCCCATAGAAAATGCTCCAATGTGTCCATACTTTTTATATTATATTCATATCCTGCATGAGCCCGATGGATCTTGCAAGTGGGCCTAATGAAAATTACAAACAATGATGCAATGAGAAGCTTCCTTTATCCATGTGCCGCTTAGATTCGGAATAGTTTCTTTACTGGCGTTGTCCGAAGGCCGAATCATCCATAGCCGTAAGGTGGCACACTAAAGTAGCAGTACCAATCCGTCTCTTCACAACAGAGACAAAGGTACTAAGGGTATACAGTGTCAATCATACTCGGATGATGGACGAGGCTCAAAAGGTCAGGAGTTCACGGGACTGTTGGGTTTTGACGTAGGTAACGCAGCGGAATAACAAAATTAATCCTACTCAAAGCCCACCAAGGATCACAGGAAGAGACATCATAACATGATTAAGGACATAGAAGATGTGTACCTTTTGATTTGTGAGATCACACGAAGAATGATGTCCTCGTCTCTACGGTTGATCCACGTCTAGAGGTGAGATCTAGATTCTTCCTTCAATCAAGTGCTAGCTTGAGCTTTGGAGGAAGAGGGATGAAGATCAAAGGCACAAAGCAACAAGGCAACAAAGGAGGGGCGGCCTCCCTTTTTGCCGTCGGGTAAGGGGGCGGACGGGGCTAGGGTTTCGGCCTTGCTCTTGTCTTGCTCTCTCTTTTGCTCTCTCCCACTCTTTGTGTGTTATGACTAATAACTCATGTGTGGGAAGGAAGCTAGAGCCTCCTTTATATACTCCAACAACTCCTTGTTGTTTTCATAAAAGAGTTTTCTTGTTCTAGTAGGACTAGAACTATTCCCTTCCTTGCAAATTAGTCCTACTAAGTTTGCAAGGTGTTGCACAATGATCCTTCTATTAATTAATCCATATTAATTAATCCCAAATCTAGCTCTACTCTATTTGACGTGTGACCCCATAGGTTTCTATATAGTTGGTAGTAACTATTACTAACATGGAGCGGTGTCTAGCAACACATCCATGCAACCCAACCAATAGAAATAGTCAGTGATCCCGACAAACCTTTGTGCCCAATATGTCATATTGCATTATCCCTTTGTCACCATATCCGGATTGGACACGAGACATAAATAGTCACACTCGTATATCCAATCCATAGTTCCTCGATCCTGGGAATATGCTTATGCTTGCAGATAACATTAATATCTCCATATTAATTTATCTGAGTCTGGCCAGACATTCAATAAGCCTCATCCCTCGAGTGGCCGTGGATATTTACCCCTATTATGTAGGAGGGACAAATCCTATCTACATCACTACGATCTCTAAGCTTGCTTCCTATCACGCCCGATAGCCATCTTTATGATTACCCAGTTACGGTGTAACGTTTGATAACATCAAAGCGCAATATTTCACAACTAGAGTATCTAGTGACTTCAAGTCCAAGGATTGCAATAATATTAGCACTACGAAAAGCGATTGTGACTTTACATAATATAATGTATCCTTTTCGTCGTGGGTCAATCCAGTATGCCATTACTCCTAATGCATACCCATGTGTTAGACTTGATATCTCCATATCAATCTACCCACATACTAGTCTATATTTGATTGTCCTATTAATCAATATAATGGACTAGGGACATTTAAGATAAATAACACAATTTATCTAAGGACCTCATTATATTAAATATCGCCATAAATAATAAATGAATATTCTAGCCAAAACATTGTTCATACTAAATCTACGATTGCCTCTAGGGCATCTATTCCAACATGGACTACTCAACCTCGCCACCTCATGTCACTACTTAGCACGTGTTATCAGGAATTACACGTCATAGTATTTGAACTCTAATCGGAGCGCATCTTATCTCATAAGGACCACTATGCAGATTCTAATTCAGCCTCCATCTAGGTGACTAACCTGAGTGCTGCAATGTCACACATAATGTGAAAAGAAAATAGCTCTCGCATCGGGCTCTTCTTACACACACTATAAATGGTTTGGGGTATTAACCATGTTCGAATGGCACACATGCCAATCTCAGCTTGGAATCTATCCAATGCGACTAGTGAATTCATTTGATAGGCGTCTAGCTCTGATCTGGAATCGCTCTCATCTTTACTCACCATCTTGGGTATCGCAAAGGCGATCGCTCTTGTGAGGGAGCCGATCTCGTGTCTGTGCGACATGCTCGATGCTAGTACAGGAAATTTAACTTATCATGCACGTATCTAAAATATCACGCATAATAATCCAAGAAAAGCCAAATAAATTCTGAACGTCAATGTCTCGAATGTTCATCAATCATATATTCATATTCCAAGTCATCGACTACCAAGTCCCATTTCACTAAAACAATCCACAAAGACGATTCTCGAAAGTGGTTTAGGAATGGGATGATCTAGCAAGTTTGCCCGTAATTGATGTACACCAAGTCCCATCTTCTTTAATGTACACCTCTAGTGACAATGCAAGAAGCCTCTATGAAATAACAAGAATGCATCTCGCATTACCATTATCCTTCATCGTAAATCGAGAGGATATCTACCCCTCAGTGGAAAAGAACAGACCTTGAGCTCCACTAGCCAGTAGTGTGTCATCGATGTTAAGTGACATGATCATCAACTCTCTACTAGTGAGAGTGACATGCAGCAATTTTCAACCATTATAGTGAACGATCCCCTGATGAAATACTATTTTCTAGCGGGCTACTTTAGAACATTCATGGACTTCATTAGCCTGCACAGCTTTTATGCATTTGACCTTATGTTTCGAAACCCTGTGGTTGAGTCATACAGATCCCCTCTCTGATTTTTTTCCATTGTGAAATGCAGTCGTCAAATTTATCAAGAATGGATATCAAATCCCATTATCAAAATTATTACCGATATTAACATAGTTGTGAAAACGGTTCCGGCCCCCATTCCGCTTTGCTCTTGGGAACGGAACAATTCCGGTGTACACACAAATTTATGCTAATGGAAACAAAAGCGAGAAATTCGGTGTCAAATATATTTTATTGATGAAATAAATAGTGGATTACAATCTCTATTATGCAATTTTCTAAACAAAAATTACTATCCCCTGATTCTTCTCCTTGAACGTCGAACGAGGGTTTCGCAGCTTGATCTCGGATCAAACGGGTAGGTGTTCTTCAATTTCGGCGAAGAACGCGTTGAAGGTCTTGAAGAATGCGAAGAACTTGCTTGAAGATCTTCGAATGTATTGAAGAACGCGGGTAGGATCTTCGAAGGTCTCGAAGATCGTTGATGAAGATCTTCGAAGCTCGCGGAGAACGCAGGTAGGATCTTCGAAGGTCTCGAAGATCGTTGATGAAGATCCTTGAAGCTCGCGAAGAACGGGGTAGGATCTTCGAAGGTCTCGAAGATCGTTGATGAAGATCTTCGAAGCTCGCGAAGAACGTGGGTAGAATCTTCGAAGGTCTCGAAGATCGTTGATGAAGATCTTCGAAGCTCGCGAAGAACGTGGGTAGAATCTTCGAAGGTCTCGAAGATCGTTGATGATCTTGTGGATAGATGAACTCTTCAGGGCTTTAGCAGCTTGATCTTCAGAGCTCTCTCCTTGGTTGATGTAATTGTATGTCCTTTATGCCTAGGGATGGCCCCCTTTATATAGGCATAGGCCGACTTGTTGGCCAAGGTAGAAAATAAATATAATTTATTTATTTATTTATTTTCTGCATCAATTTGACAAGTGGCGCAACACTATTGGCCAGGCTTGCTAGTTTTGATAGCTGCATCATTTTGACAAGTGGCGCAACACTATTAGCCGAGCTTGGTGATTTGTAACTGTGTCATGTAGTGACGTGGCGTCGCCATAAGCAGTCCTTTGCTTGTAAATAAAGTTTTGTCTCATTTACAGTTCAGTCCACTATTATTTATTGCTTAAAGGCATTAATTTGAAGGAGAGTTCTATCTGATCACACCATTTAATTAAGCGATAATAAACACGTGGCACTATTTAATTGGCCGCAAATTTTGCGTGTCTACAAATGCCCCCTCGAGACTTGTTCGTCGGCTCTCGTGCTTGTCGACGGATTAGTCTCGATAAACATCCTTTTTTTTCCTGTTTTATTGCAAAATCAACACTAGGGGAATTGAATGTACTTTCATCGCTCAATCAGTTTTCTTTGCTAAATGATGATTTTTGTCCGGAGTTTAAATGTTTGAGAAAATCCTTGACTCTGATTAATGGCGCAGCCTATGTACATCATCATTTTTAGCATCTCATGGCTGGACACAACAATTTAAATTTTCCCATGTAAACTTTACTTCTTGAGGCTGCTGGAACGGTTGAGTGACACTCGTAGGATTGCGCTAGTGATGCGACAGACATGGAGAATAAATCTCTCTCATTTATTTGCTACCATTTATTTAAACAGTCTTAACAAAATCTTATGAAGGTTTTTTTCCCTTTTTTTTTTTTTTCTGCGCGAGTTACAATTGTGTGGTATCTATATGTATATATATTTTTTTAGAAATACCACCAGCATATCTCGGGACAAAATTCCCTTCCTTCTGCGTGAACCTTAATTCAGCGGTCGAGAACCTGCAATTTTGGTAACATCGCTGTAGAAAATAATTTTCTCGTGAATGCTGGTCCATTCCAAATCACTGGAAATTATTTCCTTGTTCCAATCTGGTCCAGGCGGTGGAGGGTCATTATTTTTAGGAAACATATATACAGACTTGTATATATTATATTTCTTCCTTGCATTTATTCCCTCCAATTTCCTTCTTTTGGTACAGCCCAGCCCTTTTGTTTTGGTAAGTTACACAAATGACAATCTCTGCCAAATCTCTTGTAAATATTCCACCCATTTTATGGAGATTAACTTCTGCCGCACTTCTACTAAGGCGGCACCAAATCCACCATTTTGGGAACTTTTCTTGGCAAATCTTTGAATTTCCTTTTAGTTTCTCTTGACTTTAGATTTCCCAGGATACTCTCTGGCTACCCCATCTTCTATAAAAAGGCTGCAATATGATCAATAACATTGCAATAATCAACAAGAGGTAAATTCAGAATTCATCTTTGCCTCCGTCTCTTGGTTTCTTTACAATATTTACTGTACCTACATAGTAGAGATTCGAATTTTCTGCTTGTTTCTGTAGTAATTCCGACATTCAGGTTGTAAAAGCACTGGACAACCTGCTTTGTGTGTTCCTTCCTCCCGCATATTAGTTTATATGTGCATATAGCGTCTAACCCTTTGCGCAACCTTATGCTTTAAGTAAATAAACCCTGCTCTTTGCAACCTCTTGTTTATAATATCTTTTACTTATCTGTTTTCAGGTACTAATAAGTTGCTGTATTATTAGCTTCTGTTAAATTCCGTGTTGCTATCTCGCCGCCCAATCATGGTAATATTCTCGGATTCAACCTCTTCTGGGCTACCTTGTCTTGATATATGCAGTGAAGGGGATACTCATGGCACCAAGTTGTCATTACCCGTCCACGATCCCGCGATTGGTCATCTTGCTCCTCGTGTTTCCTCTGATACTGGACCATCCCACCCGTCATGCTGGTACGTTACGTCGAAGGAAGAATTGGTCGCAACCAACAGATCCACTATATTTCGTGACGAGGCTGTGTGCCTACACTCGCCTCTCCATTCTCGCGAAGTTTCCCCGGTACGAACCACTCTTTTAACAGAGTGGATACGTTCTGGTGATGCTAAGTGGGGCCGATCTACTCCCAATTATGGTCTGGTCACATTTACCCAAGGGTATTGGGAGTGGCTAGAATACATTCTTGGACGATATCATTCGATCCTCTGCACTTGTAGGCTATATAATGCTGTTTATGCGTCTCTATTTTCCTATGATCGTGACGATCAGCTCACGCAAGCTTTCTGCGAACTCTGGAATCCCACGACAAATACTCTTCATACGCACGATGGTGAAACGTCCGTTTCTCTCTGGGATTTATATATGATTGGTGGCCTACCAATTCACGGAGAGTTTTATGACGAATTTGTTCCCTCTGCCCAAGAATTGTCCGAAGACTCCAAACTGCTCCCTTCTAGTTGCAGATATTTATTCGCATCCTATTATCGCATCCTGCAGCAAACTGGAGGCAAGCATGTTAAAGCGAACGATTGGGTGGCCTTTTGGTTCAGGGGTGACCTGAGGTACAACGACCCTCCCAGGCGGAGTCAGCGCAAGACCTCGATAATGCCAAAAATTACCAATAATCCGTGCGGCGTCATCCGAAAACGTGACCTTTTAGCGAAAGAAAGCATTGTCTTTCACGAGCTGCAAGTTGACGAAAAGGACCAAGATGAAGTTTATTTGGCTGCCTTATTATCGTGTTGGCTATGTAAATTTGCACTACCGTCCGAACCTTATGATTGCATCCGTCCCGGCGTTTTTAAAGTGGCATGTATCATGGCTACTGGAAGGAGGTTTTCCTTGGCCATTCCGGCACTTGCAAGCATATATCAAGGTCTGAACCGCATTGCATGCTCTAGCGAGCCAAGCAGGTGTTCCGCCATCTTCCCGATTCACTACCTGTGCGGATGGTTTGGTCAGTACCTCAACGCCTATTGGCCTGCCCGAAACCCAACAAAGAGCGCCCATCAGACACGCATGGTCAGGTTCTCTGGAGAGAAAATGGCCAAGCATTTTGACGACACGGAGGCTCGCCAACAGATATCTAGGCTGCGGTTATCACAACTATCGTCATTATCCCTGTATGAAGATAATCAAATTCTTATTACTGACAATGGCGAATTAAGTTCCTCATGGACCGGGTACATAATTAGCCTTCGTTCGTGTTACTTGACTTGTCGTCAAGATAACGAATTCATCATTGAAGCTTACAGCCCGCATAGATTTTCTAGACAATTTAATTTTCACCAAGACATCCCTGGTGAGTTAGTCAAAGAAATACTCAATGGGTCTTTATTTGAGGTACTTGTGCTCTGGAAATCCTCAACATCACTGTCTACGCGAGCGAAATTCATAATTCCTCCAGGAACTACTAAACCTTTAAGCCTGCGCCGTTATGTGGAATGGTGGGCAAAATATTCGAGTCCTTCTCTCGGAGAGCCCACTGAAGTTGATTTCCCAAAGGTTGCTCCTGGTATTAAGAAAAACTCATCACCTATAGAGAGGAAAAGGACCAAGGATACCAACCCCAACACCCCCATGGCGAAGAAACTCCGTTCAGAGATTGTAAGGACTACCCCCTTGCAGACAATATGTGAAGCCCCAAGACCATTTCACAACAGTGACAGAGACGTGCGAGACCATGATCCACCAAGTACCAAGGACACCGACAGAAACTGGAAACACATAAGGACACCAAGGGAAGATCTTGACAAAGAGGATGACAACTTCAGTGACAAGCTAAACTCATTGTCGCGCTCAAAAGATAACCGCGAAAAAGTACGTATGACGTATTCTTTCGTCACACATGATCCTCTTCTGTTATATGTTTATTTTAACATTATTATTTTTTTTTACTTCTTACCCGGGTCATAAATCCGTATATACGAATTATCCTTTTACACAGCCTATTAAGCACAGCCTCTCTAATTCAGGTTCTCGTGGCATCGCAGGCAAAGGATGGTACACTCGCATTCTCATCCAGCGGACGTCCAACCGATGATTCTCACTCCCGTGATCAACCTACCAAGCCCAAGAAGCATTCACGTGATGAACCGTACGACGCACCACCTTGTAATGAGCTTTTAGAGGCCCCTGGGAATAGAAGATTGCAAACGCCTAATATGATGCCATCAGTATCTGATCCTTCCCATTTTGGTGCAGATGATCATATCAAAGCGTGTTATACAGCCTGCACAGATATGATGTGGACCGGTTTAGCACGAAAATTGACGGATGACCCTTTGCATTCTTTAAGTCGCTTGGAGGACCAAGCAAATCGAATACTTGACGAGATTACTGAACGCGGCGCCCCCAACATAAAACGCCTACGAAGGATGCTGAATTTATTTTTCAAAGATGTTAGAACATATGACTCGGTTCGTTCAAGAATTAAAGCAAAATCTTCCCTTGATGAAACCTCTGCCGAGGCCTTGAAAGGGATAGAAGATCGTATCTCCGCCGCCAAAGAAGAATATGCTCGCATGACTGAAGTCTCCGAAGGTCGTCGACGAAGGCTTGAAGACATTAATTCTCAAATGAGAGATTTGAGTGTTGAAAAGCAGACCATCGAAGAGCTACTATTGAAGGATGAAGAACAATCGTCTCGGCTGCAAAACAACATCTCGAACTTTGAAGAAGAGAAGTCCTCCCTTGATGACGTATCAGCCCTGAGGTCAATAGAGCAATCTTTAGAGGCTAGCCGGGACGAGTTGTCCAATTTCAAGTTGTTTCCCTAGTTCCTGTTCCAGCAATCTCTTTCTTTTTTTTTGTTTTTTTTTGTTTTTTTTTTTTTTTTTTTTTTTTTTGTTCTTTCAGCTTCTTATTTTTGTTGAAACTGACAATAGACTTCCAGTATCTCATCTTTATTTAAATTTGATGTCTTCTTTGCATATGCGCGTATATGTAGATTTTCGGATGGATGTCTATTCAGCCATGAGCTAAATTTTATTCAATCTTCTGTTTTTGTGATGACACACCAAGGTCACGAGGAAAGCTCTTTAGATAACTGAATTGCACACACAAAGCCCTGGAACCACACAAAACAGGAAGGATTTTCAACTTGTGCAAATATGACAACCATACTTTCATTTTGGAGTCAATGCCTCAAAATTGCTACAGTGTGTGTGTGTGTGTGTGTTTTTTTTAGCACGCGGCTGGTATCTTTTGCTTATGAAGATGGTGATAACTCTGAGTTTAATTCTCAGAGTCATCTTTATCAGAAAATAAAAAAAATCAACTTTCCGGTTTCCCCTTGTTTGAAGCAGGGACACAAAAGCGGCGTATTAAGAATTCTTGAATACCATCCTGATAATTTTTTTTTTTGTATGAGTCATGAATGTCGTTCTGAATTCCCGCGACATCATTAAAAGGATATCCTGAATAGCATCCTGAACCGGTATAACCTGAGAAGACATCCAAATTTCGCAGGAAACATCTCGAATGTCATAGAAATTCTAGATAATGTACTGAAAGCTAACTGAGGAAATCGTAGCTGATAATCCGGGGTCGCATCCTGAGAAGCATCCTGGATGAATATAAATTCTGAAAAATATTCAGGATATCATAATGGCCAATATCTTAGAATTCTTGAATTTCATTTTTTTTTGTTTTTTTTTTTCGTGTCCGACATCGTGAATATCGTTCTCAATTCCCGTGATGCTATTAGAAGGGCATCCAGCAAAGTATCCTGAATTCGGATAGTATCCTGATAAATCATCCGGAATTTGCGAGAAATATTCCAAATGATATAGAAATCCCTAGGAAGTATCAAAGGGGGATATCCGACATCACGTCGTGACATAAGATGCGACTAAAACCTTAGCGAGCATTCTGGAAAGCATACCGAGTGATCCCAGGTGAAATTCTGGATAATATCCTAGATATTATCCTGGACAATATCCCAGATATTACCCTGGACAATATTCCGGGTGACCTCCTAGGTAATATCCTGGATATTATCCTGGGAAGATGTTCAAAATTCGGGGCAGCATCTCGGATCGCATAGGAATTCGAAAGTAATGTCCTCAAAGCCCCTGGAAATATGTGGGTAATATTACGGATGATAATCGGGAATTGCACCTTGAGATGCATCCAAGATACATCAGTGTGACATGCTGAATAATATCCTGAATATTTTCCTGGCAATATCCTGAAATTCCTTGTGTGACGTCCGAAGCAGCACCTCGACTAGCGTTGTGAAAATATCTTGAACATATATCCGCAACTCGCGGATAACATATTTAAAGGAATAGGATCCATAGGAGTCTTCCTGAGAAGTAAATGCAGCCCCCAGGTAGCTTGGGTGACAACTTGAACAACAATACCCTGAGAAGACGCCCAAATTCGATGGAGACTTCTTGAATGTCATAGGGATTTTTAAGGCAATGTTCTAAAAGTCGCTGGGAACTTGTAGGCGACATCATGGATGACCATCAAGAATTTTATGCTGAGAAACATTCTTGATACATCGGGATGACATCCCGGATAATATCCAGGATATTTTCCTAGATAATATCCTGAAATTCTTGAATTTCTGATATTTTTTATCCTTTTTTTTTAACATCGCGAATATCATTCTGAATCGTGGACGAGATCAGGAAAAGAATCTCCGAAACAGCATCCTAAATTTGGACAACATCCTGAGAAAACATCCAGAATTGCGAGAAAGGTCCCAAACGACATAAAAATTCATGTACAATATCAAGGGTAACATCCGGTATTACGTCGTGACATAACATGCTGAATGATACATTCAGGAGCATCCTGGAAAGTACCATGAGTGATTCCGGGTGAAATTCTGGATAATATCCTGGATATCCTCCTAGACAACATCCTGGATATTTTCCTAGGTAACATTCTGGATAACATCATAGGTAATATCCTGGATATTATCCTGAGAGGCATCCTGAATACTATCATGGGTTCCATGGTGACAGCCGCGGTAGTCCCTTGACTAGCACCTTGATAGTATCTTGAACATGAACATGCATACGAAACTTGTAGGCAGCAGCCATAATGATGTAGGATTTCCTGAGTGGCATCTCGAGAAGTTATCCAAAGTTTTTAGGTAAAATTGACAACCTGGGTAACCTCATGGTTATTATCCTGCATTTCCTGGATAATAATCAGAAGATAATTTGCTGTTTCTTTTTTTTTTTTTTTTTTTTTTTTTTTTTTTTTTTTTTGAGCAGCCTTAGCTTTTTAACTGGATCGCCTAAAATACTCCTTGAACCTTTCCGGTCTTGTTGCAATCCTTTTCTACTTAATGCCAGCTGGACTTTAAAGTAACCTTTCACCTTTTTCCTGGGGCATTTAAAGGTAAAATCCAACACGCCATGCCTTAGAAGGAAGGGTACCTGGACTCGGTTTATGTCAAAAGAAATATTCTGGATTCCTACGTAATACCCAAGACAACATCCTGGATAATATCATGAATTTCCCAAATAATATCATGGCCAATACCCTGAATAGTACCTTGAAAGTTGTATGGGATATCTTGAATAATGGTTCAGAAACTCCCAGGTACCATTTATGAAATTTATTGGGCAACATCTTAGATAATACTCTGAATAATGTCTTGGATGAATAATATCCTGGATATCTCTGCTAGCAACTTAAACTTTCAAGAAAATATCTTGAATAATCACCCAGAATTTGTAAACAACATCCTTATTAACGTGGAGACTTTAAGGTGATATCCCTAAGACTCATATTGAACATGGGTAAGGTCTTGAAATGACATCTTGAATAATACCCTGGAAAGTATCCTGGAACTATTTGATTAAATTTTGCGCGCTCGCGACAGAACCACGACTAACACCTTGAAAGTATGTAGAACGTGCATTCGAAACTTATGGATAACATTCTTAATGATGCAAAATTCTCTAGGTAATACCTTGAGAAGTCATCCGAAGCTCGCGGGTTAAATCAACCTGGATGATATCCTTGGTGATATTTCGGATAATATCCTAGGTGATTTCCTAGAAAACATACTGAATTTTATGGATAATACCCATGTAATCTCCTGAGTGGCATCTCGAACTCTATGTAACATTCCGAATGGCACTTTTAAACTCCAAGGTGTTTTCTTGCATATAATTCTGAATTTCCGGATGTTATCTTGGAATTTCTAGATAATATTATGGATAACATTTACTCCGGGGTGCGAGTTTGTGTTTGATGATTACGACTGCACTCGAGGGGTACCCCGAGCTGCCTACGTACCCTTTTGATGATCAAGTCGAACGTAGTTCAATTGGCTTGCGTTCACAGTTTATACTCTTGTGTGCAAGGAGTAGGGAAGCGGTTTATGCTCATGCCTTAGGAGCTGTAAAGTAGTTTATGCTCGTACTAAAGGAGCGGTGGTGCGGTTTATGCTCGTGCCAGAGCTGTGAAGTAGTTTATGCTCGTGCTACAGGAGCGGTAAAGCAGTTTATGCTCGTACTAAAGGAGCAGTTATGCGGGTCTTCAAGGATAATAACGATTCAAGAATTTCCCGTTTATGGGACCAATTCTTAAGCCATCTTCTGCAAAGATCCTGTAAGCACCATTAGTGTAAACTTCTTGTACCACATATGGACCATCCCACTTGGAAGTAAACTTGTTCCCGGTCCGATGAGTGGTGATGATGGGTCTTCTTACTGCAAGTACCAAGTCCCCTTGTTGAAAGGATCGTACTCGGACCTTCTTATTGAATGCTTTCGACATACGAGCTTGATAACATTCCAGGCGTTGTTGTGCTTCGAGCCGCTTCTCATCGAGTGCTTCTAACTCTTGAAGGCGCAAGCGTGCATTGTCCTCTTGAGTGAGATCTTCTTGAATTGCAATCCTAAGTGAAGGAATTTGACGCTCGAGAGGTAGTACCGCTTCGACTCCATACACCAAGGCATAAGGAGTAGCCTGTGTAGCTGTGCGAAAGGTCGTACGATACGCCCAAAGAGCTTCTCCAATCCTTTCATGCCAATCTCGCTTGGACTTGGAGACCACTTTCTTTAACAAGTTGCCAAGGGTCTTATTGAATGCTTCGGCGAGACCATTTGCTGGAGCATTGTACATGGAGGAGTTATGTTGCTTAAAGCCAAATTGCTCACCTAGGTTTCTCATTAGGCTATTCTCAAAAGGCTTCCCGTTATCCGTGATGATGTAGCGAGGCACACCGTAGCGGTAGATGATGTTGCTGCGAATGAATTGCACAACCGTTTCTTTCTTCACCTCCTTTAATGGTACAGCTTCAGCCCACTTCGAGAAGTAATTGGTCGCAGCGAGAATGTACAAGTGTCCACCAGAAGATTTCGTTAAGGTTCCTATAGCATCAAGTCCCCATGCCTCGAAAGGCCAAGATGCTACAGTGGGATGGAGAGGCTCGGGCGCCTGATGAATGAAGTTTGCATGGAATTGACACGGTTGACATCTCTTAGCATAATCCATGCAATCTTTGACCATAGTTGGCCAGTAGTACCCCATCCTCTTGATTCGAAAGTGGAGTTTTGGTACTGATTGGTGAGCCCCACATATTCCTGAGTGAGCTTCTTCAACGGCTTGCATGGCTTCACTTTCTCCCAAGCATCGCAAGAAAACTCCTTCGAATGAGCGCCGATAGAGAGTATCATTGTAAAATATGAAGCGTGTAGAGCGCCGCTTTATGTCTGTCTTTTTACGCGGATCGTCGGGCAACTTCCCGTCCTTTAGAAACTCGATTAAAGGTGTGCGCCAATCTTCTTCTTCAATCTCTAAGACCGAGACAACATTGGAATCTTGTTCGATTTGGAAATCATCGTCAAATATTGGGGGAACCACCCACTTTTGGCATATGGGGACCTTGGCTTCTGCATCCGGGAGCGTCAAGTTAGACGCGAGTTTGGCTAGTGCGTCGGCTTGGTTATTTTCTCTTCTGGGCAAATGGTGTAGAAATACCTCTCCGAGCCATGCTATCATTCGAGTGGCATAGTTGTAGAAAGGTAATAATTCCGCTTTCTTAACCTCATAAACTCCGAGGAGCTGGTTGATGATCAGCTGTGAGTCTCCATACACATGAAGTTTGTGGTGCTTTGCTTCAATAGCCATCTCAAGCCCCAATATGAGCGCTTGGTACTCAGCTTCATTGTTTGAGCAGTTTTGCGTTAAGGTGAAGGCGTATGGAAGGACGTCACCTTCAGGAGAAACATATACCACTCCTGCCCCCGCTCCATTGCGATGAGATGCCCCGTCAAAGTACATCTTCCATGGCTTGCTTTCCTCGATAAAGAAGATATCTTCGTCAGGAAGATCTTCCGATAACTCCCATTCGGCTGGTATCGGATGGTCCGCTAGAAAGTCCGCTAAGGCTTGCCCTTTGATGGCCTTTTGTGGAACATAGATAATCTCGAATTCCTGCAATAGTAGTGACCATCTCGCGAGTCGATCAGACAAAACCAGTTTTGACATTATGTGTTTAACCGGGTTCGCTTTGGAGATGAGATGCACCGTGTGAGCTTGAAAGTAATGCCGCAACTTTTGTATTGCGTACACTAAGGCCAAACACATCTTTTCTATTGGAGAATAGTTGAGTTCGCATTGAGTCATCATTCTACTTAGGTAGTACAAAGCGTTCTCTTTCCCTTCGGCATTCTCCTGGGCAAGTAAGGCTCCAACGGATCGTTCTTGGGCTGTAATGTATAGGATCAAAGGCTTTCCTGGGATAGGGGCTGCCAACACAGGAGGCTTCATCAAGTAAGCCTTGATACTATTGAAAGCATTTCTGCAAGCATCATCCCACTCGAACGGTACACCCTTCTTCATGAGCCGATTGAATGGTTGACATCTCCCAGCTAAGTTGGAAATGAAACGCCGGAGGTACGCAAGTCTCCCTTGGAGACTTTTAAGGTCGTGGATGGTTCGAGGCTCCGGCATCTTAAGAATAGCTTCAATTTTGGCCTGATCAATTTCAATTCCCCGATGGCGAACAATGAAACCGAGAAACTTTCCAGAGGTGACACCAAACGCACATTTCAACGGGTTCATCTTCAATTGATAACGTCGAAGTCGATCAAAAACACTCTTCAAATCCTGAAGATGATCTTTCCTTGCCCTTGTCTTGACCACTAGGTCATCAACGTAGCACTCAACGTTTTTGTGGAGCATGTCATCGAAATCTTCTGCATGGCTCTTTGATACGTCGCTCCAGCATTCTTTAGACCAAATGGCATCACCTTATAACAGTAAATCCCTTTGGGTATGCGAAACGCCGTCAATTCCTCATCCTTTGGGGCCATGCGAATTTGATTGTATCCCGAAGATCCGTCCATAAATGATAACGCCTCGTGGCATGTGGTTGCATCCACCATGAGTTCGGTTATGGGCAGTGGAAAGTCGTCTTTGGGACATGAGCCATTGAGATCTCGGAAGTCGACACAAACCCTTGTTTGCCCATTCTTCTTTTTGACGGGGACTATGCTTGATATCCATGTCGGGTACTTGACTTCTCGAACGAATCCTGCTTCGATCAACTTGTTCACCTCTTCTTCTACTTTAGGGATGAGCTCCGGTCGAAAGCGCCTTTGAGCTTGTTTAACAGGTCTAGCGCCATGCTTGACTGCTAATTCATGTACGGCCACCTTCGGGTCTAGTCCAGGCATTTCTTTATAGCTCCAAGCAAAGACGTCCTTGTACTCCTTTAAGAGACTAACATACAATTTCTCTTCTTCCGGAGTGAGTAGGGCGCTTACATAGGTTGGTCGTGGATCTTCCGTCGTCCCCAAGTTGACTTCTTTCAGCTCATCCACCGTGGAGTTTACGCCTTCCTCAAGTTCTGGAGGAGCTTCTTCGGCATCTTCTTCCACTTGTATCTTATCTTCCACAACCGTGATGTGAAGTGATGAACCAACACTTTCTTCGTCAAAAGAGAATTCCTTTAGCTTTGTTGGGGTCCCAGTGTCGATGATAGTTTGTTGTTTGACTTTTAATCCCATAGAAACATCAACGAAAATCATTGTGCGCCTTTTCATCCGAGATGGGATCGTGCTCTTTATATCTTTGACATCAGCCGGTGCGGAAGAGTTATGCTTATCTTTCTGGCAAGCCTTCATTCGAACACTTCTTTGTACGCCCAACCTTTCATGAACAGGCTTTCGCGAAGGTTCTTGGATGCTTGATACTTTCGGATCCCCCAGTCGATCGAACACTGATGGTCGTGCATCATCTTTTCCAAGGCGATCAAAGACAGATGTACTTCTTTTAGTAGCGGGATGCTCACTTTTTTCAGTGATGTAGTAAGTAGTCGCCTTCTTGATGAAGATTTTTGCGGGAGATGGTGGAGTGTATCCCAAACCTATGCGACGTACGGGCATCGCACGTCCTTTCGGATTCAAATTCTTTGTTGTCAAAGTTGGATCATAAGCCTCCGTAGGAAGTGTTCCTGCGGAAGGGACTTCATGTGGCTTATATCCAGCTTTTGCCATAAGCTTGTAGGCATTTGGATCAAAACCTTCTATGGTCCTTTTTGATGGCCATTCTCCATGTTCCTCCTTTGGGCCTTCTTTTGGTCGAACAAAACCTTCGATGGTGGATTCAACTTTAACCTTTTCCATGCTAGTAAGAGGCAAGTTTAAATCCTTTAGTGTCGGGTCTCTGCTCTTTCGTGCCTTATAGCGCAAGACGGGGATAGCTTTCGTGGTCTCCTTTGCTTCAGCCAACATTGTCTCACTATTCTTTGCGGCTACTTCAACTTCTTTTTCTTCCTCGCGCTTCTTGACATCCTTTGACGAACCACTTTCCTTATGAGGAGTGAGTCTATAAGTTTTCACAGGTTCAATTTCCCGAAGGATAATTTGCGCAGAGTAAAACTTTGCATCGGCGAAATAGGACTCAGCTTCAGTGAAAGGATTTTCATCAGCTACAATTTTCTCCACTACACCATTCCTACAATATTTTAAGCATTGGTGAAGTGTTGACGGTACGACGCCATTCTCGTGGATCCATGGCCGTCCGAGAAGAATTTTGTAGGAGGTCTTTGCTTCGATGACGCTGAAATAAACTCTTGAAACCATATTGCCAGTGACGAGATCTAGAGATATTGCCCCCATTGCTCTTTGCCCTCCTTGGTTGAACCCCTGGATAAGTATACGACTAGGTGATAGTTCTTCAGTGGTTATCCCCAACTCCTTCAATGTTGCGAGTGGCATGAGGTTCACGGCTGATCCTCCATCTACAAAGATCCTATTAACCTTCTGCTCGCGAGTATAACCGCTGATAAACAAAGGTCGGTTATGGTTCTTGCGAACCAGTAGTAAGTCTTCGTCGGTAAATACTAGGGCAGCATCGCCGCAGCCTTGGAAAGTTGTCTTGTCGCAGTGTTCGGGTGAAGAGGGTGTATCTACTTCTTCTTCATCGTCTTCAAAGGTTGTAGTGTCGCAAGTTATCTCTTGAGATCCTGACACATTCGACTCGGGTTCAAGGGATATGGAGGTCATATGTGTTGTTGCTGCATCAACTTCTTCTTCCAAGACAATCTTCCCTTCTCTTGCAAGTTGCATGATCCTTTCCTTGAGAACGAAGCACTTTGTCGTAGGATGACCAAGCAAGCGATGGAATTTGCAATAATTGGGATCATTCACCTTGTTGGCTTCTTCGGGTCGCTTCGAGTCTTGAAGTTCAAGAATCTTCATCTCCATCAATTGCTCGAGCATCGTAGGAACTTCGCTATCGGCAAATGGGTATACCTTCGCCTGCAACTCCTTGAGTGTTGGTCTAGACCTTAAATTCATTGCGGTGGAATTAACTTGGTCGGCGTTATTATTCTTTGCCTTGCTTGAGAGCTTCACGGGTGTCGTAGTGACGGCCATGGACTCCTTTTTGTTGGATTTGATGGTGAACTTCCCACCTTTACGATTGTCCTCCCTATGTCCTCCCTTCCACGCGTCAAAAGGAGGTGGTCCTTGGCTCCCGTTTGATGCGATGCTAAGCTCCATGTCGTGGGCATGCGTAGCAAGTTCCTCGAATGATGTTGGCCTGATTCCTTGAAGTATATACCTTAAACCCCAGTGCATGCCTTGGATGCACATCTCGATTGCTGAACCTTCGGAAAGACGATCCTTGCAGTTTAAACTCAAGTTCCTCCAGCGATTGATGTAGTCAATGGCCTTTTCATCTTTCCATTGGCGAGTGTTAGTCAGTTCAACCATGCTGACAGTCCGTCGTGTGCTGTAGAAACGGTTGAGAAATTCCTGCTCCATTTGCCCCCAACTATCAATGGACCTTGGCTCCAGCTGACCATACCAGTCGAAGGCATCATCTTTAAGGGTCCTAACAAACTGCTTCACGAGAAGGTCTCCATCGGTCCCAGCATTGTTACATGTCTCGACAAAGTGGGCAACATGTTGCCTAGGGTTTCCTTTGCCTGAGAATTGTTGGAACTTAGGAGGATTGTAACCATCAGGCATGCTTAACTTCTCGATCCTTTCTGTGTAAGGCTTAACATAGGACTTAGATGACGTTGACGGTACTCCCGGCCTCCCATTCATAGTGCTTAGGATGATCTCTTGTAGTTGATCAAGAGGAATGGAACCATTGGCTGACAATTGTACACTAGGTCGTGCTTCTTGCCCGCTGTTTGTTGTTCTCACTTCTTCCGGAGTCTTAGGGGTGTGTTCGAACATTTGACTTGCTTCTTCGCGACTTTCGAGCTTGTTTATTAACTTTGCAAGTTGCACATCACGTTCTTCCACAATCTTCTTTAAGTCATCAAAGCCCTTGGTGAGGTTTGCAACTTGCTCTTCGATGGGAACCGTACTAGTAGTCATGACATGCATGCTAATATCATCATTGTGATCACATGTTAGTTTATGCTGACTACCCTTAGTGCCGGCTTTAGAGTCGCTTTCGCAACTTTCCTCGCAAGACTTGTTGGCAGCAGAAGACTCCTGAGGGGTGGGGACATGTGGCTGTGACTTCTGTGAGGCAACATCTAGTGAATCATCTTGCCTGCCCCCTGCAGCTGTGAGATTCTTTATGGCCTTAGCCATACTACGAGTTATTGGACCAGTGATTTGGGTTCCTGAGTTTGTTTCTGAAGTTGAAGACTTGGCGTCTCCAGCCTTGAGAGATGGAAGTTCGTTGTTCTTTGTAGGAGACATTACGAACACTTGTACTTGAGGAGAAGAGATGAGGGGCAGAGAGGTCCCACTGGGCGTGCCAAAATTTGTACACACAAATTTATGCTAATGGAAACAAAAGCGAGAAATTCGGTGTCAAATATATTTTATTGATGAAATAAATAGTGGATTACAATCTCTGTTATGCAATTTTCTAAACAAAAATTACTATCCCCTGATTCTTCTCCTTGAACGTCGAACGAGGGTTTCGAAGCTTGATCTCGGATCAAACGGGTAGGCGTTCTTCAATTTCGGCGAAGAACGCGTTGAAGGTCTTGAAGAATGCGAAGAACTTGCTTGAAGATCTTCGAATGTCTTGAAGAACGCGGGTAGGATCTTCGAAGGTCTCGAAGATCGTTGATGAAGATCTTCGAAGCTCGCGGAGAACGCAGGTAGGATCTTCGAAGGTCTCGAAGATCGTTGATGAAGATCCTTGAAGCTCGCGAAGAACGGGGTAGGATCTTCGAAGGTCTCGAAGATCGTTGATGAAGATCTTCGAAGCTCGCGAAGAACGTGGGTAGAATCTTCGAAGGTCTCGAAGATCGTTGTTGAAGATCTTCGAAGCTCGCGAAGAACGTGGGTAGAATCTTCGAAGGTCTCGAAGATCGTTGATGATCTTGTGGATAGATGAACTCTTCAGGGCTTTAGCAGCTTGATCTTCAGAGCTCTCTCCTTGGTTGATGTAATTGTATGTCCTTTATGCCTAGGGATGGCCCCCTTTATATAGGCATAGGCCGACTTGTTGGCCAAGGTAGAAAATAAATATAATTTATTTATTTATTTATTTTCTGCATCAATTTGACAAGTGGCGCAACACTATTGGCCAGGCTTGCTAGTTTTGATAGCTGCATCATTTTGACAAGTGGCGCAACACTATTAGCCGAGCTTGGTGATTTGTAACTGTGTCATGTAGTGACGTGGCGTCGCCATAAGCAGTCCTTTGCTTGTAAATAAAGTTTTGTCTCATTTACAGTTCAGTCCACTATTATTTATTGCTTAAAGGCATTAATTTGAAGGAGAGTTCTATCTGATCACACCATTTAATTAAGCGATAATAAACACGTGGCACTATTTAATTGGCCGCAAATTTTGCGTGTCTACATCCGGATCCGGACGGAAATCTGGATTTACCGTACTTTTGACTATATTATATACATACAATATACTTATTATATGAAACATTAGTGATGCTTCATATCAACATCAAAATACAAAATTTTCCAACATATGTCAATGTTGTTTGACATTTCAAACTAGTAATTTGAGGTCTAACAAAGAATTTATGAGAAATTTGTTATAATATAAAAAATATTATTTTATAAGATCTAAGAATAATGTGGGGAAAGTTTTTCAAAACAAAGAATTTATGATACTAAACTTATCGGTAAAAGAACACACAAACACCTATATAGTT
The DNA here is from genome assembly GCA_023055425.1 of Linanthus parryae. Taxonomy (NCBI): domain Eukaryota; kingdom Viridiplantae; phylum Streptophyta; class Magnoliopsida; order Ericales; family Polemoniaceae; genus Linanthus; species Linanthus parryae. The sequence goes on along the minus strand of JALGPY010000006.1, from coordinate 74,936,038 downwards.
ATATTCATTAGTTGTTATCACTTAAGTAGAAATTTCAAGTACTATAATAAATTAATAAAATTATCTTATAAATTTAATTAAAGTTGAATATATAATCTGGATGTGACTAATTTATTAATCATATATCCCATCAATAACATAACATATCTTATGAAAAAAAATATTGATAAAGTTAGTAACTGAATTATGGTAAGTAAAAAATTCATGAGTAATTATAGATAAAATAAATAAATTATTTGTACTTAATATGAACTTCAAGTATTTAAGTAACTAAACAGTGCAAATTTTACGTAATAATTGATTGTAAGTAGTTGGCTGAATAAAAATAAAAACGTTAAAATAATAAATACAATTAGCTACTTCAAAAAAAATAGCTTAAATACAGTATATAATAAAAATGTGAAATGACGTTAACAGTTGTACAATTGTCTCGACGGTTAGGTGTAATCTCCTTGAAAACTAAGGTCAGGGGTTTCACTTACCCAACACTTTTTGACGCAGTATATTGGCTATTATAACCTCGAACGTATTTTGCCGGAATGGCTCGGATCCGACTGAAACGACCGGATCGACCCGGAACTGGCCGGATTTCTAACCGATACGGTACTGAGGGAGATTCGTACCAATTTGGCTATGGAACGGGATGATCAGGTCATTTCGGTCCGGAACATAAAGGTATCCATAACAATGGATATTAAGCAAATCAACATAATCCTCACTACCCAATCCATTGGGGAGGTACCCCTTGAACCAACACAATTCTCGCTACCCAAATTGGGAGAATACCTCGTTCAATTGACGCAATTCTCACTACCTGACTATTGGGAGAATTTCTCGTCGGTTTCCATACTCATTTACTGAATGTATCCTTTTTCGCTTCTACGAAAGTCTTATGCCTTTCTACGCTTCCGTTTGCGTCTTTTATTGACTCTAAAAATCCATTGATTTCCTATAGTCTTGCATCCAGCCGAAAAGTCAACCTAGCCTCAGACTTTGTTAGACCCTTATAGACTCCAGCTCTTTATATGTAAAGCTACTTTTCATTCTTCGCAATCAGGGCATGATAAGGCTTATATGCTATCATATCGTCATGCAAGGTGACCCTTAGTGTCTCCCCTTTGATCTCGTATAATCGTTGGGGTATGCTCCTACGAGAAATTTATTTGCATAGGAGGATCGTCAGTGCTGTCATCCCTATGGATGGGCACTTTGCTTGGCCAGTCACTCCAACTATCCAAAGGATCCTTGAGGAAATATTTCCTCATAATCGACTAAGGAACGGGTGTCTTCCAGAGGTTCCTCCATTTCGTAGGGATTGTCATCTCCACGAACCTTTCCATGAACATTTGGACATCTCATATGAGGAATCCAATGTCTCTGGAATGCATCTACGTTACACTACTTGTCGGTTGTTGCGTTTCGAATACGCAGCCGCTAAAACGCTATAAATGGCGGATGAAGATGTAATTCTTCTATCTAGGTTCCAACTTCCAATCCTTATGGAAATTGGTTATCATGTAATGTTGCCAATCCCCATGGCCTAAGTGACCTAATTCAGGTTGCCTTTTGGTCCATATCTTGAAGGGCGTAGTGGCTACAGCCTCGGTGGGTACTTGGTTGAGTACATTGACAGTCGTTAGCAAAACGTCTCCTCAAAATAGGGACATGATATTTGCACGGGCTATCATACATTAAGCCATCTCTAATAGTATTATAATCTGCCTATCCGCTACAGCACCCTGCTGTGAAGAGTGGGGAACGGCCAACTGCCTTACTATTCATTTTCATCACATAGCTCTTGCTCGGATAGATACTCGCAGTCTCGTTCTTTCCAAAGAGATATTCTCTTGTCCAGATGGTTCTCTACCTCATGCAATGCCTGTTTGAAGTACTCTAGTGCCTCATAGTTATGTGATATCTAGTACACATGATTGAGACGCGTAAAGTCATGTACAAATACGATGAAATAAGAAGCATCGTGTCATAGTTCGAACAAGTAATGGAACACAATAACAAAATGAATTAGATGTAAAGACTCGGTAGTCCTTACTGCTTTACTACATAGTTTGTGTTTCGCCTTTCTATCATTGCAAGAATCACACACACGTAAGGGTACCTTGGACAACGTTCCAAGCAGACATTCTCTAGTTAGCCTGGTTATCCTTTCTATCTCATGTGTCATAATCTAGCGCGCCATCCATAAGAATCTTAGTCACTACTCTAGAGGTGATATCCAAGGATTCTGAGGCGATAATCATGCTAGAATTTAAGAACGCAAAAACCAAACATGATATAACCAGATCAAAAGCTAAATTTGTGACAAAAAAAAATTTGGCGGCTGGCGCCACAAATATAAGCCTTTGGATATGAAAGAAACGCTAGAACATAGACTAGCGCCAACTGTGTCCTTATCTCTAATCCTAGGAAAACTCTTGCCCCCTTTTTGTTTGCCAGGCTTGGGCTATTGGTCTTAGATTGCTATTTCCCCAAGACTTCCTTATCCTTTCTCTTCCATTTGCCTCATGGTCTCAACACCGGGCTAGGAACTGCATCTACCGATGATACTTCATTAACTGCCTTAGCAATCTCTATTCGCTTAGACTTCAAAAGTATGTTGGACTAGTATTCTTAGAAATTTGATTAGATCATAAAACCAAGCGATGTTTGATCTGATCAAAATATTTCGACACTCATAAAGTGTGTCATATCCGTCTTCATGGCATCCCATGAACGTGACAGAGATTGCAACAACTACATTTGTTGCCAATCGGATGACTTGTACTTGGTAGCCTTTAACTCTCTGATCATAAATGGCATGTCTCTTAGACGCTATTAAATTTGCTATAGCCGAGTGCTCATTATTATTATGATATGAGTCTTTGAATTCACTTCTTTTCTCCATGCATCCTGCGCCATATTTCTTGGTTTGGTCATCTCTTTGAAGCTTCTATCATCACTCTTAACCAACTATCTTGTTTCTAATAAGACTAACCTCTCAAGAGGCTAGTGGTTGAGAAGAGAAGACAATAGAGTATAGAGAAGAACGACATGCAGACCGTATTTTGATTACATAATAAAACCAAAACTAAAACCAAACCATAAATTAAACAACCACATCTATGCCACATCCATGCACCGAACACATCAATTCAACCCAAAATAATATGTAAAACAGAATAAAAAACATTCTGAAATTTTTCTGGATATTTCCAGAATTAAACGGTAATTACTGGAAATTAATAAGCAATAATCTAATTACTCTAAATAATCAAACCATACTACAAACCTCCTATGGTCTCACCACCTGTGGTAGACTATGGGGGAAAATAATCGCAGTACTTGAAAAAAATTGGGATGAAAACAGTTAAGTTCGCATAATTGCCTCGGAAAGTGTGCTAAACACTAATTAATAAATCTAAAAATAATCAAAATTTTCTGTTTTTTCCAAAATAATTAAAAAATTACCATAAAATATGAACTTCAATTTGGAGTACTTAGAATAAATGGACGAAAAATGGTGGCTGGAGGGGGATGCACGCGCCTACATGCGTTACCGCGCGTGGGTGCGTCCACGGTTCGGGTTGCCACGCCAGCATGTGCTGACTCGGACGCCACGTGGAAGTCTAGTTAGTGACACAAGGCTTGTAGCATGCCATGTATTCCACTTGGTGACGTGTCATTTACTACGTCAGCCCTGATGCCACGTCATCAGCCGCCACCAGCCCTTATCGCGTCCGACACGTGGCTGCGCTTGTGGACGTCGTCGGTGGCGTGTGAGCCTCACGCGCCGCCTTCCCTTACTCTGTTTCCGATGATCTTTACATTGTTGGACTTGTGTCGTCGTCCTGATCTCAGTTATGTGCTCAACTCTCAAGTTTAAGAAATTTCTAAAAACTCGACTTAATTAATAGATCTAAACAGTCCAGATTAATACAGTTCCAAAAAATAAAACGTTTATATCTTTCAATATGTTTTTCTAAAAAATTAGAACTTTATATTTGGAATCCTCATGAAATTATCGATGCAATGGTACAAGATTCGCCTACTCAAAATGAAAACTGAAAACTCAAATTTTACAGGTCTGATTTGGGTTCGGGTTACAAGGCACGAAGAGCAAGCCTAGGGTTTTGATAACAATGAAGGAAAATACATATCTACCAAATATTGATCTAAACCCATAATTAAAGCAGAAGATTCTAGCGTTTACCCCTTTTCCTGAAGAATTGCAGCCGATGACGATCGTTGTAGTTGATTTCTCTCACAATTCTTGCGCTCCCATTAGTTTATTGTGAATCTCTAGGAGGAACACTATGGTTCACATTGTAGCGTTTTAATGCAGGTTACACAGCTGAAATACAAAAAAAAACATTATGCTCAAAACCCTCCATGAATCGCAGGTGAAGCATTCATAACGTGATAAAGCAAGTAAGGTTATCTTCTTAATTTGACTGATCACTTTGCGCAGAATAGCGTCCACGCCTCTACCGGTATCCACACATGAGGATTGAGAACTAGAAACTTCTCTACGGATTTTTCAAGCCGCATAGGGAAGGAATTACCAAGGAGCTTGATTCAATCAAGCAACGAACACAACGATGGAGGAGGAGGAGGATGAGAAGGGGGTTCGGCTGAGCCTTGTGCCGTCGGGTATAGGGTTCAGCCCTCTCTTCTTTTATCCTTCTCTTCCTCTGATTATTTCATCTAATGAAATAATAAGCTTGTCCTAACCTTTTTAAAATAATAACTCTTTATTAATTACAAGACTGCCACAATACTAATCCGACGCATACTCGGATTAGTCCAATTTGCAACTTAGTCCAACTAAATTAGCACGTTGTTGCATTTCGATCCTTGATTCTTTTAATTGTTAAATAGTCCAACTTATTAACGTTGGCACTAACTATTACAAACATTCCGCGGTGTTTAGCAACACATCAATGCTTCCCAACTACAAAAAATAGTCAGTGATCTGACAAATCTATGTGACCAATGTTACCGTGTTGTATTGTCCCTTTGTCACAATATCGATATTGGACACAAGACACATATGTCACACTCGTATATCCAATCCATAGTTTTTAGATCCTGGGAATAAACTTATCTGAACAGATAATCATACATTGATTTATCCGAGTCTTACCAGACATTTAATAAGTACTACTCATCGAGTGGCTTTGGATACATGCTCCCGTTATTTGGGAGGGACAAATACTCTCTACATCACTACCATCTCTCAGCTTGCTTCCTATCATAGCTGATCATCATCTTTATAATTACCCATTTACGGTGTAACGTTTGATGATATCAAAACATGATTATCGACAACTAGAGTATCAAGTGGCTTCAAGTCAAAGGACTCTAACACCATTGTCACTATGAGAAGCACTTGTGACATTCACATAACTCCCATGTAGCCTTCTCGTGGTGGGTCAATCCAGTATGCCATGACTCCTAATGCACACCCATGTGTTAGAGTTGATATCTCCATATCAATCTACCCACATACTAGCCTCCGTGCATAGTGATCATCCTACCAATTAATATACTCCATTAGGGATAGTTAAAGATAAACAAAAATTGTAATATAAGGACTTCATTATATTAATATCTCTATATAAAATAAAATGAATATTCTAGCGAAACAACGTTTACACTAAGACAGATTGCCTCTAGGGAATCTATACCAATAGTCTCCCACTTGAACTAGAGCCAATCTGGTGCATCTCGTACGCCTATAGATCTAGTGTGGCCCTCATGCTTTAGCTGAACAAGAGGGTTAGTGAGAGGATCTAAAAGATTATCATATGTTGGTATGTTGCATATCTTCACATCTTCCCTATCGACGAACTCTCCAATAAGATGGAATCTCTTGGGTATGTGCTTTGATTTATGGTGTGACCTGAGTTCCTTGGCTTGTGTGGTCGCTCCTGTTTTGTCACAAAACAACGCAATAGGATCCACTATGCTAGGAACCACACCTACTTCAGTGATGAACTTCTTAATCCAAGCAGCTCCCTTTGCGGCACTCGATGCAGCAATGTACTCAGCTTCAGTTGTAGATCGAGCAACTGTCTCTTTATTAGAACTCTTCCAGCTCACAACACCTCCATTTAGGAAAAACACATAACCCGACTGCGATCTGTAATCATCCTTGTCGGTTTGGAAGCTCGCGTCAGCGTAACCCTTTTCACTGAGTTCTTTCTCCCCTCCATATATAAATAATTCATCCTTAGTCCTTCTTAAGTACTTAAGGGTATTCTTGATAGCAATCCAGTGACTCCCAACCAGATTGGACTGGTATCTGATTTTCATACTCAAATCATATGAAATATATGGTATAGTACATAACATGGCGTACATGATAGATTCAATAGCCGACGCATAATCTTACTTAGGTCGAGCAACTTTAATATGATTGATTGGAAGGATAGTCCCTTTTTACTCCACGTGACATTGGCAAGAATCCTTTCTTCGATTCTTGTTTGTCAAACTGCTTCAACACCTTTTCAATATATGTACTTTGATTTAGGTCGAGCAACTTCCTATATTTATCCCTATAGATCTCGATAACAAGTATATAAGCTACATCCCCTAAGACTTTAATTGAGAAGCAATTACCTAGCTAATATTTATCTTATTGCAGGTAGGGACATCGTTTCAATGAGTAGTATGTCATACACATACAATGTTGGGTTTTGACGTAGGTAACGCAGAGGAATAACAAAAATTTAATTCCTACTCAAAGCCCACCAAGGATCACAGGAAGAGACATTCATAACATGATAAAGGACATAGAAGATGTGTACCTTTTGGTTTGGGAGATCACACGAAGAAAAATGTCCTCGTCTCTACGGTTGATCCACGTGTAGATGTGATATCTAGATTCTTCCTTCTCCTAGTGCTAGCTTGGACCGGAGGAAGAGGGAAGAACGAATCAAGCAACGAAGACACAAAGAGAGGAGCCCTCTCTCTTGTGGCCGACGGGTAGGGTACGGGCTAGGTGGCTTCGGCCACATGGCTTGTCTCTTGCTCTCTCTTTTTCTCTCTCTCCCACTCACTTATGTTATGAGCATTAGTTGTGGGAAGGAAGCCAGAGCATCCTTTATATAAAGGCCCTTCCTAGTTCTACATGAACTTGGATTAGTCCATTCCTTGCAAATTATTCCTACTAAGTTTGCAAGGTGTTGCATAGTGATCCTTCCAATTAACTAATCGTATTAATTAATCCCAAATCTAGTTCAACTCTATTTGACGTATGCCCCTATAGGTTTCTACTTAGTTGGTAGTTACTAATTACTAACTTGGAGCGGTGTCAAGAAACACATCCATGCTACCCAACTAACAAAAATAAGTCATTGATCCCGACAACCCTTTGTGCCCAATATCACATATTGCACTATCCCTTTGTCTCCATATCCGGATTGGACACGAGACATAAATAGTCACACTCGTATATCCAATCCATAGTTCCTCGATCCTGGGAATATCCTTGTGCAAGAAGATAACATCAATATCTCCATATTGATTTATATGAGTCTGGCCAGACATTCAATAAGCCTCATCCCTCGAGTGGTCGTGGATATTTTCTCCCATTATAGGGGAGGAACAAATCCTCTCTACATCACTACAATCTCTAAGGTTGCTTCCTATCATGCCCGATAGCTATCTTTATAGTCACCCAGTTACGGTGTAACGTTTGATAACATCAAAGAACGATATTTCACAACTAGAGTATCTAGTGACTTCAAGTCTAAGGATTGCAATTATATTAGCACTACGAGAAGCGATTGTGACTTCAACATAATCTAATGTATCCATCTCGCTGTTGGTCAATCCAGTATGCCATTACTCATAATGCATACCCATGTGTTAGACTTGATATCTACATACCAATCTACACACATACTAGTCTATATTTGATCGTCCTATTAATCAATATAATGGACTAGGGATATTTAAGATAAACAACACATTGTATCTAAGGACTTCATTATATTAAATATCACAATATATAATAAATTAATATTCTAGAAAATAACATTGTTCATACTAAATATTAGATTGCCTCTAGGGCACCTATTCCAACAATCTCCAACTTGCACTAGAGCCAATCTTGTGCATCTCGTATGCCTATAGATCTGGCGTGCCCTTCATGCTTTCGTTGCGCAAGAGGTTTTGTGAGCAGATCTGAAAGATTGTCATCCGTTGGAATCTTGCACATCTTCACATCTCCTCGATCGATCATATCACGAATAAGATGGAACTAAGTACATGCTTTAATTTCTTGTGTGATCTTGGTTCCTTGGCTTGTGCGATCGCCCCGGAGTTGTCACAGTACAACTCTATGGGATCCAGGATGCTAGGGACCACACTGATCTCAGTGATAAACTTATTTATTTAAACTGCCTCTTTTGCTGCTTCCCATCAGCAATGTACTCAACTTCTGTTGTAGAATCAGAAATTGTCCGTTGCTTGGAACTCTTCCAGCTCGCAGCTCCTCCATTCAGGCAAAACACGTATGCAGACTGTGAACTGTAGTCATCTTTTTCGGTTTGGAAGCTTGCATTTGTATAACCGATTACACTTAGCTCTTCCTTACATCCAAATATCAATAATGCATCCTTAGTTCTTCTCAAGTACTTTAGGATGTTCTTGACAGCAATCCAGTGACTCTCACCCAGATTGGAATGATATCTGCTCACCATACTCAACGCGTATGATAGGTCTGGTCTAGTACACAACATGGCGTACATTATGGATCCCATGGCCGAAGCATAGGGTATCCTACTCATGCGGACCTTCTCAATCTCATTGGAGGGACAGTCATTCTTTGAAAGAGTGACTCCATGGGGAATGGGCAAGAATCTCTTGTTGGAGTCTTGCTAGTTGGACCTCTTCAAAACCTTGTCTATATATGTACTTTGACTTAGGCCGAGCAACTTACTAGATCTATCCCTATGATCTGTATACCACGTATATAGGATGCATCTCCTAATTCCTTCATTGCGAAACACATTCCTAGCCAATCTTTAACATATTGCAAAGTAGGAATATCATTTCCAATGATTAGTATGTCATCCACATACAAGACCAGAAATACTACAAAGCTCCCACTAACCTTCTTGTAAACACAAGGCTCATCTTCGTTCTAAATAAAGCCAAACTCTTTGACTGCGTCATCAAAACGTCGATTCTAGCTCCTAGAAGCTTGCTTCAATCCATAAATGGATCTTTGAAGCTTACAGACTTTATTGGCATTCTCTGGATCCTCAAAACCCTCCGGTTGCGTCATGTACACATCCTCGAGGAGGTTCCCATAAAGAAACGCCGTTTTGACATCCATCTGCCAAATCTCGTAGTCGTAGTATGCTGCTATAGCAAGTAGGATTCAAATGGATTTAGTCATGGCGACTGGTGAAAGGTCTCATCATAGTCAATACCATGAATCTGTCTATACCCTTTGGCTACCAATCGCCCCTTATAGGAAACTACCTTGCCATACATGTTCGCCTTCTTCTTGAAGACCCACTTGCAACCTATGGGCCGAGCCCCTTCAGGTGGTTCCACCAAAGTCCATACTTTATTGGTGTACATGGAATCCATTTCGTATCTCATGGCTTCTAGCCACTTCTTGGAGTCTGGGCCTTTCATGGCCTCCCCGTAGGATTAAGGCTCATCAACCATGAGTGGTACGCCATCGGGCTCAGTCACGAGAAGTCCATATCTCTATGGCTCATGACGCACCCTTCCTAATCTACGGAGCTTCTTTGTGACCTGAACATGTTCTTCCACAACAACTTGCGGTTCCTGTTCATGTTCCATCATCGGTTCAGTGATTTGTGGTTCTTGAATTTCTTCAATTTATAACGCCCTCCCATTTGCTTCTTTAGAGACAAACTATCTTTCTAGAAACAAGCCGGTCCGAGCAACAAACACTGTTTTTCTCGGTGGGATTGTATAAATAATATCCTTTTGTTTCCTTAGGATATCCTACAAATTTACACTTATCTGCTTTGGGCACGAGCTTGTCTGTTTGTAAACGCTTTACATAGACATCACAGCCCCAAATCTTCATAAACGACACTATGGGACGCCTCCCAGTCCATATCTCATATGGTGTCTTCATGAATGATTTGGGTGGAACACGATTAATGGTAAAAGTTGTCGTCATTAGAGCATGTCCCCAAAATGATATCGAAAGATCCGTTTGAGACATCATAGATCGCACTGTATCCAATAGAGCGCGATTCCTCCTCTCGGACACGCCATTCCATTGTGGTGTTCCAGGTGGAGTGAGATGGGATACTATCCCACACTCCCTAAGATACTCATCAAACTCTTGACTTAAGTATTATCCTCCACGATCCGATCGTAGAGCCTTAATACTTTTACCAGGTTGCTTCTCTACTTCATTCTTGAATTCTTTGAACAATTCAAAGGATTCAGATTTGGCCTTCATAAGGTATACGAATCCATATCAACTGAAATCATCAGTGAACGTAATGAAGTAGGTGTAAGCACCTCCGGCAGGCGAGGGGAACGGTCCACATACACCAGTATGTATGAGTGCCAATAACTCACTAGTCCTCTCATCTTTTTTATTGAAAGGGGGATTTATCATTTTTCCTAATAAACAAGATGCGCATGTCTCATATGATTCCAAATCAAATGAGTCTAGAAGCCCACCCTTATGGAGTCTAGATATGCGTTTCTCATTTATATGGCCTAAACGACAGTGCCATAGATATGTAGGATTTAAATCGTTAGTTTTAATCATTTTAGTATTTACGTTATAGATTGGACTATTTAGATCAAGGATATACAATCCATTAGACAATGCGCACTACAATAGTTCATACTATCAAAATAAATGGAGCAACACTTGTCCTTTATTGAAATAGAAAAACCCTTCTCGTCCAAACAAGAAATGGAAATAATGTTTCTGCTCATAGCAGGCACATAAAAGCAATTGTCTAATTCTAATATAAGTCCAGAAGGAAAAGATAGCTCATAAACGCCTACAACTAATGCAGCAACTATTGCTCCATTCCCGACGCGTAGATCCATCTCCCCTTTAGCCAATCTTCTACTTCTTTTCAAATCCTGCACATTCCGAAAAATGTGAGAACCACATCCAGTATCAAATACACAAGATGAAGAAATAGAAAATTGACGTCTATAACATAAATACATGGTGGTGGTGGAATCACTATTCCAAGCTTCTTATCCTCCAGATATTTAGGGAAATTCCTCCTCCAGTGACCCACCTGGCTACAGTAGTGACTTCACCTTTAGGCGCGCCTCCACTAGGATTTAGGGCTTCCTTGGATTTTGAAACTTTCTTGCGCTTTCCTTTGGAAGTAGAGGCAACTCCTTTGCCCTTCTTTTATGTACAATCATTATGGCCTTGGCCTTGCCTTTGTTGATGCTCTGTTCAGCTGTCTTTAGCATGTTCAACAAGTCTGGCAGAGTCTTACTGATCTCGTTCCTACTATAGTTCATGATGAACTGATTATAACTGTCAGGCAACGATTGCAAGACAAGATCAGTTGCCAAATATTGGCTAAGTGGGAATCCCAGTCTCTCAAGGTTCTCAATGTACCCGATCATTCGGAGTACATGAGGCCCTACTGGATTCCCTTCTGCAAGACTACTCTTGAACAATGCTTTGGAAACCTCATAGCGTTCATGCCTTGCCTGTTCCTGAAACAATTGTTTGAAGTGTATGATCATATCATAAGCCTCCATGTTCTCGTGCTACTTCTGAAGCTCATCAGTCGTGGTGCAAAGCATGAGGCAAGTCACGTCATTAGAATCATAAATGTGTTTATGACGTGCCATTACTTCTTCTAGAACAGACTCATCCTGTGGTGGGGCTAGAATTGGAGTGTCCAAGACGTACAACTTATTTTATGTAGGGTTTTGATTCATGGATCGCGCAAACGGAAGCATAATCAAACAAACAACCATGCAAAACCCTCCAAGGATCACAAGTCTAGATGCATAACGATAGTAAAGGTAAGAAATCATAAACACACCTTTGGGTTCTCCTTGATGACTTCAAACGCGAATAGTGTCACGTTCTCTATAGTTGATCCACGCCTAGAGTTGTTCCTAGATCTCCAATCACCTTGGTGCTAGCCCGGATTGAAAGGAGGGTGAAGAAATCACGCAAAACGAGGCACCAAAAGGGGCTCGGCCCTTTGTGGCGTCGGGGACAAGGGGCGGCGGCAAAGGGGGCGGCGTCCCTCTTTGTGGCTTGCTCTCTCTCTCCTTTGTTCTCTCCTACTCTTGTTATGTTCTCTCTAGAGCATAAAGTGTGTAGGGAAGGAAGGAGGAGGGTCCTTTATATAGTCCAACAACTCCTTGTTAACTACCTAAAGGACTTATTCTAGTCCTACTAGAATTCAATTTAGTCCCTTCCTTGCAAATTAGTCCCTACTAAGTTTGCAAGGGTTTGCAAAGTGATCCTTCCAATTAATTAATCCCATTAATTAATTCCACAATCTAGTACAACTCTATATAGCGTGTGACCCCATAGGTTCTATCTAGTTGGTAGCAACTCTTTGCTAATATGGAGCGGTTTCTAGCAAAACATCCATTCTAGCCAACTAATAGAATAGTCATCTAGACAACCTTGTACAAGTAATTGTCTCATCCCTTTGCCTCCATATCCGGATTGGACACAAGACATACAAGTCACACTCGTATATCCAATCCCTAGTTTCTCGATCCATGGAATAGCCTTATTCGTGCAAATAACATCAATATCTCACATATTGATTTATTTGAGTCTGGCCAGACATTCTATAAGCACTATCCTCGAGTGGCCTTGGATATTTGCTCCCGTTATGTGGGAGGGGCAAATCCTCTCTACGTCCACTACGATCTCTAAGCTTGCTTCTCATTGTATCCAGTACACGCCTTTATAACTACCCAGTTACGGTGTAGCGTTTAACGCTACCAAGATCACAATGATCCACAACTAGAATATCTAGTGACTTCAAGTCTAAGGATGACAATACCATTGTACCCGAGAAGCACTTGTGACTCAACATAACGTGTATGTAGCCTTCTCGGTGATGGGTCAATCCAGTGCAACATTCCGTAATGCACACCTATGTGTTGGATCGTGATATCTCCATATCAATCCAACCCCATACTAGTCTATAGATGATTGTCCCATTTAATCATTATACTTGACTAGGGATATTTAAGATAAACAACACAATTGTAAATCTAAGGACTTCATTATATTAAATATCCAATAAATAATAAATGAATTTCTAGCCAATTACAAATTCATACTAAACTAGATTGCCTCTAGGGCATCTATTCCAACAGTCTCCCACTTGCACTAGACCCAATCTGGCGCATCTCGTATGCCCATACTCCTAGTGTGCCCTTCATGCTTCCACTGCGTGAGAGGCTTTGTAAGCGGGTCTGACAGATTATCATCTGTAGGAATCTTGCATATCCGAACGTCTCCTCTATCGATAATATCTCGAATCAGATGGAACTTCCTGAGCACGTGCTTGGACTTCTGGTGCGATCTTGGTTCCTTTGATTGCGCGATCGCCCCAGTGTTGTCACAGAACAACTCCACTGGATCCGCAATGCTAGGGACCACACCAAGTTCAGAAACAAACTTTCTGATCCAAACAGCTTCCTTTGCTGCGCCATTTGCAGCAATGTACTCAGCCTCTGTTGTAGAATCAGCTACCGTCTCTTGCTTGGAACTCTTCCAGCTCACCGCTGCTCCATTCAGGCAAAACACATATCCCGACTGTGATCTAAAGTCATCTCTATCGGTTTGGAAGCTTGCATCAGTGTAACCCCTTACACGCAACTCTTCCTCACCGCCAAACATCAAGAAAGCATCCTTAGTTCTTCTCAAGTACTTTAGGATGTTCTTGACAGCAATCCAGTGACTCTCACCCGGATTGGATTGGTATCTGCTTGTCATACTCAAGGCATATGACACATCTGGTCTAGTACATAACATGGCGTACATGATGGATCCTATGGCCGAGGCATAGGGAATCCTACTCATGCGTTCCTTCTCAATCTCATTGGAAGGACAACCACTCTTCGAAAGAGTGATTCCATGTGACATGGGCAAGAATCCCTTCTTGGAATCTTGCATGTTGAACCGTTTCAACACCTTGTCAATATATGTACTTTGACTTAGGCCTAGCAACCTTTTAGATCTATCTCTATAGATCTTTATATCGAGTATATAGGCTGCTTCCCCTAAGTCTTTCATTGAGAAACACTTTCCTAGCCAATCTTTCACAGATTGCAGCATGGGAATGTCGTTTCCAATGAGTAGTATGTCATCCACATACAAGACCAGAAAAGCTACAGAGCTCCCACTAACCTTCTTGTAGACACAAGACTCATCTTCGTTTCTGATGAAGCCAAACTCTTTGACCACTTCATCAAAACGTCGATTCCAACTCCTAGAAGCTTGCTTCAATCCATAAATGGATCGTTGCAGCTTACACACTTTGTTGGCTTGCTTTGGATCTTCAAAACCCTCCGGCTGTATCATATACACGTCCTCGAGGAGATTCCCATAAAGGAATGCTGTTTTGACATCCATCTGCCAAATCTCATAGTCGTAGTATGCTGCAATCGCAAGTAGGATTCGGATGGATTTGGTCATAGCGACTGGTGAAAAGGTTTCATCATAGTCAATACCATGAATCTGTCTGAATCCTTTAGCCACCAATCGGCCCTTATAGGTAATCACATTACCATCCATGTCGATCTTCTTCTTGAAGACCCACTTGCACCCTATGGGCCGCGCCCCATCAGGTGGTTCCACCAAAGTCCATACTTTGTTGGTATACATGGATTCCATCTCGGATCTCATGGCCTCAAGCCACTTCTGCGAGTCTGGGCCATTCATGGCCTCCTCATAGGTAGTAGGCTCATCATCTATGAGCATCGTGTCACCGGAATCAGTTACGAGAAGTCCGTACCTCTCGGGTTCCTGGCGCACTCTACTAGATCTACGAAGCTCTTGTGTTACCTGAACAGGTGGATCCACAATTGCTTGTGATTCCTGTTCATGTTCCATAATCGGTTCTGTGATTTGTGGTTCTTGAATTTCTTCAAGTTCTACATTCCTCCCACTTGCTTCTTTAGAGACAAACTCTCTTTCTAGAAACACGCCGGTCCGAGCAACAAACACTTTATTCTCGGTTGGTTTGTAGAAATAGTATCCCTTAGTTTCCTTAGGGTACCCCACAAATTTACACTTATCCGATTTAGGCCCTAGCTTGTCTGATTGTAAACGTTTTACATAGACATCGCAGCCCCAAATCCTCATGAACGACAGTGTGGGACGCCTCCCACTCCACATCTCATATGGTGTCTTCATGACTGATTTAGATGGAACACGGTTAATGGTAAAAGCTGCACTTAATAGAGCGTAGCCCCAAAATGATAATGGAAGATCGGTTTGACACATCATAGACCGAACCATATCCAATAGGGTTCGATTCCTCCTCTCGGACACGCCATTCCATTGTGGCGTTCCGGGTGGAGTGAGTTGGGACACAATCCCACACTCTCTAAGATAGTCGTCAAACTCTTGGCTCAAGTATTCTCCTCCACGATCCGATCGTAAAGCCTTGATACTTTTGCCAAGTTGCTTCTCTACTTCATTCTTGAATTCTTTGAACACTTCAAAGGATTCGGATTTTGCCCTCATAAGGTACACAAATCCATATCTACTGTAATCATCAGTAAATGTAATGAAGTAGACATAACCACCCCTGGCAGGCGTGGCAAATGGCCCACACACATCGGTATGTATGAGTGCCAATTGCTCACTAGTCCTCTCACCTTTCTTATTGAAAGGGGACTTTGTCATTTTTCCCAATAAACAAGCCTCACATGTCTCATATGATTCAAAATCAAATGAGTCTAGTAATCCATCCTTATGGAGTCTAGATACACGTTTCTCATTTATGTGGCCTAAACGACAGTGCCATAAATAAGCAGGATTTAAATCATTTATTTTAATCCGCTTGGTATTAATGTTGTAGACAGGATTACTTAGATCAAGGACATAAAGTCCATTAAATAATTGCGCACTAAAATAGTGAATATTATTCAAATAAAAGGAACAACAATTGTTCTTTATTGAAATAATAAAACCTTCCTTGTCCAAACAAGAAATAGAAATAATGTTTCTGCTCATAGCAGGCACAAAATAGCAATTATTTAATTCTAAAACTAATCCTGAAGGCAGAGATAGCTCGCAAACGCCTATGGCCAACGCAGCAACCTTTGCTCCATTCCCAACGCGCAGATCTACCTCCCCTTTAGCCAATCTTTTACTTCTCTTTAGATCCTGCATATTTCGACAAATATGAGATCCACATCCAGTATCTAATACCCATGATGTAGAGACAGTTAAATTGACATCTACAACAAAAATACCTGGTGGTGGTGGAATCACTATTCCAAGCCGCTTGTCCTCCAGATATTTTGGGCAGTTCCTCCTCCAGTGTCCAGGTTGACTACAGTAGTGACATTCACCCTTAGTCACGACCTTGGCAATCCCACCAACAGGCTTAAGGGCTTGTTCCTTGGACTTAGCAACTGACTTGCCTTTGTCCTTGGAGGAAGAGGCAAACTTTTTACCCTTTCCTTTATGCACCATCATAATGGCCTTGCCCTTACCCTTGTTGATGCTCTGTTCAGCCGTCCTCAACATGTTGAGCAAATCTGGCAGTGGTTTAACGATCTCGTTCATGTTATAGTTCATAATGAACTGTCCATAACTCTCGAGCAACGATTGCAACACGAGATCGGTTGCCAACTCTTGGCCGACCGGGAACCCAAGCCGGGCGAGATTCTCCAAGTACCCGATCATTCGGAGTACATGGGGTCCCACCGGGTTCCCTTCTGCCAGATGACATTTGAACAGTGCCTTTGAGACCTCATACCTCTCTACCCTCGCCTGCTCTTGGAAGAGCTGCTTTAGATGTTCGATCATATCGACAGCATTCATGTTCTCATGTTGCTTCTGAAGCTCAGAGGTCATGGTGCAAAGCATTAGACAGGCCGCATCATTAGCGTCATCAACACGCTTTTGATACGCCTTTAAGGCAGCAGGTGTCTGATTCTCTGGACCTTCTGGAACTTGCTCCTCTATTGCGTACAGCTTCTTTTCTTGCTTGAGAACAATTCTCAAGTTTCTGTACCAATCGAGAAAGTTGGTTCCTGAGAGCTTGTCCTTCTCAAGGACAGATCGTAGGGAATGTTGTGAACTCGATGAGTTGTTTGCCATTTGGAATTCTACAAAAAGGAAAATACGCAAGTTTTAGTATTTGTGAATTTTTGACTATATTTAATAATGGCTAGTTTATTAAATATAGCTCCCACTATTTTACTACGGATTAATAACCCTCAAGATATTAATGCGGAAAATATCCTTATATTTTCTAGTGGGCCAAGATCCATCTTTTTCATCTCCTTATGAGCTTGCTTTGGCAAGTCACCCATAATTCGATTACTTCTTAGGTAGGAACGATTCCAATTGCATCCCATATGCAACTCTTGGTTCAACCGGGCAAATAACTCCTTATTTATCCATCCATATGGATAATCCCAATTGATTGCCTCTAGGTTTCTTAATCAAATTAATAGCCTAGTTGTGCTCAACCTCTTATCTAAACAATTGCACATTGTTACGTGCCATCGCATTCCATCATTATGAACCAAGTCGCCATGCTTTGGCACGCACGAACTCGACAAATAATGATGATAATGAGTGTTTAAATAACGAGAAGGCAAGAACACAATATTTAAAATTTGAGGGATTTTTCTTCAATTTTAATTATTTTGTTGATCAATATCAACTAATCTATCTATTTGAGTTTGGGCATAACTCCAAATAATAGATCCAGGTTGTCTAATTATCTTATTATCCTAATTGCATGCATCATCCATACACCAACCACACAAATAATAAGACAATAAATAAACAACCACAAAACAGAAATTAAACGTGATGTGGATATGGCCTTTTCTAGACTAAGATAATTCCAAGCCAATGGAATTATCTATGAACCCTAAACAAACACATCTCCATGCGTCTTGATCTTTTGGTCCATCCTTCATAGTCATGTGGAATGCTCCATGCTCCATCTTTTGTGGCTCCTTTGGCTTTGGGCTTCTTTTCTCCAATCTTGGCTAACAATCTACTTTATCTAGCACTAGCTAATATCTATACTAAATAAAATAAATCTCACAAGTTGAGAAAAAAAATGGCACGCAGGCCATAAAACCCTAATTAATTATTACAATTAATTGATCAGCTCGCAGGCCGTAAAACCAAACCACAAAATTTAAACATCCACATCAAACCACATCCTAAGGCCATATCCAATCACCATGCGATTTGCACATAAACAGTTAAAATCCAATTTTAACGCGCTTGGTCAATTTTAATTGATTTTAGGATTTCTAGGGTTAAAACGGTCCATGGGCCCAACATTCCAATTGCCCGGGCCCAAATAAGTGAACCATAAAGCCCTAGGGCCGGCCCGGCCCAAAACCCGCAAGCTAGGCCCGCGGGTTAGGGCCGCCCGCCCCCTTAGGGCGCCAAGCTTGGGCGGCAAGCAAGGGGGGGCGGCTCCCTAGGGGCCGAACCTTCCTTGTGGAGGTTGTTTCCAAAACAACCTCCTTGCTTGGAGCCCAAGTTTGGTTGTTTCCTTGTTGTGGGAGAACTCCTTCTTCCCCAAGGATGCCCAAACCCTAGATCTAAGATCCTAAAATTTCTCAAACTCACCAATTCATGCATTCAATGCAATAATTGGGTCTTGTTATGATTAATTCTTTGACAAATTGCATCCAATGCTTGATTTGTCTTGTTTTACGCGATAAACAACAAATTAAGGTGTAAAACAACAAGAATGTAACACATAAACTACGTTTATGCTCTATGACCTGTGGCTCTGATACCACTGTAGGGTTTTGATTCATGGATCGCGCAAACGGAAGCATAATCAAACAAACAACCATGCAAAACCCTCCAAGGATCACAAGTCTAGATGCATAACGATAGTAAAGGTAAGAAATCATAAACACACCTTTGGGTTCTCCTTGATGACTTCAAACGCGAATAGTGTCACGTTCTCTATAGTTGATCCACGCCTAGAGTTGTTCCTAGATCTCCAATCACCTTGGTGCTAGCCCGGATTGAAAGGAGGGTGAAGAAATCACGCAAAACGAGGCACCAAAAGGGGCTCGGCCCTTTGTGGCGTCGGGGACAAGGGGCGGCGGCAAAGGGGGCGGCGTCCCTCTTTGTGGCTTGCTCTCTCTCTCCTTTGTTCTCTCCTACTCTTGTTATGTTCTCTCTAGAGCATAAAGTGTGTAGGGAAGGAAGGAGGAGGGTCCTTTATATAGTCCAACAACTCCTTGTTAACTACCTAAAGGACTTATTCTAGTCCTACTAGAATTCAATTTAGTCCCTTCCTTGCAAATTAGTCCCTACTAAGTTTGCAAGGGTTTGCAAAGTGATCCTTCCAATTAATTAATCCCATTAATTAATTCCACAATCTAGTACAACTCTATATAGCGTGTGACCCCATAGGTTCTATCTAGTTGGTAGCAACTCTTTGCTAATATGGAGCGGTTTCTAGCAAAACATCCATTCTAGCCAACTAATAGAATAGTCATCTAGACAACCTTGTACAAGTAATTGTCTCATCCCTTTGCCTCCATATCCGGATTGGACACGAGACATACAAGTCACACTCGTATATCCAATCCCTAGTTTCTCGATCCATGGAATAGCCTTATTCGTGCAAATAACATCAATATCTCACATATTGATTTATTTGAGTCTGGCCAGACATTCTATAAGCACTATCCTCGAGTGGCCTTGGATATTTGCTCCCGTTATGTGGGAGGGGCAAATCCTCTCTACGTCCACTACGATCTCTAAGCTTGCTTCTCATTGTATCCAGTACACGCCTTTATAACTACCCAGTTACGGTGTAGCGTTTAACGCTACCAAGATCACAATGATCCACAACTAGAATATCTAGTGACTTCAAGTCTAAGGATGACAATACCATTGTACCCGAGAAGCACTTGTGACTCAACATAACGTGTATGTAGCCTTCTCGGTGATGGGTCAATCCAGTGCAACATTCCGTAATGCACACCTATGTGTTGGATCGTGATATCTCCATATCAATCCAACCCCATACTAGTCTATAGATGATTGTCCCATTTAATCATTATACTTGACTAGGGATATTTAAGATAAACAACACAATTGTAAATCTAAGGACTTCATTATATTAAATATCCAATAAATAATAAATGAATTTCTAGCCAATTACAAATTCATACTAAACTAGATTGCCTCTAGGGCATCTATTCCAACATTTTATTGCTTAAGAACAATCCTTAAGTTTCTATACCATTCAAGGAAATTCGTTCCTGACAATTTATCCTTCTCAAGGACAGATCGTAGGGATGAAGTCGATGCGTTGTTGTTTGCCATTTGGAATTCTACAAAACGAGAAATGTGCAATTTTAGTATTTTGAACAATTTAACTATATTCAGCAATGGCTAGATCATTAAATATAGCTCCCACTATTTTTCTAGGATTAATAGCCCTCACCATTAATGCAGGAAATATAATTATATTTTCTAGTAGGTCCAAGATCCCTTTTTCACTTCTTCTTGATCTTGCTTTCTCAAGTCACCCAAGAATTGGTTATTTAGGTAGGAACCATTCCAATTGCATCCCATGCAACTCTTGGTCCAATTAGGTGAATAAACCTTTATTCTTTATCCTTTAGATAACACCTAATTGTCATGCCTCTAGGTTCATCAATCAAATTGAGTCTTACCCAGTTGCGTCCAACCTCTTGCTTTAACATACACACATTACTAGCTTGTGTCGTCCGCAACACACCATGGTATATTAAAATCGCCTTGCTTTGGCAAGCCCGAATTTTGAGGTATTTAATCATTCTTAATTTTTTGGTTGATTCAATCAACATGATCTAATTGTTTGGATTGAGCAACCCACAATAAAAGACCATATTTGTTTATTATTATCTTGTTAACGTTTTGCTAGTATCGCCATACACACAAAATAAATAACAAGACATAAATAATAAACATCCACAAAATAAAAAAAGGTGGCATGGATATGGCCCCTAGACTAAGATATTATCAATCCAATGGTAATATCTATTTTCCCTAAATTGACAAGCTCATCTCCATGTGCTCCACCATAGCCGCGCGCCTAGGGTAGGGTGTCTTCTTCGTCTTTTGGCTTCTTTGGTTCTCCGGTCTTCTTCTCCATGCTCTTGGCTATCATCTAAATATTTCTAATTTCTAGTCTAACATCTAGAATAAATAAATAAATAAATAAAGCCTCACATGTTGAGGAGAAAAATGACTCGCAGTCCGTAAAACCTAATTAATTATTACATTAATTTGATCAGCTCGCAGGCCGTAAACCAAACCACAAAAATAATAAACATCCACAACCGAGGCCATATACATCCATCATGCAACAAAGAATATAATACAGTTAAAAACAATTTTAACGCGCTTGTTTAATTTTAATTGAATAGGGTAATTAGGGTTATAACGGTCCAAGGGGTCAAATCTAAGCCTAGGCCGAACCCCATGGTCCGCAGCCCGCCAAATGGGCCAGCCCTAGGCCGGCTGCCCCTAGTGACCCGCGGCCTTGCTTGGCGCGCAAGGAGGAGGGGGCGGACGGCTAGGGTTTCGGCCCTAGTCTCCTTCCCTTCCTTCCTTGTTTCCCAAGCTTGGTTGTTTCAATATGGATGTTTCCATATAATTGTTTCCATAATTGGAAAACACCTTTTCAACTATGTTCCCATAAACCCTAATTTTCAAGAACCCAATAATTCACATCTTATGTGATTAAACTCACCAATTCAAACATCTAACGTTGAATTAGATCTTGTTTATTATTGAATCAAAATCAATTGTGCATCTACTATGCCAATTAATTTTAGTTTTGCGTAAAATTAACAATACGGGGTATAAACTGAAATCGTAACACATAAAATCATGTTATGCACTACGACATGTGGCTCTAATACCACTCTTGGGTTTTGACATAGGTAACGCAGAGGAATAACAAAAATTTAATTCCTACTCAAAGCCCACTAAGGATCACAGGAAGAGACATTCATAACATGATAAAGGACATAGAAGATGTGTACCTTTTGGTTCGGGAGATCACACGAAGAAAAATTCCTCGTCTCTACGACTGATCCACGTCTAGAGGTGAGATCTAGATTCTTCCATCTCCTAGTGCTACCTTGGACCGGAGGAAGAGGGAAGAAACAAATCAAGCAACGAAGACACGAAGAGAGGATCGACTCTTTCTCTTCTGGCCGACGGGTAGGGGACGGGCTAGGTGGCTTCGGCCACTTGGCTTGTCTCTTGCTCTATATTTTTCTCTCTCTCCCAATCCTTATGTTATGAGCATTAGTTGTGGGAAGGAAGCTGGAGCATCCTTTATATAGTCCAAAAAATCCTTGTTAACTACATAAAGGCACTTCCTAGTTCTACAAGAATTTGGACTAGTCCCTTCCTTGCAAATTAGTCCTACTAAGTTTGCAAGGTGTTGCACAGTGATCCTTCCAATTAATTAATCATATTAACTAATATCAAATCTAGTTGAACTCTATTTGACGTGTGACCCCATAGGTTTCTACTTAGCTAATTACTAACAAGGAGCGGTGTCTAGCAACACATCCATGCTACCCAACTAACAGAAATAAGTCAGTGATCCCGACAAACCTTTGTGCCCTATATCATATATTGCACAATCCCTTTGTCTCCATATCTGGATTGGACACGAGAAAAATAAATAGTCACACTCGTATATCCAATCCATAGTTCCTCGATCCTGGGAATATGCTTATGCAAGCAGATAACATCAATATCTCCATATTAATTTATCTGAGTCTGGCCAGACATTCAATAAGCCTCATCCCTCGAGTGGCCGTGGATATTTTCTCCCATTATGCGGGAGGGACAAATCCTCTCTACATCACTACAATCTCTAAGCTTGCTTCTTATCATGCCCGATAGCTATCCTTATAGTCACCCAGTTAGGTGTAACGTTTGATAAAATGAAAGCACGATATTTTACAACTAGAGTATCTTGTGACTTCAAGTCTAAGGATTGCAATTATATTAGCACTACGAGAAGCGATTGTGACTTCAACATAATCTAATGTATCCTTCTCGTTGTGGGTCAATCTAGTATGCCATTACTCCTAATGCATAGCCATGTGTTAGACTTGATATCTCCATACCAATCTACACACATACTACTCTATATTTGATCGTCATATTAATCAATATAATGGACTAGGGATATTTAAGTTAAACAACACATTATGTCTAAGGACTTCATTATATTAAATATCACAATATATAATAAATGAATATTCTAGCCAATAACATTGTTCATACTAAATATTATATTGCCTCTAGGGCACCTATTCCAACATACAAGACCAGAATCATTACATAGCTCCCACTAACCTTCTTGTAGAAACAAGGTTTACCTTCATTCTTAATAAAGCCAAATTATTTGATTTCATAATCAAAGCGAAGATTCCAACTCCTAGTAGCTTGCTTCAACCCATAAATGGACTTCTGCAACTTACACACTTTGTTGGCATAGTCTGGATCCTCAAAACCCTCTGGATGTGTTATGTACACATTCTCAAGGAGGTTTCCATAAATAAACGATGTTTTGACATCCATCTGCAAATCTCATTGTCGTGATAAGCTGAAATAGCACGAAAGATGAATATGGATTTAGTCTTTACAATTGGAGAAAATGTTTCATCATAGCCAAACCATGAATTTGTCTGAATCCTTTTTCCACCAGTCGCCCTTAAAGGCAATCACATTGCCATCCATGTCGGTTTTCTTCTTAAAAACCCATTTACACCGTATGGGTCGAGCCCCATCGAGTGGTTCCACTAAAGTTCATACTTTATTGGTATACATGGAATCCATTTCAGATCTCATGGATTTAAGCCTTTTCTGATATTTCGGTCCTTTTATGGCCTCTCCATAGGTTGTAGGCCCATCATCATCCATGAGCAGTACATCGTCGGGCTCAGTCACGAGAAGTCCGTACCTCTCTCGCCCCTGACGTATCCTACCAGACCTACGAAGCTCTTTGTTACTTGAGAAGGTTTCTCCACAAAATCTTATGGTTCCTGCTCATTTTCCATTGTAGGATTAGTGCTTTGTAGTTCTTGAAACTCTTCTAGTTCTACAGTCCTCCCACTGGCTTCTTTAGAGACTCTCTTTCTAGAAACACACTGGTCTGAGCAACAAACACTTTTTTCTCGGTTGTATTGTTGAATTAACATCATTTCGTTTTCTTAGGATATCCCACAAACTTACACTTGTCCGACTTGGGTCCGAGTTTATCTAACTGTAAACGCTTTACATAAACCTCGCGAACCCAAATCCTCGTGAACGGCACACTGGGATGCCTCACAGTCCATATCACATATGGCGTCTTCATAACTGATTTGGATGGAACACGGTTAAGAGTAAAAGCATTTGTTAAGAGAGCATGTCCCAAAAATGAAATTGGAAGATCAAACTGACTCATCATAGATCGAACCATGTCTAACATGGTCCGATTTCTCCTCTCAGACACAACATTCCATTGTGGTGTTCTAGGTGCAGTGAGTTGGGACAAGATCCCACACACTCTAAGATAGTCATCAAACTCTTGGCTTAAGTATTCAACTCCACGATCTGATTGTAGAGCATTAATACTCTTGCCAAGCTGGTACTCCGCTTCATTCTTGGATTCTTTGAACTTTTCAAAGGATTCAGATTTGTTCTTCATAAGACACACAAATATGTATCTACCGAAGCCATCAGTAAATTTAATGAAGTAAGGATAACCTCCTCTGGCGGGTGTGGCGAATGGTCCACACACATCTGTATGTACGATTCCCAATAGCTCACTAGTCCTCTAACCTTTCTTTGTGAAAGGGGACTTAGTTATTTTTTTCAATAAACAAGATTCACATGTCCCATAGATTCATATGTTGGAATAGGTGCCCTAGAGGCAATCTTTTTAGTATGAATAGTGTTTTTGGCTAGAAATATTCATTGTATTATTTATGCGGATATTTAATATACTGGAGTCCTTAGATTGCAAATATGTTGTTTATCTTAAATATCCCTAGTAAATTATATTGATTAACAGGACGATCAACTATAGACTAATATTGGGTTGGATTGATATGGAGATATCACGATCCAACACATGGGTACGCATTAGGAGTAATGCATACTGGATTGACCCATGACGAGAAGGCTACATACATGTTATATAAATTCACAAGTTCTTCTCGTAAAGACAACGGTATTGTAATCCTTAGACTTGAAGTCTCTATATCCTCTAGTTGTGGAATGATGTATTTTGACATCGTCAAACGCTATACCGTAAATCGGTAGTTATATAGGCATTCGTCGGATACAATAATGGAGAAAGCTTAGAGATGGTAGTGACGTAGATAGGATTTTTCCCTCCCTCATAACGGGAGTAGATATCCACGGCCACTCGAGGGATGATGCTCATAGAATGTCTAGCAAGACTTAGATAAATCAATAAAGAATATTGATGTTATCTGCATGGATGAGACTATTCCCAGGATCCAGAAACTATGGATTGGATATACGAGTATGACTTGTACGTCTCATGTCTAATCCGCATATTAGGACAAATGGATGAGACAATACTTTCTCAAGGTATGTCGGATGACTATTTCTATTAGTTCGGTAGCATGGATGTCTTGCTAGAGGCCGCTCCGTGTTAGTAAATAGTTACTACCAACTAAGTAGAAACCTATGGGTCACACTCCCTATGGATTAGACCGGACTATGGAAGTAATTAATATGATTAATTAATAAGAAGGATCATAACGAAACTACTTGCAAACATAATAGGACTAATTTGCAAGTTGGACTAATTCGTACATGAGTAGGATTAGGATAGGGGCTTTTATGCAGTCAACAAGAAATTGTTGGACTATATAAAGGCACTCCTAGATTCCTTCCCACATAACTTAATGTTCATAACACATTGAGTGGGAGATAAAAGTAAAGAAAGAGAGCAAGACCAAAGGAGTCGCCCGCCTCCTTGGTTCGCTCCCTACCCGTCGGCCACAAGGACGGAACGCCTCCTTCCTTTGATCCGTTTTGCGTGATTTTGATCTTCTTCTTCTTCCATCGTTCCTAGCTAGAACTTTGTGTTGGAGCATCCGGTTTCTAACCTAGGAGTGGACTAGACATAGAGACGTGAACACAATTTCACGTGAGAAGTCATCAAAGGAGATCCTAAAGGTACTTGTGATACTAATCCCTTACTATCGTTATGTAGTCTCTTCCTGTGATCCTTGGAGGGTCTTGAACGGATTATTTTATGTCTATTCCACTGCGTATCCGTTATCAAAACCCTGCATCATACTCAAATGAGTTATAAATCCATCCTTATGGAGTCTGAAATGTGTTTCTAGTTTATATGCCCTAAATGAAAATGCCACAGGTATGTGGGATTTAATTTGTTAGATTTAATTCTCTTAGTATTTATGTTATAGACAAAATTATCTAGATCAAGGATATACAGCCCATTATAAAAAAGTGCATTACAATAACGCATACTATCAAAATAAACGGAGCAACACTTGTCCTTTATAGTGACAAAAAAACATTTCTTGTCCAAACAAGGAATAGAAATGATATTCCTATTCATAGCAGGTACATAAAAACAATTGCCTATTCTAAAATAAGTCCTGAAGGTAAAGATAACTCATAAACATATACGGCTAATTCAGAAACTCTTGCTCCATTCCCAACGCGCAAGTTTATATCCCCTTTAGCTAGTCGCCTGCTTCTCTTTAGATCCTACACATTTCGACAAATATGAGATCCACATCGAGTATCCAATGACCAAGATGAAGAGAGAGATAAATTTACATCTATACAAAAATACATGGTGGTGCTGGAATCACAATTCTAAGCTTCTTATCTTCCAGATATTTTGGGCAATTCCTCTTCCAGTGGCTAGTCTGAATACAATAGTGAAATGAGTCGTTATCAACCCCACCAGTAGGCTTCAAGGAAACTTCCTTGGATTTTGAAACTACCTTGCTCTTACCTTTAGAGTTCTGAGTAACTTTCTTGCTCTTCCCCTTATTTACAGTCATTATGGCCTTGCATTTACCTTTATTAATGCTCGGTTCAACAGTCCTCAACATATTGAGCAAGTCAGGAAGAGTTTTATTGATCTAATTCATAATGTAGTTCATGATGAAATGGCTATATCTGTCCGGAAACGATTGCAGGATGAGATCAGTAGCCAACTCTTGGCTGAATGGAAATCCCAGTCTATCGAGATTTTCAAGATACCCGATCATAAGGAGTACATGAGGTCCCAATGGGTTTCCATCTGGAAGACTACACTTGAACAGTGCTTTTGATACTTCATATCGCTCATGCCTTGCCTACTCTTGGAAGAGTTGTCTCAAATGTACGATCATACCGTACGCTTCCATGTTCTCATGTTGCGTCTCAAGCTCAGAGTTCATGGTACAAAGCATCAGGCATGTCATTAGAAATCTACAAAATGAGATATATGTAATTTTAGTGTTGTGAACAATTATACTATACTTATCAATGGCTAGATTATAAAACATAGTCTTTATAGATTAGAAGCTCTTTGGTATAAATATGTCGATATATACAAAGGACGAGCTTTGGTTCCTTGATGATGAAAGCCAGAAACACAAGTGTCAGAGATTCAAAGCTTTGAGACACTTTAGATGCCTTATATGTTTTTAACTGTTCTGTATTCTGCAGGTCCATAAGTTGGTGTTTGGAATGATTTTTGTCATTCTCTATGATGTTCTACAAATACTATGGAATCATTTTTTGGATGGTACAACACAATGTGCAAGAGTGAGATGGATTGGGAATCCAATTTCATTTTGATCAACTATCAGTCAAAGCTTCAAAGCTTTGAGAAGTCCTGAGTACTTTTTACTACTAAGTTCATCTAACTAGATCTGTGTATGCAGATCAATTCATTTGGTTTTATAACTTGTTATTAACTTATAATAGTCTATTAATACTTTTTCTATAATGATTAATTGTTATATCCATTTAATGTGATAGGTAAATTTTTTTTATTATCAGACAAAACTTAGCCTAATTTCTTCATGAATTGTCAGCATAATGCTGATCAAATCTTAATGCTAGTTTATCTGGATATTGTTTGATCTTGTTTGTTGAGTGTATGCAGGGTTGTTGGGCGTTCCAACGTCCATAAAAATATCAAATAACTATCCAAGCATTGTTTTTGGAAGAAGCATATCAGGGGAGAGGATTTTTAGGCATTCAGATCCTAAAATTTCTCAGGTTGTGGTAGGCTGTTACTTAATGATCAGTGCTTTGAAATTCAACAGGAGACACAAAAAGAAAGGCTGATCAACGTGGGAATTGAAGAGTGTTACAAACAGGAGAGATCATATCATACAACTCTTCAAATAATGAGGCCTATTAACACTGTAGAAGCAAGACCATTAATCACAAGTTTTATTGAATTTTTATTATCTTTATCTGTTCTTAAACCTCATAAACTTAGAAGTTAAGTTGTTCAATTGAACAACAAATAGGTTCTTATTGTTTCAACATGTTGTAGCTGGAACTAGAGAGGTTGGGAACCACAAGTTGTATAGGTGAAAGGTAGCTAACTTAGGCTTGAGATCTAGGGCTATATCAGGGTGATTAATAAGAAGTTGTGTTAGAATCCTGGAGGGATAAGATCCATCAGGCAGATACTAGGTCCAATTGTGACTGAACTATGTAAAATCCTTGTGTTCTTATTGCTTACTTTTATTATCTTTACATTCCAGTCTAAGCAGGAAGTTCCAAAGCTTTGGAGTTTTCCAAATCTCAAAGCTTTGAAGCTTCTGTGTTCTGCAGTTATATCTCCAGTTTCTCAAATATTTTCCAAAGCTTTGAGATATCAACTGCATACTCTCTTTAAGTTTCAAAAGATTGTTTCCAAGCAAAAGTTGGTATACTCAATTCAACCCCCCCCCCCCTTTAGAGTATTTAGATTCTTTTGATATACTTACATTACAAACTTTCAATTGGTATCAGAGCTTGGGTCACTGTTTAAGGATCTAACAATCCTGTGACAATGAGTAATGTAGGTGATGGAGGATTCTCACAGGGAAGAGCAGCTAATAGACCTCCACTGTTTTGTGGTGATAACTTTGTGCATTGGAAGGCATTGATGAAAATGTTCATCATAGATCAAGACATGGAGTTATGGTGTATTGTTGTGAATGGTCCAAACTTGTTCTATACTACTTATGATGGAATCAGAACTGTCAAATAAGAGGAAGATCTCTCAATTACTGAACTGGAAAAGGTATCAAAAAATGACAAAGCTTTGAACTTATTGTATTGTGCTCTTAGTGCGGATGAGTTTAAAAGGATATCCAACTGCAAGAGTGCAAAAGAGATATGGGATAAGCTAACTGTTACTTATGAAGGAACTAGCCTTGTCAAGCAGACAAAGATCAATATCCTTTTGAGACAATATGAACTGTTTAAGATGAATTCTGATGAATCCATCAAGGACATGTTCAAAATATTTACAAATATTGTGAATAACTTGGAATCGTTGGGAAAAGTTTTCTCAAATGAAGAAAAAGTCAGGAAGATACTCAGAATCTTGCCAAAAGCTAAATGGGAGCCTAAGACAACTGCAATTGAGGAATCTTTAAGCATCTGCAAGGAAAATTGCTCACTCATGAGATCCCAATGAAGGAGGTAGATGGTGACATGAGTGACAACATCAAGAACCTGGAACTCAAGGAAAAGGACAATGAGAAATCTCAAAGCCTTGAACAAGAGGATGATGACGATAAAGAAGCATTAGCCTTGATTTCCAAAGCCTTGGCCTGAATTCTGAAAAAGAAAAGAAACTCTGGAAGCAAGGACTACAACAAGGATAAATTCAGATCCTCAACTAGCAAGGATCAGAAAGGTAAATCTTCTTCACATTCATATAAACCTAAAGATATGAATTGCTATGAATGTTAAGATGCAGATCATCTGGTAAGAGATTGCCCTCAAAAGAAGAAAACCAGACAATTTCCTATGAAGGAAAATGACAACAGAAGAAAGAAGGCAATGGTAGTCTCATGGAGTGACGCAGACTCTTCAGACAGCAAGCCAATCTCTGTTTGATGGCTGAACATCAAGAAGATCATTATACAGAGAAGCCAATTGAAGATATGGTAAAGATTCTTTTATCTAGTTCTTCTGATGTATTGCCTGAAATCCTCAAAAGTATGTTTCTGAATGAGAAAGTTACAGGAATGAGATTGATTCCTTAAAAGTAAAGGTTCATGAGCAAGCAAAGGAAAATTTATATTTGGTTTTTCAAAACAAATGTCATGAAGCTACTAAGTTGAAAATTGACAGTGACTTGAAAGCCTTCGACAGCAGATTCAAAGCTTTGAAATCACAAGTCAAAGAAGTTGTTGATCAAAACTCTCTTTTAACTGATAAATATGTTGATCTAAAGAGTCATTCAGATGATTTAGAACAACAGAACACTTCATGACTAGTAAGCTTCAACAATCCAATAAAATTCTTTCAACATTTGCTGGCTCAGAACCTAAGCTAAATATTATGCTTGGAGGAAGTATGCATTCTGTATAAAAAAGTGGAGTTGGTTATAATCCAAATTTTCCAAAAATAAACCAAACCACATTTGTAAAATCAAGAAGCAGACATTCTCCAAAATGTCACTATTGTGGTAAAATTGGACGTGTGAAATTAACTTTGCCCCTTTAGAAGGACAGAACCTCACATTATGAGGAACACCTATCCTTATCAGCTTAAGGGAAAAGTAAAACAGATTTGGGTTCCAAAAGGAATTAGACCACCTAACATGGTTGATTCTGAGTATGAGTCCAAATTCTACACTTGGTCTAATAGCATGTTAAGGCTGTTGGAATAGATGCCCTAGAGGCAATCTAGTTTAGTATGAATTTGTAATTGGCTAGAAAATTCATTTATTATTTATTGGATATTTAATATAATGAAGTCCTTAGATTTACAATCGTGTTGTTTATCTTAAATATCCCTAGTCAAGTATAATGATTAAATGGGACAATCATCTATAGACTAGTATGGGGTTGGATTGATATGGAGATATCACGATCCAACACATAGGTGTGCATTACGGAATGTTGCACTGGATTGACCCATCACCGAGAAGGCTACATACATGTTATGTTAAGTCACAAGTGCTTCTCGGGTACAATGGTATTGTCATCCTTAGACTTGAAGTCACTAAATTTTCTAGTTGTGGATCATTGTGATTTTGGTAGCGTTAAACGCTACACCGTAACTGGGTAGTTATAAAGGCGTGTACTGGATACAATGAGAAGCAAGCTTAGAGATCGTAGTGGACGTAGAGAGGATTTTCCCCTCCCACATAACGGGAGCAAATATCCAAGGCCACTCGAAGGATAGTGCTTATAGAATGTCTGGCCAGACTCAAATAAATCAATATATGAGATATTGATGTTATTTGCACGAATAAGGCTATTCCATGGATCGAGAAACTATGGATTGGATATACGAGTGTGACTTGTATGTCTCGTGTCCAATACGGATATGGAGGCAAAGGGATGAGACAATTACTTGTACAAGGTTGTCTAGATGACTATTCTATTAGTTGGCTAGAATGGATGTTTTGCTAGAAACCGCTCCATATTAGCAAATAGTTGCTACCAACTAGATAGAACCTATGGGGTCACACGCTATATAGAGTTGTACTAGATTTGGGAATTAATTAATTGGATTAATTAATTAGAAGGATCACTTTGCAAACCCTTGCAAACTTAGTAGGGACTAATTTGCAAGGAAGGGACTAAATTGAATTCTAGTAGGACTAGAATAAGTCCTTTAGGTAGTTAACAAAAGGTTGTTGGACTATATAAAGGACCCTCCTTCCTTCCTTCCTCATAACTTATGCTCTAAAGAGAACATAACAAGAGTGGGAGAGAACAAAGGAGAGAGAGAGCAAGCAACAAGGAGGACGCCGCCCCCTTGCCGCCGCCCCCTCGTCCCCGACGCCACAAGAGGGCCGAACCCCTCTTTGTGCCTCGTTTTGCGTGATTCCTTCACCCTCCTCTCATTCCGGGCTAGCACCAAGGAGATTGGAGATCTAGGATCAACTCTAGGCGTGGATCAACTATAGAGAACGTGACACTATTCGCGTTTGAAGTCATCAAGGAGAACCCAAAGGTGTGTTTATGATTTCTTACCTTCACTATCGTTATGCATCTAGACTTGTGATCCTTGGAGGGTTTTGCATGGTTGTTTGTTTGATTATGCTTCCGTTTACGCGATCCATGAATCAAAACCCTACAGTGGTATCAGAGCCACAGGTCATAGAGCATAAACGTAGTTTATGTGTTACATTCTTGTTGTTTTACACCTTAATTTGTTGTTTATCGCGTAAAACAAGACAAATCAAGCATTGGATGCAATTTGTCAAAGAATTAATCATAACAAGATCCAATTATTGCATTGGATGCATGAATTGGTGAGTTTGAGAAATTTTAGGATCTTAGATCTAGGGTTTGGGCATCCTTGGGGAAGAAGGAGTTCTCCCAAAACAAGGAAACAACCAAACTTGGGCTCCAAGAAAGGAGGTTGTTTTGGAAACAACCTCCACAAGGAGGTTCGGCCCCCTAGGGGACCGCCCCCTTGCTTGCCGCCCAAGCTTGGCGCCCTAAGGGGCCGGGCGGCCCTAACCCGCGGGCCTAGCTTGCGGGTTTTGGGCCGGGCCGGCCCTAGGGCCTTATGGTTCACTTTGTTTGGGCCCGGGCAATTGGATTGTTGGGCCCATGGACCGTTTTAACCCTAGAAATCCTAAAATCAATTAAAATTGACCAAGCGCGTTAAAATTGGATTTTAAATGTTTATGTGCAATTCGCATGGTGATTGGATATGGCCTTAGGATGTGGTTTGATGTGGATGTTTAATTTTGTGGTTTGGTTTTACGGCCTGCGAGCTGATCAATTAATTGTAATAATTAATTAGGGTTTTATGGCCTGCGTGCCAATTTTTTTTCTTAACCTGTGAGATTTATTTTATTTAGTATAGATATTAGCTAGTGCTAGATAAAGTAGATTGTTAGCCAAGATTGAAGAAAAGAAGCCCAAAGCCAAAGAAGCCACAAAAGATGGAGCATGGAGCATGGAGCACACCACATGACTATGAAGGATGGACCAAAAGATCAAGACGCATGGAGATGTGTTTGTTTAGGGTTCATAGATAATTCCATTGGCTTGGAATTATCTTGGTCTAGAAAAGGCCATATCCACATCACGTTTAATTTCTGTTTTGTGGTTGTTTATTTATTGTCTTATTATTTGTGTGGTTGGTGTATGGATGATGCATGCAATTAGGATAATAAGATAATTAGACAACCCGGATCTATTATTTGGAGTTGTGCCCAAACTCAAATAGATAGATTAGTTGATATTGATCAACAAAACAATTAAAATTGAATTTAAAAAAATCCCTCAAAATTCAATATTGTGTTCTTGCCTTCTCGTTATTTAAACACTCATTATCATCATTATTTATCAAGTTCGTGCGTGCCAAAGCATGGCGACTTGATTCATAATGATGGAATGCGATGGCACGTAACAATGTGCAATTGTTTAGATAAGAGGTTGAACACAACTAGGCTATTAATTTTATTAAGAAACCTAGAGGCAATCAATTGGGATTATCCATATGGATGGATAAATAAGGAGTTATTTGCCCGATTGAACCAAGAGTTGCATATGGGATGCAATCGGAAATCGTTCCTACCTAAGAAGTAATCGAATTATGGGTGACTTGCCAAAGCAAGCTCATAAGGAGATGAAAAAGATGGATCTTGGCCCACTAGAAAATATAGGGATATTTTCCACATTAATATCTTGAGGGTTATTAATCCGTAGAAAAATAGTGGGAGCTATATTTAATAAACTAGCCATTATTAAATATAGTCAAAAATTCACAAATACTAAAACTTGCGTATTTTCCTTTTGTAGAATTCCAAATGGCAAACAACTCATCGAGTTCACAACATTCCCTACGATCTGTCCTTGAGAAGGACAAGCTCTCTGGAACCAACTTTCTTGATTGGTACAGAAACTTGAGAATTGTTCTCAAGCAAGAGAAGAAACTGTACGCAATAGAGGAGCAAGTTCCAGAAGGTCCAGAGAATCAGACACCTGCTGCCTTAAAGGCGTATCAAAAGCGTGTTGATGACGCTAATGATGCGGCCTGCCTAATGCTTTGCACCATGACCTCTGAGCTTCAGAAGCAACATGAGAACATGAATGCTGTCGATATGATCGAACATCTAAAGCAGCTCTTCCAAGAGCAGGCGAGGGTAGAGAGGTATGAGGTCTCAAAGGCACTGTTCAATTGTCATCTGGCAGAAGGGAACCCGGTGGGACCCCATGTACTCCGAATGATCGGGTACTTGGAGAATCTCGCCCGACTTGGGTTCCCGGTCGGCCAAGAGTTGGCAACCGATCTCGTGTTGCAATCGTTGCCCGAGAGTTATGGACAGTTCATTATGAACTATAACATGAACGAGATCGTTAAACCACTGCCAGATTTGCTCAACATGTTGAGGACGGCTGAACAGAGCATCAACAAGGGTAAGGGCAAGGCCATTATGATGGTGCACAAAGGAAAGGGCAAAAAGTTTGCATCTTCCTCCAAGGGCAAAGGCAAGTCAGTTGCCAAGTCCAAGGAACAAGCCCTTAAGCCTGTTGGTGGCGTTGCCAAGGTCGTGACTAAGGGTGAATGTCACTACTGTAGTCAACCTGGACACTGGAGGAGGAACTGCCCAAAATATCTGGAGGACAAGAGGCTTGGAATAGTGATTCCACAACCACCAGGTATTTTTGTAGATGTCAATTTAACTGTCTCTACATCATGGGTATTAGATACTGGATGTGGATCTCATATTTGTCGAAATATGCAGGATCTAAAGAGAAGTAAAAGATTGGCTAAAGGGGAGGTAGATCTACGCGTTGGGAATGGAGCAAAGGTTGCTGCGTTGGCCATAGGCGTGTGCGAGCTATCTCTGCCTTCAGGATTAGTTTTAGAATTAAATAATTGCTATTTTGTGCCTGCTATGAGCAGAAACATTATTTCTATTTCTTGTTTGGACAAGGAAGGTTTTATTATTTCAATAAAGAACAATTGTTGTTCCTTTTATTTGAATAATATTCACTATTTTAGTGCGCAATTATTTAATGGACTTTATGTCCTTGATCTAAGCAATCATGTCTACAACATTAATACCAAGCGGATTAAAATAAATGATTTAAATCCTGCTTATTTATGGCATTGTCGTTTAGGCCACATAAATGAGAAACGTGTATCTAGACTCCATAAGGATGGATTACTAGACTCATTTGATTTTGAATCATATGAGACATGTGAGGCTTGTTTATTGGGAAAAATGACAAAGTCCCCTTTCAATAAGAAAGGTGAGAGGACTAGTGAGCAATTGGTGCTCATACATACCGATGTGTGTGGGCCATTTGCCACGCCTGCCAGGGGTGGTTATGTCTACTTCATTACGTTTACTGATGATTACAGTAGATATGGATTTGTGTACCTTATGAGGGCAAAATCAGAATCCTTTGAAGTGTTCAAAGAATTCAAGAATGAAGTAGAGAAGCAACTTGGCAAAAGTATCAAGGCTCTACGATCGGATCGTGGAGGAGAATACTTGAGCCAAGAGTTTGACGACTATCTTAGAGAGTGTGGGATCGTGTCCCAACTCACTCCACCCGGAACGCCACAATGGAATGGCGTGTCCGAGAGGAGGAATCGAACCCTATTGGATATGGTTCGGTCTATGATGTGTCAAACCGATCTTCCATTATCATTTTGGGGCTACGCTCTATTAAGTGCAGCTTTCACCATTAACCGTGTTCCATCTAAATCAGTCATGAAGACACCATATGAGATGTGGCATGGGAGGCGTCCCACACTGTCGTTCATGAGGATTTGGGGCTGCGATGTCTATGTAAAACGTTTACAATCAGACAAACTAGGGCCTAAATCGGATAAGTGTAAATTTGTGGGGTACCCTAAGGAAACTAAGGGATACTACTTCTACAATCCAACCGAGAACAAAGTGTTTGTTGCTCGGACCGGCGTGTTTCTAGAAAGAGAGTTTGTCTCTAAAGAAGCAAGTGGGAGGAATGTAGAACTTGAAGAAGTTCAAGAACCACAAATCACTGAACCGATTATGGAACATGAATAGGAATCACAAGCAGTTGTGGATCCACCTGTTCAGGTAACACAAGAGCTTCGTAGATCTAGTAGAGTGCGCCAGGAACCCGAGAGGTACGGACTTCTCGTGACCGATTCCGGTGACACGATGCTCATAGATGATGAGCCTACTACCTATGAGGAGGCCATGAATGGCCCAGACTCGCAGAAGTGCCTTGAAGCCATGAGATCCGAGATGGAATCCATGTATACCAACAAAGTATGGACTTTGGTGGAACCACCTGATGGGGCGCGGCCCATAGGGTGCAAGTGGGTCTTCAAGAAGAAGATCGACATGGATGGTAATGTGATTACCTATAAGGGCCGATTGGTGGCTAAAGGATTCAGACAGATTCATGGTATTGACTATGATGAAACCTTTTCACCAGTCGCTATGACCAAATCCATCCGAATCCTACTTGCAATTGCAGCATACTACGACTATGAGATTTGGCAGATGGATGTCAAAACAGCATTCCTTTATGGGAATCTCCTCGAGGACGTGTATATGATACAGCCGGAGGGTTTTGAGGATCCAAAGCAAGCCAACAAAGTCTGTAAGCTGCAACGATCCATTTATGGATTGAAGCAAGCTTCTAGGAGTTGGAATCGACGTTTTGATGAAGTGGTCAAAGAGTTTGGCTTCATCAGAAACGAAGGTGAGTCTTGTGTCTACAAGAAGGTTAGTGGGAGCTCTGTAGCTTTTCTGGTCTTGTATGTGGATGACATACTACTCACTGGAAACGACATTCCCATGCTGCAATCTGTTAAAGATTGGCTAGGAAAGTGTTTCTCAATGAAGGACTTAGGGGAAGCAGCCTATATACTCGGTATAAAGATCTATAGAGATAGATCTAAGAGGTTGTTAGGCCTAAGTCAAAGTACATATATTGACAAGGTGTTGAAACGGTTCAACATGCAAGACTCCAAGAAGGGGTTCTTGCCCATGTCACATGGAATCACTCTTTCAAAGAGTGGTTGTCCCTCCAATAAGATTGAGAAGGAACGCATGAGTAGGATTCCCTATGCCTCGGCCATAGGATCTATCATGTACGCCATGTTATGTAATAGACCAGATGTGTCATATGCCTTGAGTATGACAAGCAGATACCAATCCAATCCGGGTGAGAGTCACTGGATTGCTGTCAAGAACATCCTAAAGTACTTGAGAAGAACTAAGGATGCGTTCTTGATGTTTGGCGGTGAGGAAGAGTTGCGTGTAAGGGGTTACACTGATGCAAGCTTCCAAACCGATAGAGATGACTTTAGATCACAGTCGGGATATGTGTTTTGCCTGAATGGAGCAGCGGTGAGCTGGAAGAGTTCCAAGCAAGAGACGGTAGCTGATTCTACAACAGAGGCTGAGTACATTGCTGCAAATGGCACAGCAAAGGAGGCTGTTTGGATCAGAAAGTTTGTTTCTGAACTTGGTGTGGTCCCTAGCATTGCGGATCCAATTGAGTTGTTCTGTGACAACACTGGAGCGATCGCGCAATCAAAGGAACCCAGATCGCACCAGAAGTCCAAGCATGTGCTCAGGAAGTTTCATCTGATTCGAGATATTATCGATAGAGGAGACGTTTGGATATGCAAGATTCCTACAGATGATAATCTGTCAGACCCGCTTACGAAGCTTCTCACGCAGTGGAAGCATGAAGGGCACACTAGGAGTATGGGCATACGAGATGCGCCAGATTGGCTCTAGTGCAAGTGGGAGACTGTTGGAATAGATGCCCTAGAGGCAATCTAGTTTAGTATGAATTTGTAATTGGCTAGAAAATTCATTTATTATTTATTGGATATTTAATATAATGAAGTCCTTAGATTTACAATCGTTTTGTTTATCTTAAATATCCCTAGTCAAGTATAATGATTAAATGGGACAATCATCTATAGACTAGTATGTGGTTGGATTGATATGGAGATATCACGATCCAACACATAGGTGTGCATTACGGAATGTTGCACTGGATTGACCCATCACCGAGAAGGCTACATACATGTTATGTTAAGTCACAAGTGCTTCTCGGGTACAATGGTATTGTCATCCTTAGACTTGAAGTCACTAGATATTCTAGTTGTGGATCATTGTGATTTTGGTAGCGTTAAACGCTACACCGTAACTGGGTAGTTATAAAGGCGTGTACTGGATACAATGAGAAGCAAGCTTAGAGATCGTAGTGGACGTAGAGAGGATTTGCCCCTCCCACATAACGGGAGCAAATATCCAAGGCCACTCGAAGGATAGTGCTTATAGAATGTCTGGCCAGACTCAAATAAATCAATATATGAGATATTGATGTTATTTGCACGAATAAGGCTATTCCATGGATCGAGAAACTATGGATTGGATATACGAGTGTGACTTGTATGTCTCGTGTCCAATCCGCATATGGAGGCAAAGGGATGAGACAATTACTTGTACAAGGTTGTCTAGATGACTATTCTATTAGTTGGCTAGAATGGATGTTTTGCTAGAAGGCAAAGGGATGAGACAATTACTTGTACAAGGTTGTCTAGATGACTATTCTATTAGTTGGCTAGAATGGATGTTTTGCTAGAAACCGCTCCATATTAGCAAATAGTTGCTACCAACTAGATAGAACCTATGGGGTCACATGCTATATAGAGTTGTACTAGATTTGGGAATTAATTAATTGGATTAATTAATTAGAAGGATCACTTTGCAAACCCTTGCAAACATAGTAGGGACTAATTTGCAAGGAAGGGACTAAATTGAATTCTAGTAGGACTAGAATAAGTCCTTTAGGTAGTTAACAAAAGGTTGTTGGACTATATAAAGGACCCTCCTTCCTTCCTTCCTCATAACTTATGCTCTAAAGAGAACATAACAAGAGTGGGAGAGAACAAAGGAGAGAGAGAGCAAGCAACAAGGAGGACGCCGCCCCCTTGCCGCCGCCCCCTCGTCCCCGACGCCACAAGAGGGCCGAACCCCTCTTTGTGCCTCGTTTTGCGTGATTCCTTCACCCTCCTCTCATTCCGGGCTAGCACCAAGGAGATTGGAGATCTAGGATCAACTCTAGGCGTGGATCAACTATAGAGAACGTGACACTATTCGCGTTTGAAGTCATCAAGGAGAACCCAAAGGTGTGTTTATGATTTCTTACCTTCACTATCGTTATGCATCTAGACTTGTGATCCTTGGAGGGTTTTGCATGGTTGTTTGTTTGATTATGCTTCCGTTTGCGCGATCCATGAATCAAAACCCTACAAAGGCATTGATTGAATTTTTATAGGATGTCACCAAAGATTTGAAGGATCATAAATGGATTTTGGATAGTGGATGTTCCAGAAAAAAGTAGAAATAAATCTTTATTCAGTGAGCTTAAAGAGCAATCAGGAGGAACAGTCACACTTGGTGACAAAGTAAGGTGCAACGTCATTGGTATAGGTAGTATTGGTAATCACTCTGCAAGGTCAATTTCATATGTTTATCTAGTTGAAGGTCTTAAGTATAATTTGTTGAGTATATCTCAGCTTTGTGATAAAGGAAAGAAGGTATTATTTGATAAGGAGAAATGTGTAGTGAAAGATGAAAAATCGGGCAATTGCATACTCACTGCTCCTAGGTCACACAATGTTTATGGCTTATGCACTGACAAAGTTGCAGGTGAAAGTCTGAAATGTCTCAAAGCTTTGAAGGATGACTCAAAGCTTTGGCATAGAAAACTTGGGCATATAAGCATGCATACCATGAACAAGCTCATCTCAAAAGATTTGGTAAGAGGCTTACCAATCCTGAAATTCAAAGCTGATGAGCCTTGCAAGGCATGTACCCAAGGTAAACAGACCAAGAGTTAACTCAAGCCAAAGAACTGTGTAAGTACTTCTAGACCTTTAGAAATGATGCATATGGACTTATGTGGTCCTATGAGGGTTCAAACACCCAAAGTTAAGAGATATATGCTTGTTGTGGTTGATGATTATTCCAGATTAACATGGGTTATGTTCATTAGAGACAAGTCTGAAGCATTATCTGAATTCTCAAAGCTTTGTAAGGAGCTTCAAAATTTGAAAAATTTACTTGTTGCATCAATTAGAAGTGATCATGGTAGATTATTTAACCAGCTTGATTTTGATTTATTTTGTGCAAAGCATGGCATATCACACAACTTTTCTGCACCTAGAACTCCTAGGCATAATGGAGTAGTTGAGAGGAAAAATAGAACTCTTGAAGACATGTATAGGACCATGCTACTTGAAAGTGATTTGCCAAAGTATGTGTGGGTGGAAGCTGTTAATACTGCCAATTATGTGCTCAATAGATGTTTTATCAGGCCTATTTTGAAGAAAACTCCATACGAACTTTTCAAAGGAAGAAAGTCAAGTGTTTCTTATTTCAAGCCTTTTGGCTGTACTTGTTTTGTGCATAAAAATGGCAAAGATAAACTTCGTAAGTTTGATGCTAGAAGTGATGAAGGTGTTTTTCTTGGTTATTCTCAAACTAGAAAAGCTTATAGAGATTACAATAAGAACTAAGATTGTAGAGGAGAGTGTTCATGTAACTTTTGATGAAAGTACTGATGATTCCCTGAGTCAAAGTTTTGTAGATCTCAACTTAAACAAGTATGAGGATGATGATTATAAGAAAGATAAAAGAAGCAAAACTAAGTTGCAGAAACACTCAGAAGAATCTCAAGGCCTTGAACCCCCTGCTGAGCCAAAATCTCGAAGCCTTGAGACTGAGACTGACAGAACAAACAATGCTCCTTCTACTGTGTCAAATCTCGAAGTCTTGAAGGACCATACACCTCGACACCAAGAAAGAAGTTCAAATACTTATCAGATCATCCTGCAGACAACATTATATCATATCCAACCACTGGAACTCAAACAAGAGGTCAACTGGAGAATTTGTGTTCTTTTAGTGCTTTTGTATCACTTATTCAGCCCAAAAATGCAAAATAAGCACTAGAAGATGCAGATTGGATCATTTCAATGCATAATGAGCTGAATGAGTTTGAAAGGAACAAATTATGGAATTTGGTTCCTAGACTAAAGAATCAATCAGTGGTTCGAACTAGATGGGTGTTCAGAAACAAACTTGATGAAAATGGTAAGGTTGTGAGAAATAAAGCAAGACTGGTTGCACTGGGATATAATCAAGAGAAGGA